>CM076239.1:39021328-43821328 GCA_038380155.1 Pseudococcus jackbeardsleyi | reverse complement strand
ATGGAATTTTCTTTCATTTTCAAATAAGTATGGCGTTTTTAAAGCAGTACATCATTAGGAATTTTTTATTCATAGTTTTTAGATAGACTTTGAAACTTGCCATAATGAAAAAAAATGAAATTAGAATTGAATTGACTCAGTATCAGAGATATTTTTCATTCGAAATGGTCTCCCAAAAATTTGAGATTTCCTATTCTGTAAATATAATTCTTACAGACAAATTTTAACATCATGAGGTAAAGAACCATGTGCAATTTTGTTGCAGAAACCTGTGTTATCCAATAGCCAAATGCCTGTCACTTTTCATCGCTGCTGCATCTCCTGATCTCAGTTTAACAGTAGTTTGGTCTCGTTACTGTTTAAATGATCCATTTTTACCTTTGATTGCCTGTGATTAATATTATCTTCACTTTATCATCGTCTATGTACCTAATTCATTTTAAATAAAACCGTTTGTTTATTTTCTTTGGTTACTTTGGTAACGATCAGTGATATCCATGTGAAAAAATAAGTAACATATTTATTTTTAGTTTTAATCAATTCATTACAAGAATCGGTAGTGATGATAATTTATTGAACATTCATATTGTCTGACAAAAATAGACGTAGGTCGTATCGTAAAACTAAACGTGAAGGAACCATTGCCTTCGAGTACATAATAAAACATAATGCCTACAACAATTACTTAAATGCCTCAATTCAGATCATTAAAAACAATTGAGTGTTTCAGGAAAGAGTACTGATTTCATTTTCGTAATAATAACATTAAGTATATTGAAAGATGTGAGTCAGAGATCTCTAGAATTCCAATGAAAAAATATCTAAAAATAATGTTTCAAAATAGCACTCGACAAAATTATGAAATAGGAATTTAACATTAATTGAAAATCCAGGTACAATATGTTGACGTAAATTAATTATAAACACAAAAATAGTAAATACTGCGTAATTCGCACCATCAGACAAACTTTATAAAAATACCACAACGACGGAGTTCAAAAAAAACATAATGACGTTACTACTAAAATAGGTATGTACTACAGAGGAAAAAACAAACATTAAAAATACAAATAATCATGCACATAGAAAGTGGTAAATATTTCAATCGAAATTGAAATAATAGGAAAATTTAAAAACGAAATGGGAAGAAAACGCTTCTGGCGTAATGTTTCCAATCAGATGATATGAACTTTTCGTAACTACGTTTCATTCCATCGCCAAATTTCTTCAGCTTAGATTTGAAATGAGTCGCGTATTTTTTATAATCTACCTTAAGTTTTTCTCGTGTTCTGGTAATAAATTCTCGATAACGTTTGTACATTTCGTGAACAGGTTTCTCTTTATCGTTTGATTTATGTGTTTTTTTCTTAAAGCTTTTTTCCTTGTATCGTTTATTGCGATATTTTTCTCTCGCTTTACCAAGTTTTAAAAGCCATTCGCCATTGGCTTTTTCTTGGTGTTTTGAGTCTTGAGATGGTTTGAAATCCACTTTTTCAGACCATCTGTCAGTAATGGGTGCAGAATTATAAATGAAATCGGAAACGGAAGCGGAGTTGGTTTCTTCGGTATGAGTAACATTGAATTTTTCCGATTCGGTTGTCGAAGTGTCGTTTAGCTCAGGTGATTCATTCTTCGATAAACACGAATTGGGTTCATTTTTGTTGCAGGTAGTCCAAAGACGATGGAAATCATCAACTTGGGTTTTGATTTTTCTGCCCAGCGTTCGGATCTCTTCGATTATTTCTTGAATCTGCAATTCGACGCCGGCAGTATTTTCACGAATTTCAGGCACATCTGTCTCGACTGCATTCTTTGCTGTCGTATCATCTTTCATCGAGTCATCGAATAATTCATTCGTTTGAATGTGTTCTTGATTGATTTCACTAGATAATTCATCGTTGGGATTTTCACGAATTTCAGGTACATCTGTCTCGATTGTATTCGTTGCTGTCGTATCATCTTTCATCGGGTCATCAAATAATTCATTCGTTTGAATGTGTTCTTGAATGATTTCACTAGATAATTCATCGTTGGGATTTTCACGAACTTCAGATACATCTACCTCGACTGTATTTGTTGTCATATCATCTTTAATCGGGTCATCGAATAATTCATTCGTTGGAATGTTTTCTCGATTGATTTCACTAGATAATTCATCGTGGGAATTTTCACCGAAAACTTCGCGTCTCGCTAATTGGAGTGGAAATTCATAATAGTCCGATTTCAAATCTCTCAACGTATCGCGCAGTTCATTTCTGTAACTAGATTCCAATGCTTTCAGTACTGTTCGCATCACTAAATAGTATTGATCTGCTTTCAAAATCATGAGTGTTTTTCCTGAAGATTCGGTGCAAAATATAGGTGGTTGTTGGTCATAAAGATCAACCGTACAAGGATAGGATACGATTGTTTCGTCATAACCGCCATCCAATACTTCATACAAAATTGAGTAATCTACAACATAAGAATGGCTTGTTGGAACGAACGTGTTTCTGAGTATTAATTCGTATTTTTCGCCACGGATCTTGATTTGAGCTCGTCTTTCTACCAAGTCTTTCATCAATTCGTCATCAGATTGGATTTCGAATACTGAAAAAAAAAACGAATGTACTATTGAATAGGTTTCTGAATGCTAAAATTTGTAATAGGGTATTTTTCAAAATGGCTGGAAAGTAGGTAATTTGGATGATGAAAAGAAACAACTCATCATTTTATGTAGGTACTGGATACCTACACTTTTCTAGGCCTTGCTTTACTGTATAGTATTGAAAAATTTTAAAAGAAATAAAAATTCAAGAGTTACCAGTAGGTTGCTTTCTCAATTCAGCGTATACAATAGGAGCACCATTTTGCGAGTCACCAACTAAATAAGAGAAAAAAAATTGAAATCAATAACTCATTAGAAAAGTAATTGATTAAAAAAATGAAAATACCTACCTTTAGATTTGGCATACACACGATTCAATATATCGAGCAAATTACCTACAAAAAAAAAATCGTCAATTGAAAAATATTTCTAGTTTTTATGATTAGGGAGCAGATAAAATAAAATAATTTACCTCGATACTGATGTATAACTACACTAATAACTGCAGCTAACACACACGAGTACAGAACTTTACGAGAAAAATGATTGTTGATGGTGGTTGCAGCAACGTGACTATCTTCAGATGCACAAAGACTGTTATTGGCGTCGTTTTGATCAGAGTTAACTTCCATGGATGAGTTTAGATCGGACTCTTTTTTGTAAAAATGAACTCTTCCATCTTCAGAGACTTCCCAATCTATATCCTCAATTTCAGCGTAGTTTTCTTTATCATTGTCTATCTCATTCTCTTTCTCGTTTTCGTTTTCATCTTCTACAAAAATATTGTCATTCTTTAGCCTAATCATCTTTAATAAATAATTTCAATGTATAAATTAGAAAATCATACCGCTGCAAGATGACGGCGTCACACTTTGTAATACTTCACGTTCAATTACTTCTATACTTTCGTCATCATCGCTGCATTCGCCCTTGTTCTTTACAACAAACTGCCATTCACTGAATGATATTTCCTCGTCGGAAGAATTCTTAATCGAGTCTGTAGCCATCACATACTTCACATACGTACCAGCTAGAATTTAAAAAAAAAAGAAACGCTTGAATTTTTTCAAAACATTGAGAAACAAACACGTGTAAAAAAATCACGTGAGATGATGAACTTTCAATAATTAGTAAATTGAAAGAAATTATCAATGATCGAGGTTCAATTATTTCAAATATTAATCTAGATAATGCTCTAGTCTTTTCAAATAATTGGTCTGGGATGATCACAATACACATGTGTCTTACGTGAACAAAGACTTTCTACAAAACTAAGAATAATGTTCGATAAATTTCTAACACGCAATTGAACTTAAAGAAAACAAAATAAACTTACCTATAAATAAAAAGGTACTCGAATCCGGGTAATAAAATACGAAATGAAATATACAAATCTATGTACAATTTGAAATCAGTCACCGTGAAAAATACAGAACTACGATTTGTGTAACACCATCATATTTCCGAGAGTATTTTCAAAAAACAAGAAGACGATTTTAAAGAAAACATTATTTTTTTGGAAGATAAACACGACAATGACAACAATGAAATCACCAATATCAGGTGTTTTTAGTATTTCTCCACTTTCATTCGTTGACTTCATTCAACACACATTTCCGTAAGGGCCAATAGAAAACGTTATTGATAAGTAATAGTTTTCTTAACGATCAATCAGAACGCGCTTGCGAAACACCGCAACTGCCTAAACTGCCGCGACGTGAAAACTCGAAAATGTGAATTTTTGAAATTGAAAATCTACTTCCAGCGCTATCTATGAGTGAATAATAACAACGCCATGGCTTGCATTTCTCTCATTTTTCCACCAGAAAATGATTTATGATTCCATTTATTAGTTGAAGAGAGAGCGCATTTTTATATTTTCTATATTTTCTTTGAATAAAGTTCATCATTTTTATGTAAATTTTACTATCAATTGTGAAAATTTTTAATTCAGGTAAAGATCTTTCATTGATCATAAGTAATAACGTGTTTACGCGAGTTGTTTGCCATTTTTCAATGCGTCTAATTACAAACGTTCGAACTAAGGTTTTGTGTTCTGTTTTGATAGAAATTGTGCTTCGGTTCGGTGTTTTTTCATCCCTTACAACAAATTACACGATGTTTCCTCCGAAATTGCCTTCAAAATAATTTCATCTTGTTCATACTTAGTTACTACGTTATCCATACCATTTTCTACGGTAAATTGACAAGTATTAATTAGTTTTGTCGATATATTATCACTAGTTTCAAAGTTCTATGACTTACTAGCCCCTGCGTATACAATATGCGTAACTTTATACTGAAAATCTTCAAGAACTTTTGATACGCTTGAAGCCCTCAGTAATACATTCTCTATGTATTCTACACGAAAATTTTGCATTTTTTTTACAGCTGTGTGAAATAACCTTATCATGGAGTTGATTGGCACCGATTTTGAGAATTGGGGCCCTTATTTACTGAAGCAGTTCCAACTGATGTACGAAAAAGGCGAGAAATGCGATTTGGAAATATCATGCAACAAACAAATTTTCCTGGTGAGTTTTGTAATGAAATGAAATCTTGCTGTTGACTGTTCCAAATTATAAAATGTATTTTCTTCAGGTTCATCGTCTCATCATGTCTGCTTGTTCGGAGTACGTTAAACAATTGGGAGATAAACAGCATATTATTCTTCCCGAAGAAGTATCCTGTAAAGCTTTGAAGATGGTGCTAGAGTAAGTAAAAATAATTTCGAAAATGCTTTCGTTTTTGAAATTCGAATCTAAACGTGGTTCATGTTCTAGTTTTGTGTATACCGGCAAAATTGTATACAACAAGGAAGAAAAAGATGATCTCTTGTTAGCTGCGAATTTATTGAACATGCGACTCCTGTCAGAATTGATCAAAATGGAAGAATCGGTAACCAAACGAATCTACTCTGCTCAATTTACATATTTTCAAGTTGACATTAGCCTAAAATGTACATTATTTCGTAGTGTTCGTTTACTTTATCGATGGACGACGAAACTGATGAAAAGCCCACTGACGATGGTTGCGCTATGAACGTTGATAATATTAATCATACAGAACCAGATGTCCCGGAAACAACAAATGTGCCTCAGCCTCCCAGTCAATCAACTTATAAGAAAAAACCATCTGAAGTTAGGAATAGACCAAGAACGAGTAGAAATTCCGTATTACCTCCTTTACACAAGTAAGATGGAAATTTAGCTGTGATCTGCAGCAATGAATTAATAAAGATCTTAATTTATATTTTTCTGCTCTAGATTTCCTTACTTACAACAGAAATTTAGTGCTTCGCGAACTTATGGATTAATCACGTAAGCATTCTGATGAAATTTCCACCTTATTTTATCGAAAACGGCGAAATAATGTTCTTTAATTTATTACTTTGTAGAACCCTAACGGAACCAGTTCCTTCGCGTTTCGAAATACCAGAGGCGATGATGTCGGAATGTGCTTATAGATTTTCGTTTGAAGATGTTTCATACGAAACACGCGCCTTATTCAACGAATCAGAATCATTCCAAGTTCTGGAGCAACATCACCTTCAATTTTTGAAAAAGAATAGAGAAACATCGAATCACAAAAGGTCTTACTCAAACGCCTTGTACAGTCCTTTCGACAAATACACTCCTCCGTATACGGTCAACAGCGAGAATACATCGAGGAAACGTGAAAATACATCTTATTTAACCAGACCGGATCCGATTCCTCCGAAAAGAAGCACTCCTTCGAAAACTGCCGACGTTCCTAAATATCATAATAAAAACATCAAAACCAATAACGTTGCTGTAAACGTTGTTATCGATCCTCCTCCGATCATAGAAAATCCCAACGTATCTAGTGACGCTGCCATCGCCCTGCATTTCTCCAACACAATGGCCAAAAACAAACTTCCGGAAAAAGCTCCTGAAATTATCGAAGTGCCTTCAATCGAGAATGGTGAAAAAGTCGAGTTGATCAAACTAAATAATGCGGTCGTAACGACAACGGTGGAAGAAGATTTTAAAGTACACTCGCTTTCGGAGGAACTTCCCGATGTTTCAATATCCGTCATCGGTGATGAAAATGTCACTCAAAAAACAGAAGTGATTGAAGCGCCGAATAACGATATGAGTGAATCAGTAGATACCAGTTTTACGCCCGAATTCAATATGCCATCGGTTTCGGAGATCAATAATTCTGTAATTCCGCAGCCCTGTTTCAATTTGAACGAAAGTAACGATATATCGGATGAACCTTCTATTTTACCCGATTCCGGTAACGATGTCGATGACAATCCGGAACATATTATACCAGATCCCACTCCGATCGTTCCTCAAAATACAGATACCATCGATGTAACCACCAATGCAAATTCACAGATTATTGTGAAAGGCAAAGGAACCGAAAATACGGCACAGTTGAGCAAAATAGTCGAAGATTTATGCAAAAAGAATCCTTTATTTAAAAATAAAAACGTCCGGTTCAAACTAGTCCCTGTTAATGGTCCGATCCCGGATATCCTTAAAGATCAAGCTCGTATCAACAAAGCCATTCTGGTGAAGAAAACCGAAGTCGTACAGAAACCAAATGTAACCAAAGACGTCGAAGAAAAATCTAAAAAAACAGAAAGCATCAAGCTGCCTTCAATCGATAACGTTAGTGGTCCGTGGGAATGTAAAGCGTGCGGAGAGAACGACAATGCCATGAGTTTCGATTCCTATTTCGGGTACAGGACGCATCTGCACAACGTCCACAGCGAACCGAATAATCCTATTTATTGCATACATTGCGGATATAAATCATTGAAAAGAAACATGCAACTTTACCATTTATTCACCAAACATAATATCGAACCGCCTTCAAGTTTCAAATTCCCGAAATGCGACAAGTGCGAATATTACGCTCTGAATGAGTATTACTTACAGAAACATCTAGCTTGTCATCCGAACGACGGAATGCAATCTATATGCGCCTGCAAAGTAGCTTTTAAAAGTAGCGAAGCTTTGCAAAAGCATATCGCCTCCGGTGATTGTAAAAATTCCAAAAGTTTCACGTGCGATTTTTGCAGATGCATGTTCGACAGATTTGTCAATTTAAAAGCTCACGTACGTGTTTGTCGTAAGGAAAGAGCTAAACCTTCCGTATCTCAAGTTAATGATACTTATCCTGTTGTTGAAAATACGACGAAAACTATTACTGACGGAGGCAAGGATTATATGGCCTTATAAACCAAGTATTTTCAGTACTTGATTATTTTTCGGTATGTGGATTATTACGATTACCATTACGGATGAATCGACTTTTAAATTAGTCTCGTCTAGAATTCCTTGTTTAACAATTTTAAGTTTTTCGAAGTCTACCAATTACGTGTAAAATAATCGTTCGTAATTTTTTTATCAAATATTTCGTTCTCTTTTCATTTTTAATATTTGAATTTTTATCAACAGGATTGAAAAAAACTGTTGAAGGAATTAATTTTTATGTTATTTATTTTTTGCAGTGTGTTTTAATTTTTTTTTTTTCTATTTTGACATTTGTGACACCAACTTCGACGATTGTGAAGTAAAACTTATCATGTTGCAAATTTTGCGTTTTAATGATTAAATTATATAGGTATGAGTTTCAAGTATAACGGAAAAATTAGTGCCGTATTTGTAACTTTTTGTAGGTATGTATAAAATGTTAGGTAGATTATTTCTTATAATCGTGAAAATTCAATTCAAATTGAATTATTCCAATTTAAAATTCAAAAAAATATATGGAAGGTGATTTTTATTACCAATGTAATTTATTCGTATATTTTTTCGAATTTGTATTTTAAGTGATTATGAAAATTTTCCAGATCGTCGTGATAGTTTAATTTATGTTGTGCATATTATACGATGGAAGAGAGTGAAGCAAAATTCATGTTGTATTTTTATTTAATTTAAATATGAGATTGTCTTGTTTGTTTTGCATTTTTTGACATTTTCAGCGTTATTATTATTTAATTTTCTTCTTCAGGATTCTAGTCGTAAACACTTGAACGATTTTGTATCTTTTTAATTTTTGAAATCTGCGAGCACAACGCAAGTATTTGGTGTACATTTTTAATTTTATTATTTGCGGGTTGTTGATTTCTTTAAATGAACTTGAATACAGTTTTGAATACGTAAATAACGTTGTTTTAATTTATGAATTAATTGTCAAGTTGAAAATTGTCTAGGTTGATTTTTGTCCATCAGATCATATTGTGGTATAATTCAAATTTTGATCATTTTTATTATTCAACCAAAAAAAATACCACTGAAATTGTAAATAGATGATTGCGTAGGTAGGTATGTACCTACACTTATTCTACTCACTGTGAAATGCTTGGTTAGCATTCAGTTTAACGATTTATCGAACAATGAATAAAATAAAAAAATTATCAACTTTAATGTCTTCACAATTTTTGAAATAGAGGTAAAACTTCTGAACTATTTTTATTTTTATTAATTAATGCAATGGATTTTAAATTGAATAGAGTATCAAGCTGCGCAGTTAAAATTGTAAGTGCAAGAAATTTCACCGATAATGAAATATCCCAATTATTCGAACAGTATGGAAAAATTGATAAAATAGTATCTGAAAATAATTACAAAATAATTAATTTCAACTTGGAAGAATCAGCTGAACGTTGTATGAAGGATATAGACCGTATTTTGACAGCTTTTAGGTAAGAATATTATTTTCAATGTGGTTGTTTTCTTAGCAAAAATATATTTCATTCTTCATGTTTTAGAAATATCGATTTTGACTTTGAATGCACTGGTGATACAGCTTGTAAAAGTACTAAAAGCGAACATTTTAGTAAAATTAAACGATATTTCAAACAGTTTACTCAAACGAGACCTAATCAAATTGAATGTGAAAAAGTTAATAGCAATAAGCCAGTGACGAGTTCGTCTTCTGCCAGTGGTTAAGTATAACAGAAAAATTGAAAATCATACAAGTATAAAAAATTAATTGTGTATTATTGGTGCAGGTTTAGATAAGTTTGTCCCATCATGTTCGTCTCCTGTTCTTTTAAGTTCTGCTGATCCAGGTTTTAGGTTAGCCTATTGCCATAATATGACGGATTTACATTCATACGAAAGTACGTGAAAAATATTTTTCCAAATCCATGTAGATATAAGTAAACAATTTATATGAATTAATTGAACTTATTCATATTGTTGTGGCTTCTCATAGGTAAAACGAAAAATAATAAAAAGTCGTTCAATCAGAGTATTCAAAAATATATTGGTAATTTTGACCTCCAATTACCTACAAAGTATCGCTGACGATGAAACTTGCTCGTAATGTCTCAATTTCTGTTTTATAGATGTTTCATTTCCTGCCGGTGTTCAAGATTTAATGTTGACCAATTTGCCAGCGAATATTAATAAGGAAGATATTTATAAACTTTGTGGACAAATTGAACCTGCTTCTATTGATTTGAAAACTACAGCAAATATCAACGTGTAATTATTATTAATTTTTTTCAATTTAATTAGTCAAATACCTAGTACCCATCTTCCATAATAAGCGTAGGTATTTATTACGCAGGCAGGTAGTTAGAATTCAATTTGAGGATTATGCGTCAGTAATTCTCAGTACAAAACACCAAGTAGGTAAGCATTTTATAAGTATTACGATTACCGCATAGGTAGGTATCTAGTTTGAAAGTAAAAGGTTCAGGGAGGTATTGAAATACTCAAATCATAGATCCTGATAAAAAAAAGTTAATCAAAGCTCTCCTCAAAGGTAACAAAAATTTCTATTTTTTCAAAATTCATCCCACTTTGAGGTCTCCAATTCCGTCTCCTTTTAAAATAAAGGACTTACTATTTTTAGGAAAATGATTCACTTTTAAATCAAGTATCAATTTTTTTGAAAATACTTAAGTACCTACAAATTTTTCCACCCCAATGAAAAATTTTAATAGGTACATATCTATACGTATTCCTTTCCTACACCTGATTTGGAAAATCATTAATAATTTTCCATTTTTTTTCAACATTGCAGCTTATACGCTTACATAAGATTAAAATCAAAAGAAGATTTCAACAAATTGAACAGTAATTTATGCAATCATTACATTGACGGAGTGAAGATAACATCAATTCCTATCACTAAAATTACCGATTATCAACAATTAACTCCAGAAGTTTTCTCAGCACTGAAAAAGTAAGCATTTCTAAAGCTTTGAAAAATTTGGATTGATGAGTTAGGTACCTACTTTCCTGCTCCAAAAACATTAGTATTTCATTCATTTTCCTCTAATTTTACAAGTAATCTTTATCAAAAGTTGATGAGTTGGGAAAATGAATTTTTTGTCCAATTATTACTTAGTACTTACATACTTACCTACTTTGATAAATTTGTACGAACATTAATTCTCTGTAACTATTTACCTGTAGCCTAAGTATGTATTAATTAAAATAACTGACGCTTAATCGTTTTCCTTGGGGGTAGGGAAGGGGTGTTTTTGAAATTTGAGCTATAAATCGGTTTAATATGATGAGTACCTACCTTAATAGCTAAAATATGTAAATATAAGTGAATACCTTTTTAAAAATCTAATCAAGAAAATTTGGGGTAGGTATCTATTCGTTTCATTGAAATAAAAATTAATATACCTAGCTAGAATAAGTGAATAGGTAAATGTTTTTGATTTTCATTTTTTCATGGTCAGCACTCACAGCTGAGATTATTAGGTACCATTTTATTAAACCAAACTGATGCAAGTAGGTATGTAGTACGCTTAATATTCATTAAGATTATTCCCCTACATATTATTCGGTGTTCGTTAAGTTCGTTATTAGCGTCTTTCGTAATCGTTTTATAATACCGCATAGCCGGTGAAGATGTTTTAGAGGTGTTTCTTCTATTCTGTATTCTACCTTCAACTATTCAAGCTTCGAGTTCGAGTTCGAGTTCGTTATTTTCATTTGTAAACGGTTGCGTTCGGTGGCGGTTGGTGTTGTTCGCGTGTGCGTTCATCTCTCTTCAACTTTTTACGTTACATTCGTATATTTTTACGTGAATTTGCGGTTATTTTGTTTTATTGTTAATAATTACGCGTTTGTATCATTGTGTAAGCATTAGTTCGGTGTTTTTTGCGCGATATTCAAAATCCATGTGAATTTTTGCGGCGAACAGAATCACGGAACTTATTTCGTTAAATAAAAAACCGGTTCAACTGATGAATGAAGAAGGTAAGATTAGTATTTTAAAGGTATTTTATTCTTCAACAACTGTACAACGTTATTCAGATTTTTTTTCATTTGTCATCATGGAATGTGTGGCTTCAAGGCGAAATAAATCTCGTAATATTTAAAGCTGTGAATTTAACCACGTTGTTTTTCAACCAATTTTTCACTAAAAATAATGAAACATTGAAATTCATCATTTATTTGATCAAATTACTTTCAAAATGTTTACATTCCATCTATCTTTAGCGTTGATCGTTGATCCCAATCGTGAACAAAGTTTAGTGATAATACGTACGAATACTTTTACTTTACCCCGATGCTGCGATCCTGGCTAAGGTATTTCCGCACCTGCTTTTGTTGTGTTGATCCCTTTATATAAAAAGGTTTTCAATGTCGTTTCTATCTAAATTCTTTCTTTTGATGTTTTCAAAGAGCTATAGCAGGTACCTAACCTCAAACATACCGCAGGAAAGGAAAAATCAAATGTGTACAGAATTTTACGATCAATTTATATGTGACTGAAAATGGAAAATACCCAGATTAGGGATGGTCTACGACGAAAATGATTTCATAGATTTCCACGAATAATACGTTTTTATTTCTCCAGTCTCCGAGACTAGCTGTGAAGCAAATAAATAGTAACATTCTTTCGAGATGCTCCTAAGGGTGTACCTATTACGTGCGTGTAATTTAACTATACCTAAACCGCGTGCCTTTGAAGGCTCGATCTTGGTAGTGACGTCTTTGCCCAAGGTCAACGATTTTTCAAACGTTACCGTGGAATTTTAATTTGTTAGCCTGAAAAGTACCTTCTGTCGGGTCTAAAATTGTCTAGAAAATTACCGAATTTGAATACCTATGATGGATTTGTTTACCTTTTTCAGATAGTAGATAAATCGTTATCATACGCGATATGCACCTAATTCTTCGTTGATATGTAAACCGTTGCATGATTTCATTATCATTTTAAATAGCTCGTAAACCTCGAGGTTGCACGGTAGCTTCTTTTGAAAAAAACATTCTTGAAATTCTTCTCAATGCTCAGGTCAAAACCACTAAATAACGGCAGAAAAACAAGATTTCGTTGATTAATGAAATGTTCGATGCGGAAACTAATCGTAATCTTTACGATTCGCATATGTTTGTCTAGAGATACGTTGGATTTTACTCTACGGTGAATAATTTAGGTAATCTAGTGTTTTAACAGTTTTTTAAAATGATACACTTGACGAAAAAAATGATGAGAAATTTCGTAAAAATAAATTTCAATTTGTGTTCTATCCTGGGACTGTTATTTCCTACCGACGGTTAGTTTCAGTGAGATAAAAACAAATTGATACTTTCTGGGTCAATGTTTCCGGTTTTAAACTGGTTTTCTTCTCTCGAAATGATATTGAATTTATTCTTCTTTTTATCAACTTATATTATTTTTTTATAATTGTAGGTATAGGATTAAAAATTTACGTCGATTTGTGGAAAAAATTCATCCATTATGATGTTTTACTTGAAATTGTGCGTAGTAGGTATTCGTTCGTGAAATTACCTATTTCGTAGGCGCAAGAGAAATATACAATACGTAGGTAGAATCGATAGGTATTTGAAATCGAAATTTCGATGAATTATAATGAAAAGTCAAAATGTTAGGTTAATGATCTCTCAATTTCAATTGAACCTCGTAATTTAATTTCTCGAATAAAAGAATTCTTATCAGTTGAAATCAGCATGCAACGCATCGATTAATTAGCCTGGAGTTTTTTGATGTACTTAATTGAAATACTTACACATTATATTTAACGTATAAATCATATGTATCTCCTAATTAATCAATGAAAAATCTGCATTTGTTGTCATCGAGCTGAACATCGTGAATTTGTCAATATGTACCTATAGGTATCAAAAATTTTCTATTTTGCTGATGTTTTCTTGTATGTTGTGGTATCCTTGGTAGATATTTGAGATTTATCCTAATAAAATACCAGCCCATCTGACCTTTGGAAAAAGAGTTTTGGGTTTCTAGAAAGGTAAATTTTAATGTCCTTTCACTCGCATTAATTTGAAAGGCTCAAAGCTGAAGCTAGTATAGGTACAGAAATTCTTTTTTTTTTTTTCATCTAGAATCAAAAGTCAAAAATCATACTTTATTTTTTTGGTCTGAATTTTCATGATTTTCATCCCCCCTCCCCCTCCTGAAAGCATCCAATTTTGCTATGAAAAATCTATCTATTAAAGGAGGCTCTTCGTCTCCTTTGTAAAATTGGGGGAAAAAATTTGCTCCCAAAATCAGTCTTTACACTTTTGTTAACCAATCTCTAAATTGATGAGGTCGATAAAGTCGATCGTGAAAGTTGAGAAATTACACGAGCAAAAAATTCGAAAAAAGTGGGAAATTTGTGTAAAAAATAAGAAATTTTGCATCGTGTTTTTTTAAAAATTTGAAACAGAAAAAAATTGACGAAAGAATTTTTCTCTAATTTTTCGCTCAGAGCAGCGGCGCGGCGTATCCAAAAATTTCTCAAGGGAGGGGAGAGGGGAGGGTTAGAACTTTCATAATTTCTCCTTACACTCAGCGACATTGAGAAGCGGGGTATAAAGGTTCATTGCACCCTTCCTCATTCTGACGGGAAATGATTTTATGACCTATTTGAAGCAATGTGATAGAAGACTCCTTTTTGCCACCTTCCTCCGGAAAGGAAGCTTTTTTGGGCGGGTACGAAAGATGGGTATGGACTATGGAGACTTGAAAATACCAAAAGAGGAAAGAAAACGGGAGACTTTTTTCGCAGTTCGCGACTCAACAAATTCACTTCTTCATTTAGGTTTCTTAACAAAAAGAGATCGACCGTCCCTGCCTCAAAATGGTCACCTATTCCGGAAAATAATTTTGATTATGATTTTAGACCCGTGCTCAAGCCTTTTTTAAAGGGAGGGGGCAAATATGTTTTCATTCGTAATTTTCTTATTTTTCGCCAAATTCTGATGAAAATTTCGCATTTTTTTTGGATAGCTTCTGAAAGGTAAGAGGAACCCTAAAAATTTTTTTCAAAAGTTTTGAGCAATTTTTTGTCGAATTACACTCTTGAAAATTTTGAATCTTCTTTTTGTGATAAAGGGTTAAAAGTTTAATGAAACCCCCTCCCCCAGTTAAGCTAATTTTTTATCCATAATGCCACAAAAATTTTTAAAATTTTGAAGTGGTGAAGTGCAAGTTTGTCAAAAAAAATTTTTTTTTTCTGCATAAAATTTATTATGTTTTTTCGGTGTACGAGCTCATCTCATTTTACATGAGACGGAATTTTTGAAAATTTTTTCTGTCAGGAAAATTTCAAAATACATAGGTAGGTAAGTATTTGAAAAGAAACAGAATTGAAGGAATTAAAATAAAATTCGGGTTGAAAAAATTTGAACTTGGGAATCAGAATATTTAAATCTAGAAAAAATATTAGGAAAATTTTAAAATTGGAAGCAGCTTTGGAAAAAAATTGAAGAAAGTGGGAAAATTTTGAGTTGAAAAGGTTGAACTTTCAATAAATTTGGACTTGGATCTTCGAAATCCCATCTGCAGCTAAACTACCTATTCAGAAGCTAGTAAAATTTTATTCCTTGGAATATCGCAGATGAAAAAATTAGCCCAACTGGAGACTTCCAATCTTCAAAGCTCGATCCAATCACTGTAAAAAAATAAACCTAATTTCGCTCTATTTAATTAGATCACAAGATCAGTGATTCGATAATTCAATCTAAAATTGAATAACATTTTTACATCACAGGTCCAAGTGATCTGTGCCCATCTCATTCCTGATTTGTCATTGTTTTTTTTTTTTTTTTTTTAGATACCCAAAACCCAAATTAAACAGTTATATAGGCAATTTCGTTAGGTTTTTTTTTCGCGTCGTAGGTATCTCACGTCAGTGGTCAACCAAACAATGTCGTCGTAGTCGTTTTTTTTCCTCGTGAATTATTCTCAGAAATGTCAAACTCATGCAGAGAGCACTAACACGATAAAAAATCTTGTTGTTTCGTCTAAAAGGTATACCATGTTGTGTGTAAGTTTAAAAAGTGACCGTGAAAAGAGGCGCCATCATTGTTATTTTCATTTCATTTGCAACCGATTCTAAAAGTCAATTGTGAAATTCAAATAATACTAATGTGTTTTCTCGGCTCGTACCATTAAAAAGACCTGCTCAAAGCACCTCGTACTTATTGTGCATACATTTCTTTTAGTTAAACGTCTGCCAGACCTTGTTCATTTTTCACATTCTCGGAATCTTGCCTCTTGCTCAGCCCACAATACATTATAATAATTTTATATACTTATAATCGTACCAGACGAATACAAAGAATTAAGAAAGTCTGCTCTTCAAGAGGGAAATGAAAACTTCTCAGTCTCACGTCGAAATAAAAACTTACCAAAGGAGAATATCTAGTGTGATGGAAATTATGTTAACAAAATTACTCGCTTGTTTTAACCGTGTAATTTGAAACTAATAGATTAGTTTTTGTTTGTTTGTACAGGTGAATACGGCGAAATATAAACTTTCCATTACGTCATGGTTGACTTATGTTCGTTCATCATTGAAGAAGGTTTTTTCACCGATACCCGGCAAGCCATCGAGTCATCAATGAATTTCCGAAACAAACCCAATGTGTAGGCCTATCTTGGATCATAGGACCGGAAAAATCGACCAATTCTTCGAATAAAATATTCAAAGATGAATGTGTAATAGTGTCGGTGTAGTTCGGGAGGTGTTAATTATGGAAGTTTTATGCTGCAATAGCCTAAGCCCCGGTCCGTGTGGTTCGATCGAAACGCTCGTTTCGCGGCTTTGAATTTTTCTCTCGGTTTTTGGAAAATGTTGGTGTGTCGGGCGTCGATTTCAATATGTTGAAACATATGTTGAATAGTAATGCTTCGAATAACACGGATCGAAGCATCGTTAAGCAAAATGGCAGCAGGACGCTGCCTTCGAATGGCCAAATGGCCCTGCCACAGCAATCCCTTCAGCAGGACGCGGTCAATGCGGAATTACAGAGTCGTCTGCGAACCGTTGCCGAACCGGAGTACCAAAATACTCGAGTCCAGTCTCCAATGTCGGACTTTTACCGAAACACACCGGCCAATAAGACTGCTCGGTCGTTAGACAACGTCTGCGAACCAGAACCACAGCCAGCGTTTCCCAAACGATCCGAGCTGGTGCATTGGAATAGGCCTCGATCTGGTGGAATGTCAAATGCCACCGATACTCTGCACCATCCGAGAACCCACGGTCGAGGTTCGGTGCTGAACCATTCTTACGCCGGTACCATTAATTCGCATTCGTTTACGCTGAATCAGCAACACCACCAGAAGCTGAATCAAACCGATGTGCTGAATTTATCAGCCGCCGTGTCTCCTACCTTTACTCCTATAGCCAACGGTCCGACGACCAAAATCGCCAATGGAGGGCTTCATATCGCCAAGAATTCGCCAATTACGCCCAATTCTCCGGCCGATGGCAATAATTTGGCGAATACCGATAGTAATACGGATATTAGCAATAAGGATACTAATAATAATGCCAGTAACGATATATTTAGCAACGGAGTCAAAGAAATGCTAACGTCTTTGGGATTATTATGCTTGATATCGTTATTATTAGCATTGTTATCGTTGATTTTTCTACTGAAAATATCTCCGGTGACGGCGGCCGACGTCAAAGATTTACTACGTGCCGATCAATTCACCATTATGTCTCCGGACGAATACGTTACCGTGTACGAAGTAACGCTGGCATTGTGTGCGCTTTCGTTGAGTCTGAATCTGTGCTGTTTGCTGGTCTGCTCGGTGCAATTCCTATTTGCGGTGAAATTGGCTCAATCTTCAGTCAACGGAGACAGGCAAGTGATACAGATTGCGATACGTTACACCTTATCGTACTGCAGCTCTTATTTCCGTTTATCATATTATTATGAAATTTAACTTATAGAATATAGATAGTTGTAGCTCGTGCCATGACGTTGACGTTTGCTCGAAATTAGTTTTCCTTCTCGTTACGGTTTAATCTGTTGATGAATTTCCGCGTAAAGAGAAATGCCCGATATTAGGTTAATAGAATGAATCGCCGGATTTTTAAATAACATTTTCATGATGCTGCGTTTAGTTTACCCGCGGCTATTGAAAATAAAATTATGAAAATAATTTCCTTCCGATTCATATGCGAGCACGCTTTCTATACGATAATTTGTCTATGTGGATATAGGTTCCTATTACTTGGCTCTTCCTAGGCGTGATTTTGAAACCGATTTCTTCTTTTGCTGTCAATGTGTCATGTGATAGATGGTCGATTTATGTAGATCGAAGACAATCGTTTGCCAGGAAATGATTACGTTGAATGAATTTTAGTGGAAACAATGCCTTTGCTCGAATACCGCCGTGTGAATGTGAGAGAATTGTGCTGAGTGAGCTTGATGTAGGTAGAATATGCATAAATGTTGGTATTGCATTTCTGAAAATAAAATGGGAAAAGAATCGTCAAATGAGCAAAAACTCTAAATTCTGACATCTTTGTGCACTTATTTTAAAGCTATCTTTCCAAAATTTTATCATTTTTCAAGTTTTTTTGAATTACCTAAATATTTTTTTGAATGGATTCGATTAAATCTGTTTGAAAAATTAAATTTAGATACTTTTTTGTGCTACAATCCAATAAAGAATTTCAACTGAAAGGTTTCTAAAAATTATCTACTTACCTAATATTTATTTTGTTTTTAAAAGGGAAGGGGTGGTCTGAAAATAAAATTAATTTTTTGTTTGTTTTTTCTTTCAAATTATTTGAATTTAGTTGGTTTTAATTTTGAAATTTTTTTGATTTCTGCTGTTTTTTCTGAATATGGTTCGGTTTTAAATATCAACAAGGAAGGTACCTATCTCTAATATAAATATAATATTTTGAAAAGTATCCACATGGTAATTCTACTGCGTGTTTTTCGACTTTTTTGAGTCCATTTTTCTTGTACAATTTCGACCATATTCTTTCATTTCGAATCTGTGAAAAATCACTGACAAGGGAGGTATCCCAACTAGAAGTAAAATTTTGAGCCCGAACAAAAATTATTCGAAAGTACACCATAAGAAGACCCCCTCCCCCTCCCCACCAAAATTTCAGGTGCTGAAGTGCATTTCTCGAATTTTGACGAATTTTTTAAATTTCATATATACCTTTAGATAGCCTGAAAATTACCAAAATTTAATCTAATCAACGAATTGAGTTGAAGTTTGGTATTTATCCTATTTTCGACTCGCTGAATTAATTGAAAGCGATTTCGAAACGTTTCAGAACCACCAGAAAATTTTGGAATTTTCCAGCGCTGGAAAAATGTCCATAAAAATGGTCCATTTATGCATTTCAGCACCTGTTATCGCGGATTACCCACATTGGTGACCTATTTCTAAATTCGTAACTTTGTGTTCAATTTCGCATTTTTTGGTAGAAAATCTTTCTGGAAAAAAACCGAAATAAAATTCCAAAATTTTTTGGTGGCGCCAAAACGTCTCGAAACCGCTTCCAATGGATTTAACGAGCCGAAAATAGGATATATACCAAATTTCAACTTTTTTCGTTGATGAGATAAAATTCTGGTATTTTTCAAGCTATAAGGTACATAGGTATATGTAATATTCAAAATTTAAAAAATTCACCAAAATTCGAAAAATTCACTTCAGCACATGAAATTTTGGTTATGTGGGGGGGGGGGGGGGGAGAGGAGGATCCTCTCATGGTCTACTTTCGATTAATTTTTGTTTGGGCTCAAAATTTCACCTCCAGTTGGGATATGGTACCTCCCTTGTGAGAAAAATCAGCGGAATTTTTTGTGTTTTTTTTAGATTCTTCAACAAATTTTACTGCTTTTTCAGCAAATTTCCATCTTTTTCGCAAATTTTTCAAAACATTTCAGATTCATATTTTACTGACTTGAGTGAATTTTCACTGATTTTTCAGTAATATTTCCACTGTTTGTATTTATTCAGTGAAATTTTTTTGCTGTGATTCTGACTTTTTCAGCAATTTTCGATAATTTTCACTAATTTACAAACGATGTATGTATACTTTGAAAAAAATGAGCGTTATTGGTGGAAAAAATCAATGGTGCAAAATAGGTAATTTTGTTGATGTTGAATACAAAAATTGAAAAATTTAGTTTGTTTGGCTTTGAATCAAGCCCCTGTTCCTGATTTTTTGGACTAATTCCATCAAAAAATAAATTTACGGGGACAAAAACGCACTTGGAGTTTGATACTTTGCTTTCTTCCCTTCATTCCAAAAGGTCAGTTCTGAGATGTTCATAGATTTTTAAAGCCATTTTATCTATTAGAAAGTATCCTCACTCGAAGTAAAATTTTGAACCGAAAAAAAAAAATGAATCAAAAGAATCTTCATATTCAAAATTTCATATGTTAATTTGGATTTTTGGATTTTTACGAATTTTTTAAAATTCAAAATTACCTTGTCGTCCTGCAAAATATAAAAATTTGATCTATTAGTATATACTCGTACGCAATTTTTGACTCCCAAATCGACTGGATAAATTTCGAGTGGTTTTGAAGCCTCCAGAAAAATTTTGATTTTTCCAGAGCTGGAGAAAAGTTTATAAAAATGTTCCATTTGAACCTAAATAGGTATCCATTATCGTTTGCTTTCAATCGATTTAAAAGATGAAAAATAAGGTAGGTATCTATCAAATCTCAGCATCTAGGCTTGATGCAGAATATCATAATTTGGTTATTCGAGTTTTTATATTAAAAATTGATGTCTCAAAATTGAATACTCGTATGCTTTGAATTGGCTCCTAGCAGCTCAACACTACAACATAGTTAATTTTTTGAAAAAAAATCATCAAATTTTTAATGGATTGTTCATTTTATTTAAAAAAAAAATCATTCTTAAATTTTCAAGAAATTCCAATTTTTCAAAAAGATTATAAATTGTGATGCGATCTGTGAAACAGGGCTACAAATCGGAAAAATCGAAATAGATTTTTTTGGTCCAATTGATACCTAGAGGAATATATTCTGAAAATTTTATGAAGAAAAAATCAAAAATTGGTTTCAAAATAACGGAGATACCTATGGCTTTTTATTTTGATTTTGAAAAAAATTTTCGAGCCAAAATTTTGTGCTAAATGTTTTTTGAAGTTTATTCTTTCGAAGTATGAAAAAAAATTGACTCCAAGTTCGATTTTTTTCGCTGTACTGAAAAATTTACTTTTCCGACTTGTGGCCTTATTTCACAGATCGCATCAAAATTTTAGTAAATTTACATTTTTTTACAGTAATGTTGTAGATATTTTCAAAAAATTCTCTTTTTTAAAAAAATAGCCGTTTTTTGAAAAACTTTCAATTTAAAAAAAAAATGAAAAATTTTCAATTAAATGTCCATATTTTTTTGAGTTTGATTTTCGTTAATAATCGATGATAAATCACCGCCTAAAACTTTCTATCGAATCTTTCCCCTGTCGTCTCCCCCCTTTCAATAGCTCACCTTGACCCAATAAAAACATACGAAATTATTAGTTGAAAATAATTTCAGCTTTAGGGCCACCGCACGAACTGCACGTTCTCGATGGTAAGGATTTCAAACTATAATTATTTATGATGTAAAATTCGCAAAAAAAAAATGACATTTTTCTGTTAGCAGATTGTAAATGTAAATGCCTGGCAACGATGACCCATTTCGATATTTTTAACCAAAACAATTAGCCATTTTGATGACTCCTGGAGCTAGAAATTTGTAACGCCGCAATTTCATTTATAGTTTCAATTTTCTGATATTTTTCCCAATAATGGAAGGAGGAAAGTGAGGCAATAATCGCGTATCGAGTTCCTGTATTCTCTTTTGTTCGTCTATTTTAACAAGAGTTTCCTTACGCCCACGCGGAAGGTCAATATTGGTCTTGTAAGAAAAGTTAATTTTTCGATAATGTTGAACGTCATTATGGAACTCCGCAGCGATTTGTTCGTTAAACGAGCTAAAATAAAGGTTATCATTTATAGTGATAAAATGCACGTCTCATTAATTCGTTACGGTATATCATTTCGCGATAATTATACCAAAATCAGGCCCGAGTTGTGTTCGGATTTTAAGATAGTCGATGAGGCTTAACTGTGTGAAATTTGGATGAAACGAAACCCATTTGCAACTTTATACTCCGGCGTGCATATTATATTGATAGGTTTGATCCAAATTATCGATTTTTTTCCCAGTTGCAAATCGTGCTGCGAGTAGCGAGAATTGAATTCGACGATTATGGCTGCTCCTCGGTGCGACGCACTAGACCTGGAATTTTTCTAAACCAAATGCTGACGGAATAATTTTACGGTTATAATGCGTAACAGCATATCTAATAAATTCAATGTTGGCGAAAATTATAGCACTTATTCTAATTGAATATTGAGCCATTATACGACCATTGTGTGTATTCGTAGGCTTAATTTTTTTCATAGCTCGTTTCGTGAAAATATTACAGCGTGTTTTAATTTTTCACAGAATATATCACGAATAATTGCATGTTGGATATTGCAGCAGTTGGTGTTTTGTCCGTCTCTGTGTAAACTATTGTTTTCTTTGCGAGGTGTGTTGGTGTTCTGGCGTCCATGCCTTTAAAAAGCATGTGCTTCGTTAACCATCGTAATTAATTATGTACGTTTTAACGTTTACATTGTAATTTACTGCTATGTGCAGGAGATGTAACGAGTGAATTAGGTAGAACAATAACCATTGCATTTATAATATTAGTAAGTATTTGTATGGTTAACCAGTGTTTAAAAAACACTCGAATGGAATACTATATTAGGATTTGGAAGATGACATAATTTGAAGGAGTTTTTTTTCTTTCTTTTAGAAACTGTTGAGGGGAGCTTGTCTGTGCAGATTTGTTTGAAAATAGCGCGGAAATTTGAAAATTAGAGAAAATTGTGATTTTTTGGGAGGGGGAGCTAGGAGAAATGGTAAATCAGTTGAATTGTGAATCTATCTGTATAAAACTCATGAATTGATTCAAGAGATGATTACATGGACTCGGATTTTGAAGTCCTCTAGCTTGAAATAAGCATTCAAAAATGTCAAAATGCAAAATGAAAGAATAAAAACACCATAACTATACTTTGATGATTGATGAATGTAAAAATGAAGGACTTTCTAAAAACTGAATAGGTATGAAAACGTTTTTGGATGAAGATTGGAATTGAACTGTGTGTTTTTTAAATTAAATTTAACAAGAAAAACATGAAATGAATAATTATATTTTTTTTAAATTGAGAAGCAAGACCTATAATAATAACAGATGAGAAAATTAATCTCAAATTGATACCTTTTTGATTTTAAATAAGTGGCGAAGCGAAGTATTTTTTCAGGAGGGAGGGAAGGAGGGGATAACGTTCACGATTTTTACAATTTTGAAACTGAAATTTGCCACATTTGAGATGAAATGAATTTGAAATAAAATGTTAGCTTCTTAAAATCAGTGGTGTTACGAAGTGTGCAGTGACTTACCGAAGTTTGAAAATTGAAAAATAGAGTAGGGGTCAATGACACAAATTTTCAAACGAACTCAAGTTTTGACCATTTTCCCTTCTCATCTATTTTATTGCTTTTCTTTGGATAAATTTCATTCTAGTTGAACTGAAAATACCTCAGTATCAAATTGTCTATTTGTTCCAAGCGAAACAAGGGTGGAAAATTTCTTGAAAAATTTTTTGATTTAATTTTTAAAAAATTGTCTTTCAATGTGAATATGAGAAAAATGAATTTAGCTCGAGTGAAGCGAGAACGAAATTTTTAAAAAGCCTCAAATTCGAAGTGCAATGATAGACGTGAATAAATAATCAGCCACTTGACTCTTTAAAACTATTGAAGAAAAAATTGAGGCTAAAGCATTTAAAAATTCAATTTTGATAAGAAAAAATACATGTAAAAAATTACGTATAGTTGGAAGTTGGAATAAGTTTGCCAAAAAATATGAAAAAAATATTATTTTTGTAAATACGAGACGTGTAGCGAGGCCAAACTGAAAAATTTAAATTTAGGAGGTAATTTCAGAGTTGGATTACGATTTTTGAAAAGGAATGTTCCCTTCTCCTCCCTCAAAGTTTTTCTGCTGGCTTTATGTCCCAAGGAGGGAGGTCCTCGGGGCTCAGAAAATATTCAGCCTTGCTATTTGGAAACAAGCCTGTTTTGCGGATGAAAAAAAATTAAAAATTAGACGAGCGGTGAGTTTAGTCCAAGTTTGTGTATATGTTACGCCTAATCGATGTAATTGCCTAATTCATGAAATGGGCAAAAAAATTGCCTAATGCATGAAATAGGCAATCCGTTGCCGATTTCATGCATTAGGCAAAATTATTGCCTATTTCATGAATTAGGCAACGAATTTGGAGAAAATTTCATGATTTAGGCAACGTTGATTTCAAGTATTGAAATTTTTGTGAATGCAGCAGTTCAAGTCTGTAATGCGAAATATGAATGGATTTGAGTCGTTGGGGTAATTTCAGTATGTTTAAAAAATTTTCAAGCTGTCGTTTTTCAAAGAAACGACAGAAAACGACGGATACAGCATACCTAGAAGTAATTATTCTTTGTCTTTTTCCAAAATAAAAGAATTTGAGTCGTCGGGGTAATTTCAGCAGGTATGTTTAAAAATTTTCAAACTGTCGGTTTTCACAGAAATGACGGATCCAATATAATACACCTAAAAATGATTAGTTTTTGTCATTTTTTCAAAATAAAAAAATTTGAGTCGTTGGAGTAATTCTTCATAGGTTACCTCCATTCATAATTCGCATTACAGACTTGAACTGTCGTTTTTCAACGAGACCTTAAAATTTTGACGTAATTTTTTTTCAAATTAAAAATTTTTCTTAACGAAGTCGCAATTTTTTTTCAACTTTAAAATTTTGCTGGTCAAAGTCGAAATTTTTTACGGAATTTTTTTTAACTTCAAAATTTTACTTAACGAGGTCTAAATTTTTTACGAAATTTCTTCTCAACTTCAACTTTTTTTGACGTAAGTATTCTAAATACTTCTCCAAACTTCAAAATTTTTGTCAAGGTTTCAATTTTTTAACAAAATGTTCTCAACTACACTGCAAATTTGTAAAACACGCCCAGGAGCCCAGGTCACTTCTTCAAAGTCAAAAATTTTTCCCCGACAATTTAAAAAATTGTAACCTTGACAAAAAATTTGAAGTTTGGAAAAATATTTAAAAATTAAAACACGTCAAAAAAATTGAAGTTGATTAGAAATTTCGTAAAAAAATTCAGACCTGGTTAAGAAAAATTTAGAAGTTGAGAAGAAATTTCGTAAAAAATTTAGACCTCATTAAGAAAAATTTCAAAGTTGAAAAAAATTATGTAAAAAAATTCGACCTTGACAAGAAAAATTTTGAAGTTGAAAAAACACACGTCGGAATATTGCAGAATACGAAAAAAAATCGCTCACCAACCACCGGAAGGACATGGCGTAAAAACGAGAAAAAAATTTGAACCCTCCGCCTCCGGTTTACAAAACAAGGTCTCGTTCGTCACCAACGACAATCATTTCAATGCTTGAAATCAACGTTGCCTAAATCATGAAATTTTCTTCAAATTCGTTGCCTAATTCATGAAATAGGCAATAATTTTGCCTAATGCATGAAATCGGCAACGGATTGCCTATTTCATGCATTAGGCAATTTTCTTGCCTATTTCATGAATTAGGCAATTACATCGATTAGGCGTAACATATATTCAAGTAAAAAAGAGCAATAAAATTCGAAAATTTATTCCCTTTTTCTTGGAACTATTAGCAGTATTTTTAGAACGGTTATTGTAATTTTCAATTATTCAGCTTGTACATAATTGAAAAAATCGTGTTTTTAAATATACTTTTTCCTTTGTTTGAAGTTTAGTCTAAATTTTCAAGAGATTGATAGGTACCTACACCTTTTTTTCAATTTATTACGACATTTTTTGCAGAATACTCGAAAATGCAATTTTTTAAAGACAAAAAAAATCGAAAAATTTGATTTAATGAACAGAAAATGCTGAAATTTTGTATTTATACCATATTTTTGATCTTCAAATCAATTAAAAACTATTTCAAGACGTTTCAGAGCCTTCAGAAATTTTTGGAATTTTCCGACACCAGAGAAAAGATCTGATCATAAAAATAAAGTTGAAAGTTCGTAAGTACTCTCTCATTCTGAATCTGTAAAAAAGCACTGAAAAACAGTCAAAATCGCAGCACAGAAAACAAGAGCAAAATTCACTGAATTTTCAAAGATTTTCACTGATTTTTTTAGCTAATTTCATAAATTACACTGACTTATCAGTGAAAAAATTTTCACTGAAAACAAATCAACCAGAAAAGTCACTGGAAAAGCTGTGAAAATCTTCAAAAAAATCAGTGAAAATTTACTGCAAATCAGTGAATTTTGCTGGTTTTTCCTGTGCTGCAATTCTTACTGTTCATCAATGACTTTTCACTGATTCAGAATGATAGGGTAGGTGCCTAATTTCATATAAATCATTTTTATGGGATTAACTCTATTCCCCACACATTTATAAATCAGTGAAAATTATCAAAAATCACTGAGAAACAGTCAAATTTGCAGCACAGTAGAAAATCGAGTGAAAATTCACTAAAAAGTCTTGAAGCTGATTTTTCCTGGTGCTGCAATTTTGACTGTTCATCAGTGACTTTTCACTGATTCAGAATGAGAGAGTAGTGCTGGAAAATTTCAAAATTTTCTGGGATCTCTAATACTTCTCAAAACCGCTTCCAATTGATTCGGAAGATTAAAAATAGAATATGGTAAGTATATGTGACCCTGCCGGAAAGAAAGGACCATGTGAAGGAAAAATCGATGTCTTTATTTTTATGTGTTCGGTCCAGGTTTGGTGTGATTTGGACTAACAACCTGTTAAAAAAAACATCGATTTTTTTTACACATGGCCCTTTTTTTTCGGCAGGATTACGTATGCCAAATTTATGCTTTTTTCGTTGACGAGATCAAATTTTCATGCTTCCATGGCAATGAGATAATTTTGAAATTTCAAAAAATTTTCAAAATTCGAGAATTAGGCTTCAGCATCTAGAATTTCGGATATGGGATTTTTTTATGATGTCGGTACTTAAATTTTTTTTCCACTCCAAATTTACGTTTGAGTTGATATACCTTCCTGAAAAGTGACAAACAGCAAAAATAGACAATTCAGAATAATTTCATTTCATCATTTCTACCTAGTTGACGTATTTTTTTCAATGATATGTGTGAAAAATTAATAAACCTGTCAATATAGAACGAAAAAGGTCAAGTTTTAATGAGGTCTTCTTCTAATTGACATCGTAACATGTAGGTAATTGAAAAATCGAATTTATGACCTCCTTAACTACGATTCGAAGTACCTATCGAGGATACACCCACCCAACCAAGCCGAACCCATATCTATAGCGACATGCCAATATTGAAAGAATATTACCTCTACTGTAAACAAAATTACATCAAGCGAGTTATGAAGAAAAAGAAATGAATTCGATTAAACCGTGCAATAGAAGTCGATTACAAAAAGAAAAAAAAAAGTACTTCAAATAGTATACCCATTTCTTGCTCAATTCATATCGATTTCAACATTATAAAACCGTATCCAAAAGGCGAACAATCTATTGTAGGTACATTTGCGCATTTCGTCGACTGGAAAAATACACGTGACAATAAGTACCGGTGATGATGATGAGTAATTACGCGGAAAAAATCGATCTATTGGGAAACGTGTATTAATGCGATTATTAATCGTTGTTTTGGCGACCGGAGACGTGCGAATGAGAGATAAAATTAACATAAATTACTCGTAATGGAAACGATTATTTTTGGTACGATTCGATGAATACCTCCAGTTCCACGTTTCATTTTCATAATCTTCGGTAATATTTATTCAAAGATGAGGCTGTAACTGTAGCCCGCTTCGAAAGATTTTTTTATCTAATTCTGCCGCATTCTTTGTACCAAGATTGAGATGAATTGGCGGGAATTTTGGCAACGTCGATTCATGGCGGCTGACATCTCTAGAAAACCAACACGTAAGAAGCATCTTGTATATCGTAGACCCGTTGAAGGAACGACCTTGCTGGTACAGCTACAGGGTCAGGTTGTACAATCATACCATCATACGTATGTATGTACATTTACCTGTTATGGGAGTGCACTTAAACATAATGGAAAGAGTATTGGCCATTGGCATAGTATGCGATGATGTATACCTCGCGTTCTTTTAATGTTTTAATCCGCATACCGATAGGCTTTCGTTGAGGTATAGAAGAGTACGATGGCTCGATGGATGCTTTTTCCATCTCTGGCTTCGCGGTTCCTCGCCATTCGCCACGATGCAAATTGGTGACAATGACATAAGTGTCAAAAATTTCTATATTGGAATTTTCGCTACGTTTTGTTTGTATAGCAAGGTAAATATAAAGGGAATTTCGTACAAATTACGTGGTTGAATTTTTTTGTCTGCGGTTGTTAGAGGATTGAGCTCGCGATGGAATTTTATTTTTGGATATTCTTTTCGAATGAATTTTTATCAAATTTTCATTTTGAATGGGCTAGTTTTTTTATATTGCAAATAATTGAAGATGAAAGTTTGAGATGCTTGGTTTCAAAAAATATGTCGAGTATTTTTCCCAAGCTTTTTAGGCAATCCTATTTTCTCAAATTCCTAAAATCCAATAAGGTGTATTTACTCGGCTACGTCTATCGAGTTCAATGAACCGAGGAATTATTTGGCACGTTGCAGCTCACGTTTCATAGCACGACATAGGTTTCATTTTTAAATTTTGTGATTTTTATGAATAACTATGTGTAATAGTGGTTTATTATTATTCAGATTATCTTATTTTATGTAATTTTTTTATTTTTACAGAACCAATAAATATCTACAGCGGTCTGCAGTAACAAGAATTTGCGCCATTGCTGGATTTTTCATTTCCATTCCTGTATTTTTAACCGGTAAGTTGATTTCTGTACAGTACACTTCAATCTGATTGGAGGGGAGGGGTATGGATTTATTTCTGTCCTGCAATGTTTGGAAGATTAGGAGTATGTGCGGAAGTTTACTATTTAGGGACAAACCAAAAGTTTCCGCAATTTGATTACTTAGGTACTAGATTTGGAAAAATCAGAAAAATCTCTGGAATTTTAGAAAGGTCAATGAATTGGAATTGCTCTGAATGAAGTGGTGAATTTTTTGATAGCTTGTTTTCAAGAATTTCAAATTTTCGTTTATGTTGAAAACAATAGAAGCGATCTCAGTCTTTCTTTCAAAACTAAAATGTTGGAAAGAACTGATAAAATTTCAGCTCTTGAACTCTTCTCGTGAACTCTCTTTCCTTGCGTCCTCTCTCCACGCCTGCAAAAAATGCAAATATATTTTAATCCATAGGCGCACCCAGAAATTATTTAAGGAAGGGGCTGAGAATTTGAGAAAAATTAAGGGAGGGGGTCAAATTTCAAATTGATCATTTTTCACCGATCTTTCAGCCAAAAATCATCAATTTTTTCTGACAAACTGGGAATTTATTGAGGAATCGGTGATTTTTGACTCAAAAATTGATAAAAAATTATCAATTTTGAGCATAAAAGGATCAAAATACGGCCCGAGCGAAGCGAGAGTGGAAATTTTTGAAAAAATATTGTTTGAAAAACAAAATGCACTTTTTAAATATTTTTGAAATGAAAAAATTTTTTCCCGACCTTAAGGGAGGGGCTCAAGCCCGCTGAGCCCACCCCTTGGGTGCGCCTCTGTTTTAATCTTTACCAGTCACTTAAATTTTATTTTGCCATTTATGGATTGACCCCCAAGGTTACAAAAACCAATTTAGCAATTTTTTTCTAAACACCCTTATTTGGACATGCTGTCCAAAGAAATAGGTTAGTAATTTAGACATGAATTTAGAAATTTTGAAAAGCCCATCTCACAATTCGCATGGACATGACATTCCCTCTCCACCAAAAAAAAAGATTTGGGCATTGGCTTCAATTCTCTTCTACTTCCCCTTCAGAAATTGTGTCTCAAAAACCTGAATTTTGTATTCAAAAGTAATGTACAAAAAATTAATTGGGTTTAAGGTTTAAAAAAAAAACTCAATTTGAATTAAAATCTCAATTGAGTCATTGCGTCTTATTTTCCTCCAACTTTCCATGTTCTAAGGAGAGTACAATTTGTCATATTTGCCCCGAAAAATACAATTTGAGTTTGGATGCCTATATTGACAAAAAAAATGTTCAATTTCAACAATAGACCCAGTATCCTAAAGAATTCATTTAAACATTCTGTCCCAAAAACCTTCAATTTTGATATTTAGCTCCAAAAAAAAAATACAGAAATTTGAAAGCAGATCGAAACTCCCTTTATTTAGACATATTGTCTTAAAAAATCCTAATTTAGAGACATAGTGTCCCAAATTTCTTCAATTTGGACACAGTGTCCCAAAATTCGTTGATTTGGACATCATGTCCAAAAAAAAAATGAGTCGAGTTTGGATTTTGATATTATAGCCAAAAAAACGCTTAAATTGGACATAGTGTCCCGAAAAATCTCAATTTGAACAATGGTATTCCTGAAAAGCCCAAGTGGGACATTGAATTCCATCTTTCTCTCCTTTATCGTGTTTCCAGAAAACCACAAATTTTGACAATATGGACATATTATTGTTTCAAAAAGTTTCAATTCACATACATAGTTTCCCGAAATCCCTCAACTTGGATATACTTGCTCACGAAAAATGCAGTTTGGGTTTGAATATAGTCGCCAAAAAACCTTCAATTTCGACAATAGACATAATACCTATCTAAAAAAAAAAATTATTTGTAGCGTATTAAAAATTTCATTTGGACATGGACACGTGTCCTAAAACCTTCATTTTGGACAACTTGGCAATTTAAAAATATCTAATGGTAAAAAAATCCTCATTTTGGATACATTATATCAAAAAATTCTAATTCAGGGACATAGTGTCCCAAAATTTCTAAATTTGGACCCAGTGTCCCAAAATTCCTCAATTTGGCTACTTAAATGTTGTGAAAAACTGGGACATCTTATCCCCAAAGGTCTGAATTCAGGCAAAGTGTTTCCAAATCTGACATAATTTCCTAAAAATCACGTATTCAAATCTTATACTATTTTCCAAATGTAAAATTTCGGTTTATTTTGTCAAACTCTGGAAAACTGAAGTATTTTTACTCATTAAAAATTCTACGTCTGAACTTTGATCCCTATTTTATACGTAGTTTGAATGAGCTCAAAAAATGTCACAATCAATTCGTCAAAAATTTCTCCAACTTCATGGCGATTGTTCAACGAAACGCCATTAAATATCCATTTTAATAAGCTAAAAAATAGGAAGAAAATCAAAATTTACAAAAAAAAAAAAATGGAAACTAGATTTTAGGCATCTGTAGATGACATTTTCTCTCCATCTCAACATGAAAATACCAAAAATATGACTTTTAGGCGACACGAAAAATTTTAAAGATTAATAAAATGTGTAAAGAATACCAAAAAAATGTCAAATTTTCTCATAATTTTAGAATCTGAAAATTTTTAACATGGGTTTGTTGTGATGCAAAAATTTTGGAAAATATCACCTCTCAATTCTCCTCTTCTTATACCCAAGAGAAAAACGAGAGGTAAAAACAGAATTTGAATTAGGAAGGGAAGAGATAGAGGGGGGTGGTGAACGATCAAAACTAAAAAATAGTTCAACTTTAAACTCTGTATTATTACAAACGTCATGAACAGTAGGCCGCTCATTTTGATTTTTTAATTTTTTGAGCTGAATTCAAGCCCTCAAAAGATTTTTCCCTTTTTCCTGATTCTGACTATTTCCTTGAGAAATAAGGAAGAGCCAAACTAATTGAAGGTTCCAAACATGTGAAAAATTGTAAACTCCCTACACTTTTTTCTAAATATTCAATTTTAAACTTCAATATCATTGTTTAAACTGAGTAGATATATTTTTTCACCCAACACACGACTAATTCCAAAATCCAACGTTATTTCCTCGACTAATAATATTCATCGAAACATCACATAGTCTAAAACAATACAACCAAGGCGTTTAAAAAAAAAAAAACAATGAAAAAACTTATTAAATTTTTTTCTCTAATCTTACGTATTATGATTCGATAAGAAATACATCATTGCCTTGATAGATCGCAGAATAAATTATTTTTACCTTTTTTTTTTCGTCATTCGTCGTTTACCCAGAAACGGTTTGCATGGTCTTTGAATTGCGTAATTTGAATTTTATAATAAGCATATAACGGGTCAGAGAACGATTCATGACCATGTACCATGAAACAACAATCTAAGTCTTAGATATAGTACTAAAACTGTTTCACTAATTATTTTTTTCGCAGGTGTAATTTTGTATACTTTTATACAATTCCATTCGACTCCTGCAATCATTACCAGCATTTTAATTGGATCTGGGATTATATTTTGTGGTTGCGCAATGGTTCATAATGTGTTGGTTTGGCAAAGGGTGAGTACAGATGGATATTACCTACATTCAGAGGTTTTCTGATCGATGATAAATTATACTGTATTTTTCTCATATTTACTTGTATGGGCTTATGTCGGTATAAAAAAAAGGATTTAGGTGTTAGGTGAACATTATGTAATGATAATGAAGGTTGTAAGATTTCTTTGTGACGCCTTTTTTCCTCTGATTAAATCAAGTGTGCGAGAAGGACTAAATGTATATTTAATACTCTTGTCATTGGGTGATTGAACTTATTATATCGAGAGTTTAATGGATTAAAAAAATGTTTTTTGATCAATTATGCAATCTAAGTTTTTTTTTTTAAATTTAGCTGGTAAAATTCAGTTTTTTAATGGACGGGCATCATAGCAGGTCATTTTTTTAGAATTGTCATTTTTTTCGACTTAAGTTATTTTTGGTCACTTTTCACTTCCAGAAGGTCACTGTTTCCCCCTCAAAAGTCATTTTTTTTAGCAATTAGCACTTTCAAGCTAAAATTCAAATTTTCACGTAAAAATTGCAATTTTTTAAAACTTTTCAAAAGAAAAAAAACTGCGAATTGCTACCCGATTGGCAAAAACCCCTCGAAAGGTGACAGTCATATCGCCAGTCATTTCGCCTATTGAGTTAGTTCCGTTTTGACAGTCACGAATTTAGAAATTTACGAGATGAATTTTCAATATGGCGCCTTCAGTCATATCGCCACTCATATCGCCAGTCATTTTTTTTGTTCGTGACTGCCTGGGTAGTCAAAAGCGCACTCATTTTCACTGTGCGTGATAGTCACGAATTGGCAGTGTGACTGTCAAAAATAGGGAGAGCGTGACTGTTCGATTTTGCCGATCGGGTCGATCCTTTTTCGCATTTTCGCGTCTTTTTCCAATTTTTACATCGTGCTCCAAATTTTTCCAAAAGACCCCCTTGCGTATACTCGTTTTAAAAGAAATTTTAAGCACTTTTTAGTCCCTCCCCTATAAGTACCCTTTTTTACAGGATGATAGATAGACTTAGCATATTCTGAACCTTAAATTCAGGAAAAAAAATTCATGACAAGTCTGAGGCACTTACAGATTATCAAGGTATACGCAGAGGCGGTTCGAAAATGATTTTCCAAGGGGAGGGGAATAAAGTTCAAAAACGCAAATAAAAAATTCGAAATTGCCGACTGAAAATTCAAAAGTATCACATTTTTGGTAATGATCACAACAAAAACAATGTGAAGTAACGTCATGGAGTGGAAAAAATGCAATTTTTAGACATTTGAAAGATGTTTTTAAAAAATTGACAGAAAAACTGCAATTAATAACTGCATAACAACTGATAACAATAAGTATTTAACAACGAAAAATTTAGTGACCATGTATTTGTCATTTGAGTGAACGAAGTAAAACTCATTTTGTGACAGTCACATTCGGAAAAATGACTATAAAAAATTCGAAACGTGACTGTCATTTCGCCAGTCATTTCGCCTGTTGAGTTAGTTCCGTTTTAACAGTCACGGCAATTCGTGACAGTCATTTCGCAATTGTGACTGTTCGACTTTGCCAATCGGGTACAGTTAATTAGTCCAATCAGTGTTAGTGTTGATTTGTTTGTTGTTTTGACGAAGGAATTTAATAAATTAAATTACTCACATCGTTTTAATTGATTTATCTTTGAAATGTTTGCAAAAAACTACTAAAAACTGCCTCCCCCCCAAAAAAAAATTACTGAAATTTTTGCACTTTTTTTCTTCAGATTTTTGTTATGATGCCTGGATTTTTTAATTAATTTTTTCAATTTCCGATTTTTATGATTGAAATTTTCAAATCCGAGTTATATTCTCACAAATGTATTTTTTCTCCAGGAAAAAACCAACGCAGTAAAAGCATTAGTCAGAAGGCAAAGGTTACACCAGCAACTCGAAGCAAGCAAACGATCAAATGGCAGCAAGCTCGATGTAGTTGGAACTCGAAATACCAGTGCCACCGCTCTGAGTACACTGTCAACATTACCCCCTCACGTTGGCGTGGACATGAGTAGCGTTACTTCTACTCCACATGAACTTTCGACTTTAGTTTAATTTTTCAATTCGAATTCTTATCCAGAGGCTGCTAGCCAAAGGTAGCCATAACAGGGTGGACCCCTCTCCCTTCCCTGTCAAACTGACCAAAAAATTACATATCGAAATTATTTTATAAAATGATCTACTTACGAAACTCCAATGTGAGATTAAAAATGTATAATTCACGTGTAATATTTTTATAAATAATGTAAAAGTTGAATTTTTACCTCCTTGAAATAATTTTTCATTACCTTTGGTTGGTATATAATTGAAAAGAGCAATTTGCCTATTAAATTGCATTTTTTTTTTTACGTCAATTTACGAATTTCGACTGTGTTACTATATATTTAATTTTTGTATTGTAAATTGAAAAAAATAATGTAAGATGATACTTAACGACTAGATATTTCTCGATATTTTCTAAGATGTTATGTTGATATGATTAGACTGTGATTTTTTTTGAAATTCTTGCCTTCAGCAGTATTAGATATACCTATTCCCCAATTAATTTATTCCCTTTTTACTCTTATATATCTATGAATGCTTGTAATAAAATATTTCGTAATTTTTTTTATTGTTTAGTTTCCGCGTATATCATTTTTTCGTGTACCTCGTATGTGCTTTTTTGCATCACAATTTTCAATAAAAATTATGGAAAATTTGATAGTCTAATTTATTGCAAAAAAAAAATGAAATCTGTGGAGTATTTGAATTTTTATTATTTATTATACGAGCTATCCATCTTACTAAATATTTATATTCGAAAAAGAGATGAAAATTAGAAAAAAAAATTAAGGAAAATATGTTTTTTTATAATAACATATCGTCGTAATAAAATGAATAAAATTTTTTGTACAAAAAAAGAAGCGTTTGAGTTAATAAAACAATAAGTATACGAAATATGGAACAGTTTGTAATCATGATGATATATTTTTCCATTTATCCAAATTTACGTATTAATATGCGTTCGTCCACAGCCAATAAATCATAAAATAGGTTTAGTCTCCCATTCAATATTACAGCTCAGTCTCACAAATTTATTTCGGGTTCAGTGAAATGGTGAAACAATGAGGCGATTTTTTAATTTAAATGGTAAGAAGTCAGACATGCATTTGGGTCCAGACCTTGAAAAAATCTGGATACAAATTTCATTTCTCTTACTCAAACATTACCTCTAATGAATTTTTTTTAAAAATGAAAAAAGGTCGCCATGCCATTGAAAACTACTTTTAAATTGATCTCAGTTTTCAAAAGATTTTATTTTTGTGAAACAATGAAAAAAAATATATTGGCCATTTTCAAACATTAAATAGGTACCTAATACCTATACCACTATTTTCTCCAAAATTGAGGCAATTGAGGGAAATCATCATTGATGATTTTTCAAGGACAAAATGCTCATCAGTGATGAAAATTGAAATAAAATCAGTTTCCGTTCTCAAAATTTTATAGTTCGGTTTTCAAATCCAATATTCAGTGAATTTTGACTTATTCAAGACAAATTTTTAAAAAATTACAAAGAATTTAATTTTTCTATTTTCGGAAATTTAAATATAAAATCAAACAATTTTTTAGATATCCTTGAAAAATGAGGTCAAGAAGTACTGGCACTGGCACTGGCGAAAGATATTTTTGGATAAAATAATAAGAACCTACCTATAAATATCTAGGTATCATTTTTAGCAAAAATTTTACAATTAAAAAAAATCTTCAATATTTTCATAAAAACATGCCATATTTGGAGAGCAATTGAACCCGAAGGAGGGAGGGAATGGTCACATTTTTTTAGTCACAAATTATTATTTACAACCTTCTGTCTTTCTCCCTCTTCTCTAATATAACTTTCAGGAAAAAAATCGCTTGTTGAACTCTACGATGAAATACATTTAGTTTTACATGTTTTTTCTAGGAAATATGTTACCTGATGACATTTTACAAAATGCTAATAAAATATAGAAAAATTTACAGAGGAAGAAAGAAAAATTGTAAAAAAAATATAATAAATATTGAGTATCCCTTTTGTGCCTATAATCGTCTTACATGCTTATAAAAAAAATTAATAAACTGGTAGGTATACATAATTAGAGCAAAAACTAATTTTTAAAAAAAATATTGCATAGAAAATAAAAGAACGATATTATTTTACTTATTGCTTAAACGAATATGATAAAATATTTGATAATGCATGTAATAATAAGTTAATATGTAGGTTTTAACCACCTATGCCTTATTATTCTCTCAACTCTTTTGAATTCTCATATGCACAAACCCTGTACCAAATACGATATGTGCTCAATTCAGAAGAATGCAAAATTCAAAAATAACTCACTTCAAAAAAAATTAAAAATCTTAAAATTAAACACACTCGAATTTTTATTGTTTGCGTTCAATTTATATCCGATAAAATCGCAAACGTATAGCCTTAAATTCTATGAATCTGGCTCATATCAATTTTCACTCTTCTTTACACAACAAAAATTAAAGAATTTATTGCAATTATCACATATTAAGTTACGATTTCTAAAAATATTTAATAGAGAGAAGAATGGTTCTTCGACTGTTCTTCAATTTAAATAGATATTACCTAATTTTCAAAAAAAAAAAATCAGTCAGTTTATATAGGTAGGTACCAAAATTCACGATCAACTTTTAGCTACCCATTTTATTTGTACCTGTATAATTTATTTCGGCGTAAATAATTTATATTGGAGGCTTCCATAGTTTTAATTTTAGATCTTTCATTTTTCTTATTCATTTTTTTATTGTTCTTGAAAGTATGTATTATCATTTTATAGCCTTGAAATTCGATCGCAGTATTCAAAAATAGACTGCTCTGCTGATAAGTAGATATTATAATAATACCTACTTCAATACACCTATTATTTTTGTTAAAATATCTATCCAATAATAAAACAAAATACAAATGTAGGAAAAAAAATTAGCAGGAATTCAGAAATAATTGGGTATGATACACTACAACTACATCTGGACAAAACTTGGAAGATAAAGTAGGTACCTAATACCTATCTAATTTTTCCTGAAATTTTCTCAAAATGAGGGAGTCTATATGTTTGGTAGGTATGTCTAACAAAACTGAATTTTTTTGACCTACGTTTCTTGAAATTGAATATAATGTATTACCTATGACATACTTATTCAAGAATCTAAAAGTATCTACCTACTTACTTAAATAATATAAATGATATTATTTTGAAATTCAATTAGATAACTATATTTTGTTTGTCAAGGAATTAATTTAAACTTCCAATTTTGGTTTCAAAATAAAATAGGTATCAATCAACCGGATAAAAATCATTATTTTGAAATTTTCTGTCAAGCTCTTCACGTTAAAAAAAAAACAAATCAAGATAAAAACAAAAGAAAAAAGATTATTAATTAATGAAAAGGAATGAAAAGTGTCTAGATAAAATACTAAAAAAAATTCATATAAAAAAATATAATGCTAATAAAAAACTGCCAGAAAATATTGAAAGCTTCAGAATGTAAAAATTATAAATTAATATAATGAAAAATGAAATGAAATGAAAAAAGCGACCAAAATTTTATGTCATGTCGATTACCCTTCGTTAAATTCAACTCAGCTTTCATCAGCATTAAGTAGGTAATCAAGAATTTTACATGGGTAGGTAAATGAGACTGTTGAAATATTAATTTGGTATTCTCGAAAGGGTACATCTAGGTCTGCGTATTTTCACAAAATTTATTTAATAATTATGAGCATAAATACCCAACCACTGAGGTATATATGGAACTTAGACAAATGATGGAAAATAAAGAAAATGATATATTTATTGTTTTAGCAGCTTTGGAACTTTTCCGACGTTTGATCGGTGGTTTTGGAGGATCGTCTAAGCAGGTGAAATCGCAGCAGTAACGGCCATTCACGTATTTATCACATCTCTGTAAAATAAGATATATTTATTTTTTGGTATTAGAGGCTGAGGCTATGAAAATTTTGCCATTTTTTTTATGTAGATAAAAAATGTATAGGTGTGTGAAGCCTGGATATAAAAAAGGCCCTCAAGTGTAAAAAATTGGTTTTCAAGTTGAGGTTCCCCTCTTATTTTACTCATTTTTAAAAGCCTAAAATCAGTGTCACCCCAAAAAACAATAAAATTTTTGATACCTAAAGGTGTTTTTTTTTCCTATGCTTACATACTATAGAGTGGTGTAGATAAATTGGAAAAAAATGTCCTGCATTTCGATAAAAATTATGAGGTTTGGTATGAAGTGAGGACTGAAAGTTCCTCCTATCATTCAATTTTCAGCTATTCTTTACATCACTGAAAACCCCGGTGCTCAAATCAAAAAATGAGTAAGTAATTTGGAAAAAGGGTCATGCTATGCTATTTCGTACGCAAAGGGGTGATGGGGGGAGGGGGCGGTGATTTAGAAAAAATTATGTGGGTAGACCTTGATGAGAGAAGACGAATGACGCAAATTGCAGCTCTCAAGTCTTTTTGGAGGGCAGTCACAAGCACTTGAAATTTTGAGGTGAAGTTTAAATATGGGTAACTCAAAAACTATGATAGGGAGAAAGTTAAAACTTTTTCCAATGTGTAAAACTTTTGATGAGATTTTTGGAGATTTTTTGAAAATCAGTGGTACCCATAGGCGGATTTAAGGGGCGGGGGCTTAGCCCCCAAGAGTGAAATTAGCCCCCCCAAAAAATTTTTGTGTTTGATTGTCAAACTGTTTGACAATCAAACTCGAATGTACTTACATACCATTAAAAAAATGTATTTTCTGGCCATTAAATATACAATTTTTTCAGAGTTTCGCCCTCGCTTCGCTCGGGCATGAACAAAATCACAATTCACGAATTACTTTTAGGCAACGTTGAGAAAGAAGGCTCCTTTCCCCAAAAATTCCTTCCGATACTTCAAGTCTTCTTCCTCAATTTGTATTCTCTCAAAAAAAAGCTTCCAACGTCAGTGACTGCAAATAAATGTTCTCCCTCCCCCTTCCCCAAAAATAACATCAAATAGGAATTTTGAAATCATTAATATACGAAAAAATCACTTTTATGGTGATTAAAAATTCAATTTTTCAAAGCTTCACCCTCGCTTCGCTCGGGTATAAATTAAATCACAATTATTCAAATTATTTGAGGCGACAGAGTCAAAGATGGCTCCCTCCTACTTCTTCATAAAATTTTTCTGGTATTTCTAGTCCTTGTATTTATTTTGCAGTTTGCACCTTTCCAAAAAAATTGACCTGGGGCTTAGCCCCCCCTGATCCATTTTTCTAAATCCGCCTATGGTGGTACCCTTTTTTTTTTTGTCAAAAGTCAAAAATTAGTTGTAAATGTTTTTAAAAGGCATTTTGCTATCAGGGGCACCTTCAAAAATTCTGTAAAGTAGGTACAACTTTACATGCTGATAAACGTATTAAAAAATCGACCTGACGTTTTTTGTATTCTCAATTTAAAAAATTCCAAAGATGATGAGAAAATACAATTTTTCTTTTCAAAGATTGGAATTGCGAAAAATTGAGTAATTTTTTCACCAATATCAAGTGTATGATTTAATTTTATAAAAAATTAAGCAATTTTGAATTTCAAGATCAGAACTTTTCCTCCCCTCACCGAAAAAAATAATTGGTGGTCATAGATCATAACTTATGAAAGTGTAGGTGAATACTTGAAACTTGAATTGAAAGGCGGATGACCGAACGTAAAAGTGGCATCACCATCAGCTCTTGAATATTTCTAGCTGGAGTCCCCAATTTTTTCCTGAAAGGTTCCTCATTTGAAGAAAACTGCATAATTTACCAGTTTTCCTCAAAATTCGAACCAAGATTTCTTTTATTACCTACTAAATAATTGAGAAACCGTGAAGCTGAATGCATGTGCAACTTATTCGAAAATTACTGCGAATTTTTTTTTCTTTTCAAACATTTTGGATCGATAATGCCAAGGAAGGTAGAGGTACCTAGGCTACCTACATTGAGGAATAAACAAAATGAAATGTTTTTTGAAACTAATTTTGCTCCTTCTATTTTAAAGGTAGGCAAATATATTTACAGTTACTTGAAATCCATTTTTCAAAATTGCGTTCATCATTGATTGAAGTTTTTCCATTTTTCGCCATGAGATTTGAAGAAGCGAACCCAACTTTTCCAATTTCTTTTATTTATGCAAATGGTTTTTTGGAGGGAGGGGGGCTCCATTTCCACATAATATAATTCTCTAAAATTTTACTTACTGTAGGTGGTCCCGGACAAAATATTGTTTTACACCACATTGGTGATCCATGGTAACATACGCAAGATGAACACACATCAGGTCCTGGTACATATAATAAACCGTGTAATATTTGATGGCCTTCGAAATCTGTACAGTTTTCTTCATTTTCTTGAGATACTGAAAATAATCGAAAAATGAATTCCACGTTTTCAAAAAAAAAAAAATGGCAATTTTAAATAGGCAAAATAATAGTTTTTATTTTCACAATGGTACCTAATTATAAAAAATTCAAGTGAAAAAATTTTTGTATTTTTTCCTGGAAGAATTTTCATTTGGGTAATCTGAATTCTGACATCTAAATATAAGAAGGAAAATCAGAAAATGTCATTATTTTTCTACCATTGGCGTCTGAAACTTTATTGGAAACACGAGACAGGATTCAAAATTGGTACAAATTACAAAATGAATACACGGTCTTGCAATACCAGAAGAGTTTTAGGAGGAGGGTGCAAAAATAGCCTTGCCCGAGCGAAACGAGTCTAAAACTTTGAAAAATTTGGCTGTTAAATTCCTTTTTAAAATGACAGGTTTTAATGTTTCGATACTTTGTAATCTATCTGATATAGAGAGGGGGGTTGCAAATGATACTTTGCCAAGCGCCATTATTTTCTACAATTTGTACCCAAAAATCTGGCAACATCATTTTGAGGAAGTGATGCAACAAAGCATCGAACCATGCAGATTAATTATAAATCAGATGATACAGCGGAATTAGAGTTGGAATAAAATTATCGTAAACACGTTCGCTCCGATTAAAAGTAAAGTTTCATAAAAATTTATTAAGTATATTCATCACGAATGAAACGTAATAAAAACATGGAATAAAATTTTAGGAAATGATACCACAACGCTGATATACATATTTATGCACAGATATGCTGATATGCGAATACGAATAAGCCGAAGCATCAAAAATATAAACGAGTCGCACTACAACGAGATTGTTTTTCGCGACAAGTGTAAAAATTAGATCTATAAAATTAAAATCAAGGTCAAGCCTCTCATCCGCTTTTGTTCTCGCGTCACTTCAAAAGAACAATTCATATTTTCGAAGGAAGAAGAAAAAAAGGCGAAATGGACGCGTTTTTAACCCTTACAGCGAATTATCAAGCTCTTTACAAAAGATCTCAAGTTTGTGTTTTCAAACAAAAATGCATTTCAGTGATTGAATTAAGAACACTACACGATGCTGACTCTTGAATCTTTTAAACGATTCACTCAACGGGTACTTCATCGCTGTGGCGTAAACATATAACATTTTCGTGTATTTTTTGGGGGGTTTTGGTCTGATTTTTTTATTTTGGAAAAACAAAAATTTAAAGATGTAGGTCAAGAGAAAATTTTGGAGTAATATCGATACGTGTTGAGGCGCTTACATAGGCATGCTCAGTTCGCAATATTTGCGCTTTCTTGACCTAATTTAATATAACTTTGAATGTGTTAGAGGCGACAGAGGTCGAATTTTTATACGCATTCGGAATATATTCTACGTTAATTTTAAGAATTCAGACACTTACACCTGCATGCAAAACGAATGCACCTGTTATAAAAGCAAATGAGAATTTTTGTAGGATGAAAATATCTTGAAAACAGACAATAATTTTCAGCAAATCGTTGTATGGGTAGGTAGTAGGTACTTCCAATTTTTTTTACTTAATAATTTTATACTCTTTCGTGTGAGAAAATTCAACTCAGAACTGAAAATTCCAGTCTAATGAATTCACAACGATTTTATTTATTTTGATAATTAGGTACCTATAAGATTGACAAGACAGCTGTGAAAATTTTCTATCAAGAATTTCATCTTTGAAAAGTGCAACATATGCAATGTCTTCCTTTTTTGTGTGTAACAGTTTTACTGATGTAACGGATTAATTTTTAAATGATTTTTCAAAATAAATAAGTACCTACTGCCTTATACCTACTATAGATACTTAGTTAAGTTTAAAAAATTACTTTTTACATAAAACAAATTTTTTTCAAGTTAGATCGTTCCACAATGTACTTCCTACCTATCACACAATAAAAAAAACATTTACGAAACTATTATGGCACGCAATAGTTTTTACAATACTTGTCAAATATTATTCTCCCCATATTTCGTATCGATTGGTTGAGTATACTTTGTGAATTACTCATGTAATGTACTTGGTATAGATACATAAATAGGGTAAAATATTTAATTGGTATTCACAAACCTGAGAAAATTTCAAAATTGTGGTCGAATTTTTACTTTTAAAAGTAAAAACTCGAAATTTCAAAAACCTCAAGGCTATGAAACTCAGACACCACGTGGTTATACTTCCTGCTTTTGAATAAAATAACTCTATTTTTTGTTACATTTTTGCTTAAAGGAACATTTTCGTCAGGAAAAAACAGCAAGCCCCTGAAGAGATTCCCAAGTGATGGTTATGAATTTTACGAAAAATAGTATGGATTTTTAAAGACATCATCAAAAGAAAAAAGAATTAAAATAGGTAGGTAGGTGGGATATGAAAAGTGAGACACTCAAAAATGTAAGAATGTTTCTTCTGACGGAGCATTTTCTTAGAACTATTTCATAGCAAGGTGCAATAACTTGCAGATATCGTTATGGGATTTTTAATCAATTTTAATACTAATTCTAAGTAATTATGTATCTATTCATTCAAGATATTTACCTGAAGGATCTACGAGGAAAAGAATCAACCAAACGGGAAGAAAATATCGTAACATGTTTTTATTCACTTTATGGCCTCATAAAATGTAATTTTGTGCATCGCGAAAAGTTGCGGCTTTTTATTAAAAAAAAGTTATAGCTACCGAATATTGCAGCAATTTACTTCCTCTTCAAATAACCACATACTGCGTCGGAGTTATTGATGTAACTGAAATTACAGCGCGCTACGGTACGCTCTCGTAATCAGTATGAAAAATGAATACCACTGCCAACTTGACACGCGCAGGATCATTTTATAAATAAGATGCGATACAGAAATTTTTTAAACTTGTACGCCAGACAGCGTGACAACAAAATAAAGTGTATCTATACGAGTATCTAGGCTAGAGGTGACTGAGGAAAAGAAAGTAGAAATTGTGAACAAAAGCAAAGATTATTGGAATTTATACATAAACAACGTGTGAGGTTGGAGCTTTAATTTTTTTGGTTACTGTGTCATCTTATGTTCATCTCAACAAATTCAGCCGTACCATAGCAAAGAAAACAGGAAATAACGTTAAGTAATGAGTGTCTAAACTCTAAATTAATAATTTTGCCAAAGTTATTTTTAAAATATTAAAAATGGACACATTTTTAGAGTTAAATGTGTCTACAGGTGAAATTAATTCCCCGTTAATTTTTTTCTGTCTTTTCAAAACTGCGTCTTTTAACCGAAATTGCTTTAAGAATAACCATTTCCAACATGTTTGTGAATAAAAAAATTAGTAGATTTCAAAATTTGAAAAATAATATTTTATGTTTTCTAAAAATGGAGGAAATTTGGCGAAAAAAAGTAAAAATCGATTAGTACAATGTGAATTGAATTTTCACTTCGCAGTCCAAAAAATAGTGCGAGTAGGTAAGCAAAATATAAGTTTTTACTTGTAATTTTTATTTGAATCGTCCTCTCAAAACTTCAGTTATTAATTACGAGTATTTTAAATAATAAAGGATCGACAAAAGAAAGATGTATAGGGGCATTTTCACAGGACCTAATTGTTAGGTAGGTAGGTAGGTAGCTAGGTACTTATTTAAAGGACTTAAGAAAAGCGAGAAATAAAGCATAAGAATCCCTCAATAACTCATACAAAAATAAATTGTTTCATATACTTTGCCTAAGTCTAAAAAATTCATCAGCTGAACAAAAAATCGAAAATTTGAAAAAACAAAATTAACTTTTAAAGAAATTGGTGAATGATTTTACAAAAAAAAAAAAAGACTCATCCAATAATTATGAAAACATTGAAAAGGAACGTAATTTTTTGAAAACTTGGGCTCGGATATACGATATTTGAAAATTTACTAAGGGCCGGTTTTTCAAATCGAGAGTTATCTCCAAAGCAAGGGAAAATAATCGTCAGTTAACGCTAACAGCCAATCGGAATCGTCGGTTAGCCGCTAACCTTCCGTTAAAACCATCGGTTAGTTTTATCAGACGATTGAAAAACCGGCCCTGAATTGTATTAATTTGCACCATGGCGAGGAAAACGTAAACAGTTTCTCGCTAAAAATAATGTATCAATTCTTCAAAATTTTCTGACTATAAATTCGATAATCGAGTAATATTTTGAACATGGTTGGGGTTAAAAAAAGGGGAAGCAATGGAAGCATTGAAAAGTTTGTTGAAAATTTTTGCACTACAGTTTGCATTCGCACTCATGCTCGCCGCCGCTGGCTTTACTTTAATCAATTAATCATGCAAAAATTTCTTTCAATTTTTTTTTTTTTTAAAAAAAGAAAAAAACAAGTTCCCAAAATTTTAAACGTCATAAGGAGTTGCCAGAAACACCCAATCAAAAAAGCCGATTCGTTCCTATCATTTCTAATTGGACGAACTATCAAGCGGTCGAGCCGGTAATAAAAAAATGCTGGCTGCTGATAACGATATTGCAACTCTTTAAAATTCGATTTTGATCACACTGCGATCTCGAGAACTCCTTTTTGTCGTAATTTTTGAGTAAAAAAACCTAATGCTTTTATAATTTTTGATTAAGTAATAATTTTTTATATTATATTTTTCATTACAATTTGTAAAGTATTAATTAGTGAAAATGTTTGGACCAGGAGTTGCCCCAGTACTAGTACTGAGTAAGTGTAATACCTCAACATAACTATTACGAACCGGTCATCATTGAATGAAAATGTGATCAATTAATGAAAATCTGCGTAAAAATTATCATTATCGGTTGTTTTGAATCATTTTCCATACATTGGTATCGTTTCAAAATTATACTATCATATATTGTCTTGTTTAAACTTATGATAATCGATTGCAATTCCCATATGTGTGAAATGGGATCGTCATTTTGGTGCTTTTCATTCCCTCATAAAGATTATTGCATAATTGTTTTTAAATTCCAGGTTCCAATACTAAACGTGAATCCGGTAAAAAGGTCCAGTTGGAAAATATTGGCGCAGCGAAAGTACGTATTTCTAGAGTTACTACTCAGATTTTACCCCTAACATTGCATTTAATTTATGGGGAATTTTTTTTTTTAGGCTATTGCTGATGTCATTCGAACATGTTTGGGACCACAAGCGATGCTAAAAATGTTGATGGATCCTATGGGCGGTATTGTCATGACTAACGACGGTAATGCCATATTAAGAGAAATCACGGTACAACATCCTGCCGGAAAATCTATCATTGAAATCGCTAGAACTCAAGATGAAGAAGTACGTTTATTCATTCGTTTAATTTCGTATCGCTAAGATCACGGTAGTAATGCTTTCTTCGTAGGTTGGAGATGGAACAACCTCCGTCATAGTATTAGCCGGAGAAATGCTGGCTGTTGGCGAACAATTTCTAGATGAACAAATGCACCCGACTGTTATTATCGGAGCTTATCGTCAAGCTTTAGAAGATATGGTTACCGTTTTGGAAGAAAAAATTAGGTAATTTTACATGATATGTGTATTTTTTATGTTATAATTCAACTTCAATAATCTAATACTTCGGTATATTCTTCTTATTAGCGTGAAATTGGACGTTACCGACAAAAAACAGTTGCTATCAGTCTTACAATCTTGTGTTGGAACCAAATTCATCGGTCGTTGGTCAGAAATGGCTTGTAATATTGCTTTAGATGCAGTAAATATCGTTTCTTTGGAAGAAAATGGTAGAAAAGAAATTGATATCAAGCGATATGCTCGTATTGAAAAAGTAAATCAAATTTTTGTAGTTATTATCACACAAAGTATACATGTTTACTGATATTTCTTGTTATATAGATCCCTGGTGGAACTATTGAAGAATCGACTATCTTGAACGGTGTTATGGTTAATAAAGACGTCACCCATCCTAAAATGAAGCGGTATATTAAAAATCCTAGAATTATTCTTCTCGATTGCTCGTTAGAATACAAGAAAGGTGAAAGTCAGGTAGGTATCGATTGAAAATTTTCATAAGTTTTGTATTATTGAGAAACCTGATTGATGATTTATTTACAGACAAATATCGAAGTAGCTCAAGAAGCAGATTTCACCAGAATTCTTCAATTGGAAGAGGAATACATCGAAAAAATTTGTTCCGATATTATCGCATTGAAACCCGATGTCGTGTTTACTGAAAAAGGAATTTCCGATTTGGCGCAGCATTTCTTGTTGAAAGCTGGTATATCCGCGTTAAGACGTTTGCGTAAATCTGATAACAACAGAATCGCTAGAGCTTGTGGTGCTACAATTGTCAATCGTACCGATGAATTGAAAGAGGAAGATGTTGGCACCGGAGCTGGCTTATTCGAAATTAAAAAAGTAACGATTGTAACATTTGTTTCACTTCTTTTACGGTTCAGATTTATAGTTGTAATATTGTTGTATTTGCAGATAGGAGATGAATATTTCTGTTACATTACCGAATGTAAAGAACCGAAAGCTTGTACCATTCTCCTTCGCGGTGCTAGTAAAGATGTTCTTATGGAAACCGAACGTAATCTTCAAGATGCTTTGCATGTCGCCCGAAATATCATGTTGAATCCCAAACTAGTACCTGGAGGTGGTGCTGTCGAGATGGCTGTTTCTCACGTAAGTGTTTCAATTTTTACCTCGATGATCATCTTTCGTATACGTTTGAATTTATAGCTCAATTTTTTCTGCAGGCTTTAATGGAAAAAAGCAAAAGCATAGAAGGCGTCAGCCAGTGGCCGTACAAAGCCGTTGCTCAAGCTTTAGAAATTATTCCTAGAACATTGGCCCAAAATTGTGGAGCTAATACCATTCGTACTTTGACTGCTTTACGAGCCAAACATGCAGCTGGTAAATTACTAACACATGGGTTCAGTTGTATTTTCGCTTAGAATTATCCCAAACCGACTTTTAATCACGTTTTATATCTGAATAGGTGATACATTGTGGGGTATTAATGGCGAAACTGGAAAAATTGTGAAAATGGACGAATTAGGTATTTGGGAACCTCTTTCGGTGAAATTGCAGACTTACAAAACTGCTGTCGAAGTATGAATTCTTCATTTATAATTTCAGTAGTATCACAAGATTTTACTTAATCTGAATATTTGTTGCAGACTGCGATCCTGTTACTGCGAATCGACGACATCGTATCTGGTTCGAAGAAGAAAGATAGATCCGACGAACCTAGAGCGGCCGCACCAACCGAAGAATCGATGAAAGAATAATTGAGTTCCATTTTGTATTAATCTAATCCTTTTGTAACTTTTTGTCTATTCGTGCATTTTGTTCGAATCCATTGAACTTTTCATTAATCAGCCGAATTTGAAATAAGTTATTTCAGTGCCTAATATTATTTAATAGCTTGAACACTCACTGTTTAAAATTAAGTACTGTTTTATAAACAAAATTTGTGTTATATAAATTTTTTTTAATTTTCCGATTATAAATTTTTAATTATTCGTCTGAATGGAATTTTGTATTTTACCGCATCAATACGAATGAAGATCAGATGATCAATCATTATGAAAAATTGCCTCATTTATGCTTTAATGACTAGGCAGGTCTGAAATTAATTTTTTATTGGTTCATTTAAAAATAATCATTGTTTGAGCATTCATTGAAAGGAGTATTTAAAAGGTCTAATCTAATGGATTTTCGTAATCGATTTTTGAAAATTGTTGAGGAAAACGATTTCACCTTTACGTATTGAAGGTTCAATAATTTCACCTGATTGAAGAATAGCCATTACTTACTGTCTGTTATTTCCCTATGTCACTGATTATGAGGCCTTAATGTTCGTCTTCATAAGCAAAAATAGGATTAAAATTGAATTCACCGAATTCGTAAATTCAAAAACCGAAATCATTGAAAAGGTGAGTGTATTTTATTATAATAGAATAGGCCTAAACGAACACGAAAATGATCAGTTGCTTGCCTACCATCGTACATTTTGTGTTTTAAATATTTTCACATTTTACTGACATTTGATATCCTCCAAATGATCAATTTGTATCAAAAAAATCGCATTTTGCCGATAAATTTAATAACAATTGCGAGAATCGCATTCGTAAGTCGTAATTCACGACACGGAAGGAAGGAATTATAACATTTATTTTGTGGCGTAGCGATGGACTCGTGTATCAAATGCAGTCACAGATGATGCAGATGTTTTAACAAAATTAACTGAAATTTTTGTGTTTATTTTTGTGTTTGTTGTTGAATCTGATTTTGTATGTAGTAGGATTGTGTTTTCGATTTTTGACTAATTTCATCTCTTAATTTATGTATTGAGTTTAAATTTCTTTATGAAATCTTTTAAATTGTAAAATGTAAAATGTGAATTATTACAATCATGCGGAATTAAGGTACTTTGTAGTTCATCTTAAGCAATAATTACGCGCCATTTGCGAACCATTCTCTTGAAGAAACTCAAATGATAAGATGTGCCTACATTTTTATCAGCCGTTTTCTTTATTTCAAATGAAATAATTCGTTATGTGTTTTCAAAACGTGCTGGAGAAAAACACTAATCTTTGGATTATATCTTTTACACGAATTATTGGATGTGAGATTTTTCAAAGCAACAGTGAAAATGTTTCGTTCTTTCGATGTTCATTTCTAACTTAAATTGATCTATTAATTCATAACGATTCGTCTAAATTTAAACCTTAAGCTTTTAAAATGATCTATATAGTCGTTTCAATCGTATAATAATTTGTGCGTATATTTCAGAACTATTTCTGCATGAAAATCACTTCAAAGTACGATGGTGTACTAGCACGAGTTTCGGTAGACAGCGTTTCAAACACGTTGTTAAATCATATGAACATCTAAAATGGATTTATATCAGTTAGATCCTTTAAGAAAAAGTTTCACTGAAAGAACATCTCGATTTCAAAGGACGGACGTGGCCTCAGCAGTACCGCATCATGGGGACTTATCTAAGGTAATGAGCTGAAATTGCTTGTGTAGAGTTAATCAGAATTCCTTTTCTCGTGTTATTTGATTAACATTATCACGTGATCTCGTTTCAGTTCCCAAGTAGCGATTTATTGAGTAGCTCTGCGTGGAGTTCTGTAATTCATCAACCTGATCAAGATTCTGATCCTGAAGATCTTCCGTCCACTGTCGATATCGATGCTATTAAGGTAATTTTTTGATGCGATTATTTCTCACTGCATTCATAACGCCGCCTCTCAAAAATTTATGCTTTTTTGATAAAATGAAGGATGTTATGAAATTTGTGTCGAACTCTTTTGTTAACTTGAGAAATTTTTTCATTACCTCAGTCTTAATTAATCTTCCCGAAAAAAATAATTCGGGTGCGATTTTCGAATAAGTAACCGAAATTAACAATCTGTCGAAACATTTAGGAACCACCTACTCCAGTGAACGCGTCTGCTCAAACACCTGCCGGTCAGCTGCATGGCGACAGCCATTCGTTCGAATTGAGCGATGAACAAAATGCCGGAGAAAGCGGTTCTGACTCAGACTCCGATTCAGAAAGTGGAAATAGTGAAAATGAGGTAAGATGAGTTTGCAATGGAATATTAAAAGTTGGATAATCATTTATAAAAATGTATTCAAATACAGAACGCTGCCAGTGGAGGTGATTCGGGAAGCTGTAGCGATTCTGATTCGGTATCGAGCCACCCCAGCTCCAGCAGTAGTAAGGATAAGCCGGCTTCATCTCGTTCTTCACGTTCGAATTCACCACCTTCTGCTCATAACAGTCAACAACAACAATTTGCTGTCAGAGAAACAAATATTGAGCAGGTAATTTTCTATTCAAATTTGAAAGTAATTTGGCAAAGGTGAAATTAAAATTTTCATGCTTTTACAGGGCGGCCTTAGGTTGAAGTTTTCCTTGAAACGTCCAAAACAAAAATATGATAACGATAACGCCGAAATTTCATCAGATTCTTCCGATACCAAAGTCAAATTGGACAGCCGTCTCAAAAATAAGAGAATGTTTTCGGTGAAAGCGAGAAACGACAGCAAAAATAAATCAGCATTTTTCTCCAAGGATCAGTTGAAACGTGGAAATTTGAACGATAAAGATTTCGACAGCGATTCTTCTTCGTCTTGTCACACAAGTCCTGAGAAACCATATTCGTGGAGTACCAAAGCTCGAATTTCCATGAAATCAAATTCCAAACTGGAAACAATCGTTAATCGTCCGAAATCTGTTGCTTTGGATAAAACAACGTCTTCCGGCGTTGCTAAAGATAGAAATGAAAGATTCGTCAATCACTCGGTAAACAAGCGGAATGACTTGAATAGAAATGCTTTATCAAATTCTAAAGACTCGGCGCAATTTGGAGCAATTCATTCCAAATATCGCGGATTAAATAAGACTTCTCTTGGTCCGCCCTCGTTGAAGGTAAATTTATATTTTGGTTTAAATCGAATGATTTTTTATTGAATGATCGCTGACTATGATTGTTGTTTTTTCTAGTTACCTCAGGCATGTAAACTATCCGAAGATTCCGACGAGAGCTTGGAAAATTCTAAAACATTGACGAAAAGCAGCAACAAAAAAGAAAACGATCGGGATACAATTGAAAAATTAGCTCAACAGCTAACTCAACCTGGCAACGCCTCAGATCAATTACAAGTAAATGCTTTAAAATTTATTGTGTAATTTTTCCACAACGAATTATTCATGCTGGTATTTCTCATTGAAGGTATTGAACGAAGAAGATTTAGCTGCTGTATTACCAGATGTAGAGGGAGGTGCGAGCGGCGTCAATGAATTTGAATTCGCCGACGGTAGCTCTGCGAAAAAACGAAATCAACCGACAGTAGACAGCAAAAAAGTCGTTTCGTCGGATTCCAGCAGCGATACCGAAATGTTTCCTAAACAGAAGCAAATAGTTACTGATGTTATCAACAGTATACATATCGAATCGGATTCTACTGATGACAGTGCCGATTCAGATGATGATTCTTCGAACGATGGACTCGAAAAAGAAAAACGGAATGAAAAAGTAAAAAAAATAAAACCATTGTAAAAATCCTATTTAAAAGAATTCATGTTGATAATACTCATTTTTGCAGACTCAATATCTATCCAACTTATCAACATCACGAACTAAACAAATCACTCGTTTAGAGAAACCCAGTCTGAAAAACGCGACTAAATCAAAAACCTCTATCACCACAACGTCGATGAACAAAAACATACCAAACACGGTGGTCAAAAAGCGTGGCAGACCGCCAAAATTGAAAAACTCGTCGACTGCTGATATAGAAACATATATGCGTTTGGATTGTACGGTTTCCAACGTTTCGCCCGACAGCGGAATCCAATCCAATGCTGGGTCTCCGCTGTATCATAATTTATATTCTTCCACAACGATGCATAATCAAACCTCACGTTCGACCAGTAGCAAACTCACCACTGTACCTGCGAAGTCGTTGAGTTTACCCCAGAAAGCAGTATTATCGGCTTCGAAAAAGAAACCCATTCTTCAGCGTGGTAGCGAAGTTTGTAAGAATATCAAAGAAATTCTTACACCTCGCGAGGTACGTATATTTTTTTTTATTAGCAGCTATAACCGAATGAATACTCATTTGCGATATTTTCACAGGCTACCAAGGCTGTCAGTCCTCAGCTACTTAAAAACAAAGTGGAAGTGGAAAAGAAATCAGCATTGGCTTTGAAGTCAACCGCTCGTTTTAAAACCGTAAACGAAGCTGTTAAAACTTCGTCTTATCTTGATACGAAAATTTTACAATCACCGTCAAATGTGGACCCTTTGCATAGTGATTTAACATTATTTCAAGGAAAAAGGGGTCCAGGAAGACCGAAAAAGACCGTACCGGCCAAAGTGAACGGAAAAACGAAAACTGAAAAAATGCTGCCTATGGAACTTGACGGACCTTATGAGAAAGCCAATTATCAGGCGCAAAAACCATCGATTATTTCGTCCGTTGATTACAAAAATAATTCGAAGAAATTGAAATATTGTGCTCCCGTTGCCATGAGTTTAGACACTAAAAAGAAACATAAGAAGAGAAATGTTGTACCGGTGACCTGTCAACCTTTGAAGCCTATGGTTTCTCAAAAGACATCTCTATTTCCTGTTCGTAAAGACTGGCTGCGAAAGCATAAGAAACACAAGAAGAAAGATAGCAAAGAAAAAAGCATTAATACCGAACTGCTCAAAATAATCGATGATTTGGTTGAAACTTTCGACAAAAAATGCATTATTGAAGAAAGAAAGATGTAAGTATTGTTTAGTTATTAGATCGAAGTACTTTATATTAATTTTTTAATCAATGAAAATAACTTTTTAGACCGAAATTGACTCATCGAGTTAAAGAAAAATCGAAGAAGAAGAAACACGCCGAAAAAACGAAACATAGCGATAATGAATTCGAATGTGAACCAGTTACGTCTGTTCCGGCCGCTGCAAATATTGCCAGTAATAAACGAAGACATAAGAAAAGTGCCATTGAAACCCCAAAAGTAATTTTTCAAGTGGAATTGCCACTTTACTATTAAACCTCTTTTTAATCTTGCCAATTGACAATAAACTAATGATCGGATCTCATTTTCTTCACATTACAGGTATTGCATACCAGCGAACAAAGGTTACCATTGAAAAAGCGTCATTACCATGTTTCTGCATCTTCGATTACCAGCAATGGTCACCAGAATAACGGCGAAAGCAAACCCCGTACTGAAAAACATTTGCTTTCGCATTCAAACGAACCAGTTTCACCGTTACCTATCGCTACCGAACCTATTGCAAAAATCAGCGAAAACGTGAAATCAAAAGTTGACACAAAACCTTCTAAATCAGATTCTCAAAAAGCAGTTTCCAAAAGCGAAACCGTCAAATCGGCGACAAAACCAGAATCAAATAGAACCTCAGCTAAAGTCGAATTGCAAAAACCATCGAAAGATACGCCTAAAAATTTACCCAAAAGTGAACCGCATAAAACCTCGAAAGTCGATTCTAAAAAAATACCTGCCAAAGTGATCAGTCAACAGCCGAGTAAAACTGAATCGAACAAGAGTACGAAACTAGATGTAAATAAATGTGAGCCCGACAACGTGGCTAATAACGATACAGTCGATAAAGATACTCCTCCACTTACTCCGAAGAAAAAACCTCGTATCGAAGAAGAAAAGAAATCCTCTCATAGAAGTTCGGTCACTAAAGAATTATTGCCATTCTTACCTCTCAGAAGATCTGGCAGAAGTATTGCTGCGACGAATAAAAAACAAGAATCGACTTCGCCGGAAAGAAAATCAAAATCTGATTCGAAAACCAATTCGGCTAAAAATAAAAACGATGCCGAAATCGAAACCATTTCCGATACCAATTCTAGGAGAAGTACGAAACGATCCGAGCCTACGACCAAACCCGATTCTACACCAGTTGAAGACAGCACTGTACCAGCCAACGGTACAATTTCGAAAAAAGAAAAGCCAGGGTCGTCGACCGTAACTTCGGATACTCCGAGCAATCCAACTAAAAGCAAAGAAGTCATCGTTGACAAAACTCCAATAGCCAGTAACATCGTAAGTGTTACAAACACTCCTGCGAAATTACAAAATAATAAACCTCAACTCATTACGCCTCTGCCATCCGATCCGGTGCCACAGAATACTTCGACGGTTACTTTGAAACCTCCCGCAGGTGTTTTTGAACCTTCGAAAAAATTACCCACTGCGGTATCCAGACCTAAAAAATCTTCCATCGATGACGTTCTGTCGAAGTTGAAAGAAAAACTCAAAGACTTGAATTCTCCGTCAAAAAACACGTCTGCATTGATCGAAAAAGTAGGAGTGGCTAAAGACGACCCCGTTGAAGTTTCAAATACCGATCGTGTCCTGCGATCTAAACGTCCCAGCACTGAGAGCGAAACGTTAAATGCCAAGAAAAGTAAAATCTGTAAAGATATGAGCATCCGCCTGCGTAAGCTGTCCAACAGCGAATTAATTAACAGCGGTATTGCCTCATCTGATTTGAAACCGAAATTGAAACGTCGTAAAACCATCAATCGGACCGGGTTCCCCGTCAAAAAGAAAAAGAAACGAAGTAAACTCGATACAGATTCGATTTCTAGTAGTACTAACGATGAAATCTGCATCAATTCGGCCACCGAAGACGAAAAGACTGACTCTAAAGAAGAAACTAGCGTGCCGGTGGTTTACTCGGTTGAAAAAGTGAAAAACGAATTGATCGAGGAGCCTGGGCATAAAAATAAATCAGCCGAAAGTTCCACCTCGCATTCTACCGACAGTTCCGTCAAAGTGAAAAGCGAAGTGATGAGTGAAGACGAAAACATCCCAATTAGTGAGCTACGTCGAATCAAGAATACCAAAAAGAAAGCAGTCAAGCAAGATGTACCCAATCGAGTTATTCCATCTCGTTGTAGTGCTCGCATCTACATCAAGCAACAAATCAGAGCCAGGGAGATAAAGAAATCTAAGAAAAAATCCGCCAAGAAAACTAGAACTAAAAAAGGCTTGAAATCTGTATCTAGTGAAACTAATCAAAAACCGGTGGCAGCTAAATTACTCGAACCTAGAAAATGTAAGAAGAAAAACGATTCTAAAGATCTCAATGAAAAAATCAGTCTCAGAAATGACAGCGATAAGGATTCCAAATCCAGAGAAGAAACTGATCGAGAAGAAATCAGGTAATGATTATTTCACCTTTTTTTTTGAACCCTCCTGTTGTAAAAATAATTATTAATTTTTGTCTTCTTTGAATTTCAGTAGTGATACCGATTCGGTGAAGTATCAAAATTCTAAGAAAATCGACGTACCTAAATGGAAGAAGAAATACTTGAGTGCTGGGTTATTTTCTGATTTTTATAAACAAGAAAAGTAAGTTTTAGTATGCCTTGAAATGGCTACTTATTCGATTATGTGCGAGTAATGATTACAATAAATTTTTGTTCTTGTAGGCAAAACGCTGCTGATGCGAAAAATCGTTCCTATTATAAAGAAGAAAATCACCCACATGGCTTATTACCGACACCTTCCTACTGCGATGATTACGTTCGAGGTAGAAGAGTCGATTTTAAATTACCTTTCGATTTATGGTGGTTACATATCCACAATCAGTTGCCCGGTAGAGACGATGTAGTCCATTCCTGGAATTACAAAAAAATACGAACCAGTAATTTCTTTTTTTTTTAAACCACCGTTAAATTTGAACCAATAATATCTACAACAATTTATGCACTTTTTTCCAGACGTGTATTACGACGTAAAACCAACCTACATGTACGAAGCTCAAGCTTGTAATTGTAAAATACCTACGGAAAAAGACAAACTAGGATGTGGAGAAGATTGCATTAATCGTTTGGTTTACGCCGAATGTTCGCCCGAACTTTGCCCTTTGAAACAAAAATGCTCCAATCAGAAAATACAAAAACACGAATGGGCTCCGAAATTAATGAAATTCATGACCAAAGACAAAGTAGGTGTTGAATTATCTTCTCCATTGCACTGTCAAATATTTCAAAATTGACCTCAATTGTATTTTCAGGGATGGGGAGTGAAGACCAATGAGGCCATCAAAAACGGAAGCTTTGTTTTAGAATACGTCGGCGAAGTGGTCACCGATAAAGAATTCAAGAAACGTATGACATCGTTGTATAAAGACGACATTCATCATTACTGCCTTAATCTAGACGGCGGTTTGTTGATCGATGGCCATCGTATGGGCGGATTCGGTTAGTTTTTCAGCAATAAAATATTTTTAAAGATTGAAATTCGCTTCAACTAATCTCTTTTTTTTCGTACCAGGTCGTTTCGTTAATCATTCTTGCGAACCAAATTGTGAAATGCAAAAATGGAGCGTGAACGGTTTATTCAGAATGGTGCTGTTTGCATTACGTAATATCGAAGCTGGAGAAGAATTAACCTACGATTATAATTTCGCGTTGTTTAATCCGGCCGAAGGACAGGTGCGCGTTGGAAAATAATTACTAATGGATATTTTCAAAGACTTCTAATTTCAATCTATCTGATTCTAGCCTTGTCTGTGTGGATCTTCCAAATGTCGCGGAGTTATCGGCGGAAAATCTCAACGTGTGCCTTTGAACAATGGTAATAATCCGTCGACGAGCGATTCGTCCAGCGGCAATGCTACCAACGCAGCTTCCAGCGCTGATAAAAAATCGAACAGACTGAGGTAGAAATTTTTTTTGGTTACAACCGATTAATTATTTATCATCAGTTCTAATGACCAATTAATTCACAGACCTCGGAAACAAATACGTAAAAATATGATCGTCGAAAGCAACCATAATCAACGAAGAGATTCAGTTGCCAGCAGCAACAGCGTTGGAGTATTACCTCAACGAAATACACATAATTTGACCCCTGTTAAACCACTGACATCAGATGAGAAGAAAACCGTGTTGAATTTCCGTGTATTCCTGATTCGCAATCTGATCAAAGTAATTTCTTTTTATTTTTACTAAATAAGAATTATTTTGGTTTTATATCTTTACTGATTTGTTCATCTAGATTCAACATTTTCGAGAAAAATTGATTCAAATGTACAACAACAAAGAGAATTCCAATAGTTTGAATCAAAACGATGTTGAAGATGCTGCTGCCAAAGAATCTGCTGTATTCGTTACTCATTTCAACGCCCTATCTACGCAAAGAGCCATTACAACGCGTCGATTAGCTCAAGCTCAAGATAATCCCGAAGTAACTAAAACTGCCCAACTCGCCAAAATTTTTAGAACTATTTACAACGACGTGGTATCTGCCAAAGGTACAATTTTTCATCTAGTCAAGTGTTTTCTCGCCTACTTACCAATTAATTTAAATTTTAAATTTGTAGATGAAAAAGGAGAGCCATTCAGTTCACTCTTTATGACCCTTCCTTCAAAGAGAAAACTCCCTATGTACTATCAACGCATAAGTGATCCTATCGATCTGACTACTATCGAGAAAAACATCGTAACAGGAGTGTACAAAAACGTCGAACTTTTCGATAAAGATATCAAAAAGCTGATCGCAAACAGTGTGAAATACTACAAACGAACTTCGGAATACGGAATAGCAGCCGTGAGATTGAGAAAAGAATACAATATATCGAAATTGAAACACGTCGAAGAACTGAAGAAAATCGTCGGAGAAACGTTACCTCCTACGTTTATGCCTGGTCAAGAAGACCCCGGTTCGTATTACAGTCGAATTCGACAATTCAATGTAATTTCTTCTTCAATAATGAGAATTTTTTTCAGGAGATGAAGAAGAGGATGTGATCCGATGCATTTGCGGATTCTATAAAGATGAAGGAGTAATGATTCAATGCGAAAGATGCCTCGTGTGGCAACATTGCGATTGTGTCAAAGGTGATCCGGGCGCTGAACATTATTTATGCGAAAGATGCAATCCTCGAGAAGTTGATTATGAAATACCTCTCGATACGGTACCTGAATATGCTAAGCCTGGAGAAAAACATTATTTGACTTTAATGAGAGAAGACCTACAAATTAAACAAGGTATATTTTGATTTTCTTCTGCATTCGTTAACGCTGGGAATTGGTTTAATGACAATCATGTGCTTTTTTCGCAGGTGATACGGTGTACGTATTGAGAGAAATACCGAATCCGGAGACTAATTCGAGGCATACGTTCAAAACGATTAAAGATTTTAAATTCGAGGACTGTGATATTTTCCGCGTGGAAAGATTGTACATTAATGAGAAGTAAGATTTTACGAAATACCCAGATGGATGTACCTGGATAAATTTTAAAACAAAATTGTGTATTTTTTGTATTTTCAGAGGTGTCAGGATGTCTTTCGGGCATCACTATCTACGTCCGCATGAAACTTACCACGAACCAACGAGACGATTTTTCCCAAACGAAGTAGTTCAAGTCCCAATTTATGAACATGTACCCTTAGAATTGATTATGGGACAATGTTACGTTTTAAGTTTATCTACCTATCGCAAAGGTCGACCAATTGATTCCGAACCGCAGCATATTTATATTTGTGAATTCAGGTAAATTCGCAGCGCTTGAATTTCGTTATTAGTTGGAATTTTCGTTTCATTCAATCAATCTTGTGTTCACAGAGTGGATAAATTAGCCAGACTATTTTATCGATTACGTCAATCCAAGCAGCCTAAAGTTTGTACCAAGAGTTACGCATTTGATACCTATGACACACCGTTAAAACCTTTTCGAACTTATGCGGTATGCTTAATATTTACAGAACTGAACCTCCCATTAATTCGTGTTATTTTTATTTATTTTTTATTCACTGCTTGCAGCCTCATGGTGAAGTTAAACCATCATTTAATGCATCTGCAACTTCAACGTCGTCCAAAACACAACCGACCAGTCATAAAGTCCGCGTGCCTAAAGTCGAGAAAGCCGAAGAATCTGCTGTTACTGCCTCTGAAAATAGTCGTCTGATACTCGACAGTACTGCGGAAAATTCTTGTAGTAGTATGAAAATTGACGAAGATGATTTACCGCTGTCACATTTGAAAGACTCGAAAGTAAGCTCAAGAAACCTTGAAAACCAAGATTGCTGGTAAAACCGTTTTCGTTTCCTATCTCCCCGGAATTTTGATTTGAATAGTAGAAATTGGTTAACGAAAAATCCATTCAAGGGGAAAATTTTCCGAATCGAAGATGGAAAAATTAATTTGATCACCTTTCGAACTTCATTCTTGAGATTTTGAACTTCTTTTAGTATCGGGAAATGAGAAATTTGCAAAATCTTCTAAATGACTCTCGCCGCAAAAAAGTTCAAAAATCCAATTATTTTGTTTTTTTTTGGAGGAGAATAATTTCGAAAATGTTCTTTAATTTTTAATTCTGATAACTTGAAATTTTTAAAAATTGAAAAACCTTCCCACAAAAATTTTGAAAAATTTAAAATCCAAAAATTTTATTGAACAATTCTGCTTGGGTATAATTATTGTTTATGATTTATAGTTACCTTTGACATTTTTTTTTTCATTTTTACAGTGATTCCAAGATTTTTGATCCCTGGCCAATGTCCCTTTATGAGAGAAGGCATGAAAAACGGCTTTACCGTAACCCCTTTTTCTTTTAAAATTTGAACCGAATAATCCTAACCATTCTTTGAATATTTTTCAGCATGAAAAACAGAAGCAACGCCTCAATTCGATATTATTAAAGTTGTTGGCCAAGAAATCGACCACCAAGGCTCCTCTAGACGCGTCGTACTTATTAGATTTGGGCAGACGAAATCGTAAAAAACCAGAACTTTTTTCTACTTGAATTTGATAATTTTCTATTATCATTGTTTTGATTATACTTTAGTACCCGGTTACGTTGAGTATTTCTGTATGTTCGTTTTTATTTTGATAATGTAAGTTTGGTTCTGTATGAGGTAATTTTGTTACTGTGATGTATAAATCATGTACATAATTATGAACGAAATCAATGTTTCCGATGTATGACATCCTTTTTTTAATGTACCGGTTTTTACTTTATTGATGAGGCATCAAAATAGTTGCTTTATGTGTAATTTATATTGTTTTTTTCTCTTATTTTTAATTAGCGTTACTAACTTTATAAAGTTGAATGTTTGTTGCATTAGTATTAAGCTAGAGATGAATACAATCGTGATTCATCTCTAACTTCTTTTTTAATATGATTTTTTTGTAATCGAATTATTACTGATCTGTTGTCTCGTGAGTTGGATTTTTTTCTTTTTTTCCCCTCATAAGTTTAACTATTTTATTTTTTTTTTGTTTCAATTTTTTGTTCGTCGTGTTGATATGTGAGTTTCCTTGTAGATCAAATTTTTTGTCACATTTGAGTATTAAAGAAGGCTTTTTTGTCTCGTTGAATTGTTTAAGAAAAAGACGTGTTCGTGCTTTTAAGTTTACGTTGTGATTTTTTTTTTGATTTAATTATGCTTTTTAAAAAAACACTTACCATTTTAACTGTTATTGTTTCGTCATCTTAGCCAAAAAATTCAATTTTGATATTTTTTCAATTGCCTGCAGATGCTAGCTTTTTTGGATTTACTCGTAAATTTTGTTTGAAGCATTTAATGCGTGGTTTAAATTTTTAGTAATGCAATTTCGATCGATGGAGTATTTTTTAAATGTTCTCTATCATTTTATGATTCAAAACTAATATGTGCCTTAATGTAATTTGAAAAATTGAATTTTTCTATACAGGGATGGTTATGTAATGGTAATCAAATTTTGAATAAATTAGCTCTACTTGATAGGGATTTTTTTAAATGAAACATTCTTTCTCATTTATGCATTAATGCGTGTACCTTATGTTATAATTTTGTCTTTTCTCTACTTTTTTGCTTTAAAATTTATATTGATTATTTTTGTTTTCATTATTTTTTTTTGTAAATTAAAAAAAAAACATAAAATGTTCTATTTTTAATGTAAAATTAATAATTGTGTGTTTCAATAACATTATGTAGTATGTATAATACTTGATTCTGGAACACATTTATTTTCTTTGGATTTCCAACCAAATAAATGTTATTTATATCTGTTCAATAACCAATAAACACAAATTCAGTTTTCCAACCATATTTCTTTCATTTTTATTCCTCTTAAACAAGCCATTAAAAATTTTATTTATGCAATATCTCAGAAAAAGTGAAAATGCCATTTAAAATCGAAGAGTTTGAGAAATTATCATTAAAAACGTGATCTTTCGTTTCCCTCCGAGGCAGACATGTTACTGACTTCCCTTCTCAATTACTGTATTTGTTCGAATTGCGATAACAAATTCAAACTTTATCATTTTTGAGTTGCCCATGTTATAGTCGTAGGAGAGAATGAACTTGATAAAATAAAAGATTACGGTGAAACATTTACTTGGTATATACCTAGTTACCTACTTCTTTTTAAACCAAGATATTATGTTATAATTGATTTTCAAACGAACAAAAATAACAGATTCAGTTCTAATGATCTGAACTCTGGACGATATTACGATGTAGATTGCAAGTAAATGTTTGGAAGAGAAAAAAAACACTATAATTATCAAATTACGTACATTTACATAAATTCTTATAAAAATATGTATTGAAAGCTCACGTAAATTGGGACAAATTCAGTCTAATAAAAAAACGCAACGAAAATGTCTAATAACGATTCATTCGGCCTCGGGGGTAGATTTTTTCTCGTAATTTTCATTATGAGATTGTACGATTTCGTTGAAATTTGTCTCTTCGACGCATGTCTTCTCCAAAAGTTTTTTCAAACGTTTTCCAATAAGTTTCGGATAAGTATGATTCTTCAATCGTAATTCTTTACTTTCATGTATAACAGCGCCATGATTAATCTGGTACTCGCACAAGGCAGCTAACGGTCGTAAAAGATCGATTTTCCAAGACGGTTTGTTTTCTAAAATGGATAAAGCTTCAGCTGCGGTTTCCAAAGTGGACAAACAGCCTTCTGTGGGCTGGGTTCTGATAATATATTCGCTACCTCGGTGCTTCGACAATTTAACCTGTAGAAAATATCGAGATTAGATACGCAGATGACTCGATAACGCAGATTTTTTAGTTTTTTACCTGTTTTAGGGAATGTAAAGATGTAGATTTATTGTAAATAGTTTTCGCCTGAGCCCAAGTACCATCGATAATCACCAAAGTGTACTGAAAGTTGGAACTTTCGTCAACTCTGGCCAAACTTTCAACATCCACAGCCTGCGATGAAGGGTACAACAGCAACGTATTGGGAGAACTTAAAATATCAGGTAACTCGGTATGCCTGCGATAAAATTAAAAAAAGAAATAACGTTAGTAGGGTGGTATAATAATGTGGAACGAAATCGTGCATGGGATTGAGAAAACACAACATAATCAAGCTTTACTTTTAACATGAACCCTTATGTTATAATTACATATTTTAAAACACTTAAAACAGGTAATTTAGCAATAAATCATACACGCGCACCCTTATGTGTTGGCTAATGAACAAGTTTTTCATTCCATACAAAAACATTTAAGAAAGTTTATTACGAAATTGCATGTTCCAATTACGCCATTGTAATTAACATAATCGGAAATTTTGACCAAGGACTTTGGAAAAAACGAGGCGCTTTTTACACGCCACAGTTAGAAAACAGGGATTACGAAAGCCATACGCAATTATTTTCTAATCACCCCGACCAATTAATAAATTTATAAAACGACATAAAAACTGGAGGAATGGCGGAATGAAAATCTGCATGGTTATAAACTTGCTAATCGCGTGGACGCGGATGTTAAATTATGTAAATTTTAAAACATTAAACGAAGCGAAATTTCTCAGCTATTTTAATTATTTCCTACTGTAAAACCACTCGGGACGGAAAATACAAACGTGTATAAGGCACTTTGACACATTTAAGGAAAATTATGCTTTTTAATATTTTGTCCTTTGAGTATGGCGAAGATAATTATAGCGAAAACACGTCGCGAATGAATAGTTGTCTACAGGTCGACAATTCGATTCGATGTGGGCTGTGTTGTTACCTGTTTTGTGGAAATTTTTTTCCAGTGAAAACTACGCATTTTTCTTTCTTCAACGATAGCGAGAGCATTGTGGCTGTGTGCAGACATCGCTTTTCTTCTGCCGGGTGTTGCAATAGGACAATTTTACACAGCGGATTTAAACGTTCCGGCGGTAAGTACTTGCAGTAACATACTCCCGTAGGTCGTCTAAAACGTAGAATACTTTTAATAGAGTATTTTTTGAATCTGCGATAGAAAAAAATAATTTTTTATGTACCTGCATTTGCGACATATGTCTCTTTTGATGGGTGGATCGATGGGCAAATTTATTAAATCGTTCCATGTAACGTCATCGTCCATGATTAGACTTTCGGTTCCGAATCTGAAACATGAAAATTATGTGAAATATCTTTAGAATAAGTTGCTTCATAGAAAGAAAGTTGATAAGAATTAAAACATTAGGATTTTTCCAACAAGAGGCTTATCATTCTGCTAATTTTCGATTGATATCGTAGATGTGATATGAACGATCGTCCAAAGCTGGTAAATTAAACTCGAATGTCGATCATGAGCTTATTTTCTCTCTTAAAATGGAGTTTTTCGGGTCCTGGTATTTTTCAATTTTATGGCTGGTGTACTTACGGTCCTCTGATGCGATACACAATATGAATGTGGGTATATATAATTTAGGTAAATTAATTATAACTATAAATCACTACGATGGATGTAAACATGTGAAACTATTACCTGTTCAAATATTACGCTCAACTGAATACAATGAGCATTCGAAAGAGGTAAACAATCCGTTTGAAGATGTCTCGTTCGAAAATATGCTCACGTTTTGGTTGAATGATGACTCGAACTTGGTCACGTTGAAATGGAAGTATTCAAAAAGAATTAGGACATTTCATAGTACAGTTTACGCTTTTCTAAAATATTCACGAATCGAAATTTTTAGAAAAATAGATGATCATTAAAATTAATCGAGAACCAACACGCTAACACGCTGACAATGTTGTTCTTGTTTGTTGACAGAGGCCGGGTGAAGGGGGAAAGGTGGGATGTCATGATAACGGACAGCAACAATCAAAAATTGATAAGTATCATATGATTACGAAAAATTAAAATTTTAAATCGAGCTTTTCAAAGTTTATTTTGTCGTCTTCGAATTCGAACAAATTTTTTTGGGTTAACTTGAAAGTGAATATAGCGCTCTTGATATTTATCCAAAAGTCTGAAGTGCTAATCTGATATTATGTGCAGATGAAGTATGCTAAAAGCGGTAAGTGAAGAACCTTTGTTCCGAAAAGGTATACAAATTGATAAGTACGCCGAATGAATATGAATCGTTCGAATAATTCACCATTTTCATAGGCTACATTTTTTACGTATCTCTGATTTCATGCAGTGTTTTTCCCCTATGTAGATATATCGCAGTCGAACGAATCTCACTTCAATCACTGAAGAATTATCGCCCATATTTGCCCAAAAGTTCGCTAAGAAGATGAGCACTGCACCTGAAGAAGAATTACAAGCTGCTGCAAAAACCTTACCCCCGCCTTTGACTGAATCGAAACACAAAGGGCAAGCTGGACGAATTGGTATCATTGGTGGCTCATCCGAGTACACAGGTGCTCCGTATTTCGCCGGGACCACGGCTTTAAGATGTGGGGCCGATTTAACGTACATATTCTGCATGAAAGACGCAGCGATTCCTATCAAATCGTATTCGCCCGAATTGATCGTGTTGCCGTTTTTGGACGCCGAACATGGTAAAAGTTTAACGACGACGCGACTATTAAATATTCATTCACTTGTGATAGGGCCAGGATTAGGAGAAAACGTGGACGTACATCAGCTTGTCGTATCGATCATCCAGTACATCAAAGAGAATAAGAAAATATTATCTCGGATTTCGCTGGTCTTCGATGCCGATGGTATAGGATTATTGGCCGATAATAAAGATGTTCTGGAGAATTACCAAGGATCAATATACATTACTCCTAATGCTAATGAGATTAAGAAATTAGCATTTGCGTATTTCGGGAGACGTGATATAAATACCAGCGATGATGCGACGTTACAAGAACTCGTTAGTCAAATCCATCCCAATGCTGTACTCATATTGAAAAGTCAAAATGATAAAATTATCACTCCCGATGGTTCGTATACTTGCTCTACGCCTGGGTCATTGAGAAGGTGTGGAGGTCAAGGGGATATTTTATCGGGTTCATTGGGGTTATTCTCATACTGGGCGAATTTATATAAGGAACAAGAAGAACCGCCGAGTAGCATTCCAGCTGAAGTCATCGCCAGCTATTCTGCTTGTTCGATTACGAGGCTATGTAGTCGGTTCGCTTTTGAAGAAAAAGAACGATCTATGGTGACGTCTGATATGCTCTCTCAAATTGGCAAAGCGTATAAAACATTTTTTTGTTCGTAATTTTTGAATAATGTATTTTTACATGTTTCATTGGTAGGATAATTGCAATTTTTTTAAAAAACTTTATTGTACAATTATTTTAATTTTGTTGGTTTGTTGCTTGGTTATGTTGTTATTTCACCCATGAATATGATTTTTAAAATGCTATCTTGTGATTTTTTTCGAATTTTGTTGAAAATAATAATTTCACTTTGTGGATATTATTATGATGAAAACAATTTATGAATAATATCATGTTTTAATTTTGAAATAATAAATTTTATGATGATTCGTGTATTAGTTGGAATTTAAGTAGAAATAAAACTCGTTTTTTTAAAAAAATATATATATTATTCCTATCTATTTTTTACTTCTAGAGAAATCGATGAATACTGAAACAAGTATCAATTCAATTTTTCAAGTTTCCCTGACAGAACGTGTTACGAACAAATTTGAAATTTCCATAAATCTTTGAAAATTTTCAAAAACTCATGAAAAATGGTTTAAATAGTGTTCAAAACCTACTGGACATGATTATTGATTACCTATTCGATCGATCAACGGATCAACGCAGTTTTTCAAAGTGCATCAAGTTATCCTTATTACTGTAGTCGATTTTTTTTTTTTTTTTTGAAAGTGACAGGCCGATGATTATAGAATGTTATGAATGTTTTATCTTCCTTGAAGTTCCGAATAGTGTAAAATGGGTCCAATCTTGAAACGTCTTCTAATTTATTCAAGAGGCTGGAAATTTGACATTTTACCTAAGTGTGTACATCGTGAAAAATCTAGATAAAACTAATTATGAAATTTGTACTTGTTTTTCACCCTCTCGCTCCTTTTTCCTTTTTCCAATCAGAATCATTTGGAAGCAATTTCAATTTTTAAGTCCTTCTACGGATCAGGATCTGACGATCTGAGGCCTACGAAGATTGTAGAAGTGGAATGTAGATTATATTATGTACGTGTAGAATTTTCTAGATTTGAAAACATGAAACAAGACCTTTAAAAAATAAAAATAACGACTCAAAAGAACTTGGAACTTCGGCGATTCTCAATCAGCGCTATTTGATCGATTAAAGTGTTTTTGCACTTTTTGCCTCCAGTCTACAGCAAAAATTAGAATAAAAATTTCCGTTCAGTTTAAATTTAAAATTTCTGTCTATTTGAAAATTTGATTGAAAATTTGAAACTCGAAAAATGATAGAAATGAACAATTGTTAGAGTGTGAAAAATCTGTGATCTTCTCTTGTTCTCTTTTTCTCATCGTCATCCCCAAATTTGATTTTTAAAAATCAAAATTGAAAAAAATAATGAATAAAACTTTTTAAAAAATTAAACAAATTTTGATATTTGTAAGAAAAACAAATTTTCACAGTAGATTACCGTAATTTTCCTTAATTTTCAGTAATTTTTCAATTTGATAGGATGCAAAGATAGGATTTCGTCATTTCGTCATTACGCGTCCTCTAGCGGAAAATTTCGTTACCAATTGTTTTGCGCATCCTTTTATCCAAACGGTGGTCTTGCTGAACAGGAAATGATAGAAATTTTTTTTCATAAAAACAAAATGCAAGAAATTGACCTTAAATTTTGTAAATAAAGAAATGTAGAAATTAAAAGTGTAAAATCGCTTCATTGATTACGTGATTACGGTGTAAAGTGAATTATTCTAAATAATTTATTGACACAATTTTCGCGTATTTTAGTGTAAAATTTAGTAGACAAATCGATGTGCAATTTGTAGTGCTAAAAGAGTACCAAATTTTTTTCATAATTTATACATTTTAAGCCAATGTTTTGTTGAGCTTCTAGTTGTAAAATAGTATGAGTTTAAAACCAGATGCAAAAATTATTTTTAATGCTGCTAGAGATGGGAAACTTTATCGACTACGGGTAAAATCATCCATTCATCTAATCTATCATTATAATTTACGTAGCACCTATAAAAACATCCACAATCTTATCAGTATGTCTTATTGAATTTCTCCACGGATCAACACTTCCTGTGAAATCATTTCTTTTTAAAAACTCGATAGTTGCATATTATCAGCGTTGGAATACATTCGTGATTATTTACACATCTGTTACAAACACAATTCCTTTCAAAAAAACAAAAAACAGATGACATGCAAGTGTTTCTGCCTGTTACGAGAACACAGTTACTCGACCAGAAACACCTGAAGAAGATTAGCTCTAGATTCTCGAATAAATGCATATCCTCGTAGATTTTGATCACCTGAATATTTTTCAAAACACAGTTTTGTTGTTAATTCTGGAGTACATTTTCTGGGTATGGGTAATGGTTGTTTCATATTGAACATATTCGTGTAATTGGAATTACTCTTGGGAAAATTTAACGAGTCATTCTGTTTTTTATTATTTTCTATGTTGACTTCCGTTTAACGAAAAATCTTTGTTTTATCGCTTTTCTGCGTGGTTTCGTTGCATATTAATCGGAATTTTGGCTTGTCGCCATTACATTTAAAATTGGAATATTCCAAGTCCACCATGAAATAATTTTATCTAAAATTAAAGAAGATATTTATTACATCATAACGATAATGTTTCAAAACAAACCGAAGATAATTTTCTTTGTTTCTGTGACGTTGACGATGCGTCGACGTTATTTATTCTTTCTCACATTCTCATCTACTCTAATGATACATATATTTACCTATGCATATGCCTTGTAATTGATGACTTCTACGAAAATGACATATTCCAATTCTATGAATGGGGAAGTTCTTTTTGTTCAAGACTTTTTCTGAAATTGAGAATACTACGAAATGCAATCTAAATGTGGAATAAAGTGCAATAGCCAATTCTCCAATGCAATATTGATTGCATTTTACCCAATATAAATTTATTTTGAAATAAGAAAAAAAAAATCATGATAAAAGATTACTACATTGTTGTGAAGAAATTAATTTCTCGTTTTTTAAATGTTTTTTTTTTAATCGCATAAATTACTATTTATTTTACAAAATAGTTTCAATCAAAAGTCTTTTTTGTACCATTTTTGATTAAAAATCATCTCCCAGTTGAGGAAAAGGTATTACGTACCTATGAACTTTTACCATTTAATCTTACTCACGTTTACTAGTCGTTTTGAACTTGAACTTTCTACCATATTTGTCTATGGTCATGACACGAGTATTTGAGATTTATTACTGGTAAAAATATTTAAATGCATGGTTTTTTACTCGATTTTCGTCAACATCACTTCACGTGCTTAGCGGCTAATTTAAAACCTTGACATTCAAGGTTCGGTATTGAATGATTTCTATGTATTACAGATAGCATATATGGCTGTATTTAATCAACCAGTTATCCATATTTGAAAACCGGTAGTCATGCTTTTTTGTTTAGATTGGTCGTACGTCTTAATCTGCCTATTTTGTCTATTCCTTTTCTCTTTCACGTGCAACCGTCCACCCATTTTCATACTCGAATCCTCATTCTAATGTGGTTAATCAAGATTACATAGCTATTTGTCGAACTTATGTAAATATTTTATTGGTTTTTTTATCAGGCATTATTGCAAAACCTCAGTTCTGATGAAGTACAAACGATAGTCAATACGAAAACCGGCGGTGCTACGCCTTTGGTAATGGCATGTCGAAATGGTCATCTTGAAATAGCCAAATTTCTAATCCATCGATGCAAAGCTGATATTGAAATGACCGGTTCTGGTGTGTGAAAATTCGCTACGACATAATTCCATATAGAATCGGAATAATTTTACCATTTTTTTCAGTTTTATTTGACGGCGAAACTATCGAAGGAGCTCCGCCGTTATGGTGTGCTGCCGCCGCCGGACATTACAGTATTGTACAATTTCTAGTTTTCGAAGGAGCTAATGTCAACTCTACCACTCATACGAATTCGACTCCTCTCAGAGCTGCTTGTTTCGATGGACATTATAATATCGTTTTGTTTTTGGTTCGAAGAGGAGCAGGTAAATTGGATCATGTTCTAAATGAGAATAATGTTGTGTAATAATGACTCCATTTATACTATTTTCAGTTTAATTGATAACGCCTGTTACTCGATAACGTCTGGTTTCCTATATTTAAATTTTTTTCGTCGCTGCAGTTTTCGATACGTTTCAATCATTCGAACGTCATAGTACGATAAAAATAAAAAATCGTGCTTCGTACTGTCATCGTTGTTACAATAAACTGGCTGAAAATTATAATGAAAATAGACGTCATTGTCATGTGCTGCGTTGATGATTTGTTTGCGATGCGTTTTTCTTTATTATTTTATCGAGTACGAAATTTTGATCAGATATGAGTCAAAATTGTAGTGGAAATCGTTCGCATATTTCGATTAATTACTCATACAGTTTATCAAAAATCTTTGAAATGTTTTTAAGATAATTAAAATTCGCTTCAATTATGTTGAAAAAAATTTTAACTTGATTTTCCTTTTTTTTTTCTTCTTGCTCAATTATTTGAAGTTGAAATTTATATTGATTTTGGTTAAAATTTTTCAGGCAATAATAGAAGTTCATAGATACTTATTTTCATAGATGGTAGTGAGGATTGGACTGAACTAAGCTCAAGAGGATATCTCACCTCTTTTTTGACAAAATTATTTTTGTAGGGGAAAAAATAATGTTTGATTGAAAAAATTTTTAAAAATGACATTCAGGGGGCAAAATTTGAAAAAATTTCCCATCATTGATCTGATATGTTCAAGTTTCTCTGGGACACCCCCCCCTCTCCATGATGGAAGGGTACTAATTTTATTGCTATGAACTGTCTCATGATTTTTATGAAAAGTGGTGAAAAGTCGATATTCGTTGGAAAGTTGAAAGTACATAATTATTTAATACGAACTTGAAAATACATATACTTAAATTCTTCATTTATTAGAACTTTTTCTCGGAAAAAAATTGAGCTGGTCATAATCGTAATTGAAGAAGGAAAATAGAAGAATCATTTTTAAAAAAAAAAATGAATTTGAATTTTAGAGTCATTAAAGAATGAATTCAATTTCAAAAAGGTCACTAAACAAGCTTCAGTATTGAAAAAAAGTAAATTTGAGATGAATAAAGTTTTTGAAAGTTTTGCATTTGGGATGGGAGTCCTCAATATCTCAATTTTCCACCCTTTTTGAGTTTCCTCAAATTCGAGGACTTCAAAAAGTGAAAAAATAATTCGATATAAAATAAAGAGAATCCCCACCATAAAATGTATTTGAATTCAATTTTGAATTAGCAAGTTGTAGAAGAACTCATTAGTTTTTTTTCTCCTTAAAAAAAGTTCTGATGGTGAAAAGGGGTGGCGGTAAGGGGAGGGAGGATAAATGAAGGAGAGAAAATGCTGTAAATAATATCAATATATTTAAATTGTTTTTGAAAATTTCAAAAAAAAATTCGAAAATTATTGCTGGCTATTTTTTTCTGTACACATGAGGTACCTATTTTAAACCTTGGTAAATAATGTTTCTCATCAATTTTGATTCATTTGGAGGAAGAGGGAACTTCGATATATAATTTACAACAAATTCGTACATTTTTGTCACACAGTGATACTAATATTCTTGGGAATTGAAAATTATCATTCTCATTCTATAATTTTTTTTAAACTTTTGACAGTTTAAAAATTTTATATTTTGCTGGTTCGAGGTCATTGACCTTCAGAAATGGGTAATTTTTGGTTTCTTTTTTGGTGATTTGGAATTCTTGAAAAATCTGTTCAATTGAATTTCATTTAAGAGAAAAAAAAGACTCATAATACAAGAGCAGCGAGCTGGGTTACGAAAAAGAAATTTGAAATGATAACAAAAGCTATGTTTTTCGAAAAAAAGAGAAAAAAATCGAAACTAGAATTTTTGTCTTCAAAATCAGTTTCTTTCGATAAAATGAAAAAAATTGCGTCTACTTTTTTCGTGTTTAAAAGTTCAAGAAAAAAAGTTATAGTTTTAACTTTTTTCAGTTTCAATTTTTTCTTGAGTTTGAAGAAAGGGTTGACATTCTCTATGAAGAAATTGAAAACGAAGAACATTTGAAACACAAATAAATTTATGTACTTGGTATAGTCGTGTTCTTCTTCAAATTTAACCATTTTCACTGAAAGGGGGTAAATTTTTCTTGTTTAAAAACAAAGAAACAAGGAGAAAACAAATTTTTGAAAATGTCTCCAATTTTTATTTTATTTTTCTATGTATAAAAGAAAAAACAAGAAAAAGAGCAAATTTCGGAAGACGTTTTGAAAGTCTCCAATTTTTCCTCCTTTTTTCTATGTTTAAGAAAATGTTCTTTATTGATCGCGTAATAAAAGAATAATTAATGACTACATGTGTATTTTATAATTTTCCAAACAGACATAGAAGTTTCAAACCGACACGGACACACCTGCCTGATGATCGCTTGCTACAAAGGCCACTATCACATCGCCAAATATTTGCTATCGCTGCACGCAGATGTAAATAGGAAAAGCGTAAAAGGAAACACCGCATTACACGACTGTGCTGAATCCGGAAACCTAGATATATTGAAATTATTAATTGATAATGGCGCCAAAATGGACGTAGACGCGTATGGTAAGCTTGTAGCTGATGAAAATTTGTAGATCCATAAGCTTTAATAATTCATTTTCAACATCGCATTTTTTTTTACCCATTATCTCATTAGGAATGACTCCTTTATTAGCGGCTAGTGTAACTGGTCATACGGCAATAGTAGAGTATATAATTGATACATTAGGAACAGCTACTAGACAGGAAGTTATAAACGCTTTAGAACTTTTAGGAGCCACTTACGTCGATAAGGGAAGAAATATGCACGTCGCGTACGAATTATGGAGAAAAGCAATGGTCATGAGGTGAGTGGTTCGCTGCCTTGTTCATTTTCATACTTATTTTATTTTTTCTAACCGATTTGTTTATAGGTATGATCCTACTCATTCTTTGATTCCTAAACCGGTCCAAACACCCCCAGTCGAAGCGTACGAATACGCAAAAGAAGTACAAACTTTAGAAGAATTACAAGAATTAGTCAGCGATCCGGATGCAATGCGTGTGCAAGCTTTACTCATCAGAGAACGAGTGCTCGGCCCAGCTCATCCGGATACTTCCTACTATATTCGTTTTCGCGGTGCCGTTTACGCGGATGCTGGCCGTTTTTCGAGATGTATTTCACTATGGAATTACGCCCTAGATATGCAGCAAAGTATCCTAGAGCCGCTGAATCCTTTAACTCAAAGTTCTTTAGTTTCGTTCGCCGAATTATTTTCATTAATGATGGACGCGGACTCGTACAACAATAGCTCTGTTAGCAGAAAAATCCCCACTATTAATTTCGCAGATATTATGATGGTGTTGAAGAAATGCATTCACGAGGTGTCCTCCGGTGCGAATATGAAGGATAAGCCGGGCTTCGATGAGACGCATTTTCAAAGAGTGTTGATCATTTCGTTACATATATGCTGCGTTTTAGCCAAATTATTACCATTATTAAGCGTAGAGCAACGACACGACGCTCATTCGTTAGTTTACTCTTTGGTTTCGTTACGAATTAGAGGTAAATGCAATCGAACGTTTTTGCATTATGTTTGCACTAGTAATACCGGAGTCGTAGTTAAATACAGCGCTTGCCAGTTCCCCTGTGCCGCCTTGGTAAAAATGTTATGTCACACGGGTGCCGATGTCAACGCTAGAGACGACGATGGTAATACTCCTTTACATTTAGTTGCATTATCACCAGTTTATAAAGTAGATGTAGCTCATGTGCTGTTAGAGCACGGCGCTCATTTAGATGCGGTCAATAAATCCGGCTTAGCGTTTAAGGATATTTTACCCGATAAATTACATACGGTTGTTAATGAAGTTCACCATACTACGTTAGCTTGTCTAGCAGCTAGAGTTCTGCGGAAAAATTCGATTCCTTTTGAACGTACAGTCCCAAGCGGTTTACACGCGTTTATACTCCAGCACTGAAGTGTGTACCGGTTCGACAACGCGACTTTTCGAGGTGGTTGTCAACGTTGCGCATAGCAAAATCGAAAATTTTTTCCTGAAAAACCAAATATTATATAATTCATGTCCTGTTCTTATATAATTCAAAGTTTCTATGTACATATGATTTTATACAAATTATTGCTGAAAACCTATTTTAAATAAATGTGACATATTAAGTGTAAATCGCATTGTGATCTGTACATTCTAAAGGGAGAGTTGTAAAGAAATAAAAAATATAAAACCGACGAGTGTGCGCTTTTTTGATTTTGAAATTCTTTTTAAGTGATGATTACAGGAAATTTTTTCAACACGAGATAATTTTTTAAACGTTGAACCATGGCACCATGGTCATTTGGAAAATTCTGTCTGTTTTGAGTAGGGATGGCCATGCTCAAATGCTCAAATGAGCATTTTGAGCATATGTTCAAACGCGCGAGAACGCACTTTCTATATATGCGCGAGCATTTTCTAATAAAAAAAAATCGGGGTGATTTTTTAATTTTTTTTGTCGACCTCGTTTTTTTTCGAATCTGTCGTCTAATTAGATTTTTAAATTTACTTTTAAGATATTTTTATTCCTAAAAACTTGATGATTTTTTAATTTTTTTGCCAACCTTGGTTTTTTTTCCAAATCTGTCATCTGTCTACTTAGTTAAGATGTTAAGAATAACGTAGAAGTTCGCTATATGGTAATGTGGTCCGAATTCACTTGTTTTGTGTCGAAATATTCATTTGACTTTCTAACCATGTGTATTATGAAGTAAGGTACAAAATTACAGAAAATGCTCGCGTGCTTGAGCATATGCGCGCATATGCTCAAGAACGCGCACGCAAAACAAAATGCGCGAGCATTTGCCATCCATAGTTTTGAGTGAAGTCTATCACAACTGAAGCCAGCCAATACCTACAATAATGATGTCAACAGCTGGCTGAATTCGCATTCGCAGCTCACCTCACACTAAATTATTCCATTTTCATTATTTATTTTCCTAAAACTTATCAATAAATTTTTTTTCAAATGTCTGAATGTTCAATTTTCGCCTTGGAAGTCGGAAACCGCAATTTAATGCTTATTCTTCAAAAACTCATCTTCTCATTGCTGAGTAAGTTAATGTAAGCAAAACCTCCTATATACAAGGCCTGAGTGCTGGATTAATGACGTCATGGATGTGGTTAATTTTTGGCGATTCTGATTGGTTAACCATAGGTTTTCACTAAATTCACACTCCGTACAGTTTTGTTTACATGATGAAAACACAAACAACAACGTACAGAATCGGTGTGAATTGAGCGAAAATTACCACATACCACAGAAAATTAACCACATCCATGACGTCATTAATCCAGCACTCAGGCCTTGTATATAGGAGGTTTTGATGTAAGACCAATAAAATTTTAAAAAAATTGTCGTATCACGTGATCGAAAGTTCGAATACAACGCACTCTACTCGGATTGTTCACGAAATACTGGATTAAATTTTTTTATCACCCAAATTCTTCTTATCAATATTAATGGAAAGTTGTGTTGAAATGTGCTTTTACTTTTTTACCAGTTTAAAGTGCAGAAATAGGATTAATAATTGAAGTCTATTAAATCAATCATTCCATTACGCTAAAATGTTCATACAATCCAATACCAAACCTTAAAAGTGGAGTATCCTGAAATGCCAGTGAATCGATTTTCCTAGTGGAAGTTAACTGACCAACGACCGGACCATTTGTATCGTTACATTTAATTATGCGTGTTTTAACTGTCGTACAGAAATCAAAATACGTGAAGTATTTGAAAATACGAAGATATTCTTCTGCGCCAGTCTCCAAAACCAAAGAAAATGCGAAGGTTGAATACCCGAAAATTCTGGACGTTTCGGAAATCCCGACCGAATTGAGAAGAAAAGAAGCCTACTATGATAAAATCAAAAAACTTCATACCGTAGAAGAAAAATTATTAGCTTTGAATCTTGCTAGATACTATGGCTGGCCTAGCTTCCATCTTAAAGAAGGAACAATTCCGTATAACTTCTTACCATTATCTCAGTTCATTACCAGAACCGATGTAAGAGAAGTTGGAGAATTACCGGTATATTTGGATAATGAAAAAACTAGAAAATTATTAGCCGATGTAAAACCCGAATTGGAAAAAGTCATTGTTTTTGAAAAGTGTGCGAAAAAGTGAGAGAACGGTGTTTTAAACTTTTTTGAAAATTTGTCTGAAATTGTCGTAATCTTGATATTTAATTGTTTAATTTCCAGTTTCAAGCATGAAGTTGAAACGCGATTGTTTGATGATGACGAATTACCGGAATTGGAGAAGAAGAACATTAAAACGAAAAATTTAATTTTTCAAATTAACAGTGTGTTAATGCGTGTGTTATTCAAGCAATATCCTCATTTTTTGAAAACTCAGGTAAAGATGATACCGTTCTTATTTTACAGCCGCAGGTTGTATGGATTTTTATTGCGAAGTTGATGTTAATTTTTCAATTAACTTATCCTTTCCGAAATGAAAATACACGATTTTTAATTTTTTTCTAATTAATATTATTACGTGTAAAGGAAGTTGCTGAAATTGGTGCATCGAACCTCCCTTTGTTTGAATTATATTTTTATACGAATTTCATATTAAAAAATCCATGCTACTGACATGATATCTTGCTTTTTTTATTTTTATATTTATTTTCCTCTGTTTTAATAGATTGATTATGAACCACGAATTGAAGCTTTCTGGAGAGTCGGTGGATTTTTTCCTACGAAGGAAGATAAAAAACTAAGAAAAGAGAAAGAAATGAAAGAAGAACGTTTAGATGAACACATCGATCGATTTTTCCAGTATTACGGAAAGCCTTTGTTGCAATTGAGAAGTTCTCTACCTTTACCCGAAATTACAGCTAAAGATGTCCGAGTTCAAACAAATGATGAAGAAAATGAATCAAATTCTGTCATCACCAGCGAAGAAACACCCGAGCTAACGTATTACGATTTGCAAGAATATCGATATGATCCGAAGACCTACCTTGAAATTCCGAGAGAGAGAATTAAAGGCGTTGTTCTACCAGGTGCGTTTTAATTGATCTTATACGCGATTAGAATTTTACTTGGTGACTCATTTTTGAAAATCTTGATGTGGTATATTTTTTTTGTAGGATTTTGGCCAAATGATCCTCATCGTTTTGGAATCTTATCGTATCACAATTCAAGTTATTTATCGGAACGTCCTTTTTATGATTCTCAGGATAGTAAGGAAGCTTTACACTCTCAAGCAATCTTAGCCTCTTATGCTTGGGTTTATGGACAAGCGTGTTATCAAGGTGAATTGAGATTTTTTCTTCCAACATGTTTTTTTTTTACGAATTTGAAATTTATTCATCGCAATTTTTTTACCACAGGATTTTCCACTTATTACGATATCACGTATCCGTTTACGACGCAAACTATTATCACCGATGGTAACGTGTTTTCGTTCTATCAATATCAAATGAATACAACTGTACTTCATACATACGGTACCAATCCAGAAAATCCTTTAAGAAATAATTGTTATGCTACCCTTCCTACCGAACTGTATCACACCATTAATGGAGATAAAATCGAAGGTGGGTACCGATGTGAAAAATCTAGACAATTTTAACGTCGATTTTTGAGTTTTTTTTTCTTTTTTTTTTACAGGATGGAATGATAAAGCGCTTTTGCATTTAATATCAATGTATGTAAATATGCCTCAAGAAAGAGTGGGAGTTGATTTATGCCCTTATTTGAACAAAGAAGAAAGATTGGTGTCACAAATAAAAGATGACAAAAAACGAATATTTTTACACGACCAATTTCGACATATGTGTTCCCATCGACCTTCCCATATATTACCGCCAGAAATTTATGATTGGGAAAGAATATATAAAATTGAAAATAAACGCCGAGTATTGGATGGTAGAAAACGATTCTATGAAAGATTCTGGGATCCGATTAATGATCGTAAAATGGAAGAAATTCATTTATATTGGCCTAAAAAATTCAGAGAGCCAGGTAAAGAGAAACAGAGATACAAGGATCTCTACTTTCCGAAAGCTTATCAAGATTATCACGATATTGTTTGAATTTGTTACTGTTACGATTAAAATTTTAGTCGTGTAACCGTTTTTTTCCTATCTAACGAATTCCAGTTCGTGTAGCTTTTATTCAGCATTTAGATCAGTTTTACCGGAAAAATTTATTTAAAAAATATATACAATAATAATTCTGATTTAAATAATAGGTAGAATGCATATTTGCATAGATCAAGAATACTGTATTCTTTAATCTATGGTAGGATGATGTCTTTACATTATCACTGCAGTTTAATCGAAGAATTTAACACCCGCTGTATCTCCCATTGATATAATTTCAGCCTTGTTTTGTTTTTCAAGTTGTTTCAAGCCCATAATTAAAATGTCTTCGTGTAAATCGGTAAACTCTATAAAATAATGAAACAAATTAAAATAAAACAAACTAATTATCAGTGAAATTATTCTGATTGAAACATTCAACCAATTACACGAACCTTGGTTTGGCATAGTTGTAAGTTCGTGAAATGTAACTACAGCATTATTGTAACCATTTTTTTGAACCCAGTTCATTATAATATCTGCCCATTCTTGTTTAGAATGCCATAAAATATACCACCTAAAATTGTAAAAAAATTTAAGAATCAAATTTGAACAATATACTTCCATTTTAGAATTTGAAATCGATTTGTTCTCTTGTAATCGTACCTGTTTTTATTTTTATCGATTGGTTCGGCGTTTTCAGTTTTCGCTAAATATTCCAAGATAACTAAGGCATCTTCTCGATTTAGACTTCCTAATTTGTAAATTAAGGAAAGTTATTACATGTTGACGATATCATTCACATTCCCTCACGGTTTCTTTCAACAGAAAGATGGAAAAGGATACGAGAAATTGAAGAGTTATTGAACAACGTCAAGTTGCTTATATTCGATAAATCCAGAATATGTTGATTCGTTTGCTTGAAATAGCTCAAAATTAGACTTCTCCAAGCTTCCAGCTGTTTCTTTCGCGTTTCGGCATTCGGTTGTATTCTGCAGAAAAATCAAATGAGTCATCTCATAAAATGATTAGTGATACGCTGTGTGTGTGTACTTACGTGAAGAAAGGTGGAAAATTGTATTGCCAAGGCCATTGAATGTCTGCCATTCTAGACGCAGATGAATTACACAAGAAAGTAATCAAACAAAGATTAATAACAAATGAAAATAAATAATGTTCTTACGAGAACATTTTTCTTTTCAGTTTTCGAAATGAAAAATTGTGAAATTGTTATCAGATCAATTTGTTATCAAACAAACAATGAACGACTCGTGAACCAAACTTGGAAAAATTCGTTCAATTCACAATCACAATACTACTTTGTTGGGGGTCCTTCGTCCTGTGTTGTGGCCGTTGTGGGCTTCGATCATACAGCTTATAAGCTTATATTATAATATAAGCTGTATGATCGAAGGTTGTAGGCCACTTCTCTCCTTCTCTTCCCGCTTTCTACCAATTCTACCTTCATAACACTGTCTAATATTCTTTTTCTTTTCAATTCAATTCATTAAAAAATAATTAAAAGATCCGAGTAAATAAAATCACAATTTTTTATTACGTAGGTTCACGTAGAAACCAAGTTTACACAATTCACAGCAAAACAAAAAAAATTAGATCAGCTGACTGGAAATGAATGACATGACAACGACATTTTTCTATTAATTTTTGGTATAATATTCGCCAATATTTTAACAGCACGTTTCATTTTCACGGGCCAACTTCCACGACAAATAAATGCTTCTTTCTTCATTTTCCGTAGTAGATAATTCAATAGAAAATTCGCAAAATATGAAAATTGTGGCAGGTAGAAATTGTTCACACAACAGAACTAGTGGGAACTCTGTGATAGAAATTAGGTGCCAATTCTTCGAGCCACGAACACTGGACAACTGTCACATCTCGCATGTATAATTTATCGGTATGGATTAATTCGCAGTATAACAACCTAAATAAATCAGAATAAAATGATAATTTAATTATTCAATAATTTACTCAACTCGTAAATGCATTTCGAGTTATATTACGTATAAACATACCATTGTGGTTGTTCCACAGAATATAACACAGAGGTAGGATGAACGTATAATTCTTCATCGCCTCGAACAGTCTTGTACACGCCAGAAAAATGTAAATAGGCAGCATTTGAAAAAAATCCACTTGCAATACAACGACACACCGTTTCCACATTACCTAAAAAAAAAAACAGGATCAAATAATAGAAAAACAGAAAAACCAACGGTGAAATTTTTCATTAAAAAATTGATTATTTTACCATCACAGGAAGTGTTCGGAATATCGAAACGTTCCAATAATCGTAACATTTGGTATTTAATTTCGAAAGCTCGACGTAAAGCTTTATAATTGATGAAATGCTGTTGACACCACTTTCTAGCAGATTCTAGATTTTTTTCAAAAGCGGTATATACGTTCAATAGAGTGACCAAGTCACCTTCGTGCACCTCAAACTTTCTTTTTTCGATTTGAGCTTTTATTGAATTTTCACCAAAACGTGGTTTTATAAATACGTTTTCTACTTGCAGCATGGCTAGAATACTGGAAATTTCGTCAGTACATCCAAAATCACCTAAAATAAAAAATATTCATCGTTATCCGGGAAAATAATTTTTCGAGATGAAATCCAATAAAGATTTACCAGCACTAATGAGAGTTTTGGCATGTAAAGGAGGTAAAGGAAATTCAGCCATTGTTACTCCTAAAGGTTTCGTCAACTCTCCCTGGTCATCAATAGCATTTAAAGCGTATAACAATTCCAAAGCTAATAATAAATTTTGGGCCGGAGGAGGCGAAGGAAAATTGAACCGTAAAACATTATCAATTCCCAAAGCTTTAAGTTGAAGCACAGCTTGAGATAAATCAGTTCTAGACATTTCCGGCGGTGTAGCCTCAGCCAACTTTTCAAATTCTTCTTCAGGATATAATCTGAAAACCGAAAAAAATTAACGTAAAGTATTATTCAACTTCTAACATATTAAATTTCATAACTTATTCGTACCTGTATACTTTTCCAGGTTTCGTTCTACCAGCACGACCAGCTCTTTGGACAGCGGAAGCTTTCGAAATTGGAACTACTATTAATGAATCCGTATATGTTTTCGGATTAAACCATTTCAGTTTTACAAACCCACAGTCCACCACTGCGAAATAAAATCATCAAATTAGGAAAATAAGTACACACTTGAATTCAAATTTTCAATCAATTTATTACTTACCATAAACGATACCGGAAATAGTGACGGAAGTTTCAGCAATGTTGGTCGAAATTACTATTTTACGCATACCTCGAGGCGGTGGACGAAATACTTTCAATTGTTCATTATTTGGTAAAGATCCGTACATCGGTAGTATTAAAGGGGCAACTACATTTAAAATGGTAAATTAACTAATTATTCTCAATACTTCTTCTTGATAGAAGCAGTTCATTTGCTTATGCACGTCATACTTACAATTCTTATTGACATTTTCACTCAGATGTTGTCTGAGCAAAGATACCGCTCTGTCAACTTCTTCGGCTCCGGTTAAAAATGCCAAAATATCTCCTTCAAGTTCACGTTTATGTATTTTACAAACACAATTGACAACCCCCTCGACATAATCAGGAATAGGCTCTAAAAATAAGAAATATTGGATTCGAAATAAAACGAAAAAATTATAAAAGATTTAAAACCAATAATTTGAAAATTACCTATCGTGTAATGTATCGTAACAGGATGCAGTTTTCCTTTGGCACCTAAAATCACCGACGTATCTTCCTCAGTTTTCAGTTTCTTGAAATTAAAGAAATCTCTCAACGAAACGGCATCAACTGTGGCTGAAGTAACAATCAATTTCAGCCTTTTTCTTTTCTGAAAAATCAAATTACGTTTAAATCATACATATTCGTTTTCATATTTCTTTCTAAATTCGTACTCACTTTTAGTATTTTTTTCAAGAGACCCAACACAATATCAGTTAGAATGTTTCGTTCGTGAACCTCGTCTACGATAATAACGCGATACTGGCGTAATAACGGATCAGCCATCATTTCTCGGATTAAAATACCTTCGGTCAGATACTACAAAAGAAAATCAACGCGTTCAGTACATAACAGATCATAATCAATCGATAATCAAAGCAGAATAACGTTGATTACCTTGATTTTGGTTAATTTTTCGTCTTGACGATCGTCAAATCGAATAGAATACCCAACGACTGAGCCAAGCGTACAATTCTTTTCTTCTGCAACACGCTGAGCTAAAGTTGTGACGCAGAATCGACGCGGTTCCGTGATACAAATTTTCATGTCATCTGAGACCCATCCTGCTTCGTATAAGTACTAAAGAAGATAAATTAGGTAAGATAGAATTCCAAAAAGTTACATCATTTAACAAAACTCATAATTTCTTCGTACTTGACAAACTTGAGTGCTTTTTCCGCTTCCGGTATCTCCAACTAGCACTAAAGTTTGATATTTCTCCATCAAGTACAATATATGCATTTTATACTTGTGGATAGGAAGACGACGCCGTTGTTCTTCCAATTCCAAGTTAATGAACCGATTGTAAATGAATGCGGTACCAGTTACTTCGTCTACATCTTGACGATCCTCCTTCCAAGAAGGTTCATCATCTGAAAGAAGTTATTACAGAAGCATGTAAGATTTTGAGCGAAAATACCAACTAAGCTTATTATAAATGTCAAAAAACAATTACTAACTTGGTTTCAAAAATTTTACCGAGTCCATGATTTCAGTTTCTGATGAAACGAAATTTGAATTTGAAAATTCGAATAGGGCTATTACCAAGATGGCGAGAGCCTACCGATTTTTTAGGTTTGATAGTAAACAAACCGAAAATTTAACACAGGTTTAAATGGAAGTAGATCCGATTTTCGAACTTTTTCCATTTTTTTCGCAAGTTTGATAGTTCAAATGAAAGTTGAATAAATTTTAATGTGAAGAGGATCAAATTATCTATCGATTGACTGCTTTTTGGTGGAATTTTGTTCATTATTGGAGGCGTATTGTGTACTTAGAAGTGATAACATTTTGGATATAGAAAGTTTAATCGAATATACGTAAGAATTTGGTGGATGATCTGTCAATATTTTTACATCAGAATGTGTAGAATTTCATCCTCTTTCGATAGAGATGTTTACGAGGTTCATAGCTTTTCTTATTGTTGAGATTTCTTGATTTTAAGTTGGAAGAATTGTGTACTTGATTCAACTTTTGACTTTCACATTAAAATTAAACCAACAGTTCAAGTGAAATTCCAATGTATTTCTAATCCAGAATACGTAAAATTTCACCCACTTTCCAACGATGTATTTATGAAACTTGTAGCTTTAATATTTCTCGAGATATTGTAAATAAAGTTGACAGCCCGCCACATTGAACGATGTATTGTTAAAGTCTGTTATCAGTGGTTAGAAGATAGAACACCAACTTTAACATACAATATTTCGAGAAATATTAAAGCTACGAGTTTCATAAATACATCGTTGGAAAGAGGGTGAAATTTTACGTACTCTGCATTAGAAATACATTGGAATTTCACTTGAACTGTTGGTTTAATTTTAATGTGAAAGTCAAAAGTTGAATCAAGTACACAATTCTTCCAACTTAAAATCAAGAAATCTCAACAATAAGAAAAGCTACGAACCTCGTAAACATCTCTATCGAAAGAGGATGAAATTCTACACATTCTGATGTAAAAATATTAACAGATCATCCACCAAATTCTTACGTATATTCGATTAAACTTTCTATATCCAAAATGTTATCACTTCTAAGTACACAATACGCCTCCAATAATGAACAAAATTCCACCAAAAAGCAGTCAATCGATAGATAATTTGATCCTCTTCACATTAAAATTTATTCAACTTTCATTTGAACTATCAAACTTGCGAAAAAAATGGAAAAAGTTCGAAAATCGGATCTACTTCCATTTAAACCTGTGTTAAATTTTCGGTTTGTTTACTATCAAACCTAAAAAATCGGTAGGCTCTCGCCATCTTGGTAATAGCCCTATTACGTTATCATGACATTAACAGTTTACTATTGATAAGATTTTTCACTTGTTTGCTTATAAGAGTCACGTGGTTCGGTGACGCATGTTCGAGCTGTAAAAGTTTTGATGCATTTCCACTTTACAGAAAGCTGGATAATCAGGATAATCTTCTTTTTTGAATTTTTATAGTTTTAAAATCTGAAATTCTACATAATCGAAAGTTCCAGAATCCATAATACTAGGTGAGCTTAATTCTGACTTCGGACTACATAATTGTTCTTCGATTCGAGTCAATAAATCAAATTAAAGAAATATGAAAGTATTTCATAACTCGTTCATTTTTTCAGTTTTTAGGTACAAGGTATAACATTACAATTACCTAGGTAAACTTTTTAAAATAATAAACATCAGAAAAACAACTTATCAATGATGAACGCAAATTATTTTAAAATTAAAAATAACGAAAAAACCCTTACGAACAAAATAACACTATATTTACCCTATCAATTAATCAGAATCGAAGCATACAAGTACTCCTTTTGTATCCGTAAAAATTTTGTCTAGGTATTTTACGTTCCTAGCACAATCAGTAGAATTTCCTTTTGTACGATCTCATTGGATCTCAGTAAGTAAAACATGATAAAATAAAATACATAAACGATAAATGTTTCGGCGATTTCGTTTTCTAAAAAAAATAAAATATTCACAGCCATCACTAAAAAGTGAACAACAAAATAAAAATATTACTCGCAAAAAATGCCAATTTCATAATCTAGTTGTACACAGAATTGTGATTTTTGAAACACAATGATTAGTTAAATAGGTTGAGAAAATTTTTAGCTGAACATCACTGGGATAGTTAAAGAGATTTCAGAATATTTCTTCAAAATCTCGACATTTATTTTAAAAATAATCTACGTATTTCCACAGCATTTCTGGTTTTGTATCATACTTTTGATACGAATAAATCACAGAAAGAAGCATTGGAACTGCTTATATCTTCAGTCTTGTCGTAATATTCCATAATATCACGATTGTTTTCTAATGATGTTCTCTGCAAAACATAGAAGAGAAAATTACACAGATGAGTATTCTGCTTGGAAAATAAATTCCACAAAAATATTCAAAATGTTTATTTACTTGAGAAAAAGGTTTTCATCTCCAAATCTTCAGTCAAAGAAATGCTTTCAGAATCAGCATTTTTTGAAGTTACATCATTGACTAACGAAGTTCCAATTTCATTTGAAATTACATTATCTGCAAGCAAAAATCAATCATTTAAAAACACAAAAATCATATAAACAAATTAAAAACAATTTCGAAATTTACCTTTTCGCGAATCATTCAAAGAAATTTCTACTGATTCGTCTTTCTTCTGCGATGATTCGGTATTTTCCAGTATACTAGCCAACGGAGTATCACTTAGATTTTTCGCTGTTTCGACCGATTTCAAACTTCTTTCTAATGCTTGAGATAAAACCAGTCTTTTGGAATCGATATCAGATTTTGATACGAGAACTTTTTTTACATTCGGACTGGAATCAATTTTGTATCCGGGCACTACAACTTTTTTAATGATATTCGGACTGGTATCCACTTTATATCTTGGCACGATAACTTTTTTAACGATACTCGGACCGGAATTTACTTCAGCCTTTGACACGATAACTTTTTTAACGATACTAGAGCTTGAATCCATTTCAGCTTTTGACACGATAACTTTCTTAATTAAATTTGAACTGGAATCCATTTCAGCTTTTGAAATTATTACTTTTTTAACGATATTCGAACTGGAACCGGTAGAAGAAGCGTACTTATTGAGATTATCCAGCGACGAATAGATGCCCAGTGAATTTGAATTTCGAGCGGTACAATTTGCTTCGGATTTCGTTTTTGCAGCTATTTCAACTTTTGGAAGGATTTTGATTGGTTTGAGCAACGATTTAGAACCAGTGATTGATTTCGTATCTAGCAACACGAATTTTCCATCTTTAGGAAGTGTTGAATTTGTGGTTGTCTCGATCTGGTTTATTTTATCCTGCAATGACTTAGGATTGTTATTCGTCGTTTTTGGACCCGTTGTTACAATCGCATTTGGAGTTTTTATCAACGCTTTTCCTAATTTTTTACCCGAATTTATAATGGTAGGGATTCCGGCAAGCGGAGCAGTGGTAATTATTTCAGGTGATTTCGATACTGATTTCTTCAACGAAGGATCATCAGCATCGGCTTTATATCTAAAATCTGCTGAGTCGGTCAACATTTTTTTAATAATTGGTCGTCTCAAAGCTGGAATAGCGTTTTGATGATTTATCGTTACTTCGGATGATTCTGAATCCTTTGAAAGTGGTTGACTCACGATGACGAGATTAGGCTGTAAAAAAAACCACAAATGTTGATAAAAAGATACAAGAATTGTGAGACATCAATCGTAACGATAATGAATACAAACCGTTTTTGTGTCTGTTTCATTATTTTGGATAGCAACAGTTGGAGGTTTTACTGATTCACTGGGTTCTTTAGTAACAGGGCCGTCCTTTTCAGCTGTTTCGGACATTTCAACAGGCGTGGTATTATCGGTCATAATGAATTCTTCATTTTGATCGCCGCAATCGCCTATTATAATATCAGCTGATTCGATATCAATAAGTTGCTCCGAAACATTAGATTCTATTGAATCCGCGACATCATCGAGCGTAATGCTAACAATGCTAACTTCTTCTTCACTGGTTGGTACGTTTTGAGATTCTTGTACTTCGTCGTTGGGTTTCAGACTTCCATTCATTTGAATATCACTTTCAGCAGTACCGATTGAAGTTTGTGCTTCGTTGCTCGATTTCAGACTTTCATTTATTTGGACATCTGGTATCACACTTTCCTTAACTTGGGCATTTAATATCATTTTTTTCTTCTTTTGAATATCATTTTCAAGATGATTTTCTAAATCTTGAACTACGTTGTTTGGTTTCAAATTTTTGATCATTTGACAGCTATTTGGTTTTGGATCTACGTTCATTTGAGTATCACTTTCACATGTGATTGGATAGTCAGATTTGCTATTTTCAAGAACACTTTTGCAATTGTCGTCGTTGGCTGAACTGCTGTCTGAACCAACTTCGATTAAATATCCATTACAATTATTGACAATTGGCGATGAGGATCGAGGTGAACTTTTTCGTTCCCTTTTTTTCTTGGCCGATTTCTTTTTGGTATTGAATTCATTGCTGAATCTTTTCAAATCGCCTTCTTTCACTTTGCACAACAACGAGTGCAGATTTTCGATGGTAGAAACTTCGCTGAGTTTCATTTTTGGTTTCATTCTTTTATCAAGAGCACAGCGAGGTGGAATGAGAAGATGTGGCTTGGTTTCTCTTAGGTCGCAATGAGGGCGATCGGAAGCATCTGAGATTTCTTTCACATCTGTAACTAATTTCGAATTTGATTAATTAATATTGTATGATGCTAACTGTTGAAAAAATGCGAACTTACTGTCTGATGCATCGCTTAGAGAACTTGACGTCACGTTTCCAGAGTTTTCATGAGCAGCTAGTACTTTTTTAAGAGCATTAGAATCGAACAAAGATACTTTGGCCGGTGGAATATCACTCTGCGAACAAACATTAAACATAAAATAATACTAAAATTTCGAAGTTTACAAATCATAGTCTAACGAAATAACAAAATGTACCTGTTCATTATTCGACTGAGAAGACAGTGCGATTTGTTTAGCCGGAATTTCTTCACCAGACGGAGATGCAGCTCGTTTTTTCAACATTTTCAAACGTCTCGACGCAGGTATCAGATTGAATGTATGCGGTTTCATGTCATCGTCAGTCTCTGTATAAGTGCTAGAAACTCCGTCCAAATCAAAATCGCAACTTTTTGGAGCAGCAGGGTTACTGTATGTAATTTCAATAGGAGCTGCTGAACTATCACTAAGAGAATCGTCGTCGGTTTCTTCAATATCATCTTCATATTTTGCATCATCATCCTCTTCTTCTTCTTCCTCTTTCTTAACCGGTTCCTCTTCGATGATTTTTTTCTCTTTCCGGAGTTTTTCAAATTCCAATAAATCGTAATCACCGCTGGCTATTCGAGCGTAATTTCGACGTCTAGCATTTCTCGAACTGAAACGAGCTGACCGACAAGGCACTTCTTTAGCGGTATCGGATTTCACTTTAGTCACCAAATTAAACTTTCGACCTCGGTTTATTTTGCTTTGTCGAACAAATTTTGTCATATTTCTTCCTCGCTGTTTCGTTTTTCTGTTCTTCAACGATTTATCATCATCATTTTCTGTGAACGAAATTTCAACATGGGAATCTTTCGAAGTTTCTGTTGTTTCACTTTGTTCTACGTCGCTACGCGTATTACTAGTAGGTTCATCGACAGTCTGTGATGGATGAGCTTTACTCATGTCTTCCTCTTCAAATGATCTTATCTCTACGCTATTCCACGTATACTTTTTCAATGGTTTTGATCTCAGGTTTCTTGTTCTTCCGGTATTCTGATTTTTCGATGCATTTGGAGACGACATTTTCTTATCAGAATTACTTTTTTCGCTTCCTTTCATTTTCAATCTAGATTTCGAATTGATTCTTTTGGGCGAAGAATTAAATCTGTCTACATTTTCAGGATTTTCGTTACGAAACTTCTTTCTCGACGGATTTGAGTTTTCGTACGACGAAAATGTGGATGTTTCAAGTGATGAAGTTGCATCGTCAAACGAAAAATTGTGATCGTTTGTTTCGACGGAACTGGAACTTTCTTCGTATGATATTTCAATGTAACCAGATTTAACAGGAGATGGATGATAGTTGTTATTTAGCTTGATATTTTCCAATTCGGAAAGAATCGAATCTTCGTGATGATTTTTCCTTTTCTTCAGCAACGAGTCTAATGCTTTAGAAGAATGGTATTTTTCCAAGTTCTCGTCATTTCGACATTTATACGATTCGACAACTAGAAGAAATAATTCTCGTATAAATTTATCATTTAAATAACATAGATAAATGATAAGAAAAGCTTACTGTTCTTCAATTCACCAGAACCGGAAAATTTGTCATTCTCTATTGAAACGATATCCGAAATTGCATCAGCAAGTACGGTAAATGCGGTATGAGAAGCGATCAGAGGAGTCAATGGCACTTTTTTGACTGATTCAGCGCGCCATTCTGCTTCCGTGTTGTTACCATTGGTACTGAAAATCATGACACGTTAGTCTATGATGAGCTACGAAACCTTTTATTTTTGTACTATGCAATACCTTTGAGCAATTTTATTTAACAAATCGTCATTAGCAGCTCTTCTCATTTCACTACGGTAGCGTTCTTCGCCAACTTTTAAGGTAGCGGCTAAATTTTTCAAAACTTCGTGTTTATAAGTCGTTAACGCTCCCTGAGCTCGTAATGCATCTACAACGCTTCTATAAGCTTTTAGTTCTGTAACGAGCAAAATAATTAATATTCATATCGTCATATATGAAAAACAGCAATGGAAATTTTCTTTACCTAGAGTCCTAAGGATACGTTTACATTCGGTTTTTGAAATTTCCATTTCGAATCCGGCAATTTTGGAAACTCGGACAGTTGAAAAATTAATCTTTACTACATGGTAATTTAACGACGTTAATGGAGAAACAGCTAAGCATCTGAAACAAAATCCAACAATAATTAGTAAATTCAGAAGATCGAACTGAAGACGAATTTGTCAATGATGTAACATGTTACAACCGAACTAAAGTGCAGAAATTTCTACCATATTAAAAACTTTGTTAACACAAAAATAACAATACTAATCAACGAATTAGAAAATTTTGATATAGAAAATGAAGCATATTGAATAACATATCCCAGTTATCAATTTTTTTGCGAATATTTTGTTCTTAATTTTCAAGTTGCAGGTTAGATGAAAAATACACGATTTATCAAGATAAGGATTGTTGGTACATGGTAACCATCGAAATAGAAACGAGAATAGAAAAATCGTCATACGAATGATTGGGTAACTTAATTTGATGTCCATAGATCATTACCGCAAAAAATAACGTTTGATGAGAATTGAACATGGATCATTTCTTAATTGAAAGTTTACAAGTGTTTTTTCACGGAATGAATGAAAACAACGCTGATTTTCTCATGGCTCGTACATCATATTGAACTGATGATAATTTTCACTGTGAAGAACAAGAGAAATCATGGTATAACTCAACCAAACTCACCATTTAACAGTACCGAACAAGAAAATACAGCTGCTGAACTCAAAATTCACTGTTACAAAAAATTAAATCCTTGACAGAATTAGAATATTTTGAGCAATTACTTCTGATAGAACTGAACAGGGATCCGGTTTTGTTGGGAAATTTTTACAACATTTAATGTACAAATTAATTAATTTATCTTATTTTCAGAACAAATTTTCCTAACTCAAATTTGAAGCACATTGGAAACAAAATTCAAAAATTTTGAAAAAACCTCAGTAATCATGGCCACCAAGCATCAAAATCAAAAATTCAAAACTAAATTAATTTCAATAGCGACATCTATTGTGTATATTTAAAAATAAAAAATAGGTAGGCGAATGTAACCTATTTCTAATGAATTCTGTCACTTTTCTCTGTGATTCTTTTTTTAATTTTTTTTCCGGAGTGATTGAGTGATAACATGATAAAATTTTGAGAGATAACTTTTGAATTTGACAAAAAAATTATTGTAATTTTTTTTTTTTGAATAATTGTAGTGAAATATGATTTAAAATACCGTTAAAAACATTGTATTACCATTAGAGGTTGAGTAGAATACTCTACCATTATGGCAGCCAACCGCGATAAGAGAGTAAACGCTGGAAATCGACTATCGAAATTACTGAACGAGGAAGAAGAAGATGATTTTTACAAAACTACTTACGGCGGTTTTCAAGACTTGGAAAACGACGACGATTATCAGTAAGTATAAAATACGTTTCTGTGTGGTCTGACTCTACTGCTACTTCTGAATGATTCTAAATTTGCAGATCTGAAGCCGAAGGAGAAGATATTGTTGATTCGGATTTTAGTATTGATGAAAATGATGAAGTTATATCCGACACAGAAAACGCCGATGAAGATAAACCCAAACGGAAATCAGTCTATAAAGTAAGTTCTCATAATGAAAATGCTGTTCGTAATTTTCATTTTCATGAAAAATAACTTGTGTGTTCCTTGTATCAGGATCCTAAAGCTTCTAAACCAACAACATCGAAAAAGGTTGAAAAAATAAGTAAAATTAAAACTGTGGAAAAACGAAGATCTGCCAAGGAAACTTCAGCACTTGATAAATCTCTATTTGGTAATGTATAGCTGAAATATGTTCTATCATTATGGGATCTTTTTTCTAATAATGGGAATTTTCAGAACGGAAATCTATCCGAAAATCTACCGTTGTAAAATCTGCGGAAACACTGCGCCGATTAAAAGAAAGAACTGCTAGTAAACGTAGATTCGCTAAAAGGGGAAAATATTATCATATGACTCAAGAAGAACGATTAGAAGAAGCTAAAATTACTGAGATTGAAAATTTGAAATCTTTAAGTAAGATATTAGCTTGAATACATCGTAATATTTCATTGAAAACTATGATCCCAAATTTCTTTTTTTTTTCTTTTACTTTCAGGACAGTTTCAAGAATTAGAATTAGAAAAGAAGAAAGTTCGAAATGTTAAAAAAACATTTTCTGGGCCTACGATTAAATATATCTCTACTACTACCCCTGAAATAACCACTGTGAAACCAGATAAAGCCTCTGATTCTAGCAGTATCGAAAATATAATAATGGACGAGTAAGATTGATACAAATTCATCCCATTTATTCGAGTAGGAACATTGGTTGTTAATTTCCGAATTTTTCAGTTCCGCTGAACCCGAAGTAATTGTAACTGGTCGTCAGTCGAGAACATTTATTACGTTTAGTGACCATCCTACTTTCAGACAAGCATTTCCTATTCATAAACGTCCTACTATTAAAACGAAAAAGCCTTGTCCTATTACAAAGTTAGTTTTTACCTTAATTTTTACGCATCTCTTCAAAGTTCAATGTAAAATTTGATTATTTTAATTTCAGAATGGTTGCAAAATATTTTGATCCAGTTACGGAAGTACCATTTTACAATGGTAATGCTTTTCGTTGTGTACGTGAAGGTTATTACCATTATTTAGACCAGAAAGGGAATAAATCTGATCCTCAGGTACTATCGATTTGGAAATTTTTCCTATCAACTCTGAATAAATAAATAATCGAGTTTCGATTTTACGGTTTTAGGTTGCTGCCTGGCTGGAATGGTATAAAAATAATAAAAAAATGCAAAAGGATAGTTTAGCAGTTTATAACGAAACAGCTGTGCTAAACGCATTGCGTCAGTTACCGAATTTATCCCAATTCCAGTTAAATACCTCCACTCCCGCAAAAGAGAATTAATTTCGGTTATCCAACGTATTAGGACTTTCATTGATATTTTGTAAATTATGTTTATATTTCTCATCTCTGTGTACTCATTGTAACATTATCTTAATAATATTTTTATAATAAATTTATATGTATAAATCTCTCAATAAAGGATTATAAATGAACAGCTGAGGAAGTTTTATTATTGCTTTAAAAACAAATACACAAGATTCGCAATAATAAATTAAATAAAAATACATACAAAATTTTAAATAATAATCCTTCATTATTTCGTAGTCGTTATTTTCAATTTAAATCATCCTATGTGATGTTCATTATCTTGCATATTTAATGAATCCGAGTTCATACTATCCTTATTTTGTTGGTTGAGAGCTAAGAATGCTAAATGACCTTTCGGACATTTATTCGCATAATGACCTTTGGTGCCACACTGCAAAAAAAATGAATTTGTCAATATACAAATATTTAAATTTAAAAAGAATTACAATACAAAATTGATTGTTCGAAAAATAATTACTTTGTAGCAAGTAACACTTTCCAACGGTTTCAATATTAATTTCTGAGGATTGGTGGCATCAAAATGTTGACCATTTTGATGCATTTTCTGTAAAAAAAAAAAAAAATGAACAAATTACAGATGAATCAAATCAAACAGAATACATAAAATGAAGATCGAAAACAACATACATTCATTTCTTCATTATTTAGTTGATCTTTAACATCACTCGATACTTTATCACAGTACATAGCTTTATGTTTCGTATCACCGCAGAAATGGCAAATTACGACTAACTTTTTGGGATCTTTTTGTCCCACGTCACCGGCAGGTAATTCGAATCGAGGACTGGAAAAATTCAAACAAAATGTAAGAACCAATGAGGTAAAAAAGATCTAAGATTACAATATGAACGACACGTACTGCATAAATTTACAATTCGGTCCTTCAGGGCAAAATCCAGCTACATAATTCGTACATAACACTCTGCGAACGTGATGGTGTCTACAATGAGGTCCATGACGACAAAATCCTCTATCATACCACGGACAGTCTTTAATTTTACTATCAGGATCGATATGCAGAAATGGACATTCTTTGTTGTGACATGCATCTGGAAGAATTATCAACATAGGTCATTTCTGCGCAAATTGCAAACGTTGATTCCGATACCAGGGATTTAAATTACTCACTAAATCTCGCATAAAAATAACATTCAGGCATTTTCGTCATATCATATTCGTGTAAAAATTCGCATTGATCTCCTTTCTTGCATAAACCACGCAGCCAGTGCTTACAAACGATGTTCCGGTCACCTCGTACATGTCTCATAGGACATAATGCACCCTTGGTGCAGGTACCTTTCGCGTAGAAAGTACAGACGCCGGCGATGGACTCTGTAAAGGTAATGAATCATATCGTACATGTTATCAATTTATGGTAAGATTCTTCAACATAGAAAGAGTTCAGTTTAGAAGCACAGAACGGATTTGAACTCATGCTTGTATGAAATACTAACTATCCATCCCAGGAAATGGTAACGGTAATGCTCCATGCTGTTCTTCCAAGGCAATTTCTATATCAAATTTAATGTCATCAAGACTTGCCACCAATGCTTCCATCGTAGAGCAGCGCAATACAACTACTTGTACCCTTAGACTAAAAACTCGAATACATCACAAATAGTTCAATCGATATTTGAAATGAAATTAATCAGAACACATCTATTTTTTATCGAAATTCGAAAATAAAAAATGAAAAAATTGGTCAATTTCACTTGGTTTTGTTGACAATTTTATCCTTATCACAGAATTGAGCTTTTACCAAGATGTCGGGAGCCTACCGGATTTTAAAATTTGGAGGTAAACAAAGTTCTCAACTTGTCACCATTTTTTTTGATCGAAAGCTGATAAGAATAATTGAATTTGAATGAAATTTTCAAATTTTCAATATTTTTTTTCGAATTCCCATTTTCCGTCGAGTGTTATCATCGTTTGTCAGTAAGTCATTAATAGAATATTATTTTCCGATCAAATTTTAATAAATAAAATTATGACATAGTTTAACTTTAAATAATATTTTCAGAACCTGGTTCCGAATTATAAATTTCAAATAGCATTATGGACTCAGAAATAGGTGAGTTGAAAGTTTTCTTTTTAAGAATCAAAAAAATATATAATTATGTTAAAAAATTTCAGCGGCTAATCCTAAATTTATTACTTTGATTAATGTTTAGGTAGATTGTATACTAGATTAAATTAACTGTCTTGCAAGCTCTTAGCTATTTCAGTTACCTATGTTGTATGCTAAATTCTTTCTCTCTCTCTTTTTTGAAAAATTCAGATCAATGGAAGAAACTACTCGGTAATTATGGAATAGAAGGCACTCTTTTGGAAACATTTGTCAGTCAATTAATACATCACGGTTTCGTCATAGGAGAGTTAGATTTGTTGTGTACGCTAAACAGAGACAACCTTGTGGAAATGGGTATTTTTGAGAATGCCGACCAAAATAAAATTTTGATCGCGTTGGAAAAAGTAAATAAAATGAGAAATAACTACGCATCAATTCTATTCATACATGATGATTCATTTGTTGAAAAATTTTTCATTTTCAATCTAGATCGAAACTGATAATAATTTTTTCGAAGAAGGTCCCACCACATCAAAAGTAAGTAAAAATAAGTAGTTATGCGCCTTTCTTAAATAGTAGCCCCACACATTGATAAGTACGCTTTCTTTTTTCAGTTTTTTCAGCATAAATTACGCTCTGATTTACGAGAAGAAATAAGAAAGCTCAATTCGAACTTGCTAGAGACCCAATGTAAATTAGAAGTAAGTTCGAATATAACGTCAGGGTTTCCTTGTATTGTTGGTAGTACCTAAGTTATTTTTTATAATTGTTGAATTTTATTTCTTTCTAGAAAGAAAGATCTCTCAGAAAAGAAATGACATCGTATTTCACCAGTTTTGTTATGGGTGTGGAAAGAGTTGATGAACCCCATTCTTCGATATACGATTCCGATGATTCAGGAGTAAGTGAATCCGATCCACATTCGCCTTCAACTTGAACCAACCCTAAGCGGTAAGTCTCAGTTTTGTTGGTGTGTGATTAGGAAGAAACAAATGTAAAAAGAAGAAATGTAGTCGTCACTAGGGAGCGGATTAATATGAAACTGCATATTTTTCCGTGTCCGAGAAAATTCGATATATTCAATGATTTTTTACGTCTCACATCATTTTGAGGCGAATGAGCTCCATTTGTTTTTGCATATTTTGCTCAAAAAAACCTTTTTTCTTACATACTTATTTAAGCTACTTTTGGCACATATTTCAACATATTTCTCCTAAATTTTCCGATTTCCGGGTTTTAGTGCATATTTCTCGAAATTGGTGATTGCAGAGCTTTATTTACAATCAAAACTGAGTAAATTAAACAATCTACTATACTATTTGTCTAAATTTTTCAATGTTAACCACATGAAAGGAATATATAAAACGCAACCTGTACTTAGGTATGAATTTCTGTGTTGGGGAGCTGCCTCAGAACATCATTTGGAACCCATAACAATTTTGCAAAAAAAAAATAAATGTCATTCGAAGTGTGACAGGAAAAAAAGGGGAGCTAGCATAGAGGGTCACTTTCAGTACCTAGAAATTCTACCTTTTAAAAAGCTATACTTTTTCACAGCCGCCTGTCATGTCCACCAAAATAGGGCTAAATTTGCTGATATGGGTAGGAGACCTGAACTCGAGAGACCAGGGGACAGTGGACACTGAATCCAATTGGTTCAAAGATAGACAGGATATCCATTAAATGGGATTTTGTATTTGTATGTAGGTTTTTCGTTCGGGAGCAACAATTGGCCGTTCAGGAAGCTGTACAGCAAGGAGCGCATGGTTCACATCAGCTGAATGGATTTCGACGATTGTCTTTCTCATGCTGTATACTTCAAACATCTTTCCTTACCTTCATAAATCGAATTACATATTTAGAAGAAGCTTGCGGGATTCATAAAACGACCTAATACTCAATTATAAAATGTGACGTTGATATCCGTAAAGACTTACACACCGATACCGTATTATCCGGTGGTACTACCATATACCCAGGTATTGCTGACGGTATGCAAAAAGACACAAAAAAGAAATCACCTCGTTACGCCATCGAGGTGTTGATTTTCTAACAGATGTTAATTTTCTAAACGAGGCCTAAACAAGAATACGACGAATCTGACCCATTGATGGTTCACAGAAAATGCTTCTAATCTGTCGTTTTTTTAAATACAATATTTAAATTTATATCATTCATTCCTTGACACACATCTTATTATTTTTTTTACTGTATTTTATTTTAATTTAATTTAGACATTTTTTGCGTTGGCAATGTTCGAAAAAATAACATACTTATAGGATCGAATCAGGTACATAGGTGGTGGTGTTCTGTAAGGACGTACCGACGTTTTAATTTTAGACTTTTCTTTCTGTGTAAATCAGAAATTTTATTTTAGCTTGTTATTTACGGCCTTTTTTATGTTTCTGTAGAAATTTTCCTTAATGCGAATAATTCGTTTACTCTGTTTTCATTTAAATAAGAACATTTTTTTTGTAATGCATTTTATTTCATTTTTTCTAATTTAATTTTTGATAAATTGAAAGACTGATGATGATCTGCTAATGCGTCAATGGGTATCATTGAGAAAAAATGAAATAATCATGTTGCCTTTGCCTACTTTTGAAATTGAAAGCCCGATTAGGCAATTTTTCAAAATGATTAATTCAAAAAGTATTTCCAATCTAGCATCATGAAAATGAGCTATACCTTTAAAAATAAATAAATAAATAAATAAATAAATAAATAATTTTTTGATTTTTTCCTTCCTTAAAATTTTAAACGCTTCAAAATTTATGTGAAAAAAAACTTGAAAAAATCGATCGAGTAAATGAGTGGGCATATAGTTGCGTTTAAAGAACTGAACAAATTTTGCTTGGACGATTTCTGTCTTGACTTTAAATTAGAAATAGATAAAGCGACCATTCGAAGTCAGTAGACATTAAAAATTGTTTAAATTCGCTCAACTTGAATGATTTTCAGCTCACATAATTTAATTGAAAATGAATTTGAGTTTTTTGTACAGATTTTTCTGAAGAAACTTTTATTTTGGGCTCATCAACTTTCAAATCACGTAAGAAAAAAAAATCACAAAATGAAAATTTATTCATTTTTTAAGCGAGGTACTAGTACTACCCATTCTTTTAATTTTGATTTTTTTTTTTTGAAAATTCATTTAGAATTTTGAACCAAAATCAACATTAAGCTGTTCTCTAGTTATTCTGAACTTTGAAAACCTTTCATCGATTTTTTTTCAATTGCAATTTTCAACTTATTGCTGGAAAAAATGCCAGCGAGAATAAATAAGTTGTCTCATGCATCGATATAGGTTCGATTTTTTTCCACATACACTCTACCGATTCCATCTTCAGTTCCACCTCTTTCCAATGAGAAACCTTCCCCTCCTCTTCCCTTCCAAAACTCCAATTCAACCAGCTGGTAGATCAATAACCTCAAATACATAATCATAATATTCAACATTTATTAAACACGAGTACAAATATACTAAAACCAAAGAAAATTAAAATAAAAAACGTATTATAAAGAATAACAAATAAAAATGATGAAAATACAAAATTCGAATGAAATGGTAAACCTTACAATTTAAAATAATGTGTATTAAGCTCATATCGTACAACTTTCTATAATACTCAATAATTACCTACTCAATAAGTAAAGTTAAATTGAAATATCACATACTATAAGCTCATTGGGTGTCATGCAGCGTACATCAGATCAGATATCACAAAAAATAAATACAAGCTCGATGTGAAAATTTGGAATTTACGAAAGCGATAAATAAATAACAAATATGCACGAATTATACAATTTAATAAATAAAAATCCAATTTGTGTTCAAATAATTTTCGACCATTAAAAAATTACAAAAAATTTGTAAAATAATTATCATAGGTACATCGAATTCTACACATAAAAATTGCAACCAAAAATTACTTTCATTTTCATCAAAAAATTTTTTAACGCCAATTCCGTCACTTTTAAATACAATATTAAATTCACGAAAAAAAAAAAAAAAAAGAAGGCAGTAAAATTTGATACCAACTTCGGTATAACCATCAAAATCGAAATCAAAGAGATCAAAATAGCAGAACATGAATAATGAACTCACAAATAAAACTAAAAATACAATAACAAAATTTCACCGTAGCATTTGCACTCACGACACAAAATGAACAAAAAAAAAAGAGAAAAAAACACATAATACTTATTGCTTAAAAATTTTCATCAAAACGTACAACGTTGAAGAAAACAATATTTACAATGAAAACAATCATGTTTGGTAATATCCAAACTAATACGAAAAAAATTCAGGTAATTTTAATAGACTACTATAAAACTGTAGTTTTCAAATACGTAACTGAATGAAACAAATGAACAGTACTCAAACAGTACCACTCAAAACATCAAATGTTTTCAAGATAATTTTTTGATTTTACGAATTTTAATTTCTATTTCAGAACACGAATAGAAATAAATCAATATATTATTATACAATTGAATCGAGAATACGCGAGTATTACCATAATAGTTTTCATTTTAACGAAAAATTCAGTCTTACCGTTTATAAACAGTTCTTACAAATAATTACAAATAAATTACGGTGACTTTACAAGCCACTCATTGTTTTAACATAGTTGAAAAATCGTGTTCAACATAACACGAGGAATGCATTGCAAATTACTAAGTAATTAAATTTCAAGCTCTTCCATGGTACGTGACAGCCTGTTATTATCAATTCTACGCCTTTGGCTTCGTCTAACTGCATCCGCTCTTCTATACGGTTCACTTTTCAATCCCAATAGAATATCTTCCAACGCGCCGTTGTACACTTCATCTTGATGCAATAATTTTTTCTCTTGGACCGATCGAACTTTATTTTTTAGTTCGTTGATAACCGCATCCTAAATAAATTCAGTATTTTTAATATACCAATCAAAGGTATCGGCAGCTTAATTTATTAAAATTATAACGAGCTGCGGCAAAGCAAAGCAATTTTTTACTTTAATACATCGGCGTGTCTAATTAATCTATCGATAAGTGTATCGAAATTCGTATTTACATTTTCGACAATTATTATACGAAATTAACGAAAATTTATCAATTTCAGTTTATTCTTCAAAAAAAGAGGAAATTTTCCCCACCACGAATTATTTAAAAAACAAATCCATTCAAGAAGGTAAAAAAAATCCATCACCGGACAGTTAATTTAAAAAAAAAGATCAATTTACCTCGACAGATTCAGAAGATTACCATTTAAATACCGCAGCTTTTTCGAATTCACATAACACTTCGAAATCAGGTTAGTTAGGCAATCCGAATTACATAAAAGCAATACGATTACACGGGTATTTACACATTTCACATAATATTCGATCTTTCTACCTCAATACGTGTACAGAATCTAAAACACTGTTAATAGTACTTAATCAAAACAAACCAAATTCTACAAAATTAATTAAATTTCGTTCGTGATCTACTATTAAAAAAAAAGCGACGGAAGGCGTGAATTATTCTACCTGTAGAATTTTCCAAGCAACAAAAAAATAATTGAAGCTTATTTTCAACTCATTTAATTAAATAATACAAAAAAAATCAATTCTACTCGAATAAATAAAAAAAAATAAAAAAAGTCCTTCACATAGCGAGCTACATAAAAATAAAAAAATAAAAAAAAATAAAAAATTCGACTGGAATTATGCAACATAATTTCAAAATAGATGAAAATACTAATCAATGTAAGTATAACTTTGACTATAAAAAGGTAACCATTAGGGAAAAAAATACACAAAAAATATAAACTACCGTAACGATATAGCGAGCCAAAAAACCCAACATTTGGCCTTAATACGGTAAATAGGAAAAAATAAAGCGAATAAGTCACTGGTACACTAGAATATTAAAAAAATCTACAACTCTAACAAAATACGACCTTCAAAAGGTAAAATCGAGCTACATATTGAGAAGGTAAAAAATGGGAATTTTTGGAATAATTTACTGGAAAAAAATACGGTCCCGGGGATACATGCAACTGAATGTTAATAAATGGCGAAAAGAAGCTACTTAAGCAAAGAATTCAAACACACGAAAGGGCATCCCATCTTTCAGAAGCTATCCTTACCACTGGTTCGACCAGACAAGAATTACCTACCTGTTGTTTTTTGGGATTAAATCGATTTCGTTTAACGCTTTCGTCAACGTCGTGATTGAGAGCAGCTTGCTGGGCGGCTGCTTCTAATCTTCTGCGTTGTTCGTTTTCTTGATCCGCAAGCTAAAAATTAAAAAAATATTACTTTTGGGAAGTTCGAACACTACTAAAATTTAAGAGGAAGAAATTACTTTAAAAGATCGAGTGAATCTGACCAACAACGAGAAAAATGTGTTCGCGTCGGTCATTCGGGGAGATTCACCGAAATATTCGATGCATTCTTTGAACGCATCCTGAGCTACTTTGGTATCGGCTCGTAACCGTTTCAGTTTATCTTCGCTATTTACAAGGAAATCTTTGAGTATGTTCAAATTTTGACTGCTAGATCTGTCTTTAGCCTTCGTATCGCATTCTTTCCGAACCATTTCCATATTTTTTTCCAAATCGCTAACGTCGGTGTAAACATTTTCCAAAGATACTGTAGGGGGGAAAAAAGTTGACAAAAAATTAATTTCCGTCCAATCTCGGATTATTTCAATCCAATGTGAGCTATTTTTTAATCTACCTGTCGAAGCTTTTTCAATATACATCAATTCTGAATCGAAATTCAGTAATTCGGGGAACTTGTAACGAATCGTTTCGACAATATAATTCAACAAACACATTCGTTTATCATTAGACTTAGTTTCGACTAGAGAATCCAAAGACTGAACCTTAAAACCGTAAGCTGGGCCTCGTTTCGCACTGTTCATGTAGTTACCAAAGGCTAACACGATTTCCAACACTTTACGTAACTTTTTCGAATTTTTTACCGAATTCGAGGCTGATATGATCGCATGTACTTGCTGAAATTTGAGAAAAAAATTATAGAGAGAATATACTAGCGAGGGGTAAGTTTTATGGACAAATCATGCATTACCGGAGCGATAAGGTGAACGTTATCGAGGAAGTTGCCCATGTAACTCATGATGGCCAATTTGGTTTGTAATCTTTCGACGCGACTCAGTTGTAGTAAAAATTTATCTTCTTCGGTTAGCAAATTAATATCTTTTTTCTCTGATAAGAACTCTCGATAGGCTTTGGTCTGTGGATAAATAAATCAGTATGTTAGTTGACAATAAGCTTATGATTATTTTCGATTGTATGATAAAATTAAATTAAGTACATGCAAAGAATAAGTAATTTAACTTATTCAAAATTTTGGATCAATTTATTGGATTCAATTTTTGCAGATTTTGAAATGAAATTCTAAACTGAGACATCAACTTTCAAATACTGTTTTTCCCTTCAAAAAATAAAATTACTTCAAGAATCTTAAAACTCCAAAATTATTTTCAAATTCAAATTTGTGGATAATTTGGCTAAAACGAGACGAGGAGAGGGATGAAATTAAATGTTGAAAAAATATGACATTCGAATTGAATTCAAGTTTTGAATACCTTTCTCGATGAAAATTTCCAACATTTCAACTCGTATGTACCTTTCATCACAAAATTTTTTCCTTTCTCAAATGAGTCAAATATACAGATAATGGAAAAACATGGCAGCTAATAAATTTTCAATTGAAGAAATTCCGTACAGAGAAGGAGGAGAAGGAGAAGGGAAATTGCAAAAAAAAAACACAACTCGAATACAAATTCCACAACTTTTCAAAAATTTCTACGTGTTACGTACCAATAATTTTACTACAGTCAAAAAAAAAAATGAGAATCATTATTTTCCGACGTTACGATTTTCAATGAGAAATAATTAATATAAAATGATAAATTTTTCCCCTATTCATCAAAATAATTCTAATACATAATTATCTTAAAATCAATTTTTCTTAAATTTTGAATCTAAATTTTTCATTTTTAATTATCAAAATATTTCATAAACTTTGAGTTGAAAAATTTTAATAGTGCAGACGTAAAGCAATTTTTTTCAAAGGGTATGTCCGGATGGCGGCCCCCAACCCAAACTTGACCAAACTTGGTCTATATGCTTGCCTGGATGTAAAAACACTCCAAAAAAAATTTTTGACCCCCCACCCCCACCCCTTCCTAAAAAAGTTTGATTCTGGTTTTCTCTGGATTGGGTGGATGAAATTTTTTGAAATTTTCACAGATTGTAGACACTATGTAGGTACATTCGTGGAAATTTTTTCAAATTTTTTTATTTATATTTTCCAAATTTTTTTGCCCTTTGAAATTTTCAAAAAATGATTTAAAAAAATTTTGAGGGGGGTACATGGCTGATTTTTTTTATATAGATTGGTCACATACTAGGGTATAACATATAATTTTTTCAAAATCCAAAAGTGACCGGAAGTTAGTCAAAAAAATTGAAACGTGGCGCCCGTCACCGATATTCCTTCACCGCGAGAACACCGTGGAATACCCACCAGCAAACTACCCGCTCGCGCTTCAACGTTCGTAGGCTATTACTGGTATACATAGTAGCGCGTAGACTTGCCTACATACACGCATAATGAACGTGCAAACGCCAACGAACGTTGAAGCGCGAGCGGGTAGTTTGCTGGTGGGTATTCCACGGTGTTCTCGCGGTGAAGGAATATCGGTGACGGGCGTCACGTTTCAATTTTTTTGACCAACTTCCGGTCACTTTTGGATTTTGAAAAAATTATATGTTATACCCTAGTATGTGACCAATCTATATAAAAAAAATCAGCCATGTACCCCCCTCAAAATTTTTTTAAATAATTTTTTGAAAATTTCAAAGGGCAAAAAAATTTGGAAAATATAAATAAAAAAATTTGAAAAAATTTCCACGAATGTACCTACATAGTGTCTACAATCTGTGAAAATTTCAAAAAATTTCATCCACCCAATCCAGAGAAAACCAGAATCAAACTTTTTTAGGAAGGGGTGGGGGTGGGGGGTCAAAATTTTTTTGGGGTGTTTTTACATCCAGGCAAGCATATAGACCAAGTTTGGTCAAGTTTGGGTTGGGGGCCGCCATCCGGACATACCCTTTGCAAAAGTTCAAACATTACTCCCCGTGATTTTAATTTTTACCTCAAAAATAAAACTGAAGAGAAAAAAAACAAAAATTGATTGAGCAAAAAATTAGATAAAAAAATTTAGAAGAGAAAAAGTAGAAAGAATGCAGGTAATAACTTTCCATTCAAATATTATCAAAACACGTTCAAAATTTTTTTGGAATGTTGATTCAGAATTTTTCTACGATATTTCAGTAAAATTTATTCAATTTTGGATTCAACCAAATTCTTGGGCCAAATGGAAGGAGAGATAGAACATTTTCCACTGGTAATGACCAAATGTAGCATTTTCACATGATCAAAAAAATTGGAGTAAAAAAAACGAGTCTTTTTTTACTTGGAAAAATTTTGCATCCCGAAATTTGAAAGAGAGAAGGTTTAAAAAAATGATATCAAGCAGAAAAATGTCTACCCTTTCATCCTCAAAATGCCACTTTTCCAAAAAAAATCGAAAATTTTATAATTTGAATTTCTATTTTTTTCAAGTCAGAAAAACTAAGGAAAACAGAGTAATTTTGTGAGCCAGGAAAACCAGCAAAAAATTTATCAAAATCAGCACTTGATATTCAATCAATTCTTTTTTTAAAATCAACGTTCTTTTTTTTTTCAATTTTAGAAAACTCCACATTATTAACTTCTGATTTAGAAAAAAGGAGGAAAATTAGAAAATCGTGAATCGGGAAAAAAATCTATCAGAATAGGAAATTTCAACTTTTTCTTTCAAAATGCCTACCTTGTTCTTCAAAAAAAAAAAAAAAAAAAAAATATGGAATAATAATTTTGCACCTTGAGTTCTGATTTCTGAGTAAGAAAAATCATAAAATAATAACTCAAGAACAGATGAAAAGTTCCATCCCCCTTCACTCCATAAATTTTTTTGAATAATTTTCAATCGGAGTTGAAAATGAAAAAAAAATGAAGGAAAACTTTTGAAATCATAAGCCAGGAAATTCCGTAAAAAATTGTCAGAATTGGAAATATTCATCAATCCTTAATTTATCTTTCCATATGTGACCGTGCCGTAAAGAAGGGACTATATGTAAAAAAAAATCGACGTCTTCATTTTTATGTGTTTGGTCCAGATTTGGTGTCATTTGGGCCAAAAACGTGAAAAATGAGACATCGATTTTTTTCACACTAGGTCCCTTCTTCACGGCAGGGTCACATGTTATCTTTCGGCGAATAAGAAATCCTTCTCATATTTAATTTTCAGTCAGCAAAAGGAAGGAAAATCGATGAATCGCGAATTATGAAAAATTAAAAAAAAATTCAATTCGACTGTAAAATCATCAATTTATTTCTTTCGCTTTTCAAGAATTGTTAATTTTGCTTTTATGAAAAATTTTGCGTTTCGAGTTTTTGAGCAAGAAAAATTGAGGAAAAAATGAAATTGAAAAAAAAAGGATCATCACAGTCGAACCCTTTTACTCCCCTCCCCCCACCTCCCCAAATTTCTTTCTTTATTGCGCATTGCCCAAAAAACATAATAATAATACGTTTAAAAAAGTAATAAGAGAGATAGTAGGCTTTGGCCAATTCAAATAAAATTTCGATTTAAAAAAAATTATCACAAATTTTCCAAAATTAAACTGCGTAAAAACTTAAAAAACGAAAAAAGTCTGTTTACAAGGTTGAATTAATTACGATCCAAATCATTAGAGCCTTTTCCGCATCTTTTTCGTTAATAAATCTAATCAAGACAATTTCATCCGATAAATTTCCAAGAAAAAAATCTCCCCACAAAAAAGACTCTACTCATCAATTCAAAATCCAATTTCACCGAAAAATTTTGTTACACATCGATAAAAAAAAATTACACCGGACCTTACACAATTTCATCACAATTCAGTCCGCTCGTATTAAAACGCACAATTATTCGCTTATTGACGAACCAACTTAGATTAACTCGAGTAAACGTAATAAAACGACGTATTTACTCGAAATCAACACGATTAACACGACTTTGAGGTTATCGATAAATATAATTTCATTATCGATGGCAAATTACACGAATATAAACCTACGATCGCTTACCTCTTGATCTGTTGGTATCATACGCTGAAGAATTTCAACGTTTTCTAATGAAACTTGCTTCAAGTCTAATGCATTCACTCCCATGATCACTTTTTCTATAGGTAACTCTATTTTACGTCTTGAGATCGCTACAAAAAGAGAAAAAAACCCACAAAACATAATTAAAAAATACGTACATATTTTTTTCACGCCTGATTACACTTAAAAATTAAAAATTTTCCTCGAGTAAAATCGAAACCTTATACGCGTTCAAACGCCACCTCCCTCTTTTCTCTTTTCCTCACCGCAATGAAAATGATACGTATTAGATTCGTAACGTGTCAAGAATTAATTTACTAATCGTTTAGTGAAAAAAAAAAAGGTATGATTACTCGTCTCATGTAGTATACCGATAACCTGTAAGATATGCTACTCACCTATGTTTCTGAGTCTTGTATGTTCCAACAATGAAATCATATCAGGTTTCTTAAAGCGTTTGCTTGGGAAACTGGAAAGTCCATCAATGTCACTGTCACCATTTACCAACGCTTTGCCGAGAGCTGCTAATTTGAATCTTTCTTCGAATTCGGAAAAATCTATCACAGAATATAACTTATCGTCGTCTAATTCGTTGAATATAGTTCCGCGAACCTACGATGAAAAATTTTCTCGGTAAATTCAATTCCTAGGTACCTACCAACACCGGTTTTCAATTTCGACCAAACCCAAATACCTGGTTAGGTTTAAGCGCGATCCAATTCAAAGTTGGTAACTTATATTTAGTTTGGACTTTTCTTTTGATTGTCATCGCTCCGTCTGGAGCTTGCATCATGCCGGCTGGAGGAGGAGGAACAGGTATACCGGGTCTTAAATTTGGCGGCGGAGGCGGCGGTGGCGGAGGAGCAGCTGCGTTTGCTAACGAGGAACTTTGCGGTAACGGTGGCGGAGGTGGAGGCGGCGGAGGCGGCGCAGGTGCTGGCACCGAATTACTAGAATTAATTTTCGAATTGGAGTTTGAACCTGATAAAACCGCGCTAATAGCGACGTCGTTTGAATCTGAAACATTACACCGGAGTTGATATTTTCTAGAGGAAATTTCCGTCGATATTAATTTTACCCATCTTACCAGCTTCTGGTAACCTGCGTTTAATTAATTCTTGAATTTTTTCCTCCAACATGGACTGTCTCGACTGCGACTCTTGCTTTTGGTCGTCCACCAATCGCCTCAAGTTGGCGACTTCGTCTTCGATTTGTCGCTTGCTTTCAGCTAATTCGTCTCGTTCGGCTCGAGTCGTGCTTAGAGCCCCTTCCAGCGTCGCTAACTGGGCCAACGATTCGCGTTCCAGTTCCGTTAATCGGTCGTGAGCCTAAATGAATTAAATACGGGTATATTAAACTGGTGCGAGTGGTATGATAAATAGACGCAGCCAACGCAACGACGGTATCTTGATGACAATTTATAATTGCCGATGAATTACGATTCTAGAGCCGCTGAGCCTACGTCTGTTGTGTCGAGAGCAGAAAATGAAAAGAAATGGCATTCAACTTTTTATTCGTCCAGGAATGTTTCAAAATGCTGCAAATTTTTAAATTTTTATTTTATTCAAATTAACGATTGGTTAGATTTCAAATTGATCAGAAGATGAAAAATTAAAACCGAGATTACTCAAAAAAATTAACCAGGGACCAAGTGTATCCATTTTTCATTCAAAATTTTCCAGATCAATTTTCGATTTTTTTGAGGGGGGAGGGAGAAGGAGAGTGAATCTTCCATCCGAAACAACTGATTAAAAAATCGTAATCGAATAAGATAAAAATGATAATTTTTCAATCAAATTTAGGTCACTTTCATTTAAATCAAATTATTGAACATTCAAACTTGAACCACTAAAAAATAATTTCAATGGAATGCCAAATTTTCCATTTTACCCTCCCCCCCCCCAAAAAAAATCTCAACTTTTTTTTGAATTTTTTCAGCCAAATATCATGTTTTTAATTTTTCAATCGAATGAAGAAATTCAAAATCAGCTGATTCAGAAACGAATCGAAGTTGGCTGATCACAGTGATAAAAAATCGAACATTTTTCGCCAGAAAAGTTTTTGGTCATTTTTTTTTAAATCTGAAAAACAATTCCTTTCATTTCTTTAAAATCACAAAACAATAATTTTTTCAGAAAAGAGACCTCATTTTCGAAAATTTTTCCAATTTTTCTCGTTAAAAATTAAATTTTGCCGTTACAGGAGGGAGGAGGAGAGATCAAGTTTTCTACTTTTCTGTTCGGTTTGACCATGATGCAAATCAAGGTGTTTAGGACTTCAATAGGACATTTGGCACAGTCCTCGAAAATTTTTCATTTTTTTAGGAGAGAGGGGATGGGAGGGATTTGAGGGAGAGAGGGAAGAGGGGAGGGACTAAATTATTTTTTTCATAATTGACGACTGACATCTCAAAACGCAGTAAGTTCAAAGACTGTGCATGAGAAAAGAGACTTTGATGTAAGTAATTCATTTTTCAGTACACTCAAGTCCCTTTTCTCATGTACAGTTTTTGGATTTACCACACTTCAGGATGTCAGTCTTCAATTATTTCATCTGTTGAAAAAATTAATCGATTAAACTTCAAACAAAATTATTTCAAAACTTTGAAAAAAATGAAAAAAAATTTCAGTCTGCTTGAAAAAAATCAAAACTTTCCCAAAGTGAATTTATTTTGAGTTGAGGGTCAAAAAAAATTGTAAAATTTTGAAAGTTATGAAAATGGAAAAACATGTGTCCTAAAAAAAATAAACGTGGTTTTCCATCACGGATTAATTTTTTTTTATCTTCTCAAAATCAGTTTTTTTGATAATTTTTGATTTAATCAAGTGTGAGTTCGAATTCCTCAAATTCAATCAATCGAATGATATTAGATCATTGGTGATCTAATTTTTTGATCAATCAATTGATATCAACAGCTGTATAATCTCAAAATTAAATCAATCAATTCATTTTTCGGCTCCACTGTTGACTCGAATTTTTGATTCTAACTGCCTTATTTGGTCGACCATTGAATGACCACTTCAAATAGTAGATTGCCTAATTGAATCTCAAGATTTTTAGGAAGAAAGAGGGGGAGAGGGTCTTCGGTTGAAAACGAAGGTGCCCAAAAACAAAAAAATTGAAGAAGAATGCATAAAATCTGAGCTTTTTATCTAGATTTTGAACGAAAATTCGTATTTGTGTGTTTCAGCCAACAAAATTCAATGATAAACTTACTAAGAAGACTTATCAAAGGGGAAAAATAATCTATAATTTTTAAATATAATGGACGTTTCTCAGATTTTTTTTTGGATCGAATATAATTTTTTTCTATCTTTTCAAATTCAGAACAAAAATTCTTCCTCCTCCACCCCCCTTCCCCTCTAAAAAAATCGGAAATATTTTTGAGAAATTCTCTGCCCTATTAAAAGTGCACTTTTTCTAAGAAGAGCATGCCTCCATTTTAGTTCGATCTTCATAAAATGCCTAATTTTTTCCAAAATATTTTTTTTAACTATTCCAAGTTTTCCCAAAAAATTTTTTCAAGTTTTCAAAATTTTTCATTACAGCTTCAAACAAAATAAAAAATGGAACTTTTGCAAGATTTTCCTACAAGTTTTGCAAAATTTCACCTTCATGTTTCTCAAAATCAAATAAATGGAACAGGAAGGAGATTCGATTCGAAAGAAAATTTACAAAAAAATTTCGAAAAATATTTGGATTTACAGATAAAATTTGTATCTTCATAAAAATTTCCGACTTGGTAAATTTCAGATTCATTCTTTCGAACCTTCCTACTAAAAAAATACGAAAATTGAACCGAAACCAGACCAACAAAGTTATTCAAACTTCAAGATCGTAATTTCACCGCGATAACGTACGAATTAAATCAACAATTCGGACCTTGAACCGCTCGCAGTAAATTTTACTATTATTTATCTTCTCTAGGAATTCAAAATAAAGAGAGTCGCGCAACGTACTTGAGCTAGTTCATCTTCTAATTCGGCTACTTTCTCGAGTGCAGCAGTTTTAGTTTCGCTATCTTCCATTAACGCGGCTACATCAAATACGTTATCTAAATACGCTGAAATTTGAACCTAGGTCGAAAAAAAACACGATTTGTAACATTATCTGTTAAAATATTCATTACATTTATGAATAGTAATGAAAAAAAAAATGCATGCACGCTTCGGATTGGTTAACATATGACGGCCGAGAACGTGTAAAGTAATACGATACGTTGCCATACCTGTAATTCTTCGCTTTCTGTATGTCTTAATTTTTCCAGGTATTCGTCTAATCCTAATTTACTAAATTCGTATTGCAGATGCACTCTGAAATTCATATCTTCGACCGAATGTACCACTATATTGACGAACTGCATACAAGCGACCTTGAAACAATTAGAGATAATAAATTATTAGCATAATTAAATATTATTTTGAAAATTTTTCAATTATTTGCCAATTGACCAGAGTTTAGATAAAAAATACCCCCACAAAGTTTCAAAAATCCTATTTCTTAGGTATTTTCGCCGAAACAACATTATTTCGACATTCGACCGCATAAAAAAGATTTTTTTCTCGGTACCTGCCTCACTAGTCAGCTTATTTGTTTGTTCAACAATGGAATTCTTCATACGATTATTTCGACTTCATTCTTATAATATTTCCATTCGGTAATCCGACGAATACCGCAATATTACATTATTCTTCAGCTCAAAACTCCCTACTGTTTTGGGCTGGGCCATTCATGTTGAATTTTCGAAACACTTACCATGAATTCGATATGAAAAATCTCGTAATTTATGAAATAATCCATTAAAGTTTGAAATCTTTTCTTCTCTTTGCAGACTTCTTTGAAGTTGTCGAACGCGGAAAGTATAATCTCATGGCCACCTTTTACCAAACAAATCGCAGCTAGTAATTCTAAAACTAAAGCTTTTGTCCTGCAAAATACAAAATACACACAATAAGAGTAAAGCGTACGAGTAAATACGCAAATTACGTAATCGATGTCGTTAAAATAATAAAATCGTGTTAAAGTTACGACGCGATGACTTTATGGCTCATTTCTTTTCTTCACTAATACGAAAATACCTACGTAACCAGTTTTTAAAAACGCCGGTTAATTTATTTCCAATAAAAGGCCGTTTATTGCTTTTCTCGCGGGTTTATTTTCTATAGGTGAGTATTTGGTGGACCCATTTAAATACTTGAAATTTTTTTCTTTTTCAAAAAACTGAGTCAAGGAAAATGATGATTTATAATAAAGATGACGTAAAAATTATTGTAATACGTATTTGGCTACAAATCCGAGATTTCGTAATAATTTCATCAAGGACATGGATACTTTTTGTCGACTCTACGAAGTTGGCAGTATTTTGATGAAATTTGCAAAAATCAAAGATGCATTTTTTCCTTGAACATATTCCGCTGTGATAATTAATACCTTCAGCGATAAAATTTTTTAATCGATCAAAAAAAATAGCCTCAAGACCAAATTTTGAAAAAATCACATTAACAACTATTCAAAATTAACGGAACAAGTTTTCTACCTCCTCCTCCCCCCCCCCGAAAAATAAAATTTTCTAGCGTACCCGGATAAATACATATTTCAATAATCAAATGAAGGAGAATGGGCGAGGGTTCGTAAACGAGTTCATAAAATTTTGAAAAAAAATATCGAACTGAGCCGAGTAAGGAAATTGGGCAACAATTTTGGGGAGAAAACAAATCAAAAGTTGAAATTTCATAATTTTTTTCAACATTCCACTATTTAGCCAAAATTCGTACTTTTTTCGGATTTTGGGAATTTTTTGGAATTTTTGTACTCAGTAGACAAAAAAATATCTTGACTGAGACATCACTTTTTAAAACATAAAAAACTGAACCGAATTTAACATCCTGCGTGATGCCTATTTTATCATCCTGAACTCCATTTTTAAATTATCTTTTTTTAAAAATCCAAACAAGATGAAAAAAGGTAATTTTTCAGGGAAACAATCTTCCTGTTGAGTCTTGATAACGTAAAGTTGAAACCTTTTGGCTCCTTAAAAAATTTCAAGGATGTGGAGATAACGTGGTAAAAAATTTCAACTTTCAATTCATTTGGATTGAGACTAAAATCGTTCGAGGCTTTCTTTACGTAGGTTTTTAAAAAAAAACCATTAAAATTAAAAAAAAAACATTAAAATTGAAAAGAAAACTACAAAAATTGAAAAAAAAAACATCAAAATTGAAAAAAATTGAAAAACGTTCAATTTTACTTGAAAATCTTGGAATTTAAAAACATCGATTCCTGATTAATTTCAAGACATTCATAGAATTAGTCTTCAGAAGCAAAATGAATTTTGTTATTGGTTTTAGTTTTTAGAAAGTAGTAGTTTTAGTTTTTTTTTTCGATTTGATTTTTTTTCTTTAGGCATAAAAAAATCATAAAAATTTACGAAATGACACTGAAATAAAAAATCATGTACCATTTTATACGACAACAAGTAACTTGAATAAAATTAATCTTTTCTAAGATTTTTTCCAAATTTTTCAACTACCCCCAGCACTTCAAAATTCAACTTGACCCATAAGATGGTCCAAAAAGGTCCAAGAAAGTGAAAACCGAAACCAAAACGAATTTCGACTTGATTATGATTTTGATTTTCTGAAGGTATTAGTTTTGTTTTTTCAAACACTTTGGTTTTAGTTTTTTTTTTTTTTTTTTTTTTTAGTCTTGGTTTTGCTTCTATAGTGACTACGAAAAATTTAAATTTGGTACTGATTAAAAGGATGCTCGATCAAACCTTAAATCGACAAATATAAAAAGAATATAAATTGACCAAAAGAATACCCAGACCATCATTTAATCAAGGCTTCAAAATTCACTTTTTCTCACCAAAATTTTCAAATTCTGGCTCATTTTGAACTTGCGATGTTGAAAAGAGTGACCAAATGAAAGAATCTAATATCAGATTCTTTTTTAAAGGCTAAAATTACCCTGAAAACACTGTTCTCAGGACTGTTCTATTTAAAGCCTCAAATTTTTTTTTTCATGGCTTTTTCACGACTGATCAAGAAAATTGGATTAAAAGCAAAATTTTCAAAAAATTCGAATTTAAATCGTCTTAAAAATGAAAAAAGGACAAGATACTCCTTAATTATATAAATTAGTGAAGGTTTCTGCATAATTTCCTTTTCTGCTATAAGAGAGGACCGAAGTTCACATTACGAAGAGAAAAATGAACTGAAAATTCACCCACTCAGATTAAATTTTTACTCATTCAAAAAATGTGAGCATGCATAAATTAAAAAAAAAATCTTCAAAATCAAAATTAAATTTTATAATTGATAGTGGAGGGAGGAGGAGGGTTTCTCAACCATAATCAAACTCCTCGTTCGGCTCTGCTAAATCAACATTTTTTATGCATTATTCTTTTCATTTGGGGGGGGGGGAGGGGGAGTGCAAAAATCAATCCAAACAAATCGACTTTTCTTACTTATAAATGAAATTGGCAGCATTTTGGTAATGTCTAAAAAATTTTTAAATACATTTTTGTCATAAAAAAAAACTCTCAATGTAAATTTTGTATAATTTTATGCATCGTGTTTCAGGCCATACAATTTATTGAAAAAATTTACTAAAACGCAAAAAAATTAATTCGTTTACATTTCATTTTTTCCCAAAAAATTAGTTGATTTTTTTGTCGACTTATTCAATATTTTGAAAAAAATTGATTCCCCCTTCTCAGATTCGAAAAAATATTCATTCAGAAAATTTCTTTTCAAAACGTATATAAATTTATATAATTATACGTAAATAAATTAAGCATTATTTTGATCTGTATTTAAATCGAAAAACAATAATTTATCTAATCCATTCACCACCATCACCAAAAGCATTAAAACCAGCCAAAAAATCAGACCATTTACCTGAGACTTTTATGCATCAAACTTAAGGCAATACTATTGATAGCTTCGGTATGCTGAATCACCATATTGAATCCATACTACAACCGTAAAAGCAAAAACAATCCATTAATAAAACAATTGACACTTTTTTTTTTCTAGCAAACAATGGTTACATTGTGAATCTCGTATTACGAGCCTGAATTAAAATATCCGGAATTTTCTACCTCAATGAACTCGACAGTAGTAACAAGAGCATAGATCGAGATCGCCAGTCAAACTGCCAACGAAGGATTATCATTTTTAGCATAATTTGATACTCGAAAATACACCAAGTAACCTTAAATATATTTTTAATTACTTCACAGAAACTTAGAAAGTAACCCATTTATGCAGATACTTCGAATACCCCATTTTACATTTTTGTTTCCTCGAATATATTGAAAATGATACCTGGACTCGATACCCAAACAGACGTATCCCATTAGGACACATTCAATGATGCCATTTTCCCCTCTAAAATTTCAACTTCACCATCGGTCGTAATTTTTACAATATTTTGCAAACAGTTCGAGATGAAAACTTATTTTAAATTTAATTAATTACACCTTCAAAAAAAAAAAAAAAAGTAAAATACGCGTCAGCGTTTAAAATAATTTTTATCTAAATGAATATCCGATTCAAGGGCATCCAGCATCACAATTCGTAATTACTACCTTGAGAAATTTGCATATACGAGAAATGAATTTACATCGATGAAATGGGTGAAAATAACATCACGATGAAGCGAATTTTCAACTCGATGCAAAACATAAATGCAAATAAGTATAGGTCATTTTTTTCTCGAAAAATTTCTAGCCAAAAGGGGCTCCCTAAATAATTTGAACTTGAAAAAAAATCTCCATCAATTCGCACGTGAAAAAAATTCAGGAACAAATTCGTTCAGCGTTAGATAAAAAGAAGGATAATCATTCGGCTCCCACATTGAATAGAAAAACATCACCTTCGCCACTTAATAAATCAATATTTATTTATCGATAATACAAATATGTATTCGTGTATTCACAGCACATTCGCAACCAGTAATCGACACATTACCGAACGACAACGACACTACCTACTTCAAATATGTTTTTTTTTTGTTGTTTTAAGAATGACTAATTGCAATGACTTTTTTCTCGTTAGTGTTCTACTTCGAGGTAAAATTTCGGATATTTTCTCGTGTCTCGGAATAAAAGAAATTCTCTCACATTTCCAGAGGAAAAAGTAAACAATTAGTAGAATTTAAAATACAAAGGTAATTAAACTGGCTGGTATACGTACTTTATTATTCATAATAGCTCTCAAACACATGATGCAAACATGAATGTCATCTTTCGTATCGCCCATATTTAATTTTGCAGCGTGTCTCGATTGTCGTCGTATACTCGGACTACCTAGAATATCTAGCGACGGTCTAGATGAATTCGTGTTGTGCGAGGTGCTATTGCCTACTCCCACAATTGCACCCATACATGATGAAGTACCCGATACACCTGAAATTGAAAAAAAAAACAACATAATTTCAACGGATTATTAAAATAAATATGTAGATGGGCGGAAAAAAGTCCTATGAAGATGAAATGAAATTTTTTAAAACGTAAAATAAGATACCCAGGTATGTATAATTTTCAACGCTGAATTCAAATTATTAATAAAATTTTTGCACCAGGGTCCTCGGGACAGGGGGTAAGGGGGCAAAAATATAAAATTCGATTTAAAATCGATTTGGATGATACAATTTACATTTTCAAGGATGCTGAATCTAAATTTGAGATTATTTCAGCATCGGGATCTTTTCGGATGAAGAGAGGAAGGGAAGGGGGAAGTTTAAAAAAAAGGAAAATTGTGTTAAAAATTCATATGGATATCCAAATCGACATTTTCAAGTGTGCTGAATCCAAATTTGAGATTATTTTAGAACTTGAACTTCATAGGGGAAGGTCGCAAAGGACAAGAGGAGGAATTTCTGACATATTGAGGTTTGGAATTTGATATTTTCATTTCTGAACAATTGAAGCGATGCACAAAAAGTAATGCACACAACTTTGATTTTCGCATCTGGACTCTACGAGGGAGGTGGGAGGGGTGAGGGGAGGAAGGTTTGGGCATAGGATTCGAATTCAAATTCCTCTAGATTTAAAATACAAAAAAAAATCTCAAAATCCGGATTTTGGATTTAAACCCACTCTCATCACGGATTTTGGATTCGGAATCAAGTTTCTGCAGCGATTTTTGAATTTGAAATCCTAATTTTCTCAAAATCCATTATTTTAAAATCCAAAATTTTTGTATTTCGTGTTCGAACTGGGAGATTAGTAATCTGGTTTCGGTTCAGCGTTTGTTTTCTTTGTGTAAAATGATAATGAACCCTTAACGGTCTAGATTAAAAATGATACTAACTTCAGAGCTCTTAGGTTTTTAAAGAGCAGTGAAAATTTTTCCAAATTGTAATGTTGTTTCTAATTTTAAAATAGTAACGTTTCGAAGTTCAGAATTTGTTTATTCCCCTCCCCCATTTACACCTACAGTTCGGATTTTAGATTTCGGATTTTAAATCCACTTCGTGACAGGATTTTGATTTTTAAAACCGTTGCATAAAAGGGTGTCGGATTTTGGATTTAAAATCCTTTTGTCCCGGATTTTGCCCACCCCTGCCATCTAATTATGTTCAAACTTTTTTTAAAAAAATTGGACCAAACAATTTCATCAAAAATTGTATCAATATTCCCATCGACATTTATTTCATTTCTCCTGAAATGAATTTGAATCTTTTCATCTAAGAAGATCTTCAGCAGTGGTTTTCTTAAAGGTTGCCCAATTTTTGAAGGGAGAAAAAATTGAAAAAGAAATGCGTTTTACTTCATTTAGAAAAAGTTATCTTGTGGGGGAAGGGGGAAGGGAACAAAGGGAAATGAGGTGCCCTAACAAAATTTCATAATGAAAATGCAGGATTTTAGCAGGACATATTTTAAATTTCACGATATTTCTTTGAAGTAGAGGGGCAAGAAATTTTCATCACCAACATGATTTTTTCGTCAGGTTAAAAAATTTTCAAGAGAAGTAGGTACTTACTTTGAAATTTAAAAAAAATGAGAATTTTAAATTTTGATTTAAAAAAATCAGAATAAAAGCAGAAATTACAGTTGAATATTTTCGAAAGGGGATGGAAAAGGTGAAAGTGAAAAATTTTCACCAGATGATATTTTTGAAGGGTAGGTAGAAAAATCGGGATATTTACATAATTACAAAAAAATTCTTCAAAAATAATTTTTTTGATAAATTTAAAAAACAAAAAAACGGGTTTTCAAGAACCTGCGATAAATGGTTTTCAACGGAAATAAAATTAAAAAAAAAAAAAAAAAACTAGAACATAGGTTTCCTTCTAAAAATGTTGGTAATTCCGTGAAAAATATGCAGCGCAGCTGCAGCGGGCCAAGAGACTTTGATGGCTATAATTTCATATTTTAGAATCGATCGACTCACCAAAGAAATATTTGAAACCTATCTTTTTACACAATAAGCAGGTAAGTATTTTGGGGAGAGAAATCCAAATTTGGCCATATCTTTATTCATGTGTCAGGGGGTAAGCAAGTGGGGATTTTTTTTTTTAAATAGAGAAAAATAACCTGGTATTTTTTCAACGAGGGAAGGTCTGCACTTTCATGGAAATGGAATGTTTTTTAAGAAGCTGAACACAAATTCGAAGTTAGATTTTACAACCACCTGGATGAGATCTTTCAAAAAAGGATATTAAAAAAATCATAATGAGATGTAAGATTTAATACGCCTATGAATCAACGTTTTTAAGACCGAAGAATACAAATTCAGCAATATTTTTCGTTGCAGGGATACGAGTTGAAGGTGTGTGTGTGTGGGGGGGGGGGAGAAATCCAGACTTTCTCCCTGCTCCACTCCCTGCAACTGGAACAAAAAATATTGCCAAATTCGTATTCTGCAATCTTGAAAAACTAGATTTACACATACAACATGCCACATGATTTTTCATCCCCTCTCCCTTCATCAACAGAGCATTTGAAACCTACCTTCGAATTTACGTTCTACAATCTCAAAAATGTGAGTTTTCAATTTTTCATGTTCTCCAGACTCAAATTATGAAATTTTGAATTGTAACAACTTTTCTACCCTCCTTGCTCCCGACCACTTCTTGAATGTATGTACTTCAAATGAAAAACTGGGAAGAAAAATGATTTTCAACGAATTTGAATTATTTCCTTTCTTCGCTCAGTTCGCTAAGGCATTCAATTTCAAAACTCGCCAAAAATCACATTATCTCTCCAAATGAATAAGTACACTACCTATATGCAAATTCAATCTAGAGAATGGAGACCGATTTGGCTCGTTGAGTAAAATATTAAAAAATCATCTTTTGTTCACATAAACGGAATTTTTTCGATCTTTTTCAATTTTGGTAATTTCTTTACAATTTTGATATTTTTACTGAAAATTTTGATGATTTTTTTTGTCGATAAAGGTTTATTTTGTACAGGTAATTTTTCTTTAAATTTTGGTGATTTTTTTCAATTTTAGACGATTTTTTCTACCCTTTCAAGTTGGGCGAAAAATCACCAGAAAAAATTCTTAATTTTAAAGCACCACCCAATTTGTAGATTTAAAATTTATATGTACGTTTTTAACCATTTTTTTTTTTTCTGAAAAAATGCACTCTCCTTCAATTTTGAAAGTATGTAATGCATTACTTACTGACTTTTTCTCAGCGGAACCCCGTATGCATTATTTCAAAAGGAATTTTTTCGCACTTATTCGATAAAAATTCTCCTACACGAAAACCTGCATTAGAATAAAGAACTCGACAGTATTCGACGTATTTTCCAAGAATATACTTCAAATCTCCTTCAAAATTACCATCCAAGTTCAAATTTTCAAAAAAAATTCATACTTTGGTCTCAGATGCATTCTAATCGCCCAAGGAAAATCGAATTAGTACCAGACTGGTAATTTATCGAAAATGAACTCCGAATAATTGATAACTTAATAGCCTTGTCGTGTTCAGCCGAACAAACTGTAATCGGTTATATTGGAAACGAGCAAGAAACAAAACATGTGTAATTTTTATCACCGCAAGAAGCATATGTTTCGACTTCTCTACATATAATCGCAATTACGAGCAATAACAGCACTATATACGAACAAGTGTAAACATACCCATAGGTATGTCTACGCACGTAATATTGTCAACCCAACACACCTCATAAACCCACAAGCACCTAGAAAGCACTCGATAAACATCAACAAATCATAAACAGCAATCAATATAACGAATTGTTTCGTTAATTTTACAACCGTATCGAAAAAATTAATGGTTCAGTAATCAGTACCAATATTTTAAAAAAAATATCAAGAATGCCATTTCAAATAAACTACCTCAATGCTCAAATTGCACAATCTGTGTAGACAAGTTTATCTGAAATTTTCGAACAAATACTGCTGAATTTTTTCTTTACTTTTTCAATTTACGAAACCTAAAGGTCGACATGTCTTCACCTTTGCTTTCTAATTTAAACCACGTAAACAAATATATTAAAAAAATCACGTACCGTTTGTTGTAGGAGCGAAATTCTCTTCCGATGAGTTACGTGATTCCGATACTTGTTCGTGTCGCATCATCACCAGTCTGAAGCTCAGATACTCGATCAGCGAATCTAAACCGTGATTTTCGTCGTTTAAAAATTCTCGAACCCATCTAGACACATGGAACATTTTCGAAATTAAATACGCGAATTATTTTTCAAAATCTGAACCGTGAATTACTTTACTCACTCTATGTGATTAGTTCTTAAAGAAATTTCTAAATCTCGCAAGACTTGCGTCGACGTTGCATCTCCGACCATTTTACGTTTCTAAATGACAAAAAAATCACGAAAAATTGAAACCAAGTACCTAGATTAAATGAAACAAATAAATTCTACCAATTTTTCATTATATCATATTTATTTTTCAAAAAAATGGGTCATCAAAAATTCGTATGTAACTACAAAAAGTGTAATATTTTTTACGAAAATTTTCAACTCATCATTATTTATACCCATGATGTAGTCAACCTTAGGAAGTCATTAGCTGAATATTTTTTTCTGGCAAAATAAAGTACCTACGAAATCTTTAATAATTTTTTGACGAAATACTTGGCGAAAAATAAGTCTCCTTAACCTTCTAACATTCAAAATTCATGGAATTATGGTTATTCCGAAACGGGCGAATTACACAATTAATCGAAGACTATAGGTAAAAAAAACCGGTTTGTATGAGTAATACATTCACGTAAGTTTACCCATAATGCATAACAGACGTTTCGTACGTAGCATTTTTCTCACATAATTCATGTAAGAACAATTCACAAGTACGAGTATTGAATTACTCGCGTACAATACACATCCTCGTATTCGTACGGCAGTGTATTTTTCTGTGTTACCATTTTCATTACTACTAAATAGTACAATGATACAGAGTATTTTATTAAATAACTTCGGTACGTGTGTGTATTATTCATAATATTCCATAAAGTCATTACCATCGACCTTGAATATTTCGAAGGAATAATGCTAACATTTATTACACGAAAAAGAAGAATGCATAATCATAATATCTCGAAAACTGACTGAAGAGAAAATTAATCGTCAATACATCGAACTCGAAGCTGAGAAAGTTAGCTCGAGAAATGCAGGATTTGAAGAAATTACTTACAGATGGGTCAGCAGGTATAAAAAAGTTTAAAATTTTAGACGAGTTGGCTCAAAATGAACGTAACTTATCAAAAGCTTGTTTACATACTTCATTTTTCAAATTCAAAATTTTTAAATGATGTTTCAAATTTTTCAAAAAAAAATTGTTGAGAAAATGACAATTTTATAAAATCGATGAAGATAATGATTGCCCAATTTTTAAATCGTTTTTTTTTTGAAAATCCGAAGATTTTCACTATAGTCTAAGGTGTTTGCAATTTTTTACACTTTGATAAAAGCAATGATCAAAGAATTACTTTAAAAATTATTCGAATCTTAAACCTCATAAAATAATATGAAAAAATATAGGTACCTAAGTAATTCGAATTATATAATTTTGCCAATTTTCAGAGGAGCTTTTTATGTTGTTTCATGACATAGAGACACAGCTCAAAAAAAAAGCGAAAAAAGACATCAAGTATCGAAGAACAAAAGTTTTAAAAACACTCGAAAAAAAGATCTGAATCACGGAACGAATTACACAATTTAAATTTTCAAATCCCGAATTATTACTGAAAATTATTTGATTCGAATTTTTTTCGAATTACTCTCCTCAAATTTTTCAAAAATTTATTCAATTACGGTGAAATTGACCTCCTGCTCCGATTTTCGATCTAAAACTCTTAGATGATGTCTCTTCACCTGAAAAAAATCTAAGGAAAATTTCCAACACCCCTACCGCCTGCCTTTCAGAGTTACGACAAAATGACCATCTTAAAAGTTCGGCGAGAATGAAGGAAATTTCAAGATTTTGGCCATTTGAAATTTGAACTGTAAAAAGAAGCTAGATAGCAACTTGGTCATTTTGTAAACGTTTTTCTCCTCCCAACTTCCGACTTCCAGGCAAAAAGTCATTTTCCATCCGAATGGTCGAAATTGAATGAACCATTCGATTGTTCATGACGAGAGGATTCCAAAAATGTATTAGTTTTTGAATTTTGAGCAATTTTTGTCCAAATTGGAGGCATTTTTCTTCGACAACTCTCCCCGTAGCAAAAAATCCATCTCTCGTCCAAATGCTCATAATTGAATGATGAAAAAACCATTCGAATGTTCATGACGAGAGGATTCCAAAAATGTATTAGTTTTTGAATTTTGAGCAATTTTTGTCCAAATTACAGCCATTTTTCTTCATCAACTCTTCACGTGGCAAAAAATCCATCTCTCGTCCAAATGCTCATAACACAGGTCGACAAAAAAAAAGGTTCTGTTTCTGGGTTCTCATGCCAAAATTCTGTTTCTAAACATCAAAATATGTACATCATCTTGCTCAATCCTAGCTTCCAAAGTTTGCTTGGGAGGTGGTGAGGGGGGGGGGACTGATTGACCCAATCTTATAGAAAATTTTACGGTGAATCCAATGCCGCAAACCGCAAACCTCCATCTCGTTTAGAAAAAAAGTTACAGCTCATTCTTTACAAAATTTTGTGAAAAAATCGTATTTTTTGGGGTATTTTTCGCATAAAAGTGAATTTGAGAGAAAAATAAGGGCTTTAAGGCCATAATGACCATAATGAGAGTTGTAGAAAATTTCACGGCGAATCGAATGCCGCAAACCGCGGACCTCTATTTCTTTTAGAAAAAAAGTGACAGCTCATTCTTTCCAAAATTCTGTGGAAAAAATCACATTTCTCACGAAAAAATGAAATGCGATTTTTTCATAGAATTTTGAAAAGAATGAGCTATAACTTTTTTTCTAAACGAGATGGAGGTTGGGGTTTGCGGCATTGGATTCGCCGTAAAATTTTCTATAAGATTGGGTCAAAAAATTTTTTTGTAATGTTCAGGCTTATTGCCCTCGAAAAATCAATTTTTGGCCCCTCACCCCCAAAGCAAACTTAGGTCAAAAAAAATATTTTTTCGTTCATTAGTTACATAAAAGTAACCCAAATTTCACAATGAGGACCCAGAAACAAAAATCGTGTCGACCGGTGTAATTGAATGATAAAAAAACCATTCGATTGTTCATGACGAGAGGATTCCAAAAATGTAAGTATTTAAATGGCTCATTATTCTATTTACTTTAATGAAAGAAATTTTCTCAACTTTTACTTTCATACGTTTCAGAGAGCTTGGAAAACTTGAATTTTTACGTTCAATTTGGGGTCATTCTTCCATCCTCAAAAAAAGATCAAACTATTTAACAAAATTTCAAACTCAAACTAAGTACAGGAATTTCGTAGAATTTTTCGTAAAATTTTTCAAAACTGAAAATCGTTGCAAAAGATTATCACCAGAATTTTTTTTCAAATACCTCAAGTTAATTAAATAAAGCGAACATGAATTTTATCCAATGTCTTGACGTCATGGACGTCACAAGAGATGTTTGGGAAGGTAAACAAGTTCCAAAATTCAATCGTTTTTACGAAAAAAAAAAGTTTTTCGAAAATATCCATCTCCCTTTTAATATCTAATGATTAGTACCTATTCCAGATTTCATTGCCATTTAGTCAGATTTTGAAGCCGTGATATGGATAAAACAGGAAATAAAATTTTAATTTTCCATTTTTTCCCCGGAAAATTGGGCCTTTTCTGTAAGAAGTATAAAACTTTCATAGGTAATACAGGACTACATTCTCGAGTATTCCCCCCCCTCCCCGTACGAATTCAATTTAGCACTCAATGATATAGTATGAAAATTCACTTCAATTGATTTTTTTGACATGAACCCACGTCGCAGTCTCAGAAAAAATGATGTGAATTGAGATCTCCTCTTCATAGAAATTATTCCAATTGGTAAAAACTTCGATTTCTCTCACAAATAAAATAAAACAAAAAGTTGAAAAAACGCATTTGTACTGAAATTTCATTTTTTCGACAAAAAAAAAATTCATTTCATCACTTAAAGCTAAACTTGTCTATTTCCCCATTTCGTCAAAATTCGGTCCAACCCTTCGCGAAACTACGAGTATAAAAATAAAAAACCAAGTACTTACTCTCGAACTTCGCGACGCCTTCGGATCCAGATAAGTTCTGAGTTTTGAAAGGTAATGCGACGGTGGATCTTTGGCTTGAACTCTTTCCTGCGAATAAAAAATTCCAATATTACTTACTAAACCACTCCGGACTGAAAATTGTCTACAAAATAAAAAATTCACTCTTAAATTACCACCGCTTCGTTCATTTTTTTGTTCTCATGCGTTCGTACGAAACACTCTCAAAGGTTCAAATCCCCCAGCACTTGAGGTCTTTATATGCGCACCATCGGTCTGAGCCCGATGCATGTACACAATATAAATAAAAAATCGTTTCGTCAAATAAGTTGTAGCATGCCCTCTCGTCAAAATCTCCTTCATTGTAGGAGAAAATCCAGCCATGTTTTGTAGACGAATTATACTCGTCGTATGGTAGCTTAGTATACCGAACATAATAACTGAATAAACACCAACGGGCGACTCTTACTTGATCACAAATAATATCCCATTTCTTCTCGTCATCGTATTGTTTGAGGAATTTCGCCTTGTCTGGAGGTAAATCCATTGAGGCCTGAAAAAAGCCCATTAATTCATAAATATTTACCACATATCATACGTAAATCGTTTCAGCTACATGCACTAATTATTATTACATATCTAAAACGTTCAAATGGCTCGAATACGCTGAACGCATGGACATGCATATTGCACATCCAGATGGCTATCATTTTCACGAAATTTTTACGTCAAATGTACGATTTGTGACACATTGAAAAGTTCTACAATTTCGTGTAATTTCATTCAGTATTTCAGAGAATTAGACATTCTAAGATCATACAAATACTTGAAAATAATCAGGCAATTTGAATCGGATGATAAACCATATCAAAATTTTTTCCCAACCAGAACGTACATATCAGTATGAGTGGAATCACGATTTGCAATTTTTTTTTCAGCTCGTCGGACTTGACCTATTTTATCCCAGAGATAAATTTTTTACCCGAATTATCTCACAGTGGTATAAACAACTCGTACATTATAATTCAGAGTACAGCTATCTATTTCGCACATACGAAAAAACTTAGACATTTACACGCATCGTGTCTTCAATAATATAACAAAATACACTAAAAATGTTGCTAACCTTATACACGCATCGATTTTTGTATTAGCATTTGTATAAATATCACCTGACAACCTTTCAATTTATTGTTCTAAAAAGTCTACAACCCCTTCATCCGTACACCTCTGGTCGAATTTATTATCCAGCAACATTTTTGTTGATACCGCAGCGGAAAATTAAACGTGGAAAAAAATAATAATCGGGTATTTTGCTCTTTCTTTTCATTCCATTCCCCGAAGGGATTTCCGCAAAATGTTACGTCGTGTTGCTAAAATATACGAGTGTATTTCACGATGATCCACGTGCGTATGGCGTATTTCGTTGCTTTTTTTTTAAATTTTTTCGTATATAATTAACATTTGCCATATTCAACGTGAAGTTTAATTATGTTCTTAGCCAATGAATTAACCTATTTTACCAGTGTAGTACAACCCGTATATTAGTCGTGGTTAAACATAACGTCGCATTATTCAAATTGGTCTCAATTAATATGACAAAGACCTATTTTTTCCCAGGAGGAAGCTTGATGAGAGTAACCGAAGTTTTCTACAACGAAAAACTCAAGATGATGATTTCATCATCACTGATTTTCACGAAACTAAAAAATTCGAAAAGGTCATCTCGAAAAAAAAACTATTTTGAAATCCGACCAGATTTTTCAACTTTGATTATGAAAATCGGGTAAATTTGACCACTATCGAGCCGTTTTGAAATTCGGAGAATATTCGGGTAAACTCGATCATTTTCGGGAAATTTCGATGAATATCGGGTGAATTCGGTAAAGATTGGGTCAAGTCTAGAATTTCATTGTAAAATTTAGTATCAATTTATTCAAGTAATTGCACCACTTATTAATTTCATATGGAAATTATCGTGTAAAATCGGCCATCTTCGGACAACTTCAAGAATAATTGGGTAAATCTGACAATTTCTGAGTGAATCTGATAACAATTGTGTCAAGTTTACAACGTGTTCATGACTTTGATAATATTCAGGTGCCTCTTCAACAATGCTGACCAATATGTTGATTGACCCATAAATTTTGAATGGAAAAACATTTTTGTTTTTGTTTTTTTTTGCAATGGGATCAGAAATAAATTTTACAACCAGGAGGAAGAAGATGAAAAAATAAAGGTGGAGAGAGAGGGAGACGAGTAAATCCTAATCAATCGATTTTAGACAATTTCGACAATAATCGGGTAAATTCGACCACTGTCGAGTAAAATCGGCACAGATCGGGACGTGGGAACAATTTTTGAACAGTTTAGAGCATACAGGGAAAAGTCGATGTTCGGATTTCTTTCAGGCTAAAAATTTTAAATTTCGACAATTTGACAATAATCGCGTAAATTCGACCACTGTCGAGTAAAATCGGTATAGATCGGGGCATGGGAACAATTTTTGAACAGTTTAGATCATATTCGGATAGATTCGATCCTCGGACTTCTTTTAGGTCAAACATTTCAAATTATTCCGATTAGTTTCTCAGCCGTTCTCTTTGAAAAAATTACGCGCTTCGAATCGATAAATTCCATGCATGCAAGTCCTTAGAAATTTCCCAACTTTACCTGAATAAAAAATCTATGAAAAATCTGACTGTTTCCTACATTTTTTGATGTAACCGAAATTCGTACCAACAAAGACAATTTTTAAAAAAGAAATTTCCAGGAGAATAAAATCAGTAAACTGGAGTATTTCAAAAACTTCGACAATTATCGGGCGAATTCGGCCATTATCGCGAGTAAATCGGAGCAATATCAACAACAATAATTTTCTAAAAACTTTGACACCTACTCTCTCAATTTGAATCAGTAAAAGTTACCACGAAAAATCGACAAAATTCTTAGATTTTCAGTGAATTTCCACTGATTTTTTGGTGCAATTCACTAATTTTTTTTTTTTAGAAATTTCAACGATTTTCTGATTTCTTAATGACTTTTTACTGATTTTCCGGCAATTATTTTCACTGTCTACTTTTTGTAAAAATGTTTTCACTGAATTATTACTGTGCTGCAATTTTATACTTTTTTCAGCGATTTTTTGATAATTTTTACTGATTCATATAAACGAGAAAGTATTCATCGTGTAAACTCAAAAATTGAATTATTAATCAAATTTGGCAAAAATTGATAAATTTTTCAATTCAATCACATCTTCGATTCTTAGATACTATTCTGATAAAAAAATTCGACGCATTTCGCAAACAAATCCGAAATAATTCAATGAAATATTGATATCATTCGTTTTCGGACAATTTCGACAATACTCGTGTGAATTCGGCCAAGATCGGCCAAGTCAACGGCAGTTTTCCATCTTCAACAATAATCAGAAAAATTCAACAAAAACCATCACAAAATTTTGGACATCAATCGAATAAAATTATCAAGTACATATACATGATTAAAATTTAAAAATTTTGGTATAATCGTGTAACATCGACCATTGTCGAGTGAATTCGGTCGAGATCACCTATCTTTAGGTGTTCTGCATCTTCGACAATACACATTCGGATAAATTCGACTACTCTCGTAAAGGAAAATAATTGAATAAAATCGATCGTTTTCGGACAACTTCGGCAATAATCGGGTCAATTCGATCACTGTCGAGTAAAATCGCTATTAATCGGATTATATGCACGTTATTTTTTCATCCTTTTCCGGATTCTGACTACATCTAAATCATTCGTTTTTTTTGTTCGAAAACCACGATCGAGTAAATTCGGTGAAAATCGGATCAAGCTTGAAATTTTCTAGTTTTTTGAATAAATTCGATCGTTATCACATATTTCAACCATAATACAATTAGTTTTCATACAATTTGAATTCAAATACGTAAAAATGACCACTCAGCATTTCAACCTAGACCCAAAAATCTGCCACATCAGCTCACCCATGATTTTCTCACCAAAACCTAACAAACCTGAAACTCCTGACACCAACCTAATCAAAATTCAGCTTCTCGAATTACCACCACCGGTCACTCGACACTTTCTTCCACCATTACATAATCAGCGGTTTTGGTTTACAATTCCGCATTAATCATTATAGTCAATTAATCGTTTTTTTTCCTAAACCGCGAAACCGCCGAGGTTTCCAACAAACAATAAGTCTGTTGATTCGACTGGACTACACGTCGTCGTCGCTCGTCAGATCCGTGAAAATGAATTTTCCTTTCCAGTTACTCATCGCTATAAAAACTACAATTTAATAGTCAAAAGATGGAAAAAAAATACCCGTCCAATTATTGTTTTGTAGGAGTCATTTTGTGTAACATGATTCATACTAAATGAAGCTGTACACACGCGTACCATAAACACTACCGAGCATTGAAACCATTTCAGCGCTGGCGTACACTGCAAAGATGCGAGACGGCGACAGCCTTACCCGCTCGCCGCTATTTCTTCTGCTACTTGTTTGAACCGAGCGACGGTACATGCTCAACGATGCAATACTTCACTTCAAATGTACGTAGTACATTAACATTACATATCCCTTTTTTAGATCAATTTATTTATACTCGAATTCGTTCGTAAAACCATACCGTACTTCTAATGAGTATACTTTGGTTGAGAATTCATTACCCCTTTTTTCAAAAAAAAAAGGGTTTCATGGCTTATACACAGCTTCGTGCGAATCGTTCGAATAACCGATTAATTAAATAAGACAAGTGGATAAAAGATAAACATTGTTGTTTCTTTTACCAGCTTTAACGTAATTTCAACCCTGAAAGAAGACACGTTTTTACAATAAAACCCCATTACCGAACGTTATTTCAAACTAACGGAAACAATTCACCATACTTTTGAAAAAATCGGAAAAATCGTGAAATCGAAAACACTACTCCGCCATTCAAAAAACACTATCGCGTAAAAATTCAACAGTCCATTGATAAAAAGCAAAAAAACTGATAAACAATAGGCTAATTATCCATTATCGAACGTGACGCGACACAACGCCACAGAACAATATGAAATTTCACGAAAATTTTACAACTTATTTACGATAATTATTACATCAGGAGCGCAGGTGTACTGAATAATTATCATTCGTGAATGAATCATTAATAATATGCTTTATTTTCATCAATTATTTCAATTTGAAAAACGGAAGTATATCAAGGTTCTGAATTTTTTCCACCGCCGTCCATAAATTTTCATAAACATTTTCTTGAAAATTTTCATGTTTCCTTTCTCTAATTTTTTGATTTATTAAAAAAAATACGCATTTGAAATTTCCCTGCGCTATACGATTACGTAATCAAAAAATAACAAAAAAATGAGAATGTACGAGTATAAAATGAATTATTTGCCAGCACGGATCAACAAAATGAGAGGCCCGCAGCACATCTTGTCGTATCTTCCCTTCGTATCTCAATCGTATTCCCCTTTAATCCGGAAGAATTCCCTTCACTCGACGTTACAAAATATCCTACGCTTTTGTTTGATGAAAAATGTACAAATAACAGCTTCTGAATACAAATGAATAGACGAAAAAAAAAACTTATGAATACTTGAGCTCAATTCGTAACTGCTTTCGCAATTAATACGATACCATGAAATACGTAGTTACCGAAATTTTTACGTTCTTTTGATGAGTTGAATGAAGTGCAGATGATTATAAAATGGAATTCGAATTACGTGAAAATTCGCGCTTTTATTAGAAATGATTTTCGACTTCGTGTGGTGGAATGAAAATAATGGGCCAAGCTGGAACGATGTGATTAAAATATCCAATAAATTCATGATTTTCTCAATTTTAGTCAACAAATTTCGATCCACGCAAATAGCCCGATCGAGAGGAAGGGAAGGAAAGAGATTCTATCACGATTTTTTTTTTTTTAGAAATTTTTCATTATTTGTTCATGGTGCGATTTAGTGGTATGGGAAGTTGGTAATCAATTTTTGGGAGGGTTTTTTTTACCATTAAAATGAAATTCAAAACCTTATTTTTCAAAAACCGTGAGATAAAATATCATTGAACCTAAATTCTTCACTTGTGACCTACAAACATTCTGTAGCACTTTTTTTTTCTTCAAATTTTGACTGTTCTCGCCATAAACCAATATATGATTTTCGTAGAAAAAAATCATGCTTCGGTAATTCTGCAATGAGATATTCCACTCCTTCGCTTTTCTAAATCTAAAACAGTCAAATTCTGTCATTTTGACAAAAAAATATCATAAACTTTCAGGAAAAATTCATTTTATCAATTAAAAATGGTAGAATTTCATCAGATTTGACTTGACTGATTCAGATAGCTTTCTTCAAAAAATCACTAGCTGAAAAAATTTCAAACTTACTCGAATTTGTTTGAAAAATCTATTCTTTTTTAAAGAAAAAATAATCAAAAAATAAAGAAGATTACTTTTCAAAGTTTAGGACTTCCCATGTGATCATTTTAACCCTTTCCCTCCCCCCCAAAAAATACCAATGAAAAAATTTTAATGACTAATATCTTACATGTGTACAAATTTTTATTCAGAGTATTGAGTTATGGTATAAAATAGAAAATCATTACAATCCTTCAAATTTTGTACAAAAAATTGTGACTTTTCGATATCTTTCATATTTTCTTGTCTCAACTTTCATGACTTTCGTGACTTATATGACCAGAAGATCCCTTATCTTATAATACTGCCAGTATAAAGGAAATAAAATTAAATTTAAAAAATCAGTTTCTTTAATAATTCCCCCCCCCCCAAAAAAATGAAAAAAAATTTCCACTCAAAATACAAGACTTTTCCAGCATCTCTTTCATTGTCAGGGTCTTTTCGTTAATTTCATCATTTTTTTGTTAGGTACTGATTTAAGTAAATTTTGAGATGGAAAAGTAGAAGTATACGTGAGCCAAATTTATCTTCAAGTTGACACTGATTTTGGGTTTTTCAGAGGGGATACGGGGGAACTTCAATTCAAAAACCAATTTTCAACACTCAAGAATGGTTTCTCTACTTTCTACTTGTAGGCTCACAAATAGAAAATCAACAGGTTTACCAATGACTGAGATTTCTAGTTCACTTCAAGAGTTTAAAAATTACTTTTTTTGATGCTAGGTGAAAAGTTTGTTCAAGTTCAAGCTATTAAAAATTTTGGCGGTAGGTAGATATGAAGTTTTTTTTTTTTTTTTTGAAAAATTCACCCCCTTTCTCTTACTTGTCCATAAATCCTCTATAACCGAAAAATCGAAACTTGACTACTTTCATTCAACTTTTACAAATGAATACCTCAAAAACCTGAAACGATCAATTTTTAAAAAATTTTCAACCTTAAAAGCTCATCACATTTTCTAAGAAGACTTTTTGGGGGAACTGATCAGCGCAACTTCTGAATCCTGATTGGTAGATTAAGAATACAGTATACCCAATTTTCTAGCCCACTGGCTCTTTTAGGAACATATCCTTTCCAATTTCTTTAAATATAGCAAAAAATTGAGTTATACGAGTCCTTGAAATACGCCAAATCATATGTACGACGAACTTTAAATAATATCAAAGATTTTTACCCGAAGAAGAAAAGAGGAGGTTAAACTTGCGAAAAAAACAATTTTTTCAAAATACTTTCTATATACTTCAAAAACCCATAACTTTACTCCTAATTTGAAATGGCTAAAACAGGGCGTCTAACAAAATTTTTTGAGAAAAAAGCTTGGCTTGGCTTGACCTTTTCGAATGATTTTTTTGACAACCAATCCCAAATTTTTTGACCCCCTTTGCGTATATTCGTTTTAAAGGAAATTTCGAGCACTTTTTTGTCCCTCCCTCAAAAATACTCTCATTTTTCATAAGAAATTTTCAATATTTATCAATGGTAAATGGAATTTTTATGATTTTTGAAATTTTTGAAAAAAGTTCGACTATTTGAGTAAATTAGTAAAAAAGCTTGACTTATCCCCCCTCTAGAAAAAGTTTCCATACGAGAGTTTCACGTGTTAAAACACTATCAAAATCAAAGCTAATTTCCATACTTTACTCCACATCGATCCCTCTATCGTTTATCTATTTCTGATAATGATTCAAACCACATCGTCATCATTCATTTCAAATCCATTGTGTTACCCCCTTCCCCGCCCCAAACATCGCAATTTACCGATAAAATAAACGTTTTGCTCTTAAACAAAACGAACATTCGCGATATAATGAAACCGACAAATAAACAGAATCAACATAAACGTCCATCTAGTCATAAAATTACGTCGAATTCCATCGTACGTAGTTTGGCTTGCGAATCTATTCAGCATTTCAGACCGTCTCGGTAACATAATATTACAAAACCTCAGCATTTTCATCAAATTCTTTACGTGCTGAATTTCTCATTTGTACGCTCCACCATCGAGGAACGTGTAGAAAACTATTGCAATTCTGAGTCATGCTAATGAAAAAAAAAAGGAAATCGAAACGCCTTTTCTTTCAGAAAGAAAAATTGGAAAAAAACTTCAAGCCGGAGCATAAATTTTATCCACATAGGTGTATCTGACATTTTTAATAAACCATAAAATTCACACTATAAGCTCGGTCGAAGTTTATGTTTTTTTTGTGTGCAACGATACCACCTTCTATGGAATGAGCTGAACAACGTTACTGCATTTATGGCTGATTGATAATCCATAAGTGCAATTAATCATTAGCTCTAATCTTAGAAACCACGTTCCTTTCACTGATTGAAATATACTCGACGATTCGTTCGTTTCTTATTCATCGTCATAGCTCAATACTAGAAGGAATATAGAGGGCGTATACAATCTAAATTCTACATTTACACCAATACATGGCAGAAAAACTATATACGTATGAGTTTACTACATAATACTCGAACGTATTGTACAATAAACACATAACATGCCTGCAATACATTTAAGACATTAATTAGTCTAAAACTCGCCATAACCAAGTCGACCTGCTTATGGGATACCAGACTATATAAGTTCAACTTGAACAGCACGTGCTACCGTTACACCACAGAGCATAGGAAATACACAATTGAAAGTTGAAATACCCTAATACATCGCTAATTGACGTAAGCTTCGGTATTGTCTGCGATTACTCACCGTACAACAAAAATTACCTCCTCAGAGCAGCCGATTTTCATTTAATCGACCTGTAGGCTAATTTCGAAGAAATTCTACGTGAAAGTGTAATTCAAATCCAGATGAAAACAATCATTTCAGTTACTCGATTGTCAAACAAGGTAGAAAAAATTTCAACCAGATGGATACCTGCGTAAATTCGTGATCAAATTCACCAAACTGGCAACTCTTCGATTATTGTTGAAAAAAGGACTCGAGTGTTTGGTTCTTCGCTGATGAATTTTTTATACCCGAAACTTCCACCAACAAATTGATATTTAAAAATTTAGACCAGAACTGAACAGGGAAAAAATTACAAAAAGTTTCCTTCTTATAATTAAACTGAATCGTTGATTTCTTTAGAAACTCCGAATTCGAAATTAAATTTAAATAATGACACAGTAACCACGTTTTCCCCTTTTCTTCTTCCTAATATCTGTAGGCGACTGAACACGAGTTGTCCATTACGTAAATACATAAGAAATTCACTTTTTACACAAATTAAAAAATTTTCACCTTGGTGCACCTACACAATGTAAAAATTGGCGAACCAGAGCGAAAGTGAATTAGCACCTAGGAAAATTTTCCATCGTTTTTACAACCGCCTAATTCGCAAAAATGAAGTTTACAGCACGATTCGAATACGAGAAAAAAGAAATACAAAGTGTAAGCACAGAATGTATCTGTTATCTTTCGCTGAATAAAATCATTCGACAAATTTAACGCCAACTGGTCATTAAAATATTTAAAAATTATTGCAGTAGGCAGTTAGGTACAAGGCAGTTACGAGCCAGATAAGTACGAGTATTTAATTCAGCTACTGGTAATATTAGTAAATTACACGTTTATTCGAAGCTTATAATTAAACCTTTAACTAGAATCAACTGGCCTGTAATTAATTATAGTTTATGGCACATTTTCATACAAACCAATGTAAATTTTCAACGTAAATGAAAACATTATGTACGAATATGGAGTAATTATATTTTATGTACCACTAGAAATGATAAAAAAATTGTTTAATGTACGAAATTCGATGCACATTTCCTCAATTCACTTTTATAGGAGTCCTCGAGGTATTAAAAATTGATAAGTTTCATTTTTCAGGTTCAGATAAACTAAACTTTAGTCAAGTCAGATGTACTCGTATTTCAAAATAAGTAACAACTTTTCCAAAAAATTGAATGAACCAATGATGGAAATCAGAAAAAATTATACCAAACATCAGCATTTTTAAGCGAATAAAACTATAACGATGCCAGCCCTTTTTTACAAGAGGGGAGGGGGTACGATTAGATAATCAATATGATTCAAAATGACTGAAAAGTGAAATTGCATCGTGCGTTGAAAATCGTACATAATACATAAAATAGCTTCTTAAAGTTGAAAAAAAATAATCGAAAATGGCGTAAATACGATGAGGCGGGAGGGAGGGAGGGAGGGACTCGTCCAAAATAACTTGGTGTTAGGAAGGGACGTCGTCACGTACAGACCAACACAAATGAAGTTGAAATAGTTTATTAAATGAATAATAAAACAAATTGGACAAAGTCCACGAATTACCAAATTAAAGAGAATAGGCAAATTATCAAAAGTGACCACTGATGTGGTCGGAACGAATTCTAGATAAGTAATAATTTATTTACTAACAAATAGATTCCGATAATAATCGGAATCTCTGAATTTGGCTGTACTTGCCAGCCAGCTATTCGTGGAGTTATCCACTCTAAAGACAGAGGCAGCCAGCAAGGGCCAAGTCTCACTATTACACTTGCCCCTTCGAGCTTGCATGATAGGGTGAGTACCACGAAGTCAAAGGGTAAGCGCGAATAGAAGATCAACCCAAGCTGAACCACCTGCCCCTTCGGGATTGCCATCTAAAGAGTGGTTAACCCCAGAATGAAGCTGCCAAGTACAGCAAAAAGCATCGAAAATTTAGAGGCGAAAAAATAAAAACACAGAGATTGGGTTGAATAACCTAATCTCCGACCACACCAGTGTCAATTTGATAATAAGCAATTCTACTCAAGGCGAAAAAACTAATTATAAGGGATATTAAACATAAGACATAATCGGAAGAAAAGAAATGGTAACTACCATTTAATTCAATTAATAAATTGAATTTTTTTTTTACATAAAAGGGTAAGTAAATTATTGTGATGACCGATCATCAAAAGGAAAACGAATTAATAATAGGAAGAGGAAAAAATTTACAAATGCGAGCTACTTTAAAAAGATAAGAATAATACGATGACGTGAGAAAAATCGAACCGTTGAAGAAAAACAAATTCCAAGAAAAAGTACAGCAAAACGGTCGAATCATAGTAGCTCGTCAGTATATACATGGTTTGATAGAAATTTCAGTAAAAATACAACGCAGATATATTTTACGGAGCATCTCGGAATTTCGCAGGTTTCAATGCTGTGAGGACATCAAAAATCAATAAATTTTCGAAATTTGCATTTGCAAAAAATACACATTATTATTATTATTTATTTTTTTTTTTTTTTTAATAAATACGTTCATTTTTTATCAAATTTCTACTTTTCTCTATTTTTTTTTTTTTAAATAGTATAGGTAAGGTTTTTTCTCAATAATACAAAGAATATGGCAAAAAACGAAAATATATATTTCTGAATTTATAAAGGAACAAAATAAGATCTACAAGAATAAAACTAAATCTCATTATTTTTTGGCAAAACTAGATACAAACAAAATAAATTTTACACTACAAAAATACTTTCAAGCTACATAATTAATAAACAAAATCGAACTTGAGAAATGTTTCTGTACGATCATAATCGTAATAAGAAAATTATTTGATAATTATCAAATATATCCAAGGTGTATACGATCATATCAAAATGGAACCAAAATAAAATCAGTGTTTAAATCTTCAAAAATGCACTAAGAATAATTTACAAATCAGATGAAACGAATTGAATCTGAATTTCTGCAAAATTAAACATAAATATGAACTCATACTCGATAGAAAATACAAGAAATATATTAACAAGAATCATAAGCCAGTATTATAAGAAATTTGATTATTATCAAATAATTAAAGACGAAGAGATGGTCGAAATCTTGAATTGATGACTGGAAATGATTACGAATGATAATATACAGTAAAAATCAATATGTACATGCATCGTCAAGAAATACAAATAAAAATATTAACGAATTTTCGATTTAATAATCGATCAAAAACGGAAGAGAAATAAATTGATTATTATCAATTTCTGCGGTATCTTACCGAAAGGGCGAGCGTAGTATCGTCCAAAATTTCCCTAGCCGCTTTTAGGTCTTGGTTAGCTACTGACATACATAAAGACCCATTACTATCCGTGAATTCGTCTCCGTTGAATGTTCCAAAACTTTCTAAAACGTCAACATGAACTCTACCAACACTTCGATTGTGGTATTCAATGAATAGGTTATTTAGTCCGAGTCTGGCATATGGACCTCTATTTATTTTTGCTAATAAGCAAATTAATAGAAAACGAACGCCGCGGTCCTCCATCGCTTCAATAATACTGTTTACTTTCTGGCGGATATTGGCAATATCGATGGCACTATCGTAATGTGTGTCGCCAGCCCCAAATGATATGGCAACGAGCCTGGGTAAGGTTTCTGTATCCCTTATGTTGGCGAGTACGATATCTATAAAGCTTTCTTGCGGGTACCATTCGAAAGTATGGAAGAGACGTTTCCTTTCTACTGCTAAAGACTTCCAAATTATTAAGGCGATCAAACAGTCACCCAACAGCAAGTACTTATTCGAGAAGAAGACCGTCTGATTGTCGAGTTCGGCTACGGTAAGTGTTTTCTCCCTCTGATAAAGAGGTTTTGCCGGCAACATAAACCTGTAGTCTGCGTTGTGAAGCTTATAGTTTGCGTTGAATTTCCATCGTCCGTGGCTTATGCTGTTGTCATATTTGTACGTCCTAATGTTGGGACGTGGTGGCAATGGACATCTTGGTTCGCCGGCAGCATTGTCCTGGGGTGATGGTACAGCATTATCGTTTGACGTATTATTTGCATTAACGGCGACGTTCGAATTATTATTCGAGGACGAAGAGCAGGCGGCGATATCCATGTTTGACGATGGACCAGCAATCGGGGTCGAAGGATCTGAAGGTAGCGGGATGTTTTCGATGCGGACGGTTTCAGCAGACGTCGAAGCTGAATCTATGGTGGAGCCGAAAGGATTTGATAGCGTTGGTGTTTTCATGGTCGATAAATAAATGTTAAAGCCTTCTGGTCCAAGGTTGCGTGCTGCATAGAACTCTTCAATATCGAAGTTGGCGACTTTGGCGTACAGTACTCTAATTAGGTCTTGACGTATGGCTTTTTCTACTTCTAACGTTGTAGTTAGTCTTTTATAATTATCGAACGGTGCGATATTTGGCAGGTCTTTTACTCCATCTGTAGAAATTATCGGCTGAACGAATGGCTGAATATTAGATGCGAAGCAAGACGACATACATAATGAGCACGTTATTTTTTGATCAGCATTAATTAATGCTTTTAAGCAATATTCGTGGTAGCTATGAAAACATGGTAGGATGAATGTGTTGGACAGGTTTTTGTTATCAGCGGCGGCTAAATTTCTTCTGCACAAGGCACACGCGATTGTTGGTATCATATTCTGTGAAAAATTGACATTGTTTATATTAGTACTTACGTTGATTAACGTAGTCGAAGATTTATTTATGAGCTGATAAATAGAAGAATGAATATTATCTCCCGCTCCAGCGGTAAATAATGTGTTCGCAATTTCCTCGTCGATCATTTTAATTAAAGGATCAGTATCCATTTTTGAGATACAGGCAACGGCTAACTTGTTATCATTAGAATCGTTAATAGAAACATTACCTTTGAAAATGTCATTACTACCATTATTATTACTGGGGTTAATATTAATAACTGGGTTCAAATTATTATTCGAGTTATTTAGAATAGCATTATCACGATTAACAATACCATTAACGTTGTTATTTGAGTTATTACTCAGACCTAAATAATTCAAGACGTTGAAATTTGGATTATTATCCAAGTTGTGGTTTGCATTTTCATTGGAATTTAGATTATTATCTAACTGGCGGCGTGGTGGAATTGTAATCAATTCCCCATCGGAATCATAGTCGTAGGTTCTGAGATAAGATTCATCAATAACAAAATCTCCCACATTTGAGGATTCGTCAGCAGTATCATCAGTAGAAGACATAATACTTACAGAGACTGGCGTTGGTTTTGGGTATTGAATCTCGAAATACGACTATTATCTTTCAATCTGATGGAGATTTTGGAGTGAAATGTCAATGAAGGCGCTAAACTCTGTAATGAGATATGACGACTTGTAAATAAGGTGTTAGAATATGAATATTGAGGCAAATGCCCCTTTTTCATTACCATCAATAAATAATAAAAGTAAGATATCACATGGTATTGCATATGGCGATAGATAAATTACTGAAAATTTTCAGTAGATTAATAAATAATGATAAAACTTACTCTAAATGATAGTCTAGCGTTGCAGCTAAGATAAATACGAAATCTAGAGAAAGTGCATAAAATAATGCAAGCTATGAGAAAATATAGAAAATATAAAAACGTCATTAGAAATGGAGCTGAATTAATACAAGAAATGGAATGAATATTTTTAAAGAGGTAAAAAGCCAGAATCAACGTGATTCAAAATGTGAAAAAAGTAACCAACTGTTGTTGGTAAACAAGGTTGCCAGGTAGCCCTTCATAGACATAATAACTTTTAATACCGTAACCGGAAACTAAAAAATACTGCAAGGTGAAATTTTTGTATTTTTTTTATTATTGATGTTCACGATTATTATCTTGATTATCGTATGCGATGCAAATATATTCTTTCGAAATTATTCAAGAAGTTGAGCATAGCTACTTGCATAGGGATGACTTTCTTCTTATTTCTGGTACTGCGACGTGGAGCAATATTTACATCCTGTTTTACAGATGTGTGGAGGTTGGGATTCTGTTTATTAACAGATGATGGGGTTGTAGCTTTTTCCAATTTGTGTTTTTCAGAATATTTAGCAGCGGCTTGTTTCACTTGGTCGAATCTAGTTGGTGTAATCGTAGCTTTCTTTACAGTATCTTCCAATTTGTCCAAATCATTTTGATTTTTCAATTTTTTGAGTTTTTCTGAAACTTTATTAAATTTTTGGTTACCTGGTGGAGAAGTGTTTTCCAAATTTTCTTTTTTCTTGTCACGGTTAGTCTTTCTTTCATTTCTTTGCTGATTAGCAATTTCAGATGAGATGTTTTCAGCCGTTTTTCTTACTGGGTTGTTTGTTTCTTTGTCTGACATGAATGCTGTGGCTTCGTGTTCGTGTAGGTATTCTCTAATCTTTTCTTCTATATCTTCTTTATTTACATGTGATTGTAATCTAGCGTCTGTTTTTATTTCTTCTATCTGTTTGGGGGTTAAAAAGGTGTTAATTGGCGAATACTTACGACTTTTCCTATAGTATCTTCAGGAGATTCTACGATCTTATAACAGTTGGATGTGATATGTTTATCAACATAATACGGGCCAAGTCGTTTTGGAAGGAGTTTCTGCGAGATACCGTATCCACTTGTGGATTGCTTATGTTCAGTGAGCAGAACCATAGTTCCTTTTTCCAAAATTATTGGATCACCGTGTGTTTTATTGAATAAGTATTCATCATGTATCCTTTGTTGTTTGCGTTTTTCGCGTATAAAGGTTTCGATTATTTCCTTCTGGGACATGTCTTCAATTCTTTTGTTTTTGTAATCCGGAGTATATACGCTCTTTTTGCCAATCTGTCTGCGTAGATATTCGTGATTTCGTGGCCATGCCCTCTATATGAATAATTTGAATGTCTTCAAATTTCTTCATACGTTCTGTAATATCAAGGAAAAAATCTTTATGAAACACAATTTGTTTTTTATTGTTTTTCCAACCATTGTTTTGCCATGTCTTGATATTGGAGTTGATAGCCTCAGTAACGTAGTGTGAGTCAGTGAATAATTTCACTTTTTTGATGTTATTATACTCCAAAATTTCCAAAGTTTTTTGGATTGCGACAATTTCGGCTAAGTTGTTAGTACTGGTGAAACCTGGTATTTGGATACGTTCGAAACATTTTTCTCTGACTCTGGAGAAAAACATATACCAATACCAGCAACGGCGTTTTCGTCTCCATTGCGGGAACATGCCCCATCAGCGGCTACTCGAACGTAATCGTTGTCGAAAATGAAATCTTTTTGTCGAGCTTTTGTCTCAGAAGAATTTCTGACGTGGTGGATTTGATATCCAGTCTTGCTTGGTTAATACGCAGGGTCTTCAACTCGTGGGCGAAGTTGAATTCGTGAATTTTCAATGGAGATTCTTCCATTAATGTGTTCTTAATGCCCCATGCGTCGTTTGGAGTGAATTTGAACGAAGTTGGGGAGTTGTTAATTTCCAATTCGATGTCTGGAATAAATTGATGCCAACCGTGGTGATTGAGGTAGGGATTGTAGGACTCATTCATTTTTACTCTGAGCTTATCACCGATAATTCGCATTGTACGTTCTACCAAAGACGACTGCGGATTATAGCTGAGTACGTGGCGAATGTCGATGTCGTGGGACGTAAGTAGGTCGTTCCATTTATTGCTAATAAATTGAGTCCCATTATCGGTAATGATCTTTTTGATTTTAATGTTTCGACTGGTAATGTCCTGGATGATTTTCTCCATCTCATTGGTAACTGTTTGCGCAGTTATGTTTTTAATTGGACGAAGCCAACATTTAGACGTGAATACATCTTTAGCAACGAGAAGAAATCTAGGTTCTCCTTTACGGGCAGCTACAGGTCCAAATAGATCGACAGATAAGACATCACCAATGGCATAAGCTTCTACTTGGCCGTATTCCAGTATTTTCTTTGGAACGTAGTTTTTATTTACTTTGCAGATAATACAACTGTTACAAATTTTACGAATATATTTCATAGCGTTAGGATAAAAATACATGCGTTTAAATATTTGTTCGAGTTTAGCTGCACCTACGTGACCATAAATATCGTGAAGATAATTCACAACATCACAGAGGAGTTCCTCTGGTAAATATGGAATTTCGGTACCGTCTTCAAAGCTTCTATATAAAATCGTTTGATTTTCAGCATTTTTGGAAATCTTGAATTTCTTCATCATGCGGGCAGCTTTAGAATGGATTTTTTCGGAGCTATTAGAGTTATTACTCAAAAGGATTTCTTTTATTTTCATACACGTAGGGTCAGCATCTTGGAAGGATTCGAGATCTTCAAGACATGTGTGTAGATTGTCAGCCATGGTTTGAGTAAATTCCAGCGAGTAGGGTTCAATATTAGTCCAATTCAGCGAGCATAGCGTAATTTCAGGTGCATTGACCTTGAAGAGTTGTTTTTTCGGTTTAATATCATAAGCTATGTCATACCCGTTTAGTTCTGTTATCCAACCGGCAGCCTTGCGGTGCGTTTGAATAAGTGTTTCAATTTTCGAACTATCGGTTTAAGATCAGAACGAACGTGAATCTTGGCGCCATGTAACCATGGTTGAAGTTTGTGAATGGTAGTGACGAGGGTCTGCATCTCACGATCAATTATCGTGTAATTCTTTTGATGAGGCCTAAAGGAATAACTTGTAAACATTACTATACGGTCTTCTCCTTTGATAATTTGGTATAGGACGGAATTCATGGCGTCATCTGTAACCATCGTGTCGAGATATAAGTCTTCTTCAGGAATTGGTTGCATAAGCTTGAAGTCTTTGGTGTACTCGCGTTCCAACTCATCGAAAGCATCTTGTTGTTCTTTGCCCCATTTAAAGTCAGAGCCTTTTTCTGTAAGTTTATAAATGGGTGCAAGTATTTGATGGTAATTAGGAATAAAGCGACGATAGAGACCGGTTAAACCAACAAGGGTTTGAACATCTTTTATTGTTTTTAAGGAAAATTTTCCTTTCTTACTGGTATGTTTCTTCTTAAATTCATTAAATTTCTGAATTTTTTCGCTTTGTTTACCAATTTGCTCATTAGCAAGAGTGTAACCTAAATGCTTTGTTTCGAGTTTAAACATATGAGTTTTGGTCGGATTAAGTTTCAATCCATTTGCTCTAATAAGCGATAATACGGCTTTTATCCTTTCAACCATTTTGCGAAATGAGTTGGTAGCAATCAGCACATCATCAACGAATGTTTGTACATCTTCCATGTCGATTGGGATGACTCTATTCATCATCTCGATGAATTCGGCTGAAGCAATTTTTAAGCCATACGGCATACGATTAAATTCAAATACCTGACCTTCGATTTGGAATGCGGTGAATTGTCTAGAACGAGCGCTAAGAACCAGTTGCCAGAATCCAGCGACAAAGTCGAGGGTACTAAACCATTTTCCACGAAGTTTCGTTGATAATTGTCTCGATACATCTCGGTTCAGTAACCGAACGTTGAAGCCATTGGTTTAGTTCGTCAGCATTCAGGCAAAGTCTTAACTCACCGTTCTTTTTTACGACTGGAGCCAACGTATTAATATACGTAGATTTAGATGGTCGAATAATCTTCAAGGCGAGCATAATCTTGATGGCTTTGCGTATCATCATTTTAAGTTTCCTGGATGGTAGGTATTTTTCTCCTCTCCATTTGCCTAGATGACTACTATCATCAATGAACTTGAAGTCGACTTGTTCTCCTTTATACTCACCAGGATATTTGCTAAAACAATCTGAGAATTCAGATAATTCATTATAAGCAAAATCGGCATCTTCTTGAGAAATTTCGCCAGTTTTTAACGCTCCCTCAATATCTTTTTTGAGTTTATCCAAAAATTGCTCAGGACCATGGTCAAGATCTTCTTCATCAAGTGGTATCCATTTTTGTTGTTGCGTTCTGGCGATAGTAGTACGGATAGTTTCTGTCTCATATTTTTTATCAGTCGTGACTTTCAAGATATCAGCATTCTGGTACGATCCTGCTTCTAAAAATTTTAAGATGCGTTTTTTCTCACCTGGGCTAGGTGTGCATTCAGCCTGGTTTCTTCGGAGGTTAAGTTCGATACCAAGAATTTTCATGGAAAGACGACCAATAATACAAATATTAGCAGACGTATCAAGTACATAGAAAGGCAGTATCATCGGAATGTCCATGAATGATAAGGCTATAAGAACAATATTAGACATGGATCTTACTAGTTTTCCATCTGCTAATCGCAAAAGTACAGGTCGTGATAGCGGAAGGTACATGATTCTTTCTGGGTATAATCTTGTAATTTTATCTACCCATTTATGCGACATGACATTAGGGAGGGCACCTGTATCCATTTGGGCGGGAATCATTCCTTTATTCTCGAACTCTAATTCGATTACACATGTAGGATCTTCGCATGTCTCGGTGACGATTTGTTGGCGAATTTTATCATCCAGTTGACGCATTTGGTATTTCGCATTTTCTACAGCATCGACTGCTTTTATTCCTATTTTAGTGTCATCGTCAGAATCTTCAGGGTTAGAGCTCAACGTATCGTATCCTTCGTCAGCTGTGATGAAAATATCTGTAGATTCATTAGCGGTAGAGTAAGATTTTTTAGGAAATACTTGAGTGTACGAATCCACATCTTCAGGATTTACAGGTTTCAATTTACGTCGCCTATGATGTCTTACATGATTATTATCATGTTCTTCGTTATCACTTTCTTCTAGGAAGTTGGCAGGAATCATGCCACAAGGTAACATATTCTTTTCTGGTCTCAACGATACCTGGAAAAATTCTCGAGCTCTTTTCCTTTTTTCAGCGTTAAGTTTACCGTTTGGATCTGGTACGTACGCGTTTTCGTTTTCAAAGAGGATTTTCAGCGGACCGGAGTCTGTAGTATCTCTTCGTGGTTTACAATTCGCATCGAGTTTGATCAATTCTTCTGTCATCGTGAAAATAACGTCTGAAAGAGTATAATTAGCGATGTAGTATTTTTTCATAGTATCGGAGAAGTTAAATCTTTCAAGCCTGGGAATAACGTTGATATTTTTATCAATGGCTGGACGTGAGTATTTCATTCCTGATAAATTTTCAGTTTTTTCAATCTGAAGATATTTCTGAGCAGGCGAGTGCCATACGTGAATACGAGGATCTTGAGTAAGTTTCGAAAACATACGGCGGTAACATACATATCGCCAACGTCCAACTGATCTTTCACCTTTTAAACGAGGTTTAATTATAGGGAATAATAAGATAATTTTTTCAAAACCTTTATTACATAAGCAATTAACAACAGCACGAAGATCTGCTTCAACAGTTTCAAATGATTTTTTCGAATAATTTATTTCCAATTGGCATGCTGATAATATCGCACGAGTTTTGGTAAATTCGCAGTTTTCTATTTCATTGAGCAATTGCTCAAGCGGAATCTGGTTCTTCAAATATCTAGGTAGGTTGTTATCTGGGTTCTGGCTGCGTTTAATAAAATGGGCCAGACCATCGCCTATGAATTCATAATCCTGAAAAATATCAAGAGGATTGGGCTTACTACCGGAACTAGGGGGTTGCCCTGACTCCCCTAGTCTGACTCGTTTCCCGAACTTTCAGATGCAGCTTGGGATGAATGAGCAGATTCGGATTCGGAATCCAGCTTGGTATCGACCTTGTTGACAGGAGGCGTCTTTTTGAATTTCTGATCCTTATCATCGCGTTTGGTTTTTTCTTTTCCTTCGCGATCATCATCGCGTTTGCCGCTGGTTGCTGAAACTTTTTTGAAAAATTCGGGCGTTTCAGGTTTTTTAGTGTACTTACTTTTGTAATCCTTTTTATCGTAGTTTTTACGATCATTATCGTATTTATTTTTCTGATTATATTTGCAGAATTCCATTTTTGGATATAGTTCGGAGTCGTCATGATCGTGGGATAAATCTTGTAAACAAGCAACGAAGGAATCAAGATTTGAGCGATCACTTTTTGAAATTTTTGCCTGAATAATATCAGGTAACTTCTTGTACATCGTAGATATAATCGTAGATTCTCGAACGTCAGTCATTTGTCTGAGGGTTTTGATCCATTTCAAACAGGTTTTTGCTACATGACGGGTAGATTTTACCTTTGTGATCTTATCACGGAAATAATTGAATGCTTCCAGTTGACATGATTCATTCCAGAATTCTTCATAAAAATCTTTGATGAGTTCTTCGTAATCATCAATATCGTCATGGAGATCGACCCATTCGTCATCCAAATCTATAAATCCTAGAAACAGAGTACATTTTGGACCATCGTCCAAGTCGTTATTACGAATATATTTTTCAAATTTAGCTACAAAGCTGTGAGGATGGAAGCGATTGCTTCGATTAAAGAAGATTCGTTGAGCACGCATATCAGCAGCATTGATTGGTAGCTTGGATTTCTTCGCATAACATCTACCACCACGAGACTGTTGAGATTCAATAGTACGTACCTTTTAGTTAAATCACTTACTACAGTACTAGTAATATTTAAATTCTTCTTAGCTTCAGAAATTTCTGAATCGATTTTTTGTTCCATGGTGGCGAAACGATCGTTAACGTCTTTTCTCGTATTTACGAGAGCACTGGTTTGGTTCTGGTTCACAATCGCGATCTTTTCATCGTTTTCGGCGAGGTATAAACGTAATTCAGAGATCGCGTCACGATATTCATTGGATACTTGGTGTTGAGTATTAGCTACTGCTTTTAGTTTCACAATATCGTTTGAATTACTAGTTATATGGTTTTGATGACTTACTGCGATTTTTTCCAGATTAGTAACCCTGGATCTCGTATGTTCGCCTTGATTTAAAGTCCAGTCACGAATATTAGCCAAAGATTCCAGCATTTTCTCAAACGATTGTTCCTGATCGATCGGGGGTGGCAGGAATATTTCACGATTCGATGTATTGAAATTCATGAGCAATTGCTCATTTTGTTGGCTGGATACGTTTCCGGTATTGTGATTGAACAATGGTTCAATATTGGCTATGGTACGAGTTTTATTTAGCTCACCTAAATTATGAACGTCGGCATTGATTGTAAAATGCCTAGGTGTAGATTCTGAATTTTCAGAATGTTGGTTATTAGAAGGTTCACTAACCTTAGATGACATTGGTACCTCAAAAATGCCTTGAATAGGTTCATTAACCTTCGGAGAAATAGAGGGTTGATTAAGCCTTGGAGAAGGTTCATTAACCTTTGAAGAATTAAGAATACATGTAGAATCTAATACCTGGTCAGGATCAACGCCATCAAGAATATTATCTTGAATCTGAGGATTCTCAGAAATAATGGATTCGAGATCACTAAAGCCATCATGATCGAGATCAGAAGTATTGGATCCATTTTCGATGGTGACCAACGATTCGGGGTCATTCACCTCTGGTAACGGTTGAGCTAGAGAGCTGGTAGAAGAATTTTGCTTACGTACATATTTCCTAGGTTGAACGCACTTGGTCATGTTTTGCAATGCAAAAGAGGCAGCTTTCCGGCGTGAGGTAACTGATGATGGAGCCAGTTCCTTTCTCATAATCTCTTCCGGAGTTGGAGTATGCTCCATAATTTTTTAGTAGAAATAGCACGTCTACTCACAAAAGAAAATTAAAATTTTGGAATGTAATTCCGCTAATTAGAATTAAAATTACAAAATAGAAAATTATTTAAAAATAGAAAAATTGATACTTATGAACTAAAGTTGATCGGCTGAATACTGGTTCAGCGGAAAAATGGTAAGGGGGAGAACGCAATACGATTTATCTCCAAATCCAGACACTGCAGCTTGTCCAGACTATTGTTCGGGCGCCAAATGTTAGGAAGGGACGTCGTCACGTACAGACCAACACAAATGAAGTTGAAATAGTTTATTAAATGAATAATAAAACAAATTGGACAAAGTCCACGAATTACCAAATTAAAGAGAATAGGCAAATTATCAAAAGTGACCACTGATGTGGTCGGAACGAATTCTAGATAAGTAATAATTTATTTACTAACAAATAGATTCCGATAATAATCGGAATCTCTGAATTTGGCTGTACTTGCCAGCCAGCTATTCGTGGAGTTATCCACTCTAAAGACAGAGGCAGCCAGCAAGGGCCAAGTCTCACTATTACATTGGAATTTCTCAAAAATTGATTCGAAAATTTAAACCACTGAACTCTTATTTTTCTCAACTCAATACGCTACACAAAAATGAATTCAATATTCTTCCAAAGCATTTTTTTAAAGCTCTCAACTTTTCGTTTCAAAATGACGACTATGTGGGATTTTGGGCCCAAAATTAAAATTTTACAAGAGAACCTGTTGACACTGTAATTTGAAATTCTGAATCATATCGGAAATTAAAATTTTCCGACCAATTAGATGCCTCCTAAATTACTTTTCCTATCTTTAATAACTTCCTGAATTTTGGCCATGAAGGAGAATAGAAAGTTATGACAACTTCGGTCGATTTCTGTATTCTTTTTAAAACCACAAAAAGAGAAATTTTCACACAAAAAGTCATTTAAGATGAGCATTTTAGAAATTTTACACGACTCTAACTACTTTTGAAATGTGATGACCCTTTTGAATTTTGATACTATTAGGAGCCCGAAATAATTTAAAATTGATTATAAAAAAGAACATAAATTTTTTCAAAAGCTTGAACACGATGGAAAATATTTCTTACTCAATTTTCTGATTATTTTGGTCTTAGTAACATTGATCACAAAAAAGTTGGCTATCTCTAAAAATGAAATACTTAGTAAGGTTTGAACGAGCATAACTTTTTTAAAAATAATTTCAGCTTGAACACTTTTTTACTTCTTAATTTTCTATCAAATTCTAGGATTGGGAATTAGTTATTTAGCAGCAAAGCAATGTACATATTTTCCAATGTTCAAAACTTATGGGAAAAAAATAACACTAGTTTGAGATATTGAGACTACTTTCAATTAATTCCACCAGCCGAAAATGACAATTCAAAATTTTTACCAACTTTTTCCAAAAAATTTTTCCAAAAAAAAGTGAATTTGATCTGGGATTGACGAATTTTGGAAAATTGTATTTCAATTGATCAAATAGATCATCTAATATGGGTAATCAGCTGATTTTGTAGGTGTTCAAGTTCATTTGAGCCTTTTTTTTGCTAAAATCTGGAAGATGGTATAAATTTTTAGGAGGTACAGAACGTTTCGAAACCGTTTTCAATCAATTCAAAGAACAAAAGTAGAATATAATTTATACCAAATTTCAAAATTTCTTATGGATTAGATTGAATTTTTGAATGACTCGTTTTTGCAAGGCCATGGGGGTAGTCTTGAATTTTTGTTTCAGCTTAAAATTTTACTGCCAGTAGAAACACCTTCAATCTTAGACTTTACGAATGCACATTTCATAACTTTTCAAATCGACCCACCCCCTCCCACATTCGCACCAATAAATATTTTCCCATCATTTTCCCTCGAATTTTAAAATTACGCAATAGCTTAAAAATAAATTGATGATCGATCTTTCAAATATTATACTTATTAACACAAATCAATCAAATTCGCAGCATAATTCAATCCATAATATTCTTCAAATTTAAACTCGAAAAATTATACTTCTGGTCCCAACGAAAAAATATACTTCGACAGGTAATTCTCAAATGTGCAACCACCAAAATAGAAAAAACTGAAAACTTCAATCGACGTACGTCAATTGCACCGTTTTATTTGCTGACAGACATTCTTTCGCACCAACCGCACTCGTTTTTTTTTTTTCAAGGTGCATCTACAACACGTGTTCAGTTCACACCTCCATCATCTGAGAAATTCCCGTCAAGCACTTCATAAATACGAAAACAACGACTCGAGGGCGAAACAGCTCGTAAAATTAGACAAGTATGAAAATTGCACGTTGATCAATTTCAAAGAAATTCGCCATACTTGGCAATTCACATCAACTCGAGTTGTATTTCAACGAGATCGCAGCATAAAAGAGCAACTTTTGCAGTACCCAAAGGGTACTCGACATCGACTCATTCACATACCACGCGATACCCAACTCAATTGATACGACCTCGCAAGTCGTACGTGCAACTCTTATTTAAAGCAGACGACCGACGAAGAGAAGAGAGGAAAGAAAGTTACAGACGCCAGTTGAGCGCGCTTAAAAAACGAAAATTTATTATTTCAAGGGTCACAGATCATTAAACTAATGATACTCGAATCACTAATCGACCACCATGATATTCACTGGGTGATGCTTTTTTCCTACATTTTTCCATCGTTTTATTATACGTGTACTGTACGACATCGTCTGACCAACTTATAATTTCGCTTAACAGGCCGTATAATGGCATTAAATATACAGATACACGAGGTACATAAAGAGGCACGATGCAAAAATCCACGTTTATGCTCGATATTATACAGGGTGTTCCAAGAATCGTCCGTCGAATTCATTTTCCGGATATAGAGTTGAGATAAATACATTTCCAATTTTAAGAATTGACGAGATAATGCTTTGAAAACTGAATAAATTTTCTCTTCATGGTCTTTTTTCATAAATTTAAAACTGAAGAGACTGCAAAACAAATAATCGAAAAAATTGAAAAAAAAAACCTTATTAAAAAAGAATAGCACGCTGAAAAAAAAAGTTTTCAAAAATTTTGTCCAACATGATCATGGCTACTAAAAATATTTGGGCTTTGAAAATTTTTAAAATTTTCTCAATTTTTAATGATTTTTAGCCCTTTTAATCTTGATGTTTGGCAAAAGTTCCACAGAACAATTTTTTTTCAGTTTTCATTCACTCGATTAGTTAATTTTTTAGATTTTTTCTCAGTAATTTTTTTGCAGCCCCTTCAATTTTAAATTTGGTCAAAAAGTAATAGAGTGAAAATTTGTCCAATTTTCAAAATACGAGTACAAGATGTCCACAATATTTTGGAAATGATTTCCCTTGACCTTTCCAGATAGCCAGACTGATTTTTTGAAATTTTCCAAACCTTAAGGTTATTGTTCGATAATTTTTTTTTTCAAAAATCATTACTTCTCACCGAATTTTTTGAGACGTTCTCTTTTCCGGCATCCGGTCACAAAAACGACTTGAATTCAATTCTCCAAATTTTCGACGCTCCACCACCCTATATTCACAAACTGAATTCAAAATTTTCAAAAAAAATCCCCTCAGACCTCAAGGAGGACGGTACTAACACCAAATTTAGGAAAAACTGAAAAAATCGACATGGGTATGAATTCAAGGGTTCTTAGGACGAGGATTTCGAATTTTAGGTTATTTTTTCTCTCAACTCTCAAAGGGAAAAATTGACAAAATGCGATACGATTGTGAAATTCTGAGATTTTCAAGTCGAGAATTCCGAATTTGCGGATATTTTGTCTCCCAATCCTTCAGGGAAAAATCTAACATCAAAATTTTGAAAATATTGGAAAAAAATTAGGCGTTTGGTTGGAATTTTTCAACGGCCAAATTGTTGAATAACTGAAAAAAGGTAAGTACCTTTTATTGGGCAAAAAAACTAATAGGCATCGTTTTTATACACAATTCCACATGATTGATTTTTTGGTGCAGAGTGGCCCAGGAAACTCTGCCCTATTCGGTCCACTGTGCGCCCGCCCGTCCTCTCCCTCCCACCTCAACAGAAAAATTTGAGAGACCTTGAATTTATAACTGAAAAATTACAAATGAAGAGGGAAAACTTTGGTTTTAACCAAATCATAAGGAAAAAAATTCGAATATTTCCGGGTTAAAAAATTCAAAATTTTTCTTCATAATTCATTACTCCCTTCCCCCAACCCATCACAAAAAACCACGTACACTTCAAATTCATCAATCATCTAGATGAAAGCTCCTACAATCTTTTTAACTTGCCTCAGCAAATAAAAAATCGATGAGGACTAAAATATCAGTCATTTCAAACAAATCTACCAATCCACTCAGGCGAAAATTTTGACAAAAAAGATAATCAAAAGTTAAAAAATTTTAACTTCACCCTCGGTAAAGTTTCCCGAAATGTAACCAATAATACGACTCTCTTCAATTCCATTTCCTTCTTGTTCAAATTCGTGATCAGAGGTATCATAATCATACGGTTTTCTTATCGTATTTAACCAAGTTTTTTTTTTGAAAAATTTTGTAGTACAATGAGCTTAAAAAATTTTAATAATTTATTCTTCTTCTGAATCATTACAAAATTCCAGTAGAAATTTCAAAATTCTTTGGTTTTCCCAGATGGTCAAAATTCCTTGATTTTTTCCTGTTTTCCAAAAAATAAGCACCCTGGAATACCACCCATTTCCAAAATTAAAAATTGTTTGTGATTTTCTTTTTCAGAATCAGCATTTTACTGCCTTTTCAAATTATTTAAATATCCAAAAAATAAATTTGGCAGCCCATTTCGAGTCGATTCATGGCACACCCTGTATACCTACACACGGAAAAAACGGAAGTTACGAAAATGAATACATTTTACCCCAAAAATAATAAGTTTTATCAAAAAAAAGATAGATTTTATCAAAAAAATTAATAAATTTTATCAAAAAAAAATAATAAATTTTACAAAATAATAAATTTTAATCAAAAAATAATAAAATGAATTCAAAAAAATAATAACGTGTTTCAATTCACAAAATAAGTGAAATTTGTTCAAAAAAATAATTTATTTATTATCAGAAAAAATAATAAAATTTGTCAAAAAAATGAATAAATTTTACCAAAAAGAATAAATTTTATTCAAAAAAATGATAAATTTTACCTAGAGAATTGGGACACGTTATTATTTTTTTGGATAAATTTTATCAATTTTTTTTCAGTGCACTGCTACAATTTTAGAATTTACTTATTAGATCATACAAAACACGTATACCCAAATACGACGATTATACATATTCGCCACATACTCGTATCTAAGTAAAAAGTGCAAATAAAAACAAAAACGGAAACGTGAATTTACAACCAGTTTTTTTCTTCTTTTTTTCCTAAATAAACACAACGAACAGGCGATATGCAGCCACAATAGCCGTAGCCGTAACAAACTCATCGACGATTTCATCCGACGACCTCGAAAAATATGTCATTTGACTGGCGTAAGCTAGAAACTGTTCACTTTTTTTTCAACATACCAGCACTCTCGAGCAAATGGTTACACAAAACAGGAAATAACTACTTGCTACCGTTATATATATTCGTAATTATATCAACGTTTCGCCAATTGGAATTGCACTTTAACCGAATTCAAGTAACTAATTTTTTTTCTCATAAATATGGTACGTGGTTCGTCTGATTCGATGGGAACACGATTAATTCAAACTTTCATACCAAAGTAGGCGATTTTTTTCCAACGTAAAAGGTAACTTTCGCACGTTTTTCAAATTATTTTCTACGGGGTTCGCGCTTTCGTACGAGTAATTTTTTCGCTGCTAGGTTAATTTTTGCTACTCTCGATCTAACATTCCATCATCGTCGTAGGTATTTGTATATCGCGATACGCATAGTGAAATCGTTAACATGCGAAGTAATATACATACACGACTTTGTCCGTATTAGGTTGAGTAAGAAAACGAATAACATTATTTACAAGTTCGTATATACGAACCTATATAAAAGTATTGGTAAATAGCGTAATGTCACGATACCTGCAACATGTGAGTGAATCACCCTTCAATGACGATTTCTGCATATGCATTGTATTTATACGTATGCTGTATACCGCTGACCATATGAAATTCAAGTAAGCTAATGCCAAACCAACGTATACCAAGCATACGTACATGGTGCATATAACATATGCATAAAAATCAAGTGTAACGAGTATTCCTACGTCGAGTACTAGTGTATTTGTACATACGAATCCTACACATTCACCTTATTTGTTTTCCTCTCGATGATAATATAATTACCTGTACTTGAAATCTCATTCTATCGATATATTTTCTTCGAAAAAAGAAAAATATTTGCGTTCGTAGAACATGAATCATTATAGGAAAGGAAGGCACGAGGGAAAATTCCTTCACCTTTTACAGGTATCTTAAGAGCAATCGGGATCTCATTAAAGGATATCTCGTACTGTCTAGAAATGTTTTTGAATAACAATCAGTGTCGATGGATGATTCAACTCGTTCGCTCACCCTTCCCAAATTTTAAATCAAAAATATTCGAAAAATTTTCCAATAGAGTAATCGATCAATCATGACGAATTGTATTGTATTTTGATCAATTTCTACGCGAGAAACCGAGGAAGAAGGAGTGGTTTTACAGTTGACTGATTAATACACTCATTCGGGTCAGCAAAAATCATTGATACGCGGCCAGAATTCCAAAGCAAGAAGAAATCATAGCGAAAACATTACTGAAAAATTTATTCAAAATAAGTAACGGAAAAAGTAATTAAAAGTCACTGAAAAATTAAGTAAAAATCATTGGAAAAATTAGTGAGCACTGGAAATATTCAGCCAAAGTTGATGGGAAAATCAGTGAAAAATTCAGCGAGTCATTGGAAAAATCAATAGAAATATTACTGGAAAAAATTTAGCATCTCTGAATAAAAAAGTAAAAATTACTGAAAAAAAAAATCAGCGAGTCACTAAAAATCGAGTGGATATCATTGGCAGAAATCAGCGACGATTATTGTGAAAAAAAAAGAACTCAATTAAAAGGTTCTACCTAAATCTAAAAATGAGCTTTCAATCAAAATGTCAAGAATCGAGATTATAATTTTTTTTTTTAAATTAATGACTATTGACTTTTGGTCAAAATATCAGATCTTAGGTACTATGAATTTTTTTTTTAATTTTCAAAATTTCCTAAAAATAAGCTGACAAAAAATTAAAAGTTACAAAAATTTCAAAATTTTTAATTTTTTTCAATTATTGATTTTTTTTTAAAATGGAGAAAGAGAAAGAACAGGAAGGATTTTAATCTAAATAATTGGCATTTTAATGAATTCAGTGAAATTTCGGCATATACTCTTTAAATCTGAATCAGTCAAAAGATTGAAAATTGATTGATTAAACAGAGAAAAGTTTGCAACTGTCAATCAGTGAAATTTGACTGTCAATCATTAGAAAATTACAGATTCAATTAGTGAATTTTCATTTTTGAATCAGTAATCTTTTTTCAACTACTGAAATGAATCAGTAAAAATTTCAATTTACTAATTCAATCAATGATTAATTACTGATTCAATCAGTAAATTAAAATTTTTACTGATTCATTTCAGTAGTTAAAAAAAAATACTGATACAAAAATGAAAATTCAGTTATCATTACCCCAATTTCTTCAAAATTTTGAAATTTGGCGTATAAAATATTTGATCTTGAAAATTTGATCGCCCATTTCACAGATTATCATCAATTCATCATGCACTTTATCATATAAATGTTAAAAAGTAACAATCAATAAATTCAAATTCAAGGAATCGCTGAAAAAAACCGATATCTCTGAAAAATCAGCTTAAAGTCATTGAAAAAATCAATGAAAAAACATTTAAAATAAGCAAGTCACCAAAAAATCAAAAAAAAAAAATTAAAATAGGAAAAGTCATAGAAAAATCCAGTGAAAAACATAAAACTCGCTGAAAAATAAAGATCACCTGAAAAATCGGTGAAAACTGGTGAAAGAAATTTACAATGTAACTATTACCTACTTGAAATTGCAAGTAATAAAAATACACGTGAACGAAAATAGGAGGGAATTCAATAATATTTAATCACTGAATTTGACTGATTTTACTTTCAACTTCAAATATGTTTCCTATGATGCAACTTCGATTTGCGTATCACTAATTTTTCATCGCACTAAAATTATGTATTCTAAATTGCCTCATAATTTTACATTTTCATAACTAATTCTTCCTTATTTCAAACTTCCTATTTATCTAAAGAAGGAGGTAAAGGAGAATAAAATCGCTCTAACTTCAATTTTGGTTGTATGATTTAGATAGTGAAAATTGGCAACCTTATGGCAAAACTTTCGATTATTTTTAGAAAAATGAAAACAATTATTGTTACAAAATAATAATGAAAAATTCAAAAATATTCTTTTAGAACATGAAATACGACCCAATTTTGATTTTCAGGAATAAACTTCCGATCCGAAAAACCATTTTGAGAGATTCAAACGACCTTAAATTGAATAAAAGTAGCTAAAAATACTATTTGAGCCCCCCACCCATCAATTTTATAAATTTCTGTTATTTTTTTCCAAGTTTTTCGTTCGAGATTTCTGTAGTTTTGATGTTTAAAGGAAAGGGAGAGTGTTAGGTTTAGTTTTAATTCATCAACAATAATTTCGATCACCTTGAAATGAAAAAAAAAAATCAAAATTTCTAGGTTTAAGCTAACCCCCGTTCCAACTCTCCGTTCACTGAGAAGACTACGTTATTACAAATTTTCAATCTGAAAAAAAAAATTCACTACGCAACACATCTGACAAAAAATTGGACGACGATTAAATTAAAATTAAACCTACATATTTTCATGCGACAACACCAACAAGCCAAGGAGACAGAACACCAACAACCGAAAAAAAAATAGGATTTGGAAGGCTAAACGATGATCAGATTTTTTTCTTCAAAGAATCAATAGGTAGCTGAAAATTGATTAACCAAATCATTCTGAAAAAATATTCAAGGTGAAAGAAATACATACAGTAAGTGGACATACAACGGATGAATTTTCCACACCTTCTCATTCTATTGTTTAGGATTTACAGAGCAAGCTACCATAGATATTCGTATCACTATAATTTTTCCAGTAGGTATTAAATTTTCCACGCGGTTTATTTATATTGTAATCCCAGATCGAGTTAAATCATTATTGACCCCAAAAATATTGAAATCCTTGAAAAACGAATCAATCTCAGGCACTTCTAAAAGAGAACGTATGCTAACTTCATTATTTATAATCATTTTTCCACCATTGATAATACACCTACCAGTACATTGGAAAACATGCAAAGCGTTTTTTTTTCCTCACGAGACATAAGTAATTCAAATCGCATCAGACATATCAGACAAGTGCTTTTCCTATAAGGGTATTAGTGTCATCGAGATCATCTTCGGGTTAACGACTAATACCATCATTAATTAAACATCTCATTCGCATTATGGAAAAATATCAAGAAAATAATCCATTTATTCGTTCTCCACCATGACCAATCATACCCCAGATATTTTCCTATAAATCTCGATCCAGGATTTTATTTCGATTTGCATAAAACGATACCGTGAAAATCACCTAATCGTACATCATAGTGGATTTATCACCCGAAGAAATCAATTTCTTCACTGCAATAAAATAATTACTGCGAGATCAGATACAAAATACAGGTTTTATCTCCTCAATATACCATCAAATTAATTAATCGACTTCTGGAAATTACGTATAGATGTCCAAAACCAGCCAAAATTACATACGTTTCGTTTCACAATACCTTGCCAATATTTGATCAAAAATATAGGTTACACGAACCTCTGCCGCATTTTTCTCTTTGAAATGAAAAAAAAAAGTTTCAAAAAAAGGACATGATTTATGACTACTTTACCATTTGGGAAAAAAAAGGTCACCGAACCAGCGGATCACCGAATAAAATTAAATGTCGATGATAAAGGGCGTGGTTGTGATGATGTTAACTTCAAGTCGACGGATATTTTAATATTTTCATCAATTTAAAAGGGTTGTTTATCTAAATTGCCATTCGCTATATACCAAAGCTGTAAAACTCGAATCAAAATTAATGCGAAATCTGTTTACCTTTTCAATATCCAAGTTCGAATTCGGTCATCGTAGTATAACCTTTAAGTCAAGTACGGCTCGAAATATTTACCCACGTGGAATCATTTTCAACAAAAACAGAAAGGGTCAAGGTACCAAGATGTTTTGGTAAACATAGACACGATGGAAGCATTCTTCGATGATAAATTCTTAATACGGAAAAGAGTTTGGGGAGAGAAGGAGGAGGGTAATTTTCAGCATGGTGTCGTAACAAAATTTCATAATCACTTCATTCTATTTTTCTGATGGAACAAAAAAATTCAGAAAATTGAAAAAACAAGATCTGAAATTTTTTAGGAAAATGGAAGAGGTTGGAAAATTGTGACCATCAGGTGAAATTAAAGAATTTTGGAATTTCTTCTCCGAAATTGGAGAATTTTCCTTGATTCAGAATTATTCAGAAAATTGAAAAAACAAGATCTGAAATTTTTTAGGAAAATAAAAGAGGTTGGAAAATTGTGACCATCAGGAGAAATTGAAGAATTTTGGAATTTCTTCTCCAAAATTGGAGAATTTTCCTTGATTCAGATTTTTTTTTCAATCTCTACATTCATAGAGGGATTGAAATTTTTAACAACAACAATAATAATAATCAAAAAAATTACACTGTCAAAAATGTGAAAAAATTGGTAAAAATTTTTATTTTTCGAGTTCAAAAATCATTTGAACTAACAACTATACCAATACATTTTTCAAAACATAATTTTGATATCAGATGAAAAAAAAATTAAAATTGAAAAAATTTTAATCAGGAAAATAAATAATTGGAAAGTTCGAAGTTGAATTGAGAAATATTACAGAAAAATGCAAGATAATGCTGACATTTCTGACAGAAATGAAGCAGAATGCAAAAATGTTTTCTTTTTTCAGAAAAAAATCAACTACAAAAATTGAATGAGAGGAATAAATTTAAAATTTCAAAGTTAAATTAAAAACTTTCAATGTGGAACATTTTGAAATTTCTGACCAGAATGGAGGATAACACAGAAATGTTTCTCAGAATTTCTTTCTTGTAGAAAAAAATCAATCAGGAAAATTAATTAAAAATTTGAAAGTTTAATGGAAACGAACCAATCTTCATTATAATTTTCACTGAAAAGGGTCAGAAAATCGCGTATTCAAAATGTAGACTTACTCAAGTTTATTCTAAAAAAAAAAAAAAAAAAAAAAAAAAAAAAAAAGCGAAAATAGATTGATTATTCTCATAAAATCATCTACTTTTATGGGTCATATTTGATTTTTTGGCGATAAAAATCGTAAAAATTGATGAAAAAATTTTTTTAAATCAAGAAAATTGATAAAAAATATTGAAATTTCAATTGAAAAAAAATTTAAAAATGTGGGATATTTACAAATTTTTGAAAAAAAAAATGAAACAGTGTAAGAAAAAAAAGAGCAAATTTCAATGAGGAGAAGAAAATAATTTAAAATTTCAAAGTCTACTTGAAAAAAAAAAGATATTTCTACATTTCTGACAAAAAAATCAGGACAAAATCAGGAATTACAGAACTTCAAAACACCTTGGTTCGTTTCTAACCCATTTCACTTCCTCATAAAAACCCCTCCATCCTCGAAACGTTCAAGGAAACGAAAAAAAATCAACAATAAATCACATCTGTAAAAAAAAAAAACTATTCTCACATTCAAACAGATACCTTTAGGTCTCATTTCCTTCACCAGATCCGGATAAAAAATTGCCGAAAAATCACCCTACCATCGGCTCGACTCTCAAGTCACACGACGAGATACTTTAAACGGGTCATTTACACCCGAATAAATCTTATGAGACCGATGACAGTCATGAGAAATTACTTAGTCAACATTGTGTTAATCAGCTTGACAAGTCAACCCATCGTACCACCATTGAACATCCTCATTACCGAAATTGTTTACCAACACAGAATCAAACAACAAACGGGAGACATTCACCACTTGATCGAGTTCATACTTCATACTCACTAGCACCCAAAGCAATATTATTTTTCAACCATTTGTTTTAATAATTTTTTCACTTCGTATACACGAGAGCTAATTCCGTTTCACTATTAGAGAAAGATGCTGACGATGACGTCAATTTAGTAATTTTTTACCGGAAGTAAATACTACGGCTGTCTTTAGATGAATCATCTCCCTCACATATTTTTTCCTTTGGTTTTGGCTAACCGCGTGAAACAGACGATACATATACATAGAAACATCGTACACTCATCAGAACTAAATCGAGACATTGCCAAAAAAATTCCCGAAACTAACATCAAATCGTTGATAAACTCATCATTCGTTTCAGATCAACAAATCAGTCAAATAAATCGGACAACTGGCAATAATTAGTCGAGGTATTTGCGATGGAAAAAAACACAGGAAGTCAGGAAACGAATATTTTATACGCTAATTACGACGGATGAGAGGTTCGTAATTAATTCTTTGTAAACGTTCGCTCGTCTATCGTGGCTTTGAATTAAATACCTAATTCGTATTTGGACAAAAAGTCGATAAGGTCAAAGCATCGTCAAAAAGTCTACTCATAGCGTTATTTGTAGGTATTTCAAACCACATTGTGTCCGGAGATTCGGCTCCCATCAACAAACCCCTTAATGATTCTGTAAAATTTAATGCTAATGACACCAATTTTAGGAAATTTATCAGGTTTTCATTCGACGTCCTTGACACGAAACCGTTTGTTACGTCGCTGGTATGTACAATTTATACGAAGACAAAGGAACCATCAAGTTCGTTAAACGAGATACACCAGCAGCGATTAATTAGCGTGATAAATTTTTCACAAATCACCTATGCAGTTTTCTAAAAATATATCAAAATAGTTTTATTGTTTAGTTTACTATCTTGTATTATTATAATGTATAATCAGATGAATTTCACAGCGGAGTATTTCCCAAGTTGTTTGTGAAAAATAAGTATCGTCGGTGTTGTATAATCGTCGATTAATCAACGCTATTTTGATAGTTCGCTTATCACATCACGCCTAGACTAATAATTGATAATAATAATGCGGCGTAAAATGAGAATTACACAGTGATTAGGATTATTTGATAATTTATTTTTGAACAGGTTGAGTCGTAATTATAGATAATTCTAACAGCAAGGGGTTCATTTTTATTAGTTTGATAACTGGTGTAAGGCCGGACAAAACAGTGGACAGGGGGGCAGAGGGAACAGGCTTTTTCTTTCAATCATTACAAAATTGTACTTTTAGGGAGGAAAATCATGAAAAAATGATGAAGTAATTCAGGGCCATGCAGAGAAAATCAGTAGCCTGGGAGAATCTGACTAATTCCTATAGTCGTTTTTTTTGCGGGATTCTGTAGTGAATAGGGTCCTAATCAACATGCCCAACTCTCCCCCCGACCCATCCCGCTTGCTTTCCGAGGGGGGTGGACCCCTTGTGTGGGAGAAAATTGTTTTGCACCGATTTCGCTCAAATTCGGGTGGAAGGTTAGGTGGATGTAGAAGTACGCCTACAAAAAATTTCAGCTTCCCCCGACCTCAGGGAGCTGAACTATCTCTCCTCAAAGTTGATCATTTTTGACTAAAATGGCAAAAAACAGAGTTTTGCAAGTATAAAATCACCTCATAATTTCAATTTTGAAATTTTTCATGTTTTCTATATACATTTTGAAATGACGAATCCGACCAGCCCATCAACTTTTTCGTTTGGTGAGTTTAACCACCCTTAGACCCCTTTCAAAGTATACAGATTGTGGTTTTTTCAGCAAAAAATGATCTTTGTATACTTTGAAAGGGGTCTAGGGGGGGGGGGGGGTCAAACTCACCAAACGAAAAAGTTGATGGGCTGGTCGGATTCGTCATCTCAAAATGAATATAGAAAACATGAAAAATTTCAAAATTGAAATTATGAGGTGATTTTATACTCGCAAAACTCTGTTTTTTGCCATTTTAGTCAAAAATGATCAACTTTGAGGAGAGATAGTTCAGCTCCCTGAAGTCGGGGGAAGCTGAAATTTTTTGTAGGCGTACTTCTACATCCACCTAACCTTCCACCCGAATTTGAGCGAAATCGGTGCAAAACAATTTTCTCCCACACAAGGGGTCCACCCCCCTCGGAAAGCAAGCGGGGGAGTCGGGGGGAGAGTTGGGCATGTTGATTAGGACCCCATTCACTACAGAATCCCGCAAAAAAAACGACTATAGGAATTAGTCCGAATAAATCCCCTTATTTGACATATCCCTCCCAGACTAATTTTATCTTTGTTTTGATCAGAGGAACCAGAGAAAGTTAGAAACACATTCAATTTTTTACTAAAAAATTTGCGATTTCTTTTCAATTTTCAATTTTTACCAAGAGACTCAAACTCAAAAAACCTGCAGCCAGAATTTTTTCACGGGTCCTCAAGAATGATCGAAACATCGGAAATCACCACTGAAATCACTTTCGATCATAATAATCTTGAATGGGACAAATCACGAAATTCTCAGTGAAAACACTTTTCGACAGTGAAATTGTATCCTTCACTTTTTTTCATCTCCAAAATTATGGTATTGAAATTTTAAATATTTTCGAATAATATTCTCAGCATAATACCTTTTTCTGTGCCAAAAAATCAGTATTTTCAGTTTTAATAATTTTTGGTGCATTAGGAAACACGAGACAAACGGTTGCAAATCTTATCCGAACTCTCTAAATCTGAATCAGTGAAATTTGACTGTCAATCAGTTGAAATTACTGATTCAATAAGTGAATTTTCATTATTGAATCAGTAATCTTTTTTTAACTACTGGAATAGGGCTGTTGAACTACGTCATCCTTATCAAAAAATGTGATAAGGAACTGGTGGGAAAAATAAAAAAAAAAATCATTCATTTCGTGCGTATTTATATAAAATTTTCATAAATTTATCAATTATTGCCAAAAAAATGAAGTTTTATGACAATTGTGAAAATAATAAAATTTGTAGCAAGAAAAAAAAAAACTTTAAAAATTCAAAATTTTCCCACCAGTTCAATTGTGACGTCAGTTTCAACAGCCCTATGAATCAGTAAAAATTTCAAAAGTTAAAAAAAATTTACTGATTGAAAAATGGAAATTCGCTGATTAAATCAGTAAAATTTTCACTGATTTCTACAGTTGCACACTTTTAGTTTTTCAATCAGTCAATTTTAATTGATTCAAATTCAGAGAGAATTCAGCCTATTTCAAAATTCTTTATTCATCATTGACCATAAAGCTTTTCAACACAAACAAAGCCATTTTTCAAAACATTTTGCACTCTGAACTGAAATTAGTATCATTGATATTGACACTCGAGTAGAAAACTTAATTGGTTTCGCGAAACGTGTAATCTTCTAGACCCAGATGACTCAACGTTCCACCTTCAGAACACTGATCTAATTATATTTAGTAAGATCTTATCACTCATTGATTACACGTAATACCATCAACACGAAAAAGTCTCGTTCGACAGCTTCATTTCTTCATAAAACTGCTTCTATCGAGAAAAAGTCCAACGCATATCTCTTCTCAAGAGATCAAAAATCACTCCACCTATCTCGCCATCGTCCAATATCGCACATTTCTGGGAATCATTATAATCGTAGGTAGAGGTACACGCACAAGTACGTATACAATAGAAAACATAAATGTACGGAGAAAACCGGTTGGTAAAATTTCGAAGAAAATCATTATCATAAACACATAAAACGACCAATTTGAACTTATACGGAACACCCAGAAGTCGCAAAAAATCCTTTATCTTTGTTTTTGATCGGGATCGCATCCCAAATAGGTATAAACCGGTAAAGAGATCCTTTCAAATGGACAAATTCGACGAAAAAATTTTCTAGCAATAAATTCCGCCTTCGCATGTTTCGCTGGCGCCGAAATTACGTAACTTTATCAATTTTTAATAGCTTCGGTACACCTTGAATTTTCGTACCGTATCGAAACTTGATTTTCTTCAAAGTTCGTCAACACTGACGCTTTGTTATTAATTCAATCTACCGGCTATTGGCTTTTTTTCGCCGCACGATAACACGCCGGACCCACCTTCTCGATGTTTATATTCTGCATTCGAGCTAAAAGCTTCACTCACCAATTCATTATTTAGGTCAACTTTCTTTTTCGATGGAACAATATAATAGCGAACGACAACGACAGATTAACTTTATAGAGCAATTATACGATGACACAATTTGATAGTGTTTTTATTTACACGATTTGATGCAAAGTTGAAGGGCATCGGTGAAAATATGAAATATGCTACGCGGAAAAAACCTTGCAGCGTTTTTCCACCTCATCGCAGAACCATTTACCATCAAACGTATCCTCGTCATGACTCCGGCGTCATTTTTTCGACAGAATTTCAGATTTTACTAATAAATTGCCGCATAAGGTTGAAATTGATCGCGACTTGGAGTAAACGACCCCAAAATATGTTAGTTACTAAGCGACATCGTACACAATTCAATACCTCAACGACAATTGTACTTGAAAAAAACCAATTTAAAAACGATAGAAATACACATTCGGAACACCCGTCACACTTTACAATCGTTTATGAAAAATACCCGAGATAATAAACCACATTATTATACCACATTTCAGACACTTATAAATAAAAGAGATATCAACCAAGGGAAAATAATCAACACGAAATGATTCATTAACGAAGCTGAAAAAAAAAGGTCTACAACCACGAAAACGTGTGTTCATGATTCAATTGAATCTTAAATATTTTCCTTTACGAGTATGATAAGGTTTTTAATATTAATAATCCATGGTACAAACAGGTATACAGTTTATTGTTCAGCCAGACCACAGACCTATGCGAAAACTAGACGGTGCTGCGTGACACCATATGGTTTTCAAACAGACCTAAAAAAAACACTTTATCACGGTCAAACACGCATATTACCGGTCGTTGGCTGGGAATTTTTTAGGAAAAAATTTCGTACCGAATTAATGAGCACGTAGTGATGAAAATTTACCCAAAATCGATACGGTTGCTTTCATAGAATATTGTTTGCTCAATTGTCAATCATTTTAAAAATTAATTCAACCCTTCTGCAATTGAAATTGGGGTAATTTGCGATGCTTGAAGGTAGTCGGAACAGAGCTGTCGATCAAAACGTGAAAAAAAAATTAAATGAAAAATCTGAACAGAAAAGTTTTTTAAAAAGTGCATACAACGATTAACAAAATTTTAAACCAAAAAATTTTTGGGACATTGGCAAGAATTTCTTAAAATGAAAATACATTTTTCTCCTCTCCACCAAAAAAACCTCGACCCGCAAATCATGAAATTAATGCTGGGTTGGATATAATGAAAACTTTACAAAATTTTCATAAATATAAGGAAAAACTGATGAGATCAGCAAGAGAGATCAGTTTGAAAATGAGAACAAATCTTGGAAAATATTTGATAGAGGCTTAAAATTTTCCAAAAAGTTCAGCTCTACAAAAAAAAGACTTCTGCCGAACCACACGATTATAAAAAAGCCCTCGAATTTTGAACGAACGACATTTTTGAAAAAAAAACACTTCCCAAAACTCTTAAATCCAAATCGTTCAAAAGTTGATTTATTATTTTTTAAAGTAAGTTTATATTTTTTTGGACGTATAAATTTCAATTCTTCAAGCCTCAAACTCAAATTTTGAAAAAAAAAAAAGTAACTTTAGTAACCATTTTTCATGAAAAAAGTAACCAAAAAGTAACCTCAAAATCCTTAATTTTTAGGAGTTTCAGTGGAATCGGGAGGGATGGGGGTGTAAAACCCAAAAATTTATTTTGTTTTTTTCTGCAAATTTCAGCTATTTTAGAAAATATTGAATTTTTGGAAATTTTTGAAGATTTGAAAGTTTTTGCACGTTTGGAAGAATCATTTTCATTATTCTACTTTTTCCAGCACTTCAAAAATAAATTACAATTTTCAAATACCAGACGCGAAACTTTACTTTTGGTTTGGGGGGGGGGGGTCCACAAATTTGCCGAACTCAAAGTTCTCCTCAAAACATGGACAAAAACCTTAGGGTGAATATAAAAAAGTTTGCGACCAATATCTCTAGGGAAAAAACCAAAACTTCTTCCAAAAAGTTGAATACTTTTAAAAATTCTTTTGATTTTTATAAGTACACGAAAAGAATTTATTTTTTCACTAGCAAATATTGAATTTGTTGGGCTGAAAAGGAAGAAAGTTTGAATCGCATAATATTATTTAAAAAAATAACTATATAAATTTACTGCGCCCGATCGAAGCGAGGGCGAAAATTTTTTTGAAGAAAAATTCATTTAAAACTAGAATTTCTTCATTTTAATTGGTATTTTAGGTTTTAAGGGGAGGCAGATGTGCCAGATTTGAAAAATTTAATAGTTCGTTTTGTAATGGTTCATTGTCTGAAAAATTTTGCCGACTTTTCCAATGAGGAAAAATTTTGAAAATAGTGACCAATAGTAACCTCTGAAAGGAAAAAGTAACTTTTAGTAACCAAACTCGAAAAAAGTGACCAAGTTACGTAAAAAGTAACCCAGTTTGACCCCTGATTCTTGGAGATCAATTTTTCAGCTAATTCCACTATTTTTGTATACTTTGTTGGATATAGATTTTTATTTTCTCCAAAATCTTGCCTCTTATTTACAAATCAGTGAAAATTAACGAAAATCACTGAATGAAAAAAATTGTTCAAAAATAAATGAAAATTCACTAAAATCAATGAAATTCTTGGAAAAACTAATGAAAATCCGCTAAAAATCAAAAAATGTTGTTAATTTTCCCTGTACTACAATGCCGATTATTTTTCAATGATTTTTCACAAATGAAATGAAGTAGTTCGAATTTTTTCCAGATGAAAAAATCATATTGGACAACCAAAAGTCGAGTTTTTGTCTTTGTCGGGTAGTTTACGAGGGAAATCTACATTGCACCGAGTTCTCATTTTCTAAACCTAAAATCAATCAAATTTGGTGAAATTTTGCCTCTTTAAATCAGTGAAATAAATTTTACTAGAAATTAGTGATTTTTCAGTCAAAAATTACAAATGTTTCTCAAGAATGATAGAATTACTAAAAAAAAAGAGCAGTGAAAAATCACGAATTTGCGACAAAATTCATGTCACGGTTTCAAAAAGACAAAATTTCACCAAAACTGATTGATTCAGATTTACAGGGTCCTTGGATTCTTCGGGGAATTTCCAATTTCTGAAACTCTTTTTTTTTTAGTGATTTCTCACTGATTCAAAATTGGAAAGAACCCGAAAGAGAACAAGCCAAATTTTCAGCAGTCCACGTTGTTTTTTGTCTTTTGGAAAAATTTGAAAATTTAGAAGAAAATTGAAATTACGATGGGAGCTCTTACAGAATGGAAATGATGGGATTCGAATTCAAGATATCTATTTTTTTTTCTTTTTTAGAGAGAGAAGATCCAGTTGATCAATTCAAACAGCTGAATTTTTTTAAAATTTTTATTTGACTAACAGGATTTGACCACATGATTATCTCATTTCAAAATCTATCTTCAAAGAGCTCTTGTATCTACAGTTGGGTGCTAGTTTCGAGTTTGACACAAGAATTTCGAAAAATTGTTGCAAAATCAATAGTAAAATGATTCAGAAAGGAAAAATATTTCATAAGTTTAAATCCTCAGAAATCTGTTTTCAAAAATGATTCACCACAATAACCATTCTCTGGACTCGAGAAATGTCTCACTTAGGTCATCAATACCCCGAAAATTTAATGATCAATCTCAAACCTCTACGGCAGTCAATCCTTACAAAAAATTATCATCGCACGAAGTACTAAGCTTAAAAAGTATACTACAAAGGTCGCACCCTATCGCTGCCTCAGCCAGAAAATATTCGATACGATAAAAAACCGGTTTTTCAAAGTGGGCCTTAGAATTCGTGTGTACCTTACCAAATATTATGTATCTATTTTTTTTACATGTACAGCGTTCATCTCTCGCTAAGTGCTTCGATTAGGTACAAATATCACAACGTTTCATATCGCGTGACCGGTGAAAATTATTATTTACAATGGAAAAACTTTTTTCAATTACTCGATCGTGTCTTTTATAAAAATTAATAAAGTAACTGTATCAATTGCACCCAGATAGTATCTTTTTTTTTTTCGAATAATAATTTTCAAAATCGAAAATTCTGGCTAATTTCTCCGCCTCATTTCAAATATCAAATTATTCGACATTTGAAAATGTTATCGAATCATTTACACGTGATTTGCTTGCTTCTTTTCAGAAACCTAATTACATTAAACGATAAAAAACTGAGTGCATTCGTTTTACATTCGAGAACATAATTTTAAACACGAAATACAGTATCATTTAGTTAATGTAGCTACAATGTACATTTCCAACGTCCGAGATAATTTCAATACTTACCAAGTACAATGGTAAAATAATACGACCAACGAATAGGAAAAATAGACGACACCCTGGAGGCGATAATAGTAAAGTAATAAGAGAACTCTTTTATGGACTTGAAATTTATCCACTACGATGTAGTTTTTTTTTGTGTGATATATACTACAAGGTTCTTATTATTATGACGCTAACCGAAGATGAGGACCAAATTGTAGTTTCTGATTGCCGCTTTTCGACATCATTCACTAGATGAATAATATATTTTTACAGTCACGATATTATAGCCATTGTTTTCATCGTAGCATTGTTGCCAATAGTTTTGTCTTTTTAAAATTTACACCGGAGATTGACGCGGCGGCGTAGAGATGTGCTTCAGGTAGGTAGTGGGTCCTCGAGTATTATGAACCTACAATATACCTAGGTATAGGTACTAGGTAGTATATATTTTCATTAATTAATCATTTTTGCCTCCAGGATTATATGCTATTTATCTCACCATTGTATATTGTTGCACGAGTACATTGTTTAGTTCAAGTTTTAAGTAGCAGACACGACCTTTTTGTCTAAATAAAAATCATAACTGGTTTATCACTTGAAAAAAATTCTTTCAATATTATGACTACAAGTAAATGTAAACATGGAAGGCAAAATTTCAAAATTCATTGCAGATTACTCATTTGAAGTGGGTACTCAAATCAGCAGATGGTAAAATAACAAGAAGGTGACTACTTGAGCTGAAATTTTTTGTAATTGATCTAATTATTCGTGAAAGTATTCAAATCAAATTCTCGAAGTACTCAAGAAGAACAAGAATGATTCTCAGCAAGTTCACAACAAATTTTCAATGATTTAGTCCCTGTATCAATAAGGAACTATTTGCTGTCTCTTTCTTCTTTATTTTCAAATAAAATTTAACACAGGATAAAATTCCAAAGACAAAAAAAAAAGGTGGGAAAAACAATACAAAAATTACAAATCCGAAAATATGACTAAATTTTTTCTTTGGAATGAACTTCGAACCCAAAAAAATATTCTGGTGGGAGAGAAAAAGATTCAAAGCCTCAAAGGCCATTAAAACTGAATGAAATTAGTGAAAATGTACCTTGAAGTTGCTAAATTCTTCCTGCACTGATTTTTTGAGTCCAAATGAACCATATAAAAATATTGCATATTTTTCTTCATTTTTAGCATAAATATGGATTTGGACTTGGAAAAAATCACTGTATTTATTGTAAATTTTTAATTTTTAGTCCTTTGATAAAATTTCACCATGACTTTTTTTCGAATCATGTCAAAACCGAAAATGATTTAAAATTGAAACTTGAGATTTGAATAATTTTCAGATGATTTTTCTCGATACTGAAAATTTTCTCATTTTTCAAATCTCGTTTCACAAATAAGATTCCTACATTTCAACATTCCGTAAAATTTGCTATCTCCTTCCAAGTCAATACAGCTGTTATTCGCTATCACATACCCGAGAACAATCTAATCTACGGATCAATGGTTTTCTAATCGAAAATATTTTTCATAATTATCACTCCTCGAGTATAGGAAGAAATGAACGATCAATTAATTCTATATATGTACACCGGAAATGTGTGATCGAAGATAAATGACGGAAGATTCATTATTACACTGGAGTAAGGTTTGTTAAACTGGGCGTGACAGGCTGGAAATATTCACGATGGAATGATAAACTATTTACTCGATAAAATGCATCAAGTTCATTAAGAATGAACTTTCTTGAGAAATTGGATTGAGAAGATCGAAAAGGACATTAGAATCTGAGGAATAAACCGATACAGTCGCCATCTTCTTACAGCTGTTAAAAGTTGTATCTTGGATTGAATATTGAATAGATAAATCATCTGTACGATACTAACAGAAGAATGAAATTAGCCAAATAACGAACAGAATTTTTCATTTAACTAGATGCATATTTGAAAGGTTGTTAATCTGTCAAAATTGTATAATCGCTGATAACAGCCACAATTTAGTATTCGCGTAATCATAGAAAATTACGTTATGATTTTCGCAAGCTGCAGCAACAAACTCGTAATCACGAAACAGGCTCCACTGCAGTCTGATTACAGATTTTAATTAATTATCGAGAGATGGTAAAGAAATCGCACACAAAAAAACCGCCAATAGCGATTCGTTTAAGCATTGTGTAGAGAATAAAAGAAATAATATGAAAATGAGAAGTTCAGTGTAATTCATTCCGTCCTTAGATGAGATAAGTGTAAAAAATAATCACATTTTGATACGAATGATTGAAGATCAAAGATATTAGCGAATTTTACAGGAAACTGGACCATTTGTTGCATTGTTACGGCTTGTTTTTATCAAAGCCGAAACGGCGAAACGTACATACGTTAGAAATACAATGTTGGAGTATTTTTCGTTTCAATTATCTTATTCTTATGATAAAATCTAGTTCCTTTCAACGGATTTCGTGACACGAGAGTAGCCATTTGAATGATATTTTACATGAGATAGAATAAACATGCAAAGAAATTGATTCAGGCACTCACCAGAACTTTAGTAAATCTTCTTTCCAGTTCATTTTGATCTGGCATAGGTAATTTGGTACGTATGCTGAGACGGACATTGTGAGTTCTAGGTAATTCGACAGAGGGTGGAGATTCTCCTTTATTACTTTGTGAATTGCCCATTTTCAATTCATCATTCTGTTTCTTAGACTTCAAACAACAAAACACATTCACCTCACCATTCCGCATTTAAATAAATTTCTTAAAAGCAACAGGTATCTAATCCAAAAACTCACGGCGCGCACCGAATACCGAAAACACTACCAGTCATCGTAGCACAGGCAGAAATGCACCAAACGGCGGAGACAACGACTCAACACTACCGCACAACGAACGCAACATTAGTAGTAGAACATACACACATTGAAGACCGCACAACGCTTCGAGTTCGTAATAACCAGACGTACTTGATGTAATGCGAGGGGATGCAAGAACCAAGAAGCGAAGAGAAAGAACTTCAAGTGACAACATACCACTGAAACACCGTAGTGGTGAACTAACGTTATAAAAGATTGTAGTGTGTAGGATCACACACACCGAATGAATGAAAGACAGAGACGCAGCTATACACAATTACATATGTTAGAAAAGGATAGAAAAAATGAATGAGTGGTGAGTTTACATGGATGGTATTCTTGACTGGATAGTTGCGTTACTTGTTAAGATGACGTCACGATACGTCATATGCTGCGCATGCGTTCTACAACCGTTTTTTAAAAACCTAAATTTCAAGATTTGAAATTTGAAAATAATTTGAATTTTGATTTTGAATTGAAAATTTACAAAGGTTGTTTTTCCAAATTATAAAATGAATAAATAATTCGCCTGCAATGCTAATTTTATAATATGAAAAAGAAAGAAAAGTAAGTCGTCGAAAAGGTTTTTTGTTTCTCCAAGAAAACGAAATCAGTGAAATTACGATCGCGATCACTTTTTCAGTTTCACTATGAATAAGAATAATCGATATGTCCATAATTTAGTTCAGTACAAAAAATACAAACATAACGAAGTAATTTAGTCTGTAAAGGCTGTAATACATCAAATACATTGAGTGAATTAAATACACTTTTTTACTAATTTCTGACAGGCAAACATCTCTAAAAAAAAAACCACTAAACTGCTGTACAGTTACCGTCTGAGATTGAACCACGGTCTTCAGATTGCTATTATTGCATTCACACCATGAGTGAATCGCAAAATTCGACGAGTGTATAGTATTTTAAGATTATAATTATACATACTTAATGTATCCAGTTAAATAGGTATTAATAATTTTTTTTTGTACATCAAATGTAATCAAGTACAAAGTTGAAAATCGTTTCATTGGTTTCAATATTTATATTCGTTAAATTGATTGAAGAAAGTACCATACATCTTTTATGGTTGAGTCACTAGACTCGACAAGTGTATAGCACTTCGAAATTATTTTTTATTAAACATTAATGAAGCATTTTGGCGCTTGATTACACATGATATACAAAAATACTTGATTAATGTTTAGTTGAAAATAACCTCAAAGTACTATCAGTACTTCCGGAAACAATAAGGCGAGGTGTTGCCCAATCACAGCACATAATTTTATCCTCGTGACCGAGGAGATCATACAACGGCGTATTTGAACTATAAACAAAAACAAAAATTGATTACAATGGTTGTTTTTAATCGTAAAATTCCATTCAATCATAACATTGAAAATCATAACCTACCTTCTTATATCCCATAACTTGAGAGCATTATCGTAACTTCCCGAAACAAACAAATTCGGGTCAGTGTTCGACCATTTCACACATTGTACCCATTCTTTATGAGACATGAACGTTTTCTTCACTATGCTTCCTTCTACAAAAAATGAAAATTCATGAAAACGTAAAAGTACAAATTACGAAATAAATTCGTAAACATTTCTGGGAAATTTTGTAAGAACACTTTTACCCTACCATTTGATCTAGGATCATACAGTCGAACACTTCGATCAGCACCACACGTAATGATCAGGTTATTTAAAATCGAATAATTCGCATTGAAGAAAGACTTATTAGCAACTAATTCGGTTTTCATGCCACCGTATTCGATATCCCAAAGTTTCAAAGTGTGATCCCAAGAAGCTGATAGAACTTCTTCGTCACTGGTCCACTGAACAGCTGAAATCGCTTCTTTATGTCCTTTCAAAGTCGATTTCGGGATCTAAGAATAATCATTTATCAAATAAAAACGCCACCTAAGGTAAATCGTCTAGAAGAAAATTAGAAAAAATTACATACTCGGGTAAGTAAAGCATCCGGCTTTGATTTACGTCTTTTCGCAGCTATTTCTTCTTCTTCTTCGTTGAACGGAGCACTAGAATCTAAAATAAAAATAATAAATTCGGGATTATATTTATACTTTATATTCATAATTTTGAAAATATCAATTACTAACCAGTGGACCAAATTTTCAAGGTAGAATCCCAGCCTCCGGTAACAAACATTGATTTCGATGGCTGTACGTCAACACAATTAACCGTCCGTTCATGTCCCCGACAAATACACGTACTTTTCATATCATTTCGTTCAATATTCCATTCCCAAAGCAAAGCTGTTTGATCTTGAGATACGCTGCGATTTACAGTACGAATAAGTACCATCGAAAGTGAAAACATTCGCAGAAGTATTCGGTACGCATGAATTTACCTGACAAATGTAGTTACTGAAGAATCAGAATTATTTATCCATGATATTCCTTTTACTGGCCCAGTATGAACAACAGCACTGCTTAGATGTTTACCTTTCGTAGACCAAATATGTATTGAATTATCGTAACAACCAGAAAGGATCCTGTCATAGAAAACATACTAGAGTAAAACACATTCAAATTATTATCTGATGAGTAGTAAAACGCATACCATTTATCAGAAGCGTGAACAGAGGATACCCAATCGTCATGTTGTAAACAATCCAAAGGTTCTGGAGAAGGCACAGCTTCGATATATTCAATTAGAATTTCACGTTCGGCAGGAATTCCATTCGTTGTGAGGTATTCGTTCAATTTACAACGTAATAGTTCTTCGTTGACAACAAAATCGAACTGTAATTTTTGTTTTCCACTGATGCTATCACTTTCTATAGGCAGAGATCAAAATGGACTCGGAGTTATAAAATCATGAAATCAATCAACGCGTTGATAAGTTTTACATACCAGAAATCAATTCATTCAACAATTCGTTTAGACCTGTGGTAGTGATATCACTCGGAACATAATATGGAGTATCCGATATGGCAAACCTTGGACGAAAAAGCACAATAAATTACTAATATTTTAATAAAAACATGAACGAAATTGAAATAAGAAAACATACTTTGGTTGTTTGGTGATGAATTTGATCTGCAGTTGCGAATCCGAAGTGCTTGGTTGAGCCATTATCAAGTGATTAATTAGGAAGGGAATTTCTAACACGGTTCTTCAAAACATCGTTTTTACAACTCAATTATAGAAATACCAATGCTTCATTAATAAATGAGAGAAAAGCGTACCACAATACTTGTTTTTATAAAAAAATTCAATTTTGCAGTTTTGCACATTTGCACGTGCACTGATAATACAAAAGAAAACGATAAGAAAGGTTTACGAGAAGTTAACTAGCGAATCTACTGGGTTAAAAATCAACTAAACTTCAAATAAATTTTTTTTTTACAAAATTTTTTTAAATTGATTTCCAATATTCCACTGCTCAAAGTTCATCCCAACAACATTGTTATTTGTTTTAATTTCAGAATATTTTATTTTTGTTTCATGACTATATTTTCTCGCTGTCCGCAGCTTCCGGCCCGGAAGAGTCTGCCCAAAACGTTGGAGTAAAAAAGTCGAAATTACATACTAAAAGACGTCGAAAAAAAGTACGTTTTGTGAAAACTACAAATAACTGAAGAAAATTTAATATGGTTCATCTGTGTTTTTCGAATTTCTTATCTTGTATCTTTCATTTTCCAAATGAAATACATAAAAACATTTTATGCATACTTACTATATTCTTATTCTTCAAACGTCTTGAAAAATTTTCTTCTCGCTGATTAGTGATTTTATACTCATCTACTTCGAAAAGAGAAACGCCGCTGCTTGAAATGTATAATCATCCAATTTATTTTTCAGCGATGTGTATAGCCGGTAGTTTTGACTAATGGGGGATTTTTTTTTTGAAAAATACCTACCAAAAAAACAACCGCGGTCATTTAGAGTAAGAAATATTTCTATTTGAATGAAAGAAAATTTACTTGCTCAAATCTACTTTGAATAGAGAACATCTCATGAAAAATTTGAGCTTTTAGCCTTCACCAAGGTAGAGACTTAGAGACATAAAAGGCTACATAGGTACCTATTACCTACATCCCTCTTGAAAAGTCACTCACTGTTTTACGTCATTGCCCTCTATCAGGAAGTTGAAAAAAATGCGGATTAGAGCTCAGAATATTTCCTAGGTAGATATTTGAACTTGGTAAAAAATCAAAATTAGTGAAAACTTCAAATTCGTCTTCCTTGTCGCTATTAAACTTACTTTAGGAAAGCGATTTTTCTTCAATTTTTTCTTTCAAGTCCTTTTGTAATCGGATTTCCACTTGATGGGCAATACCAATAATTTTCAAATTATTGCCTTATATTACAGAAATGGAAGGAGGATTTGTCATTTCTCAAAGATTAAATTTCTGATTAAAAACATCAATCATTGATCTAGTTTCGATTTTTTTTTTTTCGAAAATTGATGAGAAGGTATGAAGGTAGTTAGGAGAAGAAAATGACTCCAGGAATGTTTAAAAATAATATCAAATACACATTTTCATAACAAATGTTTTGGTCAATTCATAAATTCATATAACAACGATAAAAATATAAAACAATCATAAGAAATTGTAACAATAACACATCTTGAGATAGGAAAGTGACTTATAACAAATGCATATTAAAATCGTATGATTACGTTGGAAAATTTTTACGATAATCATAATACAAAACAAATAGGTACATAAATAAATATAAATACGCAGATTTAAAATTAAAAAGGCAGTTAACATAGATAAGTTGAATCATACCTAAATGTAAATTATGTAGGTAGGTACATTAAATGCGAGGGATCCATCATAAAACAATGTTAATTTCTGAATTTTGATATGATAAATTACTTATTCATGAACCAATGAAAAAAATAAAGGTTGAATGGAAGTTGACCAGATGACCAGAAAATAATCGAAATGTTGGCCATTATTGGTGTAAACTAATGAATCAATTTATACTACATACGTACGCATCTAAAAGTAGGTAACAGATTACATCACAAATCTTGTTTTAATTCGGAATCGACAATTAACGTCATATAACCTAATTTTGCAGCATTCACATTTTCTGCACAAGCTACCACTTTAAAATAAACAATATCAGAATCCGAATGAACGTCATTTTTCTCAGTTACTACACAATCCCTATTTTCTGAAATATTCATATCGCTGATTTCCTCATCGTTTGATATTCTATAATCTTCAACATCTTCTTCGGCGGATTTTTCTTTAACAAAAATTTCATGAACAATTTCTTCAGAGGAAAATTGTTCGTGATTATTACACTTATCTTCGGTATTTTCCTTGATTTTTTCAAAAGATTCCGGCTCCAATTTTTTATTTTTTTTCGAAGCTAAACGTTTTGGTTTACTTTTTTCTTTACGACTACTTTCCCTCGAAGATGACGGAGAATCTTTATAATTTGAATTATTAGCATCTACTTCAATACGAGGTAATTTAGATTCACTCGAATGTTGCTTTATATCACAATGCACTTTAAGCGAGTTCGATTTTTCCTCTTGGAAAACAGCTATTTCGTTTATATGACTCAGAGATAAGGTTCTCTTATTAGGCCTAAATGATACGCTCTTGGAAATTTTCGGATTTAAAAAACATTCCGAAACTTGAACGCTGATTTCTCTTTTGTTTTCCGCGTTATCGACGGGGGTAAATATATGGACACTGGAGTCGTCTCGTTCGACAACGTGATTGTACGAACATTCTCCGGAAAATTCGTTTATCATTAGTTGCGAAATTGTTTCTCTTTGTTGCGAGTCGTCGTTTTGAGAAGATTTCATCGTATGATTGGCTCGAGAAGCTCGGAGATATTCTCTGGTATTCAGTTGTGGACGGAATAAAATAATGAACATCTGTAAAAATGTAAAATTTCAAGTAGAAATTGTTGAAAAAATATTGGATAAGAGAAGTTTTCTCACCGGTAGTAAAATTTTGAACCACAATAAACGAAATCAAAGAAGGTACAACCGATTTCAAAAGTTGAATTTATTTTTCGAGTTTTGAGAAATTTTTGGAAATTGAAATCCTTCTAAAGTTTAAAATAGGGAAATCGAAATATGTAGTTGAAGCGGTTTTGAATGGTTCTGGAATCTCCAGAATATTTTAATATTTTTCAGCTTTAAAAGGAGGCCCAGGAAATGGTTCAAATGAATTTTGATTCCTTATATGCGTACGTCTCATTTTTGACCTCTCGTACCAATATGAATCCCTCTCACAAATTTTTCAATTTTTGAAAATATGATGTTTACAGAAAAAAATATAGGTTTGACCAGGCAATTAAGAATTTTTGAAACTTGATTTTTAATTATGTAATCGAACAGTCTAGGTATAGGTCCCCGGTAAACATTTTTTGCGTTTTTTTTTTGCGATCTTTTTGCGTTTTTTCCAACCAAAACGCAGCCAAGAAACGCAGACTTAATGACTTTTTAACGACTTTTTGCATTTGTCGAAGGTGATGTTGACTGGTCAAACGAGTTTCTCTTGGCATGATAATGAGATGAAACTAGTTGTCTTTTGCGTTTTCGTTGCGTTTTCGATGCCAAAGCGCTACAAAAACGCAATTGCGTTTTGTCCAAGAAAACGCCTGCGTTACGCGAGCGTAACGCAGGCGTTTTTCGTGTTCTTTGCATACCGGGTCATTATTATGGGTAATCTCTGTTTGCAGATGCTTGAGCATTTTTATAGCTTTTTTTTTAAGTGATAAAATTTTCTAAAAGCTCCAGGTCTTGGGAATTTTTAAAAATAAATTTGGTAGATTAAAAATAGGATACGTATTATATCAAATTCAAATTCAACTCCTTATCTTAGTTAAATCAAATTTTCAAATTTTGCTTTGATTTTTGAAATTCCCCGAAATTTAAAAAATGTACTTGACTGTTCGAAATTTTTTATATGTATCTTTTTGCATGTATTTTAAACAAATTTTTGTTATGGATAAAAATATTATCGCCGGTTTGGGCACTTAATGATGAACTTACAGATCTGTAAAATAAAGCGAATACGATAACAATTCCGTTAAAGTTGGTAACAAGAGCTACGACATTTTCACGAATGAGTATATCTGATGTCATAAAATGGATGATCAGCATTGCTATCCATGAAATCAATGTAAATCGGATGCTAAAAACTGAAAAAAATTAATGTAAAAATTGGAAAAAAACATATATAGAAAATGATAACGATAAGAGATGAATAACTAGATCATGCTCACATATTTGAGGAGAATCGTTGAAGATTTTAGGCGTATTAGTAATTTTTTTCGTTCGCGAATAGCAAAGTATAATACTCGTCAATGGAAATAAATACGCTATGAAGTATCCTATTTCCAATGTAGTGAAAGCTGAACACAGTTTTATTTTGGTATCTTTATCACGAAAATGAAACGTTACTTTTCTGGGGTCGATGAAATAAGTCCATATCACTGATTTTATTTTCTGTAAAAAATTTAATTTTCAGAAAACTGATATTTTCAATAAATAAAATACTCGAGCAGGCAAATTGAAAACAAGTACCTGAATGCAACACAGTCCTAAAACCAATAATATGAAAGCCGAACTATTCATATTTTTATAATGCGAAGATAAATCGAAAATTCGAACTATTCGATACGACTTCCAAAATAAGGTTCCATAAATTAATACGTATCCAATTCCGCTAAAATAACTGCACAAAAAATAGAAACGAAAAAATATCATTTCATTCAGTAAAGATATTTATCTACAAGACAAGAAATCAAATTAGGTAGGTACCTTTGCATCGAGCAAACAACCTCATCAGGATCCAATAAAAATGAATATGCATTGGCATGCAAAAACAATGCCCCCACCAGCACAAGTATTTGGGCTTCTCTTGAAGATGCTCGAACAATAGCAGTATTGAAATTACACATATACACCGTGATGGTAGTTACGACGTTGAAAAATCCAAAAGCTGTGCTACTGATGATGGACAGCGTGTAAAATTCACTTCTAACATGGACTGCTTCCAAATCAATACACGATTTTTGGTCTTTATCTGGTTTCGTGCCTAATTGGCAACGTTTACACTCGGTTTCATCTGAAGGTAGCACAACCTAAAATGAAATAATACTTTTCAGTGAAATTTTTTTAAAAGAATAGGTACCTATCTATTCAAAATTCTAAAAAAAAAGCGATAATTACACATGCTTTCAAAAAATTGGTCAATTAGATAGGTAGGTACCTACTACATATATTAAAATTATTTAAGAAAAATTTACTTCGTATTTCGAACAAGCGTTGCATTTCCAACAACATTTATCACCATTTATGTATTTTTTTACTTCTCCTTTTTCACAGACCTCGCTGCATGAAGACGGTGGCATTTCCGTTTCATTTATTTTAAATTGTAAATCTAAAAATTATTTGCTAAAATTAGAATTTTAATATATTTAGAAGTACAAAAATCTTCAAAATTTATAACATTATCGAACGGATTCATCAGAGGAAAAGGAGAAAGGAGGGGGAGGAAGGGAGGGGAATTTCTCTCAAATGGTTAAAAATGTCATGAAAGGTGTTTTCAAAAAACGACTATTTTTTTCATTTTTTGATCGTAATTTTTTAAAGAGATTTTATAAGTACATCATTAAAATATCTCCATACCTATGTATAAAAAATTCTTTCAGAAATCACATAATTTTTTGATTTCATTCGTCACAGCCCCTTTCATTTTTGTTTCTAAAATCGTCCTCAGGATCAGCTACTGTATGATTTCACTTTTCCCATTTTTAAAAATTTTCAGAAAAATGGCAATTTTTTCACTAAAAATTTCAAAATTTTCAAAGGAATTTTCCCAAAAATTGATTTACAAAAAGACGAATCAAAGAAAAAGTACTTATCCTTATTTTCCAACGGCACTTTGGGTGCTCGGCTCGGTTCGGTCACTTTCGTGTGACTTGCCTTTTTTATGTGATTACGCGAGCCTGTTTTACGGATGATTTTTTTTCAAAGTCCACATTCCGACGTTTTTTTTTAACTTCAAATTTTTCCTTGACGAGGTCTGAAACTCTGAATTTTTTTCAACTTTTAATTTTAAATAATATTTCTTTTTCTTGACGAGGTCTAAATTTTTTACGAATTTTTTTTCAACTTCAAAAATCAAAATTTTTCTTCTTGCGTTTTTTGTGTGATTACGTGTCGAGCCTATTTTACGGATGATTTTTTTTTTCAAAGTCCACATTCCGACGTTTTTTTTCAACTTCAAAATTTTTCTTGACGAGGTCCAAATCTAAATTTTTTACGAATTTTTTTCTCAACTTCAAAAATCAAAATTTTTGTTGACGTGGTTGATTTTTTTTTCAACTTCAAAATTTTTCTTGACGAGGTCTGAATTTTTTCAACTTCTAAAAATAAGATTTCTTGACGAAGTCAAAATTTTTACGAATTTTTTTTTCAACTGAAGCATAATTCGTACAAAGGGTATATAAGTCAAGAAACTGAAGAAATACAAATGGTATAAGTCTTAAAAAACTGTATATTATGAGAAAAGAGAATTTAAACAAAGTTACATTTCAATTGAAGTTTGGAAAAGTATTTAGAACAAGTCAAAAAATTTGAAGTTGAAAAAAATTTCGACCTCGTTAAGAAAAATTTCAAAGTCGAAAAAAAATCAACCACGTCAAGAAAAATTTTGATTTTGAAGTTGAAAAAAAAAATCGTAAAAAATTTAGACCTCGTCAAGAAAAAGAAATATTATTTAAAAGTTGAAAAAAATTCAGATTTCAGACTTTGTCAAGAAAAATTTTGAAGTTGAAAAAAACTGGACTTTGAAAAAAAATCATCCGTAAAACAGGCTCACGTAATCGCGTAAAAAACACAAGTCACACGAAAGTGACCGAACCGAGCCGAGCACCCAAAGTGCCGTTGGAAAATAAGGATAAGTAGAAAAAGTGATTGAAAAAACTAGAAAAAAATTCAAGATCTCGAAAAATGGATTTTAAATTCGATAGATTATTATGAGGGAACAAAATAACAGTGGTAAAAATTAGCTAATTTTCTACTTTTCAAGTTTTCATAACACAGGAATTTTCAAAAAATTATAATACTTCCAAACGAGAATTTTTATGTTTAGGTATACAAACTCATTTCAATTCAACCAAAAAAAAAAAAATTATTGAAACAAACAAATTGCAACAAATCGGCTATTTCCATAGATTTTTAAATTTTTGAAAAATGGCCATCTTTTAAGCACTCAAATGTCCTTGGAAATTCTCTGTATATTCCAAAGAGTTGGGTGTTTAATAATTACAAAGCTATATTTTCAAAAATCGACTAAAAATGTAAGGAAATAGTGGAAACCTGATTTCTACATGTATTTCAAGAAACTCTCATTTTCATAGAGAATTTTAAAGATTCGAAGAAAAATTTATCAAAAATTTCATTGAAATGGTATAAAATGGGTTGAAAAAAAGAAGAAAATTTAAATAAAGTTGAAAAGATTTTTTCTTCAAGTTTATGGGTAACTGACAATTCATTGTACCTATTTAGAACTGCAGTAGATAGGTAGGTAGGTAAGTGTGTCAGTACCTATATTAAAAAATTGTGAATTGTTATAAATGTTTGACAAACAGAATAAGAAAATCAAGCATAAGGAATGAAAATTAAAAAAATCAAAAATTCATCAATATTCATCACCTTCTAGACTCAAAATCAGCTCTCCATTTTCATAATTTCCAACTTTTACCCATTTGAACACTCCAGGTGAGGTTTGTTTATAATGAACGATGTTGTAACGAGCAGGACCATCGCAATTCTGATCAAATTGAAATTCATCTCCGGAGAAATCTAAATTTGGCATAAAAAATTTTAAGTAGGAAAGTATCTTAAAAAAAATAAATGTCTGAAATTTCCAAGAAAAAAATTTACCAACCAGTAAAATTAACTCTTCTGATGTATTCCAAAAACATCGATCCTCTACTTTTCCACATTTCGTCACAAACTCCCTTCACATTTTTACCGCATAAATCAGCATGCATATTGATTAAAGCCTGACCAAATCCACAGGTTGCCTGATGCACGAATTGCAGCTGATTCTCAATTTCAACGCTGTGCACTTCGAGATGTACATTCGAAAGACATGGTTTTTGGAAATGCATATTGAAAGGAGTATCTGGTACGAATGGCAATCGACACTCGAAACGAATTTCCCAATATTCTAAAAAAAAAAAATAATAAAAAAAATTCCTTGAACCAAGCACCACATTAAATTTCCATCCAAAATAATCAACCCTACCAGCAAAATACGGATTCGCATTATCCTTATAAGTACGTTTGTAAAAATACTCCTCAAAACCATCGACAGGTTTGGCCTGCGGTTGGACGGAAATCGTTCCCTCGACAACTTCTTCATTCCCATCGGAAACCAAATCTCGAGCACTCCAACCATCCGAACCGATCCAAGAAAATCGATTAGTAATATTTAAACGTTTCACCGCTCTCATTATTCCGGCCACTTCCTGATCCGAAGCAAAAACGATAACTCCTGCAGAAGAAAAAAAAAAACCAAAATTATACAACGTCAATTCCAACTAATTAGTATTCGTATTAAGTACATTGTTGATACTTCATAATACACGGTACGAGAATCCCATTTCCATTTTTTGTCGGATTTTCTCCCAAATGAAGGAAAATTCGAGCCGGTGCTCGACCCAATTTTAAGAACGAATGGTAGTGCATTTTATTCACATAATGGTATTTCGAGAATACGACTATAAAGGATTATATCTTTTTACCAAACTTTATACAACCTTCTGCGTCCTTTTCTGGCCTATATGAACCGATTAATGCCATACTTGGATAGCGAAGCTGTTTTTGTGGCAGATTTATGTCGCAGAAGAGGAAATCACATCGGTACAAAAAAAGGGCGGGGTTGAGTTTCGAGAGAAGCTCGAATAAGGGAAGGATGAAAATTACGAAAATCTTTGATTATGAGACATATCGATATAGAGATTTATTATCATTTATAAACGTATTAATGTAGAAATTAATTTAAAAATCGATGGATTGTACAGGCCATCTCTGCTTATAAGAAATTTGACCCAAATTTCTAATTTTTTTTTTACGCGGTATCAAAAAATTTTACGAATTCGTTTCAGAAACATTCCTACACGATATAAATTTTGGACAGGAAAAAGGAAAATTTAGCTGTTGGTGAAAGGAGATCTGTATTTTTAACTTCTTTTTTTTTCTATCTCTTTATACCTATCTAGTGTGTAATATATGCCTATTATTTGGTAATGAATACATAAGTCTTTCAGTGGTAAAATTAGGGATAAGCAACCCTCTTTTTTTGGCCCATTTTTTTTTTATTGAAATGTGAAATATTTATATTCTATCTATTGAAATTGATACACACCAATAAGTTTTACATTTCTCAATATAAATGTTGCATTACGAGTAAATTACGAGTATTATATCCGAATTGTGCCAAAATACAGTGTGAACCATACAAATACCTTATCTTAATGTATAATTTAAGATGGCTTTTAGAGTGCTAAAAAATGTCGATTTCTTGTGGTCTTGTAGTGTTTTTTGGATAATTTCCAACATTAAAAATTACTACATCCTCCTTATTGAATTTAAAGTAAATTTCGATTCGAAATGTAAAAGGTATCCATTTGTACATTATAAAAATGGTAGGATTTTATAAAAAAATGGAAATATTTTAAAATTGAAAATTTTCAGACATCAATTTGAAGGTTAATATTGCAAAAAAAAAAAATTAAAATCGATAAAAACTGATTTTAAAAAATTTTCCAGATTAATTTTTTCATTGCACTGGTTCAAAAGTTCTCTAAAAAAAATCGATAAAAATTTAAATACAAAAACACAAAGACCATAATTTTAATGAAACTGTGTATCACAAAAATAAACAATCAAAAATACATAAAACTAAAGCAGGTGCAATAATCACCCTAAAAAGGGCTCACTGAACAATTCGTGGAAATTTTTCAAACGCTTTGTCACTTGGATTACGAATGAAAAATACAGCTAAATAAATTCTTTCGAAAATTTCCATTATTTATAGACAGACGTAGGTACCTACTTAAATTAATCAGATTTAAAAACTCAAATGGTAAAATTACCTCTAGCCAACGGTTTAGTCAACAGTTTTGCCACCACTTTATCATAAAAGGCTTCATTTGGAACGCCTGAATCTTTCAATACTTTCTCTTTGATCGCTATGCAAATTTTACGCTCGTTCAAAACTTTTTCCAATTCTTCCAGTCCCTATAGTTTCAAATGCAATACAATAAATTAGGTACGTATAGCTATGTATTGTACTGGTGAATCTACATAAGCTTTCAAACGCCTGCAGTTGACGATGAATATCGTCTTTTTCTTTTTTTTTGTACGTGCTTTATTTTATAGTGCTTATAAAGTGTATGGTATTCGGATTCCTAAGAGCGAAATTGAAATTTAAGATTATTTATTTTACCTTTATACCGTAATTCGATTCTTCATAAATTACAGATACGTAGGTCCATTTCAACTGATCTATTATTTTCGCTATTACTTGAACTTGATAGTAATCCGAAGGTATTGTACGGCAGAAATAGTCGTATTTGTGTTTATTGCTGAGTTCTGGACTGGTCGAGAATGGTGAAATCTGAATAAAAAAATTATATTTCATTAGAAATGATCGATTGCGTTAAAGAGTGAGTTTAATGGGTGGTTGCTTGTGCCAGAATTTGATTCCAGAGAATGTGATTGAGGGGAAATGGCTGCCTATATTCGAAATTTAAGGGGAATTTCAAATGAAGAAAATGAGCAAAACATTAGAAATTGATAATTTTTTAGCGATTTTTTGTACGCTTCAAAACTGAAAAAGTTGAACATTTATCGAAAAAAAAAAAAACATTAAAAAAATAATCGTGGAAATGAATCGAAAATAGGTATGTACTTCAAAAACTGAAAAATTCAGTATAATAAAATTTTGCGTAATATGGACATTGAAGACGTCAAAAATTTACAATGATTTTATGTTTGTTTTTTTTACTGAAATGCTGAAAATGTAACTGAGTTTTTTAAATTTTAATGTTAGGCAAAAAATCCCAACTGCATAAATATTTAATTTTTTAAATTATTCTATTTAGGTACCTATTAAAGTTATTCATTTTCACAACAACTTTGTAAAAGATTTTAAAACTTTTTTTGGATCAACCGATTCGAAAAGGAGGAAGTACAGGGGGCCACAAAAAGTCACATGATTGTCATCCTATGAATTTTAAAAAATCGTTCAAAAAAATCGATCCAAAAAGGAAGAACCACGAGGCTTCAAAAGGTCACATGATTTCCATCATAAGAGTAAGAATTTTTGAATATTTTTTGTTTTAAAAAATGTAAGTAAATAGGTATTTAAAACTTTTCCGCATAAAACCTCATCATTGGAACTTGGTCAAAAGATCTTGAAAATTTCATCCTGATCCGAATGAATTTTCGCTCTTCTTTGAAATTGAACGTACATATTCTCTCATTTCGAATCAGTGAAAAAGTCACTGGAAAGAGTCAGAATTGCAGTACAGGGAAAATCAACGAAATTTTTTGATTTTCAGCGGATTTTTGCTTATTTTTCAAAGACTTTTTCTGATTTTCCAAAGAATTTCAGACATTTTACTGACTTTTCAGGGAATTTTCATTGATTTTCCTGCAATTTTTCTCACTGTTCGCTATCAGTAATTTTTAAAACTGATTCATTACTGTGCTGCAATTCTGTGTTTCAGTTATTTTTGATCATTTTTACAGATTTATAAAATAAGAGTCGTAAGAGTTCGGCAATTAACGAGTTTTTTTTACGAATTTTATTTTTTTTGACCACATTACACCTACTTATTTTTGGATTTTTCGAAAACAATTATGTGCAAATGTACTTACTTATACTTAGAGATGTAGTAAAATATTGTATGGAAAAAAATTTCATGATCCCATCTCTTCACCGCCCACTCAGAAAATAATTAAGGGAGGGCTGAGAATTTGAGAAAAATTTGGGTAAGGGGCCAAATTTCAAATTAGTAATTTTTCACTGATCTTTCAGTCAAAAATCATTCATTTTTCCTGACAGATTGGAAATTTATTGAAGAATTTGTAATTTTAATCTGAAAAATTATCAAATTTTAAAATAAAAAGATTAAAATATGTACTGCCCGAGTGATGCGAGGGCGAAATTTTTTTGAATAAATACTGTTTGAAAAGTAAAAAAACGCACTTCCTTATATTTTTGCAATAAAAAATATTTTTTTCGAGCTGAAGGGGAACTTGAGCCCACTGAATCCTCCCTTGGGTGCGCTTATGCACATTTCCTTTTTCTGGAGAATTTAAAAAATGTTTCAACCAAGAAAAAATTCAGAAAATTCAGGAAATTCGTCTGTAAAAATTTTCAAATTATATTTACAATCGGCGAAAATTTAAAAATCTTTGGACTACCTTTTCAGGGACAAAGAATATTAAATGAATGGTTCCGTAACTCAGGCCGGGGTCAGGCCAGAAAGTAGAAAATTTTTTTAGGAGTAAGTTTCACGTTACCAATGTTTTGGGTGATTATGTCTTGATCGATTCAAGGGCTGATTTCACCAGCTTATTAGGAAATGTCATTTTGATCTAAAACGGACTTTGAAAGGAAGATGAGGGGTTAAATTGAGAAATTAAGTCAAAATCTAGACTCAACAGATCGTCAAAAATAAAAATTCAGGACAAGAAATTGAAATATTTAAACTAATTGGAAGATTTGAAAAAAATGAGCCTTTACCCATCTGAAGAAGGGCTAGGAATTTTTTACTGTTATCAATTTTGTAAAAGCTGTTCCAAGTACTTAGTCACACCTTTATGATGCTACAGCTAAGCTTTTAAAAATTTTCAATTCAATTTTGCATACCTCCCTGATCCACTCACTTTGGAGTTGGATACTTACAACTTGTCTCACCTTTTACAAACAGATTGAAAATTTGTAAACTGCAAAATTAAAAATTTCTAAAATGTTTTCGAATCAAAATCATTCATTTTTTCACCCCGATTTTTTTTTTCGTTCTTTACAAATCGGTTGAAAATTTGCAAACTACAAAATTAAAGATTTCTCAAATTTTTTCAAAATAAAATCACTCATTTTTTTACCTCAATTTTTTTTTAGTAGAACTACTTATGGAATAAACGTAATTTTTCCCTTATCAGTTTCTCGTCCCTCGCAATAAAATGAAGCAGCCAATTAAATCAAGAAAAAATATTCAATTTTACGTTCTGCAACTTGCTGAACTTTTTTTGCAAAATAATAAAAGTTATATAATTTCAATAAAAATAACAATGGGTCAGGGAGTAATAGAAATATTGCACTTTTCTAGCAGAAAAGACGAAGCCACCTGAAAATGGCTTTACTTTAGGACTTTCGATTTTTTTGAGGGATCCTACACTCATAGTGAACTGGATATTTTATAACTTTTGTTAAAAATAAAGTATGTTTTTTTTCTTTCTGCTCCATCCTAATTATAACAGTATTAAAATTTCTTTTGATAGTACCCTGGCTATATTTCAATCTGGCTCAAATGCATAATTATTCTTATTGAAGTTCTGAGAAAAATACGACATAAAACTCACCATTGGTATTTTGAATAAACGTAGCAAATTAGAAACTTGAATGGATGTTATACTCGAAGGAGCTCCAACCACACCCCAAATCGGTTTCGTAACTTCCGAGCATTGCGAATCTTTTCCATTGTTATCCAGGTAATGTAAATTGGCTGAAAAATTAATTTAAAAAAAAAAAAAATCATCAAACAGAAATATCTATCAATTTTTATACAAAAATGAAATCAAATATCTAAACAATAAACTAGAAAAAAGCTCATTATTTTTCGATCAAATAAAATATAAATTTTAATAAATCCATAATTTAAATTTCAACGAAACACCAGCATCTCCTCACAAAAAATAATACCCGATTCCAAACCACGTCATAATTCATTCCCAAGTTGAAAATAATTTCTTATTTTCTCACCTTCAAAACAGGAACCTAGGAATTTGAATCCGAGGAAAAAATTCATTATAGATCGTAATACTCACTCACTTTTAATGAAATCTAAAGCCATCTCCAATCCGTACGTATCCGTGTCGCAATCGTCCAATATATGGGCGCCTATTTTAAACGGCATATGCGGATCTTTATTAATCATCTGCAACGTATACAGCATTACTTCCAACGCTTGCACCCCTCCTTGAGCCATTATGGGTCCGCATAATTTGTCCCCTTCGCCTCGAGAATGAACCATCATTAAGCCACCTATAATAACGTCGCCTTCTACCGAGACTACTCGTTTTATTGGCCATTTCATTATTCTTTTTTCAGAGCTCGCGTATGGAGCGGCGAAAGATGAAGAAAAATTAACAACATCACGTTTGGCGAAACTTCCGGATACCGGAACCGGCGGGCTAATTGAATGAGAAATGATATTCGTATTTTTCTTCTCAACGTCGCCGCTCCCTCCGGCTGTATCGTTATTACCAGACGAATAAGTCGAATCAAAACTTCGCAAACGTGATGCCAGCAAATTATAAACCGTTTCCGTCACATGCGGGTAGCTCGTCGAACTATCATCGTCGCTGGAATTCGTAACGGTGAAATTTTTCGTATTTCCATCTCGAATTTTATATTCGTAAGTGTACTCTCTAGACAGATCAAATTGATCTCTATTTCGTGTCATATAAGCAGGTTTCAAATTTCCTTGAACCGTCGTCCTTTTGAATCGATTCCGAGAAAAACCAATTTTTCTTCCGCGTCCGCCGGATAGACTGTCAGCTCGGACGGTTTTGTTGGTTTTTTTAAAAAATTCACCGGCCGCGTACGTACGATCGATATTGGCGGATTTTTTGTGCATATGTCGAAAATCGTGGTGGAAGTTTTTCAAAAGTCGATTACTTTTTGTTCGTTTTCTACGAATAGAAACAATAGGAGATGGTTTTCGCATCGGCGTTATACTCGTACCAGCGTATAACCTATTTTTATAATTTCTACGAGCGAAATCGGCCGACGTATTTTTTATCGTTTTAATGCGCTGGCTCTCTTTTGATTTCACTGTTTTACTGATAAAAAGCCCGCCAAAAAAATCTACAAAAGGAATCGTCGACCTTTTACTTTCATTGTACACGTTCGAAAATTCATGCGAGCCATAAACACCACCTCCGCCGCCTCCGCTTCTGCCACCGCCGCTAAAGGGTGAAATTAAATACGACTCGTTCTTTATATCTTTTGTTTTTTCATCATACATCAAGTTGGAAATTCCAAAAGGCATTTTAGAGCTTGTTAATGTTACGAAAAAAATGTGATGAATTGTAAAAGCAATTACAATGACGAACGGTTGGAAAATCTTTAAAATTTTCATTTTACGACCTAGCGATGGTTTTTAACGTTTCGTTCTCATCGGGCTACCTATTCATCTGTGAACAGCAAAAAAAACAACAAAGTTTCGAAAATAATTAATTTACTATTCTGATCATCTAGAAAGTAATAAAATAGAAAGTTTGAAAATTTGTTCGCAGTCACGCGACCCGAGTATTTGAAATATCGCATGCATATGTTAATAATAATAATAATTAAGAGGGCATAAAAAATACCATTTGCAAAAGTCTAAACAAAAATACCACCTACTGGCGATATATTCCTATGTATTGTTGGTGTGTTTATTTTTACTTTTTAGTTCTGCTTTCATATAACCTTGCCCTTTAAACGTTTTTATTCCATTTGAGTAATTTAAATAATCAAAAGGGTGTTTTGAAAACACAATTTTTTTTTTTGATTCTCAAAGTGGAAAATGGGGCATTGAATTGCATTGATCTCATCTCATCCGTCAATATTTAGAAAAAATATCAGATTTTATTCAATAAATTTTATTCAACTCAAAAAATTGTTTAAATCTTGAAAAAAATTCACAAAAGATGATTTTTGACTGTGTAAGTAGATATAAGAAGCCCTTTGACCTCAAAATCTTCTCTCTTCTCATCGATCTATACTCTCTAAATCTGAATCAGTAAAAAGCTGAAAATTGACTGATTAAACAGCGAAAAGTGTGCAACTGTTAATCACTGAAATTTAACTGTCAATCAGTGAAAAATTACTGATTCAATTGGTGAATTTTCATTTTTGAATCAGAGATCTTTTTTTAACTACTGAAATGAATCAGTAAAAATTTCAATTTACTAATTAAATCATTGATTAATTACTGATTCAATCGGTAAATTAAAATTTTTACTGATTCATTTCAGTAGTTCAGTAGTTGAAAAAATATAACTGATTCAAAAATGAAAATTCACCAAAATGAATCAGTAATTATTCACTGATTTTTACAGTTGCACACTTTTGGCTTTTAATCAGTTAATTTTAACTGATTTAAATTTAAAAAGTAAGAAATATGGACAGTTGAAAGTTCTTCATGACAAAAAAGTATAAAGACAACTTCATAATTGAAGAAACAAAAAAAAAACTACAGGAAACGACAGTTTTTGATAGGTATTTGAAAATGGTCTTTTTGCGTATTTACGGCAAACTGATTATGCAACTTAATTCACACGTACATAATGTGGCCAGTCATCTTAAATTTACGGCAAACTGATTATGCAATTTAATTGACTTACAGCTCGTGAAAATTACATACTTACTCAGTACAGTTTTTATGTTTTCTTATCAATTTCAACATTTTTTTTTTTTTAATTTGACTATTTCTCTAAAATCTGATTCATGTATTTTAATTTGAAAATATGCCCATCCACAAAGGACAGTGGAGGTAACGATTGCTACCTTTCTTTTTTTTAAAATGCATTATTGACCGAATTTTATGGTGATAAAGAATATAATTGAACAAAAGTGATAAAAATGGAAAATTTTCGTTTGGAAAAATCATTAAATGTCTTAAAAAGTTTCTGAAAGGTGAAATGCACCCTTGCTTCACTCGAACATATTTCTTATCTTTTTTTTTTATTCGTTCTAAATCTTAGAAAATTAGTCCAAATACATCCAATTTCTCAATTTATACAGTCAAACCTCATATGGCTTCATTTTTTGAAACCCATTTTAGCAATGTTGCCAATATTTGTTTCGTTCTTCCTTCAGGAAATCCAAAAGATTAAAAAAATTCCATCCTCTTTCAAATTATTCTTCAGATCTGATTTTTTCTGTTTGAAAAACTGCACTTTCAGTAAGAAAATATGAGATCAAAGTTCATATAATTTTTTTTTTTGAAAAAAAAAAAAAAATCAAAATCAGAAGAAATATCCAAGGTGCCTACTGACAGAGTAAATTTTTTTCCCCAATTTCAGATCCTTCCGCAATAAACCTAATTTTTCTATTCCTTATGAAGATCATTTGAAGTTAATTGAGAGTGTTTTTTTAAAAACATAATATTTCTTCAACTTTGAATTCCCCAAATAAATTAATGCTTCTGACATCTTGTTTGCAATTTTCCAGCCTTTTCCCCTCCTATCTCATTAGGAAATCTTGCAGTCGGTTATGCTTGAAAATCTGACAATTTTTTTTTTTTTGAAAATTCAACTAGAAATTTTTTTGAAAAATTCATCGAAAATGGTCTTAGTGAAAAAGTTTTTTACTCAAACCTTCCAAAGTACTACTATTTGGGACTCATTTCTCAGATATCGGGAGGTAATTGGAAAATTATTTTTTCACCTACCTATTATTTTTTTTTAATTCTTGAAATTATTTCTATTTGGATATTTTTATGATCTTCACCGTTCTCAATTCATTGAAAATTCCTTCCAATACTCCAAGAGCAAGCAGAAATTGGTTTGACCTGCTAAAAACTTGGTATTCTTCTGCTTTTGAGTAGGGACAATTCGTTTAAAAATTAAAAAATAAAAATATGACTTTTTTGTGTCTTTCAAAACCTATAAAGTTCTCGATGACAAAGGACAATTCTGCCAGCAAAGGGTTCAGACATAACTTTTGATAAAATTGAAAAAAAAATCACAAATCATTCAACTGAAAGACTGAAACGAAATCAACAGGGGCTAAAAAGTAGAAAATTTACAACGTAAAATGAGGAGAGTCCATGGATAAATTTCATCTCGATTGGATGTTTCATGAAAATCATGGGTTGATAGACTTATTAGTAGACTAAAACCAAGAAAAAAAATGAAAATGAAAATTTGCATTTTTTGATTCCATCAAAAAATCACCTAAATTCTCCTGACTGGAATTTGTGGTAATCGTGGATAATTCGATTAAACTACGCATGTAAGTACTCGAAAGTATACAAAATATCTAATTTTAAGCTTCCCAAGTTTCCATAATATCGTTCGATTCGATGAATTTTTAAAAATTGAGAAAACTGAAATTAGTCGGTCTTGTTGAAGGTTTTAGATTTACAAAAAAATCAATATGACCGAAGCCTGATGGGGTGTCTACATGAAAAAGAAACTATTAAGTTTCAAAAACTTTCGCATTTTCATCATTTGCCATGAAATCAAAAAATCAAAAATATTTTTCGTGGCAAAAAATTTGGCTGCCAAAAGTTTTTTCAATATACTCTTTCAAAAAAACAAATTTTTGTTGAAATTGGAGCCGATGGTTCGACAAGGTTTCTTCGTGAAACTATTTCAAATGTAATTTTTTCAAAGGTAGGTAAGTAAATTTTTATTAAATTTTCAGTATTTTTTTTGGTCATAATCGAAATTATAAAGGTCATTTAGCAAGGGGTAAAGGTGTAATCAAAAGTTGAAATTTTCACCGGGTCATTTGAAGGCTCAAATATGTATATATTATGTGACCCTGCCGTGAAGAAGGGACCTTGTGTAGAAAAAATCGATGTTTTTATTTTTACGTGTTTGGTCCAGATTCGGTACCATTTGGATCAAAAACGTGAAAAATGAGACATCGATTTTTTTCACATTAGGTCCCTTCTTTACGACAGGATCACACATTTATAACTTTTAATTTAAACTTTTTTCATTTAACTTGGTAAAAATGAGAAAACTATTCTTTCTCCCCTTCCTCTCCTCCTCCCACGGTGTAAAATCGTCGTGCTTAGATCAAATATCAATACAACTAATGCAAGTACATAAAATTAAATGGGATAATTTCTACAAAGATTTTCTCGAAAATAAAATTCCGAACAAAAAATATAAAAAAGCGATTCGCCCAATTCGAGGCATATTTTTCCAAGCACCTAAGACAAAAACGAAACATCTTTTTCAAGAATTAATTCGGGTAAAAATATTTTCACGAAAATAATCGTCTTAAAATTTTTTTAAATTTGCCATACCTAATTTGTAAAAGCAAAATCTCACGAGCACTTCGAATGGAATATTTAATTAACTACAGACTTAATCGTTTCAGTAAACAAATCGATAAAAAAACGTAGGATAAAGAATCCAAACCCTACAAATTTCCAACTCAAACACCATCAAATTGGTTTCACATCAATTACCTGCAATCTAATTAAAATCCTATAAGTAACTCGTACGCAAACCCCCTTCAAATTTCACATCTAAATGCAAAACTACATTTGAACATTTCGATACACAATCCAACCGACAGCAAGAAGTAAGACGAAAACAAGCCGGGATATAACCACTTTAAAAAGTTATCATTCGAAGGTATTCGTATTTCAAGCTGCCAAATTTACACGACGCAAAAAATATCCACACAAATCCTTTCCATCCGCGTCAAAGTACCTTAAAATCCATTCAGCCAAGTTTTTCCAAACATTCCACTCTCGTGTGCTGATTCTACCAGCTACAATTCGCCGTACAGCGAGCATACAGACAGACTGTACGCAGTATAATACAAATGCGGCGATACGCTATTAAATTTCACTCAAGCTACAAAAAATCGTCAACTCTTGAAAATCTAGGTTGAGGTTAATATTAAAACATTTTGTTTTCAATAGTTTCAACATGTTACACGCTGCGAACTACGCATAAACATAAACAAAGTGATATCGTACATGTCCTCGATGTTCAGATTGTCTTGAAACAAAAAAAAAAACCGGCTGATATATATTCGTGAGCATATTTTCAAACAATAATAAAACGAATTTCCTCGCTCATCACGTACAATCCGGCAATCAAGCAGTTCGTTTATTTAAAGATATTTTTTTGTATTTACATGCAATTTTGAACAGCATACCGCCTAAATTGGACCGGAAAAATAAAATTCGCTAAAACGTACAAAAGTGAAATTGGCATTGTAAAAATAATCAACGGTATTTGTATAAGATAGCGGCAGACTATCCGTAAAATAAAACCAAGCGGAAGAACATCGGCCAGCTCAACTTATAACTAAAGTTTAAAATGCCATTCGAGCGGAGTTTGTTATAAGTGTACGTGGGTTATGTACATTTTACTGGTATACTTTCGCAATTACGTAAAGCAAGGGATACCTAAATGTTTATAAGAAAATGCCTCCAGATATTCATCAACGATGTGAAATATATATTTAGGTTTAGTATACAGATACACTTTCGGTGTTTATATATTTCTTCTTTTTTTTTTCCTTTTTCTTCTGTTCTGTTCTGTTCCAAACTACAACGGTTTTCATGTGGAAAATATTCGCGTCTCCGGAGATCCATAAAATGAAGTAATTTTCATTATTTTACGAACTTGTGCACCCTCTTGCGCCAACCACCAAAACCAAATAATTGTCGTTTGAAGAAAACGTACAACTATGTATTACATAGTTTGGTGAAATATGTGCCCACATGTTTAAATTTTTAGACATTTAATACCCGGATTAAATTTTAAGATGGTCTTCAATATTTTGAATAAGTGAGCCTGGATTGTAGAAACCACTCGGGGGGAGGGAGGGGGTGTCAAAAATTGGTTTATGAGTTGAGGTTCTTCCTTGATTTCACTTCAAATAGGCTCAAAATCAAGGGTCAACTCGAAAATCAATTTTTGACCTTTGGTAATATTTGAAAATTAAATTAAATGATAAGTTGTATTTTTTGCACTTCAAATGATTCCATTCGATATTAATGTAAAGATGCGATTGATTCATGCGCAATTTTTTCTGAACAACAGAACAATGCACCTAAAATATCTATAATTGAAAGATTTCTTCCATATTAAGTCCGATTAATATCGAAGAATCCAACCAATTCAAAAATTGATAAAAAGTTCGGTAAATCAACTATCAACACCGAAAGAGTACACAACTAAAGAGTAGAATCGATGTGCTACTTTTCTTCTTCGATTTTTTCAATAATTTTGGTCGAAATTGTGGACCCCTGAACCCCCAAAGGTCTATAGATCTCATAAAATAGATTAGAAGGGTTACTTACTGTATTTTTTTTCCAGATTTATCGTGATCATGAAAGTTGAGCTTTCATCTCCGAATTTCAACTTTGAGCTTTTCAAAATGTGATCATCGTTTTTGAATTTCCCAAACCTCTTTCGAACCTCGCAACCAGTTTTCCTTCAAGTATAACTCATCTCGAGATAGGAGCCTTCAATGTTGGGTAATTTGGCAAAAAATTGCAATCACGTAAAAATTACGACGGAGTGGCGGATCTAAGGATTAGGGCTCACTTCTCAAATCGAAGAAAAGGGCCCATCACAACTCAAAAAAAGGGCTCATTTCTTACATTTTATTGGTGAGAAAAAAAATGAATCACATAATTGTATGGTTGATCATTTTGTTATGAACAGGTGTAAGGTACTAAGAAATCAGAAATAGTTGATGAAAAAGTGGAACTAAAACACTAAAAATTCATACGGTCCAAGGGCCCCATGACCCATGACTGAAATCTTTTTTATTCTGAAAAAACGACTAAAAATCATAATTTTTGAGTATGAAAAGACCCGTCGTTTCCTGTCGTTTCTCAAAAAAACGACAGTTTGAAAATTTTCCAACCCACTGAAATTGCAGCAACGACTCAAATCTTTTTTTATTTCGGGAAAATGACTAAAAACCATCATTTTTGTGAATGATAGACCCGTCGTTTCCTGTCGTTTCTCAAAAAAACGACAGTTTGAAAATTCTCCAACCCACTGAAATTACAGCAACGACTCAAATCTTTTTTTATTTTGGGAAAATGACTAAAAATCATCATTTTTGTGTATGGTAGAGCCATCGTTTCCTGTCGTTTCTCAAAAAAACGACAGTTTGAAAATTCTCCAACCCACTGAAATTACAGCAACGACTCAAATCTTTTTTTATTCTGAAAAAGCGACTAAAAATCATAATTTTTGGGAATGATAGACCCGTCGTTTCCTGTCGTTTCTCAAAAAAACGACAGTTTGAAAATTTTCCAACCCACTGAAATTGCAGCAACGACTCAAATCTTTTTTTATTTCGGGAAAATGACTAAAAACCATCATTTTTGTGAATGATAGACCCGTCGTTTCCTGTCGTTTCTCAAAAAAACGACAGTTTGAAAATTCTCCAACCCACTGAAATTACAGCAACGACTCAAATCTTTTTTTATTTTGGGAAAATGACTAAAAATCATCATTTTTGTGTATGATAGAGCCATCGTTTCCTGTCGTTTCTCAAAAAAACGACAGTTTGAAAATTTTCCAACCCACTGAAATTACAGTAACGACTCAAATCTTTTTTTATTTCGGGAAAACGACTAAAAACCATCATTTTTGTGAATGATAGACCCGTCGTTTCCTGTCGTTTCTCAAAAAAACGACAGTTTGAAAATTCTCCAACCCACTGAAATTACAGCAACGACTCAAATCTTTTTTTATTTCGGAAAAACAACCAAAAATCATCATTTTTGTGTATGATAGACCCGTCGTTTCCTGTCGTTTCTCAAAAAAACGACAGTTTGAAAATTTTCCAACCAACTAAAATTGCAGCAACGACTCAAATCTTTTTTATTTTGGGAAAACGACTAAAAAAATCATCATTTTTTGGTGTGATAGACCCGTCTATTTTCGAATCTAAGGATTAGGGTCCAAAACTTGGATACGTCTTGAAAAAATGATTAGAAAAATTGAGATTGGAAACACTCGAAGTTAGAATAATTTGAACTTGTTTTGTCGAAATCCCATTCGCCGAAAAATTTTCGCCTGAAATTGAAGCCATCCAAAAAATAATTCTAAATAAGGGTATTCGAGGGAGTGAACACAAACAAAAAATGTTGTCCACAACCCCGCCTTCTCAAATTGATTGCCATCAATATTTCTGGCTTATCAAAAGACGATTGAATTTTTCAGTGAATTAAAAAATAATAATTTTCTTATAAGTATAGCAATCCATATTTTTTACATTTAGAAAATTGTTTTGGTCATTTTTTCAATCCAAGATGACAGATTTTGATATTGTCTTGAAAATTTTAATTCTATAAAAATACGATAATTGAACACATACTTAGGTACCAAATTCATTAAAAATGGTTTCGGTAATTTTTTTTTCGTAATATTTTACGTAATAAAAAACATTAAAATCACACTAGCTAATTCTTCACGTCACATCTACTTTCCTCGCGAAATACTTTCAAACCACAACAAAAATATTCCTCACATAAATGAAAGTAAATCCAGGTTATTCCGCTTAATTGCTCCAACTTACACGTACAAATAATTATATTTAGATTAACTTGGCCTCGTAATTAGCGTCATAATTTAAGGCAAATGGCGAACAAGCACTTATTTAAGAACTTGAATCTATTCAGACATTTGAATAGATATAAATTTCAGATATTCATAGAAAGTTTTACAATTACACTCGCATAGTTTTCAGTAAGCTTATCTAGCCAAAATAATGTTTCGAGGGTTCTGCGATCCGCATACTCACGATACGAAATTATTTCAATATTTCGGTAGGGTGAATTGGCCATCGAAGATGAATAATTCACAGAGCACCATGATTTCGTAGCATTAAATTAATTCTTCACCCGCGAGCTTGTGTTTTTATCTTTTTACACATAAAAATCATACAAACGGCGAAACGACCGAGGGAATTTTACAACTCTGCTCAGATATAAAGAAAGTATTGCAGACGTTATTATGTAAATGTAATACAATTTAAATAAACTCATTAATTAGATGATACTGGACTTCTTGCCACCACACAAATTTCTAAACTTTACGCAAAATCTTTCCGGCATTTGTACATAAACGGAGTGAAATTAATTTTATACAAAGATACGCCTGCAAGTATACTTCGCCATTCTAACGAAACACTATAAAATTTAGATATCTGATTTTCACCATTCAAAAATCCTCGGCTATCTATTCCATTGGATGATTTTCGCGTTTACATTCAGATTTACGACATCTTAATGGATTCGCAATTGATCTCGAACGGAAACCGCGGAAACGGTTCACTATTTCCATAACGTTACATATCAACATGAGATTTCATTCTGGGTAAATTCGGGCAGAATTCACACAAAGGGCGTAATGTTATTTTTGTCTTTTTTTTTAACTCGACCAAAACAAACTATTAAACTTTGCTACTGCAAAGTTATATTTCTATCTCGCGTTTTATATTTTCTTTTCACAATTTGATTATTTGTTTACCATTTGTGGACAAAAAACATAAGAATTGAATAAAACAAGCGTAATAAATTTTATCCGAAAGTTGCATGTTCGAAGGAAAAAGGAGAAATTTTAGCATACACCGAATCAAAGCGTCAGAAAAAGTCAACTTTCTTGCATTACTCAAATTACTACCAACGAGTAGGTATAATAAATCTTATTATCTAGTTTCAACTTGTATGCCCCGGCAGATCTATTTACAACTCGAAACTACTTTGGATGAAGGAGAAAAAAAACACCAAACATACATCGCCCAAGTAGTTTTTCTGTTCAAACTTTCAACAGAACGCATCATTCATTGATTTTTTTCTCCTACAATATCTGGCAAGTTTTAAGGAATTAGCGAGAAAGGCAGCGTAATGCAACTTCACGCTCCAATGAATTGAATCATTGTAATTTCTCTTACATTTCGTATAAAATCATAACAAATGTCTCTGAAATTCGTATTTCCATTCACCTATACATTTAAAATTGCTAGTTTATTTTTCTTTTACACGAATTAATTGAAAAAACGAGCTAGGGTCCCAGCAGTTAAAATATTCAAATTTCGAAAAAAAAATTCATTTATCTCCGAACTTGTTTTCTTTACGCATATGACATCCATAATATTAATTAACGCGTTGTTTTTCCAAAACAGCAAGAAAATAAGGGTACCTAATTACTTTTTTGGGGGTGAAAAAAAGAAAGAAAAACTGTCACATACTTAGCGACGAGGAAACCTTCCCTTTGCAATTATGAGACATGGGCAAAATATAAGTTAACACTTTCCCTATTATGATTGATCGGCGTGTATGTTCAAGGGCTATGGGGCTCGTTTTATTAAAAAATATATAAATATATATCAACCAACGTTACCAACTTCAAATGAAATTTTCCAATTAGATTTAGAACATTTATACGAATTACGTTTGACACTTTACAGGACTCGGTACTGGTTAACTGATGTGAACAATTTTCTATTACAAAGGAGGTAGAAAAAATTATTAAATGTAAGTCTGTTTAGTTTTAATTTTAATAGATGAGAATCGCCCTTTAACAAAATTGGTTTTGGAACATTGAAATGTACTTATTTTGGTCGGAAGTCCTTGCCTACTGCCTGTGGGCGAAATAGCTCAGATTTGGGTAACAGATTTGCCTACTTCGACTTTCAAGGGACATCATTGGTAGATGGACATTGAAATTGAAGGACCAATCTAGCTCTTAATTTTTTTAGCTTTGATTATGATTATTTTTTTAATTTCATTCTTTTGATGATTTTGAAACAATTATTCAATTTATTTTTGAGTTTAATATAATTTTGAAAAACAGGATTTCATTTTTTTTTGAAAAATGTAAAGTTTGAAAAGGTGAGAAATTTTTAATGAAAAAAATTTTATAGTAAAAAATTAGAGAAACATTTCAAAATTATTGAAAACAATATTGCAGTTGGAGATAATCTTGAACATGAAATGAAAAATTCTTGATACTTACCAATTTTTTCTTGATTTAACAATTTCTTCCAAAATCATTGATTTTTCCAAAAATTGAATTTTTTTTAAAACTTCTAACTTTGCCTTTTATTATTTTTTCAACATCACATATCGTAAAATTTTCATTCAATTGAAACACTTTTTCCAATCATTTATCAATTTTTCCTCAAACTTTTATCAACTTTAAATTTTGAAAAATTTTGAATTGCACATTTTTTTAAAATTCATTTCAACTAAATAATCATCTAAAAGGAATTATACTTTGCCAGATGTTGAAACTTTTTACATGTGTGGTCAAATTCGTGGATTTGCGGGTTTTCCTGAACTCTAACAGCAAAATTGATGGAAAATTCTTATCCACATACTTTCGACATGTGTGGTAAAATTCGTGGATAATTGATATCCATAAAATTCACCACAGTTTTATGAGTTTTCCCGAATCTAGAAACAGCAAATTTGATGGTAAATTCTTATCCACATAATTTGCCACATGTTGAAACTTTTTACATGTGTGGTGAAATTCGTGGATAATTAATATCCATAAAATTCACCACAGTTTTATGAGTTTTCCCGAACTTTAGAAACAGCAAATTTCGTGGAAAATTCTTATCCACATAATTTGCCACATGTCTAAATCTTTTACATGTGGGGTAAATTAGTGGATAATTTATATCCATAAAATTCACCACGGATTTGCGGGTTTTCCTGAACTCTGGAAACAGCAAATTTCGTGGAAAATTCTTATCCACATAATTTGCCACATGTCTAAATCTTTTACATGTGGGGTAAATTTTTGGATAATTGATATCCATAAAATTCACCACAGTTTTGCGGATTTTCTTGAACTCTGGAAACAGCAAATTTGATGGTAAATTCTTATCCACATAATTTGCCACATGTCTAAATCTTTTACATGTGGGGTAAATTTGTGGATAATTTATATCCATAAAAATCACCACGGATTTGCGGGTTTTCCTGAACTCTGGAAACAGCAAATTTCGTGGAAAATTCTTATCCACATAATTGGCCACATGTCTAAATCTTTTACATGTGGGGTAAATTTTTGGATAATTGATATCCATAAAATTCACCACGGATTTGCGGGTTTTCCTGAACTCTGGAAACAGCAAATTTCGTGGAAAATTCTTATCCACATAATTTGCCACATGTCTAAATCTTTTACATGTGGGGTAAATTTTTGGATAATTGATATCCATAAAATTCACCACAGTTTTGCGGGTTTTCCTAAACTCTGGAAACAGCAAATTTCGTGGAAAATTCTTATCCACATAATTGGCCACATGTCTAAATCTTTTACATGTGGGGTAAATTTTTGGATAATTGATATCCATAAAATTCACCACAGTTTTGCGGATTTTCTTGAACTCTGGAAACAGCAAATTTGATGGTAAATTCTTATCCACATAATTTGCCACATGTTGAAACTTTTTACATGTGTGGTGAAATTCGTGGATAATTAATATCCATAAAATTCACCACAGTTTTATGAGTTTTTCCGAACTCTAGAAACAGCAAATTTCGTGGAAAATTCTTATCCACATAATTTGCCACATGTCTAAATCTTTTACATGTGGGGTAAATTTGTGGATAATTAATATCCATAAAATTCACCACAGTTTTATGAGTTTTTCCGAACTCTAGAAACAGCAAATTTCATGGAAAATTCTTATCCACACACTACTTACATGTGTGGTGAAATTCGTGGATAATTGATATCCATAAAATTAACCACAGTTCTATGGGTTTTCCTGAACTCTAGGCAAGGTAATTTTGATGGAAAATTAACTTTAGACACTTCATTTTTTAAAACCTGGTTATTTTCATTATTGATTCATTTTTTAAAAATACCTACTTATTGAAAAAAACACAATTCAATTATTCTCTTCACTGGAAATTTAATTTTTTCTAGCTTTGATTTTGTTTTTTTTTTGATGAAGACAGGTCTTCAAATTTCAATTTCTTTACCCCGTTTTCCACTTCCTGTATTGGTGTAATTTCTCTCATAGCTTCATCCTGCGTATGTGCATGTCCCTCGCCAATAATCATGAAAAATCTCAGGGATAGGAATTTTGAAAAAAAAACGACCTGATGTTATCTATTTTAAAAAACATCACCGTGTTTCCTCCATCAGTCATCCCATAAGATATAATCACACTCTTCGATTCCATTTTTTTCATTCGTCAAAGAAGACCAGTCACATGCAAAAACATTTTTGAAAAGTTTTTGAGATCATTTTGCAACCGTTACATTGTAATTTCAATTTTTTTCCATGCTTCAAACGCGTATTCAGAATCAGTAATTTTATCAAGACATCTCTTCAACCCTACCATCTCTACCCTTCCATATTCTCGTATATAGATCGTAAAATACACTAAAATGAATATACACACCGCACATTAAAACTAACAGCCGAGTTACGACATCCCTTAGACATGAAAATCACACAAAACAAACAAAGATTAGAATCGTTATTATCGAAGAGTAAAACGTCAATTTGACGATTCTGCGTTACATTGTAGGTACTTAATTTTGAAGTGGGTAAAACACTTTGAGAAATATCTTAATCCACACTCGCCCATAAAATAACGTGGCAAAGGGAAAGAATTTAATTGAAAATTTTACGATGTAAAGTATTAAACTTCTAAACGAAAGCGGAGTACAACTGGAAGAAAAATACTCGTATTTGAAACGAAGGAAACGAAACTCGCTGTAAGAAAATCTCCGCCATGAAAGAATTAATCAGAAGTCGACGAAAATCTATTTTGGTACATTATACCACGGTGTAGTAAAAACGAGTTTTAAAATGAATTTTAGATGGCATACACATTTTCGGCATTTTGGGAAACAGTCTGCGTAATATTTTACAACTTAATTAAAAAAGTAACGAATTAGAGGCAACGAACACGCTATTAATTATTTTTATTGCATGATTGGTTATTCTTTTAACGAAAACTTTGCCGAATACCGAAGAAGATGTAACATTAGAGAATTAATATTCCCATAATGTATACCGCAGCAACCGTACTAAATATACTCGCAAACTTCGCTTCGTTGTGTATTCTTTATATGCATACCTAACTGCGGAAAACTTTAATCGACCAGTCGCCTTATCGTGTATCTGTATGTGCTCTTCATACTTCATCACATACACGAGAAAAGTGAATAATAAATAATGCCGCAGACACGGTTTCTTTCATTTGAATTCAAAGTATCGCGTACTCGTGTAATCGTATAAATTTTATTTCCATTCTGTATTTCGACACGTGGATAATATACCTACCGCTAGAAAATTATTTCTATGTTCAAGCAGATAGATGTTCCCTAGAATAATTATTTATACATTATTTATACTCGATAGATGTACCTATAGAGTTTATGTATCGCTACAGCATACCAAGATTTATGTCCAATAATATTGATCTGGTCAGCGTTGTTGGTACACACTGAATTTTTTATTGAAAAAAAAAAAAGGGAAAAAGAAATCAGTTTGGATAATGACGAGAAAATTTTTGAACATAAAATCCTTGCAGTGTGTTTCTAGGTAAAATTAAAACCCTTCATTTAGTAGTTATACAATGTAGACCGAGTCAACGTAGATTTATTTGCAGAACTTCTGCAATGCAGGGGTAAGAGTGTTTTAATAAAAAAGAATCAGCATTTTCAATTTTTCATAACATTTTCAATTATTTAAAGAGATCTTTACAGCGTGACAGGAAGACATCTTGATTTGCACAGCTGTTGGAAGATGGATTTTTACAGAGAAACTTATCGTACGCCAAGAAAGATGCGTACAACTGTCGAGATAAGTAGGTACCTACATTTTTTCTAAAAAGGTGCACAACTTACTTGATTTTGAAACATTTTCTCCTGATTTTCTAAAATTTGAAAAAAAAAATATTGATGATTTGGTAACGGGAGTACAAATTTTCTTCTCTACAAAATTAGTTTTAGGGCCATTCCACGTCAGGTTAAAAATTATTTGGCACTTGAAAAAAATTCAATTTAAAAAAAAATTGTGTGGATAGACTTTGAAAAATTGAGAGTATAATGCTACCTAACGCAGGTCTCCGAGTTCTTTTCAAGAAGTGATAAGGAAAAGGGCCAGTTTTCAAGAAAATGTGTCTCTTGAAAAGTTATCTGGAAAAATGGGAAAAAATCAGTGTTTCCCATTTTCAAGAATCATTTTAAAAATAAATGTTGATATTTGAAAGAGATCATCCAGATGTTTTCCAAAGAAACAACGCGAAACGAAAGATTGAATTTTTTCATAATATTTAGTCGTTTTTTGTCGTTTTTAAAAAACAAAACAAAAACGACGGATAAAAATATTCGAATTCGCTCGTTTCTCGTCGTTTTTGTAAGAAACGACGAAAAACAACGGATTTTCATATTTATAAAAAATATTTTTGTCGTTATATAAGGAAACGACAACAAACGACAAATTCAAATGTTTGAAATAATTCGTTCTTTGTCGTTTTTCAAGGAAACAACGAATTTGAACATTTACAAATAGTCATTATTTTGTCGCTTCTATAAGATACGTCAAAAAATAACGGAATCTTAATATTTAAAAAAGTCCGTTTTGTCGTTTTTCAGGAAACGACAGATTTAAATATTCAATAGTGGTCGTTTTTTGTTGTTGTTGGTTTTTTTTTTAAAAAAAGACAAGAAAACGACACATAAAAATATTCAAAAATAGTCGTTTTTTGTCGTTTTCAAAAAAAAAAGAACACTATAAAACTGACGGATTAAAATACTTGAAAAAAGTTGTTTTTGTCGTTTTTTAATGAAACGACAGGAAACGACAAATTTAAATATAGTCTCAAAGCAATTGTTCTTTGTCGTTTTTGTAAGAAAAGACAAAGAGTGGAAGATTTGAATATTTCAAATCAGTCGTTCTTTGTCGTTTTTCATAAAAACGACAGAAAATGACAAATTAAAATTTTTGCAAACAGTGGTTCTCGACTATAAACAATGGATTTTAATATTTTAAAAAGTCGTTTTTGTCGTTTTTCAAGGAAACGATAAGAATTGACGAATTTGAATGTATGAAATTAGTTTTTACACGTTGTTTTTCTTTTTTTTTAAAAAAAAAACGAAAAAATCTAAATATTTTGAATTAGGTAGTCATTTTTCGTCGTTTTCAAAATAAACGAAAAGAAACGACAACATTGGATTCTTACTGTTTACAAATAGCTGTTTTCGTAGTTTTTCGAAGGAAACGACAAGAAACCACGGATTTAAAAATTTAGAAACAGTTATTTTTATCGTTCTTTGAATTTTTCACAGCAGGATATTTTCGACATATCTGCGGCTTGAATTCACAATTATCAATATTTTTTTCAAAATTTATGGTCCCATCCCCTTACATCCTATTTAGACAGTACTTGAAAGTTAATGGCTAGCAGCAATAAATTTCAATTTTCGAGGTCTACTCCGTAAAAATTTTTAAAAAATCAAAGACTCCAAGTACATTAAGTTCAACTATCTAAAATAGAATGACTCTTTCGAAAATAATGTCATTTTTTTAAAAATTTCAATCAGCAGCAGCACTGCAAAAAATTCACAAAAAATTGATTAAATTTTTTTTAAAGACTAAAATTATTTTTGGCCATATTTTAGATTACTAAATGAATCAAAATCTTTCTGCAAGCTTCAAAATTTGAAATGAAAGAAGAAATAATGCAATTACGTAGTTGCCCGAGAAATACTTTCGCACGTACTTCCAGTAAATCAGTCACGTGTTATTAAAGTTGCCTATTGAATTCGCCGCAAACATACCTACGAGTATGTGGCGTATTTACGGCGAATCAAGTAGGCAATTTTATTAACGCCAGTTTTACCATGTAAGTAATTTTTCCTCTCGTGATATCTGTTATCGCAGAATTTAATTTTTTATTCTTGATAATTCTATGAAAATTTCTTCTTATCGCGTATCTCTCATAATTTTCAATCTATAGATTTTGACAAAAAAAAAAAAAAACTACATTCGAAATGTACACTTTTGCATTGAACTCAAAATTGAGATTTTTGAAAACAACGTTTTCCAATAACTGCGCAAATTAGAATTTCAGCAGTCTATAAATGGACTTGAATTTTTATTCTGACTTTTCAGTGAATTTTCAGTGATTTTTCATAGTGATTTTTTTCACTGTTCTGCCATTTTTTTTAAATTTAAAATTCACCTATCAGTAACTTTTTAGCAAAAATATGATGATATTCCAACAATCTTTTTTAAAATGAAGTCTGATAAAATCAGGTCTCAATCTGATATCGTTTTTCTCTCCTTTCCCTAAAATTCATCATTTCAAGTAATTTTGAAACTCTCAGACTGGAATTCTAACTGCAAAAACTGGTCAAAAACCGTAACTGTAACTAAAACCGCAACCGAAATTTTTTTAAAAAAATGATGAATGAAATCATAAATTTATCACCTTATGTCGGTTAGAATATTCTCATGAAATTTTTTTGGTTGAATTTTCAAGTCCTACGTTGGCGACGAATCAGTTTTGCAATTCTCTTAATATGATTTTCTTTTTCAAATAAAATTTATTTAACGTTTTGAAAAAATCACATTCGTTTTTAGAAATTGGGGTAAAAGTTTCAGTTCTCTCGTTGAACTAGGTAAGGTACCTACTTGAGAAACAGAAACTCATTTTCCAATTCTATAGATAAATTTAATTTTCACGTCATCTGGAAAAATCTTGAAATATAATGAAGAAAATTGAAATCTTGCTGATTTCCAAAATATCTAGAAAATGGAAAATTTCAATTTCAGAAGGGATGCATAATAGGTAAAGATATCATTTTCATCGATATAACTGAAAAAATTACTCTATCAAAAAATATCGCATTTTTGTCGAAAGGCCCACAATTTTTTGGCATTCAGAAAAAAATCAACCTGGCAGAAATTTTTCTGGTTGGGTCGTTCGATCGAAAATAGTTTCAAAAGAAGAAAAATTAACAATAAAAAACTTGATTTTTTTAAAAATAAATAATGTTACTTTGAGGACCCCTAACTCTATTCTAAAAGGTCGGACAGAAGCTAAAATTTTATATGGATAAATTTCAACTCAAAATGTACCCACAACAAATATAAAAAAAAATATCAAAAAAATTAAAACTTGAGATTTTTTACATCACTCTGATCAACACCTCTTAGCTCCTCAACCCAAAAATCAAATAAACTCCCACCTAGACTCAGTTTTCATCACATGTACCAAATGAATACCTTTACTTCTCCCCTAAACCACCCAGCATTACATTTCTTCTCTTTTACTTCAGGTAGCCAGATCATTTGACATTTCATGAACCACAATGGAATGTTTTCCAACATCTAATGCTGGTATTAAATCACTTGTACGTGTTCTTTGACAACATTTTTCACTAAACTTGTAAGCTTTTATTTTTGAAAAATCGCACATTGCAAAGAAAAAAAGTTGACCTTACTAATCTGTTCGGATAAGTACACCTCGACCATAAACTCCGGCGAATCTTTCAAGGTAACCAATTGTTGAGCACACGTATAAAAAAATAACTATATCTTTGTTTCTTCGGTATAACTCTCGACATTACCGTAAATGCAGTATTATTATTTTTATAGAGTAAATATGAAAACGCCAACGTTACATTTTCCACCGAAGAGTACAATAAAACACTACGGAGCGTGGCAATCGAGCCCTTTCAAGTTATAAACTCTTTTATGAATACGGCCAAATTAATGGGTCACTGCGAAAATAGGTTTCAAAGGATATGTTTTATCTTGGTCCAAAGCTAATTTCGTATAATTCTCAGCGAATACATGCAATATAAACCTTTACTTTCAGCTATTAACATATTTTTTGCGCTCGAGATTAAACCGGTAAAATTTTTTTATAAAATGCCTACACTTTCGCCAATTCATCGCCGAATATGTCCTGAAAAAAAAAATCATAATTGCATAATTTTTCGTACACCGAGCAGAAAAAATAATTATAAAACCCACTCATTTTTAACATCGAAAAGCATATTTTTAAATAATGTAAATATTAACGAGTAATTTAATATCATCGTTTTTACGTACGCAAAATTTATCCGTACACTTAGGCAAGGTATACAAGATCGAAAATATATTTTTTACCTAAAATATAGGGATACCTCGTTAAATGACAATGTTTTATAGCTCCCGCTTATCGAAAACGTTCACTTTTTATTTTTCTCACACTACATTAAACTACACTAACAGGAAATCACTGCTTTGGATTTTTTTTGCTCACTATGTGTTGAATTTCTTAAAACGAACAGTAAGTACGGTTAAAAGGGAACCATTTATACTTTTATTACCTATTCTGGCCATCGAACAAAATTAAATTTAATTCCGATTATTTAAAGCTTCGTCTATAAATTAAAAATAAATTACGCCCGAAAATAAATTTCCTTTGGAAAAAAAACACGACCCTTAGGAAAAGCGAAACACGATAAAACGATTTAATACGAGACCACGATTTTAAAAAAAATTAAGAAATATTCCTCTAATAAGTCTAACGAGAGCAATAAACAAAAAGTACGATAAGTTCGCATATTTCACGGGAGGAAATCTTTTTAGTATGACAGCAGTTTGAAAACATGTTTTAAACTTTTCTCGTTTGTCCAGCGAGAAATTTTTTTTAAAAGGGAGCTCACGCGATTGTCGACTATCAGAATTAAGATTAAGGTTTAGACCTATTTGTAAATGTCACGTTTGCGTCAATTTTCTATATAGGTATCCGTAGTATTCCCACAGGTATTTTCAAAGCTTCGTGATAAATTTATTCTTTTATTTTGTACTTTTCTTTTTTCCATCTTGTCCGGATTTTTTTTCCATCATCGTAATGCAGGAAAACACAAATTGCACTTGACTCGATTTATCCACAGGGTTGGAATGAGAACATGAATTTTTATTACGTTTTGGCATCTCTGGAACACGAATTAGCGCTTTTCATAATGAAAATACTATTGCGAAAGCGAAAGAGTTTTATACTTTACTTATCAAACATGATAACCCTTCTACAAAAAGAATAACACGATGGTGTGAATAAAACTCGACCTTAAGCTGCGAAATACATAGAACGACCGACGACCTACTACATGGGTTTTCGAATACGAAAAACGCCGAAAATTACCGCCCAACTGCTACCTCGGAATGTGTGTATGATTGATGGCGGAGAATAGATCAGCATCATTACTTATAATTCTTGGCGTCGAATCTCTTTCGACCTTTTACTATATATTTACCATATTAGACGATATACCAAGATAGGTACGTAGCATTTAGAGCGGACATTGTGCGAAAATGGTACCTTTATTATCGTGTTACTAAACTAAGCAAGCATTGATGATGAAATTAATTAATCATTAATGGTAAAAAGATGCTTACTTTGTCGTATACGTGTATACGAAAGGTAGGTATATATTTTTCAAGGAAGTAGTTAAGCTTTCAAGAAATTTATCGTATGAAAACTTAGTTTACATAGGTTATTTCTTATCACGAATCTTAGATTCGAATATGTGTACAGGGTGTTTCAAAAGTAAAGTATTGCTTTCAAATTAGTAAATAGGCAACTGATTCTGTGTATTGTCACATTCAGTTGCAGACATTCCAAATTTCAGGGGCAGAAATATGTATCTCGTTTCAGAATTATCGTCCATGATATTTTCAATTAATTGTAAATCTTGATCTTGAATCATGCACAAAATATGCAGTTGGTAACATTGAAAAAAAAACATTTCAAATTCTCTTCATTTCTAAACGTTTATTCGAATATGTAGTTTTAAAAATTTTGAGAAAAAGGCAGTCTTTTTAAATGGGATAAACATAATTTTTTTCTCAAATTTTATATAAATTCAAAATGAGGTGTTGATTATAATAAGGGAAAAAATGAATTTTGTTCTGAACTCGGAAGGTAGACAGTAGGAGTACCTAGTTGTTTGAACCCTTATTTTAAAAGTCGAATGAAATTTTTTTTTGAGAATTCTAGGAAAAGTAATATTTCAAGCTTTTCAAGTGCCTTATCTAATAAAAAATCAATTTTTTTCTGAAAAATATCTATGGGTAGGTAAAAATACAAAAAATAGATTTAAGTATTCATAAAAACCACTGACGATGATTTTCCAGAGCTTTCCCACTTCCCAGTCAGGAAAATTTAATCCCTACAATTTTTTTTATTTTTAAAAATTACCCAGATGGTAAAGGAGAGGAGGGGGTAATGGAAAATCACCTACTATTTTTTAAAAATAATATTATATTAGCTTCAATTTTAGAAAAAACAATTCAGATCAGGATTCTAAAAGTCAGTCAAAAAAATCCTGTTTTATTTATGAATCCAAAATCAGTTTTTGATAATCTGCTTGTTCGTTTTATCAGATTTTGAACAAATTAAATCCAGATTATTGAAAATTCATTATCTACCGGGGTAGTAGCTTCTGAGAATGTATTTTGGATTTTAACAACAACGGAACTAACTTTCAAGTGAAGTTAGATAAGGATGATTTTTTTTTTTTCAAATATCGTTGAAATCCATTTTTAAATATTTTCAATTTAAGTACCTACGAAAAAAGTCAAAGTCACTTTGGCTTGATCAAATAACAACTGTAATCATTAGAATGATACACTCAAAATCTGAAAAAAAAATGTTTTTCTTTTTTTTACTATAGTTTCTGAAGACGGATGTTATTTTTTTTTGATTTTCCAACCAAAAATCTATCTAAAATTTTAGCACGATTCAGAATCAGATTCTGGTGGATTCTGTCAAAATCTGTTTTTTTTTTTTTTTTTTTTTTTATCAACTATTGATTTGTATAAGCAAAATGTTGAGGGAAAAAATTCAATTTTTTTCGACGATTTACTAAATGCATATTATATCTAAACATTGTTTTCTACAAGGTACATATATTCAAGATCTTGGTAAGTACATAGGCACAAATTTTTCAATTCTCCTCCCTAATATTCAATTTTCAAAAAAAAAGGCAAAATAAGACTTTGATCTCAAAAATAGAATCTGAGGTAATTGTTCATATTATTGTGTTGACTCTAGAAATACGTGGTGGACATTTCACCATAATTCCCTTTCCCCGATTCAACTTTCACCTCTGATTAATTATTTATCTTGAAATCTGACTAAATTTTGGAATAAAATCCATTTTTCTAGGGGTTTCAAATTTTCTACAAAAAATCTAGAGGCACTATTTAAAAAATAATAATTTTACTTTTACTTGAAAAATCGTTGACAAGAATTTCACACAATTATCTACTCAATTTGATTTTGAAAAAAAACCATGATTATTTTTGGGCCGATGTATTCATAATAAATACGTGACCATCCAAGAAGAAAGGGACCTCAGCGGTGAAAATAGGTTTTTGAAAGAAATGAACTTTTTTGCAATTTTTGCAATTTTTGCAATGAACCTTGAAGAAGTTTTTGCACAAAACGTCTCAAGAGTTCAATTTCTTTCCTAGAAACCTCGGGAGGGGTTTAATTGATTTTTTAACCGAGGAATCTAGCTAGCGTAAAAACCTGTTTCGAAAAAAACGAATTCGTTTTCAGTCAAACTTGAAGAAGTTTTTGTAGGTACAATACGCGATTCAAGAACTCGTTTTGCATCCCAGTGATTGGGAGGAGGGGGAAGAGGATACATCAATTTTTCAAGGGGTTGCGGTCTCGATTCGTCAAAGAGTTTTTTTTCGGTAGAATGACCCCAGAGATAATCTGATTATTTCTTCGATCTTTACAGAAAATTTTAAAAAAAATACTCGAAAAAAAACTCAAGATCCATGCAGAATTTTCAATACTTACCTATGGAAATAGAGTAAATGTAAAAAGTGGACACTATGAGCGTATTATTATTATTATTATTATTGGTAAAAATAAAAACAGCTACTTCAACACAATTTCTGCTCTTTTTTAAATCCCTTTTTAAAATAAGTATAATTTTTTTTTGAAGTACCTACCTACACTGAAAATGTGAATAGATGGAGTCGGCGGGGGGGGGGGATGAAATTGTTACATCTTTTAAGGTTTAAATATAATTTCTCAATTATCTACTTACCCTATTCACCCTCATTAAGCTTTCAACTTGAAAAAATTCCAGATTCTCGAAATGATCCTAGTTGACTACCTCGCTTTGTTTTCATCGATTAAAAAAACTGAAGTAACCCAAATAATATTTCTAACCCTGAAATTACCATAAATCAAGTCAAAAATAGAAAAAGACCGATTATTTATGCTTAAACCAAATTACTGGTAACCTTGCTCAGCTCGCTCATTTTCATTTCACAAATTTTCCTTCAAAATTTTCCAAACATTTGCATAATCTCTTCTCTTCTCAATGAAAAATTAAAGTTGAAGAATAAGAAAAAAAAACGAAAAAGTTCCCAAAACACCTCTCGAAATCAAACGAAAATGATAAATTCAAAATAAATTTTCGCACATAGAAATAACGAGGCTCATTTAAAACAAAATGAGGTAAGTTACTAGTAAATTACCTGTAATTTTTTCAGACACTTATCAGCACAAAATAACCTCAACATTCTTTTCGGACCTTGTAGCCTTTCCAGTTATTTAGATTTATGGAACTTTTTTTTTTCAAACTAGGTATGCTCTTCGGTGCGATGGTTTCCACGTACATTTTACTTTTTTTTCCAGCGGTTTTTGCACTTGATTAATAAATCATTCCCATGCAATAAATTGTTTTCTACACAGTAACTCTCTTAAAAACGTAATGGGTATGATTTCCAATTAGACGAGAGTATATCTAATCCATCAGTGATGCCAGTAACGTCAAAGTATGATATTCATTTCACGTAATAAATTTTTCAACTTGAATTTATCATCTGTGCACTTATATGGTACTCGCGTAAAAATGACATATTCCTTCAATAACGCCACCACAACAATGTTTTGCCATTTAAATATTTTTTTCAGACACGAAACGCGAGTAAAAATATGAGCGTGAGAATATTCTAAAACCGCTTGACCCCGGGATACTTCGACATTGGTGGCTTTTATAAAATAAATTATTCAGTTAGCCACCGAGCACGGCAAAAATATACATTTTCATTTCCTGTAAACGTATACCAAGTACATCTACCACATCTGTCAGTATACTCTCAGGGAAATAAGTGGTATTTATTGGTCATTTTACTCCTACCATTTTTTCATTACATTAAAATACTTTATAACCAGAATACGTTTTAGAGGGGTATTTGTTGCTTCAGAAATAAATTACTTTTTGATCATCCGAACAAACAAAACGTACCGTATTGAGATAGGTATTTATTACACCTAGATTTTTATCTTTATATCGGTTGCGAAATCTGGCCACGAATCCGCAACGAGTCGATGTTACTTTTATATTCGCGAATATAAACGGATACCTACATAAACTCTCGTAGTATATTCGCCAACAGAGAGAATAATCGTAAGAAAAGGAATCAAAAGAAAATTCGAGGAAACTAACGCCTAACATAATTCATTTACGAGTTGAAAAAAAAAAACACCGGAAATGAAGACAAGTAAACGATTTTTTTGTTATTCTACTTAAGTAAGCTGCTGAAATCTTAAACCAAGGTTACATTCGGTTGTTATTTATCACTGTCCGAAGTTTCAAGCTTGAAATGTTGGATCCGTATAATCTGACAGTAGAACGAAAAAAAGTAACACGCGATACCTAATATAAAATTAACACCCTCTTAATTACATTTTTCGCTGTACATTTACAATATGGAGAAATGTTGTTTCGCAGCGAAGAGTTTTTCGTTAATATTAAATCAATCTGATGAAATGATGGTATACATTTTGGCATCATCGTGAAATAGGTACCTACATACCCAGCTAACGAATTCTCTAAATTTTTGATACGCAGGTAAAAAGGTGAAAAAAATAGGGTTGGAATTTCGAAATATTTTTTTACACAAATGTGCAAATTTTTAGCTTTCGAGGATCCCTGGAAATGAAATTATGGGTTTTCAAGAAAAAAAAATCATTTTTTTAAAAAATAAAATTTTTGATCCTCTGTTTACAGCCTGAAAATTCTAACCATAAATCGATATCTACTCTTTTATTTCGAATCGGTAAAAAGTCACCTTAAAAAAAGTATGAATTTTAGCTTATGGAAAATTAATGATATTTTTTGATTTTCAACGGATTTTCCCTGTTTTTTTTTCAAGAAAATTTCAGATTCATGTATTTCTGACTTTTCAGCGAATTTTCACTGATTTTCCAGCAATTTTTTTCAGTGTTTGCCTTCAGTAAAATTTTTTCACTGATGTATTACTGTGCAGCAATTTTGATAATTTTTCAGTGATTTTCGATAATTTTCGCTGATTTATATGTAATTGAGAAAGTACAGAACTTGAAGTTTAGGGATGTAAAATATCGATTTATGAAAAAAAAAGGCCTTCCTCGAATGTATAGATATTTTTATAAATGTGGGAGTGGGCACCTAAAGTCGGAAAACATAATTATTTTACGTTAGAGGCTAGAGCCAAAAAATATTAAAAACTAGACACACTGTGTCAAAAGAGCGGACTTCCTAACATATACAAACTGGTGATTAATCGCAAGATTTCAAACTTTTAATTCATTTTTCTCCAACACTGTGAGCTTTTCAGACAAATTCTTTTCTTTTGGTATCCATCCTAACTATTCTTTTAGTCTCAGTTTTTCCCTACAAAGCATCGCTCGTGCGAAATACATATTTTCAAAAACAGAAATAAATTTTGAACTCGAAAAGCTCAACTTTCAATGCATTTGGCCTCTGTTTTTCTCTACGATCCACCGTTCGCGAGATATTTTTGAAAAATTAGTTTAATTAAGAAAACACATTATAACCAGAATTGACCAATCACAAGCCTTCAAACTTTGAACTCAGTTTTCTCATAAACGGTGAGCTTTTAAGAAAAGTTCATGAGAACCAAAGTTGTAGAGAGTAAAATTCTTGACCATCATTATGGCCTTCGTTTTTCTTTACAATGCACCGTTTGGGAGATATTTTCGAAAAATCAGTTCGATTAAGATAACACATAATCACAGGAACTGACCAATCACAGGCCTTTAAACTTTGAACTCAATTTTCTCGAAAATGGTGAGCTTTTAAGAAAAATTTATGAGAACCAAAGTTGTAGAGCTTGAAATTCCTGACCATCCTTTTGGCCTCCGTTTTTCTCTACAATGCACCATTCGTGAGATATTTTCGAAAAACTGACTGAACTTTGAACTCGAAAAGCTCAACTTTCAAAGCACGGATGGACTTCAAAATTTAATCAGCTCTTCTCCCATGTACCATCTAATCACCATAAAAATTTCAAGCCGATTGGTCAACTCTAACGTGAGTTATCGCGTCAGAAAGAAATATCCCAAAAATGAGCTTAAAAGTTTGAAAGCTCAGCTTTCACTGCACAGAATTGCACCAAAATCTAATCAGCTCTTCTCCTGCATAATCTACACCTACTGTAAAAATTTCAGCTCGATCTGTTCAGTTTAACGAGAGAAATCGCGTCAGAACGAAAAGGCTTCAACAAACAAACAAATAAATAAATAAATAAATAAATAAAAAAACCCTTATGATTGCAATAGCGGATTCCCGCTAGGGCGGGAAGTCCGCTAATGAGAAATTTTTTCAGTTTTTTTTTTTTTTTGCATTTTTGTATTTTGTAAGCAGTTCAGACCTCATCGCAGCTTTAAACGCGTTTTTCTCGATGTTTCTTTGAAATTCATGATTTTCTAATTTTCAAAAGTCTCTATCTCATAGAAAAACTGACTAGGATGCTCACTCAAGTCTTAGAATGTTCCTTATAGCCTCTCCTATCATCTAGGCCAAAAAACTCATTTTTGAAAAATCCGAATTCAAATACCTTTTCCTTGCGCGGGTCACCAATAGAAAATAGATCTGAGAATCTGATCTGAAATGAACAATAATTCTAAGTAAATGGCTAATGCCCCCTCTTCCCCCATGGACCCAGAATTCGAGGTCTATCAGCCAATTGTTATAACATCAAATTATTCAATGTAAAAAACCTAAAATAATAAATTTTTAGATTTTTGAGTGGAAAATGTTTCAAAAATGTTGCTCTTTTGGAGTCAGAAAATCGAGAAAAATGTCATTCGAAGTGAAATTTCCCATTTTTGGCCTTCCTAAACATCGCGTTTTCTCTACAAAATATTGCTGAAAAAATATCTACTGTAAGGTATCAATCGATGTTTGGGTATTAACATCGAAATTTCATTTTCGTCGGTATTTTGCAACACCAGGTACTCAAAAGACATTTTTAACTTTGTATATGGAATAGAGAAGGTAAAAGGCAAAAACTCCTAGTTTTGAAAACATCTTTTTCTATAAATCTTACCGAAAAATTCAATTCAATTAAAAAATGCCATTTCAGTAGAAAATCTGATTTCAACGAAAAAAAATCATATTTTGCAGAAAAATCAATTCAACAAAATCCATTGCAACAGAAAATTATATTCTATTAAAAATTTCCAAATTCTACGAGTAGAAAAATTCTGTTTAAAAAAAAAAACATTTTCTAAAAATGCAGTTCTGACAAAAAAAATTAAATCAGCCAAAAAAATCCCATCTTGGAAAAAAATTCCAAAACATCGAAAATTACAGTTTTGAAAGAACCTCGTTTTGGCAAAGAAAATCCAAAGGGTAGGTAAGCATTGCATTTTGGGCCTACAAAGGGACTTTGACAAAACGTACTGCAAAAGATAAGTCACAATGAGAACAAATTCTGACATGATTTTGAACCCCTGGCGAGAGTATTTTTTGGGGGAAGGAGCTAAAATACGTTTCTAAACTTTTTTTTTTCCGTTATTCAAATGCGAATAAAAATGTCAAACTTTTGATAACTGATTCTTAAAGGCAAGATGTAGGTACCCTCCTTCCCAAAAAAATTCCAAAATTTTGAGCAATTTTTCGCCAAATTATGGCGTCTTAAAATTTTTATTTCATGCCTTCATCATTATTCACCTGTTTTGTTCAAAAAAAAAAACCAATCCATTACCTACCGGACTAGAACGATATTCATCGAACACAATGCGTGCGAACACTGCATTTTCCACGAGAGCGCCGTGGGAAATGTGATATAAATGTTCGGGCTCAAAGCGACGGGGGTCAGTTTTTTTTTTGCATCAACTCTCACTTATTGAAAATTGTGCGATATAATTAACACTGAATAACACATTTCCTGAAAAAAAGTAACTGTACTGCTGGATTTTTTTTTTACAAAATGGCCACTCAAAGTTACCTATTGTCAAAATTTTTCTCATCGTGCCTGATCTTTTGAGGAAGGTTTCATCGAAATCTATTTTGAGTCCAAAGCACTGTGCTCATCCTGCTTCAAGTTTCAGCAAAAAAATATTTTTTAGTGGAAAATCTCATTTCAGCAAAAAAAAAAAAAAAAAACACCATCTTAGCAGCAATTTCCAACTTTGATACGTAGATATAAGAAATTTGAACAAAAAATTAAACCAAAAAAAAAATTAATTTCAACAAAAAAATCAATTAATGCATCGTACTTATCAAAAATGTAACATTTGAAACAAAAAAACGGTTGAAATATAAAAAATTATTTTTTCAAAAAAATTCAAAAACTCCAAACACAGAAAAATTACCTATAATATGTACTTGATTTGACAAAAATTTTGAGTGCAGAAAAAATTTTTTAATTCAACAACAAATACCGTTTTCTGAACAATCTTAATTTCTCTTGAAAATTTACCATCTCATTCTAAAATCTATCATTTATTTATACAAATTTACTGTTTTCCCCCGAAAATTTACCAATTTTATCGCAAATTAACCAATTTTTTGTTCAATTTATGGTCTTTTCGACGCTGGTTAGAGAAAATTCGAAATACCTATAGGCAAATTTTCAAGAAGTCATAACATCTGCTGGACTCAGTACAGACGCAGGCGATTCTTAGGATAAAAATGACTCAAATACAACCGAAAAAGTTCTCCTTATCAAACAATTGCAAATATCAAAAATCAGCTCACTCTTTATTCCGTCCAACCTCGTACCAATTTTTTGTCTCCAAGAATCCTTCTCGCCTTTCACGAGTATTTTTATAACGAAAGAATCAAGAACATTGACATCAACACTCTAAACGATTTTATAGCAAATTAGTGCCAGCAATTTCGATCGAGGTAATTACAAAACCTATCTAATGATTATCTACCCATCAAAACCATCATTAACCGGTATACACCTCATTTTAAGTACTACACGTCCCTTCAAAGAATTTCTTTCACAATTTTCACATCACCGAGGTTAATCAAATACATTGTATTGGTAATGTGATCGTGAAAAAAAGCACTACACGCGTTTATTTATTAATTTGATCACGCATATCGTAAAACAGCTAGTTACAACGACTTGCCAAAGCAATGTCATCGTATTATCCTAACATGGGCTAAATAAGGCCATAATGCTCTGCAATTGCGGGATTAAGGAAAACAGTTTACGATGAATTGGAAACCTTTCGGTGAAAATTGAGCCATGAAAGTAACTTTACTCTACAACTTTCAATTTAATAAAGCGTAGGTACGGTACGTTCTCGATAAAGACATATATTGTATCGCAAAGTACCCCATTTTGTCAAACAGGTTAGAATTTTTCTCCCCAACGCATTCGTACTCGATACAATTCCAATAATGTAAATAATTTGATGAAATTTTTCTCAAAAAGCCTACGACGAACAGAATGGAAATTTAGAACTCCTCAGCGCTGAAAAATAGTAAAGAATCGACACAACAGGGAAATTTATTAATAAAACAAATTATATCAGCGGAGAACCTGGAACGGTATTCGACGAGGAGGTAATTTAAAGATCATTTATTATTTCAAACGATTCTAATACTTCCAATACGGCGCTGCTCTCGATTAATTTTAATTTTAACTCGAATAATTAAAGAAAATCGATTACATTGCTATCCAAGAGAACAGGGAAAATCCGAGGGGAAATAAAACTACAGGCCCGTTAACTGACAGTTTTGGTCATTTGGCTGAGAGCAAAAAATATATCTATAGGTAGGTTGCCAACGTACCTATCATTCAAATCCCTCCGGGGATTTACTTTCGTCAAACGCCTTAAAAATAAAAGAAGTGTATTCTTTTTGATAAAAAAATTATTACGTTTTTAGATAAAATTCGAGCATTTACCTCGAATTGGTAATTGCCGCACAAAGAGTCCCCCTCTATCCCACTACCACCCGAGAAAAAAAATTAAAATTTTATTCGACGAGAAATTTCTGGTAAAAAACCTTGGACAAAGTAATTACATTTTCCAACTAAAACGAACATTTTCTCCCAAATAAAGTAATCTGTGTTTTTTGTTCGTGTAAATATTTCGAGACATTTTTTTCCACTGAAAAAATTAATCTCTTATTTCTTCGACAAAATATTACGTACAAACAAGCCTGATTACGATTATAGGCATTGAAAAGTTTTTTTTTCACAGAATAAATGCGTTTGGAAATTATGAAAGTCGAATAATTACAGCAATTTGATTCAATTTAGGTGGCAGTCGAATAAAAGCTGCACAAAAAAGGAGCGGAATATCATTTTACGCTTCTATCATGCGGTTTTATAATCCAAATTGCGTGGATTTGCGAGCCATCTAATACAAGAAGCTCGTGTTTAAATTACATTTTAGTTTTCGGTTGAAAACGAAATAACATTATTTCCACATTTCTATCGCTTTTATAATCAGAAACATCCTTTAATTTTCCACTTCAGCATCGAATAAGCGCGAATTTTCCAAAAGGATAAAAAAACTACCTACTTGTCCGTCTTCGTCGTTTCGGTGTTTTTACCCTACTACCAAGTTAATTTGTATTTGATGTTTTAGCTCATTTAACAACTCAATAGAGTAATTTATATTCATAACAGTTTTCAAGTTCGCCGCCTTTTTTTGTAGGATTAAGAAGGTTTTAAACTTTTCGACGAAAAAAAAATTGTATTCTAAGTAATGTAAATAGTTTTTACACTTTTCTCTCGAGATAGAATAAATTTTCTAAGTGGTAATTACTTTTACGCTAGTGTAAGAATACCGCATGCTGCGAAATTAGTTTCGTTTCGATTTCGCCCAGCTCGTTTTTTTTCGACAAAACGGTCCTCTTCCTTTTAAGTCGGGTCATTTATTGACCAGTATTATCAACATACCCTCACATTTCGCCTATAAAAAGAGTCATAAAACGAATGGAATCCAGTTAGCTCATGTCAGAAAAGTAGTACACACTTCAATCTTTTATCTTTTGCACGTAACGTCTTTCTAAAATACCAACGCCGAATGTTTTCAATTTCAGATTTTTTTCCCGTTCATTTTTTCACATCGAGCAGGGCGTGTAGCCTATTAACATATTCGTATATTTTTTACCATCCAATTGGCTGCAAAAAATTTTCTTTTATGATTAAATTTTGCTTGGGAAAAAAATCATGTATTGATATTGACTAAAACGTATAAAGGTAAAGAGCTAACACGAGAATCTCATCAAATTTCGGATTCCAATTTGCGTCATACTCCGGCAATGTGTAAAGTGGCTTTCTACTTTCGTGTATCGAATTCTAATAGAGGCCAAATTGTCCCAAATGAACGTGGCGAAAACTGAAATTTCCAGCTTGGCGGTCTTATTAGAAATTTATGAACTGGTTGTTTTTTTCCGAATCTGTGAGGTAATTTTGCGCGATACTCGATGTTACGTCAATATCGACTTTCGAGTGAATAAACTCGAGTATTTATTTTTTTTGGAAATGAGAATTACTGGTGAATTTTGGAAATTTAGACGGGTCTTTGGGTGTATTTGGTTTAATTTTTTACTCCGAATTTTAGGTAGGATTGGATTGAAGCGTACGTTTGAAGGGTTTCGTTCGTTTGTACAAGTTTTAAATTCGATTGAAAAGGGACAGATGTGAAATTCCATCTGAACTAATTCGATGAGTTTTAAACTTGTTTTTTAATGATGGTTCAGAAATTGACGATACGAAGACATCACTTTGAATGGAACGTGGTCGTAATTGTATTTAAAATTTTGGAAATTTGACGTATGGAAATTTTTGAGAATCTCGAGAAATGTTAAAAATCGATGAGTTTTTTCTTGAAGGGAGAAGTTACCCGATTTTTTAAATTAATATTGAGTAATCAAGAGTACTTTAACAATTCAAATTTTAAATTTCACGAAGAAAAATGACACCATCGAGTGCGTTTTTTTTATCCTTTCAAATTTTAAAACACAATTACTTGATATGAACAGATCAAAGTAAGTATTTCATGAAGATGAAAATTTTCGTAGGTAATCAATACAGTTTTTAAAATCTGATTGATAAAATGTAGAAAAATGTAGAGAGGAGAAAAATTAGGAAAATCGGAATTGAAAAGTGAAAAAAACGAAGGATAAAATTTTTAAGAAACTCAACACAAGGAAAAACGTAAATTCTAAATGAGCTCTTCTTTATTGAAATTATAATTTACCTGGTATTTTTCATACCAACACTCTCTTTCTCTTCTCTTGAGCTACGATAACCTTCCTTAGTAATTATTGGAAAATTTACTTTTGGTAAAAAGAAAAAAAAAGTCTTGACCTCCTAACATTTTCGTAACAAAAATTGAAGCTACCGCCATAGGCGTACCCAAGGGGTATGCTCAGGGGGCCTCAGCCCTCCCTCCCACCTTAAGCTCGGAAATAAGTTTTTTTTTAAATTGTAAAAATATTTAAAAAGTGCTTTTTTTGGTTTTTCAAACAGTATTTTCTCAAAAAAATTTCACTCTCACTTCGCTCGGACAGTATTTTAGTCCCTTTATGTTCAAAATTGATAATTTTTCACCAATTTTCGAGTTAAAAATCACCAATTTCTCAATAAATTCCCAGTTTGTCAGAAAAAATGAATGATTTTTGGCTGGAAAATCAGTGAAAAATGATTAATTTGAAATTTGACCCCCTCTCATGATTTTTCTCAAATTCTCAGCCCCTCCCTTAATTAATAATTTCTGGGTGCGCCTATGAATGAGCTACCCACACGATGCTTCAATTTTTGAAAATTTTTTGAAAATTTAAAAATCGTAAATTATTAGCAAAGAAAATACATATATTTTTAAATGTGACTCACTAAGTAATAAGTACATCAATCTACAAAAAATTCGAAACACACCAATAAACTCAGTAGTGGCTTTCAAGAGTTTACTGAGGGGAGGGGAGGGGAGGAGGTGTCGAAAAATAATGTTTTTCACAAACGCTTCAACTTCCCTAAATTCTGTTTAAAAAAACTCATTTTTTGTGCTTTATCCACCAAGATGTTTTTTTCGAATATTTCTGAATTTTTCCAGACCACGTTTGTAATTTGTATTGATCTAAAAATTTTCCTACTCTTCAAAAAAAATTTTCCCGTAAAAAAAATATCAAACTTCTGTGTGATTTTCAGATGCTTACGCACAAAAACCTTTTTAAGTACACTTGTTTCCGCCAATAAATAAACACGTTAATAAAATTGCCTAACCGATTCGCCGTAAAAATATGCAAATCTATGTATTTGCGGCGGTTCAATTAGGCAACTTTATTAACGTGATTTTTTCTTCAACTGAAATCTTTTAAAAACAAAACATGGTTTGTTTGAAAATAAATTCAATAAGGCATTTTTTTTTTTTTTGAATTCACTTCAAAAATAAATTTACCTACATCTAATTCGCTGGTCAACAGAATTAATTTCCACTCCTTCCGCACAAGGGCGGCAACTTGAAATTTTGTCATGTGTTGCCCATTTTGAAACTAACTTGGGGCCTTTGGGGAGGACTGATGATCAATCAAATTTCACTGATTTCCCAGTTGATCTGCGACTTTTACTGCCAATCAGTAAAAAATCACCGATTCAATTAGTGAATTTTTACCATTGAATCAGTAAAAATCAATTGACTGATTGACACCACGAAATCAGTCAAAATTTACTGATTCAGTAATGAAAATTCACCGATTGAATTAGTAAATTTTTTTACAGCGACTCAATTTTGTCGATTTAAATCAGTCAATTCTACTGATGGAAAATTTTACACTTGACATTAGTGTAAATTTAAAAAAATTGGGAAAAAATATGAACCCAAGGGTTTAAATACCCAATTCACGGTATTTTTCACAAATTTTCAATTTTTTTTCATGTGTTGCTCGAGCACCAGAGCAACACCAAGCAACACGCAAGTTGCCGGCTCTGCTTCCGCAGAAATTCAATACCACACTTTTGATGAAAAATTGAAAATCAAAATTTTTTGAGGGGTATAAAATGTCTAAATATTACGAATTTTGATGATGGGAGAACTGATGGAAACGACGTAATTTATGGATCCCATTTTTCACCAATTTTTGTTAATAAAGAAGTGTGTAAAAAAAAAAAATCATTACATTTTGACTGAAAACTGTGATTTTACATTTTAAAAAATTGAATAATTAATTTGGGTATAGGTAGCTAAGATATTACTTAGTTACAGAAATTTTGACCCATATTCTTTACAAAAATTTAATCTTTCATTCAAACTGAAGATGAACATCTCAAGTAAGTAGTTCCCTCGTCATATAAATTCAAAATTTTAAGCCATTTTCAACGAAAAGAATTTTTACAAAATTATCAAGAAAAAAAATTTGCTTCTTTAATTAGAAATACTTAGTCAAAATTTCAACACAGGAAAAATCAGAAAATTTTTCGATGTATTTACAGAGGGTTTTCATTGATTTCTCAAAGAATTTTACTGATTTGTCAGCAAATTTCAGAGATTTTACCGACTTTTCAGTAAATCGTAACTATAATTTTCTAGTCTTTTTTTTACCGTGCACTTTCAGTGAATTTTTTTCACTGACTTATCATTGAGATACTATTTTGACTGTTTTCCAATGATTTTTGATAATTTTCGCTGATTCATAATAAGAGAGCAGTACTCTGTAATAATCAGCTGATTAGGTAAACGATTCAATTATAAGATCTTCAACGTACTCTCTAATTTCGAATAAGTGAAAAGTCACAGAAAAAAAGTCAGAATTGCAACACAGGGAAAATCAGAAAAATCCTTTGAAAAAAATACGATAGAAAAAACAGTAATAAAATTTTAACCCCCCCCCCACATTAACCTTTAGGAACAAATTTATCGCCTCAGATTCGAAAGATCCGCATCAAAACATAATTAGATTTGTGAATTGTCTAATAATACAATCGAAAGTAGCCTAAATTACGAAACACCCTGTATTTTCAGCTTTCCGGAAAATGGTGTAATTTAGATATGCAGAATCGTAAATATATGTACCTCTCAACTTATTCGTTTCACTTTTAATCCGACAAACTTTAATTTCAGTGAAACCATTATTATGAAAATGATTTACGACGATTTAATTCGCCAAACAAATCGTATACATAAATAATACACCACGACAAACGATTTAATGGCCAGATATCCAGTATTTTTCAATTTTCTTACGAGGATTCGCATCTGATAGCAGGTGTTCCCTTGAAAAATATGTAACGTATAAAAGTATAGATACTAGGTACCTGCTATTTTAATCAATTGTTTTATAAATCGATACCATCTAAATTTATGAGAGAAAGGTAATACGTTTTAACAAAAGGTATCAGCTCAATTTTATACGTTGATTTGATTTTTTTTTTTCTCTTTCTCTTCTATTTTTGATTTATTATCGTAATAATCGATTAAATTTCAATGCAATTAGGATCAAAATATTGGCCAAAAAATTGTTAAATCATTAAAAAATAGATACATACTTATCCATTCGAGTATTCGTATTTTTTTTTTTAGATTTTTAGAAAAAAACTTGACAAAAAATTTCACCAACAAATCTACGATTCTCAATTTCACCAAAATATGTTTTTTCCTTTCCAAAAAACCCCTCAACCAACCACATGAATCACGTATCTACAAATCTATTTATCACAAAAGTTGACTTATATAGGCTTGTAAAGAAACTATATCAGTAATACGAATACTACACCTACTGGCAAGTCGCAAATCGTCAATAAATCAACGATATTTATGTCCTCTTTAAATTATGTTTTTCAATACATTAATTGCTGAATAAGGTTTGTTGTGGCGTGAAATAAAATAGTTTTCTTGTACCAGAGTGTGTATCATTTCTTATACTTATACGAATCGTAGAACGCCACACGTACCTATACAGAGAAACCTTTTAATCCTGGCATTTCGCCAAATCCATTGCCACTTTATATGTATAATTGGCTGAATTGAAAATACCTATTGCTTTGAAAACCGAATACGTCTACGGTATCATTTACAAAATCCATAATTGAGCGGTAAATAAGCTCGACGTAATATAGAAACCCGAAATCAGCTGAGTCTTTGAGGGGCTCATTCTCAAGAGAGTGAGAGGCGAATTTCAACGATAGATTTTTGATTAAGATTACGAAAATTCGCTTCATCCGCAAATAAAGAAATTGGTGGGAAATTTTCTCGAAAGAAAGTTCGGGTAAATTTTATACAAAATGCACATAGTATACATACAAATTGTTGTATATTTTCTCCGAGATGATAATTTTTCTGTCTCGGTCGATTTCTTCCTAATATTTTTATATTTTTACAAGACTCGTACCGTATATTTCTTATTAAATAAATCCATCAATCATTCCGCTTTATTGTTCCCAATCGTACTCGATATTATAAGGGAGAAAAAAATGGAATCTAAAAAGCCTTTTTTTCCAATTGCCTCGGGCGACATTTTGTCTTAAAATGTTACCGAATTGATCTACTTAGAGTTTGAAATGATATGTCATAAAAATGACTTTAAATAAAAACATATCGAAAGAACATTTTCGAGAATGAATAAAAGTATACGAATTGGTTCCACTTTCAGCGATATACTTTCATCGTGTCGTATCGTAGGTAGCGAGATACTGTAAACATTATTACGTTGTTTTGATTGACGTTGGGACCCATAGAATTGAAACTAATCTCAATGACACATTTAGCCATCAACCCTGCGTCGTTATTAATAAAATCTGAAGGTGCATTATCGTCGAGTATCTCGACGCGACATGACAATTTTTTACGTTGTGGGATATTGCGGTCGATTTTCAGAGAGAATTTGGATTCATTTTGGGAGTATTACGAGAAAAATCGAGGATATTGAGTAGAGTAAAAAAAAATTGTTGCAGATTTCGATCAAAGTCACAGAAGTGATATATTTTGAGTCGAAAACTTTACATATAAAACTATCTCCTACCTCGAAAGTTGGGAGCCCTAATTTTGGCAATTTACGATTCAAAAAAATTTTCCAATGGAAATTCTTTTAAAAAATTTCTAAAATTTTCCAGTGATGAATTTTCATGTTCTGAATTTTTTCATCTCAATTATAACGAAATCCAAAACCATTTACAAGCTCAAAGAAGGAAACAGCTAGAAGATCTCAAAATAAGAAGATTTATTTTTCGCTATAGCAGTGAGCTGCCATTTCACGAGTTTTTAACAGATTAGAGCAAGAACTTTCAAAAAAAAGTAGTTTTTTGCTACGTCGCGTCGGATAGCACGCCCACCAGCTGAAAGCTTCAATTAACCTGCTGCCGTCTAAAAAGGTACGATTTGAGTTTCTTCACTCCTCGGAAGTGTCGACTCTGAAGTTATGTAGATACTACTTTTTACCCTCTACAGGGTGGTTAGAAAGTTGCAGATTTTCACCAAATTCCAATCGCGCATTCATTCGTCTCAATATCGAGCTAAACGTGGTTTTCAGTTAGATACTTGAAATATTTTTTAGAAAAAATTAATGGTTTTCATAGGGAAAAAACCAGAGGTGCCAATTGAATTTCAATTCTTGCAATTTTCAGAAAATTTTAACACTTTATTTAGTGGCTTGAAAAATGATTAAAAATATTTTGGTCACTAAAAAACATTAAAATTCGTTTTTTGAAAATTATTCGTAGCAGTGCTACCAACTGAAATTTCGTAAAAAAAAAAATAGTGTAAACTCAAATACATTTGGCAACACCGCAATTAATTTTTTTTGAAAAATCTAATATAATTATCCTTTATGTCTGAAGAATGTATTGCTTAAGTTTTTCGGCGTTCACGTGATGATTTGAATTTGGTGAAATTGAAAAAAAAATTATTTTTGACTTGCAGATTTTCAATTCCTTTCCTCGTAGAGGACACAGAACGAAAAGTGACAACCAATTGCAAGGTTAATGGCTCAAATCGAAGTAGAAAACCATATCAGAACTTTTTAGAGGCGTGAGTGGCTGAGGATCATAATTTTGAAAGAAAAAAAAAACCTTAAAAATGACCCTGTTTTTTACCTTCGTCCTCTTTGAATTTCAAATTTTTTTTGCAAAGTTTCAAACTCAATATAAATCAGATACCTACTTCTCAAATTTTCGTCAAAATTCAGGATTCGCTTTTTTTTTCAACTTCAACATTACGTTCGTTGTTGTCGAACACAGTGTTGCCTAAATACGACATTTTTCATACGTTTTTAGAACCTAAGGGGAAAAATGGGGGAAAAAATTGTCACGGACGATTTTTGTGGGTAAAAATCAGGGATCTGGAGCAGAGCTGGAGGGAGAAGGGAAGAATGGGAGGGCTCCCATCCGGACAAGTTTTTTGGAGCAGAAACCGCAGCTGAAGAGTCAGAGAAAAGAGGATTCTCCGGATGCCTGGTACAGCCAAAAATTTGGAGCGAATGCAAAGGAAGGAGGGTTCCCCTGGACAATTTTTTTGAAGCTGAAACCGGACCCGCTTATGCATTTAAAAATTTCGGAGCTGGAGAACTTTAATTAAAAATTTAGAAGCTGGAGCCGGAGGAACCAGACCTCCTTCCTCCACTACCCTTGATGAAAGTGAACATTCTTGTGAGCATTTGGATACAAAATCAGGAAGTCTAACAAAATTTATTGAGCAAAAATACTGACTTAGGTATACTTACTTTTTGGAATGACTTTTGGCATGATTTTTTGAGCTCCCCCTCCCAAAAAAAATCGATATATTAAAAAAAGGCGAAAATTTTTCATGGAAGTTCGACAAAAATGAAAAGTTGACGTTAATAGGTAAACTTTCTTCTAATTTTTCATGTCATCTCACATCAGTCACTTTTCACTGATTTTTCATTCAAAATAACTTAGAAATTGATTGAAAATCAGTGATGTTTAACTGAAATACCTGTGAAAATCATCAATTTTTCAAAAAATACTGTTCGAGAAGGTCAAAAAATACACCTTTTACATTTTTGTAGTATCTAAAAAAATTCTTCCCCCTTGATAATTGAAAGAAATACCTGCACCTCCTCTTACCAGGCCTGACTGAACCTTGATTGAGCCACAATTTTTGAAAAAAGTCGTTCACAATCTTTTTGAATTCTAAAAAAACGATATCTATTGACTCATTTCCTGAAAAAAAAATCGTAAAATTTCTGAAAATTCCAATCGAGATTATCACCGAGTCCTTTGATGAATAAGAAAGAAATTGCTTTTATTTGAGAATAATAATTGTTTAGATTGGAAAGGAAGAAATTCCATACCATGAAAAAAAAGGCATTCAAAATCTAAACATTTCTTCATAATTTTATGAATATTTTAGAATTGAAGAGGACGAAAAATCTTAAAATCGCTTATTTTTCAAGAAAAATGTTTTTTTTTTAATTTTTGAAAAAAATACTGACTTTTTGAGTAAATTAGACAAAAATACTGACTTATACTGACCGTTAGACACCCTGAAATTTTATTTCTTCTTAGTTTTCTGAAAATTGTCCGGAAAAATGAAGTTTTTGGAAACCTAATGAAAAATGGGCGATAATATTGTTTTGATTAAGTAACCTGACTTCATTTGATTCAAAAAATATTTTTTAATGAAAATTCTGAACATGAAACAAGACGGTGAAGAAGCGAAAATTGAGGTAGAAATAGATAAATTTTTTCATTATCTTTACCTAGGTTTAAATGTAACATCTCCACCCTCCTCCCCCCCTCCCCACAAAAAAATCAATATCCATACGTATCACTGACCTTCTATTGGAAAATTTGCAAGAAATATCTTGAAAAATTTCGGGTAAAAATTTTGAAAAAAAAATCAAAAAATTGCAATTTTTGGAACACCTTGCTTCAACCTCGAGATAGAGAATAAGAAAAGAGTTTCGACTTTCGACTCAATATCATCTCTACGAATACGATCAAAACTAGTATTTTTTTTCACTCTAGACCAATCGACGAACACTCTCCCAACATCTTATACCTAAATATTTCATCTTCAGCTGATGTAAAAAAGTAGACATTTCGACTTTTCACCGAGACCGAAAAATTATTTACCAAAAATGTAAACATGTTTAAAATTTATTTGTACGTACGGTTTCGAAGTCATGAATATTCTATCAACGTCGCATTTTTCGTCATCTTCGTAATATTGAAATCAGACGTGCAACTTTTACCCAACAATTTTTTTTTAATACTTCTGCATCATTTCGAAATATAATCCAGCAGGAAAATATAGCCCACTTAGGTAACCCTAACTTCATTTCCTTCGCGAAATTAAATTATAAGATTTCATTATATAAGTGCAAGTATCACGAAACAAATTTCTTTTCGTCTTCGAATAATTAAATTTACAGGTATACGTAATTCAAAACATTCAGAAATGATTAAGCGAACGACTCGACGCGACGTTATTTTATGTAAATGCTCGACATGAGAATAGGTAAGGTAGGTATACGCCAAATAATGAAATTTTCGCAACAAAATATATACTTAAACGTACCTTCGAGGGCGGCAATCCCGTTGGAATTTTTTTCCCTCCAAAAATAGAAGGTAAAATTGTCAAATAAAATAGAAAAATTCATTATAAATTGATTCTCATAATACGAGAGAACAATAAACTGAAAGCGAAGTCGACTTTCCAACATTAGGGTTTTAATATAAAACACGTGTTTCGTCGTAGCAATGTGATAAATATCCGACGTAGGTAGGTAACTATACCGCGTCCATTTATACGAACAGGTCAAAGTGAAGAAATAAAAGAAACTGCATCGTTTAAAAGTTGAACGAAGAAAATAATTTTTCTTAACATATCGAAAAATACTTGTACAACTTTTTTTTTCCACTCTTCGCTTTCACACGGCGTAAAATATTTGCCATCCTAGTTTCATAAAAGAAAGCAAATGGTTTTTTTTTTCATATATATTTTCGACCATCACATTTTTGTGAAAAATTGTAACCGCGAGATAAAAAATGCGTTTCGGGGTCGTTATTTATATAATTTCGCGGAGAAAAATGCACCAAGATTCAGTTTGCAAAAGTTGCAATTTCCCATGAGAATCATACAGGGCTGATAGGTTCGCAAATTAATGACTTGTAACTTTTATTTTGGACATTTTCTGTTTTTTGTTTTTCTTCTCCCGTTACATGTAACTTTTATGTTGAACATTTCTACAATATTCGTCGAATGGCGGCAGTTATTTTCAACAAATTAACCGCTAGATTAATTATGCCATTTGTAACCGAGCCGGTAACCCGTATCGTATGGTGGAAACCTTTTTAGAGATTTCTTCAATTTGAATCGCGTTACTTGATTTAAAGAATACACGGTCGTGGGTTTCCATTTCTACGTATTGTGTTGGTACTGTCGAGACTAACCATTCATTATCCTTAATTTCGCTGGGTAGTTATCGTAAAACTAAATAACCTCTGAAGTTGCACGATTAAATGATTTTAAATACGAAACGTTTGCAATCATTACCTACTTAAAATCCAACACAAAACAGTTGGATTTTTTCAAATTACAAGTAATCGAAAAATTCAAGCATTTAAGTCGCCATATTCTTGGCGAAAAAAAATCGTTCAAGATTAAATTACATTTTAGTTTAATTCGACGACAACCCCGAAGGGTTTTGATAGCCGTTCCTTGTCTTTTTAGTTTAGGCTATAAGGATGTAGCAAGCATTAGCAACCCAAATTGCATGTAGTATGAATACGTAAATAGCTTTGCTCACTTTGAGATTTGAACAGGACAAGGTATTAAATTACTTTATGTAAGTTATTCAGATCATTTCGAGTTATACGTGCAGAGGTGTAAAAGCATGTCTGTGACAAAGACCATAGGTATCTTTTTTGAGCAAGGAGACAAGGGAAGATGGTAGATCAAAAGGATAGCTGCGAATAAAACGCTTTAAAATTAATCGAAAAATGGAAAAAATACGTTAAAAAATTGTTGAAATTTCATTTAAAAAATCTCCAAAATACAATAGAATTTGTTTTAAATCGATATTATATAAAGATGATTTCAAATGAAGACAAAACCGAATATTAGATACCTACTTGAATTGAAGATTTGAAAAAAAAATTATTATGCGGTAAATTTCATTGATTGCGAAACAAAGGTTGAAATTTTTGCTAAATTTTTCAAAAATTGTTAGAAAGATTGAAAAGTGAATAAATGTACCACTAAAACAAAAAATTGACTGGTCAAAGAATGAATGATGTTTTTGATTTTTTTTTTTCAACGGTTGAAGAAGCAGTTCGAGGCTTACTCAAAAAAAAAAGGTAAAACTTTATCTTTTCCAAAGTTTAAAATTATGTCATACAAAAAAGCTCTTTGACATCTCTTTTTAGGGTGAAATTCTTTCTCCATTTTGGTGATATCCTTATTGATATTTGACTAGGGGTGCGAAATCTTTATTTTTTTTCAAGGGTTACGGGTTACGGTTATAATCTGGGGAAAAAATAAAAGTTAGGTGTAGTTATTTGGGTTTCCCAAGTTCAAAAATAGAGGTTATGGGTTATTGATTACACAGGTCGACAAAAAAATCTATTTCTGGGTTCTCATGTCGAAATTCTGTTTCTAGATATCAAAATACATCATCTTGCTCAATACTGGCTTCCAAAGTTTGTTTGGGGTGAGGGGGTGGGAACCAAAAAAATTGATTTTTCGAGGGAGCTTGAGCGTTACAAAAAAATTGAATTTTTTTTAGACTAATCTTATATAAAATTTCCCGACGAATCCAATGCCGCAAACCGCAGACCTCCACCTCTTTTAGAAAAAAAGTTACAGCTCATTCTTTCAAAAATTTTGTGAAAAAATTGGATTTCCTTTTTTTCGCGAGAAAGGCACAAAAAAAGTGAATTTTTACAAAATTTTGGAAAGAATGAGCTGTAACTTTTTTTCTAAAAGAGGTGGAGGTCTGCGGTTTGCGGCATTGGATTCGTCGGGAAATTTTATATAAGATTAGTCCAAAAAAAATTTCAATTTTTTTCAACACTCATTGTCCTCGAAAAATCAATTTTGCCCCCTTCCATCCCTCAAAATAAACTTTGGTCAAAAAAATATTTTTCCTTCATTAGTTACATAAAAGCAACCCAAATTTGACAATGAAAACCCAGAAACAAAAATCGTGTCTACCGGTGTTATATATTGTTTGGAAAATTTGGGGTAACGTTGATGTAGGAAGGAAATGACTTTCTGTGTTTCTATGGTAATTTTTTTGAAACATGTAGAGAAGATTCTGCCGGACGGGGATGGTAAAGAAATGGACTGTTTATGGAGGACGTAGGAGGGAGTGTGGGGTCGGTAGGGTTGTCCCCTTCCTCACGAGTCCTCTGGCCGTTGTGTCCTTCTGTCCCCATTACACTGGTGCGCACCAGGTTCCCGATCTTGCTCTACGGACTTACCTCCCGGAGGATATTTAGGAGGAAGTCCCTTCGCCGAGGGTCCGCGGGGCCCGTCTGGGGTCTCGCACGTTGGAACGAATAAAAACACGGTTGACAGATACAAGCGTATATTTGCACGACGTATTTAATCGTACCTGTATGTGTGTGTGAGTGACGGCCGCGACCTACGGTTACGGATGGGTCTAAATTGGCGATGATCGAGATGATTTTACACTCAATTCGACGCCACGCCGCTGGCTGCGGAGGCGGCGGCGAAAGGAGCTATAGACCTCCCCGATCGGTGCCATCGTATTGAGCTGAACTCCATCGTCCCCTACTTCGCCGGAGCTGCAAGGGGGTCGATGGATCATATTGTTCTGAACGTGTGGAAGAATTCGCGCGGCGGGAATAGGAACGACGCCGCGGAGGATATCTCCGGATGGATATCTCCGCGGAGGGAACCGATCTCGCGAATGGCGAATTCCACCGGGGTCCCAGGGTCTCTATCCAGGCCTAGGTGCACTGGTACCTTGAAGGATCCCCATTGGTCCCCCATCGAAATGAGGGGCCATGATGGAATCGCGGGTGAATTCCGATGACGGGTAAATAAATCGAGCCGGATTCGATATTTACGCGTCGCCGGCTAAGTCCGATTCCGGTGACTTAGCCGGGCGTCGTACAAGCCGAAGCGAGAGATGTTAAGACGACACGTATGTTCGAATTAGGGGAAAAATCGAAACTTAGCCTAGACGAAACTTGATTTTGACTCGTTCGAGGGTTGAAAACGCACCAGATCGAGCCTAAACTCGATCCAGCAACGCATCATCCCACTCGAACGTAGATTTCGGAACTAGTTTTACTCTGCTAACGCAGAGTTTATATAAGGATTCGAATCAACTTGCTAGCAGGGTTGCCACCACCACGGAACTATAGTCGTTTCTCTTGGGTCGGGCCATATTCACTCTGACATATGCCCCATCGAGCTGTATTAGGGGAGCTGACCTCCCATAGTAAAGGTCGAACTTTTAGTACTGTAGTCAAAGTTAAGTTCCATAGAGAGGATATTGGTCCCTGCCCCATTCGACTTTTGCTGTGGGTGGTGGTAACCTAAGTAATAAATTTTGATCCGGTATGTCCGGTGCGGCTATTGTAGTTCAATAATAAATACAAATTTTGCGGTCTGCTGACCCTCGGAACGGCCGAAAGGGATCGCCGACGGGCCGAAAGTGCTGCTAGCTAGATGACTTGATATTGTGCTAAACAGAATGTTAAGCTAAACAGAAATTTTGACGCCGTATTTTGAAATGACAATAAAATTTACGGCGTAAGAACTATGGTGAAAAGAAAATTGATATTTTTGATTAGACTTTAAATTTTGATTTGATGGTTTTTCGTTTTTTGACAATTAAATGGTTTTAAACTTGGTAGAAAATGGTCCCTAAGTCATCTATTTGAACCCTTGTTAAATTTTGATTTGTGGTCACGGTACCACTGTGTGGAGGGGGAGAAATTTTGCGGAATTCGGACGCGAATTCTTCCATGTACGTACAGGGTTCAGCTTACGATTTTTTAGGGGGTTACGTATATACAATTATGTACAATTATATTTAAGTAATTATTCAGAGCTCGGAACACAGAAAAAATGGGGTTGTGTAATATTATTGTCGTCTCGGGGGTTAATATGGTTCTTGAAGTGGGGTTTTACAATTTATGAGACGTAAAAAGTATCCAAAAGAAAATTTACAAATGATTTTTTGATTTTGATGGGGAGGAAAGAATTGCAAATCTCTTTTTATAATTATGTTCACGCTCACTGTTACATTTCATATTTTTTGATTTTTTTGTTTTACTATTTTTATTACATTTTGTGTATTTTATTCACGCGCTCTGTTACATTTTGTTTTTTTTTTTTTTTTTTTTTTTTTTTTTTGATTTTGCATATCTTTCTATTTTTTTGTGAGATTTGCAGTAAAAAATAAGAAAATTTTGATTTTGTAGAGCTCTGAATAGGGAAATTGTAAAACTAAGTGGGTGGGTGTATTCGCGGTTTGGTACAGAACCTTAAAAAAAAATATAAGCGAGGGAAACTTATGATTAATTTGTCGCAGCCGTCGAGTGTATAGGAAGACATAAAAATAACATATTTGCTGACATCAGCACAAGAAACGATCGTATAGGTATGTACATTGAAATTAAATATATAATACGACATGTGATCAAATACTAATATAGATTTTTGTTGTTACAGGTGCCGACGATGGAATGTCAATGGTCGAAGGTAAAGATGGTATCGAATGGTGAGTATCGACGTGGTGACGGTAGTGGTGTTATATGTCCACTTTTTGTTACAGGTTGATTCAGCACGCCGATTCATGGTGGTTTCTGCGACGTTGATATGGTTTACTCAGAACATGGTGTGGAAAGACTATTAAAAATCGAAAGGTAATTAGTAATTTTGTAATATTTAACCTATTAATAAGAAAAGCATGACGTGCATAAGATGAAAGAATTTTTATCCTATAAAATCATGAGTTATTATTTTTCAGCTGTGCTGAGATACAGTTACTTTTTATTGGTTCCAGGTTTCCATGGCTCCGGTTGATTTTGGTTCCAAATTGATGAATTGCTGTAAAAAATTTGATTAGTTTGCGAAAGGTGAGGTTTTTTACACGTCGTATGTATTTTGGTGCCGATAAATGGATAGAGATTTTCTGGTTAATATATAAAAAAAATACAAAAAAGCGAATTTTGATTGTTGAAATTTTGGTGTAATAATTTTGTGAATTTTTTATTTCAGAATTTGGACGGTGTCGAAAATCAAATTTGGAGTCCAAGTGCCCCATATGCCAGCGTCGTTTGGGCTATTTTGAATTTTGAAAAGGTAAGAATCGATTTTGATAATATTTCTCGAATTTTAGAGTCTAAAATCGCCTATGGCGTGCTCCATATGCGCGTAGGGATGATTTTTGGTTGAAATGGTTGCCTATTGTTACTTTTTTACGGCGCATGTATGTTTTAATTTTGATTGTGAGTTTTTCGAAAAGTGAAATCGCGTTAATTCTTCTATTGTATAAATTTTGGGATGGTAATGGGCGATTTTTTGTATCAGAAATATTTTTGATTTTTGATGACGTCGAAAATCCCAAGAAGGGGAAAAGAAGAAAAGAAAAAGAAGAAAGAAAAAAAAAATATTTTTTTGGGTAAATGACAGACTGTTTCATTTATTTTGCCGAATAGTGAAAAGAGAAAGAAAAAAAAAAATAAATAAAGAAAAGAAATTTTGGTTTTGTGAATTTTATTGTGACAATTCTGCCCCATATGAACTTGATGTTCGTGTGGGCTGAAATTTTCAAATTTTGGTTCCCATTCTTGATGTTTTCGATCATATCATTTTACCATTTTATTTCTGATGTCGTGGTAAATCAAATGTTCATAATTTTTTTTGGAAATTTTTGTATGTGGCCAGAAAGTTTTTCAAATTTTGATTGGAATTTTGCCCCATTTGTACTTCGTTTGAATTTTGAAGATGTTGAATTAAATTTTGAGGTGTTGATTTTCTTCTCCTTCGCTCTGTCTTTATGTTCTTCGTATCTTGATTTCTTGATGATTCTGTATCGTATGTTAGAAATTTTTGAAACGTGAGCTTTTCTACGTTTCTACTTTTTTTTTTTGCATTTGTTTGTGCTACCTTTTGTATAGGATTAGTTAACGATTTGTTGAGGTATTGATTCTATTTTTCTTTTTTTTTTTTTTTGAGAGAGATGAAAAGTTCGAAATGATTTTTGTGTCAAGTATTTGCGTTGTAATATTACCTCATATGTATTTCGAAATTTTGGTTAAATTTTGGTTTTGATTTTTTGAATATGACGTCGAAATTGTAAATTGAGTTGAAATTTTGAATTTTTCGAATGATATTCTGCCCCATATGTACCAGGTGGCGAGTTTTCGAATGGTTTTGATATCGGACGAGTTTTTTGTAAATTCTAGAATTTTGGTTATGTGGTATTGATGGTTGAATTGTTTCGGTGTCAAAAAATCAATATGTATTTACGTATACATTGGTATTGATGTAAACAAAAATAAAGATAGTACAGTACTCGAAAAGTAGACAAGAGAAAAAGGAGAAAAGATAAAAAAGAAAGAAATAAAAATATGAGAAAAAATATAGTCGACACTTAACGAATAAACGAAGATATGGGGGAAAATTTAGAGGATTATTTCGAGGAGTCCTCGAAGGTGTTCGAACACTTCGACCGGCTGTTGCTTTGGAAGGAAGGCGGGCGATGATATCAATTTTGTTTTCTTCGCAATTGTTTCTGTGTACTCCTTCCATATTCTTCTGTTTTTGGGATTTCCAATCGGCGGCGCGAGAATTAGTATTTTTTGACACCCTTTAATTCTCAAAGTATCTTCCAGGATTTCGATATCCTGAGTTGTCTCTTTTTTCGAGTCGTGGACGTTGGGGGCGGCGATGGCGATGCTGGTGCACGGTACGGGTGCGGCCGCGATTATGTTGTTTATCTCCTTGAGGTTTATATCTTGGTGGTATAATCGTGTTACTTTCAAGATTTTTTCGTATGGTGACTTTTTTAATAATAGGTTGGCGATCATTGCCGCGTAACCGTTGCCAGCCAGGAGGGTGTTGCGAATGTACACATAGATGTTTTTGTTGTGTATTATGATCGAAGTTTGTCCTACGGTCTTCATTATTAAATTCGGCGAAAAGTATTTGATTTCATTAATTGTTTCTTCAACCGACTCCATTTCTTCTTTTGTTTGTTTGATCTTTTTCTTATTTTTAACGAGTTGTCTTTCGGTTTTTTTTTCAGCGTTTGTTGTAGTCCTTGAAGTTTTGCCTGTATAGAATAAAGAAAGAATTTAAGCAAATGTCGTTGGGAATATGTCTAGTAATTTGTGTTTGTTTTTGTTGTTTTTGTTTCAGGTGTTATAAGTTGGATAATGCGGCGAGGTGGAAATGTGAAGATTTTTTGAATTTTTTGCGATCGAACTGTTTTTTGGTTGGATGAATTATCAAAGTTTTGGTAAGTTGTGCTATGTCGATCTTATTTTGGTAGTTTGTTTTTGATTGTTATTGATAAGGGTAGTCGAACGTATTTTGAATGGGTTATTTTCGAAAGTAGAATTTGTGCTATGTTTTGGAGTAGAAAATGATCGGATTGAATTACTTATTATTGCTGTTCATTGGCTGAAATGATAATATCTATAATTTTGAGGTCGTGAGTTTGTGAAAAGGTGTGCGTTTTGGTCGCCGGATGATTTTTGGAAGGGAGGTTTTGCTAAATTTTATGCTATCTGATCTAATGAGTGAGTGGTACATACCTCTAAATCGTAGAGCGTGTCTGACATGTTTGCGAATCGTCGAGAATATATTGCGAAAGCGAAAATAATAAAAAGGTTTTACAAATGGCGAAAGTGACGAAAAAATATTGCAAGTCTAAAAGCCGGTGTCGCACGTATTTTTATTTTCTTGAAATTGATTTGGAAATTTTTTATTGGCTTTGTAGTTTTGGAATAAAAATTATGTTGTTTTTGGCTTTTCAGAGTGTGCTACTTGCGTAGTTTTTGTGATAGGTGGGTTTTATCCTATCTTTTTTGCAGTGTTGCCAGAAGTGGGTTTTTGTAGTTCGAATGTTTTTTTTTTTTTTTTTTAATTTTGAGTTCCTGAAGGGTTTTGTTTGGGATTTTTAATTTTGTGTTGTATTTTTTTTGAGACGCAAGGATTTTTAATTTGATGAATCAGAGTCGTTGGGGTAATATTTAGTCGAATATGCAATTTTCCGGTCATGGCGAGATTTTAGTTCGCTGAGTGGAAGGCGTCGGATTTCGGGTAGGGATTTTGATTTTGTTGGAGTTTCCAAATTTTGAGTATTTTGCAAGTCAAATTGTCGTCGAAATATGTATGGAATTTGTAGTTTTTCGAGAGTCTGAGTCGAGATGTGACCGATGATATCTTGTAGATCGGAGGGCGTAAATTTTATTGAGACTGGTCGATTCTCGTAGGTGAATTCTATTTCTTTGAAATAGTCGTTACGTAATATTGCAGAAGGGAAGAGTAATTCTATGGTTCGGATTATTGATTTTGAGATGGTGTTCTGATTGGTATATGGGTTTATGATCAGTGGTATCATGAGAGTGTTATCGAGTTTGAAATAAATTTTGTCAAATGGGCGATAGGTTCTGCTTTTTGGTTTTGGTTTAAGGGTGGGATTTTTTGTTACGTCGTCCGTGTCTAGATAAGTCAAATCGGTTTGAATTTTTATAGATTTTGTATTTATATCAGGGGGGTATGAGCCAGAAGCAATAATTTTGGGATTTTCTAGAGCCTCTTTTTTCAGATTTTCGGTTTGGAGTATTCTTATCGATTTCTTACCAATATAGCACAACGGTTGGTGGAGGGGGATTATTGAAAACGGGATTTTTATTTTGTAGCCTTTTACGGTGCCTTTTATGAAAGCTTTTCGAGTCGAGAGAAAAGGTGTTGGGTGGTCTTCGAGTAGAATGATTTTGTGGATATTCCTCACATTTATCTCCACCGCATGTGGTGTATTCTGCATTATATCTTGCAGCGAATGTTCGGATATAATATTTCTAGTTTGTTCAGGTTTTGTTTTCAAAATGAGAGTCGTTTTGTTAGAAATTGTTAATAGAATCGAATCCGTTATTTCTGTGGTTTCTGGCGTCGTAGTATTTTTACTATCGTTGTTTATATTGTCATTTTGTGGTGACAATATTTTTTCAGTGGGTTGTAAATAGGTTGGGCAGTCGGGGCTATCAGTGGAGAAGGTTTTTATGTTTTTAGGTGTTTTTCGATTTCGTTCCACTTGTCTATTGGGCATTCGGCAATTTTCTGGGTCGGGAGGATATTTGTGATGTGTATTGATTTTTTGACTTCATTTAAGTCTGGCATTTCATCGCATGTGTCGTGAATGCTTTCGGTTGAGGATGATGAGGATTTTGAAGATTTTGATAGGATATTTGGCATTGTTTTTAATTTTGGCGAAATGATAGGTATTTCTTCGGGGTTTTTGATTATTATTCCAAAGTTTTTTATTGTGGTGTCGCCGATGATGCAAAATGATTTGAGACAGGTATTTTGAATCGTGAACTGAATTTTTTGTTGGGAGATGCCAAAGGTGCAGTTGATGATAGCGGTTGGTTTGTGATTTATGTTTGTCGTAAGAATTTTTTGTGGGTATTGATTCAAAATTTTGTCTGATTGGTATTTACTTATGATGTTTTCATCTTTTGAGGGATTTAATATTGCCTTTATTTCTATTTCATTTATTTTTAGGGTAATTTCATCGTGAGGTAGGTATTTAGTTTGAATTTTATTTTGGTAGGTAAAGGGTACTAGGCCGTGATTATGGTTGCTATCATCAGCAGTCGTTTTGGGTGAGGTGATTTTCTCGTTTCTGTGATATGTTTTAGTATTATTGGAGAAAATATCCTCAATTTCTGAGTCAGTTTTGTCGAAATCATGATTTTGTAACTCTGTGTTTAATTGGTCCGAGATTGTTTTTGTTTGGTCGTTGTTAATTTTTTCAGAGTTATTTTCAGTGCCATGAGAATTTTTATTATCCAAATTTTGGGTTTGGGAGGAATTTTGATTTTTTAGGGTTTCAAATTTGTGATGTTTAGGTGGTCCAAACGGAGTTGTTTTATTGCGTTTTTACTTATATAGCACGTCGGCTCTTTTGATTCGATAATTTTGAAAGGGATTTTTATATTGTAGGTACCTATCATTCCCTGTACTATTGCAATTTCGGAAAGAGGGCTGGGTATGAATGGAGAAAATGGGAGACCTATATCTGAAGATGCGTGGTATTTTACGGGAACAATTGCGCGAATGCTATTTAAGGTGCCTCTTGATATGGTATTTGCGTTGGCGTCGGAGTTTAATTCGATGGTTAAGGTTGAGTCGGAAGATATGTTCAATAGGAATGATTTTGGTTTGCCCATTTGTTTTACTGGGTCCCAAAATGTGAAAAAGGTTCTAGATTTTATGGCTTTTAGCCATTCTGGTACATCGCTGTCTTCTACAGCATATTTTTGATGAATCTTGACGGGTAGGTCGGGGACCTCTGTGTGCTCGAATATTTCATCGTCGTAATTTTCTTTGTCCGAGTCTATATCGTAATCGTTTTCGTTTTCTAGCTCGCATTTTTGAGTTTTGTCATTAATTTTTGGAATTTCAAAAGGTGATGAGGAGGCTTTAGGGTTGAGAGTTGGCGCAGGGGTTGAGAAATTTGAGTGTATCAGGTTTAGGTCGACGTCAATACTATCCTGATTTTGTGTTTTATTCTGGATGGATTTTATTTCAGAATTTACGTTATCTATTTCAGTTTTTAGGGTGTTGAATTTTGAATCGATTAATTCGCGGATTTCTTTCAAATCGGAGGTAGTTTTGGTTTTTTCATTTGATGTGGCTGATTTAAAGTCTGCGAGTTCGTGCGCCAAGTCTCCTAACCCTTCCGCTAGTCCTTGAATTTCGTAGTCGTGATTATATAAAATGGAATCCGTTTCCGTTATTGCCTCTTGATGTTCTGTGATTTTTTCTTTCACTTCATCTATTTCATCTTCGTATTTTTCCGCTGATGATATTAATTTTTCTGTCATAAAATCAAATTTGTTCATACTTTCTTGATGGGTGTCCAAAAGGTTTGAGAGGCGATTTATGTTTTCATCGATTTCATCATCTTGAGATGAAGTTTCATATAATTCTTTTTTGGTTTCTAGGTCGAAAATTAGGTTGTATTTTGCGATTTCATCGCACCATTTCGATGTTTTGTTTCTTGAAAGGTAGCGGTATTTATTTACGATTGATTTTAGTTCTGTTCGGACGTGAATATATTGTCCGTTGAGCCAGGATGGAAGGCTCTGCAGATGAAGGAATAGACTTAGCATTTCTTTATTCGCTACGGAGTAGTTTCGTTGGTGGGGTAAGAATTGATAGGAGACGCGCATAATAACGTTTTCGGAGCCCCTAATGAGTTGGTAAAGGACTGACTGCATGGTGTCTCCGGTCACCATGGTGTCTAGATACGCGTGGTGTTTTTTACGAAGTAATTTTTCGGCTTCAAAAATTATGGATTCTGCTTGTTTTTCATTTAAGAGGACGTCGTCAACATAGCAGGTTTTTGAATTTAGATTTGGGAAAGCCTTGAGGGCTGCTTCATTCTGTCTTAATTTTCGAAATTGGGAGGGGGAATACTTTTTTGTAATTACATTCGCGAGATTCTTTTCGATAATTTGAAGTTTTGAGTCTACGTTTTGAGCCCCGATGTCCAAAATTCGGTTTATATCTTTTTGTTTTCCTTCCGGTACCGAGAGTACATTTAGGGTTAATTTAGCGTTCCAGAATGCTGTTTCTCTTTGTGATGTTTTTGAGATTTCGAGGGGGTTTAGGGGGCCTTGTGGAGAGGGTGTTTTTTCAGAAGTTTCATTTTTATTTTGTTCTGTGGGGACTTTTCCGTTTTTTCAGAAGGATTTTCGATATCGTGAATGTAAGAAGCTATGCCTTTGCATCGTTTTTTAGATTTGGGTTCAAGAATCGGAGATTTTGGAGGTGTTTTAGATGTGGAAGGTTGTGGAGAGATTTGTTCAGGAGTTGTATTAAAGAATGGAGAGTCTGGGAAAGATTGTGGTACAATTTGTGAGTCGTCAGTATTTTGATCTAGAGAGGGAGAGCCTTGAGGGGTTGGCGTATTGGGAGGTACGTCAGACATTTTTGATGTAAGTGTAAAATCGAAGCTTGTTGAGAAATTTTTTTTTTTTTTTTTTTTTTTGATTTTGGAGATTTTAGACGATGTTTAAAATAGAATTGCCTTGAAAATTGTTGATTTTGAGTTGACGATATTGGGTTTTTATTCAAGTAGCGAAATAAGAAATGTTTTTTAGAATTTTTCGTGGCTCAGATGTGTTGAGCGGATTGATAGCGAGTTAGAATCAGTGCCAGTGGTATTTGGCGATTTAAGCAAGTTTTTACGACGTAAATTATGCGAGTAGTATGTAGAGGCGTAAATTTGATCGAAAAAATATTTTTAATGAAATTTTGGTAAAAATCAAAGGGTGAAAGATTTTTAAATTGTTCGGCTAAAAAAGGATATTGAATGGTTTTGAGGAAAATGAGGAATTAATGAGTCGTAGAATTTAGAGGGAGGGGTTTTTCAGAATTTTACTTTGCGATAATTGAGAAATTTTCAATTAATAAAATTTTGGATGATGACGTGTGAATTTTTTGAGAGGTAGAAAGGTGTTTTTGGGTCCACTGCCAGGAGTGGTGTAGGAAAACTGATGAATTCCAGAGATCAGCTAAGTCGGATTCGTGATCCCACGCTGACCAACTGGGCCTTACCGACTCTGCGAGCAGAGAGGGTGTTTTTGTGTGACTTTGAAAGGGGGAGAAGAATTTAGAGAGCCTTTAATCCGATTGGCAATAAACTTCTCGTTTCAGGCTGGGTAATATTTAGGATGGTATGTGGAAAAATTTATAGGATCTCTCAAAAAATCAGGAAAAGAGAGGTATAGGTATCAAGTCCGCTGTTTCCCAGTCGTGTCTGATGCCTATTTTATTTTGGAGAACGTAAATGGATAATTAATTTCTCAGATTATCTGGAAAATGCAGTTTCCTTGAATTGCAGTCGTCGTTGTCCACGTACTGTCGCAATTTTCAGAGAATTGTATGGATTAGCCGAAAATTTCCTGTTAAATTTTGTAATTTTCTTTAATTGCAGTCGTCGTTGTACACGTACTGTCGCAATATTCAGAAAATTGTTGAGTTTTTGGCCAAGAATTTAGTTAAATTTTGCAAAATGAGTTTAGATTTTGATTCAAAGAATTATTGGATCGAAAGTGACGCTGTATTTAATTCGTGAAAATTTTGTGGTGTGAAATTATTTGCTGCGGTCGTCGTTGTCCACGTACTGTTGCAGCTTGTAATTTCGAATTTTGATTTTTTATGACGCTGGACGGAAATTGTCGAAATAATAGGTCTTACGTTAATTAATTCGCTAAAATTTTGATGGTGAGATTATTTACTGCAGTCGTTGCGCTTACTTCTACAGCTTTATAATGCTCAAAAAGAAATTCGCCAAAAATGGCAGGTCGCGATGTATAGGTCGCGAAAATTCAGAATATGGAATTGTGTGCTGCGGTCGTCGTTTTGCACGTACTGTTGCAGTCCACAATTTCAAAATTTAAATTTTGGATGAAAAAGTCGAAATTATAAGTCGCGGAATTAATTAACTAATTTGGAAAGCGTAAAAATGTGAAAGTATTTACTGCGGTCGTCGTTGTACACGTACTGTTGCAGTATCTAAATTCACAGAATAATTAAAAGCAGAAGAAAAGAAATACGAGATTGACTAAGTTAACCTTGGAAAGGTAGATCTAGTCAAGCGCGAGTTTTAAAAGCAGCGTTTAGAAGTAGAGAAAGAGTGTACCAGATAGCTAGGTGTACTTGGTAAATGTTGAAAACGGCAATCTTTGCTGATAACCAAATAGCAGAAGAGAAAGACGTTAAATGATGTCGAGTTTGAAAACGGGGTTTTATTTATTTGAGTTTTAGGTAGCTTGATTTGCCGAGAATCTATCCGGTTGTGAAGTCGTGTATTTTGGGATGACCAGTTCTATTGTTGAAAATTCAATGGATTGTTCTTTTTTATGAATAGCGAACACGATCCTTTTATTGTTTGGGTTGGTTTAGGTTCGAGAAATCGCACGATATTTTTGTTTTGTTTCTATACAGTCGTTTCCGTTTTTATGAGAAGATTCTTAAGTCTAAATATACCGATGTATGTACATAGATTTGAAAGTTAGTTTATTTTCAAGGTTTCAGGAAATTTTGTAGTCCAAGTAAAGATAATAGAATTGATTAAGTCAATTGATTGTGTCATTTAATAAATCGAAAAGGTAAAAGGAAGTTTGCCGAAATCTATAGGAGCTGTCAAGTTCAAGATGACATTTATAGAGATTAATCGATTTTTAAATTTTGGAATATAATGGGGTGAACGTAAGTGTGCCAAAATGTGAAAATCTTGATTTCCGGAGCTGTCAAAGCCGTGATATTATGTAGGAAACGGTCAGTGATTAATTGATTTTTCGATTTTTTGAAAATAATGGGGTGAAGATAACTGTGCCAAAATGTAGGAAATCTTGATTTTGCCAAGAAATGTAATTTCAATAGATTGAATTTTAATGAGTTAAAAGTATTGTTTGAAAATCGTAAACGGATGTATTTTTGAGTGAAAAAGGTGCATCGTTGTACATACATTTGTATAAACAATGGTTTACCGCCACCGTTAAAAATAGAAAGAAGCGTCCTTTGAATTTCAAAGGGGTGAAAGCGTTTGTACCAAAAAGTATGCCTTAAGCCTAAATAGTGAAGCGGATATACATGGCGGCTTTTGTACATAAAGTCGCCAATATTTTTATTTACAATAGAATTGAATTAATTTGACAGGTTGCTGTCATCTTTACGGATTTTAAAAGAATTAATTCTTTGTTGTAAAGAATTGATTTACGATTTTAAGAAAATATTTTGAAAAGAATTGACTTGTCTTTATCGTGCCTATTGTTCTGAATGTGAATATTGACTAAACCATTTGCGCATTGGACTAGTGAAGGGGAAGAAAGAAGATCTAAACTGGGAATTGGATCGCGATGTAATTTTGGTCTGAATGGGCATGTTGGGCCGGAAATCGTATTGGCGCCAACGATTTATTTTTCGGTTGAAAAGTGGAAACAGGGTTACCATTATTTTCGGCGAAAAATATAATTTTGAAAATCGAATCGAAATATAGATCGAATCAATGGATTTTGACTTGATTAAATGAAAGAATTTTGGAGATTTTTTGGAGAATTTTGATTTTATAGGTCATGAGAATAGTAATTACGTTGATTGAAAATGGTGATCGAAAGAAATTATTGAATTTTTGAATGAGATGGTGATTTTTGATATTTTCCAAAGGAGAAAGTGAATTTTGTTGATCGAAACGTTAAATTGATTTTTGAGTATTGATTTTGGAATTTTGATATTTTTATGTCATAGGATAAGAAATTTTGTTGATCGTGATTAATTACTGGAATTCTAAATGTAAATTTTGATGATCGAAAGGGTTTATTGAATTTTTAAAAGGTGACTATGAATTTTGACGTTTTCTAATGTTTGAAATGAGATATGATAGCCAAAGGGTTGAGTTTTTGAATTTTTTGATGCAGGTTTGAAAATTCTGATTTTCGATGTCATGAAAAAAGATTTTCGTTAGTCCAAAGTAGTCACTGAATTTTGTAGTGAGTTTTGGAATTATGAATTTTGATATGTTAATTTTGAGAAAGTATTTCGATGATCGATGTATTAATTTTGAATATTTTAATGGAAATTTGCAAATTTTGATTTTTTAGGACGTGAAAAGGGTTACCTAGTTCGAAATTGGTTATTAAAAATTTTGCTGAGTGAAATTTTGATGTTGATCGTGAGAGAAGATTTGTGAGTGAAAAAGATTTTATTGATCGGAGTAAATTCTTGAGTTTTCAGATGGAATAATGAATTTTTAGATTTTTAGTTTTAAGAAAAGGATTTCGTAGCTTGAAATTGTGAATTTTTGAGTTGTTGATCAAAGGATTTGAGAATTATGATTTTTTAGGTGGTAAAGAGGGGTTGTTTGGTTCGAAAATTATGTCTATGAATTTTGATTTTCTCTTTTGCGAGAGGGTAGGGTTCTGGTTATCGAAGTGTTAATTTTGATATTTTTGAATGGAATTTAGAAGATTTGAGTTTTTTAGATCGTGAGATAGATTGTTATAATCGAAACTTGAAATGAATGAAAGTGAATGAGTTTATGAATTTTGAATGATGATTTGGTGATTTTTGATTTTTTGAAGGTCGAAAAAATTATTGTCAAGATGAAAATGAGTGTATTTATGAATTTTGAGTAATAATTTTGAATTTCGATTTTCTAGGTTGTGGAAATTAATTTTTTGTGGATTGAAATGTTCAAAATGAGTGGTTATTTGATTTTTGATGAAAAGATGGCCTGAAATTTTCGAATTTTCGGGTGGGTTAGTCCATTTTGAATTTTTAGGGTGTGGGAAATAAATTCGTTTCGCCACAAATGGGTTCGTAAATTTTGGGTATAAAAAGAGTAGATAATGAATGCGTAGAGCATAATAAAAGGATTTCTTGCTGCAACAAAAAATACCTAATTATTGTGGTCATCGCATTTTCAACTGGCAAATTAATAAAATTGCCATGTTTTTACGTTATAACGGAAATGTACCGATATTTTCATTTGCAGATGAAAAGTGGTGCATTTTTGGTTCTTTCACTTTATAGAAAGTGAGACTATTGGCTTATAATTAGTTTTCACATAAAAATGTGAAATATCAGATTATCAGATCGTATGATTGATAATTTGATATCGGATTATATACATAGATTTACATATCCGGAAAGTTTCATCATTTCTGATGACGTAAGTTATTATTATTGAGCACTTCGTGTGCCTGAGATGTTGTTTACGTTAATTACGTTACGTTAATGGCCAGGAGGGGGGGGGGTCGTAGTTTTCTACTTTTTGACTCGTATTTTGGTGTGAATTTTTTATGACCTTGATATTTCACACGTTTTTGGCCGAAATTAATATATTATTTTTTTTTGTGTACTTAAGGTACATAGTCCGAAATTTTCGAAGTGAAAAATTTCTATTTTGCACTTAAGGTGCCTAGTTCCGAATTGACGTCACAATTTTTGGTTATTGTCAAGGATTTTTTATAGAAAAAGTTTGATTTTTGGGTGACGTTCTTGTGCGAATTTTTATGGCCTGAAATTTCGCAATTTTGACATTTTTGCATTTATGATGCCTACAGCCAGTGATTGTGATATGGTGCGAGAAGGTGACATCCTAATCACATGATTCCACATCGTTTGGGGCCCAATATCCGGTACCATAACGGGGAAATGCCGCGTTCCCTTCATCTATCATGTCGCCATCCCTGGAATTTTGGTGTTGTTTTTACAATGTATAAAATTTTGTGGCTGTATTTCGCCATAAAGGAGAGAAAAAAATGAAGGAATTTTTGGTTTGACTGAGGAAATGGGTTGAGGATACACTGAGGTTGCCGTGTACGTCGCACGTTTCCGTCACGAACTGTTACAGTGGGGAGGACGCTTTAAGGATATTTGATAGGAATTACAATATCGTATTTACTAGATTTCCGCGTCACGGAAATTTAACTGTAATTATTACTAGTAATTCGTGATATGGAGTTAAGGAAAACATTTTTGTTACATTTTTTCACTATTTACGGTGTCAGTTACGCCTAAGTTTAATTTTTATGCACTTAAGGTGCGAAAAATTTTGTAGTCCGGAGGCCTAGAGCTTGGGGACAAAATTTTGAATAGTGATATAATAAATATAGACGTTACCATATGCGATTTGTACCTAATTTTGCGTTTAGGACGCCTAAATAGATAATTTTTTACCTTGTTTCAGATTTTTTACGAACATATGGTATACTTCCGACTTGCGGATTGGTGGAAAATCGGAAGATATACATACAGGATTTTGTCCGATGTGCTTCCAGCCTCTTTATCCTATGCACAGGTGGCCATCTGTGGGAGTCGTAGTCTGGAGAGTCACGTTATTTCGGGCGCCATTATGTAGAGAAGATTCTGCCGGACGGGGATGGTAAAGAAATGGACTGTTTATGGAGGACGTAGGAGGGAGTGTGGGGTCGGTAGGGTTGTCCCCTTCCTCACGAGTCCTCTGGCCGTTGTGTCCTTCTGTCCCCATTACACTGGTGCGCACCAGGTTCCCGATCTTGCTCTACGGACTTACCTCCCGGAGGATATTTAGGAGGAAGTCCCTTCGCCGAGGGTCCGCGGGGCCCGTCTGGGGTCTCGCACGTTGGAACGAATAAAAACACGGTTGACAGATACAAGCGTATATTTGCACGACGTATTTAATCGTACCTGTATGTGTGTGTGAGTGACGGCCGCGACCTACGGTTACGGATGGGTCTAAATTGGCGATGATCGAGATGATTTTACACTCAATTCGACGCCACGCCGCTGGCTGCGGAGGCGGCGGCGAAAGGAGCTATAGACCTCCCCGATCGGTGCCATCGTATTGAGCTGAACTCCATCGTCCCCTACTTCGCCGGAGCTGCAAGGGGGTCGATGGATCATATTGTTCTGAACGTGTGGAAGAATTCGCGCGGCGGGAATAGGAACGACGCCGCGGAGGATATCTCCGGATGGATATCTCCGCGGAGGGAACCGATCTCGCGAATGGCGAATTCCACCGGGGTCCCAGGGTCTCTATCCAGGCCTAGGTGCACTGGTACCTTGAAGGATCCCCATTGGTCCCCCATCGAAATGAGGGGCCATGATGGAATCGCGGGTGAATTCCGATGACGGGTAAATAAATCGAGCCGGATTCGATATTTACGCGTCGCCGGCTAAGTCCGATTCCGGTGACTTAGCCGGGCGTCGTACAAGCCGAAGCGAGAGATGTTAAGACGACACGTATGTTCGAATTAGGGGAAAAATCGAAACTTCGAAACTTAGCCTAAACGAAACTTGATTTTGACTCGTTCGAGGGTTGAAAACGCACCAGATCGAGCCTAAACTCGATCCAGCAACGCATCATCCCACTCGAACGTAGATTTCGGAACTAGTTTTACTCTGCTAACGCAGAGTTTATATAAGGATTCGAATCAACTTGCTAGCAGGGTTGCCACCACCACGGAACTATAGTCGTTTCTCTTGGGTCGGGCCATATTCACTCTGACAAACATTTATAGTTCACGACGTCTGCGAATGATGTGATCCACAAACGGGACCCTCTAAAAAATTCGAAAAAATGGGAGGTCTGGGGAAAAAATTCCCACAGGCAAAGGACGTATGGAAAAAATCTGAAAACAAATGTATTTTAGAAGTAAAAATTCGTTTAATTTTTTTTGGATGGGCAATTGAGCAATCGCATTGTAATGTGATTTTTTGTGAAAAAAAAAATTAAAAGTAAAAGTAAGAACCGGAACCGAAAAAAATTGAAAGGGTTACCGGTTAAGATTATTCTTGCTCAATTTTTTTTTCGGTTATGGGTTATGGGATATTTTTCAAACTAAAAATAAGGGTTATTTAGGGGTTATGAATAAGGTTACGGTTACGATTACGGTTCGCACCCCTGTGTTTGACAGACCTTCTCAATCAAAAATTTTTCATTTTTACCAATGTCATTAAATTTTGTTTTCTACCATCTCAAAATTTGAACAGAATCGATGATGCGACTTGATTTTAAAATTTTTGGTCCATTCTATACAAAATAGCTACATACATTATTTGAAAAATTTTCGCCAAACACTGCAAATTTTATACACAATATTAGCAATTTTTTCTATACCGTAATGACAGTGAATTTTCTCTCCAATCTTTTCCCTCGAGTTCCTGGAAGAACTTTGTTCCAATTTATATTAGCAAACTTTCTGAAGATTAATAAAATTTTTAAGAAAATTTGTCCACGTAATTTCGAAGAAAATTCAAACAAAATAAATTAGCGTGGTTTACGGAAACTTTAAAAGTAAAACTTTTTCAGGAAACGTTCAAATTTTAAAAGTACCTGCAAAAAAATTCATCCATAAATATTAAAAACCGATTAAATTTTTTTACGGCGATGAGCTCGAACTGCGAGGTCCATCATGAAAAAAATTTAATAAGCAGATACTAAGAAAATTTTAAATTAGGTATGCGCGAAAACTTTGTACCAAATAGTAAGTCATTTTTACGATTGGATCTTGAAATATTGTTGATATTACTTACCTAGATATGAAAACGGACCAAAAATGAAGTCTGGTCTTCCGATTTCGTTCAATTTTTTTTACGAGCTTTACTTGATGGTCTATTCACAAAACCATGATCATTTTTTTCCTAACCCTCAAAAGGGCGGGGAGGTGGGCCTCGATTTTTTTTTAAGCAATTACGATTTTTAATTTTAACAAAATTGCCCAACTTTGAAGGCTCATATTTCAAGATAAGTTGCATTTAGGGGAAAACTGTTTACGGGGTCTAAAAGAGAATTTATAGGAGATTCGAAATCGATAATCACATTTTGAAAAGCTCAAAGTTGAACTTCGACGGCGAAAGCTCAACTTTCATAATGAAAACAAAAGATGAAAGCTACCATTTAAAAATCTGAAAATATTACAGTAAGCAGTTATTTTTACCCTCTTTTCAACCAACAAATTTTCAAGATGGAATCTCTGGACCCCTGGGGGGTACAGGGGTCCACAATTTTGACCAAAATTCAAAAAAAGTGAAACAGTGAAGTAGCACATCGATTTCCACTAATTCAAAGGCGCTGATTTCCAATATGCAATTTATTTTTTTTCATCTGACCTCTCTGAACCCCCCTATTAGCCCCCTTAAAAGGAGTCTAAATTCGAAACAAATGAAAAGTAACGTGCGTTCTGTCGTTGGTTAGGTATTTGGAGGCGCTTAGTTCGAATATTTACTTATTTCTTAGATTTGACCCTTCAGAACCCCCTACCCCCCAATTTTGGGGAAAAATACGATTAAAAAATTAAAATGGCGTGTGATATATCGATTGTCACTAATTTCGGGTCGTAGAATTCGAATATCGACTTATTTTTCGATTTTATCCCCTTCTGTCTGCTCCAACCGAAAGATAGGTACAATTAATTCAAGAGGGGGTCGGTTAGAGCAAGGGGAAAGGTAAATTTTTTGGTCAATTTTAGTATGGAATAGCCCTTCGGACAAAATTCATCTTCCTTCCAGCCGCAAGATTTATTATGGTTTATCTTCAAAATTATTTATAGGTTAAAAATTTCAGGAAAAAATTGAATGATGAGAGATTCCTGGCTGGTTGTTAGAAGGAAAAGAATGGTAGGTACCCATTGATAGTTTTTGAGAAAAAAATTGTTTTGTTCATGCCTATGCCTATGCCGACTTAGTTTCAATTATTCCAAGTTCAAAAATTGACCTATTTTCAAGACATAATCCTCTTCCTCCTCCCTCACAATTTTCAGCCAAATTTTTACAATAAAAAACTAATAAGACAACATCGATTTCGTTTTTAAAAAATACCAACTTTAAATATAGACTTTTTTCAAATTTAATCTCATCGTCTACCATTCTCCCACCAAACACTTCACCCGGAAAGTTAAAAAACTGAAAAAACTTATCTCAAAGTTTATAATAATTCCAAAGACGTTCAACTCCAAGCTTATTACTCTTATTTCACACCAGCACACAAAAACTCTGCAATACTTAAATACGACCAAACTACCAGCTTTAGAAAAAAAAATCAGAACAATGATTGAAATTGAATTTTACACTCATCGAAACTTTTTTCCACCCGACCTGAACACGTCTACCATCATTTAGACGCGAATCGATTATCATTTAAATACCACCGCGCACATCTCTGGTAAACTTTTTCGCAACCAAAATTACTTATTAAATAACTACTCTCGAATAATACTTAAAAATCAATTTCACCAATCACGAGAGCCAAAGAAGAGGTTTTGTACGCGAGGCATTTTCGCATAATGAGGGCATATATTTTGCACCCGTCGGGTCGCAATTTGCAATTCGCAAAAACGCTGTTCCGCATCAACGTGAAATATAGGCTAGATTTTCTTGTAATACCTAGCCTGACATCTTTAATCAAACAAAAATTAAACAAAGACCCCAAACGTTGGTTATGTATTCACGCCGATGTCATTTCTCAAAGAAATATTATCAAATCAGGGACTTCTAAATATTATCAATGCAGCCGCACAAAGTTTATAACCTAAAAGTTAAATAAAGTTAGTCTGCCTTATGTACGAGTACGTATTCGTTATGTACCCTATTTACAATGGCTGCCATGCCGAGTCGACTCGTCGCAGGAATCCTATTTTTGGCAAGATAATTCGATAAAATGTAAACTTCACCGTAGGTCATTATCAGTAAAAGCAATGCATTGTTTTAATAAATATTTCCAAGTTTACCATTATACTCGTATTATTCGGGTATCCAATATATTATGTGCAATTTTTGGACCACGTGAAAAATATTCCACCCTATCTTCGCAAATTCGTTCCTATTTGACCAGGTTTTATTCTTAAATAAATAATAATGGAATGTACATTCATCATAATTCCAGAGCAATAAACGCTAGAAAAATATCAAACCCAATTGTTCCCAATTTGGTTGAAATTAAATACCTACATACGACCGTAATCTATAAACCCCTCTTCTCTCTAAAATCTAAAGCTATATCGTTGATTCTTCTCGTATACTTGGAATATATTCACACAAAAGGATTTATCCTAAAACCGAGGAAACAAAAAAAGTTGCTCGGTTGCGATGAAAATTTTGCATAATTCAACGTTGTTGCCACGGATGAAAAAAAAAAACTTTGTTTTATAGCTACGGAATTTTAAGTTAACAATGTTATAGTAGATAATCGTGTAACATTAATGTAGCACGTAACTAGTACTAACCTACCTATCCATTTTACTTTATAAATAGGTACCTATATCATAACGTCAGTGTCGCGAAATACTCGGGGAAAAAATCTGTATTTTGAGAAAAAAAAATTGTCCTCGTCGTTTAACGGCAGCTTATTTTTTAAAAACACATTTTTTCTATTAAACCAGAATAAAAATAATCTTGTCGAGTGCTAAATGTCGAAAATTCGATTAAAATGAAAAATTATACGATAAAAAATGGTTGCTTAATATTCTGGAAATAAGTGTCACCAGAATCTGACTTATTATCTGGAATTTAACCGAAACAAATTTCCACATGAAACGTCGCCCGACGCCGGTAAGTGGAAAAATATTATCCTTATTGAAAGAATATCGAAGCTTTCCGCTAAAAAAAGAGAAACTCTTTTGATGTTCAATAAATGGCGTAGAAAATGTTTGTGTATAGAAGCACACGCTATTGGTAAAAAATTGTCAATGAGCGGACTATCTTTCAAAAAAGAATAGAGGCGAAGGGTCCGTTTCATAAATCTTTAGAGAAAATGTATCTATTCAGAATGATGGACTTTAAAAAAAAAATTTCAGAGATCATTTCGGTGTAAACTCGAATGAGAGCTCGTGCGTGATACGATGAAATTCCATATCTATTTATAATAAAGAGGTTTCCTATATTAAAAAAATTACAATATGTGATCGCAGATATAAAAAATAACCAGAAGTTTTCCAAGCGGTCGATGAAAATGAACGAGTCATTTTTAAGATGAATTATGTGGTTTGAATATCTGACCCTTTGGTGTCCTTGAGAAAAGTACCGGATGAAATTCTAATATGGATTTTCGAGACGTTGAAATATATGTGTCATATTTTTAAATTACCCAAGAAAATTCGACTCAGCAAAAATTTCAGTTTTTCAAATTCACCTTCTTTAATTTTCGGTATGGGAAAAGTTGCTATTGAGGAGGGGGGGGGGGAAATACAATATGTAACACATGCAATTTCAAAACACAATAATAAAAGTGAAAAATCTTCAAAAAAAATTATGATAAAAAATTTTATCAGGTATGTAAAGAAAACCTATTCTAGAATAAATATTTTTACATATTGAAACACGACAGGAAAAAAGGAGGAGGGCCTATGGAAAAAATTTCTGAAAGGTATAACAGATTTCGGAATTTGAGTTTCAAGGTCAAATTAGACTCCAAAATGAATTATCGAAAAATGAATTTAAAAATCCATATCTGTTTTAAAACACTGTTTCTTTTTCAACTTTGATGAAAAATTATGCTTTTAAATATGGAAATATGTCTTACAAAAAATTGAATACCTATTTTTATTCTTTTGAGAGCTGATTTTCTTACAGAATAAATTTTACAACAAATTAAGTACTTGCATCAATCGATGAAAAATTCAAAAACAGTAATTTTAAAAGTCGAAAATATTTTCACTTTTGACGGAGAGAGGGGTAGTGGTGATCATAGGCACACCCAGAAATTAATTAAGGGAGGGGCTGAGAATTTGAGAAAAATAGGGAGAGGGGTAAAATTTCAAATTAGTCATTTTTCAATGATTTTTCAGTCAAAAATCATTAATTTTTTTCTGATAAACTGGAAATTTATTGTGGAATTGGTGATGTCTAACTGAAAAATTAGTCAAAAACCATCACACTTCAAAATGAAATGATTGAATTAGCTACTGCCCGAGTGAACAGAAGGCGAAATTATTTTTGAAAAAATATCGTTTGAAAATAAAAATATATTTTTTCCGAGCTTAAGGAAGGGGAAGGGAGTCCCTTGAGTCTCCCCCTTGGGGCACCTATGGTGGCGGCGAGAGTGTTTTTTTAATCGATTATGCTTGATTTGGGCTCTCATGAAATTATTTTTATTTGTGCTCACCCTTTTCCCTAAAAATGAATATTGATTAGGGTGGGGTGCCAAAAATCTTGCCCCGCTCATTTAAGATTGAGGGATTGGGGGATGAGCTTATAGTGATGGAAAATTAAAATTATATCAATTCCAGTTTCAGTTTTCTAAATTTTTCAGTTTCAGTTTCAGTTTGAATTCTCAAGTAACTTTTTTTTAGTTTCAGTTTTCAGTAAATTTTTCCATTAACAATTTTTATTTCCGAAAGTTTTCAACCAAAATTTTTCAAATTTACTTGAGTTATGTACTATACTGAGGGGTATTAGTGGGTGGTTTGAAAAAATTTTTTGATAATTTTTTCTAGCTAAAAATCGCATTTTAAAACTTGAAATCAAGTTTTCCACATGCTGTTTTAGAGGTGCAATTCTGGAAAAAAATATAATTATGTATTTCATATACCTAGTCCCTATGCATAACGTAATATTTTTTTCAGAATTTTTTTAGGGGTGGAAGACCTCGCAAAATGCGAAAAACCATCTTTTCAAAACGTTTTTCATGTATAAAAATGGCCATTTTTTAGCCGAAAATTTTTTTTGATAATAATATTCCAAAATACGTATTTTTATACACCACTTGTTCGCTTTTCACTCAATTTCATCTCTTTTTCGTGAATTCTGTAATTTCAAGTCCAAATAAGTACAGCACAAAGCTCAAAATTGAATATCTCACTCTCTTTACCTAAGAAATTGCTGTAAGAAAAATTGTTTTTTCTTTTAATCAATTTATTTTGGAACCTAATTTAACCTTAGAACATGAAACTCAAATTCCAAAATTTATTAGGTAGGTAAGTATATTTTTTCATCAAAATTTTTTCTGCGACCTCTCATTTGCCCCGTAGCATTTTAATATGTAAAAATATTTATTTGGAATTCCTAACATGGGTACTTCCCTGCAATCAAACTCCTCATATCCTTATAGTAAATTTAAAAAATTCTTCTAAACAGCCCAGGAAATTAAAAGGATGAATAATTCTTAAAAATTTAAATAAATTTTTGAAATCAAGACTTTTCGGTCTTCTCCGGACTAAACATTAATTTTTTTCACAAATTATCATCAGTTATACCTCCGCTCCCTTGAAAAAAAACATAATATGGACTTGAAATTGATGAATTTCATGAAGTTCTCGGTAATTTTTCTGGCTCACCCCCAAAATTATAGAATCATTGAAGCGAAGAAAAGAGGCTTGCAATGAAGAAAACGCTTATCAAGATTTTTTAAAAAATAAACTCTGTTAAAATTTTAAAAAAAAAACTATCAGGAGATAAAATTTCATAATTTTTCCAAACATTTCAGTAATCAAAAAAAAATAATTGAAAACTATTGATGTAATTTCAATCAGAGAAAAAAATGAATTAAAGGTCGAGAAAACCTAGTGAAAAAATTTCAGACCATTTTATAAATTCTAACCAAAATTCGAATTTTTTCGAATCTACTTTTTCTTAGTTTCGGACCCGATCAATAAAATTCTCACTACTTCGGATTTTCGTACTTTTTACACTCAGCAGACACCTTAGAAATGAATTTTTCAACAACGTCGATTTTTTTGGGGCACCTACTATCAAATACAGCACAACATTCATTTCAACGATTCAAAAATACTTGGATTTTATCCTTTCGTTTTCTCACGGGCACCAAAAAGCTAAATTATACGTAGACCTACATTCGGTATAATTTATTTCAAAACAATCTCATTTTTAATAATTTCAACGCAAAAAGGAAATTTCTTCCTCAGCTTGATCAGAAAACGTAATAGGAAAAAGAAAAGCAGATTTTATACGATTACTTTTCTCGTATCTTCTACGACGCCTACGTTATTGCAAATAAGAATACTGTGTAAACATATTCGCACCATTTTATGGGACAGATTAATAGAAGACGAAAAAAAGCGGAATTTCCTTAGATTATAATTTTAAAAATATTCGATTTTAGATTCAACGCGGAAATTTATCTACCTACATAAACTTAATACCTAAGCCCAAGGCTTTATAAAAAGTTAAAGAAAAGAAAATTCACATTAGAAAATAATCAAGTGCTTGATGAAATATTATACAAAAGTTTTCGGATTAAAATGTGCAGCATTTCGCTATAAATAAATCAACAACAGCTGTAAAAGTATAGTAAATATTGCCCGCAAAGTTTTCAATGAAATATATAAATTTTTCGACGAAATAAATTCCAATTATACACCTGCATTTACGATACGAAAAGAAAGTTGTGGAAAATTGGTCGATATTTTTTCTCGTGTAATATTTTCATTTGAATGAAAATCATATTCGACGATTGCGTTGTTCGAATCGTTAATCGTGGAGTTTTTTAATTTTGAAAGCGATTCGTTTTCTATAGCACGATATGATGTATCATTATGGCATCTCTGAGCCATAATGCCATTCATATTTAATATAAGAAACTCGGACGATTTTATATTCCAAGGGTGTATCCCGACGCCCCCATTAATTCGTCCAATCGTTTGCAAAATTAAGCATCTTAGTAATGGAATACTCGAATACCACACAAACACACGTGATTTTCATTAAAAGGCCTCAAAATGTCACCACGTTGTTCGACAGACGCGACGAAATTTCAGCACCGGAGTACCCGACCGACGGTACAAACAATGTGTTTATTGAATTGAAATTCGTCGAGGTTGTAAAACTAGATAGGAATTTCGTAACGTAATTTGCTTTCTTAAAAATAAACTTATATGGTTATCGCGACGAGGAAGATGAACTAATGGGAAAACTTTCAACTTTGGTGTTCGGAGTAATGTAACATAAATAATGAAAAGCTGCAGTATTACGTGTCGAGCATATTATTAAACAATTGCTTCGAAATTATGCTGAACGAGCCGGTGTAGATAGAAGGTTTGAACGTTGGCCTCAGAACTTACAAAATTTGTAGACATTATCTTCTTCACATGTGTATACTTAGGGTATGTATACGTTGGCCTATGTACATTACAAGCTCGCATAAGTGGAGAACGGTTTTGATGAAATTCTCAAGTACCTATATAGATATCTCGGATAAAAGCATAACAAATATATTCAAATTTTCGTTGCAACTTGCTTTTTATAAAATTAAATCGTGTTTTGAAACATGAACATATTTCATTTTGCGAAAAGAAGGCGTTTCTAGAAAGTCGCTATATCATTTCATCTTGAGAAAAAAATACAAGGAAGTGTATTATTTCTCTTACTTTACATCTTGATGTTCATTTTTGTTCATATTTTGTAAAACTGAGTAGGTATGGTTATATAAGTATAGGTACGTAGATGATTTTTTTTTACGAGAAATCAATTTTTTTAATTTGCATTCATCTTTGTAATTTTTTCGAGAAAAAAAATTATGATAGGTAATTTTCAAATACAATAAAAATGAACTGCCATTATGCATGCGAATAAAAGTAAAATTACAGTTACTTTTTTTTTTTTTTAATGGAAACTGTTCCACAGTGATAGTGATATGTTGATGATACTCAATAAAAAAAACCTTTTTTTACATAACCATCAACGTTGTTGATTGCCGGACAGCCATTAAAATAGTTAATAATGAAAGTTTATGATCGAGAAATGTTTACATTGCTAAAAATATATACTCGATGAAAAAAAAAAAAAAAAGTAGTATAATATACCTATTCAGGACACCCAATAAAGTAGAAAATTCGCATAAAAGCGAAATTCCTCTTTTAATTAAACTAAACCTGAAACTTATCTAAACGGTTAATCAGAAAAATACTGTCGAGCGTTGATTAGACAATTTGAAAATGACCGCGAAAGCGGAAAAGAGTAATTAAGCATCTGCATAAATTATTTCCGACGAACTACCTTTTGAAAAATTTTCTAAATTACTTTAATTCGTTCGATTAAATCGAAATTTTACTTCGGCGTGTCGATTTGATTTATAATTATGATGATTTCAAGTTTTGGAAATGTGAGCCAAATTTATGATGGGTGGGGAATGGGGGAGAGAACAGAAGTTGAGGCATGAGATAAAGTCATCAAAAAAAAGATAATATAATACAAAGGTCCTTATTTTGATCTCGAAATTCTTTTTTTTTTTTTTAAAGAAAGAAAAATTTCTCACGTTTTATACAGGGTGTTCAAAAAAAATCAAGATATGTATGTTTTTTTTTTCATCAAAAATTAAAAAAGGTGCCGGTGGGAGAGTTTTATTTGACCAATCAGTGGCGCATCCAGAAATTAATTGAGGGACTGAGAATTTGAAAAAAATCGGAGGAGGGGTCAACTTTCCAAATAATCATTTTTTTTTACTGATCTTTCAGTCAAAAATCATTAATTTTTTTTGAAAAAATGGAAATTTATTGAGGAATTGGTGATTTTTGACTCGGGCATTGGTAAAAAAAAGTCTCAATTTTTAACATAAAAAAACTAAAATACTGCCCGAGCGAAGCAAGAGCGGAAATTTTTGAAAAAAAAACTGTTTGAAAAACAAAAAAAAATGCACTTTTTAAAATATTTTTGCAATAAATTTTTTTTCCGAGCTTAAGGAAATTGGGGAAGGCTTTAGTCCCTTAGCCCCCCATGAATGCGCCACTGTGACCATTAATAATTCATAATTATGAAGCAAAGGTTTCCAATACCTAATCTAATCTTTACGTTATCAAAAGAATGACTAACTTGGAATTAAAAAAATTATGGAATTTTTATGCTTTAAGTACAAGTTTTGTTTGAAACTCATTTTATGGTGTGATTTTGGGGGTGGGCACCTACATAGGTGAAAAAGGCTGAACCAATGATACGAAAAAAATTCAATGAAAACGGAGTAATGGTAAAAAATAGCAAATTTAACCATTTAAGATGGTCTATTTTCAATTCGAATGAAAATGGAATTTTTTGAAATAAGAAGTTTTAAAATTTTACCAGCCACAATTTCAACTAGGTACCATTTTTTATTTTTTTTTTGAAAATTTTAAATTATATTCGGTGCCTAATTTTTTTGGAAAGAATTTTTTCAACTTTTCCAGATTTTTTGAACCATTTTTTCTGAGTTTTCCAGATCTTTTATGCATCGATCTGTCAAAATAATAAAATAAAAAAGCAGAATTATTATTCAAGCGCTCATATCCGCAATTTTTTTAAAAAACATTATTCACAGCTTGAAGAAATAACGATTTCTGACTTCTTTGTTGCAAAATATAACTAGGTATTTCATTTAAAAAAGCGAACTTTAGGTACAAAATTACAGGTTCTCAAAGTTCTCCAGAAAATGAACATTTTTGAGTAATTTTTGAACAGAAATGAGACAATTAAAAAAAACTTTTCAAGAAAAATTCATAAGAGTCAAATTTTCTTACTACGAGTAAATTGTGACTTCCAAAACCGGTTTTTGTTATTTACAGCCATCCAAGGAGTAGCGAGATCAAGATTTCATTGAATATTTTAAAATTTTTCCATGAAGAATGAAAGACTGATTTCTTTTCTTTTCAACATTTCGTTAAATAAGAAAACAAAACAGAATGAAATACAAACTCAATATTTTTAACTTCCAAATAAAGTCAAAAAAAATTCACGTTAATAGAATTGCATAAACGATTCGCCGTAAATACACAAAAATATTACGTATTTACGGCGAATTCGATAGGCAACTTAAACAACACATTCCAGAAAGTACTCCCCGAGAAGGCATAAGAATCAACTTGGTCAGCGAAAAATCTGATTCTACTTCTCTCAAATACATAGAATTCCAGTCTGATACCATAAATATTTTTTGACATTTTTTTTAAAACTTTAGACAAAGCTACAAAAATATCAAAAACTGCCAAGGTAAAATAATTATACACAAAACCAGAAATTCATCATTTTCGACCATTTTGGGTTTTATCGTCAAGATTTTTGTTTTCTTCAAGATTTTAGAATTTATTTAGAAAGCAAAGAAATTAACTTGGAAAGCTAAAAATAAATTCATTTATAATCATTTTCGTATCAATTTTCGAACAGACTACTCAACCGAATTTTTTGGTCAACTACTAATTCGACTGTTGCATATTTTGCAGTTCATTAAAAAATTCCATTTAAAAGGTCCGCCCGGAAATCGCCTTATTGAACTGTTTTTAAAAATATGAGAACTTTAAATTTCTCATAGAGAGGCTGAAATTTCATAATTTTTCGAGAAATTTTGAGTTTAACCATCACTCTCACCTCGCTATTTTCATAGAATATTTAGGGAAAATATTTCAATGAAAATGTATGTAATTTTGGAATAAACAACTTCTATATAGAGACTTAGAATATCAAAAAGGAGCCTTTCTTTTTGCCTAAGCCTGCGAGCTTTATTATTAATCGTAAAAATTGATTTCTATTTCATGTAATCTGAGATACTGAAAAAAATTATATTATCTCTGTAAGTTTTCAGAATGGCTGTACCTAAATTGTGGAGGTTAATTTCAAGCATAGGTACCTATTGTTTTCATCAATTTTTTCAACAAAAAATCACCTTACACAAAATCACTCCTCATTTTAAAAAATTTACAATTTTCAAATCTTTTTCAAAAATTGTTCAAAAATTGAAAAATCAACAATGACAGTTGAAAAAGCTGTAGAATTTCATGCTTTAAACTCTCTAAATTTTTCTTTTCAGAAACTACTGATCAAATTACTATTTTTTCGAAATTCTTTTCTCTGCCCTCATTGAATATTACACTTTTCGGTAATAAATTGGTTGAAGACCCCGAATTTATTTTAAAAATTCATGTTTCATAAAAATTGTCTCGACAGTTAAAATAATACTCATACGAGTACTCACATTCAATTTTCAAGAAGAATACAGTTTGCAAATTTTTTGGTCACCCTGTGAATGGAATTGAAAACTTGAACCAATACTGTGCTATTGGATAATTTACCTATTGAATAATGAAAAAAGAAAAAAAAACGAAATTTTCCAGCCATTAGGTAGACTAATATTATGCATATGAATCCTCAGTTCATTTTTTTTCTTCAAAATTACGAAACAGAGAGGAAATCAGAATTATTTGGTAAAAAAATTAGAATTATAAATAAGTACCAACAGAAAGATCATTCCATTCACGATTCATCCACACCTATTAATTTTCCAAAACACCCATCTTCTTAATTATTGAAATCCTCCCCAAAAACTTAATTTCCAGTTTGTTTAGTTAATGGACGATTAAATTTTTAAAAAGAGCCATTACGTCAGACCATTTGAAATAAATGATATGTAGGCACACTTTCGTACACCTACTTGTACATCTACAAAACTAGGTATCATTAATAAAAAAAAGAAAAAAATACTCTTTCGAGACATTTGCCTTTACATTCGTTCTAAACTCGTCTTCTGTAGCAATCCACGTAAAACAGCAAATTGCAAATTCGAATAACATTCATTCGGTTAAATCATATAAAAAGCACAAGATACTAGATAAAAAGTAACATTTTCACATCCCCTGGTATGATTTCCTCACCACCACAAGGATATACCTAATTGCAAAATGACATTTTTTCGCTGATATTTTCCGTTTGATCTCATAAATAAACATGCATGCTCATTTTCTATTCAAAACTTGGAATCTATTCCCCCAAGAACAGTTTCAAAGCTTAATGCATATATCCTACGATATGTTGCGAATATGCGTATTTGAGATAGAATAGCTTCTAGCTAAAATAGAAACATGAAGAATTCACAAAAGTGGAAACATTTTTTCAAAATATTTTCCGTAATTTCATAACTTTTTAACAATAACTAAAAAAAATACGCGTCACTGCGATATAATAAAACGAACGTGGCGAGAAATATAAGAACAATATTTTCACCTTCATTGTAATGGGCGAATCATCATTTTAGGTGGTTCACAATTTTTTTTTCAACCGTTTTTATGATACCTAACCGAGGAGCTTGAAAGTTGTACCGATTTTTATCGATTTTTTATTTTTTTTCTGTACGATTCGACGAGTAATTTTAAATTCGAGTTTTCTTTTTTTTTCCCAACACGAAATAGGAGGATAAACTTCGGATAGATAAAATGTTATCTCAAGATGAGAATTTATTTAATCCTGGTATGTTAATCGGTGGTTAACTTCTTCGAATTTTTTCAGCCTTAATTTAAAATACCAATGGAACATCGCAGCATTACGTATAAAGGATTCTAAAATTAGATACCAACGATTAGAATAAAGCTAAAAATCATTGCGCATTTAAACGCAAACGTTATAAAAGGCAACAGTTTCAACTTACGTTAAACCAACGTAGGTATTTTAACAAAAAAATCTTTCATTTCGAATGAATTTTTAAAATACATTTAAACTTTGTTCGCTTGAATTTTCAGCCTGCTTAAAAAGACCATCATTGGATAAAAAAAAAATCCAGCCTACGTCATAATACCGAAAATGTTCCTTTATTACCGAAGTGTTGTATAAAATAATCTGTGTAATCACGATAACTTTTTGTGCGAAAATTTTTTAGCAATGAAATTTTTATAAGTTTCGAATGTGTAAGATTTCGGCTGAGAGAAATAGAGGTACGTCTATTGTTATGGTACCTATAAATATATTTTAACGATTGAAGTAAAGTAAAGCACCTTTTAAAGAATCTGAAATATGTGCCGAAACATCCTTGGCGAATACACGCGATAAAATTTGGTAAAAAATAATGATAAAATTTGATCGTTAGATGTGTTGGTAATATTATTAAAATATATGAGACTGTGAATTTTCACTTTTTTTTTATGAAACTAAAAAATACGAATATTATTGTAATATAATTCTCGCAATATCAATTTCACTTTCGCAGCGAGTTTTTTTTTCGAAATAAGAGTACAAAAATAAGTCTTAAATAGCTTATTTTTTTCGTGTTCCAAACTTGGTGAAAAAAAACTAGGTCAGAAAAAAAACGTATCTGGATTCGATAAAAACCACCGAATTTAATACTAAAGGTATCAAAGGAGATTAACCACGGTGGTGTTTTTCTGCCAAATGCAAATTAATTCATTTCCTGTGAATCGAGCAAATGCGTGTTCAAAACCACAATTTACCAACGTTATTGTAACATCACTTATGGCCACAAATAATATTGATGGCGTTTAGCAATTAGCTATTAGTTCAATTAATATCAAAGTACATACATCATTTTTTGCTTTTTCCGTTTTACCAAATGCAAAGCGAAATCGATTCGGTGTGTTGGTGTTATTCGAGCCTTCTGCAGAAGTTTTTCAGAATTTATTGTAGTCAATTTTACCATACAATACGAAAAAATGGACGTATTTCATACGCACGTGGGGTTTTATTACCGAAATATTTTGATTTGTTTTGTTATTAGAAACAGCGGCATAAAAAAGTAAAAATGAACGATATTCTGATCAGTTTAAGTTTCGAAAGAAACGAGAGTTGGTGAATTGATTCTCTGATTTCAGGAAAGTGTGAATTGACAGCCAATTTTTTTCCAGGAATTGATTACCACCTTTTGGGGGGGGGGGCTGTATGACTTAATTCCGAACCTCTTTTAATCTGTTAGAATTACCCAGGAGATACAAAAAGGAGATATATGTATCTTCAGCTATTTTTTCGAATTCAAATCTTTTTCAATCCCAAGATTTTTTATCAAATTTTTTTCAGGGTCGAATTTTTTTAAGACTTTAAATTTTTTCGAACTTTTTTAAAACACTTCACTTTTTTCAAATTGTTTATTTTTAAATATTTCCTCAGTATAAAATTTACTTAAAATTGTTTTATTTCTCCTAACTTCAGTTTTTTTCTTAGAACATTTTATAACTTTTCAATATCAAAATCTCCTAAATGAAACGTTCTTAGATTTTTTTTCAATTTCATATGTTTTCTTTTTTTTTTCAGTTCAATCTTTTCACTCAATTTAAAGCTTTTTCGAAATCATTAGGTACTACATACCTTAAAATTCATGTTTTTAAATGTAATGTAAACCATTGTAGAGCTGAAAAAATTTGGAAAAAAAGCTTCAAGGGTTCAAAAAAATTGAAAGAAGAAAGAGATTTTTTAGAATTGGACTAAATTCAAAAAGATCAAGGTTGAAAACAGTTTTGATAAAAAAATTCAAAAAAAGTAAGTACACATAATAAAATGAAAAATCCAATAAAGGAGTTATCATAACTCGAAGTAGGTAAAATTTCAAGCCCAAACAAAAAAAAATCCAAAATACACCAAAAAAGAAACTCATTATTCAAACTTGAATTTTGGAGAATTTTTGAAATTTCAAAATTGTCTCATAGCCCTGCCATGCAACTTTTTCCGATCAGTCAATTCGAGTGGAAGCAATTTCAAGACATTTCAGAGCCACCAAAATATTTTGGAATTTTCCAGCATTGAAGAAAAGTCCAAAAAAAAGGCCTATAGGTATATAAACTTCAACATCTATAATCGTGGATTACTCATTTAGAAAATTTTCCTGCTAAAAAGATATAGATTTGAACTCAAAATTACAAATTTGGAAAAATCTTGCTTTAATTGATCAAATGGGGCACCAATACCCACAGAAGATTTGCGATTATAGGTGCTGAAATTCATAGGAACCATTTTATGAATAATTTAAAAAATTTTTGGGATACTTATGCCAAAATTCGGCTTGGGTCGTTTACTAGATCAAATTCCCATACTTGCAGTATCATAAATTATCCAAAATTCGAGAAATACACTTCAGCACCCAAAATTTTGAATGTGGGGTCCTTTTTACGATTTTTTTTTGTTTGAGCTAAAAATTTTATTTTGAGTTGAGAATCTCACTTTAAAAAAAATAATTAAGGTTCATATATTTTGATCTTGAAAATACTTGAAAAAAATAAAAATCAGAACGCGAAAAAAAATTGTAAAAAATTTGAGGCCAAAAATTCACCGCTGAAAAAATTTTTGAGGAAAAGTTTGAAACGAACTCGTACATTATCCCTTAAAAAAGGCTAAAAAAAAATCAGAAATACCACCCCCCCCCCAACGCCCTAATGGAAATCATTCGTCCATCTTTTTACATTAATATTTCTTTGGAAATCAACTCCCCTACAGCCAAAAAATTGTCGAATTGTATCGAAAAAACAAAAAAAAAGAAGGTAAGGTACCTTCTTAATTCAACACATTATTCTTATTAAATGAAGATTTTTTAGAACCGAAAATACGAGTAAAAAATTAGGAAATTATAAAATACCCAAATTCAGGATCAAACCCCCTTTAAAAAATGGAAATTGAACCCATAGAATTTGCTAAAAGCGTTATTTGAAAACGGCGAATTAATCGACCGAAAAAAGTAAATAAAAAGGAAAAAAATGAGGGCTGCAAATTCGAGTATTTCATTTCCATCAAAGAAATGAATAAAAAATTGGAACTTTTTTTTTCTCGCGAACGAAATTCGATAACGCGAATCAATCGAACGAACATTTGTTCACATGGCATAACGAGCGCCAAAATATGTAAATTTTTCGACGAGAGCACTCGTTCGAACGTTGCGAAAATTCGACTCGAATTATAAAGTCGTCCGAGAAAACACGACGCTGTTTTTTTCCCCCAAAAACTTGAATGAAATGTTACAGACGTTTTATGAGACTTTGAGAAATAAATTACGGCAACTTTTTGCCACCAACGTATCTGCCCGCGTGTTTTTTCGTTTTCGCAAATAGTTATACCTACGAAAATGTCCCAAAAACAGCCCCTGAAGAATTTGAATGATATTATACGCGAGCTGCGAGCACTTTACGAACGCGATACGTACAGTTTATACAATAGACTGAAAAAATTATAATTTCAACCGGAAAATATCCCTCAAAAACACCTGTTGATATATCATAACTCAAAATGATCATTTTCTAGAAAGGTTAAATTTTTAAGACTAAAAATTCAAAAACGAATTTACATTTTTACGCCATCTCTGTTCTGTTCGCGACACGAAAATATTAAAAATAAAAATGTCTAGGTAAGCGTTTCTAAAAGTTAGATAAAAATATCAACATTTGCACTGCGAGCCGAACATTCGCTGTTTTTTTTTCGGCGAACTGTAGATAACCAGATATCGCGTATAAGTATAAAAACGTGAGTTTGCATATATACGCCTACTAACTGTACTTATAAAATGATGAAATTATTCAGCATGACTTCAGTTCTACTGATAAATATTTCCTAATCGAATTAAATGTGTTAAGGGATGAATTCACGTCGATATTTCGCCCATAAAGAATGCCTAATCAGTAATCAAATGTACGAATTTCATTTCCATTATCAGTTTTCTGTTGATTTTTATAGCGCTAGTAACGCCTCTGTGATAAATTTTTCGTCAATCGAGTTGAACTTGAAAATGAAATTAAGATTATGAAAATTTTTACATCGAGCTATTTAATTAAAAGCACCATCCGATTTTTATAGTTTTCCATACTTACAAAGACTGTATAGACGTTCAATGGCTGATACATCGAAGTAATTTAAAATTTTATGCGATGAAGAGGAGAGGGTTTCTAAAATTTTGCCAATATTTTAAGAATTTATAACCGAGAAAAAACATTTTAAAAAGTTGATCGAATTTTACTAAAGTTTTATTTTTATAACTTTTTTCTAAATTTTTACTACTTGAACTGTGTCTGGGAGCTAAATTACCTCGGCGAGCTTATTTTCCAAATTTACTTGTTCGATATAAAAATTGTCAACATAGGTACGAAAGAGTTGTATAAACTTAATGTAAATATACAGGGTGTTTCATAAATACAGAACATTCTTAAAATCATCGAGAAAATACCTACCTGTTTGAGTTGACTTTTTGAATACCAGGAGAAAAAACCCTTCTTGAAACACTGTTCTATTTGTAATTTTTTCAATCTTGTAAAATTATAAATTTTATAACCCTGATAGGTAAAAATCGATAAGTTTTTAAAATGAAACTGCCAACAAATTTTGTGAAATACGAAAAAATTACGTACAAATTTCCATAACTTTATGGAAATTTTCAAAAAATTATGATAACCCAATAAAAGTAATGATAGCTTGTTGAAAGGTTCCCCCAAGAGAGGTTTCGAGCTGACGTGAGAGTTCTTCACTTATTCCAAATAGGTACCCAACAAAGTACATATCTATCAAAATTTACAATTTGAATTTTTCAACCTTTTTTCCGCCTTTTTGGAAAATTTAAATAAATTACCATCCTCGATTTCCACTTCTCTCCCCCCCCCTCTAAAAATATTGCTTGATAGGTACATATTAATTAAAGAGGTGACATTTCTTTCAATTCTCTTCAGTTTCGAATTGGAAAAGAAATGTAGAATATTCATACGATTTCCTAATAATTAACCTTCATATAATTTTTCAACTTTTTTGGGGGCAAAATTTTCGACTGTTTTCCGACTTTTATCAGCAGAACATCTTATGGATAGATTATTGCAAGTTTTATGAGCATAATTCCCTGAAAAAATTCAAATGCTGCAAATTTTTTTCGATAATTTTCCATACCTTTGTGATATTGAAATCGTTTTAGACGAGATGATGTTTGCTTTTAGTGGGTTGAGGAAAAGATAAAGTAGGTAATTTCATTGTTTTTACCTCAATTAATTATACATATATGACCCTGCAGGAAAAAAAGGCCCTCTGGTATGAAAAAATTTCAAGTATATTATTAAAAGTGAAAAAAAACATCCGAAAAATTCAAATTTTTTACACTAGGGTCTTTCTTTTCGGCGTATTATGACCATGAGTAAAATATTCTTTAAAATGAGAAAATTCAAGCGAAAACTATATTGAAAAAAATCTTTGGAATAGTGCCACTCATTCCAATTTTCCAATCTGTTTTTGATTGATGATAAAACAATTCCTCATTCTACAAGTAAATATTCAGATCGGTGACGAATTGAGCGGGGGGGGGGAAGTAGTTCTCTTACTCCAAAAAATAGCAAAGATGCGCATTTTCAATCGAAAAAGGTTGGTCTGAATCAAAATTTTTTCAAAAGTGGTATTTTTTGTAAAAATTTCAGTATGGTAGAAAAAAACTGACAAAATTCCATTTTAGTGGGAAATTATCGAGTTTTATGCTCCCCCCCCCTTGACATCAGTGACACCGCTTAACTGCGACTCTCCATCGACTCCGATAGGTACATACCTATAATTTAAAAGAAGTTATCTAATTTAAAACTTTCAATAGCTGTTTTCTGCAATTTATAAATTTAATAGAATGACCCTTTTTAAAGGAGCTTAATAATTTTGGACGTATAAAACTTTTCAAGGGTACAAACTTCAGGTTTATTTTTTTATAAATTCGAAAATTGTGTACAATAAATAATAATTTGCACAAATTTATCCAGAAAAAATTTTAACTCATCTATGAAATTTGAAAGGTAAGAAAACATACGTCATTATATTTGGAATTAGTTGCCTAGTTCAATCAAGTTGAAAAAGGTAGTACATATTTTTCTCTACGAGCCACCTTGTACGTACAGCTACATAAACCAGCGAAGAAGTTTGAAGGGAGGTGAAGGGGGAGGGGTAAAAAATTGATTTTCATTTCACAATACTAATAATTTTATTGAAATTTTCAACTTGATACTCTGATTGAAAATTTTACAAGTTACATTTGTTAAAATTCCAATATCAAATATTTTTCTAAATTTTAATACAATTTTGACGAATTTTTTCATGGTGAATTTCTCTTCTCTAACCCTCCCAAATTTGAAATATTCTTCACGAAATTCAAACAAAATTTTAAAACATTTCACAGAACATTAGAGCCACTCAAAAATCATTTTTTAGCTCACTAGGGTAAAAAAAATCTGGAAAAAAGTTGAACTAAGAACATAGGTATTCTTATAGGTAAATCTATTTTTTTTTTGTGAAAATTGACGAAAAAAATTAGTGCAAAATATAAATTAAACTTCATTAAAAAAATATTACATAACTCAATTTTCTATCTACTAATGAAAAAAAGGTGAAAAATATCCGTACGAAAAAACCAAACTAAAATCTTCGCTCACCTATAATAAAACGCTGCACCTTGTTTCTTCAACGATGGCACAAAATTACATACGAATATCAACAACATTTTGCACGACCGCGCGTGTATAGTATTACGACGATAACTTGAAATTTCGTTCAACATTCACTAATTGGCGGGAAAGTTTGCCACTGCATTATCATCTTGGAATAAAAAATTCCAGCCGTTCAGAAAGCTGCGACGGTTTTTATGTGGAAAACGTATAAGAGAGCATTATGGTACATAAGCCATGCGCGGTGTTATAGAAAGAATACATTCTAAGATACGTTACTCTATATTTTGGCCAAACTGAGTAAACTTTTAAAAATTTTCGTAACTTTAATTTTCACGTGTTAATTTTTAAATTTTTTCTTGCTCGGAATTCCTTGTACACCTGCGTAGGTGGAAGTATAAAAAAAATATATATAGTGAAAGTTAAGTTTTATTTTGAACATATGTGCGTGCATTGCGGAATTAAAATGAAAAAATATAGGTACCCACAGAATTAAAGTTTTCGTGTCTTTTCGGTGCTCGATTAAATTGTTTTCAGTCAATGAATTAAAACATTTGAATAGCGGTCTAATAACATTTCACGCAAGCGCCGACAAACAACGCACACCCAATTTTTAAGGTGTTAGTTTCATTCAAGCGAAGGAATGTACGTTCGAAATATTTGAAAAAAGACCAAGTTCGTTGGGGGGGATGACTCGATTGTCTACGATTTTTCAAAATATCGATGCGTAATAAGAGAATAAAAACTTCAAAAAATGAGAAAAAATTTCAAGAATAAAACAAAATCAAATCAAAAAAATTATTATATTTTAATTAAAAATAATTAGGTATGGGAAAATTCCCAGAAAATATTTTAATTCCCCTCACAATTCACAAAAAGAAGTTATTTCAACTCAACGTAAAATTTTGAGCCCAAACAAAAAAAAAATCGAAAAAACACCATAAGAGAACTCCATATCCAAAATTTCAGGTGTTGAAGTTTATTTTTAGAATTTTGGCGAATTTTTGAACTTTCAAAATTATTTCATCACCTTGAAAAATATGAAAATTTAATCTAGTCAACGAGAAAAAAAACTGAAATTTTGTATGTATATATCCTATTTTGACCTAGGAATGTACGTTCAAAATATTTGAAAAAAGACCAAGTTCGTTGGGGGGGGGATGACTCGATTGTCTACGATTTTTCAAAATATCGATGCGTAAGAAGAGAATAAAAACTTCAAAAAATGAGAAAAAATTTCAAGAATAAAACAAAATCAAATCAAAAAAATTATTATATTTTAATTAAAAATAATTAGGTATGGGAAAATTCCCAGAAAATATTTTAATTCCCCTCACAATTCACAAAAAGAAGTTATTTCAACTCAACGTAAAATTTTGAGCCCAAACAAAAAAAAAATCGAAAAAACACCATAAGAGAACTCCATATCCAAAATTTCAGGTGTTGAAGTTTATTTTTAGAATTTTGGCGAATTTTTGAACTTTCAAAATTATTTCATCACCTTGAAAAATATGAAAATTTAATCTAGTCAACGAGAAAAAAAACTGAAATTTTGTATGTATATATCCTATTTTGACCTCTCTAATCGATTGGAAGCGGTTTCAAGACGATTCTAAGCCTCCAGAAAATTTTTAATTCCCCAGTTCTAGAGAAAAAACCAAAAAAATGGTCCATATGAATTTCAAATGAAACATGTTTAATCGTGGATCACTAATATTGATGACCTATTTGATCGATCAAAAGAAAAAAATCCAAATTTACTACCTTGAGATCAAATTCATTTTTTTGCTGACAATTTCCCTGAAAAAATTCAATTTTTGCCAAAAATATATAATTTGAATTTCAAAAATTTCGAATTTTAGAAAATCGTGCTTCATTGGTCAACTAAGTCACCAATATTGATTATCCACGATTAAAAGAGCTGGAATTTCATATGGACTGTTTTTACGGATTTTTCTTCATTACTGGAATATTCCAAAATTTTCCAGCGACTCCAAAACGTCTAAAAATCGCTTCCAATTAATCGATTCAGCAAGTCGAAAATAGGGTATCTACTATCGACCAATTTTCAGTTTTGTACCTTGATGCATGACCATGAGGTATTGATGTATTTTTCAATATTTTTTCAGAAAAATTTCTGGCCCAATCATTTAAATTTGAACTCGAAGTTGAGAATTTTGGAAAATTGTGCTTTAATAGATCAAATAGGTCACCAATATGAGTTATCCGCGATTATATGTAGGACCTGAAGTTCACATGAACCATTTTTATGGACTTTTCTTCAGCACTGAAAAAGTCCAAAATTTTCGGATGGCTGAAAAATACCTTGAAACAGGTTCCAATCGATTTGGAAGGTTAAAAGTAGGGTAGTTTAAGTACCAAATTTTGACTTTTTTTCGGTGATTAGATCAAATTTTGATATTTTACAGGTTGATGAGGTGATTTTACATTGTGGTAGCCAGAAACGTCTTGAAGGGAGGGATTAGAACCAGTGGTGTTGGAAGCTTTTTTTGGGGGGGGAGGGGGTGAAAAATGAGTAAAAAGATGAAAACCCGTTTTTTGGGGGAGGAGAGGAGGGGGTAAAAAAGCCTCCTTTTTTTTTAAATTTTAGCAATAAATAGTTCGTGGGCGAAGTTTTCAGAAAGTTGGATATTTAATGCCCAAAAAAGACATTTTTTCATTGTTTTAATGCTTTGAAAAGACCAATTTATTGAAAAAAACCTTGAACTCGCTTCGCTATAGCATGAACAAAATCACAATTATTATGAACTATTTGAGGCAACAAGACTTAGAAGTTAGAATGGGAGACTTTTTATAGATTGATACATATAATTATAATTTCGTTATTACCCCAGCAAAGCTTTGAAAAAATTGGATTTTTTTAATGTCCAAAAAAGACATTTTTGCATATTCTTGACCTCAAGGGAGAGTCCTCTCCCCTTACCTACGTCTCGGTGATTTTGAAATCTCAAAAATTCACCAAAATTAAAGAAATGAACTTCAGCATCTAAAATTTTGGATCTGAGTTCTGTTATGGAGTAATTTCTTTTTTTTTTTTTTTTTTTTTTTTTTGGTTTGGGCTCCAAATTTTACTTAGAGTTGGAATACCTCTTTTTTCAGAACAGGAATTTTCAATAAAAACTTACGAACAAGATTTTTTAAAAATTGAAAAAAATTATTCTTCAAAATTCGAAATAATTCAATTCTAACGAACATAAATTTTTGCAAAAACAAGCGTTAAAATAGCTTTAGAACAAACTCCCTACGAAGTAAATTTCGAGCAAACATAAATACAAATTAATTAAATTAGAAAAATATACACATTTAATTAAAATTCGCGAGAGGAAACAATCAGAGAACTCTCCGAGGTATGATTAGGTTTACTATAAATTCACCCCGGTGCCAATTTGCTTACTCCAACTCGTGCCAAATAGCTGGCGTACATTCTTAACACCGAATTCAAAATGTTACACCATTTTTCAAGCTTATAATGCAAAATGCTTCCTTTTTGTATTTCACCACAGTAAGGATAAGCAGATACATAGATGGGCTGTAGGTTATTACGACGATAAGTTGAGGAATTTACATATTTTAAAAATCAATTTTCGACACATCTTTCAAAAATATTTCGACAGCCGAGAAAAATCGATTAATTTTTTGGTGAATTCGACAAAATAGGTACATAGGCGAGTAGAAAGTAAAAAAATACCAACTCTGTAAAATTTAAAGATATCGGGGTTAAGAATTGATCCTGGGCGTCTACGGTGCTTCCAAGATAGGTACCTACATCTTTGACTTAAAAAATCGCACCATTTCCGATTTTCATTCCAGAAGCAACAAATCCCAGGATGAAAAAATAAATTCGCCGAACGTAATAGTATTTGATCGTGGGCCATAACACGACATTTGGCAAAATATCAAAAAACTTTTAACCAGCTGTAGTAAATTTATGAACGTTGCAACAGTAATTTAACACTATTTATTATCCTTTTACAGGTTTTCGTGTTCTTTTAATTGCCTAAAATTGCAATCGAAAATTAAAATAAATTCCAGCTAGCGGTTCAATCTGGAGGACTGCAATGAAAACAAGGCCTACCAAGATACAAGTAGGTAGGTCTGGGTGCCATAATTCACAAGCAGAATTGCACTTTGAAACACATGATAGGTAAAAGCACGTACATATTTGTCTTACTATTTTAACATTTGAATATTAAATACATTTTTTTTGTTTCCGCCACCGTCGGTCTCGACAAATACAGAACCTCGGGATTAGCCAAGATTCGTTGATAAATGTCACAGGCACACCCCTAATTTCATTTTCATTAATATATTTTAATGAGAATATTTAGTCGGTTCGTTGCCTAAAAACCAAGTGTTAACTCGCACTTAAGGGAGTCGTTAAAACGACTGCAAATGTATTCAATGAACAATTTCTTTTTACGGCGTTTTTAGTCATAATCCCTCGAGGATGAATAAACGTTGGATTTCATTTCAAGTGAAAATTTTCTCGAGACAATAGTTCAGTAATCCGTACAGAATCAGGCGATAAATTATGCTCAAAGTTGATACACGTACCGAGAGTATTTTGAGCCTGTTTCTATTTTCATTGTGGTACAGAAGTTATCAATAAAATCGATAGGTATGCAGAATAGATATAGGTAGCTTAATACGCACCGTATTATCAAGATGTTCAAAATGTTGGCCGAGTAAACCTACATAATAAAGGTCTATAATACGTGGAGCTTATAATAGTAATAAAAAAAGCAAGGAAGTCATTAAAATTCAAAAGATAAAAAGGTAATGCTATATACGAAACTGGAGCTGGTTAACATTCTAATTTCTATAACGATGCAGTGGTGCTTTTTTTTTCGTAGATAAGACGTGCTTTTAATTTTTCAAATCAAAATCTCTAAATTACCTACCTGCTTGGTTTATTTTATTCGAGCAGGGAAAAAAATTAGAAATTTTTCGTAGATTACAAAATTTCAAAATAGAAGTAGGTTCAGTCTGAAGTTTTGTTTATTAATTACATAATGTCTGGAAACTTAGAAAGGGTGTTTTAAATAATTAGAATAAAACTGCGATCCAATGCCTTTCCACGGGGCAATGGCTTTACATCAAGACTTGAAAAATAACATGGTTTAGTATCGAGGTTTTCCGAATAGTGCTTGGCAAACCATATGGTTTACCAGTCTACAGATTAAAATTTATTGCATTCTCGGGGTAATTTGTAAAACTCATTCATGGGAATACTTTATCCCGAAAGGTTCGTTTGCTTCACAAATAACAAAATTTTCGGCAATAAAACAAGTAAAAATGATTTTATAATGACATGACCAAATAAAATGACTTAAAATTGTTCTCGCAAATATGAGGGCATCCAGAAATTTGAGAAATTATGTAAAGAGGGGTTAAGAATTCGTGAAAAATGGGAGAGGGGGTAAAAATTTGATAAAAGATTTTGACCCCTGAAAATTTCTGGAGGCTTAAAAAATGCTAAATTTCAGCCATCATTACTCAATTTGAAGGCTCCCTCGATGCTCTTAAGATGTTCCTCGAATCGAAAATTCGTCCTTAGAAAGCAGAATTGAGCCATATCTAGATTTTAAAGAAATGTTTGAAAATTTGGTTCCCCCCCCCCCCATAAAAATCTAATTTTGCACGTTGTCCTATGTGAAATCCTATGAGAAGAAGGAAAATTCAGGGCATTAATGCAAGAAGCTAAAGTTTTGAAAATCTCATTTTTATGAGAAATTGAACAACTTTGGGAGACCTCTACACTTGAAAAAAATTCACTGTGTAACAAGAAACACTCATGTAAATATTGATTTAAAAAATACAGGTGAGTGATGGACGAATTTTTTTTTTAAAAAAATCATGCTTGAAAAGCAAAAAAAAAACACGTCTATTTCTGGCATTTTTATGACGAAAAATCTCCTTGGCGATCCTAAGGAAGGGACTTGAGTCCCCTGGGCTCTCCCTTGGGTGCATTTTAGCAAATATTAACAACAAAGAATTTATGAGGAGGAATGTAAAACCTTAAAACAATTAATTGTGATTTCATTTCCAGCTCATACTGAATATTCGTGCTCGTATTTTGATCTGGTAAACTGTGTTCTAATAATATTAAAAATAATGAATATTATGAGAAGAATACCTTATGATAGTTGTTTTTTCTCAGTGCATTTTCTTTTTGAAAGCATTGGGATTCTACGACTTTTTCGCATTTTTCACCTCCACTTCTGTTAGCATTCTGTTTGTGTGGTTCTTCCTGCAAATAAAAATGATCAACATTTGTAATTGAATAGGAAAATAAGTGTATTTTTATGAAGTAGGTAACTGGAGTAAGTCAGCCAGTTACTTAATAGTTGACTCATTTGGAAGTGAAATGCTAATATCTTTTGTATTCAACCATCAAAAATTCTTGATTTCATATTTGAAAAATTGGGAACATTTTTGTATTGAAAATTTGAAATATTTTTTGTAGAGGAAAATTTTCTAGAAATGACCCAAAAATTCTTTTAAAACATGTTTGACGATGTAGGTCTAGCTGAGAAAAATTACCAACCTACAATTTTTTTCTTTACTTAAAATAATTTTTTTAAAGGACGTTTTCTGGCAGAAGGATTCGAAAAAATTTTCAGGAATAATAATTTTTCTATTTCTTTAAATTTTTTTAAAATGTACCTATTCGAAAGTTGCAACAAAATTTAAGGAGAAAAATTCTCAAAATCTTTAAAGAATTTCAAAAATTACAAAATTAGATGTCTTGAAAGAATTTAACTCAAAAGCTTGAAAAAAATTTCAGAAGTTTTAAAGACACTTTCTATCAGCATTTTATGGCATTCACAGCGACGTGAGCGAAAACATGCTATGTAGAATTTTCAAATCAATAACACTTTTTTTTTCTTTATTCACTTTTCCACATTTTCAAAGTTCGTTTGAGGTCTTTTTTGTTTTTCAATTTGAAGTAAAAAATTTTTAATTGAATTTGTGAATCTAAATTTTCTACTTTTCCGTTTTCTTTTCACGTCAAATATTTTCAACATTTTGAATATTTTTTGTTCTAGGGACGATTTTAATTGATTGAAAATTTTATTTAAAAAAAGAAAAATTAAAAATGCTGGAACGCTGGAACTGGTATAAAACTGAAATTCATTTTCGTTCTAGTTCCAGTTTTCAGATTTCAGTTCTTATCATTTCAGTCTCAGTTCCAGTCTTGAGTCTTCCAGTTTTTTTTTTAGATTTTTATTTTTCTCATTTCCAGCTTCCATCATATCACTGCATTTTTGAATTTTGATTTTTCAAGCGCCAAATTATTAGCACTGTAACGCACTCTATCCCTAATTTTTGTACTAATTCAGCCACAGAAAACGCAAACATCGCTCTCTACACAATTGAAATTGAACTAAACTACGTCCAAATTTAGAAAATAGTATAACCAGGTACCGTTTAGGGCGCCACCCATTATGCATCCGTTTATCAATTCAGAATTCATAGAAATTGATAAGAAGAAAACTGACGAAAACTAGAAAACTTCACACTTCAAAGTTTTTGGTTTCTATTTTCTTGAAACTTTTGAAATGATGATAACTTGATTTCTTACTCATCACTAGAATCTTAATTATGTTTTCAAACTTAACGGATGATATAACATGAAGTTCAGATACTTTGCTGTATTTTGTATTATATTTTTAGTCACCAGTATTTATATTTTCATTTTCGAAAGACAGAGACCAGTTTTCGTTGGTTTGGTCACCGAAACCCATAAACAATTCGACAGCTTACGAAGTTTTAAGGTAAATAAACCCTTACTTTTGAGTACTTCTTCAATGAATAGGTAATTGGTTATGATATGTGTTTGCAGCAAGACTTGAAAGAAGCCAGCGAAAAGCTTCTAAATGTGGACAGCCGATACATGATAAGTCTCGGATTCAAGGAGAATCCTCACCTGTATCCTGATAATTTCATGCGAAATGTAACTCTTCCTGTAATTGTAACCTATGCTAAGAGTGGCCAACAAGATCAAGCTGTGAGTTTTGTTCGAAACATGGCCAATTTACTACCACAACATGTGACATTGATGTATAATATTGGATTGCAAGCCTATGAGCTTTTTTTGGTGAGTAATGTGAGAACTGACAATGTTGACGATTCAGGGTGTGTCTTGAATCGAATTTTTAGTTTTTAACCTCTTGAGGTGATTTATTCAGATCTGAAAATATGACTCAATTTAGATTTTTAGGGATAAACTTCAAATGCGAGGAGTTATTCTGGAGGCCCAGGATTATGAAATAGTACGTTTTTGACATTTGTACTCAATTTTAGGTTCCTCTGAATCCCCCAGAATGATTCTTTGGGTCCAAAGTTCATTTTTTAAAAGATAAATGAGTCATCTTATTATGTCTACGATTTTTTTCCAGTTTTTTAAACATTTATCATCTTATGTCGAACTTTTTCAAAAAAAAATTAAGTGCAACGTACGGCTCTTATTTGATGAAAGATGCTAAAAGTTGGGAAATCTTATTTTCAGGAGAAAATGAACTCCCATCAAGACGAGTCATTCAAAATTTCAAAAACCATTCTCTAAATTCCCAGAAACATTAATCGACATACCTACGGAGTAATTCTAGGTACAATAATGATTAATCTTGAATTATAATTGCAGCTGCAAGGATTTTGCAAAAACAATCATTGTTTGATCAGGAATTTCGATTTGGATCAGTACCCACCTCATATAAAAAGCGACCCGTCTCTTTTTCGACCTTTGATCATTCAGGTAAATATTAGTTGCTCAATATAGACCTAGTCCAAACGAACAGGGAATGAGAATACTTAATTACCTGTATCTTCTTGATACCAAAATGTTTCAGGATGCTTTGGCCAAAACAGGAAGTATTTTTTTCATGGAATGCAACGTACGACTACTGACCACAAATGTAAAAGACATTTTTATTAAAGCTCGTAAAAGTGGAATTTTAGCATGGCAATCGAAATATCCTACTTCGGCGGTTACACATCCTAAAATGTTTGAATATTTTAAAGCATCGGAAGAAAACTTCTACTTCATTCCTGCCGTCGAAACATCAAAATTAATCCTATTCAATACCAAAACAGTCCATTATAACATAATGTATCCATGGATAAAATGTGTATTAATTAGAAGCTGCGTCCTACCAATTGGTAAGTAGACACCAGATAATTTCATTTCGAAAACTTACAAGTATTGGAAATTCGAATTTCAACATTCATTTTTTGTTGCAGGAGCTCAGAATTCAGGATGCCAGTACGATAAAAAACCCCAATATCGATACTCCGGCTGCCATCTGAACGATGCCTCAGCTCTGAGCGTAGTTCTCGGACAACGTTTCAATTACGACAGTAACGAATATTTGAGCGCCAACGATATGAATATTTTTCGCGAAGTTTCGGCGGATGATGCTAAATTAGAAATATCATCGTTATTGCAGAATAACAGTGAGAAGTCTAATGGAGTTTCCAAATGGATGATTTTATAAAACGACCTTTACAATAATTGATTGATTCTTTTCAAATTTTTTCGTATTGTGCTGCGAACGTTTTTTCCATATTCTTATAACGAGCACTTCAATTCCAACGTCATATTTTTTTCTCCTTTTTTTTTTTTTGCAGGTATTGATAGATAAAAGGAGATTTATATCTCGATGTTTTTCATTAGTCCTACTCTAGTTTTATTAAATATTCGAATTAGAATTTGCATGATGTCGATGTGCAATTTTAATCAAGATCTGATGTTGGGTACCTGCGATAGTTATTTTATTTAACATTCAAAGAAGAATTTGCATATTGTCGATGTGCAATTTAAAAATTTTAATTATGATCTGAGATTAGATACCTAGACCTACGATGGTTAATGTATTTTTTTAAAAAATTGACTGTTTATGATTATTTATAACTTAAGTAGAACTGAATACTCGTAATATCGTAATGGATATACTGCACTTTCATAGTATTTATTTTCGTATTTTATGGCTCAGGTGCCGTTTAATGATCAAAAATGAACTTTTGTTTTATTCTATTCTCATTATAAAAACAATGAAAATATAGGCTGTGATACTCGTATTGATACTTATGCATTTTTATTTCTTATATTGAGACACATATTGAGCGAATATTGTAAACGCTTTCAGATTTGGAAAGTAAAGAGCAGTATAATATCCATAATATCGGTTTATGATGTAACTGCTAGAATTTATTTCCAAAAATTTGGACATCTCTCTAAAAGAAACTAAAAATTATGTACATTGATTTTTTAAATGTTGCAGAACAATGTCAATTTTTATCCTTTTTTTAGGCAGGATCAATAGGGCATGGGATCAATATCTTTTAAAGTCGAGGTCCGGTAGTCGGTAGAGCATTTTACGGGGTGTCCGATTAATTCTAGTACCTCTCCGTCTCCAGTTTGCAGACAAACACCAATCCAGTTTTTTATTCAATTTGATCGTTACAAACTTGCACTTTCAATTTACAACAGTATTTTGTATTGTAAAGAAATAAAATGCGCAACATTGTAGGTTAAATTGAAAAAAAAACGAACAATGTATTTTTATTTCTTATCTTGAAAAATATCTGAAAAATTGTAAACTTTTCAGATTTTAAAAGTAAAGAGCAGGTATCGTTTTAATGATTTATGAATTGAAGAAGGATAGTACTGTAGTAGATAGTGCTAGGTTAGAATCAAAGTCAAGGTCTCGGTAAGAGTTCAGCGCGAGAGCATTTATATTTCGTATACCTGAAGGCTATGTACCTTAACTATACCTCTTCCAGAAACGTCGAAAGTTTTAGCAGTGTTTGTGAATGTGAAAAATATCGTTGTAAGATTATAATTTTGATCAGGAATTCAATCTTGGAGCATAATTAATTCGTAGAAGTTTCCTTCACGATACAAACTCTCTGATGTTCCATACGAAGTAGGTAATTGGATACCTACCACAATTTATAAATAAATTATTTATTTTATGCAAAGGGGAGAAAAATTGGAATAAATTTTATATTTATGAAAAAAGGCCAACACTTGTACTAATTTTTCTCAATTGTACACACCTGCAGTTAAATTCGAACTGCGATATTTTACCTGAATAGGTAAAAATAACTACTCGTGGCATATTGCCATTGTCATTGTAGAAGTATACACACAGATCCAAAGAGAAGTAGATATTAATTATTATTCAACATTTAACCCTTTGTTAATTTTATTCACGGTTTTCAGTTAACCAGTAAACGCCATTCCTGCTGGAGTAACAAAGTAAAATTGCTGTTGACGCGTTGTTATAGAAACATGCAGATTGTAGAGGGGGCTAAATAATCTACTTGTACAAATGCCAAACAGATTATTACAATTTCAATCATTTTCGTTCTTGGATGAATGTTAATCTTTAAATAATGAATGGTAGAGGTAGAGCTACTAGCGAGAATATAGAAATGCCAGTTCCTAAAAAAATTGATTATCAGAAAAATACCACCGCAAATCAGCAAATACGAATTTCAAAACGAACGAATCAACAAAAACAGATTGCAGGTAAACATTGTGCTTTTGAAAGTTCAAGTTTCCATTTTTGTTCGTCTTAATTTTAATTGAGTAATTTTTTTAAGAAATCGGAAATCTATAATTTTTGAAACTGTTTGGTTATACAGAATGCCCGGAAAGAAATCGATCGAATAAAAAATTTAGATACAATCCAGTACCTATACCTAACACTGAAAAAGAGTTGAATGGAGATTGGCAGAACTGAACAGATTTTACTGTTATTATGATATTTGAAAATTGAAAGGAATACAAAATGAAATTTGTAATGATCAAAAAAATTATAAATCTTGATCTTGAAAAAAATTTCATTTTTTTTAAGTTTATTAATTTTTAATTATTCGAAGACTACAAAGCTTTGAAGTTGGGGAAAAAATAAATTAAACAAAACAAAATTTGTTCAATTTCAAAATTACCTAATATTAATTTCTCATCTATTTTCTTTTGATAGATTTTTAAACATTTTTCAGGACAAATTTTTTTTTCATTTCTCTTCAATTTTCAAGTTGGGAAAAAATCATAATACAGTAATTCGTTCAATTTTTGAGGAATTATTCACTTCTTTTATTGAAAATATATTTTTTCATCCCCCCCCCCCCCCGAAAACATTTTGTCCTTTCAATTAGGCAACATGTTCATTCAACACTTTTTATAGTGGTTGGTAGTAGATTAGATACCTACTTGTATCAAAATTTTTTGACCATTTACTGGACACCCTGTAGGTTCATGTGAGAAAATAATTTGAATGCTTCTGTTTTTTTTCGAAAAAAAATTTATGGATAGTAACTTTTTCATTTTTACCTACCTACATTTTCCTCTTTGTTCTTGTTTAAGTACTTAGGTACCTACTTATTCATAATATATTTGTGCAGTCATTCTATCATCAAACTTTATCCATTAATACAGAATATTGCGAAATTAAAGGATTTGACGATACAAACATTGTTTCAAAATTGTAATACCATTTCTGAAGGATTTATACATAATTTGACAGATTTGTTGTTGTATATTTCGATGGAAAGTTTTAGTCACTCCGACTGCTCATCATTTCTACTTTTTTTTTGTCAATTTACAATTTTTAAATTATATAAATTTTGGTTTTTTGAAAAAAAAATTAGCAAGAGATGCACGCCGTTTTATTCTTAATCTCCGTTTTACTTCTTCGAGCAATAAAAAAATTATTTTTTCATCTCCTTTTCATCTTTAATGGTAACAAGAATGTGCTGTAAAATTCATTAAGAAATAAATGCAATCCAACATTAGGGAGGGAAGGGGGTAACCCAAGAAAATTTTCAAAAAAACTTACACATTTTTGTTCCCATCCAAAACAAAAAACATAGATTTTGGTACCAAAAAAATACAATAATTGATTAAGACAAGTTGAAAATTAAATAAGGAAATTTTTAAAAAATTGAATACATTCCTGAAATTTTGGATTATTGTGCTAAACTATCCAAAAATGAAAGTGAATCAAATTTCAGAGACTTAAATTGATTTTTCTAGATATTCGTTTGGAAGATTATGGTTACATGCGGTGGAAAAAATGGGTAAATTGAAATAAAATTATTCAAGGCTCCAAAATGTGTAGAAAGAATGAAAAAAATGAATTTTGAAGGTCTATATGAATTACGAGAATCTTGTTCTTAGCATTCCGATCTGAAAATGTATTTTTAAAAATTTATCCAACCTTTGAAAATATTAGTTTCGGTACCAAAAAATTTATTCATGGATTTCTATTTTTAAAAACTGAAATTCTATTGAACTCTAATAAAATTAAAGAAATTCCATTGTTATTTCTATACTCAGCTAAAATTAATACATTTTCATAAATGATTTTGTAACATACGCTCACCCTACATAAATTACTTCCCCTTATGATTCATTCTATAGGTAGGTACCTATTTATAATCACCAAGTGGGCCGTGTAATATCTATTTTTAAATATTTGATTGCAGATAATAATAAACGATGTCTGCTAGTGCAACGAAAATCGCCTACGCCAAAAACGAAGGATTTAATAGAAAAATATTCCACCCCAAATAAAAACGAAATAAACCATGTCAAAAGTAATATCGTAACGGTAAAAAATATAACACCTAAAGAGAGACCACACAAAGTGCAAGACTCGAATATTGGTCACATTGAGGATTCCAGTAAAGCAGGATTGGAGCTGAAATACGTATTTAAAAAGGTATCTGAAAAATTCCTTTTAAAAAAAACTTCATTATGATGATATTTCCTAATGAAAGAAAAATTTATTTCATTACGTTGTTGGCTCATTTTCCAAATTCACTACACAAAATTTTAACTTTGAAAATTTACAAAAAGGTTTGAAAATCAAAATGAATTCTGTGTCTCTAGGCTCTAGGTGAATGCTCCTTTTTAGGAAATTAACGTTGGCGAGCTCATCTAATGTAAGCAACAGTTTCTGTAGAAACGATCCTATCAACTATAAATAAGAGTTTTCAGTGCTGTAATGATTACGTACTTACACGAAAAATCACTTACGAAAAGTAAAAATTGTTAATGTTGAAAATTATTCTTGCATCCTACACTCTTTTTATACCCATTATGAAAAATGAATAATTTTTACGAAAGAATTTTATAACTCACTTTATTCAAAAAGTAACGATATGGAATGCAGTAAAATAATCAATACCACAATTTTTTTCATCAACTTGGAATAAATTCTGAAAAAATTATTATTTTTTCTGAAAAAGAAAAATTTGGAAAATCGATTTTAAAATAATTCACCGTAAGTAATTAACTTAATCGTCATTGTTTTTGAAATTTTTAAGTAAACTATACGTAATATTGACTAAAAATTCTTTAAAAGTCGAAAAGTTTATACAAAAAGGGCTCGAGTTGAATTTCGTCTGCAATACTTACGAAATCGATACAATTACAGGAATACGGGAAAACACCCCGTTATATTAAAAGAAATCGGCACTTGATAGAAAAAATGAAGAAAATAGAGCAGGATGCCAATAAAGTACCTGAACCTTCGATGCGATACGTGGAAGATGAAGAAAAAGACGCTGTACTGAACGTGAGTAAACGTTAATTTGATTGTTGTTCAACGGCTTTATGTTTACGTGAAATGACGGTTATATAAGCGAAAGCGTTTACTTTATTGTGTTTCGAGTTATGTTCACTAAATTTCCCTCATATTCGACGGTACCTACTCGTATATAAAAGGACCATATATTTTTAATCTGTACGATCGTGATCGTGCATTTTCCAAGGATTAGGAATGTTGATACCTGAATAGGTGTAGAAGAAAATCTGCGCAGGGAGGTTTTTTTCTCGAGAATTGGTCTCGTCTTATACGTGGTAAGCCTATGGATGGTTTATCAAGGGTACGGGGAAATAACCAAGTCGTACGCTTTTTCTCACTTTTCTACGACTTTTAAGCTCGAAACGACCTGGTTTTTCCCAAACGTCCTATACTTCATATCACGACTGTGAGAAAACTGATCTCAGCTTGCGAAATCAATTTTGGGCATTTCAACGTCCCTCGCTGTAGTTGAACAGCATCTGCTTTTCTTACTTTAGCAATGTTTTTATTGCGGTGAAAAAACTATACAGATTTTCAGGATCTTGGATATAGGTACAGGTATGTTTTATTCTCGTGGGGTGTTCATTTGACGAAGATGTAGTGGCTCTTCAATTTCCGCTACCTTTTTACCAAAAGAATGATGATGTTTTATGTTATTTTATACTTTTTAGTGATTCCAATCATACTAAAGTAAAGCCCAGTTCATCGTAAAATGAATCACGGCGAGAGGTAGTACCCCTAAAATTGAGAAAATTTGAAATTAGTTAATAAAAGCGTGTCCAAATAAAAAAATCTTTTAAAAAATTCAATTCATCATTTGGCAAGTACCTATTTTGAAAGATTTACGAATTCCCTTGAAAATACATTGTTTCTTCAAGGACATTTGATGTAAATTGCGGTAATTACGATATAACACATCGACGACTGCAGTACATGACCGTAATTACGGTAATTGTAATTCATCTTTTCTGATTATGGGTAAATATTTGAGCAATTCACCATGTTAAAGGTGGTATCTAATAAAATAATTTTCCATTGTCGTAAGACATGAGAAATTACGGTAGATCATTGGTAATTACGGTAATTTAGAGAATTATGGTAATTGGGTGTTATTTACGGATTACAGTAATTTACATGTATTTATAGTAATTTATACCCCACTGTGGTAGTACAAAAGTGATTACGGTAATTTACATGTAATTACGGTAATTTAATGTAATTATGGTAATTTACATGTAATTACGGTAAATTAGTGTAATTATGGTAAATTATACGTAATTACGGTAACTTACACGTGATTACGGTAATTTACATGTAATTACGGTAATTTACATATAATTACGGTAAGTTCTACGTAATTACGGTAAGTTCTACGTAATTACGGTAATTATACGTAATTACCGTAATTTTACGTAATTACGGTAAATTTTACGTAATTACGGTAACTTACATATAATCACAGCAATTTACATGCTATTTTTGTAATTTACCTTTAATTACAGTAATTCGCGAGTAATTTGGAAATATAATTACGGTAATTGATGAGTAATTACGGTAATTAATCATAAATTACCGTAATTAATCATTAATTACGGTAATTTATGGGTAATTACGGCAATTTATGGTTAATTATGGTAATTTATGGTGCTTTGCGGTAATTTAAGATTGCATGAATGAAGCTTACAAATAATTTATTATTTATAGCTTATGCGTCTACATTAAAATTTATAGGTAATTCAAAATCCAAGTCTCTCATCCCGTTTCCATGATTTTATATCCTCTCCTCTCCCCCCCCCCCCTTCAAAAAAACAGATCATCTCTTCGAAGATTTTTCAAACTCTCTCTAAAATACAATTTTGTCAATCAGGAAGAGAGAATCGGTATGGCCTAAATTGAGAATTGACGCTTACGATTCGACTCCACCTCGTCTCCAGCCCTAAAACCTCGTAATAATTTCGAAATTTAAATGAACCTTAAGATTTCTCATTTTTTCAGGGCTTAAGAATCAATTTAAAAGAAGTGGAGAAAAAATTCCTCTCATTACCAATCGTGACAGACACGTTATCAAAACGAAACAGAAAAATGTACCTTGAAAATCTAATGCTGAAATTACAACAGGATATTGAAACTTTAGAAAGACACGATATTATTGTATTAAATGATTAAATTATACTATAAGATATTTAAAATTCGAGAGAATGGGATTATTTCGCAGCAAAAACGATAACTCATTGATATCGAGTAAGTATAAGAAATAAATAAGAAGCGGATTTCTTTGATTTTGTAATCGAAAACTAAATATAAAATTCGATTATTGTTTCATTTAGGTATATTGAAATTCGTTATAAAAAATCAATTTCATCTTCCTTTCATGAAAAAGCTTACCATAAAAAAAATCAAATCCTAAACTTGTTTTTTTTTCATAAATACCTAACCGTAGGACGAAAATGGAACTTACGTAGGCACACAAGCAATAGTTTCACTTCCAACTGGCAACCGCAATCTACATATTCGCATACCGGCATACGTGAGCAATTAAACAACAATTTTTCAAACTTTAAGAGATAAATGTTATCCAGGGTCATTACGGAATAAACCAAAGTCTCAACTGCAAAAACTTGTAAATTTTAGGTTTCCAGTTTGGTTAACTAGTTTACCACACCAAGTGGAACTGATATCAGGAAAAAAATTATCAATTACATCCAAACAGGTGATTAATTCACTTCTTAGTTGATAGCAAAAAGTAGGCACTTTTTCAACAAGCTTTTTCGTCCAAAAGTTGAAAAAAAATTGAATTACGGCATAAGCGCGGAAACTTTTAAACAATAGGAATTAAGTATGGGTTTTGCGAAATTAACTTTGAATACATTCACACGAGGTGAACGTTATTAAAGTATGTCAAAATGATTTATTATTGTTTACATTTTTGAGAGGCGCAAAAAAAAATCCAAAAAGTCGGGGATAACTTGGCGAAATATAATTACCTATTTTTATCGTCGGTAAACACTTCGAAAGAAATATAAATACTACGAAATATAACTCGTATTATAGGCCGTTGAAAAGCTGTGATAAAAATCTGCTTCAATATGATTTCAAAAATACCTGCATATGGAATTTACGTAGGAGGTATGTACTTATAATAATTTATACAAAAATCGTAATGTGGAATCAAATTCCCAAATGTACTTTAAATAGGGTAATTTTATGGAAAACACCATTGACAAAAAAAAATTGACCATTAGGATCATTTTTTTATATCTTGAAATTGTTGAAATACAGAAAATGAATTTTTTTTTAATAGAATTCGATAACTTGACATCGTTTATACTAAGTGCCTACCTATACAATTGTATCCGAATAGGTAATGATCTGAGAATGTGACAATAATATAAAATGTAAATTCGTTTCCAAAATATTTATTTTTCCACTTGAATTTTATCAACTTTTTTTTTTGAGAAAAAATCACCAATATACATAAAATTTGAAAATAAAATTCAGAAAAATTTCGGTATTTAAATAAACCAGATATCTGAAAGAACTTCAAAAAGTAAATACCGCACGAATCATCACACATCTTCTATTTTGTTCAAGTACGAGTGAATAAATTTCACGAATAACAAACGATAAAACCGTTCATTCGTATATTTACATAATTAACTGCAAACCTTATTCATCGCACTGGATAGGTAGATAGATAGTGGATGCTAACACTATTTTATATGTAAAATTTTGCACCCATTATTCAATCATACAGTGAATGAATTCCACGTCGTATAAGTTGATTTATGAAAATTTAATCATATAATACCATAATCATTTTTACCGATAAAGTAATCAATCATTACTATTTTGTAAAAATCTGAATCCGAGTACTTCGGATATTTTCCCCAAATAATTTAATTTACAGGACGAATAAACGAAAAGTTGGAATACTTTTTCATTTAGGTAGGTAATTTATCCACAGGTCCTTTTGAAGATAGGTATATTTTATAAGGAATTGATTAGATATTCTCTCGTATCGTAAATAAAATGTTATCTAATAAGACAGATATATCGACAGGTCCGAATACCTACACCTTTAATTTACCAAGTCGACCATATAGTCAAATCGGAGTAAGCTTATTTGCCCCAACAAAGAGTAAATTTTTCAAAACGAGATAACACCAACTTAATTTATCAGTTTGAAAAACAACGTTAAGGCATAATGTATTGGGTTATCGGTACTTTGGGGAATTAGACCCAAATCAATGTGACATCTACAGCTCTAACCGCAACGTTAATTTTGCAACATGCTTTTATAAGAAATCTACATTCGTTAGTACCTATCCCTATAGTGAAATGATAAAAGGGTAATTAGATTCGATTATATATATTTAATCAATATACAGATAGACATTGTATAAATATTTTGAAAGTATACGCCTGTAGGCGTCAATTCGGACTTAAAAAATCTAGAGTAGGTAGGCATAATTTCATTGCAATGATATAATTTTTCCTGGAAAACTCCGATTCCTTTATTTTTTCATAATTCTGATTCATCGTATAAATTTAATCCACGTACGTTTGAAAATTACGCGACACCGCGACAATAAATTCATTAAAATTTCAATGTTTAATAGCTCGAATTTACGTGAAATGACATCTTTATCAGTTATGATGATGTATTCTTGAACTTCACGTATGAACGCGACGGCGTATGAATTTTTTTTCGCTCCATCAATTATTGATAGACGTGTATACCCCGTATTTGCGAGCCCTTTTTCACCGTATATGGGTCGATATTGGAATAAAATATAAATAAAAAAAAGTATAACAGGGTTGATAATTAATAAAATGACAAAATGATCAAAAAACAAGTGACTAATATGACCAACGCTTTGTAGAGTTTATTAAAAAGCAGACCGTGAGCGTTGTAATCAGCATTTGGCGAGTAGACTCTGAATAATTGATACGCTGGTCGTTTGAAAAAAATATGAATTTTAACGGCCAGAAAAGGTAAGCCAGGTGAGAGATAATCTTGGTGCTTTTGGGCTCCTCAACTCCTCAAATAGATGCAGGTATTTTGATCGTGTTTATTGGGTCTTTTGTTTCAAAATGAATGGAAATTTGTTCGAGTTCACGAACGAAACACCAAAATAAAGTGAAAAAACAGAACGAACGAGTTTTTTGACGACGAACAACGAACTGAACTTGGAACGGTTCGAAAAAAGAATAATGAACAAACTGAACATACTCAACGTTTATTTTTCGTTCATTTTCAAATGGAAAAATTTTCAGAGTTACATGAGTGAATCTTGTTTTAGTTGATTTTTTTCTCAAACGAACGGTTCGATTTTTTTTTTTGGGGGGGGGGGGAGGCGAAGAGAGGGAAGAACCTGACAAACTGACGACTTGGCTACGAATTTTCAGAAGGGACGCAAAGAAGTTTCACCAAAATTTTGGTAGAATTGGAGTTTAGTGAAGTCTGGACAGATACACAAAAAAACCTTACTTAGAAATTTAATTAAGAGGCAAATTTACAAAAAAAAAAAAAAAAGGAAACACGTATAGCAGGCATTTTAAAAACTGCATTCGTTCAATTTTGGAAGGAATGACTCAAATCTGAGCAGAAAATTAGTAGGTAAGGTAAAGTACCTAAAAAATGAAAGAAAAATTCGCTCAGATTCATGAATGAAACACCAAAATGAACTGAAAGAACGAACATTCACAAAAATGAACTGAAGGAACATGAACTGATTGTGAGTGATTTTCAGAATAAACTTAACATTAATGTATTTACAAACATCCCAAGCCTGATCTTGACTAGAAAAAATTTTACCCAAAATTTTGGATCCTTGCTCCTTTGTTTGAAACCTACACCCACTTTTTTGTCGTTTTTTCACCAATTTTTAATTCTGGTCAAAACTATTGAGAATTTTTATCCTTTCACACATAGCTAGGTATCATGGTCAGAAAAGAATTTTGCGCAATTTTGGTTCAAGCCTTCATGAAATTTCGACAATTTTAAATTTCCAACTGTAAAAAAGACCTAAACAGCGAAATTCGACTAGTTTTTAAAAATATCCCAAAACGTGGATTCATCTCATACATTATATTTGTGATGCGATCTGTGAAATAGGACCAAAATTCGGAAAAGTAAATTTTCCAGTACAGCGAAAAAATCGAATTTGGGGCCAATTTTTTTTCATATTTCTAAAGATTAGGTACTTCAAAAAAAATTTTGCACAAAATGGCTCAAAAAATGTTTCAAAATCAAAACTTCAAAGTTCCATATCTCTGTTATTTTAAAACCAATTTTCGATTTTTTCTTCATAGCATGTTCAGATCAATTGGACCGAAAAAAGTGATTTCGATTTTTCCGACTTGTGGCTCCGTTTCGCAGATCGCATCACATTTACTTTTGGCGATTTCGATGGTGCAAGGGCTGATAATTTCGAACCCCTGCACAGAAAAAAAAATGATCTTTATGGCAAATTTTTGAAAATTTTTGATGTTTCATACGGAAATGAATGACAGAACGAAAAAACCAAAGACGGATTCGCATTCAGCGGATCAAACTACCCTTATAAACATCCTTTTCGCGATATTTCAACTGAAAGTCTCAAAATTTACTTTTTCACCAATTTTTCATGATTAAAAAAAGTGAATTTTGAAGGTACCTAGTTTGACCTACTGAAACCGGATATGGGATGACTTTTTCTTATTTGGGGTTTCTTCCCTTAAAATTCCCTCCCCCGAAAAAATCATCTAAGAGAAACACGAGCAGAACTGGGATAGAATTTTTTCGAAATTTTTCTGCAGAACGACAAATCGAGATTGAAAAAAATTAGTCAAAGTGCACCATTTATGTGTTTAGAAGTCCAAAAACGCTTGCTGGTCAGATTTACTTTTTATTCGACCATCTTATTCATTTTTTTTTTTTTTTTTTTTTTTAAGGGGAGTAAATAAATTTTCGAGATATCTCAATAAAATACCTGGCCATATGACTTCAAACTAAATTTTCATTTAGCCTTTTCCAACTGGTCTATCTCAAAAATTACAATTACATAGGTACGTTTCTTTCAAGTTTTTTTCTACCTTCAAATAATTTTAATGCGCTAGAAACATACTTTGAAAAAATTTCAGATAATACACAATAAGAATTCAACATTGAAATAAAATATAACTTGTTGATTTCTTCGAAGTCTGGCGTCTGATTCAAAATCCATCTACAGAATTTTAATGACAAAAACGTTCAAAAGTAATCATCATCAAATACATGTGAACTTGAAACCATGCTCAGGACATTTTAAGGTTGGGAAAAATTTATCTATTCAAGACCACAGCTATAATAATTCACCGAAAATGTAAAGTTGTTAAAATCACATTAAGAAAGCTACCGCAAGAAAGGTTTTCAAAATCCCAATTTCAATTCCCCACGATTCGGTTATTTTCGAAAATTTCGCTGGATTATAATCTACGAGTACGCCTGGTCGCCTGTATTTATTAATGTTTTCTCTAATAAATAATCCTCTTACTAATTTCGAGTACCATATCTGAATTATTCAAACCTTTTTAAATACCTTGAAATAAAAATTTCACGCTTCTGTTTTCGCTGTCTGATTGAAAATACAAAAAAGAACATCCTGAATTGCACCTCTGCAAATTTAAAAAGTGAAAAAAATCGAGAGACAGCACAGCGCGATACTGCGAAAAAAAGGTAGGTATTTTAATGAGAACATGTACCAATAGGTGGTAATTATTTACCTTGCAATCAATACGGTATAATTCATTCTAACAGCAAAACCTATCCCAATTAAACATTAGAACCATATTATGATGGTTCACCTGTTATTTAGTGTTTGTACCTAACTGTGTAGGTAATGTATGGACACGAAAAATGTCTGCAAATATAAATGGAAAACGACCTAATTAAGAAGTCGCATCAAACGCTAATACGTTAAGAGATCAATTAAAAAGTACGGTAGGTAATGGAAAATTTTATTCGACGATTGATTTATATTCAACTTTGTATTCTGTATCTAGGTATTGAAAATGTTCAAGTATTTTTGTATTTTTGTATTTTTTTTTTTTAAGAGTTGCAGAAATCAGAAGTTGTATCAAAGGCACACCATTTCCTCCTCTATAATAGTCGTACAAAAAATGTTGGGAGTTGAGTGTAGAACAAAAAATTACGGAGGGAGCTATTTTTACCTTAAAATAAAATCCAAAGGAGATGAAGAGGAGCCCTGTTTTTTTGGAGGATTGGAACCCCTTAAAAAGTTATCAATGGGGGGGGGGGGGGTTACTCAGTGGACTTTTCTTATCAGTTTTCCGCAATAAAAGCTTTACTGGACAGAAACCGTTTTTTTTAATTTTATTTTATTTCCCTACACCAATAAATTATTCTGTTTTGTATTAACAAAGCACAACACCTAAGGTGCATTTTTCGTAAATATCTAATTGGATTTTAATTAATCGAATGATTTATGATTTTTTTTTTATAAATCACTGGCAATGACGTTGAAAATACTCCCGACTAATTGAGCTTTCCATGCAGTAAAAAATCAATACAGGGTACCGAAATGGAGATAGTGGGGTAATCTATTCGTTCAAGTATCACGAAAAATTAAACCGCTCTTAAACTGTTCATTTAAACTGAACGTAAACCGCAAAAGCGTGTAGTCAACGCATTAACATTTTTGCGAATCACGTTCATTGAGTAAACGCTTCATTCATTATTTTCATCAAGTATAGATGAACTTCGAACCACTTAATGAATGTAGTTTACCCTTTTGAGTAAATTTACACCTTTTGAGAATATGAGTGTTATAATACCGCTGCTAAATTCTAATCTTATTGAAGCTTACCATACCATTTTTTCAGGTGTCTTATGTACGTATAATTAAACCAAAACACTTATCGAGGAGAACGTCTTTAAAATCTTACGAAGTTTGGTTGAATTTACTGGTGTAAGTCGGTAAGTATACGTAGCAATCTCACATGAGTAATTATAATTAATTGGGATTAAAAATATATCAAATTTTAGACCCAATTCCCATATTCTATTTAGAATAAGAAAAAAAAAACATTTAAGTATGAAATTGGACAAAATTTAGGTACAAAGTACCTATTTCATAAATGGTGGAAATTTCCCTCAAATTTATTCACGTGAATTTTTATCAACTACCTATTTCAATTTCAGAAAAATTAATATTCTTCTAATAGGTAAAGTCCATAAATTCTGAATCAATTCTAGAAGAAAATCGAAGGTTCGTGTCATTAAAAAAGGCAGATTTTTTTTATCAATGTAACATTCACGATTATGACAAACTGTCAAAACAGATTTTCGAATATTTCAATAAAAACGATAAAAAATTGAAAATTCCAGACGAACTTTGACAAATACCACAAAAAAACTAGAACAAATTCCCCTTCCCAATTCTCCAAAGCCCTTAAAGTGGCACTCTCTACCTTGGTAATAGTCGTAAAACTCGTAATGCTCCAAACAATCTAAAAAATTACAGACGAAAATTTTCAAACAAACATATTTCTACCCCTGTAATCCGAAAGGTCTGCAAACATACATATTCGTTCTCAGAATAGGCTGCCTACATACTGGATTGAAGGAGATACCTCTGTTGTAAAACACCCGGCATGTAAACGTTACGAGTAATTTAAAAATGTTATCTACATTTATACATTTCTGTAATAATTATGAAGTCACGAAATTACGAAAATTAGAAAATGAAATAAACATAAGTATTTATGTATAACAACGATAAGATCTGTAAATATGCCTACGGTCTAATTGGTTGAGAAATACGAGCGGAATTATAATTACCGAATTAACTTTTGCATACGTTATTTTTTTTTCAGTAGTACAATTGAGCGGATCATTTTGCCTTTTTTTTCGAGATGTGAGCGGAAGATTAGTCGGGAAATCATCTTCAGACCTTGAAAAGACCCAGGTAAAAATTATGCGCCAAGCCCTTAAAATTTAACTACACTTACTCAGAAAAATTCAAGACAATTTCGCCAAAAAAAATACTTGTAAGGATTATTTTATCGAAAAATTACAGGGGTATTTACTAATAAGGAAGGCATCCAAACTCAAAGTAACATTTTGAACTAAAAACAATTCCAACATAAACGAACCTCATATCTAAAATTTCAGTTCATTTCTCGAATTTTGATGAACTGAAATTTTAAAATTACTTCATGGCCCTGCAAAAAATAAAAATTTTATCTAATCAACGAAAAAAAACTAAAATTTGGTATGAACTCTATATTCGACCTTCTGAATCGATTACAAGCGGTTTCAAGACATTTAGGAACCTCCAAAAAATTTTGAAATTTTCCAGTGCTAGAGAAAACCCTATAAAATGATCCATACGAACTTCAGCACTTTTGATCAAGGATTAATAATTTATTAGTGTTCTGTTTAATCGACTGAAGTTGAATTTTTGAAAGTTCGTAACTTCAAGTTTAAATCCATATTTTTTGGCAACAAATGAAATTTTTTCTTAGAAAAATAATTTACAGTCAAAAAAATGGATTTGAACTCGAAAATTGTAAATTTTGAAAAATTCTGTTTTGATCGATCAAATCAGTCACCAATATAAGAAATCCAAGATTAAAGGTGTTATTTTTATGGAATTTTCTTCAGCAATGGGAAATTCTCAAATATTTTGAAAGCTTCAAAACGTCTTAAAACCTCTTCCAATGAATTTGGCAGGTCGAAAATAGGGTCTATACCAAGTTTCCAGATTTTTCGTTGATTAGATCAATCAAATTTTTATATTTTTCAGGACGATGACGTAATTTTAAAATTTTAAAAATTCGTCAAAATTCGAGAAATGCACTTCATCACCTTAAAGTCTGGATATGGGATTCTTTTATGATGTTTTTTTGATTTCTTTTTGTTTGGGCTCAAAATGTTACTCTGAGTTGAAACACCTCCCTAGTAAGATAAAATAATTATAATCATTTTTTCTAAAGAAACATGAAAAAAAAATTTCAATAGTCCCAAAGTAAAAAAATTTACCTCCCCCTCCTCCTCCGGAAAAACTGACAATTTTTCAATGTTACCAACCCCTTTTCCCTTCCTTAGCAAATGGCCAATTTTTTTTTAAGTGAAGAAAATTGCATTTCCTTCAATTTCTTTCAAAATTGAAAAAATGGTAAAAAGACATAGCTGATGATTTTTTTGACTAAAAAATCTATCTACATACATTACCTTCGAATTTTCACAATAATTTTTTCGAGTTTCCCTGAAAAATAGTACAAGGGTGAAATTGAACACAAATTGCATTTTCAAGGAAAAAATCAGCAATATTAATATTCTTGGAAATTTTTTCCTTTCTTAAAATTAAGTATTAAACAATTTTGAGAATTTATTGATTTTAAGGGTTCAAATTGTACAGAGATAAGAATTAAATCAGAAGGGGTAAAATTTTTACCAGTTTTTTTTTTTCGAAAACTTTTTCTATTTAATTTTCAAAAAGATGCAAGTTCATAATTTTGCCATTTTCTTTCAAAAAAATAATAAATAAGGAATCATAGGAAAAATAAAAAATATTGCACAATGCAAATACAAATCGTGTGCATCTTATTTACGTAGGTAAATTCTAGTCAGAAGGTAATAAATACCTAGGTACGTAGCCATTATTCACGCTATATGATCTTAAAGAATTATACTTTTACCAAAAATTACCATAAATCGTTAAATAGCCAAATAAACCGTCTTTATGGGAACTGAAATTCAATGTATTTTTCAGATAAATGATACATTCGTCCACGTGAATTTACTACTTTCCAATAAAACGAAAAAAAATTACCCTTCCATAATAAAATTGATACTTATTTAATTTCAAAATATCTATATTTACACAGAATTTTAAGATTATTTATAACATACGCAATTGTTTCATAATAATATATTTTACCTCATAGGCCAACAACTTTCTATATTTTACGATTTTTGGGTAAAAATTTCAAGCACACTTGTACATCTCAAGTTTTTTATTATCCATGCGTAAAACTTATTCGAAGAGAGAATTTCGAGCCATAATAAACTTTCAAATTTAATACTCCTCTTAGGAAAATTTTAAATTGAAATATTCTCCATAAAGCATTGATTTTACATGTCAGAAAATTTGCAACGTAAAAAAAAAAAATTGAGCAAAAAATACATTTAGGGTATACGAACTCCCCGTACAAAGTTGATTACCCAACTTTTGACGCGCTGTTTGTGGGTATGCAATTCATCTAACGTCTAAAAAGGAAAGTTCTCGAGACGCCCAATATACGGAAAAACGAATTAATGCAGCTGTTCCCAGAAAAAAGAGAAAAGTTTGAAAAACTGAAATGAAGATGAAAGGAAAATGAAAAATCTTAAATGAAGCGTGAGCATTGAGCAACTTTGAATTTTATTAAGAGCTCTTCACGCGTCAGTGATGATTTCCAGTGTATTTTAATACCACCATTTTCAGCTCTCGAGCTAAATGGGTAAAAAGAGCGGATATTTGTTTCTTATTTTCATCGTCGTTTTTTTTACGTATTTGTAAAAATATTTTTGTGCTGGAAAAATTGAAAACTAACACATGCCATCGATCGTTGGATATTTATCTTTTATTTATTTTTATAACTTGAAAAAATATTTTTTTCGGACAAGATCCTTTAAGTTTATTTGATGTAAGCGTGGGATTGGCAAATAGTTAGAAATTTAATTGCAATAATCAACAACGAATTTTTCTCTTTTCGCAGAAATAATTTCCGAATTGATAAAATCATCAAAATTTTAAAAATCCCAATGAAGAAACCTCTATTTGGAAAATTTTCACACAAAAAATTATCTGAAAAATTTACCAATTGGACCAATAAAAAATTTCAATTCAACGACCAGTCTGAAAAATTCATCAATTCGATCGACAAATTCCACTTCGACGACAATTCGTATCATTTAATCGCATATTTAAATTGTAATTATCGAAATTTAAGCACACGAAGTGCTTTACAGCCCGCATTTAACAATTCATCATTCGGCTCTTGCGCCTTACTCAAAATAATCGTCATTGCGCCGCGTGCGTTTTACAAGTCACAGCGGTTATATATACTCGATTGGCGCGCTCCAACACTTCACATCATTTTTCTTATTGTTGCGTTTTTTATACGTCTATCAAAATAGCCACAGGTATTTTCGAAAAACAAAACGTGATGGTTCATGCAAGAGCAACAGTTCGCGCCTCGGTAGTATTTTTTGCTATTTTGATAAAATCGTCGCTATCGGTGAGTAAATTTTAAATATCGAAGAATTTTTGCACTGTCAGATTTTTTACATGGCACTTTTTTACGAATTTTTTACTTTCACATAGCAACAGTTGAAATCCAATTTCAGAAAAATCAAAATAATTTCTTTTCAAAATTTGAAATTTTTTGGTCAAATTTTTTTTATCCAAAAAATTCCAAGAGCAATATTTTGAACCGAATTTTGAAGAAGATAATTTTGGTTCAAAAAATTTCAATGCATAAAATTTTTCAATTTAAAAAAATGATTCGTAATTTATCAATTTTATAAATTAAGTGCAATATCAATCACAATTAATTTTCAAATAATCACTCGATCAATCAGTATTAGTTTGTAATTTCACTCACACCAAATCACCCATTACGAGTACAACTCAAATACCTACACTTTCAATTCATTCAACACATGTACCAAAAGCATCCAGAACCCTATCTCAATTTAAGGTATTTTCCGCCCTAAACGATCCTAATTTGCTTAACGATAGGATTTGTGATATCTCTTACCAGTGTGAAAAAGTTGACTCGAATTGCATCACGAATTTATATAAAACGACCGAGTATTACTTCAAAGACAAATACCTATTCCTGATGAAATATTTGCTCGCATTATTCCGAAGGAAAATAAATAATCCCCGAGTATCAACAATTTCGTGACAAGAACTATAAACAACTTTTTTTCTTTGTTTTTCGCAACACGTTAACGAGTTATTAAAATTGTATGGTAATTATTCTTCCACTAACTTATAATTATATAGGTAACATTCGGAGGAAAAAATTTGAATTTTTATACCGTACCTATAAAAAAATTTCATATTCAAAAGCTCCATAATGGGATTCGTTTTCGTTTTTCAATTAAAGGTATCCAGACGTGTATTTGTATCATAACAAGATAAAATGAGTTTCAACTTTCACGGTCGAATTTCCAGTTAATCTGGATGGTTTGGATATAATTGGCGTGAAAAAAAGGCAAGAAATGGTTTAATTTTAGATTTTGGACGAATAAACGTCTACGTTTCGAAATGAAATTTTGATTGTAGAAGATTTTTTGGTAAATGACCCGACACAATACGATACAATTCGTATAATTGAAAATTTCCAAAAATGGTTTCCAATGGTAAAAAAAATACACCGTGAGTAAAATGTACTCGGACGAGTTTTTAATTTTCAATACAGAAAATTAATCGCTTCGAAGGGTCGAAACGCGACGCAGTTATGTAGATACTTCATTTATTATGATATTGAAAATTCCAAACATTCAAATGCCACAGATTCGAATAAAATGTGTTTTTTTTTTTGCGTCATTTCAAGAAAGACCTTTTATAGGAAAATTTTCGCTGGAAAAAAATACGCTTTGAATTTTTAATAGTCCGAGTAATTATTTAATACTTCGCTGGGGAACATTTCAAACTCTCAAGGACTCGATCGGTCCGATTTTTTCATTATTCAAGGGACACGCGAAAAATTTAAGTGGCCTATACGTTTAAATTAGTAGAATTATAAATTTAAACGGCTTTTTAAATGGCATTTCTACCTTAAAACGAGGTGAAAAAAATACGAATGGAAAGGTTCACAAATTTATTGGTGTTGACAACTCCAATTAGGCATATTAGCATTATAATTCCCAAGAGTTGATTGACTTTGAGGTGTCAATTTGGAAAAATTTGGAGCTGAAAGTAATAAGAGGAAGGGTTGCAAAAAACTAGGGGGTGAAAATTTGCATTATAAGTTCCTTGATAAAAATCAAGATACAGTTAGAATTTATGGAGAAGTTTTTTTTTTTTTTTTTTAATTGAGGAAAGTGTATATTTTCAAAAAGCTCCCAGAGCCTCTAGTTTCTGAATAAGTGGTACAAAAAGTCCAGTGACTTTCATTCTCATTCGCATGAAAATTTTTTCGATCTAAAGCATTATTTTAAAGCTTTTTTTTAATTTGGTTTAAAACTGGCCATTTATTTTAGTAATCTCACAATGACTCTCATACCTACTTTTTTGTAGACTTGATGAAATAAATAAGTAGGTAGCCTCTGATACTTGAAAGAGCCCTTGTTTTTTGTAATCTATGCTAATTGATTTTCTGATATCATCATTCCCAATGCAAATACTTACAATAAGGAAAGTATCTCGACTCAAAGTGAAATTTTGAGTCCCCCCCCCCAAAAAAAAAAAAAAAATTGGAAGTACATCACGAGAGAACCCCATGTCCAAAATTTCAGATGCTGAAGTACTTTTTTGAATTTTTAAAATTTCAAAATTACTTCATAGCTCTTCAAAGTATGAAAATTTAATCTAATTAATGTAAAAATCTAAAATATGGTATACCCAATTTTCAACCTGCCAAATCGATTGGAAACTATTTCAAAACATTCCGGAACCACCAGAAAATTTTGGAAATTTTTCTGAAAAAAAAAATTTAATTCGTTGCTCAAAAATATGTAGGTATCCAAACTCAAAATCACAAATTTCAGAAAATTGTGCCATAATCGATGAAATAGATCACCAATATTGGTAATCCATGATTTCAGGTGCTGAATATCATGGAACATTTTTATGGGCTTTCCTCCAATGCTGAAAAATTTTAAAATTTTCTGGTGGCTCTGAAATGTCTGGAAACCATTTCAATTCGATTTTTCAGGTCGACAATAGGGTACATACCGAATTTCAGCATTTTTCTTTGATTAGATCAAATTTTCATAAAGTAATTTTGAAATTTCAAAAATTTGCCAAAATTCGACAAGTGTCCCTCAGCACTTGAAATTTTCGATATGGAGTTCATTCATAAAATATTTCAGATTTTTTTTGTTCGGGCTCAAAAATTTACTTTGTGTTGCGATGCCTTTCTTGTAAAAGGATACGAAACAAAAATCTAAACTTGAAAGGGAAAAAATCAAAAAATTATTATTCAAGTTTTGGAAAAAATTGAAGCTAAAAACGAGGAGATCGTTTACCTTGTAAAATAATTTTACTCCTTGCTTCAGAAGCAAATTAAAGTTACTGGCTATTAAAGGGACAGAAAATGAGAAATTTTTGACTGAAATAAAATTTTTCTAACCTTTTCCGAAAAGTATGATTTTTCTATTCATTTTATAATTATTTTTTCCAATTTGAAACAAAAATCTTTCAAAAAAGATCACTTCTGAAAAATTTTAAACGAAATGTGACTTGTTGAAAAAGAAAAATAATTACATAGGTACCTATATTTTTGTTGATACTGAAGGAAGCAAATTTTCCCCTCTGCTCCCCCCAGACGGTTTGGTTTCGTCATTTTTGCTCCATTTGGGCAAATACACTGCTGCTCTTCAAATTCACAAATTGAGGTATTCCAAGTGCAATTACAAAATTTTGCTCGAAAAGAGGAAAATGTTGATTTTTGTACCAATTTTCAGTCGTACAGCACGAATTCTCAGTTCCTCACAAAGTTTTTGTTTCGTAGTTTGATTTCTTTACCAATGATTTTTGATTCGAACTTGATACGAGCCAAATTTGAAGAGAGGAAACAACCAATTGTGAAATCTCGTCTCAAATTGCTTCATTTAACAAACCGTTTTAGTGATCATTTTACTCACATCCTCAAAACTTATTTTTTCTTTTAGAATTTTACAAATCTACTACATTTTGTAAAAAAAAAAAAAATGAAAAAAAATTCTCTAATATTCGCATCCGATAAGTAAAAATACTCCAAAAAAAATACTCTTTTGAAGATCATTTTAATAAAAAAAAAAGTCTGTAAAAGTAGTGATCCAATTTTAATTCTTCCATCTGTTCGTATTTTGATTCTAGTTTCATTAACACAAGAGGCCTTGACATTGCAACTTCGTTATCACTTTTATTTCTTTTCCAAAAAATAATCGCCTAACTGAAAAATTTAAAAAGCAAAAAGTACAGAAATGGAACTTGAAAGGCTGTAAATTAGAAAACAAACAGCTATAAAACACCCAACAACTACTCGTAAATTCCGAATCAAAATACACTTAGAATATCCTGATAATTACCTTCACTTTGAAAAACTTTGAAATCTTAATTCATCAGAGTATTGCGCGTAAAATACGATCAAGTCATTTAAAGGGATTATTTGGATTGTAAGCCTGCGCTATCACCCATATTTAATTCGATAAAATGTTTTCGTATAAAAACTTCTCGCTCGGCAGGTAAACTGTACACAGTCCTAACATAGGTGAAAAAAACGATCACGTATAAGGATTCGTTAAAATTTAACAAACTAACAAAATGATCTTTTTAGTTGGGTCATTGTTGAAATAGAATTACACAGGTTTTCGTAGAAAATTTCCAGGTGCTAAGAGAAGGACACAAACCTTTACCTACCATAAAGACATCTACGTTGATAGTAAATTTTTTTCATCTATAATTCAAAATAAAACGCACCTGTATTGAGCACTTTTAATGCAACTTTTCTCCATTCGCTCGCCATATTCTTTTTTCCATTTTCCTCCTTTTTTTTGACCATTTTCAAGAAAATATATACCAAAAGATAATTGCACCGTGAGTACATAAAAATATAAATTTCAATGGAAAAAATTACTATAATTAAATAAAAATTTTACTTATTTTTAAACACGTAGGCAGATAATTTTTCCACACACGTTTTCTAAATTGATGCCTTTATTCTTCGATACGTCTTTTCCACTCTACAAAACTAAGTAGGTACCTATTATAGAATTTAACGATAAAACAAATCGCTATTTGGTTACATCGCGTGAATCGAATTCGTGGCACCCTGTTAAATTATTAATTTCAAGGACACCAGATCAAGTAAAACAGACAAAGTTCAAATAAAAGTTTTTGAAATATTTTTAAAAGAAATTCGATAAATTCCGTTCACCAGTCACACACAATTATTGCTCGAAAGAAGATTACCACTCGGAAAGTAATCGCAGCAAGCGTAAAAGTACCTAGAAAAATGACAACAGAACGACGAGCTGTTAGACGAACACAATTGTGCTTTTTCGCCGTGTACAACGATAAATATTTGAAATATTTTCACATTTATGAGATTTCATTTATTTTAGAAAAGAATGCGAGAGCAACAAATTTAAAACGCGCCAAGTTCCCTATTCAAGACGAATTGTTGAATAAGTAAAAGCAATTCGAGTATTTATCGTGTAAAAAATTATTACTGCGGATTTCGTTTTGTAACATCGAATTTTCCAGAGTATTTTTCCTCGTTTGGATAATGGTCAAAAATCATTTTTCTTCAAGTAGGTAGATAGATATTTTAATAAAATTAGACTCCATTTTGTACGTACCATTACGTAATCATAAATTTAATCTGGAAGGTATTCTTTCGCGCGTGAATTTACGTAATTCTGGCTAAAGAAAGGACCATTTATGCATTATTTTTTTATATTCCGGCTTCGTTCGTTATTTACCTACAAATTCTGGAATTAGACTTCGAATGGTGAAATTCAATTTTGGAAAAATATGAGATTGTGTAATGTACGTAGACGAAAAAATTCTATATTTAGAAATCAGGAAAATTTTTCTATAAAAAGCATTTTGGCAAATCGTTGGTAGGTAATCTTTTTTCTTTAAGGTAAAATAGTAATACATCAGTTTTACTCAAAAACCACGATATTACGAGGATACGAGCTGTATAAAGATTTTTCAACGGTTGGAAAGCTTTAATCTTTTTAAAACATCCATTGCTCGATTATTATAACCAAAATAAATAGGTATTTCTGAAATAATATATTGAAATTTGAAATCGAATTTTACGTGTAGATTTGTAATATTTAAATTTTTGGATAAATTTTTAATTTTAATTTTAATTTTAGAATTGTAGAATTAAAATTACGTAGGTACCTAAGGATACTAAATAGAGGAAAGGTGCCCTTTTTTCGTAAAAAAAATTCAACCTTTACACGTAATCAACACTGATAAATAATTTTCCCCCAGATAGGCATTTGAACTAACGTAATACGTATTTAGTTCTATTATGAAATGCCACTAAGGAATTAACTTATTATAATTCATTAATTTTACTCTCTAAGCGTTTGACGGTTTCATTTGCGAATATGTAAGGCAAATTTTTTTTATTATAAAATTAAAAATTCAAAGAAAATGAAATTTCATTAAGAAATACGATTCACGAACATACTTATTGTTGTGGGCGAAGGTCGTATTTCGTTTTTTCATTAACTCTTAAAACGACCGTAACACTGAATATCTTTTATATTTTTCATTATTGCATTTATTTTGACATTTCGCGCGTTCTTTTAATAATGAAATTTATTATTTTAAATTAAATTTCTTACTTCTACTCGAGTCACGTATGACAATACTGTTTTTATGAGATGAGTATAATTTTTCGCGAATTTTACATCATGTACCTTATATTCTTATCGAGCTATTTCTATTCGATGTTTTTTTTTCAAGGTCATCTGAAAAAATTTTTGAGAAGAAATGTACAAGGTGTTTTATGGCAAATACATGTTTTTCGATGTAGTGAACGGGCAATTCATTATGAATCCAGCCATGCTGCTATGCTTGCCTAATCGAAAAAAGTACAGGGGTAAAATGTATAGTTTTTAGATTGATCAACTTGAAAATTTGGGATTGAAATTATTAGATGAAGTGAAACGTCCAGTGTGGAATTTTTAAGCAGAAATTCAGTTTAAAATTTTCGCAAGACAAATTTTCCATTTTTTTTTTAAAAAAAAAGTTGTTGAATTTTTATTAATTTCTGAAGCAAGATAATTTAATTAGAATTTATTTTTCCATTAATTCAGGCATACTGAGCAAGGATCCAGGGTCAATTTTCATTATTGTGAGCTCAGGATAGCCTCTGCCTCTCTCCTGGTTGAAATTTTGACCCTTCAGTCCAACAATCCCAATACATATATTTAAGCATCTCTAGTTTCGTAGCAGGCTGTAAGTGTATTGCAGTCGAATTTATTTCTGAATAAGAATTTAGAAATTTTGCACACACAGAATTTTTTCTGCATTTTTGTAAAATTTTTTGTGAGATACTTCCAATCTTCCAATCTCAAAAAACTCAAGAATCATTTTTTATGTAGCAGATCAACTCAAATTCTTTTTTTTTTAAACATGAAGGAGATTAACTGAATTTTTTTCAGTTTCATTTTGGTGAAAACTCAGAAGAAACGTTATAATGAAAATGCAAACCTTTTCCCATTTTCTGCACAATTTTTAATTATGTATTTTGGTATCACAAAGTTGTAGACTATTCATGTTTCATGTATTTGTCCTTACTTGGAAAGAAACGCATCACTGAAAAATTTTCGAATTTATAATACAGTCCGCCAATCAATAAAACGAAAGAAAATTCTTTTAAAAAGCACTCATCAAAATGTATACCAGAGGAAAAATTACTATTTCCCCTGTGGGACTTCAAATACAGAATTATAAATTTTTTATTAGTTAGCTTTAATCCTCCTATTGGAGGTAGAGGGAGAGAGATATTGAAAAAATTCGAGCAAATAAATCCATGCCTTTCCTTCATCACTCTCTAAAATCTTTTTTTTTTTCAATATACTTATAGAAACAGAATCTCATCTCCTTCATTTCCAAGGAAAGTGTAATACAGACAATTTTTTGGTCTACACTTCGTAAAAAATTAATTTTGAGATTTCGAGTAATACGATCTCAAAAAAGGAGTATTTTGGCTCACTAAATACAAATCAGACGTCAAATTTTTAATTTGATCATTTTTTTCTCAGATAAAACGCTCAGAATTTGGAAAATAAAAAACCATTTTGAATTAGAATGGTTCCACAAACCGTGCACAAAAGAATAATTTTACCAGCTAAAGGCGAATATGACGTCGATTTTCAAATGTAAATCAATTATTTTTTACCCTGAATTCGTTTTTTAGAGGTTTAAATCGAGCATGGAGCATGATGGACAAGTGAAATCACCAGAAGCTAAAACTATTGTCAGATTCGTATTCAACAAAAAAAAAATTGATGGAGAATCAAAATTTCTTAAACTTTCAAAAATTTTGGGTTAAATTTCACAAATCTCTATGAGGTATCTTATTTCTAGCAGCCATAAAGGCCTCACAAACGTAAAAAATTTGTAGGTGCCACAATTTCCATATCCTTGTCTTTAAAATAAGATCAAAAGTTTCAATTTTTCTGCTCAATCAGAACTCGAGCAAGAATTTATTCAAAATTTTTCACCAAAAAGTGCCCATTTCCATTATTTTTTCGATATTGAAAAATGAAGCGCAGCACGTAAATGTGCTCTCTCTTCTCGAATCAGTGAAAAGTCACAGAAAAGGTCAAAATTGCAGCTCAGGAAAAATAAGCAAAATTGTTTGATTTTCAGAGAATGTTCGCTGATTTTTTATAAAAATTAACACCGATTTTTTGTAAAAAATAACACTGATTTTTCAGAAAATTTCAGATATTTTACTGACTATTGAGTGAATCTTCACTAATTTTTCAGAATTTTTTTCAAGGTCTGCTTTCATAGAAATTTTTTCACTGATTTATAACTGTTTTCCAGCAATTTTCGATAATTTTCATTGATTTATAAATGAAAATGTACAAATTTTCCAAGTTTCAGATGCTATTCATTTTTTTTGTCCAAAAAAAACACGATATTTCAGTGTATAAAAATGCACGAAAATCCACTGAAAAATAAGTAAAATTGGCCAATTTCACATACATTCATAAAAAATTCGAAAAAGGAAATTTTCAGTGTTAAAATAACGGTACAAGATCAAAAAAATCTTTAAATGAATAGAAATGACGAATACTTTAAATTATTTTCCAATTTTCTAATGGATTTCTACATTTCTATTACGGTAGATTCTTGACCTCCCCCCCCCCCCACATGATTTTTTTCGAAAACAAAACACATTTTCAAAACCTAGAGACTCTCAAACTTTTCAAACCCGAGTAAAATTTCCATTTCCCATCTCCACAATATCTCAATTACAAATCACGTCCTCATACTTTCAAAGTTTCGACCAATAGAGTACACATCCAAACTCAAAATAAGTTGCATACTTCCCGATTCGAAGGAGCTATTTCTGCCTCGAAACACCCTGCACATAGTACCCAAAGTATCCATATCATCGATATAATTTTTCGCAACTTTTCACCACACAGCTTCAACTTTGTATAATTAAGAAAATTACAACGTTCTTTGTTCTTCAGAACGACACCTAATTATAAAACTCGCATTGTTTGGAAAAAGACATCGCTTCGCTAATAATCGAACCAACTAATTTATTATTTCGAGGGAAAAAGAAATCAGGTCAGTATCGCCTCATCTTGAAAAAAAAAATGTAGACAAAAATTAACCTGATGCTTAATGGGATTACACCAAAGTTACAAAGTATTGAGAAACTTTTTACACAGCAGAAGCGAGAATCTCGCGTAATTTAAATTACGACCACAAGGCGATGGTTTGGCTATAAGGATGTTTTCGTTTTTCACCGTAGGTATTGTTTTTGAAACAATGAAAAACCGAATTTCGAGTAGGTACCTACCTGTTTAAATATGAATCCGAAGCTGACCGATACAAAAAGTACATCGAAATTCGGTACATGGCGGAACCAAAGTCAAATTTCATTGATTTACCGATAGGGGTTTCGTATTGATAAAGATGCTGGAGGCGTATTTAATATTTTTCCCCGAGCAGATACCGAACGGTGCTTGAAAATAACCAAAGGCTTATGCACAGCTGGACATTTTAATTAAACTGAAAACTTGAAAGTGTAAAGTTATCGGAAATTTTATCAGATTTAACACGACGATCGAGAAAAGGCCTACATATCTTTTTTTTTTCGAAATTAAACATTCATTTTGAATCCTCGCCAGCGATCTAATTAAAATTCCAATTTGGAAAAAAATACCCAGCAACACGCAAAAGTACGTACAAAACAGGATGGTTATCAATCAAAAATTTATCCACCAGGAACTCGTATCTAGGTTTCTCATACATTACCCAAGTGTCATTTTTTCTACCATTATTAATTACTTACCAAAAAGTACCTACGATTCGAGTTTCAGATCTCGATTTATTTGCCATATGACTTAGACGAATCAACTTCAAGTTTCTCAATCCTTCCCTTATTACTTGGAAATTGTTAAATAAGCAAATGAAAATGACCCGGGGGTGTTTTATCTGTAAATCCGCTGTATGAAGTTAACTTCAACACAAGGTGATCGAGGAACAAAAGTAAACAGAATGAAAACACAATTACGTAATATTTTGCCAACGTCTATTCAAAAAATTTTCCATACGATTCGGTTCGTTATTTTGAAAAAATGAATCGAGTCAACATTTGATGTAAGAAACAGAAAAAAATACAGATTCTAGTATAAAATGCATGTAATTCAATTTCAAGCATCGTATTTTCAGTCTTACGAATTAAATTAACGAAAGAAATATTTCTTTAATTTCAGGGAAATTTATATTGGAATTACTTTAAATTTGTACTCGTGAAATTCATTTTTAAAACCTTCGATATTATTAAATTAATATCTGTAAATCGAATAAATTGCACTTTTCAGTTGAAAAAAACGTAATTTTACTCTTCGACGAATTTTTTTTCAAAAATGAAAAAAAAAACACCTGCTGCACAATTCGGTAATCTTTTAAATCGAAAATTACGAATAAAATTTTTTCGCAAAATAATTGTCATGTCAACACAAAAGTTTTTGCAAACTTCGACACTGGAAATACGAGCACACAAAAGGAAAGAAATACACATTCCCATCAGAATAGAAGTTTTGAAATTTATAGATCCGAAACCCAATGTCAAACAAAGATTTTATCCCAATGTGAATATTTCTCAATTTAAAGCGACGTTTTACCATTGAAACTAATAAGCATCATTGAGAAATCTTGAAGGAATAATTAGAATTCTCAAAATACTGCGGTAATTTATGAAATCAGCGGCGCGAAAATATCCTACGTTCAGGTACAATGGTAAAGATACATCAACGAAAAAAATTGCCATTGAATTTTTTCGAGCCAGAGACTCGTTCCGGAATGAGTATTGTGTTATCTTCATCTCTCGCTAACTTCTTAACTGAATTATTTATTTTCGCGATATTTCTAACGATGAAAATGGCGAAATATAAGAAGCAATGCGTTGTTAAACTTTTTAACTTCGATGTAGAAATTATAACACGTCTTAAGTGTAACATTCATCAAATATTAAAACTGAAAGCATGAATAATAAGTCTCGAAATTTTACTCCAAGTACTTGATAATATCTTCAAAGTGTTACGTACTTTTTTTTATAGTGAAAACCTTTTATGGAAGATGGCATGAGGATTTTTTGTCTCTCAATTAATCTTAATGGAATAAATGAATAATATTTTGGGTAATATAATAATGCAGCTTTAAGCTGAAAACTTTAATCAAAGATTGGTTGAAAAAAATTTAAATATTTTGAAATCAAAAATAACCAATTAATAGGTAAAAAATTTTAAAATGTTATTTTCAATTATCCTCGTTAACAAGAGAATTTTATCTATCGCACATGACAAAATGTTTCGTGTGTGACAAAATCGTAGGTGTTTAACAACGGAAGCTAAATGGAGGGTAGCTGCCCGAACAACGATTACATAAGAGATTTTATTTGCAATACCATAACTGAAGAAATCCCCCGAAAAAATATGCTGAAAAATTTTTCTGAATGGGCTCAGATATGCGGTAAACATTGGTGAAGATAAAAAGTAATGTGTTTCTCAAAACGACAATGATGGTAGAATTTGTTGTACGGGACAAACAATCCGAAATTCCACATTAGATTTCAACGTGGCGTGTATTTCAACAAACCTACGTATTCGTAGATAGGAAAGGGAGGAAAATTGAGGAAATATTTGGATGAATGTCGAGAAATATTATAAGTTGTTATGACAAGCACTTAACGAGTAATTATGGAAGGGATTCGAGCATAACACCTGCTTCGATTTTAAAAGTTTTTTTGAAATTTTCCAGCTTAGAGGAAGGAGATAAAAAGAATCGTAAAATAGAGGAATATGATCGTAAATTGGTCAAAATACTCGAAACTTTTATGAAAATATGCATTAAAATCGACTAATGGAAATTCAATGGTCGGTTAAAACTATAGACATGATTTGGATGCAGTTATTTATCTGCATAATAAATTCAAAAGAGGACCCCTAGGGGAGGCTCAGGAAGGTCGAGAGCTATCCCTTAACCTCGGAAAGGGGATTTTTTATGCGATAAATGTACAAAAAAAAGTGCAATTCTTTGCTTTTCAAACGTTGATTTTAAAAAATTTCGATTTTTCGTGATTCGGAAATTTTTCAAAACTTGAATCAGTCAAAAATGAAATTCTGTCTTTAAAAATCAGTGAAATAATTTTCATTGATTATTCAGTCAAAAATTACCGATTTCCAGGGTTGTGCGAAATTCGGGACGAAAAGATTTCAAAACTGAAATCCTGAATTCTCTGTAAAAATGGATTTCAAAACAAAGTCCTTTTAAAAAATATATGTTTGAAATTCTTTCATTTCAATTTACAATAGTAACGTAATATGCAGAAAAATAATGAAATTTCACATTTTTTAAAACCTTGTAACAAAAAAAAAAATTCAATGGGGTGGGGGGTCAAAAATTTTAGGACCTCGTAAAATGCCTGAACCTGAAACCGAAAGACTGATCACCGGATTTACATTACACAAAACATTTTGGATTTTGAAATAAAGCATTTCAAATCCAAGATTCGTATTGAGAGTGGATTTAAATTTAAAATCTAAAATTCGGATTTTAAGATTTTTGGGATTTTAAATTCAAGAGGATTCAAATGAATCCTGCCTACCCTGTTGATTTCTCAGTTAATTTTTCAATTTATTAGAAAAAATCTGTACGTAATTTTGACAAGAAAATCGTGAAAAATCGCCGATTTTCAGTTGGATTTATTTCACTGATAATCAGAGAATAAAATTGATTTTTTTTTTCAAAAATTCCGCAATTTTCCAATTTTTCTACACTAAAATCTGTTTAATGTATTATTCGTCTCATGAAAATACCCTGACTACGCCAGAACCACTAAAATACCCGATTATATAATTTTTTTCATTAAATTTTGATCCCTTCCTAATTTATCTCGAATTCTCAATCCCTTGCATAATTTCAGGGTGTACTTGCAAGTAAATTTCACAAATCAAATTGTTTTCAAAAAAAAATATCAAAGTAGGTGAAGTAGGACAATGTACCTATGTCCAAGTAGTGTAGGTATGTAATATACATATTTTATGGCACTTCTTATAAGCGAATTGTGCGTGATACGAAAATATGACGTTAATTATTCACAAAAGTCGTATTAATGTGTCGGAAAATTAGTTGTTTTTTCCCCACATACCTTTGAATTTCGTGCGGTTACATATTTTAATAAATTTCAGCAACTTCCCCAGGAAATTTTTTTTTCGTAATGTAGGTTGTTGGGCAGTTGACTCCTTTGTTCAAAATTACTTATTAATCGATACCAGCATGAAAAAAATGGTCAAGTACACCTGTCAAGATTCTGATGGAGACGAATAACCTGAAAAATTTCAAGGGGAAATTTTCGTATACACGTGAATAAATTTCTTCTTAATTATATCCAACCAAATACCGACCCGCCAAAAATCAAAGAATTTCCACCACGATATTTCCCCCAAAAATTTTTTCTTCATACGATTCTCATAACTCTTTCAAAGAAAAAACACCACGGTTTTAAACGATTCTTTCAAAAATCAAGTCATAATTATTTGATTTTTTTCACTCAAATCGTTTTTTTTTTTTTGGAATTGTCATTTCTCTTTTCCATACTCTGTTTCAATTGTTCCATATTCCAAAAAAAAAACTACTCACATTAGTAAAATTTAGAAATTTTTCCCCGCACTGAAAAAATTACGTTTTTCAAATATTTTTTCAGCTCAAAATTTAAATAATTCAACTTCCCTCTTACCTCCTAACCACATCCAAATTACAAATATTTTCTTTTCTCAAAACCACTTTGGTAAAAAATCAAGCAACACACAAATAAATTCCAAATTTTCCGGCTTCGTTTATCTGAGTCTAGTAAAGCAACAGGAAACAAGGGAAAAAGAAGCAGTATTTAGAAAAAAAAGACGGGAAGAAAACCATTAGGATTGTTGGTAGAACCAAAATGCAGATTAAAAATTAAAACGAAAGCTTTTAAAATTCTGCCAGTGGTTTGAAATTACACAGCATCGAAAAAGTTGCGAAAATGGGTCCTAATTTGGAAATAAAATTTAGCCTCGTACAATACATAGATAAATGTGATTTCTAAAAATAGGTATCTATATCGAATTACATTCCACTTTGGAAAATTTTTTGTACAAATATTAAAGCGAAATTTATTACAAAAAAGTTTTCATCCCAAAGACAATAAATTTAATCAGTAGGAAAATTAACTATTTCCCTTTGGTTTTTATTACGGTCCTAGATAATTTTTTTCTGCAACAAATTAATAAATTCATATTATCTCTAATTAAGAAAATTTACTCGCCGCAGTGTACATTTTCTGGAATTTGTTGGTAGGTAAATAGGTTTGTGGAAAGGTAAATGAAGCATGCTGGGAGTAAATTCGTAGGTATAGCTCCCGTGAAAACAAAATGTTGAAATCTCATGAGATTACTTCAGTAAACCTTTCTTTTCACTTCGAAGTCTTCATTAATTTAGTTTTAAACACCCGTAACGGGTTTTCATGCGATTTTTTTTTTCCAAAAACGAAATATTTCATACGCATCATACGTATACTCAAATGAAATGTGATGTTCTGAAATATGTGGGTACATAATACATAAATAAATAAAAATTAATAGATTCGGGAAGAAAATAAAAATGACTTCTATCATCACCCATTTTAAGAATTTGTAACTTTTGATCAATTCACAAAAACTTCATTTAATCCGACTGAAACACTTATGGACTACCTAAATCATGAAATATACCAAGTCATATCAATATTTATGTAGTTGGATTTTTTGAAAAAAGAATTGTTAATTTTATACGATCTGAGATCGTCCAAAATCTAAAAAACTAGAATTTTGGGGCATTTTTTTTTAAAAATTGGAAGTTAAAATCGATAGCTGGAATTTTTTGTCTTTTCCAAGAAATTTTCCAATATTTTTGCATTTTTACTTCACGAAAAAATTAACTAAATGAATGAAGTTTAACCAGATTTACCAAAAAAAAAAAATTAATGAGAAAAAAATCAATGAAAAAGCCAAAAAATACTCAAATTTGCAGATATGTATGAATTTTTTGCCGAAATATGAAAAATTATGTTGGGAAAAATATTGAAGTTGAAAAAATTCCATCATTTGTCTTCGAATTCGATGAATCGTAAAAAAAAAAAAACTCAGCTACGTTCAAATGCACAATACAACAGAAAAAATAGAAAAAATTTCTATAATTAATTTAATGAGAAAATTCAATGAACACGATTAATCGACTCAGGGACACACCTAAAAGTAATTTTATTTTGAAAACTGATGATTTTTCACGTTTTTTTTTTAGTCAAAAATCACTACTAGTTCCTCAATCAATTTCCAATTCGTAAAAAAACATCAATGATTTTCGATTAAAATATCGGTGAAAATGATTGATTCGAAATTCGAACCCTCCCCCAATTTTTTTCGAATTCTCAGTCCCTCCAATGCGCCTCCATGAATCGAATGATCGATCAAGTCAACAAAAATAATCTCATTACCTACTCAAAAAAATAGAAATCGAATTAAAAATTGAGCACAAGGATATTTTTCACTGAAAATAATTCAAGAATCGATTGCCAAACATATTATTTCACCCATATTTCTCGATAGGTATACTCCATAAAACCAATACCTAATAATTTATATCAATGCAGATAATGACTCATCCATTTTTTAAACATTAGGTACCAGCGGAATTTTAAGCCCATTAGTCATTACATTCCTCATCAAATTATACGTAATACTTTCGCCATTATTCGTAGGAAAAAAAATCAACACCTAATTTATTCATGATAAATCAATAATTTCAATAACATTTGCAATAAAATAATAAAAAAATTCGTCATCCCCAAAAATTCAACAATAACAAGATAACACCAGAAATTATGCAACTTGCACGACGACAACAAAAGTTCGACAGGAAAATCTCTAATTCATTTCTACCGCGGTAGTTAATCTGATAAGGATAATTATTCAAAGATTACGAATTCCCGGAATAAGCCACATTTTAAGTAAATTGAAAGTTCATAGAGCAGTAGAGCACCTGGAGAAATATTCTCTTCTCATTTCGATTTTCACAACGAGAAATTCATTTTATTCGTTTCATCCAAACTTTTAAATTTTATTTAGCAAAAAAAAAGTCAGATAACAAAGTCTGTAACTTTCCCAAACAATATTATTTCGTTGTTGAAAAAGTTATTTTTAATGTTTTTTTCACGATCGGAAAAATTTTTGTTTTTCTTTGTAACGAGGTAGCAGGAAACAACGTATTTGTACCAGATCACCTAAAACTTGACACCTTACATTTTAAATTACAAAAACGTGTTCCAATTAACCCCTTTTATGCTTAATTACCTTTTGAATGATTGTTTCTTTTTAAAATGAATATCAAATATGTATTCTCATGTTTTCTGTTCATCAGTTCAAAATCGATGACCCATAAGTTGAAATTAACCTTGAGAAAAACCTTTCTCAATAAAGATCCTAATTCATTGTCTTTTAGTGGTCAGGTGTTCCCAAAGCTGCCTCAAGAGAGATCCGAATTCCTCAATGTTTCAATCTACGTTGCCACGAAGGTCTATAAGCTTTAAAATACAAAATGTCCGGCTAAGTCGGCTCGATCACGTCGCTAGTCCCCTGGCTGAAGCTTACAGAGAATTTTTATTTCAATTTTTTTCCTCAAAAAACGTTTTCCAAATCGATATCCGTAATAAAAAGGTCTTTTTATTTCTTGATTATAATTTTAGCAACAGAAAAAATATAAAATGCCCACAATGAGCCCAATTTTATAAAATTTACGAGTAACTTTCCTACACCTTTACTTCGAGAAAACATACAGGTGACTGACAAGGTTACCAAACAATGTAAAAGTCTATCGTGAGATTGCATAAACGTGGTTTACAGCCAGACCACAAAATTATGGAATTTCCACACCCGGAATACCAAACTTCCGGATTTGGTAATTCAGCAATACTAAATCCGAGTACATTGGCGAATTTCGAAATTAATGTCAATAAACATTGGTTAACATCGGTTCAATTAGGGCCAGATAACAGCAAACAAATGGAATCCAAACTATATGGCGGTTAAACCGCGCCAATTTTAAAACTCGTTTTATTTTACGAGGTATTCAAATAAGTTTTAGCGGGTTTCACGTACGTCGGTCCATAAATCTGGATACATTACAGGTATCAGTGGTAAAAGTCGATACTTCCAAGTTAAATTTTCTCCGAATTTGTCAAATCGTGCAACGAAAATTTCCAGATTTGCCATCATCGACATAGATTATTTGAATTTTAATACGACGAACAAAACGAAATTCATCGAAATTCTGCATTCATCTTTGTAAATAATTAAAGTAAAGTTGAGAGCTGCATACGATACAGCGTCATGTGTAACGACCGAAACTTTATCCAAGTGTCTATCATCCATTTTCTAGCGAATATTACCATATATAAATAATTCTCAATCTCGTCGTTAGTATTTTGACTCGTGCTGATATCAGAATATGATACGGAGCTCTGTCGATGTCGATGTCATACCAAGACGTACCTTTCTATAGATACGCCATAACCGCTGAGGAAATACAAATACATACCTATCTAATTACCTATCAACCTTTCTACTCGGAACAAGAAACGATTTCCGAATACAACTTTAAAAGCGTAAATACGATTGGCATCGAGTATGAAAAACCATGCAAAATAAATAAAACAAAATGTACGTACGAATGAAGTAATTGGTGTTTGGTTTCAACACCATTCGTGTTTTAGTCGAGAAAAAGGTAAGGAAAATAAAAGTAAACAATATGTTAGCGTCAAAGTTATACATAAGACTGCGGAAGACACGTCGTAACCCTTTATTTTTTCGGGGTTTTATAAGTTTTCAACAAAAAACACCCACAATTTTTATAAGATTTATCAAAATCGAATCTTTTATACGTTTTATGGTAATGGATGCATTTGCACGATAAAAATCTATTTTTAACGAATCGAAAATATTGCCTATTTGGAAACGAATTTTGGAATAGACTGGACTTATGGGATTGAGATTTATTGAATTTGCACGATTTAAAATTAATCGTCGAAATTGAAAACTTCTGCGGAATTAATTTGGATTTGGTATATCAAACGAGAATAAAGTTGAAGAAATTATTACTGCCGGATTAAAGGATACCTTTCAACTTTTTATCGCTGAATTTCAACTTGACTATCGAATCACGTTCGTCCTCATGTCACGTCTCAAAAATTTCACCAGTGATTTGAATTCAGTTACTCTGAGATAATTTGAATTTGACGTTTTATAATGAGTAACCAAGCCTACTTATGGAAACTTTTAACAATTCTTTTGAAAGAATTTTTTTATTGTTTGAGTTATCTTTGGTTTTATCGAAAAATTTTCGCGTAAAAAAATTAGAATTTGAATAGAAAAATGTAAGTTGAAGAATTGGGAAAAAGTTATCGATTTGTACGAAATATGATTTACTTTTCGTTCAATATATAAAATGTACTGGGGAATCTTTTCGAAAATTGGAATAAATAAAGCAATATTTGAACAAGGGTAACCAATGAAAAAAGTATTGTAAGATACGTACATACGTAAATGAAAAATAAAAATTTTCTGATCGAGTAAACAATAAGCCAAAGAATTCGAATGTAGAGAAATAAGAAGAAATATTCACATTTGAAATGATTTTATGCTGTAAAAACAAACTATACCGGGCCATTTAGTTGTTGTTATAATACTGGAGAAAAATTTTAACAAATTCTTCAATATTTAGGAAAATGATTATCAAAAAATAACATTTTTTCAAAAACAGAAGTACTCGAGTCGAAAGAAAATACAGCAAATTGAGAAAAGGAGAACCGTCAAATTGAAGAACTAAACTATGTAGATGAAAAGTACCTGGCTTGGTTTAAAATCATAAATTTAATATAGAAATAAAATTTTTCATTTAGCACTTGAAAAGTATAAAAACATGCTGATTTTACGTCACGTAGAGACCTAGAATATCTATAAAATTTACACAGGGTGTTCGTAACTGAGATGCTTCTCAACTAAGTGAATAGGCAATCTATCTTGAGTGAAATCCTGTGTGTTTGTCTGCTCTTTGAATTGCACAAGAAAGTTTTATGATAATATTGTAAAAAAAATACCATTTTTTCTCCCTCTCCTCGAACTCAAAATCTTTGCATTTTATGTACAAAAAATAATTTTTAAAATTAATTTTCTGAATTTATTCCCAATTAGGGTCGAGAATTTTTTTGATCCGACTGGTGTGATAAGGAGGGTCGTTTGGCCTCTGGTGAAAGTTGATCAAAAATGTTAATGTCATCAGATTTTCCTTGGAAGAAGATGATTTTTGAGGGCATGAGCGAATTTTTATTTCACCCTTGAGAGACTGGAGCCTCAACATACGTCATTTTCAAGCTAAAATTTCTATCTCTGCGAATTATTAACCAATTTTTTCCAAACTTGGTACGTAGGTAAAGGTACTGGAGTGAAGTACTCTAAAAATTTTTTAGATTTTTTCAACCACTTAAATGACCTTGAATTAGACTTCAAAATTTTAAATCACCGAAGACGACACAAAAAATTTAGAACAGACTGAAAAATTTTTTGTTGAAAGTTTTTCAATGAATCCGGGCCGTGCAGAATCATTTCGTTCAGCGAGCATTCGATTCTTTTTTACGTCTTATCACGTCTTATCAGTATCTGAAAGAGGGAAACTGGAAAATGACGAAATTAACAGTTTCCGATTTCGTCATCTTTTGTACTCGGAATGACTGAATTAGTATAAATTATCAAATATTATTCAATAATTTGTACTAATTTAGTCATTTCAAGTACAAAAAATGACAAAATCCGAAACTGTTAATTTCGTCATTCTCCAGTTTCCCTCTTTCAGCTACTGATAACAGATGACCCGTTCACGAACGAAATGATTCTGCACGGTCCGGATTTTACAACTCTCAGAATTTTTTCAGATTTTTTGGAGTGGTCGAAGTTGGTCAAATATTCAAAACAACCTTTTCGTTCCTTAAAATTACCGCTTTTCATTAATTTTTCACGGTTTTTTCGATATTTCATCAACTTTTATCACTCGAAAAAATCTAAAAAAAAAAATCGAAGAGGTGTAAAATAAATTTTAAAATTTTTTGGAAAAAAATTATTTTTCTGCCCGTAATCCAAGGGATGACTTGAAATTTTCAAAGTTAAATTCAAGGTCATTTAAAAATCTGAAAAAAATTCAAGGTATTTCCCTCTGGTACCTGTTACAAAAAAAAGGTGAAAACTCGGAGAAATGGAATTTTCAGCTTGAAAATCACTTAGGTATGTATTTTGAGGCTCCAGCTTCCCAGAGGTGAAATAAAAATTCGCTCATGCGCTCAAAAATCATTTCAACCTGGAAAAATCTAATGGCATAAAAATTTTGATCAAGTTTCAGCAAAGGCCAGAAAGCTCCAATTCCACATCAGACCTTTTACAGAAAATTTTCCATTTCATACATTTGTTTCCCTTCTCATTTTTTTAAGATCCATAAACTCAAAAATTTTGTATCGGTATTACAATACACATACAAAAAATTTTTCAAAAAATTTTTCCGGGATTTTGTTCCTGACTAGGACAATTATTTTGGATGATTTAGCGAATAAAAACAATTTTATTTCATAGTTGTCCCCTTCTCCCTCTTCCCCTTTCCTTTCACCTTTCAAAATGCCTAAACTCAAAATTTTTCAATTTTTACCCAACAAAGGGATTTTTTTAAAATTAGTTTTCCTTAAATTTTTTTCTCAAGTTTGGATTCTTTTAATATAGTGAATTTAACTTCACAAAAAAACCTGAGAATTCAGTTTTTAAATTAAATTTTGACCAGTTCTACACTACATTGGATTAGTTTAAATTATTCACATAACATGAGTTTTCCTTTGAAGAACTTCCAACAAATTAATAGGTACCCATTTTGGGAGAACTATTTCGGTCTGGAATTAACTCCGATTTGAAGGTCATTGTTCTAAAAAAGTAAACATTTTCCATACTTATTCAAAATAATTATTCACATACTTTCACCACAGAAATCATTCCATGAAAAATTCCATCTCGTGTGAATTTCCAAACGCATAAGGATACCAGTAAAATAAAAATACTCAAGAAGTCGAACTGATAAAGTGATATAAAAATATTATGTACTTAAAGTATGAGAAAATGAAATAAAAGATCATGAATACCATTAAACGAAAATGCTTCTACAATCTCTCGTCTGATTTTGTATACGTAGTTAACCGTCAAGTAGAATAATAATAAACACATTGGAAAGAAAATGTATTTTTTTTCGTGAGTGTATAAAATTATCTGTTTTCTTAGCACCACCATTCAGCCAACTAAATGCTTCGTGGTTTTCCTTTTTTCGTTTTTTTATTGTCTCGGTTTCATTCGCATCCAGAATTTCAAGTATTTGCCAAATACATCCAGTTTGTTTTTATTTTTACGATGAAATTCGCTGGTTCTTCGTACCATTATTTTATGAATGGATGCAACCGAATACGAATTCAAAACGGATGTATGCATTTTTAAACGTCGAGCCAAATATGTTGCTGTACTACCAGTAAGTTTAATCGAGTTAATGTGAAAACATCGGGTACATTCTCAAACACTATAAATTATTGATAAAGTACTTTTGTAAACAATATTTCGCGAATTTGTGACTATTTTTTTTCTTGTTTAAAAACACGAATATGGATCGATTTAGAAAAAGCTTCATTTCCATGAAAAGTGACCAATTATTCTATTCCTATGTAAGTTTGATGAAAGTATACATTGAGTGTGGAAAAATCAAGCTTAATATTCCGAAGTATTAAATAAAAGTTGACGAGGTACACAAACTTTATAGCTTTCGGAAACCTTAGGAGAAAAAATTTAATAGCTTTTACGTTTTATTTCAGCATATTTCCAATGAGTGGGAGGGAGATTTTTATTTATTCATTTTTTCTTCTAGTATGTGCATGGAAAAATAAATTTTCAGTCTTACATCAACATGCTTTACTGGTTCGATGATTTTCCAGTCATGTTTCATATTACGTAGTTGACGGCTTCGTCAGTTGATATGAAAATAAAGCATCGTAAAAGTTCATTAAACTAGACTTATTTAATTAAATATACCGATGTAATTTTTGGAAGGAACTGGGGTTATTGTTTGCTCGAGCAAAGAATTGATAAAAACATGAAACAATCATCCGCTGGAAGTTTCAAACTGAGCATATTTCACCAATTAATGACGGATCACTAATCTTTAATAAAAAGTTCAATTCGACGTTTAATCTACGGTTAAGTAAAGAGTAAAGATTTTATATAGAATGAATTAAATAGAATAGTGAAGTTATAATATAAATTATAACAACGAATAAGTAAACAGAAACTAAGGTCTTTGTAGAGGGGGATTCTTTTTTCATCAATCTCATATTTCGCTACCCGGTGTGCAAGAAAAGTAGAATTAATTCTGCTTTTTTCCATAGGCGGATTTAAGGGGGGGCGCGGGGGGGGCTTAGCCCTCCCAAAAGTGAAATTAGCCCCCCCCCCAAAAATTTTTCGTGTTTGATTGTAAAATTGTTTGACAATCAAACTCGAATGTACCTACCATGAAAAAAATGTATTTTCTGGGCAATAAGTACACAATTTTTTCATAGTTTCGCCCTCGCTTCGCTCGGGCATGAACAAAATCACAATTCGCAAATTATTTTTAGGCAACATTGAGGAAGGAGGCGCCTTTCTCCGAAAATTCCTTCCGGTATTTCATGTCTTCTTCCTCAATTTGTATTTTCCCAAAAAAAAGCTTCCAACGCCACTGACTGCGAATATGTTTTCCCTCCCCCTACTCCTAAAATAACATCAAATAGGAATTTTGAAATCATTAATATAGGAAAAAATCACTTTTATGGCCATTAAAAATTCAATTTTTCAAAGCTTCACCCTCGCTTCGCTCGGGTATGAATAAAATCACAATTATTCAAATTATTTGAGGTGAAAGTGTCATAGAAGGCCCCCCTCCTACTTCATCATATAAGATTTTTCTGGTATTTCTAGTCTTTGTATCGATTTTGCAGTTTGCATCCTTCCGAAAATCTTCTATTGCTTTTGATCTGGGGCTAAGCCCCCCCAGATCCATTTTCATAAATCCGCCTATGCTTTTTTCTGCTCGAGTCTGCTGATAATTTCTGCCCCTTTCTGACGCTTTTCCTGCCGAATTCTGCCTTTTTCTGAAAAATTAGCCCAGAGGAACAATGCGCGACGCACAACGGGGTATCAAAAAAGATACGTTCAACGCGCAGCAGGGGTCGAAATGAGCAAAAAGTGAGAATGCCTGCCCTTTTCTGCTAATTTTTCTGCCTTTTTCTGCTTTTTTTTTTTGCACGCCGGGTATGTTAGCTCGATCTGAAGAGTTGGGATAATAATAATCAGGAGGATTTTTTCGGGTGTATGAATGGATTTGGAGATGGCATTGAAATACATTTTTCAAGATAATTTGAAATTGTGAGGTGAGTAAATTGCTCATTTTTTAAACTCTCTCTCCGGGTGTAAAAAAAATAGGGTTCAGAGTTGAGCTTCCTCCTTGAATCTACCCCTTCGAAAAGGTCTAAAATCAGTGTCGACTCAAATCCCAATTTCTGACACCTAAGGGTAATTTCTACATCCAGGCTCAAATACAGATAAATATTGACACCTCAGAAAAACACACGATTTTAGATGACTTTTCATCTTGTACATTTATAACCTTCTTTTCCAGAAGTACTTACTTGGATAAAACTATTTTTCTGTTTTTAATTCCTCTTCAAAAAAAAAAATTGAAGATTTTAATGAGATATTCTGCCTATTTTGAATTAGTAAAAATAATGAATTTTACTGAAAATTGTTGTTTCTCAATCCAAAAATCACTGTTTTTTTCCCCTAAAAAATAGCGAATTTACAGAAAAATTAAAAAGAGAATCATATGTACCTAATTTATTTTCAGTGATTAATTTCGCTGTAGGTCTAAAGTTGCTAAATTTGACTGATTCAAGCTAGTACCTACCTAATCATAAAATTACTATTTTCTATTCAGAACGATAATTTTTGACGATTTTCCATCATTACCTCTGCCTCAATGAATTTTTAAAATTTTCGGAAGTAAAGTGAAAAGGGAAAATTTTAAAAAATGATCACGTTAGGTAAAAATTGTCACTCTGATACCATTTCATTAAAATTTTTTTCAAAATTACTTACACAAATTTTAATTTTTTTTAGCAGAGGAATCAAAAAACATAAGAAAACAATTTTCTCTGAGTACGAAAGCCAAGTACTGAAAAAAAAATAGGTTGAAATAAAAAGAGATCGGAAATTATGACTTTGAATTGTAAGTGAATATTCTGAGACCATTTTTCGTAACATTAATTTTTTCCAAACTTCGATACTTGAAATTTTGGGAAATTATCAAATTTTAACTTCAGGAAAAAGATGAAAAATTTATTCGAAGAACTGAGTTTTTTGTACCAGGTCATTTTGAGATCTAGACACAGATTTTGAGCTTTGAGCCACATTATCTTATTCAACTTTTGAAAAAATTTGTAATTAACCGTAGAGGTCTTAGCCTCTTACTACCTTAAAAACTGAATTATTACATGATTTTCGTGTTTTCGTCCAATTTTAAGCATTAAAAAACTTATTAATTTTTTATGCAACATCAACATTTAATTTTAAAATTCATAATTTTTCCATATTTCTTCATTTCAAATAATACTCTGTTAACCTTTTCAATTTTCACAAATCCTAAGCAAAAGATTAATAACTTGAAAATTTTCTCAGTTAAAGCATTACGTTTCTCGATTCCAGATCTCTTTGATTTTAATGTTGGATAAAAAATTACGTATTGGTCAGGAATTTGACTAATTTTTCAAAACATCTATAGCTATTTTTATTATTGAAAATATGATTCGTAATCGAAAATTTTCTGAAACACCATTCATCTCTCCAATTTACAATTAGTTTGAATAAATTTTTCTTTGTGACCCAGGACTCGCGAATTTGAAAAATATTTTCCTACATGCTAAATGCAGAAAATTATCCACTAGCTATCAGATTAAAAATCAAACAACAAATGCATAGTATCGTTATATTATTCGAGTACAGACCCACTCTAAACCTAAATATTTGTATTTTAAAAGCAAATTATTAGCTCTTTGAATAAAATTTTCATTTGATTAATAATTTTACCAACAAAAGGTATCGATTACAAAACTACGATATTTCAAACGCTTTGAAAAAGATTCTCACATATTATCAAACCATTTCCATATAATTTCAATTTTTCATATCGCCAAAATACTCGTAAGTACGAAATTTTCAGATTTCTACGCAATACTGAACTCGTATCGTTTAGATTAATCATATAAAACGTGACATTTTGATAATACTGACATCTCATTTCGTCAATTAGTTAGGATTATGTGTAGGTGTAGGTAGTTTGAATTTTTCATCATTCGCGGAAAAATTTGCATTAATATTCGTCTAATTAAATTTTAAACTGACCATGATTGATAATTTTTGCTTCGTGTAAAATACGCCTATTTTGAAAAAAAAAGGCCAAAACCTAAATTGATTGTTTAAGATTTTATATTGCTGAACAACTATTGACAATAGCATTTTCATTATCCCTTTTAAATAAAATGAAAAAGATCAACCGACGTACATTTATTCGATATGTTCTACTGTATGAATACCCACGGCTTATAGCCTGCTTGAAATCATTCTCTACCCGCCAAATTCGCTTTCCTCGCTCGTTCGTCTCTTCCTCCTACACATGCTGCTACTTCATGCTCATACTTATACGTATTTTTACCCCTGCTGATATTGACATCAATGAAGGGGCATTCGGCATTCGTAACACCCTTTAAAAAAAACCTATAAGTAAGTAAGAACTTTGAAATTGAATGAATGTCGTAGATTGAAACTTTTAACTCAATATATTTTTTGACAAAGGGTTTTACTTTTGGCGAAAATCGAAATTTAGAGATTTTCTCGATTTTGAATCTGAAAATTTTTTTATCAAGTTATTTAATGATATTTTATTACGATAGATTTGTGTGCACGAGTTATTATTACCAGCGGCTCAGCAAAAAATTTCGATAATTGAATCATGAAAAAAAATTATGCAAAAATACAAATAATTTCGCATTCCAACCTTGAAAAAAAATCTTCTTTTACGCGATACCAATACCTAAGCGCCCTTGAATAATATTAGTAAAATGATGACACGTCAAATTACGAATTTTCTTTCTAAATCAATAAAAAGCGAAAATACTGAACCGCAAAATTTGACCTAAGTAAGAATCCATGTGACGTGGAACGACACTTGCTTATATTACTCACACTAATAAAATATCGAAAGCATATAAAGCAAACAAAACCACATAGAGCGTAAATAACCAAAATAGGAAATTACGTTTGAAATTTATTTTCACTCCATTTCACAAGAATATTTTCCAAATATTTTTTTCAAAGAGCTTTTTTGACTTTGAAATAAGCGAAATATTGGACCGAAAAAACTTAAGGTACTTGATTATTTCAACTATTTGAAAAAAATATACTCGTACGATCGTGTTCACAGTCGAAAAAGGTATTTAGCAAAAGTCACGTGATTTTTTGAAGAAATAGAACGGGTGATGACGGAAAGTTGAAATGTTCAATTCTCGCAATCGAATTTAAAGAATTATCGAGAATGATATAAAATTTGAAAAATTATTATTGAAAATTTCAAAAAATAAGCGTTGAAAAAATAATTTCAAATTTTTTGAAAATCGTTGAAAATTTTCCAAAACGTGAGAAAAAACAACTGAAAATAAAAAAAAATTGTTGAAATGGCATTTTTTTCTTCATTTAACCATTTGAACCCTTTGGTTCCCGGAGATGAAAGTGAAAAATTTTCACACTGCCGGATGCACCAAAAAGGTCAATTGTTGAAAGACAAAAAAATTACCCCAGTAGAATTTTTTTTTTAGAAATAGACTATTTTAAAAATTCGTTTCAAAACTATTGAAGCTGCAATTTAAATGAAAATTACAACAAAATGTAAAAAAATAAATATCCAGTAAGGCAACGAGAGAGTGAAACCTCATTAATTGAAAGTTAAAACCATCAGGAAAAAATAATTTCACAGGTGGAGAAATATTTTATAGAAAAATGAGGATTTTTATATTTAAAAAAATCGATGCGAGTATTAAATAATAATCATACCTGGAAATTGGAGTTCAAGGTCACATGAAACATGAAAAAAATGGGGGAAAATTTACAATTTATTTTCCAAAAGAAAAAGTGGCTATTTTGAAAATAATTTCACCCCCCCTCCCAACCCCAAAAAAATTTAAAGGAAGTAGAAAAGCAGAAAATTTTTAATTAAAATTAACTGCTCTTTGGAATTTAGAGTGAGTTGATTTCAGTGTTGTGGGTAGGTGATGCTGCTGCTACTGCTGTTCATACTTTCTATTAGGAAAATTTATTTAGATAAGTATTCCAAATCCCATATTTATAATTTGGAAAAAAATTCACTCTTGGCTCAAATTGAATCATTATTAATAACAAAAAATAATAAATTTTTGACGTAAAAAATTCTCCATTTTTGATTAATTTTCTCTATAGATTTTAAAGAGGCCTTTGTATGATCTTGAAATTCAAATTCCAAATATTTTTTAATACTTATTACATTAATTTTCTAATTTGTAAATGCCCTCATTTTTTCAAAAAATATTTCTCCACCTGCAAATTTTTTTCCAGCATGAATAAGTTTTGATATTTTCGACAAAACAGGTTCAATTATTTAGATGGCTTTCAACTACGAGGTCTGTCAAATAAGTTCCCGGACAGCATTTATAACGCGCTGTGTGGTAACACTGACGCGGTTCCAACATGTTAGTCATTTTTCTACATCTATCTAGTATAGGTATACAAAATTTCAAGTCGATCCATTGTGTTTTCGAGTTTCTGTGAAGAAATTAAAAAATAAAGAAATTGTGCTATGCCGATTTGTTTAGAAAATGGAAATCGATCAAAAAATAAAACAACATGCCATGATTAAATTCCTTGTTAAATCTGGGAAAACGAACGCGGAAATTTGAAATGGTATGCTATTTGCAGTGTTTGGTAACAATACCATGACTCATTTTACCTTGTAGGACGATTTAGACTGGGTAGGGAATTGGTGGTTGGTGACATCCTCAAACACAAACCAGTATCAGTGAGCTCAAAAGAAATAATGGCGCAAAATTGAAGAAGATTGCTGGAGAGCACTCAGAGTAGTCTCTAGCTGTGTCGGAACCCCTCACAAAACCATTTGCCACATTTTACCTGAAGATTTGAGCATGAGAAAAGTTTCTCCACTCATGGTGCCACGGATTCTGACACAAGACCAAAAAAAGGAACGCATTCGCATCTGCTGTGACTGGCTGGTGACTGACAAAAGTGATGAAATTTCTTCACAAATGGTCACAGGCGACTAGAGCTAGGTTTTTTGAGTACGATCTCATAAAAAAAAGGACTGATATGGTCTGGCTGACACCAGCTTCCATTTTTTAAAAAAATCGGCACAGCACAATTTCTTTATTTTTTCATTTCTTCACAGAAACTCGAAAACACAACGGATCGACTTGAAATTTTGTATACCTATACTAGATAGATGTAGAAAAATGGCAAACATGTTGTAGCCGCGTCAATGTTACCACACAGTGGGTTATAAATGCTGTCCGGGAACTTATTTGACAGACCTCGTATTAGCCTTTGTTGTATTGCAGCAGTGTGAAAATTTTTTCAATTTCATCTGTCAGTTTTCTCCGGGTACCAAAGGGTTAGAAAAATTTAAAAAATTCTTTTCACTTTGCTAAATAATTCTCATAAAATATACCTAATGAATTATCCTCAATTTTAAATCCTACTAAATTTAATTTAATGAAAAGTAAATAGAAAGCGGCAGAATTTTCAAAGAAGAACCACGAGCCTGGTTCATTTCTTGAAAAAATTGAACTTTACCATTTTAAGGTTGCGGGCAAAAATTACGGCCTTTAAGATTTGAAAAACAATAAAACCATAAAGATATCTTTGAAAACTGTTAAACATAGCTCTTCTTTCAACGCAGGTCATAATCGGATTAAACAGTAAAATAACGAACGAGACAAATCTTACACAACGCAGAAGGAAAGATTTTTCGTTTAAGCTTTTAATTTCCTACTAAATGCAAAAGGTGCAAAGAGATTTTTTTCATTAAATCTCATAACCTTATTTTTAATTCAAGGTTTCGATTAAATGTTCTTTCAGTTATTTCACTCGTTACAGGAATAAAAATGTACACTTGACAAGATTTGATCAAATTGTTGCCTTTTACGTGAAATTCTAATACAAGAAGGTATTCGTTCGTTGAGTTCGAAGAGAATGAAAAAGGGGGTTTTGTTATTACAACCTTGGGATGCCTTATTTTTTTCGGTCAATGATTCTGTGGTCTCCTTATACTCAAAGTTGCCATTATAAAGGCCTACATTTAAACCAAACAAGGATGTGTCTTGGGATTGAATTTCATTAATGCAAATTTTTTTGGCTCGTCGAATGATATTTTTTATTTAAATAGAACCTCGTTAGACATGTAACCGAAAAAGAAAGTTTTCTCGTGGCTACTTCAGCATTTCATTCGTTACGAGATATTTGGCTTTCGTTTCAAACAACCCCGAAATCACAATTCAATTAAACCCGAAAAAAGGCCAGACCAAGGACTGGAAAATCTTTCGAAAAGTAAAAAATTCATAAATATGGACAAAAAAATACATCCGAACCGTAGACATTTTAACAAACAACTATACCAAAAGTCTGCCCATATTACCACGACCATAAAATAAACATACGGTATAATTTCAAGATTTCACGTTAGCGGGTTATTTATCAAGTGCCAATTCGTCGCAATAAAACGTGTCAATGTACAAAATGACACCATATTGAAAGGAAGAAAATATAATTTGGCATCGTACGACCATCAACAACGTTTGATTTTCACAAAAAAATATTCAAGAGGCTTAACGCATCGAAGCATAATACTTATAGTTTTTAGTATCAAGTGAGACCAATATGAGACCGTACGAGGATACTGATTATCCCAATAAATTTTTTAATAGCCATTTTAATTCCACAATTCGCATCCGCAGTTACAACTCGAATTACTCGAGTAGAATTGACGGCTCGTTATCTATTCCAAATTTGACATTTTTCATCCGTATGCTCTCCATAGAGGATTTATCTCCGGGTTGGCAAATATGATACAATAATTCGTTTCAAAGTGGGCAATTTTTTTTTCCAAATTGAGCCCAAGATGAGAAGGTACAATGTACTGAAAAAATACGTTTTTGTTATTTTTAAAGGCTGAAATAAAGCGAGAAATGTGTTGTTGGGAGTAAGAAAAAATAGGAGTATAAAAGTATTTTATTTTCTTAATTTTCTGTTTTCACCTTCATGTTAATTTGATAATTGCGTGTTTCGTAAACGTAACTTTATTCGCGGTGTTTTCCATATAATTGTTGATATTTAAAAATTATTATTCTTTTTGGCGAGTTTTTTTTCCTTTTGACATTCGAGCATGCAATAATTGAAAGTTTTAAAGTGGCTTCATTTAATATTTATTATTCAAATATGCTGGCTAAGGTACGAAACAGCGATATTTTATTGCGTGATAAAATATGCGCACAATGGAAAGATTTTTCTATCAAAGTAGACTTCCTAGTCCGACTTTTTGACACGTTTTCCTAGAAATCAGCGATTTAAATTACGTCGTGAACAGTCACATCGAAAAATTGAAGCACGTGATTTTATGTGGTTTTTTTTTGAAAAATTCCGCTGTGAAATTTTTAGTCTTTTTTTCATTGGACAACTACATAAGTAGGTATTAGTTGAATCGAGAATATGGTTCGTGATATTTCAATAAAAAATTTATGTTACATGACGTTGAAATATGTTTGTGTTCCTTTGGCATTTACAAAGGGAACACCATAAAATGATGAAAAAATAAGGTTAATGTTTATTTTATCAATGAAAAATCAGAAAAAAAAAATTGTCGAATTGTTCTGAAATTTCTTTTGATTTTTAAGATATTGATATGTCAAGTGTTTCTTTGAAAGTTCCGAATATTTTGCCTAGTAATGCAGTAACTCGAATTGAATAAATACACGATGGTTTGCTGACTCTAAAAACTGAACACTGAAAGGATAAATTCATAAATCTAAAAAAAAAATGTCCTTATAAAGGTTTTCAACCAATTTTATACCTAATTTTTTCGAATTAATTTTTTACAATTTGAATTTTATAGATTTCAGTAATGATTTTCTCAAGATAGGTAATTGATAAAAAATATTCAATTATAACTCAACACATTTTTCATATTTCCTATGAAATTTTTTTCATTAAACTTTCAGTAATTTTTATCAAATTTCAGAAGATTTTCCAGATTTGGGAAACTCTCCCACAGTGAGAAAAGAAATCAACCCAGCTCTTGACAAGAAAGAAAAAACATTTTATCTGTTTCAAAAAATTTAGTCTTTTTGGAACAAGAGAAAGAAGGGTGAAGGGAGGTATAAAAATTTTTGCAAAAAAATGGGTCCAAAAAATGAAATTTCAGAAAAAAATTGAATATTCAAGTTTGAATATTTACATTATTTTACAAAAATAATGCAAATGTGTACTTAATCCATTTTTTAATAGTTTGCGATTTTAAAAAAATTCAAGGCTTGAAGTACCCTACAAAAAAAATTCAAGATTTTCTGGTTATTCTATATGACTTTCTCAAGTATTCTAGAAAATTGCAACTTTAATTTAAAATAATTTGTTGCTCGAGAGAAATTGTATAAAAAATGTATTTTCCTTTCCAAAAAGTTTATAATTTGATTGAAATTGAGAATTCGAGAAAAAATAGGGAGAAGAGTTAGATTTTAAATCAATCATTTTTTCACGGATCTTTCAGTCGAAATTATTACCTATTGATTATTTCTGACAAATTGGGAATTGATTGAGAAATCGGTGATTTTTGACTGAAAGATTAATGAAAAATCATAATAATTTTCAGAATAAAATGACTAAAATATTGCCCAAACAAAGAAAGGGTGAAAATTTTTTGAAAAATATTATTTGAAAGGGGAAAGTGTACATTTTTCACATCTTTGGAATTGAAAATATCCTGTCCGAGCCCTCCTTGAGCGCTTATGGTTGGAGCCAGAAATAAATAAAAAGAACATAATCTTGAACTTTGACGAAAATTGGTGATGTAAATTACTTTGTGTAAAGCATCTTATAAAAATTTTAAGTTATTCAGCTCAAAGGGAGGCAGAGCTGAGAAGCCTCAAAGTATGATAATTTTGTAAACCTATAAATACAGAAATCACCTTTAGGGGTCAAAAATTAGTTTTTGAGTAGAAATTCGCCCTTTATTCTACTCTTTCTGAAAGATCAAAAATCAGTGTCAACTCGAAAACCGATTTTTTAGGTTTCTACATCCAGGCTACCATTTTTTTTAACCATCAGAATTCATTTTTTGAAAATTTCCGCATTAGCAAGTACATGAAATTTTTCAAAAATTATACTTTGAGGTTTCCTTGCTCTATCTCTCTTCACGTCTTCAGACTGAGAAGTTGAATTTTTTTGAAACATTACTACATTGAAAGTAAACATCCCATACCTTACCAATTTTCGCCAAAATTCAATAATTTTTATGCAAAATTCAATAGTTGGGCGAAATGGGATGGCAGAAAGGGAGCTGATAATTTCAAATGGACTTTTTTTTATTGAGAAAATTATTTTTGAATGAAAAAATTTGAAAAAGTTAGGTATTTTTTTCGACCAGAATAATGCTTAAAAATTGAATTTCAAGTCAGTAAAAATACCATCTAAGTTGGAAATTTTCAATATTCATTTGATAAATAAAGTTGACTTTGATTCATCCTTGAAAAAGTTTCTAACTTCAAAGAATGATAAATATTTTATCAAAATGTATTTCACGAAATAAGGAAAAATGCGACTAAAAAAATAATACGCGAATTCCGATTTTATTTATACAAATCCAAGGGCATAAAAAAAGAAAAATCTACTACCTAGTACAAGTACAGCATTAAATATGGAAATAAAAAATGTAGTTGATATGGCTTTCTTAAAAAAAAAATAATTTAATTGAAATATGTACCTATGTCAGTTTGTAAGTATATTAATCCAAAGATGAAAAAAAATGTTTTGTGGTAGAAAAATATTTTTTAGATGAAAAAAACCACTCGAGAAAAAACTCCTCGAGAAATAAAAACAGATTATTACGAATGAAGAGAAAATATTTCGCTATAGTTTTGAAAAATCGAAAGAGAATATTTTTCACCATTGGAAAAATAGATCAAACAAAGACTAACCGAAAAACACCGAATTCGACGAACACACACACGACATTTCCTCCCAATTTCTTGGGTCTCTTAATCCTTTTATATCGCATCTAACTGAATAGGATATGCTCGACGCAAAACATAATATCCAAGTAATGGCTTTTTGATAGGTACGTATAGTTTTTAAATTAAAATTGTTTTCCGAGATGAAACGCATAAAAAATTATTTCCTCATTTAATTTAGAAATTTTTCTATAAAATGGGAAATAATATTTATGACGATGGCATCACTGAAATTCAAATTTGAGTTTGGTACATCAAAGTCCATTTTTAGGCCCTTTTTTTCATTTTTTTTATAACTATAGGTAGGTATTGAACCTTCGACAAGAGTGAAATTTGATATAAAAGAAATTATTCATCGATTTCATTCCAAAACATCTTATGAAATATTGAAACTCGTGCATCGAACAGAACACCTCGTGCTAACTAAATTACCATACCCCGAATAACAAAACTTTGGTAATTTTTGATATAATATTTATTTACTTAGACCGACGAAAAATCAATTTCAATCGTTTATCAACTCTTTTGTTTCGAGAAAGCAACAAATGTTTTATTTATTGCCAAAACAGGTTAATACCCTTATTCCATTCCCATAATTACTATTCAACGATACCCCTATCATTATAAACAAATCATTCCTAACCAGACAATTTATTCTATGATATTGATTCCCCGACCATGACCGTTATATTTTTCACAAACGTGTGTTATAATGTTTACCCTGACAAAAATTTTGTTTACGGCGTAAGAAGGGCGTTGGTGTGGCGTACACTTCGCAGTAGCTTAGTAAATGTCATTTTAATACGAATGATGAGGGGAAAAAAATGGAAATCCTAAGCAATAAAATTACACGTTGAGTGTTAAAATCGGTAGTTTACATAAGTTTATAAGTTGCTTTTCAAATTCAGGTAGGTATAGTAAATACATATCCACGCGACCTACCTACATATGAACTTTAGAGCCATATTCAACGTAAATGTTATCACGAGTGGGTTCTGATCGAAAACATTTTTGAAATTGAATACGATTAAGTCAAAATCGAAGTAAATACCTAAATTTTTTCCACTCGACCAGTAAAATCGAATAACAAAATTATATCGAAAATATGTACTTCCATAAAATTTATTAAGACGAAGAGACGATAGGTAAACTGCAAACAGAAAACTACCTGCTGTCAATTCGAGCTTAAATTATAATATTTTTGAACCTGCGAGTCCGGATCAAGTTTCTAATAAATTTAAAATATCATTACAAAGTTTTGGCGTTACGACCGCAGGTTAATGTACACAACCGTCTCGTATTCGAAATAAACATTAGATATGCCATAAATTGAACAGAGATACGCAGAACCGAAAATAAAATAATTCACTTTTTTTTTTACTGCTTCAACGTGTAGCGAAATATGTAAATGGAGTGTGAAAAATTGAATAAAATTACGAAAATTTACAGTATTTTTTCGATAATGATTGGTATAAGGGTGTTTTTTTTTACACGCATCCTTGATATAAATATATTTGATGAATTGATGAATAGTATACTATAATTTAACACCTGTATTGATATTCGTTTGAAGAAAAATTCACAATGTTCATCTTTGAGTGAAAAAATTAAACCGAAATGAAATAGAGGAATGACGACACGACGACGTATAAAATCGACAAATTCGCGTGACTCGAGTCTGTGCCTCCTTACCCTAGGTTTTCATTTTTAACCTGTTACTTTCTATTTTGTTTGTATACGTACGTTGAACGATGTAGTTTTTCAAATATTTATATTACAAGGCGCCGAGAATTTTGAAATAATATATTTTTCGGTTTATCTATGACACTTGTACCATAAAATGTCGAAATAATTTTACCTTCGTGACGAAAATTGTACCGGAGAACAATAACGTCATCGAGTTTGGTGTAATCAAAAATAAAGATGGGTTTACAAACATAGGTACACGAAATTTCTGAGAAATATTTTCAACCGAATCGCAAAATCTATAGAAATGCCCGAAAAAGCAGATTATTGATAACAAATTTGGTATAAAAACGTGCATCGTGGTATTGCTGGATAATGAATTTAGTGGTAGAGGTACCTAAGTTTATCAAGACCGCCCGCAGAGGGTAGCTGAGGTATAGCGATCGCTACCTCATAAATTTTTCGTATTTTAGGTTTTTTTTTGTTTTTCTGTTCAAATTTTGAGATTTAGAAAACAAAATTTAATGAAAGTGGCAAAAATGGGAGAAAGCCTGTCATGCATAAATTGCATTCGTCCCTCTAAAGCTAAAAGGTCGTAACTCCAAAACTTTACTTTTTACAGGAGAGAGGAAAAACTGTATTACTTGAAATTTTTGAATTTCGTAAAAGACGTGTTGATTTTACTATGCTTTTTTAGTGTTGAGAATGAATTTTCAACCATTATTTTTTCAAAATACCCATTTTCAATTTTTATAGTGGAGTTACGACCTTTTACACTTAAACACAGAAAATTTTTGGAGTTACGCCGAGTTAAAAATCTGTATTACGAAATAAAATAATTTAAAAATTCATTCTGAACACTACAAAAGCATATTAAAATAGTCACATCTTCCAAAAAATTCAAAAATCATAAGTAACACCGTTTTTTATCACTTTTGTAAAAAGTCAAATTTTCGATTTATGACCTTCTTGCATTTTTAATGGAGTTACACCCAAAAAGTTTCAAAATTTTCAGAAAATGGAGTTACGCCAACATATCTTTTTTCTAATTTTAAGGATTTGTTTGATGTTTAAGCTGAAATTTTGTTATTACTAGGTGAAGGTTGTCCCATTGTGGCCATTTCAGCAAAAAACAAAAATTTCTAAATTTTGGAGTTACGACCTTTTAGCATTAGAGGGACATGGATATCACCGAAATGTAGGAGGAATTTCACTCTCGTAAGAGGCATACTCGAGCTTTTTTTTTGACATAATTTTAAACTTTGAAAAATTAGTTCAGATGCAAGCCATTTTGCCATTTTGCCATTCTCAATTTTTTTTCTTTTTTCGACATTAACATTGTTTCCAATACAAAGCTGTTTCGCCTATTAAGAGATTTCAATCAATTTTGAGTATAATGAACAATACAAAAAAAAAGTCAGTAAAATAGAAAAAATTTGGAGCTGGGCCAAGCAGACTCGAGGACAGCTGGACCTTTTCCTCCTATTTAAAGGAAATTTACTTTGGCATTTTTTATTGTTTATGCTTCCACGGTGAATATAATTAGTATAACAGGTTCTGCATGTCTCCAGCCCCACCCTTATCGAATAGGAGGTCGAAACTAAGGTCATAAGCGTTTGGAGAGTAAATCCAAGGTCGATCGTTTGTGCTTCATTTGTGCTCCATTTTTTAAATATTTTTTTCATTTGTGCTTCCTTGGGAAGGAAAGTTTCATGATTACAAATTAACCTCCTTACCCTAGAATATTTTTCAAGACATTTTCCCACCCAAATAATACCTCTTCATCCCTCCAAAAAACACGATGTTTTCAATTACTCAATTATGGAAAATCTTTTTATTTGATGAAAAAAAATTATGATATTATTTGACAGTACCTTGTTGAAGTTTCCAATAAAAAAAAATAGTATCAAAATTTTTATCAACTCTGAAAACAAATTTTTAGAAATTTTTAACAAAAAGTATTCAACGTTATACGCATTTTTTGACGTTAGTATTTCAATTTTTGAAGGTTAATGTTTAGCTGATTTTATAATTTTTTCCCAGCTCCGATTTTTTCATAACGCGAATTTGTATATTTTCATGTTTTTTTTAAATTTTTTATTTTCTTTCTCAATTTGTAGTATGACAAGAATTTCCCGATGAAAGGAAATTAAAACACCTACAAGGGAGATATCCCAACTCAAAGTAAAATTTTGAGCCCAAACAAAAATTAATCGAAAGTACACCATGGGAGAGGACCCCATAACCAAAATTTCAGGCGCTGAAATGCATTTTTCGAATTTTGGCGAATTTTTCAAATCTCAAAATACCTTATAGGCCGAAAAATACCAAAATTTGATCTATAATCAATGAAAACAGTTGAAAGGGTGGCCAAAGAGCTACTTTTTGAAACCAACCAGCAGACATTATAAAGGACCTCAAAAAATGATTTTAGGAAATTTTTTCCACTCGCCAACTCATCCCCTTTACCTCCCAACTCCCCAAAATGACGAATTTTTGTCAAAAAATCCTATCTTGGTGTATGCAAGAAGTGGTAACCAATTTTTGAGAATTTTTTCAGATTTTTTTTTCACACTTCCTTCCAGCCAAAACTTCACTTTGAAACTTAAAATCGCCATAACTCTGAAACTAAAAGACATACATGTTTTTTGGCACAATTTGAGAATTTTTTCAAATTTTTTTTACAATGCATTCTAGCCCAAAACCCACCCTTAAAATTTGAATTGCTCAAAAAGTCTGATCGGATAAGGGGTGAATTTGGCCCTGAGTTGGATTTTCGCTTTAACGCTCCCAAATCGTACTCTTTGATTGGATGACCCCCCCCCCCCACTTCCTCCCATTCCGGGATTATGGCCATTTTATTGCTTGATTTTGAAGGGCATTTCTCCAGCGTTGGAAAATTCCAAAATTTTCTGGTGATTCCGAAACCTCTTAAAACCGCTTTCAATCGATTTGGCGGGTCGAAAATAGGGTATATACCAAATTTCAACTTTTTTCGTTGATTAGATCAAATTTTGATATTTTTTAGGCTATAAGGTATTTCGAGAATTAAAAAATTCACCAAAATTCGAAAAATGCACTTCAGCAATCTAGTCACCAAACATCAAAAAGTAGATATATTTGAGAGTATTCCAATTTTATTCAGTACTTGAATTATGTATTTCAAACCACCAAGAAAAAGTTGGAAAATTTTTTCATTTGTAATTGAATGGAAATTTTTAGAGCATTAAGAAGAATTCAGAGACAAATTTTCTTCGACGATAAGAAATTAAAATATCTACGTAGCATATCTGAACTGAATTTTTTTCCAAAAATGTGATTTTAAACCAATAAAAGCAGATAGGTAGGCAAATACATTAAATACTCACAAGGGAAATAATTCAGACGAATATTCCAAAAATCCAACGTTTCATAAAAAATCTTAAAATCATTAAATTTTCTCGACAAAAAAAAAGGTACTATCTTTTAGCTTTCTGGTTTTTTTTTCATTCAATATAATTTTTTCCATCTATTTTTACTTCAAGGACAAACACGAAAGTCATGAACTTGACTTTTTATAGTGGAATCTGCATATGTATTTCGCATTTTCCTTCCCTTTCTCCTACCTATCCCAAAAAATAAATTCCAAGCTAAAATACACCAGTACCTTTTGTTTAAATTACAAAAACTCGACTAAAAATGAACTTATATCTAACCTTCACCCTTCACCAAGGAAAAAATATATTTTCGGGGAATTTTCATCTTTCATGCTACGCTCTCTTCATCACTCCGAGTTACAAGTACGTTTGGAAAAATTGGACGATCCGTCGAGTGGTTCCTTTTGTGTGAAAGATTCATAATACATAGCAACCTTTTTTACACGGAATAAAAGCAGAATGATGGCGAAACACACAAACACCAAATAAACTCGTGACCTCCTCCGGTAAGCCTGCGTAATTACGATTTAAAGACGTATTCGCACAGGAATAAATTGCTTTGGATGGTTATACATTGGCAGGCGAACGGTTGTCTGTATAATTTAGGCAGGAAACCGTTAAATGACTATCGATACGTTAAAATTGATATCAGCATTATTTAGACTTTATGCCCCCTGAAACGCACCTTGAATGGGATAAAGGTTCACCTACATTGTATAAGGTTGAAATTAGTTGACAATTCAATTTCACTAATATCCCAAGTACCATTCATTTCAACACCGTGTTAGGATATTTTCACTGCAAACAAAACTAAATACACCTAAATCGATTAGCTATAAAACCAACGCAAATGTTGGTTTTACGTTCAATTCTCTCGTATAGATATAATTTACGAGTACGAATTTCGATTTAAAAAATTTCTCCAAATGTAAATACCACCAAATGGTAATAAAAAGAGCAAATACATGTAACCTAATCCTTCATAACGATAACCTAACAATTAAATTTCTTCGAGTTACGATCCAGATGAAATTTCAGAAATGATAAACAAAACAATAAGTCAAGATTTGATTTTTATATCAAACTGTATCAACCACTTGTTAAAATTATCTCGCGAATCAATCTCATCGTTTTTTACGGTTTTACGTATACGTACAATATTTATTTATCATTAAGCACTGTTCAGCTGAGCGTATGAACATGAAAGAATCAAGTTTATGGATACGTTCATTTTTGAAATCAACTTGGATACTTTCAAGTTTACATATGAAATTTTCCAGTAAAAGTAAATCTATACAAGCATCGAGGCTATAATCCTCCACAATACGTTCGTAAATAATCGAAAATAGAGAAAAAATTTACCAATTTTTATATCCAGACGTATTACCGTTCAAAGAAAAGAAACAAGAATTATTCGAATCCAGCAAGGGAAAAAATCAATCCTATTTCTCATCATTTTATTCGGGATACCTTCGTTTGTACGATGTTTATTGCAATATTTCTTCAACATTTTCATTTTTTTGTTCAATATTTTTTATTTTCCTTCTTTAATTTCTGGGGTTGGTCGAATAATACAGGTAAATATTGTAGTCATCTTTTCGAACGAAATGAATAAAATATCAAGGCTGTGGGAAATTAATAAAAAGGTATCAGAATTCGTTTCTATATTCGACGAAAATTTACGTTTTAGTTTAATTTTCATAACAAAAGGGAAATTTGTTCGACGAAACAAGTGATTTCATAGGTTAACCCTTTAATAAAAATTCTTGGTGGATTGGCAAAAAAAAAATGAAAATTTGCATAACTTTGCAGGGATGATAAAAAATTTTATCGATAATGATACCTCTTTTATAAAATGAAAAGTAAGGTTTTCTTTTCAAATAAATTTTTTGTTTCGATTTCATTCTGGAAAACTCGAAAAAAGACGAGAAAAAAGAAGGATCATTTAACATGACGTAAAACTGACGTTCGTGTTGGCAGTGTTATTTAACATGGAAAATGTTTCAACTTATAGTAACTTGAGGAATAATTACTTTCATAAAAAGCAATATTTTATAAGAAGCCTTTAAAGTAAGGATTTTTCAGATTACAAGGATATTTTATGGCTCTCATATAAATTACCTACGAGTAACATAAATATAAATTTGTGGTTATTTTGTTTTTTACATTCAACATTCCAGCAGTTTTGGTAGAATTTCTTTCTACAGTAATTTTTCCTTACAATTTTTACCTACAGATATTTTATAAAAATTTTTATTCTGGAAATTTTTCAACAAAAAAATCGAGCAAAATAAAATTATATTTGGTATAGGTAGGTATCGTTGAAAAAGAATATAGTTTCCTAAAAGTATGACTGTAAAAAAAAAAGATTAAGCTGTTGAAAATTTGATAAATACGAAAGGTTGACTTTTTAAACCTTTTCTCCCACTTAAAAAGGTCCATTCATTAATGTAAATGAATATATTAATTAACATCAACTCAGTCTTGAAGTAAATGTGTCTGTCAGTTGTTGAAATTGTTGATAAGCGAAGCACTTACGAGATATTAATGATCGTTTAAACTCTCTCAGACATTATTACATATTGCAATATTGCGAAATTAGTAAATTTTCCATGAGACAGGGTTTGCTCTTTTTAAAAAGAATTTATTAGGGTAAGTAACCCGTACACGCAGATTTAGACATTGAGTGAAATTTGAGTCGATAATAATTAGTTATCCGGAACGAAATTCTTGTTCGAGTATTTTTAATGTACCTAAACTAATAATGAGCACGTTGACTTCGTCTGTGCGGAAAATTCTAAGAAATTTTCGTTCTGTTCCAGAGCAATGAAGTGGTTGGAAAAAGTACATTCAAGAACAACGCCGGCGATGGAAATTTCAATTCGAATACAAATAAAGATACAATATATAATAATAATCTTCGCGGTAAGAATTTTTATAATTATTTAATTATTTTCATAACTAGGTACTGATAAAGGCTCCATAGCGAAAAAAAATATTCGAATTTTCAATAAACTTCTAATTGTTTATCAATATTCATCATTTTTTTTTTTTTGGAAACATTGTTCAGTGAAATGAGATTATTTTTGAACATTGATGAAAACAAGGTTCAGTGGGAACAAAGATGATTTTTTGGGGGCGAGGGGCGAATTTCAATTTTCAAAGGGCCAAACCCTCCCAAGATCTACTCTAAATTCGCATATGAACGTGTTGGATACTTGAAAAAATTAAAAATTGAAAGAAAATAATGTGTCAAACAAAATAGGATTACTACTAAAACGAAATATAAACGATTTCCTGTCTGAATTTTTTTTTAAATTAAAGCTTTTAACAAGAACGTACCAGGAATTACAAAGAATGGGAGATGGAATTAGGGAACAAAAACACGGTAGAATCCACCACCACCGACACTCACCCTCCCCCCCAAAAAAATTTTTTCCAAATAAGAATATACATTTTTATAGGATTTTTTTTTTTGGTAAGCGAACAATCAATTTAAATGAAATTTTTTTCAATGAAAAACTTTCGAAATCGAATTTTCCCATTTCTAGCCATTTTAAAACACCAAACGAAATTTAGATTTTCCCCAAGAATTCTCGAATTCTTCTAGAAAGCGTAAAAATTGAATATCTAGATATAACTAGAATACCTGGAAAAATAATTTTAGTCTAGGTAAGTACATATTTTTGAGCACTTAAATTTTTTCGTCTAATTTTGGCCCTGGATTTTGAAAATGGCATTTCAAAAATAGAATGTTGAAAATTTCAAAGGATTCAAAACTATAATTTATTTTGGAAATTAAAATATAAAATTTTATTTTCTTGATTTCAAAAGTATCTGTTGATTGAGTGTACCCAAACGACATTTCTATGATTTTTCAATATTTTTTGTTGGCCACAATAAAACCTTCTGAAGCTGAAGTGTAAAATTCCATTTTATTTGCTAGTCTTTTTTGAAATTGATCTATAGATCACCACTTCACCAGTTACCTTTTTACATAAAATTTTTTTTAAAAGTTGAAAGCTGATTTTTCTATTTTGAAATTTGAATAACATTTTATCTTTGAATTTTTCATTCCAAAATAAATTTTTAGCTTACCCAGAGTTCCCAAAAATGCTGATCTGAGAAAAAAATGTCTTTATAAAAATTAAATGAACCTTCCCTACGATTTCAAGCAAACATACAGATCTCTTTACAACAAAAATCTCAGCTGAAGAAAAAAACATGCAAATAAAATTGCCTATCCGATTCGCCGTAAATACGCAAGTGTTGCGTACCTATTCAAGGTGAATTGAATAGGCAACTTAACCAACATCAGCGTAGTCGAAATCGAAACCATGAAGGAAAACACATGACAGACAGCGCTCCTAATTATTTTCGTCGCAAATGGAATTTCAACGTCAATCTATTTTAATTTCCAAGATTAAATTTTTTCAATTTTGAATTTTTAAAATTGTTTTCAAAATTTTATCTTATTTCAAAATGGTTTCAATTGCAAAAAATTTCAGTTTTATCAATATTTTTTCAACGTTTCTTAAATAACATAAAAAATCAAGTTTTTTTGAGAAAAAATCCAAGTTGAAAAATTGTGAAAATTATACTTTATCGGACAAATTATCAAAATTGGAAGAATTTAATGAAAAATTATAGAGTTGAAAAATCTAAATAGGAGAAATTTTGAGACAGATTGAATTTTAAAAAGTTTAAAATTGGAAAATCTATGTCATTTTTAAAATTTTTTTTTCAACAAAATTTTTCTTCCATTTTTTCTTACTTAATTATAAGATTTGTTTAAGTTAATAAGTTTTTTTTTCAACTTCGAATCTAAAAAAATTAACTTCGCGTTATTCAAAATTTCTTTAAATTCTACAAATAATTATAAGAACTTTTAAAAAGTAATTAAAAATGTAAAACGATAGAACATATTGAAAATGTGAAAAAAAATCTAAAAAATAAAATTAATTAATTAATTAAAAGAAATTGAAAAAGTAGATTAAATTCGGATTCAGATCGTCCAAATTTCGTTTACAGCAAAAATAATGAAGATATATAGAACTCATAATTATTCATAATACATATTTACGGCAAATCGGTTAGGCAATTTTATTAACACGATTTCTTCCTTAATTTCTACTCTGTTTGTATGTATTTGAAAATGATCCCTCAGAGTCAGAAATCGCAGCACTGGTTTAATTTTTTTGTCTCTGTTAGAACTGTTAGAAGAAAATTGAATTTTCTCTCAAATAAAAATTCAAAAATCAGAGGAGAAAAATCTAAAATTTAGCTGGAATTTTCGGAATGTTTGAAAATGATTAAATTTTATTTCTGAGAATTGATATTTGATAGAAATCTATTCGACAAAAAAAATCACACCTTCGTTAAAAAAAAGTCTCCAAAAATTAAAAAACCAACTCTATCATTCGAAATTATGTTCACAAGAGTTACGTTCCAAATCGGAAACATCACTCATTCTCATTCTTTCTGAGAAAAATCCTTTAAAATTATAAATTCAGCAGGAAATAGTAAAACCATGTATTACATCATACCCTCTTACACCATTGAAAAGGTCGTCATTCCAAATAAATAATGTTCATTATCAAACACCGAAAAAACACGCTCCTTTTTATCTGAAAGTAGGCAAACCTATTTACACTAATGTTATTTAGGTTTTCACACCGTCACAGTAAAAGGTTACAAAACATCGCTAGCAAAACAAAAAAACCAACTGTGGAGTAAGTAAAACACCCCTCGTCAACAATACTGTTTTTTCTACAAAAAATAAGAAAAATGGACATCATCTTCGCATAATCAATAACATAAAAAAGAACTCATAAAGGGTACGATTACATCGTCTCTCAGCACGTCTGTCGTATTTTAAAGGCAAGTAATGCTACCGTGGCGCCTAAACAATCGTTCGGAAACTGGTGAGCAATTACCCAGCTTACTTTCGGTGTACTTTTACATCGGCATTCCGGTTTAAGTCTACACGAAAAATAAGTACCACGAATACGGAGAATATTTTACACCCATGCATTATTTGTAAGATATTTTTTGAGTAAAGGAAGCAAAAACCCTGAGGGGTACCGATTACGAAATTTCGGTAAAAAAAATGGTGACATTTCTTATCAAAATTGAAAGCATATGTAATACTGGCACAACAACCTTGGATGTCATATAGGATGAATAATAAATATAATATTCACGTATAAGTGTATCATGTAAATTCGTAATCAGAAAATGTATAAGTTTCAAAGTATAGTACCAGAAAAAAGACAAACCTAAGAACAGGAACTGCCTTTGTATTCATATAGGCACCTATTTCATTTTATACGCTGTATAATTATTAATAAAGTTTTATAAGGTCGAATTTTCCTCATAGAACATGTACTGAGTAAATTTTCAAGTTAAATTTCCTTATATGCTTCGATAGATTAGTTGAATTATAGAAGAACACAGAATATCCTCATATCAACCCAGAACACCCATAACACCCATAATACGTTGTTAAAATAACATAAAACAGAGATGAAAAAAATACCACGTCAATTTTTAGTAATCTCACGCTGTTCATAAATTCATTTTTTTTTTTTTTTTTGAAAAAATTACGCTACCTTCTTCGCGTATAATTTTAATGAAAGACAAATAAAAAACTAGAAAACTTTGCTTATTTGAAAAAAATAATTATCCACGTCAATCATTAACCATTCACGAAGCATTTTTTACACAAGAATCGATAACCCAAGCTCAGACGAATAAAGAATTAAATTATATTCGGTAAAAAAAAAAAGAGTAAATAATTTAAAAAAATTAGAAACATGCCATGTATCGTGTAAAGGTAACATATGTGAAGTTCTAACTCGAGCAGACATATATCACCCGTTAATTTAATTTTCATAGATACTTTACGTATTTCGTGGTTCAGTTCAGCGAATTTATCCTAGATATACGTACATACTCATTAGATTCAAAATAATGACTAGGTAAAGTGGGAAACAATTTTCAGGCCTCATCTAATATTTTATACATAGTCTACCTGTTCGCTTGAAGTTTTCAAAAATTCGATTTTTAGCTCATTATTAACTTATATTTTCCAAAGTAATTTTTTTGGGATGGAAAAAAAATTATATGATTTAAAATTTAAAGAGCAGTTTATCGAACGAAAAAAGGGATCAGTTGAAATTACCTAATTCGAAGTATTTCGTATTTTTTACGGACTAGAAGATTAATTTTTAATAATCTCATTTTTTTAATAACTATTTTATTTTTCAAAGGAATTCAAATTTTTTTTCGAAATATGCTTCACAGAAATTAATTAATTGAATTAATATCAAATGAGAATAAAAAACAAAAGAAACGAAACAGTATTTTTAAAGCAATGCAAAGGATAACGATTCTTAAAAAGAGATGACATTTTTTTTAGGAACCGAAAAATGGAACAAACTGTCCTCAGAAAATGCCAAAATACTATCGGCTATACATGCATTTCCATTTCATCTTATTAGATTTCTAAAGAGATATTCTGAGTTGAATACAAATCAGAAAAAATTTCATAAAATTTGAGAAAAATTTGCTTATGAAAATTTCAATCAGTTTAAATACCACCTACCTTTTAATGCATACTTCGTAATCTTCGAACGCGTAAATATTTCAAACTCATTGGGTACTTTCCTATTGAATTAAAAAAAATCACACACGATTAGTAGGTATTAAATGAAGATAATTTTTATAATTTCACTACACTTTTTTTCAATTCATCTTTTCAAAATTAATAAAAAAATCACTAATTGGCATTTAATATTTTAAATTATGTTCCAGATGTAAATACCTTGATAGAAGAATTACAAGAACTGCGACAAAATATTGAAAATGCAGCATCTTCTGATTTCAGGAATACGCCATCGTATAAGAAACTCAGCTCGCTGAAGTAAGAGACTAATCGAAGATAACTTTTATAATAGCTGAAAATAAAATGTGATCACGAATGAGTAAAAAAATGCTAAAATTTAAATCAAAGACCTCCTTACTTACTCAATAAAGAGAACTAAGCAATTGATAAATCTACTCAAGAAAAAGAAAGAAAGAAAGGGAAGAAGAAGAGAGAGAGAGCAATCGCTGAAGAAATTTGAAAATTTTTGAAATATTTGCTATTTACATTTAACTTTGATGCCTACTGATTTCTAAATTGAATGATTGAAAAAATTGTTCGTCGAGTATTTAATTATTTTATATTTCTAATTGCAGGAATTCTCCGGCAAAATTGAAAAAAGAACGAGAAAAACAAATGAGAAATGCAGACAATGATCTCAACTATCTAGATTTTTTACTAGCCAAACTAGAATATGAAAATTATTTAGACGATGCGCATCCAGAAAATGGATACATCATTCATTCAAAAAAGAACTTCGATCCGATTGATGCATCCGGATTCAGCAGTTTCAATAAGAAGAACTTCGATCCGATTGATGCATCCGGATTCAGCAGTTTCAATAAGAAGAACTTCGATCCAATTGACGCATCTGGATTCAGTAGTTTCAATAAGAAGAACTTTGATCCGATCGACGGATCCGGATTTAGTAGTTTCAATAAGAAAAACTTCGATCCCATAGACAGATCAGGTTTTAGTAGTTTTAATAAAAAAAATTTCGACCCTATTGATAGATCTGGGTTTAGTAGTTTTAATAAGAAAAATTTCGACCCCATTGATAGATCTGGGTTTAGTAGTTTTAATAAGAAAAATTTCGACCCCATTGATGGATCAGGGTTCAGTAGTTTTAATAAGAAAAATTTCGACCCCATTGATGGATCAGGGTTCAGTAGTTTTAATAAGAAAAATTTTGATCCAATAGATGCATCAGGATTCAGCAGTTTCAATAAAAAGAACTTCGACCCGATAGATAGATCAGGTTTTAGTAGTTTCAATAAAAAGAATTTTGATCCCATCGATGCATCTGGTTTTAGCAGCTTCAATAAGAAAAATTTTGACCCAATCGATGCTTCTGGTTTCAGTAGTTTCAATAAGAAGAACTTCGATCCGATAGATAGATCCGGTTTTAGTAGTTTTAATAAAAAGAATTTTGATCCTATCGATGGTTCAGGTTTTAGTAGTTTTAATAAAAAAAATTTTGATCCTATCGATGGTTCAGGTTTCAGCAGTTTTAATAAAAAGAACTTTGATCCAATCGATGCTTCTGGATTTAGCAGCTTTAACAAAAAAAATTTTGATCCAATCGATGCCTCCGGATTTAGCAGCTTTAATAAAAAGAATTTCGATCCAATTGACGCATCTGGTTTCAGCAGTTTCAACAAGAAGAATTTTGATCCTATCGATGGTTCAGGTTTCAGTAGTTTCAATAAAAAGAATTTCGACCCAATAGATGGTTCTGGTTTTAGCAGCTTTAATAAAAAAAATTTCGATCCAATTGATGCATCAGGATTCAGCAGTTTCAATAAAAAGAACTTTGATCCGATAGATAGATCAGGTTTTAGTAGTTTTAATAAAAAGAATTTTGATCCCATTGATGCCTCAGGTTTTAGCAGTTTCAATAAAAAAAATTTTGATCCTATTGATGCATCCGGGTTTAGTTCGTTCAATAAAAAAAATTTCGACCCAATTGACAGATCTGGTTTCAGTTCATTCAACAAAAAGAATTTTGATCCTATTGATAGATCTGGTTTTAGTTCATTTAACAAAAAGAATTTCGATCCCATTGACAGATCAGGTTTCAGTTCTTTCAACAAAAAGAATTTCGATCCTATTGACAGATCCGGTTTCAGTTCTTTCAATAAAAAGAATTTCGATCCTATCGATAGTTCCGGATTTAGTTCCTTTGTAAAAAAAAATTTCGATCCAATTGATAAGTCTGAAACAAAAGAAACTACACAAACCAAATACACCAAAAAAAACTTTGATCCAATCGATAGCTCAGGATTTGGTGGTTTCGTGAAGAAAAATTTCGACCCTATTGACAGATCTGGGTTCGATAGTTTTGTTAAAAAAAGAAGTGTACCATAGTTATAATAATACGGCGTTGACTATTTATTATTTATTTTAAAAAAATCTAAACATCTGTTAAATATTATATAACTTACGTTAAACATCATCAAATTAAACAACTATTTTTACTTGGAAACGTTTTGTTTTTTTCTTGTTTGTATTACAGAATATACATAAATCAAATTTTGTAGATAAAAAAAATTTAATAAAAAAGTTTAATTATCGTTTAAATAATCTTGTAAGTACTTAGATATTTTATAACAGCTTTTTATTACAAATAAAATGCACAAAATCAATTAACTTTTTAAGTAGTGTTTCATTAATTTACAGATTCTTTTAAAAAATGCCGTATTCAAAAAAATTAATAAAGGAACAGTGAAATACAATATAAAAACTTACACGATGAAATAACAACGGAACATGATTTCAATGCCACGCATTAGCGATGTGATATCCTAGATTGACGGCTTCATTATCCATAGTTGCATCTATTCGACAAATCAGTTGTGTTAAAAATTTGAAGGAATGAAAATCCCTTTAAAAAGTGGTGTAGAAATGAAAAACGCAGAAGTAAATCATAATTACCATACGTCTTGGCCAATTCATCTGAAAACAATAAATAATAATCACAATCGATAGCTGCGGGTCCGATTCCAATTCCATGAATTTCAATTAATCCAGAGAGATTTTCTGTCAATGGTTCCTTCAAATTAATAGTAATATTGCATCCATCGGCGGATCGAATAGTGAACGACAAGTTGTTCGGTAATACCTGAAATCCGTCATGTTTGATGAATGTTTGAAAAATATCAAGCATGTAGGCAGAATGGTACAATATTTTCGAGACATGGGGTAGAAATACGTCAAAGAAAAGCTTAAATACTTACTGCCTGAACTGTTCCAATCATGCTAACACGTTTCTGTATGCATTTTCCTAATAGAGAACCGTTGACTCTCATTGTAAGGTTGGTATTTTAAAAACTTATAGATTCGATATGGAGGAACATAAATTATACAACTTGATGATGAAAAATATTCTGTTTTTCAGTAGTTTGGACTAGAACAGTAAATTATTGCAAGTATATTCAGCGGATTGTGTAAAAGACAAAACAAAACTAAAATAAAAACTGCCCGAAAGAAAAATGAAAGCGGGAACGAAAATCAGAAAAATCTTATCACCACAACAATTTCCAAAGTTACTGTATTTTAAAATCGGCCTAAAAAAGTTTAAAAACTAGTTATTTTTTATTTCACAAGACGGCGCTGCCTAAATATCGTTATCATATTTCATTTCAGTTTTTATTTTTTTTTAATTTTTAAATTTTTAATTTTTGCAATTTCGTAGAATGATGGTGTTTTTTATTTGTTGTTTCAATTATTATGTAATCTTTAATTACTGAGATACGATACTGAAGAATGATTCTTCTACAAGAACTGAATTTCTGATTTCTGATACGATACTTTGCGAGAAATTCTTTACTTATATTCAGTTTTTATTGAAGAATGATTACATTATTGAAACCACAAATGAAGAAATTTATCACATTTTATTACAGTATTTAATTCGTTTCTCGTTCACAAATCGTTATAAAATTAATTACATTTCGCTTCCAATTCTTTCTTACACGCGAAACATTCGTTCTTCGTCAGAACTCTTTTGAGTGAAGAGTAAGTAATCTCTAAATTTTTATGCAAAGATTCGGGGTAATCGAAGTCTAACAAGGAATTTAAATCGTAAGTTTTCAGTTTACCGGCGTCGTTCAGAATTGAAAATCCACTCGTCTTCGTGCACAATATCAACTTCGAGTCGTCTAATTTGGATATCACCTCGTACAATCCGTTGGACAGAAGCAAAATGAAATATTTCGTGGTTTCGTAGTAAGACAGAAGATACGGTAACATCGGCAGCCAGTCTTTATTTTCGAAGATATTATTCTGCAACGATGAACTTTCGGGACCAATATTTACATCGAAAATATGCTTTAATATGGATAACTTATCCTTCAACGTCGTCGAGTGTTTCGAAATGGTATAAAATTTGACTTGCTTATCCAAAGTAACGTAGTACAAATTTCGTTGATTTGGTAATAATACCAGTATAGTTTTATCTTCGAATAAGACACCTTTCGTTCCATCGTTTAACTCGTATCCTATATGCTTGAATTTATTAGTTTTGATGACTTTGGTAATCCATACGAATGGATTCAGCATAGGGTATTCGATCTCATGATGAAACGATCTGGTTTTATCTTCGTATTTGGAAGGTTTATTGATGAGTTGCGAAATATAATTTTCATAATGTTTCAGGCATCTTCGGTAGCACTTGTTCTCGCAAAATTTACTATCAGTGATGTCGACTTTCCGAATGGCTTTTGGTTCCTTGAAAGATCCGATGAATTTAGGTTTCTCTACCAACGCGCTGACCGGTAAGGAATTTGGAGTGAAACCGTTCTTGAAGAACTCGCTGCTGAGAATCTGCCGAGCATTTGGTCTGTTGTCGGGATCCTTTTGGAAAATTTTCTGCACCAAGATGGACAAACTTTCGGGCATATCGGTTGGTAAATAGAATATGCAATTTTGAATATTATTATACAAAATTTTCTCATCTTTTCCCCGAAATGGAGTCCTACCGGTATACGTATGGTACAGGAAACACCCAACAGCCCAAATATCCACTTTATAATTATACCGGAAAACGGATTTGGTGATCATTTCTGGACTAATGTAATTAGGCGTGCCGTAAATATGCCGTTTATAGATCGTCTTCGACTTAGGACACAATACCGCCATCCCGAAATCGGACAATTTTAGGTTCATTTTCTCGTCTAGTAGCATATTTTGTGGTTTGATATCCCTATGCACCACGTTATTATCGTGCAAGTATTTCAAAGCTGACAACAACTGCTTGCAGAAAAATCGAACTTCGTAAATTGTCAACTTACCTCGCCTTTGAATTAACTCGAACATCGATTTATTCGGATAATATTCGGTGATTAGGCAAAAGTTACGAGGAGTTTCAATGCATTTCACAAAATTCACGATATTTTTGTGGCTCAATTTGCTCAATATCTTGAATTCTTGGATATTATCGAGTTGTTTTTCGTTGTGATGTTTATCTTTGGCGATAAATTTGCCGCAGTATGTGAGGTCGTCTCGTTTCAAGATGTAGGATTTCGAGAAGGCACCTTTGCCTAAATAATTCTCTCTGACGTATGTGTTATTGTCTGAATCTCGAATCAGCGATGTCATCTTCAAGTCGAACAGATTTCATTTAGCACAAAAATACACGAAAAATATTTACCAATTTTCACATTTTGCTGAAATTGAATTTTTTTTCCAAATAAGAGTGGTTTTTTGCATCATTGGGGGTTACAAATCTACGATGGATTTAGAAAATTTTCTCCATAAAACTAATTCAACAAACATGATCAAAACTAGCACGATAAATTTAGTAAATCAAATATTCCTAATTTTAAAAATTCATGGTGATAACGATTTCGCAAATTTATTTTTTCAATCATGAAATTCGCAAGTGTTTAAAAACCATATATTTTCGAAAAAAAATAGATAAAAAAGAACAATGAAACAAAAATAAACACGTAATGGACAAAAAATGGCACATTTTCTTAATAAAGTAATTAATTTACTTAGGCAAAAAATCAAGTTTTTTAATTTTTAGGTAATATCACAAACAGTTAAGTACCTACCTATAACAACGTGTCTCTCATAAATTCAGAAATTTAATTTAAATCGAGATAATCGAGTTAAATAACTTGTCTTTGAGTTAGTTGATAATAATGTCCTTCCATTGCTAATAATTCTTTATGGGTACCTTTTTCAATTATTTTACCTTTCTGCATTACATAAATTTTATCAGCATTCTGTATCGTTGATAGACGATGGGCAACTATAATGCAAGTTCTTCCTTTTTTGGCAATATCTAAAGCTTCTTGAACAATCTGAAATTCAAAGTTTTATTTTTAGTCAGAATCTTTCATTTTTTTTTTTTTTGATATTTGACTTATTTGGAGTTTAGACTTACTTTTTCGTTTTCTGTATCCAATGCTGACGTCGCCTCATCTAACAGTAATATTTTTGGATCACGAATTAGTGCCCTGGCAATGGCAACTCTTTGCTTCTGTCCACCAGATAACTGAATTCCACGTTCACCAACCACAGTATCATATCGCTGAAAAAAATTAATTGTTCGGTTGATTATCAAAATTGTATTCAAAGAATAAAATACTTTGTAATAACGTACTTCTGGTAGATTCATGACGAAATCGTGAACATTGGCTAATTTGGCGGCTCTAACGACTTTCTCAAAAGATACCTCTTTTTCTAAAGAAATGGCTCCATAAGCAATATTATCTTTGATCGAAATATCGAAAAGTATAGGTTCCTGGGTAACTAGACCGATTTTCGATCTTAAATGGGCTAAATTCAATGTACGAATATCGTATCCATCGACTTTCTGAAATTAGTAAATATTTTGTGAGTTGATCTTATTCGATATGAAGGGATGCTAGCGATGAAATGAAGATTTCCTTTGTTATACGTACAATACTTCCTTCTGAAGGGTCATAAAAACGTTCTAACAGTGATATGATTGTACTTTTGCCACATCCAGATTCTCCAACCAAAGCCAAGGTTTTTCCAGCTTCGACGCTTAGATTTAATCCTCGCAGTACTTTTACGTTTGCTCGAGTCGGATATGAAAAATGTACTTTCTTAAATTCTATTCGACCTTTAATATCCTGGAAAAAGTTTAAAACAAAATTTATGTATCGAAAATTTATTAGATAGGTAGTAGATCAATGAACGAGTTGGGGTGCTTTGAATTTTGAAAGCTTACGTTGAGGGTAGTTATTAAGTAGGTACCGTTTAGAAATAAAATTCCCGAAAAGTTTTTTTTTTTAAATAAAATTTAAAAACCTCACATTTCAACAAGATACGACCCTTAATCAAATAAAGAGCTCAAACTCCCGAAATTTTATTTTCAAAGGAAAATGTACGACTCAAGGGTACGAGACTTCCATAAATCAAAAAAATTCCCATGCTCTGATGTTTAATATAAAACACCCAAACCCAAGAATAGGTAAATATTTCAATTCGATTGCAGCCTAATTAAGTATCTAAAACACCTACATACCGGTTTTATGCCCAAAGGAGACGTAGAATCAATTTCAGATTTTCTCGTAAGTAAATAATTCAGCAATCTCATTGATGTTCGAGCTTTAGTATAATCTTGAATATAAGAAAAAGCATTGCCTATGGATACGGCGCACAGCGACAGGGCGAAGAACACTCTAAATTAAAAAAAAAAAAATCGCCAATTTATCGAATCAATTAAACACTTCGACGATCAAAGTAATTGCGAGTGAAAAAATACTTGTAAATATCGTTTGTTTGCATTTCCCCTGTTTGGACGAAATAACCTCCAGCTCGAAATGCTAAAGCATACATGTAAAATGTAATTGCCTGCGTTGCTGCGTATAAAACCGAGTAAATTAAAGCTTGCTTTTTTGCTTCCCTGAAAACATACATACACGTTTAGACAGATAATTTACTTTCGAATAAAAAAATAATTGAATAAATAGAAACCTGTAGGGCATTTCTAGATTTTCCGAATATAAAACAGCGAATAGTTTTTCTTGTCCTAATGCTTGAACTGTTCTGATATTTCTTACAACTTCTGAAGTTATCTGTATGAATCAAATTTATTTTTAGTACCTGTATTCTCACTTTAGAATGGGCTAATTCTGAGAGTGAATAGATTTGCCGATCCAGTGATTTGAAGGCATCAATATTTTCCCTCAAGTCATTTCTATTTTTTTATGGACTTACTCGACCAGCCTCGTCCATTAATTTCGAATCCCTAGCTTGATACTGTTTCAGTAAAGATTGCTGCTTGAATGAAGCCCAGATGATAATTGGAACGCAAAAAGTCAATATTAAAGCTAATTTCCACCCGCATATGTAGGCGATTAAAAAGGCACCAACTAAGGTGACAGCTGAAGCGATAACTTGTCCAATTCGTAATCCTGCTGCCTGTAAAATTCAACGCTTGATAATTTATCGAAAAAATTAACTGGCGAAAATTAATTTGAGCTTACCGCCTTAATTAATGGAGCATTTCGAGCCAAACGATTCACCAATATTCCCGGCGAAGAAGTTTCCAAATCAAACCATCCTACTGGCTGTCTTAGAATATTTTCGAAAACCAACAATCTAACTCTAGCGATGACTTTTTCATTCGCTGTTGTGGCTCCTTTCGCCTGTGATTTTGAATAGTGTAAAATTTGAAAATCTGAATTTAATCTGTGTAATTTATTGAATTTACTTGACAGAAGAAGGCTACTGCTGTGAATAAAGAAAGCAAAATGAACATATTTGTCCAAAATCTTGTGGCTTCAACTAATTCAATGCCAGTTTTCGTGAATACCTATCAAAAATATAAATAATCACGGTTATAAAATAGGTAGGGACCTAGACGATGAAAAATGATAGATACTTTTTTTCTAAATATCAAATTATCACTAAAATGGAAATATCTTGTTAAGAAATCAACTTACAGTAAATATTTGTCCATAATACAAAGCAAATATCGGCATAATTGCTCCTGAGCAGGCACAACCGGTAAAAGCCATCAACAGCCATTTCCATTCCAATTTGTGTAGTTTCAAGAGTTCCCAAAGTGAAATTTCCTTTTCGATTTCCTGTTTAAAAAATATTTTCAATTGATTAGATTTCCAGATTTCCAGAAACTGTTAATTTCTTTTTTGAAAATTATCGAAAATTGATGAAGAATTTGACCTACTTCTGGTTGACTGAAAAGTGGGGCCTTTTTTTCTTCTTCTGTTGTGCTTGTGCTTAAATGTATAAAAAAAATTAATAGGTAACGAAATACCTTTTCACTATTATTTTAAAAAATTAAATGATTGTATTAAGTACCTAAAACGTTTTCTTCTCAACGATGTGCTAGGTCCTTTCTCCTTTTGTCCTTCTTCTTTCTATTAAAAATAATTAAATCCACCGATAATATTCGTGATATGACTAGAATTGTTTTTAAGTTACTTAGTAGGTATGGTAGAATTTAGGTACCGGCTTCTCAGGCTGTGATTCATTTTCTGGATCTTCTTCTTCGTCGCTGTAGAGTATTTCTCGAGTCTCTCTAACATGAGTTATCACTGTTTCATATTCCTGCAATAATTAATTACGTAGGAGTACGTAGTGCTTATTTTAATGCGTTCTGGTTATAATTCAAATGCAGAGACGAAAATTAATTTCATATCTTACATCATCTTCATTGTCATCTGATAATGTCTCGTGTGATACATCGCGATCCAAAACTTTCCAGTTGGGTTTTTCATCGTCTTCTTCTTCATCGCTGTTAAAAATGAACGAAAAAAATATTCGAATAATTTGAGCCAGAAAAACAAAATGAAAAAGCCATGAATTTTTACTCCAAATTTTCTTGATTGAAGCCTCCTTCTCCGTCTGTTGAAAAATTAATTTTATAGCCCTGTTAAATCAGATAAATTCATTGATAAAATAAAAAGCTCTATATGATCGTAATTTAGATTTTTTTTTTGCCAACGAGTACATACTTCTTCATTGTTATCTTTCAGTTCCTGTAGTAATTGTTTAGGACGCAATTTCGATCTATCTTCTTCGGATACTTCACTGGAAATGATTCACAATTTATTAATATTTTTTTGCTTTTTGGAACAAGATACGTATCTCAATCATCAGCAGTAAAATTTTGGACCAAAACGAAAATCGACAATTGGAAAGTACAAAATTTCAGGTGCTACCTAGGTACCTAGACCTACTACCTACCTAGTTCAATGTCCTATAAAATATTAAAGTTTGATTTAATCGAAGAAAAAAGAAATAAAATTTTTCTGTATTACTTATAAAATATTTTTGCTCTATTATATTCGATTGGGATACACTTAAAAAATGTTTTGGAGCCTCGAGGAAGTAGATTACTCTTGTGACCTATTTGATCGATTAAAATTTTCAGAAATTCGTAAACATATGCCAGTTCTAATTCTTACTTGTATGTATTTTTGACAGAAAATTTTCGTAGAAAAAAAAAGGATTTTGAAAATTTGAAAAATTTACAATTTGAGAAAAGAATTTGGGCACTTGAAATTTTGAGCATGGAGTTCCTATAAGATGACCTTTGATTTATTTTTGTTTTGGCCCAAAGTTTTACTGCCATTTGAGATATTTCTCTCGTAAGTAGGTTTATGACTTGGTTAGATGAGAGGAAAGAGAGGAAAGGGAGGGGAAATTCCTGACTAAAAATTACCTATGACTAAATCTACACGAAAGAGGCTTCAGGCACGAACTTAAAAATACCCTGCGAAGGACTGAATCGTTTTTTTCAATTGTATGATTCAAGTGGTCCACTTGCTTTTTTCCAAGTTCGAAATTTTTCATTTTTTTTTCGGAGTTCGAATTTTTTCTCGACTACTTTTTTTCAAAATTTAAATTTTTTTAGAGTTCAAGAAAAAATTAAAACGCTGAAAAAAATTTTAATTTGGAAAAAAAATAGTCGAGAAAAAATTCGAACTCTGAAAAAAAAAATAAAAAATTTCGTACTTGTAAAAAAGCAAGTGAACCACTTGAATCAAAAAAAAAAAAAAAAAAAAAACGATCCAGTCGTTCGCAGGGTATTTTTAATTTTACAAAGAATTTTTAAAAAAATTAATTTGAAATCCATATTTTGCTTCCAAATGTAACTTGAAGATGCTTGATGATCAAAAATCGAAAAATTGAAGTTTTCCAAATGAAATGATTCCACTTGAAGGACCCAATAATGAAAACAAAATACAACTCAATCAAAGTTCAAGATGTGAAATTATAAGGCTAAAATATTAGGTACGTGCAAAACGTTACTTTGCATGAAAATCTGAAAAAAAAAAAATCTCCTTGACAAATCCTTGGGAAGTTTATGAAAATTTCAATTTGGGGTGATATTAATGCGATTAAAATTATTTCAGTGCTTCAAATTACCTTTGAATTGATACATTTTGAGTCACAATTTCAATGCTTAAATTTTCGATTTCCTAAAATGCGGTTTCTGATCCCATTGTGATCCCCATTTTGTAAACCCCCAAGATAAAAGTTGAAAATTTTGATTTTTTTTTCATTTCAAATTTTGGGGTTTTGAAGACCTTTTTGAAGCTATTGCGAACGGGATACGATTTTCTAACTTTTTAATTCAGATTTTCTGAAAAATTTCGGACTTTGAAATTGAAAAAAAAAACACTTAAAGTTTCGATGTTTTAGGGCCATTTTTGGCACATTTGGGGTCGTGATATAACCTTCAAATCAACCATTTCAATTTCCTGGTAAAATTATCCAATATACCTAATCAAAAATAATAAAATGCAAGAAAAAAGTTTTGAAGCGAGATCTAGTTTTTAAAATCAAGCTTAAAAATTTCATATGCAGAAATAGAAAAAAAAAATTTCGAAAATTATTTTTTGCATTAGGTACTCCTCTCTTCAAATCATCTCACATGCTATTTAATTTCAGTTACTTACGTAGGAGTAGGGCTCTCATCGTTTGTTTCATCTGCACTGGTAGCACTAGCACTTTCAATATCTGTCGATTCGTTCGATTTTGTTTGAGCAGTTACGAGATTATAATACAAAGATCGTTTTTCCATGAGTTCGTCATGTTTTCCATTCTCATAAACAGCCCCATCCTATAAAAAAAGTTATACCTTATGAAAAATGTTCATGAGTCGAATAATCTCACGAATTAATTTTTATTTTGAACCTTCATCACGTAAATATTATCTGAATTTTTAATCGTTGACAATCTGTGCGCAACAATGATCGTAGTTCTTCCTCGCATCGCTTTTTCCAGCGCTTCTTGTACGACACCTTCACTGTGAGCATCCAAGGCACTGGTGGCTTCATCCAAAAGTAAAATTTTTGGATTTCTCACCAAGGCTCTTGCAATAGCTATTCTTTGCTTTTGACCACCGGATAATTGAGAACCGGTATCTCCAACCAAGGTATCGTAGCCCTGAAAAAAAATCAATGAAGTTGCACGTGCTGTTTACGAGTTGTCGATAAAAAAATTATTGCATTTCTACCATTGGCAGTTTTGTAATGAATTCGTGAGCGTTGGAATTTTTGGCAGCGTCGATGATTTCCCAAAATGACACATTTTCTCGTCCATATCGAATATTTTCAGCGATTGACACTCCGAATAGAACTGGTTCTTGAGAAACCAGTCCTACCTGTCGTCTCCACCAGTTGACGTTCAATTCGTTGATGGGAATGTCATCGATGCAAATTGAACCATGCTGGGCATCGTAGAAACGTAACATTAATCCGACAATTGTACTTTTGCCAGCACCACTTGAACCCACGATTGCGACTGTGTTTCCTGGTTCGATTTTCAAGTTTAGATTTTTCAGAACCTGGAAATTTAAAAATAGACGTGTTTAGGTTTTGAAAAAATCGTAGCGAGGTTTCTATTCTGATTTTTTAATCACCTGGACATTTGAACGAGATGGATAACAAAACGATACATTTTTAAATTCGATGTTTCCCACTATCTGGTCGAGTTTTCTACCTTCATCCGAATACGGGTCGATGGTAACTTGACGTGACATTATTTGCTTTATTCCGGCCATTACGCCTACAGCAGTTGATACGATATTGAAGAAAGGTAAAGCGTTACCGATTGAAAATGCCCCTACGACGACGCTGAAAAATACCTGAAATTTTCAAACATGTTGAAAATTAATTCGTGAAAATTTGAAAAATATCTGTAAAACGATAATTTAGTTAAATGATGCTTACTGTAAATACACTTCCGGGTGTAGCGACTCCAGCTTGAACCAATTTCGAACCGTACCAAAATCCTAGACCATACGCAGCGTACATTAGAGCAAATGTGATAGCGATACAAACCGCAAACACGTTATATTTGCTCATTGCAATTTTACGGCCAGCTTCTAGTGCTACACCGTACCTAAATATTCAAAAAATGACAAAAAATGATGAGATGATTAGACTTTTCCAAACAGAAGTGAAAAAATACGCTTTGGATTTTGAGAAAATTTTGCGAGGTAATTTTTTTCGAGTGGAAGACCTTCCGAAAAAATTTTGAGTTATTTTGCCAACCCAAAAGAGCCTGGAGCTCAGGAACCTGTTGAGTGGGTAGATTTTTGAAAAAAAAAAACAACCATTTTTGCCATTTTTTAGAAAGTGCTAGGTGCTGAGGACCTTGGTTAGACCCAAAAAATTCGATTTCAGTTTTTACAGCTTCTTGAACCATTGAGCTCGAAGTTGAATATCATTTTTTGTCGTCTTCGAGGAGATTGAAAAGTTTCAAATGGTCTCATTCCATGTCAACTCGACCAGGGTTTGATCTCCGATTTTTAGATTTCACTCAAAATTTTTTAGGAGATTTCCTCGATGGTATAATGAAGAAAACGCTCGGTTCTAATCCTTAGGGGTGGGGGAGGGGTGCTGGCCCTTGTAATTTTTATAATGATGGAGATTTTTGTTTTTGCAAATCCGCTCAACTTTTAAAGGGCTCATTTGTTGGGTTCAAGATGAAACGGTTTGTGCAGTTTTGTAGTGAATTGAAATCAGATTCAAAACAGATAATTTCATTTTGAAAAGTTCGAATTTGAACTTTTGTGGGGAAAGCTCAACTTTCATAATGAATGTAAAAGGTGAGGGCTACCATTTAAAAAATTGAAAAAATTACTCTAAGGAGAACGTTTCATGTGATTTTCAAAAAAATAGGAATTATTTTCAAAATGGAATCTCGTCACCCTAAGGAGGTACAGGGGGTCTTAAATTTTGGTCAAAATTTTTAAAAATGGAAAAAGTATCGCAACGCATTGATTTCTACTAATTCAAAGACGCGGAGTTGTAATAAGTAAGTAGTCAGTTTGTCCATTTGACACCCCCACCCCTGAATGAGGTAAGAATTCGAAAAAATTGATATGGCGTGTGACATGTCGTTTGTTTGGGTTTTGAGGGTGCTGAGTTCGAATATTTGTCAATTTTTTGATTTTGACCCTTCGATGCCCTCCTAACCTTCTAATTTTGAAAAAAATCATGCAAAAAAAATGAAAATTGCGTTCGAGTAAATCATCGAATATCGACTTATTTCTTGATTTTACCCCCTTCCCCTGCTGTAATCGAAAGATATGTACGATTAATTGGGGAGGAGGTAGGTTAGAGCAGGGGAAAATGGGTAAAATCGAAAAGTAAGTCGATATTCGAATTCTACGACCTCAAATTAATGACAATCGCTATTTTAATTATCAACTTAACATACTTTCCCCCAAAATTGGGGGAGGCTAGGGGTGCATTGAAGGATCAAATCCAAAAAAAATAAGCAAATTTTTCAACTCAGTTCCATCAAATACCTAACAAACGACAGGTTGAACGTTATTTTTCATTTTTTCGAATTTTGACGACCCCTATCAAGGAGGCTGATAGGGGTGTTCAGAGGGGTAGATGAAAAAACCAAGTACATATTCAAATTCTGCATATTAAAATTAGTAGAAATCGATGTGCTATTTTACTTTTCCAATTTTTTTTAATTTTTGGTCAAATTTATGGACCGTAGGTACCCAATGGGTTTGGAGATCCCATCTTGGAATTTCTTGGTTGAAAAAAGGTAATGAAGGGCTATTTACTTCAATTTTTTCAGATTCTTAAATGGTAGCTTTCATCTATTGTTTTTATCATAAAAGTTGAATTTCGCCACCAAAGTTCAACTTTGAGCTTTTCAAAATGTGATTATTGATTTCAAATTGTCTATCAATTCTCTTTCAGACCCCGCAAACGGTTTTCTCCCAAGTACAACCTATCTGGATGTATGAGCTTTCAAATTTAGACAATTTTGCTAAAAATCGTGTTGCGTAAAAATTTCGAGCCCTCCACCCGCCCCTTTTGAGGGTGAGGGAAAAATTATCGTGATTTTGTAAATAAATCAAGGAGAACTGGTAAAAAAAATGGGCGAAATGGGAAGACCCGACTTAATTTTTCTCCCGTTTAAGTAGGTTTAGAATAGCCCATTTGAATTTGGTTACAATTGAAAATCAAGTGGTTGTAGAATGCAAAAAATGAATAATTCAAGATGGTATAAACATTCAAATTGCTCCTTGTGAAAGGACACATGAGGCTGTTTTACGGATCTCTGTAGGTTGGTGAGCGATTTTTTTTTTCATCCGACGTTTTTTTTAACTTCAAAATTTTTCTTGACGAAGTCTAAATTTTTTATGAAATTTCTTTTCAACTTCAATTTTTTTGACGTGTTCTAAATGCTTTTCCAAACCTTAAATTTTTTGTCAAGGTTACAAAATGTTTTCAACGTCATAGACACTACAAATTTGTAAAACAAGCCCCGGAGTCAGGTCAGTTCTTCAAGTCAAAAATTTTTTCCAGACAATTTAAAAAATTTTAACTTTGACAAAAAATTTGAAGTTGATAAGAAATTTTGTAAAAAAAATTTAGACCTTGTCAAGAAAAATTTTGAAGTTGAAAACATTTCGACCTCGACAAAAATTTTGAAGTTGGAAAAAAATTTCGATCTCATCAAGAAAAATTTTGATGTTGAAAAAAAATCGTAAAAAATTTAAACCTCGTCGAGAAAAATTTTGTAGTTAAAAAAACCGTCGGAATGTGGACTTTAAAAAAAAAATCGCTCACCAACCTACGGAGATCCGTAAAACAGACTCTCGTTGAAAAACGACCGATGTCTCCAACAGGTGGCACTAATGAAAATGAGCAAAAAAATGACGTATTTGTTCCTAAAATAATATCACTTTGAAGTTCCCTAGAGCTTTGTCATCCTTTGGGTGGGTAGGAGGAGGGGGGTGAAAGATTTTTTTTCTAGACCACGCTCAGAGTAAATTATCTACTTCATAAATTTTCGTCAAAACCCGAAATGTTCCACTCTTCTCTTGGAGAGATATAAACAATTATTGAATTTTCTTACTTCTTTATACTCAATGAAAATCCGCAAAAAGCTTGAACAGTTTTTATATTGGATAAGGCTTCTTCAGCAACGGCTCCGGCAGCAGCATATTTTTCTTGTTCCCTGGCTCCCGAAAGCGCTGCAAACTACGCAATAATATTTTACATTGATAATGAAATCGCATTCAAAATCCATTAAAAGGTAATTCTCACTTTAGCAGAATAAGCTGTCAAGCCAATGAGAAATGGTCCTACGCACAATGTGACTAATGTTAAAGGTAAATTGACGTACAAGCCAACGGCAACTCCCGAAATGAATGTCGCTATGTATTGTATAATCATCACGCATTTGTACCCGGTTCCATCTCGTATTCTTTCCAAGTCACTAGAATATAAAATTTGAGGTTAGGTAGGATAAAGGGTGTATACTTTACACCTGAAGTTTGTTATTTATTGATGTAGAGACTAGAGAATCGCACAGCAAAGGTAAGAAATAAGTTGCCCATTCAATTATACCTACCTAGGTATATCTGCTCAAGGGAGAATTTTTCAAAACTTGCTATAGGTAATTCTAATTGTGGTTTATTAAATGTGTAGGAGTTCAGCTTTACCAAACTTACTCGGATAATTTATTTGGTAAGTTTCCATTATCGTTCGTGTCGTACCAGGATATATCCTGACGCATAATTTGCGAAAAGTAAAGTTTACGCATACTATGGACCTGATGTTCGCTAACGTATTCCCAACACATAGTCTGAAATCATACGTCCAAATAATTAAATACTTCGGCGTGGAAAATTATTTTCATTTATTGGTTGAATTTTTTAAAAATTTTCCACGTCTACAGATAAATATTTAGAATCAAAAACCCGCAAGTCAAGTTTTATTCAAAGGAAGCTTTGAATGAGAAACATTGACCTTAATACAACACAAGGCTCTGATGATCTGTTTATTCACGTGATTAAAAATAATTTATTAGACTGTCTATTCATCTCATTTATCTGGCGTTGTACAATGTTACCTACTCGTGTACTAATCTTCTCGAGTAATGATAAAACTTGTGTTGCAATGAGATAAAAATGCATAAATTTAGATAGGTACCTTCTTACAATTCATTCAAGATGACGTTAAAAAAAAGGTAGAGTAGATTATTAAAAAAGATCAATAAGGTGAGAATATTTACCTGTATGAACGAACAAATCATCATAATGGTACCAATTATCAAATAAATGATTAGATATTTGTTCAAGTTGTTGTTGAATTCCCGGACAGTCATGGGTACGCTACCATTCCTGAAATATAAAATTCCAGCATTTGAGAGACTTTGAAATACCCATAAAATGAAATCTGAGAACGTCTATTTTAATATACCCGTATGCTCCATTTTGCCATAAATCTCTCTGAGGTAATTCTGCTTTGAAAATCTCGCGGAGCACGTATACCACCTCATAAACAATCGTGCTGCAAAAAAACAAATACTTGTGTAAATTTGTGTGTTTTTCAAAGCAAGAATTCACGGTCAACATAAAACAAACAATAGGAAGATGTAAAATGTAATGTAAGAGCTCAAACTAAGTATCTCCTTTATCAAAATTGCTCAATTTTTCCGATACTAAGCAGATAGGTAGATAGTAGGTAGTTGTATACCTAGATGAATTAATGGAATTTTGAGAGAAAAACATTTTTAGCTACTTGAAATTTTATTGTTAAAAATGGTTGAAAATGATCATTTGAAAAATGATATCCCAGATTTTTCGGTAATTTTTTGGATTTCCCCTCTCTTTTCAAGGTTTGATTTTTATAAATTTTATTGTACTACTCTCTTAATTCTTACTTTGATCGTTTTTGTTTATTTAGATAAATCAAGAAGTCCTTTAGGTATAAAAAAATTCACCTCTGACCATCGTGTAGGATTTAAATTTTGTTTTTAAAATTTTTTTATTTGGAAATCGAAAGAATATTTTTCAGTCAAAAAATGTTGAAATAAAATTCATGAGGATAAAATTTGAACGATGCATAAATTATTTTTAAAGCGGAAAAAATTTGAGAAAATGATTTCGAAAGTTGAGATAAATTTTAAAGTTTGAAATTCTAAAATTCAGATTCGCATAACAAAAAAATTACAGCTTAAAAATGTTGAGAAAATCAGTTTATAAGGATGGAAAAAATTGAGAGAATAATTCATCGATGAGAAGTATTTCCGATTATGATGGGTTTTTAAAAATTTGGATCTACAAGCTTAAAAGAAATACATTCGGAAAAAATCACGGAAAAAATTAATTTCAAGTTGAGAAGAGCTTTTGAATTCTTTAAAAATTGATTTATGTAGTTACGAAAATTCAAGCTTTGAAATAATTTTGATGAAGTACGTTCAAACTTGGAGATTGAGGAAAACTTTCACAGATGAAATTGAGAAAATTGATTTAAAGACAAAAAAATGAGAAAATGATTTCAAATCGAGGAAAATGTTTTAATTTGAAAAATTATTTAAAAATTTGGATCCACGAATGGAGAAAAAAATTTCACAATTCGGAAAATTTCCAATTTTTGAATTATAAATAAAATTCAGTGAAGAATTTTGAAAAAAAATTGAGCCAAGATTTTAGAATTTTAATGTTTTCCAAAAAAAAAAATGGGTCGATATTATCAAAAAATTCATTTTTGCCAATTTCCTTCGCTGCTGCAATAAGTGTAAGTCGAAATGGCCTTTGAAATTAATTCGCCCTTAAAGCTCTAGACTTTGGGGTCGAAATGTCCCCAGATAGGACCCATACTGTGTTGCCTCATCAAGAATACCTATTCAACCGATGGTCCAAAGAAAACCATTTTTAAATCTAACGAAACCTGAACGAAATTTGAAGGGGAAAACAAAAGACTCGTTTATTTTTGCGAAAAAATTGAATTCATCCGTGAAGGGAGAGCATCCTTTCGTAATTATGAAGTTTCAGAAGATACTTGAAAAGCTATCCTTGACAATTTCCAGAAATAAAATTACAACTTTCCGAAAATATTTTTCTATTTTCTTCACTGTGGTGGTTTAGGAAAAAAAGGACTTTAGTACTAAAAAAAAAACAGAATTCTGAAAAAAAATACGTTTGAATGAAATGAACTTCTGCTTCTACCAAATTTCAATTTTAGGGCACGGTTTGAAGTCTGGCGATCATAGGGGATCGTTTCAATCGATTTTTTTTAGAGGTATCTGAGCCCGAATCCGAAAAAAATTACTTTTGGTTTTATTGAAGTGAACTTTTTGTAAATTTTTTTTTGAATAAAATTTTGAGAATTACTGGTACCTACTAAATCTCAAATTTTGTGCATTTTTTGAAGTCTGGGGACCTTGGGAATGGTTTTAGTCGATTTTCAAGGGTTATCTGGACTCGAATCCGAAAAAACTTACTTTCGATGAAATGAATGCTAAGATCCCTTTTTTCGTAAACCACCAGCATGCTTTCTTTTAAGAAGTTTATATGAAATAGGTTGGTATCTTTGTCCAAAAAATGCAAAAATGTTGCATCAAACTCGAAAAAATTCAAATGATTTATCTTTTTTGCAACTGATGGTAGTAAATAATTGGTAATTGTAGATAATAGGGCGAAAACTTACTGATTTTCCGTTGTTATTGGTACAAGACGTTCATCAAAATTGATTGCCACCGGATCAGCGTGTGATGCCGCATTTCTCAACGTAGCATTTATGACTGCATCTGATACCAAGCCCTAATAATTCAAAATTTTTGTTATCAATTATGTATACCTAGGTACTCATTGCATAATATAGAATTTGATATCAAAAATTTTGAAATTGTACGTTATCACTATTCATCGTACATTTTCGTGAAATTTTTTATAATTTTGAAAAAAAATAAGATCAGAAAACGAACTGTCTTTGGTACAAAATTTTACTTGTCAATTAGTTAGCTGTCATTTCCAGTCACTGGATCTCTATTTTTTCCAATCCAAAAAATTAGAATTGGTGGGATAGGAGACGAGAGTTGTACTACTGGATTGGTGCGAAACCGCAGATTCAGAGTTGCAGATATGTATACAGCGAGCTTTGAGAGGTGCAGAGGAGAGGAAAATACCGGATATGAATAGATGAATAGAGATAAGAAATATAGGCACGCAGTTGGAATTTTTTTTTCTCGTTTATTGAGGCGAATGATTTTCATCAAAAAAACAAAAAAGCGAATGATTTATCAATTATTTTCTCATGAGAATGAGGGAGGATATTCTTCAGCTTGAATATCTACTTTTCTCTTTTGATTGGTTTTTTTGTCTCCGTTTTTGGACCGGATAAGTGCACGATATTGTGTCTATTTCCTACTCCGCCTTTCCCAAACAGCGTAAACTATGAATAAATTAATCTTAATTGTTGTTTTAAAAAATCCATAACTCACTTGAGTTGCCTGGTTGAGGAAAATATTGGTCATTCCTCCAAAAAATAATCCAAGAATAGGCAAACATGATCCAGAAAGTATACTGAACAGGGCACCGATAATTAAACAGGTTCTGTCCCATTTCGTGGTATATTTGAACTAATTAGAAAAATAAAAAATACATTAGGAGTCCGTAGATAATTTAAATTACCTATACTGGAAGGGCTTTAATAAGCGTAGTAATTTTGATTTCTCAGACGACCTTTTGAACTCTGCGTTCATGTTTTTCGTACCAGGTATCTACATAGATCTAGGTAGCTAGAAGTACCTATCTAAGGTTGCTTTTTTCCAACATTAAATTTTTTATTCTCGTAAAAATGTTTAATGATGAGAAAAATGATAATTTTAAGAAAAACATAACGTTATCGGAAAGAATGATAACGCATACAAATTAATCGAGCTCGTTTCACGAATTCTTGAATACCTAAGCGAGTGGTATATTAATTAGTCTCGAAGATAACGAGTGAATTTTTCATCATTTTTGGCAATTCTCGTATAATTTATGAAGAATTTTTTCCCCCAGAATGAAAATAAATGAAATTTGACGTTCGTATCATTCATGCTTTGCAATACATTTTCACTCATCGTGATTTTGATATCACTTCGGTACATAAAGATAACGAGTATTATTTATGTACTGAACTTACCAGATGAAATATACTTGTGGTTTCCTCTTTTTTCTTCTTTTTGTTTTTTTTCTCGCTAAAAACAATTTTAAAAAATTAGATTCAACTTTTTTCAAAGCTGTTGACCTATACCAAATTACAATTGAATTGAATCTCCAGCGTCAATACTTTTTAAGTTTTCATTATCCAATGATAAAATATGGTACCAAGTATGTTCCTCTTATGTTTACTGTGCAATTAACGATTTATTTAATGAAAAGTTGAATTCCGCCGCAACATTACCTATCTACGAGTAATATTATAATTTTTTAAATATCTTCGCGGATTTCAGAAAAAAAACCTACTATCTGGTTAGATACATCGGTTACATGAGATGAGAGCTAGTCAACACGTTTAATTCATTAAAAACAAGTAAACACTTACGTAATTTCAATTACGGATCCATAATCTGCACTCTGTTCGTTTTCCAGTAGTTTTGACGATTCTCCAGTTTTAAAAACCATTTTCACAATAATTTTTTCAACAAACTGGATCAAAATTGGTCTTTTAAATCAACACCCGTACATTGATAATTCGTTTTAATGCACCATTATTACACTCGATAACACGAAAAAGTTTGATATAAGTGTACTTAGCACACAACGTTGCTTCTTGCTTGTTAGAAGATAACGCATGTAACTAGGTATACCAGTGTGACCAGACTTTTCGACGATCAAATCGCCAACTTGAGAATTTCAAGTCGCCCATTAGTCGCCCAACACGATTTTGTCCAAAATTTCCTAATATTTAATCATTTTGACCCATGATTTTTTTTCAGCATATCGCAATAATTGTAACTATGTTTATGCCCGAGCGAAGCGAGGGCAAAGCTTTGGAAAAATTCGATTTTTAATGTCCAAAAAAGGCATTTCTTTCCCTATTTTAATCAATAACACGCCAAAATCCACTAAAATCTGAAATCGCCCAATTGGCGACTAGTCGCCAGAGGTAATTTTTGGTCGCCGATTGACCTTCTCAAATCGCCCAATTGGCGATAAATCGCCCAATCTGGGCACACTGAGGTATACTGATTAAAACACCAACCCGAGTTATTTTAGTATTTTTAAACCGGTTACTGAAAATAATTCGACCTTCGTCGTGGTAGGATAGAATCAATGCGATGCGTCAATAAAAATTACCATATTTATCCAATTCAATTTATAAAAAATTGTAAATAATTTTTTTACCATTCGGAACTTCCGTGAATGGATTTCTAATGTGCGTACAATTATCACAATTTTAGAAAACTTTTTATTTAAAAAAGAAACGCATATATTTTTCAAATAAAAATAAATTTTTTGGAAATTGAAAATTCATAAAAATCGCAATTTAAAATTATGTTTTAATAGAAAAACAAACATAGATAAATAAAAATGTAAAAATTGACTCTTAATTGGTAACCTAAGTAAATATTTACAATTATACAAGCGTGTGTAATTTATTTATACATAAATATAGGTACAAGTTGAAAGAGATCGTTGCAAAATTTGAAATTTTTCATAAGATAATTTTGCCATTAAATTTGCTGTCTTTCGGTTAGTTTGAAATAGTATCCTTTTTTGCTGACTAAATCTTCGTGTGTTCCGTGTTCTATTATTCTACCTTTATGCACAACGGCAATAACGTCAGCATTTTGTATGGTAGATAAACGATGGGCTATTGTGATACAAGTTCTGCCTTCTCTTGCTTTATCCAATGCTTCTTGCACAACCTAAAATGAGAAAAAATCATCGTAAAAATTAAGTAGGTACATAGGAAATATTAAAAGGCTACCTACCTTTTCACATTCTGTATCTAAAGCCGAAGTTGCTTCATCTAACAATAATATTTTTGGATTTTTAATTAATGCTCTGGCTATTGCGATTCTTTGCTTTTGACCGCCTGATAACTGAGTGCCTTTTTCACCGACCATTGTATCATAACCCTGAAAAATTAAAACGAAATTAATTTCTTGTCTTGAAAAAAAAAATTATTTTGAATAAGAAATTGGTCAAATACTGGGACGATTTTTTCACCTGAGGTAAAGATGCGACAAAGTTGTGTATATTGACACTTCTAGCTGCTTGGATTACTTTTTGCATAACAATAGTTTCGTTCTCAGTTGCTAATAGACCATATGCGATGTTATCTTTAATAGATCGATCAAAAAGATTCGGTTCTTGAGTGACGATTCCGATATTGCGACGTAAATGATGTAAATTTATGGTAGAGATATCATAGTCATCAATATCCTGAAAATTTTCAATTTTTATAAATATTAATTACCTATGACTCTGCCAGAACAGTGCAGAGAAAATCGAGTCAAAGAAAATATGAAAACAAAAAAAAAATTAATTTTTTGTTCGAGGGTTCTCACGACGAAGACATAATTTTTTTAGCCTTCGAAGGTCTTCAAAAAAACTTGGGCTCTAGAGGAAACCTCCTTCTCATTGCACTGGCCTGGACTTTACGAAAGTACATGAGTAGGTAGAGAAATGAAATCATCTTTCTTACAATTTGTCCACGGCAGGGATTATAAAATCTTTCCAATAGAGATACGACAGTGCTTTTTCCACAGCCCGATTCTCCTACCAAAGCTAACATTTTTCCAGAATCTAAATTAAATGTTAAGCCTCGTAAAACATTAAAATCTGCTCTGGTTGGGTATGTGAAATGAACCTCATTAAATCGAAGTTTTCCTTTGATACTCTGAAAATATACATTTTTATTACAGTCTTAAAATATCGAAAAAATTTGAACCTAGGTATAGGAATTTATTCAAATCTACCGGTTTAACCCCAGAAGGTACCATTGGATCAATTTCGGATTTTTTATTTATCAACTGCATCATTAATCGAGCCGCGTGTTTTGCTTTCATGAAATCTTGCATGTACGAAAATGTGTTACCGACAGCAGTTGCACAAAAAGCTAGTGCAAAAAATACTCTAAAACAGAAGAAAATATTACTTAATAAAAGGCAATACTGTTAGTGAACGAATACATAGAGATAGGCTTGAATAAATTACCTATACACATCTGTAGGTGTCATTTCGCCTGTTTCCACCAATTTGGCGCCATATCTAAATGCAGCAGCGTACATCAAATAAATAATCGACTGAGAAAAAGAGAAAACTAAACCGAAAGTAGCTGCGTGTTTCTTTGCCTCCCTATAAGGAAAAAAATCAAACATTGAGTAGGTACCTACTAACTTCAATATGCATATTCTAGTAAAAATGTATTGAAAAATCGCTGAAAATTCAAGTAAAATGCAGAATAATTTGAAAAATGTAATTTTACCTAAATGGAATTTCCAAGCTTTGAGTGTATTTTCGGACGAATAATTTTTCAGTTCCCAACGCTTGAACTGTTCTGATATTTTGGACACATTCGTTAACAATCTGTATGAACAGGATATTTCTATTTTACTCCTTAATTCAAAAATATATAATGTAGATTTTTTTTGAAGAGTGAAATAGCAGTAGATATTGAGAAAATTGCTTGCAACGACCTAGTGAAAATTTTGTTTTTTGTTTCTTCTTATATCCCCCCACCCGCCCCCGGTCAGCCTTATAATTAATACATGAATGTTCAAAAAATTTTAAAAATGCATCAAAGAATATTTTTCAAGAGTTCCCTGAAAAATTAGCTGTTTAATGTTTCAAAATCTTCAGTAAAAAATGCTCCCACCCTCCCCCAAAATAATCCGAATTTCTATTCATTCGAAAAACAGCTTTTATTTTTTATTGAATTTTCTAAAAACGTTAAAAAGGGAGTTTTTTCTAAGGAATCTATGAAAAATGTGAGCCAATTTAATTTTCTGATGAAACAGTCCACATTGAAACTGTTTTTGACTGATTTTGAAAGTTTTTTTTTACAAATTTTTAAAATTCTACCAAGCATAGACAAGGAAGTGAAGAGTGGGGTAAGGTGGAGGGGTTAACACTAAAACAATCACTTCTCGTTCCTACTTCTCAATAAAATAATTAAATTTTTGTTTTTACTTTTCCAGCAATTTCCATAAGACGCGAATCACGAAACTGGCTTTTTTTCAAAATCATATTTTGTTGATACGCCGCACCAGCTATAAATGGTACTCCGAAGATGAGCAAAATGGCCAATTTCCATCCGAATAAAAATGCTATAAATATACCAGATCCCATCGTAACACTTGCAGTTATCATATGACCAACTCGTAAGCCAGCAGCCTGGAAAACGAAAGAATTTGTAACGCAGAATTGATTTCAACTTTTGCAAAAAACAGGTAGGTACCTACCGCTTTGACAAGTGGTGCATCTCGAGCCAATCGTGTAATCAGGTAGCCAGTTGAAGACGATTCTAAATCGAACCAACTTACTGGTTGTCGTACAATGCTGTTGAATGCTTTAGATCTCATTCTCATGATTAATTTTTCAGCAGCGCTGGTCATACAGATAGTCTATTACAGAAAACAGTTGAAAATTATTTCAAATCAACTCAAATGAATTTTAGGTATTTTTATTTACTTGGGTGAACATTGCTGTTCCAGAAACTGTCGCCAAAATAACCAACATGTATCCCCAAAATTTGGCTGTAGACTTGAGCTGATCTCTGGGAAGTGTAAACGTCTGAAAAGTTTCAACATTTTTTAAAAATCCACGTAGAGTTGATTTCAAAAATTAAAAACACGTACCACAAACATTTCGGTGTAGAAAATTGAAAATATTGGCATTATGGCTCCGGTCACAGCGCAAGCAATTATACCAACAGTTAATCTTAGCCATTCTTTTGAATTAAATTTCACCAATTGCCAAACGCTAACTTGAGGTAGGTCTTTTTCCTAAACAAAAAAAAATCAATAAAATAAAAATTGCTAAATTGTCTTGAGAATTAGAAAGTTCGCTAACCTCTGACATGTTATCGACGACGTTGGTATCCCATTCAAATGATTCCAATGACGAACTTCTGGAATTCAAGGATATCGTGGAAACAAATCTGTTCTCGAATTCGTCATCTTCTTTCCTGCAAAATGTAAAATTTCAGGTTTTTTATATTGATTTTCTCAAAAGTGGCTTGTTCGTATCATAAATTACCACGAGTAAGTTTGCCTACCAATTTTTCACTGTTTTTTCGTCTATACTTTTATCGAGTGTTTGAGCAAGTATGAGATTATAGTATAATCCTTTCCGAGACATTAATTCTTGGTGTTTACCACTTTCTGCGACATATCCGTCCTGAAAAAAAATATCAGCAGCGAAATTTAAATATTGAAATTATTTATGATCACAACAGAATAAAAATATGGTTATTTTTATTATTTACAAGTTGGTAGGTATTTTTAGGCGAATTAAGCAGGTAGGTAGGCAATTATATTGACAAAAGTATGAATGAATAACACAACTAGGTAAAGAACCTACTTGAGTTTTCATTTCTAATTTATTATTCATAAAAAGCAATTTAAATTTGCTGAATGTGCTCCTCAAATTCAGGCAGAAGAGGTATCAAAAATGAAAAAAATTTCAAGATACCCATTTTTTTGATTATAAAAAAAATTCTCAGGTAAATATTTTTCAAAAATCCACAAAATTATAATTTTCACGTTTCGGAGCCACATTTCGAGGTAACTTTAGAGTATAAAAATCAACTTACACAAAGTTTGATATCTGGTGCAGTGGTGCTTCTGCCCCAGGCCCAGATGCAGACATTCCTAATCGCAAACACGTAAATGTTATGTGTTCTTTGAATGGAACAAAGGGTAACTTAATTGAAAAATACAAAAATTGAAAATTATCTTACCTTCATGACATAAATTACATCGGCATTTCTGACTGTAGATAAACGATGAGCAATAATGATGGTAGTTCTTCCAAACATGGCTTTCTCCAGTGCTTCTTGAACGATTCCTTCGCTGTGAGAATCTAAAGCTGAGGTGGCTTCGTCGAGAAGTAATATTTTAGGGTTTCGTACCAATGCTCTAGCAATAGCGATTCGTTGCTTTTGGCCACCTGAAAGCTGAGAACCGCAGTCTCCTGCCAATGTATCGTATCCCTGGAATTTTTGAAAGTATGCGGATAATAATCAAAGTTTGGTGGAATTTTGAAAATTAAAAGGCATGATAATGACCTCTGGTAGTTTGGAAATGAAATAGTGGGCATTAGCAATTCGTGCTGCTTCTTCGATTTCTTCGTCGCTGATATCGGGTCTACCATAACGAATATTATCGGCGATTGAAGCGCTGAATAGAACTGGCTCTTGGGCGACGACACCTATTTGATTTCGAAGCCAGTTAACGTTCAATTGGTGTAACGGAGTTCCGTCCAGAGTAATCTAATATCAGAGAAAATCAATTTTTAATGATTAAAATTGCATGATTTTATTTTTTTATACATTAATTTTGAATTATTATTTACCATTCCATCGACTGGATCGTAGAAACGAAGAAACAACCCCAAAATGGTGCTTTTACCAGCACCACTGGCTCCAACGAAAGCAACTATTTTTCCTTGGTCGATTTTTAAAGATAAATCATGCAATACCTGAAAAAATACAGATTTAAAATCAATTTATGATATAATTGGAGAGATGATGGTGGGAAAAAATCAAACCTGGACATTTGGACGAGATGGATACTTGAAAGATAAACGTTTAAATTCAATATATCCATCGACCACTCTGGGCTTCAGACCAGTTTTGGAAGATGGATCTATTTCCGGAACACGTTCCACTATTTTGAAAATCGAATTAGCACATCCGACTGCCGTACTCACTGAATTAATGAACGGTAACGCATTACCGACCGAAAATGCACCCGCCATAACGCTGAAAAATACCTAAAAAAATATGTATTTAAAAAAAAAAAAATCATCTCAGACATCAAAACGAAAAAATGTGGAAATTGATGAAGTTATTTTACAACTAACCGTGAAAATCGACCCCGGAGTACAAGTACCATCGGCAACCAAACTAGCTCCGTAGTAAAAAGCGAATCCGTATGCAGCGTACATAATGAAAAACACAATTCCAAGGCCAATTGACAAAATCAGATATTTTTCCATGGCTATTTTCCGACCATCGTCCAATGCTTTCTTATATCTGTAATATTAGATCCAATTAGTGATGTGAAATTTTCATGGGCATCAGTTCCGAAGATATTGGCAGATGAGCGATAGGAAATAATTCCCAGCAAGTAGGTATGTCTAAGCACCTCTTCATTTCGACGTATTCTTTACAAAATGCAGCTACTGTTCTAATGTTGGATAAAACTTCTTTGGCTATTCCTCCTGCTATAGCGTATTTCATTTGCTCACGAGCTGCGGAATTGGACGAAACCTATGCAAAAAAAATAATTAAATTGAAAAAAAATCACTATTACAAAAGTACATGGATGGAAATAATACGAATTAGTCAAAGTGAATAGATGTACTTTAGCTAAATATGCAGATGTTCCGATTAAAAAAGGCCCCACAGTAATTATCATCGATGTTAATCTCCAGTTGACATAAAATCCGACCAAAAGTCCAGAAATGAACGTTGATAGGTATTGAATAACTAAGCTGAATTTGCATCCTAATCCTTCCCGTATCCTTTCGAGATCACTAAACAATAAAATGAAAAAAAATAATTGAAACTGATTTAGTTACAAGATACGTTCAACACCAAAAAAATTGTGTGATTTTTGATGTCAGTCAAGTTTTTAGTTTCTGAATAATTTTGCCATCAATGGGATTTTTATAGTCCAAGTCAAAAATTATTTGAAGTTCGACTACCTATTTTCAACTCTCAAACTTTTCCAATTTTTTAAATCTTAATTTTTTTCAAAACTGTACTCATCCACTTCAAATTGTTTTCAACAGCATACTTAAAATTTTAAATGTTCAAAGATATTTTTAAATTGGATTTAAAAATTATTTTCGACACCAAATTTTTAAGGTACTTTTCAAAATCTCTTCTTATCATTAAATGTGGAAGAAATTTTAAAAACATAAAGTTTGTTGATCTTTTCATTAAAATTTATTCAAACAAACTTGGAAAATTCATTAATGCTAAATCAATTTCATACCTATTTTTTAAAATTTTGTTCAATTCCAAAAAAAAATGTTTATAATTATTTCTCCTTAATTTTTTTCAACTGTGAACATGAAAAATTGACCTCATGTTTTTCAAAAAAAAATAATCAGCTCAATATGTACTAAACTTAATTGGAACAAATTTTTAAAAACATGATTTCAAAATAATTGAAAAAATAAAAACTGTGGAGAAAATTGAAAGTTGAAAAAAATTGGAAAATTTTCAAAGTTATCATAATATTTCAAAAAAAAATCTGAAGAAATTGAGAAAAAACATAGAATTAAAATTTTTCAGTTTGGAAATTAGAATAACATTGAATTTGTGAAACTTTAAATGAAAAAAAATTACTAATGGGTAAATTTTAGAAAAGAGAACGGTTTTGAAAAAATAAAAAAATTATAGAAAAAACTGAGAAAAATTTGAGTTTAAAAAAGTTGAACTCGAAATAAATTTGGACTTGGTTCCTGAAAATTCCATTTGTGGAAAAATTATTCAATAATTAGTGAGTGGTAGAGTAGCCTAAGTTACGTCTTTCAATCCGACAAGTAAGGTACCTATTTAAATTTTAAAATACGGATAAAAAGAATCTGAAATAAGGTTTCGAATGAATAATTTACGAATTACTCTACACGTTTGCATATGCTTACTCTGATAATTTTGATGATAAATCGACGCTTTCGTTTTGATCATACCAGCTAATATCTTGCCGCAGAAGTTGAGAAAAAAATATTTTACGAAGACGAAAGACTTGATGTTCAGCGACCAATTCCCAACAAAATGTCTAAAATTAGAAAGAAAGAAAATTGTATTTTACCTAACAAAAATAAAATGTATCTTGGTATAATTAATTTACACTAATCGCAAAAGTACCTGCAAAGTTGCAAAGTTAATTGACTTTTGTTAGATCCTTTATTAAAATGATAATAGAGTAAAGTTCGTTGAAAGTAATCGAAAAAGATCAATTAAAATTTTGATAATTTTCACTTTAAAATATATCTTTCAAAAAAAAAATTAATTAAAGACATTTGAAATCCATTTTCATTAAGTATTAAAAAAAAAACTCGAATAATCTCATATTAATTAGTTCCTCTTTCCTAGTAAGTAAGATTTTGTAATAATTGTATTTATCTGATTTTTAATGAGGTATAGTTTTTTGATAAGTTGAAGCTTCATTATCAGAATAAGAATATTACTTGTAAAAAAGCAGTTGCCAATACAACAATTGCAATAACAAGGTAACATTTTGAATAAAGAATCATCTTAGCATCAAATTCTTCTTGGCTAATCGGCGAATCTATCGAATTACTGATACTGCAAATCAAAAAATGCAAAGCTTCATTCGTCAATAATTCAAATATGATACGAAAAAGAGAAGATAGTAGGTATAAGTACAGATAACCTATTTCTCTTGAAACGTATGCAATATACGTACCTTGTTCCTATCGAATTCGTAAAATTATTCTGAGAAGCCGGATCAAATCCCTGAAAGAAATAAAAATTTATTTCATCTAATTTTAGTACATACAATGGTATAAAATGTAAATAGGTAGATCAAATGTTGATTTTACGATAAAATTAAAACAGACAGATATCTGAGAAGTCAATCAGGCAGGCAATCAACCATTCAATCTTGAGGTTCGATGTACTACTTACCTACTCAAAAAATTATCTACTGATCATATCTTATCAACTTAAACTAATGAATAATTTTAGAGAGACGAAAGGGCAATAAGTCTTTGACCAATTAAAACCAAAAATGATGCAATTTACGATTTTTCAAGTAATGATTTTTCAAATTTTGCCAAGTGACCTTTCAGGATTCTCGAACCATATTTAATCTGTAGGTATTAGGTAATAATCAACTTCAAGTAGATAACTTTTTTGGTTAATGATTTTTCGAAATTTATGAATTGATTACCTAACGTAATTTTTTTGAAAAAAAATCAATTGTTATCAAAAAGTTCATGTTTTGTCCCTGCTTCTCTCTCATAAAATCCACTATTATTGACATTGTAACTAAAACTGCAAAAGGAAACAGCCAAAAAGCTTAATTAGGAGTAAGTATGTATTATGGAAAAGTTCCATAAAGAGTAAGATTAGCCCTCGGTCATCATGATAAATGAAACGAAAACTTTACTCGGGTTAAATAAAGATTTTTATACATCAAAAGTACAATAATATTCGTACGAAGAAAGCAGATAATTTTTAACCTTCTAATTACAAAAGAATAACACAGATTATTAATGGAGTAAATAAAATGTTTATTCGTATATTAACGAAAGGTATTTCATCAGCCTGGAATAATAAACACCTAAATGAATGAGAGACCAACTTTTGACTCGTCGATAAAAATCTTTACGCGTAGATGTTGACTCGTTTAGTTTCAAAGAAGGTACCTACCTATTAAAAACATTGATTAGATGTATTTGCGTTCATAAAAATGATGCAATGATCAAAATAACCGAGTTACGTGCATTTGAATTTGAACCTAATTAAAAGATTTTCCACGGATCGGGGAATTACTGTACCGTACCCATCAATGAAGCCGTTGATATTCAAAAAGTTGAAAATTAATAATCACAGGTCATCGGAGAGAATTAAAATTAGATCCAATAAATTTGAGGTGAGAAACGTTTGATTTCAAAGGTTTCAATATAAATATTTGATTCAATCGAGAATTACTAAATTTTCATGTAGGTAGGTAATTGTGGGCCTTTCCATTGCATTTCACTATCACCTCACCAAAGCCTTCATTATTTACCTCGCTCCTTTGTATCGAAAGCTACAAAAGAAAATGTAAAGCAATTATGAGGTAGAAAAATTCTAAGTGAGATTGTACCAGAAAAATGAGCCCAAATTCGAACTCAGTGATAGAAAAAACGACAAACTATGCGATATCTACACTAAGATTTCAAATTTGATCGGGAGAATGCCTGTAGAGGGGCAAACAAAAACATAGAAATGTCATTAAAGAGCTTCTCGATTTTTAATTTTTTTTTTCACAATTATGCAGATTTCAATGGAAAGTGGGGGGGGGGGGGGTCAACCCGAAGTTGGGTGGAAATCAAATCACGAAAATGAAAAAATACTCCCAATGTTGAGCAAGCTAAATACCAAAAGCCAGATTTTTTATTTTGTTTTTTTGAAAAAAAAAAAAAATCATAAATAGACACCTGTCCCAGCAAGACACAAGAGAAACTATAAAAATTGCCTACAGAACGGAAATCGACATTGAAAAGTTGAAAGTACCTACCCATCTCATTTCGATATTTCCTGTGATACGAACGATAATTTTACATTATGTAATATGATACGAATTAGATAAAGAATGATATAATAATTAAGTATTAAGTTCACGTATGTTAAATACTTATCATGTTTCCAATTATTGAACTTGTGGTTAAATTCATTTTTTTCTTTTTTTTCAGAGAAATAATTACGAAACGTGTACTATAAATAGATCAATTTCAATTTCTTTCGTCGTTAACAAGTACTCATCAAAATTGAAAAATATTAATTTTCACCGAGTATAATTTTTTAAAATTGATTTTTTTTTCAACTGACGAGAAAAGAGAAGCACTCGTTATTATAAATAGTCAATTTTCTCAGCTTGTAAAATAGATGGAAGATGGAAACTTACCAATGTCGCTTGCTGAATGAAAGAATTGGTCATTTGACCAAATATGATCGAAAGTATAGGAAAACTTGATCCTTGGATAATTGCGCTGCATGCTCCGATAATTATAAGAAACACATCTCCTAGACTGGCGTACTGAAACTACAAATGAAATAGGAAAATTCACGCGAAATTATTTCCACAAATGATTTACAAAAAAGAAAAAATTCTCAGAAATATGTCAAGAGAAGAACGAAAATTTTTCATTTCAGAACTTCAAAAATGGAAACAAAAATTTATTACTTACAATTTGGAATAAACCTTTTTTGGTTTTCTTCTGTTTCGGCTTTTTGTAACTTCCCGCTCCATCACTAGAAACGAAAAAAATGGTAAAATAAGTAAAGTTGAGGAAATACAATATTGAACGAGAAAGATATACGAAATAAAATAGTCAATTGCACATCTTTCGAAAAATTGAACTAGGTACCTAAAATTAGATAACACTTGAGTTAGGTACAGTAAAAATAAACTCAAAACACCAAGATAATAAAACAGGGATTTGCAAAGATTTAATCTAAATGTCCTTACAATTCATTTTGAAAACTTTTCCGAATTAGATCACAAGATATTTATTTATTTTATTAATTTTGATGATACCTAGCGATACTGAATGAAGATTAATTCGCATGTAATTTGGGTACATCACGAAGAATCTTCATCGGCTTATCGTAAGAAATTCCATCAATAATTGAGTAATGAATTTGAAAACAGATTAGCAGACGAAAACACTAACTTGTACTTCTCAATGTTCAAACTTCCATAAAAAGTCACATCATCGCCATCCAGTAGTTTTTTAGTGTCTCGCGGTGCCATTGCATTTACGATATGCTTTTATCAATATCAGCCGAATTCTGTAACAAAACGTTCGATTTATAATCACTGTGCAATTTCAAGTTAGAACATTCAAAGGAGCTGGAAATTAAAATCTAAGAATTCGAAAACAAAAATATCATCAAAAGAATAAAGCTTTAAAAACACTGAAATAGATACCTGTTGGTAAATACAAACTGGAAAATATGGATGATCGTGTATTTTCTAATTACTGAAAAAGAATTTAAGTACGATTGATAATTTATTGATGCACACGCCGAGTATAATGATGCGCCGGTATCTGTTCCTGTATGCGAAATGAAAATACGTCTGTGTCTGTACGTGCTTTTCAAAATACGGTAATGTACTGGTTCATTGTTCATGTGTTCATATGCTCATGAAGCGAAGGTAGGGAGTTTAGATTTACCTGTTACGTCAGTTATAATGCGTTTTTCAGTTGATAATTTTCAACGTACAATTACCCTACGCCAAAAGTATCATCTCTGAATTACATTCTCTATTCGAATATGCGACTATGTGACTGCTACTTTGTTATCATCTGCACTGAAAATTTGACAAAGGTTGATCCCAGTTTAAATTATGTAACTATGTAAATAAAATTCAAGTATGTACTCACGTATCTTCTTACTTTATTAGGCAGGATCATAAAATTTGGATATGAGTAGCTTGAAGTGATAAGCACACTGGTGCATTTTTAATGCTTTTTTGAAGATGATATTCATTCTATTCTGTAAGCCTGAAATTAGAATTATATTACAACTTGTATTGATCAATTGCAATTTTATTATCAACTTATCTTTGAGGTTGGACAATTTCTGAAATTTACCTTGACCATATTCCTCGAACAATGAATATGACAGTAATCTGATAAAGGTTCTAGCTCAAAATAGGTTCGAGGAAATTTTCAAATTAAATCATTATCAAATATCAAATTTGTCTCATTTTAGCGTATTTTTAGTTTTTTCTTTTTTCTAAATACTGTAATCAGTAGAAGAATCGTTTCAAAAAAATGCGGGAAAATTGGAAATATTCCTTCAAAAGATAAACAGAAAAGGCACCAAAGTCTGTCCACCATGCCCAGACATTTTCAAATATCAAAACTAGTGCTGGGGAATATCGATATTTTTTTCACATCGATATGTTTCGATATCACAAAAATCATAGATCACCGATTATCGATATTATCGATATGACAAAAAAATATCGATATCAATATCGATATTATCGAAAACGTAAAAAATGCCCGTTTTTTGGCGAAAAATGATGCAATTTCTATTATTTTTGATGGTACAATGAAAAATACACTCGACTAGTAACGTGGAAACCAACGACACACCTTGATTTCAAATATCGTCCAATCACAGCTCAACGTTCATGAATTTTAAAGTGAATTCTTTCTTTGTATCAACGCAAATAATACGAAAATCAGCAGAAAATTTGTGTATATTTTTTTCGTGGAAGGCAAATGGGCTTGTCCCGACTTTTTTTCAACAATTTTTTCGTAAAACTACTCAATTAGATCGTTTTAAAGGAGATTTTCAAAATATCGATATTTTTAAAAAGGAATATCGATTAAGGTCAATGTTTCTAATTGAGAACAATTTTAATTGAGAACGGGGTAATTGAGAACGCCACTAAAAATCCCTGTAAAACTCTTGATTGGAAATTTCTCACTTTCTTACGTGTATTCACGATCACCAAAATCAAAATTTTCAAATTTAGACAGGGGTGTTAACCGAAACCGAAACCGTAACCGAAATCCAAAATTAACCGCTATAATTGGATGATTAACCGTAACCGTAACCGTAACCGAAATCAAAATTTTAGAAAAATGAAACCGTAACCGTAAACCGTAACCTAAATGAATTAAAATTGTGTAACCGTAACCGTAACCGTAACCGAAATGATTTTTCCGGTTTTCGGTTAATTGATTTTGCGATTTTCAGCTATTCTTTTTCAATGAAAAATAGAGAAAGAAATGAAAAAATTAAAATATCTGCCCTGAAACAGGTCTGAGGTCTTAATTTATTCATCACTTTACGATTTTTTTCGAAAATTTTGAACGCCAATGGTCAAATTTTGGAGACTGGAAAAATTTTGGCAATTTTTTTGAGTATTTGGTCTCTTTTTACAGTTTTTGAAAAAATTAACCGAAACCATTATTTTTAACCGTAACCGAAATTTTTTTACTATCACTGTAACCGAAACCGAAAACCGATAACCGAAATGAGTAAAAAAATGTAACCGTAATCGTAACCGTAACCGAAAAAAAATAGTTAAAAACCGAAACCGCTAAACCGTAACCGTTATTTTTTTCGATTTCGGTTAACACCCCTGAATTTAGATGATTGCAGAGATTTTTAGACGGTATTCTCATTAATGTGTTCTCCATTACCCACTGTTCTCAATTAGACTCATTGACCTTATATCGATATCACTTTCATTCCTGAAATATCGATAAATATCGATATCAAAAAAATCGTAATATCGATATATCGATATTCATATCGATATTCCCCATTTCCCCAGCACTAATCAAAACTTTTCAATTTTCACAAAAAATAATATCTAAGCAACGCTCTCTTTCGTCTTTTCGGAAATCCCACCAAATAAACGTGGAGCATTATTCACCGGGCTATGAATTTAAACACGAAAAAGACTCGCCAGCCATGCAGACATATTTGTTTTTTTCCACAGGCTACAGTGCAATCTGCAGCACCTTACTTCGGACTATGTATGTTCATTTTACTGTCAGCGTTGTTTCGTTGAAAGTAAAATTTTGGTAATGTTAATTTTTTCGATCGTTATTTAGTAAAATTGGAGTCGTAATTGTTCGCAGAAGTCCTACTTTACAATTAAACCGAGTAAGTACATTGTATTTCAAACCATTCGTACTCTTAACTCATATCATATCGTAGAACATGTGAATGGCATGCATGACACGTCGACTTGATGGATTCAACATACTGAATATTCCTTATTTTTCCATTTTTTCTCGCTAAATTACCGGTGTTACGAGTTCGAATTCACGTATTTTATGTGTTGTTAGGATATCATTTCGTCAAATTGTGTTCTATTTCGTACTTACATTTCTTTCTTCTGAATGATTTTAACAAACAGCTGATACTAATGTTTTTACTCGTGCTCTCATGAACTCCTCTCTTGTGAAATTTCATCATTAAAATTATTATTAGATCAATGTAAAAAGGAACTGTGATGTATTCGTTTTTTCCATATTGTTATCTTACGTAAACCTTCCCTCTTGTATCATGTTCATTTTGTGTTCGTGTTATCAAAATGCAATTCAACAATGCCGTTCGATTGTTCTAAAGTGGTGTTTATCATACATTTGTTGCGTGGTGTTCTTTTATAATTCACTGTGTTTTCTCCCTACAAGTTCTAGTGGTAGAATTGAATTTGAAAAAAACTAATGGTCGGTTTAGACCATGCGAACGAAAAATTAATATAATCGTTTCATCACGTCTGACGTAGTGTAAATTTTCCTCTTTTTAGTTTCGTCATTTCGACATTTATCAAAGCATGCCACCGGTAACCATGCATACTAAAATTTGATTTTGTTTTTGCAGTGATATTACAGAGGGGAGTTTTAAACTACTCGGAAGACAAATTTTAACATTTTACGGCAATCTTTGAACGCGAAAATGAACAGTAACGAAGAGACGAAAACGTTGAACTCGGGCAACCCTGCATACAGCTACGATGAAGTGTTTCCTGCGTTACCTGGCGGTGTACCCGGAATCAAGGTGCAAAATGGGCCTAATCCGGTTACTCAGGCGGTCATTTTTAACAACCAACATAACAAGATGAGGATCAATTCTACCGAAGTGACTCAGGTATGTATGATTTATGAGTCCTGACACTATTGTGTAATTCGTCGTTGTAATTCAATACCTTTGCGTAGGTTTTATGCGTTCCGGCCGAAGAACGAAAGTACGATCATAGCGAAAAATTTGGCGAAAGTGAATCTTTAAGGACTTGTTCGCAAATCAGTAAAGAAACCGGAGCTCGTATTGAAATCAGTACTTCGAAGGATAAATCACTCACGTTCATGATCACTGGAAAAGTACAAAGCGTACAGGAAGCACGTCGCAAAGTTTTGATCAACTTCCAGACGCAGGTGAATTGTTAATCTTTATGAAATAATCAAATTCTCCCAACGTTAGTCACGTAACTGTATCTGGTTATTCGGCGAAACCTTGACTATGTACATTTATCCATTATTTGTTCAGCTGCGAAATTAATGTTATATTGCAGTAGGTACATTTGGAATGCGTCTAGTAATTCGATTATACGACGTTACCATTCTGCACGCAATTTTAAAATTTCAAAGCAGATTTATCCTGTCACGTTGAGTTGTAATAAATTTAGTTTTTATCAAGCTGTTTATTTGTCTGCGTCAGGCTAACATCTCCATTAGCATCCCGAAGGATCACCATCGTTGGATTTTAGGACAGAAAGGGCAAAGATTGAAGGAATTAGAGAAAAACACCGGAACCAAGATAAGCATACCGCCTATTAACGACTCGTCTGATAAAATCACCGTTGTTGGAACCAGAGAAAGTATCGAAAGAGCGGTTCACGAAATTCGTGTAATATCCGATGAACAGGTACCTGAAATATTTTCACTGTTGATCCTGAATTTATAGAAATTTGTGATATTTATGTTATGATTTCATTGGTGACATGAATAGAGTTCAATTTTTATTTAAAATCTAGCGTGTTTGAATAATATTCTACTGTATACAATCGAACTCTGATAACAGAGTTGGTAATGTATTATCTTCGTTGAATTATCTGTTTTGCACTTATCGTAGACTAAAGGTCGTAGAAGAAATTTACATCGAGAATTTAAATTTATGGCCAAGTGTTGAAAAATTTTTAAAACTATGTCACATTTTTCATAATCCAAATTTAATAGTAATTCTACAATTTACATTACCGATAGATTCTCTGATCGTAATTATTTTATTTTTTAAATCTTGATTGCAGTCAAAGAAAGCATTTGTCAGAGTAAGCGTACCGAAAATCTATCACCCATTCATCAATGGTGCTAACGGCGATAAAATCAGTCAGCTGATGGCAGAAACGAATACCAGAATCAATGTACCGCCTCCTTCTGTGGACAATACGGACATAACCATAACCGGAGAGAAAGAAGGAGTTCTGAACGCTAAAAATCGTATCATGCAGATATATCAGGAAATGGTAATTAGATTCTAATCTAAATGATGAGATTTTTTACGAATATTCGCTCTAATCTGTTGTGGTTTTCATAGGAGAAAAATTGTAAGAATATCAGCGTCGAGGTACCGAAATGGCAGCATAAATATGTAATTGGACCCAAAGGCTCAACGATGGCTGAAATTCTACAAGAAACCGGTGTTAGCGTAGAAGTACCTCCGGCTGACGTGGTCGGCGACACCATAACGTTACGTGGACCCTATGGAGTCCTCGGAGATGGTAATTGGAATTTTCATTTTGTCGAAAAAATCACCATTCGTGTTATCGCTCGTCTATGAAAAAATCGCCATGTGATCGCGAAAATTTAACCACTTGACTCGGTACCGTAGCAGTTACGTCGTTTATACTTCAACTGTTGGAATTTTTTGACTCATCAGCGAAAATTATTCACCTTTTACGCGTTTAAATTGCTTCACTGTCATTTTTTTTGTTTGATTAATGAAGAAGGTATTCTAATGAGCTAGGTGTCGAATTTTTGTCCGGCTTCGCACGAGGTAGTTTGGAATTTACATGAAAAAACCGTACGCAAGAATTGTAAATTTGACCTCGACTTTTTTTTCTTCAAACGATGAACCAAATACGACCGGTTCTCTGTTATTTGATGGGTCGAAGAACGAAATAGTCACGTTTAATTTTATTATTTATTATATTTTTATCGAAACGATTTTTTTGTTTCAGCTTTGAAATATTTGTTTGCCAAGGCGACCAGTATGCAATGTGTCGAAATCGACGCTCCGGCTGAAATCCATAAATTGGTTATCGGCAAAAAAGCAGCATTTATTAAAGAATTGCAGGAAACTTATAAACAGGTACGTACGTGGTACGTTATCTCTACTCGTATCTAAATGAATCCAAACTGATATTTTTTTGATTTTAGTGTCACGTGGAATTCATGAACGGCAGTCATAAAATCAGAGTCGAATGTTTACCGGACGTTATCAACGAAGTGAAACAGAAATTAGAAGAAAGAGTGTATTACTACACACACGATTACGATATTGTTGAAATCGAGGTTAATCCGAAACATTTCAAACATATTATCGGTAAAAGCGGAGGAAACGGTACGTAGTACGAATGCAAATTAGTTTTTCGAAAAGTTGAATCATTTTTCTCATAATTACTTTGTTCTACAGTTAACAGATTGAAAAGCAATAACGACGTTTCGATTACCATCACCGATGATACGAAAAATACCATCAAAATTGAAGGTGCTAAGGACGATGTTGCTCAAGTCAGACATGACCTAGAAGAACAAATTAGAAAATTGGAAAACGACCGTGAAATTGATATCCATATCGATCCAAAACATCATAGGACATTCACCGGAAACAAACGCCAACTTCTCAGGGAACTGCAAGACATGTATCAAGTGATGATAATATTTCCAAATCATGGTAATTTTTCGATTGCTCGTCTTGATACTAAAAACCAGGGTGTCTAACAAGTCCTTCCGGTCCTTATATTGACTGAAGGGTCTTTCTAAAGTCCTTCTTTTGTGCTTTTTCAGTAAAATTTTTTCAAATTTTTAGACTAGCCTGTCTAAATAAATACCTAAATAGTTGAGAAGTAACGGCAGTGGCAATTTTGTGTAAGATTATGAAAGGTGATACAGGTGTCTGAAAAAAATCAGCTTTTGAATATCATTTTCTCCAAAAATTGTCGTCCTTGCTTCGCTTGGGCTCAGTAAATTTCCTCTTTTTTTTTTTTTTTTTTTTTTTTTTTTTTTTTTTTTAGAAATAATGGTAAAGATTCTTCTATTTTATTTTCCACCGTGAACAGTGAAATATTTTGAAACGAAAAAAATTTTTCCTCCTGTAATGAATTTTGATTTTTTGGGGAGGGAGAGGTGCAATATTAATTTTGAAAAGGCCATGCTGAAAGTACTTCTAAGGTCATTCTTTTGGGTTATGAGATTTTATTAGACACTCCGAAAACCTTATCTTTCGTATTCGTCAATTTTAACCTTTGGTTTTTCGTGTAGCGGAAACGAGCGACATTGTGAAAATCAAAGGACAAAAAGAAGACGTCAACAGATGCCGAGAACATATTACGAAATTGGTTAAAGAATTAGACGAGAACAGTTACACGTTGAAAGTGCCTATTTACAAGCAGTTTCATAGGTTTGTGATCGGACGTGCTGGAGCTAATATTAAAAAGGTACTGATTCGTGCGAATTTTCATTTTCTCACAGTTTTGCAAATCTGGATGGCTTTAATTTTTTCATTTCGTTTAGATACGTGACGAAACGAATACCAAAATCGACCTGCCTTCGGAGGGAGATAAAAACGACACCATCACCATTACTGGTAAAAAAGAAAACGCCGAAGAAGCCAGAGACAGAATTCTTAAAATTCAAAAGGAAATGGTAAATTAATTTCCTACGGAATTTTTCGCTTTTACTTTCAATATACGAGAATTTTTTGTAATTTCAGGAATCAATTCATGGCATATCAGAAGATACGTCTAAACCGAAACCAGAAGTAACCAATGAGAAACCTCAACCGAATATTACGATTGAAATAAGAGCTAAACCCGAACACCATAAATTTTTAATTGGTAAAAGTGGACTGAAAATTAAAAAGGTATTATTTGATATTCACCTATGTTTTTTTTCAAGTTTTTTTTTTGTTTTCGATGTAAATTAATCCTGATTATTTTTTAGGTGCGAGACATGACCGGAGCCCGCATCACTTTCCCGAACGAAGGCGATGAAGATAAAGAGCGTATCGTGATCATTGGCCGCAAAGATGCCGTCGAACGTGCCAAGGAAGAGTTAGAATCGATGATTGATATGATCGTAAGTACCTTGAAACCTTCCATTGATTTCTATAAATTCTTCCGAGTAGAAATCCTACACAATTTGTCTATTTGCAGAATAACACCGTCGAAGAAGTGGTACACGTGAATCCGAAATATCACAAGCACTTTATCAGCAATCGCGGAGAGCTTATTCATAAAATTAGTGAAGAATGCGGAGGTGTTACTATATCATTCCCCCGACTGTCTAGCGCCGGACCTAACGAATCCAAAGTTATCGTCAAGGGTAAACCGAACGGTGTCAGGGAAGCTATTAGAAAGATCGAAAACGAAGTCCAAGAACTGGTACGTATTCTCTCATCAGAGGGAGACAACAATTGCGCCATATAAACCTATCCTAGTCCCTAGATCTTTATCTTTGATGTATTTACTTTACGTCTACATCATCGTACGCTTATTCTCTATATTCCTTTTGATGGTAGCGTTGAACATACGATAGTGATTAGGGGTTAATTGTTTAGGATAAATTAGAAGACGAAATACATGTAGCGCCTCGACACCATAAACATTTTATGTCGCGTAAAGGTAGAGTCTTACAAAGTATCGTACAAGAATGCGGTGGAAGTGATCGCGTCACTATATCTTTTCCACGAATCGATATTAAAGACTCTAGGGTGGCTTTGAAAGGATTAAAAGATGCCGTGCAGTTGGCTAAGAGAAGAATTTTAGAAATAGTGAAAGATTTGGTAAGCTGGCGGCGTTGTTTCTATTTACAACGTATGGCTGCGCTTAAGCCTCGTGTTTTTTTCCGTGCAATTATTTCGCCAGTATCGCATCCTGTGTTCGTAGTATTGTAAGCCTCCAAAGAGTTGATGAGAAATTTATTGTATTATTTTTTATTTGAGAAACGCTTTCTTAGACGTAGCATGGTTTACGAATTTTCAACGAAATTCTAGAAGAAAATTCAATCTGTGTTACTCTTGCCACTCTTAGGTAATGCATTTCGCATTAGCGGATTTTATTTTTATTGTAGTCCGAAAATTGGTACATATTTTTTACCGTGGCTTTTTTTCATTCTCAATTTGCTTTTATCAAAAGCTAGCTTGCTAGCTATCAGTATTTTCAATCGTAATGTTAAAGCTTTATCGAATCGATTTTTTTCGTAGAGATGTACTGTAGATGTTGTGTCAATTTTTTTTTTGAGATACTTTTTCGATTTTTTTTTTGGTATAATATTGTACACGTAGATTCAAATTGAAGATTTTTTTGTCAATTTTATCGATATCTTGAGTCTTTTTGATGTTGAATTTGGATTAATCGGTGATTTTCCATTTTTTAGGAAGAGCAAATTACAATCGAAGTTGTCATACCGAATAAGGATCATAAAGTATTGATCAGATCGAGAACTCCGCCCACAATCAGTGACATCGAAAGGCAGAATAATGTCAAAATATCGTTCGCCGATAGGATTAGCGGAGGTTGGTGTTAATTTTTATCTATTTATAGTTCGTGATGGTACAGAATTGATAAGAGCTGGTTTCGTTTTGATTTTTGAGACGTTAGTTATAAAAATTCAAATCAAAGTTGCTCAAAACAGCTCTTTTCAACCCTGCTGTGTCTAAGATTATTTGTATTTGATTGTTTTATCTTTCGAATGACTGTTTAAAATATTTTTCAGACAATTATCAGCAAAACGGAATCGCCGAAATTAACGGACACGTTGATGACAAAGATCAGGCCAAACCCTGCGATATTGTTTACATTACTGGTAAACCGGAAAATTGCGAAAGTGCTAAACAGAGTCTTCTAGAAATAGTTCCAATTACTATAGAGGTAGGTTTCGTGAAATTTTCAAAATAATTCAAATTTTTGTTCTGGTTTTAATATCTGGTTTTTATTGCAGCTTAATATACCCTATGGTTATCACGGTTCGATTATCGGACCCAGCGGGAAATTGATCCGCGAAATAATCAATACGCACGACGTTCAAGTGGACGTACCTCAGATCGAAAGGAAACTAGATTTAATTAAAGTAAGTAGTTCTGCCTCTTCCTTTTCATCACCCGTGTTTATTTCAAGTTCAAATTTATAAAAATTTTTTTCCAAATTTTAGATAAGAGGTCGGCCAATGTCTGTAGAAAAAGCTAAAGAAGCCATTCTTAAGAGAAAGAAAGAGATCGACGATGAACGAGAAGAAAAGGAATTGAGAAGCTACGAAGTGCAGGTACTTTTCTCATACCTCGATAGGATTAAATTATAATTTTTCTATGCGCCGGTGCTAAAAATAGAATAAAAATCTGTAGTTGAACGTCGATCCGGAATATCATCCCCAAATCATCGGACGTAAAGGTGAAGTTATCAACAAGATAAGAAATGACCACAGCGTCACCATAAGCTTACCCAAAAAAGAAGATCCCGATAACATCATATCAATTACCGGTTTACAAAAAGATGTAGAAGCCGCGAAAGAGGATATCCTCAGTATAGTTCAGCGTTTGGTTAGTTTTTTTTTAATTTTTTCATAAAATTATCTCCGTCGAGATAAACGAAATAACGAAAATTGCAATTCGTTTGTAATTATTTCAGGAAAGTCGATACCGGGAAGAAGTGAACATCGATCGTCGAGTTCATCCCAGAATGATCGGTGCTAAAGGCCGACAAATAAGGAAAATTATGGAAGAATACGAAGTTGAAATAAGATTTCCTCGCAGTACCGACGCTGATCCGAACCTCGTTGTGATATTCGGCGACGAAGATAAAGTCGCCGATTGCAAAGATCATCTTTTGAATTTGGAAGAAGATTTTGTACGTAAATTTTTTTCAAACGATTTTTAATCGTGTTCCTATCTAAAGCTACATTTCGAAAATCTAATCCGTCGTTTATTTTTTTCACAGCTGCAAAACGTTCATGATGACGTGAAAGCGCCAGCCACCGCGGATATGATATTCGACGGTACCGGAAATACTCGTAATAACCGTAACGAAGCCGGATTCGTTGTCAAAAACGCCCCGTGGGATCAAAAAGCACCTGATACGAGCAGTATTGCGGAGTTTCCGTCGTTTGGAAACGTCGATAATAGTAAAACTTTCGCTCAATTAGGGTCCGATTCGAAACCTGCTTGGGGGCCACGGCGTTAGTGCCTTAGTGCCTTTTTTTTTAAACATTAGTGTCATTTTTTTTTGAAAAAAATGAATGAATTAAATTATACAATACATAATAACTTCCATTTTAGAAATAGTATCGTCGTTGATCGACTTCGATGATTTTTTTTTTCAAAAAAAAAACTGTTAAAAAAGATCTTGTACATTTTATATATCGCGTGCGTAGTGAGAACGTTTTGCAGGGATTGTCTGTCTTTTCGATATAAGTAGTTATTACGGAAATATTTTTGAAAAGGGAAAAAAAGAAAGAACTTATTTATTTTTATGTATTTTTTTTCTCTTAAAGTTTAAATTTTTTAGTGTATTAATATTCAGTTATTTAAATTTATTGTTTTTTTTTTCTTGTAATATTTATTTATGCAACTTTTTCCTTTGTCTATGAATATTTTCTGTGAAAAATACGATGAATCTTGATTGGAAGACATGTTCGCTTATTTTCATTTCTCTCTTACTTTTTCCCCTGTGAAATAAATTAGTCGTTCGTTGCGTTTGGCGTAGCATATTTTTACCATGTATTTATTACCTTAATTTTTTTCTCCTTTATTTATTTTTTAAATTGAATTTATTATTGTTATGCAATGTTTCGTATAATCGTTCGAGCACACCATTTTTTTGATATTTCATTTTAACAAAATATTGTTTATTTCTTTTTTTTTCTTTTTGCGAATCAAACTGAGATATAATCGCAAAATATTTGTTTGACAGTTTTTTTTCTTCTTTTTTTTTGTTACCTGTTGTTTACGAATACATTTGTACTATGTACATGTGCTTTTTAAAAGATTTTATCGAAATGTGTAATGAGAAAGAAAATAAACAAGATACTTATATTGTATGGTTAAATACGTAATATGATGCGAATACGGTTAGGGACACGAGGTAATCATGGTTTGCAGCGTTTAATTTATTTATTGTTTCGTTTCGCGGAAAGATTGTTCGATTTTGCTCGGTGTAGAGATAAATTTTACGATTTTTTTCCTTAAATTAATCGCGTGAGATTTCTACTTCGTGACTTGTATATTTCTTTTGTATTTTTATTGTAGTTTGTTTTCCGTGATAATTCGTATGTAGGCCTGTGAATTATGTGAAAAAATTGAAACAATTAACAAAATCGTTTAAAATAAACTTGATTTTTTGAGATTGATTTAATTCATAGTATTGTAATTATCGATGTGTTTTACGTAAGCGAAATACATGATGATTTTTTTTTTTATAGCATCCTCGAGTCATTTATGAAGCGTGTAATGAAATTCCTCGTTTGCATGTGTCATATTTTAGTCTCGGTTTATTTAATTAAAATGATACTGCGAAAATTTCAACTTGTGGTATCAGTAACGCTTCCTACGGCTTGATATGAAATTTCATTCGTACGTTCATGTACGATTAGATTTTTTTTTATTTTTTAGAAGTATTTCTCGAAGATGTGTGGTGGGATGATGGGAACGGGAAGGTATTTGAAATATGCAGCTGTATCCGGTACAAGTATAGCCTGGGGGAGTAAAAGTGAGGAAAATTTTTCAGGTAAACAACCTACGAAAAATTGAGGAAAAATGTACATCAAGAGTTGAAATTTTGAAGTTTGCTCGTCTCGACTGTAAAAACATAATTATTGTCATGTAATGCCCTAGGAAATCAAAAAATTAGTTCAGGTTGAATTCGTGGGATTTGTTTTTTTTAAATTCACTTTTCTCGAAGATATCTACTCGACGGTTTACTACGTTTCTATTTTGAAAGATTGAAAAAAATATTAAATGGGTTGACTGTTTCTCTTTGAAATATTTCAAAACGAAAGTTCTGTTAATGTTTTAAAATCATTTAATCATAAATAAATTAAATAGAAAAATATGATGAATAAAAAGCAAACTATTGAAAAGTATAAATATATTTTCTGAAAAAAGTTTACATTTTACGATTAAAAGCAAGTTATAGCGTTGAAATAACATCTCCAGTAAACTTTTCCTTTTTCTTGACCTCTTCGTTGCAAGCCACTCTGAAAAAAACAACACATTATACGATATCAAAAGCTTGGCTTTTTAAAGGTATCGTCTCGATCCCTCTATTCCTAATTTTCTACGAATGGAAAATTCCCTTGTCCAGCTGGAGGAATCATTAATTTTTTACGAATCTACTTGGTTAATCGAATGAGTAGGTATGGTGAGAAATGAAATAAGAGATATCTAATAATATTAAAAATCAAAATTTCATGGTTTCCCTCTACACGTACCTATCCGAATGCATCGAAACACAAAAAAAATCACTATTTTTTTAATGTCAAACACAGGGAAATTATAAACCACCTGTTGATACAGTTGAAATTTACGAGCGAATTTTATTATACGAAAATTTATTCCTATTTATCGATTTCCAAACGAATAGTTACTCAGATAATTCGAGATTTTATTTTTATAGCAAATTTTAACAAGTTCGTATACTTGAGCGTTTTAGAAAATCAACACAATCGACAGTTTTGAAGAAAGACGCAGATACGTTACGTAACGGCGCCGTTTTTGCATAAAACCACGATGACAGATTCCCAAGTATTTATCTCTTATCGACGCGAAACGACGGAGTGTTTTATTACCTTTTGAAAACGTTTTCGCGCCTGTTTCGACTTCAACTTGGAATAAAATCGTAAGAATTTATCCACGTTCAAGTTCATAAAACATGTAAGTAGGTTTACGAAAAGTGTCATATTTCCGTTCGCAATTTGTACAAGAAGGTTCACTGGATGGTTGGGGTCATATCTACATTCATATCGGATTTTTTTGTTTGCCAAAGTCGAAAGTACGAATGAGATTTGGGGAGGAACAAAGGTGTTTATTTGTGAATTTTTAAGGCAACGTGTTGAACTTGATACCCTTTTAATGCGTTCAAGTCGAAATAGATTATTGAATTTTTAATAAAGAAAGGAATTGAGTCGTTTACCCAGCTGAGAAATTGCTTTAATAATGGATTTCCGAAGTGATCATCTTTTAAATCAAGACTGTCTGGGAAAGGAAGGTTCGACAGTGAGATTTATTTTTCTAATGGTTACGATTTTTGAAAGTTTACTGGAATTTAATTTTTGAGGGGGAAAAGTGGCTGAGAAAAGAAGGCCCTCTTTTCCGCGTACCTTTATTAAAAAAATTACCTATGCATTGCATATTGTAATTAATTCAAGTTTTTAATTTCAAATTAAGTCAAATCATTTTTTTGAGGGGGAGGGGAGTAACTTCCATACATAGTATCTCACAACTGGCTGTCAGTGAATTAGATTTAACGTGAGTGAAAAAAAAATAGACGTACAAATAGCAGGTGAAATCGTGAAATGAAGAGTTGCCTACTCTTAAAACATAAGGGACAAATGTCCTAAAAAAATTATGTACTTAAATCAAAATCAATTTCATAATAATAAGTACGTTGGCAGTTTTTTAAAAGAACCAACGATTACATTTTTGAGAGGATAAAAATTGAAAACATTCAATTCAAGTATTTTTCGATTTTTTTTTTGGATTTTTTTAGATGGCAATTTTTCAAATTGCTGAAGGGTATTATTTGAACAAAATATTTGTCTCCATTGTAATTTTTTCACCTAAAAATGAAATCCAATTTCAAAATGTTCACAAGATGTTTTGCTTCGAATGTTACAAATAAATCCGTTTAATTTTAATGTGTGTGTTGGGGGGGGGGGGGAGGGTAAAAATAAAAAAATTTGTCGACTAAAATTGTCAGAAAATGAAAAAAAAAAATATGTACAGTGATTGAATAAGTCCTGAAAAGTGTTCTGATGATTAGGTAGGTTATGTTTTTTTTTTACCTAGAAAAATTCATGTTTTTTTGTCACTGACTTATTCCTCTTGTGTAACAATTATAGACCATGCTCCCCTTCCAAAAATAATTATGAAAACAAAAAAATCACTTTCCTTATTCAATTATTATTTTAATTTTTTTTTCGAAAAATTGAAAAAAAATGAGCAACTTACAGTTTTTTTTATCTCGATGGGTAGAGTTGGTGTGTTTTTTAAATTAATCCAAAAAAATTCCTGTCAAAAATATAGATTTGAACAGACAAATTTTAGAAAATCGTGCTGTAATTGTTAATTGATCAAATATACTAATATGGTAGTTTCTTCTGAAGCTTTTTTGGGAGAGAGAGGGCAGAAAATAAGTGATAACAATTTTAGGATGAGGATATGGGGGGAGGGGGAGGAACTGACGCGACGAGGCGAGGACTACGTTTTGAAAAAATTGGATTTTTAATGCTCAAAAAAAGCAGTTTTTCATGTTCAATTCTTTGAAAATTCCATCTGATGTGATTAGAGAAATGATACTTTTCAAACTGCAATTTTTTTTTTTTGGGGGGGGGGGGGGGGGGTAGTAATGAACTGAATTCAAATAATCTACGATTAAGGGTCCAAAGGTTCACATTATGAACCATTTTCATGTGTTTTTCTGTAGTGCTGCGATATTTTAAAATTTTCTTGGAGGTTCCGAAACGTCATGAACCGTTTCAGATCGATTTTAAAGGATCAAAATAGACTATTGTACCCATACCAACTTTTTTTTTATTCACTTGATCAATTTTTCATATTTTTCAGGGCTATAAGGATTCCTACCTGTTTTGAAATTTCAAAAATTTGTCAAAATTCGAACCATGAATCTCAGCATATGATACATATTTTTAGTATGGAGCTCATCCATGATAACTTTTGATTTATTTTTGTTTTGGTTCAAAATTTTGCTTCGATTGAGATACGAATTTTTTTTTCGAATTTTTGGCAAACAAATCCAAGAAGTGAATGAATAATTTTTTATGATGAAAAATTATAATTGAAAATGGTATTATCGTTATTTAACAGCATCTATAGACGATTTTAAATTTCAAAATTTTTTGAACATACCTACCTGGAGGAATTTTAAAATTGAGAATGGAAGGGCTTGAGTTGAGCCAGAAGACTTAGGTATTATTTTTTCAGGTATTCTAGGGTCTGGTCAAGTGGTCATCCCTAAACCCATATTCACTTCTCCAGCTGTGTTTCGTTGTTTTTAGCCCCTTTAGTTTTAAAATTAGGCAGAAATGAACAAAATGATTTATTTATAGGTTTAGTGACCACTACCTTATTCCATGATGGAAAAAATATTTTCACCTAATTTTTTTCAAATACTATTTTGCTCCTTTGATTTTAAAAATAGGTAACATTTTTATTCAGTTTTTACCCCCTAATAATCCTAGTTACCAATCCCCTTGAATACCTACCCACATTTCAGTGCCTATTTTCATAACATAAATATTATAGATTCCTACAGTCAAGTACTGAACTGAATAATATAATAAAACTAAACTAGGTAAGTACATCTACACTAGATACTTTTCAAACTTACCCCTGATTCTGGGTAATAACCTTTCATATTCGAATCTTTACCATCATCTAAGACTTTTTGTAACGCTACCATTATTCGGTCTAATGCTAATGCTGTTCTTTTTGGAACTACTACCTATGGAAAATGCATTCATTAAAAGAAAAAAAAAGAAACTCGAAAAATTTTTAAACGACATTATACTAGCAAAGTTTTTATATCCCAACATTTTAGTCTCATAGATTAAGCAAATCATCACATAAAACAATCTGCCTACTCGAGAATATCTAGACAGTTACAAAACCCTACTAGCGTAGCTAAAATTTTAAAGTAATATAAAACAAAATTCCCCCTATCTAATTTCGCATTCGTAATTTTGGAACAATTGGGCTAAAACTCGGAGAAAAAAGACGTTTTAATGCCTTATCCGATTTCAGTACCGATATGCGGAAAAGATTTATTTTTAATCAAGAGAAAAACGCAATTCTCGAGGGACCATTATTGAGTAAAAAAATATAGAATTTTTTTGGATGCTGTTGCCTTTTCTTTTAAAAATGTAAGTAAGCCATCTATCATAATATCTTTTTGTCTATTTTTATTGAATAAAACTTTCAAGTTTAAATAAAGCGACGAATAAAACGACGAAAAGTTTTTACATATTCATTTTATTTTTGAATGAAGAAAAAAAAATTGACACGCATACTGGCTATTTAAAAACAACAACAACAATTCCCCGCTGAAATACGTACCGAAATACAGAGGCGAAATATCGTATACGTTTTGAATTTTTCTCCAAGATTACGTCTGATCATGGTGAAAAAAAAATAAAAATTTTGTAGGACGAAGGTACATATAAAAGTGAGTTCACTTACAGGTCCCAAGCAATACAAAATGTATATCTTTTTTCGTTACGTAGATGGTATTTATTACGTGATTTCGCAATGTTCTGCGAGAATATAAAAATTTTTCATTTTCTTATGCGTAGGAAAGTGTAAAAATTCGATATTACTTGTACATTTACCTTGTGCAGGTACAGGTACTCTACCTATCATACGAAAATAGAATTGATACAGCTAAACTTTTGGCTACCTATGTTTCTATTGCGGTGAAAATTAAAAGCGAAGTTTGCAAATTGGGTTATGTTATGTCTCGTATGCAGAATAGAGGAAAAATTTACAATGAGATTAGCATCCTATGACAGGTATTAAATTTCCATTTTATTATGATTCGATGTAAAAGTGTAGGTAAAGGTGTCTCAGACCCGTGTAAAATTAAATTTTGGTAACGAAGGTGGCCTTCGACTATTTCCAAGAGTTTGATATTTTTTAAACAAATGTTTCGGTAAAATTGATTCGAACTGACTTGTCTTTTGTTATTTTGCTTTTAAATGCTTCCATAAAAAGTATCTCTCCCTATCGATGGAAGTGGAATTTCCAGTGTATTAGATATTTTTTCGATTTAAAAACCTACTCATTGCATTTGCATAATTTGAATAACACAACTTTTCTCTAAGAAATTCAGGGTTAAGCTGGCGTAAGTATTTTTAAATGAAAACGGAGCATCGAGGGAATTGAAAAAATTCTCTTTTGATGATTTTTTTGTTCAATTTTAAAATTTAAAGGGTGCGAAAGTTTGTTAAAAAGAAAATTATTTTTTAAAGAAGTATAATAGTGCAAATTTACTGTGCGCAAATACCTGAAAAAATTCAACTTGATAGGTAATAATGTTTTGCCAACATGAAAATTGAAGGGGTTAGGGTTAGGGTGGATTTAAATTTTCAAAAACCTCAAAAAATATTCAAAAATGAGATTTTTTGTACCTGTTTTAAAAAGTAAAAAAATCTGTTATTTAAAATAAATTTTACGACTGAATTATTAATGTTCCAAATAAATTTTTTACTCTTCCCTACTAATTGATAAATATTATTGACTGATTTCATTGAAAGAATTGTAAAGATATTCCAACCAAAAAATAGTAAAAATTAATTTATGAGAATAAATAATATCTAGCTTTATTTGAAAGCTGAACAAATGATGAACTGGTATCTATTATAAAGATGACCTTTTTTTTTACCCAATTTGAACTTTAAAATTAAAGGGGCTTCAACTTTATTCAAAATTGGTCGTGAAAATGAATAGCTCTCTGAAAATCAAATTATGTTATTTCAAAATGATGATTTTTTTTCTTACATAAAAATTTAACCGGTTCAAAAGGGAATTCCAGGCCCTTAGTCAGCGATGGGGCAGCTGCAAAGTCCAAAAAAATCAGCTCAGCTGCATAATATCAAATGAAATAGGTACACATTTTCATATTCATGAAATGGCTACTCCGCCATATAGTTTTAGCATCGATAAATTGGGGGTGATTTCCAAAAAAACTAAGGAGTTAGGTGATCTTTCACTCCAATTTCTATTCACAACACCAAATTTCGTAATCTCTCATTGAAATTTGAAACATCATTAAAACAATTTAAAACTTGAAAATTGATTAAAAATTTTCTTTCTTAAACAGACTTTTTGCTTGAATTTGAAAGCAGCTGCTTTCAAATTCAAGCAATTGCTTCCGCCAGCCAAAAGCCTAAACCCGATCATTCTTGAAGCTTTCGGAAAACTGAGAACTAGCTAAGCTTATAATTCAGCCGCCAAAAGCTTCATTTTTTGGCTTTCCAACAGTTTTTTTTGCAAATATTAAAATTCAGTATTAAACTGGGTGAAATTCAATTCGCTTCATTCAAAAAATAAAATACATTCAATTTCCTTGAAAAAAAAAACCTCAAAAAACATCAATTTTTCTGCTGATTTTTTTTTGAAACAATTGTATTTAATGTGACTGTTTTTTTTGGAAAAGTCATTGTTTTATCGAATTGCTTGAAATAAGATTTTGGCAATTATTGTTCCATAAATAATTATTCGATGAATTTTAAATTTAAAATGTTCGTTTTGTACCAAAAATAAAAAAACGCATGTTCAATTCGTCAGGATTTTGAGAAAATTTGAAATTAACACAAGGTTTGATAAAGGAGAGAGGAGGTTGAAAATGGAATATTTCACGAATATCTGAGCCCCAAAAGGTAGATATCGTTCCATCTAACATTTTCTTTGCCCCAGCTCAAGCAAAGTTCTGACTTCTGACTACGGGCCTGTTGGTAACCTCATAAGAAAAAACCTTTATTTAGAGGTGTTCACATCAGGAGTGATCGTTTGACCTCTTTTTTCAAAATTGTATGGGGGGTAGGGGTGGGGTGACAAACAATTAATATTTCGATTTTGAAACAATCTGGTAAAGAAAATTTTATTCCCTCTTCTGCTCGACCTTAAAATCTTTCTAGTACTGCAATATAAATTTTCAAAAAATTAAAAGTTTTTTTGAAATTAGTTTCACTCAAGTATAATATTATTTTTTACCTATATTCAAATTATTTTTGTACGTAACCGGGCACCGCTGAAAGAAATTAAATGAACATGGTGCCTATTTTGAAAATTTAGGAGGCAAATGCTGCTTCTAAAAAAATTACGTTAAAAAATTTTTTAACCACAGGAATGGGTGAAACTTTGAAAATTGAACAAATTTTCAATTATGACTTTTTCTTCTGTACACTTTTTGCCTAACTTCAAAAATAAAAGGTCTAAAGGTCATTCATAATTGGAAAAATTTGAAAATTTTTTTAAGCCCACGTATTTTACACGAGCCTTAGCCTATTCATTTTCGAGTTTGGCAAAAAGTTATAAATTGTAAATTTGTTCAGTTGGTTGAAAAATTTTTCGAAGTGATTTTTCAGAAGCATCATTTGCCCCTTCAATTCTTAAAATATGTAACATGTTCATCTCAAGTATTTTTCAGTGGTATCCAAATCCAGTTATATCCAAAAAAATGTTTGGCAGACGATTCATGGAACATCCTATATTTTGAAATGAAATTTCGTCAATTTTTCAAACGTCAAAGAGTAATCGTTTGTCTCACAACTGAATTTAAAAAATACGTAGTTCTGTTTCTTCAGATATGCATTTTACTTTCTTCAATTTTGAAGTGGGACAAAAAATCATCAAAAAAGATGGTTTATTATAAAAAATATATTTTCCATTTTATTCAAGTTATTTTGATCCATATTTTTTTCAAAAGGACATTCGCCCCATCAATTTTAAAATCAACCTTGGTAAATTGACAACCATTCACCAGACACCCTTAGTTTAGTTATTTAAATACTCCGACCCAAAAAAAATTAAATTTTACTTTGTAATACTCAATCTACCAAGAAGTTTTTGATTTCAACATATTCCATAGTTGATGCTATTTTCAAAAGTATCCAAAATATTTTAGCCCATGGGCATTTAGCAACAAACAAAATAAGGAATATATTGTAGGCGTTCAAAGTAACCAGACATAATGTTATCAAAGTTTCACAAAAGCCTAATTTTATACCAAAATAAAAAAAGAAAAACGATTACGCTGGTAAAATAAAACTCATCGACTTTTCAATAGATGTGCCAAGCCAACAGTCTAATTATGCTTATATCGAAAAAATAGTGAAAAATGTGCCCAGTTCATTTTCAAAGCTTACACGCGAAAAAGGTATTATTATTTTATAACTCGATTTACATTTTTGTCAAAATCACGCCATTCTTCATACCTTGTTGACGATGAAAAATCGACGAATAAATTTCCCATAATATACGACAATTTCGTGGCTACAGGTTCAAAGTATATCCAATTTTCTGATCGTATTTGTGCAAGATATCGTTCAAAAAAGAAAGAAAATATAAACACGTAAACCTAAAGTTGAGAAAAATAACTCGAGGAAATCCTCTTAATTTATGTCTAGTAAACAAACAAGTCTTGGAATTTAATTTTTTCAAATAGTCATTCGAGTAATCCACTCTAAGCTGCTGGTAATGGACGAAAAAAATATAGATAGGTACCTACTTATTCATTCGCATCCTGCCTCCCAAATATAACAAATGTAAATGGAAATTTTAAATTCCACCGAATTCCTCCCACAGCAACGGATTCGTTTACTTGTTCAAAAGTATATATTTTTTTCGGGGCTATTTTTCATGCTTCGCGTACGTTTAAATTAATGCACAGATATTTGTTTAGCGAAGTAATATTTTTCATTTTTTTTCGCAAAAGCTGAACCAGCGGAGTATTTTTGAAAGAAAATATTACGAATTTTCAAAAATTCGACGGATTAATTTAATTAATTTGTCGGAGAATTAAATAAAGTAGGTAGCTTTTTGAAACTAATTATCTAATTTCTTAATTTCAATTTTATACCCGGAAACGGAAGTTGCAAAGTTTTATGCATCAAAATATGAAATTTCCGGGAATCCATATCCAAAAGATAAACTACTCTTGGACAAATTTAACGATATCCGAATATAAGATATGCCGAATAAATAATTATTCCGAGTCGAACAAATATACCGGTAGCATTTGCATTTAAAAGGTTGTTGACCACCAAGTTATTCATTTTCGAGTTGCTTCGATTAATCATCGTTTAAACCTCGAATTTCCTCATCGAGCGGAAATATTTTTTGAATACGGTTGAAACTAATTCGTTGATAAGATAAATTTATACGCTATGAGAAAATTATTCACTCGCACCTGAGCCAATCGAGGCGAGCCTGAGGTTCGTAATTATACGGTAAACAAAAAGTCAACTAGGAGCTAGAATCCACCCTCGAAAACTTTTTTTTTTTTTTTAATAAAAATATCAACCTATCCTCTGTGACGTATTTATATATATTTAATATTTGATTACAGTAATCTATCAAAATTTTCTATTAATGATGATTTGCAGATAAACTTCCTTCGCGATTAATTATTATCCCGGAAGTAATTATCAAAAAATATAGCTAAATTTTAAAAAATATGTAGGTACCTATTTTACAATTGAAAAAATTAGCAGATCTTACCGGGTAATCGTCGTAAGGTAAACTAGATCTATCAATATTCATAGGTGCATTTTGTTGCAAGTCTTGAACACGTTTTATTCGAGGAATTGTGTGATAAATTTTTGTTTCTCCGTTTGTGTCCACTGTCTCGTGCCAGGTGGCTTCTAGAGCATGATATAAATTCACCAATAGAAAAAACTGAAGACATAATTCTTTAACCAGTCCTGTCATCATTTTCAAACATGAACCAAAATATCACAATTGATTTTTCCAAAAACTGAAACAGAAAATTATTCGAGATTATCAAAAAAATTGCGAATTTTAACGAATTGAAAATTAAAGTTTGAATAAAACTACGAAACGAGGTGCGTGAGAAAATATAGTAGGTCTGTGTGTAGGCTGAAAACAACATACAGCAATGAAATGAGAAGATGCTCAATAAACTTTAATTATTCCAACATTTCGTGTTATTTTGCATCATATTTACGAAAATTACATTTCCCTTTATTTGGTATGAACCTACGTATACACATCGACGTAAATTTCAAAATGAGATTTTTTTGCGAAATTATTCGTTCCCTTGCAATATGAAAGTTGGGCCGACGTTTCCACTTCTGTATATTTATGACATTTAGAATACGCAATTAGATTGTCTGAATAACACTAACGATAGGGGAAAACAACGGTAAGCAACTGAGAAAATTGTACGGATGACCAGTCCACTCGAGAAATTTTCAAGGTTCCATTCGAGGGCAGAAATGCACGGAGGGAAAAACATTCATTTTTAGTCGAAATTCACGTTCCAGCTGAATTTGCAAAACATGTGGTTGGTCTATTTCAGAAAGTTTGGAAAATTCTATACTTTTAGTTTTTAGAAAAAGAAAAATTGTATTTTAACCAGGAAAATGAGAGAAATTCTAAGAAGAATGGGTAGCTTTGTGGTACCAAAGTATCGTAAGAAAAAAATGTTGATCATCTTTAAAATTGAAGGAATTATAATAATTCTTTTGAGAAAATTTGGATCAAAAAATTAATACGAGTACCTACTCGGTCATGAGAATGAGTGGGTAGAATTTAGAAAATTGGACGAATAAGATCTGTTTTTCTGGCTATTTATTGCTCCAATATAAAAATAATTACTGAAATTTATGTCAGCGAGAGAAAATGTGAAAGTTGCATTTGCAGGATTTGGATTTTTTCAAAGAATCGATTGGAGACTGGAGCTCGCAAAGGTCACCCTTTTCTCGAAGAAAACTGCGAGTTTGGGAGGGAGGGGTCAGTTGGAGCACGAGATAGGGGGTCAAATCGAAAAGTAAGTCGATATTCGAATTTTACGCCAACAAATTAGTGAGAATCGATATGCCACACCTCACACGCCATTTCAATATCTTTTCCGAAAATTCTGGGCTGGGGGGCGGCACTGCATGAAAGGTCAAATCTAAAAAAATAAATAAATACTCGAACTCAATGCCCTCAATTACCCAACAAACGATTGGTCACACATTATTTTTCCTTTTTTTTTTTCAATTTTGGCTCAATAAAGGGGGGTAATAGGGAGATGAAAAAACTAAGTACATACTTTATCTCAGCGCCTTTGAATTAGAAGAAATCAACACGTTACATTACTTTTTTCACTTTTTTGAATTTTGGTCAAAATTGTTAATCCTTGTACCCCTTAGGGGTCTAGAGATCCCATCTTGAAAATGTATTGATTGAAAAAATGAGATTTTTAAATGGTAGCTTTCATTTTTAGTACTTGTCATGAAAATTGAACTTTCCCCGACAAAGTTTAGTTTTGAGGTTTTAGAAATGTAATAATTGTTTTTGAATCTCCTATCAATTTTCTTTCAGACCCCTCAAACATTTTTTCTCCAAATACAACCTGTCTCAATATAAGCCTTCAAAGTTGGATAATCTGGAAAAAAATCGCAATTCAAAAAAAATTACGCAGCTTGACCTCCAGCTCCCTCGAGGGTTAAAAAAATGATCGTGGTTTTGTGAATATACCCCCCTCCTCCTCCAAGGGAACTAGTAAAAAAATTGAGCAAAATCGAAGACCCGATTTCATTTTTGGTTCATTACAGCCAGGGCCATGCAAAGAAAATCCGAGCCCGGGGAAAAAATTGATCAGCAAAAAGAGGTCTCAATCAATGGGAGGGGGAGGGGGTTTGAATATTCAAAATTTTCATTTCCAAGTTCAAGTACCTACTGTGCAAAGAAGGCTGCTGTGGAACCTAGAAAATAGGAAAAAAATTATAATCGCTTGATGTCTTCTAATCACATAAGAGCCTTCAATTCTTTAAAAATTCTCAACGGTACGTTTGATTTTTTTTTTAATTCTACAAAATTTCAAAATTGATCAAATTAATTTCAGATATTATTTAGTGACTAGATAGACCAAAAAGTACTTTTTTTTTTTTTGCAAAATCAAAAAAAAAATTTTTTAGCTTTTTTACTTTCCAAGTGACAAGTAGACCAAAAAGTACAATTTTTTTGCAAAATCAATATTTTCTTAGCTTTTTTACTTCCCTTTATTACACTTCACATCATTTGGATTGAAAAACGTTTTATATAAATTGTACTTTTTGGCCTACACAGTCGCTAAATAGTCTCTAACTTGATTTATTTTTAAGAACTTTCGAATTGTTTGAAAATATTGAATTTTTTATTGGGCTCCCCAAAAATCTCAGGCCGGAAAACACCCTTTTCTGCCGCTCTGTACAGGTCTGGTTTCAGTCTGGAATAGCCCTTTGAAAATTATGGAAAAAGAGAATGGGAAGCATCTAAAAAATATTTTTTTCAGAAGGACTACCTATATTTGCTATCATTGGGTTCGAGATCAAACAACATTTAAAACTACAGAACTTGAAAAAAATCAATTTTGAAAGACTGTGATTTTGTTGATCAGCTTCCCTTTCGTTTTGTCAAAGGCACTCTTTCCATTCCCCAACCAAAAATATGTTTTAATTCAAATTCTTCAAAAGAGACATCTGCCCCTCTAATTTTGAGAACAGACGACGGTTCATTAATTCTTTTGAGCTTTTTGCAGACAGATGGGGACATAGGCGCACCCAGAAATTAATTAAGGGAGGGGCTGAGAATTTGAGAAAAAATGGAGAGGGGTCAAATTTCAAATTGAGTCATTTTTCATTGATATTTCAATCAAAAATCATCAAAAAATTATTTTTTCCGGGCCTAATGGGGGGGGGGGGGCTCGAAAAAAAGATTCAGTTTGGGTAAATATGAATAAAATAATAGGAAGTGATACAGTTTATTGAAAAATATACTTTCAGGAACCTCTATTTTTGAAATTTTGAAAAATCAACTTTTATTCAGTACCTACGATCAACATTTTATATTTGACTGAGGCCTCTCCATCAATCCATTTCAAAAATATTATGATCCATTTTCAACAGAAGGACGTTAATTTGCCAACTTTTTGAATTGCAGGGGCAAAAATATTTTTTTTCCAGAAAATGATTTTAATTTGGCATTGAGACTCGATTTTTCAAGGGTAAATACAAGTATTCGACATAAAATTTACTGCCTTTACCTCATTCATGCATTGAAGGAGTCATCTCAATCTTGAAATAGGTATCACATTCGGTCCTTTTACAGAACTGTGCTTATCTCAGAATAAGGCAATACGAAATGAAAATAAGTAGACAATTTTCTACGATGATAAATTAACGATTATTAAGAAATTTTGTTCATCATCATAAGAAGCTATCAAATTGGCGTTTTCGTTTAAATCTTCCACAGATGAAAGTTATATTTACCCAATTTCACTTGACGTTACGAATTCGTACGTTAGATACAGTTTGACGAATAAATGAAAATAATAAATAACCTACAATTACGTAACATACTTTGTAACTGAAATGTTCAATTTGAAGTAGGTATCATTTTTCTCCTTCTAATTTATTCTCTGTTCTCAGATTCTTATGATAAAACATACTACGTGTATTGGCCAAGATAACATCCACAATTTCAATACAATTTAAACATTTCTACTTCTTCGGTAAACAAAAAAGGAGGAAAATTCTAGAAATGGCAGTCGAACAAATGTAAAAGCTAATACTTGACTTTTCATGTCTCATTTATCATTTTGTAAAGCAGAATTAAGCTCAAAAGAATAGAGCTTTAGGTTACCAGTGTAATCGTTTTACAAAGTTTTTAAGGTTTTAATATCAATTTCCAGGACCGAACGGTGAAAATTCGTTAAACTAACGAAAGTACTACGAAGAAACTATAATTTTGAAACTATCGTAGAAAATCTCGTTACAACCTATCTATATGTCTTCGCAACATCGCGAAAAATGAATAATTTTGAATAATTTTTAACCCACGCCCTTCCCTCTCTCTCACCCCTTCACGTATCCAGATTTTACCTACCAATTTCCAACGAAAAACATCTCGCTTCATTTCGTAATATTTTTCCTCAAAAATAGGTAATAGCAATAGGTACTGCCTACTTGCCTACCTATCTGTTGTAAACTGTTCCAAATTTCAAATTCGCTCGAAAATTTTCATCAATTTAATTTCCAATGGAAAATGTTTACTGAAAGTTCATTTCGTGAAAAGAATTAATTTATCTTTAAATTATTCTCGAATAGTTATCTTACAAATTAATTTCATGGAAAATGGCATTTCGATTTCGCCTACTGGTATAAATAACCATTTTTGGTAGCGTGTACTGCCTACTTCGTACCTACTTCACAACCACTTCGGAAACTTTTACCGGTATGCGATAAGGATCTGATTTTTCTGTACATTTTTGTTTAAACTGCTGCCAATTGTCGCATTATTTTTCATCGAAAGTAAACGTGGTATATGGTTTTGGGATTTTCCAAGTGTGATTTTTTCAAATCCCCAAGGGAAAATTTACGATATGATTCAGTTCATTAAACTTGTTTCAAGTACGTTTACCATCCTTGAACTTTCGTTATAATTTTAAATTTTTGATTACTCGTTATAAAAAAAAAAATTAATTAGATAGGTATTCGAATACGAAATTTTATCTACGTATTACTCAGATTGGATTTTTTATTAAAGGTATTTTTTTTTCAACTTCCACACGAGGATATTTACATTTGTTGTATTTACGTTGAATTTTAATGATATTATAACATTACGATAACAGGATTAGGTAAATAGATGGGCACACACACAAGATGTAGGTAGTACTTGCAAGTTCAACTTTGAAAATTCTTTCACACGTTTAAATCTGTGTTTTCATTGAAAATTAAAACAATCTCAAATACGAGCTTACAACCGCACGTCTCCGAATACGTAAACTTTTGCTTTTTTAGAACTGTTTACCAAGATTTCTTTTCATGAAAAATTCTCAGCAGAATAATTTTTTTTAATGAAAAGGTTCGACTCTTCAATTTATTTTTTCATTGTTTTAATTGTTTTTCAGTTATGACTGTGAAAAAGCTTTCTAAAAAGCTTTAGTCATTCGGGTTACATTTACGCTGAAAGTGAAAGTTTGAATCGGTTATTAGAAAGGAAATTAAAAGCCTTAAAACGAGCATTTATTTATTCGTAAATCTAAATTGTAGGCAGTTCTCAGCCGGCTGGTTTGTTTGCCGGCGTTGTTTGGAAAAATTTAAATCGTTTCTTTTGAGTAAATAAAGGTACGTAGGATTGGTATTTTTTTTTCTCGCGGAAACTCTTACAATTGTTAGATTAATTGAACAAAATATTAAACAGGAATAGTTTATGGAGGGTATGTTTTTTGTGTATATGTGCTGGGGAAATTTTTGAGATGATACATGATGTAAAAAAACGTTTCGGATAAATGTAGAATTGTGTATTAATGAATGATGACGTTTCAGATGAATGACTTTTCTTATAGAAAAAAACGTGCCTGTGTGGAAACCATTATGAGTAGGTACATGTACCTCTACCTATCAAAGATTCACCGGTTTCTTTGAAATACGTGTTTCTAAAAAATTTATTTCTAATATTTTCATCGAGGACTACCGGGTGTCGTGTGGGTGGAAGATGATACTTTATTTTTAGACATAACTGTGAACTATTTGGAAAAAGTGGTCAGATTAACAGGTTGCCTATCCTGATAATGGAAGGGTCAAACACTTATCTGAAAAAAATCACGTAATTTTTTCTGTTATGGGGGGGGGGAGGAGGGGAGGGAGAGAAGTGATGTCAGTTCCGGATTTACCTAATTTTAGTTTTCAGTTTTTTAAATGTTGAGGGTCGAAAAAAATTCAAAACTTTGTATGCACCAAAATTTAATTTATTCATTTTTCGAAGTACGATTTTTTCCTTGATCTAAGCTCATATCATAGAGTGAAATAAATTCAAAGAAAAAAGGATCATCAAGTCATCTCTTTTGAAAATTCTTAGCTTCTACGTTACATTTTTCACCAAAAAATTTCAAATTAATTATAATATACAAGGTGAAAAAAAGGGCCAAGGGGGAAATACTCTTCCTCCACATTGATCCGACATTGCAAGATTACAATTTTTTTCGTTTCTTCTGGTTGCATTTCTCAATTTCCAATTTAGATACGTGTAATTAATTTTATTTTACTTAATTCCTTTCAATCAAAATTTTTCATCGTGTGAATTTTTTAGTATTTAAAATAATTTTTGATAAAAATTGAATATTGCTCAATATTTTTTCCAATTTTTTAAATTATGTTTTTTGGTTTTTTCATGAATATCTGTGTTCAAATTTTCCCAAGTTCCACAAGAGTTTTCAATGAGAATTTTTAAACCTACCAATTTTTCAAGTTTTTAATCAATTTCAATTGAAAATTTTTCCAGTATCTTCATGAAGATCCAGTATACAGAAAACGAGAAAATATTGAAAAATTTGATGTTCTTGTGAATTGTTGGTTTGAAATTAATATTGATAGGTTTTTTCTTCTGGAGTGGGGGGGGGGGGGGGTGTCAATCCGAAATTTTCAGGACGCTATTTTGCGCGACGCTGATGTTCAAAAACTTTTATATTTTTGAAATAAATTTAATACCGGAAAGTAAGAAAATCATAGTCGGTGTGTTTTTATTCAACACTATTTTAGAAATTTAATTTCATATCAGAAGGTCAGAATGACAAGAAAAATATAAAATTTTCATATTTTCGAGATTAACTTGGTATCAGAAAGTCAACATTTTTTTTTAATTAACTTACTAAATATATCAGAAAGTCAAAATGACAGGGAAAATATCAGAAAGCTAAAAGCTGATTTTTAAAAACAAATTTTTACATTTTTAAAATTACTTTATATCAGAAAGTCAGGATGACAGAAAAAAACACATCCATTTTACCAACGCCTTTTTTAAAGTCTGGAAAAATGAATTTTTTAAATAAAATTTTTCAATCAAATGCGATTCTCAGTAAATTTTGACTTTTTTAAGTTAAATTTTTGAAAAATCAGAAGTAATTTTAATTTTTTTTCTAAAAAAAAGTTTTACAGTTCTAGTTTCAAGTTATCATCATTTTAGCTTCTGGTTTTAGTTACAGTTTTTTTTTTTTCAGTTTTTAGTTTCATTTCAGTTTTCCATCACTACCTTTGAATACGTCAAATACTAAACAAATATTTTAATTTTTTAAAATTTTTGCCCCAAGCTTTTAAATTGAAGGGGTTAAAAAAATTGTTCAAAAATTCTTTTAAAATAAATCAACGAGAGGGATGGATAGTACGTTGAAAACTGAACAAATCTGTTCTGGAGACTTTTTGCCTGGTATCAAAAATAAAGGGGACTGTGGGTCATTCAAAATTTGATAAAATTTGAAAAATTTTGAAACCTCACTCATTTTGAATGACCCATTGCCCTTCCATTTTTTATGTCAGGTAAAAAGTCTTCACACGAAAATTTGTCCCCATTCCCTTGGTTGATTCATTTTTTTCGAATTTTTTTCGAACACTTTTTTGTAGCCCCTTTATTTTTAAAATCAGGCAACAAGTGACGAGTTGAAAATTTGTCCGGTTTTTAAAGTACTATCCATCCCCTTGGTTAAAAAATTTTTACGAGATTTTTTTAGAAATAGCATTTGCCCCTTCAATTATCAAGATAGGCAACATGTTCATCTTGAGTTTTTTTTGTTGTACCTATGTACTACCTAGACTAGGTACCTACCCAGCCATACTTATCCAAATATGAAAACTCACTCCATTCCTACTACACATAAGGGGTAATTTTTTCGAGTCAAAATTTTCGTGAATTAAATTTCTAATTGTAAAAATTTTTTTATACCTACCTTTTTACTGAGGCAATAAATTAGGTATATTTTTATTTACTCAAATTTCGAAAAAAATAATAATTTTTATAAATTATTTACTTATTCGAGTATTTTAATTTTTTTTTTTTTCAAGAAAAAATTTTATTCAGTATAAATTACAATTTATATTAAAATTTTTCTCAGCAAGTCAAAATCATAATTTGAACTCAAATCGATAAATTTTTGATTTCTGAGACAAATTTGAATAATATTAATACCTATCAAACCATCAGCACATTCATTACCAATGAAAATTTTTGAAAACAAAGACACTACTAAATTGTAACCCCCTAATAAAAACCACCAGACGTGAAGCCATGCCATATTTCACAGTTAAATAGGACATTAAGACGCAGATAAGAATGTATTTACTCAGAAAATTTAAATTAGTTTGTCACCCTGAAAAATATATACCAACCATACTCCTACACATAAGTTTTTGTAAATCGTACTTAGACCTACACTTCTTATTTAATAAGCATGCATACAAAATGTAGATTTAAGTAAACAGGTGGAAATTCCACGAATGAGATTTACCCAACGAATTATCATACCAGCTACGTTGGAATTTCACTTTCATAATCAGGTTCGGTTAAATAATTTGAAGAAAAGCCCTAATGAAAATAAATAGCTCTATGTAAATCTATCTAAGATAAGTGAAGATGAAATTATACCAAACTAAACCATTCATTTGGTAAAGATTGTTGAAAATAAGTAATTAAGAGGCTGTTCTAAATCAAGTAGGTACACATGTAAGAATAGCTATTATTATTTGCTCGCCCACATTTTCTCGAACTAAAAGAAAGAAGAAAGGTAATGCTGACTATTGATATAATCCTATTCTTAGAAAGTCGGGGTATTTACAGGATTTATACATTATCTCAAAATAAATGATAGGTAAGTAACGTCTTAATGGTTCAATTTTTAAACGTGAAAGAAATATTCGCTTCATACGGGGTGTTTCGTGTGTGAAGTACCTCCTTCAATCCAATAAGTAGTCAACTCATTCAGCATTCAGCTATGTTTTTTTGTCTAACCTTTCAGCTGCAGGAGCGAAATTTCGAAATTTGATTTAAGCTTGATAATTCTGGAAAAAATTCCATTAGTATTGTAATATTGGATTTAGTTAGACAAAATAGAAACGTATTATTTGCGCCATCAAAAAGAGTACGGAGCGGTTTTTTTGGCATAAGATCCACTAATGATTGTGATGAATTAGTTTTGAAGTATTTCAGCAGAAATGATGAAAATTCTAGATTTTAATCATTTTTTTTTAAAAATATTTTTTAGCAGTTTGACTTTCATTACGAAAACCAGATCAGTATTAAAAGTATTTTAAAAACAGAGCCATCATGAGAGAAAATCGGAGCCCAAGAGCGAAAAAAAAAATGTAAGAGAAAAAAAGAAAGGATTTTGATTGCACATTTCGAATACAAAATACAAGAAAAACTAGAACTACTACAAAACGACATGAAACAATCAAACAACGTTAGAAATATAGTTTAAATTAGTATCGAATCGCTGTGCTAGCCTTTGCGATGAGACTGAATTTTTTTTAGTAAGCCTTCGCCATCACCCCCCCCCCCCCCCCTCCAAAAAACAAACTTAAACTGAGCAGGAAGACCCTGTATTATTTTAGTATTCAAAAGCTAATTTCATTTTTTTCATTGTAAAAATTTTCCAAAAGTTTAATTAAGAGATTTTGTACCTATTTTAAAAAAGGTACCAATTTTTGAAATGTTGCTGCAAAAATGTGATTGTAAATATTTTTCAAAAAAATTAATATGTTCTCGTTGATTGGTGAAATTTTTGGAAAATCTCGTTATCAAAAGCTAGCTTGAAAAATTCGAAAATTTCGTTATGAGATATCTACCTACATATGTCCCTATGTTTAAAAATTTTATTCCCAGAACGTCATTGTGAAAAATTGCTGAAAATTTCAGTTCTAAGGTATAGAAAACCTTTAAATTTTCATCCCAAAAAATAATCAAAACCATTTTATGAAAAATAAATTAAAATTCGTAAAATTCTTTTTAAAAATGTCATTGAGAAAAAAAATATTAAAGAAAGCCCCCTTTTAGAACTATAGTGCTCAATGGTCACTTTTTTTTAGTTGTGGGAATTGGGAATTGTTTTGGTTACCTTTCATTAATTAATTGGTATCTAATCATGGGTAATTATATTTGTTTGATTATTTACTTATTCACGTTCTCGATCAGTTTTTTCTTGATCAAAAAGAATTCTTTTTGATCAAGAAAAAACTGATCGTAGGTAAGATTGGCAGTTTGAAAAATTTGCATTTTCTCAAGATTTTATTGAAATCTTGGATTTTTACTCGTAAATTTTTAAGAGTGTTTCCATTCAGAATAAAAAAAGTGGCGATTTTTAGAAATTTTTTCGCCACATTTAAAGAATTCTCGTTAGAAAATGTGGGATACTTCTGCAAGAAATTTCGAATTTTGAAATGTTGCATCAATTTATTATTAATTATTATTATTTTTAAAGAAAACAACTAAAAACAAACTAATATCAAAATTCATCATTTCTATACTTTCTATTTTGTCCATAAAATATTAAAGAACTGCCTTCGATTTCGTTTCAAATTAATTTTTGATATGAAAAATCTAACAATATTTCATTTCTAGTTCTTTAACCATCATAACAATCTTTAAATGAACAAAAAAATAGAAAAATTTGTTGATTTCGTCATATGAGCACACACGGCACACCATCTTTCAGGATCAAAATGACAATGCATTCTTGATTTCACTTTTTTTTTCAATTAAATAAATGATTTTTGGTGGTCAATGAGTCCAAAATGAAGGAAAGAGTTTTAACCCTTTGAGTTTTTAAAAAAATTTACTAAAAAATTTACCAAATTAATCTTTAATCTTGCTGCAAATTGAAAAACATGACCTTGGATCATACTTCAGCCATTCTGGATTTTTTTTATCCAGATCCAGGGTGCATTTTTACCTTTTTTTTGAACCATTTTGTATGATTTTGAAAGATTCTCAAAATTTACTGATATACTTAGGTAGCTGTAAAAATGTCAAACTCGAAACTTTTCAATTTTGTTCAAAATAATTTACAATTTATTGGTGTTTTAGTGATAAAAAATCCATCCAGTTTCCAAGTCTCAAATTCCAGTCAATCCAATTCCACATCTTCGCTAAAAAGAACCCTCAGATTTATCTAAAATCCAATATTTTATCAACATTTACTTACACAAAAATTTTTTCAAATAAAACAATTTTTGGCAGAAAAGGCGATTCATTCAAGTTCAAAATCGAATTCAACAGTAGGCAATTTATATCACATCGTTTTAAATTATGATGTTTTGGTTGCATACCCAATTTTCAAAGGTATATATTTGAAAAGAATTGCCATATTTTCCTGTTATTATTTCTTATTTTTTTCCAACGATAAAAAACGAATAAAATCGAAAAAATAGGTATCTAATTGCTTCCTTTTCTTTTATCAAATGATACATACGTAAATATATGAAATATTTTTCGTATTTCCCATTGAAAAATATACACGACTCAACTCGTTATAAATAATACGTGCGTATAAAAGTTCAAATTTTTGGCATTTTCCTCTTCCCCGAATATTCATGCTTAGTTGAAATTCTCATTTCCCTCCATATTTTTTTTTCACCTTATTTATTTTCTCATTATTCTTACTCGAATGATGGAAATACGTTGGTACTTTATTTTTCAAACAGAAAATTTCCCAAGCATGAATATTCAAATTTTAGAAATATTTTTTAATCGAAAATCCTTCAAATTGGCTTATAAAATTTATAAAACATTAAGCAAGCCTACGTACTCGACTCGTGAAAATAATTTTAGAAATGACCCGTGGTCATTCTCTCACTCTTTCTACCTACTTAATTTTTAACCAAATTCCAAATGAAAAAATAAACACCAAAAAAATGAATAAAATTACATTACCACAACAACTCAAATCAGCCAATTTTCCTCCGGGCAAAAAATCAAACACGAAAAAATTCAAAATAAAAAAACACTACAAACGATCAAAATTCCATGCACATCCACACCGTTCATAGATTACTCGAAATTGCTTTACCGATTTCAATAAAATCGAGGTAACTTCATTTAGCCCTAGAATGAAATCCTTTCACTCGCGCATAAGTGTGATTTGAGCGATAAAAGGGCCGAAACGCCGTAATTACACACGACTTAACTTGCCTTACGAAATGTTTTCTCAATACTGACATTATTAAAGACAAATTCCCCAACTTTCGATCAATTTCCATTTATTTATTTCCCAATAGACCCGGGCTGTCTTGAAACAGAAGGTAACATGTTGAAATCCTGTCATACTTATGCACATGCATTACCACACAAAAAGGAAATAAACATGTAAACAAACCGAAAAACCCGATCAAAATAATAAAAAAAATAATTCGAAATAAATTCTTTTTTTTTACCTGTATCACAAACAATGCTTGATAAAAACACTTAGAAATATCGCAAAACGCGTAATTTTGAAACATACAATACACCTTAAATGAGAATTCGCAAAGAAATGGCACGCGTTCTAGTCGAATGGTAAAAATCGCTGCTATATAAAGCGAAAATGGTATAACAGGTGGTTTTAAAGTAACATAGATCTGGGAAATTGCGCCTGCTCCATGTTGGAAACTTTTAACAAATTAATTGTTGGATGAAATTTTAAGATGATAATATCACATCGAAGGATTCGAGTAATAGCAGTTAACAATTTTCCACTTCTTAGGTATATCTTTCGTAAGTTAATTTTTTTCATGCCGAATTTGCGCCTACGGTGTGAAAGTTTACTCACTTTCGTCAAAAGCCAAGGTGAATCCACCGCAAAGATGATTTATCGTCGAAATGATTATTTTTTCTTCGAAAAACTGCAATTGGGAGATTTTCGCCAAAAGTTTATCGAATACGTATTCCAATCCGTTGTGCTATTTAGTAGGGGAAGGGAGGGGGTAAACGTGTAGGAGAATAGTCGTTTCATCGTCTTAAAAGCTTCCAGCGATTCGTTTGCGTAGGTATGAAATTTTATTCTCATGTTGTGACCGAGGTTGATGATGAATTAAAGACGGAGGAGTAAATTAGAATAGATAATTAATTTAAACTCATCCATGGCCGAAAAAATTAACTAGTTGGATATAATTAGCTGCAGTCCGGGTTGAAGGCCGATGTTTAAATTTTATTTATATCATAATTCACAATTTGGTTGGTAAATCGCACCTTGGAGAGGTTCGGATTACACAAGTGTATGAAAGGTTGCCTACGGAAGTTATTCTCAGAGAGGAATATCCGAATGATTTGTTTATGGTCTAAAAATACGAAAATTTTGCTAAATTTATTACTCGACTAAATCAGTATTTAGTATTCCTTTGTTGCTAGAAATTCGGCCATTTGAAAATTTTTACGTAACCGAGGCCATGATACGGACTAAAGGAGTCAAAATGTGTTTGGTAAATGCCCGCATTCCTTGAATGGTAAATAGGACGAGCTGAACATGTATGTACGATGATTCACCTAACCTTCGAACGGTAGGGGCAAGCTGGGTGGATTTTAAACACGATTGTTGGGGTTTTCAACTGGAAATTTTTTTATTCGATGTGGCACATGAATGCATTCGAGGGATTTTAAATTTTGCACGGTGGTGAGGAAATCCTGGGGGTAATGTCGTGGGAAGATTTTAGTCGAGACTGGAAGACCGAAAAAGTAAGATTTTACGATAATAAATCAAAAGCGAGAAAAAGTAAATGATCTCAAGTCATCTATCCCTGGGGGAGATTTAATCAAAAGCATATTTTTTTTGAAGAAAATATCGAAAATTATTTTCATGGATTTTTAACTTTATCCGTATCCTTTTCATTTGAGTATTGGGCAAATATTTACTAAGCATCGATGTGAATAAGCAGCGAAATGGAATTAATCTTATTTTAACTTACGTTGGACCAAATATTACTGGATGGGTTGGAGGGGAAGGGGGGTTGTGTTACAAAAATATCGACACTTCAAAACGAATTGATAAAAATATCATTTCGATTCAATCCATATTATTTCTCAATTGCCCTTGAAATTCGAATTATCTGGGGACTTTTTTTTTCGAGGACGAAACCAAAAAGGGAAGGTAAGTGGGTAAGTAGTTGAGTACTTACGGACTCTAGTGCAAAAATTTGTGTACTTTTTCTTTTTTCTTGTAAAATTTTTTCGTCGAGTTCGTATTTATATAGTTTTTATAAAAACTAAATTTAGAAAATAAATGAACTTACTTACGTTTTCGATACATTTTTGAAATTGAAAATATTGAGAAAAGTTGAATTAAAATGCCATTATCACACCACAATGCCATTAATTTTAACATTTTTTTTTGAATTCGGTTAGAAATACCTTTATATGAACAATTGGCCACATTTTTGAAAGATTTTTCGATTCATTCAAAACTTTGCAGATTTTTTTTGATTAGGGAACATTGAAATTTTTGTACTGTCCATTTGATGAATCTTTGAAAAAAAAAAACGGGATGAGTAAAATGTTACTTTGGCATCATTTTTTTTGACTCTGTTAAGAAAAAATTAAAAAAAATAATGTCATGTTTTTGAAATTTTTAACGAAGCAATAAAAAAATTATCTCTGAGAAATTTGTTACTATTTTTTTTTTTTTCAAATTCGTTATTCTTACCCGAAACATTATCGTTGAGAATTTTTCACCACTATGCCTCGATGATTTCGATAAAAATCTCGTTTAAATAGGTAAGTGTAATTTTTCTGAAAATTTAGGAAAATAACATACTTACTTCGGTTTACTTCTTTGTACTAGATATTTATGTTTACTGATTATGAGATGATTTTTAATGATTTTTTTTTCATTCTCAATTTTTTGTTTAGTTTTGGGCAGGGCTGGTGGAACAGAATGTCCAGTTGTTCTGTTTCGTTCAGGAACTAATCAATTTCAAAATATGCAAATGAATTATTTTTGGAGTTCTGTTAATGAAGTAGGGGGGATGTGAATTCGAGAAGAAATAAAGAGAAGGGGTTAAATTACAAATTAGTCATTTTCCACTGTTTTTTCAGTCAGAATTATTGATTTTTTTTCTGACAAATTGGGAATTAATTGAGAAATTAGGGATTTTTGATTGAAATACTTGTCCGAGCAAAGCGAGGGAGAAATTGTTTTTAAATGCTAAGAAGGGCAAAAAATTCACTTTTTTTTCAAATTTTTGTAATAAAAAATCTTCTTTTAGAGTTTAAGGGGGGCTCAAGTCCCCTGAGCCTTTCCTCTTGAATTCAATTAAGGTTTGATGAGTTCAGTTCAGTTGTTCAAAACAGTTAACAAAACTGATGATTACCTGTATGGGGAAAATTCGATGTGATCATCTTCAAATTGACATTGACGTCTGAATGCCTATCCATTCAAATTTTGAAGGAGAACATGAAATGTTTACCAAACAATTTTTGAAATTTGGACGAGAACTTTTGGGTTGCCTCTGAATGTCTCCTTCCTTCATTGAATATTTAAAAAATATTGAAATAATTAATTATTAAGTGTAATTACACTCAATTGCATTCTCTTTGCTGTACATTTCAATTAAATTCTGCTTTCAATTTCTTGTATTACAAATTTTTTGAAAAAAATACAATAGATTTTTTTTGACAGAATTACTGAAAAGAATTAAAACTTCATTTGGACGGTCAAAAATATAGGAAGGAAGTAGGATTTTAACATTGATAATTATGTTTTTCTTTTTGGGTGGGTGGGGGGGGGGGTCATTTCAAAATTTTTAAGATCCTATTTTGCGAGACCCACCAAAAATCAAAAACTTATAAATTTTTATATTTTCGAAATTAACTTCAGTATTACGTATAAATATCAGAAAGTAAGGAGCTGAAAATTGCGTTGATATCAGAAAGACAGAATGACAAGAAAAATATCAGAGAGCTAAACACCGATTTTTAAATTTTAAAAACAAATTTTTATATTTTTGAAATTAAGTAAATTCTAGAAAACAGGATGAGAGAGAAAAACAAATCCATGTTATCAACATTTCATTTCAGAGGAAACTTTACTTCATTTTATCATAAGAACTCATAGAATTTCTGATTTCCAAAATTTTGGAAACATATCCAGGCTCGAACGAAGTGAAGCGAAATTTTAAAACAAAAAAGTAGTATTTAAAAGCTAAACTTTTACTATTTTTGTTGAAATTTCAGTCAAGTGAAAGGGGGGGGGGGGTAGTTCTAGATTTCCGATTTCCAAAATAGAATCATCGAAAAAAGAATTGGCGTTTTGTTCGAGTGAGTGATATTATAAAAATTACGACTTTGGTTTCACTTTGTAGAAATTCGTTCAACTTTTTTTTTTTTACAAAATTTAACCAAAAAAGAGGCTTTTGGTGTTGAATAATATCTCAAAATGTCAAAATATTTCATAAAATATCAAAAAATTCGACCCAATTTCAAAAAATTTCTAAAGATGAAAAATCAAATATGTACTTACCTATTTTATCAAAAATTAAACTGTGGAAATGAAACTTATTTTGTGTAAAAAATTCCGTGGATAGAACTAACTTTTTAGTTTTTGCGATGTAAATAATTTTCAAATTGATGATGTTAATAGAGAAGAAGGGCCTATCTCTCCTCGTTTCTATTCCGACTGCGGTCATAAAAAACCATAAAAACGTGTAATTTACCAAAAAAAAAAAATAGTAATAATTTTGCTTTTGCGACATCGACACACATCTGAAGAACATGTTGCCTATCGCTGAAATCAAAGGCGCAAAATACTCTTTCGAAAAAATGGATTTTAATCAGGAAAGTAAAAGCTGCAACATGAATCCGGTCAAATTATATTATTATGGAGTGATTTTTTTTTGTCTTTCAATAAAGAAGCATTTCAAATCTCGAAATCTCTCATCATGCAGAGAAAGTTCATACACACTCCATACTTAGTATAGCATCAAATGCCAAACTTTATAATTAATTCGACTCCCATCGTGCATATCGAATTCAACCCAAAATAACCAGTCCTCTAATTACCTCCATTTGCCAATTCTGAAGAAAAAAATCACACTTATTCCAATACCACGCCCAATTTGAGAAAGAACCCAAATTCGTTTTTCTTCAATAGCCTCGTACAAGTTTATTCAGGCGTCAAATAATGTAGTGTAGGAGAAAACATGACCGAAAACGATAAATTCAAAAATGTTACGAAAATTTCACACTAATCGTGTACCTCGTTGGCATTTTTCATCGTACAACTTTCGTTTCGTAGCTTATTTTAACACTTGGAAGCAAACTTTCAAACATATAGGAATGTAAAATTAAATCTGCAAAACAATCGCAGCTTGTAGTTTAACAATGAATTTGTACAAGTAATATCGTCCATTGATTTATTATCTGAAGTTTACTGTTTACGTACGTAAAGTCTCTTTTTTGTAGGACGTTCGACGAACGTTTATTTTCCTTCGTTGTTTCGGCGATGTTGACCAACTCAGAGGAAAAATAGATGAAAAGACTAAATATTCTATGTATTTCTCATATTCAAAAATACCCACACACAAATATCAAAAATTTATTGATAAAAAAAGAACGTCACTTTTTTTTTTTTCATAAATACTTCAAAATATTAAAAACAATTTAGTGTATATCTATGGAAAAATTTATTTTCTTCGTCTATTCAAGCAGATAAAACGTATTTCATATCGAAAAAATTTCCACTATCTTTAGATTATTTTTCTAATCGAAATTTAATCAGAAACCCTCAAATGCTTTTCTACTTCCTTGATTAAAAATAATATCTGGGAAAATACTTATATTAATCTGACTAAAAACACTCGAGTATCGAGTTATAGGTATCTCACTACATCGACTCTGTCATAAATGATTAAAAATACAGTTTATAATTGTACATCTTGAAAGCACCCTCACACCTTTTCTAGCAACCGTACTCGGCTTTTAGAAACCTTTTCAAATGCTACACAGACCTACCTACGTATATTTAGGCATTTTCCTAAAACGAAAACTTTTCAGCATCAAAGATGCTTAAATCGGCTGCGAAATTGTTTTGTTGAAATTTGATCGAGTGAAAAATCAACCAACGAATAAAATACATCAAGAGTAAAAAAGGAAACGTACTTTTTTTCAGCAAAAAATAAATATTATTTTATTAATGGCAAAAATATATACGATGAAAAAAGCAAAAATAAACATCATTTTTTCAACAAATTTTCTAAAATTTTCGACCATCGAAACATTACTTTATTGAAATGAAAATTGGCAAAATTTTGATAGGTATCCGATTTAAAACCAATTTAAAAATCTTCCTGCAATAAATCTACAATATTACTTATTTAATAAAAAAAAAAGGGGGTTCTATACCGATACGATACTCGAAAAAAGTTCAATTTTAGATACCCGCCGTCGTCTTTTATATTCGACAACGGAATTCTTATATATTTCACAAAAGTACGCCACTATTATTGCGAATTGTGGGAGGCTGTAGGCTTACAACATCGCCATATATCAAATTACCTGATATACTTACATAAACTCTTCAGTCTGCTTGAGTTCTTCTGTACGAAAGCTCTAAACTACATATGTTTGAATATTTCATACTCGTACCACCAGCTACAGCTGTTTTCTACAATTTCTCAAGTAGTCGAACGAAAATAAAAAATTCTTTCGGGAGTTGGTATACATCTCGGGTCTCAGATGCGACTGCAGAAGAAACACGAATCAAAACAAATCGAAAAAATATTATCGAAATTATATAATCTACATCGGTCTGGAAAATGAATCAACGAGAGTAAATTTTTTACGATTTTTTCCCCCTCTAGGCATTCAAATTTCACCTACGTCAATTTCATACCTGTGAATACTGTCGATAAGCTCGAATAAATAAACCTTTTGGTCAAATCATAATTAATTATGAAACACAGGCCTAAAAAAATCCACCTATATGGGCAAAGACCATAGAACAAATAATCCAAATTAATTTCTCGCGATGAATTTCAAATTAAGAATTGTGGGCAAAAACTCGTAAATTTGGCACACAATATTGACAAAGCTAAAGCTCCATAAAATATCATATACTAAGTAAACATAGAAAATCTTTCAATACAATTAGTCTCACGCGGCGCCGAGCTGCGGGCGGGTTATCGTCCAAATGAATCATTAAAACGATTTTTAAAAACTTTTTCCACCGCTCTCCTTCCGGTATTTGTTTTAAAAATCTCACGAAAAAACATCGAACATATTTTTATTTTCGGTTTGTATCGTAAAATGTACCTAGAGTGACGAATTTCACTCGGTTGTGAATTTTTCCAGCCTTTTATGTATTTATCGAATTATGAACAGTTTATCGCAGGAAAAATTAGAATGCGAGCTACTCGGTTTTTTTTCGAAAGGGTTAATTTAATGGTAGCAGAATTATTATCGAGTTATGAAAAATATACCAAATCAATCATTCTTATAGTTTGGATTGTGTGTATGGGCGTCTTATTCACGAATAATTACCATGACTATGATCCTAATTTGTAAACGATTTGTTTTAGGTAAATTAAAACATGGAAAAATCTGCCAGCAACGTTTTTGAATTGAAATAAAATTTGTCAATACGATTAGCATTTGGGTAAGATATTTTTAGAAACTAAAAATTAATCGGTAGAAGGTAAAGAAATGAAATTACTGTAATAATAAGACTGAATGTAAAAAAAATTATTTATTACCATAAATATCAAAACTCACAAATTCACAATAAATAGAAATAAAAAAGTTTCGATCTCTTCAAATGAACAAAAATGATATCACAATGACTTCTGACAAAATATTCACAGGCACGATTCAACTGTTAACTTTCTGCAGTTGTATCTTGAGAATTTTCTGAAAATAAAAATTACAATTTTTTAGAAAATAAAACCCAACAAAGGAAAATTATTATTAAAAAACTAATTTATTGATAAGAGGGAAGATTTTGTTCAAATTATGTTTATAAAATTTCTCGATCAAAAGTCCATTAAGTAGATTAGAAAAAATAAAAAATTTTCGTCAAGAGTGAGTAAACTTTTCAAGCAATTTTTGAAATAATAAAAATTTTCACCAAAAAATGAATTACGTTCCTCAATTTTGGGCAAATTAAGAAGGAGAAACGCAGTTGGAGGAGGAGAAATGTGTTCTTTATGAAGAGTCCCTCAATAATTTGTAATAGGAGCGATACTTCTGAATTTTTTCGAAAGTTTAGGCTTTAAGGTCAGAATGAGGTTTAAACCTTAAAATGAGGGAAAATTTATGAATTTTATTTTCTACGACTACACACTTACACACTAGACCTTGAAATCTTTAAATACTCTGAAAAATTTGACCTAATTTTTTTTTAAAAAAAAATACTTTCATAGTCATTTTTTAAATTTAGTAAAAATCCTAACCAATTTCTCACTGAAATGACATTTAGAATGAATATGTACTTCAATTCATTTTCATCTTCCTCCTCCTTTTGTACATCTCATTTTTCAGACATGTGGGAAAAAGAACGCTCTGTATTTATGTATTTTTTTTTTCAAAAATAATGGGCACCAATAATTTTCACCGGTAAAAATATTCATATTAAAAAAAAAAAAATTGTTAAAGAAACAGAAAACATGATATTTACAAGGATCTCTGAAAAATGTACGAAAAGGGGTAAAGAAGCTCGTATTAAATTATTTTTGAAAAAAAATCAATTTTCTTATATCATTAAAAAAATTTTAGAACATGGTTAAATTTCACTGCATTGTTCTGAAGTACGGACACTAAACGTCTCCACTACTCCCATTTAACTTTCGAAAAAAAGTGTGAAGTAGTCAGTCACAATCTACTATCAATGATTCAATTGGACTGACTTTTTCACGACTGTAAAGGAAATTTCCTCAATTTTGACATACTTGATGATTTTCATGATTTGAGGATTATCGTTTTATTAAATTTTGTAGAAATCGAAATGCGAGAGATAGAATCACACAAAACTGGAGTTTAGCTTTTCATCTCGAAATAATCGATGAAAAAATAACCCACTTTGTTTTCTTACTACTCTTTACTCAATTTTAAACTTTGACTGGCTTCAACAATTTTGAAAATGGTTTTATTTGTGGATGCCGAACTTCAAAAAAATTTAAAAAAGGGCACCGATCTTTCAAAAGGTCCTTGAAACATCAATTATTGTTCATGTTTTTCAAAAATTTGGAAATTAGATTTTCAACTCATAAAATTAAAAATCATTTACAAAATTTCCACACTCTCAATTTTTTAGAAACATCTTTCATTTTAATATTCACATTATTATAATTTTGGGAAAAAATTATTTTAAAATTCTTTCTCGATAATTTTTTTTTTACAAAATTGTTGAAAAATGAAAGATGGGAACCACTTTTTTGGGAGGAGGGGGGGAGAAGAAAAATGAAATAAATGGAAAAATTTAAACCAAAATAATTTTCAAAAACATAATTTCTCAAAATTTTTCGGATATAATAGGGTTGAGATAAGAGGAAGGGGATGAATGGCAAAACTTTAACGAAGTCGTTTCGAGTTCTGTAAACAAATATTGTGCCCTTCTACTCCTTCCACATTCAACTACCGGAAAAACGCAAAACCATCATCTCCATTAGATAAAAGATACTAAGAAATTCCAACAGGATAGATCAAAGGATAAACTACGAAACAGAAAATTATCATACACGTCCCAGTTTTTTGCAGTGTTTAGAATATTTGAAATCAAAAATCCCCCAAAATTCAAAATTCAAGTAAAATCATCAATCAAAATTTTTATGAAATCAGTTTCGACAGCAAAATTCATTTCCTGGAATACTCTTAACGAAATTTCAATTGATAAAACTGATAAAAAAGAAAGCTTATCATTTCGATACTTCGTAAAACACCAATTTAAAATTTACCCTCGGGTATAAGAAATTTCGAACCGTTATCTGAATTCATTTCGAGGGAGGTCAAATCGAAGTCTGTGTACTTTCGCCATTCGACGGTTTTTATCATTGAAACTAATTATCGATAGGAAATTGATATCCTAATCAGGGAATTTTTACAACCACGGGGACTGATAAAAAACAAGTATAGCTGATCGTGAAAAATTCCACGATTAAAGATCTCAATTTCTCACTCTGTAATGAAGGGCGGTGATAAAAAACCATTCGAAAACGTGACAAGGGAAGATAGCTTTGTCAAATTTGGCATTATTTAATTTACAAGAGATACATTTTAATACAAAAAAATATATTAATACCTCGCCGGCGTCGTTTTTTTCAATCGAAAATGATCCAGAGACGACTTTATGGGTGGCTTGATCAGTATCATCAATGATAGCGCCATAACTAAATATATAGTCAATTCGAAATGCTTACAATGTGGTAAATTTAAAATTAAAATTATTCTAAAATAAATAAGAAGTGCTCGCACGATATTTATATGAATTTGCGATGTTACCATAATACCAAAGGCTATCCAGTTACTAATCATAAAACCGGATAGTCCCTGATATCTTGGCACAACGCATTAATCGTGTGGTGGTTGCACAATATCAAAAGGATACGCTACGAAGAGTCTTCGGAATTCATCGTTCGTTGCTGATTTATCCAGTTTAATTTTTTTACCAAATAATAGATCAGGAAGAGGCTGTCAAACAGAATCAAAAATATACTCAAATTGAAGCTTAATAATTATGAATAAAAAATCTAGCACTATTACCTGATCTGGGAGCGTTTTTCTTTTTCTTTTCACAGGCGATGATTCATTACTCTGTAATAAAATCATCATTATTCAACATATGACTAAATATATCTAAATCTATTAAAAAATTCTACGAATGCAAATTTTTGAGTAGGTAAATGTAATTTAATGGGAAAAATTTGCTACAATTGGAAAATGATTTTAGAACGTGCGTAAAGCTAAATTCAAGATGAAACAATAGCAAAATACAAAAATGAATTAATAATGCAAACTCGACGAGAATATTGAATACCTTGTTTTCCTTTTGCTTTCTAGGCTTCTTTGTGGGTGTTGTTTCCGTACTAGAAGTTCGATTCGAATCAGAATATGAATTCAGGTAAGGTAAAAGTTTAGATGCTGCGTTGGTCTTCGATTTTTTGAACAAATCCTAATCAAATCGAAAAAAAATTTAAATCAGTATCGTGGACGATTTATATTTTTTAATTTTTTCAAACTCACTTTCAATTCTGATAATTTGGTAGCCGTTTCCCAAGTTTTATCTTCACGAACCCTCAAAACTCGTGGAAATCGCATTGAAATTCCATCAGCAGTATGGACGTCGTGTTTGGTGAACTCGTGTGCGACTATTTCCCAAACTGGCATTTGCTGTAAATTTCAAAATTCAGAAAATTAAAATAAAAAACACATTAAAAAATCCAAAAAATCAAAACAGATTCAAACTACTGACCTGAGGATCATTAGCAACAAAATCAGGCACCATTGTCTTCGTAACATCCAACCACCAAGGCACCTTATTCACATCTCGACTAATCTTGATCATATCTAAAGACTGATTAGAAATCAAAATCAATACTCGAATCACGATTACTGCTCCGATATCCAACCACGGTCTTACTTGTAAAGCAGCCAATGTTTCATCATCATGTCCGTGAACTTTGGTAACTGATTTGAATTTCTCATCATCTTCGTCGAAACATCCCATTAAGAATACAGACATAATTCCTCCTACGGCAGATATCAGTACAATTTTTCAGATAAAATAATCATCGCTGAAATTCAATTATAGATAGAGCCATATCGTACCTTTATTTCCGGTACCGTACCAGGCTCCTAGAACGATTAGATCGACAGAATCAGCGGCCTTTCCATCGAATAAATAATCACGTTTTACTTTGATCCATCGACGTTTTCCGGGTTCGTAAACGCCCTATAAAAGATGATCCAAGATTTCAATATTTTACACGTAAGCACAAGTTTTAAGAAAAAATCAAACCAGAATGCGAACCTTTATATCTTTAAGAACGAGTCCTTCCAAGCCCAAATCTAATACTTTGGTGAGCATAATTTCCAAATCTTTCAACGTCTGCAACAAAAAAATATTTAGAAGTTGAAAAAAAACCCACGAAAATTCAGTATTTGAGAAATTGGAAATAAATACATACTTCGATTAATTTCACTTCGGAAAATGCGACATGATTTTCGATTGGTTTCATATTTTTCTCAAGTATCTCTCGACGTTTTTTCAATGGACTAGACAAACGAAATAATTAATTTGATGAAATTATTTATAGTCGTACAAAAATCTACTCTTACCTATCGAGGAGAGATTCGCCATTGAAATACAAACAATCGAACACATATAAACAAGGACTAGCATCTTCAAATTCATTTTTCTGAAATAAAAAAATGAAATTCAAAATTGAAGAAATTCATTGCGATAATTTCAAATAAATAATTTTCATACCTTATGTTTGCCTAAGCTACCGAACGGTAAAGGATTTCCAGTATGTTTATCGATCATTAACACTTCGCAATCTAGAATGAGGTCATCTCCGGTGGGAAATGCCTTTGGAATAAATTCTCTGAACAAATCAACCTGCGAAGCAACTAGATTAAAATTATGTATATTTTTAAATTATTAACTAATAAAATCTAAAGCTACCTTATGAGGCAACACCGGCTTCAAACTACGAGAGAAAAATTTGAAATCTGATCCTTTCTTATGCAATTGGACTCGTTCTCCATCATATTTCGTTTCAGCATAGAGCCCATCTGGATGCTTTTTTACGGTTTTCTCCAAACAAGTGCAAGCTTGAGCCTAAATAAAATCAAAAAAAAAGTTGAAATATAAAAACGACACGAATTTCACACAAAATTATTAAAATTATCGTACCAACATAGGTGATATGGGCGTTAGAAGCTTTATTTCGATTTTCAGCGACGTTTTTGTACTTTCTGGATTATTTTTCTTGTCGATTATCTGTTTCACAACAATATCGATATCACGACAAGTCTCGAATAATTTATAGGCGTCTGGGTGAAGAGCTTCTAGACTAAAATTTACATAAAATGAATAAATCGAAATTTTATCAACAGCTTTACGTTAAAATCGAATATTACTAACACGTGTTTCGGTCCAGCATTGAATCTTAGATCGTGTTTTATGAAACGAATCACTATTTGAAGATCATTAGCTGTGCATCTGAAAAATAAAATAAAATGATAGAATCACCAACGAAATATCATAAATTAAAAAATTGACATTTTAATCGAAAGTTCGCTTACTTTTTGCTGAAACTGGTCAAAATTTTTTCTTGATCATTTTCTTTGGTAAGCTCGGATAACTTTTGCAAAAATTCATCGACATCTTTCAACGTCAGCGTACTTTTTGCAGCCGGTTGGATAGTTTCACTTTTCACAAAGAATTCGCTGATAGTTAAAGCCACATCTCCTTCGTCTAAATGTCTCAACATTTCCTCTAGATCTGTTTGAAATATCTGCAAAATGAAAATATCAATAAATTACGTCGATAGTGAATTGATTTCATGTGAAAATGAGTATTACAAAATATCCATCGTCGTCATCGTCATCGTCATAAAAAAAAAAGGAAAAATAAAATTGAACTCTGAAATACACTACGTTTGATTTTTAAAATACGACTTAATTTTAGGTTTCAGACTTTTTTCAACAAAAAAAAAACACATTACAACAGATTTTTTTTTCAAATCAACTTCGAAAATTGACAAAGCTGTATCCCTATGCGAATTAATTTTTCAATTTCAAAAGTCAACAGTAAAATTATCTTTTTTCAATAATTTTTTCGAAATTGATTTCAAAAAAATTTGTTATTTTAATAGATAAAATGTTGTTATCGAAATCGTTATAATTGTTCCATGACGTCAGCTCAGTAAAATACCAAATCTGTTACATGATACTGTAGATGATGCCGAATGATACGACTAAATAGAAAACACTGAAAAAATTGAACTACGTGCATGACCATGTGAAATTAACGATGTTTTGATTTAAATGAAATTTTTTATACGAAGAACATGCAATTTTCACATTTTAAAGTCAAGTACTCACTTTGCTGAATAATTTCACCAGCGTTGTGCTTTGCAAGTTGTAGACAGTTTTTACAGCTCCGGGAAGTAATAATCGGCACCACAGAAGTACATCTCCCTTGAATGATTCTGTAATATTAAATCAAGCTGGATTAAAAATGGGAATAAAATGAATTTTCAACATTCAATTCAATATTGGATAGAATCGTTCCGAAAGTTATTTCACCAACTTCAAAAAAAAAATCAAGAATTTTACAAAATGAGCAAAAAATTTCAAATAGTTGAAACTACAACAACCTCACATAATTATTAAAAAAAATTCTTCCAATTTTCATTCAAGAATTGGAATATTTGAAAAAAAAACTCACTTTTTAAACCATTTTTCAAACACAAATTTTTTAAGGTTAAACTTCATGTTGAAAATGCACACTAACGAAATGACATCGAAGTCGACTCACCAAAGACTAACTATTTCTCCAACCGCCATGTCAAATAAAAGTCAAATTTAACGTACTTATCTCCCCAACTAATCCTCTTCTTAGATAATCTGAAGATAGTTTTTTTCATTTTATCTCGCAAACTATTCAATTAACCGATAAAGAAATTAATCTTGAGAAAATCAGGCAACGCAACATACAAATTATGTAGATTACAGATTGCATAATCTGTATAGTTTATTCATCCAGAACGTAATAAATTCAGAACTATCTAAACACTGAAAATAAATTCTTTCAAGTCGAATATATTATTCGAACCGTTGGACGAAAAAATACCTAATGCTGTTTCTAAAGTAAACATTATAATGGTAAATAAATAATTCCGTAACTGAAGAAATTTTTTATCATAAAAATGATAAACTGAAAAAAAAAGGCACAACAAAAATTCCCGATAACCGCATTATTAAATGTTTAATAACCCTGAATCGCATGCAGATTTCGTTTCAACAAAGAAGATAAAAATGATAATCAAAAGTTAATAAATTGATAGGTTTCACACCGTAAAGTATTCTGTATTTCGATTCATTCTCAACACGACACTCGCAGCGTAGTCAAGTTACAAGTGTGTAGAAAATTTGTAAATTTGCTGACTGTGTGTAACGTAATACTCGATCGTTGTTGTAGAGTTTATGCAGAATGGAAGGTTTATTCAAAGGTAAGAAATCAACGATACTTTTACTCAGAAATGAACCTAAATTAACTCAGTGATATTTTTCGTACTGAAATATTTGTATTATTAACCGTTATTATGTATTTTTTTGATATATTAGGTTTGATTGGAACTTGACCATTTTAATAGGAGCAAATTATTATTAAATTCCATGACCCACAATTAGCGAAGAATCGAAACATCTTCCTCTTTTTAAATCACTCGACTGATTTTCTACATTTACTTATATATTGTAACTAATTTTGGTGTATAAAAATACACAATAAATATTTCCGCTAGTTTAATAATGAATTAATATCAAATAGCGACAATCTCTATTTTAATTTTGTTATCATGACTACAAATTTTGGCTCGGATGTTTCGAAAAAAGATTAAATTTCGTTAGGATGATTATCAAAAAATATAATCACCCATATCAGATAATTCACTCGGCTGCATATCGAAAAACGAATTTGTAAAAAAATTCCTCCTTAGATAACAGGCGACTAATTATTTTTCCAATGATAAGATAATCCAATCTCATAACCGAACTTACTTCCATCAGTGCCTTTTTGAAAAAAGTTCCTCAAAATATTGATTTTTTGTAAATAGCTGCTTTCATTGGCAATTAAAACGACGACTTTTCTGAACTCTCTCAGAGCATTATCCTTATGAGAGTAATCGATAGGACCGGCAGGTACTGGAACTGTCTGCTTCTTTGCCTTCACTGGAGAAGCCTTCGTGACTTTCGCTGGAGAAACTTTTCCATCTCCAGTTCCGGTACGATTTTTCCAACGTTCTTGAGCATCTGAAATCAACAGATTAAAAAATAAATCGTCACTGGAACGGACGTATTTTAGGAATTTTTGAAAAATAACACGATGCAATTACCATCCGGTAATAATTTGAGTATTTCTTCGAGCTGAGCTTCGGAGATGTTTTCGTAGCCTTCCATATCCTCGATTTTTTCGATTTTAGGAGTAGTCGCCCGCTGCTTTTTGAAGGCTTCGAATAGACAAGCCACGTGATGCCAAGAAGGCATTTTGCCAGAGCCGAATGGGTTCATTATCATCTTAGCGATTCTCAGTGAGCCTGCACTTATAGAATCTTTGCATCTTTTACACTTTGATCGGCCGGTTTTGGCAAGTTCTACTTTGAAAAGCTTCTCTTCCTCGATAACGTAGTCTGGATCATTGTCGGGTTCGGCGTTATCGATTTCACTCATTTTACCTAAACGAAGAATGAGATCTTGAAACTACGTATTTCATTGGTTTGATAGTGTAACTGAGTACATTATCATAGCAATTAGGAAAGTTCAGTAAACGAACAGAAAGTGATATACGTTTACCGACATCATGAAGCATAAATATGGAGTACAGTCGATAACACCGAAATGTACGGTAATGAATGTAACGCGATATATTATATACTTACGACTGATGTGTGAAAGATGAGACTTATATTACGAACATCGAATTAACAATGAATTACAAACCGCAAACATTTAACGAAGATGAACTTGGAAAAATTTGGCAAAAATTAACATTCAACTTCAACTTCAACTTTGCTTTGCAAAAAAATTAGCGAAGTCTAGCGAAGTTGATGCTAAATTTATGCCAAACTAGTAACCATTCAATCGGTCTTCGATAAATTTACAACGATTTCATTCGAGCATTGCAATAATAACAAATTCCAAAATTATTTTTGCATTTTTAATTTTTATTCTTTTTATTTCGTTGAAAAACTTGTTTTTTGGGCAAATTGATGCAAAAAATATTGTTTTTTAATTATGAATATTCAGTAATAGATATTTTAGAGTATTTTATTTCAATTAAAAGTTTTTTCGGGAGTAGGTCGATGTTAGCGATCCTAATGTACAAAAGATTAATTGATTTCAGAACCTATTTTCTATTGGTTGAATTGGAAAAATTCGCCACGTGCATTAATTGACATGTTGCAATTGGTCAAATTAGACAGATTATTTTTAAATTTTTGAATTTTTTATTTTTTCGCGGGAATGATTTTCCATTGGCAAAATCGAAAATGATTGAAAGAATGTAAAAAATAATATAAAAAATATTACTATCTATGTTAATGTTTACTTACCAGTTCTGACTTCTGAATTCTCATACTTATTAACAGAGTCATGGGCCTACCAAAAACAACCTTTTTTTTGGAAACATATACTCAATTAAGTGTACCTGCTAGTCTGCTACCTAAGGAATGTTTCCAATTATTCTCTTTTTGAAAATTCTCGGAATAATAAATAATTCGATTTTAAGATTTTGATTTTTATTTAGGAAAGAACTCAAGACTGAGGACTTGAGGAGACGAGTAATCATCCAAGGGAGAGCTCAAGGAACGGGGGGAAGGGCATTTTTTTTTAAAAAAATACCAATTTTTATATTTTTAGTATCTTATTTTACATGAAATCCTACTTTTAAAAAAGCAACCTCAGCGCATGGCTCCTTATTGATGTGAGGTCCAGTAATTAAAGCCCCCGTCTAAAAAACAGCCATAATCCAAAAATGGAATTTTACCGGGGAGTGAAATCATAAGTTCGATGAATGTTGGTTAATTTTAAAAATGGGAATTAGGGGCTCAGGGCACGTGAGCAGGTTTAAACCGTTCAAATTTTCCTTCGGTTTTCAAAAATGGAAATTGTGAACATTTCTGTCTTTTTTAAAATTCAAAATAAATACAGTGGAATCCGCTTATAAGCAATCCGGTTATAAGCATAATTCGGTTATAAGCATCAAAAGTGGCTGGGACGGAACGGTTCTATCTTTTTACACGTAAAAAATTTCGGTTATTAGCATCACTTTGGATGAATGAAGCCGGTTTTAAGGATTGAATATTTTCAGATTACACATAAAAATCAATAAAATAGGTTCATTTTCACGAACATTTTGTAAGCTTATCGCTATGTTATCTATTCTCGATGCACTCCTTCATAGATTTTATTTAATTTCATTCAATTAATGGCCAGAATGCAAAAAATTCCCTTTAATATGAATTGTAATCTGTGTTATTGTTCTTATCAAAATGAGTCTTCACTCTATCCAAAAAATTTAATTTACTAAAAAGAATTTGATAAACTTGGTGCCTTGAGTTAAGCAGCTGCAGCATCTAAATTGGGTATATCACAGTCCATGTTTTGTACATTAGATGCTGTAGCTGTACTGAATAGAGGTGTTCAATTCTATGCGGAGTCCTTTGATTTTCATCACCTATATAATCACGTGAAATTCATAGAAAGTATGTCATAAAGGAGACTTCTAAAAAGTTGGAAAAAATGGACGATTTATTTTAAAAAAATAAATTGAAAAAATTCACTTTTTTCAAAGTCAATATGTTTTGTAAAAATTTTGGTTCAAAAAATTTTTTTCGGTTATTAGCATAATTCGGTTATAAGGATTGAAATCACCCTGTCCTAACTCGATCCTTATAAGCGGATTCCACTGTAATACCATCGGTTTTCTTGTGAAATTTTATTTCAGAAACTCCAATAAAAAAAACCTAATTATGAACTATGGTGTTTTTTAGACGGAGACGGAGGTTTCAATTTCGTCACTGAAATTAGGTCTGAAGAAAATGTCTAAAGGCTACAAAGATTTCAATTTTTTACTCTTTTTTTGAAAAAAAAAATTTAACATTGATAAAAAATAATAACAATGAAAATGAATAAAAGATAATATTTCTCTACATTTTCAACATTTTATCAGTTGTTCTTTTTTCAGCTACATTGAAAATAAAGAAGTGCCTAGATCTCTGATATTTTAACGATATTTAGTCAATTGAAAAAATAAATAGTATTTCCAATTTTTGTAACATATTCAAGCCTTTGTTGAGGAAATTAAAAAAATTGACCAGAATCCTCCTCTCTCTCCCTTCACATTTATGGTGAATTTTTGAGGACTACGGGACAATAATAATTTCGCCAGCACTGACTCAAAATTTTCCATTACTTCTATAAGTAGGTAAATTAATTATCTGCATTAAAAATTTTCAACTTCACGAAAAACAAAGAAGTACCCTAATTTACTCATCTTATTCATTTTATTTCAAATGTTTAATCGATTATCAATATTTGTTCCAAGATAATATAAAAGTCATAATTACCAAACGATAAATTAAATATTATTCATCATTAAAACAGTTTCTACAAAAACATGGCGCCAAAACAACTGTCTCAACCATACCCGCTTATTTAAGCATTCAAAAATTGAGATTGAGAATGCGAACAACTGATTCTAAATACTGCTCAGTAGGTAGGTAGCTAGGTACCTATCTATAAATGCCGTTTTGCACTGTTTATTTTTTTTTAGCCGAACGAACGTAATCAACCGTACTTTTAAAAAGTTCATGAATATCACGAGAAAAAAAATCAGAAAAAGTTTCAACCAGCCATACGAAATAAAAAATAAATATATACCTATATCTTTGGTAAATTATTCCTTCAAATTCAAACAATTTTTCTCAGTGAGGTATTTTTATAAGTTGAAAAAAATTCATTATGCAATGAAACCGTATCGATTTTTGTTATTGTTTTAATAACTATTCGAAGTAGGTATCTCATTTATTTATTTAAATCTCGAGTTCAAGTATAACCAACATATAAACTTGTTTTTTTCCATCATCGCCCACATCGTGATTTTTTCTTTATGCTCAAAAAATTTCTGCAATCAACATGACGTTTGAAATAGTGTAGGAACACTTCGAATAAGTTGGCCGAAATTTTTTTGGTAGGTACCTACTACCTACGTAATGATTAATTACAAAACTAGGCATCATTTGTTGACATCGAGTCAAGAGGTAATAGATCTGGTATCCTTTATGGCGAAATTATATTTCCCATGTGTCTCAGAGATATAAAATCATAACAAATCTGGTCATTTCATAATATTGCGTATGTAAATTTTTTCAAATTGAACTTTCCAGTAGGAAAGGGTGAGAATTAATCAAAAATTCATCTAAATCATGAGAATTATACTTATGAGCCTGAATGTAGAAACCACCCTTATGTGTCAAAAAAAAATTCGTTTTTGAATTGAGGTTCGACTCTACTTCTATTCATTCTGAAAAGCTTAAAATCAGTGTCAACTAGAAAACAATCTCTGACACCTAATAGTAAGATGATTTGTATATCTAGGCTCTCATACTATACCAATGTAGCTAACTAGCTAAAGCATCTATCTACAAAGGTCTGAGCCTATTTATCTACTTAATTACAGAAATTCCCATGAAAAAAAATGCTCCTCCTTGTGTACTACTTGAATTCGATCAAAAATACTCAATACCTATGTACATAGCTACGTAGCTTCACATATTTGTACTTACTTCCAACGTTTTGATACAATTATAATTTTTTTCATAAAGTAAAATTTTTTACTCCTCCATCTCCTTCTTGTAAATTTAATAAGTAAAATATTCATTATGCAATCTTAAAATTTACAATTCCATTCGTATTACCCAGCGACAATTTAAATAGGTACCTATTATCAGGTGTTTAAAAACACTCTAAGATGGCAGCACCGTTTTTAACGTGGGTTTAAGCATCGCAGACAATCGGGAAATCATTCTTTGGTTAATGTATACGCTAAGGGTCAGGTAAGGGTAGGTATATAAAATAGGGAAACGATACTTCGAGAATTTCATTCTGTACTATCTGTTGCGCATTTGAAGTAAACGTATGTTTAAAACTGTTGCATAATTTGGGAAACACAGGTAATATTTTTTTTATTCCTTTAATGAATAAAAATTCGAAAATTCTTTTAAATTTCAGTTTTAAAAAATTTTTCTTAATTCGTAAATATTTCAATAGCTTGGAAAAAAACTTGTTTAATTGCTACATTTATTATACTATCAGACTATCACTTGGGACATTAAAAATTACCAAACAAAGATCAAAGATCATTTGATTAATTAACCTTTCAAACTTTTTGATAACGTTTGTGCAAGTTGAATTGCATTTTGATAAAAAAAATATTGACATTAATACTGGTGTAAGTAAATTTTTTTAATATAAATAATACGGATGGCTGGATATCGACTTCGCGAATTTAATGTGTCGTTTTTTTCATAATTTTATTTATTTTTCGAATGATTAAAAAATGCTAAAATCGCAAGGAAGCTGCAAAATGAACTTCTCCACCAAAATTAACTAATTTTTATCATCTGAATTTTTGTTCAAATTCGAATTTTTTTCTCAGCCATTTGGAATCGGAGCTGGAAAATTCTAATTTATGTTCAGAATGAAATAATATTATAAAACGCTGAAATCACAAGGAAGCTGCAAAATGAACTTTCTCCCCTAAAGATCCGATTTTTAAAAATCCGAATTTTTGTTTAAATTCGAATTTTTTCCCCAGCCATTTGGAATTGGAGCTGAGAATTCAAAATTTATGTTCGAAATTAAAAAATATTATTACTAAAATTTAAACAGCATTTTAAATATTTTTTAAAAATAAATTTAACTTTTTTAAAAAAAATGCATTAATTTTTTTGAAAAAAATTGATCATCAATTTTCATTTTTAATTTTTTTCTTTTTTTTTTAAATACATATTTGAAACCAATTTTTAATTGAAATAAAATTCCATTGTGTGTTTTTTTAAATTAATTTTTCTTCAATCAAATGTAAAATTTGAAGATGATTAAAAACCTAATTATTTTCGTTCATAATTTGAAATACCGACTTCAAATGAAAGGAATAATTCAATGTAAAAAAAATTCATTTTACCCACTTGGACGAAATTTTGAAAATAAGATGTTCTGGTTTCTCGCGATAATTTTCTTCTAATTCATAAAATGATAATCATCCAGGTAAATAAATTTCACGATTACCTACGTTTTCACAATGCACCCAAGAATTGTTATTTTTTACTTTCCTTCTTTCGATTTTCTAAATAAATATTTCTTTTTTCAATTCTCAAGACGTTCGATTCATTGTTGAAAGAAACTGAAGACTATTATACCTGCTTAAGTATGGGTAGTGATATTTTAACATCAGCGTAGGTATTCGTTCAAAAAACTTCTTTTTTGTGGGAGAAATAATTTTAAATATTTTTAAGGAAATAATGTAAAATACACGCAAGGAAAAAAACTTATCTGTATCCTACTTATGTTTGATACTGCGTTAATAATGCGAATTAAATTAAATCTCTTGCTCAAGTCAGCGTAGCATTTGGTTCTATTCATATACCTACTTTGTGTTTTTCCCCCCTTTTTTCATACGCTGAAATCAAAATTAATTTTTCGATAAAAAATTCTCAAACTTGAGCAAAATAATGTAGAAAACTAACGACATACTTGACTCTGTGGAAATTTTGAATTTTCATTAAGAGTTGTTATTCATTAAGGCACCTAAATCCCAATAGCAGGCGAAGGTATAAAATTAACGATACAATTTGTTCTTCATACGTTCATCATTCTTAATAAAACAGCGTTATTTAAATACATTGGTTGCCCACCTATGACCATCACCAGGTTATCAAGTATATCCGCATTGTTTTGGTTTTAATTGAATTTTATTCGCCTCGCTATTCCTTATTCATCCATGTACCTCCATTAGGTTTGTAATGAATCTCGCTAATTAAATGAAACTAAAAATGCCTACTAATAATGAGGACGTACCGTACCCTTTTAATAAATTAAATGTAGGTAGTAGGTACCTACCAACGAAATTTCAAATCGTATTAACTCAACGTTTCTCCAGTCTCCTCCCAGGCTCGTATTATTTATTGCTTTCTTCCGTAGCATTTTTGTACATACTACTTTAGTTTAAACGTTGAATGAAACAATTCAAACTCTACTCGCCACGTTATGCAGTTGTTTATTTAATCAATATCGTTCAATTATTTCCCCACGGGTAGAACGTTGTATTTTCTTTTTCCGGAATCCAAATTAAAAATCATATTTTGGTAATGTAATACTCTTTTACTCGGTTACACTGAATCAAGACTAAAGACAGCGACTGAGTCTGTGAATTGTAAATCAAAACGTCTTCTTTATGCCTCGAGGCCTTTTGGTTCACTGGATCATAAGAGGTGAAAAGGGATGACGCCAACGTTGGGGAACTTTTTTTTCTTTTTTCCTAAAAAGATAATAAACCCGTGTGATAAATGTCGACAATTATGACGTCATTCAAAAAAAAAACATTTTCTCGAAGTTTCAAATTTCGAAGAAAAAAAATCATTTCAGTCACTTGATCTTTTTAAATGATGAATGAAAAATTCCAAAGGAGCCACTTTAATGCTGGAAATTTCGAGTGTTGAATTAAAAATGTTTATTTTATCATCGATAACTGAATTAGAAAATATTGTTTTTATAATTTTCGACTTTTGACAACAAGAAAACCATTCGTCGATGGTGTTTGAACGAGATGAATTTTTCGCGGTGTGCAGTTTGAATAATAAAAAAATTCGTCGAAGAAAGCTTTTTATTGTAATAATAAAATGTTCTCGTCTGTAAGAACTGAAATCGACGTGAAATGGTACGCAGTGCTGAAAAGAAAAGATTAAGACAAAGGCTTTTGCCAAAGGATAAAATCAAACTTTTGTTTCTAGAATTTCAAACAAAAATCTCAAATGTATGTGGGCTCGAAAAAACAAATAGGGTATATTATGTAGAATGTAGGCATCTCAAACAACACTACACGAATGTTACCAGGGTCAATATACAAATCAAATCCTTTTCAAATATGTATGTGAGTCGGCTGTAGATTTTTTTTTCAAGAATAGAAAAAAAGGTATCAATAAGTGTAGATCTACAATGTTGCGAACCACCCTACCACAAGTTGTGTAAAAATGATGACGTGCTGAAGAAGAGAGCCAACTTTTTTGTAGGTGAAGACAAAATTACTACAAAGTATTGATTGGATCTTTTCAAAAGAAATTTTCATTTTGAGTATAAAAAAAAAAGAACAAATTTCATTTTAGACCCAAAATGTGTTTTGAGAGAAACAGAGTTGTACTGGAGACTTAAGTAGGTATCTATTTTAATGAATCAATGTAGTGGCGACTTTGGAAAAGAAAATTTAAGGAAGCCTGAAACTCGAAAAAAACTGAACATTTTTAATAATCTTTCTAATAGGTACGAATTTATCAAATATTTACTCAAAATTCGAATAGGTTCACGTCTCTCGTATTTTTATTACTTTTAGAAAAGTTTCTAATTACTTACTCATTGCGGTAAGAAGCAATTTTAAAAAAACATGACGTTGAGAAAAAATTTTATTCAGCTACTTATTTTCAAATTGGAAAAAATTTTTTAAAGGATACTAAAAAATGGTTTTTAACTGTAAAATTGTTTTAAATTCAAATATTCTCAAAATTTTTCCAACCTGGATTCACTGATTCAGAAAAAAAATTGAAATTATATTTCTTGAAATTTCTTCTAGTTCGAAAACTTTTCCAATAATTTTGAAATTTCAAATTCATGGTTTTAAAAATTTTTCTGAATTAATACTACCTACGAAAAATTTTTTCAAGAATTTAAAAAAAAAATGGAAAAGATCAAATTTTGGTTTGATATAATTTTACTGACGAAAAAATTGAAAATTGGACGTAGTTTTAAAAAAATACAATTAAAGTGAAGAAAGAATAGACTTGAAAAAATTGAACTGAAAAATTAGAATAAATTTTGACTTTATTCGTTGCAATCTCATTTAAGGTAAGAATAATTAAGAACTACCTTAGTCTGGAATAAAAGTTAATTTGATTTGATTTGCTTATTTCATTGGGTACATTTTACCAATTGATTTTGAAAAAATCTCGATCTTAAAAAAATATTAACGGAACCCAATGGAACAATGGAAGTTTGACTTCCGTATTTTCCTTAGAAAATCGCCCTTGAATGAAACAAAATTTTAAAAAATGATAAAATTGTGTTTTGGGATTAAAAAATGAGGAAAAACTGAAAATACCGAAGTACCTATTCGAGTAAAAAATTTTTTATATAATTGCCAGATTTTGGGTTTTAGCATTTCAAATATTAAATTTCTGAGGCAGTCCAAAATTTTCGAATTGTTCTCTTCCTCTCCCGCTCCCACCTCTCAAAATTTCATTTCAGTATTTCTCTTTCCCCAGTAAAAAATAAAATGAATTGGAACCTTATTTTTTTGCACTTCACCAATAAATTTTGGAGCTCGGTTTTTTCCACTTTTTACATTTTAATAGATATGCATTGCTGTTACATATTACCTATTGCCTCAGGGTAAAGAAGAAATATTATAAAAAACTCATCTCTTGGAAGCGAAATTAAATACCAACGTCGCATTTATCTTCTAGGTATTTATTACTTTTTTTCGAAATGTTTATAAAATAAAAATTCCATACGTTTGTAAATTACATCTTCTAAGATATTAAATTAAAATTTTTGTCAATGGGTGCTGATGAGATAAAGCATACCTAGATTTTGTTTAACAGTATCTAGGTAAGGTATCTATCTATGTATCGTTATAATAATCAAAATTTCATTTTCGTTTGCAATTTTTAAAACCATCGTCTTCAAAAAATTAATAAAAAAAAAATTGAGTCAACACATTCTTCCCACGTGATTTTTCATTCAAATATTATTCAATCTTATAAACACATCCCATATTTGCTTGAAATCTTCGCTCTCGAGTAGATATAAAATCTGTAAAATCATCTCGTTGAAAGTTTGATTAAAGCAATTCTCCATAATCGAACACCCAACTGCAATATTTTTCTTATCAACTTGTACCGAAGAAACTTTACGCACGTAATGGTGAAGAATTATTCGCCAATGATCTTCATTATGTCACAGACTGGGCAACGAAACGTGACCAATGGTGCAATGCACAGCCACAATACCATTGATTCGTTGGCGAATTGTTGGTGTTTGAGTTGGCGGAATAACAGTGTAATTTTCTACTTTCAAACAAAATCTTGCTGTAATAAATTACACCTTATGCCGTAGATGGAAAGTTGAGGAGTAATTTTTAATTTAATTAAAACTTTTTTTAAAAGCTGTCCGATGTGATGGGCTAAAAAGTATATTTTTATCTTGGGTTCTAATGTTTGGCTTATCTTTATTTTTATAATTTTGTGTGTTTAGGTATTTACTCCGAATGATATACCAGAAGCCATTAGGTTTAGGCTCATCGTTTTAATTATAGGCATTTTTGGAATTGTTGGGCATTCGCAATTGTTAAGATCATTTACCTGATTTTGAGTTTTATAGCCAAAAATTTTCAATTTTTCCATAACCTAACTTAAGGAAGAAGTAATTTTGACAATTTTCAGTTTGAAAGGGAATCAAATTAATTTTCAAGTACATATCTAAAATGATCGATTTCTAATTTATTCGTGGGAGCTTTTGAAAAATCATGGTATCTTTTAATGACTTCATACAAATTAGAATATTTTTATTCTAAATGAAAAAACTTTCTATAATCGGTTGAAAGCTAATTTTATCCTCTTTCAGAAAAATTATTCAGCAAGTTTTCCAATATTGGTTTCTTTTTAAATTAGAACAGCAGGCGCGAGTTATGTGATTTTTAGAACATTTGATGCGTATACCTGATACTTATATCGAATAATGTGATTCCCTTCCCTATTCCCAGTCGTTATTTCACTAATACCAATCTCTCTATGAATAAGCATGTTCCGAATAATTTTACACAAATTATTGTTTGATTAATTTCTCGACTAATTATGAACTCTTAATATTTTCTTCAGTTTTTAAAAAATCGATCCCCTGTTCGTACAAACTTCTACGACTAAATTATTTTTGAAAAATATTGCTGCCAGATCAGCCAGTGTCTCTTGAAAAAAGTCGTGCTTAAAATTGGCTACCTACCTATTCATATTTCTTGCAACGTATGAAAGTTTCTAAATTTATTAACATTTATTTTAAAATATACCGCGGAGTGAAATAATTTACTTTTATGATATACGATCTGAAAAGAAAACTAAGATATTGTGATATATGAAATTTATATTCACACATACTCGCGAGCTTTCAACATCGCGAAAAATTTAATTTCCATAAAAAGCATTATTTTATAATAAATATACTTTAAAAAATTAACCTTTGCGAATATCGCAGGTGTGTGAAAAGATCACGTAGGTATTTGTTAACATTATTTTACGAAAAAGAGTAGGTAGGAATTTTCTGCGAATATGTGTTAGGAAGTAGGTAGGTATGTGGTGTATGTAAAATAATGGCATTTCCGTCGTAAATATCGCAACGACATTATTTTGTAATTAGATCCAAGATTATACCTACGTTTAGATTCGCCAACTTAAATGCGTTTATAATACAGTTAGCTGAAATTGATAAGAAATCAATTTTTGATGCGATACGATGCTGGTGGTGGAAAAGTATGAAGATGCTGGGAGTTTTTGTAGGGGGAAATTTTTAACCTGATAGGTACCTACCGACTTGACCTACCTATAAATGCTAAATACATACCGAAAGACTAATAATTTTGCGTAGTTCCATTTTTTTTTTTCGATGGTTAAAATGCGGGAAAGGACGACGTTAGTCAGAAGGTTATGTCTAGACTGCCTTTAAAAATTATATTAATTAAGTAAAATCTTTCAAAAAATTTTAAAAAAAGAAGAAAATTTTTGCTAAAAAGGGAACCTTTTAATACACTTTGATTTTTTCCCTAATAATTCTATACTGGTGTCCATGTTTCATTTTTTTATTTACCAAGCTACCCCATTTTACTGGGAGACTTGGGATAAAAATTCTTTCATTATTCTCTTCTAAAATTTTTTATGAAAAATCTCAAAAAAATATTTCTGAAAACATACCTCTCTCCAGTTTCCTTCTAACGAGGTAATTTTTCAAAAATGTACCTATGAAAATGCATCTTATTTTTCAAAATTTATATTTTTTTCATCATTAAAATTTCTAGATAAAGAAATCTACCCATAAGTATGTATTTTACGTACCTTTTTGGCAAAAAATTCAGTTTTGTAAAATTTTTATTCAATTTTTGATGATTTTTATACAATGTTGATCAAAATTTTATTCTGTAAAGTAGGGAAATTCTTTTGAATATTTACTTAGTCTAATTTTAAGGTCAATTGAACAAAGAAAAGAGTCAGGTTAATGAAGAGAATGAATTATTTTACAAGATCATTTTAAATTAAAAAAAATAACTTCCTGACGACTTACATTCTCTCAATTTCGATCTCAATTAAGTTTTTTTTTTAAGACAGAGAGACGACTGTAGTTACACACTTTAATAATAAATGTAATTATTTTTCAGCAGAAATTCGATTCCTCTCCAGTCTCTTTAAAAACTAAATCTCAGAATATTTTTAACACTGAAGCATAAAATTGATTCGAATTATTCTTTGGATTGGTATCTACCTATTTAATAACAAAGAGCCTTTCCTAATAAGATGGTGAAATCCGCCCCTACACCGTTCGTGCTGAAACTCACCCAAAATGTTAGTCTCGAGATGTAAAACATCCCCAAAAAATTTTTTGGCTCGATCCCCTCACCCCAACCCGAGTAAAATGGCCGTAAATGCCCGGAATTCAAAAATTCGTAGTTTTGAAAGGGGTGGTTCAAAATTTTTGAAATTTTCACAAAAAATAGTTGATGGGTAGGTGTATATGTGGGAATTTTTTCAAATTTTTTCGCACATTTGAGGAGAGTTTTGTAGGGTTTGAAAATTTCAAAAATTCGTAGAAAAAAAATCGGGGGGACCCCTTGCTGGAATTTTTTTTTAAAAGTTGGTATTACCCTTAGGTCCCTTAGGTATAACATATATTTTTTTGCAGACCCCGTGAGAGGGTGCAACATGGTCAAAAAAATCAAAAGCTATGAAAAAAAACGTGTTTTTGACGGTTTTTTTCGCCATTTTCACACCTTTCAAGGTCAATATTATTTTGGACAATTTTCGTTTATTCTGAAAAATTACATCTGCATGCTCCAGAAAAATCCCTCGGATTTTGAAAGCAATGACATTTTTGAACTCAACGGGGTTCAAATCATGTGGAAATGACACCAAAGAAAGATCAACAGACCAATGACCAATTTCAAAAATTGGAGGTTGAAACCTTCTTAAAACCGCTTCTTCTTCCCTCGTATGGAGTTTGGAAATTGCCTCCGGGGCTTAAAAAATTCCTTATGACTCTTGTTCATAATACCAAATTTCACACCTCTATCACCTTTTGCTGTTTACTTGTAAAAAAAAAAAAGGGAAGATAGCTTTTTAAATTGGCTTGAAATTTTTCAGACCTGCATGTATTTTTTTTTTGCAGAAAAATTCAGACATTTACTTATTTTTTTTAAAAATTGATTGAATATATGTACTTGACCTCAAAAAAAAAAATCATTCAAAATAAGGCCTTACCGATAGCAGTTCTGGAACGCGCCCATCGATATTACCTATTCAAGTCCGCATTTTTGTCCTCAGTATAAAAATGAATGCCTCAAATTTCAATCCATCTCAATGGTCAGAAAGATAAACTTTATATTTATGTCCCACAGAGACAAAAACTTTAAATTTTCGGCATCCACGTGTAATTTGAATTATTTTGAATTTGGATTACTTAACATCGTCATATTTTATTGTTCTCAACTTGCAATCCATCCCACGACAATATATATCTACAAATATTTTTTGAAGTTGAATACAGAATAAATTGGATACCTATGCGATAACCTTGTGTTTAGATAATCTTGGCGTAGGTGCAATTCTATCAAAAGTTTCCCTAGATATTTCGAAAATAGTTTATGCAACAATAATAATCATTCAAGGAATACTAAAATTGGACATCGATAAATTATATCCTTCGAACACATTTATAAAATTTAATTTCATGACCCTACCAAAAAAACATTTCAAGGTACAAAATAATTAAGGGAGGGGCTCAGAATTTCTGAAAAAAAAATGTGGGAGGGGTCAAATTTCCAATTAGCCATTTTTCACTGACCTTTCAGTCAAAAATCATCAATTTTTCTGGAAAATGGAGAATTTATTGAAGAATTTATGATTTTTGACTTTTTTCCGAGCTTGGGAGCCTCAAGCCCCCTGAGGCTCCCCCCTGGGTGCACCTATATACATAGGTAGATGAAACAAAACGTAAACATATTTTCGACCGAAAATGAAACTGGAAAATGCTCAGCATCGATTGATAACTATGAAGTTTACACTTATATAGGTACCTACTCGAGATAATGATACGATCTCTGCCTTCATTACTATACCACCTACGTTCAAGTGTCGGTGCGTAGATTGGTCTCTTAATTCGGCTCTGAGATTTATTGATTTATTGTTCAAAGTTCACAACCTATCTGAAGATGAAACTCTCCAGTAGATGAATACCTATTTCTAAATTTCATTTATGGTTAAATTTAATGAGTTCAAGACACGGGTACACAATAAAATCGAAAATATTGTTTTTTAGTATAACTACTTTGGCACAGCATAAACATCTCATTTGAATCAAAACTCAAAAACAAAGATAATCATCGGATGGCCATTTCAAAAAGGAAATTCGTTCGTAAAATAAGAACGTTTAAGAAAATTATACGACACTTGCACACTTTTCTCGTAATTTTGGGAAAGCTTTCTACGCATGTATTTCATTTAAATGCCTTTAACTTACCTAACACATTTGGTAATGAAATTTCAAATGTATAAAAATATTCTCATGTTTGGTAGGTATATCTCTATAAAAAATGACGACTGTCGGCCGTCGAAGCCCCAATCTAATGAAAGTCTGGTGGGAAAAGCATTCGTACGACACAAATTCGATTTTAAAGAAACAATATGAATTAAATTATAGCATCTCTACAGTTACAGGTACATGGAAATAATCCCAAATATGACATTTCTCCAATGCAGAATAAAGTACCCTAACGTATAATTCCGATAAAATGATTTTCAAGTTGGATTCGCAGTTTTACGAAATTTCAAAATGTACTTGAACCGAATAAAATGGGTATCTAATGTAAAAATATAAACCAATAAAAGATAAAAGCATTTTTAAGATATTGCCAGTATTCATTCGTATAAACGAAAACGTATTGTGACGTGATAAAAATAGGTAGGCAAGCTTTTTTTAAACATTACGTTTGGTACAGGAAAACAGGCGTTTATGAAAGAAATGTGTTGAATTTTCGAAATTTTTATTTTAAAAAAGATGGCATGTGGGTGTAAATTGCTCTGATACCTAACTGAATAGAAAATCCTTTTCATTTTTTATTATAATTTAGACACCTACCGGGGTGTAATTTTTTGAGAAAAAAAATAATGTAGGTACCTACTTATTAGTGTAGAACAAAAAAAAACATATAAAAAATATGAAGTAATTAATTTTGAATGGAAGAAGTTCCAATTTTTTTGAGCCCTCCATCAGCTTTAAGGAGGAGATAGGTAGGGGCCTCCAAGTGGAACCATTTTTCTACATTTCAAACTGACTTCAAAATTGGGTACCACAATTGTCATCAACGAAGGGGTTGAAAAGTTACAGATCACGAATTTAAAGAAAGAATTTTTGATTTGGTTCAGATCACTTACTGAAATATCCCAAAATTGAGCCGATCAGTTTACTGTTCTCTACATACAATAATTTTAAATGATTTTTTCCAAGAAAATTCGTAGCAATTCTGCCCACTGCATTCTGATTTAGGTACGTAATTTCAGAAAATTTCAGTTCGCAACATTGCTGTAAAAAATTTTCTTAAAAATTAATTACATCTTTTCAACTGGGCCATGAAAAAAAATCGGCACACCGATTTTTCAAGTCACTAAAATAAATAATTTGAATTTTATGAAAATTGTTTATATTGAAATACAGTTGGCAGCACTGCTATGAACATTTTTTCGAAAAATTTCATCAAAAAATTATTCTTGATGGCTAAAAACATTTTTGGCTTGAAGTTGAAGTGTTTGAGAGAACGATTTGAATTTGGTGAAAATAAAAATTTTAAGAAAGAGAGAAAAAACGATAATGACTACCTAAATTTAATGCTCTATTAAAATTTTTCAATTGCGAAAAAGAACAAATGCTCGAAAGTTTACTAATATTTTCATGAAAAATTTTGCATATTCGCCAATTTTGATTTTTAATTTCCCAGTAGTCAGGAGATTTAGAATCTCGAATAGAAATTTTTCATGGGTGGTACAGGCTCCCTGCAGGGAGCATTTTACTTACACCCTAAAGAGACAAAAACTTTTTTTTTTTTTAAATAACCTCACTCTGAGACTTTTTATCTGCGTCCTTTTTAGGGCTGAAAACTGCAAATATTTTGAGTGGTCTCCCACTTAAAGTAAACTACTTCACCAATTTTCCACAGATCCAAGGTATTCTTTTCGCTCCTTTCTAATACCGATTGATCCTATTTTCAAAATCAAATATGAAACTAAACGATAATCTTCTTACTGGGAAACATTTCTATTTTTGTTTTAGGTAGCACAATGAAAAAAATACTGATGGCAACAGTTTTCACGTTATTTTTCACATTAGATTGTTCACTAGCGGAGGAAACTCAGAACCCTTCAAAAGAAGATATTATTCTATTAATCGAAAAAATTGATAAAATCCTACGGGTAAATTTTTTTCGATGCAAATTCAGCCTGTAAAAAAAAATAAAGACGGCAAAAAAACAATACTTCGATATGATTACTGTTTATAGGAAAAAGATTACGAGAAGTTTCGCACATATTATCCGCATTTTTTAGAAATGTTTTCTAAATTTTGGAAACAAATACAAGAATCGAATAAAGAAATAAATACCAAAGAAGAACGATGGGAAAACACGGTCGATCTTCCAGAATTCAATGGCGAAGAAATGTCCAACGCATCAGCAATGCGCTTTTTGTCCGCCTGGTTAAGTAACGAAGATACTAAACGCAAACGAGGATATCGTAAGTACCTACTTTTTTATTTTTCATAGATAGTAAAATGAAAACAAGGTTTAAAAATATCTATAAGAACACGAATTCAGTTAAAAATGTAAAAGTGAAACCATTTTATAAGAGGATTTCTCTTACGCCTTTGCTCTTATAAAAACAAAGAGCAATTTGCACTTCAACATAATTAGATAGGTAACCTTATAAGTTTCGATTTTTTTCGTGTCCGTACTCCATACGTATTTTTTTTTGATAAGTTGGCCTTTATTCAAAGATGTATTTTTTTCAAAGATATTCAATGTGAAGGTAAAATTTTCATTCATCGAATAAGGATTTTCGAAGCCAACAAAATAAGTATCAAAGTTGGAATTTTAGAATTCTAGTAAATTAATTTCTTACAAATGAATCACATTAATGGTTAAGAAGGAATTAAAACGAAAAAGATATCTTCTCGAGCTACATATTTATTTCCTCGAGCTATAAATTACGTATAAAAGGATCAACCTACACCACCCACATACATTCTATATAATTTTCGAATTATTTTTCGTGATATTTCATAATTTATTGATATTTAAAAATAAATAAAAGAAAAGATTAAAACACTGAGAATGAAAAATGACACTTGCATTACTTATTCCCAACGAGTAGGTAGGAACATGACTCGTTGGCGCCGTGTTAAAATCGACGTCTTGAACTCTCTACGTCCATTTTAAAAGTACTTTATCAACCACCATACTCGATAGTTGAATTATTCTCGCAAACTACTTTGGTTGTTTTGATTGAGAAATTTCTCTGGAAAGAATTTCATGAATTTCTATGGTTTCGAAACGACTCCTGTTGCAGATCGAGCACTATGTCATTTTAAAATTTGCAACATGGGTTCGAAAAGGAGCAACTATTGGGATATGTGGCGAAGTAATCAACAATGAGTAAACACAAACTGGTAAAAAGAAAGCTCGTGAAATGCATCAGAATTCATACCCACATCAATGACTCCATTTTTTTCAACCGATGAAAATTTTCCGCTTTAATTGCATTTTTTAAATAAAATCATTTAGTTTTAAACCATAGTGATAAGAATACCTATGAGTGTACTTAATCTTGATAAGTGTACCTATTCATTTTTCATTTATATTCTATACATACAATTTTGGTAAATTTACTTTAATAAGTTATTTATCTTGGAATACTTTACGTTTTAAAGTATTATCGGGTATTGCTCAAGTACCTGCTGCTTCCTTCTCGTAACTATTTAGCTGTAAGACTTATGCAAATTTCTTCAAATCGTTTGTTGTGCAAGTATTTTACATTTGTGTACAGTTTCTCATACCAATTAAAACTGATTTCGGAAAATAAGGAGTTTATTTTTTATTTTACGTTTTTTTTTTCTGGGAATTTTTAGTTTTGAGTTGAGAGGAACGGAGCCATATCTGGAAATTGTGTGATTTTACCCACCTCTCCCCCTGAATCCGTTCTTACCACATACTTTACCAATTTGGTTTAAAAATCTGATTACGTTCAAAAAATTTTGAAAAAATGTCTTACAAAATGGATTCAGTCCCTATGAATATTTTTCTTTAAAATTACAATCGACATTTATTTTTCATATTTTTGTCTAATTTTTTAAAAAATGGTTTAAAAAAATTAAGTATATTTTTTTTGCGAATACATATCTACTAATTATAGCAATTTATTACTTGATATGATTTACCTATTCCCTACATTTTTACAAATTTTTGAATGAAACCAAGAGCTTTTTTGTGATGTTGAAAGTTGAGCTTTTTCTAGAACAGCTTAATTTTAAATTTTGGAAAATTTTCAGTGACTTTGAATTTCCTTTCAGTTTTTTCTCTGATGGCGCAAAATAAATTCCTCTCTTTCAGGCCATCCAATAAATCCGGAAGGGAAAGGCTCTGGTGTGGTAAGGGGGTCAATTAGCCCTTGGTCTAACTTTGACCAAATTCTTATGCCATTCGATTTGGCATGGTAGAAGATGATTTTAGAGCGCATGAGCGAATTTTTACCTCACCCCTGGGGGGCTGGGGGGCCAAAATACACGATTTTCAAGCTGAAAACTCTTAAAAATTCTATCTCCTCGAGTTTTTAACCGATTTTTTCCAAACTTGGCACAAAGGTAGTGGTACTAGAGGGGAATACCCTGAAATTTTTTCAGATTTTTTCGACCACTCCAATGACCTTGAATTCGACTTTGAAAATTTCAAATCGCCCTGGGAGCACCGTTTTGCCGCGGGGTATAAAGAAAAAAATTTTTTCATGTTTTCCACTCCATTTTACACCACTCAGAATTTTTTCAGATTTTTTCGAGTGGTGGTTTACATGTGGCGTCCGAAAAACTGATAAATCGGTCGTTTTATTACTTTAAAATTATGCCTTTCCCATCAATTTCGTATTTTTCATTTTTTTCTCACTAAAAATACATTCATGCTCGCTTTTTATTAAATTTTGATCAATATTCACCCATTTCCCATGACTACGACATTTTGAACAAAGGGTATCCCCGGATATGATAGGCGAATCGGCCCAAGAGCTACTTTTTGAAACTAACCAGCAGACATTATTAAGGACCCCAAAAAATGATTTTAGAAAATTTTTTCCACTCCCTAACTCACCCTACCTCCTTACCTCCACCCCCAAAATAGCGAATTTTCGTCAAAAAATAGTATCTCGGAACCTAATGGACCAAAAATTCCGAAATTTATGTGGTGTATATAGGGAGTGGTGACCAATTTTTGAGAATTTTTTCAGATTTTTTTGCGATGCATTTTATTCTAAAAAACTACCTTAAAAACTTTGAATTGCTCAGAGGGTCTGGCCGGATAAGGGGTGATTTTGGCCATGGGTTGGATTTTCGCTTTAACCGTCCCAAAGGGTACCCTTTGATGAAAAAAAATCTGAAAAAATTTTCAACCCCCCCCCCCTTTCTATTTCTGAGTTATGGCCATTTTATTGCTAGATTTTCAACAATTTTTTAATTTCAACTGTGTGAATAGTATCCCAGAAATGTGTATTTCAACGTAGATTCACGTCACGTATTCAGTTTCGGCGATTTCTAAGCCGCAAGGGTCAAGAATCGCAAAATACCTACTACATATAAAAATGTTTTTAGCTGATTCTTTCATATTTTTCAGCATTTCGTGCAAAAAGAAATGATCACAACGTCGCATTTGTGTTTAGCTGTCCAAAATACCTAGATAAACTCCCTTTTCACGATCGTTCCACTTGAAATCTCGAAATTCGCTATTTCTGCCACAAAAAGTCAGTGAAAATGGATTTCTGAGAATTTTTCAGTTTTTCTTTGCGATGTATTCTATCCCAAAACCTACCCTAAAACATTGAAATTGATCCAATTCCAAAACTAAAAGACATAAATTCTTTCTTTTTGATATAAATGCAACCCCTCCTTGATAGGTACAATAATTTGAATTTTTTTTCAATTTCAAATTTTCATTTCCCAGCCCATGACAAAATATGCACTGTAGTACAAGAGCAAAATATTAAGATGAAATGAAAAAAAAAAACTTTCTTTCATAATTTGTAGATACGAGACATAGATAACTTTGTGCCAAAAAACAGAAAATTTCCTTCACAACAGTTGAAATTAAAAATTGTTGAAAATCTAGCAATAAAATGGCCATAACTCAGAAATAGAAAGGGGGGGTTGAAAATTTTTTCAGATTTTTTTTCATCAAAGGGTACCCTTTGGGACGGTTAAAGCGAAAATCCAACCCATGGCCAAAATCACCCCTTATCCGGCCAGACCCTCTGAGCAATTCAAAGTTTTTAAGGTAGTTTTTTAGAATAAAATGCATCGCAAAAAAATCTGAAAAAATTCTCAAAAATTGGTCACCACTCCCTATATACACCACATAAATTTCGGAATTTTTGGTCCATTAGGTTCCGAGATACTATTTTTTGACGAAAATTCGCTATTTTGGGGGTGGAGGTAAGGAGGTAGGGTGAGTTAGGGAGTGGAAAAAATTTTCTAAAATCATTTTTTGGGGTCCTTAATAATGTCTGCTGGTTAGTTTCAAAAAGTAGCTCTTGGGCCGATTCGCCTATCATATCCGGGGATACCCTTTGTTCAAAATGTCGTAGTCATGGGAAATGGGTGAATATTGATCAAAATTTAATAAAAAGCGAGCATGAATGTATTTTTAGTGAGAAAAAAATGAAAAATACGAAATTGATGGGAAAGGCATAATTTTAAAGTAATAAAACGACCGATTTATCAGTTTTTCGGACGCCACATGTAAACCACCACTCGAAAAAATCTGAAAAAATTCTGAGTGGTGTAAAATGGAGTGGAAAACATGAAAAAAATTTTTTCTTTATACCCCGCGGCAAAACGGTGCTCCCAGGGCGATTTGAAATTTTCAAAGTCGAATTCAAGGTCATTGGAGTGGTCGAAAAAATCTGAAAAAATTTCAGGGTATTCCCCTCTAGTACCACTACCTTTGTGCCAAGTTTGGAAAAAATCGGTTAAAAACTCGAGGAGATAGAATTTTTAAGAGTTTTCAGCTTGAAAATCGTGTATTTTGGCCCCCCAGCCCCCCAGGGGTGAGGTAAAAATTCGCTCATGCGCTCTAAAATCATCTTCTACCATGCCAAATCGAATGGCATAAGAATTTGGTCAAAGTTAGACCAAGGGCTAAATGACCCCCTTACCACACCAGAGCCTTTAAGTCATTTTCTCATTAAAAAGATGATGTGACATAATTTTTTTTTGGATAAAATCAAAGGACCTCGAGTCTAAATTTGGTAAACTGAATGGAATGACTCCAGAGAAAATGTTCTCAATTTTTTTTTTGATTCTGACTCCAAACTTTTTCTTTTTAAATTATGCAAAATAGCACATCTCATCTTCTGTTAATTTTATTTCAAATTTTCAAGTTTCCAAGGTTTTAAAATCTAGCTATTTCAAGGTTTTAAATTTTCAGTTTCCAGCTTTTTCAAAAATCATCTTACGCCTGGAAAATTCACGAGATGATTTTCATCTCAGAGGTCGTCTCGCTCCTGAAAGTTCGAAAAAAGCATAAGATAATTTGTAAAAATGTTTTTCGTTTCACGAGTGATCTTACGTCTAGAAAAATCGTGGAATAATTTCTTGTGAAAATTATTTTCATCTCGAAAGTTTGAAAAAAAAACACATGGATGTAAACATTCAAAATCTTGCTTTAGACTTGAACGCTTTTTCAACATTCAAAAAAAAAAAAAAAAATGAAAAAATATTACTTTTGATGAACAATATTGAACATTGTCAAAATAAGCCGATTTCTTCTGCGTTTCATTTTTTTGATCATAACAATGTTATAAAAAGCGTAAGAACAATAAGAACTTTATTTTTTCTCTTTTTTTTTGAAAATATTACAAAATTTTGAATTTTATTTAGGGACTGAAACACTGAGAGGCTCAAGTCAGAAACGTAAAATTATCATTGTTTTTTTTTTCGGACGTAATCTCACAACTCATTTTCAGCTTTCAAAAAAAAAAAAAGAAGGAATAGAAGTCATGCACGTAGACGATCCATCCTAGCCCTAGCCTAGAATCCAGAGCTGATAGTCCTCACTCCTCACTCATTCAGTAATTGTTTTTTTTTTAAATTTTAATGTAAGATCTAAAACTCTATTCATTTTTTCAAATCCACTCAAAATAAAAAAAAAATAAAAATCGCTGCTCGCCAGAATAAATATTCAAAATTTCCACTCAAAGTCACTCACCAATGAAATAGCTTGAAGCGTAGAAAGAAGTTTTCATTGGTTCGCGTTATTTATTTACCTTTTTGTTTGTTGCGCTCTCGTTGGAAGGGGTAACCCTTCCCTCCCTCGGGCAGTCCAGCTGTCGACCTTCAAAGTACGTTATGTTCATTTTCGTTCCTTTCTCGTTCCTTTTGCCAGTTACGATTCTTACTATTTTGTTCTGTGACTTTACGTAAATGTGCTTTTTGCGATCGAATAATAAGTTGCCGTTAAGTTTTGTACTTTTGCTATAAAAATATAATTTCGTTCTTTTCGGTTATTGAATGTTTATTTCGAAACAATTGTGTTTTACAACGTGGTAGCAGACGCGCAAGGTAACTTTCCACACATTTACTTGTATGGATATCGTCACAATTGAAGACGGATCAGATACCGAATCTCCGAACATGTGCTCGAATAATCCTGCCAACTCGCAGCAACCCGGTATGGCTCCTAATCCGCCACCTTTGTATTATATGGGAATTCCCCATATGCCGCTATATCCGGCTGTTAACCCGGCTGTACCTATCAACGTTCGGATTCAAAATCCTCCGTTAGCAAGGCCGAATGTAGCCGGAGTAAGAACCGTTAACCCTGGTGTTCGTCAGGCAGCTCCAATAATTCGAGCTAGCATACCAAGTGTGGCCATAAATCAAAGAACTTCAACCGTTACGACTTCGATCAACACGTCTTCCGTATCTACAGCTTTGAGTTCCGCTACAATTTCTTCTACTCCATCAGTACCGGTAACCAGAATCAATACGAGTTCTACGATCTCAAACACGAACACGAATACGACTACGACCCAATCGAATAATCAATCTCGACCAACGGCTACACAACAACAGTCAGCTCCGCCGAAGATTATAATTCCGCCACAAATGCCGATGCCTGGTCCATTACCGGTTTTCTATATGCCACCCCCGCCGCCGCCATCTCAACCAAACGTATCCGGCATTCCAGTTTTTATGCTAAATGAAGACTCGCAATTTACAAGTTGGAAAGTCATTCTCGAAAATGAATTGTTCGCACTCAATCTCTCTCATATGTTGAACCCTGGAACCCATACTGATCCAAACATAACGATGTTACCGACATACAAAAAGGAACTCGCATACACCAAGGCGTTTATTTTAACCAGGTTATCCGATAAGTTGAAAAATGAAGTTGCTCGCGAAGCCAACCCGGCGGCTATTCTTCAGAAATTAGAAGAAAAATGCAAACCCGTTATCCTGTCCAAACGATTTGCGATACGGCGATCCTTCAACACCATTAGTATGGGCCCTACTGAACGCGCCGAAAACTTCATTGCCCGTTTCAATCGTGAAGAGGAAGTTACTCGGAGATATGACGTCAATTTAAATGACCAAGATGTCGTTGATAATTTCGTAGCAGCCATTTCATCCGTTTACCCCGAAGCAATAAACGTATTCAACATGGAACCGAATAAAACACTTCGTGCTGCTCAGATGGCCCTACGTGCCGCGGAAATTCAACGTAAAGAAGTATCAACTCGTTCGGCCTCCAACTTACCTTCAGTAAACGCTAACGTTGCCACAGCTAACAATAATTCGTCGAACCTTGCGAACAATTACAAAGGACGTAATTTTAAAGCCAACTTCGTTTATCGTGGCCCACCTACCCGTCAAAATCAATCACAGTCGCAGCCCAGTACTAGTCAAAACAACAATAATGGTCAAAATCGTCGATTCCAAACTGCGCCGTCCCGTGCCCCTGGGAATAACGAAGCTCGCGTATATTGCACGAGATGCGGACGTAACAATCATACTTGGAGACAATGCCGTTCGCCAACTTGGTTATGTTATCACTGCAAGTCCCTCACGTCTTCGCATCAGGGATGGAATTGCCCTCAACTTACCAACGGAAATAATTTCGTGCAGCGTAATCGATCCGGAGATACCCAGTTCAAGCGGAATAATAATCGTAATCACCCGTATCCGAGGCCGAACCCGCTGAACCAGGACAACAATCCGAATTCCGGACAGAAGCCGAACACGTCGAACTCCCAACCGCAACCGAAGGCTGCAGCTGCCCATTCTGCTGAAGTCCACTACAATAACGCTAATGACGATGGACTTGACGATAATTCCGGTGAGTTAAATGACGCTTCAAATGACGATAATCGCTTTGCTAACGATCGCTTAAATAATACTTATTACAAATTTCTCGCCGATTCCGGCGCTGACGAACATTTCGTTACAAATCTCGCTTGCTTATCTAATATTAAAAGAGTTGCTTCGCTATCCGTTGTCGGTGCTGATCGTCGTACCCGTCTTGATATTACCCATGTAGGTGATTTAATTACGAAACGTGAATCTGGTACTACAACTATTATTAAAAACGTATATTACTCCCCAAACTTAGCTAAATGTTTACTATCTCTCCGCCACTTCGCTATACAGGGCGCGAAAATCGAGCTAGATAATACTAAAATAGTTATTCGAGACGCTTCCGGTGAAATAGTTCGAACCGGTTCTTTTGACGGCCAATTTTGGTGGATTGATTTTCAATTTGATATCGCTAAAAATTCTTTCGCTACCGATACTCAAAAGAGGGGGAGTTCCTCACTCGATAATCCAACAGCTAGTACTTCTAATTCTAATCCATCTACTAGTAGCTCTACAAACATAATCTCTGATCACGATTATGCTAAGACGTTGAAATTCGATTACAATGATATTAATTCTACAGAAGCTTTAGCTAAATATCTCGATTCTGAAGCTGAAATGAACATTTCTGACGTTAAAACTCTAGCTAATGAAAATATTGCCCATTTACGAAAATCTATCGGTTACTTATGGCATCTTCGGTTAGGCCATGCCTCAAAATCATACCTAGAAATCGCCGCCAAAACTATACCGCAGCTAAAAGGCGTTAAATTCTCAGACGATATATTAAACTGTAATGATTGTAAATTAGCTAAATCCACAAAACTACCCAATGATACGACTCGAGAAAGATGCTCAGAACCGCTACATGGTATACACTCGGACTTAATCGGACCTATCGATCCGCCAACCTACAAACATAACGCTAAATATATTGTATCCTTTGTTGACGATGCCACACGATATGCCTTTTCGATACCGCTCACTGAGAAAAGATTAGTTTATCTTGCATTCGAAAGTTTCCTCAAACAAGTTAGACGAATTCGAGGGCCCAGTGCAAAAGTTGGGTTTATTAGAAGAGATAATGGTACAGAATACGCGACCGCTGAAATGAAAACGATAATCGATCGTGAGAAAATTGAAATTCAGACTTCACCTCCGCTATCATCAAATTTGAACGGCACTGCCGAAAAATATAATAGAGATATCATGCAAATTACTCGTGTTCTAATAATCAGTTCTGGCTTTCCCGATACTCTTTGGGCATACGCTCTTAGCTTCGCTGTAGAAATTTATAATCGTACACCTAGAAAAGCAATAGATTTCAAAACACCCTACGAATTATTCCATAATAGAGATACGACGCTTCGATATATAAAACGATTTGGTTGTCTTGCTTTTGCTCACTCTGCTCCAACCGCCGGTCAAAAAGTTGCTGAAAGAGCCGCTCGCGGATTTTTAGTTCATTGCGCTGAAACACATTATGTCATTATTCAACCGGCAACCGGAAAAATACTCCGTTCTCAAAATGTAGTTTTCGTAGAATCGAAAGTCTATGGCGACTTCTACCCAAAGAATGCAGATAATGCTCTAACAATCGGTTCTTTCTCACCACAAACCCCTGACGAAGAGTGGTCCATTACTGATTATGAAAATAACGATCAAAATAATCAAGTTGTAAACGCTAATTTATGCTCGGTCTCGATTTCCATCGAAGAATCATCCTTCGATCACAACATATTTTCCATAAATCACGTTTCAGCTCAAATAATCCTCGAAAATAATCATGTCGAATCGCTAGTAAATGAGTATTCCAATTCTGAAAATAAATACGTAGTTAGAGAAACTTTTATTCGAAATCTAAATGCTAATCTCGTCGATTTAGATAGAAATCATAATACAAATTTATCTGCTTATCATACGTCAAAATTCGATAATGAAGAAAACTCCGATCAATTAGTTAAATCAAAGCTCTCGTTAATGGAACCGAAGTCTTATAAAGAAGCCATGTCCAGTATTTATCGCGCTGACTGGGAGAACGCTATCAAATCTGAATTTAAATCGCAAAATAAAAATGAAACTTGGACCTTGATAGATAAAAATACGTTACCAAAGAATACCCCAATACTTGATTCACGATGGGTATTCAAACTAAAATCAGAACCAGGCGACCACATCAAGTTTAAAGCCAGACTGGTCGCGAAAGGTTATAAAGATACAAATACTTACGATTTGACGGAAACTTATGCTCCAGTAGCTAGGATCAGTGACGTTAGATTATTTTTCTCAATCGCTAATCGTTTAGGTCTTGACGTTGTACAGCTAGATGTAACGACCGCCTTCCTTCATGGGACCCTTGAGAAAGTTATTTACATGAGAATTCCGGAAGGGTACCCTGATCGAGAAAACTTAATCAAAACAAAAATCTGTCAAGTTAATAAAGCGTTATATGGTCTACAAGTTAGCTCAAAACGTTGGTATAAAAAGTTCAAAAGTGAGATGCTTCGAATTAAATTTATTTTATATGCATTTAACTCCTGTATATTTATTTGGAGAAATTCGTTTCGATTTGTGCTTTTATTGCTATACGTTGACGACATGTTACTAATTGGTAACTGTCCAGATAAAATGAACGAAGTTAAACGTCATCTAAATCAAGTTTTCGACATAAAAGACCTAGGTTTCCCCAGTTTGTTTCTAGGAATAGAAATTATTCGTGATCGAACCAATAAGACGATTTTCCTTCATCAAAAACAGTTCATGCTAAATATTCTCGATAGATTCGATATGATGGATTGCTTTCCCATCGATACGCCTTGCTATACGAACGAAGCAATCAAGAAAACCCCTATTAGAGGAGAAAATTCTTTACAAAATTTCGAAGCTAAAATGCCTTTCAAAGCTGTCACTGGCTCACTACAATACCTAGCTAATGGTACCCGACCTGACCTTTCGTTTGCCGTTAACAAAATTAGTAGGAAACAAAACTGTTACGATATCAATGACTATCATATTCTTGTTCGCATACTTCGATATATAAAAGGCACCCTCGAATGGGGACTGAGATATACTGGCTCAGATGACAAGCTAATAGGTTACGCAGACGCTTCTCTTGGAACAAACGATCCCAATGGTAAATCGACGACTGGTTATATTATTAAGGTTTTTGGCGATGTCATTCATTGGCGCACAAAGAAGCAGTCGCATGTAGCTCTATCCTCGCCCGAAGCTGAATTCATTGCCTTATCATTAGCTTGCAAAGAGATCGTAGCTGTAAAAGAAATGATTCGACGTTTACTCCAAAATGACTTAGTACCGATATTATACGAAGATAACACCTCGGCCATAAAAATGGCAAAGTCTGACGACCCACAAAGTCTTAAACACATAGTGAAACTCTGTTACCACTATGTACGTTTTGAAGCTATCAAACGAAACATTATAATACGATGGGTCCCTACGAACGATCAGCTGGCCGACGGTTTTACTAAAGCCCTACCTAAAGACGCTTTTACTAAATTTAGAGACGCTATCATTGACAGAAAAGACTAACACACGTTACTTACTTGTTATTTTGTTTCAGAATTCTTTCAATAAAGCTGGCTTCCGATCGCTATAATTTTTCGTTCCTGGAACTGAGTATATTTTCTAACTTTATTCGTTTATTATTATTACGACTATGAGTCATTCGTTTAATTGTGATTTGAATATTATGTTCTAAGTTCTTCGATCTCGTCTCTTGTTCTCTTTTTTATTATTATAGCTAAGTTTTTTTTTTTTCCAGACGTTGATCTCATATCAAAATTCGTTGTGATGTTTCGTTATCATTATTATGTTTATGTTTATGCTTATTTTAGTGCTCGCAGCTGTCCTGAGGGGGAGCGTTGGAAGGGGTAACCCTTCCCTCCCTCGGGCAGTCCAGCTGTCGACCTTCAAAGTACGTTATGTTCATTTTCGTTCCTTTCTCGTTCCTTTTGCCAGTTACGATTCTTACTATTTTGTTCTGTGACTTTACGTAAATGTGCTTTTTGCGATCGAATAATAAGTTGCCGTTAAGTTTTGTACTTTTGCTATAAAAATATAATTTCGTTCTTTTCGGTTATTGAATGTTTATTTCGAAACAATTGTGTTTTACAACGGCTCTTCCTTCATCTTTATCACATTCTTGATAACACTGCAAATTGCAAAATTACTGAGCAAAAATTATCTTTACCACTTTAATGTCTGTTTTATCGACCATTCTCGTAATTATTTCGTAAAACAATTGTTTGATGTTTGATTGATATGAATGAAAAATTAACTGTTGTGCTGAATGAATCTTACTTGCAAGTTGCAATTTGCATATTTCTCAAAATAATTGGCAACCGCTCTTCATTTGAAATGGAATTTTACCCAACAAAATTATTATTTTTTAGTTCGAAACCTTGCACATTCGATGGAGAAACGTACCTCGTGATAACTGGTAAGTAAATTCAATATCCATCAAACATTAATTTTGGAGTACGGCATCTACCTTTTTACGTTTGAAGTTTGTAGAATTCGTTTTTCGTATCCATTAGAATAAATAATTAGCTAATACAAATGTAAAAACATACGTAAATAAAATATATTTAATGATAAATTTAATTAGTACAAAGTATAATGGCAGTTATCATCTGCACACCATGCAATAACAATCCACTATGAATAGATATTAGTAGATACATTCTTCTAAAGTGTACCTACTTAGTTTAAGATGGGTGTAATTTTTATCATTATGGTATGTGTGGATTTGATTCGCTTTAGCTAATTGGTATAAAAATTTCTTCTTGGCAGAAGAGTGTTCATTAAGGGCTAATCTGAATGCAGCACCTTGACCTTTGTCAGTGGCGGAGACGAAGGCGTTGATACAGACACAGAGGCACAGTCTTACACATTTTTATGTAACTAGACAAGAACATTGCAAAAGGACATTTCCCACCCATAAAAATCATTATTTACTTGAGATGCAGTCCCTTATATTTTACCCTTCTGTATCTTTTCAAAAAATCTAGCTGGATCCGCCACTGAGTGACTTTTGCTACCCAAGTGTGTAGAATTCCTTTTTATTTTTACTTCTAAAAAATGTCATAAAAAGTATATCTACAAATATCTTTACTTTTCTATATTGGTAACTAAATTTTAAGGTAAAAATCAGTCAAAATTGAGTAGATATAAAATGTACATGCTTCGACATGAAAATATTTATATACATTATGTAATTTTGCACTAAACAATGGTAAATTGAAACTACTTTTTTAAAAAAAAAAAAAAACAGGTTTACAGGATAAACTTGGTAAATTCAAATCAATCAAAAACACCTTTCAATTGAATATCGATTATTTTTTGCAAATCCAAGGATTCGACAACTAGGTACAAAATTCCATTTCCATCAAACAAATTTCGAATTGAATCGTTTTCGTTGATGCACTTTCAAATGTTTCGTTAAATGATCGGATCTAGCGAAACGTTTATCACAAACCGTACAAGCATAAGGCTTAATACCAGAATGTGATCGTTTGTGCCTAGCTAATTCATCAGATCTCGAAAATTTCCAATTACAGCCACTCCACGTACAATGAAAAGGCTTCTCTCCTGTATGTCTTCGTAGATGGGTTTTCAAATGTGACGCTTTCGAGTAAATTTTCGCACAGCCTGTGTAACCGCAGATGAACATTTTCTCCGGAGGTCTATCGACGTTATCTTGGCATAACGTCGATTCAGTAATATCACAGACTAAATTCGTACATTCCGTTGAGTGAAAATTGTACTGATTTGAACCAGAGGCCGGAAAATGCTCACGCGGGTACCAATATCCATCTATATCTTGAACTAAATTCTCTCTCGATACGAGTATTTGATCTGTCGAATCAGAGCTGACGGATTCGTCCAGGTTTGAGATGGCAGACAATGAACACAAATCGACGCCCATGTCTAGAAATTCTGCGCAGTTTGAGGAACACAGAGGCGATGGTGAGACTGGTGTTAGAGGCGGTTGCAGGAAATCTTTTGTATCGAGTGAAAATAACGTTTCCAGCGGGGTATCGGAGTATTCCGGGTCGGACGAATCGTTGAAAACCCACGTGTCAAAATTCATTGTACATTGTGAGGTATTATTATCGTATGCTAGTTCGCAATCTAACTGGCTACTATTGCATTCGAAATAATCTGTTTTTTCTGTAAACTGGAAAAAGAGAAAAAAATTATTGTTTGTTGATTTGCCTGGGAAATTGAGAGTATTTCGTAGATTTTTATGGTTGCTAAAGCCAACAATTCGCATTTGCTAAAAGAGCAAAAAAACGAAAAATATTTCATTATGGGGGGAGGGGGAGGAGGAGGAGGAGGAGGAGGAGATGAAAATAATCAAAATGTTGAATTAAAAAGTGTAAAGTGATGAATGATGGCCAACAGTGATAATAATTTTTTCTGAAAATGGTTTGATATTCTTGATTTCTTTTTGAAACAGTTCTCGAAAAACATGGATGTACTTAATCCCTACGTACACCATGAAAAAAAAAACACCACGTGTCAAATACGGAACTACAATGCTAACGGGGGTTTCCAAAAAATGCAGTGTAGTGCAGTTTTTGACACCAGTGGTCTACATAGGGATATAATATGGATCTTTAAGATTTTTTTTCATTTTAATGGGTATCCAATAATATGGAGTTTATTTTGAATTTTATCAATAATTTGATTACAAATTAATATTCTTTGTCTTGATTTTTTTGTTTTTTTTTTTCCTGTAGATATTAAATAAATGTAGAAGAGAACAGAAAAAATTGCATTAAAATGTTTTTTTTTTAAGTTTCTAAAAATTTTCTGATGGAAGGAAAGAGGGAGAGGAATAGAAAGAGAATGCTTTGAAAATTAGGTATATTTTTTGTTTTCCTTTTATAAAATAATTTGATGGTAGGATGAGGCAGGAAAAAAGTTGCTTTAGAAATGATTTTATTTTCAAGGTTTTTAAAAAAAATACTTTGATTAGAAAAGACTAAAGAACGATTACAGGGGAGAAAAGAATTTTAGTTTAATTTTGAACAACCAAAATTTTCTAACGCTGCGGTACACTTTGATGCAAACTTTTTGAAAATACTGCATTATGTTTGCCAAAGATGTTTTTTTTTTTTTGAAAAATCTTTAAGTATATTAAAAAAAACAGGTAGCTACCCGCCTAAATTTGGACTACTTCACGTATGAGTAAAAAATGAAAAAGTAGGAAAATTAATTCGTTTTTTCTTTTGCTCCCTTTTGGTAAAATTTTAATAAGAAAACAATCGATTTTCAAAAACAAAAAAAAAAGTAATTATTCAACAATGAGCTTTCGTGTCCATTTTTTGGGAGAAATCACGCCAAATTGAGGTGGGGATTCAAATTTGTAAAATACACTCAAGAAAAATATTTCTCTAAAAATTGTTTGATTTTTTTTTTTTTTAAATTGAGGAGTTTCGTTAACAACGCAACAAAAAATTTGTTTCGTATCAAAAAGCAACATCTTTTTTTTGCTCCCCTCCCCTCCAACCCTCCTTGAGGTACAAGTGCGAAATGACCCCAAAACATGTAGCTGAGGTCCTAAGCTTTCCAATGAGACCGCCCCGAGCCAAAACTCCCACCCAATTTTAAATGGCAGTTTTTTTTGCGCGTTCCCAAAAATCAGGTCTTCGGAGATGTTGCTTTTTGAAACGAAATTCCTCAATTATCATTTCATCTTAGGAGTTTCTTCTAAAAATGGATGAATCAATGGTTACTCTGAAAATGATACCTATGTTTTTTTGTTCTGAAACTGATTTCTAGTTTTTCTGAAAATACTTAGTTTGAGGATTTTCTTCGAAAGTTATTCGTTTTTTGTGTTTTTGGTTTCAAATGCCTGCTAATGTTTAAAAATGATAACATTTCATAAAAACTTTCAAAATGCTTTCAAAATCAAAACCTACGGGAATTTTTTTGGAAATGTCCATTCAAAAAATTATATTTTTTAACCCTTTCGCTACCGCACCCTAATTCACGATCTTTCCAGGTGGCCCAAATTTTTTTTTTTGATTTTTGTGTTTATTTAGCCTCTACTAGCTACCTTATGATAGAATAAGGCCGTACCAATGTTGTAAAACCATTTTTGAACCAATTTCCGAAATGTTACATATGTTTTAACCTGATTTTTAGTGAAATTTTTAAAGAAATATGACCGTAATTTTTCGAAAATTAACTCACATTTTACTCAAATTGTGTCAGAAAATGTTTATTCTCGTGTTTCAGATGCTGTTATCATAATATTCAATGTTGTAGAACATAAAAACATTGAATTCGCAACTTTCACTTTTTAGTGAAAAATTTGAAAAAAAAATTTTGGCAATATTTTTCAAATTTTTGCCGGTTGTTGGTAACATTGGTTGGGGTCAAAGGTGATAACGGTTGGTTGGGGTGTTGACAGTCCACCACTAAAGTTTCAGACCGCTACGACAGCCTGGCACAGAGTTATGAGCCATTTAAGCGTTCAGAGTCAGTGTCACAAATGTGTGACTTTAGTCTGTGGGGAAATTTCGCTGCGTCACACATATGTGACTGCGGTAGCGAAAGGGTTAAGGCAGAATTCTTGCAAAAACTGTTATTTATGGTAACTAACCTCGAAAGTGTGATGCATTTCGTATTAACGAGTAGGTATGTACTTGAATGTATGGAGAAATTACATTTAATTTTTAATGCTGATAAAATCAATTATAGGTATGAACCTATTATCACGATATGCTCATAAACTAAGTCATTAATATAGTGTTTTTAAAAAGTCTTCAAGAATGTAATTTTGCCTGAGTCAGGAACATGCGGCACTGTACTCTTTACTTCGTCGACAAATTAATAAAATAATTACTTTTAAAAAGTTTTTTTTTCTCGTCCACGTTCTCTTTGGACAACGACCTTTCTATAGAAAAAATTTCATTACCTACGCTGAAGAAAACATTTAAATTGGATTTTACGATAAATATAATAACAGGAAACTTCGGTGGGGGAGGAGGTGGCAACATTAATGTTGTTCTATGGGGAATTTCAAAACGTGTTAGTGTATGTATTTCTACTTACTTACAGTAAAATTTCCTGCAGATAAATCAATTTTACAAATTTTATAGCTCAAGTTACGGGTTGATTAACAATTTTCTCGATATTTACTTACAATTTTTTTTGAAAAATTTCTCTCTTTAAAAAATAAAAATACCTAACTGATTTTCTTGTCTTTAGGTATTTGATTCAGAACTGTCCATCTAATTAGCAGGTATATTAGTGAATACCTATTAATTTTATGCCAAAAGAAATTTGTCAGTTAGTAGGTCTCTAGTTTCGTTTCTTGAAAATGACAAAGGTTTTTCTTTGAAAATTTTCAATTATTTTATCATCTTTCAAAAAAATCGACGTCAACTCCTTCCTAGTTACAAATCAATAGCAAATCAAATAGAATGGAAAATAGTAAAATAATTCATCTCACCATGATTTTCAAACCACCAAAATAATTTATCACATTACAAAACCAAACGAAATACTAACACAGATGTTGACTAAAAAATAAATATCAAGATATTAGACACTTTGAGGTATTTGTTGTGCCATGACATACCACGCACTGCTGACCAAAAACATATTTTTTATCAAGTAGAAATGGTTTTTGTTGTTACGTAGGTTAAGATACCATTCATCCCTGATTAACATCTGGAATCATGTGAAATATATGTACCTTTGGGATTTGTCGAAGCATATTTACTGGGGATTTATTGTCTATTAATTCCTGGTATTTTTTTTTTTTCATATTTTTAAATACGACCGAATATCACTATTTTTATCTCTAGAAATTCAAATGTGATCGAGTTTTTCTTCAAATATACGTTCACGTACGTCATTGAGTTGTATCTAATCTGCGTCATTTTTAAAAGGAGACGATAAAAAAAAATATTTTCGATTATTTTTGGATCTATCGGAGTTTGGGGAATCAGGTGATCAAAAAATGACCAAAACAGGTTCATAGCAATTTTTGTAAAAAAAAAAAAAAAATACCTATCAACTCAAACTTGAGAAAATTTTTTTTGAATTAACCTAAATTAAGACAAATTATTTAAAAATAAATCTACCTACCCCTGGAAAAATATTTTCATTTTTCGAATTTTTTTTTTAAATTCATTTTGTCACAGATCTTAGGTGCACCCAGAAATTAATTAAGGGAGGAGCTGAGAATTTGAGAAAAATAGGGGGGAGGGGTCAAATTTCAAATTAGTCATTTTTCATTGATCTTTCAGTCAAAAATCATTAATTTTTTCTGACAAATTGGGAATTTACAGTGAAATCGGTGGTTTTGGCTGAAAAATTAGTCAAAAACTATCAAATTTTAAAACAAAATGATTGAAATACTGACCCGAGCGAATCGAGGGCGAAATTTTTTTGAGAAAATACTATTTGAAAAGAAAAAAAAAGAACTTTTAAAATATTTTTAACATGAAAATTTTTTTTCCGCGCCCAAGAGGGGGAGGTCAAGCCCCCTGAGCCCCCCACTCCTTGGGTGCGCCTATGTCACAGATGCACCTATAATCCTAATAAAATCCATACAATACTATATGAGGCACCTATATTTTATGTAATCTCGAACCATCTCCTTTACTGGTATCGGTTTGGAAAGTAACTCGAGATTGAAAAAAAAATAGCGAGTAACCTGAGATAGGTAGTTGGTAACAAACCCATAACTTTTATTACGAATTGAACTGGACGTGGTCACCGCATCCGTAATACTTTTCCATTCTTCCCTTAATTTTTGGCTCGTCGACAGTACAAACATATTATTATAATTTTACGAGGTACTTATGTCGAAGATTCAAAGATGTTATCACTCACTCAAGGATTACAACTGAATTTTTTCGATACCAATAGCTGGATAATATCTTTGAGATGATTTTTAATGAATGTGTTAGTCCAATAGTGCAATTACATCTTTAACATACCTAAGTTATATTACATCAGATACCATGGCTAGTTCTTTTTTATTACAAGGTCAAGACTCAGGCCAGACAACTTTCGCAATACAGAAGAAATGCGTGCTCGTAAAGAAGTATTGATGCGTGATATTCGTTCGAAGAGAGAGGATGAAAAAAAATACAAATTCTTTTTTTTTTTACACTTACCCTGTTACTCCATTGAAATGTTGCTGGGTATTTACGAACGATTCAGTTGTATGTATTGGTCCAATGTTGTCGGTAAATTGATCCATTTAGCGATGTACCATGCTAACGTACCCCAGAGCAAGATTTGAGCCACCCAATCCAACCAGTAGAGCCTGAAAATTATGTAATTTATGAAAAAAATTATGAATTATATTTTACGAATATATTAGTTGAGAGAGGAAGGCTTACAGTTTGAGTTGGAAACGAGCTTTTGGTAACGTTGATAGAGGTTCTTTCATGCAATATTGTCTTGCTCCCAACAGCACATCGAGGAGATACTTTTGACTATCAGCTTTCGTATTCCCCATGTAAAATATTTGCTGCTCTTTGTCGCTCAATTTATCCGTCAGAGCTCTGGTTTTATGATTTAAGAAACTCCATTTTCTGGTGGTGAAGTACTGAAGGACGCCCATTCCAACTGAGATTCTTTTTTGAACTCGGACCATGCTGAAATTAAATATGAGTTTATTATACCTACCGAATGTTGAACCACAATAATTCCCCTAGGGAATATTGGGAGTGGGAACGAGAATCTTCTAAAATTTTTTGAGTGTTTGCCTTCACTTTCACATTTTCAAAAATCTCAGATGATTTTTAAGATGTGATTTCCAATTTAAGATTTAGCGTCGATTTCTTGAAGCTGATATATATTTTATCAGAAATACGTTTCAGGGTTCAAATGGAGCATCTATTGAAAATTTGTAAATTTTTTAAGGCTCAAATGAACATTAGAAGTTTATTGGGAAACTTACCTTCCTCATAATGAAAAAAACTGTATTTGTAATGTTTGAAGTTTGGATATTGGAAAATTTTCGAAAATGATATCTTTTTTAAGAAAAATTTTAAATTGGAAATATGGGAAATAATGTGGGGGAAAAATTAAGTTCAACTGAAAATTTTTGATTTTTCACTCTCCCCTCCCCCCTACTTTTTATAAGGTATTTTAAAAATTAATTTCTATTGAAATCAGTGGTGTAGCTGGAAATTTCTTATTGGGAGGGGGGAGGGGGTCCAAACTTTTACAATTTTTTTGGGAAATTTTGAGTTCAGACTCCTTTCTCAAATTTCCTTCTACTGTAGAAACACTGAACTCAAAATATGAATCATTTTCAGGCCTTTTCAGGGGTTGCACGAGTGTAATAAAATTTGTGAGCAAATTTGGAAAAAGATTTTGATAAAATTGTAGTTTTGGAACAATATGCAACTTCCATACTAATTTATTTTGACCTTGGAAATCAAAAATAATAACTAATCTAAATAAAGGCGTCAGAAGCTTGTTCTGAGAAGGTACAAAAAGGGTATGGAGTTTTGGAATACCAGAGAAGGGAGGGAAAAAGGGAACCTTTTCTCGTATATTCACTTCAAATAATTCATATGTGACCCTGCCGAAAAGAAGGATCCTTGTGTAAAAAAATCGATGTTTTTATTTTTATGTGTTTGGTTCATTACACAAGGTCTCTTCTTTCCGGCAGGGCCACATATGATTTGAGAAGATTTGATTTTCAATGCCACAAGAAACATTTTTTCTACTTAAATTCTAGTCTTCATGGGGGGGGGGGGGAGAGGGTCTGCACCTCCTGAACCCTCCTTGGCTACTCCACTTATCGAAATTTAGTGCCTACGAAAAATTTAAATCCAAAAATTTCTTAATTTTTCACGACTGCCTGTATTTTTTTGGTGAAAATTGGATTTTTTTTTTTTCTAAAAGTGAATTTCCAAAAAATTTATAAAATGTGTTGTAAAAAATACTTGAATGTGCTGGGAAAAAATACTTGTAGCATTGAAAATATGTAAAATTATAGACTTTTTACTCATAATACACAAAAATACGCTCACTCAAATATATTAGGCTCGCTCAAAATAATAAAAATTGACTGGATTTTAAAAAATCAAAATATGCAGTGGGTAAAATTTATGAAATCGTAAGTTGAATTTAGTTTCCGAAATGAATAGGTTTATGTTCGGGTTTTCGGGGGGGGGGGGGGGGAATTAAAAACGACTTTCAAAAATCAAAATATTGGCTCTAGTTTCTAAATTCATGAAACGAAAAATGATTTTAATTTTTGAAGCATGAAATTCTTTGAGGAAAGAGCATGGGCGCACCCAGAAATTAATTAATTAAGGGAGGGGCTGAAAAAATGAGAAAAAAATCTGTGGGGTTACATTTCAAATTACCTAGTCATTTTTGACTGATCTTTCAGCCAAAAATCATCAATTTTTTCTGGCAGAAGGGGAATTTATTGAGAAAGATTTTTGTCTGAAAAATGAGCAGATAAAAATTATCAAATTTTTAAATAAAATTAGCAAAGGCGAAAATTTTTAGAAAAAATATTGTTTTAAGAGTAAAAAAATTCGCTTTTCCGCACATTTTTGCAACAAAAAAATATTTTTCCAAGCTTAAGGATGGAGCTTGAGCCCCTCGAGCCCACCCCTTGGGTGTGCCTAATATGGGAAAGAGGAAGCAAGTGAAATGACTTCGAAATAGGCATTTAAGAGTCAAAGAATGGCGTGCATTTGAGAATCCGTGTACTTCATCAAAAAATCATTTTTGAAGTTTAATATTGTTATTCGGGGGGGGGGGGAGGGTATCATTTATGCGCCGAAAAGTCGTAATAAACAATCATGGGCTTCATGGTTTCGTTTCAAAACAATTTTGTCAGATATCCACGTACTGCTCAAATTGAAAAATTCAGGATTGATGTTCTTGAAAATTTTACCGTGTACTCAACAGAAAGAATTTATTTATTTTTTTTTTAAACATAGGTAGGTAATCGATGATATACAGTTTGAAAATTTTGACTCCCAATTTTCAAACTGATGGTCGTTAGTTAAGATCTGAAAATTTTCTCAGATCAAAATATGAATCGTGGAAATCTATCATTCTTAAAGGTCGATTAAATCGCGTCAAATCAACTCTCTAGAATTTTCAATCACCAGGGACGAAGAGGGAAAGAATTAGAAATCGAAAACCTACGTTTTTTTTTCATTTTTTAAATAAAGGATTCCACTTAGAAAATTCACAACTCCACTCTCAAAAACCCAAAAAAGTGGAAAATTTGTACTCATTTGGGCAAGGGGTGAGAGAAGGTTTAAATTCAAATCGGGCACCGCCAACGTATTAAAATCAACCAAATTGAAGAACATTTTCATTTTTTGCTTCACTCCAATACCCTTGCGAAAGACACTCTTCTGTTACAGGAGGCAACGAGGTAGCGAGAAAATTAACTTTTCGAGTTTTACTGCAAAAAATTATTTAGATTAAATTTTTATCTCTTATTTTTCTCGAATAATTCTCCAGATACCCTTGATTAATGTTTGACACGATTATGTTATCAAATATTTCAAAAAATTTTCAACATTTCATCGCGTAAAAACGGTTTCAAAAGCTATTTCTCTTACTAGTGAAATTTTTTTCCAAGGTTGATCTGTGGTCATGCTGGACATTTTGACAGGCTATTTTTTCAATCCGACAAATTTCAAATAGACAAAAATTTCGAGATAATATTTCACCTACGTATCAAATATGTACCATCACCGATGTACATTTGATCAATAAATAAAATAGTTAGGCCCAAACAACATACCAATAAAACAGCGTGTGAACTCCGTACACTATTCGTTTTAAAGATCGTGCGTAATAACCGGTTTCTCGTGTGCGAATGTTTACAATTAAACGGCTAATTTATGACTTCCGAAAAGTACGTATTCGCGAGTAAGTAGACAGTAAGTAGTAAGTACTTACAAGGTTTTTTGACCCATTATGAAGAGCAACATGTCGATGAAATATGCTGGTATGATTTGGCAGAACAATACGATTAAATAATGCGTTATCGGGTTCATTCTGATGGTGCCATTGGGGAACCATATTCCGGCTTCGAAAGGATACTCGTAACTTAATTTCTTTCCGTATTTCAATACCTCTCCCCAAGTCATCGTTTGGACATCACCATTCGAAATATTATACACTGGTGTTCGTTCTTCCAGCTCTTTTCTGAAAAAAAAGTGGATTGAAGGGTTTGATTCCACACTGGTTTTTGTCGATAGCCTATTTTTTTGAAATGTCTGCTTACGAAGTTCGACCACGTTCCCAAGCGATCGCAATTATCGCATTGATTGCTACATCGACCGGGATCACTTCGGCGTAGAAATCTTCGGCGACCATCATTGATCTAATGAGACCTTTTCCAGCAGCTACGACTACTCCAACTGGTCCATTCAAGCTGTCCACCCAGCCAGGCATCGGTTCATACAAGGCCGGCGTAACTATTAATACGTGATGTTATTAGTATTGACATTTGGGAGGTCTATGCAGAACCTATTTTAATGTTGAAGGTGAGCCATGATTCTCGTGAAAAATTATTACCCATTTGACATTCGAATAGCCAAAAAAAAATCACGAACGAAAAATCAATTTTTGATTTCGTATTTGTGAAATGATTTTTCATTCGAATCGACTCAGTATGGGTAGAATACTTCTGTCTTACCGACCTATTGATGGTCTTGCAACGCAGACTGGCATTTTGTCAGCGTATTCGTTCACCAAAGCTTCCGATAATCTTTTTGAGTAAGTGTAGCAATTCGGATGGGGTCCTAAAAGTCTGTAAAAATCATATGCGGATCTGGTATTAGGGCTTTTGTGTGTGAAATTGTTGTAAGTCTTCTAGGGAGAGATATCCGTGTAAATATATTTTTTTCTTAATTACGTTTCAAATTACTAGTTTTTTAATGAATTTAATCTTCGCTCATGTCCTGATTAATCTCAACCAAGCAATCTTATTGTCGGTTAAATATAAAGATATCGAGTGGACAAATATGACATAATTGGTATATCGATAACTAGCTATAAGTTGAATAAGATTATGAAAAATTCATTAGAGAAAGCAGGTTATGCGTAGATTAATCAACGTATTTACGTACTAAGTGTAAGTACGTTTAATTCTGTGTATTTTATATGTATCCTAAGTAACTCAGTAAAACGAAAGGAAAAAGTTCAAACCGTGGTGTAATCGCTTCCAGTGTGGTTTCATCCATCCATGAAACCATTTGTATGACATCTCGGGGATTAACCGGGGCTGGGTAAATGATTTCATCTAAAACTTCGTATTCGCAATGACAGAAAGCTGTTGAAAGGTGAACGAACGCCTATAAAAATTCACATTTGTGATAATTCGCTGATCAATAATCACTGTCAAAAGAAATTCTCATTTTTTGAATTTGATGTGGATTTGAATAAATTCGTCAAAAAAGGCTCTATTTATTTATGAAGGGGGGGGGGGGGTAATAAGATCTTGAAAGCATTTTTTTAAACGACACCAGCCAAGTTGGAAAATTGGTACCGATGAGGCAAAAAATAGATGACTGCAAATGTTTTCTTTTAGAATTCGAAATGTAGACTATTTTTTATTTTGCCTCGAATTTCTTCTCCTCCTCCTGTGAACTTTTTCCTTACCTACCTATACCGAAATCATTCGCGATTTTTTTGATCAGAAATTCGTTTTTTTTTTTTTTTATAAAACTACATCAATTTATGTTCCGACTTGGTTATTACGTTATTAGTTGTGACAAATTCTATCAATAAAGATTGAAAACCTATTTTTACCCCAATGTTTCCATTAATCATTCAACCAAAACTTTCTACAAACATGTATAGTTAATTTTTATTTAAAATTTATCGTCAGCTTTCATTTAAATTTTTTTACCATTCATGTAATTTTTAGTCAATTTTTATCAACATGGAGTAAAATTTGTCATCTTCTTTGATAAAAAGTTTCACTCTTTTTCATAATTTCCACCAATTTCGATGAACGATTTTCAAGACTGCTGATCAAAATTCACGATCGCTTTGATCTTTCTACCCTTAGGTACATAAACTGTATTTTGCATCAATGATTGAAATTTTTGAATAATTTTAACCAAAAAATTTAATTTTTTCAAATAACATTAAATTTTTGCAAATTTTTATTTACAGTTTTTTAATTTACTTATACTTATCGAAAATTTTTCATCAATTTTTATCAAAAAATATTCATCAATTTTTACCAAAAACTATAAATTAATTTTTATCAAATTTTTTTGTCAAATTTTATCAAAATCGTTGATCAATATTTATCCAAAATTGTTCATTAATTTTTACCCAAAACTGTTCATCAATTTTATCAAAATCATTCTTCAATATTTTATCAAAGATTGTTCATCAATTTTCACCCAAAATTTGTTCATCAATTTTGGATGAAAGAAATTGGTGATCAGTTTTTATCAAACAAAAACTGTTCATATGTTTTCATCAAACAAAAATTGTTCATCAATTTTATTAAAAACTGTTCTTCAACTTTATCAAAAAATTTTCATCCAAAATTTGATCATCCATTTTCATCAAGAATTGTTCAGCGATTTTTATCAAACAAAAACTGTTCATCAATTTTCATCAAACAAAAATTGTTTATCAATTATCAATTCTCATCCAAAGTTTGATCATCAATTTTCATCAAAAACTGTTCTTCAACTTTATCAAAAAATTTTCTTCAATTTTCATCCAAAATTTGATCATCCATTTTCATCAAAAATTGTTCAGCAATTTTTATCAAACAAAAACTGTTCATCAATTTTTATTAAAAACTGTTCTTCAACTTTCTCAAAAAATTTTCATCAATTTTCATCCAAAATTTGATTCATGTATTTTCATTCAAAATTGATCATAAATGTTTATCAAACAAAAATGGTTCATCAGTTTTCTATCAAAAAAAGGTTCATAAATTTTTTATCAAAAAAAAATTGTTCATCAATTTTATCAAAAACTGTTCTTCAACTGTATCAAAAAATTTTCATCAATTTTCATCCAAAAATTTGATCATCAATTTTTGTCAAACAAAAACTGTTCTTAAATTTTTTTCAAACAAAAATTGTTCATCAATTTTTATCAAACAAAAATGGTTTATCAATTTTTTCTCAAACAAAAATTATTGTTCATCAGTTATCAATAATTCTCATCCAAAACTGTTCATCAAAACTGTTCCTCAACTTTTTCAAAAAATTTTCTTCAATTTTCATCCAAAATTTGATCATCAATTTTGACAATTTTCATCCAAAATTTGATCATCAATTTTGACAATTTTCATCCAAAATTTGATCATCAATTTTCATCAAACAAAAATTGTTCATCAATTTTTATCAAACAAAAATTATTGTTCATCAGTTATCAATAATTTTCATCAATTTTCATCCTCAATTTTCGTCCAAAATTTGATCATCAATTTTGACAATTTTCATCCAAAATTTGATCATCAATTTTCATCAAACAAAAATTGCTCATCAATTTTCATCAAACAAAAATTGCTCATCAATTTTATCAAAAACTGTTCCTCAACTTTATCAAAAAATTTTCATCAATTTTCATCCAAAATTTGACCATCAATTTTCATCCAAAATTTGATCATCAATTTTCATCCAAAATTTGATCATCCATTTTCATCAAACAAAAATTGTTTCATCATTTTGTTCATCAATTTTTTTTTTAAATCTATAATTGTTCTTCAATTTTTATCAAAAATTGTTCATTTTGTTGGTTGGAAAATTATTCCAGTACTTTCATAATTTTCATTTCGATTTTCATCAATTTTTATCAAAAATTTGTGAGGCTTTCATTGACGTTTCCTATTTTTCTACAAAAAATTTTTATCAAAAATCTGATCAAAATTTTTCATGATCATGAAATAAAACAAAAAATAATTGAAACCTCAGATCAAGTAATATAAAAAAATTTTGTGTTTTCACCGTGTATAAGTAAGTATACGAAGCAAATAATCCTCTCCCCAACACGGTAAAAGAAAGATATTTTTTAAGTACTTTGAAGGTGTATAGGTAATAGGTATTTCTTTCGTCGGAATCTTCATTAGACATTTATCCTAAAATATCAAAAAAAAAAAAATACTAAGTACTATCATAATGGAAAAAGTTCATCTAAATCTGCGTGCATTATTTTATTGTAGGTACCGTGGAAATGTCGTGAATTTGAGATTATTTATGCGATAACGATTTATGAAGTGTAAGCGCGGCTTGCATAACCGTTATAATCTACCAACCTCTAGAACCTACACTCTCACAGTTGGTGGATCACGACGATATTTCCGTTTCATATAAATTACCACAAAAATTAATCCTAGACCTAGATCTTCATTTCATAGCACTGTCAAAGGTTCTCTGTGAGATGAAATACTGTGAAAGTTCAAATGTGCATTCAGGAAATAATTTTAAATGTAGATTACTGCAAGCACTTGTCGGAAGCTTGGATATGATTCATTGCACCTCTCTCCTCAAAATTAAATTCAAAAAAATATATTAATTTTTTCAAAATTTTTATCGAGTATCTAAATCATAATAAGCTGGCGTGATTCGAATCGACTGTATCTTTCAACTTGATCTCAGTTCAAATTTAAAATAAACATGTGGGCATACAAAGAAAATTTTTTACTCACTTTTAAATGTTTCATTTGACAGCTCAAGTCCAATATTCTCAAAGTACCGACGGTATTGTGTTCCACAGCAGCTTTTAGGCCAGCTTCCAAACGTAGAGATGCTGCTCCATTGATAACTACGGAAACTTCATTGATCAGATGCTCCTTCGTTTCAGCACTTAGGCCCAAATCTTTTTGAGTGATATCTCCTTCAACTGCGACCAATTTTTTGAACACAGTTGGGTTGCTTTTTCTCAATTTGTCGAATAACTGAAATCGGAATAATTCAAATGTTTGAGGAAATAAAGAGTGACTCTGTGATCTAAATTCAAAGATGCTTGTAGAATGAAATTAAACCGGACAATCCCCAAAGTTTGAAGAATTTGTGATTTTTTGTTGTTTTTTTTTTACAACTTCGAAATCACGTGGGAATGAATTTCGATTCGAAACCATACTCGCAGGTAATTTAAAATGGAATAATTTCGTTTTACTACCACGTATCTTTTTTTTCCATCAAAGCATATATTAAATTCTTTTGACCCTTGATCGCGAATTATTAAAATGAGAAAAGATTCGAAAAAAATCAAAACTTTTTTTGGAAAATACCCTTCGAAATTAAATTTCTTCTATAGACCTAAATTTAATTCTCTGGCACGTTTTCAACTACGCCTCTTTTCAATAGTCACCAATCCTAATACACCTTTACAATAAAAATATTCCGGCGAAAGAAATTTCATCAAATTGGCCATCGCCATTGACTCGTAAATCACATCCGAATGGCATACGAGTGAAAGGAAGGTGTAATTTCGACGTACCGGCAATTTAGAAAGTTCTTCGATTCTGGTAGCGGGAGAGAATCCTTTTTTGGGGCGGCACAAAACGTAAATTCGTTTCAGATCTGGTATGCAACGCAGCATTTTTTCTAAAAGCACTTTGCCCATAAAACCGGTACCGCCGGTGACGAAAACCGTCCTTCCGGCGTACCACTCGATCAAACTTCCTTCCGTCATATTCAATTCTGCAATGAAAAAGAAAAAAAATAATAAGTGTATCATTTATATAAGGAATGCCATAGAAATGTAATTAATGTCGGTTGCTCGTCGTTTGCCATAAAAAGTGTCTCGACTAATGATATAATTACTTTTTTTTTCGTTTTGAAAGAGAAAAATATTTTTAGAACTTTTTTTTTTCAAGATGAAGTCGATATCGGTGTTTCAAAAGTCCTGGATTTATTGTGCAAAAAAACTCGAACAAGTTTAATTATCCCTGGGGGCTTTCGTATACCTACACAATAGTTACTTATCTCCTAATGTACATAATTCGTCCCAAATAAAAATGTTTTACAACGTCGCAACTCTTAATTTTTCCGCTGATTCGAGTGCAGAAAATTCCTAAACGAATTTTCATCGCAATTTCAACTCGTGCCGGTGCTGTATCGACCATTCGAAAATATCGTATTACGAATGTTATGGTAAAAAAACAAAACTATTCGGGTGATAAATTACGGCACATCTCTCGTAAGCACCAGTCACTGTAAGTAATACTTGCTTTGTAAATCAGATTCAAATGCAGAGCGGCCTTGAATGACAGAAATTTATCGCAAAGAATTAGTTAAAACCACAACCAATAATATTTTTAATAAGGTCTGCTGCTTACGATCGGGTATACCTATTTCATTGTAGAATCAATACCACACTTTCCCCATTCTTGTTGGCATATTGTTTGAATATCTACGGCCATATGTCTTTTTAAACGTTCTTCATGTGGTGATGATAGCGAATTGACAGCTGACAAGTATTATAATATTATCTTTATGGGTACTTTTAGCACGGGTCTGTGCGTCAATGTAATTTTATCTCCCAATTGGAGATTTAGTATCAGTTTTTCTAATTATCTACCAGATAGTCTGAAGAGTTATCTGTCGGCAAATTCCTTTGAAATAGTCCCAAATTGTTGAGCAATGTTAGAATGAGCGTAAAAAATTGGTAATATTATTTTGGTATTGAAATCAATGTTGATGAGTTTTCATCTCTCACCTCTCCCCTCCTCCCAAAAATTGATTCCCTGATATAATGTTTAGCCTATTGGCATTACCAAGCATTTTCTCAGAGATAGGTACCAGATGAGCATTAGTTGAATAAACTCGTGAAAATTATTGTCGTTGAAGATATCTTCTGTGTTCAATTCGAGACGATAAATTCCACTGTACTTGGTAAATTTGAAAATTTTCAACATTTTTGGTGAGAAAAATAATAGAGACGTATTTTATACGACTCTTCTCACATCACAAAAAATTAACTTCATTGTTTTTCACTCAAAAAAAAAAAAAAAAAAATACATTGTAGTAAATTCATATCACAAAAGAGGCAAGAAATCAATTCATCTGAATATTTTTTGAAAATTTTTTCTGTGTAATAAATTTATTTAGAGTCGTTGAAGTTGGATAAATAAAGCGAGTTGGAATCCATATCCTTGAATAAGAAAATAGAGCTGTACTCAAGTAGACAAAATTGGCTTCATGGGTCTACAATTTTGTAAAATTCATTTTTTTGTTTTTGAAAATAAAAATTGTTGAAACTTCATAAAAACTGTGAAGTGCGGTAAAAAATTATTCTCATTTTAAGAAGATGAAAATTGAAAAGGTACCAAATGGCAATAAACTATACTTCGGTACATAGTTAAGGTCTTTGAATTTTTTTCGCAGACTTTGGGCTCTTCTCGTGATGTTTTTAATTTTTTTCGTTAACTTTTTTTCCAAAAAAATACCCACTTTTTGAAAGAAAATTGTTTTTAATTCTTACTGATTTCTTTTTTTACAATATTTACTGAAGTTTTTGTACAGTTTTTTAAAGAATTTTCTCAACTTTTTCATAGAAAAAATTATCAATAATTTTGTAGATGAATTATTTTTAATAGGTGCCTACTTAAATTTAAAAAAAATTGACTACCCAAATTGAAAATATTTTCACAATTTGGTTATTAAAAGCTGTTGGGGATTGGTGTGTGTCTAGCTGTTTATTGCCATTAATTTTTTTTAGCGTACTTCACTATTTTACACAAGAATCACATGCTGCGAACCTGTAATGTATTTTTTCATCAACATGTTTCTGTCATAAATTTTGAAAAAGACTTAATTTTGAAAATTTCCCATAATTTTTTTAAAAAAATGATTACAAATCTTTGTTTGTAGAGATATAGGTATGGCTACTTTAAATCGTAGGAAAAGTTGAAAAAAATTGGAATAAGTTGAGAATATCATAAAAAATTTTGTCTTCGCTTTGCTCGGATTTGATAAATTCACATAAATTTTCAAAATGATGCTTTTTTATGTGAGATTAGTAATTAAATATTTTGAAACAGAAAAAATTAGTCTTTCTCCTTTAGATTTATGGATGGGTAAACTTTGATGGAATTTTCAAAAATTGTTCGTTTTTTTTTAGAAGAGTGGTGTTTATTAAAGGATTAAGTTTTTTTTTCATAAATAAGTCAAAAAAGTAGCTTAAAAAACATGAATTTTTGTTTTCAATTTTCAAATACAAGTAGTTGGAAAATTTCAGTTTTTTTTTCAAAAAAATATGAGCCAAAAAATTTCTCCATTTCTTTACACAATATTATTTTTTTATTTTCACTCCGAGATTTTCGCTCAAGTTTCATTCCTGATTCTCTCCCTCGTCCGAACAGGAAGTTGGAATTAGGTTGCTCATGTTTGTTCAATGAGAAAGGTGAGGGTGGCCCAGTAGGAAAAAAAAATTACATCAATTTTCCAGTTCGGGCAGCTCTAAATATTTTTCAGAATAGATACCAGAACATATTGGTTCCACATTGGTTTTATGATTATTTGTAATAAAATGGTTCCTGGTTTTGGTTTTTGGGCTGGTTTTTAATGATGATCTGAAATTTGAAACAGTTTTCTTTGGTTCTGGTAATTTCATTTTTTATACAAATTCTGATCTTGAAATGGTTCAGATTTTTTTAAAAAAAAGGGGGGTTTGGGTTTAATTATAAACATATTTTTCTTGCTGTTTTCGTGGATGATTAAATTAATAAGCGTTTCAACCGGTCCTAGTTTTTCCATGTTCTTCTGGTCTTTTATTTTATTTTTTCATTTGAATTAATTAAAAAAAGTAATGGAAAAAAGCACAAAGTGTCCTTTTTGATCAATTTTTTTCTCAAAAACTTTTCTACTCAAACTGTTTTTCAAAGCGTTTTTTTCTTAATTTTTTCAAAACAAATTTTTTCTTCGAATGAAATAAAAAATTTTCTGAAATTTTTCCGACTTTTAAATATTTTAGTCTCGCATCGAATAAAATTATAATTTCACGCATTAAAAATATTCTTGAAAAATGATGTTTAAGAAATTCAAATTTTATAAGCTTTTTTAAAAAGTTGTAAATTGGAAATCTTTTTTCAAAGTCAATCTTCACTGAATTTAGAAAAAATTTGAGGTTCCCCCTTCCAATATATCACTTTATCAAGCCTCTGATTCACACATTTCATATATTTTACCATATTATCATACTTGTTCGTCTTCCCCCTCCTAATCCTTTATAAACCCATGGTAAAAAGGTTGGATTGGAGGATTTTTTTAATTCGGCTACAACAAAAAAAATTGCCCCACCTTTAAGACTCAGCCCCCCTCCCCAAAAAAATCTTACTTTATTTCTTCTTTTAAATAATCTTGGTAGAAAAATTGTTCCAGAATTTTACCGTTAGGTACGTACAATGTACTTTTCACAGATGGTATCCTTTGAGGAGTTGAGGACTCTTACTATTGAAAATTTAATTTTAATCTCATTACTTACATGAATCTTTTCCAAAATTTTTCCTTCCAAAATTCATCTGAGACTTCTTAGAGATATATCCCGTTAAATTCGACTACCCCAGAGATTCGCTATTTGTATGTATTTACGTATCAGCATTATTCTAAATGGAAAATTACTTATTATGACTATAAAGTTTCAATGAAATGATATGCATCTTGAGAATTACCATTCCAACGAATAAATTAAAACACAAGTTCAGTATAATTCTATCAAAGTAAATAATATTTCCATTATTCTTCATCCTACGCTTACATTTAGGTACAAGATATCACGAGGGAATATTTCAGTTGATCTAAAAAATAAAAAATTATTTGAAACAAAACGTAGGTAGAAAATTTCGACGAATAAAAATTTCAACAAGTACCCGCGAAAACCCTCCTGAACGTTTTTCTAACCACCACATCAAAATTTAATAATTTGCGCCGATGTAAAATTACGAAACATTCAATAAACGCGAATAATAAATTTACACGAAGGCACAGCCACCGTCGACAAATTAATTGGCACGTCATCTAAATACCATAATTACAAAGTTTCGAGTCATAATAATTGTAATAAAAACTTTTATTATATGCAACCTCGTGTAATAATAATGCACACCAAAAGACTGGTATGGCACTGGCGCTAAAATTTATGCAGCGGATTATACTTACTTTATAAGTTACGTGAGTATCATTGACTGTTGCAATGATGAGCAATATTATGTGGTTAACCCGTTCAAGTGGTGTGCGGCTAGGCAAACTCTACCATTCATCGCAAAACTATACTCCAAACTAATTGCAAGTTAGGCTATCGCAAAGTAGACGAACGATTAATATAATTGGTACTTATGGGTCATGTTAAGTACTCCTAAAGTCCTAAGTATAGATATTTTAATATCGACGATGGTAGGTACCTAAATAGAATTTTTACAGAATAAAATGTAAAATTGAAAGTTCATTGGAATAGAAAGGAATTTCTTTTTGTAAAATTGAGAATTCACGTCTATTGTAGTAATAGGTAAGTGATAAATTCTGGAATTAATGAATAAGTGAAATTTTCTCTCCTTTCGTATTCAACTTACGAACAAATATTTTAAATACAAATAGTTACATATCTTATGGCCGATGGTTAGTCAAAGGTCAGCAAATACGAATCCGGCATTACTCCTATAAAAGTAACTTTTAAACGTCACCGATGCAATTTATCATTGCGAGATTACATAAAATTCTGGTTTTTATAAACCACTTTTCGAGTACATACCTACGTACTTGCGTACCAAGCACGTGATATTTTTGAAATTGATGCATTTCACTGCAAAAAAAAATTATCTCTAAAATTATGCACCGATAAGTTGTCGTCTCGAGTCAGGCATTACAATTATCTATTTATGGCCTGAGCGTTAATCGAAACGTAAAAATAACCAGCTGATTTTTCTATCTTGGTAATATTTTTAGTTTGGTGAAAAAAAATGAAAGTATGGGACCACTACCTACTAAAAAGAGCATATATACGAGGTTTACACTGAAATCGAACATGCGTTAGATTACCTAATACTGGTTTTAATTATTAATTCACCAACCGAATGATTCCAGACATGATACGCAAGTGTAGCCACGTTATGTATATTTAAGGAAGTTGCAACAAACCGTTGTCAATAATGTAAACTAGTTGAAATTATGCTCATTGAAATCGTATTTATAAGCAAGTGGAAAATTTTTGGAGTTTGGCGGTTTTTTAATAGGTGGCCGGTCCTAGTTGGAGTCAGTGGGACGATGAAGGTTCAAAATTGGGTCATTTTATTGATAAAATTACGAAATACTTGAAAAATCCGTCATTTTTATCGTATGTTTGGCGATGAGAGAAAATTCGATTGAAAAGGCAAAAAAATGTAAAAGGAATGAATAGAAATATATTTTGAGTGCATTTCTGTTGACAGTGTGGCAAAAATTTCCTGTAGATGGTGGTTGGAAGGGGAAAGGAAGATTCATGAGATGAGTCGAGTCCTGTAAAAATTTTTCAAGTCCACCTGAATTTTTATACGAGAATTCTGAGATACATAATTTTTTACTTTTGTGAAATTTTTTCAAAAAAGAAGCTCAGCTCTGCTTAAAAAATCCTGCTTTGAAGTATGAGAAGGAAATGGGAGTAGAACCAAGGTACTTACATTTTTTAAGACTTAAAATTTTCAAGTTTTGAAAAACGAGAGAAAAATTTACACTTGGATTGGAAAAATTGACGTCGAAAAATTTTGAGGAAAAAATTGTAGAATTGGAAAAATTGATGTTGAAAAAATTTTGAAGTTTGAAAAAAAATTGAGGAAAAAATTTACACTTGAAAAATTTTGATGAAAAATTTTAGGAAAATTTTTTTTAGGACAAAAATATATATTTAAAAAATTTTAATTTAGAAAATTGAAGTTGAAAAAATTTTTAACGTTGAAAAAAATTTAAAGTTTGAAAATTTAGAGTGTGAAATCAAATGGACTTTGAAAAAAAAATCGCTCACCAACCACGGAAAATCCGAAAAACAGATCCAGGTTCTTCAACGTAGGTACATTAAACACTTATCAATTGAACGAATTTTTTTTATTGTCGGTTCGAAAATTCAAAATTTTTAGCACTCAAAAATAATGACAAATTCAATTGAATTACCATTTTTCTGCTTCAATCAACTTAAACCAAACTACAGTTGTAATGACCAATGGAAAGAGGAATGGAAACCGGTTTAAAATGAAAAATCTAAAGAGTCTGGCTTTAAAGGGTAGACGTTTTTCAATTTAATAGGATGTAAATTTGATTGTATTTGCACAGAAAGATGCATTTCTGCAACCGGTTTTAATTCTGACTTTCAACCAGTTACAGGTGCTTAGCTTCTCATGGAATGAAGATGCAAAAAGTACTTTAAATTGAAGGTTGAGAATAACTAATTCCGTTTTTAGTGTAAAAAAAAATCGTGGTTCAAGAAAGTTGCCAAGATTCTAATCGGTCGATTTTGGAAGGCGTAAAATCGCATTTGCTTGGTATACTTAATTTTTTTTTTGGCATATGCAGCCTCGGTTTAAAACTTGCTGGTCCTTCTCTCCTAAAAAAGCATAAAAATAATTTTCAATAAAAAAATTGAAAATTTCCAAATTTTGTTAAATATTCAGAAAAATATGCATGTTTAAAGTAACAAAATCTAAGATTTCGAAATTTTATGGTGTGGTATGTGAAAATTGAAAATAAATGTAAGTAACTAATTTTCTGATTGGGCGAATCAAGAATAATCTTTTTTGAAAACTTATTTCTGAAAACTAAACTTAGATCGAGGATCACACTTAGTAATTAGAGTGAAAAAAAAGTGAAAAAAGATCAAATCAACTTTCCAACAAAAATAAGTAGGTACCTATTGAAGTAAGGTGCTTGCCCTCGATTTAAACGAGGGCAAGATTTTTGGAAAGAGCGCGTACCTTCAAAACTTTCAGCGATTAAATTTCAACTGTTGTAAGTTGATTTTTCGATTTTTTCTTAATTTTTGAACACTTTATTATTTTTTAATGTCACTTTTCTAATAGCTTCCTGAAACTGAATTTCACAATTTTCAGCCATTCTGAAACCTCCAGCAAGATTTTGATTTTTTCCAAGATTTTCAAATTTCTTCGGAAGACGCTGAAATCAACTTTTAAAGTTGAAAATTAAAAGAGATCAAAATTTGGTATCCGGATTCAATTTTTTCATCAATTTCATTGAGAAAGTGCTTTTTTAAAATATAAATTTGAATTTTAAAATTTTCATCAATTTCATCGAGAAAGTATTTTTTAAATGAGCATTTGACTTTCAAAGATTGAAGGGGGATGGGAATCAAAGCTGGCAAGAAAATAAAATCCCTCTCCCCCGAAAATGTACCTAATGTGATTTTTTGTGATGGGGTGCTTCGATTTTTTTATTCATAGAGGTGCCTACTTATTGCAAATAAAACAATGATATCAAAAAAATGGGTAAGTAGATACATTGGTACAATTTTTCACGAAACTTTGCTACAGTTTTTTATTCAAAAGAAATTGGTACAAGTAATCGTGTTTTTCTCTTGGGTTTTTTTCAAGGAGAAAGGGAAGAGGAGTATGTAATTATTTCTAGCTTCAAACATTTCTAATTTTGAAAAACAAAACAGAAAAAAAACTAAACAAGAAATAAGATAATACAAGACATTTCAGTGTAACCTACATAAGCCAAGAAATTTTGGACGAATGTGTCCAAAATCCTGTAAAAACTCTAATTTCTTGTATTTTTCTACGAAGTTTGAAAAGTTTCATATTTTAAAAAATCATTTTTCAACAAATAGTCTCTGTGTACCTAAGTCCCAAAAAAATGAAAAATGGGAAGAGACTTGGGCACATTTGGAAATCACAGCAAAAATTATTGCTTTCGTTTTGCCTGGGCCGAAAAATTCTCAGAAATCAGGATTCGAAAAATGAAAAAAAAAACTGCCTAAAAATCGCATCGAAAGCTGGGTTCCATCTATGGATGGTGCAGATGATTTCAATATTGTGCTCGCGGTTAGTAACTGACTCCTTTACCCCCTCCCCTACACTCCCCCACCCGTCCCCACTAAAAATTCCTCGACTGCCTCAACGACTTTTTTCGATTACGCATTTTAAATGAAATTTTACAGGTAATTTGGTTTAAAATGATTTTTTTTTGAAAAAAAATCATTTTTATTCCATTTTTTTTTTATTTGAAAATTGAAAAAAAATTCACGATGATTTTTTTTCAAAAGTGTGAATTTACAATTTTGAATGATATTTTTCAATTCGGAAAATTGCCGTTGAAAATTCAGTTTTAAAAATTTCAAAAATTCAATCTCATCGTTGGTAATTTGCATCGTGATCAGTTTCACTCGAAAATTACAAATCTTTTTTTTTTTCAACTCTTGGAGTTGTAGGTACTCAGAAAACAACAGAATCATCTCAATCTCATCCCTCTCAACTTAAAATACCACAAAACCCCATAAAATCGAAATTCAAAACTTAATCTCCCAGTCTCCTTCAATTATTTTCTACATACACAAAAACTAAACGGAATCCGATTTATTGAAGATTTAGTTACGTGAACGCAGCTTTCACCATACCAAGGTTAAAATTCGGTTCCTTATTTCACGATACGTATCCAACTATCCACGCATCGCGTTCCGTCGCGTCACCAAATGGTCGAGTTTTGCATGAATTCGTTCACGCGTAACTCGACATGAACCTATGCCCTCGTATTTCAAAAATCTGTACAACCATCGCCATAATTACCACAACCTATCTGTTCATTGATTAAGAACTCAAATTTCCACCAGTCTGCTCTTCGATTCTAAAATGGAAAGTGATGTAAACGAATTCGTTCGTACAGATAATAACACAGACGTAAAGGATAAAATATTTCGTAAAATGCACCGACCGATTCAACTAGACTGCCAATTCAATAGAAAATTTCGTACAAAAATATCTCTTGACAATCTAAAACTAACCTATCTGACATCTGTACCTGGGTAAATTAACCTAAATAATCGACGCGTTTTTTTCCACCGCTTCCTTACTTACACATGTCGAAATTGTATCATACGAAAAAATTATCTAATTGTAAAAAAGAAAACACGAATGTCTGTGTAGCCAGCATTGAACTTACGTATGCCTACGAACGTAAGTGAAAATAGTAAATGGCGAAAAAAAAAAGTGAAGAAAGAAAGAGAAAAAGAAAGCGGTTTATTGATTCTTTATGAATGAATTAGTACAAGTCGAATCTCGGTGTTAAGAACCGGTTGTACTGTGCCGACTTAGTTGTCCAGGTTAATCGATGGATTTTTTTTCTGTTTTATCGGCGTCGCGTTTACGTCGAATCACAGCTTCAATTAATGGCTAATTAATCGTACGCACGAAAGAGTAGCATTGTCAAAAACATAAACACCTAATAGGCCTAGAATACGCGTGTACCTACATTTAGTGCCTAATAAATTAATTTATCAACGTAATAAAATTTTGATGGATTGTTTATAATGTCTGCGTACAGACAGAATCATGACCCTAGACATCAATAAAACTGATACGAAAAATTCACAGCATCCGATGATCATTTAAAACAACTCGTGCTTCTGTTAAGTTTATCAAGACGAATTGATTTTTACAAAATGTAGCTCTGATTGAAAAATTGCCACGAAAAAATTATACTTTGAGAATATTAAGATTTGTTATTTTTCGTTTTTTTTTTTTTTAAATTCATCTGGACCTTGTTTTTAAATTCGTAAGGTCATCCAATTAAGTTTTGCAAAATGATACGACACCTTTACCATTCAAGTACTTGGAGTGAACATTTTGAGGGACAAGATTGCAATTTTTCATGTACGATTAAAATTTCTTCCTATCATCGCCGTTACTTAATATAATTACAAATAGAACCTTGGCCAAGTACACGTTTTTGAATTGCAACACTGTAGCTGGACAAAACCTCCGGTGGAATTTTACGCGACAAATTATTTTATCAACGGTGTCGGTTGTAAAGAGATGTATAGCATTGTACCAGTATAAATAATTAATTAAAATTGAACGATTAGAAATGGCATCGTTACATCAGTGCGGCGTTATGAGTGTTTTTTTTTTAAGTACAAGGATGAGTTAATTATATTGATATCCGAGTGACTATTTTTATCGTAAGTGAATGACAGACGCATAATTTACACGGTTTTGTTATGTAATTGCGAGTAAAACGGTTGGATAGGGTTTTTGCTTTTTTGAACAGAAGCTGACTGTATTTTTAGGGGTTTTGAGGTGTTTGCTTGGAGAAGGGTCTCGAAGATGAATGGAAATTTGGAAAAAATCACGGAGGGGGGGGGGTGAAAATGAAGAATATGTTGACTAATATCATTGAAAAAGAAAAATTCTGTTGACTTATATTTTCAAGAAAAATACATTTGTCAAGACATATTTTTGAAAAAAGAAAAATTTATCGTTGACATAACTAAAATTCGTGTTTTTGTGCTATTTTTTTAATTTTCAAAAAAAAATTTAAAATTGAAAACTTGAAAATCTCATTACAGATTTCCTCTTGGTCCTATGATTAAAGAGAAGACAAATTTTTTCGCTTTAGAATAGGTATTCAATTTGCCTGAGATGGAAAAGCAGATTAGGGTTCGTACCCATCATTTTCTAATTTAATTATTAAAATTTTTTGCACTTATGTGAAACGAGAGCAAAAATTTCTGAACAAAAATATATTCAAAAGCTGAAAATTTTTTCAACCCCTCTCGATGAAAATTTTTTAGATCAAATCGTATCAAATCATATCTGATTTAGATCAAATTGTATCAAAATAGATGAAATTTGATCTCAAAAATGTCCCAATCAAATTATATCTAATTACATCTGATTTTTTTCTTTAGATATGATTTGATCAAATTAGATGTCATTTGATCACTTCATATCAAACTGGATCTGAACCTTCATAATTTTTTCAGATATGAATTAATACGTAATGAGATACCTATGATTTGATGTAATTTGATAAAATTAGATTGGGACATTTTCGAGATATGATTAGATCTGAAATTTTTTCATCGGGTGCTTTTTTTGATTTCTTGTTTTTTTATGCCAGTTTGTCACAAAATTTACCGATTTTTTTGAAAATTGTGAATGACAGAAAATGAACCAATCCCCCTTTCCATCGTTCCGTCTTCGATATTCATCAAAAAAATGATTTTTTTTTCCAAGTTTTGTTCTGGCTTAAATTGTGAAGAAAAAGTTGTGAAATAGGATTGAGGGATCAAGAGATAATATCATTAGGTATTTTTTAAAAAATTGATAGAGTACCTATTTCATTTGCGAATAATTTAGTAAAATTGTCGATAAAATAGGTATTTGTGAATCCTTCAGCGATAAAATTGATCAAAGCGGTCGATTTTTTCTTAGAAAGTTGATTTTTTCTTTATTTTGAAAACAGTTGAATAGGTACCTCGTACCTCAAAATGGCATGGAAAAAGTGAAATTGAGTTTACCAGGTCAGTTTTATTTTGGCATTTCAACTTGAAATTTTACTGTCTATATCCGCCATCCCCCTTCCATCAATCATCTTTGAAAAACGAGCAAAACGATGGTACGAAGCTTTCTGATAACCTTATAGGTACCTAGGTAGAAACAAACCGGAAATGGCTTATCAGAGAACGAAGATGAAAGGTTGAAAATTTCCGGAAAAATTGAAATTTTCTCTGATTTTTCCTACTCAACATCCCAGGTACCGACTTTTTTGAGATTTCCTTTTTTCAAAAAAATCGTCATTTTTGAAAATTTTCCACTACAAACTTGAATTTTTGACTGAAAAAATTAGACCTTTCATACTCACCAACCATTAATTTGTTGGTTTGAATTTTGAAGGAGAGAGAGAGGGAGGGGATAATGCAATTCTAATTTCTGATGGTTTAAAAAAAATAATAATTCCTAGTAGGGAACGTTCCCTATTCCTAGGTATTTGAGAACCACTTGATAAAAATTGCGAAATTTTACTGTTTGAAAAAAAAATGCAGGTATATTTGACACGTGAATTTTATTTCAAACTCTTGAATTTTCTCAAGGACGTAGTCCAGACATTATAAAAAACTCGGCAGTGCCTCTATCCATTTTTCAAGATTAGGTACATGAAAATTACCATTTGAAACTTGCAGTTTTGACGCAAAAAAAAAAGATATATAAATTCATATACTTATTCAATTTATGAACGAGAAAATCTCAGAAAAAAGTATTATTCATTTTTTTTTTCTTTAGAACTTTGAATGAAAAAATTTGAATGGATTTCGTCAGATGTTTAAAAAAGGAAAGGAAGGAGTGATAATTCGAATTAACGTTCATTTTTTCTTGATTTATAATGAATACGTATCTTTGAAGATTCTTCTGAATCGCGAAATTTTACTTTTTGGAAAAATATTGAAAAGTTTTGAAACTTGTAAAGAATTTTGTTGGGATGTCAGGGACATGTCAAAATGCATTTCTCGTAAATGAAAATTGAAAAAACCATTTCGAGGCTCACTCTTCTGAGGTTTTAAAATGATAATGATTCATAAAAACAAAATAAATTACATTTATAACATTTAAAAAATTTAGAATTGAATTATTTTACCTACAATTTATTTCATTGAAAGAAGAGGGTAATTGAAAAAATCCTCAGCACATCTTCCATCTCAAGCCTTTTTCTTGATGAATACAGGAGTTACCTTCATTTTCTACACCCATATTTTCAATATTACGAGTAATACTGAAAAATTGCAAAAAATGTCTCGAATTTGTACCTAAACAGTTCATCATCTATTTGTATTCGCGTCAGAGAAATTCGAGACGAATGTTTTCACCTCGACGTGAATTACACACGACGGTAAAAATTCCGAGTAATTATCAAATTGTAGTTAGTAGGTAAGATTTTTGACCAGCGAAAACGCCGTATTAAGGCTTGTTTTGTTTCCGCGCGAGTGCATGATTTTTTAATTTCATCTGTTCCATTTGCTCACTGAACCTGGCCAGGTACTTTTATTTGAAACAACTGTCGAGTTTTTTTCTCCTTACCTTCTAATAAATTTTTTCATCAAAAATTGTAGCCTTGAATGATCCAATTTCATCGGCATTTTTTTCCTATTAATTCCCAATACGCGCCAATTTAATGCATTTTGTTTCCATTTGTAACATTTTTTTTTTACTTGGAAAAAAAACGCGAAAGATTCGATAAATATTCAAATCGTCGAAACCTATGCAATAAAGATAATTGCAATTTTCCAATGTAACGTTTGACAAAAACGAAAGGAATTTGTTATTCGTTAAAATATCCACATCTTCCCAGTACAGCGACGATTCGCATCATTTCGTAATAATTATTCGAATAATTTTCAACCATACGAACTTCCACATTTATGCAAGACATTATTACCACGATTTTGTCCGTACACAAGCATGTGTGAAATTGATTGAAACATTGAAAGCAGATTGAAAATTATCGGAATATTTTGCGTGACATGTGCAACATTTTTCATCGATGGAAACTTTTGGTTTTAAATGAACTTTCCATGATGTTTACTCGATTGAAATGTGGATTTCGTATTGTGAAATTTTTTATTCTAAGTTGAAATTAAGGTCTTTATTTTTGAAAAATTTCAAACTTGAACCCTCTGTTTTTGATATTTAAATGGAATTTTACTATTTTTGAAAGAACTAGTTGCCTCCCTCCACCCTCCGAATTGATTTTGTTCTAAATAATCCATCATGAAGATAAAAAATTGAGCAGAATTTTTAGGAATTGATTTTGTATCATCTTTCTTTTTAATTAAAATATTTTGGCTACCTACAAAGAGATGTAGTACTCTCATGGAAAAATTAAAATTCCCTAACTTGGAGGAGCGATAAGGACAAAAAATTGAAATTTTCCACACGAGATGGATTGTTTCAACTCAAAATGTCACTTCTCTCAATTTCCCTCCCGTTCAAGACAAAAAATTTCCAAAAAAAGTTAACTGCTTCCAAAAAATTTCTGACTTGAATCCAATTTTTTCCCAATTTTTTTTTGACACTAATGGGAGACAAGTTACCCTTCTACTCCTCTCCTTCAAAAATTTCTTACAAGTTTCGAAAAAAGTTCTGAAAAAAACTCTTTTCAGTGCTAAAATTTTGATAAAGTAAATGAAAAAAGTTTAACTTTTAGATGCGCTTTTCTTGGAAAATTTTCATCCTCGCTTCTCTCAAGCTCAGTAATTTCGCCCATTTGATTTTCAAAATAATGGTATGGATTCTTCTTCTCTTCTAGCCCGGACAACTGAATATTTTCAAAGAACAAATATTTGTGCTTCTCATTTATCAAAGAACTTGGGAGGCAATTTTAAATAGAATTTTCAATTTTTTTATAATACTTACACGTAACTAGTATCATTTCGTTGTTGTTTTGAGGGTGTAAAATGAATGTTTTGCGACGACTTATTTTACAGGGAGTAAAACATATTTACAGGGAGTAAAACAATTTACAGGGAGTAAAATAAATTTCTCTTTGATAGCAGCTCTATCTATTTGATTTGGATTGTGCCGATTATTTTATCAAAATTCAAAACATATTCATTAGCCGGTGATCTTGTAGCAGCTTGTTGCTTGTTATGAATTGAATTTTGAATTTACTGTTCGAATTTGTATAAGAATATTTGATATTGTGAATGTTCCGGTTATTTTATTGACAAGTGTGTTTTTTCAATTGTATGTGTACGTCTACCGAAGTACCGATACGTCTAATAAACAGATATTAAAAGTATGAAAATAATGTAAATGATTATCAACGAAGTGATAATTATTGTAAAATACATTTGCACAGTTGCCATACAACAATTGTAAACTGACCCGCTCTCAGTCTTTCAGTCAGAATCATAATTTTACACCCAAAACAACAACGAAATGATACTCGTTACGTGTAAGTATTATAAAAAGTATCATACGCCACAACGGGCTAAAATGCATGTTGTTTCAAAACTCGTGCTATTACAGCTCTCGCCTGCGGCTCGCGCTGTAACCACCGCACTCGTTTTGAAACAACGCATTTTAGTCCCTTGTAGCGTATTATACTATTTTTCGATTTTTTGTTGGAAGGAAAAGAGCTCAGTGAGAAAAGTGTCACTTTTTGGAAGTCAAGAAATTAGCACGAAAAAAAACAAATTTTCGTTTTTCATTTTTAATTCGACTGGTCAGCAAATTTTCATTTGAGATGAGTCACTAAATTTTTCATTTTTTGATAATATCAATGAGAAAATTTTTTATTTTCACCCTTTCAAAATTTTTGCCCTAGTTTCGTCGCTGATTTTCACCCTCTCATTTTTAGGTAGCTAACTATTGCTGAAGATTTTCACATGAAATACTTAGGAAAATTAAAATTAGATTACGTATTTTTGTCCTGGGAGGGGGGGAGGACAATTGGATAGGAAAATTGAAAAAAAAATCAATTTTCCAATTTGGGCAGATCCATAAACTGGAATGCAAATATCTTTCAAGGACCATTAAAATTGAGTACTTAAAATTTCAAATAAGCTTTTCAATTTTTTTTGTCTCCAAATTTCGAACTGAAAAAAATTAATATTCTTTTGAATGAAAGACTCGCAGTTAATTCATGGGAGGAAGGAGGGGGAAAATTTTTAATTTCCGCCTGGAGTAGATCTTTTTCTGATGGTTCGATTCAGTGGCGCAACCAGAACTTTTTTTTGGAGGGGGCTAGAATTTATGAGAAAAGTAAGGGGCGTAAGTCTGTGTAGAGAGAGGGTGCCCCGAACCCCCATTTTTTCAAGGGGCTCACTAGGGCTTGCCATGGGTGAGGGACCTTGAAATAAAGGGGTAAATTCACCTAATTACGTCGAATATCGATGTTAAAAATTCCCAGAAAGACATTTTTTCGCTTTTATATTATCCCCCTGGAGCCTAAATTTTCTCGGCACGGCTCTGGAAGAGGGTGTGTCAATCTATTTTCATGGAATATTTAGATTTTTTCCCTAGGAACACCTCATTTGGGTAAAATGAAGGGAGAATCGTGTAAATTCGAGTTTTTTTCCATCCATACCACCCCCTCATAATCTCATCTGAGAACTCGTTTTGGTTTATTTAGGGCAGTAATTTTGAAAATGTGCTGATTCTCGCCTCCGAACTAGCAAAACAGCGAATTCTTGGAAAATTAAAGTCCTCGAAGATATAAATCCAAAGAATTGCCTCCTTGTGACTTTTCTCTATTCTCCAAACTGAAGAAACGTCTTCGAGGACACCAATTTTCATAGAATTTCATTGTTTCGCAGGTTCGGAGGTAAAAATCAACACGTTCTTAAAACCACTACCTCGAATCGATCCGAGGTTTTTTTTGGGGGGGGCTTTAGCCCCTTAGCCCCCCCCTTGGTTGCGCCACTGGTTCGATTCAAAAGCTGACCTGATTTCTTTTCGAATCAAAACAGTCGTCATTTACAAATAATTCAGATTCAATGTCAACTACATATTTTGGCTAAAGATGCAATTTTGCCAGATCAGAAGTTGTGCTCTCTCCCTCTACTTGGAAACTTCATTTTTTTCATCACTCATTTCCCATTTAAATTTTATATTCAAATTTTCAAAAATCTCTTCAACCGTTTTGCACCCTTCAAAATCCAATCAGAAGGAATGAAGGAAATTGTTTGGGACAAACTAAAATTGGCTTATTAAAGGAAGGATGGAAAATATCGAACTGAAATGGACTTTTTTCTTTTTTTCCCCTACCCATTCAAAAAAGATTTTCAAGATTAATTTTTTTCAACTGAATCATTCACACTGTTTTGCAAATTTTTCAAGATCATATTGAAGTCAATTTTTTAAAACTGGCGGAATTCTCGAAAAAAAATAGTTACATTATCGAGAGGGGAAAAGCATATAAATTTCACTATTTCTGTTTTTTTTTTTTTGTATGCTACACATGAGAAAAATTTATCTCGTAGGCTCTGACTTTACGAATGTGATGCTTCCGTCCTCTTCAGAGAAAACAAAAATTTTACCTTTTCAACGATTTTTTTTTCAATTTTTTTTATTTTTTCCTTCCAAATCTTCCGTATCTTTTCGCCTATTTAACTTTTTCGTTTGTTTATAAATATAAATCCGAGCAATATGCGTGACGGAAATTAGTTACATTTCTCCAATAATTCAACATGGACTGTAAGTAGCACACTAATAATACGTTGGGTAGGTAGTGAAGTTGTTCTAACCAAACGAGTATTACGGTAATTTCTCGAAATACCATTCGCGAGTATCAAATGGCCCAAGGTACATATTACGTTTTCCTTTTCCTCTTATATGTAGAAGAATAGCAAAAAAAAAAACAATTATTCACTCGATAAAAATTCAATTAAGTATAAACGTCCACGTAAAAATAACGTTCACTATGCTCTCAATTTTCATCAAACAAACGATAAAATTTTTAAATTCGTTACATAATTTAATAAAAATTCCTCTCAAGTCAAATCTATATTTTGTACGAAAGAAGGAATAATAATAAAATATATTACTGGCAGGTCTCTCTCTAATGATATAAGCAGAGGCTGGTTTTGTAATTCTAGTCACCTTAGGTTTTAACATCAACGGGTACTTCGAGTTGGATGCAACTCCGGTGGAAACTTTTGAGAAGAGTTAATGACCAATATGGAATTGGGAGTCGACGACGCGTCGGGCCGGCGATGTTAATCTATCTCGGTCACGAATCCGAATGGTTTTCCTCTCTACGAAACCCAACTCCGACGATATCATCTTGTTTGGCTGGCAAAGTGTAATTTGCAAGCTCGTTATTTGATTTGTTATTATTTCCAGCAACAGTGTCGGTAGGAAAACTTGATATTCATCGATTGTTACCATACTTTTAACCCCAGACTCGACCGAATAAGTTTCCATAAATAGAAATTAATTAATGTACATAGGTGTAAGTAATTTCTACTCGTACTCTGGAGGCAATCTGCATCAACCGTCGGACCATTGAAAACCGCTAATTATCCGATAAAAATAAATACTCATTTGAGTCGCACTGACCTGCAAACATGACCAGAGACCAGACAGGAGACGCCTACTAGGCCTATATCGTGTTCCTCGATGAACCTGAAGCATCCTTACGCAAGATTTTCCATCCGTCGATGTAAAATTATTACGTTATCTATGGATACTTTCTCAATATCAAATTACCAAATTTTTGGCTCTTGTGGAAAGTAGGTGTAAAAGTATGGGTTTTTTCCTTTCGAAAACATACCTCTTTTTATATCTTGATAGTGGGATTAAAAAGTAAGGTGTGGGTGTTGAAACAATAAACGTATAAAACAAAGCAATTGAAGCGAAAAATACCATAGGTAATTTTTCATAGACGACCTAATGGTCCTATAATGACCTGCCTTTCATCAACTTCAATAAATTCAGCTGAACTGTCTACCTGAGTGGTTTAATTCGCAAGTTTAGATAATGAAAATCTCTTCAACGTCTGTCCGTGAGCTTATGTACTTGGTTTCGGAAAAAGCCCGTATGAGAATCGAATAACTCGAGTATTTTTACGAGAACGAGAACCCTCACACTTGAACTAGTGGAAATTTTTTTTTCAAAAGTTGACATCTTTTGGAGCACATGTTAAAGGTTAACTGCTGTGAACGCCAACGACCTTACTGAAAAGAAAAATAAAGGATTTAAGAATGCTGTATCGAGTTTCGAAACGTTTCTTTAAAATTGAGATTAGACAAATGGCGAAAAAAGGAACGTGGAAAGTTGTACTTCTAAGATTTCTAGGTAGAGGTAGGCAGAAGAAACAAAAAGGAGGATGTGAAGATGAAGATTTCAGGAAAATGGAAGGAATTTGGAGGAAAATGAAACCTGGGGGTTCAGTTAGAAAATTCTTGAGACATATTTAAATCGATGTGAATTGAATTTTTATTCCTGCTGTCATGTGGGACCTTTAGCTTCCTACATAATATTACTTTAAAAGAAAAAAAAAAAAAGAAATAGGAATACTTTGTTGATGATTTTGAGACGCGAAAAAAAATATGAAGTCTTTAAAACTAATTCTTCTTATTTTTTTTCGGCGACGGTTTAAGGGAAGATGCAAAAACTTCCAAAAGTAGCCGAAGAAAAGTTGAAAAATAGCTATTTTTGCTTTTGTGAAATGCAATTTTTCAAAAAATTTTGCTCTACCTCTCTTCTTCTGCACAGAATATCTCCTTCTCCTTGATTTGAGAAATTATTTCAAAACCAAGACATTTTTCAATTTTTTATTGCACGAAATTCGTTTTTTTTCCATTTTTCAACTTCGGTATTTTTGTTAGGTAGGTACCTGCCTACTTACTATTAAATTTTCATCTTTTCCATCGAGTGATTTCAGAAATATTGACATCAATATTTTGATTCCGATATAAATTTTCCTCCAAGGAAAATTCCCGCGTTTTTTCAATGTATAAGATACCTACTTATACTAATTCAGATTAGCAATGACCATTGCCCTTTACCATACCTACACTTTAAACTTTCTTAATTCATAATCGAAAATTACCCATAATTAATGTTTTGCCTTTACAACGACGATCCTTTCAACTGGTTTTTTTTTTTTTTCAAACATTAATTCTTGTATCGACCCACTAATTCTAAAAGTGCCCAAGTGCCAATTAGATTTTTTTACAGGAAAGCCAAAAAACTTTACATAATTTGCATTGCGCTCTGCGCTTATGGACTTTGTAAATTTCAGTCCCGTTTTTTCAGTTCTGAATTAACTAATTTACATTTTTTTAAATTTTAATTGATGCAGCTTTGATTCAGAAAACACAAAATTATAATAAACTCAGTTTTGAAAAAAATGACACTTAGACACTTTTTGAAATTTGAATTAATGGGTCGAATGTATTATAAAGGCAAATCTCCTCCTCACCCCCCCCCTCCAAATAATTTGAATGAACCTCTTATCATATAGAGTTTCAACTAGTGAAAATTATAAAGTAATTTTTCATCCTTTTTTTGGAGGGGGGAGGGGGAATTAAATAAAAATGAAAAATGAAATGAATCAAAATTCAGCCGCAATCTTCCAAAATTGAAAAATCGGATTGTTTGAGTTTTGCTCTCACTTTTTGAATCTGAAATTTTTCAAGAGTGATGATATTTCTTTTTGTGTAATTTTCGTTTTTGAGTAAAAAAAAAAAAATGAAAAAATGATTCATTGAGTCAAAAAATAAAAAGTAATTGAGACCCAGCCGGAATGTAAAAAAAAAAATCGATGTCTTATTTTTATGTGTTTGGTCCAGATTTGATGTCATTTGGACCAAAAACGTGAAAAATGAGGCATCAATTTTTTTACACAAGGTCCCATCTTTCCAGCAGGATCATAATTGCATTCCAGTTTAATGTTTTAGGTTTTTTTTTGTGTCCCTCCAGTTAACTAACGTCAGTTAGCCTCGAATGATTTGAACCTATAATTTTTATTTAACAAGAAAAACGAGCAATTTTTTTAATGCAATTTCAGTTTCTATCTCTCCACTTTATTTTGAAATTCCTATGAAATTGAATTCTAGTTATTGTTATGTTCATTTGATTGAAAATTATTGTATTTCATCCAAAGATAGGTTTAGATTTTCGCCCATTTTACGGAATCTGATTCTCCAAACAGACTTTTTTTCCCCCCTTTGCACAGTATTTTAAAAGATTTTCTATTTTCTACCAAATTTTTTCCCCTGGTGCAAAAATTCTCTACGTTCTGATTAAAAAACTGGGGTTTCCCAAAGCTGTAGATCTATCCAACCAAAAGTTACGAAGGCTCAAATTTCAAACTTCATAACTTTTTGATTGATAAGGGCTACATACAGTTTTGGGAAGAAAACCAGCTTGTAGAGCGAAAAAAGAACATTATTTTTCATATTTATAATGTCTCTCAAAATTCTGTGGTAAGTATATTAATTTGAAATTTAAATTTGATAATTTTTGATCGGTTGATGCTAGATTTTTAAAACAAAAACGAGGTTGTAAAAAAAATTAGACTCAATGTAAAAATTCAAAAAATTGGCTTAGGTATTACTTGAATTAATAGCCAAGTTTTGAAAAGAGTGTTCGAACTTCTCGTAAAAATGGTGATGACTGTTGAGTGAACGACCAGGGTTATACATAGCTGTGTTACAAGTTTAATATTTTATGTATCTGACTCTGACCAAGGTCAATTTTCCACAAAATGAAGAGAAGTAATGAAACGAGAAGAGGTTATTATTTTTCAATAATTTCGGTAAATAAGTTTTATAGCTGTTCAAGTTGAATGACCGATCAAGCGCTCACAACAAAGTAAAATATGTAGGTAGGTAAATCAAACTGTAAAATTTAAGAAAATATTGTATGTAAGGTGAAGGATTTTTTCACGTTTTAATACCTACTTCAAAATATTTCACCGTTAAAATTTATGCTAGTGCATAAGTATTTTACTGCCTTGTACTTATCTATTTCTTAAAAAAAAAAAAAAAAAAAAAACTCAAATAAATTATCTATCATTATATTTTTTCTTCGGTCAACTTCTTGCATTCTATAATTTAAAAAATGGAAATGTCAGTGGACAATTATTTTCGTCAGATTTTTTTGTAGGGTTCATAAATTCTGGCTTATTATTCCAAAGAGAATTTTTTCAAAAGTCTATTTCGTTTACCTAATAAGTATTTTTAAAAATTATTCATTTTTCATCAGCATCAATTTTTATGTTTGAGAAAATAATACGGCTAACTTTTTAGGAAGAAAATTCAGCGCGTACTCTAACGTGCAGCTCCGCACATTTTGTGCAGCTCCAAAAAAATTGTACAGTTTGAAAAATTTGAATATTTCAACAATTTTTTGTTATAGGTACTCAAACGACAAAAAAAATAACAAAAATTTCGCAAAATTATGTGAGGTGACAACATGAAAATTTCAAGAAATTTTTTTTTGTTTTTTTCCTCATTTTTTGGCTCGAAATTCCTTCTGCTATTCGAAGCATGATGCTCATTTTGTTTCTACCTAAAACAAGCTTTTAATGATGCCACTGGTCAATGGTCTCTCCATCTTCCACTATATTGACCTCTTCAAAAATAAAGGTATTGTAGGCACTCAGGACGCACCCAAGGCAGGTGCTCAGAGGGTTCGAGTCCCCTCCTTACCCTCGGAAAAATTTTTCACCTCAAAAATATTAAAAAAGTGCAACTTTTTGCTCTTTAAATTATATTTTCCAAAAAATTTTCGCCCTCGCTTCGCTCGGGCGGTAGTTTATTCCTTCTATTTTAAAAACTTATGATTTTTCACAAATATTCTTTAAGAAATCTCTCAATTTCTCAATCGGTTCCAAAATTGTAAAAAAAAAAAATCAATTTTGACTGAAAGATCAATACAAAATGACTGATTTGAAATTTGACCATTCCCCCATATTTTTCCTCGAATTTTGAGCCTCCCCTCCTTAATTAGGAGAGCAATAAAACGCAAAAAAGTTTTTAATGAAACTATGATTGTGTAGCTTCAAAATTTTCTTAGAATACGCCCTGAGAAAATTTTTTTAAAAACCTCAAACAGAATCAAGATAGCTCTTACTGACTGAAAGAAATCACTTGAGGTGTCCGTTTCCAATCGAAACGAGACCAATTTTTGGAAAGAATCAGTCCTAAAACTCTCGGAGTTAGAATTTCAGTAACAAATTTTTAAAAATCTTAAATTTTTCCAGCAAAAATGTGATATTTTTGAGGGGGGAAAAACCCTTTTTAAATCCCCACATTGATGAAATTTAGGTCCCTATGAAATGTCAACTTCCTGAACCCAAATTTGACCATTCTAGCCATTTTGCACCCTTCAAAACAAATTATTTTGAATTTTTTCAATTTAATGAACAGATATGTACGCAGGTATATAGTTGATCACAAATACGAACTTTAAGTGCTGCCTAGAAATAGTGTAGAAGCAGATTTCATCGTTTTCTCAGTCTAAAGAAGGTGAAAACTCGATTTTTAGTTGCCTAAGTTGATTATGATGGTCTTCTGGAGTAATTCGAAAACACTGCCGAAAATGTAAATTGCGCTGGAGGCTCCAGAATGGATGCAAATAGTCAAATTTAGTTTCGTAAAATCTATATTAGGCAAAACATGATAATTTTTGCCTACCTGGTTCGGTGGCACAACGATTTGACTACTTTCAATTAATATGTACAATTTTTTTTTCAATTTTTAGCCAAAAATTGGGGAAAAAATTGAGCAGAAATTTTCTGCTTGGAAGTCAGTCCAAAAATAGAATTTCTCGTTCAACTGGTTGAAAAAAGCGAAAACTTTTTAGCTACCCAACTTGATTCTAAATGCCTTCTATGTAGAGCAATTCAAAAGTACTGGCTCCAGAATGGCAGAAAATGGTAAAATTGGAGTTCAGAAGATCGATATTTTTGATTTTATCGTTTGGTAAAAGAATAGTTACGTTCTTTGAAACTTCACATTTTTGTTGAAAAAATTGATTTTGAATTTCCATAAATATGCCAAAAATTGAGATATCAACTCGGCTGAGTTGATATCTCAATTAATTTCAACTGCCTAGGCAGCTGAAATTTTGACCATCCTCAACAATTTAAGTCTCATCTTAAATCAAAAAATAGACGTCTTAAGCGCCTTGTTGACCAACTTTCGAAAAAACACGTTGAAAAAAAAAATACTCGAAAAATATTTCTGAAATATTGGGAAAAAATATTAAATTCAAGACACTGATGAAATGAGATGAAATGAAACTCATCAGCTGTCAAGAAAGTTCGTAGTTCGATGACACTGAACTTGAGTCGATTTTGATCGAACAAGTCGTCATTGTAATATGCAAGACATACCTTCATAAAGATGTACCAAAGAACACGTTTTGCATCTGATAAAGGTTCAACACTCAACATGACATCTACTCAGTCGTTAGGTCGGGTTGTCAGGTGTAATTTTACTTCGCAAGGTGTGAGAGGTGTAGGTAAGTAATGGCACACAAGTACACATTTTTCTTAAAACATTACAATTTTGTATTTCATAATAATTGGATACAACTCTTTGGCATTAGATTCAAGTTTCGTAGAATATTTTCAATGCTCGATGAATATGCACCTTTAAGTACATGCATTTCATTGCCAATATTACATGAAATTGTGTACCTAGATGCTCAAATCGGTTTGCAGTTAGATTTCAATTGACGATCGAGAATAAAAAAAATCACGAGCTAAGGTATAAAAATATTTCCCAATTCCCACGAAGGATGAAATATGAAAATATTCTCACATATTTCCAAAGACGAATGAATTTTTAGACAAAAATTCATCCATCTTATTAGATTCTACCGAAGAAAAGATTCTTTTTTCATTGTCATGTGTAATTTTATCAATGAAATGGAAAGAATTGTACATTTCTTTGAGAATCTGTGTCCATTGAAACTTGAAACACACCACGTAAATTTTAATATCTTACTAATATCAAAGGATTTCCACCAAATACCTAGACACGTAGGCATGAATAGAGCACTGGTTGAAAAAAAAATTGGATAATCGAATAAATAGCTATTAATATCATCTTCGATCCTTCAAATCGCAAATTCTCGCCGAAAAAAAACCATCTCATATTAAAAAACACTTTTAGGCATCAACGACGCAACACCACTATGAAAAAAAAAAAACACTGAAAAAAATTTTTAAAAAAGAAAAAAGAATCGCTTACTGTTTGTGCTCATCGGTACGAAATACGAATGAAAATTGGAATTATGAAGATTTTCGCAGAATGAAAATTGGAATTATGAGGATTTTCGCAGACCACGCGTCACTATTATCGATCACTGACCGCAACTGATCGACGATTTAAAACAATTGCACAGTTTTAAATACTTTCGCTGCAAATCTCGCGCATAAAGCAAGGCAAACGAGTTTTCAGTATTATCATCGAAAAACACAACGAGTCGATTCTGAATATCAACTTACGTATGCATCTACCTGTTTGTATCATATTTACCTAGCGTATTTTTTTCTTTCGCGTAAACCTAGAGAGAGCATATGCCCCCAACTATAACTTATTTCTAATGTGATGTAAACTTGCCCATTCTACCAGTGTTAAAAACGTGTATGGTAGGTAATTGCGGTTCTGGCAAGGTTCTTTCGCGTTGGAACGTCGGCGATGGCGAGAAAGATTTGAGGATGCGGTGAGTTATCGTATCTTCGATGGTGGGTTTGTTTTTGAAGTTTTTTTGGTAAACAATTTTTTTCTGTACATGGAAAATTGTGAATTTTTGAATCAAGATCGGAAGAATGGCAAATTCTATGCGTGGTGGAAGTAGGTACTTGATTTTGCACATGAAAATTACTTGGTCTTGATTTTTTGCTGGATAAATATTTATTTAGTGAAATAAACTCGAGTACATTCAACCACATAAACTGGTATGAAATGATTTCCATGCGATTCAGAACTGCTATGTACGAATCTGGATCAATTTTTTCTGATTAATACTTTTTTTGGAAGTTGGATTCGGCGATTTTGTCATTTTTCTATCAAATTAGGGATTTTCTAATATTTTCAGCTGCAATTTGTTTGAGGTTCGATGGAGATTTTCATTGAATAAGTATCGTGGAACTTCTCATTTTTTTGTCAGGGAAAATTAAATCAGTTTTCAATGATATTCTAGAAAGTGATTCGATTATTTTTTCCATTAAAAAAATTGGCTATTCAAGTAAAAGAAGTCTTGATTGATGCAACAATTGCTCTCTCTGTGAAATATTAATTATCCGCAGTTTTTTGAGGAAAATTCTCGTAATACCCTATCTACATAGGCACATCCAAGAAAAGGCTCAAAGGGCTCAGAGGAGATTTTTGTCATAAAAACGTCAAAAAAGTACAGTTTTTGATTTCAAGCATAATTTTTCAAAACAATTTCGCCTTTACTTACCTTTTAGTTTTACACTTTTTTGAATAAACATACCAACTTACATTTAATTTTCTGAATCTGAATTGGTCAAATAGGAAATTCTTCCGCTTTTAAAAAATAGTGATTTTTCATTGATATTCTAATAAAATTTCAAACTCATCAGAAAAATCAGTAATTTTGACTAAAAAAAATCAGTGAAAAATATCCGATTTTCAATTAAATTTATTTCATTGATTTGTAAAAGTAGAATTTTAGTTTTGATCAATACAGATTTTGAGACTATATCGAATTTTGATCCAACAATAACGTAATTTTTCAATGTTTGTGTTCTAAGAATTTGTACACGTAGGTATATCATCCGCTCACAGAAAATATCCAACTCTTGACTTTTATAAATCAGTGAAAATTATCAAAAAACACTAAAAAAAAAACAGTCAAATTTTCACTGAAAGAAATCGGTAAAAAAATTATTGGAAAATCAGTTAAAATTCAATGAAAAGTTGGTAAAACATTTTGAAATTCTTTGAAAAATCAGCGGAAATTTTCATTAATCCGAAATGAAAGAGTGACTGCGCCAGCGCCCCTAATTTTATTTTGTGGAGAATTGAACATATGTTCCTAGCTAGGTATATTGAAAATTATTTTTTGACTGGGGAGGCATTGAATAATTTGGACAGAAAAACTCATAAAAATGAAATATTTAAATTATTACTTAATTCGGGTATCTTTTCAACGTTTTTTTGATTTACCATTTTTTAAAATTCAAATATCCATTTTTGAGATATCCAGTGGTATTCTTCAAATTTATCAAATTTTGTTCAAAATTCAAAATTTCATGGTATTGTGAGAATGAACCGTACTAAATCAGAAGGTAAATACCAAGGCAACAGAGTAAGAAATTGACACACTTTTCCTTTTTTAGGGTAAAAACTTTAAATCATCGATTTCTCCAAACATGTAAATGTAAGTCCAAGTAGGTACCTACCTAAGTATATACTTACATAAAAAATAAGGCGGACAAAATTTTATTAAAATTTCAAGACACTAAAAAAATTTTTCAATTTTTTCTTGATTTTTCAAACTATTTTTCTTTTTTTTTCAAAGCAAATTATACTTTATAACTTTTTATTAGGTAGGTACTCAGGTGTCAATAACCTCAAATTTTTTCCATATTTTTTCAACAATTTTTTGTAAATAGTTACTTGTTTTTTTTTCAAATTTAATTTTTTCGAAGTCCATTTTCACCCCCTCCCCCCTCCTCCCCCGGAGACATCACCATATAAAATTTTCAGATTCCAATTTTTTTGAATAGGTACATATTTGGTTAAATTGGATTTCTATAATTATTTGTTTAGGTTCTTAACTTACCTCAAAATAATATTTTTTTTTTCAATTAAAAGGCCTCAGTTTTTTTCTCAAGGCTGTGCAAAGAAAATCGAAGCCCATAAGGAGAAAATGTAAGAGCAAAAAATCTTTCGAGCATTGATAAGACATACATGGTTAAGTCAGATTTTTCGTTTGAAAAACCTCCCAGTGAAGACAATATTTTCTTAGCCCTATTTGGCCCTCGAGAGCTCTCAAAAAACATGCATCGGAGCGTGCACCCTCCTTCTCCCTCTCCACAGACCTCCAATTCCTCATAAGGTCTTTTTGATACCTAATTAGGTTACGAAAATTGTTGACAGTTTATTTTGGAGGAAATTTGATAAACAGTGAAATTTTTTGGTATTTTTTCATAAAATTGAAAAGAAAATGAACTTACATTTTAGACAATATTTAGCAAAAAACTTGGGGCTTGCCTTTTTTCTCCCAATTTTGTTTGAATTCAAGCTAATTTTTCTTTCTCAGCATCCCCTAATTTTTGCATGAATTTCAAAAACAATAAATCTGAAAATCTTTTTTCTAGGCCAAAGACGAATCGAAATTATAACAGGTCGGTAATTTTCCATCGTGATTATCCAATTATGCACCTCTACCCGGGATCCCAGACCTCATGCTTGGGTACCTCCTATACTTACACTACTTGCTACATCATTTAGCTAATTTCAAGTATGTGAACTAGATTCAACTACGAACCTACACTGAAACACCTCCTACTTGGTCACTGGACAAAAAAAAAGTGTTAAATTCTTGGTCAAAATGTTCGTACCACAATAGAACTGTTGAAGGATGTTTTTGACCCCATGTTTGAAAGATATATCTTGTATGATGTAGTTATAGTACTCGTAGGTCTAGGTATATGCCTGTACGTAGACTAGTTACAATGTATAAACATTATACGGACATTTATCCACCCAATCTAACTGTTTTTTTCAAATAAAACAGACTATCTAACACTTCAACTGCTCGAATATAAATTTTAAATGCAAAAATCATGTCTCGTACAGTACGCTATAGAATTCTGTATTTTTATACATAAAGGTACCTAACCTATCTTCAATTGAGATTATTTTTTTTCAAAACTAATGTGACATTGTAACACAAAGATAGATATCGTTTTAATGAAATGTTCACCCAATTAGTTGTGCTTATACCTAGACCTAGGTAAATTAAGTATCTACATAATGCACTTTTAAAATTAACACGCTTCGCTACCTACTGATCATGATTACGAAGCAACTCTTGAACTTCTATGTACCTAGTTATAATCTAGACGTAGGTAGCTATGGTTGCAAACAACGGATATAATATAATTATGTGTACTTATTCGTTACGTATTCTTAGTCTGGTATAATTTGTCGTTCGATATTTTGGTTGCAGATTGGAAACACTGAAACCTCCAACTTTCTATGGAGCGATTATTACGAATTATCACACTGAAAATATTCTTGATCCTTGAACGAATGAAATATTCTGAAACTGGTATCAACCTCAAAATTTTTGAAAATTATCGAATATATTGAGTATATTTAACAAAATAATTGAAAATGCAACGTTGGAAAATTATGCGATATGATTGAAGGGAGGCGCCGGCCCTAAGCAGAAACCGGTTTCCATCATTGAATCTATAGATTCAATCGAATTTTTTTTTGAAAATTGGTTTATGAAATATATTTTGAAGGCTGATTACGAAAATAACAAGCTATTTTTTCGAATGAATTTAGATGTACAGAAACCAGTTTCTTTTTTGAACCAGATTATTTTGGAAATTTTGTTTTTTGCTTCATTGTGTTTGTGGGTGAATTGTACCAATGTACCTTCCGCTCCCCCCTTACATCAAATAAGAATTTTAATAGCATTAAAAATATGATAGAAAGATGGAATGACCTCTTTGGGCATTAAAAATCCATTTTTTTTTCAAGTTTACCTTTTGCTTCCTCGGACTCTTGGTATTTCAAGTCCTTGTGCCCACTTCGAAGTTTGCATCCTTTCAAAAAAAGCTTCCTATGCCACAGACCTGTGACTCAGCCCTCCCTCCACCGGATCCATTCCCCTAAAAATTGGTTTTCGTATGCTTAAATTCATTATTATGCAGAAAATTTTATTGATATTACTGTAATCAGTGCATAAAGTTTATCTGATGAAACAATTTTCAGAAAAATCGGTTGAATCTAGAAATTTTTCGGGAACCGGTTTCTGTATACCTACTTTAATCAAGGAAATTTTCAATTATAGTTTTTTTATTGTCCTGTTATAATAGAATTGCTTCTCGAAATAATTAAATCATCCTGAATTTTCTTTAATATTTTTTTACTTATAATATGCCCATCTCGGTGGTATATACTCTCTCATTCTGAATCAGTGAAAAGTAACTGATGAACAGCCGAAATTGCAGCACAGGTAAAATCAGCAAAATTCACCGATTTTTCAAAGATTTTCACTCATTTTTCAGCGAATTTTCATTGATTTTTCAGTGATTTTTCAGTGATTTTTTTACTGATTCGTTTTCAGTGAAAATTTTTCAACTGATTTTCTCCTGCGCTACAATTCTGACTGTTTTTCAGTGATATTCGATAATTTTCACTGATTTATAAATGAGAAAGTAGGCAGCTGCTACGCTCAGAAGAACAGAAAATAGGTACTAGTTGAAAACTGGTTCTCCAATAATATTTCCTCCAATAAGCCACAATATCGAAAAATCATCTAAATAATATTGTTTTACGTACAATTTTCCATCAAAAAGATTCAATAAAGGAGCCACAGGTTATTCAAAATTGAGAAAATTTGAAATTTTTTGAAATGATTCATTTGAAGCACCTTTTAGCTCCTTCATTTTCGATGTTGGACTAGTTTTCCGAACGAAATTTTTCCAGTTTTCAAAGTACTGTCCATTCTTGTGATCAGTTTACCGATTAAAAAATTTCTGAAGAATTTTCTTTGTAGCCATTTAAATTTTGAACCGGAGGAAAAGCCTTGAAGTGAGAAACTTTGTTCGTTTTTTTTTTTAGAAGTAGTATTTGCCGCTTCAGTTTTCAGGTTAGGCAACATATTCACCTCAAGTTTTTCTCCACTGGTACCCTGTTATTTTCAAAAAATGAGTCTGACGGACGATTTTTTTGAAACACCCTGTATTTTTCAGGTAATCTGACTGAAATATCAATATGTAGTTCGCAATCAATTTTTCAGCTACTCTCTCATTCTGAATCAATGAAAAGTTACTGATGAACAGTCGAAATTGCAGCACAGGAAAAATCAGTAAAATTCACTGATTTTTCAAAGGTTTTCACAAAATTTTGCTGATTTTTCGGTGAATTTCCATTGATTTTTCAGTGATTTTTCTCACTGATTCGTTTTCAGAGAAAATTTTCTCCTGTGCTACAATTCTGACTGTTTTTCAGTGATATTCGATAATTTTCACTGATTTATAAATGAGAGAGTATTTTGAGTTTGATTTTTTTAAAAGAACCCGATTTTCTGACCTTTCCGACGGTATTTTTATAATCAGTGCGCCGAATATGTGACCCTTCCGGAAAGAAAGGGACCTTGTGTAAAAAAAAACGATGTCTCATTTTTCACGTTTTTTGTCCAAATGACCCCAAATTTGGACCAAACACATATAAATAAAGACATAGATTTTTTTTACACAAGGTCCTTTTTTCTGGCAGGATCACAAACGTAGATCCATAAATACAAATTTTAGTTTCAATTAGGTAGCTCTTTTCAAAATAAAAAAAAACGGTTTTTGCAGATTTTCACGCAATTTTGAGTATTATCGGTATCATTTTTGTGATTAACATCTCACAGCCTCAGGAACAGCAGTACAAACAAAAAGTATACCAATTTTCAGCAAAAGATGTAAAAATACCTATTTATAAGATCGTTGAGCTTTTTTGGGAATGGGTAGTTTTGAAAACACTCCTTAAAAAATTCCTGTTAAACTCTAGACCAAAATGGTTTTCAGATAATGTTCTCAATTAAAAATGATCTCCAATGGACACATTGACCTTAATTCTGAACTGTATTATATTCACTATTCAGTAATGAAAAAATATCGTTACAGATGCGTAGACCAAATTAACCGAATTATTTGAGTTACTCCGCCATATTTTTCAAAACAGTAAAAATGAAAACCTTGATCAAATTCTACCTACTCACCTTCCTGCAGACACCCCTACCTTCAATTTCACGTATTATTTTTTAAAATAAATTAATCCAAATGCACCGTCGCAGAGATTTAATGAAAAAAAACTTTCTATTTACAAATAGTACATTCGTGCGTACTTATTTCACAAATTTCTTCATATTAATATAAAAGTAACGAGGTAAACGAACGCGTGCTAAAGATTCGCCAAAAATATCTACTCGCGTATTGCTGTTTATTTTAATAACCGGTTCGCACGCTACACTAATTCCATATACATGCGGTTCAATTCTGTTACGTTTGCGCGCAATGCGTTAAAATGCAAGTATTTTTCCTTCTCGGATAATAACCTAGCATTATGGGAGAAAAATCATCAATTTTTTCCTCTTTTTCCATAAACCATAGAGATGAACTCGTAATAGAAAGATTACAGATGTCGAGATCTCTATTACTTACCAAAGTTATAATTCTTTTTAGCAGATAATTATTTAATTACCTATTTTAAAAATAAGTATGGGTAGGTATCTTGACTTGTACAATGTTGAATCGTATTATTTAACGAGTTGAACGATGACATTTTAATGGCGAATGTGAATTACGAACTTATTATCAATTAAGTTAATTTATGTGACATGTCATTTTCATAGGTGTGTAAACGTATTCGAATGAAATATTTTACGAATTATAATTTTACGTTCAATTAGTCGTATAAGTCGTAACTAATTATTCCAAATTTTTATCATAGGTGAAAATGTTTAAACAAATTAAAAATCATTTTACAAATCTGTAGGTATTATTTTGTTTTAAAAATAATTTTCGCAGATGTTGCTTAATCGCCATTCGCCAGTCCAGCGGTGTTTCAAGTTACCTGTGATACTAGTCCGAGACACTATAAATAAACATCGAGGTAAATCTTGAAAATTACTTCTTACATAGGTTTCCAAGTCACTTTCTAGTCACGTTAATTTTTTTTTCGCTCAAAACTGGCCTACATGTAGGTATTAACCCTGTATTGCCCTATTACCAAAGGTACATGCGGTTTTAGTTCACCTAATGGAAAAATACCAAGCTATCAGACATTTATTTTACTTCCTTTTGATATAAAACAGGAATCTATCGGTACTGTGGTGGTTATACAATATGAATAAGATGATAAGTCAACTGAGCACGGACGTATCTAATTATTTATATTGTTTCGATGTAAATGTATGGTTTTTTTTTGTTTATCTTTCGAATAGGTACGTTGATTGTTTATCAAATTCAGTGAAAGATTTAACACTGTAGAAATTACTGTACCATTAATAAGATTATTTGTATTTTTTTTTTTTTCATTTTGTTAACGTTATCGGTAAAGGAACTAGACGTTGTCTGATTGAAATTAGGTTAAATAGGTAATTGGTTTTTATGGAATGAATTTTCACAAGTGTCTGGCCTGATTTAATGGTTGAAAACTTATTAAGTAATATTTGGGATTTTCTTATCTCGTTTTAGATAATTATTTCGACATTATTGGAAATTATTATAAAACCTTTGGGATGCGTAATTACGATATGGTGGAACGAAAAAATATTTTCTTGGATTTTATGACGATAATTAGTGAAATAGTTTATCAGAGTCGGAAAACTTCTCCAAAAAATTCCAAGTTCCTCCTTGTTTAAAAAAAATGAGTCTAAAGATCCTCAAAGCAGAGGCGATTTTCCAAGGGAAGTAAGGGAAGTCAGACTTCCATAGATTTTTTTCCAAGAAGGAAATTTTCTCGTACCGGTTTTATGGTAAAATGTGTCCAGAAAAATAGGAAATCAAATTAAATTTCTTTCGCAGAACCAGACCAGATTTCAACAATCTAAGTCCGAATTTATTCCAATTTTTGAGGCCGAATTTTTTCAAGTCTAAATTTACTCCATCACTTCAATCGTAATTTTTTTCGAATTTCCACCCATTCTCAAATTTTTAAATTTTTTCACCAATAAAATTATTTCAAACCAAATTTGATTTTTTTCAATTGAGTATTAAAAAAATTTTTAAAACATGAAATTAAAATTTATTTTAAAAAAGAGGAATTTCAAGGAATAAGTACTTACGATTTTGTATTTTGCCCGAATCTAAGTTGGAAAAATTTTGAGAAAATTTGTATTTTAAACAATTTTGCAGTACGAAAAAATTTTACAGAATCGTTTGAAAATTTTCTCAAATTCGAAAATTACCAAATTTCAAAGTTGTTTTTCAAAATTTCTTTCCAACAAGATGAGTAATTGAAAGAAATTTTTAAAAAGTAATAAAAGTACATATAGGTACATGAGACGTGAACCTATTCAAATTTTGAGTACCTAGTTATTTGATAAATTTGTACTTATTCGAAAGATTTTGAAAAATGTTAATCAGTTTCATTTAAGTTTTAAACTACCTCAAATTTTCTTTTCCAAAATTGCCACTGCCTCAAAGTGGGGCCATTTTCAGTAAAAAAATACCATTTTTTTCATTTTTGGGCGTATGGAGGAAATCTCAGCCACCTCCTCTAGATCAATTAATCAACAACCAATGTTAACTACTCGAGCAAAAAAAAAAAGAAAAGAAAAGGAAGTTTATGAAAAAACTGATGTGATGAGTTTTTAAAGCTGAAATTGGAATTTTATTTCAAGATAAGTAGACGTACGTGCCCAAACGAACTGAGGACAAAAAAATTTTCATTAAAGAAACTCAAGGGCCAAAAATTACAGATTGAAAATTGAGTTACCAAATCAGAAGTGTTCTTGATAGAAAAACCATGGATGTGGGTGAAAAGATACTTGGATTTTGAGAAATATCCCCTGAGGCGTGCCAACTGGAAGGTTGTCACCCCCTGTCATCTCAAAGTTGCAAAAAGTTGGAATTCTCAACTTGTCCCAAATTTTCTCAAGTTTGGATCTAGGAAAGTTGAAAAAATTGAGAAACTTTGAAAACATCCCAAAAATGTTTATGTAGCTCAGTTGTTTCTTTAAAACTTTTTTAGTTTTTAACAACAAACTGTTTTTCAAAAGTTTCTCAACGGAATTTTTTTCGAAATCTTTTAAAATTCAAACTTTTTTTGACTCAATTTCTCTCTGAAATCCTTTTTTCTGCATTGAATAAAAAAAATAATTTCCATACATTGAAATTTTCTTGGAAAATGATTTTTAAAAAATCCAAATTTCGTGGTTGTAAATTGGAAAGATTTCTTTCAGTCAAAACCCATATTTACTGATGGAAAATTTTATGAAAATAAGTTGGTTTTTTTAGGACAAGGAAAAATAGTTGGGAATTTTTCAGAAAATTAAGTTTGAAAAATTTCAGATATACCCTCTCCAAAACATAGTTTCGTCACGTCACTGAATATCTTCAATTTTTAAAGAAGTGTAAAAGTATTCGAATGAGCAGAAATCGGACTCGAGCGAATTCAAAAAAAAAGTCAAAAAAAGTCAAAAAATTCTCAATAACTGAAAATTATTAATCGCATCGAATCATAAAAATTGTTGCATGGAAATTTTTCAAGAGTAAGTACATGCCTAGGCAAATTAAGATAATTTGTATTTTTAATAAATAGTCTCGATTAAAAATACGGGTTTGAAATCACAAATACTTTCCGAATAAAAGATTCATTTTTGAAAGATTTCTGGAAGGGTTTTCAGTACCCAAAACTCCCCTCACCCATACATTTTGTGGGGAGATTTTTCACTCCAGGTTCACCAATTCACTAATTTTCGTCAAAATTCAAAGTACCTATGTTTTTTTTCCATTGCATCCACTTAATAAATTATTACAAAATTGGTAATTTTTTTTTCAAAGATGGCTTGCATTATGATTTTATACGAATTTGACTTCATTAAAAGTGCAATTCAATTATTATGCAGAATTCTCAGTCGAAACATTGCAGAACTATTTCATAATCAAATTAACAATCTCATTTGAGATTTTTTTGGTAAAACTGTACCTATCTAAACCATCACTTTTACATTTACAATGAATCTGATAATGAAATATTGCATTTCGGCTTCGGACAAAACATAAATCGTAAAACGAAATTCATCGGTAAGTACGTCTGGGTTATTTTCCACAGGTAATTAAATAAGGAACAGCTGGATGAACTAATTAGGCATACTTGAGAGCCCACCGAGAAAAAACTACTTGATGTTCTCTATTGATTATTCATAAAGTAAGAGCCGAGTACATATTTTCGGCAACATCCGATGCAACAGTAACTGAAAATCGTCCTTTTGTTTTGCAATTACATATTATTGTACCTGTTGTACCTGTACGTAAATTCGAGTTAAAAATCTGTATTTTTATTTTTATGAATGTACCTTTACGAGTCATAACACAATGGTTTTTTTTTTAGATAAAATTAATTGTAGGCCTAATTGCAAATAGAATTAATTAGGTAGGTATTATTTTTTATGATGGAGAGATTCTCAATTACACGATTCCTATCAGTTTGCTTTTCATAAAATTTCCAGAATTTGGTAACTACACGTGCTTTCTCAATATCCAATTGATTTCACTTTGTAATTATGAAATTTGGAATTTTTATTGTTGTTTTATTTTTTTTTACTCAGGAGAAAAAAATCGTGCAATTAAATTATATGAATCGATGGGTTGTTGAAAATTTAAGTTGCATTTCTACTCAAAAAAAAACAATAATATATTCAATTTCAAAAATATTATTTGGGTAGGTAATTTTTATTATTATTTTTAAATTTTGTCAGAAACGGGGAGAAATTTCAGGAGTTGTATGATTTTTTTGCTAATAATTCCGAATTGCTTTTTTGCATTAAATTTAATTCATGAAATTTTCAGAGTAATGCACTAACTTCAAGTTCTCAATGATACAAAAAAAAAAAAAAAAAAAAAAAATGTTAGCTACTCGACAGAACAGAAACTCTTCGTTTTGAGGGCTTCTCAAGCTCACTCGAAAATAAGTTTATCGAATTTTACTAATTTTCTCGATTTTTCTAAATCTAACAAAACCAAAACGTACTTAGGTTAATGGTGAATGGATTTTAGGGTTATGATCGAAAAATTAGATTGAGCTCAATTCGATCGTCGATTTTGTGAATGGACCACCAGCATCATTAAATATCCGCGTTAAAAAATGTATTGAATATTTTTACACATAAAACCGTTGTCAGCTTTCGTCCTAGCCATTTTTTTTTTTTTTCAAAGAAAATACGTCAAACAGGTACCTCTACCTATTTAGGTACCCGAATAGCATAGGCGTGTCTGCAGGGTGTGCCGAGTGTGCCTTGGCACACCCTACTTTTCCAAATTTTTCAATTTTTTGCTTCCCATGTACTTACACTTTTAGAAAAAACGGATAACAAACCAAATAGGTAGTGGAAATTTTGTACAGTTTTCGGATAACTTGACGAATTTAAAACATGAAAAAATGTTTTCTTTGGTCGAGACGCGTTGGCTCAATTTCTTTCAAAAATTTTTTCAACTCCAGATTGCCCATTTTTTCCAAAAAATTTTCAATTCAAATTCTGTACCTGTGGTACCTAAATGTTTACTACAGATGAAATGAAAATTTTTCAAAAAATTTTCCAGCTCTCAAATGTTTTACCTTCACATTAAATGAAAAAAGTCATTTTCATATACGCAAGTTGAAAATTTTCATGGAAAACGATATCTAAACAATTTAAAGAAAGTTTTTTTTCAGTCAAAACCAATCTTTACGGAATTTAAAAATTGGAAAAATTTTGTAAAGCTTGAAAATTTGTGAAAATAAAATATAAAATTTTATAAAAATAATTGATGTTTTCTTGAGAAAATATGGAAAATCGTCGAGTTTTTCAGCAAATTTAGTTAGGAAAATTTGAGGTACACCCCTCCCTTAGAGTTTTTGGGCATCAGAAAATCAATTTTTCCAAAGCTTCGCCCTCACTTCGCTCGGGCATGAGCACAATAACAATAATTTTGAATATTCAAGTTATTTTTTTAATTTCATTGGAGGGCCCAAACTTGTGGCACACCCTACTCAAAAGTCCCAGACACGCCTATACCGAATAGGTATAATTTTAAAAATTCTGAAAATTTAGATTTTATTTGTTGAAAATTCATACCTGTTGACATCACTTTTAAAAAATTGACTTTATGCTAAATTTAAAAAATTGACTTGAAAAAATTTATATTATTTAAGAACAAATGCCTATGGTATTTTAAAATTATTTTTACTTTTTTTTTAAATTAAAAAAAAAAATTAAACCATTGGATACTGTAGAGAAGATTCTGCCGGACGGGGATGGTAGAAAAATGGACTATTTATGGAGGACGTTGGAGGGAGTGTGGGGACGGCAGGGTTGTCCCCTTCCTCACGAGTCCTCTGGCCGTTGGGTCCTTCTTTCCCCATTACACTGGTGCGCACCAGGTTCCCGATCTTGCTCTACGGACTTACCTCCCGGAGGATATTTAGGAGGAAGTCCCTTCGCCGAGGGTCCGCGGGGCCCGTCTGGGGTCTCGCACGTTGGAACGAATAAAAACACGGTTGACAGATACAAGCGTATATTTGCACGACGTATTTAATCGTACCTGTATGTGTGTGTGAGTGACGGCCGCGACCCACGGTTACGGATGGATCTAAATTGGCGATGATCGAGATGATTTTACACTCAATTCGACGCCACGCCGCTGGCTGCGGAGGCGGCGGCGAAAGGAGCTATAGACCTCCCGATCGGTGCCATCGTATTTTGCTGAACTCCATCGTCCCCTACTTCGCCGGAGCTGCAAGGGGGTCGATGGATCGTATTATTCTGAACGTGTGGAAGAATTCGCGCGGCGGGAATAGGAACGACGCCGCGGAGGATATCTCCGGATGGATATCTCCGCGGAGGGAACCGATCTCGCGAGTGGCGAATTCCACCGGGGTCCCAGGGTCTCTATCCAGGCCTAGGTGCACTGGTACCTTGAAGGATCCCCATTGGTCCCCCATCGAAATGAGGGGCCATGATGGAATCGCGGGTGAATTCCGATGACGGGTAAATAAATCGAGCCGGATTCGATATTTACGCGTCCCCGGCTAAGTCCGATTCCGATGACTTAGCCGGGCGTCGTACAAGCCGAAGCGAGAGATGTTAATACGACACGAATGTTCGAATTAGGGGTAGAATCGGAACTTCGAAACCTAGCCTAGACGAAACTTGATTTTGAACACGTTCGAGGGTTGAAAACGCACCAGATCGAGCCTAAGCTCGATCGAGCAACGCATCATCCAGCTCAAACGTAGATTTCGGAACTAGTTTTATTCTGCTAACGCAGAGTTTATATAAGGATTCGAATCAACTTGCTAGCAGGGTTGCCACCACCACGGAACTATAGTCGTTTCTCTTGGGTCGGGCCATATTCACTCTGACATATGCCCCATCGAGCTGTATTAGGGGAGCTGACCTCCCATAGTAAAGGTCGAACTTTTAGTACTGTGGTCAAAGTTAAGTTCTATAGAGAGGATATTGGTCCCTGCCCCATTCGACTTTTGCTGTGGGTGGTGGTAACCTAAGTGATAAATTTTGATCCGGTATGTCCGGTGCGGCTATTGTAGTTCAATAATAAATACAAATTTTGCGGTCTGCTGACCCTCGGAACGGCCGAAAGGGATCGCCGACGGGCCGAAAATACTGCTAGCTAGATGACTTGATATTGTGCTGAACAGAATGTTAAGCTAAACAGAAATTTTGACGCCGTATTTTGAAATGACAATAAAATTTACGGCGTAAGAACTATGGTGAAAAGAAAATTGATATTTTTGGAGTAGATTTTAAATTTTGATTTGATGGTTTTTCCTTTTTTTGGACAATTAAATGGTTTTAAACTTGGTAGAAAATGGTCCCTAAGTCATCTATTTGAACCCTTGTTAAATTTTGATTTGTGGTCACGGTACCACTGTGTGGAGGGGGAGAAATTTTGCGGAATTCGGACGCGAATTCTTCCATGCACGTACAGGGTTCAGCTTACGATTTTTTAGGGGGTTACGTATATACAATTATGTACAATTATATCTAAGTAATTATTCAGAGCTCAGAACACAGAAAAATGGGGTTGTGTAACATTATTGTCGTCTCGAGGGTTAATGTGGTTCTTGAGGTGGGGTTTTACAATTTATGAGACGTAAAAAATATCCAAAAGAAAATTTACAAATGATTTTTTGATTTTGATGGGGGGAAAGAATTGCAAATCTCTTTTTATAATTATGCTCACGCTCACTGTTACATTTCATATTTTTTGATTTTTTTGTTTTACTATTTTTATTACATTTTGTGTATTTTATTCACGCGCTCTGTTACATTTTGTTTTTTTTTTTTTTTTGATTTTGCATATCTTTCTATTTTTTTGTGAGATTTGCAGTAAAAAATAAGAAAATTTTGATTTTGTAGAGCTCTGAATAGGGAAATTGTAAAACTAAGTGGGTGGGTGTATTCGCGGTTTGGTACAGAACCTTAAAAAAAATATAAGCGAGGGAAACTTATGATTAATTTGTCGCAGCCGTCGAGTGTATAGGAAGACATAAAAATAACATATTTGCTGACATCAGCACAAGAAACGATCGTATAGGTATGTACATTGAAATTAAATATATAATACGACATGTGATCAAATACTAATATAGATTTTTGTTGTTACAGGTGCCGACGATGGAATGTCAATGGTCGAAGGTAAAGATGGTATCGAATGGTGAGTATCGACGTGGTGACGGTAGTGGTGTTATATGTCCACTTTTTGTTACAGGTTGATTCAGCACGCCGATTCATGGTGGTTTCTGCGACGTTGATGTGGTTTACTCAGAATATGGTGTGGAAAGACTATTAAAAATCGAAAGGTAATTAGTAATTTTGTAATATTTAACCTATTAATAAGAAAAGCATGACGTGCATAAGATGAAAGAATTTTTATCCTATAAAATCATGAGTTATTATTTTTCAGCTGTGCTGAGATACAGTTACTTTTTATTGGTTCCAGGTTTCCATGGCTCCGGTTGATTTTGGTTCCAAATTGATGAATTGCTGTAAAAAATTTGATTAGTTTGCGAAAGGTGAGGTTTTTTACACGTCGTATGTATTTTGGTGCCGATAAATGGATAGAGATTTTCTGGTTAATATATAAAAAAAAATACAAAAAAGCGAATTTTGATTGTTGAAATTTTGGTGTAATAATTTTGTGAATTTTTTATTTCAGAATTTGGACGGTGTCGAAAATCAAATTTGGAGTCCAAGTGCCCCATATGCCAGCGTCGTTTGGGCTATTTTGAATTTTGAAAAGGTAAGAATCGATTTTGATAATATTTCTCGAATTTTAGAGTCTAAAATCGCCTATGGCGTGCTCCATATGCGCGTAGGGATGATTTTTGGTTGAAATGGTTGCCTATTGTTACTTTTTTACGGCGCATGTATGTTTTAATTTTGATTGTGAGTTTTTCAAAAGTGAGATCGCGTGAGTTTTTCTATTGTATAAATTTTGGAAAGAAATAATGGGTGATTTTTTGCGTCAGAAATACTTTGGATTTTGATGGCGTCGAAAATGCCAAGAAGAGGAAAAGTTTTTGGGTAAATAACAGATTATTTCATTGATATTTTGCCGAATAGTAAAAAAAAATAAAAATAAACAAGAAGTTTTGATTTAGTGAATTTTATGATGAAAATTCTGCCCCATATGAACTTGATGTTCGTGTGGACTAAAATTTTCCGATTCTGGTCCTTCTTCTTGATATTTTCGAGCATATCAGTTTACCATTTTATTTCTGATGTCGTGGTAAATCAAATGTTCATATTTTTTGGAAATTTTTTGTATGTAGTCAGAAAGTTTTTCAAATTTTGATTGGAATTTTGCCCCATTTGTACTTCGTTTGAATTTTGATGATGTTGAATTAAATTTTTGAGGTGTTGGTTTTCTTCTCATTCGCTCTATCTTCATGTTCTTCGTATCTTGATTTCTTGATGATTCTGTATAGGATGTTAGAAATTTTTGAAACGTGAGCTTTTTCTCCGTTTCCACTTTTTTGCATTTGTTTGTGCTAACCTTTTGTATAGGATTAGTTAGCGATTCGTTGAGGTATTGATTCTCTTTTTTTTTTTTTTTTTGTGAGAGTGAGAAAATTCGAGATAATTTTGTGTCAAATATTTGCGTTGTAATATTACCTCATTAGTATTTCGAAATTTTGGTTGAATTTTGATTTAATTTTTTGAATATGACGTCGAAATTGTAAACCAAGTTGAGATTTTGAATTTTTCGAATGATATTCTGCCCCATATGCAATCAGGTGGCGAATTTTCGAATGGTTTTGATATCGGACGGGTTTTGTCATTTTTGAAATTTTGATTGATACAGATGGCCCAGAATGTTGAATTTTGATGTGCCATTTGGTGTGTTTTTTTTTTTTTTTTTTTTTAATAATTGTTGATGTCGGTTATTGTACTCGAAAGATTATATTTTATTTGATCTAGTAAAATACAGGCGCGAGAACGAGCGCGAAAGAAAAAGAGAGAAAGAAAAAAGAAAAAAAAAAAAAAAAAAGACAAGAAAGAAATAATAATAATACAGATAATATGATTAAACGAAGGAGAGAGAAAAAGAGAAAGAGAGAAGAAACAGAAAATTTTGATACGATTTTAGTCGACGATGGTAATTAAATAATTGATGATTGTTTCCGGTTTGTCGTTGGGTAAGAAGGCGACTGATTTTATTAATTTTATGTCTTCGGCTATCGTTTCGGAGTATTTTTCCCACTTGATTTTTTCTTTCGTGGTATTTGATTCCAGAATAGGTGGCAGGAAGGAAATTTTGCTTGTGCCTATGGTTGTTAACGTGTTTTTTATTGTTTGTATATCGTGTTTAACTACGTAGTCCGGATTTTCGATGTCTTTTGATGCCGAGAGTAGGATGTTGTTATAGTTGGTGAGATGGAGTTGATTTTGTAACTCGTTCAAGGAAATTTTTTCCTTGTAAATCGGCGAAATCTCAAGGTAGTTTTCAAATTCAGTGTTCTGTAGGAGCAATCTGGCAATGTTGTTGATGTGGCCATCTCCGGCGATCATGGTCAGTTTGATGCAGACGTGAATCATATGTTCTTTTATTATTAACGTCGTATATCCGATTGTTATCTGTCTTGATTTTGGTGTAAAGTATTTGATCTCGTTTATCGCTTCCTCCACCGATTCAATGTCGTATTGGATTTTTTTGTCAATTTCTTCGTTGTCTCGAATGACTTTTTCGATTGTTTTCTTTGAATTCTTTAAGAGGCGCAGGCGTTGCTAAAACAGAATTTTCCATGTTTTAATCTGGTTGTTTTAATCTTTTATGTTTCAGGCGTTATAAGTTGGATGATGCGGCGAGGTGGAAATGTGAAGATTTTTGAATTTCTGCGGTCGAAATGTTTTTTGGTTGGATGGATTATCAAAGTTTTGGTAAGTTGTGCTATATCGATCCTATTTTTGGTAGTTTTATTTTTAATTATTATCGAAAGGGGTGGTCGAACGTGTTTTGAATGGGTTGTTTTCGAAAGTAGAATTTGTGCTATATTTTTGGAGTAGAAAATGATCGGGTTGAATTACTGATAGTGAATAGTATTGCTGTTCATTGGCCGATATGATAATATCTATAATTTTGAGGTCGTGAGTTTGTGAAAAGGTGTGCGTTTTTGGTCGCCGAATGATTTTTTGAAGGAGGGTTTTGTTAAATTTGTTATGCTAGTTGGTCTAATGGGTAAGTAGTACATACCTCCAAATCGTAGAGCGTATCCGACATGATTGTTTATACGGAAAAATATTGCGAATGCGAAAATGATAGCAAGGTTTTATAAATGGCGAAAGTGACAAAAAATATTGCAAGTTTAAAAGCCGGTGTCGCACGTATTTTTATTTTCTCGAGATTGATTTTGAAAATTTTTTATTGGCTTTGTAGTTTTGGAATCAAAATTATATTGTTTTTGGCTTTTCATGGTGCGCTACTTGTTTGTTTTCGTGATGGGTAGGTTTTGTCCTATCTTTTTTGCAGTGTTGCCAAAAGTGGATTTTTTGTAGTTCGAATGTTTTTTTTTTTTTTTAATTTTGAGTTCCTGAAGGGTTTTGTTTGGGATTTTTAATTTCGTGTTGTATTTTTTGCGAAAAAAGAAAAAAGAAAAAAAAAGAATTTTAGTTTGATGAATCAGAATCGTTGGGGTAATATTTAGTCGAATATGCAATTTTCCGGTCATGGCGAGATTTTAGTTCGCTGAGTGGAAGGCGTCGGATTTCGGGTAGGGATTTTGATTTTGTTGGAGTTTCCAAATTTTGAGCATTTTGCAAGTCAAATTGTCGCCGAAATATGTATGGAATTTGTAGTTTTTCGAGAGTCTGAGTCGAGATGTGACCGATGATATCTTGTAGATCGGAGGGCGTAAATTTTATTGAGACTGGTCGATTCTCGTAGGTGAGTTCTATTTCTTTGATAAAGTCGTTACGAATTATTGCGCCGGGGAATAGTAATTCAATGGTTCGAACGATTGATCTTGAAATGGTGTTATGCACGGTATATGGGTTTATGACTAGTGGTATCGTAAGGGTGTTATCGAGTTTGAAATAAATTTTGTCAAATGGGCGATAGGTTTTGTTTTTTGGTTTTGGTTTAAGGGTGGGGTTTTTTGTTACGTCGTCCGTATCTAGGTAAGTCAAATCGGTTTGAATTTTTATAGATTTCGTATTCGTATCAGGGGGGTATGAGCCAGAAGCAATAATTTTGGGATTTTCTAGAGCCTCTTTTTTTAGATTTTCGGTTTGGAGTATTTTTATCGATTTTTTACCAATATAGCACAACGGTTGGTGGAGAGGGATGATCGAAAACGGGATTTTTATTTTGTAGCCTTTTACGGTGCCTTTTATGAAAGCTTTACGAGTCGAGAGAAAAGGTGTTGGGTGGTCTTCGAGTAGAATAATTTTGTGGATATTCCTCACATTTATCTCCACCGCATGTGGTGTGTTCTGCATTATATCTTGCAGCGAGTGTTCGGATATGATATTTCTAGTTTGTTCCGGTTTTGTTTTCAGGATGAGAGTCGTTTTGTTGGAGATTGTTAATAGGATCGAATCCGCTATTTCTGTGGTTTCTGGCGTCGTAGTATTTTTACTGTCGTTGTTTATATTGTCATTTTGTGGTGACAATATTTTTTCTGTTGTCTGTGGATTCGTTGGGCAGTCGGCAACGTCGGTCGAGAAGATTTTTAAGTTGTTTACATGTTTTTGGATTTTATTCCACTTGTCTATTGGGCATTCGGAAATGCGTATTGATTTTCTCATTTCATTTAAGTCTGGCATTTCATCGCATGTGTCGTGAATGCTTTCGGTTGAAGATGATGAGGATTTTGAAGATTTTGATAGGATATTTGGTATTGTTTTCGATTTTGGGGAAATGATAGGTATTTCTTCGGGGGTTTCAATTATTATTCCAAAGTTTTTTATTGTAGTGTCGCCGATAGTGCAGAATGATTTGAGACAGGTATTTTGAATTGTGAATTGAATTTTTTGTTGGGATATGCCAAAGGTACAATTGATGATAGCGGTTGGTTTGTCGTTTATGTACGTCGTAAGAATTTTTTGTGGGTATTTATTCAAAATTTCGTCTGATTGGTGTTTACTTATGATGTTTTCATTTTTTGAGGGATTCAGGATTGTTTCTATTTCTATTTCATTTATTTTTAGGGTAATTTGATCGTGAGGTAGGTATTTAGTTTGAATTTTGTTTTGGTAGGTAAAGGGTACTAGGCCGTGATTATGTTCGCTGTCATCAGTTGTCGTTTTAGGTGAGGCGATTTTCTCATTTCTGTGATATGTTTTAGTATTATTGGAGAAAATATCCTCAATTTCGGAGTCAGTTTTGTCAAAATCGTGATTTTGTAACTCTGTTTTTAATTGGTCCGAGATTGTTTTTGTTTGATCGTTGTTACTTTGTTCAGAGTTATTTTCAGTGCCGTGAGAATTTTTATTATCCGAATTTTGGGTTTGGGAAGAATTTTGATTTTTTAGGGTTTCGAAATTTGTGATATTTAGGTGGTCCAAACGAAGTTGTCTTATTGCGTTTTTACTTATATAGCACGTCGGTTCTTTTGATTCGATAATTTTGAAAGGGATTTTTATGTTGTAGGTACCTATCATTCCCTGTACTATTGCAATTTCGGAAAGAGGGCTGGGTATGAATGGAGAAAATGGGAGTCCTATATCTGAAGATGCGTGGTATTTTACAGGGACAATTGCGCGAATGCTGTTTAAGGTACCTCTTGATATGGTATTTGCGTTGGCTTCGGAGTTTAATTCGATAGTCAAGGTTGAATCGGAAGATATGTTCAGTAGGAATGATTTTGGTTTACCCATTTGTTTTACTGGGTCCCAAAATGTGAAAAATGTTCTGGATTTTATGGCTTTTAGCCATTCTGGTACATCGCTGTCTTCTACAGCATATTTTTGATGAATCTTGACGGGTAGGTGGGGGACCTCTGTGTGCTCGAATATTTCATCGTCGTAATTTTCTTTGTCCGAGTCTATATCGTAATCATTTTCGTTTTCTAGCTCGCATTTCTCAATTTTGTCATTAATTTCTGGGGTTTCAAAAGGTGATGAGGAGGCTTTAGGGTTGAGAGTTGGCGCAGGGGTTGAAAAATTTGAGTGTATCAGGTTTAGGTCGACGTCAATACTATCCTGATTTTGTGTTTTATTCTGGATTGATTTTATTTCAGAATTTACGTTATCTATTTCAGTTTTTAGGGTGTTGAATTTTGAATCGATTAATTCGCGGATTTCTTTCAGATCGGAGGTAGTTTTGGTTTTTTCATTTGATGAGGCTGATTTAAAGTCTGCGAGTTCGTGCGCCAAGTCTCCTAACCCTTCCGCTAGTCCTTGAATTTCGTAGTCGTGATTATATAAAATGGAATCCGTTTCCGTTATAGCCTCTTGATGTTCAGTGATTTTTTCTTTCACTTCATCTATTTCATTTTCGTATTTTTCCGCTGATGATATTAATTTTTCTGTCATAAAATCAAATTTGTTCATGCTTTCTTGATGGGTGTCCAAAAGGTTTGAGAGGCGATTTATGTTCTCATCGATTTCATCATCTTGAGATGAGGTTTCGTATAATTCTTTTTTAGTTTCTAGGTCGAAAATTAGGTTGTATTTTGCGATTTCATCGCACCATTTCGATGTTTTGTTTCTTGAAAGATAGCGGTATTTATTTACGATCGATTTTAGTTCTGTTCGGACGTGAATATATTGTCCGTTGAGCCAGGATGGAAGGCTCTGCAGATGAAGGAATAAGCTTAGCATTTCTTTATTCGCTACAGAGTAGTTTCGTTGGTGGGGTAAGAACTGATAGGAGACGCGCATGATAACGTTTTCGGAGCCCCTAATGAGTTGGTAAAGGACTGACTGCATGGTGTCTCCGGTCACCATGGTGTCTAGGTACGCGTGATGTTTTTTCCTTAGTAATTTTTCAGCTTCAAAGATTATGGATTCTGCTTGTTTTTCGTTTAAGAGGACGTCGTCTACATAGCAGGTTTTTGAATTTAGATTTGGGAAAGCCTTGAGGGCTGCTTGGTTCTGTCTTAATTTTCGAAATTGGGAGGGGGAATAATTTTTTGTGATTACATTCGCGAGATTCTTTTCGATAATTTGAAGTTTTGAGTCTACGTTTTGAGCCCCGATGTCCAAAATTCGGTTTATATCTTTTTGTTTTCCTTCCGGTACCGAAAGTACATTTAGGGTCAATTTAGCGTTCCAGAATGCTGTTTCTCTTTGTGATGTTTTTGAGATTTCGAGGGGGTTAAGGGGGCCTTGCGAAGAGGGTGTTTTATCAGAATTTTCGTTTTTATTTTGTTCTGTAGGGGACTTTTCCGTTTTTTCAGAGGGGTTTGTGATATCATGAATGTAGGAAGCTATGCCTTTGCATCGTTTTTTAGATTTTGGTTCAAGAATCGGAGATTTTGGAGGGGTTTTGGATGTGGAAGGTTGCGGAGAAATTCGTTCAGGAGTTGTATCAAAGAATGGAGAGTCTGGGAAAGATTGTGGTACAATTTGTGAGTCGTCAGTATTTTGATCTAGAGAGGGGGAGCCTTGAGGGGTTGGTGTATTGGGAGGTACGTCAGACATTTTTGATATAAGTGTAGAATCGAAGCTTGTTGAAATTTTTGATTAGGGGATTTTGTACGATGTTTAAAATAGAATTACCTTGAAAATTGTTGATTTTGAGTTGACGATTTTGGGTTTTTATTCAAGTAGCGAAATAAGAAATGTTTTTAGGATTTTTCGTGGCTCAGATGTGTTGAGCGGATTGATAGCGAGTTAGAATCAGTACCAGTGGTATTTGGCGATTCAAGCAAGTTTTTACGACGTAAATTATGCGAGTAGTATGCAGAGGTGTGAATTTTGGTCGAAAAATATATTTAATAAAATTTTGATAAAATCAAAAGGAGAGAGATTTTAAGTTGTTCGGCTAGAAAAGGATTTTGAGTGGTTTTGAGGGAGATAAGGAATTAATGAGTCGTAGAAATTGGATAGAGGGGGTTTTTCGGAATTTTACTTTGCGATAACTGAGAAATTTTCAATTATTGAAATTTCGGATGATGACGTGTGAATTTTTTGAGAGGTAGAAAGGTGTTTTTGGGTCCACTGCCAGGAGTGGTGTAGGAAAACTGATGAATTCCAGAGATCAGCTAAGTCGGATTCGTAATCCCACGCTGACCAACTGGGCCTTACCGACTCTGCGAGCAGAGAGGGGTTTTTGTGTGACTTTGAAAGGGGGAGAAGAATTTAGAGAGCCTTTAATCCGATTAGCAATAAACTTCTCGTTTCAGGCTGGGTAAATTTTAGGATGGTATGTGGAAAAATTTATAGGATCTCTCAAAAAATCAGGAAAAGAGAGGTATAGGTATCAAGTCCGCTGTTTCCCAGTCGTGTCTGATGCCTATTTTATTTTGGAGAACGTAAACGGATAATTAATTTCTCAAATTATCTGGAAAATGCAATTTTCGTGAATTGCAGTCGTCGTTGTCCACGTACTGTCGCAATTTTTCAGAAAATTGTAGGAATTAGCCGAATTTTTCCTATTAAATTTTGTGATTTTCTTTAATTGCAGTCGTCGTTGTACACGTACTGTCGCAATTTTCAGAAAATTGTTAAGTTTTTTGGCCAAAAATTTAGTTAAATTTTGCAAAATGAATTTGGATTTTGATTTAGAAAATTATTAGATCGAAAGTGACGCTGTATTTAATTCGCAAAACTTTTATGGTGTGAAATTATTTGCTGCGGTCGTCGTTGTCCACGTACTGTTGCAGCTTGTAATTTCGAATTTTGATTTTTTATGACGCTAGATGGGAATTACCGAAATAATGGGTCGTACGTTAATTAATTCGCAAAAATTTTGAAGGTGAGATTATTTACTGCAGTCGTTGCGCGCTTACTTCTACAGTTTTTATAAGCTCAAAAGAAAATTTATAAAAAATAGTAGGTCGCGATGTATAGGTCGCGGATATTTTAGAATATAGAATTGTGTACTGCGGTCGTCGTTGTACACGTACTGTTGCAGTCCACAATTTCAAAATTTAAATTTTGGATGAAAAAGTCGAAATTATAAGTCGCGGAATTAATTAACTAATTTGGAAAGCGTAAAAATGTGAAAGTATTTACTGCGGTCGTCGTTGTACACGTACTGTTGCAGTATTTAAATTCACAAAATGATTAAAAGCAGAAGAAAAAGAAATACGAGATTGACTAGGTTAACCTTGTAAAGGTAGATCTAGTCAAGCGCGAGTTTTAAAGGCAGCGTTTAAAAAGTAGAGAAAGAGTGTACCAGATAGCTAGGTGTACTTGGTAAACGTTGAAAACGGCAATCTTTGCTGATAACCAAATAGCAGAAGAGAAAGATGTTAAATGATTTCGAATTTGAAAACGGGGTTTTATTTATTTGAGTTTTAGGTAGCTTGATTTGCCGAGAATTAGTCCGGTTGTAGAGGTCGTGTATTTTGGGATGACCAGTTCTATTGTTGAGATTTCAATGGATTGTTCTTTTTATGAATAGCGAACACGATCCTTTTATTGTTTGGGTTGGTTTAGGTTCGAGAAATCGCACGATATTTTTGTTTTGTTTCTATACAGTCGTTTCCGTTTTTATGAGAAGATTCTTAAGTCTAAATATACCGATGTATGTACATAGATTTCGAAAGTTAGTTTATTTTCAAGGTTTCAGGAAATTTTGTAGTCCAAGTAAAGATAATAGAATTGATTAAGTCAATTGATTGTGTCATTTAATAAATCGAAAAGGTAAAAGGAAGTTTGCCGAAATCTATAGGAGCTGTCAAGTTCAAGATGACATTTATAGAGATTAATCGATTTTTAAATTTTGGAATATAATGGGGTGAACGTAAGTGTGCCAAAATGTGAAAATCTTGATTTCCGGAGCTGTCAAAGCCGTGATATTGTGTAGGAAACGGTCAGTGATTAATTGATTTTTCGATTTTTTGAAAATAATGGGGTGAAGATAACTGTGCCAAAATGTAGGAAATCTTGATTTTGCCAAGAAATGTAATTTCAATAGATTGAATTTTAATGAGTTAAAAGTATTGTTTGAAAATCGTAAACGGATGTATTTTTGAGTGAAAAAAGGTGCATCGTTGTACATACATTTGTATAAACAATGGTTTACCGCCACCGTTAAAAATAGAAAGAAGCGTCCTTTGAATTTCAAAGGGGTGAAAGCGTTTGTACCAAAAAGTATGCCTTAAGCCTAAATAGTGAAGCGGATATACATGGCGGCTTTTGCACATAAAGTCGCCAATATTTTTATTTACAATAGAATTGAATTAATTTGACAGGTTGCTGTCATCTTTACGGATTTTAAAAGAATTAATTCTTTGTTGTAAAGAATTGATTTACGATTTTAAGAAAATATCTTGAAAAGAATTGACTTGTCTTTATCGTGCCTATTGTTCTGAATGTGAATATTGACTAAACCATTTGCGCATTGGACTAGTGAAGGGGAAGAAAGAAGATCTAAACTGGGAATTGGATCGCGATGTAATTTTGGTCTGAATGGGCATGTTGGGCCGGAAATCGTATTGGCGCCAACGATTTATTTTTCGGTTGAAAAGTGGAAACAGGGTTACCATTATTTTCGGCGAAAAATATAATTTTGAAAATCGAATCGAAATATAGATCGAATCAATGGATTTTGACTTGATTAAATAAATGATTTTTTGGAGATTTTTCGGAAAATTTTGATTTTATAGGTCATGAGATTGGTAATTACGTTGATTGAAGGTAATGATCGAAAGAAATTATTGAGTTTTTGAATGAGATGGTGATTTTTGATATTTTCCAAAGGAGAAAGTGAATTTTGTTGATCGAAACGTTAAATTGATTTTTGAGTATTGATTTTGGAATTTTGATATTTTTGTGTCATGGAAAGAGAGATTTCGTTGATCGAGATTAATTATTGGAATTTTAAATGTAAATTTTGATGATCGAAAGGGTTTTATTGAATTTCTAAAAGGTGACTATGAATTTTGATGTTTTCTAATGTTTGAAATGAGATATGATGGCCAAAGGGTTGAGTTTTTGAATTTTTTGATGTAGGTTTGAAAATTCTGATTTTCGATGTCATGAAAAAAGATTTTCGTTTATCCAAAGTAGTTAGTGAATTTTGTAATGAGTTTTGGAATTATGAATTTTGATATGTTTGATTTTGGGAAAGTATTTCGATGATCGATGTGATAATTTTGAATATTTTAGTGGAGATTTGAAAATTTTGATTTTTTAGGTCGTGAAAAGGGTTACCTAGTTCGAAATTGGTTATTGAAGATTTTGCTGAATGAAATTTTGATGTTGATCGTGAGAGAAGATTTGTGAGTGAAAAAGATTTTATTGATCGGAGTAAATTCTTGAGTTTTCAGATGAAATAATGAATTTTTAGATTTTTAATTTTAAGAAAAAGATTTCGTATCTTGAAATAGTGAATTTTGAATTTTTGATCGAAAGACTTGAGAATTATGATTTTTTAGGTGGTAAAAAGGGGTTATTTGGTTCGAAAATTATGTCTATGAATTTTGATTTTCTCATTTGTGAGAGTGTAGGGTTCTGGTGATCGAAATGTTGGTTTTGATATATTTTGAGTGGAATTTGCAGAATTTGGATTTTTTAGATCGTGAGATAGATTGTTTTAATCGAAAGTTGAAATTAATGAAAGTGAATAGTTTATGAATTTTGAATGATGATTTGGTGATTTTTAATTTTTTGAAGGTCGAAAAAATTATTGTCAAGATGAAAATGAGTGTATTTATGAATTTTGAGTAATAATTTTGAATTTCGATTTTCTAGGTTGTGGAAATTAATTTTTTGTGGATTGAAATGTTCAAAATGAGTGGTTATTTGATTTTTGATGAAAAGATGGCCTGAAATTTTCGAATTTTCGGGTGGGTTAGTCCATTTTGAATTTTTAGGGTGTGGGAAATAAATTCGTTTCGCCACAAATGGGTTCGTAAATTTTGGGTATAAAAAGAGTAGATAATGAATGCGTAGAGCATAATAAAAGGATTTCTTGCTGCAACAAAAAATACCTAATTATTGTGGTCATCGCATTTTCAACTGGCAAATTAATAAAATTGCCATGTTTTTACGTTATAACGGAAATGTACCGATATTTTCATTTGCAGATGAAAAGTGGTGCATTTTTGGTTCTTTCACTTTATAGAAAGTGAGACTATTGGCTTATAATTAGTTTTCACATAAAAATGTGAAATATCAGATTATCAGATCGTATGATTGATAATTTGATATCGGATTATATACATAGATTTACATATCCGGAAAGTTTCATCATTTCTGATGACGTAAGTTATTATTATTGAGCACTTCGTGTGCCTGAGATGTTGTTTACGTTAATTACGTTACGTTAATGGCCAGGAGGGGGGGGGGGGGTCGTAGTTTTCTACTTTTTGACTCGTATTTTGGTGTGAATTTTTTATGACCTTGATATTTCACACGTTTTTGGCCGAAATTAATATATATATGTTTTTTTTTTTTTGTGTACTTAAGGTACATAGTCCGAAATTTTCGAAGTGAGGAATTTATATTTTGCACTTAAGGTGCCTAGTTCCGAATTGACGTCACAATTTTTTATAATTGTCAAGGATTTTTTATAGAAAAAAGTTGATTTTTTGGGTGACGTATTTGTGCGAATTTTTATGGCCTGAAATTTCGCAATTTTTGACATTTTTGCATTTATGATGCTTACAGCCAGTGATTGTGATATGGTGCGAAAAGGTGACATCCTAATCACATGATTCCACATCGTTCGGGGGGCCCAATATCCGGTACCATAACGGGGGAAATGCCGCGTTCCCTTCATCTATCATGTCGCCATCCCTGGAATTTTGGTGTTGTTTTTACGATGTAAAAAATTTTGTGGCTGTATTTCGCCATAAAGGGAGAGAAAAAATGAAGGAATTTGTGGTTTGACTGAGGAAATGGGTTAAGGATACACTGAGGTTGCCGTGTACGTCGCACGTTTCCGTCACGAACTGTTACAGTGGGGAAGTACGTTTTAAGGATATTTGATAGGAATTACAATATCGTATTTACTAGATTTCCGCGTCACGGAAATTTAACTGTAATTATTACTAGTAATTCGTGATATGGAGTTAAGGAAAACATTTTTGTTACATTTTTTCACTATTTATGGTATCAGTTACGCCTAAATTAAATTTTTTATGCACTTAAGGTGCGAAAAATTTTGTAGTCCGGAGGCCTAGAGCTTGGGGACAAAATTTTGAATAGTGATATAATAAATATAGACGTTACCATATGCGATTTGTACCTAATTTTGCGTTTAGGACGCCTAAATAGATAATTTTTTACCTTGTTTCAGATTTTTTACGAACATATGGTATACTTCCGACTTGCGGATTGGTGGAAAATCGGAAGATATACATACAGGATTTTGTCCGATGTGCTTCCAGCCTCCTTATCCTATGCACAGGTGGCCATCTGTGGGAGTCGTAGTCTGGAGAGTCACGTTATTTCGGGCGCCATTATGTAGAGAAGATTCTGCCGGACGGGGATGGTAGAAAAATGGACTATTTATGGAGGACGTTGGAGGGAGTGTGGGGACGGCAGGGTTGTCCCCTTCCTCACGAGTCCTCTGGCCGTTGGGTCCTTCTTTCCCCATTACACTGGTGCGCACCAGGTTCCCGATCTTGCTCTACGGACTTACCTCCCGGAGGATATTTAGGAGGAAGTCCCTTCGCCGAGGGTCCGCGGGGCCCGTCTGGGGTCTCGCACGTTGGAACGAATAAAAACACGGTTGACAGATACAAGCGTATATTTGCACGACGTATTTAATCGTACCTGTATGTGTGTGTGAGTGACGGCCGCGACCCACGGTTACGGATGGATCTAAATTGGCGATGATCGAGATGATTTTACACTCAATTCGACGCCACGCCGCTGGCTGCGGAGGCGGCGGCGAAAGGAGCTATAGACCTCCCCGATCGGTGCCATCGTATTTTGCTGAACTCCATCGTCCCCTACTTCGCCGGAGCTGCAAGGGGGTCGATGGATCGTATTATTCTGAACGTGTGGAAGAATTCGCGCGGCGGGAATAGGAACGACGCCGCGGAGGATATCTCCGGATGGATATCTCCGCGGAGGGAACCGATCTCGCGAGTGGCGAATTCCACCGGGGTCCCAGGGTCTCTATCCAGGCCTAGGTGCACTGGTACCTTGAAGGATCCCCATTGGTCCCCCATCGAAATGAGGGGCCATGATGGAATCGCGGGTGAATTCCGATGACGGGTAAATAAATCGAGCCGGATTCGATATTTACGCGTCCCCGGCTAAGTCCGATTCCGATGACTTAGCCGGGCGTCGTACAAGCCGAAGCGAGAGATGTTAATACGACACGAATGTTTGAATTAGGGGTAGAATCGGAACTTCGAAACCTAGCCTAGACGAAACTTGATTTTGAACACGTTCGAGGGTTGAAAACGCACCAGATCGAGCCTAAGCTCGATCGAGCAACGCATCATCCAGCTCAAACGTAGATTTCGGAACTAGTTTTATTCTGCTAACGCAGAGTTTATATAAGGATTCGAATCAACTTGCTAGCAGGGTTGCCACCACCACGGAACTATAGTCGTTTCTCTTGGGTCGGGCCATATTCACTCTGACAATACAGAACGAGGCATAGAGAAGTAAACTTGAATTTATAAAATATCTTCAAAAAATTTAAAGTCTAACCTCAACTTCTAAAACATTCCCTTCTTCGACTTTCGATTAAAAAAAAAAAATGCGAAATTACCATCTATGGTGAAGATTAGATACCATGTAGCTTTACAAAATCATTTTTGAAGTCAAAAAATCTGAGAAAATTAGGGCCATTTAATTCAATGATTAAAAAACAACCTTAATCCATTTTGAAATTTTCATTTCAGAAAGTTTTTTTGAAAAAAATCTGCAAGGAGAGAAATTATGACACCGATAATTTACTCTCAAATGTTAGAAGATTTCATAAACCTAAATACCAATTTTTCATGGGAAATTTTTCTTCACAATAATAGTTGGAAATTGGAATTTCAGAATGATCTACGGTTGTTTTTTAAAAAGATAATTCAATTGTTTTTATATTATAGTATCCAAGTTTCACTTCAATTAAAATAAAAGACCCTTACTATAAAAAATTGAAGAATATTTCTTACAAGGGAGGTACAAATCTCAACTAGAGGTAAAATTTTAAATTGAAAAAAAAAATAAATCAAAAGCAAGTACATCAAAAAAGAATCTTATATTCAAAACTTTAGATGTTGAAGTTCATTTGTTCGATTTTGACGACTTTTTGTAATTTCAAAATCACTTCATTTTCTTGCAAAATTAGAAAATTTAATTTAATCAACGAAAATAGCAAAAATTTAGCATATAACCTCTATTTTTGACCTCCCGTGTCTATTAAAATTTCAGCCAAAAAAATATTGATATGACCTTTAAATTACAAAATTTGGAAAATTGTGCATTAATCAATCAAATGGGTCACAAATTGCCTGAACCACTGGGACCGCTGCATGAGCTTTTTTCCAATCCAGGAAAATTCTGAAATTTTCCGGGGGCTATAAAACGCTTTGAAATCACTTCCAATCGATTTGGAGATGGTGGGGGGGGGGGGGTAAAAATAGAATATATGTACCAAAAATACCAAAATTAAACTTTTTTTTGTCGATTAGGTCCAATTTTCATATTTTGCAAGCTGATAAGGTAATTTTGTAACTTTACTGTAAAAATTCGATCAAAATGAACTTCAATAGCTGAAATTTTGAAAATGGGTTCTATATGTTTTTTTTTGTTCAAAATTTTACTTCGAGCTAAAATACTATTTTTAATTTCACTTTGTAGGTGTTTTTGATTTTTCTTCTTTTTTTTTTGACACATACACTTTTTTGGTGGTGGGAGGGGGGGGGGGCAGTAATCGATCATCGAACCAATTTTTGGTCTTTTTCGTTGATAATTTTTATTCAGAAACACGTTCCAGTCCATTGCCAATATTTCCTGTAAAAACCGTTCGCCTCAGTTTTTTTAATTTTTTTTTTTTTAGTAAGATATACCTCTTCCTTAATTATTCTTCTGTCTAGACAACCCAATTACATATACATCATGCACCTTTGATTGGATGGAAATGTGAAAGTCATCATAGGAATATGATCCTATGTAATGTATTATCTACTAATTAATGATTACGTACGAAAGTATTAAACAATTCAAGAATTGTTTCAATTCAACTTATACCTACGAGTACTTAATAGAGCGTAAAACTACTTACCTTGGATTTTTTTCAAAACAAGAAACAGTTTAAAATAATTATACGTTGATACTCGATTGAAATCCGTTTGATCTTTACGAATACCACAAATCAACTCGATCTTTATTTTTCAATTCGCACATCATTTTATAATTCACGCAGGCAAATCATCATCTACCTAGTACCTACATTCTTTCAAAACGTTGAGAAAAATTATCATTCATTATGTCACCACCTCTAATCACTTTTCCCCGTCAAACATCCTTACTTTACAACCAATTAAAAATTTTAATAAAAGATGATTATACATGTAGGTATTGTCATTTTATTCTTAATGTCTCACAATTCCATTCTAACGAGTAAATTGAGAAGATGATTTTCTAAAATAGGTACCATAATAACATTGTTGTTTTTCCAAAAATACTATTTTTAATTTTATTTCGTCGTCTTTTATTCACACGCAATTCAAAAATTACCAGTATTTTAACAATATTCTTCATTTTACGGTAGAATTGTCGTAATCACATAAATCTACATCAAGCAGCCAATAAACAAAACAATAAGAAGGAACAGGTCAGAGTAGAAAAAAGAAAAACAACACAAGAACAAAACAAAACACAAAAAATCAATATCATGACTATTATTTCAAACAATCAAACATCGAATCTTGTACCATATGACTGAAACCTTTTATTATCACAATTAGTCCGAATACGTTTTAAAATTAAAAAAGAAAAGAAAAGAAGAAAGAAAAAATCAAACTGAATATACGAGAAAAAAAACAAGCAAAAAACAAAACAAAATTATATTAGATAAAAATTCATCATTTTTTTTAAATTAAAAAAAAAAAAAAATGCAGTCTAAACAATATCAGTTCAACAGTAGGAATATTAAATAATTCATACATTTCAGATAATCAGTGGCAATCATAGTTTAAATCAAAAACAACGCTCACCTCGTTACAAAATTCAATTTTACCAAAGAAGACTACAAAGGTGGAAATTCAAAAATCACGATACACGATATTTCCCACCATTTATTCGACCATTCGTTCAAAAAAAATGAGAAAAAAACAGAAAACAAGGACAAAAAAACACGAAAGTAAAACTATACTTTTGCACTTAACTAAAGAGAAAAAAAAATCAGAATTACCTAAGTACGCTACTTACATTATATTTTTACACGACAATCTTAAAAATTTCTCAACGACGAGTTGAATTTATTCGGATGCTCGTTTCGAAGCCAAAAGCGCGCGAAATTCTCTACCTAGCACAAGACGTGGATTTTTAATTTTTTTTCAACTACATAATAACTACTCTCGGTGTTTTTTTAAAAAAAACCATAACTCGATAAAATACACCAGGAAATCATTTCCAATCACAATTAAGTATTCAAAAACATACACAAAAATAAATTAACGACGTGAAGTGACGCGACGTAACTCGTAATACACTCGACTCAATCTTAACAATCTACACACATCGAAATTACAGGCAAACGTAAAATCTATTCGCTTTATAAAAGGAAAAAAAAGGAGAAAATATTTAAAGAACAGCACAAAATCGTTATAACGAAAACAAATTTTACTAAGTAACATGGAATGGTTATTTCATATGTTACAGATTTTGTTTTTACTTAATCTTTTTCCTAGGTTTACGAAAAAAAAATAATAAATTAAAAAAATCTGGATACGAATCCATTATTATCGTACGTTTGCTTCTTATCTCTGCAGGCAACGCGCGATAGCTAAGCCCAAAACAAAAATTCGAAGGCTTTATTAAAAAAAAAATCAAAATCGCAACTACAAAATTTCGTAAAATTAGTCTATCGTTTAACGAGTGAATTAAAAAAAAATAAATAAATAATAAATAAACAAAATGATCAGCGATGGTAACGAGACGGTAAATGGAAAATGCGTCTGATTAGCTCTCTGCAATCACTCGTTGATTTACATAGATGATAAAAAAAAAGAAAAAGAAGAAAAAAACAGAACAAAAAAATAGAATTAGGATAGGTACAACTTAAAAAATTTTCGTAACCGAAAATTAAAAAAATCGTCCACGACAAAAAAATCGATTTCTGAAAATTAAACTTTGCGAACCGAGTAACATTAAATTAACCTTAAAATTAAACGTCGTTAAAAAAATTCAATAACGATTTATCCTTAAAACATTTTTTTTTAAACATAATTATAAATTAAAAAATACGTAAATTACAATAAAGCATGATCCGAATTCGAACTTAAAAATCCTAAAAAAAAAAACACAAGCCAAATAATGAATTTAATTCAGAGTGAAAAATTGCTTTTTCTCGTTCGAAAAACACTGTCACGAAAAAAACGAAAAAAATCTAATATACACATTAAATAAATACGCATAAACAGTCTGACTTCGCGTTCTTTTTCTCTCCTCAAAAAAAAAAAAAAAAAAAAAACAGAAAACAAAATACGCAAATTTTTCTTTAGTAAAAATTCACACACTTAAAATACAATTTTAAATAAAAAAAAAAAAACGAAAAAAAAGAAAACATTACGTTCTGTTCGTGATTCTCACTTTTTCAATTAGATCTACTATTTAATTTTGATTTAATAACGAATGCCTTAGAAGGAAAGAAAAGAATTTCGTGGCTTGTTTTTCGCATTTTTTTTTTTCGATAACAATAACGAAATTACTTATTCAAGTTTTTTTTTTAATTCCATAAATCTAGCTATAGAAGCGAACTTACAAATTAACAACAATCAGTCTAAGAAAGACGACAAACAAATATCAGCAAAACAGCTAAACAATTATCTCGTTTTACGCAGCAAACAAAAAAATTTTGTAATAAAAAAAAGTTATATAACATTGAAATCCATCTGAATACCATTTATACCATTATAATAGCGAGCATCCGGATAATACCACCTGCAAAAAGAATAATCGAACAATATAATTGAATTCATCGTATAAGTAAAAAAAAAAAGACGATTAGGTTACGTAATACGAAGACTTTCATATCCTATAGCTCGTAATCGTTTTTACATTTTTCATATTTTTTTTAACCCTTCTCTATAAATTGTTGAAAAATCATAAAAAATATTTACTTGAGAGGAAATTGTTGATAATCTTCTGGAGAAACGGCATTTGGTGGATGTTCCTCTGACGCAGCAATTGGAACAGTATGAATGATACTCGGTGTCGCGGCACAGTACGGATAAGTGTTAGGATGTGGACTAGCGGCAATATACTGAAAAAAAAAATTGGAAAAAAATTAGATAATTTGTTGGAATAATGATATTTTTGCATGTATTTCGATTTTTAGTCTTCTTCGGTTCACTAATGAAGCAATATCTGCAGCATAGGTAGTCTAAGAATTAGGTGAAGGTTTTTATTAGGAGGGAAAGCTCTGGAAATGGAGATTTTTTTTGAGTATTTACAATTATTCATTTTTGTTTGACTCCTGAAGAAATGGCGACATACTAGTCAAGCCAATTTTCTTTAGCTAATTTAAGTAAATATTTTGTCCATTTTTTTCAACATTTTCACATTTTTGGCAAATACTAGGTAAATAGTACCCCCCCCCCCCCCCCCAAAAAAAAAAAATGACTGCGAAGAGATTTCACATTTTGTTGGAAGACAAAAGTAATTGAAATTTTGAAAATTTCGAGTAACAATCTGAAGTCAAGCAAATTTTCTTTAGCTAATTTGAGTCAATATTTAATCCATTTTTTCAATTTTCACATTTTTGGCACATACTGGGTAAGTCTTACACCCCCCCCCCCCCCAAAAAAAAAAATCTTCAATCATTCAAATACCAGAAATCGACTCATTTTTCGAATGTTTTAAATTTTATGAATTTTTGGCAGAAGCGAAAATGGATTTTTTGACACAATCGAATGATCTACCAAAATGTTTCATTCTTATTTTTCTCTATTTCCAATATTTCATCAAAGAGAAAAAAAAAATAAATTGAAAACACCGAAAAATTTTTAACAAGGTCATATCTTTGGAACTCCGAAATCTACACGCAGGAAAATTTTGGAATCAAATTCTACAGAATTTTTGGTGGTGTTAATAGGAGAGAAGGGAACACCATAATTCAATTTTTTTTCTGGCATCGAATGCAGTACTGAAATTAATATTTTCGATTTTAGACTTTCTAAGAATCAAAAATCTACGTAAGTGACAAGTGAGTCTCAAAGTAAAAACATTGATTTGAAACATTGATTTGAATAGAACTTTGTCACAAAAAGATTTCAGAGGTAAAAAAAATATATACGTTATCTCATTAATAATTAATAAATTTTTGTTCACAATTTTTCATTCACTTCTTTTCTTTAAATTCATAGACAGAATTTTGATGATTTTTTTTACTGAATTTCAGTAATTTTCAATTATTTTCAATCAAGACGAATGAAATTGCATTCAGAGAATAAATTCGATAAAATTTAAGAATTTCAGACAGGAGCATAAAAATTTTCTTCAAAATACTTAATTGTGTGAAAATGAAGCAAAAGTTTTTTGTTCAAACAACAAAATGGTCTATTTTCGAGCTTCTAACAAAACAAATGAAGAAAATGAAAATTCAATAGTTTTTTCAACCAAGGTAAAACTTTTCTGCCGCCAAAAAGATATTCACATTGAATTGTTTCAAAAAAGGGGGTGGGGTGGAAAATTGAAAATGAAAAGTTTACCAATGAAATTGAATTTTTTCCAGTATTTCATCTTGAAATTGAGATTTTTCCTTTTTTACAGATTAAAAATAAAAATTTCCCCCAAAGTTATGATTTTTGAAAATCTTCCAACTCAATACTGATTTTTTCGACTAAAAATGTACCTAGCTTTAGTCGTTTTCATTTTTATTTTCCATAGAAAATCTACCTCCTGATGTCAGCCTGTAAACTACAATTCATCAAAAGTGAAAGAATCACCAACATACGAATTAAGAATTTTAAAAATGACCTAACTAAAATTTTTAAAAATAAAACATCACCCGAAGGAATGAATATTTGAAGCAGAATCATACAAAATATTAACTAAATTGGGCACCTCAAAAAATTTGGGAATGCGATGACTTCTCCATCAAAACATATTCTATAGGGCTGTTGAAACTACGTCATCCTTATCAAAAAATGTGATAAGGAACTGGTGGGAAAAATAAAAAATCATTCATTTCGTGCGTATTTATATAAAATTTTCATAAATTTATCAATTATTGCCAAAAAAATGAAGTTTTATGACAATTGTGAAAATAATAAAATTTGTAGCAAGAAAAAAAAATACATTAAAAATTCAAAATCCCCCCCCCCCAGTTCAATTGTGACGTCAGTTTCAACAGCCCTATTTCGATTGAAAAAATTTCATCGGTTTGAAATTTTCAAAGTTTTATATTCTTTTTCAAAGACATCAGCACTAATCTAACAAAATCTCGGACAAATTTGTGAACACTGAATTAAATTATTTTCTTCAAAATTAAAAAATAAAATGAAAAACTGCAAAAATTGACTTTGATCACTTTCTAGATTTTTTTTTCAAATTTTCTCGAGTACTAATTCTTCTAACTAGCCATAAATTTTCAATAATTCAAAATTTTACATAGAATTTTTTCATCCTTGGCACAAAAATGAACCCAACCGTATCACTTATAATTTTAAAAAAGATATCTTTATCAAAGACTCTGTTTCTTTCATAATTCATGCTTTAAAAATCGTTACCACTTTGAATTCCAAACAGACGATTTTGCAAACAAACCTAATTATGAAATTTTTAAACCGTCTCGACAAAAACAGTCCTTTGACATTGAATATTCGAACATCTATCCTGAACCAATAAATACATGTAATATACATTTAAAGCCTTAAATGTAACTTTTCATACAACGACATCGCTGGAAACGTTACGAAAAAACGAATCATATCAAATATTTACATTACGCAGCCAAATTGAATTTTCCCAGCAGATATTAATTAATTAATACAAAGTAGCAATATTATAGTAATAATCTCGTATCTCGTAACAAATTAATCTTAATTAAGAATCCATTTATACGGACGAGACTGCCATGGCTGATTAATTTTGCAAGATTTTTTATATTACACGTAATATAACTGAGATTCTCAAACTAACTGATAAGATTAGTTCGTGCTCATGAAAATAAAATTCGTTGATTGAATTAGTTTTCGTACGTTCATTTCAAACTTAGTCATACGCAGATTCTATTTCACGTATTCAAATTCAATTTCTACCCCCTTCATCCCTCTTTCCACCTCTCACTGCCCTTATAAGTAAACGAGCAGGTAGAAAGAATGTGAAAAAATTTCAGATAACATGCACGTGTTCAATTTCTTTGATAACACCGGTATTTGTACCTAGACCTACAGTTTCCTACCGAACAATACACCTACGTACTCATATAGGTAATATACGTGACACTCCATACACATGAAAAATATTACAAATTACCCGGGCTTATTTTTCGTAGCCCCGAAACATGCCCATCTCACTACTGCGGAGGCTTAATTAAGAAAGGAAACTAACTGCAGAAAAGACTAAATTATTGCCTTTATATTTAAACAACCGGGGCAATTTCGCTACAAAAGAAAACAGTTAATTTTTCTTCGCCCAAATGTACAAAAATAACGAAATTACGTTCATAAAGACCGGGGAAAAATTTTTCCATAGCCCATGTTCACTTCAACTGACAATGAGACGAATGCTAAATCACAAAAAAGTATAAAGGATTCGCGTTACAATGGAATTTTACCCACGAGAGACATTTCATTACTAAAATTGCGATGAGAAGAGAAAACAGCAGATTTTTTTTTCTCCTTCGCAGCATTTCAAAATAATGCCCACGTATCAAAATGGCCGACGAAACAAAATTAAACGGTTTGATTTCGAGATGATAAAATAACTAAACAACGGTTTACATAAAAATTAATGTAGGTTGATGTACTAACGAAAGAGCTGTTACGATTACACGAGATGTAAACTTTTATGAAAACAGGTCAATAAAAAATTTCCTCGAAAGAACTTCAAAATCTTGTTTCTGAGTTTCCTCAAAAAAAAACCTTTATTTTGGAGCAGACTATTTTATAATTTTTCTGATAAATATGAAAAATCGTTAAGTTAAAGTCTAATTTTTCCATCACCGAATTCGTTTCAACTTACGAAATTTTTTCATCCAAATTAAGCATCTTGAATCCAGACAATAAAATTTGCTACTAAAAAAATTTTCAAGTAAAAGTTTGATAAAAAATCGTCACATCAATATCAAAATATTTTCCAGTTTTTTTTTCCAAATTAAAGAAAGTACATATCATTTTGTCAACAATGTGAAAATTTTAGGGGTCATATTTTGGTCTTGCTTTTCAAACGTATCAATTAAGATTAAGATAATTTTAATTTGAAGTGAGGAATTTTCACCAAAAATTTGTCCATTTTACAAAAAAATGGTTATTTTTACTTGGAAAAAAAAGGAAACTTTTACTTTAAAAAAAAAACAAAACAATTTTACCAAAAAAAATATCATTTTTACTAGAAAATGGTCATTTTTATCAAAAAATGGCCATTTTACCCAAAAATTGTCAGTTTTACCAAAAATAAATTAGTCTTTGACTAAAAAAATGGTCATTTTATCAATAAATGGTCAACTTTACCAAAAAAATGGTTGTTTTTATTCTCAAATGGTCAATAGTATCAGAAAAATGTTCAATTTTACTAAAAAATTGTCAATTACACATAGCAAAAAAAGTTATTTTCATCATCGAATGGTCAATAGTACCAGAAAAATGGTAAATTTTACTAAACGATTTTTTACGAGAAAAAAACATTAATTTTATTTCAAAATTAGTCATTTGTACCAAATTAAATGGCACGTAATTTCAATCCAAGATAGATATTTAATTATTTATATTAAAAAACTAGAAATTTTAACCAAAAATGATAATTTTTACAAAAAAGAAAAAAATCATCATTTTTATTAAAAGGTTGAAAATTTCACGGATTGCGGTATCTCTACTTTTGAAAAATGGTCCTTTTCGGGTAGATAATTCGTAAAAAATCTAAAAAATTTACCAGTCGTTTAGGAATTGAGGAAACGTGTTTTCAAAATTGAAAAAAAAAAGTTTTGATGGGTCAGAGTAGATAAATCAACACAGTTGAAAATATTTTTGGTGTTTTTCCGGATTTTTGTCGGTACTTTTGAAAAAATTGATATTTTCTAAGACAAAATAATGTTGAATATTTTTTTATTACATTATTAAAATTATGAATTAAATTAGATTGAAATCAGAATGATTTTTAAAAAAACATTATGTTTTCATAACTCAATGATCGATTCAAACTTCGTATTGAAATATTTCAAAATGTTGCGGACTAAAAAAATAATAACCACAAAATGGAAAACAAATTTTTAAATTTGAAAAAACTAAATGAAATGGGCCATTTTTTTGACATCTCAGCAGAAACTCATTCCCTGATTTTTTTCAACATCACATCACAGCAACAAAACTGATGGGTAAATTAAATACTTACTCCATTTCTCCATTTTCTTTCTTTCTTTTTTTTAAAAAAACATTTTGAAGACAATTCCATGGTTTGCCCCCTTCCTTTATAGAAAATAAATTTTCAAAAAACCTCAAAACAAACATAAAATATCATTTCTTTTTTTCAAAAAAATTCACCCTCATGAAATCGATATCTATTCAAGTCATCAAATTCCTAAATTTAAAAATTTCCAATATTTTTTTGATATTGAATAAAAAATTGTAGCGATGGTATACTTTTTAGAAAGTACATCAAAATTTTTACGACAATTTTTTGGAAAAATTCTCAAAGAAAATAAATTTTTGTAAAATTACAAACTCTAAAAAAAATCTTCAAGAATAGTATTCATCAAGGTCAATTTTTTGAATTTCGATATAATTTCTCAAAAAAAAACCGAAGGTAAAAACTACATAAAAATCATAAAATTACAATTTTCGACAACATCAGACCTCAGAGTCACTTTCCAAAGCCTTAAAAAATTTCCCTCATCTCTACATTATTTTAAAATCACCCTAAAAATGAACATAAATCAATTCACGCCATTGAAATTCGAACCACACATGTAATATTACAGACTACATCGATCGAACATATTTTCAAGCCATTTCGTCGCCCGCAGAAAATTTCAAACAAATTCCAACGGTTTCTAAATTACGCAATTAATGAAAATTCATCTCGAAACCTCGAATTTCAGCCACCAACACATCACATCCATAATTTAAACATCTCGTGCCACGAATTTCAATTTATAAAAATCCAGAAAAATCACCAAAAGGTCAAAAAAGCAGACACTTCCACATTCGATCAATTTACAAACTCGAAATTCTCAAAGGAGCCTGAAATTTTCATTACTTATAAAACTACTCGATTTACGCGATAAAAAGCTGAAACTTTACAGCCACATCGCAGACACTTTACCCTGCGAATTTCTCAAAAAATTCGACCAACATTCGAATAACCTATTTTCACCATCCGAACACATCGACCTTGGAACTTTTCTAAGAATTCGTTTCCATCTAAGTCTGGTTCAATTAGTAACCTCGACGATTAAATGGTTCCCTTATTAAGCGATGACTTTATAAAATGAGAATTTGGTACAGAATGCAATCACTACGTATGGAGGGGGACTCGATTATAATAAATTCTAAATACCACTATAATGATTGCTCAGCAAGGTCAAACTAAGCTAAATTTATAGCGAGGATTTGGCGTAGACGAAATATTACGTGAAAGTCAAATTTCGACGCGATTGGTTACCGATAAACTCCTTTATCGTCGACCAATCACGTCGAACGTAAATGAATTTTTATCTACAATCAATGTACTCGTACCTAGGTACTAAAAAACGCAGCCTTTTACGAGTTATTTTTAATCAACGTTCGTCACTTCTCACAATAATAACACGATAAGAAAAACAATTCAATTTAGCGATGATGAATGGTGATGTATTCTTAACCCATACGAATTATCGTACCAAAAAGATAAAAATTTTCATCCATTCGTCCATTTATTCGCTGTACCAACTACGCCTAATAATTTAGTTCGATTTTTACGAGCTTTTGACTTCTTTTTTTTTTTTTTACCGAATTTACACTCGATTTCAGCTGTACTCTGTGATTGGCAAATGATCATTCGCGTGTAAGCTTATTAAAAAATACTCACAGATCCCGGTGTACCGAGTTGTATAGCAGAAACATGAGCAGCTAATTGTGGAATCATTGAACTATACGTAACGGCATTAGGATCCGATTGCGGAACCACCTATAATCATTATTATTAATATTTTACGTTACATTCTTGGAAAAAATCTATAAAAAAATTACGCATTCTCCGCGGATTATTTTTTTTACACGTAATTAAATGCCGGCCGGGCAAAAAAAAAGCTCGTTGAAAAATAACAAAATCCAAAACGAATAGAATAGACCACGCATCATTAATAAACCGAATTCAAAGAATAGAATTTCAAAATTATAAATATAAAAAAAAAAAACAGTCGAATTTTTAAATATTCATACCGAATACCGTCGTAAATTAACGTATAGGTGCCTGAAAAAAAATCAGTAGGTAGTGTATCCAAGGAGTATGTTTAGACGAGTTCACTTATACACGGTTTTTTTAATTAAGAAGATCACGTGCATTATTGTCCTAATTGTAAATCGTAATACGACCTTCGAAAAAATTATAATATTTTCCATTGTACATTATATCTATTTAACACGATGTGGTTTTCTAAAACCAAACCCACGAATGTCGAAGTTTCGTTTCATCTTGACCAAGAGGTAAAGAAAGAATGGTTATTTATGAAAAATAGATTTTGGTAAAAAAAATCGCTCTTTTCGACCTTTTCAACCATAAAGGCTAAAATTGCCTCTGTAAAAGACACGAATGAGGGGAAAAAATTTTCAATACCATTAAAATCTTATAAGTTGGAAAGGATAAGTTCAAGATCACATACCTATGAATTTTTCCTGAATATTACATCTCGATGAAATGGAGGAGGGAGAGAGGTCTTGAAAGAGATTTTGAAATTTTTACTACACTTTATTCAAGGGAAATGACAGGAATGAAAACGTTTTCCCCTTAAATATGTATTTTAATGAGTTCTCTATTTTTTTCTCTCTTTTTTTTTTTTTTTTTTACTGATAGATTATGCTTAAAAACTCAAATCCCCTCAAAGTGTTTCTAAAAGAAAAAAAATGAATGGAACAAAAAGTAATCACGATGAAATTCTATGCCAAAAAATGACATCAGAATCGTGTTAAATAACCTTAACTAGATGCTTGAATTTGTCAAGAAATTCCTCAACATTGATTTTAACTTGATTCTAAAATTGAAGAAAGAAACATGATCAGGGTAGGTAAAATTTGAAGATTTTTTTAAGGAAACGTTACGTCAATTTTTGAACAAAAAAAATAAAACCGAAGAACTTGAATTTTGAGCTCATTTTTCCTCTGTTTTTTTTTTTTTTGTTTAATGAAAATCATGTAGCATTTTTGAGGTCAGATTTCTTCAAAATGTGAATAGGACCTTTGATAAGTTTTTTTCACCCATCTCTTGCTAAAAAATTAATTTTGCAAAAAATTGAACAAATCCGGGTATTTTTTGCAGATGAGTTTGAATATTGAAAAAAATATCCATGCAATAAAAAATGAACAAAATATTGAAAAACGTTTTTGTCAAGTAATCATAACATATTTTTCAAGAAATATTACCCCGACTTTTGCTGATTTTTAAAAGTTTTTCAGACCTTTCGAAAAAAAAACTTATTCACAGAAAGAAATGTATCGGGATCAATCCTTTGTTAAAATTAAGGAAAACTAGCAATAATTTTTCTTCTGCTACAAAATATTTAAAATCCTCGGGAGACCATTAGACTTATTTACTTGTCCAAAAATCAAGTTTTCCAAAATTATTTCCTGAATAGAACAAGGACAAAAATTTTAGTAAAAAGTGATTCGGAATAATGAAAATTCATCAATTTTCCATTATTTAATTCAGAAGAGAATGTGAAATCTTCAATAACAAATTCCTATGCATGTTTCCAGTTTCATATGCCATAAGAATTGAAATAATTTAGTAATTTTTTGTAATGAAATTTTATGATTTTTGTGTGAAAATTTTCAAATTCTTTTACTTTTCTTGAATTTATCGCGCAGGAAAAAAAAATGAATTTTTAGTGAAAAATCCAGGACGTAGGATCTTTTTATTATATTCCTCAGAATTTTGGATCGTAGGCTCAATTCGAAGCAGAAAAATTATCTACATCTTGAAAATTTCCCGTGACCGAAAAATTAAAAAATCTTACATTTGTATTTTGAAACTTCAACCAGAAATTTCAGTGCACTGGCAGAATTCTCAACCCCATTTTCTGGAGAAGAATTTCGCTCAGATAACTCAATACATTCTCCAAATCATGCCCAAAGTTTTCAGTCTACTCGAAGGAAGAAAAATTGAAAAAAAACTATCCGTAGATTTTCAAAAAAATCCAGATCTCAAAATTTTACAAGCAGCAAAAAATAATTTTACAGCTCATTTTTTTCTGACTTCGAATATTTGAATTGGAATTTTAGAGAATAAAAGTGCAGTCTTTCTTTCATCAAAAATCTTTTTTTTAAAAAAAAATTCTGCCAAAATTTCCAAATAGGTAAAAAAATTTCAATTCGTGTAGAAAAATCGCAATTTTGTGCCCAAAAATTCAAATTCGAGTCAAAAAATTGCAGAGTTTTTCTGGCTGATGATTTAGTGAGAAAATAGACCTCTTAAGCGAAATTATTTCGGACAAAATTTCAGTTAATTCCAGCTCCGATTTTTCCGAATAAAACAACTTTTTAAGAAGTTCTAACTAAAGTTTTCATCATAAACAATTTCTCAAAAAAAAAAAAGTTTTTACTAAAAAAAAAAAACATTTGGAAATGAAATAATTTTTCAAATGTTTTTCTTGATCTTTCTCCCCTCCCTTTGTCAATCCAATGAATCGATAATTTTCTGATTTCTACCGCCAATTTCTCTTTATTAAAATAGTGAAAAATGTATAAAAAATTCATTTTACAAAACTAATTCATTCTTTACGTAAGGTACACATTTCTAACGTAATAATGACTCGAAATTTTCCTTTTGATGAAGAATTCTTCTCTTCTTTCTCCTCTCTCTCCCTACACTATTTTTCAATATTGAAATCAACAATGCTGAGCAGCATAGACGCACCCCGAAATTAATTAAGGAAGAGGGAGAATTCAAAAAACAATATGGGTCGTGGTCAAATTTCAAATCAGTCATTCAACACTGATCTTTCAGTCAAAATAATTCATCTATCCGTCAAATTGGGAACTGGTTGAAAAACTGGTGATTTTAGACAGAACCCATTTGAAGAGCAAAAAATGCACTTTTTTCACATTTCTATGATGGAAAATATTTCTTTCGAGCTGAAGAGACACTCGAGCCTCCTGAGCCTCTCTTTGGGTGCGCTCCTGATGAAGAAAAAAGGACAGATTCAGCAAGGAAAATTTACTCTCCGAGAAACCTTACAAAACCTCAATAAAATATTGCAAATCTGAGACCACACAGTTAATCTCACCATTCCACCAAAAATACTCAAAATTACATCTTTCAAATGATCAAAACAGCCAAATCATAAACGCTTCTCAACAATCGAATATAAGTTTCCAACGCAATCTGTACTGAACACACATCAACACAACCGCCCATGCACTTCATTTTCTTTTCATTTCGATTGGAAAATTGAAAACAATCGCCTACTCACATCCATTTGTGTCATGTGTGGTGCTGGTTGAACGATGTATTGCGGTACCCATTGTGCTGGTACTGAGTACCCGGCGATTGGTTGTGCGGCATTATAATGTCGAGTATAAGGAGTGATGGCCGTAGCTGGTAGAATCGGCGTCGTTGTAATTCCATTTTGTTGAAAACCGCTCGTATCGTAGGTTACATGACCTCCCTGAAACATATTCGCAAAAAAATAAATAAATAATGAAGAAAATTAAGAAGAAAAATGCATATCTACGGCATAAAAAAAAACTCCATCTGTCGCATTTGTACACGTGCCATCATCATAGCCAACCTCCGATGGTAATAATTTCATTGTCGTATCACCAGTTTGACCATAATCTCGGCGAACTTCTCACTAGTCTCGGAACACTTTCAAAATATAAATTTACTCTCTCGAGAGATGACGGAGACGTGAAAGACGAATCATAACCAGAGAATTCATCAGACTTAATTAGTATTCCACTTCTGTATAGAGTAATATCCGCTGAATCGAATCAATTGTTTGAAATCACTTTGAATTCGCCACTTTCGACTAGCAGTCGGAGCAGGCCGAGTTCGTAGTCGTATTAAACGATGAATTTTTCGTAAATTAAAAAATTAACCTCATTTTCTTCGGCTATACAAATACTGGTCGTACTTTAATATGATTTAATAGGGGGTACCGTGTACTATTCTGGTATCGTTTATATCTAATACAGCTGAAACAGCCGACGAAAAGCCAAAGCCAACGAAAATCGTATGGCGTTGGGTACTTACGTCACCGCTATAAATCGCAGACTCGGTAATAAAAAATACGCTGTACTAAATAAAAATTAAGGGTATCTATGAGATATTGATCTTATACGTACATCATTTTTATGCAAACGTCTTTTTGGTCCACCGTCGGCGAATTTTATTAATAACGGTTCTTTCGCGCCTGAAAGATGCGTACCGTTCAGACTCTGGATAATTTTTTCGCATTTATCTTTAGTTTCCATTCTGTAAAAAATTGCAAAAAAAAAAAAATAATTTAATCGAGAAATTGCATGAAAATTACGAAATCAATCCCATTCGAAATGGTAATTGACTGCGTGGAAATATTGATATTTTTTCAGCATGTACATTGTTCGGATATTGACACCTATGAATGTTCAAGGATAAAATAGGTGATGGTAAGGACTTACATATGCAATATGCATTGTCATAGCTATACAAACATATGTTTTCACCGTTGTATCGTATTCGTTCGAACTATTTTTTTTCAATATTGATGGGTTACTTTTGGTATAGACGTAGATTACGTTTTAATATCGTTCGTGCAGTTATTTTCCTGCTTGTTTTGTTATCTCGACATGAGGCGAAATTGACTGATAACAGCGATGGATGTAATAATGCATTGTGTAATATCTTCGGTAATAGGTGGATGAGCTTCTCAATAATGAGAGTGCTCACGGGTGTAAATAATTATCGTCGTTTTAATATTTATAATTATTCCATTTCGAGGGTAATTAAATTCGCGAAATGGATCAACAAGGTGATGAAATTCGAGGCAGGTTTTTCTTCGAGAAAAATTTTCCCTTCTCTGCAAGATCAATCAAGGCCAGGCAGATTTCGTTTTGAAAAAATGCATAAGCCAAAATTACGAGGACGAAATGAGGCCGAAAAAATTACACCAAAAAAATTAACCAAGTTGGATTGTGAGGGAAGGGGAAGAGGAGGAGGCCGAGAATGGAAAAATTTACATTGAGATGGATTTGGAATTATTTTTCCACTTCGAAGTACAGTTTTCTCCAATTTTTCTTACTCAAAGCCAAAATTGCATCATAAAAAGTCATAATTTTACTTATGAAAAATTTACCAATCGAATATAATTTTTTTCGAATGAAAAAATGTAAGTTTGGAATTAAAGAGGGGAGAGGAGGAAGACAAGATGCTATCTCTGCTCCAACGAGTACTCATTTTGAAGACAATTTTAGTAAGAATTTCCATGTTTTAGTTGAAAATAATTTCAATTTTAATAAGATAACCGTGATGGTAAAAAAAGGCCATTTTTGGAATTTTCTTCAATATTTGTAACAATAAAAAATTACCTTTTTTTAGTCAGAATAGACAAGTTGCACAAATTTTTTTTCAAAAAAATATGATAGATTGAAAGTAGATATTAAAAGATGAAGATTTAAAAAAAAATCAAAAATTGGTTCATTAGGATCCGCGTAATGATTTTTTGAAAATTGCGTTTTTTTCGTAGTTCTGAAAAAGGGGGCGTGGTCACTGTGACGTTAATGGTTGCGTTCAGAAAACGGTCAACAGAACAACAGATCAACAGAGAAAAATTTTATTTTCAAATATTTACTGAAATATAAATCTAGAATTTAAAAAAGGGTATTTCTTCAATCAAAAATTGATTTCCCATTTGAATTAAAGTGAATTTTTTAATCAGAGACTTAAAACTGTTTCAAAATTTGCAAATTGAATTTCTCTCTGTTGATCTGTTGTTCTGTTGACCATTTTCTGAACGCAGCCAATAATTCAGATGAAAGTGAAAATTCAGTTTTTGTTTCAGTATTAGAAAATACCCATCATTTTATACCCACCAGCCAACTATTTTCCATAAAATCTGAATTATTGACGTCACAGTGACCACGCCCCCTTTTTCAGAGCTACGAAAAAAAACTGCAATTTTCAAAAAATAATTACGCGGATCTTAATGGACCAATTTTTGAATTTTTTTTTAAATCTTCATCTTTTAATATCTACTTCCAATCTATCATATTTTTTTTGAAAAAGCCAAGATTGACATAATTTTAACCGAAAACATGTCATTCCTGGTAATAATCAATAATAATATAAGAAGAATTGCTTCTCGTTACAGAAAATTCTAATTTTCAGTTGAAACAGATTTTGTCAATTTCTTACCAAAATGATAATGGTTTTTTTCCCCATAAAAATTGGTATTTTTGACTGGTCTTTGTAATTTAGATGATGGGTAAATTACTATTTAGGTTAGGTCGTTAGGTACAGATGATTTTCATAATAAAATTCATCGAAGTGATTTTTTGTTTGAATTTATTTTTATAACGCCCTTCCAATATTGAAGTTGAATTGAAAAAAATCTGATTTTTCAACGTATGCAACGTATGCACTGTCAATTTTTCATAGTTAAAAATAAGGAAGGTGAAATATTTATCTTGAAAGGTGTTGTTCCTTCAATTTCAAAAATAGGCAACATGTTCTACCATTTTTTTTTTCATTTATTCATTTTTTTGGTTCAATGATATCCATTTGGCGACTATATCCAAATTTTAAAAAATTTACTGGTCGGACACTCTGTGCCACCTGTTTTGAAAAAATAAGGGACCATTTTCATTTCAAAAAAAAAAATCAATCATAGCAAAGCAAAACCACTGTTGATTTTTTTGAATTTGGGTATAATGAGCATGGTCATTTTTTTGCTCATTTAGCTGAATTTGAAAAAAAAAAATACATTTCAACATTTTTTTAGTCAGCTTTGAATTTTTTTATTCATGAAATTTCTTGATTTTTCAAATTGAAATATGCAAACTCGAAAGTTTAAAAAAATGCAACTAAAAACCTTCGAAATAAAATTACATGTTATGATAAAAAAGTTCAGTATGCAATTTTGAAGATCAAAATTTGCACTCTTTAATTTTAAACCGGTGAAAAGTCACTGGAAGAAAGTCAGAATTGCAGCACGGGAAACATCTGTGAAAATTTTCACTAATTTAGGTATCAAAGAATTTCCCTAGGTTTTCAACAAATTACAGATATTTTACCAACTTTTCAGGAAATTTTCACTAATTTCCTCGCAATTTTTTTCATCGTTCGCTTTCAATGGATTTTTTTCCAGTGATCTTCGATAATTTTCATTGATTCATAAATGAGAAATTAGGAATATGCATTTTTCATGGTGAAAAATAAAAGTATGAGTAAGTATAATTTATATTATTTATTGGTCCACTAGATAAATTTTTCAGGCTAAAATATAGTAAAACGATGTTGGAATAGAATGAAATACTTGACCAATTTTTTTTTTCGAATAAACGTGAGAAATCTTGATCAAAAAAGAAACAAAAAAGTGGCTTCCACTCTTCCTAGAAAATCTGCTATCAGAACAAAAATAATCTTCATGTTTAGAAAATCTGCTCAAATTTTTCGGAAAAAATTTATTGAAAAATTCAAGGCTTGAGCAGCCTTTTCATCTTTTCCATCTCACTGTAGCAAGGCCAATTGAAAACTTTGGAAAACAATTCCAGGAAATTTCCACATAATTTTATAATTTTTCACAAAAAAATAATGAAATAACCCATACCGAGGGAGACCAAAATTTTCAAACTACGACAAAAATTTAGAAAAAAAAAAACAGAAACTGAGAAAAATATAAGTACATATTTTTAGGTCGATTTTGGAAGAACCAGAGATTAGAATGATTTTTTAGGAAAAATGGATGAGCCAAAAAATTCGATTTTTCACTTTCTTTGTTTAAAATACATATTTTAGGAAGCCCTGAAAGGCTAGAAAGTTATGCTTATGATTTGTAACAATCATATTCCCCCCCCCCCCCATAAAAACTTGAGCTTTAAGCTCAAATTCATTTTGAATTCAATTTTATGAATGCGGCCTCATGTTATTTTTCAGAAAGTCAATTTTGACCACTCCTGAAAAAAGTTCAAAAATTTACTGGTCTAAAATCGAAATAATATGAAGTCCCACTGCTCATCCATTTTTTAAATATGCAATACGCAAAAATAGCATTTTTCTAGTTTATTAACAATTTTTCAATTTTTTTTTTCAAAATCTGTTTTACAGCATCTAATTATAATGTAATTATGTTTTTTTTTGCCAGTGATGCAGTTCCTATCGTAGAATTATCTGCTTTTCGAAAAAAAAAATTAAAAATTGGAAAAAATGATTAGAAAATTACAATTCTGAAAATTTAAGGACAGGTGTATCAAAATAATCTAAACATCGACACGAAACTATTCCTGTTTTCTTCCAGCGATTTCCATCATCACCTATCGCCTTTCCAATCAAAATTTGGACATTTGGATACCCTCGTACACCGAAAATTAATTACTTATGACGTGATATTGACGAAGGACGAAATTCTCTTCCATCGCCAAGTCGAATTATCACCCTATCGGTACAGGAATTCGCGTCGAATTCGCAACAAGTGCTTTGTCGCATAGTCGTTTCTCTCAACTTCCACCCATCCTCACCTAACCCAACGGTTCAGTCATTTATTGAATATGGATAGCATTCAAATCTCTTATCTTTCATTCTCTCGACTTTCAAAGGTCGAAGGCCCGGACGCTGGAGCAGCTACACCTGCAAAATCGTGGGTTTCACGAGATTCCATCCAAAACAAAAAAAAACGACAAAAAAAAAAGGTTTCCATTCATCGTACTAATATTCCCGTCTACTCTACTTCTTTACATTTGTCATGTGTAGGTATTTTGGTGGCCAAACGTAGACAGTGGCGAACCAATGGCGACTACCTGTAGACTCCCATCGTTAATGAATAAACAGGATGAAAACTATCCCTTTTATACGAGAGCACACAAAACACATTTTTAAAAAACGTGATTTTTTGCTGGTAACTTCGTTTTTTTTTTCTTTTTTTTTCCAGGTCCTGCCTTTTATATAATTCTAATTCGTCAAATTTCCAAGAATATTGGTTCGCCTTGGTACGAATAATAAATACCAAAAGACAGCATGAAACAGTAAAAGCAAGATAAATGATTTCTTTCCAAGAAATTATAAAGCAAGATGCGAGATAACTGAGCAAACGATGCGTGGGTAGGAGGACAGTGGATTACAAAATGGCCAGAGACGTAGGCTTTTATTGACTATATTACTTTTTCCGAGTATAACGTTGTTGCCTATTCATCCCATTAATACCTTAATTATTTTAGGCAGGTAAATAAAAAGAAAAAATCAATTTGGTACTAAATTGAGAGAAAAATAAAACCTGAACTGAATCCTTTCGTATTCAGCCCAACATTTGACCGAAACTGCACCACATTTTGAAAATCTCATGACTGAACATTTTTCATCCTCTAAATGATTCCTTCTCCGATAAATTCCATCCCAAGTGAAAATATAAAGAGAAAAATTGAGCAACCCATCGATACTGAAATATCCTTACACGAAGACCATTTTCAGGCTTTATTTAGTTACTCGCATTAAATATTATATACGTTCATGCAGCACGAACATTATTTTCAATTGTACCGAAGTTCATGCGACAAACGAATAAAGAATGCGCAACGCGCCGCTTGCATTTTGTTTGAAAATTTCCACTTATCGTTGCCCGATAAGATAGAAAAAGTACACTTTTATCGAAATCGATTAGAAATCCGAATGGAATTTTCGAGTGTATTTTAAATATTGTTTCAAAACTTGAACTTTGCGACTTTGTCAAGCTATAAATATCTACCTACGAGCGATATTCGATTTCACGAAAATTTCAACGATCTCAAAATATATTCGAATTACCTACGTATCGTATTGTGCGTTGGAGTGGAACTACACATTTGGATTATGTAACTAACTACAACAGGTATATGCTGACGATGGAGGAAAAACGGAAAAGGGGAAAGTAAGGGAACTATACGAATAATACGTACCTAGCAAACCCGACGCCTTTACTCATATTAACTTCATCCCTTAATACACGAGTAGAAATCACAGTCCCATACTTCGCTAGCATGTTTTCTAAGTCATTTTCTTTGAAATTCAAAGGAAGATTTGCAAAATACAAATTAGTAGGATCTTGTTCTTGATGCTGCTGTCGAAAAAAAAAAATGAAAATTAGGTTAGTTATTTGGATTTTATATTTAGAGCTATATTTATTACCTACGGTAGAGTTTACTCAAAAAGAAAAAAAATTAGAGCCTCATTTCCGAAATAAAGTAAGTATTTTAGAATTTCTAAATTTTTATAAGATACTGATCATTCTCCCCCCCCCCCCCAAAAAAAAAAAAATTGTAAGTGTTACCTAAAACTGACCAACATTTGGAAATTTTCAAATTCCATTTAAATACCTAACAATTTTCATTTTTACAAAATTAACTGGATATCTACGAAATAAGAAAGGTTTCAAGTTGATTAGAATTTTCAAAATTTTAAAAAAGTCATTCTTACGAAAACAAAATTTAAATTAATCCTTTTTGAACCTATTTTTCACCTAATGAAGAAATGAAAGGCTGAAATTTTTCCAGATAAAAATTTTCAATCTTAAAAATATTACGCTAAAAATATTGAACATTTAAAAAAAAAACTCCAGTTTTTCTGTTAGAGATTGATCACAATTAAATAATCGGAATAAAAATTTCAAGCGTTTCAAAATTTATAAAATTTCATCTATTTTTTTCATTAGTTCACAATGTAAATCCATTTAAAATGACTCAGATAATTATTCCAAAATTTAAAATTTGAAAAAAAAAATAATTTTTTTTTCATTTTTTTGGAAATTCAACTTTGAGATTTCTAGAACAATCAACATTAGTTCCTTAAAGTGCCAAAATCTTGAAGTTTCAAACGAAATGAAATTTTCACTGATTTTTCAAACTCAAAATCCAATTTTCCCAACTATTTTCTACTCAAAAATAAAACTAACCCTGATCCATTCTCCCAAAAACAGGATACCACTCTAGAAAAACTGCCTACTGTTTTCTCCTTTCTGCGTGAGGTCGAGTTCTGCCTTCAAAGCATTACATCTCAATTTACAAAAACCAAAAATTCCAATAGTTTTTTCTTTTTCCAATATTGGAAAAAAATTAATTCTCAACAAAAAATTTTTCCAGTTCTTTGGAATTGCAAGTCTAAAAATGACTAAATACATGAAATTGCACATAAAAACTTAAAAAAAAATGTTGTCATACAAACTTTTTCAATTTTTTTTTCACTTTGAGCGAATTTGAAAATTATTTAAATCTAATCTAAAGATACCAAACATTTTCCAATGATGTTTCCTATAATTTCTGTCGAAGGAACTGCATGGTTTTTGTATCATTTATTATTATTAGGTATGTTTTTTTTTGGGGGGGGGGGGAGAGAATTTGGAGTTCTTAATAATTCTGACAACATCAATTCAATAAATTGAAATAAGTACTTGATAAAAATTTTTCGAAAAGTTCATCAATTTTTGAAGTTTTTTCTAATTTTTTCAAAAATTTGCATCAACTTTGAAGCCTTTTGATCACAAATTTCAATTTTCACCAATTTTCCAATATTTTTTGGTGCGCGGGGGTGGGGGGGGGGGTGGTAAAGTGCATACCAGCAACAAATCAAAGCTGGCTTCTGGCTTATTGAGAAACACAGAGAACATGATTCTCGATTAAAATATAATTTTTCCAATTTTTCCTCATTTTTTTGATCTAAGGAACAATTTTTCTTCATTTTTTCCCACTTGACAAAAAAGTTTTTCGAAAAAAAAAGGTCCTGTGGTCCTCAGTAGTCATGATTGAAATTTTTCTGACCGATTAGACGAATTTTTCCAACCAAAAATACAATTTTGCTGAAAAAGTGGAATCTGCATAAATGAAAAAAATTATTATTTCAATTTTTTTCTCTCATTTCAGAGAATAAATCATCAGTCAAAACAAATTTTTTAGTCCCTCGTGGTAAGGAGGGGGAGTAGGAGATCGCAGATGTCACTTCGTATGATTCAATTCTACCAAATGTAATGTTTTTTTTAGCTTTCTGCATTTTTTTTTGGGGGGGGGGGGGGGGTGGTGGTGGTGTTATTGGTGGAGTTATCCCCGCTCGTTATCAAAAAATTATATTTTTTTCAAAATTTTTGCCATTTTGTGGATTCCTGAGTATACGTCAACTAGATTGGTCTTTCAAATTTGCATGACGTTATCATGTCTTTTTTCAGTAATCCATTTTTACAATGAGAATTGAAAAAAATTCAAACATTGACAAGGGAAAAATGAATATTTAAAAAAAATGAGCAAGTCTGAGCAGTTTTTTGTAATTTTTTCTCAACTTTCCATCAAAAATTGTGGCTTTCTCGAGGCTTTCATGACTTAAAAAACCTACAATATTTAAAAAATTGATAGCCTGGATGTAGAAACCATCATTAGGGATCAAAAAATGGTTTTTGAATTAGCACTGAAGGAGGGGGAAAATCCGAAGACAATCACAACTCAAAAAGAAAATTTTTCACACCCAGTTTTCATAACCAGGCACACATCGAAATTATTCCGATAGAATGTTCACCCCATTATTATCATTTGAGAAGTTCATGGCCTCCAAAAAAAGGCCACACTTCAAAAAAAACATATCCCCATTCAAAAAAATTACATCAGCAAATTGGAATTCGTTTTCAATTTTCAACAATTTTTTTTTTTTTTTTGATCAAAATTTAAGGCTTTCATCCATTAATTACCTTTCTTACGGGACTTAAACTTGATGTGAACCATTTTCTCACCCCGAAAAAAGAATAAGACTCGAAAAAATTAGAAAAAAATTCACTACATTCTTCCAGAATAAAGACCACTCCAACGATCTATAAATTCAACCTAACCTACTAACCGTACAAAGATTACATAGCAGTCAACCTCGCATTCTACGACAACAAACTCCACCAAACGCATCCCTCCGCCCATTACCAACCACCAAAACATCTACCAAACCGAAAGCTTTCAAAGTCATCGCTTATAATTCCTGGCCTCATTTCTCGACCATAATTTACTTACAAGCGGCAATACGATCAAAACCATTATTTGCTCTCTATTATTTCAAATACATACGTAAACGCATATTCCGCACGATCCGCAGGCGGCTGCTACGTCTACGTAGAATTAACCTAAACCCCTTTACGTACATCAAAGAATTACCGCGTTCGGCAACTTGATAAATCAACAACTTACATTGGTTGTTCGGCGAATTATCGAAGAAATGCCAACTTTAGCCATCTGCGCTTGGATTCCCTTCGCTTGTAAGCCTTTAACGGCATTTTCTGCACAAACGTCGTTTTCAAAATCAACAAATCCATAACCTGCAATCGAACAAGCGAGAAAAAAAACACAATAAAAACACTTTCGTCGATAAAAAGCCCTTCTCGTTGTCGTTTTATGCATATACGATGACGCAGCGACGACGAAAACGTAAAACACGTTTGCTTGTTAAATCGAAAAAAATCTGACATTTGTGTAATCGAGGAAAAAAATAAGGTAAACTGCGAAATCAGCTATATGAAAAAAAAATACCCAAACCTTCGCTTATAATACACCAAATATCATCAATTTTTCAACCGTTTTTACCTCCATTTAATTCTATACCGAAACTTACGACCGTATTGCTGTCAATATTAAGATATTAATGAAACTTATATTTGTGCTTCGTATAACACACAAAACCAGAATATCGGACGATTTTTCATTTATTCGAGCTCGGTGACATACGATAAAAATTTTTACTCTTTCCCATATCTTATCTAATTCCCATAACCTAAGTAAACTTTCTCATCGAATCTATCAAAAAAAAAAAGTTCAAATAACAATTTAGCGATATCATTCGAGGTAAAATCCAATTCGGATATTTTTTTATTCCAAATGAATTACCAATTTTGTAACAAAATGGGCGAGCCAGTGTGGGAAAAATTATTCTACATTATAAAATTCGGTCAAAACTTTGAATCGAAATCAATAACGGTAACGCTTTTCTGGCAACTTGTTATTGTAACATTTTCGCCCCGATACAACGGTCTAGGTCCGTCCGATCGTCTTCCAAACAAAATTTTCTATAATAGTATTAGATATAACGAGCAAAGTTTTCTTTTCAAGTATTTTTAAAAATTTAAACACCAATTAGAAGTAGATTTACTCGGTATCGGATTTTTCTAATAATGTACCTCTCATTCGGTATCTTATTTTTTCTGTAATTCTCTCCGCAGTCTCGAAACACGTTCACACAAATGCCTTCGCGTTAAACTAACAATTTTCTTAATTATTGTTAATACCTCATCCGGCCTTATTTGAATTTAAAAACAAATGAATTGGAAATTTCATTACCAGACGTTGTTTTATTATAATTGCTTCCTTTTTTTCCACGCCGTGAAAAAAAAAATTAAAGGGAAAACGAGGAACGAAACTCGAGTTAAGTATACTAAAACCCTTCTCCCGTGGCGTACATAATTTAAGAAATCATCTACATAAGCTCTTCTTTTTAAAGCTCGACGCGGCGGACGTCGGCGTCGAGTCGGATATTCAGGTAGGTATATAAAAAATATATTTAATTTAAACACAACTCGTTAACACTTTGATAATAAAATTAATGTGTGTACATTACATTGCCAATTTGAATCTATAAATAGACATTCCTCACTCGGTATGTCGGTTCAACGAAATTTTCACAAATCGTTTCCATATTCTACAGAAAAATTCGCTGATTTATCATCGCGAGAATAAAATACCGTGCGATTTTTTTAAAAAATTCGGTTCGATGAAAATGCATAGAAATGAAAATCACGTAACGAATTGATCGAATCGATATTAATTGAGGAGAATTTAGAGTATCAAAATCCAATCAATTTGGGCGAGTGTTTTTTTTTTCAACGAAAAATTCCGGTATTACGATAATTTGATAATATTCGTGTTTTAAAAAAAAAATCCGACCCATAAAACTAATTGTCCTTTTGCTAAAAAAAAAATCGATTTTTTAAAAATACAAGTACCGAGAACTAAAAATGAAGACTGCTGATTACATTGGCGATGAAATAATTGAAATGGTTTTTTTTTGAAAATTTGAAGGAAATTCGTAAAATGGTGAAGAATTTCACTTCTACAGCAATAAGTCACATTTTCTCGAATTTTTTGTTCCCGAAATTAATTTTCTAGGGTAATAAATTTCTCAAAATTGAAGTAAGTAATGTCAAACGGTCAAATCACGAAGCAAGAAATAGGAATATGGTGGAAGAGAAGAACGAGCCCAGGTTTTTTTTAAACACCTAAATAATTTTCTTTGACTTCTCTACATTTTCCAGAACCTTCATCACCAATAAGGCGTCACATCTGAAGGGGAGGGGCAAATAAACTAAAAATCCGCTTCACCTGCAAAAACACTCAATTTTCTAAATTTTCTTCAACACAATAAGGGAAGAAAAAGGTGATGGGAGGGGGGGGGGATTTCAGAGCGAATTGACAAAAAGTCGAATTCAATTTCACCAATTTTTTCCATTGAAAAATACATACAGTATGACACGAAAGTCTTGTCCACGAAAAACACTTCATGATATCTCGAAACTGAAAAGAGATATCGGGATGATTCAAACGGCAATATGTTCCTGGAGACAAGGACATTGAAGATTGATAGTCAAATTTTCAATTCTACCTACAGGGTGTCCACAAATTAAGAAACCGGTTTTGGTTTAAAAATGGGGGTCTGGGTTTTCTAAGGATTTGAAGTCTACACACTGAGACGATTAAAATGTGATAATTTTTTTTCGAAACCGGTTCGAAAATTTGCAACCGGTTGTCAAAAATACTCCAAAAATCGAGATTGGAAAAAATTTCCCAAATGAAATTTGTAGAGCTTTGTAAGCCAAACATGGTCAGTGAACTTATGTTTTGAAATTTCAACAACAAAAAAAGATATGAAATTTTTTTAGATTTTTAACGGTGCGGTGTTCAACATTCATTTGAAAAAAATTTTCATATCTTTTTTGTTGTGGAAATTGTCAAGTTGCCGAGAGTGAACCGATTCAAAAAATGAGTTCACTGACCATGTTTAGCTTACAAAGCTCTACAAATTTCATTTGGGAAATTTTTTCCAATCTCGATTTTTGGAGTATTTTTGACAACCGGTTGCAAATTTTCGAACCGGTTTCGAAAAAAAATTATCACATTTTAATCTTCTCAGTGTGTAGACTTCAAATCCTTAAAAAACCCAGACCCCCATTTTTTAACCAAAACCGGTTTCTCAATTTGTGGACACCCTGTAGGTAGAACTGAAAATTTGACCATCAATCTTCAATGTCCTTGTCTCCAGGAACATATTGCCGTTTGAATCATCCCGATATCTCTTTTCAGTTTCGAGATATCATGAAGTGTTTTTCGTGGATAAGACTTTTGTGTCATACTGTATAACACTTTTTCATTATCATAAATCAGTGAAAATAATCGAAAATCACTGGAAAACTGAAAACAGTCAGAATTGTAGCAAAGTAATAAATCAGTAAAAAAAATCATTGAAAGCAAACGAAGAAAAAATTGTTGGAAAATCGAATGAAAATTCGCTGTAAAGAAAGTAAAGTATTTAAAATTGACTGAAAAATTTGCAAAATTCTTTTAAAAATGAGCAAAAATCCGCTAAAATCTTAGAATTTTCCTGATTTTTTTCTGTGCTGAAATTCTAACATATCTTCAATAATTTCTCTCGCTGATTCAAAATGAAAAAGTTCAACATTGAAAAAGGTACTGTAACGTAATGTATTTTGAATAATGGTAAAAGAGCCAGGCAGAGGTGATTCCCACAAATGAATTTTAAAAAAATCTCTTATTTCAAATAAAAAATGATGATTCTTTTTATCTTTGAAAAAAATAAATACTCACTCTCTCATTTTTAATCAGTGAAAAATCAACTAATTTTCAGCAAATTTTCACAGATTTTCAGCCAAATTCAAAAATTTCACTAATTTGTTTCCAGTGAAAATTTTCTCCCTGCTTTTCTCCTGCGCTGTTAACAAGGCGAACCAAAGATTTTCTCTCGAGGAGGACAACAAATGTACCTAAATAGGAGATTGGAGTGGTTGTCGTTAAATAAAGAACTGAATTTTTGGTTCTGAACTCTTCTTGGAATCAATTATCAATTTTAATGAAAACTTTGTTGTGGAACCCCAAAAAAATGGGGATTAGCTGAGAAGCTAAAATTAAAAAATTTAATATTCATTAGTGGTAAAAATCTCAGAAATGATAAGGGAATAGGAGCTATAGGCATAAAGTTGACTCCCGACTCTGGCTTGACTTTGGAGCCAAGAGAAAAAAGTTGACTCCCGACTCTGGCTTGACTTAGGAGTCAAGAGAGAAAAGTTTATTCCTGACTCCAAAGTCGCATTCAGACTTCTTTTTGACTCCTTATCTCAATTTAGGGCCTATAGTTGAAATAAAGTCAATTTTTAGGCCCTCAAAAGGAATAGAGGAAAAACTGGAAAACTGAAATTTGGATATGTACAAGATACCGTTGATTTTTATAAGAAAAAATTCAAAAATCTTTTTTGCTCAGAGCCCATTTTGGCGCCTTTACCAAATCAGACTTACCCAGTTTTGGGCTTTTTGTTTGAACTGAAGGCTTGACAAATGACTTAAAATTTTTGATAAAATCCACGTTTTTGAAATCAAAATGGTGTGGGGATGAACGAAGAATCTGTAATTTGGATATATGAGTAAGAGACAATATGAATTAATCACTTTTTTTCCAAATTGAACCATTTTCAGAGATATTAGAAAATAGATACACTTTCCTTTTTCTGCAAACTGTAATATTTTTCACATTTCAATCATTTTTATCGCCTATTAAAATGTGGCATTTTGACAAATCACCAACTTTTTATCACTTTTCATTATTTTATGACATATTTTATTGAATGACGTCACACTTTGAGATTTTTCCAGCAAAAAAATTGATAACAAGCGTTTTTTTTTCTTGGAAAACCTGACCAGGCACATTTTCAATTTTTTATACTTTCTCGATATTCAAAACACCAATAATACACATAACTTTTAAAAAATTAAATATGAGATTTTCATTGCAATTCAACTCTGCCATAACCTACTCGCAAAAAAAAACCCTCCAAAAGACGAAAAAATACCCTCTTCCCCTTCGTTTTTCACTCTTCTGAAAAAAATTTCAAATAACTCGTTATCCTTAGCTAATTAAATTTTCAAAATTACATCGACGAAAATTCTAAACAAGCGAAAAAAAACACCATCTCGAGAACAAAAATCTAAAAAATGAATTGAATTTCAGCATCCGTTCGTTTCATAGTACGCACATGAAAGAAATTTAATCAATTTTAATTTCACACCAAAAAGGCGAACCTTTTGCTTTCTACATTTTTAACGAATTTATCTCTACGAAGCATGGCATGGTATCGGGACGAACCTCAGCCTAAAAATCAATACTTATTCTATCGAAAAAGTAAATTAATTTTTTGGCATCATTTTGAAAATCGTATCATGTCGAGACAAATCGATTAAAATAACGCCAACGAGCATCGATGGATATATTTCGCAAATTACCGGAAAATTTTACGTACCTACGCAGATTTACGCGAACGTCGTTTCCTCTTACAACGGAATTCGTTTTCGCAACTTTTCCTACCTATTTATTTCATCTCGAAAAATATTTTAATACGAGGCGGCCATGCTCGACGAATAAAAGCAAAATCCAGCAACATTTCCATAGCTGCTTGAAATTTGACGTATTACAGTTTTTTTTTTTATCGCGTCAATTTTTCCCCCTTTTTATTTAAACTATACACCTACTTGGAAGATGAATTTTCCTTACGATTCAACAAATCAGCTAAATTACCTACTAAAAGAAAATATTATACGTATCGTACCCGAGCTCGGATGAAATAACGCGAATTTCGCACATTTTCGCATCATTTGGAATCTCTCGCGGAAATTAAACAGTCTACGTTTCGCTCGTATACGATTTTTTTCCACGAGCTCGCGCTCTTCAAACAATAAATTTTTTTCTCAATATCGTAGGTTGATACGATAGGTATGTACCAATTTAGCTCTCGTATAATTAGTACGTTGAACTTTAAACGTGAATTTTTTTCCCCCAACCTTATCTCATTTTATAACTCGTTTCGTTATTTTCAATAAAAAAAAAGTTGAAAAAAATGTAGGTAATTAATAAACGCGTTAGTTACGCATTTTCATCATCGCTCCGTCTACGTACGAAAATTTCACAAAATCGACCGGAATTGCCGGGCATGACATCATAATTTTACAAATAGCTACCTACTCTGAGTTTTTTTTTTCATTCAAAAGATAATATTTTCAAGGTAAAATTTACATACAAACCTCGACATTTATTCGTAGTTTTATCCATAATCGCTTTTGTTGAAGTAATATTTCCATATCTAGAAAGAAAGAAAAGAAAAGAAACCATTTATATACATATAAATACATACATGGTATCTAAAAATAGACATAGGTACATATAGGTACAGTCTACAGGCATACGTAGGATCTCTGAAAGCTTTCATTAAAACACGTTAGCTCTATGCATTTAATCTGACTGTTTTTTCGCCGTAATTACCAACAAAATAACAATTAAATTTAGCCCATTTCGAAAGACAAATTGTTTAAATCTATTCCGAGTGTATTCTCGAATTTATACTTTGAAAAAACCACCTACCTAATTACTTCGTTTAAAAAACAATTTCCATAAATTACGACGAAAAACTCTAACGGGCAATTACGACCACTTGTGATATTAAATAAGACTACAAATAGGTAGAAATTATCGAAGTTTTTCTATAGGTATTTCGTTTCGTTTTTTCCTCGTGACGAGGGGGAATTTCGTGTCAACTTTTTCACACCTATAAAATGGCGAGAAGTGTGGAATTTAAGAATGAAACACCCAGCGGTGATAGTTTTCATTCTTTAGAGCAATCGTTTCATAGAATGGAGCAATCGATCCTATAAATGTATAATTATTTATATACAAATCAGCCAGGCAAGAGCAAAATTCGTACCAGAGTTATTTAAAGTATACCCAGTGGCCGAGGAAATTATCTCAGGCAGCATTCGTGACATCATCGATCAGAGGCTACCTAGCTTTTTGTAGGATAAGAGAACCAACCTCAAAAACTAGTTTTTCGTGTTTAAATATCCAAGCTAAAAATATCTAGACGTGGAAAAAAATGGTATTTTTAAAATTAATAAGAGTTGAATTCTCCGCAAAAATAGGTTTATGTGCTTTTTCGAGACGTTCAACGTTTCTGTCTGTTTGTGAATGAATGTATGAATCACAAATTGAGCTAAAGACGTGATTATTGTAAAATTTAGCCCGAGGGAAGGTAGAGGGAAAAGGTACAGGTTTCTGATATTGCATTTTGAAAAAAAATAAATACATTGCGAAAAACATTCAAGATTTTTTAAAATTTTACTAAAAATATTTTGAATAATTTTTGAATTTTTTGCTGTGAAATTTCAACTACACTATCCCCATTCACCCTCCTCCCTCTCTCCCTCTCCAATTATTCATTTGACAAGCACAATTTGTAGTAAAATTTACTGAAAATCAAGAAAATTATTAGTGAGGGAAAAAATTATTCGAGAAAGAATTCAGGAAAAGAAAAATTCTTAGAAAAAACAGTGAAATTCACTGAAAATCAAGAAAATTAGCGGGGAAAATTAGCGAATTCGCTAAAAATTGTGAACTTTACTACAAAGTAGCAATTGAGCTTCATTGATATTTAGTGAGAATGGTGAAAAGTTTTGACAGCAAAAATAAAAATCATGTTTTAGAACAAATCCATCTTTTAAAGTCGTTGAGATATTATTTTCAATTTTTTTTTCAATTTTTAGGAAAAAATTTTTTTAAAGGTTGGACAAAAAAATTTGTTTTCTGTCCAATTTTTTACAAAAATCATTGGAAAATTTTGAAAATATCTGAGAAGTTCTAAGAATATATGTGGTTTCAAACTTCAAAGCACGTGGGTACCTAATTATTAAATTGTCAGAATATTTTGCCCAATAATGCTCAAGATATCAAGATCCTAAATTTTTCCACTGATGAATTCCCTTGCAAAGTAATAAAAAGTACTAAAAACATAAAAAATTGAAAAAAAAAACAACAAAATTTACTCAAAAAATGAAAGTTGCTTCTAGTTATTATCGCATATCAACTAGTGAAATTTTTAGTGAAAGAATGTAGATAGATAGATAGATACACGGAAAAAACAGAAGTTACGAAAATGAATACATTTTACCCCAAAAATAATAAATTTTATCAAAAAAAGAGATAGATTTTATCAAAAAAATTAATAAATTTCATCAAAATAATAAATTTTAATCAAAAAATAATAAATGTATTCAAAAAAAAAATGATAAAATGTATTCAAAAAAATAATAACGTGTTTCAATTCACAAAATAGGTGAAATTTGTTCTAAAAAATAATGTTTATTATCAGAAAAAATGATAAAATTTGTCAAAAAAATAAATAAATTTTACCAAAAAGAATAAATTTTATTCAAAAAAATGATAAATTTTACCTATTTTGAGAATTGGGACACGTTATTATTTTTTTGGATATTTTTTTTTTTTTCAGTGTAGGATAAAATCCATTCATCTTTATTTCATTTTTCTTTTCTCAAAAAGCAAATGTAATTTTTTATATTTTCCAATAGTTTTTGGCAAAATTTACATCTTTTTCTTTATTTTTTTTACATTAATTTTATAATGCCATATTTTTCTCCCTCTGCCCTACTCGGTTTTCCAACTGCAAGAATTTCTCATTCATCTGAACGTACCATTTCTCGGACATTCTGAATTTGAACTAGTAAAAAGCAGTCAAAATTGACTGATTAAAATCGAAAAAATTTAGTCACTGTAGGAATCGGTGAAATAATTTCACTTTAATCAGTGAAAGAGCTTGTAATAATAAGATGGTGAAATCCGCACTTTCTCCGTTGGGGCTGAAACTCGCCCAAAATGTTAGTCTTGATGTAAAACATCCCCAAAGAAATTTTGGCTCGATTCCCCCACCCCAACCCAAGTAAAATGGCCGTAAATGCCCAAAATTCAAAAATTCGTAGCTTCGAAGGGAGTGGTTCAAAAATTTTAAAATTTTCACAGAAAATAGTTCATGAGTAGGTGTATACGTGAGAATTTTTTCAATTTTTTTCGCATATTTGGAGGGGTTTTGGGAGGTTTGAAAACTTCAAAAATTCGTAGAAAAAAAATCGGGGTGGACCCCTCGCTGGAAGTTTTTTAAAAAGTTGGTATTACCCTTAGGTATAACATATATTTTTTCAGACCCCGTGACGGGGTGCAACATGGTCAAAAAAATCAAAAACTATGAAAAAACGTGTTTTTTGACGTTTTTTTCGCCATTTTTACACCTTTCAAGGTCAATATTTCGAAGATCAATTAAAATTGGTTTAATATTGGTTTAATAAGGGTCCACATATACAAAAATTACATTTTTGAATAATCGGGCCAAAAACAGATGATAATAGCATCGCGGCGCTTCTGATTTTTAATGAAACATAAGTCTAGTGCAATTAGACTAAGAAAATTATAAAGTACTGAAAAAATTCTGATCAAAGTTTTTTTTTCTGGTTCAATTGATTCAGGACACCATCATACCGAACAACATGATAAGACTTCTTACCCCTCTCCCCTCCAAGAGTGTCGGAGGCCCTAGAAAAGGGGTTATAAATCCCCAAAAATTGGGCTTCGTCTTGTAACTCGGCGAAAACGTAATTTCTAAAAAAAAATATATATAGTTCGTAGAATATTGAGTTTGAATTTTTGGGGATTTATAACCCCTTTTCTAGGGCCTCCGACACTCTTGGAGGGGAGAGGGGGCAAGAAGTCTAATCATGTTGTTCGGTATGATGGTGTCCTGAATCAATTGAACCAGAAAAAAAAACTTTGATCAGAATTTTTTCAGTACTTTATAATTTTGTTAGTCTAATTGCACTAGACTTACGTTTCATTAAAAATCAGAAACGCCGCGATGCTATTATCATCTGTGACCTTCCAGGAAAAAACCGACCTTCTGTCCGAAAAAAAAATGAAAAAAAAAAGTGTCCCAATCAATCCAAAACAAATGATAATCATGGTTTTGGATTGATTGGGACACTTTTTTTTTTCAATTTTTTTTCGGACAGAAGGTCGGTTTTTTCTTGGAAGGTCACATCTGTTTTTGGCCCGATTATTCAAAAATGTAATTTTTGTATATGTGGACCCTTATTAAACCAATTTTAATTGATCTTCGAAATATTGACCTTGAAAGGTGTAAAAATGGCGAAAAAACGTCAAAAACACGTTTTTTCATAGTTTTTGATTTTTTGACCATGTTACCCCTCACGGGGTCTGAAAAATATATGTTATACCTAAGGGTAATACCAACTTTTAAAAAATTCCAGCGAGTCCCCCTGATTTTTTCTACGAATTTTGAAGTTTTCAAACCCCCAAAACCCCCCAAATATGCGAAAAAATTTGAAAAAATTCTCACGTATACACCTATCCATCAACTATTTTTGTGAAAATTTCAAAATTTTTGAATCACCCCTTCAAAGCTATGAATTTTGAATTTTGGGCATTTACGGCCATTTTACTTGGGTTGGGTGGATCGAGCCAAAAATTTTTTGGGGATGTTTTACATCAAGACTAACATTTTGGGTGAGTTTCAGCCCCAACGGAAAAAGTGCGGATTTCACCATCTTATTATTACAAGCTCTTTTACTGATTTGAATTAGTAAATTTTCACTGATTTGAATAGGTAAATTTTCACTGAGTTCAATCAGTCAACTAATTTTCACTGATTCAACAATCAAAATTCACTATTTGAATCAGTTATTTTTCACTGATTGGCAGAAAAATGACGCTGATTAACTAGAGAATCAATGGAATTTGACTGAATATCAGTGACTTGATTTTCTTCATTTCATCAGTAAATTTGGGCATTTTTGACTGATTCAAATCAAGAGAGTACCAAAATTATTTGATCAGAGATGATTACTCTCTCATTCTGAATCAGTGAAAATTCACCGACGAACAATCAGAATTGCAGCACAGGAAAAATCAGCCAAATTCACTGATTTTTCAGCTAAATTTATAAATTTTCCTGACTTTTCAGTGAATTTTCACCGATTTTCCAGTGATTTTTCTCACTGATTTGTTTTAGAGAAAATTTTTTCACTGATTTTCTCCTAAGCTGCAATTCTGACTGTTACTCAGTGATTTTCGATAATTTTCACCGATTCATAAATAAGAGAGTAATAAAAAATAAGAAGTACCAACACCAACACAGAAAAATCAGTAAATTTTCTGAAAAATCCAATTAAAATTGAATACCCAAGTACTTTTCAAAAAAAAATTCCATCAACTTGGGCTTCCAGCATTTTATTGATTTTTCAAAAAATTATCTACCAACATTAATTTTTATAAAAAAATTGATTTTTTCAATAATTTAATCGATTTTTAATAAATTCCAAGAATTTTCAGGTAATTCCAATGGTTTACAGAGATTTCTTGTAATTTCTACAGAACAATTTTCAGGTCAATTTGTAGCGAACTTTCACTACCTACTTCTGTAAACTCATTTCATGAATTTTTCAGCACTGTACAAAAAATATTGAATGAATTTTATCAATTTTTAGTTTCACTGATTTTCAGTAAATTTTTTATTGGCAATCCACAGTTTTTTTTTTTTGGGAGAGAGAATTTGTACCAGATTGGAGGAATTTCATCAATTCTCAATTTCACTGATTTTTAATAAATTTTTTCAATTTTTAATAATAATTTACAAATTTTTTCAGGAAACATGCACCAATCTTCAATGAATTAAATGTAAATTTTCAATAAACCAATTTCACAAATTTTCAAGCGATTTTTTTCAGTGAAGATTCCATTACTGATTTCTATATGGGAATGAGAAAGCACTCGATACACCATGTCCCCATCTACAAAAGTAGAAAGAACAGGATTACTACCGTTTCAACTTCAAACAGTGGTCATTTCACTTTTTATCATCACTTATCCAGACATTTCGTCATTTTCAATTTCTTCCCCGTCTTAACCCTTCTCCAACCCAGACCATAATCCTAATCTAATTAAATTACACTTCATACCCAACTAATTCTCACACAATTTCCAAGAAAAAAAAAATCAATTTCGCAAAACCAAAGGTGACATTAAAAATTATTCTCCTCGGTTGTAATAAAAATCCAACGTAACTAGATAGCACATGCATATCGACTTTAAAAATCGGAACGAATCCAAAACACAGAAAAAATTGCAACGAGTTTTCCAAGAATAATTCCGAATGTTGTGCATAAATGCAACTCTAATGTCTACATTTTAGTACTTATTTGGTATTACCCAACGAATAATAAGAACTCTGTATTCGAGTAATTTAACCAAAACTGAAAATTAACCACGTAATTTACAACCGGAATATAATTATGAACTTTTGAGAGTACGTATATGAAGTACGAACATAAAAACTAAAATAATGAATTTTGTTATTGTACGCAGTCATTTCTCAACAAATGTTTAACCGAGAGGTAATAATTCGACAAATAGGCAACTTACACGAGTTTCCCTCAAGTATTTCAGCCAAAAAAATCCATCTAAATCAGACAAATTAATCAAATATCAACGAAATGAAATTTCCATCATTTACCATTCCTAAAAAAAAAAACTTCCAAACAGAATCACATCGTCGATTCCCACTCATCCAATAAAAATTTGCTTTTCAGAATACTCTCCATCGTTTAAAATTTAATATCAAACTTTTTAATACCAAAAAACCGCACCGAGAATCTCATTTACGATAAAAAATTATAAAAATATTACAAAAACAACTTCAAAAGAAGAAAATAAAAGAAAAAAACCTCGCACACTTCATTCTTTGATTTTTTTATAACGCCCTAGATGGATAAAAATAATGGCACAAGGTATACTGAAAATAGGTGCACAACCCTTCAACTCGAGCCAATAATAGCTGTTCAAACAGAATAAAAGAAAATAACCGGTATTGTTAACCTAAATGTACCCAGGTCGAATATTCGATACTTGACGAATTAGGCTACCTTGGATACAAGTATTTTTTTACGAAAAATAAACAATTTCTACTTAATATGTTCTAGATGGGTTTACTAGAATCCATACAACTAAACCGATTTTTATTGCAAGTTTATAAGGATTCGTTGATGATTATATCTTTCGGACAAATTCTCACCTTACAAATCGATAACGTACCAAATGCTATTTCGTTTCCAACATTTGTGATTAAGTCGACTCGGCGAATCTACGTTTTGCACGTCGACGTCACCATTTTATAATAGAACCTTTTTCCAGTTTCGCAGATACATTTGGGAAAAAGATGGCGAGAAATTCAGCCCAAAAGAAATTTCCGAGAGGAAAGAAAAAAGACGAAAGAATTTTGTCGAGTATGGCACACAACTCATTCGCCATTATTATGCCATTAACCCCGGAAAATTTCCAAACTTGGTTTTCATCCATTTCACAATAGGATCAATTCGTTCGACGGCGTCTTTTGTCTTATTTTCACTATTGATACGACAATTTCGCGTCCGCAGAAACGCTATTACATAAAAATTCATAAATAATTTCATTTCGATTCGAATATCGTCGGTCTTGGCGGGTTTTCGAGAGCGTACTAAATCGATAAGAAATACTACTTGAGACGATTTCAAAACGTCTGTTTTCCAAGCTGTTATTTTAAGTATATGACGATAAATTAGTCATATTTTTCGCACCCCCCAAGTAAACCGCTACGAGAATTTTTCGGCTGGTTCGTGTATAGGCAATTAACGTAAAGGCTTTCGCATGTATTATATAATTATCGAGTAAATAACTCCACGTTTACGTTCCAAGACCGAAATAGCAGGTAGCCATGAATAGAATATTTAATCAATTTTTCGAAGTACGATAAATACCTCTGCTCGTGTTAATAAGTTGGGTAGATATATTTTTCTCTCTCTTTTTTTTTTAAAACAAATTTCTGAATTTTTTTTTAGAAAAAAGTTGACGTCAAAAATTCAATTTTGAAAATTGAAATCAGGGATCAGTGGTTTTTTCTTTTCTCATTTTTTTTTTTTTTTACAAATTTCTGAATTTTTTTTTAAAAAGTTGACGTCAAAAATTCAATTTTGAAAATTGAAATCAGGGATCAGTGATTTTTTCAATTTCCGCAAAAAAATGAATTAATCGAAAAATTCATTATCTGAAAAATCGATTTTTTACGAGTAAGTACTTTAATTTAATATTTAGAAACCCTGAATATAATCTACCAATGGAAACCCAAAGTAGAAACGAATGAATAAAAATGATACGGGATGTCACAGGCGATTATATCGAATAAGATTCATTGTTTCCAGCTGTTATTGCTAATTGAATTCGCGTTCATCGAAGGTATTTATAGTTAATCCCTACCAATAATTTTTTTTTCATTATTAATGATTCGAGTGAAATTTCATCGATAAAAATTGAACCGATGAATACGACGAAGTTGAAAAATCGTTACGTATGGTTTTTTTGTTACATTCGAATTTCTAAAAATGTATTCCCAAATCGAAAGTTTTTAATACTCGGAAGTGTTGATATTCAGCTATTACAAGCCAATCGTAAATCTTCCACAGATAGAAGTACTGAGAAAGAGAAAATTTATTTCAAAAACCAGGAGGTATTTTAAATCAATAAAATATCAATTCGAGATATAAAATGCATCGAGACATTGGTTCGAAGTGTAAAGAAGTACATAAAAAACCAAATTAACAAGAATAGATAGGTAGGTCAAATAAAAAAGCTTCTCCAATACATCGTATTTCTCACATACATGGACATTCATCAAATTAATGATCTCAATAGAGTTGGACACGACTCGAAAGGTATACACATCTCGAGGGAAAGCAAAAGATTGATTATATGTATAAGGTATCTTCAACTTAAAAAATTTAACAAAATATTTTCAAGATCTACTTCGATAAAAAAATTCTAAAAAATGATCGAAAATAGAAATGCAGTTTATTTGGATACCTGGCAATTATTCGAATGAATTTTTGTATAGTTCAAAAATTTGAAAAGGACTACAACCGAATTTTATAACAAAAAATTTGAAAAGTTCAAACTCAGAAATGAATAAATCCGAAAATTCAAATTCACAGAGAATAAAAATCATTAAAAATAATCCTAATTCTTTTTTTAGGAATTTTTCTACTTTAAATGAACCAACCTTATTAGCCTTTTTTATACTCGAAAAGTCATTCTGTTTTCAAAATCAATAATTCATTTCATTGTGTTTATTCTTTGAATAATTTAAATACTTCAGAAAAATTATGATTTTTAAATCTCGTTGAATAAAATTTCCCTTCAGCAAAAACAACAATAATAAAAGCTCGAAATTTAAAATTAGAGAAACTGGATCTTTCTCCTCAAGCAAGTGGCCTTGATCGTCGTATAATTTTGTAGGAAATTTTACAGAACGCCACTTTTTTCAAAAATAATTTTCCCTTACTTTATTAGGTTTCTCAAACAAATTTTTTCTATTCTTTTAGACAATACAAAAAGAACTTATATAAAAACAAAAATCCATTTATGTTTGAATCGAAATTAGATTGCAACTAAATCGGGGCAGGGGGAGCTGAGAGCTGAGAGAAAGATGAAAATTGTATTCATTTTTTCTGAAGAAGAAGGCATTCAAATTGGTTGAAAATTGACTTCTACTGTGACCAGGATTAAAAATTTCACAAAATGGAAACGAAGCAGATAATTTGGACTCAGAATTATCAAGTTTGTTGAACCAAAGGAAGAGACGAAGGTACAATTTTTTGGAAATCGAATTTCCCGTCCTAAAAAAAATCCATTTCTTGATAATTTTCGATGTTTTAAAAAATCCACAACTTTGAGGCAAAAATTCCAAAATCTCGTAACTAATCCTGATTTATAAAACTCCCTGAAAACTGAAATTCCTAGAAAGTGGCAATAATTTTCATTTTTTACGATAAAAAAGTGAAAAATTTCTCAACTTTACAACTTGCATCAAAAATTTTAAAATTAGCGCATTTTTCAAACACTTCATACTCATTATTCGCATAAAATTTGTAAAAAAAATACAAAATTTCATCTACAAGTATTTTACGAATCGATCAATTGAAGCTTTATTTTCACGATTTTAAATATTTTATGGTAGCGTGACTTCTCTTTTCAATGAATAGAAATCTGGGAAAAGGGATACGCTCACCAAGTTCAAATAACGTACCTCATCAATGATTCAAGAATCCACGAAAATCGACAAAAAAGAGCCCAAAATATACGACAAAGTCAACAATTGAACAATTAATTGAAAATTTGCAATCAATCAGCTGTCCAAGTCGGTCACACCCTGTCATATTTCATTCCACTATTTCTATTTGCCATGTGTTCAGGGCAGTACCGATCGGGTTGAAGAAACTAGCTGTACCGAGCATGCCTTCTTAAAAATTGGCAAAATCAAACTCTACCGATTTATTCTTAGAAAAGTAAATCAGTAAATCCTACAATGTTGGTTGAAAAAAATATTACCCAGAAAGCTATTGATCTAGACAAAGATTTTAGAGAGGAGGGCATGAAACTTTTGATTTTCAATATTTTAATTTCTCTGAAGAGGAAGCGGAGGAGAGGGGGTGAAGGGATGAAACAAATAGATAGGTAGCAACATTATCAATTTGAAAAAATTAAAATAACCAAATGAAACAATTACATTATTTGTAACAGAATTTTCCAAAATATTTACGAAGAAATTTGAAAAACTAGATCAAAATTGTCAGGAAAAATTACTTTTGGGACGCAAAAAAATGACAAATATTATAACCTATTAAAAAACGTCTGCAAACATTTTCGACTATTTAGGAGGAGAAAATACATCCCGTCCTTAGCTGAATCCCTGTTTTCTTACAATCAAGCCAGACAGTCATTCGAAAAAAATTTTCCAATTACAAATTCAGAATATTACTTCATTATTTGGTTAAAATGAAGAAAAATTCTGCTGAAAAGGTAACTCAGTATCAATACTAATTCATTCACAAAAATGAAAATCTTTCGGACTGAAAAAAGTTCAATGCTTACCCATTGCCTGGAAGACAAGGGTTTGCAAAGAAAGGAGCTTATAAAGGCACGAAAAAAATATAGTAATTTTTTGTGAAAATTGCTACCCTTGATATATGTAAATCGACAGTTCCATAAAGAATTGCTACTTGTTAGAAAAAATAATTTAAAATTTTAGTAACAGTGGATATTTTTGGTTAGATTTGCTTTTTTCATGGGTAAAATGATTTTTTTTATGGTAATTCTTTCCATTTCTATTTTCTAGTAAAAATTTTCTTTGACTGGCAGAAATTCAAATTTCAAAGAAAAATTTCTTTTTTTTCACCAAAAATTCTCAAAAATCAAAAATTTTGCAGCTACCGAGCCAAGTTGAATCAAGCTCAGTGAAGTCATACCCAGCCAACCAAAGCCAAACTCGACGTGATTTTCATCAAAAATGATAATTTATACTTGGAAATCTGTACTTCAATTTTTTTTCAACATTTAATCTTTAGAATGAATATCTGAGTGAGTTTCTTATCATAATCAGTAATCACATATTATTTTGGCTATCAAAAAAAAATGCCAAGAAAACTACAAAAAAAATTGGATTTTTTCCCCTGAATTTCAGTCAAATTTTGCACTTTTTTCGTACCTACTGTTAGGTTTATTCATAAAATTTCGAACTTTTTAGGATTATCAAGATTTCCATACCCAAAAAACGATTTGAGGACTTAAAAAACTGAAATTTCCTCATTTTCTCAACATTTCTGTCATTATTGGGGAATCAGGACACCTGTCCATGAACTACACAATTTAGAAGCGTATTCGAGATGGGAGGGGGTGCTAGACCTTCTTAAGGAAAGAAATTTTAGAAAAATTATAAAATTTTTCGTTTAAACCTTTTTTTGGGAGGGGGAAATATTCCTCGCTTCTTTGAAGCATTTTTTTTCAAATTTCAAAACCAAAAATTCGTAGATTTTTCGTCATAAAAAACTATACCTTCATATTTTCCCAGCTGCATACTCCAAATTCACGAAGAATATACTTCCTACCCTCAAATTGAATCTTCACCTCCATTTTCAGCCACTTTGTAACCCAATCTCCAACCAAAATCACTCCAAAATTTCCAACGTTCAAAATATAAAATTCAACTTCTGAAAAACCTTCGAGCACCAAGAAAAGACGTACCAAAAAAGGGTAAAAAACCTCCGGTACACCAATTTAAACCACTTGCCAGCTTCAACGGGGAACATAAAGCCATTTCCAAAAACTTTGGAACTAGGATTACCAAAACTTCCGTTTACCTTTCGCCTTCGCGCGCTTACGTTCGCTCGGAAAATTCACCCTGCTAAAATAACTATTTCTCGAGTTTTATTCATCGAAAAACCTGATTCGAAATAAACGACTTGTACGTTTACCGTTCTCAGGCAACGAGACGACCAACAAACTTCCAAGTTGCATTTACCATATTATACCATTACCCATGTACACAACATACATAAGTAATTACGTAGACATTCCAAGTTACATGAAAATTCACTATAACGTAATTATATTCCTATATCCGAAAAATTTCAAAACCCAGAGATAACCTAGGTCTAGGGAGCAGGGAGCTACCTGACACGAAAAATAAACACCCAAGAGGTTTTTCTACTTACTGAGAACACATGTTGATAAGATCTTTATCAGTGGTATTTTGGCCGAGTCCACGAATATACAAATTGGTTTTCGATAATTCGTTTTCAGCTCCGTTTTTGATGCTATTGGTTCCACCATTGGATCCACTGACACCGCTGGTCGATCCACCGTTGGCGCTGGTGGCGCACGATGAATTTGCATTGGTATGAGACGTGGACATCGCGCCACCTTGAGAACTAGAACTGCTATTGGTATTAGCTGGTGAAGTCGCCGAGTTCACTCTTTGCTGAAATCACACAACCATAAAAACCCAACAATTACGATAACGACAAAATGCAAATCCGACTATATAATAATCTGGTACAACCAACGACTATTTTTACTCTTTTTTTCCCCTTCTTCCTCGACATGCCGTAACAGCATACTGATAAGGAGAGCATTATCGAGCCAGAGCTCTGGCTCTTTCGGATAACTATTTCATACGTCTGCAGATTTAAATTTAATCTCGTTCGAATGAGTATCTCGCGTTTTACGTACGAATGACAAATGAGCTGATTTGGGTCTTTTCAAACTATACCCTTTTTGATATTGGTACACTTGCCTAGCAGCCCCATTTATAAATTTCATTCGGCTGATGCACTAAAATACGAATAATTTTTCTTATATTCTGTATTATTACAGAAATGGTTTATTTAGAGTTATATTTTCACCTACACCTTTTGTGTTATTCGGTATTGGATTTTTTTCTTATTTTTTCATCACAATAGGAACATCGTAGCTCATGCTTTTTTTTTACCCAACCGACGCGTCAAGGAAATGTTTCATTATTACGATATTGATTTTTTATATTCGTAGCCCAGTCTCTGATTTCGAATAAAACCACATGTGATTGCGAATTTATAACCGAGTTACGTTCACCGGGCGCCTTTTTCCATTCTCGCCAGCCCGTCGAGAGAAAAACTTGTCTCCGCAGACGAGGGTGAACTTTTCCGACCAAATCAACAAGTTCGAGTATGAAAATTGGAAACCAGTTCACGCAGGCGTCTTGGATCGTGTTCAGGGCTCGGCGAAATTACATTTTAATACGGCCATAAAATCAATTTCGTACGAAATATTAAAGCAAAAGGCGGTTTAATGTTTCTAAATGGATGTTTTCATTAAATATAGTCGTCGACAATAAATCTATTTCGGCTCGTTTTGCCGGCACAGATACATTATGCGCAATCTAGACCAAAAGCAGCGTCTTGCTAAGGCCAACAAATTTGATTTCCTCTTCTCTCCGGCTCTCTCGGAAATATCAAATGGAAAACCGATACCATGGTGGAATATTCCGATACGAATACTATTATACAATACGAAATTTCATATATTAAAGGCTTTATGATATTTCACTTACAGTACATCACAACGTAGATATTAAATCCACCAGCTACCTAATCCTCTCTCGAGCTCGTATCGTTGCAATTTTAAAATCTCTACCGGAATATCCACCGAATCGATGGCAAATAACGTGACAGCGAAGAGGAAATTCTTTCGTAAATCAATGCAGAAAATGATACGAAAATCGAAAAATATCTAGCATCGATTTGAAAAATATTCGTACCTGAAATCGTCCAACGATTCGATCCAAGTCTCGGTCGGGTCTCGAGTCGATAATGATTTCAAATCTATGCATGTATTCTGTCTTCGATAATTTCCATAATAATTGCGATTTTCGAACCAGCGATACGATTATTAACACATCATCAATGAAGGTTTTTTCGGAAATTAGATAACAAAAATAAGTCGCGCACAACTTACATTTTGTAGGGTTGAGAAACGCTTAAGATAGTACGATTTACTAATACCGAACGATGGTAAAAACGACGAGAAATTTGAGTAATACATTTAAAAAAAGGTCACGTAATTATTTCTAGATGAAAAATTAATAACCAATGTAAATATTTTCATTTTGATGGGATTTCCTTTTTCTTTTTTGTTTATGTTGTATGGTTGTCAAATATAGATGTAGAGAATGTAACTGGATAACTGGCCGGATGGAAAACCAGTCTCGAGTCTTCCCCACTCCTTCCGCCAGTTTATGATTTTCTTGGACGTGGACGGTGTACCGAATCCGAAACCGAATGATTGGCGAGTTTTTTTAATTTTTAATAAAAATTCATGTTGATAGTAAATTTTTGTTTTGTAATTAGAATTTAATAAAATGAAACTTGGCCATTTTTCATGGAAAATCAATTTTTTTCGAAGCATAATCTAGGTAGGAAGGGTATTATTTTTTATTTTTTTATATCCTTGACCTACTTTTTTTCATTTGAATACAAAATATTATTGTTTGGTAGAAATTTCATTGTTTTCAATTTCAATATTTTCAATCTCTTTGGTAGTGGTTCATTTTCATATATTTTTTTAAAATAATTATTTACTGACCATAGTTTTTTTTTTCAAAAAAAAAAAAAAACATACAAAAACTTTTACATAAAAATTGGCTGCCAGTGAAAGAAGAGTAAAAGCAAACCTTTCAATTTTAATTATGCTGACCGAGCTTGTGAGTTATTGGAGAATTTTTTTCAAGTTTTAATGCAACCATGAATTTACTTTCATACTAAACTCAAGAAATTAAAAAAATAAGTTCAAAAAAACCAAGATTCCAAAGCCCAAGAATGAAATAGTCGAAAAAATAGTCATCAAAAACCCATTTCTTCCATCAAATTGGTTAACAAAACGTTTGTGAGGGAAAATTTTTTACCTCTTGAAACATATTTTCCTAATATAAGTACAACAATGTCGACAATTTCAATTTGAATTTGTTGAAAAATATGCCATCAGTTCAGAACGAATTTGAGTATTTTAAAAGATCTTGAGATGTTGTCAAACTCGGAAATTGAAAAATAGAAACTCTCATTACCCAACAATTTTCACATGCTTTACTTATCGCAGAGAAATTTTTCATTAAAAAAAAATCTATAAGGATCTTTTGATGAGAAACAAAACTCATATTTTCATTGGATCATATTGAAATGATCTGCTTGCTATTCCATAATAAAAAAAAATCGCACAAAAGGTTCAAAGGGAATAATTTCATTGAAAAATTTCTGTTTTTGTTTTTGAAATTTTCAAGAGGGTTTATTTATTTATTTATTTATTGGTTCTGTTTTTTTTTTTCTAAATGAACTTCTTTTTTGAAATAGGTAATGAACTCGTTCTTGAAAACAAAACAAAAAAAATGATGAAAAAACTGAGAAAATTTTTCAAAAAAAATTTTTTCTTGTTTTTTTTTGGAAAAAATTCATTTTTTTTTTTAGTGAAAATGACTCAGTGAAAAAAAAACACGATCTAAATAATAATTTTGTTGGGTTTCGTTTTTTCTCATTTTTGGTCTTCCGAGGCGAAATTCTACAATTATTCTCATCGAGAATTTGAAAATCACAAATCTTTTTTTTGAACCCATAGGAAAAAATTGAAACTCGAACCTTTAAAAATTTCATTTTAAAAAGTTGATCTAAGTATTTTTCTCTTTTAAAATCAAAAATAATTCAAATTATTTTTATTCCAGTTTTTTTTCATTTTCCTCCCAAAAAACTTTTTTTTCATCTTCGTTTCATTTTTCGCAACACTTGATTGCAGTAGGTAAAAATTCGACTCACTTCACCACAAGATCGAAAAAATGACACCCCACCTCAATCCTTCCCATCTAACCATCAAGAATCCATTACTGTTTATCATCAGCACCTATTACAGTATTACAGCACATTAGGCAGCATTTAAATTTAGAAAAGATTAGAGCTTCTTTAATTTAGAAAATAATTAGGTAATTAATCTAATAAGCACAATATCGATACCTTCAAAAGAAATTTGAATAAGTGCTTTCGTATCTACTGGTGTTAAAATTCCCCAAAAATGTTTTCATCAACTTCGAAGGTCGATGAAAATAGGTACGTGTACCTGCGTAATGTATTACGTGGTCTTAATTAATCACAAAGTTTCGCTACGGTACAAAATTTTTACAAAAATCTTATACCATCGTCTGAATTCATTATTCATATTTCAGGCTCATTCAGATGTTCATTTCGAATCGAGCAACTTCACTCGAGAAATTAACGTGCCTCTATGTTTTACTAGCTTTACTTTAACGACAAAAAGCTTCAAAATTACAAACTTGGTTTACATGCGGGCAGTTCTCAAGTACCCTGTTGTGTCAAAATATGATGAAAGTTGTGAGACGAGAAGGTACAATGTGGGAAGACGTATTAGGTAGGTGTAGGTACCATTTAAAAACAACGTAGCAACTTTTCCTACCAAGTATTTGAAAAAAATTAAAAAGTTTAACGGATGAAACAAACGAATGAATGTGGGCGTGGAATTAAAAATCTTACACAATTAGTAAAGTACTTATAATATTTTAACAAAATGATAAATAGATTGAAATTTCAATTCATTATTTTTTTACATCCATTTTTTTTGCCTTGAATTTTATCAATCATTCTTTTTCCTCCAAAGAAAATCTGAAAAAAAATGATGAAAATAGCCCAAATTTTTAAGCTGACTACATCAAAATTTGAAATTACATTTTTCTAAGCTTTTCCCAACATCGTCAATTCGCGTCATCAAAACCGAAGGCCAGAAAAAATACCCCAATTTCTACAAAAATCATAATTTTATCAATTTTTTAAACGAACACTAAAAAAATGTCTTTCTCTTCACAAACGCAGACAAGGATTTGCGGTCTCTTGATGTAAATTTCGAAGTATTTTATTTTCCCACGAGACCTTTATAAAGTTCTCAAGTAATACGATACCATTTCGTTGTATCAAGTAACTTTCTTATCGCTCAAAAGAAAAAAATTATTTATCGTGGAAAAAAATATACGAGAATTGCAGAAAGAATTTTTCGCCGTAAGCAGTGGCGTAGCCAGAAGAGTCCGAAAGGGGGGGGTCTGGGTCGGAAGCTTTTTTTGGGTGGCTGTAAAATGAGTACAGAGACTTGAAAAACGAGTAATTTTTTGGGAGGGGGAAGAGGGAGGGGGTAAAAATGACCCTTTTTTACACTTTAGTTTTAAACAGTCCTTATACGCCCGAGCGTAGCGAGGGTAAAGCTTCGAAAAAATTGGATATTCAATGCCCAAAAAAGGCATTTCTGAATGATTTTGTTAATGCCCGAGCGAAGCGAGGGCGAAGGTTTGATAAAATTAGATTTTTTAATGTCTAAAAAATACATTTTTTACAAAAATTCTTGACCTCAAGGGGGGGGTCCAGACCCCCAAAACCCCCCCCTTGGCTACGCCTCTGGCCGTAAGTACGCGGCATTTCGCGATAAGAAAAATAGGTACATTAAGATGGAATGAATATTATAAAGTTATCTGATTGACTGTACAAATATAAATGACTAATACAATAAATTATACGTTTGTGAGATGCTGATGAAAATTATCCAAAAACATAACTCATTCGATAGGTATTCATTCGTATTCAGAATTGACAATCAACTGACCTATTCTTTATGAAAATAGCTAATTGCCTATCTCATCTACAAACTGGAAAAATCATATAAAACTCGTAAGAGGCAAAGTAGAATTTTTACGGTAAATCAAACCGATAATTATGAAAAGCACTCCAAACGGTGTTTTACTGTTTTACAGCAGAAACTTCATGTATCCTATGATCTGTTTGTGTTCTTAATTATAATACGAAAGTACTCAACATATGTAATGCGAGTAATTATAATAATCATCTAGAGATAAAATCGTTCATTTCTTTATGATATGATATTTTCCACATTAAAATTACAGTTTGACGATTGAATAGAATCTTGATTAAGTAAATTATCATTCTATCTCGTGCACTCACATCCAAAGTCAAGGTTTGCTTGGATATAATATCAAAAAAAAATTTAACCTCATTTTTTTCATTAAAAACTTCAATACTTCAGTGTTTTCAAATTTTTTTGATCAGTGATTTCAATAATTTACGTATTTTTAGTAATATTTTAGTAGTGAAATTAGTTAAATCATCGGCAATTCGCAGTAACTTAACGGTAATTCTCGGTAAATACCGGTAATTCTGCATTGTTATTCGATATTTTTCGACACTTTACTGTAAATACGCAATAATAATAGTTATTTACAGTAATTACGCGGTAATTACGGTAATTTTTAAGAATATGGTAATTACTAATAATTTTCAGTAACAATGGGTAATTTACGGTAAAAGTAACAGCTACTCATATTTCATCATGAATTATTTGAAATTACATAGGAAATGTAGTGACCAGGTAATCATTTCACTAATTATTACCAGGCAGACGTCAAAATAATCTCAAAATTGCAGTCAACTGTTGGCACGTTAATTTATAGAAATTTCACTGTTTCTAATTCACTGAGATTTTGACTTTGAGTTATCATCTGCAATTTATTGTTGTTTGATATTTTACGGTAATCTTTAGTAATTATCGATAAATACGGGAATTTTGAGTAATTAACTGTAATATTCAGTAATTTTGGGTAATTTACGGTAAAATTGGGTAATTACCGGTAATTTAGGATGATTACTATCGGTCATCTACAGTAATATTGGATAATTTCCGGTAATATTGAGTAATTTACGGTAATATTTCGTAATTTACGGTAATGTTGGGTAATTGACGGTAATTTCAGGTAGTTTGTAATTTACGGTAATATCAAGCAATTTACGGTAAAATTGTGTAATTACCGGTAATTTAGGATAATGTAGAGTAATTGATTACTATAGGTCATCTACAGTGATATTGGATAATTTCCGGTAATATTGAGTAATTTACGGTAATATTTCGTAATTTACGGTAATACTGAGTAATTCACGGAAATATTTCGTAATTTACGGTAATGTTGGGTAACTGATGGTAATTTCAGGTAATTTGTAATTTAGGGTAATATCAAGTAATCTACGGTAATATCAAGTAATTTACGGTAATATCGAGTAATTTACGGTAATATCGAGTAATTTACGGTAATATCGAGTAATTTACGGTAATGTCGAGTAATTTACGGTAATATCAAGTAATTTACGGTAATAACAAGTAATTTACGGTAATAACAAGTAATTTACGGTAATATTTCATCATTTACGGTAATATTTGGTAATTTGCGGTAATGTTGGGTAACTGACGGTAATTTCAGGTAATTTGTAATTTACGGTAATATCAAGTAATTTGCGGTAATATTTGGTAATTTACGGTAATGTTGGGTAATTGACGGTAATTTCAGGTAATTTGGTGTTTGAACGACACTTTGGGACAGTTATCGGTGATTCATGACTTTTCATGCTTCAAGATGATTTTAATCAAAATCCAACAATTCCGCATCCACTTTTGAACACCTCGAATCAAAACAAATGGAACTCTCGCGAATAATATTACATCCACGCATCACTTCACGAATGTTACGAAAAATTACCCACTCCTAAATTCAAATCGACCCAACAAATACCTAACGTTTTACATATTCAGTGCACCGCTGCACAAAGCCATCTCCTTAATGCATCAACGCGAAGATGGAAGAGCGCTCGAATCGTTTATTAAAAATGGTTCTCGCGGGCTAATTATTTATTATATCATCGCTTAAATTCCATCCGCCACACATCATAAACTTTTATCAAATAAATGATAACGGTTTATAACAACGTTGACCTTGAATTAATACATATATAATCATCAGAGTTTGCAAATACACGCGCAGCACAAATGTGTGTAAAGTGTGTATACATACAACACTTACCAGCGAAATATTTGAAACCTGTAAACTTGTCGATTTATATAGGCAGTAGGTACGCGTTCGCCGGAGTTACCTTCAATCGGTCGGCTACCTTTTTTCCTCTCTGTTTCACTCCTTTTGATTTCTCATTTACGCGTCAATGTCATTTAATAAAATAGAAACACGAATAATACCGCAACCGGTGCAGTATCCAAGTATTTAAACAACCGTGCCGATATTATTGATAAGCAATAATTATTTAATAAAAAATTTTCAACAGCGTAACCAAAACATTTGTGTGCAAGTTTGGTAAAAAAAAAAAATCGACGAATTCTTTAATAAAACTCTTATCTCCAGACACTCTAAAAATATGGTTTTATCATAAAAATATTATTTTTATACCGTCTATGATTTGAGTGCACCATAATGAAAATTTCGAAATAATAAAGACAAACTTTTCCAAAAATACATCGGTCAATTTAAATACCAGATATAATTTTCAAAATGGCACCGAAATTTTTGAAATTCAGCAACATTCAAGTAAAAACTTATCAAAGCTATTAAAAGATATCGTTTTATCATTACTGAAATAAATTTTGGGTGCTTTTAATCAACGTCCAACTCGTTAGAAATTGAATTTCCAAGATCAAAAAGTACCAAATGAATGAAATTTCCACCAAAGATGAAAAAAACCTTTCCATAATAACCCAGCTCGACTCGAATCGACGAAATGGTGAAATTTTTTTCCAAAACGGGTACAGCCACGAATTTCTTTCCAAGGTCACGTGAGCAATTTTTCCTCAAGGTAGACGACCGCGCAACAACTCCGAGAATCGAGAAAATTGCAAATTTATTTTCCGGTAAGTCCTCGCGAATATTTAATGCCTATTTTTATCCTAAAAATACCTCGGTAGGCAACATGAGAGCGTATAAAAATCCACCCACGTAGGTATCTTTTTGATGGAAAAACAGCGACAAACGAGCCAGGGTTTCGAATCGAATTTCACATACGATGAGGCGTAGACATAAAACGCCACCAAATACGTACGATTACGTTGTTTGAAATAATTATCAAAATTTCGCCTTAGGCATTGAAGACTAAAATAATAGAAGAGCGAGGTTATACAAGATGAAGCGCTTAGCTTTTCAAGTATAATGCTACGCGTACACGATGCCAACTTGGAAGATAATTAAGAAACGCGCATTTGATCGTTTTTTTTTTTTCATCTAACCTATTCTGTCGGATAATAATACTCGAGTACATCGACATCTGATTTCATTTATCTATTTTCGTGTAAAATTACCCATTCCCGGCCCGCAACCCGCGCACATCTGGCGTCGAACGAATACAAGAATATATTTCTTTTCTTTTCATACGAAAATCAATATTGTCTTCGTGGAAATCGCCCAGATTTTTTTTTCCAATCACGTGTTTTCACTATAACATAATGAAATAAGCTAAGCATTTCGAATCAAAATACGGTTACATACGAATGCATAAGAAGAAAAACACATGGCATGGTAACGCTTACAAATACGAACGTATAGCTGATTGATGGATCAAGGTCAAAATTAATTTCATAAGAAAGCGCATGCTTTCGATGTTCTATTTTCAAGTGCGTGTATAAGTTAGTACACTTTACAAATGCAACCCATCTTACCTCTTCTACTACTTCACGTGTACTTATTTATAATTCACAATTTGGAAACTTTTCTTTAATTTTTTCTTCTCCAGCCTGCGAAAAATATACGTTTGAAATTTTTTCCGACACTGCTGCATTTTCTAAATACAAAATGGTAACAATAGAAACGACGGAAAAAACCAGCTACTTGATAAATAGCAACGATAGACTTCGGAGAACTCAATATTGTTCGTAAACTCGTTAAAATTTCGCGAAAATCGCAATTTTTGCTTACTTTTCGAAACCGATAACTAAAACGATCTTTTTTATTGGTACCAAATTTCGAGCTTTCAAGCGAACGTTTCGATATCTTAATTTCAAACCTAAGTAATCGAGCAGGCTTGGAAAATTTTTTATACCGTACGTAACATTATCAGCACTGAAAAAAATGTCTCGTTGAGGAAAAAAAACATACCCACGCCTACGTAACGTATCGAGAAAAAAATTTTCCAAAGTCGTTAAAAATAATACGAGTTGTTTTTTTCTCCATTGCTGCGTGAAAACCCAAAAAAAACACTTTGGTTTGAATACAAGCAAGACAATTTTACAGTATAATTCTTCTTGTATCCTCTTAATACACGTATTAAGCTCGAGTGAGGTCGGAGGTTATTCAGTTAATGGCTCGTATAAAAGAATTCGCGAATTTTACCAACTTCGTAGTGAAATTTTTTTTTTAAAATGAAAATTTATTTTTTTAGGTGCTTTTTTTCCAAAGTATTCAATTTTATTAAATACCAACAAATCTTGTAGCAAGCGCGAGAAAAAGTTTTGGGCGCGTTGAAAAATGCTTTTAAACCTTCCAACTTGATGACTCGAAGATATCAGATCAGTATTCGAGAAATATTTCAAAGGAAGTTGAGATTGATTTTTTTCTCGTTTGGAGCGAGGATATAATGGGAAGTGGGAAGATGAAGGGGAATTTTTCCCACGCCAGTGGTCGAAAATGATTTGTAAAATGGTGAAATAAGAATAATAATGGGTATTTTTTTTCTCAAACGTATAATTCTTATAAAACATATTCTTGCTTGTTTTCATTGAAAATTTTTACAATTTGAAAAGGAATATGAAAAAACACGCCATTTTATTCAATTACTTATCGCCCGAATTTCTTTTAAAAAAAGTCATTTTGAATTTTTTAGATAGAAAAATTTCCCAAAAACGTGATATTAAATTTAGTTAAGAAAATTAAGGTGAAAATAATTCTCAACATTTCAACGCTCAGAAAATCCAGTGTTGACTGCGTTCAGTTCGAGTGCGAGCAAAATTTATTATTTTTCGTCATCTCCTTATATTACCTCTGTTTTCATATCCCTTTTCTGGTGAAATGAAAACGAATGAATAATATTGAAATGTGTGGTAAATTATGTTTTTTCTTTTAAAAAATTATACTATTATTATTTCAATTTTTAATAAGAAGGTAAAATGATTGGAAAATTTCGTGAAAATCAGCAATTTTTTGAAATTCATCATATTTCAGTAAATTTCCAACTTCTCGTCCAATAATCCAATTTTTTTTGTAAATTTTCTTAAAGTTCATGGATTTTTTTTCAAAATTTGATAAATTTTAGTTATAATATAAATTATTTTCAATTTTTTTTGCAAAGTTTTACCAAAATTACAAAATTTGGCGATTTTAAATAAATTTTAAGGAGGGAGTGATTAATTTCTTTCCCTCTCATTTCGCCTCCACTGTTTGGCTGCCCCTACTCGAATAGTGTAAATTATCATTTTATTCCAAAATATAGAAGTAGAGCAGTACTGTAATAAGTAATAACAGAAAATAATTAGTCAGAAAAAATGAAAAAAAAAAATGAACTCAAAATCGCCGATTTTAAAAAAATCATCCAGCACAGGATCAGCAAGTCTTAGAAAAATAAAGACTAAATTCTAATTCAAGAACAGAACACATCACTAGAAATTACACAATTAAAGGAGGAGCTGAAAATTTGAGAAAAATAGGAGAGGGGTCAAATTTCAAATTACTCATTTTTCACTGACCTTTCAGTCAAAAATCATCAAAAATTTTTAATAAATTGAGAATTTATTAAGAAATTGGTGATTTTTGACAGAAAAATCAGCTAAAAAATTTCTATAAAAAATACTGTTAGAAAAGCAGAAAATGCGCTTTTTCAATATTTTTGCAATAAAAAAATTATTTTTCCCCAATTCAAGGAGGGGGGCTCAAGCCCTCCAAGATCTTCCCTGGGTGCGCCTATGACACACATTGAGGCAAAATTTGGCCCGATGATAAAATATGGTATTCATTTTGGGTATCTTAAGTTGATTTTCGAAGTGGCGAATTGTTCGAAAATAATTCAAATGTTATTGATATTTTTTTTTTCCGATCTTGATTTTTCATCGAAATAGTAAAATCAAGAGGTAAAAATCTAAAAATTATTTCAAGTCCTAAAATCAACTTCTCAAATCGATTGCGACCATTTTTGAATCAATCTAGAACCTCCAGTAAAAGTTGATTTTTCTCTAGCGCCCAACACAATGGAATTACTCCAAAAGACGTTCTAATCAAGTTGGATGACTGAAGGTTTGGTTCTAAGGTGTGGATTACATAAGGCAAATTTTGACTCGGAAAAGTGTAAGAAAATTGGGCAAAAGAGCTACGATAACGTGGCAATTTTGCTATTTCAAAGAGGAGAATGAGAGGCAGAAAAGGGATTTTTTTCAAACTACTCTCTGACTCTCTCATTTAGAAATCAGCGAAAACAATCAAAAACCACAGGAAATAAACAGTAAAAAATGGCAACACAATGAAATCAATGAAAAAATTTTGAAATATCAGTGAAAATTTACTGGAAAATCAAAAAAACATGCCAAATTTGCTAAAAAAACAGAAAAATTCTTTAAATTAGTGAAAATCTGCTGAAAATTAAAAAATTTTGCTGATTTTTTCCTGTGCTGCAGTTCTGACTTTTTTTTCAGTGACTTTTCATTGATTCGAAATGAGAGAGTATTTTAATGATTTGATGGAAAATTTACAGTGACGTCAATTCATCCAGAAATTAATTAAGGGAGGGGCTCAGAATTTGAGAAAAAATGAGGAGGGGGTCAAATTTCAAATTGAGTCATTTTTCACTGATATTTCAATCAAAAATCATCAATTTTTTCTGACAGAGAATTTATTGAGAATTTGGTGATTTTTGACTGAAAAATCAATCAAAAATTGTCAAGTTTTGAAACAAAAGTATCAAAATACTGCCCGAGCGAAGCGAGGGCGAAATTTTTTTGAAAAAATATACTTAGAAGAGCAAAAAAATTGACTTTTTTCTCATTTTTGAAGCGAAAAATTACTTTTTCCGGGCTCAAGGGGGGCGAGCCCCCTGAGCCCCCCTTGGGTGCGCCTATGCGTCAATTTCATCTTCAGATTAGAAATGATTTTTACGTATTTTGACTAAAAATTCAGAACTCTTCCAAACTAATGATTTTTTAGTGCTCAATAATGCCAGTTCACGTTGAAACTTTGTTTCATGTGTTTTGTTTCAAAATTACCCACCAAAATACGTTACTTTCAATATGCTTTGGTGAATACAAATTCCCCTGAATAGAAATGCAACTAAAACCAACTCGGATCAATTTTCGATATTTAATTATTTTTTCCATTTTCAGGCTTTTTGAGGTTTTTTTTGGAACCTATGTCAATTTTTTTTCAATTCATGACCCAGTAAAGAACCAATCCTCACCCAAAACAAACCTCAAAACATCTCAAACCCAAAAGAAAACCCCAACCACTTCATCTTCTTTACACCAAAATGTCCAAAAATCCACCGACCATCAGCTTCAAACAAATCACACAACTTGGACAAAAAACTGCATATCCACCAACATTTCCCACTTTTCCCATTATTTCGCGTACAAACGTCCGAAAAACAAATACCACGCATTCCACTTCCAGCATCAGCTTCGGAATTACTCGAACAATGTAACGTACTGTACTTCTATTTCCACATAAAAATCTTGACCATGTCCTTATTATCCTATCTATGTTGCGCGCAATAATGGTCCACGATTTCACGACGAATACCTCACCACAGTGCACGAGTGAAGAAAAAAAAAATCCTCAATGTCGATGACCTGTCATATTGGCGAGTAAGTACTTCATCATGTGTATAAAATTTAACAATACGGAAAAGTAAATTAATAAGGCTTTACATTTCAAGGTTATCTGTAAACAATATTGTAATAAACGTGTATTCGTGAGTAGTAGGGCGATCACAATTAACTCGTGGCTGATGGTGCGGTGTCGATGTCGGCAGCGAGAAGTCAAACACATGACAGAATGAACAACGTATGGGTATGGTGTGCTTATGGATACATTATAACGACACAACATTCTTTTGTGAAAGTAAAATACTTAATTAGTATATCGGGCCATTGTACGGATACGTGTAAAAAAATCCACGTACCTGGATCGAGTTTTCGTCTAGCTAGGATCGTGGATTAAATTTCATTCAAATTTTTCAAACTATGGAATGTCCATAAATAATCCTTCGCCGAAGAATTTCTCAATTTCCACAATACCCTTTTTTTTTCAAATTCGTCCCCAATGGGTACGATTTTATCAAACGTGTTATCTTTCTAAACGGAAATTTTTTATCGCCAATAATCACAATTTTACACCCACTATTCGTCATTTCCAGAAACGCCTCCGTAATATAAATATTTTATTATCTCATAAGGGAATAGAACAATCGCATGACATTTCCAATAACCTTAAAATAAACTCGAAAACAAACGCCACGTTGCTGCGTGGCGTTGTTGATTTATTATTTTTATTTTTTCTTCTCCATTTTTCAGCATTGCTAATCAAATCTGTCACCGAATTTGTTGATACACCCTATTGGGTTTTGGTAATAATAGGCAAACCATATTTTTCTAATCGAATAAACGAGATACGTACGAGTACGTGTGACTTATTTCGTATCTGGTGCCGTGGCACGTGCGATAATGCGATATTCGTATAAGGGAAAATCAATGCGATAGATTTTTTGCTGACGCTGTAGAATAGCAAATGGTTACGATTTCATCAAAACATATTTGAAATTGTCGCCAAGTTTCGGAATAATTTCTAATTACCGATGAAAAATGAATTTTTCCACGTTTGCAGATTTCGAACTCGAAATTTACGACTGGGAATAAAATTCATCAGTTTTTCGTGTTATCGTATAAATTTCACGTCTCTTGTGCACGGTGCTCTTAAAAATAGCTCGGTTCCCGGTTTTGTGTATTAAATTTATGGCCGAAACAGAACATTTTGAAATATTTTTGGTAAATCATCCGTAAATTTCCACCATAATACACTTGATTTACTCATTCTTTTTTTACATTTTATATTTTTACGCCATGGTTGTTCATTAGTATAGATATCTTGTCACGGAGACTTTTTGATATAGGCTATCGGATTTCGAAAAAATTGACATGTATTTTTACCAATTGAAATAATGGAATTTTCCTTGAAAAGACTGTAATTGACAAGTGTATGAGAATGAAGGCGATAGTCTAAGAAATCGATTATTTTTGTTAATTTCGTTTCCCTCTCCCGCGATCAATTGGAAATAGGAGTCAAAATGAGTTGAAAAAATTGGTTTTCTAAAAGATTAAGCCTTCAATCAAAATTCAAATTGGTCCAAAATTTCAATTTTACCAAACTAACCTGAAAACGTATTCAAAAAAATTTAATTTAATCAAGGGTCAGATCCATCACTCAAAATTGAAGAAGTGAAGTAAAACAACTTTCTATCTAGGTAGGTACGTAGGTAGGTAATTGGACTCTTGGATTTTCATCAAAACTATTTTTCCTGTACTTCTAATAAAACCGTATTCAAGACTTGAAAAGAACAAAAATGACTGAAAGTTTAAAATTTTCTCCAAAAAATGGGAGAAATCTTATTTGAATGAATATTTATTTTTACCCAAGAATTATTCTTTGAAAGCAGCTATAAGGGTGACTACATTCGCAAAATACTTTTTAAATTTTGGAAGTTTTTCCATCAAAAATGGATTTTATCACAGATTTTTTGAATGACTGATACGTATGTACGACGAATTAGGAAATTTTTGTAATTTCCTTTTTTTTCCTGTTCAATTTGGGCGTATCCACGAAAAACTTGAGAATTGTCCTTGAGCAGGCCGAGAAGGCAAAAAATTTGTATGCTGAGTCTGCAACTCGATATGAACCAAGTTCTGTTTTTTGAGGGATGGAAATGGAATTTTTTTTATGTTTTAGAATATTTTATCATCTAGAAGGAGTGCAGAGGTGATATTAAACATTTCTGGAAATGGAATTTCACTTTTTTAATAAATATCTACGTCAATTCATTGATATCATGTGAAGCAGGAGTGAACATTTTTGAACAAAAAAATACTAAAAAAAATGTTGAAATTCCATCATTTTTTAAAAATATTTCAGCAGTTCAGCACTGAAGAAGGGCTGAGAATCTCAACCCTTCGCTTCAAATAGAAGTTTCGAATTTCATTCATTTGAGTGAAGCAAAAACCACAATTTAAAAATTTTGTGATTTTTAGAAGTAAAATAACTAAACGCATTTTCAATAGTTTTGTTGCTTAAAAAAATAGTCATACCTACTTAAGTACTTAATTCAATAGTGAAAATTTTACAAATTGAATAAAATTTCAATTTCACAATGAAAAAGCTGAATTATTTCTACCAGAACATTTATTGGACACCTGACTTTTTTGAGAGGGGGAGGGGGGAGGAGAGGAGGAGGAGGAGGAGCCGCAGCAGCAGCAGTAGAAGAAGAACAAAAAGTTATTTTTTAGACAAATTTTATGAAAAAATTTTTAAATTAAGTAATTCTAAAAATTCTGAAGAAAGGAAAACGTGTTAGAATTTCCAAGTTCGATGGAAAAAAAGAAGGAAAACCAGAGCATTTTGACATTTCAAAAAAAAAAAGACATCAGCGGCAAAACTTCTTAGGAAGTTGACACTTTTTTTTGAAATTCCCTTACTTTTTCAAGATTTTTCCAAACTTTATTAATTGGCATCATCAAAACACTAAAAATTGGAAAAATTACCTGTAAAAAAGTATAATTTTTCAATATTCGTATTTTTCGTAAAAAAATCAACACTTCGCAATATTTTAGACTGAAATTTCTTTTTTTCATGTAAAAATTCAAATTTGTCACTAACCTATGGAGAAGGAGAGGGGGGACAAGCTAATTCCTCAGTTACTTCTTATTTGGACATAAACTTGTTCATTTCCATTTTGATTTTTTTTTTCAATCTTTAATCGTCCATTTCATTGTTTGAGAGTTGATCAAGATTTCACAAGACGTCCAAACTCATTAAAATATTCTCAAACTTTGTGAAGCACAAATCTTGTGGTTTTCGTATATGTGACCCGCTCCGAGAAAACGTACTTTATGGAAGAAAATAAGATTTTGAGAAAAACGCATTTTAAAGTTTGAACTAATATAAGTGGCGCGAATGTGGGTGAAATGGTCTTGTAAGCCTTGCTATGATTGGCTGTGGGTGTCCTGACATCATATGAAAATTTTCAGCTTTTTTTTGCCGGTAAGTGGCGCTAAATTCAGGAAATTCAGACACAAACGTAATGCTGTAGCAAAGATATATTAGTCAATTCATATCTTGGGAATCGATTTACGTCGATGTTTCGAGACGTCAGGTCGCCAAATTTCGGCTGTACATTAAAAAACAATTGATTTTTAGGAAAAAAAAAACAAAACAAAAAAAATCAATTTTTTGTCATTTTTGGATTTTTTGGTCATTTTGGCATACGTTATTTGGCATGAAAAAATTTTTTTTGAAAAAAAAATACCTAGCCCATCTGATTCTACATACTTTTATCTACCAGAATCCGTAAAAAACTCAAAATTCATTTTTTCTTCCATAAGGTACGTTTTCTCGGAGCGGGTCACATATACATTTTTTTTTCATTTTTCCGAGCAAAGAATTTTGAAATATTTTTCATAATTAATTTTTTAAAATATGAAAAATCAGTTTTTAAATAATATTATCTACTTTTCAATATCGTTCAATTTTATGAATCATTGAATTCATAAACGGAGTCATAAATGAAAAAATCATACAAAATCACCAAAATCAAAACTTTTATATAAATATGGCTCGAAATTGAAACACAATTTCATATTTTCATAATTTTTAAAACAAATTTTCAAAATTGGACCAATCTCAAAAAAGTGGTGTCTGTTGGTGCTGGATTAGAAAACTGAAATTTTTTGCCATTTCTTGGATTTTTCTTAGCATTTTCATGCAATTTTTTCCAATTCAAAGTTTGCCCTACAAATGACCCCTTTTTAAATCTACCATGAAAAAATTAAAGAAAAAAGTAAAATATTGAAAATTCCAGTTTCTCGGAGTATAATCATCAAAATTCCTACGATTTTCTGATTTTCTAGCCACTAAAGAAAAATTTTTGCAAATAAGCTTTTCTCGTTTTTTTCGCCAGGAGACATCACAAAAAACCACATCGATAAAAAAAACTTCGAATATCTGTTGCATTCAATTTAAATTTTCATTCTAAAAACTACAAACCCTCCTCTCCCCATTTCTCTTTAAAAAATAATCAAATTAACACATCGAAAAAAATCAAATCCACGATCACCCATCCAGAATGCGTTCCGACTTCCTAACCCGTTATTCCAAGAAACGGGAATAATTCGCGAAAAAAAAAACAAGATACGAAATCTAATATTCTCGATAAGACTGTAAAATACATAAAAATTACACCAGATTGCACGTATATCTGGGTAAACTACACCGACGTGTCATTTAACATCGGCGAAAAAAAAAACCACCGAAATATATTTCGCGTACGTACGTTGAATCTAGCAACCGAAACTTGTACCTAGCTAACGTACCAACGTATCAGGCGAGCATTATTTAAAAATCGATAGATATAACTTCTTTCACATACACCGAACATCAGATCAAAGTTAGCCGCTATAAATTTCAAATACATTATCTCGAAGAGCTTTTCATTCAACGAAGCGTTATGTGTAATGTGTAAATAAAAACCATCTATAGCTAATTCGTCGAAAAAAAAACCAGCAGTATCATTGTTGAAGCCATAATCATATAAGTTTTACTAGGTTTTACTATAGGGGGAAATCCACACGTACTTCCAGATACGAGGATACAATTCGATATTGACCCTTTTCCCCCTATACTTTTGCCCCATAAAAATAAAGATGGTTTTTTAAAAATTTTGATGAAAATCAGATGAATTTATCCCATTGAACTGCTTAGTAAGTCTACAGGACCAGGAAACTTTCACGAATTACCCTCGTTGAAAAATCAATTCAAAACACAGGTCTGGCGGGACGTTTAGAACCAAAATTTCCATTCTATCCATTCTGCGAAACACATTTCTTAAACCGAATGCCCATCTCGAGCAATATTTACTTAGCGAATAAAAAAATCTCAAAACGAATACGTGAATTAAATTTCTACAAGTTTGGCGCACACGTCTCCGTAAGTTGTGCGCTTATCGTCGTCTCTCGTCTATTGTCGGGGAAAAAAAGCGTCAACGTAATCCTCGTTCGTTGGCAAATCGCAATGTGTTTCACGCTCGCGCATTTTACCTACACACATTTATGATTAACGAATAACCAAAAGTGGTTAATTCGCGAAATTAATTTCATCAAAACGAAACGCTGAAATAACAAGCGTTGCGTACGTACAAATAATTATTGCCGTGTTAGCCCTCCTCGTACGTTGTTTTCATTTGTTAAGTGTGCAAATTCTCTCGTACACTGCAAACAACGACGTTTCCATGTAATGGCGAAACATCAAGAACACAAAATAGCTAAACGTACTGTACATAAGCGAAATAAAACGCCTTCCACGCAAATAAGCATCAACGTCTTGCTAGTTTTCTTTTTTTCCGCACATTCGCACACCAGAAAATGGAAATAGGGTGGCGTATCTCGTATATGAAAATTATTCGCAGATGCGATCATTTCAATTGACAGGTAATCCGGTTCGGATAAAGTTTTATAACGAATCCCAACAATAAATCCTGCCGTTTGATTCGCGACGAGGAAAAAAAATTCAGAGTAAATCAAATTCAATCTTTTTGAATTGTTTAATAAATTATCCGGCCGTATCCCTTTGAATTTGACAGGAAAACGTGATAGAAATGTACATCGGTACAGATAAAAAACGTCCCACATATCTCGACTAAACCTAATCCATATTTTAGAAAATCTTCGTAAATGAAAATATCACCCAAGGTATTCGCAGTTGGGAAAAAATCCTTCATTGCCGGAAAATTATAATCGACGAATTATTCACGCCAATATAGCAGATTTCAACATACCTGAAATTGGTGAATTTTCTTCATAGAAAATCGTCTAAACGAAAAATAACTCATTTTTAGCGTAAATATTTTGTGAAAAAAATCCACGTATCGACGAATACGAGCTCGTGAAAAAATAAACTTTGAAGCTAAATTTCCAAGGTCATTTGTTATCAATCACTTCATGATTTATGTAATAGGTATAAGCACACGCGGATATCTGCGAAAGTGTTTTAAAAAATTAACCGCTATCGTCATCATCGATTCCGACGATAGGAATTTTTCCATAAAAAAATCCAAGGCAATTAAATGTAAAAATTCAATGTAAAAATAAAACGCGAAGTGTGATAACGTATTCAGAACCTATATACATTAACCTCCAAAGAAAAACATTCATTTACTTAATTGAAGAACTGATATGCTAAAAAAGTATTCAATTTGAAAAAAATTCAGATTCGATGTTCTGAAAAAAATATAGTATACAACTTGAAAAAATTCCAGATAATTTGAACCAAAACTACAGAACTATACGACCTTTTAAAACTATTGATCGATTTTGGTTTGAACTTTGAACTTCTTTTTTTTTTCAAAATATAATCAGGTGATTTATTACGAAAGTTTGTCAATATTTATCATTATCATGAATACCTACGTATTTATGTATTCGTATGTACATAACACATACCTATAGCATAGTTACACATATCCATAGGACTAGCTATGGCTGAAGAGAATATACACGTGATTTAGAAACATAAATCATTTTCAAAATGTTGCCTTTACTTCAATTTTTTTTTGTAGATAAGTACCTACTACAAGGATAAAAAAAATTATAGACAATAGTCACAGAAAGAAAATTGAAAGTAAAAATTCAAACATGGAAATATTTTTGGAATTATTCCCTCAAAAATAACTCAAAAGTTTGGAAATTTTTTCAATTTTTCTCATTATGTTTTCAAAATTAATTCAGTTTTTAGGGAATTTTCACAACTAATGTTCATTCGAAACCCCCTCCCCCCTCGTGTACTAATTCTGTAAGGAGTATTCTAGAGATTTTTAGTGGCCAAAAATAAGGCTCTAATTGTTTTTCAAAAATGACAAGAATTGGCTCAGAATTTGAAAGAATCGTCTTTAAGTGTGAGAGAAGTTGTGCATGAAATGGATGTTTCTTTTTCGAAAATCTGCAATCAGAGCAGAAAAATTACCTAACCTTTTGTTACACATACCTCCCGCAAAAGTTGTTGGCTGATGAGATTTGAAGAATAAAAATAAAAAATTCAAAATCAATTCATATCTTCCGATCGCGCATTGATTGACATTGAAATTTTTAAAAATTGGCAAAAATTCAATATTTTCAAAAATTTTAGAAAATTTTGAAAAAATTTGAAATTAATTTAAATTGGTTTTAAAGCTTATCTAATGACTATTCAAACCAAAAAGCAGAATTTTTTGAAAAAAAAATCATGCTTTACGCCTTTTTTAAATTTCTGCTATTTCTTCACATGAAGAAAAATCAAAAAAAAATTATAAAACGTTGATTTTTTCAAAAAAAAAATTGTTTTTTGGTCTATGTGGTCACTAAATAAGCTCTAAAATTGATTTTACGTAATAAATTTTTAATTTTTTCGAAATTTTTATAATTTTGAATTTTTGTTAAGTTTTGAAAACTGTAATGCCAATACGCGATCGGAAGTCATGAATCGATTTTGAAATTTTTTTTATTCTTCGCGCCGCGTCAGCCAACAACTTTTGCGGGGTATGTTTTTGAAAATCGAAAATATTGTTTTTTCGGCCCACCCTAATAACCACTTCCCTCAATCCGGCTAGAAAAGTAACTACTCCACCAGAATATCTACTAATTTACAAAAAAAAAAAAAAGAAAGAAAAGAAAAAGAAAAATCTTGACAAAAATAAATGGTATTGTTGAGTAGGAGATTTTTCATTTTTTTCAACTCTTCCCCCCCCCCCCATTTATACTTGAATTTTGTTTCGTTTACAGAAAAAAAGTAAATACTTATTTGAGGTAAAACTGATTTTTTTTTTTAAAAAAAAAGGTCAAACAATGTGTTTAATAAAATTTCAAACTAACTGAAAAATCAAAACTTGAGGAAGATATTTATGAAAGGATATTTAAACGAATTTTGTGAGGGGAGGGGAAAGGAGTGATTTTCAATTTTACATAACTCTCTGATCAGATGAAAAAATCAATCAAAAACTCCAAAATTTTGAAAAAGAAAAAGAATCAAATGAAAATTGCAAAACTCTACGAGTCTTTCAAAAAAGAGGAAAAGCAAGACATATTGGCATTAAAAAAACCAGGCAGGACATCATTGGGTCTAAATTTTTTTCATCTAATTTTCTTTTCTCTTCATCAATATTTCAACATTTTAATGTTTAAAAAATTGACAAGAATGGAATCGCAAAAGTCAATTCTTTTTACCTCTCTCACACACATCGTCTCTTAATTTCGAAACATTTTCAACTGCATTCGCCTCTTGAGACCTATGTAAACGATTCATTTCAGCATGATACAAATGTTGGGAACCATTGAAAAGTTGGTCTCACCAGTAGATGTAGATTAGATACACCTATCATTTCGTTGAAAAGAAACCTCTCATACATCTAATGGAGTGGAGATCGCGTTAGGCTGAAAAGGACGTTTACACAGGTCTCAAGTGGCCAATAGATTTACGACCTTACCAAATTAGAGGGTCGATATATGAGATTTTCTTCGTTTCAGGTCAAAATGTTCTTCTAATGGTACCAGGAAATTATCAAAACAAAAATATCTACCTATTTACATGGAAAATCGGTCAAAATTTTTGATGTTGAAAATAAGTGTGAGAAAATAGAACATACTTATCGAACAAAAAAAATTGAATTAGAAATTTTTTATATTCCATTCGTCCTCCTATATGCGACTTTCACTTCGTCTCTGGCCAAAAGTGCTCTTCAGTGGCGATTTTGGAAGGGAAAATATGAGGAAGTCTGACGTTCAAAAGAAACTAGAAATTTACCAAAATCTTTCCAACAAATAGGTCACGTCTTTTTCATTTTTATTACTTTTTAAAATTTCTTCTAATTACATTGCGTTGGAAAGAAATCTTGAAAAACATGATGCTGAAAAAAAAATTAAAATTTAGTACTTATTGGAAATTATTTTAAAAGATATGTACTATAAAATATTTTCCAGATGCAAAATTGTATCAAAATTTAATTCAGATATTCTCAAAATTTTTTCCAATTAAGATTCAGAAAAAAAATTAAAATTATTTCATGAAATTTTTGTCCAGTTCAAAAACTTTTCCATTATTTTTGAAACTTTCCTCAATTTTTTTAAAATTTCAACTTCATGTTTTTAAAATTTTCTTCTGAACAAATAATTGGAAAGAATTTTTAAGAACGTGAAATTGAAAACAAAAAAGGCGGAAAAAATCAAATTAGGTTTGAAATTATTTCATCGATGAAACAATTTAAAAATTAAAAATCAGACACAATTTTGAAAAATTGAAGCGATGGAAGAAATTCACACTTGAAAAAATTTGAACTCAAAAATGTAAATTGTTCTAGGATAGAATTTGATTTGATTTGATTTGCCTATTTTACTTGGCATAAATTTTACCAAAAAATAGGTTTTATGAGAATCTCAACCTTGGAAAAAAAATTAATGGAAGTCTGACTTCCCTAACTTCCCTCAGAAAATCGCTTCTGGTGCCCTTTACTCAAGAGACAATATGCCAAAACGTACAACTAAAATCCAAAACTACGTGCTATTTTTTAATTTGACTTAAATGTAGGTTTCCAGAATAAAAATATAATTCAGAGTCCAAACCAAAAACAAAACAAAACGAACGTATACCATAAAGGAACCCCATATCCGAAATTTCAAATGCTGAAATGAATTTCTCGAATTTTGGCGAATTTTTGAAATTTCAAAATTGAGTATCTCATGGCCCCTGTAAAATATAAAAATATGATCTGATCAACGAAAAAAGCTGAAATTCGGTACATACCCTATTTTCGACCTACCGAATCGATTGGAAGTGGTTTTAAAACGTTTCAAAGGCACCAGAAAATTTTGGAATTTTTCAGTGTTGAAAAAAAGTCCATAAAAACGGTCTATACGAAATTAAGCACCCATAATCGCGAATTAGGTACCAATATTGGTGAACTAGGTATCTGATCGATCGGAAAACAATTTTCCAAAATTTGTAACACTGAGTTCAAATCCATATTTCTTACCAAAAAATTCAATATTTTTTCCAGGAAAATTGTCAGCCAATGTTTTTCTTCAGAGCTAAAAAATTCCAAAATTTTCTGGCGGCTTAAAAAGATCTCAGAACTGCTTCTAATCGATTCAGAAAATTGAAAATAGGATATGTACCAAATTTTCAGCTTTTTTGGTCGATTAGATCAAATTTCTATAGTTTACAACGCTATGAGATGATGTTGAAATTTCAAAAATTCACCAAAATCTGAAAAAAGTATTTCAGCACCAAAAATTTTGCATAATAGCTACTCTTGATTTTTTTCTAGTTTGGGCATAAAATTTTTCTTCAACGTGAGATACCTCCTCAATGATAATACTAAAATTTTGAAAATTTAAAATATCATTATGCTTAATTCTATAAAAACCGACTTTTTATTTTCTAAATTTCTTTCGAAGATTAAAATAAAATTTCAGCATTAGGATTGCTACACCTCTCTAATCTCTACGACGAAAAGTCAATCCATTTTTTGATCAAATTTTCCTACTACCACACACAAAAGGATCATCACGAAATTCCTCAACTCCCAAATTTTCCAATTTCACTAGTAATTTCTCATCAAAGGTCAAGTCCACCTCCTCCTCAACTCTTAGATAATTTCCCCAAAAACCACAGACGACCCTTTTCGTCAGCCACATTACAAAGTCGTCGAATATCAATCTAACAACGTATTAATTAAATGTTTAAGATCAATTCATTTTAATGAAGAAGAAATCACGTCTTGTGAATTTCGTACGAGCGTATGGTACGCGATAAATTACCCAGCCGTTTCAATTACGAGTAAATCAACCATTATACGATACATACCATACCGTGTCATCGTCATCTTCGCTTTGCCTTCATACATTATACGTACAGTCTTTCCTTTCTTACCATTTTATCAATTTTGCTGATTGCTTTTTCAGCTAAACGTCATCTTATCAGGTGTTTTATAATTAACCGGCGACGCGACAAGAGCCAGTATATTTGCATACGATTAGTTATCAACGTAGCTCGAATACGATAAGCGATGTATCTGATGGTATTGAAATTTAAAAAAATGCACGTAGGTATGTATCATTCAAATATACCTACTCAAAATCGCCATATCTACGAGGAACAATGTACATTTAATTGTATTAATAATACAGCTTGCATTGCAGATACTTTGAACAATCTACGTCTATGGTACGTCTACGTATGCATTTATCATAATACGAAAACCGACACTGCTGTATACTCTGCTACAACTTTGCCAGCAACGAATTACTCATTATAGTATGTCTGCAAGGTTAACACGTTATAATGCATGTACTTTTGCGCGCATGTCATTTGTCCAACAATATACATATCTGTACTCGAGTCTTCAACTGTAATACTCGGCTCTCCTTTTATACTGCACGATCACATCAAACATCTTCAAGACCAAGATACAAACGTGTACAACTCATAACCCATTAACTTTCGAATAAACAGTTTCAAGATAGAAATACATCTCAACATTGGCACCTCGCTAATCGCCAATCTGATAAGCACCATTCAACCTTACTATCAAAATTACTCTTGTCGAGTTTCGAAAAAAACACCACTCGATGTACAAGTCGAATCGAATCAACAATCAATAACATAATCGTCACATAAGGTACGTCCACACGAGCCATTCGTTTGTCATTTCCAATGCAACAGCTCGAAATTCAAGGCTGATCCCTCCCGGGTCTAGAAGGGTTAAGCGTTTAAACATTTATAAAAGAGTAACAGTAACCGATGGCTCGGTTTTTCAGAGCCGTTAACTTCCTAAATTGCTTAATGGTTTTTAACTAGTTAATTGCGACTTGGTACTCGAGTGTATCATCTTTTTAAAAAGTCAGACGTCCAATTTTTAAACGCTACATTGCCTCGGTTAATTGTTTTCATTTGCATGCAGCCGTTACACCGTACATCGGTGAATATCTTTTTTGGGTATTTTTACAATTATCTATACAGATGATGAATTATCGAGGGAAAAATTCCACATTGAGAAATTGGAAATTTCGACAATGGAAGTGAAAAAAAAATGAGCTATGGTCCATTATATTAAAAATACCATGAGTGGTTGTCGTTTAGAATTTTTTTCACCAACTTTAATTTGGCCAACCACAATTGATATTTTTCAGATAAAAATTGCCAAAAATCGCATTAGTAAATTAGGAATTTTTTCATACTTACATCGGCCAACGAACAGAAAAATCGAGAAAAAAATTTACACGAAGAAATTGAAAATTTTTTGAAACTTTGAAGTCAAAAAATCAGCTTCAATTCCTTAAGAGATTAAAGCTGACGAAATTTCATTAAAAATTATTACCTCCAATAGTCTCAAATATAATCACCAACCCAATTTTGAGCGGGTCAACCTACATAATCGATATTTTTCGGAGTAAAATAATCAATTCACGATGAGAAATTGAAAATTTTTGAAAATTGAGAAAAAATTCTCATCGAGACACTTTGATCAATGTATGGTCTATATTTTTGCACTAAAAAAATTGAGAAAAAATTCACATCAAGACATTAAAAATTTTTAAAAATTGACAAATAAGAAAATTTTCGACACATTGAAGTCAAAAAAATTTATTTTTGATGAATTTCATCTTTCATTACAAATATCCAACATTTTAATCATCCCAAACTTTTTTCACCAATTTTAATGGGCTAGCCTGAAATTGATATTTTTTAGACTAAAAAAAAAGTAAAAAAAAAATTCACGATGAGCAATCGAAAATTTTTCGGTACTCTGGCAACTGACTAAAATAATTGGGAAAAAATTCACACGAAGCACTTTTTTTTGACATTTTGAAGCCAAAAAATCAGTTTTGATTCTGTATTTTCTTAAAAATAAATCTCAATCGTCTCTAAATTCATAATAGAGAAAATGGAAATCTACGATTGAGAAAAAAATTTACTTACACAAAGAAATTGAAAATTTTTTGACACTTTGAAGCCAAAAAATCAGCATTTTTGATCAATTTTTTCCAGAAATGTCATTTAAAAAAATTATTCGAAATTGGAAATTGAAAAAAATTAGGTAAGTACATTGAGAAATTGGGCATTTTTCGATATTTTGAAGCCAAAATATGAGCTTTTATTCCATTTAATGAAAATATGTAGGTACTTCAGTCTCAATCTTCTAGAATTTTTTCACTGTTTTCCATTTCCAATTAGCCATCAACGTACGATCTATATTTTTTTCAGACCAAAAAAATTGAGAAAAAATTCACATTGAAAAATTGGTAATTTTTCGACACTTTTGAAGCCAGAAAAAGTGGTTTTGGTCCATTTTATTACAAAACTTGACGTTTTATCGTTTTATTTCAATCATCCCAATTTTTTTCATCAATTTTAATGAGTCAGCCTATAATACTTTTTTAGACTAAAAAAAAAGTAAAAAAAAGTTCGTACTGAAAATTTTTCGACACTTTGGCTACCGACTAAAAAATTTTTAAAATTTACACGAAGAAATTGAAAATTTTTCGATATTTTTGAGCCAAAAAAATGAGCTTTGGTCGGTTTTATAACAAATATCCTGCAAGTTCAATTGACCAGCCTACGATGGATATTTCTTGATTTTTTGGATCAAAAAAAAAATTGAAAAAAATCCTTTTCGAAAAACTAGAAATTTTCTGACATTTTTCAAGCCAAAAAAATCATCGTTAGCCCCTTTTATGGCAAATACTCACTTTTGTATTCGTCTTAAATTTTCTCACCAATTTTTAACGTATCAACCAACAACAAATTTCCCGTTAGACCATAAAAATTTGAAACCCCTCGAATTGAAACACATTGTGCAAATCTAAATGCCGGATTCCCTTCGTGCATAGTTTTCGCAGATGACATGACACACCTAAGTATTTTATTTACAATTAACACGAGTAGATAATACTTTTGAAAATGAAAATTCAAGAAAAACCGGTTCCCTCGCGTTACGCAAGAAGGTTTTACCAAGTATAAAAATTCGTTTACTGGTGACCCAGTCATAAGGTCACGAGGTTGAAATTTTCATATTCAATGAAACCATAGCAGACTTTTCGGAAGGGTAATTCTTTAACATCCATTACGATACTCGATGTAAAATACCTACATAGAGTATCGTAAATTCTATACATAGGTACTCGTAGATACATAAAAGATATAGAATTGGGTAGGCGTTTCGTATGTGCATATCGGTACATTTATGCACATTGAATGCATAAGTCCCATGTACATAATATCGGTTGCAGTTTAACCGCAAAAATTACTATTTGCATGAAAAAATTGCACGTTACACTATTTCCGTAAATTTCACGCTCCTTTAATTGGCTTAATAATACATGTGCAGTAATTCAAAAGTAACGAGCAATGAAATAGTAACGTAATCTTGTTGTAATTTCCTTCGGGTGTGCTTTTTTCCATCAACTTCTCATATGGGTATTATTTTTATCGCGATGAAAAACTGTTTAATACGCGTTCCAAATTAGGTAATTAGTTCGTTTGGAAGTTTTTAGGGTTACAAAATAAGTATACTAAAGTAATTACATATGGTACTCAATTTCGAAAAAAAAAATTTCCAAATTTTATTCATTTTATCAAAAAGTAACATTGATAATTCTTGATTAGATTTTAATTCCACAACTGGTCAATTTACAGGAAGGTAGGTTTAAGATACCTACTTGCATTCCCTTTCATCGAGCTAGACCATTAGGCACACTGTATGGCTTGTTCTAATACGTACGGTATCGATAAATTAGCCATATAAAAAAACCACCTTCGATAAAAAGATAAATCAACTTCTTACTTCAAAGTCGTCTTTTTACAAGGAAAAATGACAACTGAACCGGTTCAAACGTTCCGTTGCGAAATAAAAAATACCTAATATTTGAATCTCGAAATAATAAGCTAATATTTCCAAGGTTTTGCGAAACCATATTCACGTACGTACGTGAGTATATCTTTTTAAATACCTAATCAAAAATAATTTTAAAAAATCAACCTGGTAAGTTTTTTCAAATTTTTTTCAATACGATTCAAAAAGGAACAATTGGAAAATTTTTACAGCAATTCTCAAAAAAGTAAATATCTAAAACTGACGTCAGCAAAACTCAATACCATGTTACATAATACATCTTTGCAAAAGTACATAGGTAAATTTTACTGAAACTTACATTAAAAATTCCTATGCATAATAAAATGTAATTTCAGTTCGTCAATTTTTTAAAAATTCTTTCAAGCCAAAAAATATTTCATTTTTAAAAATCTAACAGATTTTAAAAAATTCAAAATTTAGGAAAATTTTTGAAATCGATTTAGGGTACCTCCTTGGGAATTAAAAATAAAATTTGAAAAACTGGATGAAATTGGATCTCATTCCCAAGTAGGTACCCTAAATCGATTTCAAAAATTTTCCTAAATATTTTTTATATATCTGTTAGGTACGTAATGAGATAAAATTTTACAAGGAATTTGAAGAAGACAATATTTTATGTATGTACTTAATAAGTTCCCTATAGACCCCAAAACAGCCCTAAACTCCAAAATTTTGAAATTTGAAATTTTATTTTGAAAAGTTGATTAGAAGGTTTCGTCACATCTCCAAAAATCCCTTTAAAAAGCTCCAGCCTCAGCAATTGGAAAATTTTTAAAAAACATAAATTTTTGGGAGGGGGGAAAATGGAGCTTATTTTGAGATACTTGAGGCTCCGAATTTTTGGTTTAAAAAATTCTTACAGAATTCGATCAATATTTCTCAATGTTTTCCTTTTTTTTCAAGAATGATTTTCCTGTTTACCTTTTCCTTGAAATCATTTCACAGGTGCGCAATAATGAATCAAGTGTACTAACTTTTCCATGATGACCAAAATTCAACATCCAAACACAAGTAATTCTGAAAACTTGGAAAAAAATCAAAAAATTGTTGAATATTGTTCGGGAAAAATTAATCATGAATTTTTGACATTTTGAATAAATAGAAGGTACTACCCCAAAAGTAAATAAATGTTAAAAATTGATCATTTGATCTTTGATCTGTCATTCATAAAATTTTTAGAGTAGGTAAATATTAAAAAAAAAAAATTCTGAGAAAATTTATCGGAAAAATCAATCATAAAATTGAGAAATTTTTATTCTCTGATTTCAAATTTTTTTCCTGGCAAGGCAGGCATCTCAACTCAAAATAAAATTTTGAGCCCAAACAAAAAATTCGGAAGTATACCATAAGAGACCCTCAAATCCAAATATTGGTGACTTATTTGATCGAAAAAAGTACAACTTTCTGAAATTTTTAGATTCGAGTTCAAATCTATATTTTTTGGCTGATTGAAAAAAATATGGATTTGAACTCAAGGTTACAAATTTTGAAAAATTGTGCTCTAATCACTCAAATTAGGTCTTCAATATTGGTAATTCGCGATTATGGGTGCTGAAGGTCATATGGACCACTCCTATGAGATTTTCTTTAGAGCTGGAAAATTCCAAAATTTTCTGGTGGCTTCAAAACGACTCGAAACTGCTTCTCATCGATTCAGCAAATTAAAAATAGGTTTTATACCAAATTTCAGGTCGCCAAAATTCGAGGAATGCACTTCAGCACCTGAAATTTTGGATATGGGGTTCCTCAAGGTGTACTTTCGAGGTTTTTTTTTGTTTGGGCTCAAAATTTCACTTCGAGTTGGGTTAGGTGAATATTTCATTCTTTAGGTTCATTCGAAACACTTGAAAAATTAATACAAAGAGAATGGTTCGAATTTTCTGAGAAATTGGGTGACTCACAAATTCTTGGACTTCGCTCGCTCTCGTTCGCTGTTTCCGAATTACACACGGAAAACGGGTAAAATTTGGATGAAAAATAACACCATCACTACAGTTGGAACCATTAATAGAAAAGATATTGAAAGTTTAATACCCAACAAAATCGTTAAATACATGAAATCACTCGGTATCATGTTTATCCTTTCCCTTTCCTTCCGACATCCTCCGAATCAGAACTTATACCTTTTGATCAATCAGTGAAAAGGGAGAGGAGACCTATGACCTATGACCCATTCAAGATAGAGAATACATATTTAGTCAAAAAAATGTTCGAAAATAGTTTTTTTTTCTTTTCGGACGTGATGTTTTTAAAAAAAATTAAGTATAAGTACTTTCTTTTTCATTTATGTGCATAAAATTACTGCAGATGCATTCAAAAATTACGTCATTTTTTAAATTTTGATCCCGTGAACCTCATTTTTTCAAATTTTTTTTGAAAGGAAATTCAAAAAAAATGCATCAAAAATTCCACATAATTATCCTCTCTTTTCCCCATAATAAAAAAACTCGTAGATTCAGATTCACATCGGTTTTCTCATCTCTAATATCATCGCGATTTTTTTTTTAAAAAAGCAACAATTTAAAAATCATGAAATTGTACCATTTAAAATCTGAGAATCATCACCCACCGAATCACTTTCTTTTCACCTTACACATAAAAAATCTGACCAAATTTCGATCCAAAAAACTCCATCTCAACCAATTCGAACCAGTTCAACAATCATCCAAAACCTCTCCCAACTCCATTCTTCCAACCTTTCAATCACCCGACACATTCCTCAATCATTCCACTCCTCCTCCCGGTAAATTTCCAAAATCAACATTGTCACGTAAACGCGTCAAAAACGTAAAAAAATTATTACTTACGACAGGATGCGCCGTGGTGTACGCAGTTGGATATGGAGTTAAACCGGTAAACGAAGCGTATCTAAGATGAGGATTAACGTTAAAAGAATGATTGGCAGCGGCGGCGGCGGCGGCAGCAGCGGCAATCGGAACGCTGGCTACGTTCGCACTCCAGGTACCTCTATATTGTGGGTTTGCAATCAATCCGGTCGCATTAGGAGCGTAATTGGTGGTCATTATAAATATTTTCGAAACAGTCTTCAGGAACGAATTTCTTGTATTTGACTAAATTTTACACGACCGTTTTCTGAAAATCACACAAAAATAACCAAAAAAACATTATTACTAGAATACTTTTACAAAAAATGAAAAACTTTAGGCTCGAGTTGAGCCTCTCATCTCTATTTATTACTTCGGCAGTAAAAATTTTATACGAGATAAATTCAGCATACATATTACATACATAGTAGATGTATATTTCAATGGGGGGCTTTTTCTCGTTCAAATGAGTATACACAACTGCACTGTAGTTTTCCTTCTTTTTCTTTTTTTTTTGGTGCGGTAACGTACGTAACACGTACGCTAAATTCTAATTTGATATTTGAACACCAACCAAAAAAATCAATAAGTGTGTCATTGCAATGGAATACGATATTGGAATACCAAAAACATACGTAACCGAGCGAAATGTACCCATTATAAAATTGATCTATGCAGTTGAACGTTGAAACAGTTATGAACTACCCACTTGTCATTCCAGTTATGGTTATCCTCCTCTTTATGATGCGCTCTCTTGACCACATACCTTTTTTATTCGCTGCGTGTTATTTTCTTCCGCTGTTAAACAAGTGAGTAAGTCAACGCCGGTCAATGGCAAATTTAATGTGAAAACTCAAACGTATTCGCCGCGTATCACATATCATAATATCGCATACATGTACACGACTTACTTACATTGCGTTTTTTTTGTTTTTTTTTTTTACATTTTCTCGCAACTTTATTATCATTTTTTTGTTTCATTTTTTTGTGAAAATATTACGTAAGAGACTATTTCACTGTACACAATCGCGCTTCATAATTCATAAGTTGTAACAATTCGTATACAGCGGCGTTTCTCGTACTTGATACAAATTTTGAACAGCGTGTAATAAGCCGCAGGAAAAACAACTCCAATATGATGAACGTCTAGTGTCATTTTTGTGTATACCTATTGAAATTGTAATCAGTTGCGAAGTTTTGTTCGTACCACGTACGTACGTTTAAATTGCCGAAAAAAAATTGTACGAGGTGGAGAATTTATACGCTTCAGCAATTCGGCATCAGCATCCGATGATCAATACAAGATGGGGTTTGGGAAAAAAATGAGAAATATTTGAAAAAAACCGGTCGATGTTGCCAAGTTTAATGTAGCAGATGAAGGAAATTTTCGAACAGGTTGTTTCGAGTTGAATTTATTACGGAATGGGAGACTTTTATAGCACTTGTGGTGTTGGTACTTTTGAATAATGAAATCAATACATTACGTACTTTTTTTCCTCCTCTTTTCTTTCTAGATGTGTTTTTTAATCTCAACGGGGTTGTACAGAAGCGAAGACGAATTAAGGTTGGCAATATTGGAGGGCAAAAATTTGGAAATTTCTTAAATAGAAAAAAAAATTCATTTTTTTCATTCAAAATACAATTTTTTTAAATTTTATCGACTCAAACTTTGCATTTTTTTGAGGAAAGAAAATCACACATTTTCACCTGATTTTTCTACTCGAGTTTAATTTTTACCCAAGAGAAAATGTGACCTTGCCGTAAAGAAGGGACCTAGTGTAAAAAGATGCCTCATTTTTCATGTTTTTGATCCAAATGACACCAAATCTGGACCAAACACATCAAAATAAAGACATCGATTTTTTTTTTATACAAGGGCCCTTCTTTACGGCAGGGCCATAAATAGATTTCTAACATATCTGCAATGCCAAAGAGAGCATTAATTGTGGAAAATTAATGCACTGAAAAAATTGTTTAAAATACCAAACGAAGTGAAACTGAAAATTCGAATTTTTATAAATGTTATTTTGAAAATAGTATTTGAAATGAAATAAAAAATTAATCGGGAAGGAGAAGTTTCCTCGATAAAAGAGATGGCGTGGCGGAGGAAAGCACAACCCATAGATGATTACTGCAGAATTGTTTCAACGAAAGGAAATCAAACAAATGAGTTTCGAGCACGCGAATCTCTGAATTTGATTATAAATACTTATTCATCATTATTTTAAAGGAATCTTCTTAAATAAACTAAAAAATAAAAGATATGTACGTATTTTTGTAAAAATGAAGGCAAATCATTAATGTCTGAAAGAAATGAAGACTCTCATCATTTAAATTTCATACTGTTAGGGCATTCAAAAAATAATTTTCAACACATGTGGAAGGGTCAACCGCTCTAATGCTTCAACTTATTAGTCAAATTTATCCTAAAAATTTGTCAAATTTATCCTAAAAATTTGTCAAATCCAGCTCAAAATATATCAAATTTACTTCAAAAATTTTTAAAATCTGTCTGAAAAAATTGTAAAATTCGTCACAAAATGTTGTCTAATTTATCTCAAAATCTTGTTGAATTCGCTTGAAAATTCCATCAAAATCAATCTTAAAATTTTGAAAAATTCAAGCTTTGAAAAATTTATTCATCCATTATTTCATTTTGTCGAAAAAAATCATCTCAAAATTTAGTGAAAGAGGATTTGTAAATTCAGTGAAAAATCATCTCCAAATTTGGTAAAAAAATCATCTCAAAATTAAATTTAGTAAAAAATGATCTCAAAATCTAGTGAAAGATCGTTGCAAAATTTAGTGGGAAGTCATTTTAAAATAATTCTATTGAAATATCATCATGAAAGGAAAAGATCATCTGAAAATCTAATGAGAATGAAATCATTTAAAAATCTAGTGAAAAATCATCTCAAAATGTAGTAAAAAAATTATCTCAAAATTTAGTAATTACCTGATAACCTATCTCAAAATGTAGTAAAAATCATTTCAAAATTTGGTGAAAAATCAATCTCAAAATTTAATGATCACATGTCTCAAAATTTAGTAAAAAAATAATTTTTAAATTTAGTGAAAAATCATCACAAAATTTAATGATTACCTAACTCAAAATTTATCACCTCAAAATCTAGTAAAACGCATTTTAAAATTTAGTGAAAAATTATCTCAAAATTTAATGATTACCTACCTCAAAATTTGGTAAAAAATAAAAACCATCTGAAAATCTATTGAAACTCATTTTAAAATTTAGTGGAAAATCATCTTGAAATTTAGTAAAAACCATCTCAAATTTTTAAGGAAAAGTCATCCGAAAATTTAGTGATCAAAAAATATTTCAAAATTTAGTAGAAAAAATCTCAAAAAATTTTCCATCTCAAAATAAATTTAGTGTTCAACTCTCTTAAAATTTGGTGAAAATTACCTTAAAATTTAGTGGGAAAATATTTCAATTTAATAATTTTAGTGAAATAATCTCAAAATTTAGTGATTAAAATTATTCCAAAATTTTGTAGTACTTTTCAAACAAGCGTAAAAATTTTCACCAATTTTTCGAAACTCAACCTCAAAATTTAAAAAACCCTTCCCCCTCATCTACCACTTCCACAAAATTACAAAAAATTTATAAAATATTACAAATATTAGTAAATTATTATTGAAAAAATATATATATGTTTGCTCAAATACCACGGAATCCAATACATACGAAAAATGAAAAGGAACTTTCAACCCACAACAACAAAAAACATCTCCATAGGATATTTTCGAATTTTTTTCACATCAAAAATAATTTTATCGATATTTTACTTACTAAATTTAATGATGTCATATTCAATCCAACATGACAATAGAGAAAACTTAATTTTTCTTTCTTAAAATCGATTTTACCACAAACCACACCCAAAGTTTGAAATTTCTTATCCACATTTTTCTTTAAAATCTGTTTTTCAATTTCTGAGTTATTTAATTGTACCTACATACATATTATTGCTTCGTTGCTTCGATAATTAGTAGATGTTCCTTCTTGCTTCGAAAATTTCCCAACAAGGTTCTGAAATTGCTTTAACCCCCTCCCCCCATCCAATTATTCCACCACCTCAGTTCATTCCGAAAATAAAACTGGAATGTTTGATTGATAAGCACACATTACACAATACACATCTCGCGCAAACGAAAATACGAGCACGGTTGTTTGAAAAACTGGCCATAAAATGGAGAAACAATTAAAACCATAGTCACACCAAAAATAACAATCAAATCCACAATTTTACACCCTCAATAATCGATAAAGCCAAGGTTTTTACACCGATAAGTACTCTATTGAACCTCATGCTCATATTGGCATTTAGATAAAAAATAATATACATTGAAAATTTTCCTACATTTTTCACATTTGCAAATCTATTTCGAATATACATATTTTTCTATCATCATCTGATCCGAATTTCTTTCAAAATTGCAATTCAGTCCCATATCCAAACGAATAGGAATAAAAACGAAAATCATTATAAAAGCTGATGCCTCAATGATTTGGCAACGTTGCATATTTTTTCATTCATTTTACATTAGTCAAGCCAATTTTATTGTTGTGATCATGGGACGCTCGGGTATATAAATTTTACAATCTCAAGTATCTACTCACGTTATTTTTCTCCCCCCAACGTACGATTCGATGTGTTTTTGACCACGTACATTATCTTTTTTCCTCTCTAAAAACGAGATTTCTAAACCGAGTGCATTTTCTGGCGAGAAAAAAAAGCACAAGGAGAAAAAAAACTGCACGATATTATTTATTAATCTCTCGAACGGTGATAATATCTCAGCGAAACATACAATTTACGATATTCTTTCTAAGTACACGTGAAAAAAGAACAATCGAATCGATACCGGAATGAAATTTATTTCACACCTCGCAATCGCAATCAACTTTTCCAAAGGGGTTATTTTTACGTACAAATCAAGTCGGACGAATCAACGTAGAGTACCTAAAACCTCTAACATCACGACCAAAACTCTTTCAGATGTCGAAGAATAAAAGATATTTAACCGAACGTAAATTCCAACTTCTCTAACACCAACGAATTGCTATACGTTTTAGTTTCTTTCAAAAACTTAATATCGTGCCAGTATTTAAGAAATATATAAAAAGACTATACATTGGAATTTGCTTCTGCTTATAGAATAGGGTGTATCCTGGAGAAGTTTCAAATTTTCTAGCAAAACGTCCAACTTTTCGCCAAATTATGTAATAATGGCTCTTTCGAAAACCCGCAGCTTTTTCTTCATCATTCGTAATCAGCTATTCGACTACGAAATTCTATCGTAGGTATCTTCGCGTTTGAAATTTCCAACACATTCGTCGGAAACTTTCGACTCGCGAGTTGATAAATTTTAAATTAAGACTCGATCATACCTTATCTGAGTTATTATGCGTGTAGCCGAATGTAGCTCCCCCCTCCATATTTTTGGCATTGCCATATATCGTCATAATACCAAACGAGCTATATGAATCAAAAAACGAAGATAAATAATTTAAAATGTGTAAACCAACAGGGTGAATTTATCGCTAATTGATAGCGAGAAAGTTTCGGAAAACTTTACGCCGCGAACATCTCCGCATATATCGTTTAATATTACATTAAATCCAATGAAAATGGAACAAATTTGCCAAACGTTAATATGAAAATCACGTAGATACGAGTTACATAACTCGTACACCTTTCAAATAGCTACTTCTCGTTTATTACATTTCGGGCAGGAAAAAAATTACCCGCGGATTCGGGTAGATTCTGCGAACGAATAAGAGTCGAATTTTTTTGCCATTTTTAATTAATCGAAATACCGACATATTTTTGTATTTCTACGGTGACCATAAAAGACCTTACAATAAAATGTACCTAATTTAATTCACTCCTGTTTCAATGTTTTATTCATCAAAGGTGTTACAAGACGGAATTTTTTTTCCATCTGGTCAAATATTTACACCGTCGCTAATTTTCATCTCGTATTTGAAATCTACCAACGTTGTACATGGCTTCGACACGCTTCAATATTTTGTAGCTGCAAATTAAAAATATCCACGTTCATGGCGCTGGCGGTTGTGTTATTGTTATATAATTACGAAAACACGAACCAGCGGCGAACATTATTTCAAAAGATAGGTACCTGCAACTTCAACGATGGATTGTTTTTTTCCACAAATTAACCCACTATACGAAGGTGTTTTTTAATAAATCACATTCTTAGACTCTCGTATACCAAATTGGCAAAGTTTTAATTAATTATTCTTCGTTTTCTGGCGAAAAGGGTAATTAAAGCGACGTCTTACAATTAGCATTTCTGCGGGGAAAAAAATTTTCAAAAACAGAATTAGTTATCTTGAGGGTATACTTTGGTTACCGTCGCCGTATCTTATCAGTGGAAATTTTAGAATCGCGATTAAGCTTTCCAAAGTACAAGTATTAGAGGATAAAAGCTTTCTGAAATTTAGATAAATTATACGCGTGTTCGTACGACACAATCTTTACCCAACGAGTATCTCCGAGAAGAAAATCTACATTAGAAGTTAGCAATATTAAAGAATAATCCAACTCTCAATTGGATGATAATCAAATTTTTCGAATTCAGGTGTGTTAACGTGTAGGAGGAAAAAATTCATTCAAAATTCGAAACGAGCAATATAATAGAACGTGCGCGTAGGTATGTGGTACGTGGATAAGATTTTATACCTATTTTAGAAGAATTTCAAACGAAATTTAATTTATTTTTCGTGAAAGTACAGATATTCAATGATGCCAGTTTTTTCACAGAACATAATTCGTTGATTCATGGGTATTTTATACTGAAAGCAGATAATAGGTATACTAATCGTTAAAATAATGTAGTTTAATCAATCCGAGATAAGAATATTCGTTCGAATAAAGTCTATACGTTAAGACCATTTTTTATGATTTTGAAAACTGAAAAGTTTATTCAATGAAAACCAAATCTCAAAAAAAATGAAAATGGTTGGGTTATAGACTCGTAACATCAAATAATGAAAAGAAAAATACTAATAATTAATTTTTTTAAAATGATTTTCCAAGTTTAGATATTACGAGTAAAACCGTAACTATCCTTTAGGTGCTTCGGATAAATGTCGAGTTTATTTTAATTTTATTCAATGGAAATTGCAATTCACCTCTTTCTGTATTTCAAAACTACCATTATTTTAATTCAACTTTTCAAATATCAAATTTCGCCATTTTTTTGATAACCATTCAACAGTCTCGCTTTCTTTGTAAACATTTTCTTTTTTCAACAAAAAGAATTGCCCTTCTTCCCCTTTCACAGGTTTCGTTCAAATATTCGTTTAAAATAGGTCTATTTTTTTCTTTAGATAGGAATGCCAGTATGCCACAGATGTATTTACCCTACGCCTGAAAATTTGATGTTTTTTTATTAACATTTTTTATATTTTTCTACGTAACTGGAGAATGACCTGATTTTGGAAAATATTGTATACTTACTCAACTTTTTTGAAACAGGTAAAATTAGCTTTCGAAAGGTATGATTATTTTTTTATTTTGAACGTAAGTACAAATTGCAAAAATCGCAACGTCAATGAAAAATTGAACTGAAATACCAAAAAATTAATCATATCGCTTGAAAGATGATTTTATGAATTTTCAAACAAGTTCTGATGAAATTTTTTAAATTACTGTACATCTTTGAAGTATTTTTCAAGGCATGAAAGAAAAATGAAAATTAAACCCTAAGCACAAATATAAACGTGGAAAGCATAACTACAGATTATAAAAATCCCAATTGAAATTTGAGTTCTCATTTGAAAACTACTTACTTAAAAAAAAAAAGATGGCGGAAGAAACTTACTTCTGATTCGAGCATGGGGGGGGGGGGGGGTCGAAAGACTCGAGCCTCCTCCTTAAGCTCGGAAAAGAGATTTGTTCATCACAAAAATGTTGAAAATAGTTCATTTTCTTGCTCTTCAAACCGTATTTTTCAGAAAATTTTTGCCCTTGCTTCCCTTGGACATTAGATTAGTCATTTTATTTCAAAAATTGATAATTTTTCATGAATTTTCCAGTCGAAAAACACTGATTTCCCAATTAATAATTCCCAATTTGTTGAAAAAAATCGCCATTGGAGATTCAGTTGAAAAAATTATAGGACTTGATTCGCCTTTTTGAAGGAAATATTCATTTTGAATCAGAAAAAAAAAAATCGTGCTTTCATTCGAAAAAATCAATTTAGTAGGAAATTTTTGCTTCATTTCTCCTACCCCTTTCCCCCGAATAGAAATTTTGATTCATTTTTGGAAAAACATACCTACTCTGAATTTTTTTCTAAGGCAGCAATTTTTTTAACAATGATGCCGAACAAAATTACCAAAACAAATGAAATTTCAAATTCCACGATTTGTACAGAAATGAAGAATAATTGAAAATTCGCACTGTTTCAATATCTGCTAATAGATCTGAAAAATTAAAATGTTGGCATTTTCTGGATTTTTTATTTCATGCATTTTTTTTTTTGCTTCAAATTCTCAAAAAAGAGCCCTTTATTCAAAGAAAAACAAAATGTTGAAAATTCGTGCTTTTCACAAAAAAAATTATCAATTTCTGCTATTTTCTGGTTTAGACACCTTTGTATTTGGTACCAAGCTACCAACTCTACGTGCTTTCTTCAAACTTAATTTTTGTAAAATTGATACATTTTCTAAATAACCAGGAACGAATCAAAAATATTGAATTTTCCTTCCAATTTCTGATTATTTTTGTTAAAAAGAGTTGAAAAAAATAAGTAGTTTCAATTCCAGTATTTTAATGAAGTCATTTGGTCAAAATTAACAAAGAAGGATAAACGTCTTGATTTTTTTTTTTTTTTTTGTAGATTTCATCTAATACAACCTAATACAACGCACAGAAATTCAGAGTTTCATTTGTTTCTATTTTAAAAGGAAAAAATTCAAGACTTTCAAACAAAATAATTATGGAACTTTACCGCCACTTTTTCTATTCCCAGCACAGCAACAGTTCCACTATTTCGCAGAACTTGTTAGATTCTTTTTTTGAAAGGAAAAAACTTTAAAATCATTGAAAAATTATAATACCCAAATATTTTCAATTTCTGCAATTTTTTAAAAATATTTCAATACTTGTAAAATTATGTACAACGAATGCATTTTACGCATTGCTCATCACTTCAGTTATAATTTTACGATACGAATGCATCCAGGCTGGAAAAAAAAATTAGCAAAAATGTCATTTATGAAAGAAAAATTTTTAGTTTAAGTAAAAAATTCGTCTCAAAATCAATTAAATTTTCAAAATTTGCTCAAAAATTATACCAAATATTTTTTTTAGCTCTTCAATTTCCGATCTGGTGTAATCAACATAAAAAAACTTCAAACCAATTTTTTTTTTGGAAGACATTGGTCTAGAAAATTTTTCTAATTTTCACTTAGGCTACTTCGCAGTTGCCATCTTCTAATTCAGTTTTCGGTACCAGAAAATTTCACATTCAATTGCCTTCTCCCCACCATTTAAAACGTGCCCATGCAGGATCAATAACAATAAGGTTATGAAAAAAAAAAAAAGACAATAAGTAACACCTTTCCTCCAAACAACCAGAAATTCGTTCAGAATTAATTTCCAACAGAATTCTTCAAAACACTCAACCACTTCGTCATCCATTTCTACGAATCTGTGCAAAGCCCAACGACCAACGCTATGCCCACATGACCTACAAAAGATTGTATTACTATTGGAAATTCTAGGAATAAAAATTGCCAAAAACGTCACCATCTCGTTCCATCTTCATCGATACAGCATTCAATGTAATTCAAGCCATTCGATACTTATCGCCGCGCCGACTAGCGACTAATAAAACCCTAAAATTAAAGTTTATAACCTTAGCTGGTTCACTCATTTAAATTCGTCTCTGAAAGGTCAATATTTATAAAAGCAGTGCATGTGATAAACAAGATGTATACTGTTCTGTGTTTCGTTCCAATCTCAATTATTACTCCCTTTGTCAGCTACATAAATACACGAGTACGTTAAATCTCATACTGTTACGCTTGCTGGTATTCTCAACATTTGAAATACCTACCTATGTCAAAAATAAGACAGCGAAATGGGAGCGCAATCGCTTCAATATATCGTTCGATACCAAGTACGAGTTGAATTGAAAATAGCTTTAAATTTGGTGACGTAAAATCAACCTGCAGTAATCGGCCTTTGAACAATGGGTATGGTGCTGGGTGCTGGAGAAAGCAGAGAAGGGAAGATGGGATAGAATAGAGATCAAAAGGAACGCGGTCGAAATGTTTATCAATGAATTGTGTTCAAAGTTCAACAAGTGAATTTGGAGACTCATTTGCAAACTACAATCTCTTATCATATGGACCAGCAACTGATAAGTGATAACGATATATATTTTGAGTACCTAAAAAAAAAGTATTTTATCAGCTCATTTTAAATTCACAAGAAAAATTGATCTGCTTCTGCGCCTCTAGTAATTTGTTATGCCTATTTTTACAATGTAGGGAGGTGGGGGCAAAGGATCAGAATATTGTTTAAAAATATAATTTTTTCTGTTTTTTCTTCTTCTAAAAAAAATATAATTTTTCTGGGCGTTTTTAAAAAAATTATCCCATGATCTTTTACCCATTTTTTCAACTCTAAAAACTCAAATTCCAAAAAAAAAAAAAACTCGAATTAAAAAGACGACTCATCGAAAATTAATTTCAAGCTTGAAGTTATTCAAAACTACGAGAATTTTCATAACAATTCAAATTTTCAAAAAATAACGACCGATCATTTTTCACGTTTCTACCTCACAAATCAACACGATCGTTTCAAAACCCTATCACGAGCAATAAATTTCACGAAAAATAATTTCCAGAACCTTTCAACCAATAAAAAAAATGGAAAAACTCACCATGAAATAGTATAAGAAACAATTTGAAATTGTTTTCACGTCAGTTTCGGTTCATAATCCACACAGATAATCTCAAAGTCTTACACAATCCAATACACATTTTTACAATTGACGTATCACAATCACAGTACCTTGGAAGTTGAAACCCATCGACACTCTTGTTGCAAAGTAACCAAACGACCAACTAACTCGATTCGAAATACATCCGTATCCTGAGACCGCTCGAACAATATTGATAAAATAGCAAAGTACACAATCCTGCGTTTATCTCTAATCATTCATTGTAACCGGCCATAGGTAGTATGGAATCGGGAGTAGAGACTAGTACCAACGTATAGTCCAGCGCGCGGGGAGTTTCAAACACCCGGTCTCACACCCCTTAAATGTTCATCGTATGCAACCATTTATACATGAAAATTTGACGTGAAGTATTTTTTTTAAAATTGAATAATATTGTAAATTTAAGTATCTAGGATGGTAGAAAAAAAGATTTGCAAAAAAAATTGTGGTATACACTTTTTGCCTATCTTCGTTTTTGAAGGGGCTACAGTAATTTCAAATTTTCGTAAAATTCAATTTTTTTTACGTTTGACCAAAATTATCAATCTAAGTACCTGAAATGATAGAAAAAAAATTGCAAAAAAATTTGCGGTATACACTTTTTGCCTACCATCATTTTTGAAGAGGCTGCGGAGATTTTAATTTTCGTCAAAAATTGATTTTTTCGTCAATTTCATTGAAATTTTGATCTCCGCAGCCCCTTCAAAAATGATGGTAGGCAAAAAGTGTATACCGCAAATTTTTTTGCAATTTTTCTTCTATCATTTCAGGTACTTAGATTGATAATTTTGGTCAAACGTAAAAAAAATTGAATTTTACGAAAATTTGAAATTACTGTAGCCCCTTCAAAAACGAAGATAGGCAAAAAGTGTATACCACAATTTTTTTTGCAAATCTTTTTTTCTACCATCCTAGATACTTAAATTTACAATTTTATTCATTTAAAAAAAAAATACTACACGTCAAATTTTCATGTATAAATGGTTGCATACGATGAACATTTAAGGGGTGTGAGACCGGGTGTTTGAAACTCCCCGCGCGCTGGACTATACGTTGGTACTAGTCTCTACTCCCGATTCCATACTACCTATGGCCGGGTAATAGAGAACATGCATTTACACTCAAATCGTTATCTCAGCGTACATGTGTCTCGTAGATAACATTTCCAACAGATTTCGAGATAAGTAATGAAAATATCAGCGAGATTGGACATTGTAGAACGTACCAACCTATCGAACTCTTTTTCAAAACTGAATATCTCGCAAGAAGCAAAAATGCGTATCTTGTCCTTTTTCAATAATATTTCGGGGGCGTAAAATGTAAAAGAAAACGAAATAATGTAACCATCAGCAGCATATGGCGAATGGAGTGAAAAATGATACGCGATCATGGATTATTCCGCAGATGACTTAACGCATTTCACCTACTAAACTATGCACGAAGGTATTAAATTATAACCATGGCGAAGGTGTTAAGTTTCGAACTTGAATATTCCAATTTTTATGCTTTTTTTCGGACGATTTCAAAACTCAAAAATTAGTTCAATTTTCAACCATAGATTAGCTTTATCAATTCGAAAAATTAGATGACTCGAAAACGCCAGAAAATTCAATGGAACTGATAATTTTACAATTACCATAAAGAGCCTATTTTGTATAATACCTATCTATTTTCTAGTAAAATGAACTTCAACCTATTTCACAAATTCGATGAATCAATGAATAATTTTTAGAGAAATGAATCACTAATACGAATTAACTAAAATTACGAAAGATAGATAACTCGTAAACTTATTTTCCTCTAATAGTAATTAGTACGTAGACGTGTGATAGGAAATCATTACCAGAGCAAACACATATCACACTGATGGAGGCAATAAAAGCAAGCTTTCGCGAAATTTTCACAGCAACATTTTGGCATCGAGCAAGATATGAAAAACTCGGTTCAATAAAAAATTATGCACGAGAAAACACCACGTTGCTTGTTGCAAGGGCAACCAGGAAAACGAGGTCCATCCACGCAAAATTAAGTAACGAAATAAATCATTGGAAAAAACCAGTAAACGAGCAAAAAAAAATTATATCACGAATGCATAAAATTTTATGTAGCGTAGGTACCTTATTTTTATATCAAACCGAGAGATAGAGGCGACCCCTTTTATCTGTTATTTTTCAAAAAAAAATTTACATAAATTGTACCAACCAGCAACTTACATAGATGTTGGTAATTTTGGATTTTTTTCCTCGCGAGATAGATGAAAATTGCCCTAAACCTGGAAAAAAAACTTGTACTGAATATTTTACTCGTGTAAATGATTCTTTTTGAGCAGAGACGAAAAGAATTCTGCATTCGAAAGGAGAAGAATAATAATTGGAAATTTTGGATTTAGATTGGAATTTTTCTGGTTCGAGTTGAAATGCAATTTTTCCCATTTTTTCAACTGCATAAGAGAGTTTGAAAATTTTATCAAATGGTTATCATTTTTTGCAAAATTTATTTTTTCCATAATTTATTTTTTCCATGTTAAGTGAAGAGGGCGGGAGGGGGGGTGATTGGCGAATTTGGCAATGTAAAGGGGAAAGAAAAATAATAATAACTGGAAAATTTGGACTGAGATCAGAATTTTTCTGATTCGATTCAAAATGAAATTTTTCCCGTTTTTTTTTCAACTCAACACAGGAATTTGAAAATTTTCCTAAAAATGTTCATTATTCTTTTTTCAAAATTTAGTTTGTCAATTTTATGAAAGGGAGAACCTCGTGAAATATTTTTCATTTTTTTTTTTCAGATTTTGATAGGCCAGCCAAAAAATTGTTGTGAAATGAACTTCAAAAAACCTGGTGAAAATTTGAAACTTTTCGGATTGCGTTTACTCTCTCCCCTCCCCCCTCCAAAAAAAACGTTGGTCGTGTTTATCGAGATTTTGATTTTTTGAAATTTTTGTAGGTGGTTAGTCGAGTAGCAGTGATTATCATATTGAAGGGTAAAATTTTTTCGATTTTTTTTTTTGGAGGGAATAATGTTTACATGATTTTTGTAGGTATTTGATAGAGAAAAAAACGATCAGGGCCTACATAAATATTTTTCATATTTTTCATATTCATTTCCGGAGTTTCTCAATAAACAGTATTTTTAGCTACAGATAAAAATCATGTCAAAACCTCAAAAAAATTGAAAAGTCTGAAAAAATAATTTTATTTTTCTATGGTAAAACTACCATAAACCATCGACAAAAAAAATATAAATAAATGAATAATTTTTTGAAAGAAATTCAAAATTTTGAAATTTTCAACGTCGACTAAACAATTTTAAAATTTTACCAGTTATTTTGAAATCATTTTACAAGAATTTTCAGCATAAAGCCATCGAAATTCGATAACTATCGAAAAACACTGCGACCTTTAGTTCGTCTCCAAACGTCCAGACTTGAGGAAAAATTACAAAAATTTCCTATTCAATGACCAACAATGGAGCTTTCAATAATTCAGTTTCAGAAAAAATCTCAAACTTTAAAATCCCATTTAATTTTACATAATTTGTACACAAATCATGTTGAAAAATTCCAAAAAAAAATTCAATCCATATTCCACTGCCTAAAAACACAAAAAAATCCAACCTACATTATATTCCCCTCCTCAATCGAACCTCAATAAGATAAAAACAGCAGACAAGCAGACTTTCACAAAAGAAAATAAAATTACCAGAAACGATTCAAAGTACAAAATTTTATCATCTCGTTATTTAATCTCGATAAAATTTTTTTAGAATGAAACGAGCCCAGACTTATGCCAGTTCAGCGAACTATTTCTCCGCAAATATATGATAAAAAATTCTCATCTGCACAAAAAATAAAATGTTCGGTTCGGAATAATATATCGAAAGGCAATTTCTCATTTTGGTGGCAACAGCGTCGTACTATTCGACGCTCATCTTGTATACTGCAATAGTGTATTTTAACTTCGACTTGTTACTTCCTGCTGTTCATTTTTTTCCTCATTTAACTTTATTTCGTTGTTAAAAGATTAAAGAAGTTTAAAAACAAAATATTTCCATTTTGTTGATAAAGTAGGTATTGCTTTTGCAGCAGATTTTGGCGCCATTGCGTTAATCCGTTCCATTTACTACATTTTTATTTATACATGATATGAGAATAAAATTCCAAATTGTTTCTTTCCTACGCGATGCTGGTCAATGCGTCTCGGCAACAATTTGCCAGCTCTTTAAAAATCCCGTTTTCACGATACCATTCGGAGGTATTTAAATGAAAATGCAACATTGTAAAAATTATGGTGGGTTTTAATAACGTATAAAGCTATTACCGAGAAGATCATAAGCAACAGTACAACAGACAAGCGAAACTTGGTAAATTATGAATGGAGACATCAGAGGTCATTTGATTTTTAAATTGATACTAAAAGAATCGTAATTAACAAATTTCAGCCCAACTTCTGGGTTCTGGTTTTATCGACGTTAAATAATAAATTATTTCAACATTGAAATTTTTTCAACTATCATAATCTTCCAAACACGAATGTTTATTTAGGAAAAAAAAAAAGACCTAAATCGAAAAATAGTTACAAAAAATACTTTTCGTAGTAGCTTCAAGAGTTCGCATAATGACACTTTTGCATGTGTACATTTGTTTTCGAAAAAAAATAGTAAGGCAATTAGTTGTCCTTCCTTATTCACCTATCAAATGGCTCATTAAAATGGAAAACTTTCAACTTCTGAAACACTAATTAAAAACGAAGCTTTTTTTTCAAACTAGCGAAGAAAAATTAGCGTGAACCTGTTAAGTCATTTTTTTCCCTCGAACTTGCCAAAAGTTGGAGAGAATTTTTTATTGGAACGAATTCTTCACAATTGCAAGTGAGCTAACTTCACGTGCAAATGAAAATGTTCTAAAAATCGATGATTCCGACGCTACAGTTGGTATCGTACTCGTATGATGGGGTATTTCAGCGAATTCGTAGCCGTACAGGTCGACTCCTAACTATATGAGCTTCCTTTTTTGCTCGCATCCTTTGATAATGAAGTAATAGTGATTTTTTCCAGGAATGCGCGGAAGCTATCAACGCCCCGAAAGAAACACCGGATATGTGATTAGCGTATTTTGAATTAATGACTCGATATTGTTTCAAACTCGACTATTGAAAATTTTTATTTTCTATGCGTGATTTTTATTTCCAACAATTGAACGATATTTCGTTCTTAATTAAAATGAATGAGCAGCCATACATTTCTGAAAATTATACTTTCTTTTGCAATATATTTTTTAGAAATTTCAAGTATTAAGCAGAAAAAATATGCAAGCAAGCATAAAAAATGATGTGATTTGAGCAGAGTAAAAGAAAGAATTATTCAGACTTTGAAAGAAAGGAAAATCAACTTTTCAGAAATATTTCAAAAACTGCAATTAAAATCTTTCAATAATTTCAACATCATATACTTACTTCTCCAAACAAAATCATATCTACAGCTAGACCTTCATTTTTTTTTCAAAAAAAAAATCAAAAAAATGGTCTTTTTAATTCCCTTAACGATAGGAAATGAAAAATTAGATAAGCTGCGAAAGAAATTGAGATGATCTGTAAGAAAAAAAACTGAAATTTTTTCACCATTTTTTGAACTTGAAAACAAATCAAATTCAAAGTTTGTAAATCAAAGGAAACGCATAATAGTCCTATCAAACTGAAGTGTAATTATTCTAATCAAGAAGACGAGAGGAAGTTTTTTTTTTGGAAGATTCAAACCTCCCTGACGATTGAAAAGTAGAAAAAAATGGCGGGATTTTGAATCTAGAGCATCTTTTTAAGAAATATTTTCGTCTTAGTTTCATCCGAGTTCAATCATTTCAAACATGAATTTTTTTTTAAAAAACACAACTGTCAGTTCTCACATTTTATTCAAACGAAAAAAATTGAAACTGAAAGAAACCAATTTTGAAATGCTTGAAAGAAAGGCAGAGTTGCTCCTTACAGTGAAAAAAAAATGAATTTTTAGTTGAAAAAATTAAATTCAATCAGAGTCAAAAAATTCCCAGTCATGCCCCTTTTGGCCGAGCGAGGGGAGGGGTATTATTTCAAGTCTAAAAAATCGAGAAAAATCTATCTCGGTTATGAAACTATCGATTTTTGGTATTTTTCTATCCTTTAAAGCCATTATGATTGTCATTAAGATTCTTCCCAAACTAATGACTTTGAAAAACATCAATTATAAAATTTATGACACTCTAAAAATCACTAAAACATAAAATTAGCTGTAAATTCACATAAACTTGCTCAAAAAAAGGTATAAAGTAGAAAAACCTGACCTAAATTCATCAAAAATCGTTGAAAATTTCAAAAAAAAATTTAAGACAAAAATATGAATAAGCAAGTAGTTTTTCAAAAAAAAAAAAAAAAAAATGAAAAATTACAATCAGATCGAACCTGGAAGAAGAAGGATTGGTTTCTCTCTAAAATTTCTCAAAAAATTGTAAATTTTATTTTTATATTATAAGGTAAAAATTTGAAAAATTTTTTGACAAAAACACTCTCGTTTCAAGTCAGAGGCATGGAAAAAATTATACCTTATTTCGAACCATTTTTCAATAGTTTGCACTCTCTCTTTCCCTCATAACTTCAATTTTACCGACTTTAATTTTCCCCTTTGGAGAAAGAGAGACAAGAATTGAAAATTGTCGACTCTGGTCGATTTTTTTTCTAATCAACGAATGCAACTTTCTTTCACCTTAAAATGTTCATCTTTTCTTAAAAGATTTAAAATTATATCACTTTTGCAATTTCTGATCCCCAAAATTGATCATTCTGACTTGAAAAACACTTTCCTGGGACACATGTCCTTTCTTCACCCACACTCCCCTCCCACTGCTTATTTCAATCCTCCGCTGAAAAAAGTCACTTTCCAATAAACACGATGACTTTAAATGGCCAATATCACATTTCTTCTCCTCTCCCCCCCCCCCCCACTTAATAAAATCAACCCAATTTCAACTTCGCTTAATTTGTTTCATGCTTCGAACATCGCAACCCTGTCAACCTGTAACTGCGACTCGATAACACCGAGTAACGGGAGTAAAACCGGAAAATTAAATTAAAAAACCCTTCGGTGAGTATAAAAAAGCACGCAGAAAAATCAACGACAACGTGAACTAAAAAATTTTAATTTCATTCTAAAACCGCGCGATCGATAAATTAGCTCGCTAAGCAGCATCAAAGTACGAAAGGGCGACAAACTCGCGGCAATTATTCTTTAGGTATTTCATTATCGCGTCAAAACATTAATTCATCACAAAATTTTGGGAGGATGAATATCACCGAGTTTTTTTCCCATTTTTTGGACGTGTACGGAATAAATTACACAGAAAAAACAGGTTCGTTGATGATACAAGGAAAGAGATACTACGTTGCCAAATCTTTCATGCAATTCTGGAATGCATGACCGTGAACAGTTATGAATCGAGTTCGTTAATAAAAAAAAATACTATATCTATTGTAAAACCTGGAATACATTAAGAATACATCTCGAAAATATGAAAAAATCTCCAGTCAACGTAAAACAAACAAATTCAACGCTGCTACATTCGGAATAATACTTTTCTCAAGTGAGTACTAAGTACATACATTATACTCGTATTGCATCGTATTTTCGAGTACACCCGTCGAATGAAGCTAATCCAGAATAAGGAGAGCTCGAAGCGTCTTAATTTTCAACATTAAAGCGAGCAGAGCTCGGCTTACGTACGCGAATAACCACATGGTAGGGTTAGCTATTTATTATCTCGAAAATAACCTAACCAACTATTTATAGGTTTCAACTCTCATAAACTGTAATTGAAGAAAATTGCATTTCAACGCGTTTCTTTTCACATGCAGAAGCAGACGCGTGCAAGCTGGCCGACCATCAGTGATTGGATTTGCTGCCTTTTTATCCCAGCCAACCTACAATGCATACTGTTGCATTGCATCCATTTGCATGTGTTTTCCCTCCAACCCACTCCGAGTATCCACATTCATTGTGTTGTTAATTTGCAAATTGATCTATGCAATTCGAAATGCTACGCTTTTGAAAGGATGACAAATTATGTACGAGTATTTTAAGTACTCGGTACCAGGCTGGTAATAAATTCAAACTTTTCATTGTAATAAAAAGTATAAAATAACGTTATAACATCAACGACGACGGCATTAAAATAATTAATACAGTCTCGTCAAGATTTCTTGATAAATATTCAAAATCGTAATAAAAAAATTTCCCTGGGTAATTTGGTCCATTCAAGGAGATAATTAAAAAAAATTTATAAAGATGACTTTTACCCCGACCGTGGTTTGAAAAATGTCGACAGTTTTGCATATTTTTAGATAATCGGGTAATTTTACAGAAACTAGATAAAAGCATTTCGAGTATACAGAATTTCAAAAGTGAAAATTGAATTTTTCAACTTTTTTGCGTTTGGCTCACCTTGGGGGATGGTGTGGGTCAATTCAAATTTTGAAAAAACTGAAAATTAGCCACGAAGCCATGATGAAAAAAAATTTATGACTGAGGTCTCTTATTTTGAGGTCAAAATAAGCGCTTCTAATGACCCTTTCAGAGATCAACGTTTACCCCTACACTTTTCAGTGTACTTCAAAGAAGTTTTAGGTTTTGTTTGGATAGTGAATACTTCTAAAAAAATTATGGGCACCTTCAAAAAAATTTGGGTATAGGTAGTTCTGAAAAAATTCATCCCTTTTAGTGCTAAAATATTGATTTAAAAAAAAGAAAAGGGTGTCTAACAAAATCTCAAAATCCAAAAGAGGGAACTGGCTGGACTTTCAGCATAATTTTTTTAAAATGAATATCTCCCCCCCCCCCAACACATACACAAAAAATCAAAAAACGATTACTCAAGAAGTTTTGCAAAAAAAACACAACGAAAATAATTATTCGTAGTTTTCTTTTCAGTAATTGTGAGGAGTTTTCGTCAATTTATTTGAAAAGTTCAAGAATGAGAAATTTTACAGCAATAAGTATTGTGAAGAAATTTCAGCTTTTGGATGCCTTTTTCTCGAGAAAATTTTCAAACTGATGGCATAAACCTTCTTCACTTCTAGCCCGAGCAACTGAAAATTTACAAAGAAAAAAATTGTCCCTCTTATTTATCAGGGGACTTGGTGAAAATCTTGGATAAAATTTTAAATACTTTTTGGTTTATTTGGGAATGCAAAAAGCTCATCAAAGAATATAGTTTTTTTCGGGGGGGGGGGGAGTCCAAAAATAGCACGAAAAAGCATGAATTCTAATTTCCGAAAAAAAATGATTTCGCCATTTTTCAAATAGCTGAATACTTGAAACGGAAAAATGTGTCCTTCTTTATCCGGGAACTTGCCGACGAACTCGAATGAAATTCGTTTTTTTTTATACATCACGAATTTTCATTTTTCATTTTTAATGTCTGTTCGGCAAATTTACAGTTAATATAAGTCGACAAAATTCTCTTGAAAAAAATAATGGTTGGTGAATTTTTCATTTTAACCCCTCTCGCTCAGATTTTTTCTCAAGTTTCATCTTTAAAATTGTAATAATTTCCAAGTATCCACTATTGAAAATTTTTTTAAACATGAAATTGAAGCTTTATTGCATATTTTTGTCTGGGGGGAGGAGGGGAGGTGTAAAAATAGCTGGGTAGGCAGTCCAGAAAAATTTTAAAATACCCACTGACTACTGACTCATATCATGTTTTTTTTCTACAAAAGTATGAATCATTTTCAGTGTTAAGGGGTGACCAAAAGTTGAAAAATATGAGGAGTACATCCACGAGAATGGAACTTTTCACCCTTACAATTCATGCAGAAGGAGGGGGTAAATTATGTAATTTGCAGAAAAAGGAATAGTAAGTAATAATAAAATTTGACAAAAAATTTTGCTCTATGTTTCAGTTCTGAAGCCTAAATTTTGATTTTAAGCACACGGAAAAAACAGAAGTTACGAAAATGGATACATTTTACTCCAAAAATAATAAATTTTATCAAAAAAAAGATAGATTTTATCAAAAAAAAAATTAATAAATTTTACCAAAATAATAAATTTTAATCAAAAAATAATAAAATGTATTCAGAAAAATAATAACGTGTTTCAATTCACAAAATAGGTGAAATTTGCTCTAAAAAATAATATTTATTATCAGAAAAAATAATAAAATTTGTCAAAAAAATGAATAAATTTTATCAAAAAGAATAAATTTTATTTTTAAAAAATGATAAATTTTACCTATTTTGAAAATTGGGACACGCTATTATTTTTTTGGATAAATTTTTTTTTTCAGTGCACCGAAATACAAAAACAACAAATACTAGCCTGACAAAAATTTTTTCATGTAGTCTTATCGAAAATTTTACGGCGAATCGAATGAAACAAACCACAAATCTCTATCGCACTTGGAAAAAAAGTAACAGCTCAAACTTTCCTAAATTCTACGAAAAAAAACTCATTTTTTGTACCTTGCCTACTGAAAAGTGACATTTCTGAGCCAACTAAGCGTCCTACTCCTACAACAAAAATGATCAGGACAAAAATTATAGAAAATGAAATTTCCAATCTGATTAAAGCTGTTAGATTTTTTTGAGAGGCATCGTTTTCATGATATTTTTAAGTGAAGTTGAACATCAGAGGAGTAGGTAAATTAGAAAAAAAAAATAATAAATAATCTCTCTATTTTTCTCAACTGCCTATTTTTCGACTCCCCAAAAGCAAACGTGGGTCAAAAAAATCATTTTTTCTTTGATTACCTACTTACATGAAAGCAATTGGACAATCGGGAACCAGATAAAAAATCATGTCAACTTGTGTAATTCAAAAAACTATTAAGAAAAATTAAGTACTCTAGCACATTTAGCTCTAAAGATATTTAAAAGCAACTGAAACGCGACAGCTTTGGTAAAATTATCCAATTAATTACGAGTATGCTCAAAAAATACGGTACATTATTCACGAATAAATATTGTCAAGTACACATAGTTTCGATTAAGTAACGGAAATATAAAAATATAAATTTCCAACGTGTAAGCGAATTATACACATACCAGGGACTACAATATTGCGTAGGAATTAACAAAACGCTCGATAAGATCTTTTGCATGACTAATGGGAATTTTTTCTCAGCGAAAAATGCATTTGCTAATTACCACGATAGAAAAAAAAACAAGCTTGCCACGACAATTTAACTTACAAAGAGATTACAGTCTATATTAAACATAACCATTGGAAAAATTCAATTCAGCAATTTATCAGACATTGCCATAAGAAAAAATTCAATTCAGCAATGTCTGATATGATAAATTCTTCACGTAAGAGTCGCAAAGTAAGGAAATTTCCCATCATAGACACTTTTCGTATGGAATGAACGAAACAAAAGAACAAAACTGGCCTCATATTATCCGTATTATCGATATTTTATCCTGGCAACATTATAAAAGACCAACACATACTATAGGAATCGACTTTAAAAAGCATAGCTTCGGCTATAGCAATATCAAGTTTCAGAAACTAGAAAACTCAAAACTTCGCCATCATCAAACTGGTGGAAATTCTAAAACCAAACCGCAAACAGTCTATGGAACATTAAAGGCGGCGTTAAAACGTAGGTGAGTTACGTTCGTCGAAAGTACAGTGTAATAAAATTAGCCAAGGCGTTGCATTTCGGTTCGAATATGACGCGGTGCTGAGAACTTGGAACTATAAAATCAATTATTTAAACAAAGTCGAAGAAAAATTACCATCGGACGGTCGTAATTAATTGTAATTTCGTTAAAACGAACAGCAGCCGTCTGGCGATAAGCAACTAAAATGGAATTAATCAATTTCAAAGTAAATATCTAGCTCTTTCTATTTTGTTGGCAATGGTAGCCCATAAGGTGGTTTAAATTTCCCAAAGTAAGTGGGCTTATTTACCTATTATTCATAAGATAAGATTTATATCCCAAAGTGGAGGTACAGTACTAGTGCTTACATTAATAAGATATGACGTAAAATTGTGTCAGTTCTCTGATATAAAATATGTATGCGTATTTTTTTTACACGTACGAGCACCCTATGGAATGAAACGATTGAACGTGGGGCGAAAAAAAGACTCGAAAATTCGCTCAAGTGCTCGAAAGAAAAAGAGATTCTTTTGAGGGAAGATTGGCGATTTCTGCCTTTTTGCTTGATTCAAATTTTCAGGTTCCTTTCATCATTTTACCTTCAGATTCTACCAATCGCAAATTTCAATTGGGAGGGTAGAAGGAAGAGGATAAAATTAGGGCCATCCAAATCCCAAAATAATCAGGTAAAATTTCACTTCTTTCCTTCTCAAACTTTGGAAATTTTGCACTTTTTTTTACCCTGAAAACATATTTCAAGGATATTTTTTCATTTGAAAATTTTTAATAATTCTATAAAATTCACCAAAAAAAAAGGTTTGAAAATGGTAACACATTTTTTTAAATCTGAAAAACATATTTCCCAGTTTAAGCATTTTCATTTTCAAGAATTTAATTTTCAAAAACTTCCAACCAATTATTCAAATTTTTTAAAAAATTAATACACTTAATGATTTTGAAAATTCTCAATTTAAAGTTGAACTTTTTTGGAAATTCTTCAAAAATTAATTTCTCCAGTGCTCACATGTTTTTCAGGACTCCTTATGAAAGACATATGTGCCTAGAGATGAAAGAGTACGTTCTTCCAGTGGCGCAGCCAAGGGGGGGGCTAAGGGGCTAAAGCCCCCCCCCAAACTGTGGGTAGATCTAAGGTGATGGCTTTAAAAAAGTGTTGATTTTCACCTCTGAACCAACGAAACAATGAATTTCTATGAAAATTAGTGTCCTCGAAGACGTTTCTTTAGTTTGAAAAATAGAGAAAAGTCACAAGGAGGCAATATTTCGGATTTATGTCTTCGAGAACCCTAATTTTCCAAGAATTTCGCTGTTTTGCTAATTCGGAGGCGGAAATCAGCACATTTTCAAAACTACTGCCCTAAATCGACCAAAACGAGTTCCAGGATGAAACTGAAGGGTGGCATGGATAGAAAAAACTCGAATTTACACGATTCTGCCTTCATTTTACCCATATGAGGTGTTTCTCCTTGAAAAATTCACTGCCGTTTGTTTCTTAACGCTCTTTATACTGTGTAGTTTTGAATAAAATTCACGTTTATAATATTCAAAGGGGAAAAAGTCAATGTTCCATGAAAATAGATTGTCACTAAGCCGAGTCTATGCCCCCTCCCCCTCCCCCCCGAGTCGTACAGAGAAAATTTGGGCCTCAGGTGAGAAATCTAAAAGTGAAAAAAAGTCTTTTAGGTATTTTTAACGTTGATATCCGACGTAATTAGTTAAATTTTTCCTTTATTTCAAGGTCCCTTACCCATGGCAAGCCTTAGTGAGCAGTGAGCCCCCTCAAAAAAAACAAACGATGGTTCGGGGGATCCCCTCTCTACACAAGCTTACACCCACTTACTTTTCTCATGAATTCTAGCCCCCTCCATAAAAAAGTTCTGGCTGCGCCACTGCGTTCTTCCATTTTATTATTATTAGGTATTTATGTGTGATTGAGTCTTTTGAAAAAATGGTGGGAAACACTTCTTTTCCTGAGGTATTCAAATTTTCTATACTTGGAATTTAGGATGGGAAGTTCATGCAGTTATTTTGAAATTGATTTTTTTACCCCACCCTTTCTCAATAAATACAGGATGTGTCAAAATTAACAAAAAGCAAAAAATAAAAATCATTGGTTAAAAATGGTCAATAAATTAATGTTTAAGTCCTATTTAATGAATTTTTGTAATAATTTTGATATTTGAAGACGATTCTGTAGTCACATATTGTTTTAAAATCAAGTTAAAAATTTTGCACCACTTCGCTAAAGAAGAAGAAAAAAAAAGAAACAAGAAACAACCGTCAAATAGCTGATATTCTACCATTTTTTCCCTTGAAACAGTTCTGAAAGAGAGGGAAAATCTTCAATCTTCATTTCCTGCACATATTTTGAACTTCATAATGCCCGAACGAAACAAGGCAGAAGATTTGAAAAAAAATTGACGACTCTGAAATGGAAATTAGGAATTTTAATTTTTTATTTCTTCCTCCCTTTGGGTTTAGACTTCGAGGTCTATCAGCAAATTTAAAATTCTTAGACTTTTCCAAGTTTTCCAAAAAATGCCAACTATTTTCAAAACTGCAAAATTGAAAAAAATGTAGGTAGGTTAATAAAAATGTTTAATATTTTTTTCGTCAATGGCAGCGATGTTTCACCTTGACCCATTTTTCAAAAAAAGTACTCGAAAAAATCTTTTCTCTAAAATTTTCATATATTTTACGTGAACGACGGGAGGAATTTTTTTGAAAAAAATTTTCTCAATAGACTCATTTCAAAACTGATATTTTTATTTGAAAACGTTCATCGGTGACCAATTTTACATACCTCTTCCCTCCATTTCTTGAAATTAAAAAAGTGACAAATGGAGAGAGGAGTAACTGTGAAAAATAGCAACCTTTGATTTTTTCAGGTAAAAATATCTTCAATAAATAGTTTTTCAAAAAAAAAAGTTTTCTCTGATTTTTACTGAAATTTTAATAACACATGAAAAAATATTATTTCTCTCAAACACTAAAAAAAAGTGGAATTAACGTGAAAAAATCGCTACCTACTAATCACATTATTCAGTAACAAGTTTTTGACAAAATCAAAAAATTTTTAAAATTTTAAAAATCGTTAAATTTCGATGCAAATGTCTATTTTATTTTTAAAAATATTAATCTAGTCATTTTCCAAGGTTTTCTATAATCTCTCTCGTCATTTTTCTTATTTCAAATTTACCCTGAAAAGAACTTTTTATCCACCGACTGAAAAAATTGAAAGAAACGTAAAATTTTAAAAATTCTTGTTATTGCAAAAAAAAATTATAAAAATTATTGTTACCTATTTTCTGTTTTTTTTTTTGTTTTAAGAAACCTAGAAGGTGGAAGGGCAAGAATGAGGAATGAAGAAAGAGTCAAAAAAATAAAACTTTCAACCAGATTTTTATGAAATCTAAACCACAATTCAACATTTAAAATTAACTTGGACAATAATTATAATTTCAATTATGAAACATTTGTCAACCTAGATCAATCTGAAACATCTTCGAATAATCTTGTGCACAGAAATAATGAAGAAGAAAATGAGAAAATTACTAATACCATGGTCTAGGGTCCTAGAATAGGTACATTGAGCTCTTGCTTAAAATTTGTTTTCACTAAAGCATTACTACATAAACGTTCGTGCGAAAATTTATGAAAATCATCATTATTATTTCTCCATTCTGTCATTCCTTTGTATATAATTTTCAACCCCGAAAATTACCAACATTGCCCTTTTGATTAAAATTATTAGAATACACAGGCTTAAATTTATTACACATTCCGAATAAAATGAAACGAGAAACCATCTCGGTTAAAAAGATCGATCGAGTTACCATACCAGTTTCACAGTTTCGCCAAAAATGGGTGGTTCGTACATGGTCAATACTTTCGTACGTTTTAATTTCCAACTCAGCATTCGTCGAATAAATTTCACGACGAAGGTCTCGTGATATTGAAAATTTCTTCGTCTTTATTAAATATTTAATCTTCTGTATTATTTATGAATAAGCAATCGAGGGAAAAACACACACAAAAATGAGTTGAAATAAATCAGCAACAAGAAAAAAAGAAATCGTCTACAATTTAAAAAAGGGAGAAAAATCAAACGGTTTTATAAAATTCAATATTTATTACATCCAAATGCACCACTCATAGCTGAAATTTACATTCGCAAAACTCGAATGAATAAAATTTCGTCGTTACTTATTTCAGCTGTAATATTTTACAAAGCGTATAAACGTACGCGATAATAATTTGATCGATTTTAATTGCATTATAAAATACAATGCCGAGTAAGAGAGAGGAATTGTTTAACATTACCTTCATCCTTCCTAAAGTAGAATTGATTTATGATAATTTTTCATCTCATCCGCGTAAAAAGGTCAACCCCAACAATTATCCCGCAACATCCGAACCAGAATCGATCGAGTATTTGAAATATTTCCGCTTACGAAGCGTTAACTATGTAAATTTGCCACGTAGGTACAAAAATACGTCGTATAGATGCTCGACTCGTACATGTAAATTACCTACCCGTTCGCAATTATTATTATTAAAAATAAACCTGGCTAAAGAATGGGTATTTTTTCGTAGAAAATTCACGCCGTGTACGGATTGTGTTTTTTTTCTCAAGAGGGTGGGATTTAAGAAATAAAAATTATGCATTAATATAATACGACGAGACGCGTAAATTAATCGAAAAATGCATTAGTAAAACAAGATTATACGTCAGAAAAACCATTTCAATAATTTAATTCCGATGGTTAATTTTGGATACCCATGTTACTGCCTAGACTACCATGGGCTGGTTAAATTTATATTTTACCCGAAATATTTGCATGTTTAATTTATTGTTCCTATTTTTAAAACTATTCTTTGGGTTACCAAATTGGTTGATTGGTTGGTGAATTATCGATTCTGAAAAAGGAATTAACATCTTTACGACTCAATTGAACAAATCGTTTGAATAATTTGAAAATTCGTTCCATTATTGATTTGAGGAACGTAAAGAATTTTATTCTCGAGCAATTTTTTATTTTTTCTTCAAATAAAGTAATTTGTTTCGAAAATTAAATTTCAAATTTCTACTCGCTTCGAATATGTACCTACTTAAATTTTTTCAACATGATTTTTGGAAAAAAATTGCGTTTTTTAGAAAAAAAAAAAATTACCAATTACGAAATTTTTCCCCGCATCTAAATCCGTCGACAATTTTTACTCCGAAACCAGAATTCAACCACCATAAATGTCAAGTGTCGCAAGCTTCCATGCACAAATAAGTAGTCAAGCGCAAACCTCATTTTCTTAGCCACATTTCCCACCATTTTACATTACAGAAAATATAATTGAAATAGGAAATTCTTAACAACCTTACAATGAGCTGTTAAACACGAATCAGTGGCGAACATTTATTAAAGTAACTACTACAACGAATCGAGTATTAAGCAAATATCTCGAAATTTCCACGAAAATCGAATATGATTCATTTTGCAAAATTAATCGTACTAATAATTGTACAATCAAGCCTCGTGCTGGGGAATTGTCCGTCATCGGTGGTAATTTTCATCAAGTTGTCAAGTAGGTGTATAAAAAGTAAGTATATGACAATAAACTTCGGTGTTTTTTTTTTTTTTTTGCGAAATCCTACACGAATGTATGCGTCATCTATCTATAGGAAGTTTTCAAATCTATATCAATCATTTATACAATTATCTTTGTCGCTTCCTTTTGTTTTTGATAATTCAATCGGCGAACTTGAACAAATAATAATTTTCAAAGAGTGGGAGGAAAACGTTTCCTAGATATTTTCTTCCGGTTGAATGCGCACAAACGGCAAAATTTGCTCATTGCAATCGTCTTATTTCCTCCGCTTTTCCCCGTCTAGATAAAATAGAACAATAAAAAAACCAGTTTTAATGTAGGGATTTTTTATTATTTTGAATTTGCAAAAAAAAACTGTTGAATCATTTTTCGAAGCTATCCAAAAATCTAAAAATTGGATGTTTCAAAACATCAAAAATATTCGTTGAATCTATTAATCGAAAATAATTTTTATGAAGCTTTGAAATGAACACTTATTGAACTCTAATTTCTAAAACTCCCGAAAAAAACTCAGATTCATTTGGGGTCGAAAACAGGATTTTACCAGGACTATTTAATGACTTCTAGGATTGCACTGAATTCCTTAGAAATTGTAACTAAACTTTCTGAAACGAATTCATGACTTCTTCATATCTTTTGAACCAAGTTTTCTTCCCATTTGATACAAAAATTGCGGTATCTGAATTCAGAACAGCGATTTTTCCAAAATTTTAGCCCTCTGCTGATTTAGAGAGCACTGCACTGAGGGCCTTTCTGTTTTTTGTATTTTTTTTTTTTTTCTGTAACGAGATTTGATATATTCAGCATAAAATGCAAACTAAGTAATTATTTTGGCACAGATTATGCAAAACTTCCAAAAATTTTCATTGAAAAACTAAAAAAAATAACTCAATTCTTGAATTTTCAGAAAATTTTCGATGAGTTTATCAAGGAATTTCACTGATTTTTCAGCAAAGTCAGATTTCAGATATTTTACTGACTTTTTAAAGAATTTTCACAATTTTTCCAACAATTTTTTTCACCGATTCATGCTACAATTTTGACCGTTTTCCAGTGTTTTTTGGTAATTTTCACTGATTTATAAATGAGAGAGCAAGGATAAATTTTTTGGGTATATGAAGTTCACCCTGAAAAATCGAAATCTAGTCATATTTTCAGATTTATACGAAATATCTGGAAAATTTGAGCAATAGTTTATAATTGATGAAAAGTTGAATTTTAGAAAATTGTATTTTATGGAAAAATGAACCACCTGAGGGAGTGAGATCTTCAAAATCCACAAAAATTCATTGTATGCATCATAAAATTTTTTTACTCCATTCACTTTCAAAAAATTGAAAAAAATCAAATTTAAATTAGTTATATACCAAGGTGGTAGCTTAGACTTTTCCAGAGTGTTGCCAGAATTTTTAAAGTTGGATTCTGCCCCCATTAAAAAAGGGTATTTGTTAGTCCCTCCCTCCCCCCCCCCCCATAAAAAAATCGGTCAATTTCCTGAAGGCTTGTAATCGACTAGATAGCTCTTTTAATCGATTTGTGAAGTAAAAAATAGGGATACCCTTTTCCAACTCTTTATTAGGATCAAATAAAATTTTCTTACTATTTCACAGGGCAATGTGATAATTATGAAATTTAAGAAAACTCAAAAAATTAAAAAAATTAAAAAACTTTGATAATCATAACTTCATAAAATTCAGATGTACCTAAAAACTTCTTCAAACCGAATTCCACCAATTTCTGTCTCGGTATGAACTTCACTATTTGAATATCAAAGTGGTACTTTTATTAAAAAAAAAAATCAGGACATTTTTCAGACTGGTGCCAGCCTTTTTTTGGGCGTTGCCACTGGCACCGTGTGCCATATGAAGGTTGCTACACCTGGGTTTATTCAATCTGCAAATTAAATTGAATTTTTCATTAAAAAAATTGGATGCTTTTGAATCAAATGCGGAACTTCTGCATTTTTTCTTTCTTTTACAGTGCCACTTGTTCAATGTAGAATTTCTTAAGACAAATTACAAAAAATGACACTACCTTTCCAATTTTTTTTAATGGAGATAATTGCAATTTTTTCAAAAAAAATTATAAATGAAACATGCCATATTTATTCAAAAATTTTAATACTTACGCTATTTCATTGAGTTTATGAGTCAATTTTTTAAAGTTGAATTCGTGATTTTTTTCCAAACCAATTTAATCTAAAAAAAAATTGACCTCATTTCTTCCCATTCACTTCTTTCGTTCTATTCTCAATTTTCATTTTTTATGATTGAGAAAAAAAGGTACCTAGCTACAAAAAGAAAAACTCAGCCTCATTTATTAACCTATCAAATTTCATCATTCAATTTCAATTTCAAAAAAGAATAAGTACACTAATAACTAACCCATCGAACTCAAAAAAAAAACGTTAAAAATAAAACGATACGAAACCGAACGAATTGCATAAAAATTTCTTTCGCTATACTTTTCAATTCAACTCTCCCAAGGATTCCAAAATTGACTTTTCAATCGGTTAGAAACCACTCTCGGACTATCTTCTCACTTCATCTTCAAAAGAAACGCTGCCACGTTACAAAAAGCCATAATATAATAGATGAAAAGCCACGACAATGGGCAAAAAATCATTCAAATCTTCAGTCAAAGATTCGAAATCACATTTCTACGTATTTCTATTCAATTGTAGGTCTATTCATTTCATTCCTACCTTCCATATTCTTTCTCAAATTACCCATCAAATTGTAATAAAAAATTTAAAACAAACCATTATCGATATCTACGCTACACCGTGGCCGTTCTCGTACTTGAAATTACAACTGCATATTCGAATTCGCTAATACTTCTGCTCATTTCGAAGGTTACGCCCTTTAACGACTTTGAGTATTCAATACGCGGTTAAAGTTAAAATCCTTTTCAAATACTAGTCACGTTACAATGGTCAGGAAGTATAATATATTTCCAGCTCGAGTAAGTAGGCAGCTAGGTGCTAGGTAAGTACATTTATAGCGATTTGGGTTGGAAGTTGACGCGTCCGAGACAGCTTTTCTCAAAGCGCGAGGTTAAAAATAACCGCGAGCTCGATTAATAAATAATTTTTATCAGTAAAATGCCCGTTTTATTTTCTCGGTACGAAAAAATTACACATTGGGATACGCTGGGTTACATCAAGAGTGATATAGTGGGCGGATTAGCAATACACCCGAATGTTAGACTGGGTAAAAATAGTATCAACATATGTATAACGTACGTTTACTCGTTTGATAGTATACCATTATAATATGCAATACCAGGAAATTTCATCTAAATTGAATTCTATTAAAAGTTGAAACAAAAAAAAAATCCATACATCTTTTCTCTAGCTGCTCAAGTACCTTATATTTTCAAGATGAATGAAATATTAAACATGAATTTCGCGAACGCTTTTTAATAACGTTAGAAATTCCATTAAGCATCATTTCGGATTTAATAAAACGTACTCGACGGGATTAAAAATAATAAATTAGTGACAACCGTGTACTTATCAAAGCACCGTTTCTTATTTCTTTAACCTACATTCGGTTGCAACATTCCATAATTTCAACTCCCGAAGAAAGGTTCGGGTAAAAGGGAAAAGGTCCAGAACCGAATCAATCAGTCAATATTGGAAAACCTACGAAACCGAAATTTATAAATAGAAACAATCAAAATACCCTTCGGTTAATCGAATTAAACAAGGTCGGCAATATAATATTCCACATGGCACGACTTATTTATCATTTCGGCAACGAAATTTGTTCTAATAACGCTGACAATGAGTATTTCATTTTTCACCAGCAATGATGAAAACGTAGACGTACGACGGCGAACCCGTAACGTATTCGTAGTGTACATATCGAAGCTGCTTTCAAGAATTCAAAATGAAAACTTTAAGACCTGCTGCATAGCTGAACACAATGGAATACACAGCTTTCATTACAATATTATCAAGAGAATTTCCGTTTACATTTCGCACCATTTACGCAGAACCATACACTTTTAGAAAACATTAACGCGTGAATGGCTCGAAGAAGCGAAATTATAAGGCGAAAATTCGTGGTTGACTAGCTACTTTGATACATTTATTATTGGAATTTCATCATATGTCGCATTTCTTCCAATTAATCACGAAATGTAAGAAATAATAGAACAAGGTATACATTATAGTTTTGTCTGCGCACAAGGACAATTATCTCGCGTGAAAGGTCGAAGAAGATTAGAACAGAAACAAACGAAAAACAAAATTAAAAGAAATCAAAAAACAAAACCGTGATCTGATGACAAGCGAAAGAAACTTTGAAAAGTAAGTCATTCTGCGAGGAAGAAGCTATGGAATTATGAAAAAGGTCAAATTTGAAGGAAAATGGAAATTAATTTTTTTCGATCTTAATGCCACATTTTGTTAGATAAAAAGTGATATTTTGCTCAATTGAATTAAAATTTGACATTTCGATGAAAAGTCGATTCAAAAATTTCAATAGTGGCTGAACACGTTGAAAAATATTCTAAAGTAAAGCATTGGTAGAATCAAGTTTTTTCAACAAAAAAAAAATCTGCTTTGAAATTTTGAAAAACTAAGATCAGATAAAAAAATTAGATAACATTTTATAACTTCTTATGTGAGCTTGGATATGCAAACTACCTTCCATAGGGGTCAAAAATTGGTTTTTGAGTTGACATTGATTTTGGATGTTTCAGGAGGAGTAGAATCGAGGGAGAATCTTGAATCAGAAAACCAATTTTTGACCTCTAAATAAGGGTAGTTCATATATCCAGACTCGTATATTTCAACTCAGAATTAACAAAATTTTCAAATTTGGCACTGCAAATAATTATGAGTTAATCAGAATCACAAAGATAGGATTTGTCTTGATCTTGAAAAGAAGAAATTTTCAGTTTAACTGCTGGAAATTTCAGAAGATCGAAAAAATATTGGTATGAAGGGAAAAAATCCAATTTTTTAAATTATAAGAAAATTTTATACAAATGGAAACGTCAATTTAAAAAAAAAACACAATATTACTCATTGAAATGTTGACAAAAAATTTTAGTTTTCAAGGGGAAAGCGATCGCCTCCCCTTCGAATCCCTCGTCTCTCGAAATGAATAAAATGTTTGATTTCAATGAATGAAAAATAAAGTGAACTGTTTAAACAAAAATTGGTCATTCCAAATCAGGGAATTGAAGGGAAGCCAGAGTCAGAGAGCCAAGGTCATAGACTGACTCCAGAATCAAGAAACAAGGTCAAATATTAACTTAGGAGTCAAGGTCACGCATTGATTCCAGAGTCAAGAGTCAAGGTCACGCACTGATTCCGGAGTCAAAGGTCAAGGTCATACATTGATTCCAGAGTCGAGAGTCAAGCTCATGCATTGATTCCGAAGTCAAAGGTCAAGATCATAAATAGATTCCGACGTTGATAGTCAAGGTCATAAATTGATACGGAGGAGGGGTCAAGAGTCAAGGTCACAGATTAATTCCAGTGTCAAGGGTCAAGGTCACACTTTAATTCCAGAGTCAAGGTTCAAAGGCATACTTCGATTTCGAGGTCAAGGGTCAAGGTCGTACATCAATTCAAGGGTCAAGGTCATATATTGACCCTGAGGTCTAGGGTCAAGGTCATGCATTGGCTCTGGAGTCAAGGTGAAGTCAGGAGTCACCTTTCTTTCTTTACTCTAGAGTCAAATCGGAGTCAGAAGACAACTTTTTCCCTTGATTCCGAGAATCAGCTTGAGTGAGGAGTCAACATTTTGATAGATTCCTATTTCCTGCTCTAAATGGATGGCAATATTGGCAGTGAAATGTAATGTATTTAAAAAATAGTTATTTACGTATTTTTGCTTTTCAAACTTAGATTTCCCAAAGAAAAAACCTTTGCTCACCTCTGGTAATGTTTTTCCCTTTATTTTCATAAAATAATTTTGTATTGTATTTTGAAAAATTCATCCAAAAAAAAGTAATTTTAAAATTTTTTTCATCATATGTACAATTTTGTTTTTGAACGACAGATCCTCTGAAAATTAGTCTCCCAAAATCTGTAGCATATAATTTTCGTCTTTTCAAATTGACTTCCCTTCCCTACACCCTTTTCAACTATCCGAAATGGTTAAAAAGGTTACATTTTGAGACGATAAACATAAATATTGAAGTGCCATAATGAACTCATTGAATAAGGAAATTTAATTTTACAAAATCATTGGTTATTCGGTCCAACTACCTCAGAATCAGATTCTTTTTAATTAGGATTGATAAAATGTTGGAGAATGACAAAAATTCAATGATATATCACTAGGTCACATTTTAAAAAAAAGTTTTTTTCAACTAGAAAATACATCACATTTCAAAATTTCGATGAAAACTCCTCCCCGAAATTTTTATGAAAAATGGCAAAAAAAAGTTTAACAAATATTTTAAAAACCTCGAAAATACATCACATTTCAAAATTTTGATGAAAATTCTCCCCGAAATTTTTATGAAAATTTGCAAAAAAAAAAAAAAAAAAGGTTAACAAATATTTTAAAAACGGATACCCAGTTCAATTGAAAATCAAAAATAGCTCCAATTAAAAAAAAAAACAAAAAAAACTATGGAATAAACATTCAAAAGTGTGATATTTCACATTTCAAATTCCATCCAACTTTTGGAAAAATGTTTCAAATTTTAAGAATATTTCTAGTTGAACCAATTTCTTTTGAAGTCAAAATTTAAAAATTCAATAGGTAATGTTAGAACCCCCTAAAACAATACCGTCAACAATATTTCACAGTTTTGACATTACACTAAAAAGTCAGGTACCTTTTTCGTGCCTATTTCTCGGATATTTTGCCAAAATTATAAATAGATCCCATAACCTCCCCTGTAGCTCAACTACATCCACTTTTTTCTAGAAAAAATAATCCACCAAGTAAATATCGCCTGAAGAAAAAAATCTTACAACGCTATTCGAAGCATTTTTATAGCCAACATTAAAATATTTTCTTATATAAAGTGTAAAATAGTGGAATGGATTTCACAATAAATAAATTATACGTAGGATAACATTTCGCGATGAAAATTTCCACCGCAATGATTTTTTTCGTCTCGAAACGAATCTTACTCTTGTATTCTTTTCTCCTTTTATTTTTCAAACTGACATCGCGTCGAATTACACCAGAATACGAAAAAAAACACCAGTTCTTTCAAAAGTTACTATTTATTGAGACGATTCGAAAGTGCAGGTTTATAAGACCAATTTTGCGCACACCAAAGAGCCAGGCGTTCATAAAAATGTAAATTCCACCACTTACAATAGTATCCCTTAAACATCGTCAACTTAATACCGAGAAATACACAAAGGTCGAAAAATACTATATCGGTATATTCGATAAGATTCGCCAGTCTAGGAAAAAAAAATAACACAAAAACGATACATAAGGGAAAAGGAGAAAAAAAAACCTAGATCGTTCCAACTAAAACAAAAAGAACATTCGACAAGTTCGGCGAAAAAATTACTCTTAAAAATGTCAAAAAATCCAACGATAAGTTTAGAATAAGAAAAAAGAATTGCAAAATCGTGCAATTGTCAAGAAATATCAACGTTACGAGTTTTAATATCAATTTCGTAAGTTATATCGAGATACTCGAGCTATATCGAGCTGAATATACGAGCCTTCGTTAGTTTTGAGTTATAGGAGATTTTTTCGCTATGGTAAAAAAAAAAATGCCCAAAACACGACACGACGATGCGACGCATTCGAGTCGAAAAAAATTTCATTCTGAACGGTATCTATTAAAATATGGTCCTGGGAGGTTTCTTTGCTTACGCAGATACCACAACATGAAAGCAAGGATACGCTGTAAAGCAAAGGCCGCATCTGATACCAGGATACCACACCCCTTGTTTTTATCAATTACAAGACGCTCGCATCAACGCACCACGGCGGACTGTAAAGTATATTACGTTCCCCTTGTACCCTGTCCGTATTCGGGCCGTTTCCTGCCCGCATCTAGCCTAATTTCTCGTAATTCCAGCTTCCCTATAACTCTCCCAAGTATTCTTATTTCTACATTTTTCTAATGGCCGGTTTATTCGGACTCGGTATAATGCTTTATGATATGTTGCCAGTGCAGTAATTTGCTTCATTAATCTATAAACCGTATATGGCTCGTACTCGTCGTCACATTCGTATACGCCATAATGTTGGCGCAATAACGTCGCTTTTTAGAGCCACATTGACAGTAAATTAGAAAATTTTCAACCTAACAGTGCTCCGACAATTTTACAAAACAAGCGAAAAAAAATCTCCACAGCCAAGTCGACTCCATAATCACAACTATTCGCAAACAATAATCGTTTTAGCATTTTCTAAATTGCCGAGTACACGAGGCAACGATTTCAACTATAAATTTACAGTTTTCAACAAATTTCAAACAGCACTGGTACCTTTTTATCTTTTCTCGTTTACCTGATATAATGCAAAGGATATAAGGTAAACGACCAATTAGGGTCAAGAAGTTTAAAACCCTCTTAGAAATCATGTTTAAAAAAACTACGCAACTGTCACCGAATGTTTTTTTTTCAACGACCCTTTTCAACATAATTACCTCGGAGAGGTACGGTATCGTATTTTCACGACAGTCTTAAGATTACCATCGTTTAATGCCAGAAGTCGGAAAAAAGTCACGATTTTGCTGATCTGTAAAAAAGAAATGAAGGTTTCCTTGGTCAATTATTTTAGACTTGAATTTGTCGAGTTTTGGCCAATTTCGTCGAATAGGTAACGTAAGTGGATTATCGATTTCAACCTATCTCCTCCTCTTTTCCCCAACCCACTCATACATCAAAAATAAGGAATCAAAAAATTCAAAATTTAAAAAATAAGATTTTTGTATCAAATTCTGAATTTTTTATAAGAATAATAATTTTACGAACAAAAAAATACTTCTAAAGAACAAGAAATTTTCAAGATTGAAAATTCTTAAATTAATACCTAATATTAGAACAAAATAAATTAGGAAATCCAAATTTCGAAATGAAAAATCAAATAGCAAAGTTTCTAACCATTATCACAACATGGGTATCAAATACCTAAGTAAATGATTCAGACAGAAACTGGGTCATTCCATTTCATTTATCAATCTGACCAAAAAAAAAAATTGGCATTACGTTATTTGATTTTGCCCTTTTTAATAAAGTTTTTTTCATAATTAAACTAAATAATTCAATCAATTTCATCATTTTTTATTTTACCAAAATACCCAAAAGTTTCATGATAAAAATAAATCTTACCTAAGCATTGTAAAGCACAAAATTTTTTCATTGCAGATAAAAAACGTCATCTTTTCCTGAAATTTTGCATTTTTGAATATAAAAAATTGACATTTTTGTCAATTTTTTTTCGAATTTTTCCCTATTTCTAACTTGAAATTTGCCTAAAAAAGGAAGTATATTTTTATCCTTTAAATAAAAAATTTAAAGAAAAAAAGATAATGTTGAAAATTTTTGCTTTTTGCAGCAAAATCATTACTTTCTTTTTGCAGGAGATAATATGTTGCCCACCAAATATTGAAGGTATGAAAGATTAAAACTGAGATGAAAAGGTAGCTTCATGGTATCTAATGTTTTTTTTTTTTTTTTTGGAAAATTCACCACATTTTTACCAATTTTTTCACCCCCTCCCTCCCTTCCTTTCAAAAAACCGATGCTCTTTCCAGCACAAAAAATATCAAATTTATTACAGAAAAAATTCAAACGGAATTTCATAAAAAATCAAAAACTCACTCATTTTTATCAAAAATGAACAATTTTTTAAATTAAAAAAAATATTTCGTGTTTTTTGGACTTTTAAAAATTTCTTACCAAGTGCCTCTTCTTCTAAATTCACTGTTTTTTCACTACTTGCATGACCCATTTTAAAAGTCACTACTTCCACTATTTTCACGAGATATCCTGAACTTGATGCTAAATAATTTTGTAAAATTGCATTTTTTTGATTTTTTTTTGGGAGGGGGGGATAGAATCTTTTGCATTTTCAACAAACAAAATTGAATGGAACTTAAATTGGAAAATTTCAAATTAAAAAATCTACAAATGGGAAAAATGTATATTTTTTACTTTCTTCTGAAATCCAATAGTTATATCAACTTTGGTTCTTGTCTGTTTTGAGATTAACGATTTCTCAACTACATACCCGTTTCACTGTTCAAAATCGCTCAAAAATTTTCAAAACTGAAAAATATTAAAAAATAAACTCTTCAAAATTTAAAATTTCCAATTTAAACTAATAGAGGGCACCTTGTGCTGAAAAAAATCGAACAATAAATTATTTTTTTTCATCACAAGGTTTTTTCATCTCAAAACGCCTCTCCGTGGAATTTTTATATTTATTTAAAACACTAAAAAAAAATTAAAATACCTACTTACTCAAAAATAAAAATTTTGAAAATACAATCAATTATTCTGTATTTTAAATAAAAATCAATTTCATTATTAAAAAAAGTTCCAAGACATGGCAAAATTTTCTTCGAAAAGCAAAAATAAATACTTAGTGAGTAAATTTCATAAAAGAAAATTTCATTTATCAGACATTCAACACAAGCTCAGTTTTAAAAATCAATACAAAAAATTCGCAAAACCCAAGAATTTCACTGTCCCATTTGATCAAACGCATTCCCACTCTGAAAAATTTTCATCCATCTCCCATTTGCTCTCCTGCTCCGAAAAAAATAGAACGAAACAATCCACAATTTGAACTCACCCAAGTCGATAGCTCAAACCTCACTATAATTTTGTTACATTTGTCACGACGAAAAAGCACGTTCAATCACGAGGAAAAAATCAGCAACATTGGAAAAAAATGGAAAAAAGCTCTTGATTTCGCGAAAGAAACTGCTATAAAACATTGATAATGAAGACTCTTTACTTTGACCTATGCCCAAGCACCATATTTAATCACCGGATTTCCTATTCGGTACAGACGTATTCTGCGCTGGCTTCGCCTCGTACGTAGCTTACATTGTTATAAATTCTGCAAGTGATTCGAGAATCTTGCTCGAAGTTTTATCGAAGGTATCTAACTTTTAAGTTTTAAGGTAAATACCTAAGTATCTAATGCCTTTACATCGGTCGCTCGAAAGATTTACTTGGCTACATCAACTTCGATTCAAAATCGTGAATCTGAAAAGTTGCAAAAAACATCCCTTTGGCAAAACTTTGGAATAATTCAAACCCGATAATTATTCTTTAAAATAAAGGACACCCAATTTAGTAAATTCTATAAAAAAGACGACAAAACGACTCGAACAATAATTCAAAGCGTTCGATCGAATAAATACACATTTCATTCTATTTCAGCCGCTTATTCGAAATTTTCTTTCAATAAAATTATCGATTTCAAAAAAAAACCACTTTCCAACGTAGTATTATCTTTTATACTCGGAAAATTCGTCGCATCGTTGGAAAATTTTCCTCTATTGCCCCACCCTTTCGGTTTTTCAAGGCGGGGCCGAGTTCATTAATCTTCGATTTTACGTATAAATTGGCCCGATATAAATCCATGTACAAATTTGTTTCTGCTATTTTTCTAGACCTTTTTTTTTCAACGCGCTCGTACCTGTAGGTATTTTAAACGTAGGTACTTATTCTCGCTACGTCACCGAAGGTAGTATGTAATATACGTGCAATGCAGGGTATCTTCGTTAAAAAATTGGCACGTTTTCAAATAATGACCCTTTCAAGTGTTAATGAAAAATTTGCCAACGAATGAAAGAAACAAAGTATAAGAGAAGGAAACTTTTACAACGATACATTATGCCGAATTCGGCTGAATTTTCAAGAAAGACTCGACAAAATGGGATAAAGAAGGTCGTTCAAAAATGTAGATATTTTAGCCGAACTGATCGTACGAAAGTACTTAAATTCGGATATTTCACGCGACTTTATCGCATATAAAAATATTTTCAAAAATACTAAAAATAATTTCCACAGTTCAATGGCCATTTTCAATGATATTCGAGGCATACGTCAAACCTGACAAATTCCAACCAACATTTCGATAAGAAAATTTTAAAAACCCCGGCACATTTTAGAATTCTCGACTAAAATATAATAACTTTAAAATTCGTAAAAACCACAAATTGGAAAATTAACGAAAAAAAAAATACGAATAAATTAAAACTTCTCAAGCGTATACTCAAATTGTTGGAATTTTTACTCCGGTGAAAAAACCTCAATTTGATATATTTATTATACGACGACAAAACTTTGGAACTTTTATCCAGCAGAATTGCACGAAATACATTTGAAATATCATTTATTTCATTTCATTCGACGTTCAACTCCCAATATTTTCTCGCCGATCGTGCATTCGCACCGAAATTTTAGCTGAATGGCAAAAAAATATCGAAATTGAACGTCTTGACAAAAAAATACTTATTTAGATTGTTAAAGTCGCACCCGCGAACAAATCTGGTATACAGCTTTAGTTCGTTAAACGGCTCCGCCCCGTTAAATTTCGAAAAATATTACAGCAATACTGTCACCGAACACGCATGCAACTCGTGTTTTTACTTTCATTTATCGATTACAAGGATAGCAGTCAACTGCACAGTGCATTCCACGCATCTTCACCGAAATTGACTCCCAAATTACATAATTGTACCGTAGAAATGTGAAAATGCCAACATTTCACACCATATGCTACACCGACTGACCCACCTATTTTTCCTAGTGCCTTCGAAACGTTATATGGGGTATAAAACAGGTACCCTGAATGGAAATCCTTTTTCCATTCCATTAAAAATTAAAATATAGCTACGATATATATAAGGTGCGTATAAATATACAGTTAGGTAGTTTCGTTGGTAGGTATACTATTCGTATACGAATTTTCGCTCTCGTAAGTAAAATAAATCAACGTATTATCGATCTTTTTGCAAAATGAATTGTTTTCATTGTTATAAATCAGTTCATTTGATGAACAATTCGTAACCGTTTGCAAAAAAATTATTTTCTATTAGGATGAAAATACTGCATAATCAATAACGTAATATACCTCTGTGCGTTATTGTTCATTTTTTTTTTTTTTACCATATCTAGGTCGTTTTTCTAATATTCCATTACTGTAAATTTAAAGGTAGGATTTTCGAGTTCGATTTATTAAACGAATTATGGTAATAACGATTTTGAATCGAGCCTAATCCAGCATAAAGTAATAATTTCTTTGATATATATTCGTAGATAATTTTAATTCGATAGGTACATCTACATATGCAAAAAATACAGCCCAAAGCTGTAACTTTTTTCCAAATTTTTCTCTAACAGAGCTGTGATATTTTTAGGATTTGTACCAAAAATAAAATACGAAAATTTGTATCTTTTTTTACTTGGAAAAAAATTAAAAGTTTTTAAAATCCTATTCAGAGTTGTCATCATTTTTCAAAAATGATTTTTCTTGATTTTTCTAGTTTTTTTAGACCAATTTATACGAATTTTTCAGACCTCTCGATTCCTTTACGAAAAATGATCTTCATTTTATAAATCAGCGAAAATCATCGAAAATAACTGGAAAACAGTCAGAATTGCAGTACAGTAATGGATCAGTGAGAAAAATTCACCGAAAATAATCAGGAAAAAAATGCTGGAAAATCAGTGAAAATTTACTCAAGATTGTTTTCAAAAATCAACAAAATTCATTGATTAATCAACAAGAATTTGCTGAAAATCGAAGATTTTTCCTCGCTGCTTTTAATTACAATCTTTTTTCAGCAATTTTTTATCGATTTAAAATGAGAGTGTTGAAATACTTTTATAAAGACAAAAATTCATTTATGTACATTTTGAGTAATTTTAATCAAAATTGAGCACTTGACAAATGAAAGTGATACATTTTTTCTGTTTTAAGAAAATTATCAATTTTTTTAGAATGGGCGAATAGGAGTTTTCTAAATTTCAAGATTGATTTTTTGGCTCACATTTTTAGATAAATACCTACTTGTTAAAAATGCAAATCCATCGAATTGGAGCGAATAAGGGGGAAAATATTTGAAGAATGTTTAAAATATCAAACAAGTTTTGCATCAGATTCAGTTATCAGAAACAAAACCGAAACCGAAAAGCAAAACCGAAAAAAATCCAAAAAACCGAAACCAAAACCGTAGAAAAATGTTTGTATTTTTAAATCACATTCATTAATTTGAATTTTAGTGTCATTTCGGAATTTCCATACTTATTTTACACACAGGAAATACCGAAACAGAAACAACAAAAAAACAAAACCAAATAGGTAACGTTTGAAAAACCGAAACCGAAACCAAAATCAAAATCACTGCTTTCTAAAAACTCAAACCAATAACAAAATACATTTTGTATCTGATGACAAAATCAGATTTTGAAAAATAGATGTTTTGGAAATTTTTTTCAAAAATGCCAGATTTTTATTGAATTTTTTTCAGTTTATGACTTTTTGTAAAAGTATCAAATATTTAGGCACTTTTTTTAATTTTCAAACTGATTTTTCAAAAAAATTGGTAGATTCACTAATATTTTTCCATTTTTTCCACAGTCTGACAAAAAAGCAAAATTTTTACAGTGAGGGCCAAAATCTAATCATCGAATTCATATATTGCCCCCTTCCCCTTCCCCCACAGCCTGAGCACTACAATATATCCAGATTACATAAAAAGTACCCAAATAAATCTGAAATTTTATTGTTTTCTTCAACATTACAGATTTCAGCCAAAATACGTACACTTTTTCAGTTTTTCGTATACTTTTGGACCGATTTATCAGAATTCATATTTTTTCTCTCAATTTTCAGACCTTTCGTACTCAGAAAACACCTCGTAATACAAATCCACGGTTTCATAAGATATTAACACAATGTTGCAATTATTCTTACTAAAAATAGAAAATTTCATTTTACAAAAATTTTAAAAAATAGACAATGTTTTCGTACTTACTTATGAAAAGCTCCGTTTTTGATGAAAAAAATCACTTATACTCGAGAATAAATTAAACGATGAATCGATGTCGATTTCAAAACACATAAGTCTGAAAAAAAAATACAATAAAAATTAGAATCAGAAAGAGAGAGATAGAAAACAATAGAAAAGAACAATACAAAAGTGATATTTTGATATTTCATGGATATTTCAATATGTTCACTTGAATAGGTAGCAAAGTATCTGCACGTCTACCCGATTCTCAATATGATTTTGGGACACCACTCGGTTATAAATTAGATCAATTGGTAGATTAGATAAATAAAATTATAACTTGTGTGTAATCCAAGTACGTTTACATATCTAATTCACAAATCTCAAATTCATGTGCCATAAAAAATTATTACGAATATTGCAACATTATGATTCTTGAATCTAAACTGAAAAAAAATTTCAATTGAGGGTACCTACATATGCCAAAAATGGCCGAAAAGTTTCCTTAATAGGTTCTAATATTTATCGCAATATTCAGTACTGATTTAGGTATTCGTCGTGTGAAGTATGTACTATAACAATGCACACAATACATACCGTAACAATATACTGCTGAAAGTTATTTATTAATTAAATCCATCGTAATTAATTGCTCCGTTAATTGATTCAATTTCAAGGATATAATTTATTAGGTGATTGAAAAAAAATTGTCATTAAAATACTTATGGGTGCCAGTATTAAAATATCTTTCATTAATGAAGAAATAAATATGCAAATTATAATCAATTGGCAAACGCTTTTTGAAAAAGATTTCGCTCTTTTACGATCAAACCACGGGTTTTTTTTGGAACCCGAATGCACAACTGGATTCTTCTTTTTTTTGTACAAGCTCGTCAAAAAAGATCGTTAACTTGGTTCTATAAAAGGGCATAAGAATGTGGGAGTATAAAGTACACGAAGGTGCCAAATAGGGCAATGAAATTGTTTTCTCGCAATTAGAATACTAATAGAAGAGGAATTTTGGAATTTTTTAATTATGGAAAGATGAGAATATGGGAGATGGTAAACGTCAACAGATTTTAGCGGTGAACGGGTAAATTATCAAAATCATAAATATTGGTAAATTTTCAATTTTCAAAGTTTTAAACAAATACCTACCTACAATTATTTCGATATTTTTTTCGTAATTTATCCAACTAATTTCGTTGAATTCTATACCCACACTTAATTACAAACTATACTTGGAAAAAATACTACTTTATAGCGATTGTCATCTTTTCCATTTTCCTTCTTGAAACTTATAAAAATTCTTTGAAAGGTTTCCAACTTTTGATATTTCCTTCCGGCAGCAGCATGAAACTAATTTTTGAATATCTATCTCACATTTTTTCGAAAACTTTTAATTGGGTGAAAAAGCTGCGAATTGGAAGCAACTCTGTCTCATATTTTGAATTAAAAATAAGTTTTAAGCCTTTTAGTATCGTGAATATGGTTTTGAGGATGTATAACTTTTATTTCAAAGTGTCATGTGGGCAATGCACATGATAAAATCACTGAGTATAATTTAAATCGAGTGGTTTGTTTCCAAAATTTACATTTGTAATGGTAAAGTTTCAGTTCCATAAAAGAGTATTTCACTCGATTAATTCAACTGTGCAGTGCTGCCATTTCTTTGAAAATAAAAGCTGTATTATTATGACCTGAATCGTCCAAAAGTGGTCAAAACTAATTTTTTTGTATAATCAAAATTTTGAATGCTTTTTTAGTCGGATTTTATAAATTCTGCATCAAAAATTTTGGATAAAATTCTAAATAAATTGTTTTTCAATTCTTATTTTCTTTTATTTGAGAAAAAAAATCGTTAATCTTGACACTTAAAAAAAAATCTAGAAAAAAAAATACAGCAAGGGGGGAAATCTTAATCGAGTGATCACTGATCAGAAGGAAAATTTTTTTCGAAAAATTACAATTTTCAAGACAAAAACGTAAGCACATTTTACGACTTTTTTTTTTTACAAATGTGGAAAAATCTCAAATTCGAGAATACAGCCTTAATGTTAATAACTCTATTTTGGACATTTAAAGGCACAAAATCTCAATTATCTATGTATCTTACCCATTTTCTTTTCTACAAAAATAAACTTTATAATCTGATCTACTTTGAGAAACAGACGAACCTGCAAGAAATATTTGAAACAAAAATCGTTACTTCATTCTTAATTATGTACCCAATTAAAATTTAATTCACCAACAAAACTCAATTTGGAACAATCGTGATGCTTCAAATTTGAAAAATGGTTTTAAAGAACATCAAAATCACGTCTCCAGATTATTTCGAACAAAATTTTTCTTTAAATGAGCAGTACATTATGACGAAATCGACTAGAAAATTTTTAAAAAATTTCAAAACATTGAAAATTATATTAAAGCAAAATAAATTGCATGCACGAATCATTTTTTCAAAAAATCTCAATTTCAGGGACTTATCTGGCACAACTGATATTAAATTAGCATTCAGGTGCATGATAATTGATAAAAAGTAATTGAAATTCCAATTTTAATAGTTAAAGCAATAGACAATTTTTGACAATTTTTCAACTTTTATATTCTTCTAGATTTTGGAAAACTCAAGAAATATTTTATAAATTACCAAAAATATCAGGACGGATTTTTTTACATGGCATGTACTCTTTCAATTTGAATAATTCAATTTTTACTAGTTTGAGGTCAAAATTTAGCGAAAATAATTGAATGAAATTCATCAGAAACATGTTAATATCAAATTCACGGTAAAAATACATTTTACTTACCTACTGGTACTAATTCAATCAGGGATTAAAAATAATTCCAAATCAGTTGAAAACTACTAGATAATTTTTTTGTAATTTTCACCGATTCAATGGTAAATTTTTTTTTCATTTAACAGATTCAACTGGTGTTTCTTCCTTTTATACAAATGTTGTTCAGTCAATTATCACTGGTTTGCAGTTGAAATCGACTGACTGAAACGTACAAAATTTTGTTACTGCTGAATCAGTAGAACTAGAATTTCACTGATGCTTTTAGTAAAAAAAAATAATCTCTGAATCAGTTGGAAAAATACCAAATTTTTCACTGATTCATCCAATAAAAAGAAAGTAGGTACTTTCGAACGGTTTTTTTAAATTGATAAATTAGCGAAGGAAGCGTTTTAGTAATTTACAAACTGATTCAGAGATAAAATTTTTTCTACTGAATGAATCAGTGAAATTCCAAAATTGTATCCCAAAAAGGCTCTAATAAAATTTTACCTGATTACATCGGGTTTTTTCCGGTGTAATTTGATTACATCACATCAAACTGAATCTGAGCCTTCATCAATTTGTCATACGTGAGCTTGGATATAGAAACCACCCTTAGGTGTAAAAAATTGGTTTCTGAGTTGAGGTTACTCCTTTGATGCTATTCCTTCTGAAAGGCCCAAAATCAGTGTCAATTCAAAAATCAATTTTTTACACCTAAGGGTGTGGTTTCTATATCCAAGCTCACATATACGAATTTATGGAATTGGATACGAAGAATCGCATAAAATCAAAGTGGGACATTTTTCAGATCTGAACAGATCAAAAAATGTTCATAGAATATTTTCAAAGAAATAAAAACGATAATTTCTCAAAATAATTCATATTTCCCAATGAAATTTCCTGCTTATGGAAAAAATTTTGATTCAATATTGATAATTCTGAAATTGTTCAATTTTTTTTAAATTTTCCAGAAAAAACGCCTTGTAAGTGTTACATTTTGACAGCAAATAAAAATTTTAGAAAGGTGAAAAAAATTCATTCTCATCTTTTTAATAGGTCAAAAATTCAATTAAAAAATAATATTTTTTCAAATCTAAAATTTCGATAAAAATTCGCCAAAAAATGTTGAAAAATATCACACAACCTGGAGATTATTTTTTCCTTTTTTTCTTCGGCCAAAGCACCACTTTTTCCCTCCAAATAATACAAAGATCATTCCATCCTGATCCAGCTCGTGAACTCCATAAGAATTTCGAATATTGTCAAAACACAAACCACACGCAAGCCTACAACCCAATAAATAATTCAGATAGGTAATCTAAATGTTATCGAAAAAACACATTCTACAATGTATCCTGACCAGGTCACAAGTTCCATCCAATACCAAAGCATACGATCGGTTTTCCCCAGACTGGTCTCATTTTTCGAATTAATTTCATCTTTATTCTCGTCGAGAAGCTCGCACAGGCAACGAATACCACCACCACCAGCACCATCGAATATGTATAAGAAAGCAAAAATTTTTCTTTAAATCGTGACACGACTGGTAAACGATGTTTTATCGGTATAACCATCAATTTTCATTCGAAGCATTCGACGCCTAAGTGGTGGTTTTTACGCTTACGTTAGGTACCGAGAAAAATTTTTATAAAAGCAGTTAGACGACTAAAAAAGTTAAGACTGATAGACGCCGGATGAAAAACGACAAACCGAGTACTTTAGCAGCCTACGTTAACTGGACGTGTAATAATTAAAAAAATCTTTCAAAGAAGGAAAAAAACAACTCAAAATGATACATTATACACCCCACGTTACCCTTAAATATACACAAATTCGACAAAATTTATGATCACGCCGCCATCAAGCCGCAAATGAATTTTAAAAACATTAACCCGCGAGAAGCTTCGAGTGAAACTTTAATCGCCCGGAAGCTCCGGGGTCGGAGTAACACGAGAATTTCGTGGTACGACCCATAAAAATATTGACCGTGCTGAGAACTACAGCAACCAACACGCCAAGTATAATTTCATTTTAATTTTTCTCGCTCTGAAATTATTATTCTCGAATTATTACATTAAAGCTTCGAAGGAAAAAAGTATTTCTAAGCTGGTTCGAATCGTATTTCCGCTTTTTTTTTTAATAAGTTATTCTTTCCGATTATAAGCATTAAGATAATCGTATCGTTTGGCAGATGGATATTAATCCTGATTCCAGCATCGATTCGATCTGAAACGAGAGCCAATTTCAAAACATGGGTTATATTTTTACGTTTTGTTAAATTTCACCAAAATGTAATTTATTTGACTTACACGGACGTAAATATAAATCATATCTCCTGCCAGCTTCCAAAAAAATCCGTCGGAAAATAATTACTTACATACGCCAGATTCAATTTTCATGCCTTTTTTTCAGCCATACCGAATTTCTCGCTGGAAATTTTTTTAGACCGAATTTTTTTCCATTGAAATTTTTGGTCTATTTGTAACCTAAAACCGCAATGAACAACGTCCGTTTGTAATAAAATGGAACCGAAACGAGAATGGTCTTTCATCAACTCCCAAATGCAACCGCACCCCAGCTGGTGAGTTTTAATTTTGAAAATTTCAACAATTTATCAAGCCCGTTCGTTTACCACCGTACAGCGTTGAGCAGTCATGAATTAATTGAGAATATAAATGCAACATAAAATTTGTTTGTTTGGTTGGCGCGATGACAAAATTTTTACAGCACGGGCACTGTGCAAGCGTACATTTACATCATTTTAAAGGTTATTTCATTAAGAAATTTTATTTCAGCGGTTCTACGAACACGAGCGCATTCGAAATATGCTGTTTAAATTATATTTTATATACGTTTCGTCAAATATCGCGTGTGTTGTGTATACACACACCGCAGCGCTGATACAACAGCATCGGCTTACTATGATTCGAATGTGCGGTAATATTTGTCAGCATCATGCCAAACTGCTTCAATATGCTGGGGTAATATTATAATTCAATATTTGAATATTATATACCTATATACAGCTTCGCTTCTCGTTCCTTGAATTCGAAATTATTACTATTTGATAAATAAATTCCGTACCGAAATACGTTTCTCTATCGATATTTTCACCGGAGCTATATTGAAATTACAAAATTCGTTGACCGTTTGTCTCTAACTTCGGTTTTAATATCCTTTACCTTTTTTTTTGCATTTTTTTTACGTACGAAATGTTTTTCCAGATTTAAAAATAACTCCGCTCGATTTTATGATTAAATTTCTCGAAAGTAAATTCCGCAAATCTAATTCATATTCGAGCAAGGGCAATGAAAAGAAATGTAAAAAAATACGTACGATGTGAAAAAAATATGAAAAAATTCACAACGCGTTCTGTTGATATTTTACACCATACAATACGGGTCATCGATTTACTCAATTGTAATACATTCTCGTACATAGAGAATAAAATTCCATCCGAATATCTCCGAGCTTATCCCGTCGAGAAATTTTTTTTTCCACTGTGCATAAATTTTTTCAGCCAGGGAAAGCCCCAATATAAAACTACACAGCATGTAAAATATAAAGTTGGCATCGTTGCTTTGATATACATTCGAATACGAGCGAACGTTTCGAAATTTACATAAGCAGCATTTGTCATCGTATATTTACCCAAAATATAAATACACCAGCAATTGTACTAAATTACTTATTAATACTGTGAAAATAGAAAGACCAAATTTAAAACGAGAAAATAAAATGGTAAGATTAAAACACATATAGGCCAACTAGGCGAAATATCCCTTCGAGAATTTCCAAGTAGGAAATATCGATTAAGAATTTTCAACTCATGTACACCCAGTAATCAGTTACCTGCTATAGAAATCCTCGCTCGGTTCTCTTTTTTTTTCTGTAAAATAGCACGCGTGCCTTTTTCTGCCGTGGTTTAAATTTTAATTAAACGGCATTTTGTTAAAATTACTCGAATGTTATATTGAAAATATGTATTATTAAAATTTTTTTAATCGTGTTTTTTTTCAAATGCATCTTTTATTTTTTGAACGAGATGATTACGAAATTTGTTTTAAAAATTTATTATACAGACGTGCGTTTGCGAGAAAATTGTTCGAGAGGTAGGTTTTACATTTTTAACGAATTTTTAGACGTTTGAAAAAAATTGCGATTAAAAACTGCGTTTGTATGATTTTATAGGTTAATATTCGATGTTATTTGAATACGGACGGGTGAGATTTCATTTTTTTTTCTAACGTAAGAAGAGAAATGAAGTAATGTTTGAAAATATTTCAAGGGTTTTTTGAGATATTTTTATTCTATTTTTTGCTTCAAAATGTGTCATTTGATTACCTACCAATAAAAAAACGAAGGAGAAAAATCTAAAGCTTTGCCATCCTTCGCGATTTTGAAAAAAAAAATTCAAAATTTTTAATTATTAATTTAAAATGTCAATATTGGAAACTTTTTCGACGCAGATTCGAGTGAGGAAGAGATCGAAAGTAATGTATTGGAAAAAGTCAAGTGAGCTGGTTTTTTGAGGAGGAGGGGGGAGGTATCAGATATTCTAATGAATATTTTTTGTTGGAAATTTCTGTTCATTTTTCACTGTGAGCCAATTAGCACGAAAAAATTGAAAGTAGTTTTTTCATCACTCAGAGCTTCTAAAAATTGGAAAATTTTTAACTACAAATAATATTGGCGACCCCTGTTTTCTAGTCTCCTAAAATATTTTTTTTTCACGTTCAAAATTATCAAGTGAATTTTTCCAATATTTCACATTTTCAAAATTGATAGCAGAATGAGTTCAAGTTTCATTTTGCAAACGTAAACCCAGACAAAGAAAGGATAGTTAGTGCCTAAAAAAATTTTTTCTACAGGAAATTTTAAAAAACCCTAAATTTTTATATCAAAATCTTTTTTTTATACGTACATTTTGCACTGTTATTTTCTAGATATGTTTACTGATAATTTGCACACAAGTATTTTGAAAAATTTTGACCAAATTTTCATTTCTTGCAATTTTTTAAATTTTGGAGAAAATGAGAAAACACTTTACATTCTGGATAATTTACAAAATCATGTTTTTTTTTAGTATTATGAATACGAGTGTTTCATTCATTACATTTTTTCCAATTTTCGTAATTTTTTGCCATTCATTCGAAAAAAATTCAATACTTCTCATCTCTATTGAATGTTTTTATCATGTTTTCCTCTTTTTAAAAAAATCTTCTCAATACTCTATATTGATTTATTAAATCTTTTGCACATTTGAAGCAATAAAAAAATACATAATGGACGGACCCAAGTTTTTCAAACTCTATATTTTTAGATCACATTTTTCTGTACTTTCTCAAAGAATGATCCATTTCGTAGGGGAAATTTTTGTTTTAAGTCATAAAAATGTAAAAAAATTACTTTAGTCAGAAATTTATAATTTTTTGTCTGATGATTCCAATTCTGATTCCTCCTTGAGTACTTTTAGAATTTAATATGAAATAAGAAACTCTTTAGCTCCTTATCATCATTTTCCAAATCATTTTTTTGAGATACCTATAGCTCTTTTTCTTTCCCAACAGTCTAAAAAAACCACATGTTTCCCTCCCATTTTTCACTTGTGAATTACAGTTCAAACAAACTTGATATAACTACTTAGGTAGTTTTGTAAGAATGACATCGGAAGCATCAGGATCAAATTTTGCCTATATTTATAGGTACTTGTAAATCCAGCCTCACCACAAAAATTAACAAAATAAAGCATCTTATTCTGAAAAAAAAAAAAAAAATGAAATGCATTTTTCATTTTTCTTTATTTTATATCGATGACATCCTCTCGAATAGTGAAAGAATTGTTTTTAGACAATTTTCATTTTCTAAGCATATAGATTTTTGAAAAAAATTCAACATCCCCCACTTGCCTTCTTCTACAAATTTATATCTTGGTAGCGATCTCGATTCACATTCTTTTCGAGGTAAATAGAGAAAAATGAATATATTTTTTTTATTGAACTAGAAAAAAAACCGTTTTGAACTTTTCCTGCAAAAAATCAACTAAAATTGAATTAAGCTGGAAAAAAATCTCGTGATATTGGCTCATCTCTCATCACAACTTGATAAAAGACTAATTTTTCTGTAAAAATTTTCAAAACATGAAATCACATCTTAAAAACAGGTTTTTTGAAAAAACAATTAGACATAAAAATTCACGCTCAACAATGTCGATTTCGTTTTTTTTTTTCGTTTTCTTTTCGTAAAAAGTTTACTTTTTCTGATAATTTGCAATTATATACACTTCTTTCTTGAGAAATTACAGGGTGTCTAAGAAAATTTTTTGAGAAAAAAAACTTGACATGGCGTGACCTTTTCCAATGATTTTTTTGCCCCCCCCCCCCTGAGTATAAGAAATTTTGAACACTTTTTCGTTCCTTCTTCGAAAATACTTTTCTTTTTCATAAAAAATTTTCAATATTTTTATCAGTGGTTGGTAGATGAATGGAATTTTTATGATTTTTGAAATTTTTGAAAAAAGTTTGACTTTTGAGTTGGACCAGCTTGACCTGTTAGACACCCTGAATTACCTAGTCAAATTTTCTTAAAGGATTTTTTTCAATGTTAATAACAAATTTTGGAGGTTTTATGCATACAACAATAAAAAAAATTGTAAGTAGATAAATATCTTCAAAATTGAATCGAGTCTAATAAAAATCACACTTCAGATACAAATATCAGATAAAATTGAAGAAATACTGAAATTTTCGTTTTAAAAATTCTATTCTAACAAAATTTCATATTTTCTCTGGACTGCCAAAAATTTGAGCCAAAACACGAACGCCGAAATAGATCCAGGAAATAATATAAAAAATGAAACGTCCATCTAATATCATCACTGATTCCGGAGAAAAACCCCAGCACAAAAAAATGACCTGCTTTTCTAATCCAATACAAAATACCATTCCGAACGTCATATTCGTTTCACTTCCTATTATGTCTTTCAATTACGATTAGATGAAGATAATATAATACTAGATACTATATTATGCGTAAACGTTTAATACGAAATAGCTAAGTTACATCGAAAATAACCAAACGTAAATATCTACAAACGAAATCACCGCGGAAATTTCCATCGATTCGGAAACCAGCAACACAAATGAGAACATGCAACGATACAACAACACCATCGACCATTTGTACATTATAATAATACACGTCGCAAATATTTTCGAAAAATTCAAAATATTTAACATAAATTACAATTACATAAAACACGAAACAAGCATAAATGCACGAGTACGAAAACCATACGTTTAACATGCAATAAAGTTAAATATGTAAAATGCAGCCAAAAAGAATTACTTAATAAAACTAAATTCGCGTCGAGGTTCGAAATACGTTCAGCCAACTCGGAGGGTATCCGTTGTCAATTTTTTTTAACGTGGAAACGCAAACATATCAACAGATTACAATTCCACCAATTTCATTACCTACATAAAGTTCATTTGGAAACACTACGAATTCGCCATCCCCTTTCTTCGTTGGTAAGTTATTAAAAGAGGGAAGAAAATCTTCATATCTGTTATTTGGAAACAGGTCACATCGATATAGATATTTCCGAAGAAATTTATTTACTTTTTTTTTCAGTGTGCTAACGCGAATCTCAACAAAACGATATATACAAACAATGAAGTTTTTCTGCTCTACTAACGATTCGAAACGCCGGCTAAAATTGAATGTCAACCTTTTTTTCCATTACAAAGCCAACAGCCTGAAAATTTTTCCAAATACTCTTTTACAAATTCAATTACCGTACGATGACAATCCACAACTTTAGCCGAGAGTACCACACCTAAAACAATTATCTTTTAAATATTTTATCCGTCGAGGAAAAATTAATTCCGAGTAATTATTCAATTGGCAACTCGGAATTTTATTTCCTCGCTCAAAATCCGAGTCGAGGCTCGTTTCGATTAAATCTACGAAAAATAAAAACTTTAAAACAACGCCCATTTCGAAGCAGTGTAAAAAAAAATCAATTTATACAAATGAAAAAATTCTTCACAGAATTGCTCGGCGTTTTCGTGAAAGAAATGTGAACATTCCGCCATTTTCTCCACCAATTTCCAACCGAGTTCTTTCCATTGCGATATTAGATATTGCTCAACGCATTAAGATATCATTTTATGATAAATAACGTTGCACAGCTTGAAGATTCATCCTTCATCGCCACTCCGCGATTCGATCAAACCAAACGATCATCGGTTACGTCACCAACACCACGACTTGCATGCGTTGTAACAAGAATGCATTCTAATTACTCGTGTTAACCGGTTATCAACGCCAAAATAACTCCAATACAAATACAAACAGTACAAAAATTAGCGACAGCTTATTTTCCTTCGACTGGTGTACGTATTTTGACCTTGAAAACACGAAGAATACATTTTCCTGAGTCATAATTCTAAATATTACAGAAACGCGTCGATTTTTTAATTCATCCGTGATTTCGTCCCTCTCCGATTTTGATTAGTTTTCTGTTTTCTCTCTAAATTGAGGATTATTTTAGGATAATCGAGTCAGTTCCTAGTTCTATCAAGGTGTTTCTCATCGACAGATAAAAATTCCATCCAAAACATCAAAAGGTCAGAAAAAATCATATTTCATAGTCCGATGAGTGGATTGGATGCTGAGCATCGAAATTTTAATAAGTGAAAGAGTCACAGACGAGTGAATTTTCATAGAAACGTGTAAATTTTTTCACTAAGTTCACACGACGGGAAATTTGAAGGTGTCCAATGACAAGGTCATACGATGACATGCCAAAAAGGTTATACTGGCGTTATGATGTATGCTTCACCCATATTTCATTTTAAAGGAGCCAAATGCAATTTTGAATGCTACAGAATTCCAAGCTGCTTTTACAAACGAATTCCACGTGTAATATTTATTGATCAGAGAAAAACACCCGACTGGGAGAAATACATAACACAAATGGATGAAATTGGAACGAAATGTGACGAACAAAAACGTTTTTGAAATTTTTTTTTATCGCTGGTGTTACCTATGCAAACGACTTTTTTTGGATTGAATTTTAATATTATAAATAACATTATTTTTAACGATTTATTTTTTTGGAACTTTTCAATAGGAACATGGTTTTTTTGCTCTCGATTTTTTAAAATAGAAACTGGAAACAATTATACGAGTGGAAAAAATTCCTATTTCAGAATCAATTTGAAAGAAAGTGAAGGGATCAGCTTGCTTTATCACAAAATTGAATTTTCAGCAAGGGAAATTGATGGAAATGGAGGAAATCGATGATATAGCAGAAAAAATTGAGAAAAATGTCATCAGAATTGAAAATTTTCAAGTTTCTGCCTCCAATAATATTGAATTTGGTTCGTTCCCTACCAATCACCATAAATGTTTTAAAATTAGGCCAAGCTGCGATCAAAATTTCAAAATTGACGCCAGATTGGTCGTTTTTCACTCTTTATTGGAAAATTGGAAGGAGAACTAACAAAAGGATGTGAAGTGACTTTGACCTCAGAACAAAATGAGAATTTTTTTGGATCCCTGACCTAAACTTTTCCATCTCTAAATGAAGTTCAATATACTCGTGCATACACAAATGAAAATTCACATTTTTTGCTTTTTTGGTGTGAATTTTACCTTTTACTATTTCAGTGTAATTGAAAATTCATACTATTTTCTAAACAAAATGATTTCGTATTTTGGCGTTTTTATTATGGCAATCTCAGATACCTCCCCCCCCCCCCAAGTCATTTTAGATGCATTGAGATGTAAAATCAAAAATCATTGAAAATTATGAAAAATCACTGGAAAACAGTCAGAATTGCAAGTGATAAATCGGTAAAAAATTCACAGAAAAACAGCTGGAAAAAATGCCAGAAAATCAGTGAAAATTCACTAAAAAAAATCAGCAAAATATTCAAAATGCTTTAAAAATTGGCAAAATTTTTTGAAATTGGAGGAATTTTTTGAAAAATTTGCTGAAAATTGAAACATTGCTGATTTTTTGAGTGCTGCAATTCTGACATTTTTCAATGGCTTTTTCACTGATTTAAAATGAAAATTAGTTTGAGAATATCTCCAAAAGAGTGTACCTACCTATGAATTTCACACTTGAAAAATTTTACGACAACTTTTTACATCCTACATACTGAAAAATCCTTTTTTCTTGAAAAAAAATCACAAAATTTTAGGAAAAAAATAGGAAAAATAGTAGATAGCTTGTTATCAATGATGAATTTAGGATCATGATATCTTGATGATTGGCGAATAAAATATTCTGTAGTTCGGTTATAATATTTGCTTGGAACAACTTCATCTGATTTTTTTTTTTCAAAATTTGTGTTCAATTTTTAGCCAAAAAGATTTTCAAAAAAAATTGAAAAAAATCCATGTTGTTTGTTATAATTTTTTTCAATAATTCATTTTTTTTTTTTCAAAGATGGAAGAGAAATTTTAAAAATAATTCAAATTAGGTGCCTCAAAAGATAATGCTGTTCCTGAGCATTAAATTTTCAGACCATTTTATTCAATACTGGTTCAAGACATCACGATCATAATTTTTTCCACTGATAACAAGCTAAAGCATACCTTTAAAACAATCAACATTCATAAATTTAGTACGATATCGAAAAAGTTTGAAACTTTTTGTCATCCTTACCTACTTGACAAAATTCTGGAGTTGAAACTGACAAATATTTCACTGAATTAGCAAATTCAATCAACTGAAATGAAATCAATAAATATAAATTGCAAAGCAAAATATTCCTTTGAAAATAAACCTTTGATTTAGGTTTTGAATGCCCTTTATTGGCTTCATTTCTTTCCCATTTAAATTTATACTTGGCATTAAAAAATATTTTTTTAATATACAAGGTAAAAATCATCCCCAGTTCTTAAAGTTGCAGCAAAAAGATGCAAGATGTTCCATATTTTCGACAAAAAATGAATTTTTGTTCCTTTCATTGAACTGGATGATAATACAGTGGCTTTTTGGTTTCTGAGCTGGATAAATTTTTAAAAACTATCAAAAATCTTGCCACTTTTTTTTTCTTTAAAATTTTATAATTTCGATTTTCTGACGTCACCTCTCCTTGAAAATCCCCCACAGCAACGCCTCTGTTCTGACGGACACCAATATTTGCACCATCAAGTGTTTTGTTCCTTCAGCTTTCAAATTTCACGATTCGTTAGTCAGCCACGTACACATCCACGAATGCAAATCTTTGTTTAACAATTTATAAATTAATTTAATAGGTTAACCATCGAGCTAATTGTTCTTTAAAATCGTTACAATCAAGTATTGTTCAAATAAACACATAACAGCTGTTTCACCAACCTCTTTAAATTCTTTTTTTCTAGCCCAGTTCAAACCTTCGTCTTGATTTATAACAGACCACCTAATTCTAATTTAAATTACACGTACGAATTTCTGCGAAAAAAAAACCTAAATTTTTCTTTCTAATTATGATTTTTTACGCGCTTGCGCGGCCATATCAGAAATACTCATTAATGCGCGACGACAATCGAGATTTTTTTCATCTGTCCAGAGAGAAAAGCCAATTAATTAGGAGGAAAATCATGCAACGTATTAGGTGACGAAAATACTGCATCTCACTGGCATTCTCCTTCTCCGGCATTATGGTTTCAGACAAAGAATTTTAATCGATAATGCATCCGTTCTTGGAAAACAATGACGAAGCTACGTCCATAATGAGGTAGGAAAAAAAAAAACAGGCGAAAAATAAAATATTTTCGCGATGGTTAAAAAACCACGTATGTATGCATCACGTTTAAAAATAACAATTCGATGCATATAAAGTGTTACGTTACGGAGGATACTGCGAAACAACAGTCGAGTTTACGTTTAGGAGAAATATTTATCGAACTTTCACCGAGTATGAAATATTTGCAAGATGAATTGGCGAAATTTTTGCATTTTTTGTACCTCGATAAACCCTCTGCTTTTGGGTGTGCGAATATTATTACTTCTGTAATTACATTTTGGATTCGCGTCGGGCCCACGAAACTTGCTGCGAACTGTTTACGAATAATGGTCACGAATTTTCGTCTCACAAATAAATTCCTGCGCGAAAATTCCAGGGTATTCGCCAACTAAAACTTGGAATTGGTGGAAAAAAAACTTCGATATGTAATCAACTTCTAGATAACAAGTTCTCACTTACATTAGTTTGCAATTATAGATTTGTGTGCTGTGCGGTTTTTCATCGATCGATCGATAGAATTCTGATTGTTGTTACGTAAACCATTCCACGAACATTTGTCCATCACGGTTTTTTCACAAACGCCAACGTATTATACGGTTTGGAAATAAATCTCACGATTGTTTATAGAATGATTTTAATTTGAGTAATAAATTATTGGAATCGAGTGGTCGGTGTGTTTCAACGGCAGCCATGCCAAGTTATCGGTTTCGGACCAAAGTAATTGGATGATTCAAAAATATCGGGATTTTGAAGTTTCTAACCCCACAGAGCACAGATTAATGCCAAAGTAGTTTGTAGGATGATCTGGCGAGTCTTCAGAGTGAGTAGGATAGGAAAATTCAAACGGATTGGACCATAAAAATAATTTGTAACCGGTGAAAATGATAGGGATGCCTAATTTCATAGATACCCCACCAAAGAACAGCACTTTTCACAATTTTTCCACGCATAGCTGAGATTTGTTCATTTTGAAGTATTTTCAGTGATCCAGTGTTATGTAGAGGGATATTAGAATTTTTCAGAAATTTTTTATTCATAGGGTAGGGAAAAAATTCCAAAAACTTTTAATTTTTGCTGAGTCAAACAAGGTTTTTTAAATTCTGCTGAGTCAAGTAAGCTAAATGTCATAATTCGGCAATGCGGAGACTCTTCAAATTCGATACTGGGAAAAATTTTGAAAATTTTCAATGCACAAGATGGAAGAAAAAGAATTCAAAACTGAAACCTCATAATTGAAAATTTTTCAACTTCCAATTTTTTTTCCAATTCTATGCTCAAAGATTAGGCACTCGAAGGTTTTCCATGGGTAAGTGAACGTGAAGATCTCCTGTACGCATCTAGTGACCTAATTTCACCAAAAAAGAGACTAAAAATGTTCACTTTAGCATATATTTCATCAATTGTTCATACTCAAGACTCAAAAAATTGTAAACAAAAATCATAAAGTAATTATTGGATTCAAAAATATTTTCTGAAAAAATGTGAAAATTATACGATGGCTACACTGATTGGGAAAATTGAACGTCGAAGGGGCCATTTATATGATACGAGTCAACTTTTTCTGCCAATTCCACTGATTTTTTTTTGGGGGGGGGGGGGGGAATATTTGTCCAAAAGTGCCGCCAATCAACCCAGAATAACAATAAAGCACAAACCAGTGATGTAACCATTATTTTCTCGGGGGGGGGGGAATGTGAATTTCACGTAGCATTGTAAAAATAACAACCAAATCGAGATTTTGAGATTTGAATAGGAAAAATGAAAATTTTTTACTAAAATTCAATTATCCTGACAGATTGATCAAAAACCAGTTATTTTTCAGCAAAAGATCGGTGATTTTTCACTAAAAAATCTATAGAAAATTCTTTCAACTGATTTAAAAAGGCAGAATAATAAATTTGACAGATTCAAGTTTAGAGGATAATAAAATTCAAAAAAAATCATGTTAAAAAATTGAAAAAAGAAAGATTTACTTATTTTTCAGCGATGAAAGATATTATGAAATTTAACCGCAACAATTTCAATGCTGTAATATCAAAATTATGGACCCCACACACACCACAAGACCCTCCAGATCACCTACGCCATTAATTTAAGTTGAAGGGTTTCAGTTCATGAGACGGGAACCATAAAAAATCGTTTTAAAAAATCATACCTCATTGCTTATTTAGTCTTTATAGTCAATTCCTGTCGAAAAACAATCGCTAGAGATTGAAACATGTAGTGCCTCAGTAGAGTGAAAGTAAAAGATTATATATAGGGGGAAAAACACTCAAAAGCTAAAAATTACTTTTTTTCTCAGTTTCATTTTTTTGTTAGGTAATTTTAATTTTTTTCCATCATTACTGGGGACAGTAATGCAAAAAAAGTGATTTCAGGAAATTTTCAGTTAGAATAGTGACAAAAAAGGACCAGTTAAGCACACTGCACGAGCTGATGTCATCGATATTGACATTGAGCCACTCAGCTTGTTTCACTCAGCAGAATTGAAAAATTTCTACATCTAATGACATTACAACGCTTTAGAATTTATTTTTAGCTCCAAACATTGCAAATTGCTCAAATTTTTTGCACAATTCTCTCACGAGATGAAGCATTGATATATGGGCGCTCAGCTTGTTTCATTCGGCGGAAATGGAAACCAATAAAAAACTAGACAATTCCATTACCTATATTTTCAACTTTCAAATTTTCTTCCTCTGCCAACCACAGAAAATTTCTCAAATTTTTTCAACAATCGAGTTGAAAGTTCCTCTACCAGATGATAATTGATAACATCGGTTTCATGTTACTCAATCTTGAATGACTTGGCAAAATTAAAAAATATTTTTCTGCTCTTCAACTTATGGAAAATACGTGAAAAAACTCTTCAGTAAAATGGGAGTTGGCCCTTCAATTTGGCATCATCGAAAGGAATTCAGCAACTTTTCATTGTTTCGAGTTGTACTAACTTACATCATGTGAATTCTCCTATCTGAATCGGAACTTCGGAAGGCAAAGATCATCTAGCCATCTAATATCACCAACAATCCATATCAGTTAGTTCAGAAATCACCAGACTTCGACTTTAACTTTAACTTTAAAGTCCTCAAATCCAAATAGCACAGATAATCCATTTTAGAATAGAAAATATCAACTTCCTTCATCTGAAGGCTCATGCACCATTTCAAGTCAAACTATGATCAAAATCTGTAACAATTCATCATTAATACATAACTCAATTCCAAAATCACCGAATGATCCAAAGAACCCCCAATTTTCGAATCTTTCAATCCCACAGAACACAGATAAACCACTCGGAATCAAAAATATTAAATTCCTTCAGCTTTCAGTTTCATCAAACACCATTTCCCAGGCAACCCACAATAAAATCTCGTTACAACTTTATCCTCGGCCAGAAATAAGTTCCAGAAGGGGGAAAAGTTGGAAATTAAATAACGAAGAAAATTCCTAACGAAATATCTAATTTCCTGACATATTTCTGGTCTAACTTACCCACTTCTCGCAAACCAGCCATCACCGCAGCAACACATAATTCAATATTTAACCATTTCTTATCAATGACTCACTATTACGCAACTCGCGAAGAAAATCCCAACCCGAATCGTTTACGTAGACGCGAATTCACATCACAATAATCATCGCTCGAATTACAAAACTACACCTTAAACGATTACGACGACGAAGAGGAAAAAAAACACTAGAAAAATATTTACATTTAAGACGTTATTCACACGTAAACTTATCTCACTATTCACTACAGTACGATCAAAGTTTCACCTTCACAATTCGAATCTCGTTAATCCCCGGTGTTTTTCGGACAATTAAAACATCCGATTTGGAAATTCACCAATCTTAGGATAATTTCGGCGGCTGAAAATTCCACCGATGTAAAACTCACCACAATGGGTAAATTTTCAATATCAGCCGAGTTGACCAATTAGACTAAATTCTGTACCGGTGTGACCTATTTACTCACACGACCTAGTAATTTTATTACACCGATGTGGTCCAATAAAAGGGTACGAAACTGTACGACCAAGGTATAGAATTCGAACCATCTAGGGTAAACATTGGTCGGGCGATATGGAAAAAAACCAAGCTATCGAAAATTAACGTTCATGCATCTATAATGTACCTAGAAGCATCAAGCCATACGTGTCAACGCTCCAAGGTAAAGCAACGGGCATCGACGGAGCCACCCAGTAAAAAAATTCTTCGAACGGCTCACAATAAGGACATCTTTCCAACGAAACACACACGTATATCCACGTGATAATAGATCACGTGCTGGTACAACCTCTTCCAAAAAAATAATAACACGAAAAAACTCGACCATACCTTGGTTCGTACGTAGATTAGTATTAAAATTAACACCGCAGAGACATTCGGCGATAATCCAACCGAAGTGTGAATTATACGAAGAAACCCAAAGGGATATTAAATTAATATGGTTCATAGTTCACAGATTTTATCTACCAAACACTCAAAACTCAATTTCCAATCTCACATTTCGAATGCGGACAGAATTTTCAATTATTTTATCCACACAGTAACGAGCGAGAAACTGGTAGGAGAAAAAATGAGAAAAAAAAAAGGCAACTCGTTTCGAGTGTAATTTTTCAAAGTCATATCGTGATTTCGGAATAAAACACTCGGTACGGTTCGAAACGAAAAGTTCTTGGTCGATGTAGCCATAATTTAGTTATGTTAAGAACAGAGAAATACATCTCTATCAATTTAAAACCATTAGGTTTATTTCCTAAAACAGTTAACGTAACGAATGTAACCATACACCACTAATACTCGAAAAGGAATAAAACAAGTGAACATACTGAAATTGTACATGCCACGCCTGTCGACTTTATGCACCGCGTATTGAGAAGCAGTATAAAATTGTCAAAAAAAACTTACCGGCTTCGTGGTGAACTCGCCGCATACACACTAGAACACGTAAATTTCAACGAACGAAACACATACTATTGGTACTATCGTTAAAAAATGAACAAAAATTTTTCGCTTTAAAAAAATTTATGAAAAAATTCACGTTTACGTAGAAAAAAAAAGGAGAAAAACTAAAAAATTAAATAAAAATTACGTATACCGAAACTATGTACAAAAATCAAAAAAACGAATTTCGAAACACACACGGGTCAGTCAACCGATGAAACCTGTACACCTTAACAAAATTCAGGGTACAATTCGGTAGCCGATTATGACTAAATGATACGACGTGTATATGACTATGCGTCACGAATCGACCACTCCCCATAGGCAAGCGCAGGTTCCACGCAACCAACTTCGAATCCCGCTATCGCCATTACAATATACTATTACTAAATACTAATGCTATCTTAGTACTAGCAAACTAACACGTCGCGTACCACAGGCTTTAATAAGAAAACATTAATATACCGGGGTACAAAAGACATCATACAGAGAGCACTACACTTTATCTCCTATACAGCATTACATACGGTATGCGTGATCACGATATTCTTCGCGTTCGCGTTCAAAAAACTAAGCATCAGCTGATACGCTGATACACGCTAATTCACGCGAGCTTATGCGCCGATTCAGTAGAATGCGATACCGGTACTTTCTTCGGCCACCAAGCGTAGCAGGTAACGCTCCTAGCGACCGGTTCGAATACTAGGGTTTCGCGGAGCGGAAAAAATTGTGGCAATTTTGAAAAATATTTCGAAACACGAATGTTTCTGGTGGATTTTGATTTTGTCTCGAATTTTCGGTCCGGATGGAAGTTTGGAGTCCAGCAAATGTCAAACCATTTTCAAAAAAAATTTCAATAATTTTTTTTACAATTTTTCATAAATTTTCAAGGTTGATGAGAGGGGGGAGTAAATATCAGTGGCGGATTTAATAGCAGGCAAAAAAGGTAATTTCCTCTTGGGCCATCGGAGGAAATGGGCGAATGGGCCCTTATTGGGTCGTATAAATTTTTAGTATTTTAATTCCATTAAGTTTTTTATTAACTATTTCAATTTTTTTCTCGTCAAAAAAATGTAAGAACTGACTGAACTGAGCCCTTTTTTTCGAGTTGTGATGGGCCCTTTTTTCGATTTGGGAAGTGGACCTTAATCCTTATTTAGATCCGGAACAGTTCGAGTCGTAGTTGTAATTTCAGTGTGTTGGAAAATTTTCAAACTGTCGTTTTTCTAAGAAAAGACAAGAAACGACGGGTCTATCATTCCCAAAAATGATGAATTTTAGTCGTTTTCCCAGAATGAAAAAGATTTGAGTCGTAGCTGTAATTCCAGTGTGTTGGAAAATTTTCAAACTGTCGTTTTTCAAGGAAACGACAGATCCATCATTCCTAGAAATAATAATTTTTAGTCGTCTTCCCAAAATAAAAAAGATCTAGACGTTTAGACATTGTAAACTTGCCCCCTTCCACTTTTTATTTGCCCCTTTCCAAATCAACATTAAAACTCCTGATTAGTAAGCGAGTCCGTAAAACTGACCAAGCCAAACATACGTCTGCCCAAAAACTATTTTTCGCAAAAATTTCAAAATTTTCGAACCATCCCCTTCAAAGATATGAATTTCGGTCAATTTTTTGCAATTTTATTGAACTACATATTAAATTAAAAAACTATGCAATCTCTCGCTAAAAAGGGGACAAAACGACAAAAGTCAAACATCATCACCAATCCCTTTCAAAAAAAATCAATACCTATTTTTTTTTCAATTTTTGAAGATTTTTTGATCTTGAACAAATTTTAAGGTCCGTGAGGGAAGAAATAATGTGGAGTCAGAGAAAGGGTGAAATATTTACCTTGTCGTTTTGAGGTTCAATATCTACAAATTTTATGCTATCTTTGCATTCAATTAAATTTTCGAAAAAAGTTGCAAAATTCCAATTGACCATCCCTTTTTAGAAGATATCTAGTTCAAAAATTCTCATATATCTCCTCTCTAAGGCTGAATTTGGTTCTTGCATCCAAATTTTTCCTGTACCCTTTACCAAGACGATATTTTGCCATTTCAAAAATTCTCTTGTGCCCTCACCAGAACTGAATTTTGTAATTTTCCGTTTATTCTCACAATTGACAGTGATCTCTACAGAAATAATGTATGTAAGCGTTTTAAAAAAATGTAAAGTACTCTTCGAACTGCGTGTAAAGCATTTTACATCAATTAAGTAAACTCTGCCGGAGTATGGTATTATTTTTTTTTTCTTCACAAAATCTTTCCACTAAATATCCGTATGTTTTTTCATTTCCTTTATTTATATGTATAGCCTCGCATAGCACGTATTTAGGTAACACTTGATGTAATTCGATTCTGATTTTGCTTTGACCTAAAAGAAAAGTATCTTGGGAATTTTTGACAAACCCAACAACTTGAGTATAACACCTACCTACCTAAAGCAATTTTCAGTTTTCTGCTTGAAGAAGTCAATAGGTGATACAGCACACAATCAATCATTTTCCTTTTTCTTATACAAGCGGTTGGGTAATTTAGAAAAATCGATTATTACAAACATTGATAGAATACTTGCGAGTTGCGATAGTTAGAGCGAAGGAGGAAAAAACGCAATGAAATACACTGGTCTGAAAAATTGCAAGGGATGCACGATTGCACGCAACTTATCGTATCAGTATTATATTTGGGTGGGTGATATTGTACCTAGACCTAATCGAGAAAATACGGGAAAATGCATGTGTGATTTTAAATTAGAAACTTTTAAAAATCCATGCTTGAGAATTCATCAAAAACCTTAAAATGAACAGGGTACCTAGCATAAAAAAAAGCCGACGGAAACTAAAAAATTCAAAATTTCAAACTAAATAATGTATTTTTTTAATAGGTATATTTTTTTCTTACTTAGAGGTAATTTTTTCTTACTTTTGTAATACGATAAGTAATAAGTTTTTTTAATTTTCGAAAAAAGGCATCACTGATGTAAATTTTTTAACTAAAAATGCAATAAAAAGAATAGATTGCCCTTTTTCCCATTTTTTGTTCGAGTTCGAAAAAAAGAGCCAAGGATGGGAAATTTTCGGTGATACTTGCTGAAAAAAAATACCTATTCATTCCAAGGAAATCGCTGAGGTCCCAAATGTGTAAGATTTAAATCAATTTTCATTTTTTTGCACGAAATTTGATACAACTGTTTTCGAGTAATTTAAAAAGTCAAAACAACAAAAATGTCAAGTACCTATCTAAAGATATAAATTCAATTATGGGGAGAATGATAAATGAAAAGTATTTTCATTTCAACATTTTCAACAATAAGTAGATATTACTTTTTTTTGCTAAAATTGACAATTATTTTCATAATTTTTAAAAATTTGCCATAAATTTAAAAAATTAATGTGATGAATTAAAATTTTGATCAATAGGTTTCTGAACATGTTCTTTTTGAAAATCTTATTCTTATTGAAGCCTCGGCCAGATTTTTTGAGTGGTTTCATCTTATAGTATTATTTATTCGATACCTATTTTTTAAAAAAAATAAATCAATAAATTTTGAAGAAATTCGAGAGGAAACTTCATCAAGAAGAGGGTAACGAATTCAAGCATTTAAATAACTTTATCAATTTTGTCTAAATTATTTCAAGTAGATACCTACTTACTTTATTAAAACCGGCATACAAAAAAACATAATTGCCTATTGCGATTTATTAATTAGGCTTAATTATTTATGTCTGGTGCACAAGCACAATACACAGGGGTTCTAAAAATGCAATTTTAAAAGACGAACAGTTGTGTGGCCACGACCACGTGCATGTTGTATGCGAGGATATCATTTCATTTCCTTAATTTTTAAATTAATTACCTACCTACATCACATGATGAAAGTAATTAGCGGAATTATAGACTGTAATCCTAGGTCAGGGATATATGAAAACTTTTTCAAGCTACAATTATACGTACATTTAACGAGTTTTAATCAGATGAAGACATTATGATCTGTTTTTAGTAGTCATTAAGTAAACTGTAGGTATACTTTTAATATTAATATTGAAATTGATACGCTGCTGTTATTCAGAGCAAAGGTATCACTTACATACTTCAATTATTCAAATTTTTTGAATAAAATTTGCAAAATAAATCAAACAAATTGAATAGGCACCAAATATGTACATGGCAATCAATCCATGGATCATGGAACTTTGATTTATCCAAAGTTTAGCAACCTTCATATATGGAAACATAACAGTACACACAGTGTCATTTCAATAACACAAAAAAATAAACCAATCGAATCTTAAACGTATTTATATGTACCATACTATTTAATACGACACGATTCCAAATAGAACCATTTTCAATTCATCGTTCGTGGAAAGCAATAAATAAAATTTACACTTTAATTTTCACGCCGAAGATTTCTTGAATGATGGTAGTTGGTACGAGTGTGACCACAGGCTGGGAATCTTTTTTATCCCCAGGGTTTTGACATTATTATCAATACGCGTATAGCCTTGAATGTAAAACTATCTATTCTCAAAGCCTGTCCACGCCGAGAAGAACAAGACCGCAACAATACAGATTCCATCGTTCATTGCAATAACAAGAAAATAATAATGTTAATGTACTGTCATGCAATTTTTACCGTTGCTATTAGTCTAGTTATAAGTAATCTTGTATGGTATGTATGCCCGTATGTTTACATGGTGGGGAGGTACAGGTACCTGGTCGTCGTTTTTGGATTCAGTTGCATAATATGACACCATTTTCAAATCGATACAAAAAAAAAATGAAAAAATTTCTATCGGGTAAGATTATTTTTTGAAGGATTAGTAAAATTTTTTTTTTAAATTATAAGTACCTATCAGTGTTCTCAATTTTTTCAAAAAGTAAACACACTTCATAGGAGCCATCAAAAATATCAAATGAATATCTATCGCTATTGGATTATTACATAAATACTTACTAAAACAGGACAAAAATGAAGTTGGGTCTTCCGATTTCGCTCAATTATTTTTTACGAGTTCCCCTTGGTGGTCTATTCACAAAACCACGATTATTTTTTTCCTATAACCGAAAGATATGTACGATTAATTTGGGAAGAGGTAGGGTAGAGCTGGGGGAAAGAAGTAAAATCAAAAAGTAAGACGATATTCGAATTCTACGACCTCAAATTAGTCACAATCGATATGTCACACGCCATTTTAATTTATTAACATATTTTACCCCAAAATTGGGGGGGGGGGGTTAGAAGTGCACTGATAGGTCAAATCTAAAAAATAAACGAATATTCGAACTCAGGGCTCCCAAATACTTAACAAACGACAGGTCGCACATTATTTTTTATTTTTCATTTTGACCCCTACCAAGGGGGTGGTGGGGGGGGGGGTTCAGAGGGGTCTGATGATAAAACCAAGTACATCTTCGAAATCAGCACATTCAAATTAGTAAAAATTGATGTGCTACTTTACGTCTACGATTTTTTTGAATTTTGGTCAAAATTGTGGACCCCTGAACCCCAAGGGATCTAGCATTCCCATATTGAAAATTTGTTGGTTAGAAAGAAGGTAAAAAAAAGCTATTCACTGTAATTTTTTCAGATTTTTAAATGGTAGCCTTAATTTTTTGTTCTCATCATGAAAGATTGAGCTTTCACCACCAAAGTTCAACTTTGAGCTTTGCAAAATGTGATTATCGATTTTGAATCTCCTATCAATTCTCTTTCAGACCCTGGAAACAGTTTTTACCCAAGTACAACCTACCTCAAAATATGAGCCTTCAAAGTTGGGCAATTTTGCTAAAAATCGTAATTGCATAAAAATTTTGAGCTTGAGGGTTAGGAAAACAATGATCTTCGTTTTATGAATTACTGTGAATAGACCATCAAGAGGAACTCGTAAAAAAAATTGAGCGAAATTGAAAGACCCGACTTCATTTTTTTACAAATTTTCTAATAACACAATGAATTTTTTTTTCAAATTTTGAAGGTCCTGCCTCCCGAAGTGGCATTTTTTTTCTGAAGACAAGATTCTCAAAATTTTACCCCTTCCATCGATTAGGGGCCATATATGTACAAGCTCTTCTTTTTTTTTTACAGGATTTAAGATAGGATGAAAATGGGAAAAGAGGTGTGATATTTCTAAATATTCCTCGACCTACCTATTCTTTTAAAATCTGAAAAAAAATTAGAGATGAGTTTCGAACCAAAGGCACCATTTTGGTGAAGAAAAAAGCCAAGAGATCCTCAAATTGGCTAAAAATGATTAAAATATACAATTGCAAACCCCCAAAACACCCTCTCAAATGATTCCTCGGGCCCAGAGTTCATCTCTAAAAATCAAAATTGAGTCAGATTTTCAAATTTTCAAAGAAGACTTGAAAATTTTTCATTTCATTTTATTTTTATCCCACAAGAAAATGAGAGACCAATCAAAGACCCCTCACTCAAAGAGGGGGGGGGGATTTTCAGGAATCTTATTTTTGAAAGAAAATGAACCACCTCAAAAATAAAACTGCCAAAATTCGAAAAAAAAAATTAATTCAAAACACACTCACCGCCATGTACCATTAGAATTTCCCAATTTGAAAAAATGTAAATTTTCTCCATCCCAACCAAACAATACATATAATTAGGTTTTCGTCCGACAATTTTCGTCGAAAGTAAAATTACATCGGAAAGATAATTTGCATATGGAAAAAATTTGTGACATTTAAAACACGATAATTTTGTGTTCTGATTAAACTGATAGCATGGTTCGCGTTTTACAATGGTGAAAAATAATATTTAATTATATTTTCTCGAGTAGAATTTTTTTACAATTATTTTTCATTAGCTAAGACAAATAGAGAAGGTAATCCCTCGTATTAATTGCGCTGTTTTATTACTGAATGTGTATGCACTGCTGAGAATAATTAAAAACTAGATACAACTACATATATTCTCCGTATAAAATACTTTATATAACAAAAGACACACTCTAAATACGACAGTATTTTTTTTTGAAGACTAATTATTTCACGCTTTTACCATGTAAACCAAAGAAAGAAAACGGCTGCCATGTACTCCAATTCTCAAATCGGATAACTCGCTGTATTCTTTGCCATTAATTAATTGCCGAAACGTAATATAGGGTAAGGTCTTTAATTGTAGATCAAATAAGTACTTCTACTTAATTCTTGGGTCGTGGGATCACACAGTCACATCGCCAATTCTGTCAGCTTGTCACGTAAGTATAGAGAAACTAGTAACGATGGAAATTTTTTTCAAAAAAAAGTTCGATTTTCGATCCTAGAATCAGAATGTATTCGTATTTCTCATTTATTCTTTATAACGTCATTTGTGTATAAACTTCTTGAAAATTTTTCATTGAAAACCATGGCCTCTAGTTATTCAAATTTCTTTGATTCATTTTTGTATTCATTTCGTACTGCACGGAAAAAGAGGAAAAACTGGGAATTTTTTCAAAGCTAGAGTTATCACTTATAAAACAAAGATAAGTGCGGAATGCCGCGTATATTTTTTTGTTGCTTGCAAAAAACTTGACAACGCATATAAGTAATTACGAATATTCCAGAACGCTATCAACTTCAAGCGGTGTAAAAATGTAAAGCAAAAACAAACAAAACATCGCAGCTCGTATATCTTCAGTAAAACATGAAGCAGTTTGTAATTGTAAAAAAAAAATAAAAAATAATACCATAGTCTATCAACTTGTGCAAAAAAATTTTGCGGGAAAAAGTTATATAGTCATATAGGGAAAGATTGACCTTGTTCCTTTTTCTGTCTTCTTGTAAGCCATTGTAATTCCCGAATTGAAAAAAAAAGTTATTTAGGTAATTTTAGCTTTAAATTTTTTTACAAAACAAATGCACCTATTAATGTTTTAAATGTAGGTAGGTAGTAGGTACCTATTTTTTTTCCAAAAAAAGAACCCAAAAGTAAACTTTTTTAAGAGCAAAGTAACATGTTTTACAAAACTGAAGATGCCAAGCATTAAATACAACAATTTAAGGTCCACCACTCAACCGAGGTTGAACTAACTAATAGTGGTTTTTGAAATTTCTAACCACCTACCTAACAAGCACATTCAAAAAATATCCAGACCCACATTCAGCTTTCTCTGAATGAGAAAAAAAATATCCCAGTAAAACGAATCTCCATTATTTGAAATCATCTCAGACATATCTACAGTAGATCTCGTATAAAACGTGTGATTCTCAAATGAGGGTGGATTATACGAAGTATAGCGAGGGTTTGTACAACTAACGCTGAGAATTATGAGGTGATTATCGATGGACAGAGTATTCAAAGTAATGAAATAAAATTAGCCGTGTAATCCACCCCAATCATTTCTAACGTCATAAAGGGAGATTCATTTTACCATTAAGTTGGCCAGTGTGATTAATGCTCATTCATACAGGGAAAAGAATTGCTGAATTAAAAATTATTCGAGCGAGTTGAAATCCCCTCGTCTCGTCTCCCTTATTACATATTTCTAGAGAATTTAATTTTATGTTGCATTTTCGCTAGTTTTAAAATGGAAATTGACAAAAAATATCGAAAACATTGCTAATACAAAGGTAAACATTACTTGATAGGTCACATTTAGATCTAGGTAAAGTACCTACCTACTTAAAAGGGTGGATTGTCTTGCTTTTTCTGAAAACAGAATAGTCAGGAAGTTGTGTCCAGACGACTAGACCTCAAAAAGTAATTACCCCCTCCCTCCCCTCCTCCCATGATTTACTTTAGTTCAATCATCCTCCAAATTTAATTACATCCCAAAAACGTTGAAAAAATTATTTAAATATATTTTTTTTAATTTTCTGTGAAAATTGAAAGAAAAATGAAGTTTCAATTTTTTTATAAATAAAAATTTGAGTAAGTATGCATTATATGAGCTCTTGCCAAAAAATCTGTAATAATTTTTCAGTCAGCTTCCATCTTGATCATTTTCCAAACATTGAAAAAAAATGAAGTAATAATTGATGTTTTTTCGGAAAATGAGATAAGGGGAATTTTATTGTCTATGATTTTATACTGAAACAATTCCAAGAAAAAATGTTAAAAAATCCTTCTCCCTCAATTTTGCAAAAATTAAACCCAGTGAAATTTTTGGATAAAAATAGAAATCATTTTTGCGAAAAAATTTCAATTTTTTAAATCCATTTTCAAAATTTCCTAAACGTGATTAAATTTTACAGGAAATTAAATAGGGGTAAAAATTGAATCAGGGTAACATTTTTATCCAATTTTTTTCCATTTTTTCTCATTTTAGGGTTCGGTTTTGGTTACAGAAGAAAATAACGGGGTTGGTTCTTATATTTTCTCTATAGAAGGAAAGAATCAAGAACAAGAGAAATCATTAAATTTTTACTAATTTAGGAACTTGGGCATAGTAAATTTCTAACCAATAGGAGATATTGTGACTCTCAAAAAATGAGCAAATTTGAACCCTACAAGGGAGGTAGGTATCCCGACTCTAAATACAATTTTAAATCCAAACAAAAAAAATCAAAAGAAAACCATAAAAGAACCCCATATTATTCAAAATTATTTCAGGTGCTGAAATGCATTTTTCGAATTTTGGGGAATTTTTGAAATTTCAAAAGTTATCTTACTTACAACCTTGCTGATCTAATCAACACAAAATACCCTTAAAATTCGCATTTTTCCGATTTTTGTCCTGCTGAACTGATTGGAAGCAGTTTCGAGACGTTTCAGAGCAACAAAAAAATTTTAAAATTTTCCATTGTAAAAGCAAAGTCCATAAAAATGGTCCATATGAACGTCATCTTCTACCCAATCGATTCGGCAAGTTGAGAATAGGGTATGCTATACCAAATTTCAGTTTTTTTCGCTAATTAGATCAAACTCTGATATTTTGTAAGCGATGGGATAATTTGAAATTTCAAAAATTCTTCAAATTTTGAGAAATCCTGAAATTTTGGATATGGGTTCTCTCATAGTGTACTTTTGATTTTTTTTTGTTTGGGCTTGAAATTTTACTTTGAGTTGAAATATTTCCCTCGGTTAGTTTCAACAATTTTCATTTTTCAGCAAGGCAAGGGATCAAAATGTCAAAAGCTAAAAAACTGAAAAAACACTCGAAAAAATTGATTGAAATTAAAAGATACGTGATGTAATGTCAGATTATATTAATCCTAATACTCTCAACAGTGCCAAACTTTGAAGAAAAAAATCGAAACCGAAATTATAAATGATTATTTGGTTTTGATTTCGGTTTCATTCGCATTTTATTCTATATAGGTACCTATTTCGATTTCGGTTTACCGTTAGTTTCATTATTTAAAACTTCGGTTGCAGTTTCGGTTTCGGTTTCGGTTTTTGATCTATTTTTATCGATTTAAATTTTATAATAATAATTAAAAGTAAATACCTAAATTATACATGAGCCGAATATAGGAACCACCCTTAGGAGTCCAAAATTAATTTTCAAGTTGGTCTAGATTTTGGGCCTTTCAGAAGGAGTAGAATCAAGGGGGGGGGGCTCAACTCAAAAAACCAATTTTTGGCCCCTACAGAAGATTTTTATATCAAGGTCCAACCTCACAAAAATGTTGTATACCTTTTTCCAAAAAATTTTTGGTTGTGCCCGATTTTTCAATTTCAACTTGACAAGCAACCATCATATTTCAGTCCCACCCTTATCAGTAGGTATCACAACTTTGAAACACATTTTCAGAAAATTATAAATTGATGGTGAATTGTTGGCTTTATATAAGCAGACGTAATGCGTGAAACGAAAGCAAAACAAATTAAAATATAATAGAACGAATTTGATACATTAAGTAACTGAATTAAATATACGAGTACTCCGGTAATACATACAAGTTGAAAAACGTCAGAGCATCGAGCTCGTGCGGGTACTAATTTAACATCGTTTTCGTGACCATTGTACATAAAATGTAGAATACAGCGGTATTTTTTGTTTTATTATTTGTTAAATCTGATAAGGTAGGCAGGTTAGATTTTCTTGTCACTTTGGGTAAAGTATCGCTTACGACTACGATTATATTACTCGTAAATAAAATCAACGTTGAATCAATAATACAGAGACCTACCAATTGCAAAATAATGTTTTAATATGTAGGCAATACGATTGAATTTTAACTGCATTTCTTGTTCTTTGACAAAAAAAAAAGAATGTTTTTGAAATACTCGAGTATTTTTTTCTTCCTATCTTGGGTGAAAGAATAACAGACGCGATTTTTACGGTCTATTTAGATAATATTAAATCGAATGTATTCTTCCACAGCAAAATATGCTGTAAGGTAAATTTTTTCAATCTTACATGGAATCGATATAGTATACGAATAAGTATAAGTGTTTTCAGCGCTTTTTATAAATGATGTCGTCAACAGATAAGCATCTTCGAATACACCAAGCACCAAGTTTCTAATAACAATAAAATAACGCACGAATCATCATACATGTTTACGTCATAGTTACGTAACCGCTGAGACGGCAGATAGGCTAATGGCACTTAGATATGAATTTATTAAATTGCCAACGAATGATGAATTAGAATAAGCATCGCGTTTTAAAATTCAACCGAAATAACCCGACGATAAAAAATTTTGGCGTTTGAAATTCCACGAGGTGAAAATACACTGTCAACGGAGCGGGAAACAGGTCTGACAGGTAAGGTCCTCGAAGCTGGTGTAAAATGTCCCAAAACTGGCGTACCTACAAAAATTACAATATTTCATGCAATCGTGAAACTTTTCTGTCATCCTCGCACCAGTCAGGCAATATTTACTTCCTTTTGGTAGCATAACGTGACCTGGAAAGAACGCCTACTTCATTTATTTTCGAATTAATTTCACGATTTTACCAAAATACCATAACTATGGTTTTCGTGAAAACAAAAACAAAAGGCTTTCTTCGAATTACTAATCGTTCAGAGATCGGCATTTTTGAACATTTTGATTGTATTATGAGAAATTTTGGAAAAAAATTTTGTGTAAGAATAATAGATGAAATATCAATATCAGGTACCTACTACCTACCTAAACCTAATTAAATAAGATTTAGTTGAAAAGATTTTTTTCAAGTTCTCAAAAGTCTGACAAAATGTCATTGTATTGAATTTGAATCGTAAAACTTTTCCAGCCCACAAAATGTGTTGTCTTAGGTTTGGCATGAAAAATTCTGTGCATCAAAATTGGTGTCGAATTCTCGAATTCCATAAATTGACACGATATCTCTCCAATCCATTCTCAGCAATTGATAATTTTTTTGCGAAACTTTGTTGCCTCAGCACCAAAAATTCATGGAAAATCAATAAGCACAATTCTTTGATTTTTAGAGAATTTTTGCTGATTTTTCAAAGAATTTTACTTATTTTTCAACGAATTTCTCTGTAACTGGCGTTTCAAAGAATTTTAAATGTTTTTCCAGCATTTTTTTCACTGTCTGCTTTCAGTGATTTTCGATAATTTTCACTGATTTATAAATGAGAGAGTGGATAAAAAAAGTGAATTTGGTTCAAAATCTTAGTCGAATCATAGAAACGCAAACGCTTTTAAATAGAACAAAAAAATCATTGTTTTGATGAAAATTAATGCGAAACTCTCTTATTCTGAGTCAGTGAAAGGTCACGGATGAACATTCAGAATTGCAGCACTGGAAAAATCTGCTGAATTCACTAAATTCTAGAAGAATTCCACTGATTTCTCAACAAATTTTACGAATATTGCCGATGTTTTAGTGAATTTTTACTTATTTTCCTGTGACTTTTTAAAATTTTTTCCTTCAGCAAGAATTTTTTACTGATTTTTTTCATCAATTTCAGCGATTAAGTATTAATAATTTTTTACTTCTTTAGAAATGAACGAGTATACTGAGTAGTTTACTTTTAGAGCCTTGCAGCCTTCCTCAATTTTTTTTTCAGTCATAGTTTAATCCAAAAGAGGCTATGGGGAACCTCAAAGTATAGACTTTTAAATATGAGAATCCTACTTTTTTTTTTTGCTAAATGCATTTTGAATAATTTATGCAACTTTCAAAAAATTTTAGTGAGCAGCATTGATGCAAAAAATATTCTGTGAAAATTAATTTTTTTTTTTAAAGCACCAAATGAACAACTTACATTTTATGAGAATTGCTTACGCCAAAATGTAGTTGACAGCACTTTCATGGATCAAAAATTATTTCAGGCAGCTGAAAAAATTTTAGCCTGAATTTTTATGTGTTCAAATGAGGGATCCCACTGTAGTAAAAATTTAAAAAAATTAAATTTTGGATTTACAACAAATTACATTTTATTGTAAAAAGATAGCAGATTGTGGTACCCATTTTCAAGATCAAGGACCAGACATGTTTAGAAATTCAGACTGCAGATCGGAGGTGTGGGTGGGCTGGGGTGGTGGACTGAGGTCAAAACTGGAAAATCTCGAAAACTGAAAAAAGTGAAAAATTCAACAGAAAACTGTGCTTACTTCTAATTGTGAACTAAAAACTTCGTTTCGAACTTAAAATCAACAACAAAGTTTTTAAAAAGTTCTCATAATTAGGTACGTTTTTATTGTACTTAGTTTAAGAATTTTTTTCATCGAATCCAAATTCTTATAAGAGACTTACTGGAGGTTTGACAAGCAAAAAAAATTACAGGCTTGCAGGAGCATCACAAGAAACTTCAAAAGCCAAATTTCAGCCCCTAAAATTGATTTGAGGGTGGATTTCGGAAATTATTTCAATTTTTTATTTCTCACCTATTTAAATAAGGTATATGTGACCCTGCCACAAATAAGGGACTCTATGTAAAAAAAATCGATGTAATTTATTTTTATGTGTGTGGTGTAGATTTGGTGTCATTTGGACCAAAAACGTGAAAAAAGACATCGATTTTTTTTACACAAGGTCCCTTTTTTCCGGCAGAGTCACATATATTGAGTAAAAATTCACCCCCCCCCCGTTATTTAGATTTTTGTAATTTTTTCAGTACATTTTTATTAGACGACTTTTTAAAATTCAATGTTCCATAATTCCTCCCCCACACCCGGTTCACTTTAGGGGCTGAAATTTTGGCTGTGGGAATTTCTTGTAATATTTTACAAGTCTGTAATTTTTTGGCATGTTAGGTCTAGGGCAGATCCCTTGCTATTTGGTAAGTTCTTTTTGTACAATTTTTCAATGAAACCCGGTTCTAAATTTGTCGAAATTCTGATAAAAAAAATCGAAAAATTGCGATATTGAAATTTGAACTTGCTGAAACTGAAAAACGAGCTTTAATTTTCCAAACTTTCAACTTAAACTTGAAATTGAACTTCTATTCATGAATACAAAACTCCCCTCCCTCTTCTCATTCCCTCGCGACTTTTCGAGCAAAGTAGGGATATCGATACCTATTACCAACCTGTAGGTTTCATTTTCATAAAAATCAAGCACCCCAAGCATTAAACTCACCTAAGTAGCTTTTGATCATAGAGTCATAAGAAAACGGATTTTTTCATCACCCAATGCTTCATAATCAATATCGATATGGACAAGTTCGTTGCATCTTACCACTACAATTTTGGTGGTTATTTTTTCGCACGATCTATTTATCACGTACCAATTTCAAAACAAACACCCATGGATTGAACGGTCTGGTAATGAAAAAGTCGTGCACACGCCCAGCATTATGAAGTCTTTTTAAATATAACCTGCGACGTCCAAGCTGTGCAAGTTTTCAACGCCGAACCGTGGCAAGAAATCATCCGTGTCGAATGCATCATCGTTCGACGTTTTGAACGAAATAATTCATTGGCATTGAGAACCTTGAAAAGAAAAATTCGATTTTTCAACAAAAGAATTCCATATTTCCTATGTGGTGCGAAAGAAACTCGTAGCAGCGTTCTTCTTAAAAATTCTAACATAATAATAACGTTTTTTGTCGTCTTCGTCGTCGAGAATTCTCTCTACGATAGAACGTCACGAGTTGCGCATCTATTTTTGCTGCAATTAATCTTGTCCAGCGCGTTTTTATTGTTGTTATCGATTCGCGATATGAGAAAATGGAAAAATAAAATAATCGTAGATATTTTTGAGCATTTTTCCGTCACCATGACACAAGCTGCTCCATTCAAATGTCGCGAATCGATGTTACTTTTCCTCAAGAGAAGTCAACAAACTACTCCGTGTTATCGTCTTACGTACCGAACAATAATCGAGCAAAATCTTGACGCTAGTAGACAATAGACACATTTAATTTGAGCAGGTTGCGGAAGAGAGGGGTGTAAAAGCTCTGTCTCATTTTCTTACAAGTTTAACCTTCTCTTGTTCTCCTTAAAACTGGGTGCGCCACTGTGCGAATCTTTACTTAAATTATTGTATTTTGAAGCATTTTTCTGTTGAAAAAATATTTTTAAAAATTATAACATTTGAGTCTATTTTTTTTTTTTTTAATTTGTAGAATGAAAAAGATTCATTCCAATGAATATACTTTAATGATCAATTTGAAAATTCAAAAAATAATTGATACGCTGCATGGAAAAAAAATCCTAAACTGAATCACGTTTGAGGTTTGAATAAATTCCAAAACAAGCACATTTTTAAAATCAGAAAATATGAATGAAACGAAAAGCATTGCGACCCTACTCGACACTCCGACGCAATTTTCAATTTCAACGCACCAAATAATCATGCAGCTTCGTTGCCAATTTTCTCAAAACAACGAAAATTTGGCATCGATGCGTTTCTTTCACATAATCAACTCTCCAATTCTGCAATATAACAATACTTAAATTAACCCTCATATAGCTGTTGAAATTATATCCCTAATTTCACAAATTCTCATTACGACAGAAATTTCAATTTAGTAAGTATTTAATCCAGATAGTAAATAGACGGACCTTGCTCTATATTTCAAATTAAATGAAATTTAACGAAAATTTCCCAAACTTGCGCGTAGTACATACGAAGTGGGAAACTCGAGTAGGTCGAAATTTTCATGACATCTTTCCGCATATAAAGCCATAAGAGTACCGATCAATGATAAATTATCTACTTGTACTCCTTCATGGGCGTTAGTCAATTGTAGAATGAAAATTTCTGCATTATGAATTCGCGTCAGCAATGCTTTTACAGTAATTTGAAAAATTTAATAACAAGAATATATTAAAATTACTTACGCAGAAGTTTTTAATTCTCTTTTTATATGTGAATGTAAAAATGGCAGTTCTGCTTTTAAATCATTTTACTACGTATATAATCGCAATATTTTTGAAATACAAAATCCTTTGCAAAAGCTTATAATTATCTGAATGAAATGAAAAAAAAATTAAGTACAAAAGAATCCAATTTTTAGCATCGCGAATAAATATTTACTTTATCGTTTTCGTGTTATTTTCATTCAAACGTAGCCCATCCAGACTAGAAACGTTATTCATGGTTCATCAGCACCCATAAATTATTCCAAGAAACTGCGGAGACTTTTCATACAACCAATGATTAGCGAAGCTTCTGAAACACTTCTTTCAAAAATTTGGCGAAAAATATCGTAAAGCTATTAATTTTCTTCATTCTGATGCTTTGGTATAGACATCGATACGTTACATTCCTTTTTCTTTCTTTTTCGAATTTTGGTCAAAATTGTTGACTCTTGTAACCCCAGGAGTGTGAAGTTCCCATCTTCAAAATTCATTCGTTGAAAAAAGGGTTAAAAGGGCAACTTGCTTTGATTTTTTCAGATTTATAAATTGTAGCTTTCACTTTTTGTAATCATCATAAAATTTGAGCTTTCACCACCAAAGTTCAATTTTAAGTTTTTCAAAATGTGATTATCGTTTTTGAAACCCTTATCAATTTTTTTCAGACCCCACAAACACTTTTCTTCCAAGTACAATCTTCCTCGAAATATGAACCTTCAAAGTTGGATAATTTGGCTAAAAATTGCAACTGCATCAAAATTACAAAGATCACCACCCCCTCCCCCCTTGTGGGTAAGAAAGAAAATAATTGTAGATTTATAAATAAACAATAAGGGGGAACTTGTAAAAAAATTTTTTTAAAAAATAGTGAAATTGAAAGAGCCCTTATTTTCATCTACCAATCTGACTTTTCATAGAAAAATTAAAGCCAATTGTTTAAAAACTGGATTTTATTAAATCTTTTAAATTATAACCACCTTCCACCTTATACCTCATCCAATCTCACAATAATCCTTCCATGATAACCAGTGGCGTCGGAAGCTTTTTTTTTGGGAGGGTACAAAATGAGTACCAAGACTTCGAATATCGGAAGGATTTCCAGGGGAGGGGGCAAAAAGAAGCATTTTAGGGCTTTGTTGTCTCAAATAATTCATATAATTGTTATTTTGTACATGCCCGAGCGAAGCGAGGGCGAAGCTTTGAAAAAATTGAATTTTTATTGCCCAAAAAATCATTTTTCCCCACATTTTAATGCTTTGAAAAGTTTATTTCATACGATGGGGGGGGGGGGGGGTACAATGTACCCCTTGTACCCCACTTTCCGACGCCACTGATGATAACTACACAAAATTTTCGCCATCCTTCTCAGAGAACAAAATTCTTTACATTTACCCCAACAAAATTTTAATTTCAAGACAGGTCAATTTTTTTTTAATATTCGACACTATTTGAAACAATTTAAATTTTTTTAAGTTCAAGAGCACGATTTGCAGATTTTTAAAAACTCTCAGTATATTTTACTTATCACTTAACTTTCCAACCGAGGGTCGAAAATGGCCCTTGACTCAGAGTTGGTCAAAAATGAACCAAAATGTTACTTATGGTCTAGAAACATCCCCAAAAAATTTTTGACCCTCACCCCTTTCGGAATTACCTATCACGCTTTTAATGTGGAAATTTCAACACACGATATCTTTGGAAGAAGTGGGTAAAAAATTTTGAAATTTTCACAGATTATACATCTTGTTGGGCATGAGCGGAGAAAGTTGTGTCACGCATGTCACAGGTGTGACATGCGCTGGATTTCGAAGGTCAATTTGTGACATGTGGAATTTTCTAGGGAAATAGGCAACATGCCAAAAATACGGCACATCAAAAAAATTTTTTTTAATAATGAAAAATATGAAGCTGAAATGAAAAAAATCACAGAAGGAAAATTAAATTTAACAAAATAATGGTTGAAAAATTTTTAATAATGGAAACAATTTTGAAAAAAAAAATAGAATATTGAAAAAACTCAAAAAATATCTACTTTAGGGTTGAAAAAAGTGAATTTATAGACTAAATTTGGACTTGGGTGGTTGAAATTCTATTTTTGACAAAAATGTTTAACTGACAAAAAAAGGTTCCGCCGGGAGAAAAATTGCACTTAAAACATATTGAAGAAAAAATTTTGATTCCATTGAAAATATTCAGGAGCATGGGTTTAATCACAATTTTTTTTTCAAAATCTCTTCTCCTTTTTGGAGATGATTTTTTTTTACCATTTTTTACAAATTTTGCGATACTTTTTTTGGTGGAGGGGATGTTTGTTCGGGGAGGTGGGGGTGGGGGCTGGTATAAAAATTTTGTGACACCTTGAAAAAATTTACTTTTCCGCCTCTGTTGTTGAGTGGTATGAATGAGAATTTTTTGAAAATTTTCAGTTCACATTCTCCCAATTTTTTTTCACACTGAAATTTTTAAAAAAATTGTGGAGAATGTCATGGCTGGAAATTTTTTTAATAGTTCTGCCAAATTATCATGCATCACATATATTTTTTTGGACTCTGAGTGCAACATGGTCAAAAAAAATCAAAACCAAAAAATTTGATTTTTGTGTTTTGATTTTTTCAAAGGGGGAGGGGGTAAAGGGGGGGGTCAACATTTTTCTGAGGACTTTTCTAGACCATAAGTAACATTTTGGGTCAATTTTGACCAATTCTGGGTCAAGAACCATTTTCACCCCTATTAAAAAAAAAACTCTTTCGCATTGTTTTGAGCTGTTTCATTTGCCAGTGAACCCCCATTAATTTGCCACCATTCTCTTCCCCTCACAAACATGGCCAATAAATTCAATAATGTAAAATGTAATATCGCACGTGCATAGATAACCAACGTACATGCCATTCATACCGTATCTCATTACCTTATCGTTGTTTGGGTTAGGAAATTTCAAGAAGCTGTTAAAAGATAGGTAAACGAAGGCACAGGTAGCAAATTAGAAGTACGTACGAACATAATTCACCCAACCATGAACCAAGACTCGAAAAAACCATCATTTTCATAACTGATCCCCTTCATCTAGATATTCAAAGGAAGACGGAAAATTCCATCTCATTACACCTCCATTTACATTTCCAAATTAGAAAAAAAAAAAGTAATCCATTGTGAACGATTCAGGTCATCAGAGCTCAATCACAGCGAAATTTGAACCGTCAATATTTACATTTCGATCGCATGTACCTATCCATCTACCAGCTTCGTGGTAGGTATACACGTAAAACACTCATTTGTCAGATTTCGTCGCCTGGAATTTTTCAAGCACGAAAATTACCAAGTGTGTTAAGATTATTAGGCTCATATTAAATTAAACGGCAGACGGTAACGGCATCGGCACCGCGAAACAAGGAACCAAAATGATAAGTAATTAAAAATTCAACGTTTTTATTTCAAAACGTAGGTATCTCCGTTCCATCGCACCTACAAAGTATACGTATAATAAAACAAAAGCAGCTTTATTTGCACACGCATTTTATACCTATATTCGAATGTGTCACCGTTGGTATGAATTTTTTACACAGTTTATTTGGTCTCCTCGTACTCTTAATACCGTTATACGATAAAATTATACTAGCACCATTTTCAACACGTCGACGGAATGGGAAATTCGCCGGCGAAACGCATCATTCAGACAATATGGAAATCGATGACACACCGAGACAGTAGGTAATTTCTATTAAAAAAATTTTCCAGCCTTCATTCGTCGACTTCATCGTTATGCGTGTTCGTCTACTTGTATGTCGTACTCGTATTTTGTACGGATATTAGAACACGCAGGCATAATCAATAAAAAGATAAGGTCTGATAAATTAACCACGTATGCTAATATCATAACGGCAGACGACGTCACACATTGTGCCAGTTATAATAATAATTGATGTATAGTTATAGTTACACTTCTCTATACATAGTTGTATCATTTTACGGCCAAGATAGCAACGAACAGCCAACCTATGGCGTGGTTTTCGTTATTATATGTACAGATACTGCGAAAATTTCTGCTCCTAGAGGAAGTGTACATCATACCCGAGTCATATGCAATAACAGCGAATAACTTTTCAATTTATAGCGATTATGGTGCGGCAGCAAGCAGCATAGTGAAACTTTCGAGTGCCAATGCTACGACGACGGCATATTCTCAACTGTTGAAATAACTTTTCGTTGTGCTCGGGCAAAACTTAATTATAAAGTTTTTATTAAACGCAGGATCTCAGAATCGCAAGTTTTTATTTCGTCTTGTTAGGGGGTTTTTACTGGTAATCCGACAACACCCGTTTCACACCAATTTTTTCCGTACAAATAACTATCTCGTCTATGGTGTGAACGTCGCATCTTGTTCAGAGCCACATAAGGGAGCATTTTCATAGCGGTACATTGTATCGAATCTATTAACACGCGTGTTAACATCGCGGATACAGGAATTGTGAGTAAGAGATGACCACCAGCGTTTAATTCGGATAATTACCAGCAATTTTATGTAATGCAGGTCGAATTAAAGGGATAAAAAGGTTTGATTTGAGATGAAAAGAAAAATGTCATGTTTGGAAGATTTCAAAGGTTCGAAGCTAAAATTGAATTTGAATTGTTTCGCATTGACTTTTGATTTCAAGTAGGCACCAATAAGTAGGTATCTGTTAGGGGGAAAAGTATATTCTATAGAAAATGATTAAAATAGGCAGTATGAATAATAGGAGACAATTAATACATACTGGTAATTTGAACATTTTTGACTAATAAAAATTTTTTTTCAATTATTTTTTCCAAAAGAAATTTTTCAACGTTTTCAAAACTGAATTTCATGGTTTAAATTGAAATAGAATTTTTTTAAATTGGAGAGAGGGGAGAAGGCAAACAGCTTTCTCGTTCTTGTTCGATCAGACACTGATGAATCTTCTATTTAAAGATTAGAAGATTTTATTAAAAACCTTTAACTTAAGCATAAATTGGTACTTCAGGGATTTTAACGAAAAATAGTCTCAAGCATGTCCGCCTGGAGCATGCAGCACCTCTCATACTGACTTTGATCGCCAAAAAAACAGAAATGAGAAAAATTAGTGCTAAAAAAAGCACAACTAAAAAATTACTTTTATGGCCAGTGGAACCTTTTTTTAGCGCTATCACCTCAAATAGTGTACATAAATATGATTCAATTTATACCTGAGCGAAGCGAGGGCGAAGCTTTGAAAAAATTAGATTTTGAATACCTAAAAAAGCCATTTTTTCATATTTCAAGGCTTTCAAAATTCTTACCTATTTGATGCGTTCGAAATTTTGAAACTAACAAGTGAAAATTTTATTGATTTCCAACTTGGGAAAATGATGAATTTTCAGTCGAGAAAGTGACTAATTCCCAACTGCCCAATTTTCCCAACTCACAGGTAAAAAATTTTCCCAGGGGGGGAGCTTCCCTTTCTCCAGTTCGGTAAGTCCCTTTTTATGGCCATAAAAAATTCAATTTTTCAAAGCTTCACCCTCGCTTTGCTCGGATATAAATTAAAATCCCAATTATTCAAATTATTTGAGGCAACACTGGCAACAGTGTCAAAGAAGGCTCCCTCCTACTTCTTCTTCATAAGATTTTTCTGGTATTTCTAGTCCTTGTATCAATTTTGTAGTTTATACCCTTCTAAAAAATAATCTTCTAATGCCATTGACCTGTGGCTTAGCCCCCCTCCCCCATTCATTTTCCTAAATCCGCCTATAACAGACCAGGCAGCGATGGAAAACTGAAATGAGTTCCAATTTTAGTTCCAGCTCTCAATATTTTCTAGTTCCAGTTTTCAATTTCAGTTCCAGTTCCAAATACTAAATTTTTTAAATTTTGAGGCATAAAAACCCAGAGTGAAAAATTATATTCAATGGGATCTGAAAATGCGCCATTTTTTAGATCCAAAAAATGACCCATTTCTAGATCCAATTGGATTTTATTGAGTCCAATTGGACCCTACTGGATCTAATTTTATAACTACTTACCAAATTTGTTAGCCAAATAGATCCAAAAAGCTCCAATTTGATCAAAAAAGATCTAATTAGATCCCAAAAAATTAAATTAGATCCAATTTTTTACCATTTAAAGAGAAAAATGGTTTAATTAGATTAATTTGGGTCCACTTTGATTCGACTGGACGCCATCTTTTTTTTGGATTCAATTAGATCTGATCAGATCCAATTGAATTCAATTTTTTCCCCCGAAAATCCAAAATTTTCGGCAAAAATTGAACCTTTTTGTTGTTTTTCTGTTCTTTTCAACATACAACTTTTTTATTTTTCATAATATTCAAGCTCAACACAAAAGATTTCTGGGGGAAAATCTCTACGACTCCTTGTTTTGACTTCCTGAGTCCTGAATTTTTCAACAAGAAAATTTCAAATTTACAACACATTTTTTTTGTTCACTTTTTTGCATAAATTTTCAAGGTATTGTTTGGAGTCGTTTTTTTTTCAACTCCAAATAAAAAACTTTCAATAGAATATTGAGCAGTGGCGTCGGAAAGTGGGGTACAAGGAGTACATTGTATGTACCCCCAAAATCCTGGCGGTACCCCCTCCCCCCATCACACCAAATAGGCGTTTTTAAAGCAATGAAACTTTTTTAAAAAATGCATTTTTGGGCATTGAAGAATCAATTTTTTCCAAGCTTTGCACTCGCTTCGCTCGAAAAAACTAAAAGCACATGATTTTTCTTCCATTTCTTCAATTCATCATCACTCATTATCTCTTCCATTTCTCATCCATTTTTACCGAAATAAATCACCTCTTAAAATTTCAAACCTCGCCTCATAAAACCATCGTAAAACCTAATAAACTTTTCATTCCGACGGTTTTTCAATTAGCACCACTCGCCACATTTTGCCAAGCTTATCGAGCAAACAAGTCGATTAAATGAAATTCGAGAAAAAAAAATCAAATCAACCGAAGTTACACGCGAAATTACACTTTTGGCAGTTGCTTCTGGTTATTGACACGGAAACCTATGTCTTGCATTTGATCCGTTTATCATTTGACACGCTTATACGCGTATTTCTACACACTTAATCATCCAATTTGTGCAATAATACTATCGCTGGGAAAGCACATTTCTTCTTATACATTCGAACATGTCACATACAAATTCGTTTCATAACGATTTTATCCAATAATAAATCACGTTGAGCTTAATTTTTCACACTATAATGTGGAATTCGATTGTACCACGTACCACGACGTACATGCAGTTTGAATTTATCACCTCAAACTTGGTTCTTTCAATATTCGTACAGCAAAAACTTCATTTTAATCAAGTCCAACTGTAAATCGAATTCTGCAAACGAACCATTGTTTTTTAAAAAGTGCCAATTTTGCTTACAAAAACGCGAACTCTTTCTACGAATCGTATTCCTAATTAATCGTTATTTTAACGATGTCGAGGTTTTACGATAAACTCGTACAAGTGTAGAATTATACCGCCGATAGAACAATAAAAAATCAATTTCGGGTCGTAAAATTACAGTCGACAAAAAGAACTGCACAATTGTGACATTTAACCAGAAAAATTAAGTGCGGTTTTATTATTCATAGCAATTCCAAAAACCATATTCTCGGAGCGCGAAGAAAATAATCGAACAATGAACGGAAAACATCGACGATCGATTTTTTCCTTCTCATTTGAGCAAGCATCCGTTTCACTTTCTATTAAATGTAAGTAATTTCAAAATACGACTTCGATTCTCCCATATTAAACGTCGAACGAATTTTTCGGGCGAGAAAATTAAATTCTCACAACTAGGTACCTACACGAATTCGATATTTTCCTAATCTCGACCGAAGTAGTTACCGAAGGGGAAGATGAAATGAAAATTTTCAATTTACCACGAAGAAAGAATGGCTATAAACCCAGTTTTCGGGCCCCCATAACTCTGAACGATCCACATTTGTCCGTTTAAAATTTGTTTGTTTTGATGCTTTAAATAAGAATTTAGCGTCATTTTAGCCAGAAAAAAATTTTGAGGTTCCAGGGGTTCATAAAATTGACAATCATAAAATTTTTGGTAATCATGGAGTAAATTTCTTCAATTTTTTCGCATATTATATAATTCAATAAACGTCCATCCTGCCAAATTTTTAGCAAAAAATTTAGTACAAGTGCTGAAATTTAAATTTCGATTTTTTACAATTTTCAAAATTTTGAGAACCCGTGAAAAGTTGGAAATAATATTATTTGGAGTCGAAAATGGAGTTATTCACTTTTTAAGAAGCCTAGATTTTATCAAAAATTGACCAATTTTGCACTTGAAGTATAAATTAACAGATGGATTGAGTGGAGGTAGCGATGGAAAACTGAAACTGGAACTAAAAGGGAAAAAACTGGGACTAAAATGATGAGAATTGCTGAAAATTGAAAACTGAAACTGATGAAATGAATCAAGTTCCATACCATTTCCAACGGCTGCAGCTTTTATTTATATTACTTTTCTAAAATCAATACCAAAAAATCACGTAAAACATTGAAATTTTTTAGGAAAAAAATGCGAATTGCTCGTACTTTTTTCAAAAATTTGACTTTAAAGATCGAAACTTTTGAACCATATTTAATCGAAAATTTTCATTGAAAAATGTCAACCTATCTTTCTTTTTAGATGTTCCTATTTCTAGCTTCGTTTTTAAAGAGGAAAAAGGGGGAGTAGTGAAGGAAGCTCGTTTTCTCTTTATATTCAATTATTATAATAAATTTAAAATCGTTTGCGAAAAACTTTGGGTTAAGGAGAAAGTTTTTTGAATGGATGACTCGATGATCCTTTTTTCTGAGAAATTTTTGGTATGAGTTTGAAGTAGGGAAAAATTATACTTTGAATCGAAAAGGGAAAATGAATGAGTTCAATTTTGATAAGAATTTTTCTTTTTGATTTTGGGAACTGAAACTGATATCAATTTAGTTTTCCATCACGTGGGGGGGGGGAGGAGGAGAGTAAAAAAGTGAAAAAAAAAGGTTTATAGAAGAGTAGAAATGACGATTTTTTTTCAAATTCTTGAGTACCTACCTAGATATTTTAAACCAAAAAATGCGTTTATGTGCCAAAAAAATCAGTTGAACATGGACAAGAATCCATTTTTTCCAGATATTATTACTTTTATCACACCTATCAACTCCATTTTTTTTTTTTTTTTTTTTTAGTTCATTGGATGCCAAGTTATCAATTCATCAAATTTCGACCATCCCACAAAATTAAAGTAAAAATATAGAATTTAATTAATTCCCAAAATTACTTTTGCTTGAAAATTTTTTCAGACTTTCGTGTCCCTGTGCAAGAAGAGTGAGCGATTTCAGGGAGTCGATTCCATTTTTGACCTTCCTGAACCCAAATAAGTCATTACGTCATTACTTTCAACATCCGATCAGCAGAATGCTTCAAATTCCAAACCGAAAAATTTTCCCTTCGCCCTCTTGCTATGAAAACACCTAAAAATCAATTTTTCATCAGGATTGGGTCTAAAGAACGATATTTGAGTAGTAGAAATTCAATATTTGACTCCAAGAATATTAAAATTGGCCACTCTCCCATATACGAAAGCATGAAACCTTTGGCGCCCCAAAAATCAGCTTTCCGGCTAAAATAACGTTAAAATTATGTTGAAGACATTAAAATTAAAAAATTTTGAACCTTTACGTGGAGTTGAAGGCGCCTAAAAACACGGCTTAGCCACTCCAATAAAAAAAAACATAAAACTCGATCAAAAAATTAACTCATTTTAATTGATACATAAAAACTACACATATAAATTATTTTCGTTGTATTTACGTTTAAAAATTAATAATCGCATTACATGCGAAAATTAACAAGATTCGGTGTAAATTAGTGCTATTATCAAACTGTGATCAAAACCTGTTGACAAAGTAAATTTAATATTATTATGACTGTATCGTATATAATCGATTAAAATTCCCTGCATTATTCTTGGAGAATTCGGTAAAACAAAATAGACCTACGAATATGATATCTCGATTCGAGATTTTTTTACCCATAATTAAATAAAATTACTACGTATACTTACTGAACGAACAAAAATAAATAAATACCAACATTCGTAAATTTCAACAAACTCAGCTCTATACAAAAAATAAATTAAATTTTAATGTTGTAACACAGATTCTAGGCAGAAGTTTCATTTCCTTTTTTTTTCCTTTGTCAAACCTTCCAATTCACATCAGCTTTACCGTAATTTCCAAACATTAATAAATACAAACCCTGTATAGAATTTTACTTAAAAATAAATATTAAATTGGACAATACACTCTGGGACGGACTATTAAATAAATGTTCAACTATGTTATCTTTTTAAAAAGTAAATATCGTATCAGCTTGGATCAACTTTCAAAACAAATTCTTTTTAAATATTTGGCAAAATTACAACATTACACACGTGTAGGAAAATCTAACGCATTACATTGATCATTTATCTCATCGTGTCTACATCGATACGTTAATATTGTTACATCGCCTTGAAAACACACCAAAAAAAAATTGTTAAAAAGCTAAAATCTGTTTTCCTATTGATATGAACACATTTGTTAATAATAAAACATTTTTAAATAACTCGTAAAACGTCTAAAAATTCTTAAATCGTTTTACATTATCGAGAAACTCGATCTAAAAATTAATAGATCGTCGGGTAATTAAAATTAAATATTGTTCGAAAAAAAAAACCACACGTCGTATATTTTCAATAATCGAAATTTCCAAAAAATATATCAGTCGAACGAAAAAAATAAAAGAAATCACCGGAATAAATTCTTCGAAATTTTCCAACTTCAAACAATATTGTTAAAATGGGCCGCTTTGTATGAAGCCGCTAATTAATCGATAATTACCACACAGAATGAGAAACGTTATAAGGCTATGGTTAAAATCGAACTGTAATTCTTATATTTAGAAAAATGGTAATTGGGCTGAATACGTAGGTTTCTAGATCGTATGTTAAAATAGACAAAATTCCATTCTACATTCTAATAAGCTCATTTTTATTGCACACTACATCGCATCGAGGCGATAAAATCTAAATTATTCGAGGGGGGACGAAAGTGCAAAAATATCAAAATTTAAAAATTGAACGGTTCAATTCTTGGTGTTTTCTGATTCCTTCGAAAGTTCTTAGAAGTGGTAACTAATAATTATTGAAATGAATTACTTCGATCATGAATCAAATTACTTATTCCGAACGTGACGTCATTCTCACGTTAACTTCATCGAGAGAAATTCAAAATTTTAAAAATTGAATCACTAATCAAATGATAGGAAAATCATGAACATAAAAATACCTAGAATAAGGGGGGAAAAAGTAATCCTATGGAAAAAAAAACAATATTTCGAGACCGGCATGATTCGCTAGCGAAGCGATGCGATTAATAAAACATGTAATATCGAATTTTTGATAAAATTAACGTGATACGTGAAACCGAAAAATTGATTTAATGTGTATCAGGGGCAACTCGACCTCATCAGCCAACTTCTCGTTAGCTCGATTAGAATATTTTAACGACATCCTATCGTTTTTCTGGGGTTTAATTGAAAAACGAATCCTCGTAATGAAAATAAACGCCAATTTAAAATACCATCAGACTACAGATTAAAATACTTTGATTATTTACGTATCTAAAATACAACATAGATTAATATTTCGAAAATATAAATCATTGTAACATTCGACCGTTTCAACTGGCCCATTTGGACGTGAAATATAAGCGTAGGAGTATTGTATACCTACTTATCTACCTACTCTGTTGTTCAACAAACTCGTAACGTTTTCGGTACCAAAATGGCCAATAACTTTGAAATTTTCAACTCCCAATACTAATATCAAAACTATCAAATCAAACTTCGAAGGTCAGCTTGTCACTTTTCCAAATGCCAACTTCCTCGAGTAATTTTTCATCTCAGAGGATTATTTTCTTATTTCTTTTTTCAGTCCTAACAAAACGTTACGAGTTTTACCTCTAAACATACGTAATATTAAAAATTTAGAAATATAAAACATTGAAAATAAAAAGTAAACAAAATAAAATGAGAAAATCGAACGGAAACGGGCGGTTTGATTTCGTGATCTTAAGGTCACAGAATACATGATATGAACTTATACTACCGATGCGAGCTAGACGTTTCAAATACGTATAAAAATTAAAAAAAATACATTATCACATAATTCTTGAAAAATGAAAAAAAAATCTGAAAATTTCTCGCGATCAACGCGTCTTATCCAATTACCATTTCTAATTTGTCAATGACCAATGTAAAAATGTCACTGGGACAGCTATTTTATTTTATTCGGCGTATGTAATAATTGGAAAATTAAAACAGGAGGAGAATCATCGAAAGGTAAAATTTTCATTACCGCGATCGCGAGTGTCCAATACGAAGAAAACAATTCGAATTAGAACCCCTCCCAATTTCCCATACCGAATATAACGATTTGAAATACTTTCACACCCGCACGCGATTTTCCGATAAATACATTCGCTTCTGTAATTATACATAAAATTATAATTCGCAAGACTAGTACGCCAATTCAAAAATGCTTCCTTTTTTTCAAATGAAATAACGTAAACAATTTCAATTCGATAATACTTAAAAAGAAATTAAAATTAAAAAAGAGTATCACACCATCGCTGCATGTTTCATAATAAAACGTATCGATTAAATCACCTTAAAAATTCCGCCAAAGGTTTCACAAGCCCTTCCGTGTAAGCGTAATGTACACAGCTGCACACAAATCGATACTGACTCTGTGGAATAATGTAAAACGTGGTTTAGTATGAGAAGAAACAGAACTCGGATGATAGATCGTTGTCTGTTTTTTTTAATCGTGTTCAATAGACACGTTTTACCCCAAAAATGTAATCGAATATAGAAACGAAATGAAATGGTACTTACAGGAGTTTGAATCATCATTACCCGCTGATTTCTCATTAGTTTTACGATATCCAATGGGTAAACGGGTTCATTAGCTTCTATAAGGCACATCGCCGTCTCCATTAAAATCAACACACCGGTACGTCCGATACCAGCCGAACAATGTACAACGGTTGGCTCCACCATTCCGGCTCGAGCTTTGCGCACTTTCTCGGTAAATTTTAAAAATCTACTAATATCATCCGGTACGCCATGGTCCGGCCATGCTAGATACTGCATTTGAGTGATCTCACGAGATTCGCCGCTCTAAAATGAGAGAAAAACCATTGCAGATGACCGAATAATTTATGATATGAATTCGATCAAATTAGGGATCCAATTGACGTACTTTTGTATCCCACAATACAAATTCGCGAAATACAAAGCTACTGGTTGGATCAGACTCTTCCTTTGTTGTTTTCAGCCGAAGAGACGGTCCTACTTCTAATGTTTCTGAAACGGACGGCCAATATTTTGCACATTTCGAACGTCCCCTTTCCATTAGCGTGGTAACCATAACGATTAAGGTACTTTGAGCTTCCAACATCATTTGCCAAAAATCATTTATTGTATTTTGCAACGGACCTGTTTCGAAATACAAAATCAATGTGAATTTTGAAAATTTCAATCGTTGTAATTCTACGATAAATTACATACCTTGAGTAGCAATGTATCGATTAATTATACCCGAACCAGGGATCTCCATATTGACATAATTCGCATTAATATAATCGCCATCTTGACCATTTTTAAGAACAACTCGAGTAGCATCATCTATGGCAAAAATTTCATTTAAATTTAGGAAAAAAAAATCAAGAAAATTTGATTTTTTTGGCAGAACTCAACACTTACATGGAGAAATATCTCGATATCTATTTTTATTCATATTTTCAGGTTTCTTCGATTCGTTACAACTCATTCCTGCTTTTTTCCGATATAGCTGCTCAAATTGCGCCACTAAAGCTCCACTGGCCAGGCCATCGGCCAACAAAAGCATCGATTGTTCTAAAGCTCCGGCACCTCTTTGCATTTCAGATAAAGGCGATTCTGGTACGTATTGATAAGGAGGTTCTTCTTGACCGCCGGGTTCATACATAACTAATTGACACACATACATAGTAACAATTAGAACAAGTATGGTTCCGATAAATGATATAATTTTACATCTTAAAGAACAATAACGAAAACCTATTCCGTTCGGCGAAGAAAATGCCAACCGAGGGTACATAAATTTTAGTAAATAATTCGCGAGTATTAACAGACACATAGTGCAGGCATGAATCACACATCGACTGTTCAAAACATAAACCAACACTTGAATCAATACCGAAAATTTTCAACTGTATAGAATTTTCCCCCGTCATGGTACAAAAATTTTTAATCATTCCGAAAAAAGATAAAAAATTAATTTTATAATCGTTTAGATCAATCTGGACGTTATCACGAAGTTTATATTTACTTTATCTATGCTATCAATTGAAAATAATAAAGGCGAAGAAATCCGAAAATATACGAGCCACTTATTTGTTTATATTTGTTGAAGAAACCCAGCCAATTAAAATTTGTTTTAGAATTTGAATACCAAATAGAGAGAATTTCGAATTGAGGTAGATAACAAGAATTCAATTTGAAAATAATGAATTTTATTCCAATCGTACCATTCTGTTTGACAGTAAGCGTTAACTCTGTTCCTGGTTGCGCATCTCTAGCTGCCCTAATTAATTTTACCACTTGGTCGTGTTCGAGGCCACTGACGCTGCATCCGTTGATCATCAGCACCTTTTGATAAAAATAATTAGATTAAATTCCATTGAAAAAAAATCAGTTAAATAAACTAAAATGAAAAATTTCAACTGACTTGATCACCCTCGTTTAATTTTGGATAACAACGATCCGCTGGAGTATTTGGTGCCACCCTTGATACCAAAATTGGCATATTCAAATCTGATCCACCCTTGACGTTGAAACCAAATCTCCCCTGATCATCAGGGGTAAGTTTAATATAGACTATGTTTTCTTCGGCCTGAAACCAACCAAAATTAATTTTAATTGATGAAATTAACGATAAATTGAGACGTTTTCCAATATACAATTATTTTTTAATCGTTACTGATTCGTTCGTCTAACCTGAGGAACTGGTGTTTCGTAATTCGGAATATCGTACAGACTACCAGGGGCATGATGACTTCTTTCAGTTAATGAATCGGTGGTATCATCGTCAACATAGCTAATAATTGTTCGAGATGGTAATATTGGTGAAAAAGCAGCAATTTTTGTCTCCTCAGCGGTACCATTTTGACGTTCTAAGAATCCGCCATCGCTGTAGAAAGTAATCAAAAAAATTTAGATTTTTAGAATTTTTCTACGCATCGCTCATTTCAATAAGACAGTGAAATGCATACTCGTCAGAATGATGCGGCGATGAAGGTTCACCCCAAGTTTGTCGATTATTTTCCCAATTTGCAATTACTTTTTCTTGAGGACGAGCGTTTAAACCGGATGAAATCAAAGATTTTGTTTTTTCTTCAATCGTAGGCATTACAGAATGACGTGTACCCACTTTTGAACTAGTTCTACGAAAAACAAGAGTAACGTGAGCGATTAAAATTCCCAGATATAATAATGTATAATCCCAGATGAGCCAACAATACCTGAAAAAATGACGCTGAGATCGGCCTTGCCTGCTTTCTTCCAACGTTTGAAATTCCGTACGACCAGAATAATTAAATTTAGAACCTAAACGAAGAGATGTTGGAATCAATTTGCGAATTACATGGGGTGAATCAAGTCTGAAAAATGTATGATGTTCGACGCATGATTTCCATAAATTTTTAGATGATCTATAGGTTAACATATTGAATCCCAGTAATGTGTCGTAACTTTCACTCTAATCAACAGAAAAAATTCAAATGACGTTAATCATAGCATTCGTATCGATGAATGGACGTGATATGAAAAACCACTTACAGGTTCTCTTCGAATTTGGACGAAGAACTGTTTTCTTTTGAAGGATATTTTTACTATCTTGGCCCACGAAATGGTATTTATACGAATATTATTCTGGAAGACAACGAGTCCATTGGCGGTAACCCCGAGTTGAAGTTCTTTATTGGAAGAATCCTAGTAAAATAGACACATGAATGTATTACAATGCAAATCATTCCCAGAAAAGCTGAATGATTCAGCGTACGTGAGCATACTATAAACTCATCGAAACCTAAATACGGTTCTACGATGAAGTCATTGCATCACAGACTTAGATAAGCTATGAAATTTCTCCTGACTTACTCTAGCTCTATGTAAATCAACTCCATACGTTTCCAAGCGTTTCACATGATCGAGAAAATTAAATTCAGCATCGGCGGGAGTCTGTCCTCTGCGAATATGAATCATTTTCATAGAAATTGGCTTTCATTGAAATAAATTAAATAAAACCAGTGTCACATACTTATGCATTTTATGCAACTCTGATATCTTTCTTTCCATTTCTTCGGTTTGCCCAGGAACCAAAACCATTCCTGATAAGTAATTTGGCTCTAATTCTTCTATTTGATAATCTCCAACTTCGGCTGTAAAAATAATGAATTTTAGGAAAAATTCAGTGAAAAAAAAATGACGTCACAAATACTTACATTGAACTGTATAACTTGCAAGTAGACATGCTGTACTTGGAGAAACTAATAACTTCCCTTGAAGAATATCTTTTCGAACTTGCAAGTAAAAATGATAACGAGTGTATTCCTCTTGTAATTTACTGGGATCAGTCACATAAAATTTGACTTTGAAATAAAAACATCCACCTCGAGCTTGTTTTTTAACCGCCTTGTTCGGATCCAACCATTTCTGTTCATTAAAAATTATATTAGGAACATTACAACCAACCAAACAAATATAAAATAGAAATTTCAAAAATAAAATCTCAATACCGTGAGATGGGTGTTTGATAATGATGGAGCTGATCCATTTTCTGTGTATTGTAAACCAAAGTAATCTTTTTCGATCAATTCCAAATGTTGAAAAACACATTCAAGAAGAACGTTTCCTTTAGCATGTTTCTGCACAAAAAAACATCACATTAGTATTGATTCAGGCTGTTTATGAATTTAATATTTACTACAATGAATACTTACATCTAACTGAAACGAATGTTGAGTATCATCAAGAAACACTACTGTTACGTTTAATGTTTTTAGACGGCCTCTATCACGAGCCAGTTCTGAAGCTCTTACATTATATGTTCCACTGGAGCCACCAAATGTTCTACGAGATACACTTTCTAACATTCTATCACAATCTTCCCTGGATAATCTTCATTACCCTGAAAATCACACATTCGTAATTAAGAACCATTACACTCGACAAGAAATCAACATCAATCAAACACAGTGTAATCAAATCCAGTTGTGTGAAGAAAACTAATGAAAACACATCCGAAAAATTGAATCTTCACATAGAGCTCTCGATAAAAACGATATAATGTACCAAACAAGATTCAAATAATCTAAAACACTTGAAAAGAAATTAGCACTCGGATCCATCAGAGCCTTATTGAGGTTATTTTCCTTAGTTTTCTTCACAATTCAGAATCAGACTATTTGAAAGGGTATTGAGTGTAATATTGTCTGGAAATATTTCGTGGTATCTGAATGAATTAAAGTGAAGAGTAATAAGGAATAGAAGATGATTTACCTTCAAGTTCATATTTTAGTAGGATCCAAGTGTTACAAACTGCATTAGATTATGGTGTTCTTTCGAAGATAAGTTGACAAAAAATAAGCTCAGCACAGTTGAAGTAAGCAAATAAATCAGAAATTTGTGAACGAAATAATAAAATAACTGCTAAGCTAAACTAAAATAATAATTTACGCACTACAAATTAGCATAACAGTATTGTACAGATGAATAAATTTATCGAAAATAAAGTTAGTTTTTTTTCGTTTTTGATTATTGCTGAGATGCAAGTTAATAAAACAGTCAGGTATGCGCGTTGAACCTCAGACTGACGTCATTTGTATACATTGGAGGATATCGCCATGTCTCAATGCCTGGTTGTGATGGTAAAAAATTCAAGAATCGAGTTTTGTTTTTATTTTATTTTTTTTTTGAAATGATAAGGTTGAATTCGATATCGAAACTTGGAATGTAGTAATGAGTGATTATTTATATTTTTGATTGATCAATCAAGAATTTAAAAATGTTTGTGCGAGATTACGAGTTTAATTTAGTCCTAAAGCATGTCTCTGTTGATTCCCATCCATACCGTACAGGAGTTGAAATTCTTTTTGAGCCACAGGTAATCATGTCATCTTCGTACCATCACCATCATCTTAATAAAATATGTCGACGCGAATTTGCTAATGCTAACTCTTCATTTTCAGTGAAATTTTTACGTACTGCTAGTTCTTAACTTCACTTTCATACTCAGCAGTTTATAAAGATTAGTTGATCTTGGAAGATTCGCCATGCACACATGTCAGACAGACGGAAAAGAACAAGAGTTTGAACTGGGCTGAAAATCACGAATTGAAGGCTAAACGTAAGTAACACATCTTTTTGATTTTTTAATGCTTGTTTGGTGATATATGAACCTGACCTGATACAGTCACGCTGACAGAAAATTCATATGAATTTATTAGTTAGTTATCACAAAATAACTTAAAAATGAAATCAGATGCAAACAATACCAAGAAATAAGATTATCAATGACTATTAGCAATGGTATATTAATTTCATATCAATTAACTTGAATTAGAACTTGAAGTTTAAATTTCAATTATCTTGTGTAAAAAAATTACGTACATTTCATTCATATACATCGTATCGTTCAGTGCTTTAATATTCGTTTATTCAGTGCGTGATTTGAAAAATTGAACTGCCGAAATCAACAGGTAAATTTTTCATAATGCCGTTTACTTATCAAGGCGGTGAATTGTACATAGAAGACGTGAAAATTAGCGAGATTGCCAAAAAGATGGATACTCCGACGTACTGCTATTCTCTAAAAACCATTCGAGAAAATTTCAACTCATTTCATCAATCGCTTCCCGGATTTTTAATATGTTTCGCTGTCAAGGCCAATTCAAATCTATCAATTCTTAGAATCATTGGACAATTAGGAGGAGGCGCTGATGTAGTTTCAGAAGGTGAAATTCGACTTGCTTTAGCAGCTGGAATACCGCCTGAAAAAATCGTCTTCTCTGGAGTAGGCAAAAAAGCCTCAGAAATTAGGTACGCCTTGAGTGTGAAAGTTCATCAACTGAATTTTGAGAGTATCGAAGAACTGGAGCAAATAAATAATGTAGCCTCGGAAATGGGTACATGTGCGATGGTGGTTGCCAGACTAAGCCCAGGCATCGATGCCAAAACTAATTACAAGATCTCCACTGGATTATATAAAAACAAATTCGGTATACCGTTGGAAATACTGAAAAAAATCGATTTCAAACGTCTACAGAATGTAAATTTAGTTGGTATTTCTGCTCATATTGGTTCACAAATATGTTCATTGGAGATATTTTTGACATTAATAAATTATATGAAGGATGCTCGCGAAAAATTGAACAGCCTGGGACATAACATTAAACGACTTGATTTAGGAGGAGGATTAGGAGTATCTTATGGTCACAACAACGATGCGCCGGCAATTTCAGAATATACAAAACTTTTGCGCGAAAATCTGAATGGAATTGATTGTGAATTCATTTGTGAACCTGGAAGATCCATAATTGCTAATACAGCTGTTTTATTATCCCAAGTATTATACCGCAAATCAAACAATTACGTGTCTCATGTTATAATTGATGCTGGTATGAATGATTTTGTTCGCCCTGCAGTATACGGAAGTCTACATCACATTATACCTGTTGTGAAAGATGAATCTTTGCCCAAGGAAATTGTTGATATTGTAGGTCCAGTTTGTGAAACCAGCGATACATTCGCCAAGGATTATCCAATACAGAAATTAAAAAATGGTGATTTAGTGTGCATTTGTGATGTGGGAGCTTATGGAGGTTCGATGTGCAATACGTATAATTCCAGATTACTTCCAGCTGAAATAATTATCAATGGATGTAGAATCGGTGTGATCAGAAATAGAGGAAATTATGAAAATTTATTACAACAAACCATCATTTGCGAAGAAATTATCGAATGAGTTGAATTGTGAAGAAAATAATTTTCAAAAAATTATTTAAATTTGTCAAAGTGCCATTCAATTTAAATACCTACTTATTATTTTTTAAAATGATTATTCTATTAGATAAGCGTTTTTAACTACACATGAAGTTAAGCAACCTACTTTAATTTTAAAACATGATGTGAAGCTATATTTATTTATTTTAATCTTCATTCAAATTTGATTTGTCAAAATTCTAATTTTTATGTGTAGATTTATTTTAAATTTCATTTTGTCTAATGTTGATCTTGATGAGATAAAAGTTTTCTTTTATTATGAGCTGGTGAACTTTTTGGTGATTTTTCTTCTTCAATGGCAAATTTTTCTGGCGAAGGTGATTTTCGAGCATTATTTTCCCGTTTTGATTTGAAATGAACTTTTGTTGCTAAATGTCTAAATCTGAAAATTTTTCAATTGTGATATCGAATTGAAGTTTATCAATCATAGAATAAGTATATGTAGTTCTGGTTGCCAATCCACTAAAAAAAACTTACCTGACAGGGACATCACTAGACTTGCTAGAATTTTCGTCAAACACTCCTTGAAATAAGAATGCCAATGGCCAGCTGACCCACGAAGCACTTCTATACAAAAAATACAAAATTAAGAGACCCAATTATGTTACTTATCATTTTAAACCTTCCTTAAAAAATGGCTGGGTAATTTTGAATAAAATTTTGGGACACTTTGTCTTCTTGAATTTCAAGATCCCAGATAATTTTTATGAAAATTTGGGACAAAAAATAAAAATTAATCCCCTCCCCTCTCTTTAGAATCGTGAAAAGACCCAAAAGCATTAATTTTACAATAATTGCATACGTTGGAGTCGAAAGTTCTTCTTCCTCTTCTTCCTCTTCTTCTTCAATATCTACCGACCGTTTATGTCGTTCATAATCATCTTCTAGGGAACTGACATGGGTATGGCGACGTGAACCTGGAGAAGCTCCAGCAATTTTGGGGTTATAAATCTTGGGGTCGCTGACCATACGCACGAAAAATGACCTTTTATAAGCCAAATCTTTCTTTTTACGCTCTTGTAACTCGAACACTTCATCGAATTGTTCCTTTGAAAAAAAAAGTGAATCAGTAGTACCTAAATATATTTAAAAAATTTGTAGAGTGGTTCCCTTACTTCATTCCTTTCGATAATTTGTTCGCCTTCTGTGAACAAAATTTCCGCACTTAATTCTTTTATTACTTTCCAAGCATATTCTGAAATATTACGATGACTTTTTATTTCTTTGATAATTTTAATTTTAATTTTGAATCATAATTTACCCATATCTGCTTCGGTTGCGTGCTGGGCCACAACGCAAAATCTGATAACAAATTTCCCATGTATCGTTGCTGGTACCATGTGAATTTTGCCAGATTCGTTAATCAATTCCAAGAGCTTTTTGTTCAACCTATTGGATGGATCATTTTTCAATCTAAAACACACCAAACCTAACTGGAAAATACATAAATAAATTTTCAAATAAGTAACGAAATACAAATAGGAAATTCACCTTGACGTCATTCGTGATTTCAAAATTTTTATCTGCGAGTACGAAAGATTCGAATTTTTTTGCTAATTGACATTGACGTCTGATGTATTTTTGTAATCCTGATATTCCATAATTTCTTAAAACGAACCATAATTTCAATGACCTGAATCTTCTGCTCAGCGGTACTCCCCAATGTCGGTAATCGATTGCTCCGGCGTAACCATGCTGCAGATATACAGGATCGACGACTAATGCTGAAGTCAATTTGATTCTATCTTTAACCCACATGCACGAGCAATCAAAATTCGTTAGCAGCCATTTATTTGGATTCAAATTGAAAGAATCTGCGTATTCGATTCCTTTTAGTAATCCTCGGAATTCTGGACAAATGAAAGCACTTCCCGCGTATGAGGCGTCAACATGCAGCCAGACGGTTGGAAATTCTTGACATACGACTCCAATTTCGTATAGGTTATCAAATGAACAGCATGAGGTCGTGCCCAGAGTAGTTGAGACAAAAAATGGTATCAATCCCATTGCTTCATCTTGATCCATGGCCTGTGAATAAGGTTAAATGATCGGTTCAGAAAAAATGCTATCTGTTTTTTAATTTTAATGAATGTACTAGAAATTCGATGCCCACTTGTTTCAGTGTTAATCCTCTCAAACTATTTTTTTCATCTGGTTCTAGAATCTTTAATTTTACAAATGCCATCATGGCTCCTTTTTCGACACAGGAATGTGCCTCTTTTGAACAATAAGCCATCAGTTTCGATAATAAAACGCCTTCTTCAACGAACGGATGCATAATTTTTAATCGTTTGATAGCTTGTGCTCTTGCAGCAACCATACAAGCAAATACACATTCGCTTGCCGAACCCTTTTAAAAATTTAAAATTACTTGGATTTTTCAAAATGTGAAATGAAATAGAGTAATATTTCAACCTGTAAGGCTCCTCCTCCTTTTGGCATTAATGGAACGCTGTTATAATCATTTTCATCAGGACAGTGATTTTCTTCATTTTCAACAATTTCAGGTGGCATTGATAGGAAGTCATCAGGTAGACCTATGGCTTTCCCTGAAAATAAATTCATCAAATTGAATTATTGTTTAAAAATTGCGAGTAATTTTTAAAAAATTGAATGATTATTTTCAATTTTACCTAACCAGTCTAATACTATGGTTTCTAATTCTGTACAAGATGGACTAGCAGCCTGAAAAATTGCATAACACAAAAATGTAGAATAATAATGTTGTCAGTTTACTTTTTTTTTTTAATAGCCGGAAGGATGAAGGATGGGTGGAAGTATTTAATGCAGAAATTACCTCTAAATTAAAAAAAAAAAATTTAACGAACAATTTGCATTAAAAATGTTTTTAATATTATTATTTCGTATTTTTACCTGGAAACACAATTTAGATCCATTTTTCATACTCATCTAATTCTCAGTAAGCCTTTTTGAAAAAAATCAGGAATTTTCATTTTTCATGAAATTTTTAAATTTTGAAGTAAAAATTCGAAAACGTTCTTGATAAAATTTTTCTGAAGTAAAAACAAAAAATCATGTACAGTAAAAATTTAAGGTGCTGATTCTGTGGCTCATAACTTTTCTTTGGCTCATTAAAATAAAATAAAATAATATTCGAACATATTTTTCGAATTTTTAAATTTTTTAGAACGAAGTTGAATTTTAGAAGAATGAGACAGTAAGAGTTGGTCAGAGAATTAAAATTTTTACCAAGTTACCTACTTATAGTTTGAAATTTAATTTTGACGGTAACTTTTCTGTCAAATTCGTTCCCCCACCTTTTCAACTTTTGTATTCTTTGTCCTTCAACTGCTGGTTCCTTTTTAAAATTTAAAATCATAATTTTTTTTTCATCGGATTATTCAAAACCGTATTAAATATGGAAATATTTTTGAAGAAAACAAAAAAACTTTATTCAAAGTTTTTTTTTCAACATCTCTTATTACTTTGAAGAATACAAAAAAACTTTATTCAAAGTTTTTTTTTTCAACATCACTTATTACCCATGAAAATCCGATACATCCAATTGCGTCAGATAGCATATCTCCTAAAATTGAAGGATACGAATTTCCTGAAGGAAAATAAGCGTGGAAATGCGGATGTTGCCAATGTGTAACCTGTTACACAGAAAAAAATATTCAAATAAGTGGGTAGTACAAAATATAAGGTGAATACTGAACGTTACCTACTTGAAGAAAAGGTATTATTTGTTTTAACGTAGCGTAGTCGACTTCCTACAGATTTCATAAGTCTATTTTTATTGAGGAAGTAATCAAAATTTGTTTGACTTGGACTTTGTAATTTCAAAAATACCACATAGGTAGATGAAAAAGTGGCTGAAAATAGCCAAGTTCCTGCAATCCTCTTCAATTCAAACTTGTAGATAGGTACATTAATCGATACCTTTTTTTTTCTTTTTTTTTTGAGAAAGCATCCAAAGCGAGGGAGGCAGTAAAAATATATTTCTGGATTGCGGTAAATAATTCCCGAAAAATTAATTTAAAAAATGAGAATTCAGTGCCTAAAAATATCGAAAAATTATATTTCTTTTACTAGACATCAATTATTGAAATAGGTAATATTTTTACGAATGAGCATAAATAGTATCATTGTTCAAAAATCGAGTAGGTAGAAGTTTTAAATCATCGTGTGAGAAACGAAAGCATGAAAAGTCTGAGCTCATCTATATTTATTGTAATTGAAATAAGGGTAACAGGTTAGTGAGTTTCCTGTTGAAAGACTTTTGAAAATAGCTGTAATTGAAAAGAAAGAGGGAAATAGTCGATGGTTGCTATTACAACAAAGTCCTTTTCTATAATTTTACCATTGTTCTGATTCAGATACCATTCTTTCTGTATGAAAAAAGACAATAATTCAATAGCTCCATATTTTCCCCTTGATTTTAATTAGAAAAACACTCAAATTTTTTCCATTTTCGAATTTTCAAATAAAAGCTGATAGGTCGATTGATATGAATAGACGTCTTACTCCTGGCATAATTTTATCTTCTATGTCTTTCATGATATTGTCGAATGATTCCGGATGATATGGAGCTTCCGATGGTATCTCATTTTTCAACCAGCCTGGATTAACGGAGGGTGTCACTCTTCGATCTCTTATTGTTTCTAAGTAGTTGCATATGAAATCCACCATTTCTTTTCCATATTTTCGAAACTCTTCAGTGTTCATAATGAGGCTGAAACGATATTTGTGAAATTCATTTGGGTATTGTAAAATTTTATTTTGTGGGCTGCATTTGAAAATTTTTCAAGCTTGAATATACATTCTATTTGACTAGTTTACTAGAGATAAATTCAATTTCACGAATAAAATTTTTTCTTATGAGAATTTCTTAATAAGTAAATTACGTGTACCCAATGAAAAAGCCAATTAACGAATACGATAGAAATTTTAGATGCAAACCCAGAACTCAATATCGAGATTGGTTTTATAACTGGAATCGAATTACATTGTTCAACAGACTTGGATTTTTTCCATCGAGACGAGAAATATGTATGGCATTTACTCAAGTGACGGAGAGAAAATTAGAAATTCAGAAATTCAGTAAAACGAGTGATTCACGTGTACGAATTTCCTATTTATTACCTATCATTCATAAATTCAAGGGAAAGGTTAACGACAGGAAATGATTAGTTTTTTGTGTACTACCCAATTATCATTAAGTGTACGTAGGTGATTTAGTGCTCATTTAGATTCAAAATTAGGTGAATGAGTCTTCGAAATCCATCACCTCTAATTATTTATTCGAAGAAAGATATTTTTTATCGTGAAAAATTAATAAACCGTTTGCCCACGCACTTGATTCTTTGAAAAGGTGGTATAGAAATAGAATTGAAATAAAAACGTTTTCAGCATTTCGACGAAATTCAACTTTTTTTTTACCTCGTAAATCAAGTTCAAACTAAACTATTACAATAAGTCTTATTTTTATGCCGTATATCAAAGTTTCTATAAGTAAAAGATACATTGTGGATATACTGGCTGAAAGTTTACTGCATGAAAATTTATTTAAATCAATCCCTGTCTGACGCATATGTTTAAGTGTTGATCTCTAATAACTGATGTGTCGTAATGAATGAAATAATTTGCCTCCAATCATGTGTTTAGTTTTACACAAGGATATTTTAGTCTGAGATTAACAATCTCCCATTTATTATTTTTTGAAAATCAGGTTTTTCAGTGATATGAGAAGGGAGTTGAGGGAAGGAGTTGGATTGTCAAATAATGCCAAATTTACATTTTTAGTCGAATATTTTTCGAAAATTATGATCCCCTTTTGAGAAAATTTTCGTTTTAAGGTATTAAAATGTGAGCCTGATTATAGAAACCACCCATGAAGGTCAAAAATTGGTTTTCGAGTTGACACTGATTTTCAGCCTTCTAGAAGAAATTAAAATCAAGGAGGGATCTCAACTCAAAAACTAATTTTTGACCTTCAAGAATGGTTTATAAATAAAAAATTGGTAATTTTGAGCTTTTTTCTATATGACATGACGTTTGATTTAATAAAAAAAATTAGATAATTATTTCCTGACCATTTTAGAGCTCTAAAAAATATTCAATCCTCGTTGACCATCACTTTGGTTAAATTTTTCAATTTTTTCAACCCTTCTTTTCAAAAAATTCAATTTTTGAAAAATTTTAATTTTCAGTTGAAAAAAATGGTAAAATTATACTTTGAGCTGAGAAAGTCATGCAAAGGGCATTTTACCCCAGTTGAAACTTTCCAACTCCCTCCACCGCATTATAAAGCCAACCCTGGTTCGTCCTCAATTTGAAGTTATTCAATTTAATAAAAAAAAAAAAAAAAAAAACGAGATAAGAGATATTCAATACGTAGGAGTAAAAAAAAATAGACAATACTCACGCTGAAAAATATGTACAAAAGTGGGACCATTTTTAAAATAAATTTTATTATCAATATTATTATGTACTCGAGTTATTACGTTTTTCTGTGGTCATTTTAGAATATCTTGCAAATTTTTATCATAAATAACTCGATTAAAAGCGGAATTCGAGGCTTTAATACCATCATTTTTGTACTGCGCTGCTTAGAAGTTGATTCACAATTTGAATTGCGGAGGAGGGATCGTTACCGAAATATATTTCGTGCGATAGAAATTTCATTTTGAGCTGTTACTGAACTATAGGGTGTCGATTAAAAGAAAAAATTAAAGGGTCGTAAGTTTTTGACATTTTCAATTTTTTTTTTACCAATTTTTTAAAAATTGATTTTGGGATATGGAATGAATATATGCTAATTTCAGTTTCATGTTTTTATTAGGTAATTTAAAATATAATTTAATCGAAATAAATACCATTCAATTATTTACCCAAATACATTGATAATTATTTTCATATGAAAAAGAATGAAATATTTATTAAAAATCAAATAAACAGGTATTGATCCCTTGAACAATAAGGGCGTGAACTTTACAAATTCATTACCAAACAATCTTTTATCGAGAAGATTTCTTATTAATATGTGCCATTTCGCTGTATTCTTTTTTCCCCCATCGAAAATTTTCGTTTTATAATTTAATCATCTGGAAAATTATACCTAGCGAGTTTTATTTTGCGAATAATTTCGCCATCATCAAATAGTTCTATCCACGGAAACTCCAGGAAACCCCTGCATACGAAATTTTGTCGCTGTTGTAACAAGGATCAACAGTTAATTTCAAAATCAGGGTGGCAAACGAAGTAATATTAAATCGTGAGAATTTCAATTTTAATTAAAATGATAGAGCAAAAGATAAGAAATTTTACGTCATACTTAATAACGTCTTTCCTAGTATTATCATCTGTTACTTTTTTCCATTTTTTTTTCTTTCAAATTTCGTTGGATATTGTGAAAAAAAAATACTGCTTTTTGAATATTAAATACAATTTGATGAAATTATTTGGTAATTGAAAAAATTTATCAAGATGACTCATAATGTTATCTACGAAATCGTCTTACCAATTAAATCACAAATTGTATTCACTCATCAAATTAAACTTTTATTTTTAAAGATAACTGTTCAATTAGTTATCCGATTAAATTTACTAGTAATTTTTTCATTTTTCAAAATAAGCATTCACTTCGAACTTTTAATTACAAAAGCAATAGGCAACGAAATTTTTTTCTTTATAATTAAAAACCTGACAAAAATTAACGATAAGTAAACAATTATTAAATACATACCAAATTTCAGCGATTCCAACTTTTTAACGACGATAATCACTACTGTAAAGCAACATCCAGAAATGAGAGTTGTTATGAATGATGGGTTGAGAAATTTAAGAAATAAGGAATTTCGTTCTCGATCGTCCTTTTCTTTCGAAGATGCACGTTCGCCTTGCGCAATGATACCCACCAGCAATAATCTCGATAATTTTCATTCTTATTGTAATCCATGAATTTTTATTTGAAATATTCATCTGTATTTTATTGAAATTTCTAAAACAATGAATACTATTTTTGTACGTAAATTGCGACAGTAATTAATTTTTTGCATGATTTAAATTGAAGTGATGGTATCAAAAAATCAATGAAAGTCGTATGTGTCTGTAGGTAAAAAGGCATTTATACCTACCTAGTTATCTATTTTTAAGGTAAAGTATTTGAAAATCTTTATTTTTCAGTTAATTAGGTATCGATTTGGCTCATTATTAGTAGGTAATTATTTAAACATCTGCGTAGCATCGTTATCTCTTTTTTATTTTTGAAAATTGGGATTTTTTAAAATGCTTATCCGTCTCATTTATTACTATTCAGAGCAGCATTTCGAATTCCCCAAGCAAAAGTGCATATATTTGGTATGCAATTATAAACATATGTGGAATAGGTGTGTAATATTAGTAAAATAACATTACTCACTGTTGAGAATTTATTTTTATTTTACCAGGTCTAGATTAAATTGAACTGAATAATAATTATCATTTTGAAATTGAAATAAAATAACAATTTATTTCAAATTTTCATATCAGCTTATTTTGATGCAAAATTTCAAATAAAATGAACAATTTTTGTTGCATTATAATTTATAATTCAAACGAATCTCATTCACAAATAACATTATAGGTGCCTATTTCTGTGATAATTACCTTCATTTTATTTTTTAAAATTAAAAATAAGTTTATTTTGTAACATTTAATTCAGATTTATTTTTCATGTGGCTAGATTTTTCAAATGGAATTTTTAATAGCATTATTCACATCGTTACTGATTCAAACCAAAGGTCTAGGTAACAAAACCACCTATCAATCGTCTTGCAGAATTTCAATTTAATGAACCGTAGTTTGCCTTTATGACCTGATAGAATTTAAATTATTCCAATATTCATTTTGCGAGAGTTAGGGTGGTCTTATTTGAAAATTGAAATAACCATCTGCACTTTCTTAATGATCGCATAATTTTGGATTTCAGTTTCTCTATTTAATTTCGTTTTGAGGTATCAAAAAAAGAAATTTTGGCGAAGAAATGGTTTTATTTTTTTATTTTGTTATGATGGACGAACTTTTCAAATGAGAGTTGATTATAAAATGGATTTTGACTCGTGTCTGTATTTTTTTTTTCAATTATTAGATTAAATTTTCGTTTCATCGGAATGTTCGTTTATCGAATTTTTTTCACATATCACATAAAAAACTTCTATTCTTTGGAATCATTTGAAAAAAGCTACATCTTGAGCAGCAATAAGTAACTCTCATTACTTTGTCGATGTGAAAATACGATGAATTCATTTCAAGTATACGTAACTTCCCTCTCTGGAAAGCATTTTTTCCTTTGGATTCCATAAATTCCTCAGTATGCGGTTCGTCATTTAATTCAACTTCTTTAAGCACTTTATATACTCCTATCACGAAGGGGCCGAAGATAGATTCATTTCTCTGTACTTTGCAAAATTCACAGCACACGACGAAACCAAGCATAGCAATAATTTGCCCGAGTCAGATATTTTTTCTGTGTTCAAATTTTGGTAACGTTTTTTCCACCTTGAAATTTACTTACATTTTTGTGGATTTTTTAAATTTTTTCGAGTCAAAATTTTTATTAAATTTTTTCTCATGTTGAAATATTTTAAAATGAAAATTCTCGAAGTGAACTGAAGCTTAGAAGCCTTCAGCCAGGCTTTTGAAATATAAGGGTTGTCTTTTAACCACCCTTCGTACCAAAGTTGAAAATTTTCAACGTTTTTTCTTTTTCCAACATTCAAAAAATTATTTCATAAAATTAAGGCTATCACAAGAATCTTAAAAGTTGCAAGATGTTCTTCAGACTTATCTCAACCTTCCCAATTTTTCTGAAAATAGGCATACAGATTTGTTTGCTCGAACGAAATGAGATTTCGTCAGAATCAGAATTTTAAAAAAATTTTCCACGGTTGGAATTTTTGGAAAAAGAACTGAAATCGTCATAGAGAATCTTGAAGATCTACGTGTTCCTCAGATTTTCTCAAATAACCCCACTCTGTTAAATATGAATTTTCCAGGTTCAGAAATAAATTTGAAGAAAGTGTTTGAGCTGAGGCTGTGAAAATTTTTAAACTCTCATGTTTCTTGTTTGGCTCAGTTTTGTTGCACTGTTTGAATTCATGAAATAAATCTAATTTACACATACACTATCTATAGGAATCATTATCGATTTTTTTTTCTCATTAAAAAACACACCTTTTTGGAAAATTTTATACCACGTATAACTAGATATTAATTGATTTTTGATTAGTGAGAATCTTACATTTAAAGGTTTTAATGTAAAATTTCTCACTAATCAAAAATCAATTAATATCTTTTTATACTTCAAAATTTCCTTAAAAGGGTGTGTTTTTGAATGAGAAAAAAATCCATAATGATTCCTATAGATTGTTTATTATATAATTTGTCTTATGTTAAACTTTTCCCTCTTAAAGGTGAATGTATTAATGAAATTCAACACAGTAATCCTCGATTTAATTTTCAAACAATGATTGACATTCTGTTAGTATGTCAGTTTTCTAAATCAATATAAGAATCGGAGCTTATATGAATAAGATTTATGACTATGTAGTTCGCTAAATCGTATGTAATTTAATACTACACAGTGAATATTTCAAGAAACATTTACAAACTGTACAGTGGGAGGCGATTAATTTTGTTTTAGGAAGCTTTGAAATGTTCTCTCATTTTTTTCCACTTGCAAATAAAGTAAAATATTTGTACATATCGATTTATTTTTATGTGCTTATTTTTTTGAACGAAATCTCAAAAAATTATTTTTTTCGTTCTGTTACTCAAATAAGTAGATGAAGTATTTTTTTTGTTAGGTATTCGAAAAAAAAAATTATTATGAGTAATTTCTCATGAATTATACTTGAGCGAAAGAATTTTAATTAAATAATTGTTGTAAGCAAAAGTTATTTTTTGTTTTATAAAATGCTCAATCGCCATCTTTTTTTTTTGAAAATCTTCAAGGATAAAAATATTCATGTTTTTTGTACTAGTATAAAAAACCATATCAATCCATTTTCAACCCTTCAACACCCTTGGTTGGTAATTTTTTTTCAAATATGGGCATTCAGGATTTCCCTCTAAAACTTTTGATAATGTAATATGCCATAATCCAGAATATGCTAGTCTTTTTCCATTCATTCCTTCACGCATTCTAATAGGTATACGTGTTTGTCTTTTATGAACTATATTTTGCTTGATGATTCCATCTTTAATTTTATTGATATTTTGTAGTATGGACATTTTTTTTCCGCATATATTTTTTCTTGATGATAATTGAAGCAGGTGAAGAGTTATGAAATATTTTTCTTGAGGTTAATTATAAGAAATGCATAAAATTATGAATAAAATGCATTTGTGTGATTACTTAGGCACCTAGATAAGATAGCTGTCATATAAAAGCACATTAGAGGTGTAATAAAAATATCGTGTCATCATCAAAATGATAAAATTTACTTGATAGATTATTCAGGTATTTTAGGTAATGCATTTACATTAGATTTTGAAAATAAATTCAAAGGAGAAAATTCTTGATTGTTGAAAAAATAATTAATAATCGATGTAGGTAGGCCTTGTTGATACTTAATTTTTGACAAAAGCCTTTTCCAGCTTTATTTTATTGGAACATTGATTCAGTACCATATCTTAGGTACCTACGACGTCATGATATTTTGTGTATGAAAATTCTCAGTCATTCAAAACAGTATTTTAATAAAATGACGACAATCTTGATGTTTTTTTTTTTTTTTTATATATATAACTAATTATGTACAGTAGGTACTTGCTGAGTATTTGAATTACCAACCCCTTTCTAATTATATATAAACGAAATGAAAATCTTTGGTTGTTGACTTTAGTGTCCCTTTTTATGGCATTAAACTTGAGGTGAACTGATATCGCATTTGCAACGTAATTTTTATAATTGGGACATGGAATTCAAAGTTACGAAATGCTTATTATACACATATATATGTATAAAAAAAAGATGAAACAAGATAACAGGACAAACCACAATTTACTTGGAATTTTTTTCACTCCAAATATAATTTTTCTCATTTTCTTCAATTTTACAAAAGAAAATTTACCAAAAAAAGACACCGTGGACACCTTGAAAATGATTTTGGTCTACTCCCCCTCCCCCCTTACGAACTAAATACTTGATCAGATAAATCAGAAGAAGAAAAAAATAATGAAATAGTATCCATTAAAATTTATCTCCGCAGATTTATTTGCGAATTTGGACGTTTTTCGATTAAAATTTAAGCAAGCATCTTAATATGAATATGAAAATCTGACAAAAATTGAAAACTAAATAATTTCCAATCAAGAAAATGTTTTAGAAACAGTTTCTGAAAAAGTAGGGAAAATTACCTACTTGCAATGTGGAAAATGACCCGTGAATGGTGAAAACGATTGAAACTGAAATGTAGAGAGAATAAGAAAATTGTTGCTCTCTATAGTGTTACAACTATACTGTTGACGTTAGTCGTAATACCGAGAATATCGCTTATAATTCTACAGACGTTTGGTATTCGTTTCTTTCCATAATTGTTATAAGCTGTATTACTTTAAAGGGAGGTCCTACCTGTACCAAAATATAGTTATAAGTTGAAAGAAACAAAAATAAATTAAAGGTTCATCATGAAAGAACCTCATATTCAATATTTCATGTGCCAATGCCATGAATTTCTCGAATTTTGGTAAATTGGAAATTTCAAAATTATACCTCTTCGCTCATCAAAATATGAAAATTTAAATTAATCAATGAAAAAAGCTGAAATTTGATATACATCCTATTTTCGACCTCCCGAATCGATTAGAAGCAATTTCAAGGCGATTAGGAGTCTAGAAATTTTTTTAATTTTTCAGCATTGGAGAAAAGTTCATAAAAGTAGTCAACAATTGATCAGGGTTCTTATAGAATATTTTTATGAGCTTTTCTCCAACTATGCTGAAAAATTCCAAAATTTTCTGTAAACTCTGAAACATCCTGAAATCATTTTCAATAATTTCGGAAGGTCGAAAATTGGGTATACGCTTTTCAGCTTTTTGTGTTGATTAAATCAAATTTTCATATTTCACATGGCAATGAGATAATAATTTTAAAATTTCAAAAATTTACTAAAATTTCAAAAATTTACTAAAATTTCAAAAATGAATTTAAGCACTTGAAATTTTGGATTTGTGGCTCTATTATGATGTTTTGTACTTACATATTTTTTGTTCTGATCTAAAATTTTACTGCTGGTTTGGATTTCTTCTCGATGGGAACTTTAAAGTTTTCAATATACAGATAGATACAAAATATATTTCCAAAAAATTGGTTGAAATATGAAGTTAGAGTATAAGTATGTTAGTAGTGAGAAAGACTGACTTTTTTCTGAAAAATCTGGAAAAGCATCAACTATCTATTATTTTTCTATTCAATTATTTCCAAAATATTATTGGATAATGGATAGTACTAGAGAAATACGCCATTAACCGATTTCAAACTTTCATAAATTTTAGATGGGGAAGTGACTCGATTGTTACCGAACACAGACGAAGTACAAATGCATCAATTTTTAATTTTCCTTTGAAAAGGAGAGGAAAATAGTCTGATGATCCCAAATTGGATATTTTTGCTTCAAATTAACAATATCAGCAATTTTCCTCCGTCATTATTTTACAATTTTATTTTTTTATTTTCAAAAATTAGAGAATTAGTGAAAAATCACTAAAATGATTTTTTCAAGTAAAGGTATTCTTGTTAAGGGTATGGTGCCCAATTGTGCCCCCTCCATTTGATAAAACGTCACTAACTCTGAGCCGTTTGGTTGAAAAATTTTCGAAATGGGTTTAAAAAATCTTCAAGTTTCCCAAAGCTTAGGACCAAAAAATGATTTTTTATATTTTTAATGATTTTTTTCCCGAAGGAAGTCTAAATTCAGTTTTGAAAATTTGGGTTCCAACAAGGACCCCCTTCCTATTTTGTCGAGTTAACCACCCAATCCGCCGAGAAAACATTTTTTCATCTTCCTTTCTCTTCGATAAACAATCTGCAACCAAAATAACAACCCTACTGTCAAAACTCTCGGAAAAAATTAGAAAACACAAAATCGCATTCAAAACAACAGATTAAATATATAGGGAGGGGTCCACTTTAGAACACTCTCTCTCTCTAACAAAAATTTTGATCCAAGATTTTTGGTACTTACTGCGATCAAACTTCAAAACCAATTACATCAATCGATCGACCATCAATTCAACTTTCAGAAGCAATTTTTTAAAAAAAATCATGATGAAAATTTTTTCTCACGAGCATAAAACATTTTCAGCGTGTAACTGTTTGGTGACTTCAATTTTGAACTTTCTCAATTTTCTCAACGAGTTTTGATTTTCGATACGTCGGGTGTGTCTTACTATTTTTTTATCTGCGGAAAAAAATACGAATTTTTTTTCGGCAGATCGCGTTATGTCATAAACAAGCAGAATAGTGGGGGGGGGGGCACATTAGGGCACCTTACCCTTAAAGTTCTTCTTAGTAGGTAGTTGTTTTGTTTTCAATTCTTCATTTATTAGTACCTAGGAATAAATAATGCAAAAAAATTGTTTTTAATAGTTCTAAAAAATAGAGTGGAAGTAAAAATATTGAGTTTCAAATGTATTTTTTGGTTAATCGCATCGGAGCGGTTAAATTTTTTTTAGAAAATTTTGAGCCCTAAACATGAATAGTGCCGCTCCCTCTCTCTTCATAGTTTTATCTTTTAATAAAATTGTGAATCGGCTACGAAGAAAAATCCATGTAAATTGTGGCATAGGTGCACCCAAGGGGGGACTCAGGGGGCTCGATCACCCCCCTCCCTTAAGCCCGGAAAAATAATTTTTTGCTTCAAAAATGAGAAAAAAGTCAATTTTTTTGCTCTTCCAAGTATATTTTTTCAAAAATTTTCGCACTCGCTTCGCTCGGGCAATATTTTGATACTTTTATTTCAAAACTTAACAATTTTTAATTGATTTTTCAGTCAAAAATCACCAAATTCTCAATAAATTCTCTGTTTGTCAGAAAAAATTGATAATTTTTGATTGAAATATCAGTGGAAAATGACTCAATTTGAAATTTGACCCCCTCCCCATTTTTTCTCAAATTCTGAGCCCCTCCCTTAATTAATTTCTGGGTGCGCCTATGAATTGTGGATATTTTGTCGAATTATCTTTACCAGTATTTAATTATTACTTATCAATGAACTGTTAATTTTTTTCCATCGCGTACCTATTACGTAATGTTTTTAATTCGCAATTTTTTCTATTTATTTTTACAGGTAAAATGGGCAATCCTCGAGAAGAAAAAATCGATTACGGATAGGAAAAATCCAAGTGTCATTGATGGAATAAAAAATGTTGATTCATTTCTACGTACAAGGTAACCGACTTATTTTAATCGAATCTGTTTTTATCATAACAAGCCTGAAATCATTCAACCACACAGGTAGTTAGATAGGTACTAGCAAGTAGCTACCTTCTCAAACTCTTGAGATCGTAATCACAAGCTACATAGCTATGAAGTATCTAATAGTCCATGCGAGTACCTAAAAGTATATTTATCGAATACTACAAATATGACGAACGTGTTGAAAATCAATACCTTAATTGCTTATGTATTTAAGTATTTCACACCGTTCAAACAAAATGAATATCTAATTTTTAAAAAACTAATCGGAATGTTTATATTCAGGACCAGTTCTTCTCGTAATTACGGTCGATTGCAGTGAACTTGCAATGATGAAGACAGCTTATCAAGCAGGTACTTACAATGTTCTGATATGATTTAGATTAATAATTATTATTACTCGAAGTATTCGCGGTAGGTATACGAAATAAAAACCACACATTAAAAAAAAATCCAGATAAAAAAATCTAGTGCATAATGCAGCTCAAATGGAATCAAAATTCATAATTTCACGAATCAAATTTATTAGATAATTTTTCGATTTTAAAACTTCGCTATTAATACGCATTATTGACACGATTAATTATAGTCCTAATAAAACCTGACGCAGATGTAACGAAAAAAACCGCATAATTATCGCCTTAGGGCGGTTTATTCTGAAAAAAATACCAATGATTATTTTTCGAAACATTCCAGAACCTATATTTTTATCCGGAATACAATTCGTAATGGTAATAATTCCAAAACACAGAAAAAATGCAATCAACTGTTTAACGTTTACCCCCCTTGCTAAATAGATTTCTCAGCCTTCTCCCGAGTACGAAAAAACGTCAAAGTGGTAACATTCGTCTTAATTAACAAGAAGTTGAAGATTACAACAGAACTTGGTGTTTCTTTGCTAAGTTTCATAGCTTATTTATAATTTACTAAAGTATAAGAATGGAATGGCGATACATTCGTATTATAAAAGCACATGCGCTCGAGCCGCAACGACACCTGTTTCGCATTCAGAAAACAGTTTCCTATCGTCAGATTTCAACGTTTTCATTTGAAAGTTTCGCCGGCTCACTCGGCTGATATCTTCGGTTTCAGCACCACCGTCAAATTTTTCGCGCCGTTTAGTGATAAGAAAACGAAAGTCGCGTGGTTGAAATGCATAAAACAGATTTACCCGAAATGCGTTTTGGTAAAATTCAACCAGATTTGTAATTTTTTCAAAGGTTGTGTTTCGTTGTGACCAGTGCTTTATCTATCGCGAATTTTTTTCATTCGAAATACCTTCGTACGTAATGTGAAACTTTTAATTAATCGTTTAATTGAACATTAAACGAGCGATTTAATTTGATACCAGCTCGGTGTAAATTTTCGTTCTCCGAGGTCCCCTTTATCGCATTTTTTCTTCTTCGTATTCGGTATTTTTCCTCGATTTACCTGTCTACATTTTTTTATCACCCTTGAAAACTATTAGCTGCTGATTTGCTCGCTGTCTGATATTTTCAAACGATATGTACGACCATTTTGGTAAGTGATGCTTGTTTGTTCCTCGTTTACCATTTTTATCGTCAATTACTTGCGAAAGGATTTAAAGATAATAAGATTTGTACACATATTAAACTTCCATGTGTATTAATCTACTGACGATGTCTTCCTTGGCGTCGAGAAATTGTTTGACTGAAAACTGAATCTCGTTAGTCTATCGTCGAATGGAACGTTGTAAAGTTTTGATAGGGTTAGTGTATCATAAATTTTAACAAATTATAGTCTTATGCTTAACGATGCTGAGAAATAAGGTGTGAATTGTACAATGAGTAAGATAAACACGATATCCAAACATTTGGCAAGTCATAATGATGATAATGATGATCATCATTTTGAAAGTAACGAGATTTCAATCGGTTGAATATGGTATCGTTCAAAGTACAGATTTTGTAAAAAAAAATGACGCAGAAGTTGGTCATTTGCTTGATTATAAGTACTGAAAAGTTTTATGTTTTCTTTTTCCCTCACGAGGATCAAAAAATCAGATTTCTTTTAAATTGCCCATAAAAATTTTAAAAACTGCTTTTCACCTATTGAACATTTTTTTTGATAAAATAGCCTTTATTTTTCCCAGGTTCATTTCGGATAATTTTTTTGCAAATTCATTTGAATTTGAATTTTTTTCTTTTATTTTACGAGGAAATGCATTATTCTTGAAGAAAATTTACACGAATCCGAAAAAAATACCAATAAAGTAGTGTTGTAATGGTAAGTTTGGCAACCCTGTTTAGTTGAGTTTTTTATCAGTTTCTCCTCTGTAAAAAAGCATGATGCAATTTTCGCGATCTTTTTTAATTCTTAATTGTTTTGTTTGATTTGTATAAAATAAACGTTTTAAAATGTAGTCTCAAATCGTTTGTGTGTGTACAAAGTTACAACAAATTGGCGCAGTCGGTTATTGTCAAGTTATAGTTTCTGAATATATTCGTTTTCGTGAGTAAACGTTTTAAAATGTAGTCTCAAATCGTTTGTGTGTGTACAAAGTTACAACAAGTAGGTAGAAATAAATTCATTTTTTAAAAATAGAACTATTTTGTATTTTTACAAAAACGATTAATTTTTGATCATAATACTTAAAAAAAATTGATGTACTGAAATTTTTCAAAAAAAAACCCTACTTCTCTTCCCTTTTTTTGAGCAAAAATTTATGTACAATTTTTTATATGTTTTATTGTGTTACTAGACCGGAAGCAAGCATAAAGGGGTCCTACACCCCCCCCCCCCGGTAGTCTTCCAAAACATTAAAATTTTTTTGTACCTAAAAAGGAAATCTGGGGAACATTTTTATCAGTTGTCCTTGAAAAATTTCATGAAACTCTATTTTTACTATAATATTATGATCAGGGAGCGGATTTTAATGTAAAAACATGGTTTTCTGTTTTGAGTAAGAAGCCGCATATATAACCTATTTTTACGTTTCAAGTCTTTCTGAGCAAAATGAGCCATATTTGTTACCGCATATTTTGCATATTATCCCTCTAAACGCATTATTTTGCATATTTTGGCCATTTTTAACGAATATTTTACTGTTTTAGAGCATATTTTCTCCATTTTCTCATTTTTAGCGCATATTTTGGTAATTTCCAGTATTTCATTTTTAAAAATCGAAAAAATACACATTTTAAAAATATTTTTCACACATGCGTTGAAAAAAAAGGATTTTTTCTTTACTTCAAAGTTGAAAAAAAAAAGGATTTTTTTTACTTCAAAGTTGAAAAAAAAATCATATTTTTTCATCCAGATCTTCAACCTTCGTTCTCTGCGTCTGATTTTGCCAAAATTTTGTGATTTTCACTCGTTTAATTAAATAAATGGTTTGATCGATCGCTTTTATCCCATTCTCAGCCTTTAAAGGTTAGAACTAAGTTCAGCTCTTTACGCCCTTTAAATAGACACCCATATCGATATCGCATATTTTTACGTTTTCAGGGCATATTTTGGAGTTTTTTAGCGCATATTTAAGCGCATATTTTGCCCATTTTAACCGCATTTTTATCCGCTCCCTGATTATGATTGTGTATTGGCGAACGTGGGCCGAAAATCTGGGGAGAGGGAGGAACAAATATCTACAATTTTGGAAACTGTTTATTCTGAAGAGATGGTCAATAAAAATTTCCGTCATTTTGTTTAAAAAGCTAGTTTTTTTAGGGCAAATGCTAGAAATGTTCCCTAAGATTTCCTTTTTATGAAAAACATGAGATTGTCTCGGAGGATCGGCAGGAAGATGCAGTATCCCTCCATGCTGGTTCCTGGTTCATGAAATTTGCATCAGTTTATTATTTCTATCCACAATAAAAATTTTTTAGAGTACAAAAATTGGCTTTTTGAAAAATTTTTCAAATTTTGTCGGGTTTCCTATTTTTTAAGAAAAAATTCATAACTACATATTTTTGGAAAAATTGCTGTAATGTTATTGTCTTCAATTTGCGTTGGAGATCAAGCCATAAATTTTTTTCATTTTCATGGGGAAGGAGGAGAGGTGAATTTATTTTATCGTGCGAGGTATCGAAATCCATTTTTTGCCCCCCTTAATCGAACATTGAGGTCATTTCGACTACAGACATAAATCGGAGAATTTGAGGGGAAGGGTGCGATCAAAATTGAAAATTGTACAAGGGCTGAAAATTGTAAAATATTGTACAAAAATGAAGTCATTTTAGAAGATTTTTCAAATTTTGAGCGTTTTAAGTATAAAGTATGAAAAGAAATGGCCTATAGTGAAAAAATTAACGTCGAATTCGTGTTTAGGAGATAAAAGTACCCCTATAAACACCCTTTTCGCGATCACTTCATTTCAAGGTTCAAAATTCCCTTTTTTCACTGATTTTTCATCATCAAAAAAGTGAATTTCGAGGTTTCAAGTGGAATAATCGCGAAAAGGTTGCTTACAAAGCTACTTTTCCAGTTGAAGATTGCAAATGACTAAATCTCCAAAAAAAAAGTGCATCAAAATTTGATGAAAAAATTATCACGAATATTTCTCTAAATTTCTTTCACTTTCGTTGAAATTGAAAATTTTTGAAAATAATGCATCGAAATGGCCATAGCACCAATAGAGAAGAGGTAAGGGGAGGGGGGGACAAAAAAATTTCCAGACTTTTTGCATCTAGGGTCGTCGTTGGAGGGGGAAGGGCTTAAATCAAAACTCGGAGCCAATGCTAAATTCACCTCTTATTTGGTCTGACCCTTTACGTGTAAATTCATGAAAAAAAAGAATTTGTGGCACGTGATTTGGGTTAAAGGATTCGAAATCATATTATTCGAGTGATCAGATTCGGAAAAATGTCTTAATTTTAATTCCATTTTCAAAAATCATACAAAAAACAAAAAATATCAAAAAGGTAGTTTGAAAACGAAAACCAAAAAATTATTTTTCCCTGACAAACTTGAACAGTAATTTTTATTCACATATTCTCCATATAAATCGTATTAAATTTGTTATGGATAAAAACTGAATGTTGAAACGATTTTCTCCTTCTTCCCAAAAATAAAAAAAATACCCCTCCCAATTTCATCTTGTTTGCGTCATTATGCACATCTTGATTCCATCGCTCTGAAGTGGAAAATTTTTCAGAAAATGAAATGGGCAATTGGGCAGAGTTAATTTGATGATTACTGTTTATTTACTTTTCATTCGTAACGTACCTAATGTGCATTCATCGAAATAGAGTTCAAAATTCATCTATGTTAGATACAATCATTAAAAAACAATGAAAATATACAATTTTTCATCTTACCTCATACATCATTTAATAATTTGTTTTTTATTTGCTTTTTAATTGCCTATAACGAAATAAACAAATTAATAATTTTCAAAAATAACGCCATAAAGTTTAAACGAGCATTTAATAAAACATTTCAGTCAACTTTTCCTCTAAATTACCATCTTAATGAATTAAAAATTATTCTAAATATTTATTATACGAAAAAAAAATCCACGTAAACAAAATATAAAAGAATATTATATTATAAAATAGTTCTTTTTGCATAAAAGAAAGCAGCAAAAAATTGATTTTACGACATTTAATTATATTATTGTATTTCCTTTAAACCTTACATAATAATTTCAAAATTAGAAAAAATGGTTGAGTTATTATTAAAACCTGTCGCGAAATTATTGTGTAAGATGAAGGGAAAGGGAAATGAAACAAAAGGTATACTTGTTCGTGTTGAGAATTGAAACAACAAACTTGAAGTTGGACTAAGATTTCTTTTGTTTATATTCTACTTACAGAAATTTTTCTCATTCAGTTTTCTTTTGATAGGGTTATTCTATTTAATGAAAAAATTTCTCAGCGTAAAACTTTACCTGGTAATTAAATTCTAGAGAGATGATTTTTTTTGAAAATTTCTTAATTTATGCAATCGTGGCCAAACACCTCTTGGTAATTCCTCATTTGAAAATTAAAACCCACCTTGATCAAAAATTTCAAATATTCGAATTTAAAAACTAAATAAACTTTTATCGTTGTTTAGGTATTCTGGTACATAAAAAACTCGATTTTTCGCTCAAAAAAAGATCCTTATTTAGCATACGAATTAATAAAATTTCCTCCTAAGTGAAGAATACGTGCGCTAATGTAACTTAACGTCTATTTTCTCATCTAATTTAGAAATCCGCAGCAGGTAATTACCCATAGTGAAATTGTTTCTCGTCATACCTTCGTAGTCCGTTTATTCAGAGCTGAATAGGTATATTTTTCTTTTGTTGTGAAAATTCAATTCCATCTCCAAGTATACGTGGGCTACCTGGTGCTTTTTTTTTTCATCGTGTAAATTTCCAAGCTCGGAGTATGTTTGAACACATGGTTTAGAAATTCTTTATTATCGTCGACAACCCTGCGTCACCGCGGATTAAACTTTTAGCTATGGTAAAGCTGTAGGATTTTAGAATGCGAATTTAATAATTACCATAAGATAAATTATCGTTCCAGTGTGTGTTACTTCATTTTTATAAATAATAAATGGTATTTTTATGCTAATTTTCGAAGGTACCTACAGACTTATTTTAAACCAATTTTCTTTCTAGGTCGAATTTTTTCGCCATAAATTGCGCTAAATTCCTGCCTTTGTGAACGATTCAACGGATGGGTGGAGGGGCAATGGAAATATATTTTCTTTAGCCATATATGTGGGTTTTTCGTGTATTACTTTAATGGTTTTATGTACAGAAGAAATAGGTACGTGGGTATGTCTTTTTCGTAGTTCAATTTTTTTCAATTTTTTATCCCATTTTGAGAATATTTACTCGAGTAATTTGTCAAATAGATTCGGTTACTTACGTTGAAAATTTTTTTCCAAGGTATAATTCAATTTTTATGCTTGCATTGTTTCATTCAAAACAATTTGGGTACATGTAGGTTCAAGTGTATTTACCTACATTAGCCATTGAAAGAATAAAGTTGGCAAACTTATTTACATTTGAATGTAAGATTTCGGGCTATAAATCAATTCATATCGTAAGATGAATTTATTAAATATTTATGATCAATTCTCAATCTATAATCTGAAATGTTGAGGGTCCTTCGATAAAACTAGGATTAAGTGTTCGCTTCGTTATGAATTTTTTATTCAATTCTTATCCTCGTATCTTTTAAAGAGGTATTAATAAAAATCTGTTTCAATTCTTTTCTGCATTGTAAAAATTTGTTTATGAAGTCGTATAATCGTTCTTTTTTGTAGTGTTTTCCCCTTCGAGTCGAGTAAATATCGTAAATTAAAATCGATATTGTCTTTTTTTGGATTAAATTTTATCCACGTTGCTATTTTCACTCGTCGAATTGGAAAATCATGTAGAGTACAATAATGTTAAATCGAATTCGTATGTATTCGCATTGTCACGTCTTTCAGTTGTCAAATATAAATAGCCTTATTGTAACCTAATTTTGTAAACGAATCAGTCCAGTCACTGGCGTAGACAGATGAAGAGCTTAGGAGGGAATTTTGTCGCGAAGAAAATTATCCAAGGACTAAATTATTCATTTTTGTTGCCATTCGAGCTTTCAAGGTTGCGAATTTTTCAAAAAAATATGTTTTTCGAGAATCAGCATTTTAATTAATTTTTTTCAGGCTTGAAATAATTTTGAATGAGGAGGCGGTTTAGATCCAGAAATTTCATTTTTCAAACACGTCACGTATAATAAAAAAAATTTAATTCTTAGAATTGGATCAAAATGATTGTGTTGAATGTTTTTTTTTTGCTAATTTTTGACATTCTAAACACGAATCCAACGTTATAAGGTTTTTCGATGCACTAACACTATTCGATTCAGAATGTCGAACTTGCGATTTTATGATCAAAGGGTAAATTTTTGGGAAGGGGGTCGAATCAAAATTTAAATTCTACATCCTCGAGTTAGTGAAAAACGATCTTCCACGCGCTATTTTAATTTCTCAAAATTCTTTCCCCTAAAATTGGGGGGCTAGAGGGGCACGAAAGAGTTGAATCCAAAAAATAAGCAAATATTCGAACTCGGTTTCCTCGAATACCTAACAAACGACAGGTCACACGTTATTTTTCATTTTTTCGAATTTCGATCCTATTAAGGTGGAGGAGGGGTCAAACGGGTCAGAGGGGTCGGATGAAAAAACCAAACTTATATTCAAAATCAGCACCTTCGAAATGGTAGAAATCGATATGCTACTTCACTTTTTTGATTTTTTTTCTGAATTTTGGCCAAATTTGTGAACCCTTATGCCCCTCAGAGGTCTGAAGATCCCGCTTTGAAATTTTTTGGTTGAAAAATAGGCAAAAGGGGCTACTCACTGTAATTTTTTCAGATTTTTAAATGGTAGATTGGTTGTGCTTTCATCACCAAACCTCAACTTTGAGCTTTTCAAAATGTGATTATTGTATTTGAATTTTTTCCTTATGATTCATCATTTTTATAGAAAATGGACTTTCAACATACCATTTCTGAAATCTTTAAAAATTGTTCAAAAAATCAAAACATCAACTTTAGCAGCTGAATGGTATAAATTTTTTCTGAGGTGTGGGTAATATGCTGTTTCATTGTGCCAAATTTTGGTTCTTTCGGCGAAGACAAATTTTCAAAACTCTTTGTAAGAAAAAATTCCACCTGTTGAAAGTTATAAGATCAAAAGTAAAAGAAAAGGCAATTAAAAATATCAACGAAGGAAGTAAAAAGTCTTGAAATTCGAAATTTTCAGGTTTTTTTCTTTCTTTCTTTTTTTTTTTTTTAAAAAAAAAGAGTCCTTTCCTTTCTTGAATGACTATGTTTGGCTCAGTTCTTCAGAATATACTTGGGTAAAATTACATTATTTTGTTGCTGTTTTCTTTCGTAGTCCCATAAGTGGAAAATCTATGGATATTTTTTATATAAAATCATCTAAAAAAATTTTCAAAATTATTTCAATTCATCACCCAATAGCTATAGAAATATGTTGATAAATGATACACAGAACGTCATATCCACGAGTAGGTATTCTTGAAAAACACCGGACAGTAAATTTGTATAAATTGGACGATTTTAGTGGGCGAATTTCGCTACATCAATTGAGGGCAATAAACCGAAGATTTTTTTCAACGTGTGTTATTTTTACCACCTTCTTTATTTTATTGCTGTTATTTGTATCTACATTAATTTATGCTAATTTTACGTCGAAGAATTTTGTAAATATTTTGATGAACTGTACTCGTATATAAACAAAAAGCAACATGGGTCTTGGGTACCTAATATTTTTGATGAAATATATAACCCAGGGAGATGAAACATGGAAATTCCTTCCAATTTTTGCTCATTTAAATGAGATAATTTCAAAATAGATATTTAACTAGGTACTCTCTAAAACTGAATCAGCCAGAATATTCCTGGTCCAATTTGTAAAACTAAATTATTTCTCAAACAACAGATTAATCAGTAAAATTTTTCAACATGCGTAATATCGTAAATTCAATGAAATTTTTATTAATTTTTAATAAATTATTCAGACATTTAGTAAAATATCTCTGATTCATTTCGTAAATCATAAAATTTACCAATGAATCAGTAAAAATTTACTCAAGCTTTGATAGTTTTTTTAACTGATTTAATTATTTTTTTTTTAACCGAATGAATCAATAATTATTTCCAAAGTTTGGGCAGTTTTTCAACTGATTTGAAGATTTTTTTGCTGACTGAATCAGTAAAGCTTCATTGATTTGGAAATAGCTCAATTTTGTATACTTCAATTAGTCAGTTTCAACTTCAAATCGATGAAAATTGATTGAATTAAATTTACTCTCTTAATTTGAATCTGTCAAAAATGCCTAAATTGACTTATGAAATAGAGAAAATCAAGTCACTGATAATCGGTCAAAAATTCCACTGATCCCCCAGTTATTCAGCGTCATTTTTCTACCAATCAGTGAAAAATTATTGATTTAAATAGTGAATTTTGATTGTTGAATCAGTGAAATTCAATTTTTACTGATTCAGTAATGAAAATTCACCGATTGAATCAGTAATTTTTTTACTGATTCCTACAGTGACTTGATTTTGTCGATTTTAATCAGTCAGTTTTGATTGATTCAAATTAAAAGAGTACACTAGGAAAAAAACGCCAAATGAATTTGTTAAATTAAAAAAATTGTCTCTGAATTAGTGAAAATTATTGAAATTTTGGTAATTTTCTATTTGATTCGATATTAATTTTCTTTCTTTCTGCTCTCTCTTTTGTAAATCAGTAAAAATTATTGTATATTATCATTGAAAAACAGTCAGAATTGCAGCACAGGAGAAAATCAGTGAAAAAATTCTCATTAAAAACGAATCAGTGAGAAAAATCACTCAAAAATCAATGAAAATTCACTCAAAAATCAGCAAATTTCTGAATTTTGCTGAAAAATTAGTGAAAATCTTGGAAAAATCAGAGAAAATCTTTGAAAAATCAGCGAATTTTGGGGAATTTTTCCTGTGCTTTCTAAATTTGAATCAGTTAAAATTGACTGAATAAAAAGCCAACAGTGTGCAACTGTAGAAATCAGTGAAAATTTTACAAATTTAATCAGTGAATTTTCATTTTTGAATCGGTATTTTTTTTCAACTACTGAAATGAATCAGTAAAAATTTTAATTTACTGTTTGAATCAGTAATTAATCACTGATTGAATTAGTAAATTGAAATTTTTACTGATTCATTTCAGTAGTTGAAAAAATATTACAGATTCAAAAATGAAAATTCACTAATTAAATCAGTATAATTTTTCACTGATTCTCAGTCAAATCTCTCTGATTAACAGTAGCACACTTTTCGCTGTTTAATCAGTTAATTTTCAGTTTTTTGACTGATTCAGAGTTAGAGAGTAAACATTGACTGATTCAAATCGAGAGAATACTCTTCGATCATCCTTTCTGGACTCAAATAAGTTTGAAAATTACCTCATCAGCAAATGTAAAAATTTATGCTTCCTATTTCCTCGTTCATGTATTCTGCATACAACAATAACGTAAAATTTATTCCAAATGTCAAAAATCAAAAACATATTGTAAAAATTCATTCTTTACCGAAACACCTTATAGCTTTTACCACACAGTAGGGCAGTGAGAAAAAAAAACACGCCACCAAATTCGCACACGTACAGTTATTTTTATTCTTTCCGAATGAGTTAAATCCCTTGGTATACCTAACATGAGTTTTGTTTCGTCTGTGGACTTAAGGACGTGAAAAATGACGAAAACCCAAGCACGAATAAATTTTCATACAAACCACAGTAAATTTTCCTCAAAACCTACTACCAGACCAGAAAATTCAATCATTTTATTAAAACCGGAAAATTATCCCTTGCAATTAAAAAAATCAACCGGTATCTTTTAAACAAAATAAATCTACTTAATCGCAATTTGTCCTCACATCAGCTTATTAAAATTCAAAATCAAAAAACTTGGTATATTTTCGTTAAACCTGGAACTGGAAAACTGAAAAGGCTATCAGGGATTTGGGAAATCATTCGTATACCTAAGTAAAATACGTACTTATGTATTATCAAAAATAACGCGGATTTCCCAAACAATCCCAGCGGTTTGATTTTACAACAGAACTAAAAGCTTTAAGGCTGGTGTTAGTTTGATATTCGTGAATAATTTTTATCTTTTTGCCCCTCCTGAGATTCGATTCGACTCTCGGTTTTTTTCCCTTTTAAATAACTCGCATAAGCACTTATTCGTCGCAGTACGATTGTACATGAAACAAATCTCGTCGGTTTGATACGTTAGGTATTTTGAAAAATGAAACGTTTATGTTTCCACGGGTACAAATATTTGTTCGAACGGGTAAGAAATTCGAATTTCTATTCAATTGTGTACCGGGTACGTGGTAAAAAAAAATGACATCAAAGGAACTGAAATTTTAATGGTTTGATTTGTTGATTTACCTACTTGGAAATTATTGGCTCGATGTCAGACCAAGTTCCCCAAAGGAACGGAAGTTCCAAAGAATTATCGATTCGAAAAAAAAAAGGAGGTAATTACGTGTATTATTTTTCTTTCTATGCAGCATCGTAGGTCTCGAAAATCGTTACCATATGAAACGGGAGGTACAAAAACACACTTATCTCACATTTCGTTTTAATGCGAGTTACGAGTTGGAGAAAAATTACAGGTATTGTAGTTTCTGCAGTTATCATAACGAATTTATTAATCATCAGGTGAGATAATAAACTGCGAAATGGTTTTTTAGCTTGCGAAATGTATATCTACGAGTATGAGTGTAATAATTGCACGAAATTTTATAATCCTTTGCTACCTTATGTACGGTATCGTATTATCAACTCGGGAATTTTCCTAGTTCAAAGAAGAAAAAAAACCGGCGATGACAAAGCAGCGGGGTTCGCTCTTATTTTGATATATGGTAACGCGTTGTTTTTTTTCGTGTGCTTTTCAACAAATTTACGAAGGTGATAACCGCGCAACGCACGTTTTTCGTACTCCTATACATTGTAATGTCATATGTTCTATAGGTTTAGGTACATTTAAGTTACATTAACGCGAAAAATAACATTTTGGCCTATTTTATTGTCGCAGATGGGTAAATTGAATTAAATAATTACGGAACGTGGTATATTAGGTATGTTTAATACGACGAGTATAAATGTTCAAAGAAATGAAGAAATATTATTCAGCCATGGGTTGGGTTTTGGTCGAGACCTTGGGTCTGGCCCGCTCTACCGTATTTTTCTCTCTTTCGATCAAAATTTCTTCATTTTATACGAAACCCATGATCGGCAGCATCAGCAGTACTGACGAAATTGCGTCGGATATAAACTGTTTGTTAATATGCAGATGTCCGCGCATAAATTAAATTTTCAACCAAATAAATACACACGTGTAGAAAAGTATATCAACTTCACGATATACATATCCTACGTATATATGTATTCTTTCCTATCTTGTGATAAATACTTGTTTACTTTGTCATATGTACATAAATGATTTTGTGGGTTTCGTGTATAAAAATTTCACGCCGTGGATGAAATTTTTCCGCCTGGTACAATCACGTACGATCGAGATGTGATTTACATAACTGTTTGAAATATTTGGCCGGTGCTGGATCCGAAAATGTGTGTGGTAGGGTGGGTCATATTTTGCATTGTCGAAAAAAAATATTGTTAAATGAAGTTATAAGGTGAAGGTGGAAATTTTGTGTCTTCAATTTGAACTTTCTTTATTGGAAGGAGGCGTTCATTTGGAAATGTTCCATGAAATCGAACGAATTTAAAATTTTTTTCGATTCGTTTGCCTGTGTCGAAGTAGGTACCTATTTGTATGATAACTTTGGATTGAAAAGGTTGATGAAAAATTTACATTTTGTTTTATTTTATTGAATTTTCAGCTTATCTGTGAAAATTTGATCAAAATTTGGCAATTTTCAAGAACATTAAAGCAAAAAATAGAGGCATAGCAAAATTGCAAACTTTCTTCTTCTGAAATATCACTCTTTGGTGACTACATTTAGAATAATTGTGAACAAAAGAGTTCAGGTTTATTGAATTTTTTTTTTTGAAAATTCTAAAAGGCTGAAGTCAAAAATTCACAATTATTGTATAAATATGTATAGTCTTTCCTTTTTGACGTAATTTTACAATCTTTTTCATTCCTCCTCTTTTGTGTTGAAAAATTTTCAAACTGTCGTTTTTCAAAGAAACGACTGGAAACGACGGATCCGATCTGTCTAAAAATGATCGTTTTTAGTCGCTCTTTGAGAGAGAATAAAAAGATTCCAGTCGGAGCTGTAATTTCAGTGTGTTGAAAAATTTTCAAACTGTCGTTTTTCAAAGAAACAACGGCTCCGACATAGTCGAAATATTTTTCGAAAATTTGATCTGAAAAAACTTGACACACTTTCTCCTTTTGAAAGCAAAAACCCAACATCACGGATGTGTTAAAAAGCATTTATACTTTGGAAATGATTCGATGAATAATACTAAACTTCGTAACTTTTCATTAAAATATCGATTTAAGGTGCAGTGGGGTAATTGCAAAACTGGGGTAGTTGCAAAATCAGCTGCTGGAGGCCAAGAAAAATAATATTTGGCCACACGGTCTTTTTGTACATCAAGGTACCTCTATTTCTTATATTTTTACTCAACAGGAACAAAATTGGTGAGCGCATGTGTTCTCTGGAAGTGGTTTTATCAAAAAGTGTCAAAATAGCTCCAAAGTAAAATTGTAGGCATTTTTTTCAATGTGGTCCAAAATAAATTAAAAAAATAGTTTTTCGAATCGATTTCTGCGTGTTAATTATTAGAAGGCATGTAAGTTTGAGGTAGGACCATTGATTTTTTAAAAATTTTATCTCGTAAGCCTTAAATATGCGATTTCGCAATTGCCCCAAAAAACATGTAGTCGGGGCAATTGCAAATTCGATTTTTTTATGATTTTGCATTTACCCCAAGTTTTTTTTTCAATTTTTAAAAATAAAATATGGTCCGAAATTACAAAAAAAAAAATATTTTGCCACCAAAGAACATTTATTATAGGCATTAAAGACGTTAAGAGATTTGTATTAGAATTCTCCAACTCGGACAAAACTTGATCAAAAAACGGATATGAACATGTAAACAGACAGTAAATTTTATGTAGATTTCGATTTCTCAATCAGAATTGAAAAAAAATGAACTCCCTCCGAGATAATGTACGACTTTGCATTTACCCCAGGCGGGGTAAACTCAAAACTTAAAATTTCAAAATTTTAAAATTTCAGTATCTCACAAAGGTGTGAATGAAACGATACAAAATTTTTTCCACCAACAGAGAACCCCTTGAAGTTCATGTGACAGAAATTTGGGATTGTTTGGTGCCATGGGGTCGTCACAGTGAACTGACAAAGTGGCACTAATCAAAAAGTGGTTTGCAATTACCCCACTGCACCTTACTTGAATATTTTTTTTTTTATTATTTTTTTAAAACAATTTCAGTTATTTTCAGTTCTTTTCTTTTTTTCAAGCTACGTAACACTCCTTTTTGACAAACGTCTAATCGAGCATAATTCATTTTTGATTTTTTTCAAGTCTAATGTAATGTCGATATCATTGAAATTTTTACACCCTCCCCTGCTTTCAAGGGCCGAATTATCCATAATGAGGAGTAAGCAATTGAACTGGGGAGGGGGGCTACGAAGCATGAACTTTTTCTGATTATTGGAATTTAGAAAAATTCTATGATTCTTGAAAAATTCTGTTTTTAGTATCACGAATCTTATGCAGTGACTTCAAAAAGCGAGGAAAGGGGCGAATTGCATTCCTCCCTCAAAAAATTCTGTTGAGGTGCACGCGTCTCCCAAATTATATCAGATGGAAAATTTCAAAGCATTACAAAACATAGGAATTTTTTCATCATTTTATACCCAATTTTTTAAAGTTTCCACCCTCACTTCACTCGACCATGAACAAAATCATTATTATTATATATGAACTACTTAGGTGCCTATTTGAAGTGAAAGAAAATACGAAACAAGCTTTTTTTTGCCCTTCCACCAATAATCCTTCTGCTATTCTAAGTCATCGTATTAATTTTATTAACACCCCCCCCCCCCTCCATCAAAAAACCATTTCATCTAGAGAAAATTGTAGCAAACCCCTTCAAATTTTAAAAAATCAAATGAAAACATTCATCTGCATTTTAAGAACAAGTTTTTCTGTGCAATAACCGCTGATTGGCAATGCTGACACTTACCAATTTTCACTTTTAGTGCCGAATTCAAATATGGTTTCATTTTTTTTTATCATGTCATGCTTGTTTATGATTTAAGGTATATATTTTTTTATTGAAAATTCTTTTTACCCCTTTTTTTGACTTTTGACATTTGGAGGTAATTTTTTGAGTAAACGAAGGGTCCTATAGAAAAAAATGGATTGAATTGAACGTAGATTTCAGAACCTTGTTACGTTTAGGAAATTTAACACTGAACAATTTATTTTCCATGCATTTTTTTTGTAGCACCCTTCTTGTGCTCAAAAAGTACAGGCGCTTGAAAAATTTTAACAGGGTCATTCCATGTCAGTTCGTACGCAAAGTGGTAAGGTGGGTCGGCGATTTTTCTGATTTTTTTTATGTTAGTAGACCTCGATGAAAGATGACGAATGCCGCAAACCGCAGCTCCCAAAGTCTTTTTGGAGGGCAGCCACGGGCATTCAAAGTTTTGAGGTAAAGTTGGATATGGTAAATGTTGAGCGTGGATAACTTGAAAACCATGATAGGTAGAAAGTTGAAACTTTTTCCATTGTGTAGGGCCTTTGATTAGCTTTTTGACGATTTTTTGAAAATCAGTGTTGCCACTTTTTTTATTGCCGAAAATCAGCTGTAAAAGTTTAAAAATGGCATTTCCCTATCAGGGACACCTTCAAAAAATCTGAAAAAATTCTCCGAAGTACAACTTTACATGCTGATTAACATATTAAAAAATCGAGCTGACGTTTTTTCGTATTCTCGATTTAAAAAATTCCAAAGATGAGAAGAAAATAGACTTTTTCTTTTCAAAGGTCGAAATTGCGTAAAATTGACATATTTTCATCAATTTTACACCATATTTGAAGAAAAAGTCGGTAAAAGCATTCTAACCCCATCCAACGCCCGTTAATATGCGTGAAAATGCAAAAATATCAAGTATTATGCTTCAAAAATTGAAAAGAAAAACACTTCACATCAAAATTTATTTTTTTGTTGCCCCTGAATTATGCTACCACCACTACCATGATTTACAGTATTATTACAGTTCATGCAGGGTAAACAAGTTACAACTTGCATGTATTAGCAACTAAATACATGCAATAAAAACTGAATTTGATTATTTTTAATGAACTAAACGTGTGTAAATAATTATAAATTTAAAAAAAATGATTAAAAAAAATAAATAAGAATTCAATGTTGAAAAATTGATGAAAAAATACCAAAACAAAGTAAAATCAGCGTAAAAGACTGCTAATAGTAAAGTATCGAGGGTGGTAAGCGATGTTCAATAGTTTTACCGACCTCTTCTTCAAATATGGTGTAAAATTGATGAAAATATGTCAATTTTACGCAATTTCGACCTTTGAAAAGAAAAAGTCTATTTTCTTCTCATCTTTGGAATTTTTTAAATCGAGAATACGAAAAAACGTCAGCTCGATTTTTTAATATGTTAATCAGCATGTAAAGTTGTACTTCGGAGAATTTTTTCAGATTTTTTGAAGGTGTCCCTGATAGGGAAATGCCATTTTTAAACTTTTACAGCTGATTTTCGGCAATAAAAAAAGTGGCAACACTGATTTTCAAAAAATCGTCAAAAAGCTAATCAAAGGCCCTACACAATGGAAAAAGTTTCAACTTTCTACCTATCATGGTTTTCAAGTTATCTACGCTCAACATTTACCATATCCAACTTTACCTCAAAACTTTGAATGCCCGTGGCTGCCCTCCAAAAAGACTTCGGGAGCTGCGGTTTGCGGCATTCGTCATCTTTCATCGAGGTCTACTCACATAAAAAAAATCAGAAAAATCGCCGACCCACCTTACCACTTTGCGTACGAACTGACATGGAATGACCCAACAAAAAATTCAAATTGAAAGAGGAAATGTTAAAAATGTAGTTCATCAGGACCACAAAAAATCGATTTTCTGGGAAAACTTGGCCTTCAAAAAATAAATATGAATAAAAAATAATTTCTTTTTTGTAGAGTCTACTAATAATTTTTTAGTTTTTACCAGAAAGCTCAAGTTCCGAGATATTTTCAATAAAAGATGAAGGTTGAACTTTGAATAGGTATCTCAAAAACTAAGCCTCCTAGAAAAATGCTGATTGGGCTACGCAAAAATTTTTATGCCAATTGGTTTTTTTCTGAGAGAGGTAGTTTTTGAGATACTTTTGTAAAACGTTGAGGTTGAGCTTTGAATTTTTGGCTGAAATATCTCAAAAGCTTGTCTTTTTAAAAAAAATTTATTAGACTTCTTAAAAAGAAAATTTCACGTTAAATAATTTATGTTCCATTAATTTTTTTCTTAGAGATCTTCCTTTGCTCAGAAAATACGTTTCAAGTAAGTATTGAAAATTATCAAAAAGTGTAAATAAATTTTCAACTGATTCAAAGGCTTCGTCTTTAGAAAAATTCTTGTCCCTCTAAAGAAAATTGTTCAGTTTAATTATCTGCTCATACGTAGTATCTTGTTGCCACAAATTTAGCTGAAAAATTATAATTTCGAGTCTGACTTTCTTGCTTCCTCAATTTTCATATTTTTGTAAACTGACGTCTGTTATTTCGTCACCCACAGATTCCGATTTTCTTCTAAAAAAATTTGCTATTACTTCTGGATCACATTAATTTCAGACTCAATCGTTCCTTGAATCTTGTCGTTCATCTCTACAAATTCCATTTCCAACGACTGGCCTGGATTTACAAACCAAACACTCGGTCAATAGGTCATTTTGTGGGAATCATTTTCAAACGTAATTATGAAGTGGAAAATTTTCAGAAAAATCTACACTTCGAAAGTATACAATTTCCTCAATGTTGCGAAAAATTTTGCAAGAAAACCATGTTGACTTTAATTTCAATACGAAGCCTTTTAAAACACAAAAACCACGTAAATAAATTAATTTGCGTATAAGTAAATGAAAAACAGATTTTACCGTATATTTGTAAATAAAATAACGTTTTGGTTGCGGTGGTCGAAATGTCGCCGACTATCAAAAAAATAGTTTTGAGGGCGCCTTCTCCTTTTCAGACTTTTTCCATTCATTAGTAATTTGAGCTGTTTACAAATCTTCTAAATTAACGAAAATAATTAAGTTTCACTTAGCCATTTTATGTATCCCAAGTATCTCTACCAAAGTTTTGTTTTCCTTTAACCAATTAATTTGCTTCAAAACATCGTTTTAAATCTATGATACGAAGGAGTCAAATATTTCATTCATTCTAGTTTCAAGCTACGAGTAGGTACATCATGCGGCTCGTTTAAAACGTGTATTTTACGCTTTCAAGCGTCGAACTGCGTATAATTTCTTTTTTTTTATTTTAAAAAAAATGAAATAGTATGAAATAATATGTACGTGGAAAAAGAATTTCACGTCTAAATGAAATATGTTTTTTCTGTTGAGAGCATAATGTGAAATAGGTAAACGTGTACCTATGTTTTTCCAAAACAAAAAAGTATGTAATACCCGTGTGCATTTATTAACGTCATAACATGCATATTGTGTATATGGGGTTGTTTCTCGCACGAACGTTGGTTTTTTTTTTAGCCGAATTTCTGTCATTCCAAAATAAAGAATTTTTTCGTCAAAATTCTTTTTTCGAAACTATTATTTGAAAAAACACCGCTGTCGTAAGTTTTAGGCATTTGGTATATTAATATTTTTATACGTAACATTTTTAACATTTCGTGAATTTGTATCGAAATTCGAGGGCGTTATTTTAGTCATGAAATATGTTGGAAAAAAGTTCACGTAGATTCAAGAATCACCTCGTACAAATGAAATTGGCAAACGATTAAGGTAATATAAGCTCTCATTCTCGCCCGTCTAACATGAGTAGTATTCCAATTTAACGTATTATCCAATAGGTTTAGGTACCTGTTGTTGACAAGTGATGATTTAAATGTGAAATATGCGATTCAATTAAGTTCGTAATTGGGGTTTTATAAGCGGAAAAACCCTAATACACTTTTTATCTCGATTCAATTGCTACATTGAACAGGCTGATTTATAGTTTTATCGAGTTTTTGTAAGAGCCATTTAATTTGTGTGTTTGTGTATTTTATACTTCTAATTCGGAGGTAAAATTGTGATGTTTTTTCAACTCTGGGAGTAGAGGTAGATTTTATTATTTTTTAAAAAAATTAAGACATGTGGATGCGTGGTTAACGATCTTGGTAGATGAGAAAAAAATTGTTCGAAAATTAGTAAAGTATATTTTCTCATTCAAAAATCAGTGAAAATTACCGGGAAAAAATTTCACTAAAAGCAAGCAGTGAAAAAATTGCTGATGGAAAATCAGTGAAAAAACCGCTGAAAAGTCAGTCAAAATCTGATTTTTTTTTGAAAAATCAGCGAAATTCCTTTAAAAACCCATTGAAATTCATTGAAAAATCAGCGAAAATTGACTGAAAATTGAAGAATTTTGCTTATTTTTCCTGTATTACGATTCTGACTTTTTTTCAGTGACTTTTCTTTGATCTAAAATGTGGGAGTGGTCAAATCTGATTGAGGGACTCTCAGAAAAATTTAAAGCTCTCAAGTTATAAGGAAAATGGAGCTGGAGAGTCTTTGAAATGACTCCACTTTTAAAAAGAAATATATTTTTTTGCCATTTTTTGGTGATTCCATCCACATGATACCTTCTCTTTTCCCCATAAAAAAGTTCAGTTTGAGTTTTTGCACCTTTCTAAACCATTATTGATCTTGGAATTATGTGGATGTATTGCCCTCTACAAGCGGGTTGAAAAGTTACAGATCATGAATTTGAAGATTTTTTGGCTCCAGATGAAAATTTTTTAGATCAAATCGTATCAAATCGTATCTGATTTAGATCAAATTTTATCAAAACAGATAAAATTTGATTTCAAAAATGTCCTAATCAAATTATATCTAATTACATCTGATTTTTGTTTAGATATGATTTGATCAAATTAGATGTCATTTGATCACATCATATCAAATTGGATCTGAATCTTCATTATTTTTTTCAGATGTGAATTGATACAATGAGATATGATTTGATGTAATTTGATGTTTGATACAATTAGATTGGGACAGTTTTTAGATATGATCAGATCTGAAATTTTTTCATCGGGCTGTTACTAGGTAAATTCTAGTTGTTTACTTCTTTTTTTTCATTCATGAATTAAAAATTATGGAAAATCATTGAAAAACAGACTGAATTTTAGCTCAATAATAAATTAGTGAAAAAATTTCTCTGAAAAAAGAACTAAAAAAATTCCTGGAAAATCAGTGAAAATTTGCTAAAATGCCAGTAAAATATCTTGAATTTGCTGAAAAATTAGAAAAATCCTACGGAAAATCAGCGAAAATCTGTTGAAAATCGAACAATTTTTCTGATTTTCCCTGTGCTTCAATTCTGACTTTTTTTCTGTGACTTTTCACTAATTCAAAAACGGAGCACATAATCTCAAAAACGAGTTCCATTTTTTTGTTTCAAATTTTGATTGCCTTGAAAAAATTCGTGGCAGTGTTCTACATTGCAATTTGTGCAATTTCAATAAAATATTTTTTTATTCAATTTTTCTAATGCGATGGTGCCAACTGAAATTTTACACAAATTATAGAAATTCTATAATGGAATTGACTTCACTTCCGTCGAGTTTTATCAAAATCATTAACAACAGTGTTATTAACTACCTCACGACTAATTTTTAAAACGAATTTTTTTCAAAAAAAAAAAAAAATGAAATTCGTCTTTTGGTAGCTAAAAAATGTTTATCTGATTTCTCAAACCATTGAATACTTGACTTTAATTTCACGAAAATTTTGTGAGTTGTAATATGGTTGTAATACAATTGGCAGCTCTACCTTGAAAATTTTTCAAACAGATAGAATACATTTTGATGTCTGAAATTTCATAACAATGTTGCCCATCGCATTAAAATTTGCATACCTACTAAAAAAAAACATTTTGTTAGCGCTGCATGGATAACCATTTTTTTTTTTAAAAAAATACTCAAAATTTATTTTGAAAGGCTTCATTTTTTTCATTTTTCAGGCTATGAGCTACTTTGATTTTACAACAATTTTATAAATCATTGTGAAATTGGAAGCCCGGCCATTTTTTTCAATTTGTGAAAATGTAAGAAAATTTCTTTGAGGGTGTAAAAAAAATTGGCTCAATTTTAAAAAGAAAAATACCTATTTTCAACATCAATGGATCAGAGAGATATAGAAACTCGCGTTTTTTTACCTTTTTTGTGGAACTATAGGTCCCTAAAAATGGGAAAAATGTACGTTGAGATTCCTACATATAATTTCATCCCACTTGCGACTAGAGAGCTAAAAAATATCTCTGGTGTATCCCTCACTCGAAGTGAATCACCTCACTAATTTTCGTTGAAATCCGTATGAAGTGTTTTTCTCCTTAATTTTATACCTGCCTACAATAGAATAGATACGTAATCATTCTGGTGAAAATTTGAATACTACCCCCTTCCCCTTCATTCGAGATAATTTTTCAATGCCGTTGCAATTTGAACGGACCATAATTTCAATTGACAAAAAACTGCATCATACAACATTTTTTATAATTATAATCTCGACAAACACTGATTAAAAATTTTTGAATGTCTGCATATTTCGTAAAAATTATGTGCTCACTGTTATAGTTGCTGGTTACTTCGTGTGATGTAACATTAACTATTATGTTGCTATTGTGAATATGTAAGTACGTCTTGCACGTAAAAAAATCAGATAATTCGAGTGTGAAATGAATTTAGTAATTAGTTTAGAAGTGAACTATTGATTAGATATCCGTTTTGACGCGTGAAATCAATGTTAATTATGGTTTTTATTCGTATACCTACACATTAAATTACAAATGTTCGAATTACGTATTGTTTTGTCACCAAGGCTTGGAAGGGTGCGGGTTATTGAGGAAATTTTTTTCGAAATAAACTGTGTTTTTTTTTCATCTTGGATTACATTTGAATGGACCTTTTAGTTTTCACCGAGAGCTAGTAAAAAAAAAAAAGTTTAAAAAACTCAGAAGAAATATTACATATTAGAGCCTTGGGAGTTGAATTTTCGAAAAATAAATTCGTGAACGATTAAGCGAAGAAAAATTTTATGAATGGAGTTACATTGAGAATTTCTGAACCATGACCTAAAACACATTCTTACATATTTTTTGCCTATTTGTTATCTAGAAGGAGTTCAGTGAGAATTAAAATATGTACAACTATCAAATTTGAATGAAAGTACGAGTAAAAAGTTTTGAAAAGGTGAAAATGACAATTTTTTCCCCCTGTCATTCAAAATCTTAAAACGACGACCGATTTTTTTCCAAGAAAAATTTTTCCTCCGGAATTTTCTTTAATGTTGAAAGCGAGAAATGGCATTGTTAACTTTCTCATTTCCTTTCAAAACATCTGAATTTTTTCTTTCCAAAATTTATAAAAGTTTTAATAAAAAATGTGATTTTTGTGGCGTGAATAGTGCCAATTTTACACAAATCGGAACGTCAATCTGTCAGATTGCTAATATGAGAGGCTGAACTTTTCCATTTAAATTTTATTTATTAAAATTACTAAAATATTTCCTTCTCGGAGTGATCTTTGCTTATAATATACGAATTATCTTGATCATTGCTTCTAATTTAAAAATAAAAATCGCTGCTGCATCGAAATAGAAAAAAAGAAGTCGTGTTTATTAATAAAATATTACTGTTGATTGACAAGATTTCTCTATACGTATAATTTATTCAACAATTCGAGAAAAGCATTATCAGTTGGTAAACCGTGGATTTTGACAGGTTTATGGTATCAGTCGACGAAAGAATACACATAAAGTATATTTATCCAACTTTTCGAGAGTAGTTCAATTAAAGATTCTGTTTGATTTGATTTTTTCGTATGCCTCTTTACATAATGAACGTACACGATTGACAGATAACTTGGCGATGAAAAATTAAAAGGCAAGCAGCACGTTCCAAATAAACATCCCGTTTTGAAAAAATTCATATCTTGATAGAAAATTAAAGTTTAAAACTGAACCGATGATTCATTAATTGAAAAGGATATGCGGTCTCGATGAAAACTTTCATTAATTGCGCCGGCTGCGATTTCACATCGCTACAAAGTCTGATTGAATTCTGAATGTTGCATTCCAATTACAATTCTCATTGATTGCTCGATACATTCAAACGTTGAACTTGGTTTGTAAAGCCTAAAAAGGTTGCTAAGGCTTCTTCGTAGTACGTATTTTTCAGGTGAAAACGTCTGTAGATTTTTCACTCGAATAAATTTGATTTTACCAAATTTCCAGCAGAATAGTTTTTTCTTTCTCTTTTTTTTTACACGAATAATTCGTCGTATATAAAAAGAGTGTTTTAGCTAAAATTGTAATTTATGAATGACCGGTTGACATTAATTTTAAAAGAGCTAAATCATAGATCAAACTACCTGCACCCTTACATTTAGTAATTCAAGCGTATATCGTCTAACGCGATGGAATTAATTTGCTCATTTTTGCTAAAAGGTGTTCGATCCGTTTTTTCGTCGGTGTCCGTTAAGATTACTTTTTTTTTTAGGGCTGATCAGATATATATTTTATTGCTTCATTTGATGATAAGATGGACGTATTTAGTAAAATTACCTACTCCTGGTTGGTGCAAGTAATTGAAAATGCAAAAAACGCGAAGAACATTAATTCGCTTAATTTATGAAACGTACTTAAAAAGGAACAGGCGCGTGACTGTTGGTTTAATATTCCTATTTAAAGGTTTTTATTTTTTTTATGCTCTAAACGTAAATTACCTATTTTCTAAATTAAGATGTAAAATAAGGTTATTTTTGAATTAGACTCGAAATCTCGGTTACAAAATATTATTAAATTAATGAAAGAATTTCTCGACTTTGGACTTTATGATTTAAACGAAAAATTTATTTGCATAAAAAATACCCCACGCTTCCTTCTAGTTTTATTTTTCAATTTTTTAGTGGTGCAGAGAGGAGGGATGGTGAAGTGAAAATAAAAACATTTTGAATGATTGTTTTCTCAACTCAGATTTTTTCTCCACTGAAATTTTTTTCTATACTCAATTTTTTTTCTCCACTGAAATTTTTTTCTCAACTTGGATTTTTTTCTCCGCTGATTTTTTTTCTCCACTGATTTTTTTTCTTGACTCAATTTTTTCTCCACTGAAATTTTTTTCTTAACTTGGATTTTTTTTCAACTCAGATTTTTTCTCCACTGAAATTTTATTCTATACTCAATTTTTTTTCTCCACTGAAATTTTTTTCTCAACTTGGATTTTTTTCTCCGCTGATTTTTTTTCTCCACTGAAATTTTTTTCTCAACTTGGATTTTTTTCTCCATTGATTTTTTTTCTTGACTCAATTTTTTCTCCACTGAATTTTTTTTCTCAACTTGGATTTTTTTTCTCAACTCAGATTTTTTTCTCCACTGATTTTTTTTCTCTACTCAAATAGGTAGTAGGTACTCACTATAGGTGAGTGAAGAAAATTGACCTTTCATTTCAAAACTGACCAACTATCATCAAGTGTTAAAGAATTCACCACCAAATTAACTACAACTACACCTACTAAAAACAACTGTAAAATTTGCACATTTTGATTTCGTTTTGTTAACAAAACTTCATGTTTATATTTTAGTGATTTTAAATTCAAAAATTGAAAATCCAATAGGAGGAACATGAAAATTTTGTTGGAGGAGAGAGTACAAATTTCATTTTGTCTTTTCAAGGTTGAAATACAAATTTATACCTCTGCCCCCTCCTCCTCAAAAATACATCCCATATTTTTTGTTCTTTACCATCACTTCTTAATAAACAACAATTTTGCACATTTTTATTTTATTTTGGTAAAAAAATCTCATTACCTGAATTTTACTGATTTTTCAATTTTCTAAATTCAAGAATAACTGTGGGATAAGGGAAGGAGGGTACAAATTTTATTACGTCTTTTTTGAGGTAAAATAAAACTTTTTACCCCCTCCCCCTCACCTTTGAAAAAATGTATCCCATATTTTTCAATTTTTACCATCAATTAAAAAAAATATTTAAGAAAACAAAAATTGCACTTTTTGATTTATTTTGTTGAAAAATTTTTTAATTTTAGGTCGTGAAAATTTTGTTGAGGTGGGGGGAGAGAAAATGAAATTTAATTTTGTTTTTTTTTCGGTCGAAATAAAAGTCTTGCGGCCAAATCGTAAAACTTATGAATATTAAATTAAAAATTGAAGAATTATCTTTGCTGCTGTAATCTTTTGTTATCTAATTTTGAGTAATTTTTCAATTCGATCTTGACTCAATGACAATGTAAGTAACAATTTTTGAATTCCATATTGTGGAAGTAAATTTTAAGAATAGAACGATGCTGCCATTCACTGAAAAAAAATAGTCTTGACCCTTTTTTCGAGTTTCAGAAATCAAATCTCTCAAAATTAAAAAATGCGTTAGTATTATTTGATTTCATCCTACTGTCTAATTTCATTTTTTGAGTACCTATGATGTTTTTTAGAAGAACCGTTCAATCTCTTTAATTCTCGCTGTGTATTTTTTCTTTTCAAATGAGGTTGAAAAAACTAAAAAAAAAAAAAATCATGAAAATTAAGAAGGTTAATCCAGTTTACATTCTGAGCAAGGAAGCTGCAGAAAATCAATACCACATCATTTCAGCTAAAAAATCAAAAAAATGTTCAAAAAATTATCAATTTTAAGAATACTTTCATTTGATTTTCAAAATTTCGCAGAAATTACAAAAAATCCACGTTCCAAAAATTTACCAAAAAAATTTGAAAAATTCAACTTTTACATTTGAAAATTGAGAAATGGAGGTAGTTAATTTGAGAAGTTTTTTTACTTCATTCGAAGAGTCCACACATTGAAGGCTTCCCTTGTAATTTGAAAGATTTGATGTTTTTTTTTGAAAAAATTAATTATTGAGAGCCAAGTTTTGTAAAAGGATATTGTACTTTTTGGAATGACTAATGTCGCGTTGTTATTAATTATCGTTCGCTTTAATGTTGGATAATTTGTTTATTTAACGTAAACGTGTTAAAACATCTATACGCAGACTTTCTAATTGGTTATTCTAAAAATAGAATCTGTAAGAATTAAACATCTGATTGTATGTTTTGACAAAAATTTGATGCGTTCTGTGAGAAAGGGACCATTCGTCGGGAAATCTAAATTTTCATCAGAATAAAAACATCGAATTAAAAAAAAAGATTCTCAGATTTCAATAAAATTCAGTAGATTCTTTGCCTCGGTGGACTTCATAAAAAAATATTCAAGCTCGTAGAAATGTAGGAAAGGTTGAAAATTTTACAATTTTACAATGCTATTTTCTCAAACTTCTCCTGTATCTGAATTTTAAAATGGCCCATCTAGGCCAATGTTCAATTTTTTGCTTTCTTTTTCTATGTCCAGAATTCAATTCTCTAAAAAATGGACTAAAAAATAATCGATTTGGATTTTTTCGCCAAATGATCCCTTTTTTACAAAATGCATCACAAATACATAAAAATATTGAAATCAATTCGAAGAATTTATCAAAATGGAATAAATATTTTCCCATTTATCATAACTTGGTTCATTTGACACCCTTCTTATTTTTTTATGAAAATGGCGAAATATTTATAATAATCAAACATCCGAACTCACCCACCGAAAGTAATTAAATATATGAAAACATCTAATTTCAATAACAATACCGTTCTCCATAAATCTGATTTTTATTCGAGCAGAAAAATATTTGAAATACAAGTATCTAGCTCTAAGTGATGATTGATGACCAGTGTACTACAGATAAATACAGTTTCTTAACGCGCATGCTGCTCGGTTGGCTAAGTGTGTATTTTATTCTTCTTTTTATAAATTAACATCGAATATGAAGTTTTAATGTTGAAAAAGTTGGGCGAAACTTTTATTTGATAAATTTTCGCGAGCGTTTTACGCAGCATGTTTGAAAGTATCTTTGTCTGTAGCATCTTGAACATTTCGCGTTTCGTTTTATTATCCTTACTCGGTAGGTACTCGTATCTCGGATAAAATGTTGGCGAAAGAAGTTCGCTATGAAGAAAAAATATCAAATAGGTTAAAATTTCTGCTTATTATTCATACCATTTTCGTGTTGATATGACGTATACTTGGTACCTATATAAACTGTTGCATAAAATAAAATGATAATGCCTATTCATAAACGAATTAAAATCAAATTGCTCGTCTCGCTACGACGTTGTATTCCAGGTACGTAGCAGCAGCACTAATCAACTCTTCGATACAAACGATGCGAAATTATTTCCAGCCATTGAGCAATAATGTAAAAAATTCCCCCGCATAGCTAGATATACTACAATGTTTTCAAACATAAAACAACAGTACAAAGGAGCACTTGTAAAATGGAATATTTTAAAAGACATCAACTTTAATAGCATCAGTTTATTATTTTTCTCCATTATTTTTTAGTGGGAGAGCATAAAATGCCTGCTTGTTTATTTCTCCTCTTTTCCTTGGTACCATCTATCAACAATTTTTTTCTCGTTAAAAATTTAAAGTTAATTTTGAAATAGTGATGATATGCGAAATTGGAGAAAAGTTTTTCAAAATTGAACGCTATCTTGCCTGCGTATGTCATTTTCGTAGGTTTTCACAGAGTTTAAAAGGAAAAAATATGTATAGGGTACACCTATATGTATTTTTATTGTATTTCGCAAGTGAAAGTTTTACAATTATGAAACAAGAATATCTATTACGAAAGTTTGCGGCAGATGGTTCAAAACGTTTCTATACTCCTGGTTTTACTCTCTGAATTTAATTTCTCGGCTATTTTTATTCGTTTATTATTTCAATTTTATACAAATGCTCTACCTGGGCCTATTTTAGTGGAAGATTTTCAAGTGAAATCCTTTCTATGATGAGTGATTTTTTAAGTTTAATCTTGCTTTTGTATTTATGATGGGTAAATTCATCTCATCGTCTCGAATTTGAACGTGATCTCGATAAAAAAAAAGCTTGTCAAAAAATTCCTGATTGAAAAATTTTGAGAAGAGGGTAAAATTTCAAATCAGTGAGTTTTCACTGATCTTTCATTCAAAATTATTCATTTTTCCGACAAATTTGGTATTAATTGAGAAGCCAGTGATTTTTGACTGAAAAATCATTAATTTTCAATAAAAAATCACTTCATTGATTCTCAAAGGCGAAATTTCATTTTAGACTAATTGCGATTTAGAAAGTTGTACATATTTTTATTCAAGGAAATAAAATTACTAAAATACTGTCCAAGTGATGCGGGGGTCAAAATTTTTCGAAAAGTACTTTTAGAATAGCAAAAAATGCACTTTTTTTTACATTTTTGTGGTAAAAATCTCCTTATGAGCTCAAGAAGAGCTCGAGCCTCCTTAGCCCTCCTTGAGGGCGCGTATGAGGGTAGGTATGTCTCGGAAATGTGTGCTCAAATTTCAGAACCAAGTGGTGAAAATTTTATATTCCTGACTCCTCACTTCTTCAGATGTTTCTCCCCCATCTGGCTTAAAAAATTGGCCAATTACGTATAATAGGTATTCAAAGAATGCTTGAAACTACATAATTCAAAAAATCAATTTTTTCAGAAGTTATGTTAGAAAGGATGTTTTTATCCTAAAATACAATTCGCACTTATTTTTCACGAGGACGCTATTTTTCAAGGGTCTTTGAAAAAGGTCGTTTTTTGTATGTTTTTTTTTTTCAAATTAAGTTAAAAAACGAAAAAAAAAATGAAACTTTTTTCTGAATTTATTTTGTACTTGAGAAAATTTTCATGGCCAAGTTTTTTTCAATTTTTCGCGGAATAAAAAAGATAAACGAAAAAATTGGCATTTTTGAAGGGATTTCTAAAAATGGGGCAAAGATGAAAAATGGTCAGATACGGTTCAAAATTTTCGATTTTTTTCTATGGAATTTTTGTTTTTAATTAAATTCTAGAAAAAGTCAAATTCGAGCTGTAGACTTCAAAATTTTCAGAAAATACGAAAAGGATGAGTTCACAAAATTGATATCGAGTCGAAACTAATTTTTCAATATTTTCGTTGAAAATAACCTACTAATTTAAAAAATTTTTGTGCTTCTCCTCTCAAAACAAAATTTTTAGATTTTGATATTTTAAATTGAATTTTTAGAATCAAAAATCCATAAAATAAAAAAAAAATTCCAAGACCCGTCGATATTCTTTTTATTTTTATTAATTTACGTGAATAACTGATACGATTTCGGTACCTAGTTCTCTATAATTTATTTCCAAGATGCAAATGGTATATTTCGTTAAACTTGGTAAAACTTTTACCAAATTCATTTGGGATCATGTGGTCAGAGGCACTTCATTATTGATTTTACTGTTCTCATTTGTTCATGAACTTTGGATCCTAAAAACTGCATATTTTACAATTTTTCGTCAAATAAGAACTTTCATATTTTACCTTGAACCAAGGAAATTAACCTCAACCCAAGCCCTCGAAAAAAAACTTGGAAGTACTTTCGAGCTTATTAAATATCCTGATAAGGGAAAAAAATGCTGCTGATTTTTTGAAATCTCTGTACCTAAGAAACTTTCTCAAACGAGAAAATTATACTGCACCATGTTAAACATCACTTTTAAAATTTTTTTCAAACTTTCAAAGTTTAAAGAATTAAACAACAAGATATAAATAATTCAGTATTCATTCCATGGGTGGTAAAAAAAAATGCATTATTCGTGTCGAGATAAATTGCATTTTTTTGCGCGAATCTGGCAAAATAATGTTCAAGTTTAATAGAAGACCTTTCGTAAATACCCATCGATGGTCAAAATTATAATTTTCATTTTCACGTGGGTAACACCTAGCTATATTTTTCGGAGTTTTATTTACGTCGGTTTGGTACGTAGCCAAGAAAGTGACGTAACATTTTGTATATAGGTAAATAAAAAACCGTAAAAATTGACAGGCCATCGGAAAACATCATTTGCGGCTGAAACAAGTTTATATTATTTAAAAGGTCTTAATGCAGTTTTAATTAAGATAGTATACCACTAACATAAAAAGTAGAAAGGAAGTGAATTACCCTGCTACAGAAACAAGGCTATGTGGCGCCTAACTTCGAAGTAATAATTCCACAAATACTTTGTATTTTCGTCTTCGTTTTCTCAACAGGCATAAAAACATACATCAAAATTGATACGAGAGGTTCGAATTAACTAGATTTTCAAAAAAATAAGAGAGATGAATTTGGATTATTTCTTCAGAACAATGCGAATGATTCCCACAAAAAGCAACATGATAAGGGTACATTTTGTAAATTACGAACATTGTGGAATTTTGCTATTAATTTTGGTCAAAATTTCACCAGTTAGGTTTACAAAATAGATGTCTAGCGCTCCGCCTTCGGTATGAAATTCCACAAGGTATACAATCAACTACAGAGGTAGTTTTGCATTGAAACAAAACATTGCTCGTGACTCGTGACACGTTTTTATTTGGAGAACTGTAATAGCAGATCATTTTTTTAACGCGATTGAGATCATTTTACTTAGCTGAAAATTACGTCATCATCGAAATCGTTGGGTATTACCTAAAACGATAAATTGAAAATGAAAGTAGAGGAAAAGAAATGAAGAATTTTATCAAGTTGACATTTGATGAAGTTTAATCAAAGTTTATATTGACATATTGCTGGAAAAAGTTTACCAAAGTAATATGTCTTTATTTTGTCACTATTTATAATGAAAATATTTGATGAAAATATTAATTCGTGGTATCTTCGGATCACGAAAAAGTTTTTCGATGAAATTTTCTTTTTTTATTAAAGATTATTATTGTAGGTATATCTTTGAAAGTTTGTAGGTAATGCTCATTCATAAATATAATTTCTTGTTTCATTCTTAAATTGGCTCCATTCGTTGCGATTTTCTTCCCTGGTGAGAAACAAATTCTCATGAATGTTTGAGTATGAGTAATCCCTAAATGGCGATTGACCGAAGTGTTTATTTGGAAAACTAAACGGTTTGCTGTGCTGGTATTTCCTCAAGTGACGATAGCGATACATAATACAATATTCGTTTACTTTTCCTTGTTTCCAGCCGTGATATAGTTTGAAATACGTACGTTTATTATATGTTCGCCTATTCTTATTCCTTTCTTCATGTCGTAAGCTATTGTTTTGAGGATTTAAACAAAGTTGCTTTCGGCAGCAGCTTATATTTTTTGGTTAGGTATGCTTTCCGTGATTTCTCCACGTGGCAGATTGCCTTAAAATATGTGATTCGTTTGTGGCGAGTATTTGGCTCATATTTGCTTCATTTAGAAAATAATTGAAGTGATTTGTGTACAGGAGAAAAATTTCTAGTTTTTTGAAAAAAGATATTTATTTGGATATAATTTTCCATTTGCAAATTGAATATTTTATATAAATTCTTGAATGAAAAATTTCCTAAAAATTTTAGATTGTGAAGTTGTGCTCCTACTTCTTAGATTTGGACAACTTTTCTTCTTTTTGAGAGAAAATACATTTTGCTAATCAATTAATTATTTTCAACTATTCATTTCTTGTACATTGAAAAAAAAAGAAGTTTAAATACCTACCAGAAATTCTGTTGAGTAACATATTAAAAAAATCTCAAATTTTGTTGGCAAGGAAAGTTCCCAATTCAAAGCTGAATTTTGAGCCCAAACCAAAGAAAATTGAAAATACGCATTAAGAGAACCTCCATATTTAAAATTTCAGCTCCCTAAATTATTTTAGGTGCCATTTAACTGCAAGACGAAATAGAGGGATCGCGAGACAAAAAGTAGCAAATTGGGTAATGACAAAGTAATGAAAAAAATGACAAAACAAAGTTTTCACAATAAAACAAATAATTTAACAATGGAAAATAAGAGTCCAAAAATTCTCCAAAATAGAAGTGATTCCCCGCCCCAGGATTTTCATATCAGTCAAAAAAAAATTTCCAAAAAAAGTAATCATAGAACCCTGTGGGAAAAATATTTTGATTATAAAATGTTTTGATATACCTAATGATGAAATCCGCCCAGAAAAACTTCATCCCTCTTTTACAAAGAATAATTTCAGTAATAAAATGTTGATATCAAAATAGTGAAATTTACCCAAACATTTCCTTCCTGTTCTTTGAGACAAAATGAAAAAATATTCGAAGAAGTGCACCAAAATTTTTGAAAAATTTTTCATAAATACACCTCTATGAGATGTAACTTTGTGCCAAAGAACAGAAAATTTCGTTCACTTCCGCTGAAATGAAAAATTCTTGAAAATCAGCCAATAAAATGGCCATATCTCCGAAAGGGAAGGGGCGGGGTCAAAAATTTTTCTAGAATGTTTTCACATCAAGGGACACCATTTAAGAGGGGTTAAAGTGAAAATCGGAGTGGGGGCCAAATTCATCCCTTATCCGGCCAGATCCTTTTGGCGAATTTCTGAAATTTTAAATTTTCTTCATAATCTTGCAAAATAGAAAAAAATTAATCAACAAAAAAGTTAAAAAGGTATACTCTATTTTTGACCTGCCGAATCGATGGGTATAGCTAATTCAAGACATTTCAGAGCCTCCAGAAAATCTTTGGAATTTTCCAGCGTTGGAGAAAAGTCCACGAAAATGGTCCATATGAAGTATGAATTTCAGCTCTTATAATTGCGGATTACTTGTATTTGTGACCTACACTGAAAAAAAAAAATAATAAAATTTATCCAAAAAAATAATAACGTGTCCCAATTCTCAAAATAGGTAAAATTTATCATTTTTTTGAATAAAATTTATCCTTTTTGGTAAAATTTATTCATTTTTTTGATAAATTTTATTATTTTTTCTGATAATAAATATTATTTTTTAGAACAAATTTCACCTATTTTGTGAATTGAAACACGTTATTATTTTTTTTGAATACATTTAATTTTTTTTTGAATTAAAATTTATCATTTTGATAGAGTTTATTAATTTTTTTGATAAAATTTATTATTTTTGGGGTAAAATGTATTCATTTTCGTAACTTCTGTTTTTTCCATGTATTTGATTCAAGTAAAACACTATTTTCCAAAATTTGTAACCTTGAATTAAAATTCATATTTTTTCCAGTAAAAATTTTCTGACAAAAATATTAATTTTAATTCGGATTATGAAATTTATAAAATTATGCTTAAATCAATCAAATACATAGGTCGCCAGTATGAATAATCCGCAATTATGGAGCTGAAGTTCATTAATGGACTATTTCTATGGACTGGAAAATTCCAAAATTTTCTGATGGTTACAAAACGTTTTGAAAGTGAAACACATCCAATCAATTCGGCTGAATAAAAATGAGATATACCAAATTTCAATTCGTTTCGTTGATCAGATCACCTTTTTATGCTTTGCAGAGCTGTGAGGAAATTTTTTATTTCAAAAATACGAAAAGTGAATTTTAGCACTTGAAATTATGAATATTATGGAGTTATTTTATAGTGCACTTTTGATTTAATTTTGTTCGAGTTCAAAATTTCACTTTGAGTTGAAGTATCTCCTTTATGAGAAAAATGGAGTAATACATTGAAAATAGGAACTAATGAAATTTGTGTGTAAAAATTTCAGCATTAATGCCATTCTTGAAGATTTTTTTTTAAAAAGGAATTTTGTTTTAAAAAAATAAATTTTTTAAAGATAAAGATTCTGTAAAGGGGGATGAAAGTTTCACCGGGTCTTTTAAAGGTTCAGATCCAACATTTTGATTTTCCTCTCATCCAACTTTCATAAAAAATTGCAAAATGTATCATCCTCATTATCGTCATCGTTGATCGTATCCTTAGAATTTTTGACTCTACCTGATTATTTTATCAATGAGGGAAAGAGTTGCAAATTGTCTCTTCTGCCTCCTTCGCTTCTCATTCAGCTAAATGTTGGAAAGAGAAACAAATTGATTGTCAAACATCATCAGCACTTCCTGATTGTGTTGAATTTTTTCATTCGAGAAGTCGTTAGAACAAAAAAAGCAGTAGTACTTCAAATTGTACGAAATGAAAACCAAATTAATTATAATAAATTTTCAAAACTGACTCTAAAACATTTAGGCGTAAGATATGTGATCCAAACAACACTACAGTAACCTTATGGAAAGAAGTTGATGAAACTGCCTACAGAATTCAAGTCAGGCGAACATTTCCAGTACGTAATATAGAGAAATTGCTACGATTTCAGTCGTACAATAAAACTTGAGTAAAATTCACGAATTTCAATATAAATTACAAACAATAGCGGTAGTTTTAAAACAAATAAAATATCGTAATAACGAACTGAAAAATCTCAAGAAAAGTAGAAGTTTTTGCTTAATGCCATGTTTTCCTTTTCCAACTTGACGAGACGTCAGTGTTAAGAAAGAATTTTACACAATTAATTGAAATTTTATTCGTGACATTTTATTAAAATTTTCAACTTATTTGAGCCTTCTTTTTGAAAATCACTCATCCGTACTTGAGAAAAATTGAGCATTTCTAAAAAAATAAGTCTTTCATTTCAAATGTGTCATTTTGGGTTTATTTAATACTTTTTTTTTTTTTTTTAAAATCACGCACCTATCATGGAAAATTTACTACTTAATATCAACAGTACTGTGATTAAATTAATACTTTTAAATATTCTAATCTCAAGTTGCTTCAAATGCCTACACGATTTTTATGAAAAATGAAATTTTCCAGATTTCTTTTCCTCTTATTCTAAATTAATACCACCTACTTGACTACAACCTTGAACGCGTACGTAATGTAATGCATAAATCGAAATTTGCAAACACATTACATAGTAAATAGGAAACACGTAGGAGGTATATGCGAAATGAAGCATGTGAAATTGATAAAGTTAAATTTTTACTCGATAATAATAGAGGATTTAATACTTGGGTGTAACACATGCTAGATGTATAGGAACATAATGAACATACCAGCATACCCTTTAAATTGCCAAGTATTAGAATGGATTCGATTCGCAATTCAGCCAGATGAATATTTCATTCGAAAGATGACGTAAACGTTGATAAAATTGTCTATCGTGCTAAAATAACAATCTTCAATTTTGCACCGCGTGAAACATAATACAAAGATTATTTACGGGTTTCGAAAATACCCGGCAACAAATTAAATGTACGAAATTTTAGTAAAAAGATAATCTTCAAAGAAAAGCTCCCTAACACCGGTAGGAAAAGCTCCATTTCTGGAACAATACGAACATTAAAAACGAGGATTTTCATTTTCAGTTGAAAAAAGGGGAAAAAATTCAATCAACTTTCATCAGCAATGGAAAGATTTCAACGCGTATGTACCTACATTTAGATGGACATCCGGAGCACGACAGAAATATATGAGAAATTTTTGTACGTATCTGTGCGTCTGAAAATGAAGGAAAAACAAAAAGGTTGAAATGCTTTCGAAAATATTTTTTTTACTCATTTTACGATATGAAATAACCTTTTATAGCTTGTTACTAGTAAATGTTATGGACATCTTATTATACCGAGCAGTCTGTTCGTAGAGGGAAAAAAACAAGCAAGCTAATTTACAAAGTGAAGGTATTGTAACATACAAATGATTTTGGACAGTTTTTTTTTTTTTTTCGTACAATCTCGAATTTTTTTGTAAATTACGTAGCAGAATAATTATGGTTATTTTATTCAAATGAAAATTGTACTATTTTTTTTTCAACTATGGGTCGAAAATTAATATTTTCATTCGTAAAAAAAAAAAAGTATTTTTAATAGAAAAATATCGCTATACAGGGTGTCCAAGCAGAATGGCTTTCACATTAATTTCATTATCAATTTACAATAATTGATTCAACTTTTCCAAGAGATAAGAATTTCATTATTACTTTCTTAAATTGAGTATGCAAAGTAAGTGGTGTCCAAAGGTTTGAAATTACAAAAGGTTAGAATTTCAAATTTTTAATATGGTCTCTTTTAATAAAAAAAAAAAAGAAGAAATTTTTTCTTGCTTTTACAAACAATCTTATTCATTTTAAAATTTCTATCACCTAAAAGCTAAAATTCAGCACTCTATGCACAAGGAAAAATTCAGATGTAAAAAAAGAGCATAAAAACTTTTTTTGGCCAGAAATTGAATATTTTTTCAATGTTTATTGATTTCAAAATTGTTTGAAAATTGAATTCACTTGGAATTATATTGATATTTTAGACATTTTGATTTTTGGGCGCCAAAAGGTGCTGAAAACGTCATAAAAATTATTTTTTTCACCAAAGCTATGAATATTTGTAAGTTATGAGCAAAAAGAATCGAAAAAAAATTTAGTGAGCAAATCTGTCAATCCAATTCGATTGGGTGTTTTGCGCCAGGAGTCAAAGAAAAGTTTGAATATTTTTTAAAAACGTCGTTTTTGATTCGAAAGAGGACGAATCGCGTTTTTTTGGAGGGGGAGGAGGGGCAATGGGGCATAATATGAATACGTCTGAATTTTTATGCAAAAAATTTTCAAAAAAATTTAATCAATTTGAATAACCAACAAATTTTTTTGATTCACTATTGCATAAACAATAAATTTCAATTTTATGAAAATTACTCGAATGATTTTTTTTTTTTGAAATTTATCTACCTAGTTAAAAGGACCAAAAATTTTTGTTACTTGATTTCAAGATGATGGAGTGATAGATTTGAGCTTGGTAAAAATCAGAAATTCCTTAAATTCACAATTACAATTTTTTGAATTTTTCAACTTTCTTATAGAGAGCTTATTTCGTTATTTCTTGTTCACTGAATCAGGTTTTGATCTTGGGTCTTCCGATTCCGATTCCACTCAAAAATGTTTTTCAAGTTCTCTTCATAGGTCAACTAAAGGAATCGACGTCATTTTGATCCTAATCCTTCAGGAGACGGGTGCCCCTTGGGTGTAATTTTCGTATATTTTCGATTTTTTTTGAAACGGGCCAACTTTGTGAGCTCATATCTCAAGATTAATCGGGATCAAGGTGAATCTTTCATGCGGTTTTTTAGAGAATTATAAGGAGATTCAAAACTGATAATCACATTTTGAAAGTTCGAAGTTGAACTTTTGTGAAGAAAGCTCAACTTTTTTGATAAGTTTCAAAGATGAAAATTTGAAAAAAATACTGTGAGAAGTACTTTTCATGTGGTTTTTCAAATATATAATTACTTTTCCAGATGAGATCTCATCACCCTGAAGGGGCACATGGGTCCTAAATTATGTTCGAAATTCAAAAAAATGAAAAATGTCGTGTGACGTGTCGTTTGTTAGGGTTTTGAGGACGCTGAATTCGAATATTTGCTCGTTTTTTTGGATTTGACACTTTGGTACCCTCCTAGCCACCCAGTTTTGAGAAAACACATGCCACAAAATCAAAATAACATGTGGCATATCGATTTTTACTAATTCGAGGATGCCGAGTTCGATTATCTACTTACTTTCTCGATCTCTCTCCCCAGTGTCCCACATTAATCTCATTTTTTGATAATTTAGGGCTGAGTGTGGGACATAGGAGAGGCAGATCGAGGCAGTAAGTCGATAATCGAGTTCAGCATCCTCGAATTAGTGGAAATCGATAAGCCACACTCTACTTTCATAACTATTTCGTCAATTTTCTTGGAAACCAGAATGTTTTTTAAAAATCCAATTCATTACACACCTTCAAAGATTAAAAATTATTAGTTTTCATTCAATTTTTTTTTTTGAAAAATTTTCAGTAACTGCAATGAGATCCTTTGCTAATTTATACAGTTTGAAAAAAAAAAAAAAAACATATTAGTCGCCTAAATGTGTTTTTGTGGTCGAACCTCAAAACAGAATGGACCATAAAATTGATAAAATCCAAATTTGATAAAATTTTCGTCAATTTTTCGGTCAATTTTGAATTACAATCAATCTTGTGGCTTCTTCGATTTTTAGAACAAGTCGTAGCAATAAGTAAGTGATTTTATTTTTTCCCCTTCATTTTTTCATGCATTATAAAATCGATCACGGTTTTTATGCAAGTCTACATTTTAAAAAATTCAAAAAAATGAACGAAAAACTGTAATTTAATTTCGGTAATATCTTGACCTCTTCAATAACCCACATTTTTATAAAAAAGTATTTGTGACCCTGTTGAAAAGAAGGAACCTCGTGTAAAAAAAAATCGATGTCTCATTTTTCACGTTTTTGGTCCAAATGACAACAAATCTGGAAGGTTCTTTTTTTCCGGCTGAGTCACACTTGATGATCTCTTCCCCAAACATCGTCATTTCCATCAGCAAACCAAATTTAGGACACCCTAAAAAGGTGTGAAGAATTTCGTACAATGAAAGTTACTTACAGTCCCACCATCCAAAAATTGAAAAATACCCAACATACTCGGAACCTCGGACCGTTGTTAGTAAAAATTTAGAAAGCCTACCACATGAAAATAAATGTACCTGGTTTACTTAGCGAAGTGATAAATACAACTATTTATTTCTTTCACTAACATACATTGTTAATTGTATATCACGAAATGTCAGCCACATGTTGATCCTCGTGTAATAAACGAAATAAGATTTGTCACGTCTTCATCAAGTATCCATAATAATCCATTCGATTCCCCTCAAAAAATTTTACTCTTAGAATAAAAAATGTTTAAAATGAAAAAAAAACGTGTCACTGGGAAATTAAAAACACGAGTAGGTGTTTCGTTAAATTTCAGAATTCGAATAAAACAAAAAACATAAAACAGCATATTAAATTATTCCAGAGAACACGGTGAATTTCCAAATTCTACATAACGCCACCGGTTTGATATTCTTTTACCATCATAACTGTATTTTACTCATTTTTCTTTCATGCAAATGAATCAACATTAAATGGTTAAGCAGAACCCGCACGTATTTCATCAAAAACCTTATTTTTAATATTCCGATCACAAATCACGAACACAGGAAATACTTTTCATTTTTGTAAATAACAAACTCCTTTCATTTTGCACACTTCGAATAAAAATGTATAATAAATTCGTTTTTTAAATTGCCTTTAAATTAACTATAACAACGAAAGAATTTACTATCGCGGAATTGTTATATTGTTGAATCTTCGCTATGTTTCGTGACTTATTTTATCAATTTGAGATTTTCTTAATTCAACTTAATCTTTTTATAAAATGTACCATAATTTTTTCACGACATTATTCAACCGCGCGTTCCAGCTGAATTTTTTTCCCCAAAATGAAAACGCGTATTACGCATCGATAATAAAAACGTTACCGGAACGTTTTTATATTCGAAATCTGAAAAAAAAACCATAGTGATAAAAAACTACGCAATGTTGACCACAGGTCACAAAATACCCGTAGAATTTAGCGGAAAAAAGCGCAGATCTCCCTTTTACTAATACCCATCAAAATTCATTTATAATTCTGTTTTTCAATACCGGTTTTATTCGTATCTATAAATTATTACGTGAACGATTAAAACAGCCTATAGCATGATTTATAGAAGGATAAAAACGTTTCACCGTTGATAAATTCGACTGGAACAATGTTCGGTTGAAGATATGTACGAATGGTAATGTCAGCAGCTACCAGAATTATAAATAGTTTTCCACAATACGCGAATATATTCGAGGGTAGGTAATAATTACAAATGTACGTTTAAACTGCACAGATGCTCGGTAAAATTCATGCATGAAAGATGATAAACTCCGGTTTAATTTACATTCTTAATAAAAATTTCGAACCAGCGGCTAAAACGAAGGTTACCGGTGGAAAATTTTGGCAAATTATTCAACGAGGTGGTTAAAAATGTACGCCGATGAGTCGGTTTTACAAACCTAAAATCCCATATCGATATCGCGTGTGTAAAGATACGACGTTCGTACGTTCGAGCAATTTGGGGAATATGTCATTAGGGGGAAATTTAGAGAGGAAAAAACGTGTTTTTTGGACGTTTCACGATTTTCCGAAACTTGTCAGTCATGTCTCCCCTAATTTCAAGTGCCCTTTTACGAGCTAGTATTAACGGCGTGTCTCCGAGTCGACTTTTCCGACTATTGACGGATAGATTAACGACGTGTAAAATACAAGCCCGGAGAGAGAGAAAAATCGTGTTTTTTCAACAAGTAACGTAAACAAAATTATACCAACGAGATGATTTACAAATCATTCGATAGTGTGATTTCTTTCCTGCAGTAACGATTTGTTAGAGTGAAACGATTCAAGCACGGGTGGTCATAAGTATACTAATGAAGAACAAATAAATGCGCCGATAGGTCGGTGTAATTTTTCTTCTTTTTTTTTTTTCGTTGTGAAATATCGTTGCGAGATATTTTTCAAAGAGAATAACCCCGGGAGGAAAAAACAAAACCAGCCATCCGAGGAAATATTTATTAATCCAATATAATTCTCTTAGAAGGAGATATCGCTTCGGAAAGATTTTTTCCAATTTTATCGCGTTGAAATTCCATAACACTGGGAATATTTTAAATGTGATTAAAGAGGATTAAAGTAATGCGATGATTGCCCAGTAGCATGTCTTGTGACAAATGGGCACTAATTTAAATAAAATTTTAATGAGAAGGCAAAAATTTAAATCGTAGAATTTTTTTACTTTTTGGGTGAATCGGAGTAGATTTAATGCCTTTAATTCAATTGTTATGCAACACGTATGACATACTGGATCAATGTGGATATATTTGCCTACCTCTAAAGCTGCAGGAAAAGAGGTCTTGGCTAATACGTAGAAAGCCAAAAATCAATACGGTTGGATGTTTGGTAACATATGTACGATGAATGACCATTAAACAAACCGAATGTAAATTTTATTATTATTATTATTTTTATTGTTTTTTTGTTATGAAAACGAAAAACTGGAATTAGATAAGTGGTTTAAGGAAATCATTTTTATTGATTTTTTTGAATTGTTCAAAATAGACTTACGTGGGCCAAATTTGGAGAAAATTTCGAACTCGATAAGTATGACCCTGCCGGAAAGAAGGGACCGTGTGTAAAAAAAAAATCGATGTATCATTTTTCACGTTTTTGGTCTAAATGACACCAAATCTGGACCAAACACATAAAAATAAAGACATGGATTTTTTTTACTCGAGGTCTCTTCTTTACGGCAGGGTCACAAGTATTGAAAAAATTTCTAATTCTGGTAAAAAAAAACCTCGATGTTCTCTTTTTCGATGTATCGATTTTTTGTGTAGAGTAAGTTATAAATTTCAGTCTATAGGTGATGATTTTTTTTTCTAATTTTTCGAAATTTGGAAGTAGCATCAATGGCTTGTTTGATTTGGATAAAAGCAGGAAAAAATTGGGTGGCAAAATATCGTCAGCAGAGGTTCCATATGAATTTTCTATCGATAATACCTCATTTTAATAATTTTTTTATCCTCTTAAAATTGGCAGCAGATTGATTTTTTTTTTGATTTTCTAAAGTTCATTTTGAATGGGTGAGAAGAGTTTTAAAAAGGGGCCGATTTTTATCTTGGAAATGATATTTTTAAAAACTTTTGGGATACCTAAATCTAAGATGATGTTTTTTTTTCTCGAAAATGTATGGCTTGAATATAGATGAAGATTAGAAATTTTTGTTCGTTCGTCCTCGTCCATCCTAAAATTGTAGCAAAAGTTTATAGTTGAATTTGTTTTCGTTTGTGCTACAACATGAGCCCGTCGTCGTATATTTTTGAAGTTTTTTATTGTGTTTTGATTGGGAAAATCGTCCTCCAGATGCGAAACCATCATTTGAGGCAAAAAAACTTGGCTCAAAAAATAGTAGGGAGACAATTAATCAATTCCTTAGATTTTCGAAATTCCAAGTCGTAACGATTCTGAAGTTCATTTTTGGTGATCGAGATTTTTTTAGGGCACAGAGGTCTCTTTGAAAAATTTCAGCTCAAAAAAAAAAAAAAACAAAAGTCAGTCGTATCAAACGAGAGATTTTTTTCATCGATACAAAACGATATTAACATTCTGTCCAACTTGAAACAATTTTTATACCAAATTTGACGTTATGTCGAACTTGGGAAAAACCTTCAAAATGTTTGATGTGGAATAATTTTTCTATTTACCTACATGGTGAAATTTCTTAGAAAATTTTAAAATTATTGATTTAAAAAGCTATGTGATTTTTTTTAACAAAACATCAAACGTGATTTCAATTTTTTTTTTGTTTTTTAATGTTTGACTTATCAAAACTTTACTGAAATACCTTCGATTAAGTATTCATTTTTTAGATATTCAATTTATTAAAATTGATCAGCAGATTTGAAAATTGGAAAAAAAAGTCAAAATATTTGACATTTCAACGGGAATTCATCTCCATGTTACCAATTTTAATCTGTTTAAAAGATATAGATTTTATTGAAAAATCATGCTTAAATCGATCAAATAGGTCATTAATATGAGTAATCCGCAATTATATAGGTAGTGAAATTTATATGGACCACTTTTATAGGAGTTTCTCTAGAGTTGGAAAATTCCAAATTTTTCAGAGGGCTCCGAAACGTCTCAAAACCGCTTTCAGAAATTAATTTGGCAAGTCAAAAACAGGATATACTAAATTTCAGCTTTTTTCGTTGATAAGATCAAATTTTCACATTTTGCAGTTCTGTGGAGAAATGAAATTAAGATATTAGAATGTGAAAGCCATAAAGTTAAGTTTTAATGAAAATTTCTTCCGTAACGTAGTATTCTCTTTTTTTTCCCATCCTCGTATCTCGACAGAGAAAACAAATTTCAAAAAATTCGTCAAAATTCGAGAAATGAACTTTGGCAGCTGAAATAATTTTGGATGTGTGGTTCTCTTATGGTGTACTTTCGATTTTTTTTTTTTCATTTGGGATTAAAATTGTACTTTGGTTTGGGTCATTTTCTTGTTAAGAAATTTTTTATACTTAATCATTTTTTTGTTTTTTAAAGTTTCTTTGAAAATAAATCAAAAACAAAAGTTTTTGATTTTACTTGAGTTTGAATTTTTTTTTTTTGAAGAATCTCCTGGTTATTAAAGGGCAACGCAACGTAGGCAAATTTTTGCCTCTGTTTTTTTTTTCATCAAAAATGTCTAAGTACCTAATCCAATTTTAAATCATTTTCAAGAAAACGTATCTAAAAATAATTTTTTTCGATTTTTTATTGAAAACAAGTTCTCCTAAAAAATGGGGGGAGGGGGGTTATTGATCGAGCTCATTATTATACACAATCAAATTATTATCGTTTTTGACTTTTGTAAAAGAATTAATTGTTAGGTCGAGCCAGATATTGAAAAATGAAGAGTGAGAGACACAGAAAAAATATTAAAATTTTACCATCCAATTTTCGAAAAAAAAAATGAAAAATATGTAAGTACCTAAATTATTATGAAAAATTTTCGAAATTTTATCTTTTTTAATGTTGATATTATTTTCAATTTTTCATCTTCAAGAACTGAAGTGGCAACAGGTTAAAATTTCTGAAATATATCTCAGTACTCTCACCATGTTATTTGATTTCAACGTAAATTACAAAATCACCGCACAATATGTGTTTAAAGTAAACACAACACAGAAACTCGTACTTCTGACACTTCATTTGTCAATTAATTAAGTCGTAACCCTGCGCCGAAGCTAACGACTGTTCATAATTGAAATAAACCTATCGAATTCAACTCAGATATTCATGACACGCTCTATAGGCTTATATTACCTATTAATTTGTACACTTATGTAATATCCTAATGCGGTTGTGTTTTGTGTTTCACATTATCCTCTGTAAATCGAATGTATTTTTTAGTAGTCGTTTTAATACGCATCTTATAGTCATTTCCCCAAAGCTTCGTTGTATTTACTTACTCGGACAGAATAACTAATAGGGATTCATTCAACACTTGATGATAGGCAATGCATGTTACTCAGGTCAGTAAATATTGACACGTTTGTTCGTTCCAAAGTGGATAACAAATGCTTTTAAAAAATTGCAAAAAGAGCGAAAGAGAAAATTACGTTGTAGTAAAACAATCTGAAGAGTAAATCCACCCCAATAAACCGTTTTCGCCGTGAAACGAAAAACGTCACTCGAAAAATCGAATCTATTTTCCTTACTTGGTTGTTTCGAAAAGAAAATTGGAATCGTTTTGAATGGAACAGATGATTTATTAGTAATTTATCAACTTCTGTTGGAAATTATTTGGCGTATGATGAGTGGTCATTTCTGAAAAAAAATTCAGCTAGGTGGTTTATCAAGTTAATTGCCAGTTTCTATTATCAATTTTATTGTTGATCTATGAAGTGATTGTGTTGGTATTTCTATCTATCTTCATAAGTATGTATGAATTGAGGAAAATTACTGAAAGAGTGATTACATTATCCTTGGAAACTTTTCCATTTGATGTTTGAAATTTATAGTCAAACGTTACCTTTGATTTAAAACGATAAATAAAGTACCTACCTGAGAACCAATGTACGTACGTAAAATCTCATTTTACAATAAGGATAAAATGGGTACACGTTCGGGTAATTCTTGATATCATTGAACATGATGGATTATAAAGTAACAACAAATGAAACAAGAATTGATCACATGTGAAAAATTTATTTACGTGTGAAGAACTAGAGCACAAGAGAAAAAGGGTTTTGCTCGAGATAAAAAAATTTCTAATTTTTGTTTGTTGGTCTCTATCCACATAAACGTATAGTTTGCTCACTTAAGTAAATTTTTAAAGATCGATTTAATTCAATGGCGATTTTCCAAGGGAAGTTTGGGAAGTCGAACTTTCATTGATTTTTCAAAGATTGAGATTTTTTTAAACCAATTTTTTGGTGAAATAGTCTAGAAAAATAGATTATTTAAATTAAATTCCATCCTAAAACAACCATAAATTGAATTTCAAGGATCAAAGTCCAAATTTATTCTAATTTCTGAAGCCTCATTTTTTCCAATTCCAAATATTTTCAACCACTATAAATTTTTTTCAAAATTGTACCCATTTTCAATTTTTGAAATAAAAGTAAAATCAATTCAAACAAAATTTTTTTAAACATGCCCTATTACCTATCTTTCCAATTTTGATTTTTGTGGTTTTTTTTCCTCTATTTCTTGTTCTAAAAAATTCCTAAGTTAGTCAGAAGACAATTTTATAAAAAGATGAAACTCAAAAAAATGAAGAATTTTTTTAGAAATATCAAGAAATATGAATTTGATTTTTTTTTTTTAAATTTAATTTGGTAAGATTTTGAGAAAATATTAATTAGGATTCGTTAAGAATGTTTTCAAATTCCATCTTGGATTTCTTCATTTTTTTTTTTTAATTTTTCCAAACCCAAAAATGATGGATTTTTTTTTCAACTCTCAACTCCATGTTTACATCGTGTGATTGAAATAAAATTCAGAAGTACCTATTACAAATACAAGAGACGTGAACCGATTCAAATTTTCTGTTTTTTTTTTCCTTTGGTTAATTCGTAGTAGAAAGATTTGAAAAATGCCAAGTTTCTTTGAATTTCCTGACTTCCACAGATTTTCCCTTTCAAAATCGCCACTGATTTAATTACTCTTTGACATGAATCAAATGAATACTTAATTTTTGGAAAAAAATCGTGTACCTATTGAAAAATAGATTTTTTATTTTTTTTTCATTTAACTTTGATGAAAGTCAGTATGAACGTACTATAAATAATTAATTTTCTTTTTGATGTGGGTGATAATAAGGAAGAAAATTCCATTAAAAGTAGTTGGATATGGGTAAGAAAAAGTCTGTTATAATCAACGAACAAACTCTTTTACGTACAAATATACAAAATTATATAGGTAGGTAGGTACCTGGGCATAGGTATGCTATGCTTTTAACATGAGGGTCATTATTTAGAAACGTAAAGAATGTTTCGAGTTTCATATTGTTGGCGGAATCTTCTTTTTACTTTTAAATGCCTTTTGGATTTTTCATTTTTAAAACTATTTGGCAACTTTTTTATGTTGTTTTCTTGTTCATTTCGAGTACTTACCTATTAAGAAATTGGTTTTGAGAAAAGTAATGAACCGCAGAAATTGCAAATTTTATACTTTTAGTTTGTAAATGTAAAAATGTTCATTACTCACGATTTTTCCTCTCGAGTAGGTAGATACTAAAACTAACCTTTTTCTTTTAGACAAATTGATTTTTAACGGAAATCGAAACGTAGTAATGGCTTATTTACGTCAATACATGTATTAAAGGAGATCGTCTATTTGAAAAATGTTTGTTTTCATTGCAGGAATGAATCGATGATATTCGAGGTGGAAATTGAAATAAAATCATCGAGTGATGTCAGTTCCTGTGGACAGTATTCATTTCTATAAATCTGGCGACTAACGTTGCCCAAATTATGCTGAAATCGTGAAATGTGAGTATCAAAAATATATTATCTATTTTACGAGTATGACGAGTCTAAGGATAGAACTAATCAAAACTTCTGCCACCCCTTTAATTTCGATAAAAAAAATATCTCTATTGAGCGACCTCTTGAAAGTGTGACCAATTTGAGAAAAAGTGATTTTTATATATTGGGTCGAGGTAATTTCCTCTGCAGTTTGACACTTCTGAGAAAGAAAGTACGAAATAAGTACCACTGCTCAAAATTTAATATTTTCAGATTGGAAGTAGATAAAAAAAATCTTAAATGAAATTAAATATCTCAAGTTTTTGTGTGTGGGGGTGGAAGTCGGAAAATTTTCAGAACAGAGTCAGTTTTATAAGCCGGAGTGGAAGTTATTGTTAATTTTGTCAAAAATGGTTGGGGATATGGAAGGAGAGGGGGATAAAAAAATGGGAAAGGCTCTTGTGTAGTAAGAGAGTCACTTGTCATCTGGTGAAACTTGATCAAAAATTTTTTCTATTCGATTTGTTTTAGTAGAAGATGATTTTAGAGCATATAAGCGAATTTTTATCTCACTCGGGGGGGGAGGGAGGGAGGGAGGGAGGGAGGGAGGCTAGGAGCCTAAATATGTGATTTCCAAGCTAAAAATGCTATCTCTGCGAATTTTCAATTAATTTCAAATTTAGTCCATAATGGAGGAGGGGTCATTTTTCTGAAGAACGACCGGAAACGACGGCTCCGACATACCTTAAAATAATGGTTTTTAGTCGTTTTTTGAGATTTCAGTCGGAGCCGAAATTTCAGTGTGTTGAAGAATTTTCAAACTGTCGTTTTTCTAAGAAACGACAGGAAACGACGGCTCCGACATGCCTAGAAATAATCGTTTTTAGTCGTTTTTTGAGAGAAAAAAAGATTTCAGTCGGAGCCGTAATTTCAGTGCGTTGGAGAATTTTCAAACTGTCGTTTTTTTAAGAAACGACAGGAAACGACGGCTTCGACATGACTTGAAATAATCGTTTCTAGTTGTTTTTTGAGAATAAAAAAGATTTCAGTCGGAGTCGTAATTTCAGCGTGTTGGAGAATTTTCAAACCGTCGTTTTTCAAAGAAACGACAGGAAACGACGGACGGCTTCGACATGCCTCGAAGTGATCGTTTTTAGTCGTTTTTCAAGAATAAAAAAAATTCCAGTCAGGGCCTTAATTTCAGCGTGTTGGAGAATTTTCAAACCGTCGTTTTTCAAAGAAACGACAGGAAACGACGGCTTCGACATGCCTCGAAGTGATCGTTTTTAGTCGTTTTTCAAGAATAAAAAAGATTCCAGTCGGGGCCTTAATTTCAGTAGGTTGAAGAATTTTCAAAATGTCGTTTTTCTCAGAAACGACGGCTCTGACATGCCTCGAAGTGATCGTTTTAACATGGATATGTTTTTTCCATTAGGGGGAGGGGTGTCATTCTAAAATTTTTAAGACTCTTTGCGTCATCAAAAGTCAGAAACTTATAAATTTTTATATTTTCGAAATTAACTTGATGTCAGAAAATCAGAATCGGAGTTTTGAAACTTTACGAATTTTTATATCTTCAAAATCAACTTACTTATTATAAATCAGAAAGTCAAAAGCTAAAAATTGACTTGATTTCAGAAAGACGAAATAACAAGAAAAATATCAGAGAGCTAAAAGCCGATTTTTAGAAAGTCATCTATTTTGAGCCTCCTCTCTCCAGGACGAGATAAAAATTTGCTCATTCACTCTAAAATCATCTTCTGCTAAGACAAATTAAATTATAAAAATGTTTGACTAAGTTCAGTTCCCTCAGAGGCCAAATAATCCAGAGCCTTTGTTATTTCTGAGTGTAAAATGTCGAATTTCGGGTTTTCGAGGTTGAGGTACCTACATTGGGAACACATGTTTTGTGGGGAGAATGTTCTTTCTGGAATGTAGATCCGAATTTCGAAAAAAAAGCTGTGAGAATCCCAAATTTAATAAAAATTTTCAATTGATTTGCAGAAATTGAGCATAAATTTGTCACTAACATTTTTGATTCGACGAATTCCTAATCCCATCTTGATTTTTTTTTTAAAACATCACCTCGTAAAAAATCAACTCACGTCTCTTAAACGCCCAAAAAATAATATTCCAAAAGATCCAACGAGATGATTTAAAAAATGTAGATACCTAAACGCAATCGGAAAAAATGCACAGGAACAGAAATCACATTTTCATGATTAATAACAAAAACATCGTATAAATCCCAGCCATACCGAATAACAACGAAATCTCAAGTTTACAACTTTTGCGTAGCACTGTATTACAAAAGTTCATTAAAATGGCGATGTCTACGCAACAAATCGGTTTAATCGTGTTTTTGTCTCTCAATAAACATTTTTCAATTTCGGTTTCCGAAAACGAGATCAACGTTTTTAGTTTTGTTCGAAATATATTTCATAATCGCTTTACAATTGTTGACGTTAACAGAAATGTCAAGCAACACCCCGGTTCTAACAATAACGATTATACAAGACTTTGATAGATTGTTTTTCCTTAAACGCGTTCATATACTATTTTTTCCTTAATATGTTATAGTCTTTTTCTTCGGTGTGAATTATTACTGTGGTTCATTTCCAAACGGTTTTAATTACGCACTTGTGTTTATTTTGGGAAAAATTTTTATTTTTCGAGTTTCACTCGTACGTGTATTATCAGCTGGTGTGCCTCAAGCATGTATTTTCTGCTCGATTAGAAGTACTTGCCTAATGTTTGTTTTTAGGAATGGGAAAATGAAAGTGTTTGCTAATAGGTGCCCAATACTTATTCAAACTTCAGGATCGTACATCGTGGGTACTAAATATTCAAAGTTTATTCGAATTTAATGTTTTATCGATCTTTTACACGTTCATGAATATAAAAATAAAAATGTTATGGCAGGATGGCTGCTGTATAAGAGCCGAATTTCTGGCTTGGAAATTTTATTGGGATTTAATTTTTTGCAATAAAAAGTGTTTTTCAAAATTGCTTCAATTCAGTCACTTTTTGAAACCTTGAAAGGAGCGAAAATGAAGTTGAAATCTAAATTTTGGAAATTTTTAAAGACCATATCGATAATTTATTTTTCATTAAAGATAATTTTGAAAGTTCTCTGTATGGGTACAACTTTGTTGATTTCAACCATCAGTTGTGCCGATTTTTGGTCGTAAAATTTTTCTCATTTTGAAAATCAACCAAAATTTTTTTTGTGATTATGCATTTTTAATTCCGAAACAGTCGTAAGTAATCGTAAAACATGTACATACATCTGTGTTGATCTTTCCAACGAATGTTACTATTTCATGTGACAATAGCTAAAATTTATTTGGATGTAATGTAATGCGAAAAATGTGGCAGGATGCCGTATGTGCGATTATTTTGGTGATGCTCTTTTTACCACTTGGTACCTACCGTAATATTACCTAGTTGAATTGTATTTGACGAAAAATGATGAATTGGCTACAGATAGTGTTGTTCAAAATATTTTGTTGAAATTGATCGTTATTCAAAATTGATGTTCTGGTTATAAATTTTTATATTTTTGTAAAATTTTCAACAAAATTTTTTTAAACTTGCAGGGATGATTGATTATGTATCAAGGGTTATCTCTAGAAATTTTTAAAATAAAATCTTAGTTTTAATATTTACAAGCATACGTATTGATTCAGCAATGAAAATTTACTGATTGAATTCAGTAAATTTTTTCACTGATTTCTACAGTGATTTAATTTTGTCGATTTTAATCAGTCAGTTTTGATTAATTCTAATTAAAAGAGTGGGCATATTCATCCCAGTATATCAAGTTTTTCACTTTTAAGAAATCTCTTCAAACTTGAATCAGTCAAAATCTGAAGATTAACTGATTGAAAGAGACGGAATCGTATTACTGATTGGCCGTGAAATTTCCCTGATTCCGCAGCTAATCAGTGAAAAATTGCAGATTCAATTATTTCTATTTTTGAATCTATAATTTTTGCTCAACTACTGAAATGAATCAGTGAAAATTTCAATTTACTGATTGAATCAGTAAATTTTTCACTGATTTCTACAGTGACATGATTCTGTCGAGTTCATCAGTCAATTTTGACTGATTCAGTGATTCAGATTAAGAGAGTAAGTACTCTCTTAATTTGAATCAATCGAAAATGCCTAAATTGACTGATGAAATAGAGAAAATCAAATCACTGATAATCAGTCAAATTCTACTAATTCCCCAGTTAATCAGTGTCATTTTACTGCCAATCAGTGAAAAGTTACTGATTCAAATACTTAGTAAATTTTGAATGTCGAATCAGTAAAAATTAGTTGACTGATTAAAATCAGTAAAAATTTACTGATTCAAATCAGTGAATTTTAATTATTGAATCGGTAAAAAAATCATTGATTGAATCAGTAAATTTTTTCACTGATTCTTACAGTGACTTAATTTTGTCGATTTTAATCAGTTAATTTTGACTGATTCAAATTAAGAGAGTATGCAGGATTGAATTTGAATTAATTTCCCAATTTTGTTACTGATTGGCAGTGAAATTTCACTGCCAATCAGTAAAATTTGATTGCAAATCGGTGAAAACTGAAAAATCACTTAGAAACAGTCAGAATTGCAGCACAGGGAAAAAATCAGTGAAAAAAAATTCACTGAAAACAAATCGGTAAGAACAATCAGTGGAAAATCAGTGAAAATTCACTGAAAGTTAGTGAAATTAATGAATTGGCTAAAAAATTAGTGAATTTTGCTGACTTTCCCTGTGCTGCAATTTTGACTGTTCATCAGTGACTTTTCACGAATTCAGAATGAGAGAGTAAATTTTCATTTTTGAATCCGTAATTTTTGCTCAACTGAATCAGTGAAAATTTTAATTTACTGGTTGAATCAGTAATTTTGACGATTTTCAATCAATAAATTGAAATTTTCACTGATTGATTTATTTCAGTAGTTGATCAAAAAATTACTGATTCAAAGATGAAAATTCGCCGATTCATTCGATTTCTACAGTGACATAATTCTGTCGATTTCATCAGTCAATTTTGACTGATTCAGATCAAGAAAATTGGGATTAACATTGTTTTATGTTTTTTTTTCACTACTTCAAACAATTTCTCCCTCTTGATAGACCGAATAGAAAAATTTGATTGCCTTTTGAAATGAATAACTACATCAAATCATAGGAAAAATTTCCTTGCGTATTGCTGTGCCATGATTAAGAATATTGGTTTTCACAAAGTTTTTAATTCTAATAGAGATGTGCGAAATGGTCTAAAACTTCATATTCAGGATCCATAATGGTCTACACCTTGAAAAAAAAATCCTTAGTCAATAATTAAAAACTAATGCCTGCAGCAATATCATTTTTTTTTTTCATAAATTCGAAGTAAAACAAATTATGACAAGATTTTTGCCAAACCATTTCGTTCAATGAAGAAATTCCGTGTAAAAATGTTCCCATTGTACTTAAATTTTTATCTTCTATAATTTCACAATGCCTAAGGAAAATATTTCCCAATATAATTTCAGTACATTGTAAAATTTTATTGACGCCAAAATATTTTTCAATACTTTTTCGCACGATTTAATTTTCATTGTATTGGTTGTTATTTGATAGGTAATAGGTACCTATATTACATGGAATTTTTTCAACAGTAGATGTTCATACGTAAATATTATTTACATTTTCAAATTTTTATCGCCAATTTCGTTCAAAAGCATAATTCGTTCTGTACCCGAACTTCATTAATTATTCAGGGAAAAAAAATGGTTCAGATATGAATTTAAATAATGGTCCGAAAGTTTAATTGTTTTACTTTCGTAACGTCTCGTCTTCTCAACTAGATTCATTATGATTTTATGAAAAAAATCTCTGATTCTGACATCACGAGTGATATCCCTTAGTTAATAATTTAAAAAGTAATTTCTCAAAAGAGATATTTCTATGCCTCGAGATCATCCCTCTTATATAATTACACCTCCTCGAACTTTTTTTCCTACCTAAAATATTTTTCCCAAAAAAAGGGTATACAGATTACTTACCACCTATCTCTTTCATTTAGTATTTAATGAAACGAATGGTGTTTAAAAACGCGTCGGTTTCACGTGTATGAATTGATCGGCGCTGAGGAAGGGGGAAAAATGCTTTTAAAATGGAAACTATTCAACGCGGTAACTATTTCTGGAGGTGTAATACGTTTCAAGGATTTTTTATGAGGCTTTATATGGTTTTCAGCTTTGACGGATTGAAGTCACGGTGAAAAAAGAAAGATTAAGCAGACGGTGATCGATAACGTTTTAGATGAGATTTGTTGTTCAGCCGTGAAAATCTGTCATCCAGTGCGAAGTGTCATTTTGGACACTTTCGCAGCGATTCTTAAATACATGGGATGTTGGAGAATTTAATATAATCGTCATGGCAAATAAGTGCTCGTAAACGGGATTCGCTGCAAATTACATCGCCCATGTTATTCACGAGTTCGGTTTTTAGCTTCGGTCTGGCTCAGACCAAGCTAAGAGTAGCCGTGTTATAGGTGGAAATTCACGAAACGTAAATAATTAGTTGACATGTGGCATTGTAAAATTGGTAGAGGGACGTTTGCGAGACGTCATATTTGGGTTAAAACTTGTTGGTCAGATGGTCACCCAACGTTGATAATATATCTGCGCGGATTATCGCACGAAATAACGCGTAGGTACGAGAAGTTTGTGTTATTCGTAACACGAGGACTCGCCCAATTTTAGATTTAATCGTTGACATCACGAAAAAAATAACGAAATTTTCGCATTTTAATTTATTTCGCAATAGGGAAATAAGTAGCTAATTATTGTTTTCGGCGCAACAAAAATAATGAAGTGAAATTTTCGTATCTTGGAAAACATTCTGTATTTTTTTTTTTACCCCCGGTTGAAATTGGAAAATTGCGTAATTTTTCCGCAAAAAGCTATTAAAGAATTTAACGAAAAATATTTTGCGAATGGGGACCTAAAACAATGGTTTTTAGAAAGCTCATCTCATTTATCAAAAATTCAGATCAAACGTGGATTTTTTTCATTGCCATTATTGATATTATACGCAATGAACATTGCTGGTTGAATTCGTTCTATTCGTTTCGTGACCAAGATAAAATAAAAATTGTTTCTTATAATGCAATAAATTGAATGAACCGGCGCCGGCATCAGTTAGAGAAATAAAAGCAGTCTTTCACTCATCGTATTACTCGATAAGAACGAAGTGATTCATTTTATAAAATCAATTTTCTCAATTTTTCTCGTTATTTTGAATTGATTAGATTGATGACATTATATGGTAGGTGTTTGGTTCGGGATTATACGTCTTGGTTCATTTTTCACCGGGTGAAAATGAAGTTATAAATTTAATAAAAATGGGTTATCATTTTAATGAGCAGTTTGACTGCAAGAATTCTGTACAATGTATTTCTTTTCTTACCTACGATTATTATTAGGTGCCGACGTTTTTTTTTGACAGTTTTCTGAAAAAAAAAGGGCTTTTATTTTTCAAGACTCGAGAGATTTGAAAGTTGTTATTGCGTAAAATATGTTGTAGTTTGGCCGAAGTTGAACTTTTTATTCGAAATTTGCATGTTTATTACGGAATAAACTTTTTCACTTATTGTACGACATTAGAAAAAGGAAGTGTTCGCTTTCGCTTCCTGTTTTATTTTGATGGAATGCTGTTTGCTGCAAAATCTAGTGAGATAGATAACTTGTCTAAGTATGGCAATGTGGGACACCGACTTTATCTCAGATCAAAAATGATGAGAATTTTTTATAATTTTTCATTTGAAATGATTAGGCAAGGGAATTTTTGAGAGGAAAAGAGGATGCAAGTGTGTTCAGGGTGCAAAGCAGTCTATTTGTGGTTGAATTTTTTTTTCTGCGATCGAGTCTAAGTTATTACAAAAATTTGACGTGTTTCTACGGTAAAATTTTCAAATTACTTTGTTTGAAATTTTAAAAAAAATTGTCATCATTTTATTTCAATTTGATTTTTTAAAAGAAATGTTGTGTAAGTTTTAAATGGAGCATGAAAATATTGTTTCAGAAGTACGAATTTATTGAAAAAATTACTTAAATGGGCCTAAACATGCTTCAGTTAATTTTCTTGTGATATTTTTTCTATAATATTTAGATAAAATATGAAAAAATTGGCAAAACTTAAGAAAATCATCTGAGGCAGATGAAATTTTGATTACCAAAATTTTAGAATAATTCCTTTTTCCAAAAATTACACTTTTATTAAAAATAAAACCATTTACAAGAAAACGGATGAAAATAATGTTGTTTAAACCAGAAGTAGGTACCTAACAATGAAAAATCCCTGAAAAAAGTCAGAACTGTGGCACAGTGATAAATCGGTGAAAATTTTTTGGTTTTCAGTGGATTTTTGTTGATTGTTCAATATTTCACTGATCAAATTTAAGATATTTACTAATGTTTCAGTGAATTTTTACATATTTTTTATCAATTTTTTTCACTGTTCGCTGTCTGGAAATTTGTTCACTGATTTATTACTATGCTGCAATTCTGACTGTTTTCCAGCGATTTTCTATAAAATATTTTCACTGATAGAACAGAAGAAATGTCCATAAAAATGGTTCATATGAATTTCAGCACCTATAATTGCTGGTATTCTATATTGGGTGTCTATTTGAGCGATGCACAATTTTTTAAGATTCGTAAGTCATTTTTGTGGCAGAAAATTTTTCTGAAAAAAATTGAAAAATTCCCCCTTTCCCTCCCAGTGTACAAAATATGGCGGAAAATCAAAAATTGGCCCATGTCCTATTTTTAACCTCTGGAATCGATTGAACGTGGTTTCGAAACGTTTTGAAACCGTCAGAAAATTTTGAACATTTTCGGAAGAAAAAATTGATTTTTACTGATTGGAAATTTCGCTAAAAATTGAGATAATATCAGATTATAGTAGAGTTAGAGTTAGAACACATGTCTTTTGCGAAAATTGGAATAGTTTTCTGGTACAATGAATATGGACTAGCGATAAGGTACGAGTATGAAAGTTTAGAGGCAGAAAATCGACGAGTATGAAATATGAATTGAAAATGAATGGTGCTGATACTTCTTAAAATCATATTATTGGTTCCGAATTGGGTAGGTAACGTGCCCATTACAAATTTTTTAAATACAATATCACTTGATTGTAAATTGATTATTATCTATTTACATAACAAACAAAAATAATGTCAATTTTTTCATTTCTCTTTGTATAAAAATAAAAGTTGCAACTACCTATTTCTCGAACATTTTTCTGGGTTATTTTTGCAACCAACTTTTCATTAAATTCAATACTTTAACGCGAGCATTTTTCAATTGTGGCGGATCCATGTCAGAAAAAATAACATCGGCGCAGTGTGAAGTGCCTGAAATGAACATACACAAGGATATTTTTTCACATGAATGGCTAGTTGGAAAAAAGGAAAAATGATTAAAACCATTCTTACCATTGATGAAAATCGTTTCATACAAAGCACCTTCTTTTTTCTGGTATAAGCCAGCTGCATGCCAAGGATCGAGAGATCCATGAGTGAATATCATGTTACCAATGTTGATATCTAATCCACCATACAATAAATTGGTTTGACTGATCTTCTCACTCATTTCTTTGGCACCAAAACTTTAAAAATTATCATTCGTGATGGTTCAATAAGAATTTGATTAAAATGAACAAAATGATGAATGAATGAATCTACCCACTTACTTGGGACCACGAAATTTTCCACATTTCTTTTTGACTTCAGTTTCAATAGGAATCATTCGACTTAAAATGAATAAGGGGCTGTTTTTGTAATAGCTTGACTCGTGGCCGAATTCCGAACAGTCTTGATAGCTCCATAGATCTGAATGTGTTAAATTATGGTTTATTTAAATTCATTGTACCTATTTGCTCAAACAGTACAGGGAGTTTATTTGATTTTGGATACATTTTGAGTAGGTATTAAACTTACTATTAGTCGAGCTCACTAATAAATTTGTGAAAAAAAACTGTCATTATTGGTCCACAAAATGTGTCTAAAATCAACTATTTGTACGAGTGTAGAACAGTTCATTAGAACCTTACCTGAACTCTTATCGAAAGAATCGTCTTCGACATTTTTCTTGTATATTGCATGCCCTTTTCTAAATTCATTGAAGATCTCGATCTAAAAAAAATGAACATAGAAAGATTACATTAAAAACATTCGTACTTGCAGAGATTACTTTTTAAGTATTTAACATAATTTCAATTTGACTTTAAAATTTCATATACCTAATTACCTATACCTACCTTTGTGAGATTATAGTTCATTGCAAGTTCACAAATATTGGCAATATTCATCGGTAAAAGAGGATTGTTAACTTGGACGGATGAAAAAAGAATCTCTTTCATTTCATTATGCAGGAAGGCTGCGAGATCGGCAGTATTTTTGATTTTGATATGATCATCACATAAACTATTGTTGTTGACAATATAGATTTTAAAACCTAAGTTGTGATTTTTAGGAAATTTTTTTTTTTTAAAATAATTACTTATTACTTTAACGTTTGCATAATATTTTGTATATTTTTGGTGCTATTTATGAGGCGGGCAATTTCTTCAGTAACTAGAGCAATCTTTTCAAAACATTTTTGATCATAGGATTTCAATGATTCATCGATAATCTGATGATATTCTAGAAGAATAATTTAGCAAAAGCAATTATAAAAAATCAATCTAGTCTCAATTAAATTTTTTCTATAGGTATTACTTACCATAGTAATCTACTTTAGCCAAAATTGGCGCGCTCGAAGCAAGTGCACCGTGAATCAAATGCGGATATTTAAGTCGAGCCCATGTAGTCAGCATACCCGCATAAGAGCAGCCAATTACAATCCATTTTGTATCTTTTGGCAGCTTGTATATTTTAGTCATACTTCTGATAAAATTTGCAATATCTGTTATTGCTTGTCTACTATTCAAGTAGTAATGTTTATCTTCTCTGTAAACAAATCACAGATTTAAAATATCTAACAATTTATGTAGGTACTTGGATCTAATTAAAATGTGGTTTTCTAATCACTTTGCCGGCCAACTTTTGCCATAATAACGATGTTCTAGTGAGAAAATTGCTGCTTTTAAATCTTTTGCAAATAATTCCATTATTGGATCACCATCCAATTCCCCATCACCATATTCCACTAACCATTCGCCATTCGCTATTAAAAATGCTGGCCCACCTTTTCTGAAGTGTTTTTGGGAAACCCAATATCGCTGCAAGAACATGAACATTTTGATTTTTGAAGTGTACTTACCTACCAAGGTAAATATTTTTCATGCCTTTTTTTTTTGAAAATCTGCAGGAGTACTGAAAGAAGTTGTGCGATGACTTCAAAATTTAAACAGATTTGGTGAAAATGAATTTTCGGTATCTGATTTGAACCTTTCCGGTTTAGAATGGGGTTTCAAATTTCAGAATTTTCATAAACTGGAAAAATTCAAATTTTCTGCTCTCTTCCCCCTCCCCAAGGGTTTGCGAAAGAATTTTTAGCAAATTTTAATGATCCATTGTCAAGAAATGGTTGAATTGAATGGAATGAACGAAATTTCGCTTAGGTATCTACATGAAAGAGCGAAGTAATGCTATTTATTTACCCGAGTCCAAGATTTAGCTTGAATTTGGCACCAAAATGTGTCACCACGTTCTTCTAAGTTCAGATTTTAATATTTTTCTCTACTTTTTTTCTAGTGCATACAAATTTCTTCTTCAAATATTTTCTTAAGTTTAAATTTTTGTAATTTATTCAAAAAATTTTTGAAATTCAATTTTTAGTTCTTTGAATGCGACGAACTTTTTTTTTTTTTGTATTGAAAGCACATATTTAACAAAAAAATTGAAAATTCAGCCTGAAATTGTTTCGAGAAAAATATGAAAATTTTCATCTAAAAAAATTTTTAATAAAGAATAAGTGGATTAGTGAACCTACTTGAATGAATTTCCGATCATCTGCCGGATTAAAGTGATCCAATTTTTGAGTGAAGAAACGAGGTTCCGATACGTTTACATCTGGAGACTTAGGGTTTGAATTCAATTCAGTATCTGAGCTCCGCTTCAATCTTCGGCCGAAAAGTAAAGCCGATGAAAACACAACATTGATAATTAATAATAACAATATCACTTCTTTCATGGTTTTGATGTACATACGTACAATCAAGTAAAAAAAATTTATTTCTTTGTGAAATGACTTTTGATTCTAATTTTTTTGAACTGTTCCTCTCATGTTTTATCAATACCATTAAATACAGACTGCAGTAACATGAAAAATGTTATTACAATGCATGAAGTATGTAGGACTGGACCGGACCACTTCTACTATCTCAGTATCTGTCATCCTGTAGAAAATAATTGTTAGATAATGTAGAGTTATTGACATATTATCGTTGTTTTGTAAATTTCACGTTATAATCTTGCTATTTTTATTGAATTTTTCGGAGTTTGAAAAAACTATTTCCCCTGATAAAAAATTATGTACTCGGTACTAACTCCTATCTTCGTCAAGGACTCGAGCATTACTTCCTGTTAATATCAAGTTGCAATTGGTCCATTTCAAAATTCTAACTTCATTAAAAGATGGTACCTACCTACCTACTGTGAAAAAAAATCATCGTGAGAAATCTTTACCTACTCAGTTATTCTCGAGTGTTTTGGACAATAATCTCTCATTTTTATAAATCAGTGAAAATTATCGAATATCACTGAAAAACAGTCTGAATTGCAGCACAGAAGAAAATTAGTGAAAAAATTTTCACTGAAAACGAATCAGTGAGAAAAATCAATGAAAATTCACTAAAAAATCAACAAAATTTTTGAATTTAGCTGAAAAATTAGTGAAAATCTTTGAAAATTCAGTGAAAACCTTTGAAAAATCAGTGAATTTTGCTGATTTTTCCTGTGCTGCAATTTCGACTGTTCATCAGTGACTTTTCATTGATTCAGAATGAGAGAGTATCATGAAAACAGTTACCATTTTTTTCAGAGAAACTTTTTCACACTGTCTGCTCTCTTAATTTGAATCAGTCAAAAATGTCTAAATTGACTGGTGAAATGGAGAAAATCAAGTCATTGATAATCAGTCAAATTCCACTGATTTTCCAGTTAATCAGCGTCATTTTACTGCCAATCAGTGAAAAATTACTGACTCAAATAGTGAATTTTGATTGTTGAATCAGTAAAAATTAGTTGATTGTTTCAAATCAGTAAAAATTTACTGATTCAAATCAGTGACCTTTCATTATTGAATCAGTAATTAATTACCGATGAATTAGTGAAATTTAATTTTTACTGATTCAGTAATGAAAATTCCCCGATTGAATCAGTAATTTTTCTTACTGATTCCTACAGGCCTACAGTGACTTGATTTTGTCGATTTTAATCAGTCATGTTTTGATTGATTCAAATTAAGAGAGTACGCTAGGGAAAAAACGTCAAATGAATGTGTTAAATTGAAAAAATTGTCTCTGAATTAGTGAAAATTACTGAAATTTTGGTAATTTTCTAATTGATTCGATATTAATTTTTTTTCTTTCTGCTCTCTCATTTATAAATCAGTAAAAATTATTGAATATCACTGAAAAACAGTCAGAATTGCAGCACAGGAGAAAATCAGTGAAAAAATTTTCACTAAAAACGAATCAATGAGAAAAATCACTGAAAAATCAATGAAAATTCACTCAAAAATCAGTAAATTTCTGAATTTTGCTGAAAAATTAGTGAAAATCTTGGAAAAATCAATGAAAATCTTTGAAAAATTAGTGAAAACCTTTTTAAAAAATCTGCGAAAATCGTTGAAAAATCAGCGAATTTTGCGGAATTTTTCCTGTGCTTTCTAAATTTGAATCAGTTAAAATTGATTAATTAAAATGCCAAAAGTGTGCAATTGTAGAAATCAGTGAAAATGTTACAGATTTAATCAGTGTATTTTCATTTCTGAATCAGTAATTTTTTTCAACCACTGAAATGAATCAGTAAAAATTTTAATTTACTGTTTGAATCAGTAAATCAGTAATCATATATATTAAAAGAATTAGGTGAACTTTGTTCCAGTTCGTTAGGCAAAACGGCTCGACCGATTTTGCTGGAATTTTTTTTAAAATGTTCCTACGGACGCCTAGATGAGCCATCAAGGAAAATTTTCTCAAAAATTATTTGTTTACGGTACAAAAAAATTAAAAATCCTCATTTTTGCAGTGCGTTATTATTCGACATTAATTTTTCCATGGAAATCTTATTTTTATGTGGGAAAAAACGTATCGAAAATCCCATTTTTTGCAGTGCAATATAACTCGATTTGGATGCAACAATTTCTTTTCCATGGAAATTTTATTCGCCAGAGAAGAGATGCTGAATATTTCTGGGAGTTTCCGCAAAATAGGTAGTATATTTAGTAGGAAAGATGATGAACTTTTTTTTCTTTTTTTTGAACTGGTAAACAGAAAACAGTAATGACTAATGAACGAATGGATAAGCAAACAGTAAATTGAACAGCCGTATAATTCTGCTTTTTATAAAATTTGTTCATTACAATCATTATTTTGAGAAGTCGTTTGTTAGGGTTTAGAGGGCGTTGAGTTCAAATATCTGCTTTCTTTTTGGATTTGACATTTTTCTGCCCCCTTAATCCTCAAATTTTGAGAGAAAGAAAACTTGCAAAAAATTGATAAAGTGTGTGGAATATTTATATTGCCTCATTCGAGGTTGCTGAGCCCGATAATCAACTCATTTTCTTGACCCATATTTCTTGAGCCCAACCTTGACTCGAATGAAAAATATTTATGTCAATTGTTTGGTAATTTGGAAGTCACTGTAGGGCAAAAGCTAGGCGGATCGAAGAAGTAAGTCAATAATCGAGCTCAGCACCCTCGAATTAGTAGAAATCGATATGCCACACGCTATTTTCATTTCTTCGTGCATTTTTTCAAAATTAGGGCGCTAGAGGGGCGTCAAAGGTTCAAATCCAAAAAATAAGCAAAAATTTGAACTCAACGTCCTCAAAACTCTAACAAACGACACGTCACACGTCATTTTTCGATTTTTCATTTTTTTGAATTTTGACCTAATGGGGGCCAGAGGGGGAGGGGGATCCAGGAGGTCGGATAAAAAACTGCGCACATATTCGAACTCAACATCTTTAAATTAGTAGCGGGCCGCGCAGAGTAAAACCGAACGGGGGAAAAATTAGAAGAGCAAAAAGAGGTCTCACAATAGGAGGGAGGGTCAAAAATTGAAAATTTCGATTTTTGAGTTGAAAAACTGCGAAAAGAACAAGGCTGTGCACCTCAGATAATGAAAAAAATTGGAATCTATTACCAACGATCTTTCAATCGCACAGGAGTCTCTAATTCTTTGAAAATCGTCAAAAATTCAGGAAATGGGTAATTTTTGATTTTTTTTTTTTTTGAATTCTAAGAAGTAAGAAAATTCAAAATGATCAACTGAATTTCAGATATTATTCAGTGACTTTATAGGTCAAACCCCACATCTTTTTTTGGCAAAAATCCTTGATTTATATTTTATAATTTTTTAGTTTCTTCTGTTACACTAGACAGTGGACTTCATTTTAATTGAAAAATGCCGTTTGAGAGAATTTCTTTGCTTGCGATTTCATCGTTCATGCAGCCCTGCGAATAGCCGAATCGGGATGAGGGACAGAAATTTTGTTTTCGCGACAAAAATAGTGGTGTAGCCCCGAATGATTTGGTTTTAAAGGCTCGCTCTCAGGTATTGGGCTTTCAAGTAAAAATTTATCGGGATGGAGCTTGAATTCGGGCTTGAAAATTTCAGGTTTGGGTTTCAGAGCTCACTGTTGGGGCTTTAATGAAAACATTCTGGCTTTTCAGGGCTCAGGGCAAAGCTTTTCGGGGCTGAAGCAAAAAATTGCAAATTCAATAAATTGAAAAATAATTCGAACCCCCTTAAAATGTTAAAATGTCCTGAGTGCCATTTTCAAAACATAATAAAATTTTCAATTTTGGGAGCTTCCGGGGAGATTTCTCAAAAAAATACAAAAATAGCCAGTGGTGTGGCCCAGAACGCAGAACGATTTGGTTTTTGGGTTTTGGGGCTCACTGTTTGGGGCATTGGGGCTTTAATGAAAATATGTTCGGGGCTCTTTGGGGCTTTTCAGGGCTTGAGGCAAAAATTACGAATTCAATGGATTGCAGAATAATAAGAATAATTCTACCCTCGCCTCCACCCTAAAATGTTAAAACGGTCCCAAGTGTCATTCTCATTTTTTTTACAGAAGAGCCAAAAAAAAATGTAATGAAATTTGCAATTTTGGAGCTTTTGGATTTTTAAAAAATACAATTCAGATTATCAATTTTCTTGTAAATTGATTTTTTTAATATAAAGCAGTAATTTATAATTAATTGTGGAAATACTATTGACTCAAATGTTTTAAAACGCTGTTTTTATGCCCCAATAATGAATTTTTTTTTTATTATTTTGGTCTTGAAACAAGGCGTTAGTGCAGAGCGAGCAGCCCGAGCGAAGCGAGGGCGCGAGCTAGGGGAATAGGGCCGCGAAGCGGCCCCTGTTCCCCTAGTTAATCACTGATTGAATTAGTAAATTGAAATTTTATTTACTGATTCATTTCAGTAGTTAAACAAATATTACAGATTCAAAAATGAAAATTCACCAATTGAATCAGTATAATTTTTCACTGATTCACATTCAAGTTTCACTGATTAACAGTAGCACACTTTTCGCTGTTTAATCAGTCAATTTTCAGTTATTTGGCTGATTCAGAGTTAGAGAGTAAACATTGACTGAAAAACCGTCTGTTTTTGATCAGAAAAAGTATTGATTAATTTATGAAATTGAAAAATGATGAAAATTTTTTGAAATGAATTTTCGTAAAAAACAATTTAGTTGTCTCTTAAATGATTTTTTGAGTATGGTATGGTACCTACCTACCCATTTGGTCAACTGTTCGCGTACTTTGTTCGTATTTCAATATGATCAATCATATCGAAAGTTTCTCTATAGAATCCTCTTTCCATTGATGCGAATAGAAAATTTCAGCTATTTGGATTGTTAACAGCTATAAAGAAATGGAAATTCTTATCTACTATAAAAACTGGTAAACGATTTTTTTTTTTGAAAACTCCTGCAGCTCAGAAGTTAGACTAATATACCAACATGGATTCAGTATGTTATATTATCATGAAGTGGAAGGCTTTACTTCGAGCATTTAACATGACACCCTGTATAATTCATGTGCCTATAAAAATGAAAACATATGAGCATTATTCTCATTAATTCGCAGATTAAATTTAAATCTTGCTTTTGCACGATATAAATTTCACATAAAACTTATCAACTTGATATATCTGTTTTAATTACTTTTTTGGTCAGAAACATCCAATTAAAAAATATAATGCTCAACAGTACGTATAAAAATACATATGTATATGTACCAGCGCAAAAAATATCTCGAATGAAGATAATGAGGTACAAAATAATGAATAAGGGTCCATATTTTTCCCTGTTTCCAGCACGTGTACTCGTATGGCTATTTCAAGGATCATGATAAATATCTGTTTTGCCTGCTGCTGTTCGTCGAAAACTACATAAATACGCGTCTTTTTCTGGATTGAAAAAAATTTCTTCCGAACATTTGTGTGTATAACTTTCGACGAGACCTTTTCTTTGGAAATACGCGTACCGTACTGTAGACTTGTTGTTAACCATTATTACAGCATCGGTGTTTTTCATACCACCGTATATATGTATTTTTTCCTCTCTTTTGTTCGAAACGTAAAAATGAACGGTGCTTTTTTTCGGTATACCTACACGGTTTGCTGTAAAATGTTTCAATTTTTCAATTCATTTTTTACTTTCATGTTTACTCGAACGCATGCTCGTTTCTCACTTTAAATATGAATTTCTTTTAATCACGTAGGTAATCAGAAAAAGTACAGGTATCCAGAATTTAACGTTGATATCAATTATTTATGTAAAAATACTGCGGTAAAATGTCAAAAACCAATCTCCCAGTATTAGTTTTCCTAATTCAAATATGGGTTTCACGTATTTTACAATGTAAACCTACTCGTACAATGCAATCGTTTTGAATGCGAATGGCCTATCCTGGAAACGTACGTGAATTTGGGATAAAAAACCTATGACTAAATCTACACGAAAGAGGCTTCAGGCACGAAATTAAAAATATCCTGCGAACGACAGAATCGTTTTTTTTTCAACTGTATGATTCAAGTGGTCCACTTGCTTTTTTCCAAGTTCGAAATTTTTTATTTTTTTTCAGAGTTCGAATTTTTTCTCGATTATTTTATTTTTTTCTAAATTAATTTTTTTTTCAAAGTTCAAATTTTTTTCTCGACTACTTTTTTTTAATTAAAATTTTTTCAGAGTTCGAATTTTTTTCGATTATTTTTTCCCAAATTAAAATTTTTTTCAGAGTTTGAATTTTTTCTCGATTGTTTTTCCGAATTAATTTTTTTTCCACAGTTTGAATTTTTTCTCCATCATTTATTGAAATTTTTTTCCGAATTCGAAATTTTTTTCCACAGTTTGAATTTTTTCTCCATCATTTATTGAAGTTTTTTTCCGAATTCGAAATTTTTTTTCAGAGTTCGAATTTTTTCTCGACTACTTTTTCTCAAAATTAAAATTCGAACTCGGAAAAAATTTCAATAAATGATGGAGAAAAAATTCAAACTCTGGAAAAAAATAATCGAGAAAAAATTCGAACTCTGAAAAAAATTTTAATTGAGAAAAAGTAGTCGAGAAATAATTCGAACTCTGAAAAAAATTTTAATTGAGAAAAAGTAGTCGAGAAAAAATTCGAACTCTGAAAAAAATTTAATTGAGAAAAAGTAGTCGAGAAAAAATTCGAACTCTGAAAAAAAAAATCGAACTTGGAAAAAAGCAAGTGGACCATTTGAATCATACATTTAAAAAAAAAACGATTCTGTCGTTCGCAGGGTGTTTTTAATTTCGTGCCTGAAGCCTCTTTCGTGTAGATTTAGTCATAGGTGGATAAAAATTGCGTCAGTTTTTTTTTTTTTTGTCAAAGGGTGAATTACGTACGTAAAATTTTTGTTTGAATAATTTCGTTTTGAATTATTGGGATGAATATTTAAGTATGGGGGAAAATTTCCCCAAAATGTTGAAATAGGAAATGTAGGTATATTAAATGAAAATGAAATTTTGTATTATCAATTTTAAATATTTTTTACTGCTCCTTATGTTTCAAAATTTTTAAAATTAGAAAAAAATTAATAGAAAATTTTGATTTTGCAGGATACAGACGAATCACTGAACCTCGGCAAGAATGGAAACCGAAATAATGAATCCTGAATTGGAAGAGGAGCTGAAAAAAGTAAGTAATACCTACAAATTCCACAAAAGTTTTTTTCTTTAGTCATTTTATTTTTTAATTTTACGCCCAAAATCATTCATTCGAACATGCACCTTTTTGATAAATTATCTACTAGGTTACTCACGAATAAACGTCGAATTTGATCACGAATTTAGTTTCTATTACGTATAAATTCGTGCACGTAGGTGAAATAGCAAGAAGCTTTGATTTAAAGTGGAAAACTTGAGCAATTAAATCGAAAGCTCAGAATTTCACGAGGTAGATAGATACATTTCGTATTTGGTAGATTGTATAAGATCTTGAATTATGTCTTCGCAGTGAAGGAAGCTACAGGTTGATAATTTGTAGGTTTTTGGATGTATGCGGATAAATTTACTGTTTCGATGGGTTTACTTTACCCTTCTGCATTTTAATCATTTCGCTTTATCGAGAGAATGTGTATCAGCCTACTTGTAAAATACCATCCGAATATTTCTGGCGAAAAAAAAAACACTACACTTTTTATTTTTCATCTAGCTCTACATACCTACCTTTCCCGAAAATTCCTTCGCCGTCATATCGGTAATCATGTCGATATATTCTTGAAAACGTTTTCATTTTCGAATAAAATAAGTAGGCATATCCAATAGTTTTATTGAGGTCGTTGGCGTGAATGTGAGATTCGCAGCATTTTTCCAAGTAGTGTAGAATAAAAATACACGTAGTTTTGGACGACTCAGTTTACCCAGAGCCTGTTTCTTTTCATATCTCGACCTACAATATGTAGGTAGTTCTGCAAAAGATTGAAACGTACCTTTACCAGCGTATAAATTGTACGAGATGGATGAAGCGAATAGCAACAATGAATCGAAAGTAAATAACATATAGAAAAATCTTGCTCTGATAACAAAGGACATAATAATGGAAAAATGAAAGAAATAAACAAGACAAAAAAGAAAAATTACAACCTTGAAAATATCATATGTAACATTGATTTAGAAAAATGTTTTCGCAATTTAGCAGGTACCAAGTTTATTATGGGACTAGAGGAAAAAAATAAGAACATTTTTTGCCTATAAAAGATGTAACAAGATTCCTTTGTTGAAAACGAATCTATTTATTTGATTAAAAGTCGACTATTCTTTTTTGAATAGTAAGTAAATTAATACGTTCTTTTCTCGACTCGTTCCATGCTATCTCCCAATTTTCCCTGAAATCTGAGTACCTAAATATGTGCAATAGAATTTGAGATCTTTTTTCGTTTACTTACCAAAAATTGTTTTTCAATGGAGATATTCGAAGCAGCAGCGTAATTTTTTTGCAAAGATGGAACTAACGAGCATCCAAAAATACTCTTTTCCTTCGAGCTAGCATTTTATTTGCTGATAGTTCATTTTTCAAAATTGTACAAAGTTTAGAAATTTCAAATTCACCTCATACAACAAGTATCGATTATTTTGATGCAATCAACTGATGCGACTTGGAAAGTTGAAATTTGTTATTTCTACTATTTTTGAACTTTGGAATTGATTAAAAAGAGTTTTTGTTTGCCAAGTAGTCCAGGGTACCTTTAGCAAGGATTCCGCCATTTTCCAAAATAATGGGTAAAACTCATTTTTGGGGGTGTTTCACTCCCTAGAAAATTTTACTCCAATGCCTTGCCTTGAATTATGTGATCAAGACATAGGAGTCTGAATCAAAATGACTCCACATTGACTCTGACTCCGACTTGACTTCAGAGTCAAGATAGAAAGTTGACTCCTGACTCCGGCTCGACTCCGGACGTCCGGAGTCAATGTTTGACCTTGACTTTCGGACTCCGGAGTCAATGTTTGACCTTGACTTTCTGACTCCGGCTTGACTCCGTAGTCAATGTTCGACCTTGACTTTCTGAATCCGGCTAGACTTCGTAGTCAATGTTCAACCTTGACTTTCTGACTCCGGCTCGACTCCGGAGTTAATGTTCGACCTTGACTTTCTGACTCCGGCGTCAATGTTTGACCTTGACTTTCTAACTCTGGCTCGACTTCGTAGTCAATGTTTGACCTTGACTTTCTACTCCGGCTCGACTCCGGAGTCAATGTTCGACCTTGACTTTCTGACTCCGGCGTCAATGTTTGACCTTGACTTTCTGACTCCGGCTCGACTTCGTAGTCAATGTTTGACCTTGACTCTCTGACTCCGGCTTGACTCCGGAGTTAATTTGGAGTCGATTCCTATGCCCTGATTTTGGGAATTGGAGACCACATTACTACAAAAAAAAAAAAAAAAAATGGAAAACTCAAATTTTGAACCAAAGTTTGTTTTTTTGTGGACTGGAAGGTCACATGTTAAAATTTCAGCACTTAAAAATTTGTCGCTTAGTTGCTTTTAACTTGAAAGAGTTCAAATGTGGTTCTTCATTGAGAAGATCTCTATTCAGTATCTGATTCGTTTGCGATTTGTTTGAGATTCCTTTAATTATAGAATTTTTTGTGTGTGTTTTCAATGAAATTTATTTTCCTTCGCTTGTTCTGGAGTTCACCAGCAGTTTATTCTTTTACATTTTTGCTTTTTTTACGCTGCCAAATTCCTAATTAAATGGTTTTTTTTTTCATTTTGTTGAAGGAAAAATATTTGAAAAGAATCTCAAAAGAATGTGAAAGGAGGAGGTCTGTTGTGGAGTAAAAACTAAAAGTGAAGAAATTGTGGTTTTTAAAAACCGAAATTCAAAGAATCCGATTTTCAAAATATGGTTTCATTGTGAAATGAGCAATTTGAATGAAATGAGCAGAGCAAACGAAGGTGCGAGCCAGGGGTTAGACCCCCCAGGAGGTGAAGCCCCCTAATTAGGTATTGTGAATTTGGGTAAATTGAATCAAAGAATTTTGAGATATAAGTTGAAAGAATTGAAAAAAAAATTAAAATTCATTAATTTTTGACCTTACACATAAAAAAGACGCCATTTGTCAGAAAAATGATTTTTTTCGATTTGGGTATGTGAATTCTTGAAATCAAAAACCTCATCGTAACGTTTAGAAACACAAAAAATGATTTTTGTCTGAAAATTTCAAAAAAGTTACCTAATTAAAAGCAAACTTTAAATACGTTGTTCTCGAAAAGTTTTCCAGCATCTCTTTTCCTTTGGACGGTCATTTATGAATTTTTAATTCTTTCGTGCTGTGTTTGGATTTTTGGAGGTATATAGGGTTAAGTATACGACGACGAAATTCAGAGAGGTTAGGGGTAAAGGGCAGTCACAAAAGACGAGAAATGCAGATTCTCCAAAATTGGTCAAAAAATAAGTCGGGAACATTCAATGTCTCAATTTTGGTACACAATGGGAACCCAGAATTTTAAACGGAGGAATGCATTATTTTTCGTTTTTTTTTTTTTTTTTTCAATCTATGCATTCCTGTGTGATTTTTTGGGGTAAAAACTTCTACTTAAATTAGCATCTTATGGAAAATGTTTCCAGGAAAAAAAATGAATAGGTACAGATTCCCTTGATATTTCCAGAAAAAAATTCATACTTTTTATCGTCTATTTCACCTGAACTTCTAATGGTCCAAATTCAACCAAAAAATTCTCTAATGATCAAAATTTTTGATAACAAAATTTCAACTCGAATTTACTTTCTATGAAACGATAAATTGACGAAAACTAACAAAATTTTCGCCAACTCAAATTTTCAGCCATTCGCCTTTAAAAGTACTTTTACGTTCCACTCATTCGTAGTCTCTCAAATTTGATAATTGGTAGATACTTTCATCATAGAACTTTTTATGTTTGTTTTGGAAACTTATACTGAAATCCATTCATACTTGAAAATTTATTGCCAACATTTTAAAATCGTAACCCCTTCAAATTTTAAATAATACGTCTAAGCACATAGGTAAAGTTTATTGTTTATTTTGACGAGTTTTGCCCCCTGGCGCAAAATCCACCCTCCAAATTAAAACCTATTATCAAATATTTTCAACATATCCTCAGGTAAAGCTAAAAGCATATTTATATTTTCGCAGGAAAACTGTTCGCAAAAAGGTCTAGCCTTAGATGGAGATGTTCCAGCCTCGTTCTGTCCCAGAGCATGGGATAGAGTTATGTGCTGGCCTCCGACAGCTCCAGGATCTCAAGCCATTCAACCTTGTTTCAAGGAATTCAACGGTTTGCTGTACGACAGTTCACGTGAGTATTTCGTTTAACGCAAATACGTCCCTGTAGCTCAAATGATGAACACCGTTTTAATTTGAACCGAGGAGAAAAAGAGGACAGAGGGAGGGTAAGAAAACTTTCTCTTGTTGTGGTTCGGAATTCGACGATGGGTTAAGAATGAAGGAGGGGATTCTGAAGTTTCCGTGCTTGAAAGTAAGAAATAATTTATCGAAAAGTTGCGGTTAAAGGGTGAACATTGGATTTTTAATTTTTTTATGTAATCAAAGTAAAGTAAACTTGATTGATGCTGGGTTAACGTGATTAATAAAAAAAAAAACACTCGGCCTATATTTAAAATTATATTCATTAAAACTTACTTAGCTACTTGTTGATTAAATATTGGTATTTATTGCGCCTAATATCACCAGTATTCTTACGTATTTTTTTATTATCGGAGGTTTTCTAGCAGAAAATTAATTTCCATTTTTTTTTTACGAACTCTTATAGAATCTAAAACCATTAAATTCGTCGCGTGAATACGCCATATCATGCTGAAACGCTCCATACGCGACGATGAGTATAACTTATGGATAAAATGGTTTGTAAAATTAACAAATTAATTTCGAGTGTACAATTCTTAGAAGAATATGTGCCCGTAATACGGAATAAGGGTTAAATTTCATTCCTAAATCAGCATCTATAATGTATGCGAGACACGTTTCATACTTTGAAATTTTGCAACATTTTGATTTCACTTCGAGCAGCTAAATTATTTCTGTGCATTTTAAATCTCGTATTAGAATTAAACCGTATCTTCGTACGAAACAAAACATATTAGAATCGTCGATTCGAACCATCAAAGCGAGAAAAAAGCAATTATACGTTTAATTAGTTTTACTTTTTTTCCCCTGAAGTAATTGCGTGACCAACTTTGAGCTTGGAAATAATGACATCATTTCAACAATTCAATTTACATAAATGTATTTTAAATTTTTTCCCAAAAAAAACTAAAAACGAGCCAAATACGAAAATAGAATACGTAGGTACTTAGGTTTTTTTTACCTATCTAACTCGAATGTAGGGTAAATGTACTTATATTTTTAGCTCGCAGGTCGTTAAATATTCAAACAATACATTTTCGCAGCTTTTTTCCAAGGATGTTGAGATCTTATTACCAAGGTGGGATGTTTTTTTCAAAAATATTTAATCATAACCGCACCTATGACGATTCATTACTGTCAAGAAGTTATTTAAAATCTGAAATTTAAAAATATCTCGTTTCCCGCGTTGGTAGGTAAAAGGTTATTATATTTTATTTAAAACAAATAACTTCCTCGGGTTTATTTTTTGCCAGCGAGATGCTCGAAAATAACTAGGTTAAGCAAAATTTATATACAATATTGAATAACTTTTGAGTAAGTTCCCTGAGCAGTATTTTATTCAAAGTGGGAGGAAAAAATGTGTTTGAAAGTTTTGTTCGAGTTTTTGTACTGCGTTTCATGAACGTTTTGATGTTTCCTTCGAGTAAGGCAAATTGGCGTTATCGAACTAACAAATGAATTCTGCTTGAAAAACGAGCCGTGCCGTAAGAAAACGAGAAAATCTTTACTCGTTTAAGCAATCGTAGAAATTAAAATCGAAAAACGTCGAATATTTACACGATTCGAAAAATTAACCGAAACTTTTTTCGTTCTAATTTAATTTCCGAGAGGAAAATTTCAATATGTATTGACCGTGAAATTTCCAACCTCGTTGGCGAATGTTTATTAAAATACAATTCGGTACGAGCGGTTTCATTTTTCGTTTTACAAGTTGAATGTTATTAAATTTGACATGTTTTTCGTTCAGCTGAAATGGAACGATTTTAATTTTTTCTTCGCTAGTGTTTTTAAGTCTCGTATTTACGATTGTTGCAGATTTTTTGAAATTTCGGTTTGTTTGAATTGCGTTCTTTTTAAGAAGGTAATTGGAATGTGGGATTTAAAGACCATATTTTTAATAACACTATAAAATGGGGCTAAAATGTTTTATAAACTTTAACGTGGATAAAGGTTTGTTTGAAATAACGATAAAAGCGAAGAGAGATTTAAAGACTTGACAGTTTTTAAATTGGATAGTCGAATTTTCTTGTTCTTGAGAAAGCGGAGACTGAAAATTCAACGTAATTTCGATCTACATATGCATCCGGGTATATTATTTCAGCTATACGATCCTACGTAATATGCAGCTACCTATTTTCTTTTATTTCGCCAATCAAAGAGGAATTGTTATGACATATGTAGGTGATGTGACACGTACCTATATCGATATTGGCTTACTTATAAGTTGTATTCAGTCAGTTTGGAGTTCAGCCGGAAACGAGTTTGGATGAAATTTTGTTTGTAGGTGGGCCTATATCATTAGGGCGAAATAAAAGAATTTTCAACTTTTGATAAACAAACATTCGTGATGACGAAGCTATCATTCTGCTGTAATGAAAATTTGCGACGAAATTTTAACACCCACTGATTTTAATGGGGGTTTTCTGTCTGGAAGAAAAATTACGAGTAATTTTATTGAAATTGAAATGGATGTGAATCCAATCCCATATTTTTGTTTCCGACGTATTCTATCATTATCATAAAGAAATATTTTCCTTTTTTACCTTACACAGTCCTGAAATTTTTTATACGAGAAAAAAAATACCAATGTCAGCGAAATAATACGAGCTTCATACGTTGTCAAATTTTATAATAAGAATTTGAAAAGCGTGATTCGAGATGAGTTATGATTTTGAAAATATGAAAAAAAAGGGTAACGAAACAAAAAATGTATTCATTTTTGGTCTTTATTCGAATCAGCTGTCGTGTCGATGAGACCTCCATATTTTTTGTATGAAAAATGACCTTGATCGTTTGGAAATAGGTGAAGAAGTCGAGGAGTTTTTGAGATTTGAGAACCGCCGCGCCGTATTCGTGTGAGAAACACTTGACGCATTCGTGATCCTGATTTTGAAAGTTGAGAGGGCAGTGGTTTCAATAAATTCTCGATGGACATATTTTTAGCGGATTTCGACAGTGAATAAAATGTTTTATTCAACGAGATCCGCCCTCAAGTTATACTCTTATGGTGGCTCGAGCAAGAACGTAAAAACTGAAACCGATATAGAAATCGAAATCCGAACAGGATATTTTATTAAAAACCGAACATTATTAAAGCGGAAACCGTTATCGAAATGATTTTCTGTACTTGGCTCCGGCGAGGATTCTGACTGGAGTATTATCAATTATCTGGTTGAAATAGACGGAGCTGGAAAAAGATGGCTATTTTTTTGTACCACGTTCGAAAAGAAGTCCAAATTGATAATTCGAATTGATAGAATTGAAATTCAAGTCGGAAATAAAGCTTTCGATGGTGTTCACTGAGATGATTCATCATTTAGAACTATTTGGTGTGAATTTGACTAAAAAAAAAGTACTTACACTGAAAAAAAAAAAATGATGAAACTTATCCAAAAAAATAATAACGTGTCCTAATTCTCAAAATAGGTAAAATTTATTATTTTTTGGAATAGAATTTATTCATTTTTTTGACAAATTTTATTATTTTTTCCGATGAAAAATATTATTTTTTGGAACAAATTTCACCTATTTTGTGAAATGAGACACGTTATTATTTTTTTTTGAATTTTCAATATTTTTTTTTATCAAAATTTATTATTTTGGTAAAATTTATTTATTTTTTTGATAAAATTCATTATTTTTGGGGTAAAATGTATTCGTTTTCGTAACTTTTGTTTTCTCCGTGTACTTACCTAAATAATTTCAAAGAAAAATGAAATTAAAATACCTATGACTAAAATTATTACATAAATCTACACGAAAACAGCCAAAATTTTTTCTCGATTATTTTTTCGAAATTCAAATTTTTTTCCAAGTTTGAATTTTTTTTCGATTATTTTTTCAAAATTCAAATTTTTTTGTAAGGGAAAGATATTATGTCCTATCCTGGTGGTAGGACATAATTCTGCCTATCTTGCCGCTTGCCAAGTATCTCTCCGGTAAGTCAAGCTCCGGGTGCCAAAAAGATTAGAGTTTATACCATTCGAAATCACTAACACATTTCACTGGTAAAAAGAATGTATTCTCCACATCAAAGTGGGCAAACAATACAGTTACGTTAACACATAGGCTAGTAAGTTAGGTAACATGGAGTACTCTCAATGTACTGACTACTTGGTACGTGGGTTTTAGCCACGTACCTGACGTTCTTCTGGCGTCCCAGTGCTACCACCTGGGGGAGTGAGATATTCCCACCGCGACATCTGCCCCTTCACACTTCTCGGTGGACAGCCGAAGCTACCCACAGAAAAGAGTGAAAGAACATACCTTCTCGCGGGTGAAAAGATCACACACACCCAAGGGTATCCACTGCCCCCACACTTTTGAGTGGTAGCAGACTGCTGTTTTTCCAAGTTTGAATTTTTTCTCGATTATTTTTTCAAATTTCAAAATTTTTTTCCAAGTTTAAATTTTCTCGATTTTATAACTGTACATAACGTAAAAAAAATACAAATAAAATTTGTCGTTCTTTACTTGTTCTTTCATTCCCAAAATTGAAATTTTTTCAAAATTTATTCAAACATTCGTCAACATTATCAAAAGTTTGTTATACAGGTTCAGGTTTTATTTTAATGTTTTTCTTCGTTTCAAGTATCTCGATCTCCTATCTAATTATACTAAAATCCAAGATCGAAATTTTATTTCATGGGGAAAGTAGTATTGGGACATCTGTCTGTAATTCACAGGCAGTTTTTCAACATGAAAAATTGCTGGTTGCCAAATTCCTAATTCGGGGGTTTTCATTTTCATCGAAATGAGTAGGATGTTTAATAGGTAAAAATATATTGGCATTTTTTAATTTTTTTTTCATTTTCTAATTTTCACATGTTATCGCATGAAATATTTTTAAATTAGAAGGCAATAAAAAATAAATGAATATTTTTCTGGGATTTATTCCTGAAATACCAAGGCAAAAAAATTGGTAAGATAATTATTTATTTATTTGGGAAAAAATTTATATCGAATACTGCCCGTATTACAACACATCAGTATAATTTCTTTCAAAATTTCTTGGATTTTTTTTGGGGGGAAAGGGAAGACTGCGACGGGTGAGAGAAATTTTATAATAGGGCAAAACCTATTTTTTTATTGGAGGGAGGCAGGAGGAAGGAGAGGCCAAATTACTTTCAAAATTACTCACTTATAAAAAAAAGTTGAAAAAAATTTCTAAGCAATATAAAAAACGAACAATTTTAGTTCTTTTTGTTTCAAGGTACAGTTTTGATATTTTTTAAAATTGAGAGTAAGACTGCGACGGGTGAGAGAAATTTTATAATAGAGCAAAACCTATTTTTTTTGGGTCAGATTACTTTCAAAATTACTCATTTATGAACAAACAAGTTGGAAAAAAATTGCAGAGCATCATAAAAACGAACAATTTTGTTGTGATCGGGATAAGACGGGTCCGCTGCTCAAATAAATAAGGTTAATTATTCATTTGCGATCATTTACATGAGACGGGTTGTTAAATACCTGGAAAAAATTTCTGAACAGTAAATTTATTGTGAATGTCCCCTCTTCCCCCTCCCAATGAAATGCAATACCTTTTTAGCGGGGTCTCTTCCTTTGACAAAAATATGCGACCTTTACAAGGAGAGGGTACTTGAAGTCGGAAAACATATGAAAAATGGGTGATTTTTTTCAAATTTTTTTTGCATATGCATTTGCAAGCACTTCAGACCACTACGCAGCTTCAAATGTGTTTTTTTCAATTTCTTTTTTTTGAAAGTCATTATTTTCTAATTTTCAAATGCCTCTATCTCACCAAAACATTGACCTAAAATGCTCATCCAAGTCTTAAAATGTTCCTCATAGTCTTCCCTATCATTTAAGCCAAAAAACTAATTTTTGAAATATCCGACTTTAGGTACCTTTTTCCTGCACGGGTCACATATAATTGAAAGTCTCTTCATATTAAAATTAGTAGGTATATTATGCTACGAGAGAGGTAAAGTGATTTTTGACGAATTTTGAGGTTTAATTCCTAAGCGAAGCGAGGAGCGAGGGAATGGGAAATGATTCAAAATCTTTGAAAATCGTTCACCTCTCGAGTTTTTTTTTATAAAGGGAGTAAAAGTCGAGGTACTTTTACTCCCTCTATTTTTTTTTTATAATGTAGAAAAAAATTAAAAAATCATAATTTTGAAAAATACAGGGGTTGGGGCCCCGAGGCGGACCATACAAATTGATATTATGTAAACCCCTATCCCATCCGAAGGATGGGTTTCCCACTAGTTTCTAAAGAAATTTTGAAGTTTGAAAAAATTATCGAGAGAAAATTCAAACTTGAAAAAAATTTGAAATTTAAAAAAATAATCGAGAGAAAATCCAAGCTTGAAAAAAATTTATTTTGAAGTTTGAAAAAATAATGAAGAAAACATTTGAACTTGTAATTAAATTAAAAAATTTCGAACTTGAAAAAAAAGCAAGCGGACCACTTGACTCGAGTCATAGAGTTGGAAAAGGAACGATTCAGTCGTTCGCAGTGAATTTCCAATTTCCTGCCTAAAGCCATCTAAAGCCCCTTTCGTGTAGATTTAGTCATAGGTGTCGTATTATGAAAAAATTTAATTAGTAGGTCAAGTTCAAAGGATCAATGATCCATTAATAAAATACCTTCTGACTCGATTGCGTGCTTTAAAAATATCTTGTAGGTACTAAAATTTTTTATGCCTAAATTTCAAAAAAAAAAAAATTAATCATGATTCGTGCTTATAGCTAAAAACTTGTCGTTAAACATCTTCATTTAATTTTCTTATAAATTTTCAGAAAGGTAGTTGAATTTTTCCGTGTAATATAACTTTCAAGTGTTTAACCATTTTATGATAAAATTTCAACTGGATGAGAAAATATTTCAGTTTATTATTATTCATATTTTCATGCATAAGTATTAATTGACATACCTAAATGAAAACGGTTTTGTTGACGTGCACCTACTATAAAATACGCGTAAAATTTGAAAAAGAGGCCATACAGTAGTCGTAATATTCCAAACAATAATTACCTTTCTTTTGTATGCTTTTAATTCATCGACCTCGAGAATACGAATTATGAAATTCATTATACCCTTCACAGAAAACAAGAAACGAATTTTCGAATATTAATGAAATGCTTGCTCGTATTATGCTTACCGTTCGTCGGTATTTACTTATCAAATAAACACGATGAATTTAAAATTTGAGGATTTAACCTACTGAAGTTGTCGAGAAATATTCACCGATATGTTTATTTATTTAAGCCATACAGGTCTACTTAATTCTATTATTTTTCGAAATAATTATACACGTACGGTACCTATTTTTTTGTTAAGAAAAAGTTATGAATTTCAATGTGATAATTTTCTTATTTGCTGAAAAGTTCTTTCAAAGTTTACATAAATTCTACTTGTGGATGGAAATTCGCCAGTAAAGTTTCAATAGTTAATATACGGGTTTTTAAAGATAGGCAGCTACCTACCTATGCAAGACTTGTGATGCTAATAAGACTTTGAGTTGACGTTAATTACGACTATTATCAAGTCGATTTCGAGCCTCCCAGCAAAAGTTTTTGGATTCTTTGTTCGCATTTCTCACTTGAGAAAAATAAAAATTTGGTTTCGAGGTGTGGGTGGTGTTTTTTTTAGTGAGTCGAATTTTGGCTCGATCCGAGAGTATAGGTTTTGAAAATTGCTTTGAAAAAAAATTAAAATTTTTCCGATGAGATTTTTCATTTTTCGAACTTTAATTTTTATGGGTGGGGGAGGAGGGAGGTGAAGTGCACAAGAATTGTGATTAGATCTCAAAATGACCTGATGAAAATTTTTCCTCAACTATTTTCTTAAAAGTGGAAGGGATAAAACAATTTTGGGGGGGGGGGGGGGGTCAGATGAGAGTGGCATCACATAAAAAAAAGACTCGAATAGTCTTTTTTCTTCCTTTCAGTTTCCGCATAGGTATAGAACAAAAATTATTTACATAATTTTCGGACCATAAATAGCCTTTCTTGCGACCTTCGTTTGCTTAGGAAAAATATAACAATAAAGTTTCCGCTGTGTACCTACTTAACCTACATCTCGATACCAATTTCATCCCACGATGGTAATAAAATTACAAAATATTTGCACTCGTTAAATATTATCGAACAGACGCGCGCAAAAAATGTATCTATCGCCCAAGGAACGTCTAGATATAATAGCTGCCAATTTATAAATGGTATCAGTAACTCTACACAGTATACATCTATCTGCGCTATGTATTTCGAAAGCTTATGTAAAACAGCTTAATCACCCCGGCATTTTCTACGGTTTCGTTTAGAAATTCGGCCGCGGACAAAAGTTGTTTAGGTGGTCAGTTAATTTGGAACCTTAATTTCGCTGACAGCTTTCACTTTACGGGATTGTATATCTGCAAGGGTCTGCGGATAAAATAGAGCGGGAATGCTTTTCATATACTCGTATTCGTCTACCGCTACGTCGTGTTAGGAAAATTGGCAAAATTAATGTATCTGTTTGATTACCAAAAGCTTATGGTAATTCGACGGTTCGTCTAAAAAGTGGCTGGGTAATTTTCAAGATTAAGAATCGAATCGAAAATTCGAAATATTGATACTCTTATTTTAACTTTGGGGGTGCCCAAAATTCATAAAGATCGAGCACTGATCTATTTTTTTTGGTGACGTTGCTACTCAAAATATTATTTATGTGATTTACTGTGACACAATTTCTTTGATCATTTTTTTTTTAAATCCCGCCACCTTTGGGTTCAGATTATTCTTAGTAGAATCAGAAGCGTAGCCAGGGGGGGGTCTGGACCCCTCCCCCCTTGAGGTCAAGAATTTTTGTGAAAAATGTATTTTTTAGACATTAAAAAATCTAATTGTATGAAAGCTTCGCCCTCGCTTCGTTCGGGCATTAACAAAATCATTGAGAAATGTCTTTTTTGGGCATTAAATATCCAATTTTTTCGAAGTTTCGCTTTCGCCCTCGCGAATCGCTATTATATATAGACTATTGAAGACTAAAGTGCAAAAAAGGCTCATTTTTACCCCTTCCTCTTCCCCTCCCCCTAAAAATTATTCGTTTTTCGAGTCTCTGTACTCATTTTATTTCGGCACAGAGAGCTAATATGTTTAGCTACATTTCAATAAAAATTTCAACCAGCTATACTTCAATTAGAAAATTTTTTTCACTGAATGAAAAATCTTCTTTGCAGCACAAAAAATTTTTCAGATGAAATAGCTGGTTAAAAGTTTTTTTTAAATGCAGCTAACTGTTAGTTCTCTATGCCAAAATATTTTGAATTTTCATTTTTGAAATAAGAAAAATGGTAGAAGGTTTTACCGACTTTTCCATTAGGAAAAGTCGAGTACTAAATTGTTCATCGTAGTTGAAGGGAGCGTCGGGAACGATTTTTTTTTACGTTTTCGGACATTCTGAACACGATAGGACGTGTGGTTGAGAACGAGGTTTCCTTATATATATATATATATATATATATATATATATATATATATAGTCGTCTATGGTCAAAGTGGCATCGAAGAATATTTACAAGAGACTGGCATCCCTACTCTAATTAACTGTTTTTTCAACTTTGATAGAGTAGTTTTGCTATACTACATCATAATAGTACATAAACACGCCAAATATTCCGAAAAACTAATAAATAAGAAATGGCGGTAATATGGCATCAATAGTATAAACCATTAAGTGGCATCCCGCGGTGTTGCCAATTTCACCGATGCCACATTACCATATATATTCTGTGATGCCAATTTACCACTTATACACAAGATGCCAGATTACCATATATATTTTTGATGCCATTTTACCACTTATATAAATGATGCCAAATTACCATATATACCTACTTGTGATGCCATTATACCGTTTATACACCTAGGGATGCCACTTTTCCGCATATACGATGTGTACATGATGCCAAAATGCCTTGTGTGTTTGGTAGTAGGCTATGCTCTTTCCACCCAATTAGCTGGCAACCCATGCCGAGTAACAGCATTTATGTTTGCCTATCTTTAGTTTTTGGGGTTGATCATGTTTTATGTAGTGGCTAAGAAAATGGTTCCAAAAAGTTAATTTTTTTTATTTTAAAATTTAATCAATTAAAATTTGCAAGATTTTTTCTCACAATTTTCATTTTGAAGAATTTCAGTGATCATTGGGGAGTATTTTTGAGAAAATTCATCTTTTTTTGAAAAAATTTTGTCTCTGAAAAAAAATTGAGAATATCCCAACTCGAAGTGAAATTTTAAGCCAAAACATAAATAAAACGAACTTAGATCATTAAAAAATTCTATACCTTGAATTTCAGGTGCCGAAGTTCATTTTTAGAATTTTGACGAATTTTTGAAAGTTCAAGTTACTTCATCATGAATCTAATAAATTAATAAAACTGAAATTCGGTATATAGGTAGAGGTACCCTATTTCAGACCTCCGAATTCGATTGGAAACTGTTTTGAAGCCCGTAAATTTTTTTTGAATTTTCTAGCTCGGAAAAAAAGCTCATAAGGCTAGTCAAAATGAAGTTCAGCACCTATAATTTCCCATTACCCATACGTACTGGTGACCTACCTATTTGAACGATTGAAGCATAATTTTTCAAAATTTGTAATTTTCAAGTTGAGGTTTGAGTTTTTTGGCAGAAAATTTTCTCGAAATTTAAAAAAAAAATACGTTTAAAGCTCATGTGATGAAGTAAAAAGTTAAAAAATGGTAGACACCTTTTCTCAACTTCCTAAATCAATTGGAAACAGTTCCAACACGTTTCAGATACTCCAGAAAATTTTAAAATTTAGTCTAGGAGAAAAACTCAGATTTAGGAGGTTGAGAAAAAGGTATCTACCATTTTTCAGCTTTTTACTTCATCAAATGAGCTTTAAACGTATTTTTTTTTTAAATTTCGAGAAAATTTTCTGCCAGAAAACTCAAACTTCAACTTGAAAATTACAAGTTTTGAAACATTATGCTTCAATTGTTCAAATAGGTTACCAGTACGCAGTGGCGCAACCGGGGGGGCTAAGGGGCTAAAGCCCTCCCCAAAACTTCGGGTCGATTCGAGGAAGTGGTTTTAAGAACGTGTTGACTTTTACCTCCGAACCTACAAAACAATGAAATCCTATGAAAATTAGTGTCCTCGAAGACGTTTCTTCAGTTTGGAGAATAGAGAAAAGTCATAAGGAAGCAATTCTCCGGATTTATATCTTCGAGGACCTTAATTTTCCAAGAATTTCGCTGTTTTGCTAGTTCGGAGGCGAAAATCAGCACATTTTCAAAATTACTGCCCTAAATCAACCAAAACGAGTATAAATTCTAACACCCTCCAAAAAAAGTTTTGGTTGTGCCACTGCCAGTACGTATGGGTAGTGGGCTCAGCATCTATCATCTTGTTAGATTATCCGTAATTATGGCCTATATTACCGGTTGAACAAAATTTTTTCAAAATGTATCACCTTGAGGTGAAGTCTGAATATTTTGACAGAAATTCTCTCGAAAAATATTTTAAAATATGCCTAGGGCGCACTTGATGAGGTGAACAGCTGAAAAATGGTAGATAACCTGTTCTCAACCTTTTGAATCAAATGGAAGCAGTTTTGAAACGTTTCGGAGATTCCAGAAAATTGATAATTTTCTCGTCTTGGAGAAAAACTAACAAAAAAATTCCATATGAACGTTCGCGTCTATAATTCTCTCAAATACTCATATTGGTGACCTATCTGATTGAATGAAGCCGAATTTTCAAAAATTTGTAACTTTAAGTTGGAGTTGAAATTTTTTGGCAAAAAATTTTCTTGAAAGCTTTTTTAAAAATGCATCCAAGGCACATGTGACAAGGTAAACCGCTGAAAATTGGTAGACACCATTTTCTCAACTTTTTAAATCAATTGGAAACATTTCCAAGACGTTTCAGACCCTGCAGAAAATTTTGAAATTTACCTATCATAGAGAAAAGCTCATAAAAAAAACATATGACTTATAGCATCTATAATCGTCATGAATTATCCATTTGGTATTTGACTCATTTAATCGTTTTAACCAAAAATTTTTTAAATTTATCAGCCTGAGTGGAAGTTGTAATTTTTTGGCGGAAAATCTTTCTTATAAAAAATTTAAACTGAGTAGGTAGTAGGTACGTCCACCATCTATGCAACGAGATAAGAAATCAAAAGTTGGTTGATAATCTTTCAAAACGTTTCCAAGCCTCCAGAAAATTTTAGAATTTTCCAACCTTGGAGAAAAATATTCAAAAAGGGTCAACATGAACTTAAGCATCCTTCATCCTCGCAAATACCTATATTGGTGACCTATTTAATCAAATGAAGCCGAATTTGCCAAAATTTAAATTTTATTTCAAAATCGACTACACCACATCAATGGTTTTTTTCGAGAAATTACATTCAATCTGTTCATAATTGTTTTCAAAATTTGAGTAATGAAAATCAATTTCGAAAGTTTCAAAAATTCATCCTCAAATTTTACTTTTATTTTTGTCAAAAAGATGTACTTACTTGATTGTGTTCATAATAGCAAATGAGTTCACAATTGTGGAGTTAAAAATTTTCAAAGCTTCGTTTTCAAATTTTGTTTTGATTTTGAAACAAGATTTTAGAAGCATTCAAATAGAAAATTTCAAAATATTTACCTAAAGAAATTCAGTACCTACCTAGGTAATATTAAAATTCATTGAAAAAATATTTTGATGTTTTCAATGTTTTCCAAAAGTAATTTTGGCTGGAATTTAAGGCTTGAAAGTCTTTGAGAAGGTGACATAAAAAAAGAGTCGAAATTTTGATCAAATTTTCTCCAAGGATCCAGAAGGAGAGGGTTTGGTCCCTTTGGCTCCTACATTTTTGATTACAGTCCTTATAGCTCCAGCTGCAGCCCAAGGCTAAAAAAAAAGTCTACGGCTACGCCTCAAGTTCCAAAAATTGCCCTTCCTCCATCTAGCCCCACTCCAGATCCCTGGCATTCTTAAGGAAAATTGTTAAACAGATATTTTTGATTGTTTGAAGGATTTTCAGCACGCTCTTTGACCTCATTTTTGGTTTTGGAACCAAAAATTGAATAGGATTTTTAATTTTCCTAAACCCATTTTTATGCCGTTTTGGATCCAAACCCCAAAAGTCGATGCTTTGAAGCCCTCTGAATGAGTTTTTGAGTTCAATCCATTAAATAATGATCCACTAATGGATCACGTCTCAAGAGTGGGAAATAAAATTCCTCCGAAATTGGATTCAGGGGCTTCAATTACTGGGTAAAGGTTTTTTGGTAGCTTGGAAAAAGTATCTAAAAGAAATTGATTAAGGCCATTCCAAGAAGTAATATTTTTCCAAAAGTTCCCAAAATTACAAAAAAAACCTGATTTTTTTCAATTTTTCAAGTTGTATTCTTTAGTTCGATACAGATTAGAATTTTGTTTTACTCGTATTGTCTTTTTTGAGCAATTTTCTTGGGGAAAAAACCTCAAAATTATAATTTATTTAAAATTTCAAGAAGTTCATTTCAAAATTTCATTTAGGTAGGTACCTTAAATTAATTTTTTCGAAAAGAAATTGTTATTATACTTATTTGTTTATAAGATTTGAATAGTGAAGAAGTATGTACTCAAAAATTTTCTAAAATTCAATTTGCATTTAGGTAAAAATGTCTTTTGGAAAGATACAGCGATTGTTTTCAAAATAACAAATTAGTTCAAAATGTTATGAAGTATTATCAGGGAAAATTGCAAATGAAACACTTTTGTGTGTGTTTTTTTTTAGGATCATCAGCGCCTCTTACAAAAATTTCTAAAATGGTACCTAATTTTAAAAAATTTTCTGCCCCAAGCGAGTGAGATAAATAAAATATACCTCAAAGAACAAAAAAAAATTATCGTTATTTATTTTGAGGTATTAATTTGCAATTTTATCTATCTCACTCACGTGAGGTAGAAAATTTTTGAAAATTAGGTACTATTTCTGATATTTTTTGAGATGTAAGAGGCGCTGATAATCATTAAAAAAAAAACACACAAAAGTGTTTCATTTTTTCCCAGAGAATAATTTGTTAAAATTTCAACATATCTCTTGTATTCTAAAAACCTCTCGTGAACAGACAAAATAATTGAAAAATGATTGAATTTAAGAGTTTTTAGTGTGAATGTCAACTATACTTCTTTTAAGCTTTCTAATCTCTTTAAAGTCTTGTAACTTTGAAAGATAAAACATATCTTATGATCATCTATACCTATCGAGTGTGATGTTTTCCAAGTGTGTGGGCCAAATGTTGATTGTTTAGCCATCATCATTTTAGTTCAAAATAGATTTTGAGACTCAAAACCCTTACCTACTTTCAAAGCTTTTTTAATGATCGTGGAAAATATTGGAAATCTTTCTTTTTTCTTTCAATTGATAGGTAAATTTTGATCTTATTGAATTTTTTTGAGCGATTCTTTGGAAATTTACAATTGAAAATATTTTCAAAACAAAAAAAAAACATTAAAACAATTTGGTTGTTTTGTTTCAAAATCAAAAAACAAATCATTTCATTTTATTTTAAAATCAACTACATTCAAGTTTTTTTAATAGATTACATGCAATCTAAACAAAAAAAGATGAAATCTCTCGTAATTTCAAACGTACCTATGAAATTGAAAAAAAAAAATGATTTTTTTATTATGTATCTCTGTATTCGTTCTCAAATTTTATTTTGATCTCAAAACAGAATGTCGTTGTTTTTTTTTTCAACATTTGTTAAAAGAATTCTACATAGGTATGAAAAAATTGAAAATTTTTCAAAATTTATCTGAAAAATTTTTAAATTTTATTTACGTACTTACATTAAAACGTGTTCTTTAAAAAAATTATATCGATGTTTTAAATTTTTCCAACATCATTGAAAATTTGGTTTGGATTGATTTAAATGAAAGTTTTTTGAATCTCAAAATTTGTTTTGAACTACGATGATGACGGCTAAAAATGAGGATCAACATTTGGTTCATATTACGAAAAAATATCATACACGATCAGGGATATGGTATTTTTTCTTTTGACCGAATTTTGAGATTTTGGAGGGCTCAGGTGGCTTAATTATGAACCTTGAAAGGTATTTTTCAAGTTTAAATAGATTTGAATTTAAGCTGATGGGCTCAAGAGCGTCGCATAATCGAAATGAGTCGAACATTCTAACATCTTAGTATTTTCAAAAAAAATGAATATTTTTCAAATTTTTTTGAAGATTTTTGATGCACTCTTTGACCTACAAAAAAACTCTTTAAAAATTTTCTAATCAGAAACAGAAATCTCTTATCATCAGTGATGAGATGAATCAAAAATTACAAATTAATACCCCAAAACAAAAAAAGTACTGCAGCAGCATAATTTTTTTGAGTCGGAATTTGTAGGTTTCAAAAATTATTGATTTCTTTTTTTGTACAGTTTGTTTTGACGTTTTGAAAAAAAAATGAAATAAGTAGGCATTTTTTCAATATTTAAAGCATTCAAGACAAAACAAAAAATTTAATTCTAATTTTTCTACAAGTATAATATTTTGCTAATGAAAAAGTGGAGTTGTTTTAAAAATTTGAATGATGAAAAATTTCTCAATCATTTTCAAAAAACCTTCTTCAATTTTTCCCCATTTTGAATTCATTCCAAAAAAACGTAATTGTTTTCAATTTTTTAAAAATAATCTCAAAAATTGTAAACGATTTTTTTCTCTTTTCATTCATATGAAATTCAACGCTTGGGAGACTTTAAGGGAATCATATAATAGAAATGGGTTGAAATTCTCTCCAATATTTTCAAGCAAAATTTTAATTGAGATAATAATGAAGCTCTCCGGCTTTCAACTTTCGATTATTTAGTGTTATTTGAGTCCGAAATTCATGTTTTAAAACTTTTCCAGCTCTAGAAGGTAACGTGACCAAAGAGAAAATATTGAAAAAAAGCTCAAAATAACTTTTATGGTGGTTCGGATTATTTTGTACAATTTTATGGAACTATTTTGACAATTGCTTTTCAACTTTTTTCGAGTGTATTTTTTCAAAAGCTGTTTTGATGGTTTTCTCTTGATTTCTTGGTAACGTTTTTAAAATTTAATTTAAATGTAGTCTCAAAGAATGGAAAAATTTTGAAAAGCATTAATTTGACTGAAAAAAAACAGCAATAAATCGAACGCCCAAATCAAAAATTATTATCTCTAAAACTTTTTTCATGCCATGACTTTAAAAATTAAGTAACTTTTCAAAACTTATTGATTCGCTTTTTAAATGGCAAGAAAAATAAATCTAGAAAAATCCTCCCCCTCCCCCCAAAAACTAAAGCAGTCTCATTTAAAAAATTCTCAAAACTACTCAAAATTACAAAAATTCAAATACATAATATTCAAAAATTTATTCGAGGTCTCACTTACCTAAGTGATAAAAAATTTTGTTCCAATTTTTATTTGAAACATTTTTTAAAGACAAGGTATTATTTTGAAAATTTTATTGCTTGAAAATTTTCGAACAATACATATTACCTATTCCTCAAAATTCTATTTGGATTCAATTTTAAAAAAACTGTTGAAATTTTGTTAAATGAATTCGAAGAGTGTGAAACTCTTTTTGTTCAAATTACATTCAATCTTTCAAAAATGTGAATTCAATTTTTTGCAAAATGAGATCTAAAATTTTAAAAGTAAATGCTCATGAATAATATGTAGTAGTTCCTTTCCAAATTTTTCAAGAACATTCAAAATAATGAATGATTGAAAATTTGCGAACAATTTTTTTATACTTTTGCATTCTAAATTTCAAAAATTTAAACAGGCAAGTTTTATTTTATGAAATATAAAAAATTGCACTAGTTTCCTTAATTTCCCGGAAGTCAATAAGCCAGACTTCTCATTAATTTTGAAAAAAGTGAAAAAATTGAAAAAAAAAGTGAATAAAAATTTGTAAATAATTCAAAAAATAATTTCTGTTTGCAAATAACTTGACAATTCGGAGAACTCGTGTAAAATTCTCATTATGTTCTACTCGGAAAATCTACACGAATTTTTTTCAGAAAATTTAAGGTTTACATTCAGAGTGAAATGGGGGCTGAATGCGAATTGAGTCCCGTCCCCAGGAGGTAGCTACATAACTTGTGTTCGAATTTTATATTCATAAGATTCAAAAAATTATTTGTGATGAACTATAAAGAAACTCAAAATTGTATTGAAAAAATTCCAAAGAGAAAATTTTGTTTTCAGTACTTTAAATTATGAAAAAAAATTCCAATCTTTTCAAAAAAAACCTCTCAATTTTTTTCTGTTTTGAATTTAGTGCAGAAAATGTAATTGTTTGTAAAAAAATTTTAGTGAGCTCATGAATCGTGAACAATTTTTTTCTCTTATCATTCTGATGAAATTTAATTCCTTGAAAAAAGTAAGTTTAGGTAGGTACTTAATTTCAAAATAAAATTTAAAATTTTCGGATAAAAAATTTCATAAAGTAATAGTTTCCTTTAAAAATTTTTAAAAGCATTTAAAATAATGAATAATTTGAAAATTTTCAAAAGAATTTATATTGACTAAATATTACATTCTAAATTTCAAAAATTCATCCCTGCAAATTTTTCAACACCTTCAATCATTTTTTGAAAAAGAAAAAAAAATGTAATTGTTTTCTGAATTTTCCAAGTGCAATAATATCTACAAAAATTTTCAAATTACTTACAGAAAATTTCAGAATATTATTGAAAAAAAAAAAATGTCAAATTAATTCCTAGAAAATATTTTTACCCATAAAAGGTATAATGAAAATAAAAAATTTGAATGCAACTTAAAAATCTGGGGACGCAAAGATATTGATGCGCGGATTAAAAACAGATCCGAGAGTCCGATTATCATGACGCGAGAAGCTACTGCACCTCCATATAGAATTAATTGTGTAAGCCCCACCCATATAATGCCACTATGGACATGAACAATAAAAAAGCAACGTTGTCATTATCGGATGCCACTATGAATTTAAACAATAGCCCTGAAAAAATAAACACAACGCGCTTGTTGCGCGCTCTGCACGGCGAAGCGTAACATCATAGGGGAAAGGGGCGGCAGTATATACAGTAAAGTGGCATCACGTTTCTGATCGGTTTTCTGGCATCTATAGCACTTATCTTAGCCAAATAACAGCAAACGAAAACTGGCATCCGAAAAATGATGCCACTTTCCAAAAAAGATGCCAGTTTACCGGTAGACGAAAAAAAAAGATGCCACTTTGACCATAGACAAATCTATATATATATATATATATATACACACAAATCTATCAAGGTGAGATCCGATAAGAATTTGGGCAACCTGAGATCCACCTTTAAAGTTGCATATTTTGAAATATATAGGAGAGGAAATAGTTATTTTGCCGCTTTTAAATCATTTCCGCAATAGAGGGGTAAGAAATGATGACCTTTTTTTTTCATGATAAATTTTAGAAACGTGAGATCCGTTGAGAAAAAACGGAAAGATGAGATCTTATACACATATACAAATGTAATTAGAGGTAAGATGAGATCCGGCGGTGTTGTCAGAAATTGTGTACTATTTTAGTCTCATATTATATTTAATTCGTGTTCCGCGAGATTCTAAGAATGGCAAAGGATCAAAATTAAATGAATGGCGAAAGGGACATTTTCTCTTCTGTAATGGGGCACTCTTATCATTTTTAATTCGAGTAAAATATAGGTTTTTATTGAATTATTTTTAAAATAATTAATTTTTTTTAATTATTTGAAATTTAATCTTGAATTTTAAAAATTAAAAATAGAAAAAATTATGATTAGACATAGATACTCTATTAATTGGAATCAGTTAAAATTGACTGATTTTAATTAACAGTTGAGTCACTGTAGGAATCAATGATAAAATTTACTGATTGAATTGGTGAATTTTCATTAATGAATCAGTAAAAATGAAATTTTACTGATTTGATGATGAAAATTCACTGATTGAATCAGGAAATTTTGATTGATCAGTGACTTAATTTTTTCTCTTTCATCAGTCAATTTTGACATCTTTGACTGATTCAAAGGTACTTGTGAAAATTCACTCAAATAGGTACCTCAAAACTTCATGAAAAATCAGTGAATTTCCTTGAAAAATCAGCGAAAATCCACTGAAAAAGACAGAATTTTCTTTGATTTTTCCTGCGCTACAATTCTGACTCTTTTTAGTGATTTTAAACAGACTCGAAATGAAAGAATAGTATCAATATCAAAATTCAAGTAAATGGTCATTTAAAATTTTTGAAGCAAAAAAATAATTTTTCAGGCTCTAAAACCCTGATTTACCTTAAATTTCTTAGTCATTTATTTCCATCCTCAAGGAAGTAGAGGCAATAGGTTGTGAATCAGTGAATCAAAACAGAAAAACGTATGAGACGAAAGTTCAAAAAAATGGTCGTCATCCAAAAAGTTTTTTAATCGTATCTAAATGTGTTTTTCGGAGGGAAGGGGCTCTGTAGTCTGGTCACTCTGATTCTAGCTCCGAGATTTTCAAAAAAGTGGCTCCGGATTTTTAAAAAATCGTCCGGAGGAGGCTCTTCTCTCTTCAACGTTGCTCCGGAATTCTGGTCACTCCAAAATCTTTTTAAAAATGCTTTCGGTGCCGAAAAAATTATCCGAATGGGGCCCTACATTTCAAAAATTTGTAAATACTTGAGAAATGAACTTCAGCAGCTAAAAATTAGAACATGGAGGTTCGTTTAAAATGTTCTTACGTTTGATTTATTTTTGTGTCGACTCAAAATTTTGGATGATTTTTGAAGGATGCAAATTCATCACACTATTCACCCCAACCTTTGAAAGAAACGTGCGGTGTGATTCATGGAGGATGAAAATTCAATCCAAATTAATTCTAGCCTGGAAAGCTCGAAAAATTTGTGGGATGACTTTCAAGGATTCTTGAGGGGTAAAAATTCTTTCTAAAATTTATCCTGATTCAGAAGCTTGAAAATATTATGTGATAATTTTTGAAAAAAAATCATTTCAAATTTCAAAGTTTGAAAAAATTTGAGATGAATTTGAAATGGAAAAATTAACTCGAATTTATTCCAGCCTGAAAAAGTTCAAATGGGGTATGAAAATCCATTACAAAATCCCTCCCAGTCACAGAAAATCGTCTTCCGGATGAAAATTTATTTAAAATTCATCCCAGCCTAGGAAGCTTGAAAAATTCGTGTGATGACTGATTTATACCTTCGATTCTCCTTCAATTCAAAATATTTATTTCATCCCACGCTTCAAAACCTTCTAAAACCATTTCCAATCGACTCAAAGGTTGAAAACGAGGCATTTTTTGCAGTTTACCTCGTCACATGGGTCTTGAGAGTATTTTTAAAAAGCTTTCGAGAAAATTTTATGCCAAGAAATTTCAACTCCAACGTCTCCAACTTGAAGTTACAAATTTTGGAAAATTTGGCTTCATTCAATCAAATAGGTCTCCAATATGGGTATTCGGGAGGATTATAGATGCCAAAGTTTACATGAGCCCTTTTTGTGAGCTTTTCTCATGACTAGAAAATTATAAAATTTTCTGGAATCTCCGGAACGTTTCAAAACTATTTTCCGATTGATTCAAGAGATTAGGAACAAGTTATCCATCATTTTTCAGTTATTTACCATATCACGTGCACTCTAGGCGTATTTCTAAATATTTTTCGGGAGAATTTTCTGTCAAAAAATTCCAACTCCAACTCAAGGTGACAAATTTTCAAAATTTTTCATTCAATAGATCAATATAGGTCACAATCATGGATAATTTATACCGATGATAGATGCTGAAGTTTATATGAGTATTTTTTATGAGTTTTTCTCTCAGCCTGGAAAATTTTAAAATTTTCTGGAGTATCTGAAACGTCTTGAAACTGTTTGCAATTGATTCAAGAAGTTAGAAAAAGGATGTATACCATTTTTAGCTTTTTACTTCGTCACATGCGCCTTGGGCGTATTTTTTAAAAATTTAAGAGAGTTTTTTGTCAAAAAACTCGAAATTTCTACTCGAAAGTTACCAATTTTAAAATTTTTTGCTCCAATACATCAAATAGGTCACCAACATGAACAATTTGCGTCAATTTTAGGTGCTCAAGTTCATATAGGCTGTATTTTTTTTAGAGCTTTTCTCCAAGGCTGAAACATTTTCTAGAGGATGCAAAACGTCTTGAAACTTTTTTCAACTGATTTGAGAACAGGGTATCTACCAATTTTCAGCTCTTTACCTCGCTAGAACTTCAGCTGCTGAAATTTTGGACGTGAGGATTCTTTTATAATGTACCTCCATTTGATTTATTTTTGTGTCGACTCAATATTTTGCTATGAGTTGGGATGTGAGATGATTTTTGAGGGATGCATATTCATCACACTATTCACTCCAGCCTTAAAAGTTTGAAAATATCGTGTGATGATTTATGGGGGGATGAAAATTTATTCCAAACTTAATCCTAGCCTCAGAAGTTGAAAAAAGCCGTGGGATGGATTTGGGATATGGGATGAAAATTCAATCCAAATTAATCCTAAAGCTTGGAAAGCTCGATTTTCGAGTGATGAATACTCATCCCAAAATTCATTCGAGTCTAAAAAAAGCTTGGAAGTACATCTTGTAATGATTTTTGAGGGAGAAAAATTCTTCCTAAAATTTATTCTGATTCAGAAACTTGGAAACATTATGCAATAATTTTAAAAAAAAGTCATCTCAAATTTCAAAGTTTGAAAAAATTGAAGGATGGATGGATGGAATTTGAAATGGAAAAATTAACTCGAATTCATTCCAGCCTGAAATAGTCCGAATGGGAGATGAGAATCTATTACAAAATTCTTCCCAGCCACAGAAGTTGAAAAAAATTGTCCCAAATTCGTGCTAGCCTTAGAAACTTGGAAACATTAGGTAATAATTCTTGGTGGGAAAATTCATCTCAAATTTCATCCCACCCTCAAAAGTTCGAAAAATTGTGCGATGAATTTTAAATGATAAACCATTTCGATTTCATTCCAACCTGAAAAAGTCAAAAAAAATCGCGTGGGATGATTTATGAAAATTTATTACATAATTTATCCCGGTTATAGAAATTAAAGAAAAAATTGTGGAATGAATTTCGAATAAAAAATTAATAGGTACCAAATTCATTTTAGTTTCGAAAGCTCAAAAAAATTCATGGGATGATTTTTATACCTATTAGAATACTGTTTTGAAAAGTGAAGGAAAATTTTTCATTTTCATTTAGAAAAATTGCATTAAGGGTAAGGTAGCCTATTATCGACCAGTGCCCAATATCGACCACCCCCCTTATCCCCAATGTTATGGGTGATAACGAGCCAAAAAAAAATTTTCATAATCCTTGACCAAAAAGCCGAAAAAAAGAGCAACCCGACATCCTGAAAGCCAAAACTCGCGGAGAAAATTGAGAAATAAAATTTTGGAAGTTCAAAAATTTTTTATGTGTTTTCTCGCAACACACGAAATTTTTTCATAAAATTATTCAATGCGATTTGATTTATGTTTTCGTAAATAAAAATTCACGAACTTTCATTATACCTATTGTCAGCTTTCATTAATTCCAACGGTAAGCAAAAAAAAAATTCGGTCAAACTTCAATTTTATGGTGTGTCCAATTATCGACCACCTCTGAAAAATTGCATCTTCGACAATGTTTTCAGATTTTAACATATCGATTCATTTAGGAATGGCCTATTATCGACCACTTTTTTTTGGAGCCTCACAACTTTTAACGTATAAGGGCTAGAAATGTCGTTAATGGGTTAATGGATACCTACATCATTCTTCTACAAGCGTGGAAAGCCCCGAGGTCATCCAAAAATTTTATGTATTTTTTTGAAATTTTTTTCTAAAACATGTAAAAAGTGGGTTCGAAATTTTGGGTTCCTATTATCGACCACCTCCCAATGTTTTAGAAAAAAATTTCAAAAAAATACATAAAATTTTTGGATGACCTCGGGGCTTTCCACGCTTGTAGGAGAAGGATGTAGGTATCCATTAAGCCATTAACGACATTTCTAGCCCTTATACGTTAAAAGTTGTGAGGCTCCAAAAAAAGTGGTCGATAATAGGCTACCTTACCCTTACTATCCACTTCATCATTTCCCATTCCTTTTTTATAATTTTGAATGACAGGTCCTATAAAGCTATGTGAACTTTTTGAAAAAAAATTTACTACGATTTCCAAACCTTCAAATTCAAAATAAAGGTAATATTCTGATGATTTTCAAGACTTGTGAAGAGAATTTTGTACAATCAGTCATTTAAAAAACTTCGAAGCTTCTTTCCATTTTTTTCAGGGAGGGACGAAACAATTTTTTCAACTACATATTTTGAGATTTTTTCAACAATTTTTCTCAGTGGTCGCTGCCTTCAGTTTTTTCTCAAACTTTATTTTTCCTTGATTCTCTTTCAACTCACGATATTTATTAAATTATTATCTCAATTTTAAAATTATCTTTTTATTCCTAATAATTTTTCTTGAATTTATTATTATTTCTTCGCCTTTTTTATTATTTGCTCGTGAACATTTCTTATGAATATTTTGCAAATCCATCTTTCCGATCTACTATGCGCACAGGTTGAAATTTTACAAGAATTATCAATTTATCTCACTATACCTTTTGCCAAAAGCACAGAAAAGAAAAAAATAGAGCTTTAGGGTTCGTAGCATGAAGTTTCTTGAGGTCTTGAAGAGGTATACAATAGGTTTCAAAAAATTTTAGTTGCATGAGAGAAGATCCAAATGGAAACGAAATTCGGACGTAATTCTTAAGGATGTGAAAAGTGGACAAAAAATTGAAATTGTTTTTTTCGGATATTTTGAGTTTCATTTTTCAATTAGAAATGATTATTGTGTGCAAAAGCCCATAGTAAGTATGGTCGATGTGAGTTCCAGCAACTTTAATTGCATTACGAAATTTGGAAAATTCTGCTTCAATCGATCAAGTGGGTCACAATTAAATGCTAAAGTTCATTATGGGTTTTTTTGTAACCTTATCTTTCGGGCTGGAAATTTCCAAAATTTGTTTGCCAATTTTTAACTTTTTACCTCGTCACGTCCGGCATGGGCGTATTTTCAATTTTTTTCGAGAAAATTCTCTGCCAAAAAATTGAAACTTCAACGCAAGGTTGCAAATTTTTCTTCAAATGATCAAATAGGTCACCAATGTGGGTCATTCGTAATTATAGGTGCTGAGGTTCATCCATTTTTATCAAATATTCTCGAGAGCCAGGAAATTTAAGAATTTTCTAGAGGCTCTGAGACGTCCCAAAACCGCTTCCAATCGATTTGAGAGTTTCAAAATTGAGTTTATACCAAATTTAAATTTTGTTCATTGATCAGATCAAAGTTTTTATTTGGCTGGGCGATGCGGTGGGTGATTTAGAAATTTTAAAAGGCACTGGTGTGGGGGTCATTTGGCCTCTGGTGGAACTTGAACAAAATTTATAGTGTATTCGATTTGCCTTTGTACATACAAAGATGATAATTTACCTCTGAGGGACTGAGACCTCATACTTGATGATTTCTAAGTTGAAAATTCCATCGTCACGAGTTTTCAATAATTTTTTTTCTCTTTTGGCATGTAAGTAAGTAGTAAAGGTGTTGAGAGAGAAGTAGGTACTCACCTTGAAATTTTTTCATACTTTTCCAGCCATTTTAATGATCTTAAATTCGACTTTGAAAATTCAAAATCACACTGGAAGACAAAATTTTGGGAAGGGCAGAGAAATTATTTTTTTTCAGTTTTTCAATGTATTCACATCTCTGAGAATTTTTTCCGATTGTTTCGAGTGGTTGAATTTGGTCAAATATTCAATGAACCTAAAAAAAATTGATGAAAAGCAGAAATTTTAAAGAACAAAAATGATTTCTCACTCCAATTTTTTTAATATTTGATCTACATACTTCCATCACTCGAGAAAATCGGAGAAAATTCTGATATGATTTTAAGAGGTGTGAAATACATTGAAGAAGTTGTCCCCAACGACGATTTAAAATTTTTCAAGTGAAATTGAAGGTATTTAGTGTGGTTATAAAAATCGGAAATAATTTCTGAGTATTACCCTTTAATAAGTATCTCTACCTACACGCCAAGCTTGAAAAAAATCGATTAAAAATTCGGGGTGATGGAATTTTTCACTTGTAAATCACATATTTTGGGGCCTCACCTCCTCCCTCCAGGGAAGAGATAAAAATTTGTTCATACGTTTTAGAACTATCTTATATATCAAGACAAATCGAATGATAAAAAAATTTTGATCAAGCTTCCCCAGAGGCCAAATGAACCTCTTACCCTTACCACACCAGAGCCTTTGCTGAAATTCGAGAAATGAATTTCACCGTCTGAAATTTGGGGTTAGACAATAATTTCGATGTAGTGTTGTTTCGACTGAAAATTTTGCTAGAATCAAGACATTTTTAAATTTTTTTAGAAAACAGAATTTAAAAATTGCTAAAATTTTTTCAAAAATTCTCCTCAGTGATCACTGAAAATCATCGAATTGAAAATTTTTTAAAAAAGTGTAAGAAGCACCATGCAAAATTTGATTCATTGAACTTTAAAATCTAAAAAGCAATTAAGGTGAGAGCGTACGTAAAAATATTATTGGTACATGCGATTTTCCGCCAAAAAATTAGAATTTCAACTCAGACTGACAAATTTTTAAAAATTTTGGTTAAATCAATTAAATAGGTCACAAGAATGGATAATTTATGACGATTACAGATGCTCAAGTTCATGTGGGTCCTTTTTATGAACTTATCTCTGTGATAGGCAAATTTTAAAATTTTCTGGAGCATCTGAAACAACATTGAAGTGTTTCCGATTCATTTAAAAAATTAAGAAAAGGATGTCTACCAATTTTCAGCGGTTTACCTCGTCACATGCGCCCTGCGTGTATTTTTAAAAAGGTTTCGAGAAAATTTTTTAGCAAAAAATTTCAGCTCCAACCTAAAGCTACAAATTTTGAAAAATTCGGCTTCATTCAATCAAATAGGTCACCAATATGGGTACTCACGAGGATTATAGACGCTTAAGTTCATATGGGTCCTTTTTGTAAGCTTTAATCCAATACCAGAAAATTCTAAAATTTTGTGCTATTACCGAAAGTTTTCAAAACTGTTTCCAATTGATTCAAAAGGTTGGGAACAGGTATCTACTATTTTTAAGCTATTCGCCTTATTACGTGCGCCCTAGGCGTATTTTAAAATTTTTTTTGAGAGTATTTTCAGTCAAAAATGTCCAACTCCACCTGAAGGTGACAAATTTTGAAAATTTTTTGTTCAATCGATAATATAGATCACAATTATGGATAATTTAACATAATGATAGATGCTGAAATTGCTGAAGTTCATATGGGTCTTCTTTATGAGTTTTTCTTCCAGACTGAAAAATTTTAAAATTGTTTGGAGGATCTCAAATGTCCTGAAACTTTTTCAAATTGATTTAAGAGGTTGAGAAAAAGGTGTCCACTATTTTTTAATTTTTTACCTCGTCACATGCCCCTTAGGCGTATTTTTAAAAAAATGTTGAGAAAATTTTCTACCAGAAAACTCAAACTTTAACTCGAAAGTTACAAATTTTGAAAAATTGTTCTTCAATCGTTCAGTTAGGTCACCAGTACGTATAGTGCACAATTTTAAGTGCTGAACTTCATATTGACAATTTTCATGGGCTTTTCTTCGGGATTAGAAAATTTAAAAAAAATACGGGCTTCGAAACATTTCGAAACCGCAAATTTATCAGATCAATGATAGAGGTGACTTGACCTTTCAAAATAGCACCTTAAATTTAGGTTACCTATATAGAATTTTTTTTATGATGTAATTTTATATTTCGGCTCAAATTTTTATTTAGAGCAGGCATGCTCCTCATTTTTTTAAAAAAAAGACCAAAAATTTTCTCAAAAGTTCTTCCTAATGGTCACTGAAATTCTTCGAAATGAAAATTGTGGAAAAAATTTTGCGAATTTTATTTGATTAAATTTTGAAATCAGAAAAGCAATTTGTAAGCTGAGAGGACTTAAAAACATCACTGTACGTGTTGGAGAAAAAAATTTCTGGGTTTTACCATTTAACAAGTATCTTTGCCTACGCGCGCGCCAAGATTGAAAAAAAATCGATTAAAAATTCGGGGAGATGGAATTTTTTACTTGAAAAATCACATATTTTGGGGCCCCACCCCCGGGGAGAAATAAAAATTTGCTCATACGCTCTAGTTACATCAAGACAAATCGAATGATGAAAAAATTTTGATCAAGCTTCACCAGAGGCCAAAAGACTCTCTTACCCTTACCACACCAGAGCTTTTCGCTATATTTTTGCAAATTTTTCTTCAATTAATCAAATACATAGGTCACCAATATTGTTCATCCGCATTATAGGTGCTGAGGTTCACGGTATCCATTTTTATCGGATATCCTCTGGCGTGCCAGGAAATTTGAGAATTTTCCAGATGTTTTGAGGCATCTCGAAATCGTTTCCGGTCGATTCGAGGTGTTCAAAAAAGGGTATACCAAATTTCAGTTTTGTTAGTTGATGACATCAAAGTTTTTCATTTGTCAGGGTGGTGGGTAAGGGTAATAATATAGAAATTTTAAAAGGCATCGGTGCAGTAAAGGGTCACTTGGCCTCTGGTGGAACTTGATGAAAATTTTTAGCACGTTCGATTTTCCTGAGTAGAAAATAATTTTAGAGTGCATGGACGAACTTTTATCTTACCTTTGAGGGACTGAGACCCCAAACTTGGTGATTTCTAAGTTGAAAATGCCATCATCACGAATTATCAATAAATTCTGGTAAACACACTTTTGGGAAGGGCAGAGAAATGATTTTTTTCTTCAAAGTTTTCCAAAGGACTTCACTAAATCTCTGAGATTTTTTTCAGATTTTGTCAGCTGGTTGACTTTGGTCAAATATTCAACGAACCATGAAAAATTGATGAAGAGCAGAAATTTTAAAGAATAAAACTGATTTCTCATGAATATTTGATCAACGTCCATCACTCGAAAAAATCTGAGAAAATTTTAATAATATTGCAAGAGGTGTGAACTAGGTACATAGGTACTTTGAAATACTTGTCTCCAACGACGCGACGATTTAAAATTTTCAAAATCAAATTCAAGGTCATTAATGTGGTAAGAAGAAGCAGAAAAAATTTCTGTTTTACCATTTAACAAGTACATACTAATTATCTCTACCACCTACGCGCCAAGTTTGAAAAAAATTGATTAAAAATTCGGAGATGGAATTTTTTACTCGTAAATCACATATTTTGGGGCCTCACCCCTCGGGGAGAGATGAAAATTTGCTTCGACCCTCTAGAACTATCTTATATAATCGAATGATAAAACAATTTGATCAAGCTTCACCTCAAAGGTCAACTGACCCTCTTACCCTAACCACTCCAGAGCTTTTGCTAAAATTCGAGAAATGAATTTCACCTTCTGAAATTTAGGATATGGATTTTTGTTATGGAGTAATTTCAATTTAGTTTTGTTTCGAATGAAAATTTTGCTCGACTCAAAATACTTTTTAATTTTTTCAGAAAAGAATAGAAAATTTTTTAAAAAAATTGCAGAAATTTTTTCAAAAATTCTCCTCAATGATCACTGAAAATCATCGAATTGAAAATTTAAAAAAAAATTAAGAAGCACCATGCAAAAATTAATTACTTGATTGAACTTAAAAAATCTGAAGAGCTATTATTAAGGTGAGAGTACGTAAAAACGAAACGGGTACATCGTTCATCAACATTAATACAGGAAAGGCGAGATCTGCAATGTTGCCGATCATATGGATCTCATCTTATTATAAAAATATCGTGAGGATATACAACGACGCAGCGCGCTCTACAGCGCGAAGGGATGAACCAAAACTGTATAAGCTGGACGAAAAAGTGTCAAGATGAGATCCGGGTCAAAATTGGGCATTGCATTGCTGGTGGTATCCTGATACCTAAAAACTTGATATACACGTAAAGAAAGGTGAGATCCGAAACCGGATCTCACCTTTCCAAAACGGATCTCATCTTGCCAATATTTTTGGATTTTGGATCTCACCTTTCCGGTTTATAAATCTATATATATATATATATATATATATATATATATATATATATATATTTATATATTTATATGTTTATGTATAATTTTGTCCGCGATTAAACTCGAAAACTGTGTAGCTCCAGAAGGGGACAATGATCCCAAAAGATAGAATTTTTTACGTAGTTTTGAGATTTTCAAACCGATTTAAAATCGGTCCAGCCGTTTTCGAGATATTGAACTTTTTGTGTTTTTTAGGGGTTGGGGGGTGGGACTTAGCCGAAATTTGAAGCAACCAAGGTAAAAGTTGCATTGCGCTTAAAATTTCGATTTCTCTAAAACTACTGAACCGATTGAGCTGAAATTTTCAGGATTGGCAAAAAAAGGTTTGAGGACCCTACAGAAAAATTTTCAGCCCGATCGGTTGAGGTACACCGTCTCTCGGTAGGCTTAAAATGTGAAAACAGTTTTTTTCAATAGCTTACTGAAACTTGAAGCTCGAATAATTTGAAAACTAGGCATCCTCAAAAAAATCTAATAACTCATTGTCGAAAGCAAATTTAATTCTCTACAACTTGCTATACAGGCGTTTTTCGGGAGGCCCCTCCTTTGGTCAAAAACGGTCCTCAAAGGACGCAAAGGAGGGTCCACTACTCGAAATTCGCATTAAACTCAAAAGATGTGTAGCTCCAGAAGGGGACAATGATCCCAAAAGATAGAATTTTTTACGTAGTTTTGAGATTTTCAAACCGATTTAAAATCGGTTCTGCCGTTTTCGAGATATTGAACTTTTTGTGTTTTTTAGGGGTTGGAGGTGGGACTTAGCCGAAATTTGAAGCAACCAAGGTAAAAGTTGCATTGCGCTTAAAATTTCGATTTCTCTAAAACTACTGAACCGATTGAGCTGAAATTTTCAGGATTGGCAAAGAAAGGTTTGAGGACCCTACAGAAAAATTTTCAGCCCGATCGGTTGAGGTACACCGTCTCTCGGTAGGCTTAAACGCATTCTGGCATTAAAAAGTTTGTAAAAAAAACTTTGTAAAAGGGCATAAACTGATGATTTTTGGGTCGCTGATTCCGAATTAGTTCTTTGTTTTTCGATTTGAATCCTCTACAGTTCCTAAGTCGTCCCTCGGTAGGCTTAAAATTTGTGAACTGCCGTTTTTTTAATTTCTTAATGCAAGCTTGAAACGTAAATAATTTGAATATTAGCATTAAAAAGTTTGTAAAACGGCGCAGTTTGATATTTTTTGGGTCGCTGATTTCGAATTTGGTATTTTTTTAAAACTTATTTTATTTCGATTTGAGCCCCTTCCCTGGATACCCTAGTGTACATGGGTGCCTAGGAGTCCGAAATTTCAAGTTTGGTACTCTTCAATAGACTCAATATTTGTGAATAGTTGAACGAAAATAAATTTAATTTTCTACACCGACGTTTGTGGAAAAGTCGGTTACCTTACGCAGAATGCGTAAGGTTTTTGAAGTTATAAATTTCTTAAATTAGGCAAGCAATTGCCTAATTCATGCAATAGGCAAAATTTTTGCCTATTTCATGAATTCGGCTATTACATGGATTAGTCGTAACATATACAGGGAGTGGTGACCAATCTTTGAGAATTTTTTCAGATTTTTTTTGCACTGCCTTCTAGCCAAAATTCCACTTTGAAACTTTAAAATCGCCATAATTCTGAAACTAAAAGATCTGCTATTTTTTCTTTTTGGCACAAATATAGTGCTACTATGGTACAATATTATTGTACCATAGTAGCACTATATTTGAGCCAAAAAGAAAAAAGGTGGAATTTCGGCTAGAAGGCAGTGCAAAAAAAATCTGAAAAAATTCTCAAAAATTGGTCACCACTTCCTGTACAGGTATATCTGCCACCATGACACATCTGCCACGTTGACACACCCTTCATAACTTTTTTTCTATAAGCGTTCCTGGCGTGAAAAAAATTTACAAAACGTAAAATGATATGACCCATCATATATCTATCATTCGCAGAGATCCATGGAAAACTTTTGAAAAGAAAAAATATTTTATGAAAAAAATGAAAATTTTTTCACCAAAGTAGATTTTTTTCAATTTTAATTTTTGCATTGGAGAGGCCCAATGAGAAATAAAATAAAAATGTTTATATCTCGTTGGAATCGTCATTCAATTGCGCATCTTTTGGCATAAAAGAGAGTTAAAAATGAAGTCTTGGTAGGTTGGTAATACTGCTTTGAAAAAAATTCGACTGTGTTGCCACCTTGACACAAATTGATAATTGCCACAATGACACAGTATAAAAATTGCGACAATGATGCAAATTTTGATCTTTCATCCATTTTCGTATAAAAATGTTTGTTTCTAGCTTGATTCACATTTTTATAGTGAAAAAATCAACCAAAACCTCAATGAAGGATTCGTATCACCAAAAATAACTGTGTGGCACTGTGTCATGGTGAACACTTTGAATTTTTGTTTGTGTCATAGTGGCAACTATAAAACCAATGTATTTTAAATCTGTGTCAACGTGACAACAGCTTGTGTCATGGTGGCCTATGGTGTTGCCACCATGACACAGAAATTTTTATTTTTTATTTTTGTCATATCTTCAACGTTTATGAAGCAAAATGTCTGAAAATTTTATCCAATAAACCTTATGTATAGATCTATCGAATGGCGCAAAGAAATCAAAAATTCATCAAAAATTACCAAAGTTATGGCCAAAACAAAAAATTTTGTGTCATGGTGGCAGATATTACTGTATACACCACACAAATTTCAGAATTTTTGGTCCATTAGGTTCGGAGATACGATTTTTTGACGAAAATTCGCTATTTTGGGGGTGGGGGTAAAGGGGGTGAGTTGAGGAGTGGAAAAAATTTCCTTCATTATTTGGGGTCCTTAACAATGTCTGATAGTTAGTTTCAAAAAGTAGCTCTTATTCCGATTCGCCTATCTTATCCGGGGTACCCTTTGGTTAATGCCCGAGCAGGGTGTCTAATAGTCATAGGTAATGAGTCAGTTCTTTTGCAAAGAGGTCAGTATGCGGTATTTTTGACTAATTTACTCAGCAGGTCAGCATTTTTTTCAAAAATTCCAAAAAAAAATTAGTTTTTGATTGCCGTTTTTTCAACTAAAAAATTTTCAAAATGATTGTATGAAACTTCTTTTTCAACCTAAACAATTATTACCTATTTTCAGTGAAAAAAAATTATTTTTGTACCGGGCTCTAATTTTTTTTAATTATTAAGGAGGCATCATTTTTTTTTTACTACAAAAACATGAAAAAACGTATTTTCTGGCCATTAAGTAAATACTCAATTTTTTCAAAGCATTGACCTCGTTTCACTCGGGCATAAGTAGCTACGTGCCATTGCGAAAGAAGGCTCCTGTTATTCCGAAACTTCTTTTATTACTCCATGTCTTCGTCCTCATTACAGGGTTGCGAGAACGGAAACGGAACGGAACGGAACGGAACGGAACGGTAACGGAACGGAACGGAACGGTAACGGAACGGAACGGTAACGGAACGGAAAAAATATTTTTGGAACGGAACGGTAATAAAACGGAACGGAACGGAACGGAACGGAACGGTAACGGAACGGAACGTGATCCGTTCTTGCAACCCTGCTTGGACAAAACAGATTTAATATTAATAATAATAAATCTTCAATCATATATTGTTGGCGAAAATTGACAATTATCATAAAAACAGAAATTTGGCACCGGAAAAGGACACTGGAACTGCCAAAACCAGGGTTGCGAGAACGGGAACGGAACAAAATAACGGAACGGAACGGATAAAATTGCCATTTTAAAACGGAACGGAACGGTAATGAAACGGAAAAGTTTTTAGACCGGAACGGAACGGAAAAATTATTTTTGGAACGGAACGGAACGGTAACGGAACGGAAAAATTATTTTTTAGAACAGAACGGAACGGTAACGGAACGGAACGCGATCCGTTCTCGCAACCCTGAGTCCTCAATTTGTACTCTCCCAAAAAAAAGCTTCCAACGTCACTCTTTGCGAATATGTTCTCCCGCCTCTCGCCCTAAAATGGAACTGTGATAGGATTAAAATACAAAAAAATAGCATTTTGGACATTAAAAATCTAATTTTTCAAAGCTTTACCTATTCTCGTTTCGCCCGGGTATAAATTAATTCACAATTATATAAATTATTTAAGGCGACAGTGTCAAAAAACGTTGCCTCTCTTACTTCTTCCTCACAAAATTTTTCTGGCATTTCAACTCCTTGTACCCACTTTGCAGTTTGCAATCTTCTAAAAAAATCTCTCGATACCATCAACCTGGGGCTCTGCCTCCCACCCGTCCATATCTCTAAATCCGGCTATCCTATGCCCAAGAATCATGAAACCTCTCGACATCAGCAATAATCTTTTATTAAGGTAAGCTATCAAAAAAGGTATCGATTTCTCGACGGACACACGTTTAATCATCTGTATAGATCGTTGGATTTGTGAAGGTCGTTCAACACCAAAATGGCGCATCTTCGTTTAGCTTCGTTTTGCTTCTCAGCCGAAGCGACGTATTTTTTGCCTCGCACGGTGTAATGCACCGTGTACGATGTAAAATGGGATAATCCTTTGCGTTCGGTTTCGATAAGTACGGCTTTGTTTTTGAAAAAATAATTCACCAGATCGACGGGATGGCGACGATTCAATCTGTACCCGAAGTCGTATTCGCGTTTGGGTATTTCCTCTTGTAGCTCGTGATGCAGCTCGGGATGTAACGTCATCAGCACTTTTTTGGCGCATAAACGTTTCGCCTCGTCTCGGGTATGAGAAACGGCGGTAAACTTTCTACCCATCACCGTGTATGTGACCTTTTGTTTGCGGAACGGCGTGTTACAGATGAATTCGCATTCTATTTGTAATCCGTTTTTACCATACAATTCGCATAATAATTGCACCGGGTGTTTTCGCATATTAACGTCGGTTTTCGATTTGCCACCGGCGGTCGCCGACGAATTTTCTGTATGCTGGTAACATTCCGGGATATATTTTCGACCTGGATCTATTTTAAAGGTTTGTTTTTTCAATAGATTCGAGTAATTGTACGATTCCGGTTTGACGTCGTTTCTGAGCTCGTCACCGTTCATGAAAGATCTCGGTTGACGTTTCGGTTTGGCTAATTCGGCAGCTTTGTAGTGCGTACAACTATCGCACAATTCGTAGTATGAGGGTTCGCCGCTTCGATTGCGCGTACAATTGGCACGTTGGAGTTGGACACGTCGTGAAATCGAATTCGAGTTGTTCAAGTTTTGAGCATATTTGTATTCGAGATGGTCTTTGGGTTTCGGGTCGTTTCGAAGATCATGCTTGAGGTCGCAGCTTTCGCGATTCTTGAACACCAGTGTTTTTTGCTGGCCTCGATGCAGACTGTAATTTTGAAAGAATTTAAAAGCGTGGTCGAACGTTCGACGTTGAGATCTGCAACGCCAAGGTAGCTGGGCGTTGGCCACAGATGGTGATTCCGGCCCCCTTAGCAGGGGGGTTTTGGTGGTCAGTGTGGTCGACACGCAATACGGTTCGAAGTTCTGGTTCTTTGGTAGGTACCATAAACGTACCAGGACGTTGTTATGGTCGATGGATATCTGTAACGGATGCCAAGGCTGGAACCACGAATTATTAAAATAATACTGCTCGTTGACCAGTTTCTGATTCGAATGATAGTAGTAGTACATCGAGAACCAATGATCGATCGCTCGCTTGACCTGCGCCGATTTGGTATGATCGACGACCTTCGAAGCACCTCGAAACGTCACCAACAAGTTATGGTTTCCTCGCCGTTGCTGGGATTTAAAAAACGCCGAAAAATTCACCAGTTTGTCGATAATATCCGAAGGGTAGAATGTGAGCGTTTTCGGAGGCGGAGTGAAGGATACGGTTTCTTGGTCGGTATTGTCCTTGATTGATCGATCAGTGACATCCTCCTTAGCTTCCATAATTTAGATTCTTAATTTTTAAAACGTTATCAAATATACTCAAACTTCGACAACGCTTGCGCTAATGATGCTCCGAAGCCCTCGTAACCATTTACCTAATTCCATGGAAATTTTATCGTTATTATCACCTTGTTCGTGGCCGCCACCCTCGAGATATATCGGTATGCCTAAGTATAAGGATACGGTTTATCATGCGTGAAGTGAGAAATATTCCGAGTCATTTAGAATAAGTGCGATAAAAAATATACGCGAGCGAGAACTCTTGAAGCGCGAGCTTTTTGAAACCATTAGAGTAAGAATTTTAATAGCGAGATAACATTAACGAACTTCGGTCGGAAAGAAGTTTAATAAAATACGACTGTACGGGGTTTGCACGATTTCCAAAACTAAGAGCTGAACACAGCGTGATAGGTATATACCTATTACCTACTTACGCCAATTCCGATATAGTGAGTGGTTCTACCTGAAGTTGAAAGTTGCAAAGGCTAAGGATATTTTTTTTTTTGAAAATGAAATGCGAATCTACTTAGAAAGAGTTTTTGTTGTGTTTTTAAGAACGGTGGATTTACAGAGAAATCAATTTTGCGTCCTATTGAATGTAGATATATTTGAAATTGAAAGTGTAGGTACCTATTAAAATTTTTAGGGACAGCTGTCCCATTGCTATCATATTTTTTCTATGAACTAAAAATATCTCATGTCTGTCAGGTTTTTTAATGAAATTTATTAAAAAATTTTTATGAACAACAAATGAGGAGTTTCGTTTCAAAACGCAACAAAAAATTTGTTTCGAATCAAAACGCAACATCTTTTTTTGCCCCCCTCCCCTCCAACCCACCTTGAGGTACAAGTGCGAAATGACCCCAAAACGTGTAGCTGGGGTCCTAAGCTTTCCAATGAGACCGCTCCGAGCCAAAACCCCCCACCCAATTTTGAATGACAGTTTTTTTGCAATTTCCCAAAAATCAGGTCTTCGGAGATGTTGCGTTTTGGAACGAAACTCCTCAAATACATTTATACCTAATTAGGCAAATTAAATTTTTTATTGAAAATTATGAAAATGAAAGATTGTAAATTTTCAATGAGTGAATATAAGAAAAATTTCTTCATACCACCCTTAATTGCAAAAAAATTGGTTGTTGAGGTTCCTCTTTGATTTTACCCCTTGTGAGGATCCAAAATCCACATTGACTCATCACCAATTTTTGACATCAAAAAAGGTAGTTTTTATGTCCAAACTCTTATTTTCTTGTTGGGGTTTTCTTAAAATCGGTACCATTTGACAAATCAGTTTTTTTTTCTTTTTTGTGAATTACTGTTTTAAGGAAGAACTTTTAAATCTGAGATTTAAAAAAATCATGTATTGATAAAAGGAAAAGATGAATTATTGACAATTTTTTTTTTCTTTAGTAGGCACATAGCAATTTTTAATTTTTTTTTTATCTGAAACTGTAAATTTTTGAAGGAAAATGTGATAATTTTTACAACCAGAGTTTTAGACTTGGATACGATTTTGTCATTTAAAAAAAAAAAAATTGCTCCTTCCCTCATGTTACTCAAGTCTTGAGAAGTTCTATTTTTGGCAAAAGAAAATTTCGTGCTATTAAGCATGTGTTGGATTTTGAAAAATTTTCAACTCCAAAAATTTTTAGGATGCAAACTGTTTTCAAAATCTGGAATTTTCTATGTATACATCTTGAATCAATTTAAGCTTGAAAATTCATAAAGAACCCGTTTTTTGATTCCAGAAGTTTCTAAAATAGGTATCATAAAATTTATTTAAAAATAAAGAGTATAGTTTTAAAAATCAGTGGATAGAAATTTTGGCTCCTTCCAATTTTACTCCCCCCCCCCCCCATCAGAAATTTAAACAATCGCGGATTTTTTCGACAAAAGAAATTCAAAGGTAAAAATATTCTGGCCTTCATACCCGTTTTTTGATTCCAGAAGTTTCTAAAATAGGTATCATAAAATTTATTTAAAAATAAAGAGTAGTTTTAAAAATCAGTGGATAGAAATTTTGGCTTCTTCCAATTTTACTTGTCCACACACCCAATCCCCCCCCCCCCCCCCGAATCAAAAATTTAAACAATCGCGGATTTTTTCGACAAAATAAATTCAAAGGTAAAAATATTCTGGCCTCCATCTTTGATAGTACTCAACTGAAAAATAAAGTCTAAAAATCACTGAAACAGATGAAGATGAAAAAATTTGTGGATTTTTCTCTCATTTCCTCTGCTTACCCGACTATTTCAATGGAAGAGACAGAAATTTTGAAAATGATAAAATGATTAAAATTGCCTAAATAAGAAACCAAGTGGCAAACATTTTGGCCTGTTTCCTCATTACTTTGCTTTCTCCCAAACAGTTTTTGAAATTTAAAAAAAAAATGAGAAAGGTACCTACACAATATACACTAAATTTAAATACCTTTAATACCTCCAGTGATACGCGATCTCTATCCCTCCGTCGCGTCACCCATCCCAAATAAACCTTTTAACGATCCTTTTTTTTTGCCACATTCCTTCGACATCCGGTTAGGTACTTCACATCCCCAAATTGACTGCTTTCTCTTTTCCTTTGTCTTTCCACCCTCTTTTGAACATATCTCATTTAAAACGGCGATACATCGAAGACGATCGATGTATTGAGCGTGACGATCTAATCAACAATAAAGAACCCTTTTCGAACACGTTTCTCGTTTTTTTTTTATTTATAAGTGGATACGTCCAAATATGTATAAGTATTTATGTACCTCGGTGAAAAATGGATATTTAATTAGAAGTGCTCGAAACCAATTCTAAAATCAATTTTTCAACCTTGGAAACGCTATTGAAAAAAGTTTGACAAATTGAGTACCTATTATGATTTTTTTGTTGAACTTTGGGAAACTTTGAAAAACTTTTGGAAAATGACTTTCCATTTTTCTAAACTCCTCTGACATTTTGGTATTTTGTTCGGATTTAAAAAACTTTTTAAAAGTTATTTAAATCGACCTTGACATTTTTTCTGATTTAATTCAATTAAAATTAGGTACTAAAATAAAAAATAAAAAAAAATACTAAAATAAAAAATCAATCTTAAATAAAATAAATCTTTGATTCTTGAAATCAAATTAATCCGTCGCTTTTATCGGGGTGTTGTTGCTCATAATGGTTGCTCTTTTGAAAACCTCGCTGTAAACATAGCAGATACAGTATATTGACGAAGTGGTATACTTTCGTGAATGATTTCCGCTGAAATTTTTTTCGAATGACTGTTCATGAAATATTGTCTGAAAATATTTTGTGACAAAGATCTTGGATTTCTTTCTCATTTTTACTCCTTCTTCTCCTCGAAGAATTCAAACATTTGAAAAAATATAGCGAAATTGTCTAAAAAGTAAAAATTAAGTTTAAAATTTCAGTAATAAATATTTTGGCGACTAATCTTTCTCTTCTACCTTCCTATATCTTGAAAGTGAATATCTACTCTCCGTTAATAATTTCAAATGATTTTTTTCAAATAACTAAGAGTTTAATGAACCAAATTAAATTAAGGGAAATTTTTTGAAATTCTTCTGTAGATAAGTAGAGAAAATATCAACTTACCATTAGTTTTATTTTGAATTTTTTGACAAATCATTTAAAAAATTTAAAACACCGTTTGGGCAATCACAATCGATTTTCACATAACTTGAAGGCTCTAGTCATAATTTTTGGATATAGTTCAATTTGATTTGCGTAACATTTTTCATTTTTGAAGTTTGAATTTTCTCTCAAATTCTTATAAATTCAAGTACTTACTTTGAAAATTTCACAAGTATGATGAAAAGAGGAAAACATCAACCTTTGTCTTTTAATCTCTTCAAATTTCAATTTAGTCCCCTCGTTTGGCTCGAAAAAAAATCAATCTGATACCATATTTGGGATATTATGCAATATTCTCACTCGTTGAAATTGAAGTGGTATCGTACTTCAATTTCTTAACCCTTTTCGCACAAGGACGTAATCATTTTATAGACGAATCTGTTCAATGCAATCGAGTATATGGTTCTAAAAACGATCAAATTGGATTAATTTTATAATTTCATGTGCTGCGTATACCCACACAGATGGTGCAACTTGTCGAATTTTCCATTGACGGGGGTTTCTTGATATAAATAGTTAAATGAGATAGAACACGTTGGATGAAAATGAGATAACCTTTCAGTCATGTGGTTTGGCAGTTTATAATATCGATCAAAACAATTTAGCAGCCAACCGCATGTTTACCTATCTATCGACTGTATCGTTTATTCGCGAGAAGCTCAAGTTTCAAATCTTATACTTAATGTTGATGTCTCATGGCTGAAACTTCCGCGAGTCGTATTATTTACCTACGTATTCGAGTGGTTATTTTTATTCAAATGTTGCTTCAAGTCTGAAATCATAAGTTTGCAATGTGTACGAGGAAGTTGGATCTTCTCTATGTATTTTGAAAAATTCATTCGATATTTTTTTCTTATGCATATTGATCCAGTGAGCAGTCAAGATAGAATAAAAACTAGAAACAAAAACCGCCGGACGTATTTACTTATTCACCAGAAAGTTGTTAACTGCGAAAAATTTCACGAGAGATTCATTCAGCAGAAGAGGCCTCATTCCTCCCGAACCCTCCTTTCTATCGTCATTGCTCCATATCGACGATTGAAATTGAATGATTTAGAAGGTTTATTTGAATATGTAAATTTTTACGAATTTCTCGCGTATGTTGAAAATTACGTTGGTAAGGTATAACGAAATAAGCACCTAAGGCGTAGGATTTTCATTCCTGATATTTGAATTTTTCCAACTGGTGTTCGTATGATTTGAACGATTTTTAGTAGACATTTTTTTTATTTCCAATTAAGTTATGTGTAGTTAATGATGTGTCTATGGAAAAATTTTAACAGATATGACGCTTTTATATAGGTATTCGGTAATTAGGTATCTAATACCTGTATGTTCCTCTGAAATATGCCAAGCTAGTACTTGGAAAACCTAAATGACAATTTTTCATCTCCAATTTCTTATTACCTACTAGGAAAACGAACGATGAAAGAATTTCAGCATGAATTCAAAATAAGCGAATTCATTTCAAATTTACCGCCAAAAATAGTTGGAATTCTTTCGAGATAACGTTGATTGAAATGATGAAAGTTGTTGAATAACTTGAGTTAGTTTACTTCACAGTTTCTAGGTTTTTTTTTCACCACCTACATAACCGAAAAAATTTAATTTGTTCTATGACAAACACATACTAAGCTGGTGTAACTTTCGTTCAAGATTTAAGAGATAGGCTGGTATCTAATTTTTTTTAGAAGAGAGTAAAGAAAAGAAAAGTAAATTCTACGTTTTTTCACGTCTGGGTATTTCATTACCGGGTATGTAACTTGTGCTTTTTCAACTTTACGCATCGGTGTGCATAAATTTGCCTAATTTCTCGCAAATAGATTTACATTTACTTACTTGGGTAGGTATTTCAATCTGTTTATGAAAGTGTATTTTATTTCAAAAGTAGACGTATTTATTCAATCTGATATTTTTAAAAGTAAAAATTGTTTTTATTAAGTAACTAGGTAGCTAATTGATGAGGTCAATTGTAAGTCGTTAATTTTTTAAAATGGTTCGTTGAAATCTCATTATGTATTCGTGGAATCGATGCATGTTTAATGCTGATTTGGTACTGCTTTTTTTCTACCAGAATTAATTTTATTGAAAAAAAAAATTTAAAACTTGAAAATTATGTCATGGAAATCCATCAAAATTTCAAAAATATTATCAAGCTTTAAAAACGTAGTTTTTTTTAGACAGCATAACTTCTTGTGAACTTCTCCTTTGATTAAACAAAGACCCTAATTTTTAGAAACATTATATGGTAGGACTCCATGTAAAAAAATTTTTATAAAGTCAAGCTAAAATATCAATTTTTGACGAATTTTTGACAATTTAAAAATCGAGATTTTTAGCGAATACGCGATATTTTGAGAAAAATTAAATTCTTTCGACTAGTTTAACGAAAAAAATTCATTTTGGCTCAATTCCCAGAAAATGATGAATTATAAATAATTGATTAAAAGCTTCAAAATGTTTAAAAATATTCAAATTTCAGGGGAAAATTCTTGAACTTGAAATAAGTGGTATTTAAAATCATTTTATTGGTTTGAATTTGGGTACTGCATGCCTATAACAAAATTCATATGCATAATATCACGGAAGTGCGAGTTGATTAACACCTATTTACTTCTAAGTAATGAAAAATTTTTTTTTTTGTATCAAAATTTCTAGTTTATCTCAATTATTTTCCTGAGTTATTTTTGCAGCCAATTTTTCATTAAATTCAATACTTTTACGCGAGCATTTTTCAGTTGTGGGGGATCCGTATCTGAATGAATTAAATCGGAACAGTGTGAAGTGCCTGAAAAGAATGCATTCCAAAGATAACTTTTTTCTAACGAATGAAAAGTAGAAAATAATAATCTTAGGTATTCATTTCATACCATTGATAAAAACTTCATACAACACGCCATCTTTTTTCTGGTACAAGCCAGTTGCATACCAAGGATCGAGAGATCCGTGAGTAAATACAATATTACCAATGTTGATATCTAATCCGCCGTACAATAAATTTGTCTGCTTGACCTTTTCACTCAACTCCTTGGTACCAAAACTGAGAATCATTAATTGCTTTTCAATTAATAAATGAGCATTTTATTAATTACTTAGCAAAATATAGAAATGATCAGTGTTGTGAAACTGGAATTGGAACTTAAATTAGAACTAAAATGTTGAGAACTGAAATCTGAAATCCGGACCTGGAACTAAAATGAATTTCAGTTCTATACCAGCTCCAGCATTTGCTGTTTTTCTCTTTTTTTTTTTACTTTTTTTCAACAGTTTCTGGTTTCATTGTTTTATTGTTTCAGTCTTTCAGTCTTTATTTTCGTTAAAGAATTACCAAGATTTAAAATTACGGAAAATTTAGGTCAAGAAAATAATACAGAAAAATATTTCAGAACTGGTATTCAGAACTGGAACTGGAATTGAAAACTGGAACTAAACAATTTTGGTAACTGGAACTGGAACTAAGAAATTTTGAAAATTGGAGCTGGAATTGAAACTGGAACTAATATCATTTCAGTTTCACAACACTGGAAATGATCTAACACGAATGAATCTACCTACTTACTTGGGACCATAAAATTTTCCGCATTTCTTTTTGACTTCAGTTTCAATTGGAATCATTTGACTTAAAGCGAATAATGTGCTTTTTTTGTAATAGCTTGAAAAATGGCCAAATTCCGAACATTCTTGATAGTTCCATAACCCTAATTAAATACGTTTAATTGTTAATATAGGTACCTAGTACCTACCTAGTAGGAAAATGTGTTTGAGATTCAATTGTTAAAGATATACATAAATATTTTTACCTGCATCCAAATCGGAAGAATAGTCCTCATAGCTTTTTAGGTATATTGCATACCTTTTTCTGAGTTCATTGAAGACTTGAAGCTAAAAACAAAAAATATGGGTAGAAATATTAATGAAAGCATTCTTACTTGCAAAAATTACTCAATTATTCAAACAAATTTCGACATCTAAAATCTACCGATTACAATTACCTTTGTGAGATTATTGTTCATCACAAGTTCGCAAACATTAGCAATATTAATCGGTGTAGTGGGATCGTTACCTTGGACTGCTGAAGACAAAATGGCAACCATATCATTGTGTAAAACAGTTGCGAGGTTGGCAGTATTTTTAATATTATCATCACATAAACTATTAATGTTGACAAACATGCGACCCAAAAACAAGAAAATGTTGACAAAAGATTTCATATGGGTTGTAATCTTTGCACAGAAAAGAAATGTATTACCTACTTCAACATTGGCAAAATATTTTGTAAACTTTCGGTGCTATTAATGAGACGGGCAATTTCTTCGGTGACCTGGGTAATACTCTCAACACATTTTTGATCGTAGGAGTTTAACGATTCGTCAACAATCTGGTGATACTCTGGAAGAATGGAATAATTTGACAAAGGGGAAATTTGAAACGATATTTTCTTTGCCAATAGGTACTAAACTTACTGTATTTATCTATAGTTGCTAAAATTGGTGCGCTTGAGACCAGTGCACCGTGAATCAAATGCGGATATTTAAGTCGAGCCCATGTAGTTAGCATGCCTCCATAAGAGCAGCCAATTACAATCCATTTTGTTTCTTTTGGCAGCTTGAACGTTTCAGTTGCACCTTTGATGAAATTTGCAATATCTGCTACAGCTTGTCTACTATTCAAGTAATGTTTATCTTCTCTGCAAAAAAAAAAAGGTTATAGATTCAAAATTACTATTGATATCCAAATTTACTCGAGTATGTAACCGAAAAACTGTTATTTGGTATTCAAATTACTTTGTTGGCCAACTTCTGCCATAGAAACGATGTTCTATCGAGAAAATTGCTGCTTTTAGTTCTTTTGCATATAATTCAAGCACTGGATCGCCATCCAATTCTCCATCATCATATTCTACTAACCATGCACCATTCGACACCAATATTGCTGCTCCGTCTTCTTTAAAGTATTTTTGGGAGATCCAATAACGCTATAGGTAGTACATACATCAAAGTTTTAAGTGTACCAAAATGGATTGTACAGTATGACACAAAAGTCTTGTCCACGAAAAACACTTCATGATATCTCGAAACTGAAAAGAGATATCGGGATGATTCAAACGGCAATATGTTCCTGGAGACAAGGACATTGAAGATTGATAGTCAAATTTTCAGTTCTACCTACAGGGTGTCCACAAATTGAGAAACCGGTTTTGGTTAAAAAATGGGGGTCTGGGTTTTTTTATGGATTTGAAGTCTACACACTGAGACGATTAAAATGTGATAATTTTTTTTCGAAACCGGTTCGAAAATTTGCAACCGGTTGTCAAAAATATTCCAAAAATCGAGATTAGAAAAAATTTTCCAAATGAATTTTTTAGAGCTTTCAAGTCAAACATTATCAGTGAACTCATTTTTTGAAATTTCAACAACAAAAAAAGATATGAAATTTTTTTAGATTTTTAACGGTGCGGTGTTCAACATTCATTTGAAAAAAAAATTTCATATCTTTTTTTGTTGTTGGAATTGTCAAGTTGCCGAGAGTGAACCGATTCAAAAAAACTTATCCTTATTTTCCAACGGCACTTTGGGTGCTCGGCTCGGTTCGGTCACTTTCGTGTGACTTGCGTTTTTTACGTGATTACGTGAGCCTGTTTTACGGATGATTTTTTTTCAAAGTCCACATTCCGACATTTTTTTTAACTTCAAAATTTTTCTTGACGAGGTCTGAAGTCTGAATTTTTTTTTCAACTTTTAAATAATATTTATTTTTCTTGACGAGGTCTAATTTTTTTACGATTTTTTTTTTCAATTTCAAAAATTAAAATTTTTTTGACGTGGTTGATTTTTTTCCTTCTTCTAAATACTTTTCCAAACTTCAATTGAAAAGGGACTGAAGTGTAACTTTGTTTACAAAACAATAAAGTCTCTTTTCTCATACAGTATACAGTTTTTTGACTCATACCCTTTGTACGAATTATGCTTCAGTTGAAAAAAAAATTCGTAAACATTTAAACTTCGTCAAGAAATCTTATTTAGAAGTTGAAAAAAAATTCAGACCTCGCTCGTCAAGAAAAATTTTGAAGTTGAAAAAAAAATCAACCACGTCCAAGGAATATAAAAATACTACGTATATTAGGTAGCCCGAATCGTTGTTGTACACACTCGCGTGAGTGAGGAGTGCAGGGTGTTGACGTCATTGGTAGCCAGCGGTAGCCCGTAACAACAAAACAACTACAAGCACACACAAACGGTGGTGTTGACCAACACCACCTCAACATAAAGCCAGGACACCTGATAAGAATGCTGAGGTGCCAATTCGAAAGTAGGCCTAATTTTCTATTGTGTTTTATGGAAAAAAGCTCGTTTTTCTTAGTTTTTCGGCAATAACTTGAAAACTTGAGTGGACACATGGGTGTTTGAGACATGAAATTTAATCTACTTTTTCTCCTCTACAACCTCGTTTTTGTTTCAAAATTCTAGCATACACCAGTCCAGCGGTATCGAAGTTCAAAGTTCGAAAAAATCGCTAAAATCGTATTTTCCAAATTTCAAATTGAAATAGCGCAAAATTTTGAGTGAGCACATAGGTGTTTGAGATATGAAAAATGATCTACTTTTCACGCTCTACACGCTGGTTTTTTCCCTGCAACTCTAGCACCTACCAATCGAAAGTTATGAAAGCTCAAAAGTTCGAACTTTCATAACTTTTGATTGGTTGGTGCTAGAGTTGCGGGGAAAAAACCAGCTTGTAGAGCATGAAAAGTAGATCATTTTCCATATCTCAAACACGTATGAGCTCACTCAAATTTTTCTGTAATTAATGATTAAAGTAAGCAATCGCGAGTAATTTAAATCACCGGACCACTCGCGATGTTGCCAAACGTTACTGTGTCCCGGCTTTATGTTGAGGTGGTGTTGTGTTGACAAACATAAGCAGCGATGTCCGCGCATACTTTGTGGGATCAATGGCAAAATTAAATGGCAAGCTACCAATGACGTCACAATTCACTCACACTAGCACACAACTCGCTGATTTGGGCTACCTAATATACGTAGTATTTTTATATTCCTTGACCACGTCGAAAAAATTTTGATTTTTGAAGTTGAAAAAAAATTGTAAAAAATTTAGACCTCGTCAAGAAAAATTTTGAAGTTGAAAAAAAAAACGTCGGAATGTGGACTTCGAAAAAAAATCATCCGTAAAACAGGCTCACATAATCACGTAAAAAACGCAAGTCGCACAAAAGTGACCGAACCGAGCCGAGCACCCAAAGTGCCGTTGGAAAATAAGGATAAGTTTCAAAAAATGAGTTCACTGACCATGTTTGGCTTACAAAGCTCTACAAATTTCATTTGGAAAATTTTTTCTAATCTCGAATTTTGGAGTATTTTTGACAACCGGTTGTAAATTTTCGAACCGGTTTCGAAAAAAAACTATCACATTTTAATCGTCTCAGTGTGTAGACTTCAAATTCATAAAAAACCCAGGCCCCCATTTTTTAACCAAAACCGGTTTCTCAATTTGTGGACACCCTGTAGGTAGAACTGAAAATTTGATTATCAATCTTCAATGTCCTTGTCTCCAGGAACATATTGCCGTTTGAATCATCGCGATATTTCTTTTCAGTTTCGAGATATCATGAAGTGTTTTTCGTGGACAAGACTTTTGTGCCATACTGTATATTATTAGATGATTGGAACCAAAAAATGATAGGTAGATACTTTTTGAATAAGTGGACAAGGCGTGGTAAACATTTTTTTTATCTGAAGATTCAGTGATGGAAGGTGATTGAATTGAATTTAATTAACAAAAAGCGACAGCCCCTAGATATAAATTTTTTTAACTCCACTGAGGGAATTTAAAATTTGAATAAGTGTGTGTAAAATCTGAACTAACTGCTTTTATGTAGCTATGATTTGGCGCCAAAAAGGTTTGAATCTTTTTTTTTTTTCATATTCAGATTTTCCTGCGACTTTTTTCAACTTCAGATTCTTGAAAATTTTTCAAAAAATTTTCCAGGCTTGAATTTCCTCAAAAAATTGTAAATTCAGCGACCTTTCTTTTCAACTTGAAAACACTCAACAGAAAATTGACATTTCAACTTGGAATAATTTCTAAAAAAATACGTGGAAAAATTGGAAAAAATGCTGAAAAGAATTCTATATAGATAAGTAGACATACCTGATTCCATTTCCGATCGTCTGCTGGATTGAAGTGATTTAATTTTTGTGCGAAAAAGTGAGGTTTCCAAACTGTTGCATTGGGAGATTCAGGTCTGGAATCGGATTCATTTCCTGGGCTCCGCTTCAATCTTTGGCCAAGAAATGCAGCCCAGGAAATCCCAACATTTAAAACTAATAACAATAAAATCGCTTCTTTCATGATATTAATGCGCGATTTTTAAAAAATGATTTTTCATATAGCTTTTGATTCTATTTTTTTTTTTTTTGCTGTCTTTCTCAAGTTTCATTAACACCATAAGTTCTATACCTACTGCAATAATATGAAACATTTTATTATATTTGTGTAAAATATAATCAGCCTTGCTATTACTATTGCCTCAGTGTTTGACATCCTGTTGAACGAAATTTTAAGATAATGTAATGTGATTGGCATTATATCGCTGTTTTGTCAATTTCACATTATCATCTTTCCTACTTTTTTGTTAAATTTTTAAGAGTATAAAAAACAATTTTTACTGATAACTTGTCCAACGTCTCAAGCATGATTTCCTGCAGCAATTGGATTGCTCTAATATCAAAACAAATATTTTGTGAATTACAAAGGGTATAATAAATTTGGCTCCCCAGCCCTTTGGTCGCCTTATCACCTCAAGAGGTATATCATAAGTAAAAAAAACTTTTTTTTTAAATAATCAAAATAATTAAAATTTATTATTCGGGTATTAAAATTTTAAGGAGTTCTTAAACATTATGTATTTTGTGATTTATTTTTGCAACCAATCTTTCATCATATTCAATACTTTTACACGAGCAGCTTTTAATTGTGGGGGATCCGAATCTGAATAGGATAAATCAGAGCAGTGTGAAGTACCTAAAATAAATATGTAATTCAAGAATAATTTTTTTAAAATGGGTAAATGACGAGTTGAGAAAGTAATCTCAAACATTCTTACCATTAATGAAAATTGTTTCGTACAAAGCACCTTCTTTCTTCTGGTACAGGCCAGCTGTATGCCAAGGATCGAGAGATCCGTGAGTAAATACAATATTGCCAATGTCTATATCCAATCCACCATACAATAAATTTGACTGTCTGACTTTCTCACCTAACACCTTGGCACCAAAACTGAAAATCATTATTGTTGTAAGTTGGTCAGTAATTAAACGTAGACATTTATCAAAGAATTATAAAAAATCTAAGACAAATGAATCTACCCACTTACTTAGGACCATAAAATTTTCCGCATTTCTTTTTGATCTCAGTTTCAATTGGAATCATTTGACTTAGAACGAATAGTGGATTTTTTTGGTAGTGGCTTGAAAAACGACCAAATTCTGAACAACTTTGGTAAAACCATAAAGCTAAAAGTGTTAAATTGTTTTTACGTTTATTCCTTTTTATGTACCTAACTTCTACAATCCAGGGAGTATATTTGATTTTGCATATATTTTGAGCAGGTATCGCATTTCATTCAATACCTAACTCAATTATCATCAGTCCAGCACACAATTCAACAGGTAAAAAACACTGTTATGATAGCAGCTCAAAATGTATCTGAATTAAATCAACTCCTTGTATGAATGTAGAAGAATGTGTTTGAAATTCAATTGTGTTAGATGGAAAAATACAAATATATTACCCAAATACTTATTGAATGAATCATCAGTAACAGAATTTTTGTATTTTTCATACCCTTTTTTCAGTTTGTTAAAGATCTCGAGCTGAAAAAATATTCGTAGAGGGCTTTTTAATGAAAACATTCTCGTCTGCAATAATCACTCATTATTTACCAGATTTTAATTTCAAAAATCTTGACACTTACCTTTGTGAGATTATGGTTCATCACAAGTTTGCAGGTACTAGCAATATTAATCTGTGTAGTAGGATTGTTATTAGCGACAGATGCGGAAAGAATCGCGATCATATCATTTAGCAAGACGGTTGCAAGATCGGCTGTATTTTTGATATTATTATCACATAAACTATAATTATTGGCAATCAGGGAATCCAAAACAAAAAAGCGTAATCAATAAATTTCATGTAAATAATGATTATTTTCTTTAAAAAGAAAAATTATTACTTACTTCAACTTTTCTAAAATATTTTGTATATTTTCGGTGCTATTGATGAATCGGGCAATTTCTTCAGTAAGAAGTGTAATACTATCAAAACATTTTTGATCATAGGATTTTAACGTTTCATCGATACTCTGGTGAAATTCTGGAAGAATAATTCGGCAAAGGCAATTTTAAAAAGTCAAAATGAGTCTAGACTTTTTTATGCTTACCGTAGTAATCTAATTTAGCTAAAATTGGTGCGCTTGAAGCAAATGTGCCATGAATCAAATGTGGATATTTAAGTCGAGCCCATGTAGCCAGTTTACCCCCATAAGAGCAACCAATTGCAATCCATTTTGTATCTTTTGGCAGCTTGTAAATTTTAGTCATGCTTTTGATAAAATTTGCAATATCTGCTACAGCTTGTATACTACTAAAGTAATGCTTGTCTTCTCTACAAACAAATTATAACCTTAATGTACCTATTGGGATCTGGCTGAAAAAACTAATCATGTGAAATTCCAATCACTTAGTTGGCCAGCTTTTGCCATAGAAACGATGCTCAATTGAAAAAATTATTGCGTTTAGCTCTTTTGCAAATGATCCGATGATTGGATCGTTATCCATGTCCTCATCATCATAATCCACTGCCCAAGCACCATTCGCTATCAAAAATGCAGCTCCGCCTTCTCTGAAGTGATTTTGGGAAATCTTATAACGCTATAGAAACATGAATGAGTAGGTACCATTAAAATATATCATGGTGGATTTTCTATGATTTTTTTTTCAAAAAAAAAAAATTATTGGAAGGGCGTTGAAGAAGTTATGAGGTGATGTTATAATTATTATTAATAACGGTACTCAAGTTTGAAATATTTTCAGTTTTTGAACAAAATTTTAAATTTTAAAATGTCCATGAAATGAAAATTTTCAATTTTGACATTTTGATACTTTACCCTCCCCTTTCCATTTGAATTATTTGTTCATGAAAATGTAAGTAATTTTTTATGTTATTTGGATTGAAAATTCAAATGGGCGCGTTTCATTGAGACCCCCCCTCCCTCCCCTCACAACACTTTTTTCTCTCATAATTTCTCAAGTATCTGTTTTTTATTTTCTTTTCTGCCTTACTGGGGTCATCAATAAAAGGTTTCCAGAATTTTGAGAAAATATAAAAATTTCAACTTGAAAAACTTCTTTAAAAAGTACCAAGCAAGTAATAATTGAACATACTTGATTCCATTTTCGATCATCTGCCGGATTAAAGTGATCCAATTTCTGAGCGAAAAAATGGGATTTCGGTATCGTTGCTCCAGGAAAATCGAAACTCGAATTAAATTCGTTGTCTGAGCTTCGCTTCAATCTATGGCCAAGAAATATAGCTGAGGAAAACGCAACATTAAAAACTAACAACACCAATATCGCTTCTTTCATGATATTTTTTTTTGTTTTAAAATGCCTTTTAGCTTCAACTTTTTTCAACTATATCCTACTCATGTTACATTCATACAAACCATGAGTCCCAGACAGCATAAACACGAAAAATATTATCACAACGTAAAATATATCAGTCTTATCTATCGTCCGGTAGAAAATAATTCTTAGATAATGTAATGTGATTGAAATTTGTGTCGCTGATTTGTGAATTCTTCATTATCATTATCCGGTGTTTTTTTTTTAGTTTTTCGGAAATTAAAAAACAAGTTCTAGTGAGTGAAAAAATTATGCTTACTCGTTAAAATCATTTCTTTATTCCTGATGTATTGAATGTGATTTTTTTTTTAATCAGTTTCATGGTTAATGAATTAACATTTAGTCTAAGATTTTGGAATTCAATATTCATAGGTATTAACAAGAGAGGTAGGTATTCTATCTGGCAGTAAAATTTTGGGCTAGAACAAAATTAAATCGAAAATACATCATTTAGAAAAATTCTATTCCCGCAATTTCGGATGATAAATTTCATTTCTCAAATTTTAATGAATTTTTGAAGTTTTGAAATTACCCAATCACCCTGAAAAATATAATCATTTGCGTTGCCATACATGCCCCCGAATTCACTGCCCAGCTGAGATGTTTTGGGCCAAATGACCAGCTCCCACAAAAAAAATTTAAATTTTTATCATTTTTCTGAATCAATTCTCTAGAGTAGGTACTAGGTACCTACGTACTTCTAATTTCAGCAAATTTTCGATACTTTGTTCATCAGGTACCTGTACTTTTATCAATCCGTAAAAAAAATTTAAGCCAAAGAAAGTTTTTTTATCGATTCGTCAATTTTTTTCAAGTTATCAATGTTAAACTCGTATTGAAAATTACCAAGTTTTTTGGTGTTCAACAAAAATGAAAAAAAAATTTGGAAAATATAGAAATTTGGCGTCTCAAACTTCTAAAACTATCTCACTTCCAGGTTTAAAAAATTCAAAATTGAAATAAAAACTACCGAATTTTGATCTTATACATTCTCAATAGAGAAACATTCAAAAAGTAAATTATAAAATATTCGGTATCAAATTAAAAAAAATCTTGGAAAATTTCGACTCCCTAATTCTAAAATGATCCAAGAGTCACTTTTTGGAAAATTGAGTTATTGATGTTTTCGGATTCAATGATTCAAGCTGCATCGATTAAAATTCAGAAAAATTCAAAATAATTAATTTAAAACCCTTCCAGATAAGTTTGAAATCTGGAATGTCCATTAGTGCAATGTAAATTTTGTTACGTTTTTTGGCTTCCTTGTAAAAAAAAATCAATTTGGCGCTTGGACCATTTTAGAATTAGGGAGTCGATTTGAAGGTGATTACCTACCTCATAATCAGTTTTCACAGAAATATTATTTGAAAAAAAGGAAATCGATAAGAATATGCATTCGAAAAATTTCACATTTTTTATTTATTTTAAAATTCAAAATTTACTTGTATGGTACATATATTTGAAAAACTGGAATTCGGGATGTGTTATTTTGAACTGAGTATGAAAAGTTATTCGGGTTAATGGATTCCGAATTTATATTATTCCGGATTTTGGTATTCGGACATTTTCATGTTCTCAGGAAATGTACTGCAACCCAAAATTTTATCTAATCAACGAAAAAAAAAACCTAAAATTTGGCATAGATATCGATTTGAAAGATCGAAAATAAATTAATAGGTAGGCAGGTATTCTAGGTATGTACCAAATTTCGAATTTTTTCTTTCATTAGATCAACTTTTCATATGTACTTATTGCCTAGTGATGGCGTAAATGATTTTGAAATTTCAAAAATTCGCCAAAATTTGAGAAATGAATAATTTTTGCATGTGAAATTTCGTACATAGAATTCTTTCAACGTGAACTTTCGATTTACTTTTTTTTCGGTCTTTCGGCCCAAAATTTTACTACCAATTGAGATACTTCCTTGGTAAATATAGAATGGACTTGCACATGAATATATAGGTAACTTATGCCCATTATAGGTACCACCTTTTTTCATCAAAATTGATTTACAAAAGATTCCGCGTGCTTTTGAATAGATGAAAATCCTTCGAAACAATAATTTTATTCTTTTCATATTTTCTTGTACGATATACCCACATTTTTCTTTGGAATCTATACCACCAAACAATGAACAGGTACTCGTTCTTTTCGCTGATATGTAATGTGGCATCGAATACCATCATTATTTTCTCAATAATCCCAATAATGTATCTTTTCGCATCTACCTACTTGCTGGGGTTAAAATGAAACATTATTGGTTTATATTTGTGTATGTATTTTCATTTCTTTATATTTTCAATGAAAAATATTCTTTTAAGGTTAAGTGAAAAGTTTTCGAATCATTCGAAAACGGAAAATATCATGAAATTTTGTCGAGTATCGTGTATCTGTTCTCTTTTTCTTTTCTTCTACCTTGATAATTTTTTCATCAATATTCATTTTTTTCCCCTTGAATTCAGTTCATTAATATATTTCGAATTCGACGTAATATTCAGAATTTTATGATTAGGAAAGTTTTCATTACAGTATTGTGCATATTCAACTTGCATATTTTCAAGATATTATGCAAAGAGGTGAATTTTTCGATATTTATGAAAAAAAAAAAAAAATCGAGCGAGCTGTTTTCAAATTTAAATCGAAACTGGATGTAAAATTCGAGCACCCACCTGAACAAGTTAAAAAAAAAAATCAGCGACTTTAAATTGCTCTTGTGAAATATACTCACGCGTATAAATGGATGTCTATGGTTTTACGTTTCCAACGAATATAAAGGTATTGATCTTTTAATGTTTGTAGATTAAAAGACAATATCCTATGAGTGTGAAGTGTTCACAGTATAAACCTACGTTTGGTACGTATTTGATTAGGCTTTCTTGGAAGAAAATTATACCTTTTGATGAGAGAAGTTTTCGCTTTGACATCCAAGACTTAAATGTTTTTGCATCGGGGGTAAAATCGTAATAAATGCAAGAGCTTTGGGTAAAACCAGCTCCCTATACATTCAATCTTTAAACGATCACCTATCAAGTATTGTCTTACTTTGGTGGGTACATTCATTAAAACTTCTCGAGCATTGGATTATATAAAACCGCACTTCTCGGCTTTCGGTGATTATTTTTTCTCTTATTAGAGTTTGCAGGTGAGGGTTTCGTGTAAGGTAATGTTTTTTGCATATTAACGTAATAAGCGAACTGGTGTTAAATTATGGTAAAAAGGTGTACGCGGTTTTCTTGACAGAGCTTGACAGCTGGTGTAAGTTTTAAGAGTAAAATATCAGTTGGTATACCTACGTACATGGCGGAAAATCTTTAGCGAAACATTAACTCTTTACATTAATCATCAGTCCGCGGCTTAAATTCTCGCTATTTAACCTAATCAGGGATTGTAAAAGTTCTTCAACAAACTTATACTCTTACGTGTTTGAGTTTAACCAATTCGGTAGGCTGGTTTTTTTAAAAAAGAAATAACGAGAGTAATAGGAGCTGTATTGGCGAAAATATATGCGTAGGAAAAATGGTTTTCGTGCCTTTGAAAAATTTATTATAAATACGAAATTTCGCATTATCTTTTTATTGAAATTTAGCTCGCGTATTCATTTCCTAAATTAAATTGACGAGTCTTTAATGGAAACAAAGGAATTATCTTTGCGAGGAGATTTCCAGCCAGTCGGTTGCTTATATTCGAGAAACTCGATAACACCATCTATTACGAGGCATCTCTCGCTGTTCTGATCATTAATTTCGCAAATATTGGAAATACCTACGCAGGAATACGCTACGAACGTACTTACTACTTACCCGGTATCCTATCTGCGAATAATTTCGCAGGGGTGTTATTTAAGGTGCATTGAAAACATAAACACTTGATAATGACAATGACCTTATGTAATTGCTGTTGATATAATCTGGATACCAAGTGATGATGGAATAATTTCCATATGAAGACCACAAGGAAAGAATGGGTTAACTGAGGTTTTTTTTTTCAAAAATGATTTTTTTTGCCATTGTGTACAATAAACTATGTACTTTTATGAGGTTTATGTGAAAAATTTCAAACTTTTCAAATTTATTAATCAACTACTCCAAACTAAGCGACCAATTTTTGTTTTTTAAATACTTGAAGGATCAAAATAAAATTTTAACCCCCTGTTTATTCAGTCCCACTTCAAAATTATTATTGAAGCGCTTTCTTGCGAAAATTTCTATAATTTCAGTAGACTAGGAGGGTATGTGGGTAAGGGTTTCTGAAATTTCAAGGAGCAAATTTATATTGTCAAAAACCCCATAATAATTGAAGGGAGGGGTTTGAGAGTCCGTACCCTCCTTAAGGTCAATAATTATTGTAAAAAATGCTTTTTTTAAACAATGAAAAATCCAATTTCATCAAAGCTTAGGTCCGCTTCGCTCGGGAATTAATAAAAACGTTAGGCAATCTCTTTTTCGGGCATTAAATATCCATTCTTTTTTTTTTTTGAAGCTTCGCCCTTGCTGAAAAATGTCCGTAGCTCGGCCAAAAATTGGTCAAAATGCAAAAACTAATACATTTTTGGAATCCTCTCGTCATGAACAAACGAATGGTTTTTTCATCATTCAGTTTCGAGCATTTGGGTGGAAGTTGCTTTTTTGCTGTGAAGGGTAGATTTTTGTGGGACCTCGCGTGGAATAATTCTGGCAACTTTTTCGGAAATCACCCAAAATGCAAAAACTGATACATTTTTGGAATCCTCTCGTCGAGACGAATCGAATGGTTTTTTTACGAATAAATTTGGAGCATTAGAACGAAAGTTGACTTTTTCCCAGTGCGGACGGTTGACGGGTGGTCGGCGCCGCAGAAAGATGCCCGTAACTCGGCCAAAAATTGTTCAAAATGCCAAAACTAATACATTTTTGGAATCGTCTCGTCGTGAACAAACGAATGGTTTTTTTACCAACCCATTTCGAGCATTTGGACGCGAGATAGCTTTTTTGCGGCCTGCATAGTTGATGAAGAAAAACGCCCGTAACTGGGCCAAAATTTGGTCAAAATGCAAAAACTAATACATTTTTGGAATCCTCTCGTCATGAACAAACGAATGGTTTTTTCATCATTCAATTTCGAGCATTTGGGTGGAAGTTGGTTTTTTGCTGTGAAGGGTAGATTTTTGCGGGACCTCGTGAGGAATGATTCTGGCAACTTTTTCGGAAATCACCCAAAATGCAAAAACTAATACATTTTTGGAATCCTCTCGTCGAGACGAATCGAATGGTTTTTTTACGAATAAATTTGGAGCATTAGAACGAAAGTTGACTTTTTCCCAGTGCGGACGGTTGACGGGTGGTCGGCGCCGCAGAAAGATGCCCGTAACTCGGCCAAAAATTGTTCAAAATGCCAAAACTAATACATTTTTGGAATTGTCTCGTCGTGAACAAACGAATGGTTTTTTTACCATCCCATTTCGAGCATTTGGACGCGAGATAGCTTTTTTGCGGCCTGCATAGTTGATGAAGAAAAACGCCCGTAACTGGGCCAAAATTTGGTCAAAATGCAAAAACTAATACATTTTTGGAATCCTCTCGTCATGAACAAACGAATGGTTTTTTCATCATTCAATTTCGAGCATTTGGGTGGAAGTTGGTTTTTTGCTGTGAAGGGTAGATTTTTGCGGGACCTCGTGAGGAATGATTCTGGCAACTTTTTCGGAAATCACCCAAAATGCAAAAACTAATACATTTTTGGAATCCTCTCGTCGAGACGAATCGAATGGTTTTTTTACGAATAAATTTGGAGCATTTAGTGGTGTAGATATATCGATATTTGTTTCGATATATCGATATCTCTGACACATATCGATATATCGATATCGAAACGAATGTCAAACGATATATCGATATTTTTAAAAATTGGAAAAATTGGCGTAAAAAATCCAAAACTTGAAAAAAAATGTCAAAATTTGAATGGTGTTGAAAAATTCCACCCTTGAAAGCTAATTGAATCATTTTTTTCTACAAATTTGAAATTCCGCCAAAAAAATCATATTCATAAATCTTTACCTTTACATGTTGTTCGTCATCTCGTGATGATGATTGTGATTTTACATAATTTTTAAAATGTTCAATTTCTTATTCTTAATTTTGAATTTTTGATTTAAATATGTCAAATTCGAACTCGAAGAGCCGGAACCTAAGCCTGAGGCAAACGATTGGATTGTTCCTAGATAAATAAAATTAAAATACCTACTTTGTTCATATTTTCTTTGTTCATTTTTTTTTGAAAAATATCGATATATCGACGATATATCGATATCTCCTGGAAAAATATCGTGATATATCGATATTAAAAAAAAAAAAATATCAACACCACTAGGAGCATTAGAACGAAAGTTGACTTTTTCCCAGTGCGGACGGTTGACGGGTGGTCGGCGCCGCAGAAAGATGCCCGTAACTCGGCCAAAAATTGTTCAAAATGCCAAAACTAATACATTTTTGGAATCGTCTCGTCGTGAACAAACGAATGGTTTTTTTACCAACCCATTTCGAGCATTTGGACGCGAGATAGCTTTTTTGCGGCCTGCATAGTTGATGAAGAAAAACGCCCGTAACTGGGCCAAAATTTGGTCAAAATGCAAAAACTAATACATTTTTGGAATCCTCTCGTCATGAACAAACGAATGGTTTTTTCATCATTCAGTTTCGAGCATTTGGGTGGAAGTTGCTTTTTTGCTGTGAAGGGTAGATTTTTGCGGGACCTCGTGAGGAATGATTCTGGCAACTTTTTCGGAAATCACCCAAAATGCAAAAACTAATACATTTTTGGAATCCTCTCGTCGAGACGAATCGAATGGTTTTTTTACGAATAAATTTGGAGCATTAGAACGAAAGTTGACTTTTTCCCAGTGCGGACGGTTGACGGGTGGTCGGCGCCGCAGAAAGATGCCCGTAACTCGGCCAAAAATTGTTCAAAATGCAAAAACTAATACATTTTTGGAATCCTCTCGTCATGAACAAACGAATGGTTTTTTCATCATTCAATTTCGAGCATTTGGGTGGAAGTTGGTTTTTTGCTGTGAAGGGTAGATTTTTGCGGGACCTCGTGAGGAATGATTCTGGCAACTTTTTCGGAAATCACCCAAAATGCAAAAACTAATACATTTTTGGAATCCTCTCGTCGAGACGAATCGAATGGTTTTTTTACGAATAAATTTGGAGCATTAGAACGAAAGTTGACTTTTTCCCAGTGCGGACGGTTGACGGGTGGTCGGCGCCGCAGAAAGATGCCCGTAACTCGGCCAAAAATTGTTCAAAATGCCAAAACTAATACATTTTTGGAATCGTCTCGTCGTGAACAAACGAATGGTTTTTTTACGATCCCATTTCGAGCATTTGGACGCGAGATAGCTTTTTTGCGGCCTGCATAGTTGATGAAGAAAAACGCCCGTAACTGGGCCAAAATTTGGTCAAAATGCAAAAACTAATACATTTTTGGAATCCTCTCGTCATGAACAAACGAATGGTTTTTTCATCATTCAGTTTCGAGCATTTGGGTGGAAGTTGGTTTTTTGCTGTGAAGGGTAGATTTTTGCGGGACCTCGCTGGGCAAAATTCTGGCAACTTTTTCGGAAATCACCCAAAATGCAAAAACTAATACATTTTTGGAATCCTCTCGTCAAGGCGAATCGAGTGGTTTTTTTACGAATAAATTTGGAGCATTAGAACGAAAGCTGACTTTTTCCCAGTACGGATGGTTGACGGGTGGTCGGCGCCGCAGAAAGATGCCCGTAACTCGGCCAAAAATTGTTCAAAATGCCAAAACTAATACATTTTTGGAATCGTCTCGTCGTGAACAAACGAATGGTTTTTTTACGATCCCATTTCGAGCATTTAGACGCGAGATAGCTTTTTTGCGGCCTGCATAGTTGATGAAGAAAAACGCCCGTAACTCGGCCAAAAATTGGTCAAAATGCAAAAACTAATGCATTTTTGGAATCCTCTCGTCATGAACAAACGAATGGTTTTTTCATCATTCAATTTCGAGCATTTGGGTGGAAGTTGGTTTTTTGCTGTGAAGGGTAGATTTTTGCGGGACCTCGCGAGGAGTAATTCTGGCAACTTTTTCGAAAATCGCCCAAAATGCAAAAACTACTAATACATTTTCGGAATCCTCTCGTCGAGCACTGTCAAATGGTTTTTTCATCATTCAATTTCGAGCATTTGGGTGAGAGATATCATTGATTTGCGCTAATTATTCTAGAGTTGGGGAAAACCTGAAACACTGTGGTGAATTTTATGGATAAAAATTATCCACAGATTTACCACACATGTAAATGGCTTCAAAATGTGTGGCAAATTATATGGATATTAATTATCCATCAGAATTTCCAATTCTAGAGTTTGGGGAAACCTGAAAAACTGTGGTGAATTTTGTGGATAAAAATTATCCACAGATTTACCACACATGTAAATGGCTTCAAAATGTGTGGCAAATTATATGGATTTTAATTATCCATCAGAATTACCAATTCTAGAGTTTGGGAGAACCTGAAAAACTGTGGTGAATTTTATGGATAAAAATTATAAAAATTATCCACAGATTTACCACACATGTAAATGGCTTCAAAATGTGTGGCAAATTATATGGATATTAATTATCCATCAGAATTACCAATTCTGGAGTTTAAGAAAACCTGAAAAACTGTGGTGAATTTTATGGATAAAAATGATAAAAATTATCCACAAATTTACCACACTTGTAAATTGCTTCAAAATGCGTGGCAAATTGTATGGATAGGAATTTCTCAGCAAAATTACCAACTCTGGTGTTTTCGAAAACCTGAAAAACTGTGGTGAATTTTATGGATAAAAATTATCCACAGATTTACCACACTTGTAAATTGCTTCAAAATGTGTGGCAAATTGTGTGGATAGGAATTTCTCATCAAAATTACCAACTCTGGAGTTTGGAAAAACCTGAAAAACTGTGGTGAATTTTATGGATAAAAATTATGAAAATTATCCACAGATTTACCACACATGTAAATGGCTTCAAAATGCGTGGCAAATTATATGGATATTAATCATCCATCAGAATTACCAATTCTAGAGTTGGGGGAAACCCGAAAAACTGTGATGAATTTTATGGATAAAAATTATAAAAATTATCCACAGATTTACCACACATGTAAATGGTGTCAAAATGTGTGGCAAACTATATGGATATTATTTATCCATCAGAATTACCAATTCTAGGGTTTGAGGAAATCTGAAAAACTGTGGTGAATTTTGTGGATAACAATTATCCACAGATTTACCACACATGTAAATGGCTTCAAAATGTGTGACAAACTATATGGATTTTAATTATCCATCAGAATTACCAATTCTAGAGTTTGGGGAAACCTGAAATACTGTGGTGAATTTTATGGATAAAAATTATCCACAGATTTACCACACATGTAAATGGCTTCGAAATGCGTGGCTATATGGATATTAATTATCCATCAGAATTACCAATTCTAGAGTTTGGGAGAACCTGAAAAACTGTGGTGAATTTTATGGATAAAAATTATTCACAGATTTACCACACATGTAAATGGCTTCAAAATGTGTGGCAAACTATATGAATATTAATTATCCATCAGAATTACCAATTCTAGGGTTCGAGGAAATCTGAAAAACTGTGGTGAATTTTATGGATAAAAATTATCCACAGATTTACCACACTTGTAAATTGCTTCAAAATGTGTGGCAAATTGTGTGGATAGGAATTTCTCATCAAAATTACCAACTCTGGAGTTTGGCAAAACCTGAAAAACTGTGGTGAATTTTATGGATAAAAATTATAAAAATTATCCACAGATTTACCACACATGTAAATGGCTTCAAAATGTGTGGCAAATTATAGGTATGGATATTAATTGTCCATCAGAATTACCAATCCTAGAGTTTGGGAAAACCTGAAATACTGTGGTGAATTTTATAGATAAAAATTGTCCACAGATTTACCACACTTGTATATTGCTTCAAAATGCGTGGCAAATTATATGGATAATAATTATCCATCAGAATTACCAATTGAATGACTGGATGACAAAAGGGCCTAATTCTGAAACCACTGTTTAGAGAAAAACGCATTTCAAGTTTTCGCATGCTGATAACGTTTAAATGTTTTGATGAAATGATATTTTGGAAAGTTGAAAATTATTTAATGAAATCGAATAACATCAAAAATGAGAGTTATTTTCATGATTTCGTACTGTTTTTTAGACGGAGGCTTTAATTTCCAAATTTATGGAATTGAAATGTTTTTTGAAAATTACGAATATTTTTGGTTGTAATTTTTTCGAGGCACTTTTTTTGTATCACTAAACGATCATGCCTTTTTTTTGTACAAGTTTTGACTGCTGGGTGGAAAAGCAACTGGAGAATAACCGGTGCTACCTACAGTAGTTTTTTTTTTTAATACGGTTATTTTTTTGCACTTTTTTTTACCTCTGGTAGTCGAAACTACTGGTTATCCACATCTATTATAGGGTACCTGCCAACTAGAAATGAGCCTGGTGCCGCTCATACTTATTCAACTACCATGGAGCATTGTTGGTAATCAATTCAATGTATGACTGTTTGTAAGCAGGTCTGTGAGAACGTGTGAATTATTGATAATAGTTACGAGAAATTCGAAACTTGGAAAAAATTTAAGAAAATCTTGATGGTGAATTTTAATAGTTGTTGATAAAAAATTTCAAAGAAGAATCCTTCGAATGAAAAATATCAAGAATTTTTGCTTCAGTTTCGGTTCATTTTACTTACCATTTCTGTTTTTTAAATGTTTGAAACGCAATTCTTTATATTCAGGTACCTACCTTTGAATCCTTGGAGGTGCATATTTTCCTCTTTTCATTTCAGTTATGCATTATGCTATGGCTCTTTTCAAATTTTTATTTTCTGAAAATTTAAAATGTGAATTATTAAATTTTTATTGACATCCCCTTTCTACCTTTCAAAGTTTCGATTCATGCTGAAGGTATACTTACTGAATTTTATCGCGCAAACCTTATTTGAATATTTCAAGGTAGATATCTTGCTACGAGATACATATCTCGGTAATCACGTCTGGTATGTTACTTATATGGGTCTCATTAGCAAATTTCATTCATTTCTCATCTTTTCATCTACCTGGTCCGCATTTCTGAACTTCTCCGCATTCAACTTATTCGAAAGATGCAAGGCTGCGTTTCTTTCTCAACTCCAAAACAGAACCGAAATCTTTGTAAAATAATAAAATGCAGAAAGTATTACAAGAATGTATCCAATGGTATCGCAAAACCCTTCAAACCGTTCGGTGTTCTCAACCGAAACGTTTGCTGAAAATGTGAAAAAGTGGCTGGCATTACGTACAGCGTAAAACTAAAGGAGAAAAAATCGACGATGATTTTATTTGTTTGGCGGAATTTATGTATACAGTGGCTTACAGCAAACTGTTGTCCGTTGATTTGTACTTGGTGGGTTTTTTCTCCTGCTATAGCATTAAGCGACTAAAGCGACATCGATTGTTCATCCGTAAAAAAAGAGATTTCCTCAAACTGCCATCATTATTTTCGTATCGAGTATTAAAAAGTGATATTTCAAAGACGAAAACGCTGCTTTTTTTTATTCGAGGATTGAAAAGGTGAAAAATATCTTAATCCTGGGCGGAAAAATTCTTGCCTAATTAAACACTCAAGAACGAACATCTGTTGTTTTATACGAGGAAGGGACCAGTAAAATGAAAGCTATCTGTATCGACGATACTCGAGTTTAACCTATTTATACATTTTTTTTTTCTCGATACCTCCTATAAAAGCGTTTAAAATTCCGAATACTGGTTGATATATAGGTGCTTAGGTCGCTGTCAAAAGTAATCGTAGTATAAAGGTGTAATAAATTGATGTCGGCGAATATGTTTCGTTTGTAAGGGGATAATATCTTTTTGATAATCAAATTTACAGAAAATGCTACACGTTGGTGTGATGAGTTTGGCCAGTGGAATAAAACGGATTACACCGAATGCAAAGAACTGGAAACTACTGATAGTGGGCAGGAGATAATTTATTATACCGGATACACTGTTTCCCTCGTAGCACTCTCCATTGCTGTTTTCATCTTTCTTTACTACAGGTAATAAGGACTTTTGAGTTGATAAAATTAATAAACATGTTCTTTGCGATTTCGCCGCGACGAGACGACGCGACGCAAAACTTTACTCGGGTGAAAAAGAGCCACGGAATTAAAACTTTGGAGTACCGCAACATTCGGAGGGTATTTTTGTACCTCGGTTAAATATGTGTGATTAATATAATATTTTATATGGTTTGTTTCGAGCTTCGTCTTAAACATGATATCTGACGAGGAAAAAAAAATCTACGTTTGAGAATCGCGTATAAATTATTAATAGTTCAATTTCCTGGATTAAAATCGATGAATTAATAAATTTTTAGCGCGAGGCTAAATTTCTTGGTAATCTGGGGCTTGGAAATAATCAGTGGCGTAGCCAAGGGGGGGCGAAGGGGGCGATTGCCCCCCCATGGCGTTTAAAAAATATGGTATAATGGGAGAAAAGTGTCAAAAATTGGGGAAAATGGTCTATTTTAGACATCAGAAATTCATTTTTTTCAAAGCTTCGCCCTCGCTTCGCTCGGGCTTGAACATAATTATCAGATTTTAACGAACGTTCTGAGAGAAGTCTGCGAAAAAAGGCGTATTTTTTGTACCTTCAATCTAAGTTCTGTGTCCATTTTACATCGTTGTGTTAAGTCTTTTTATTATACACCCCCTACCTCAGACTCGGTTATACGTACACTACGAAAAAATACTTGCTATGTTTCAAAACGACCGCAGATAATTTGACTCAATTTGTTCTTGCCCCCCCCCCCTTGACGAAATCCTGGCTACGCCACTGGAAATAATTAAAAATTTACAATCCCGTTCACTCGTTGATAGTTTTCGTTTACTGAAGGAATATTTTATCATATTGTTAATGTAGATTTTTTTTTTGAACTGCGTAGCAGTTTTTGTCCCAGAAGTGCTGTGATTTTTATTTTCTTCGATTTCAGGGAGCTGAGGTGTTTGAGGAATACCATCCATACCAATTTAATGTGTACTTATATATTAGTCGGATTTATGTGGATTCTCACGATTACGTTGCAGGTAAAAAATCAAATGTATACTTTTTTAAAGATAAGAGTATTTTTTTGATGGTTAGGAAAAGTAGGCTTTTTTCATCGCGTTTCTTTTTTTGAAATTTATTTTATATAAGTGAAATGATTTTGCTGCCTATTGAATTGATTACGTATTAAAAGGTGATTTTTTCCTACTCGAGAGGAATGAAAATTGGGAAATTTGATTCCAACTTCCAGCTTAGTGTATTTGTTGAAAGTTACTTAGTTGCAAAGTTGTTGAATTTCACGTTGATTAAAAAATAAAGGTAGGTATAATGCCTACAAAGAATTCAAATGTACTTTCATTTCCGACGAAGAATTTATTAATAATGAATTGAAAGATCAACAGGTTTTTTTTTCTTAGTCGAAATCGTCTTTTACCTTTATTTTATTTTTTTGCTAAGAAAATAAACATCCCTTTTCAAATTACCGGCGGATTCTTTTGTAGTTGAATAATTGCCGGGATAAGTGTATTCGGAGGTATCGATTTCAACGGCGCAGACCTGAAACAATTTATTTTGTCATTTTTCTCTCCCTCGGGATTACTTTTTATTTATTTTTGCTTCTCGGAGTGTCCAAATTTAGCTTAATAAGCTCGAAGGTAACGAGTAAAAAAACAAAAGCTTTTAAAAAATATTATGTTGCATATTTTGAAGACTTTTTGTACCAGGGAAAGAGGGCTAGTTGGCTGTTTGTGGAATAAATTTTTGAATGAGTATACCTTTTAAAACCGAGCCTTTTTTTATTTACTAAAACTTGAGTGATGGAGAATAGTTAATGTTGTAAAAAAAAATCATGCCCGTGTTTGCTTATTTTTCATTTCAATGAAGCCAAGAGTGGTTCAATTACATCTGCTACTTTATTTCTTTCAAAATACAAGATACAGATTGGCAGAAATTGAATGTGTTTTTTTTTTTACTCAAGGCGTAGCGTTGATTTTCCATCAACACCTTTAAATTTTCTATTATTTGGAATTTTGTGGGGAAAAAGTTGTTAAACTTTGATAAAAAATTCACTGGCTTGTAGCTTTCTTAATTTTTAATCCAATTTCGCGAGAATATTTTTTTAGTTAATAAAAGCTTGTGCTTGGAATTTTTAAAATCATTGTGTGATTGTCCTTTCGAATTTTAGAGTCGATGTGTTATTTTTTCGCTTAGAGTTGCACAGGTAGGATGTTCATTTTGTGGTGGGGAAGGGGAAGTTGTGTCGGTGGTTCTCAACATTTTGTCAACCTGTGATATTGAAATTTTTTTCAGTTTTTTTCTTTCTCGAAAAACGTCAGCGATGAGGATTTTTGAAGATAGAAATAGTGATCCTGATTGAATTTTACTATACATTAATTTTTTTATCAGTTCTTACTGAAAGAAAGAAAATTGTGCTACGTTTATCATTTTTATGGAAGAAAATTTTTCAAAATTTTCAAGAATTGAAATCTCAAAAATATTGAAATACAAAAACATTTTGAAAAAATTGTATTCAATTTTTTCAATGTTTTGTTGAATAGTTGTTGGTAGATGATTTTTACTTGGGCAAATTTTTGGCAAATTTTGATTTTCAAGCTAATGAAATTATGCAAAAATTGTATTTCAAATTTTAATTGAAATTTAATAAAATTTATAAATTTAACTACATAATTATGTTTGTTTGTGTTGAATTTTTTGACTTTAAAATTTTTCAAAAACAAAATTGTCTTTATTTTGAAAAAATTTTAGTGGAGCTCACATTTTATTGTTGTGTCTCTAAATAAGGGAGCTCAGTTCACAATGATACTCAAAATTGTCTCTAAATAACCTTCAGATGTGAGAAAAATTCATTATGATAATGAACTAGGTATTTTCTGGACGAAGCCTTATTCCACTGAAACATTTTTTAGTTATTTTAATACGAAGACATCAGAAATAGTCTCAGAAGATCAAAAAACATCATTTTTGATATGTCACACTTGATAATGTCAAAAAAGTTTATTTTTGCCTGTTTTCTTTTCCTCTAATTTTCTGCCTTAAAATTAAAAAAATTTCAGAAAAAAAATTTCAGTGCTCATAAAACATTTTCTAATTTTTGAGGGGCAAGTCGTAGGTATTTTTTAGTGAAGTTTTTTTTTACTATTTTTGTGAAAAAATGAAAATCAGAATGAACGACCTTTGGAGATGAAAAAAACATATTTATTGCATTTGATTCCTCGTTCAACAGCATCAAAAATTTCTTATTTTAAATCCATCCGTTTCGTCTCTTTTTGGTCAAATTTGAGGGTTTAATTTTCAGGAGCCTTGAAAATCAATATGAAGTTGAAATCATCCGAGAAGAATGAGAATTGATGTCGAGGACGAATTTTTGGAGTCATCTGAATTGATGAATAAAATGAATTACTTAGTTCTTTCGTTCTGAAAAATTGCATTTTCGTTCAAAACGTTGGTCTTGAGTATAAAAATTTTCCAAAATTATGATATTTTTACTTGAAATTTTTTTCATTTCGAGTTGAAAAAAATGAAAAATTGTACCTACGTTGAGTTGAAAGGAATCAGAAAAAATTATTAGTTGAAAAATTTTCATTTTTCATTCCTTCAGTTATGTAAAGTTCGATTTTTTCCCGCAAATTTTCGAAATTTGAAATTAAATATAAGTTAAAATCAACAAAATCCTTGTAAAAATGACCAAAAAATTTTGAAAAACCAACAAAGTACATACAAGTAAAAATCAATCAAAATCGATTAAAATTACGCGAAAAAGTCATAAAATTTCATGCAAAACCATAGAAATTTCGTTACAAAATAGCACAAGAAGTAAATAATCTCAAAAACTAAAATTTTCAAATTTTTTTCAAGTTGAATAAGTATTGATAGATGTAAAATTTTCGTTTATATTTTTGAATTGTGAAGATTCTCATGTTTCTAAAAAAATTTTTGATCCCACTCTAAATTTTATCCAATAATGACTGAGTCAGGAAAATCTTCAAAATATAGAAATTTTTCCTTTCGCATAGATTACTCCGGATATGTGTTGTCTTTTCTGTATAACTTGGAAAAGCTACCATTTCTGAAATTTTCGTCCAGTTCTCTTATCCATGATGGCATCATAACCCCTAAAAAACATAATTTTTGAAAAATTGTTCAAAATCAAAAAATAATAATATCAATTGAAAGCTAATTTAATCCTCTTTTAGACAAGTTATTATAAAAAATTTTTGAACCTGCTTTCTTCTCAAATTACATGGAAAAAAGTGGGAAAATGTAAACGTTAAACCCATCGAACACAAAGTACATAATTACGTGACCGTCACAATGACAAAAGCCTATTATTCAACCAAAAGTTCGAAGCCTATTTCGTGATACATTTTAAACGATTATTTTACCAAATGAATTTTTTACCCTGTTTTCTTTCCAGCGGACTAATATTTATGATTTTTGTTGTTCTTAGGTCATGTTCCAGGGACATGTGTCGATGTGTATAGTACTAATAATATTATTAAATTATGCCACCCTGACGAATTTTTTTTGGATGTTTGTCGAAGGTAAGAGTTTCATTTAATTAAACATGTACTTTTATCACGTACTAGCTAAGTTTAATATGAAAAATTAATGAAAATGAGCAATGTTAGCACGGTAATGTATGATGCTGTATGACACGAGGAAAATGTTACTGTGTGAACATCACCAAAACTTTATCACTATAAATTCATTACTTCGACGCGACGAAGGAATTACCTAGCGAAAAAGAAATCCTTCACGCGTTTTTTTTATTTTTTTTTTTATTAAAAATAATGAATTTAATAACAGCAAATTGCACTCGAGAAATAAAGCGAATTAATATTGAAAGTCAATTTATGTGCACGAGATTCTAAGTTAATTTTCGCATCATCATTAAAAATGCGATTTCCGTTGAACGCAGTAATTTATTTTGAAAAATACTCGAGAATGGCACTTAACCTGGAACGTATTCCTTAATTAGATACCTCTTTGAAAAGGATCTACCTATTGTTACGGAGAAAAATTAAATTTTATCTCATTTTTTCACATTTATACCTACACATACCTACACCATGGTACATTAATTGAAATCGCGCTATCTGCTCGGAAATAATTTTATATCCATTTTAGTCGTCAACATCAGCAGCCTTCCATTTCCATTCGATTAATTTTCTGGCATGATCTTTTTATACTTCATGTCGATGAATTTTCCTTTATGTAATATAGGTCACTAACACTCGAATATGTTTTATGGGTATTTCTGTGTCGGAAAATGTATCCAAGTTGGGTTTATTTGAAGCTATGGTGTAGATTTTTAATGTACTGTGAGTGTAGGTATAACACACCATTAAAACCGGAAAGGATCTTTAGTCTCGTGCATGGAAGGTATTTCATTTCAGCTTGGTGAATTTAACTTATTAAAATAAGTACATTCGAAATATATGTCTTCATTAGGTTTAATTCGAACGGAAACGGCGACAGGGATGTATTAGCGGATTAAGAGGTACCTACGTTTTGAAAAAATGTACGTTTATTTTTTTGAAATCAAAATGATGCTGTGGAAAGCATTTGTTTTAAATGAGGTTTAAATCATTTAGCTGGAAATGAGAAAGTATAGAACCACTCGTAGTGTTTGCTTTTAATTTAAACAAATGTAAGGTTTTTTTTGAGAAAGCATTTTTCGAAAGTGCTGCAACTAAAATTTCAGCTTTTCGAGTTATTCTTTTGATTTTTAGATAATTTTTCAAAATTGGAGAATCAAAATTTTTTAAAAAAATGAAAATTTAAAAAAATATTATTTTATTGGTAAAAGTAATGAAAAATTGTTCTCTATTTAATTTCAACCTCTCGAAACCTAATTTTCTCATTTCCAGGCATTCTGGGAGTATCTAGAGATCAATTTTTTACAGCATTGTTGAATTTATTCAAAAAGTAAATCATATAATAATCAAAATCGGTAGCTAGGAGTGTATTTTTAATCTGCTCTCTTATTTATAAATGAATGAAAATGATATAAAAATCACTGGAAAACAGTCAGAATTTGCATTATAGTAATGAATCAGTAAATAGAAATTTCACTGAAAGCAAGCAGTGAAAAATTGTTGGAAAATGAGTGGAAATTCACTGAAAACTCGTTTGAAAATCGCTGAAAAATCAGCGAAAATCTGCTGGAAATTAAAAAAAAAATAATTTTCCCTGTGCTGTAATTCTGACTTTTTTTTCAAAGACTTTTCCTTGTCGAAATGAAGGAATTCTCTCAATTCTAAAATTTTGGTATCTAAGTACATATTTTCCGGAAGTCCAAAATTTTCTGAAGGTTACGAAACGTTTAGAAACTGCTTCTAATTGATTGGGGGGGGGGGGGGGTGTCAAAAATAGGGTATATTCCAAATTTCAGATTTTTTCATTGCTCATATAAAATTTCCATGATTATCAGTACGATGAGATGATTTTGAAATTTCAAAAATTCGCCAAAATTCGAGAATTGCACTTCAGCATTTATTTCCTTATTGTGAAAAAGTGGTAAAATATTATGTTGTTTTTTTTTAGTTTTGATTTTTTTTTTTTTAGTATGTTGCACCCAATTTCGAAGTCCAAAAAAATACGTATGATGCATGACCATTTAGCAGAATTAATAAAAAATTTTCCAGCCATGGCTCTCCTCCCAAATTATTATTTTTTCAGTTTCAACATGAAAAAATTGGAAAAATGTGAACCAAAAATTCTCAAAAAGTTTTCATTCATAACATTTTAACAAGGTGTATAATCTGTAGGGTGGATTGAAAAAAAAAAACATATCTTGGATTTCGACCAAATTTGGTGGGTTGGTTTACTTTGAGTGGGAGACTACCCAAAAAAAATTTGAGCCTCCAGGGGGCAAGGGGAGGGGAGCTGGGGGTGCTCAAAGTGCACCTCCTTTTGAAAAAAACGCGGTTTTTTGAGGTTTTCAGCCAATCAAAAGTGTGTGAGAAGCCGTCACAGCACTTAAAAGTTGCGATTTGAGTTTCTACATCACCCTGAACCATCGCCGTCCTCTTTTGATCAAAATAATTCAGACCGCTACCAGGGGGTCGAAAAGTTGCAGATTGCAATATTTCAATAATATGAATTTTTCACTAAGCTGGAATGAATTTTTTTTCGTCGAGCAATTGAACAATTTTTTTTTAATCACTAAAAGTAAATTTTGAAAAAAAAAATGAAAATTTTTTACACCAGTGCAGCCAACAGCGAATCGTAAAATTCTTAAATACAGAATTCATACCAACTTTGAATTGATTACTTTTTCACTTGAAAATATTATGATTTTTTTTCACTAACTCGAAGTATATTTCGCAAATGTGTCGGAAAGTTCTGTATGTCAGTGTAGCCAGTTATAAATTGTGACATGTTACACTATGGAGTTTACGTTTATCTCGAATCAATTTGCTTGTGAACTTCGCCAACACTGAGCGTAAGTAACTCTTTCTCAAATCAGTGAATGATCTTGTCAAGTTCATACGACCGCGCATCCCGGGGTGAAGATAATATGATTTCAAAACTTTTTTTTTGATCAGGAGGAAAAATAGGTCCGATCACTTCTGGATTTACAAAAATGCATTCGAGTTCATAACATTAGAATATCACAATTAGGAACTGGCTGCTCTGACGTATAAAATTATCAAAAAAAATTTTTAATTTTCATTTGTGATGATTGAAGATGAAAATAAAATTATTGTACATTTTTCAAACGCTAAAAAAATTGATTCGAGATAAACGTAAATTCCATAGTGTAACATGTCACAATTTATAACTGGCTACACTGACATACAGAACTTTCCGACACATTTGCGAAATATACTTCGAGTTAGTGAAAAAAAATCATAATATTTTCAAGTGAAAAAGTAATCAATTCAAAGTTGGTATGAATTCTGTATTTAGGAATTTTACGATTCGCTGTTGGCTGCACTGGTGTAAAAAATTTTCATTTTTTTTTTCAAAATTTACTTTTAGTGATTAAAAAAAAATTGTTCAATTGCTCGACGAAAAAAAATTCATTCCAGCTTAGTGAAAAATTCATATTATTGAAATATTGCAATCTGCAACTTTTCGACCCCCTGGTAGCGGTCTGAATTTTGATCGAAAGAGGACGGCGATGGTTCAGGGTGATGTAGAAACTCAAATCGCAACTTTTAAGTGCTGTGACGGCTTCTCACACACTTTTGATTGGCTGAAAACCTCAAAAAACCGCGTTTTTTTCAAAAGGAGGTGCACTTTGAGCACCCCCAGCTCCCCTCCCCTTGCCTCATGGGGGCTCAAATTTTTTTTGGGTAGTCTCCCACTCAAAGTAAACCAACCCACCAAATTTGGTCGAAATCCAAGATAGTATGTTTTTTTTTCAATCCACCCTAATAATCTGTGAAAATTTCAAAATTTTTCACCTAATCTTCTCAGATATATCGCGTGTTGAAATTTCAACCTTTAAAATTCGATGATTCCGGAAGGGATGTTGTAGTCAAAAAAATTTTTTGGGATGTTTTTAGACCATGAGTAACATTTTGGGACAATTTTTACCAATTTTAGGTCAAAAGCTGCTTTTGACCCTTTTAAAAAATGCTCTTTTTCTAACTATAAGCTGGAAATTCCAGTAAAAAAAAAAAGTTTGCAACTCCCCAAATCCTAATCGGTTTACGTCACTGATCGTTTTTGTCGTTTTTCGATGAAACGACAAGAAAAAAAGGATGTAAGTAAATATTTGAAAATAGTTTTTCTTTGACTGTTTTCAAAGAAACAACAAAAAACAACGAATTTAAATATTTTAGAATAATATTTCTTGTCGTTTTTCAAAGGACGACAAAGAACGTCGCTGGAAAGATAGAAGCGAGCTCTCAAAAATTTGTTCATTTCTGAAAAGAAAAGCAAGTTTGTTACAAAATATTGTGGAACCAAAAATTTGTGGAGTTGAATTTGTCATTTTTTGTTTGTTGATCTTGATTTTGGAGAAAACAATCCTTTGAGAACAAAAACTTTAGAAATAAAATGCGTTGAATATTTTCATTAAAAACTCCAAATTTGAAATTTACCTGAATGCTTTTGCTTCGAAGCAAAACTGATGTTTTTTTCGATCCATCTAATAATTTGTTCCTTCAAAAAAAAAAAAAAGTTATGTGATGATTTTTTTATACAACACTGAAATTAGGAAAGCCAGAAACGTTTGGGGTGAAACTCAGAAAGTAAAAAAATAATCTTGAAAATGAATGATCTTATGAATACCGAATAACAATATTTTGATTATTTTATGTTCAGTTTAAAAACCTGCATGGTTGCTTATTCAATTCGAAAAATTTGGATTTTTGGCAAAAAAATACCAGCTCAGACGTTTAAAATAAGTATTTTTTCGAGTTTCAGAATAAAAATTGATTTTTACGATTAATCAATTTTTTGATTTTTTTTTCCAAATGCTATTTCATAATCATCTTCAATTTTGACTCTAGTCCTAATAAAACATTTTTTTACATGTTTTTATTTCAAAAAATTGCAATTTTTCAAAATCTCACCATTCGAATCCCAAAATATATAGATGTTTTCCACTTCTTAGGTTTCTATTTTGAAAATTTGCAAGTGTTTTATAGACATTTGTTGGGCAAAGAAGGTCGCCACATTTACGAATTATATAACCGAAGTCTTATTTATTTTAACAACTACGAATTCTTCTGGGGATGCCTTCTCCTCGTCCCTTTCTCCCACCCTGGTCATAGACCAGCCCATAAAGCAACGTGACAAAGCTGAAAAAAACTTAGAAAGAGTTTGTAGCTGGAAATTTATTTCTAATTCCGCATAGGCGCATTGGTGTAAATTCGTCACTTCTGTGGTGAAATTTGGTTTGCAAAACCATGATTTAAACGGTGACATGTGCTTCGTTTAAATGATGAATGCAGCGTTACGGTGTAAAATTTAAGTGTGTTTCAACAATCGCATTTTTACCGGATACCTATTTATTCTGAAAATTAATGTTTACCAACCAGGCGTTGAAGTGTTTGGGAAACCTAGGGAAACCTAAAAAAAAGAGTGAACATAGATACAGAGTACATACTTTTTATTCTGGAGAACATCGGTATACAAAATCATCATACAATATAATAAATCCGATGTTGGTAACTTATTCGCTTCATCAGACGACAATTTCAGATGGTACACGAATAAGTATCACACCGAGTGGAACACGAACGTAATTTTCTGCTCGTGCTAGTAATACCTACGTAGATATAGGTACGAGATAATGTTCAATTTTAAATGCTTACTTATAAACGTTTGAAAAGCAATAAAAATGTCTACTTTTGTTAGCGTTTGGAAAAAAGTATCTGGCGTGAAAAAAAAAATACTTGGAAAAAATTCTTTTTCAAAAGACTAGCTTCGTTGTAAAGCTTTTCTTGCCAGTTTTCCGCATTCCTTTTTAAATTCGTTGAAATGCACTTGAAAAAAATGGTAATATCTTTTCGAGACGTATTCGTATTTAAAGTTTAGGTCGGTGTTTTGCTTCGTATAATTATGAAAAAAAAATCTGAAGAAAATTTGAATTAATCCTTTGTCTTTTAACCCCCTTCCATCCACCTTTGAAATACTTACATTTTATTAAAGGTGCCTTTTTTTCTGATTTTACTTTTTTTTTTTTTGTAGTCTGCTGATTATAAAAAGCTTTATGTGAAACATGTGGGATAAATTTTAAATTATTGAAGGGATCATGGGAAAGATTAATTATTAAGCTGGCCTAACCGAACCCTTTTGATAAAATTTTGTGCGAAGGAAAATGTTAAGTGCTAAGGGCGAAAACTTCAATTAAATTTTCGGTTTCGATTTTGAATTGAATTTAGCTCCTTGTAAATGATGAATTGATGAAAAATGCATTTGACTTTTTACTCAATTCGTCGAATAATGGTTCACCGAATCTTTAGAATTTTCTATGCCTTAAAATTTTAATATCTTTCGTTAAATGTGTACGTCTCGAATGAAAATTCCTTTGTCTGAGCTCCTTTCAATTTCGAATGTAGACAATTTGATTGTAGATTTTTTGTTTTTCTTGAAACGTTACATTGGAATTTTTATTTGACGTTTTTCAATAAGATATATACCTGTTTTACCCTTTTGTTTTCAATTCAGTTAAATGCTAGTGCCATATTTGAAACTGTCTCAAAAAAATTTCATGCCGCAAAAAATTTCGTTTCAAAAAAATGGAAATTTTTAATATTTGTACTTTTCAATTTCTGATGGGGGAAAAATTCTAGTAGGTAATCCGATATTAAACCATAATGAAAGAAAATATCGCCTTAAAATACTTCCATTGGCTTTTTTCTAAAAATTATTTCTGAGGTTTGACGAAAAAATAAGAGAATCAAGGCTTTCTAGAGTATAATATTTTCACTAATTCACTTATTGATGCCCAACTTAAAAAAAATGAGAAAGGGTTACAGAAGAGACGTATTGGGAAACTTGAAATCAGAGTTTCCAAGTTTCAAGACTAAATTAAGATCTAAAACAATCCAAAATCGAGGGTTTCTATAAAAACGAGGTCGAAACTTCACCTACTCCTTAAGTCGACTCTCCAGATCAATTGCAATTATTTTTGAACCAATTCGGAGTCTTTAGGAAAATTAGGGCTTTTCTCCAACGAAATACTAACTTGTAAACTTACGGATTCGCAGTCCACCAGTACTGTTTGATAAAGATTAGTGGAACAAAACAAAACAGACCTCTATGACCAAATATAAACACTTGAATTTCTGTTTTAGCTAAATAATACTCTTGTTTTGAATGAGGAAAAAGTCATTAAAAAAGAGTTCTTTGATTTTCAGCGGATTTTCTCTAATTTTTCAATGAATTTCAGAGATTTTACTGATTTTTAGTAAATTTTAATTAATTTTCCAGAATTTTTTTTCACTGTTTACTATTAGCAATTTTTTTTACTGATTTATTTCTGTGCTGCGATTCTGTTTTCCATGATTTTCAATAATTTTTACTGTTTTATAAATGATGGACAGAATAATCTGCCCTGAAAAAATAATAAACAGAACTTTGTTCTTAATTTTTTTGTTCTCAATTTTCTTTTTTTCTTCCAACATTGTAATGTCACAATTTCTCATTTTCATGTTTTATTAACGGTATTCGTGTCTTGAAATTTCGGAAACTGATCGTTTTAAAGGGTGAATTGATTTTTTATGAATAGGTATAAATGGTAAAATTTTATTGTATGAGATCATTCTATCAAAGTGTGCTCTTCAATTTAAAAAAGAAAGAGATAAAAATATGGAAAAGTTGTTTTGAAAAAGCTAAATTATAATTCAAAGAACATATATTTTATTTTTTAAAAATTTGAAAAACAATTGTGTAATTGGATATTTGAAAATTCAACCTTTGCTGAAGACTCCAGACTGACTTGAAAATTGTATCAATTAATCCGGGGTAGAAGGGAGTCGATTTCAACGTGTAAACAACTTTCTGATTTTTACCTCATAATTTAACATTTTAATGAAAAAATGAACAATTAACGAGCCATTTCTTCAATTTTCAAAAAATTTTCCAAAAATCGTGAAACCAACTTCGGTTGCTTAAGATTCATGTTCCTTGAGTGAACTAAATTTAGGCTCAGACTCAATCGATATGGACAGTTTGTTTAAATCTCCCTATGAGCCTTTTGCTTTCAATTGTGGTATTCCAAAAATTCTCCATTTTTTTAATTTTCCATATCGGAACTGAAAGACAGCTATTCTAATGGTCCGAAAAAATTCGTTGTTTTTTTATCTATTTCAAAATGCTGTAAAACGTTTAATATGGAATTTATTTCGGAAGTTTCCAAAATCAAAAACTGAAGAGATGGAAAATTTTTCATCAAATAGGTAGTTTTTTTTAATAATTCAATGAGTTTTTTTTTCACTTTTTACATTGATTCATTTTAAAGTCTGATTTACCTAACACTGAAACTTGGAAGATTCGAATTTTAAACAGATTTTTTTTTTGTAGCCCTCTTCACTTTTCCCTATGATATTTCAAAAGTAGGCCAATGACGGTATTTTGAGACAATATTTTCCATTATTGTTGTTTGATTTCGTAATGTCTACTGATTATAGGAATTTATCCCCCCCCCCTCCTCCATAGCAATTTCTCATCTTGGAAAGTAAAAGGTCTAAATATTGAGCCTGGATACTAAAAATCCTCTTAGGGGTCAAAAATAAATTTTTTTTGAGTTGAGGTTTCTCCTCTGGCTTATTTATTCTAAGTCAACTCGATAATCAATTTTTCACTCCTTACGGTGGTTTTAGCATCCAGGCTCACATAAAAATTACTAGGTAATTTTTTAAATGCAGTTTTGTATCTTTTTTGGGTACGTTGCTTCAAATTTGACATTTCGTGTATTTCAAAGACTTCAAGACTTCACAATATTTATTCGGATTTTATTCGACAGTTTTTTCAAGAGCATTGAAGTACTAAAATCATCGTTTTTTCAAATTCGATATGAACAGAATTTATGTATTTTCTAAAAAAAAAAATTCGAATTGAAATAGGACACCCTGTATACATTATATTTTTAGAATAAACAATATTATGTACCTATTTATATGTAAAATTCTCATCAAATCTGATGATAAATTCGGTTTTTATGGAGCCAGCCGAGGCAATATTATTACCACACCGTTAAACATTGCATTTCGATTCGAATGAAATCGTATGGTACCCGAAGTAAGCTCGACTCGTTCACGTTTGAAATAAAAATGAAAACATTAAAAAATTAAATCATTCGTATACATTTTTTTGTTGACTAAACCTACGTAGAAAATTGCGGTATCGTCGAATCAAATCTCTTATTATTTTCATTCGCGGTAGGTAGTTTCGCAATAATCAGAATTCTTGATGGAATGTAAAATGAAAAAGATCATAAAAAATGTACCGAACGACCTTTGAATAGCTGCTAAGTTTTCTTTCGCTCTTTATTCGAGTCCGGTCGAGTTTGGTTTTGATTGAAAACGGGTTGTCAGATTAGTTTTCCAATTATTATTAAAATTGCAGGTACTCGTTTTATTAAAAAATTATATTCGTCAAAATTCGAGCGCGCAAATTGAAAATGTAAATGTAGGTAGCGCGTAGCTGTGTAATAATTGCGCGGCAAAAAAAAGAATCCCGACGTCGAATGTAGTTCTAAATAAGCGGGCTGATTCGACTTCGACGATAACCATAGAAACATTGGTAACTTAATAAACTGAAACTAGATCTAATGATGCGGTACATGAAGAGCGAATAAATTTCATCAGGCTGATAAATAATTTTACCTAACATTACCTCGGTTATTAATAATTAACCATAATGTACGATATATCATTTCTTTTCAGAGTTATTAGAGCAATTAATATGTAAATGTTGTATTTTTTTTCGTCCTACCGTTCAACGCCGCGAACGCCACCGTGGTCCTTTAAAGTATACAAAATCACGCGGTAAATAGCTCCCTATACCGGTCGAGAGATTTATGTTAATTTTTATTGTTGGAAAAACTTGTCATTCTGCGTCACACTAACGCCTCTCGGATTTCATTTTCATTTTATTTAATTAAAAACATCCCTTAAAATTATCGTGTTCTCATTGTCGCGGATTTTCTTCAACCTTTAGTCTCAAAATATTTGTTCGGCGAGGGTTCGGGTATGAAACGCAAAGTCGCAAAATTTAATATCGAATACGCGTGTGAAACTTTTTTTCTCGGTTTGTTATTAGGCGAACTTGTCTGCCTGGTGGTTCAATAGTGAGTAGGTAGGTGTATAGGTATCTGATTTCGCCACTTTAATATCTGTTTCTAGAAAAAAATTTTTTGCAAGTATATCTTTCTCGAATTATATTTTTTGCTAGACAAAATTTTGAGTAGAATTTTCTTTTAGCGTATGCATATAAATTTTAGGACGCATGCAATATATTTTTTAAGTTTATACGTGGAATTTACGTGATGTTGCAGGATTGTATCTCTACATGTTGGTTGTGCGAACTTTCTCCACCGAAAATATTAAATTAAGATCGTACTTGCTGATTGGCTGGGGTAAGTAAAAAAATGGTATCTAATTTTACTGACTTAATGTATTAGTGAGAAAAAAAAAGGTAGAAGGAGGGAAAGGGTTGGGTAAGTTGGCAATGTCAGATATCAGTTTGAAAGTGTAGATTACATACAACTTATTTTTCAAACGGTGTCATGTATTTTTGGTATCGTTAGCGAAGCAAATGGACCGGGTATTGATTAGGTAGTCCTTTTTTTTCTAATATCAAGAATCTTTGACCTTTATTTTTCAAATTGGGTGATGTTTCTATGCAGCATGTACAGGGTGACTTGAAATTTCCGGAACGCAAAAATTTATTCGTAAAAAAAATTGCAAGGGCCAGCAAATAATGAAATTTTATTTACAACGTAGCTGAAGCTCCATTCCCTTCCAAAAAGTATGAACTTAGCCCCCATTATTCACAAATCACTAAAGAAATTTCAAAGTTTTCAAATTTTTGAGTTCTTCAAAAAACAATTTTAAAACTCAAAACTCCGAAAATTTTAAAAATTGAGATATTCAAAAACTAATATTTGCATATGAAAGGTCATTGAACAAGGACCAAAAATCATTACCTATGACTAAATCTACACGAAAGAGGCTTCAGGCACGAAATTAAAAATATCCTGTGAACGACTGAATCGTTTCTTTTTTCAACTGTATGATTCAAGTGGTCCCTTTTGCTTTTTTCCAAGTTCGAAATTTTTTATTTTTTTCAGATCGAATTTTTTCTCGATTATTTTTTTCCAAATCAAATTTTTTCAGAATTCGAATTTTTTCTCGATTATTTTTCTACAAATTAATTTTTTTTCAGAGTTCGAATTTTTTCTAGACTGATTTTTCTCAAAATTAAAATTTTTTCAGAGTTCGAATTTTTTCTCAATTATTTTTTTCCAAATCAAATTTTTTTTCAGAGTGAATTTTTTCTCGATTATTATTCTCCAAATTAAATTTTTTCAGAGTTTCTCGACTAATTTCAATAAATGATGGAGAAAAAATTCAAACTCTAAAAAAAATTCAATTTGGAAAAAAATAATCGAGAAAAAATTCGAACTCTGAAAAAAAAATAAAAAATTTCGAACTTGGATAAAAGCAAGTGGACCACTTACAGTTGAAAAAAAAACGATTCAGTCGTTCGCAGGGTATTTTTAATTTCGTGCCTGAAGCCTCTTTCGTGTAGATTTAGTCATAGGTAAAATCATTGCATACCGATTTTGCCTAATCAAAAATTTAAAAGGGCAAAAATTTACCAAGAAATTAAATTTCAGTAAAATTGGCAACACTGCCTCCCCCACTTAACCTCAAAACAAGTATTTTTTAATAGAATATCGTTTTAAAATCAGATCCATTTTTATTCAATTTTTTTCTTAAATTAAAAATCTTCAAAATTGTCTCTAATAACTAATTTTTTGGAGGGGGTAGGAGGTCTAAAAAATATCCATAATTGTTTAAATCATTTTTTTTTTAACCAACAACTTATCTGAGAAGGTGTTTTTTTAGGGGAAAAAATGGGTGGCATTGATACCAACACTTAAAAAAAATTTATGGATTGAAGATAGGGTTCATACCTATATCTACTGATACCGAAATGAAAATTTTCAAGAACTCACCAGTATCAGAATTTTAAAAAAAAATTGAAATAACAATTCTAATAATTTATGTAGTTTTCAAAATGACGGAACTTAGAAATGGTGCCTAGAACGGAAAATGTAAAACTGAAATAATTTCAAAATTTTCTCGATTTTTGTGCCAATTTTTTGGCATGATCTCTGCTCTTGAAAAATGATTTTGAATAATTTCTTTTGTGAAATACCTAAGCAAATTTTGACCCCTCCGTTTGAAGGAGGAGAGTTTTGAAATATGTGATTTTTTATGCGAGGGAGTTGTGTAGAAAAATAATTTGATACTTTTTTTAATTTTGAACTTTTTTTTTCAAGAGTCATCTCAAACCTTTCTCTTTTTATTCTAGGAGATCCAACTGTGAAATTCAATTGCGGTGGAAAAAATTTTGAAATTTTTGAAAATATCTCAATTTTTAACAATTTTTTGATCGTTTGGATGTTTGAGTTAGTTAATTTCTATGGACTTTCTTGTCTCTTCCCTTTAGAATCTGATTTGAAAAAACCAACATTTTTTCCTGCAACTTTTTTTGCTGAACAAAACAAGATGATAATGAAATGTTGGAACGATTTGAAAGCTTGTAAAATTTTTTCAGATGCCTCTCACATCTTTGGGTTTTATAAGGGGAAAAATGAAAAGGTCGAGAATTTTTTTTATGAATTATGATTCCGTTTCACCTCAACTCCCCTCTTCTCTCTTCTCCCCAGTTGGAATTTCACCAAATTTCCAATATTTTGATTGATTTTGGTGTTATAAAATTGCCTACTTTCGACTTTTATCATTTTTTCATTCGGGTTTATTTTGAATTATCTCATTTGTAGATGATATTTTTCACCAAACTTTTTCCAGTGTAGAATTCTAGTCGTAATTGAAAATCCTCCTTTAAATTCTTTAACAAAACTGAATTTGAATTTTAAAATTTCTCGTGTAGATATTTCCTTTGAGCCAAATTTCATTTATTCTAAATTTCTATCGCTCTCTTCTTCCATAGCTATCAGACCTAAATATTTCAATATTTCTTGTGGTGCCCTCTTTTGAGTTGAATTATGTGTACGTATTTTAAAATTTTTCTTGTACCTCCTGCAAAACTGAATTCATCCATATTATTATGTCACTGAAGGAAAAATAATTGACGTAGGAAGTAAGGCGAAAATTCGTTTTGTAAGTGAACTCGTGGGCATAAGTTGAATGAAATTTTGTATAAAAATTAAGAAAATCTGCATTTCAATTTTCATCCGGGGATATTATCGCGTAGGCGGTTAATAATTTCCAAGTTTTATTACGTATTAATGTTGAAAAATGTAATAAATTTATTTTCATTTTAATGATACGGAATCCAAGATGGATTTTAATATTGAAAAAAGTAACAATGTACCTAAGTTGTTGTAGCTGGCGAATAATAAAGCTTTATAATCCCCATTAATATTATGTTTAATAATTTTACTCTTTTTTTTTTTTTTTCAAGGTATTCCAGTGCCCATTATAACCGTTTGGAGTATAGCAAAACCTTTCGAAAGTTTAGATGTTGAGGTAATAAAAATAAATTATTTTATGGACTCGAAAAATAGTACATAATCAGCTATCTCGTGATGCATTACAGTCCTGCGTTGTTTTTTTTTCAACGTCGAGTAGACCTAGTAGTAAAATTGGACGTAAAGTTGTTCCTTTGTTATACAAAAAAATTTCACGAAGTTTTTTTTTTCTCGCGAATTTACGTTTAAACATTTCCATTTATTTTTCTAAATAACTATATTTATAAGTCGTAAAAATCTGTCATAAATATGGGATTTTTCGTGAAATAAATTTCATTGCATGTTTTATATTCGAGTATACTCGCTGTGGAGAAAAATTGAATCTTGAAACCTAAACTAGACACGAATCCAGTTCGAAATAATTTTCCGACGTATTTATCCGTAAATCTGTGTATTTAAATTTTATCTCCTCGGGTAAAATTGAAATTTTGTCATTTACAAGTGTGTAATTTATCACAGAAGGCAAAAAATGCTCCTTTGTGTACTTCGGCCTTTTATTTATGTTGACGTTTTTACAACTTGCGTGGAAATTTATGTGTGGAGTTTATATAAGTTGGATATTTCAAATGAATTCTAATTTCTTCCTAAATGAAATTTTAAACCTTCAATCAAATTTGTTCAAAAGTTGCGATTGCAATTTTTTTTGAGAAAAGAGACGTTTTGGGATTTCTTTGACGAATATTATTGAACATATAGTGCCATTTCATAGGATCCTAGATCTGTATAAAGCTATTATAGGTGTAGGTGGTACAACGATTTAATTTCAACTTGTCGTCGTGAGATGGCTTTTTTTATTAGATAACCTAGGTGATATTTCAAAATGAAAGTAAAATTGAAACTTTGTTTCAGGGAGGTAATAAAGCGATAGCAGAACACTGTCCGTGGATGGTACCAAGTATTGCTGATTGGATTTTCAAGTTCCCAGCTCTATGCATTTTGAGCTTAAATTCTATTTTTCTGATCAGAATTATGTGGGTAAGTTTTCAATTTTTCTACTTTCTCAGTTATGTGTTTGAAGCTATGCTAGCATTGAACGATTACCTATGTAAATAAACAAAATTATCATGAGTACATAGGTTCATAAATGAGTTGAAATTTATTGCTAAATATTGAGAAACGTGTTTGGATTTTAAACCTCGCACTTGGTTTTCAAGTCCCGCTTAGAAAATGAACATGAAAAAATTTCCCACAAGATAGTTGGAATTTGGAAATTCAAAGAAAAATTGAAAATGACTGGGAAAAACGATTCAAAATACCAAAATTTCTTGATTTTACCTGGAAAAATTGATCCGAAACGCCATTTTTACGTAGTTAAAAATGATCGTTTTACGTCGTTTTTGAAAAAACGATCAAAACGACTAAGTATTTCAGATCACATACTGAGAAAGTTTTTTATTGTTTTTTGAAGAAGAATCAGGAACGACATTTTTTTAAATGTTGAAAAATTTATCGGTAAAACTAGTGTCAATTGATTGCGCTTCCTTTGTGTTCCATTGTGGCCAACTTTTTTTGTTTGTGCTTCCCCTCCATCAATTTTTTCTCCAAGAGAATGGTATGGGGCCAGGGACATGCGGCACCGCCTATATGAGATGGGAAGGTTAAACTAGTGTCAATTGTTTGTGCTGCATTTATGATCCATTGTGCACTTATTTCTTTCGTACGTACTCGCGACTCACCCTCTTCAAAATTTACCCTGTATTTTTTCCAGCTGGTTAAGAAATACAGGAAGCCCTGGGTAATTCTCATTGCCTGTGATTTTTCCAGTCGATCAAGAAATACAGGTCGCCCTGTGTAATTCTCATTGCCTGTGATTTTGCCAGTCAATTAAGAAACACAGGGTACCCTGTGTAAGTCTCATTGCCTGTGATTTTTCCAGTTCTTTGGGAAATACAGGGAGCCCTGTGTAAGTCTCATTGCCGGTGCTTTTTCCACTTCTTTGGGAAATACAGGGAGCCCTGTGTAATTCTCATTGCCTGCAATTTTTCCAGTCGATTAAGAAATACAGGGTACCCTGTGTAAGTCTCATTGCCTATGATTTTTCCAGTCGATCAAGAAATACAGGGTGCCCTGTATAATTTTCATTGCCTGTGATTTTTCCAGTTCTTTGGGAAATACAGGGAGCCCTGTGTAATTCTCATTGCCTGCAATTTTTCCAGTCGATTAAGAAATACTGGGAGCTCTGTAAAATTTTCATTGCCTGTGATTCTTCCAGTTCTTTAAAAAGTACAGGGTACCCTGTATAAGTCTCATTGCCTGTGATTCTTCCAGTTGATCAAGAAACACAGGGTGTCCTGTAAAATTTTCATTTTCTGTGATTTTTCTAGTTGATCAAGAAATACAGGTCGCCCTGTGTAATTCTCATTGCCTGCAATTTTTCCAGTCGATTAAGAAATACAGAGTACCCTGTGTAAGTCTCATTGCCTATGATTTTTCCAGTCGATCAAGAAATACAGGGAGCCCTGTGTAATTCTCATTGCCTGCAATTTTTCCAGTCGATTAAGAAATACAGGGTACCCTGTGTAAGTCTCATTGCCTATGATTTTTCCAGTCGATCAAGAAATACAGGGTGCCCTGTATAATTTTCATTGCCTGTGATTCTTCCAGTTCTTTAAAAAGTACAGGGTACCCTGTATAAGTCTCATTGCCTGTAATTCTTCCAGTTGATCAAGAAATACAGGGAGCCCTGTGTAATTCTCATTGCCTGCAATTTTTCCAGTCGATTAAGAAATACAGGGTACCCTGTGTAAGTCTCATTGCCTATGATTTTTCCAGTCGATCAAGAAATACAGGGTGCCCTGTAATACAGGGTGCCCTGTATAATTTTCATTGCCTGTGATTCTTCCAGTTCTTTAAAAAGTACAGGGTACCCTGTATAAGTCTCATTGCCTGTGATTCTTCCAGTTGATCAAGAAACACAGGGTGTCCTGTAAAATTTTCTATTACTGTGATTTTTCTAGTTGATCAAGAAATACAGGTCGCCCTGTGTAATTCTCATTGCCTGCAATTTTTCCAGTCAATTAAGAAATACAGGGTACCCTGTGGAAGTCTCATTGCCTATGATTTTTCCAGTCGATCAAAAAATACAGGGTGCCCTGTATAATTTTCATTGCCTGTGATTTCTCCAGTTCTTTCGGAAATACAGGGAGCCCTGTGTAATTCTCATTGCCTGCAATTTTTCCAGTCGATTAAGAAATACAGGGTACCCTGTGTAAGTCTCATTACCTATGATATTTCCAGTCGATCAAAAAATACAGGGTGCCCTGTATAATTTTCATTGCCTTTGATTTTTCCAGTTTTTCGGGAAATACAGGGAGCCCTGTGTAAGTCTCATTGCCTGTAATTTTTCCAGTCGATCAAGAAATACAGGTTGCCCTGTATAATTTTCATTGCCTGTGATTTCTCCAGTTCTTTCGGAAATACAGGGAGCCCTGTGTAATTCTCATTGCCTGCAATTTTTCCAGTCGATTAAGAAATACAGGGTACCCTGTGTAAGTCTCATTGCCTATGATTTTTCCAGTCGATTAAGAAATACTGGGAGCTCTGTAAAATTTTCATTGCCTGTGATTCTTCCAGTTCTTTAAAAAGTACAGGGTACCCTGTATAAGTCTCATTGCCTGTGATTCTTCCAGTTGATCAAGAAACACAGGGTGTCCTGTAAAATTTTCATTTTCTGTGATTTTTCTAGTTGATCAAGAAATACAGGTCGCCCTGTGTAATTCTCATTGCCTGTGATTTTGCCAGTCAATTAAGAAACACAGGGTACCCTGTGTAAGTCTCATTGCCTGTGATTTTTCCAGTTCTTTGGGAAATACAGGGAGCCCTGTGTAAGTCTCATTGCCGGTGCTTTTTCCACTTCTTTGGGAAATACAGGGAGCCCTGTGTAATTCTCATTGCCTGCAATTTTTCCAGTCGATTAAGAAATACAGGGTACCCTGTGTAAGTCTCATTGCCTATGATTTTTCCAGTCGATCAAGAAATACAGGGTGCCCTGTATAATTTTCATTGCCTGTGATTTTTCCAGTTCTTTGGGAAATACAGGGAGCCCTGTGTAATTCTCATTGCCTGCAATTTTTCCAGTCGATTAAGAAATACTGGGAGCTCTGTAAAATTTTCATTGCCTGTGATTCTTCCAGTTCTTTAAAAAGTACAGGGTACCCTGTATAAGTCTCATTGCCTGTGATTCTTCCAGTTGATCAAGAAACACAGGGTGTCCTGTAAAATTTTCATTTTCTGTGATTTTTCTAGTTGATCAAGAAATACAGGTCGCCCTGTGTAATTCTCATTGCCTGCAATTTTTCCAGTCGATTAAGAAATACAGAGTACCCTGTGTAAGTCTCATTGCCTATGATTTTTCCAGTCGATCAAGAAATACAGGGAGCCCTGTGTAATTCTCATTGCCTGCAATTTTTCCAGTCGATTAAGAAATACAGGGTACCCTGTGTAAGTCTCATTGCCTATGATTTTTCCAGTCGATCAAGAAATACAGGGTGCCCTGTAATACAGGGTGCCCTGTATAATTTTCATTGCCTGTGATTCTTCCAGTTCTTTAAAAAGTACAGGGTACCCTGTATAAGTCTCATTGCCTGTGATTCTTCCAGTTGATCAAGAAACACAGGGTGTCCTGTAAAATTTTCTATTACTGTGATTTTTCTAGTTGATCAAGAAATACAGGTCGCCCTGTGTAATTCTCATTGCCTGCAATTTTTCCAGTCAATTAAGAAATACAGGGTACCCTGTGGAAGTCTCATTGCCTATGATTTTTCCAGTCGATCAAAAAATACAGGGTGCCCTGTATAATTTTCATTGCCTGTGATTTCTCCAGTTCTTTCGGAAATACAGGGAGCCCTGTGTAATTCTCATTGCCTGCAATTTTTCCAGTCGATTAAGAAATACAGGGTACCCTGTGTAAGTCTCATTACCTATGATATTTCCAGTCGATCAAAAAATACAGGGTGCCCTGTATAATTTTCATTGCCTTTGATTTTTCCAGTTTTTCGGGAAATACAGGGAGCCCTGTGTAAGTCTCATTGCCTGTAATTTTTCCAGTCGATCAAGAAATACTGGGAGCTCTGTAAAATTTTCATTGCCTGTGATTCTTCCAGTTCTTTCGGAAATACAGGGAGCCCTGTATAATTTTCATTGCCTGTGATTCTTCCAGTTCTTTAAAAGTACAGGGTACCCTGTATAAGTCTCATTGCCTGTGATTCTTCCAGTTGATCAAGAAACACAGGGTGTCCTGTAAAATTTTCATTTTCTGTGATTTTTCTAGTTGATCAAGAAATACAGGTCGCCCTGTGTAATTCTCATTGCCTGCAATTTTTCCAGTCAATTAAGACATACAGGGTAACCTGTGTAAGTCTCATTGCCTATGATTTTTCCAGTCGATCATGAAATACAGGGTGCCCTGTATAATTTTCATTGCCTGTGATTTTTCCAGTTCTTTGGGAAATACAGGGAGCCCTGTGTAATTTTCATTGCCTGCAATTTTTCTAGTTGATCAAGAAATACAGGGTACCCTGTGTAAGTCTCATTACCTATGATTTTTCCAGTCGATCAAAAAATACAGGGTGCCCTGTATAATTTTCATTGCCTTTGATTTTTCCAGTTCTTCAGGAAATACAGGGAGCCCTGTGTAAGTCTCATTGCCTGTAATTTTTCCAGTCGATCAAGAAATACAGGGTGCCCTGTATAATTTTCATTGCCTGTGATTTCTCCAGTTCTTTCGTAAATACAGGGAGCCCTGTGTAATTCTCATTGCCTGCAATTTTTCCAGTCGATTAAGAAATACAGGGTACCCTGTGTAAGTCTCATTGCCTATGATTTTTCCAGTAGATCAAAAAATACAGGGTGCTCTGTATAATTTTCATTGCCTGTGATTTTTCCAGTTCTTTGGGAAATACAGGGAGCCCTGTATAATTCTCATTGCCTGTAATTTTTCCAGTCGATCAAGAAATACAGGGTGCCCTGTACAATTTTCATTGCCTGTGATTTTTCCAGTTCTTTGGGAAATACAGGGAGCCCTGTGTAATTCTCATTGCCTGCAATTTTTCCAGTCGATTAAGAAATACAGGGTACCCTGTGTAAGTCTCATTGCCTATGATTTTTCCAGTCGATTAAGAAATACTGGGAGCTCTGTAAAATTTTCATTGCCTGTGATTCTTCCAGTTCTTTAAAAAGTACAGGGTACCCTGTATAAGTCTCATTGCCTGTGATTCTTCCAGTTGATCAAGAAACACAGGGTGTCCTGTAAAATTTTCATTTTCTGTGATTTTTCTAGTTGATCAAGAAATACAGGTCGCCCTGTGTAATTCTCATTGCCTGTGATTTTGCCAGTCAATTAAGAAACACAGGGTACCCTGTGTAAGTCTCATTGCCTGTGATTTTTCCAGTTCTTTGGGAAATACAGGGAGCCCTGTGTAAGTCTCATTGCCGGTGCTTTTTCCACTTCTTTGGGAAATACAGGGAGCCCTGTGTAATTCTCATTGCCTGCAATTTTTCCAGTCGATTAAGAAATACAGGGTACCCTGTGTAAGTCTCATTGCCTATGATTTTTCCAGTCGATCAAGAAATACAGGGTGCCCTGTATAATTTTCATTGCCTGTGATTTTTCCAGTTCTTTGGGAAATACAGGGAGCCCTGTGTAATTCTCATTGCCTGCAATTTTTCCAGTCGATTAAGAAATACTGGGAGCTCTGTAAAATTTTCATTGCCTGTGATTCTTCCAGTTCTTTAAAAAGTACAGGGTACCCTGTATAAGTCTCATTGCCTGTGATTCTTCCAGTTGATCAAGAAACACAGGGTGTCCTGTAAAATTTTCATTTTCTGTGATTTTTCTAGTTGATCAAGAAATACAGGTCGCCCTGTGTAATTCTCATTGCCTGCAATTTTTCCAGTCGATTAAGAAATACAGAGTACCCTGTGTAAGTCTCATTGCCTATGATTTTTCCAGTCGATCAAGAAATACAGGGAGCCCTGTGTAATTCTCATTGCCTGCAATTTTTCCAGTCGATTAAGAAATACAGGGTACCCTGTGTAAGTCTCATTGCCTATGATTTTTCCAGTCGATCAAGAAATACAGGGTGCCCTGTAATACAGGGTGCCCTGTATAATTTTCATTGCCTGTGATTCTTCCAGTTCTTTAAAAAGTACAGGGTACCCTGTATAAGTCTCATTGCCTGTGATTCTTCCAGTTGATCAAGAAACACAGGGTGTCCTGTAAAATTTTCTATTACTGTGATTTTTCTAGTTGATCAAGAAATACAGGTCGCCCTGTGTAATTCTCATTGCCTGCAATTTTTCCAGTCAATTAAGAAATACAGGGTACCCTGTGGAAGTCTCATTGCCTATGATTTTTCCAGTCGATCAAAAAATACAGGGTGCCCTGTATAATTTTCATTGCCTGTGATTTCTCCAGTTCTTTCGGAAATACAGGGAGCCCTGTGTAATTCTCATTGCCTGCAATTTTTCCAGTCGATTAAGAAATACAGGGTACCCTGTGTAAGTCTCATTACCTATGATATTTCCAGTCGATCAAAAAATACAGGGTGCCCTGTATAATTTTCATTGCCTTTGATTTTTCCAGTTTTTCGGGAAATACAGGGAGCCCTGTGTAAGTCTCATTGCCTGTAATTTTTCCAGTCGATCAAGAAATACTGGGAGCTCTGTAAAATTTTCATTGCCTGTGATTCTTCCAGTTCTTTCGGAAATACAGGGAGCCCTGTATAATTTTCATTGCCTGTGATTCTTCCAGTTCTTTAAAAGTACAGGGTACCCTGTATAAGTCTCATTGCCTGTGATTCTTCCAGTTGATCAAGAAACACAGGGTGTCCTGTAAAATTTTCATTTTCTGTGATTTTTCTAGTTGATCAAGAAATACAGGTCGCCCTGTGTAATTCTCATTGCCTGCAATTTTTCCAGTCAATTAAGACATACAGGGTAACCTGTGTAAGTCTCATTGCCTATGATTTTTCCAGTCGATCATGAAATACAGGGTGCCCTGTATAATTTTCATTGCCTGTGATTTTTCCAGTTCTTTGGGAAATACAGGGAGCCCTGTGTAATTTTCATTGCCTGCAATTTTTCTAGTTGATCAAGAAATACAGGGTACCCTGTGTAAGTCTCATTACCTATGATTTTTCCAGTCGATCAAAAAATACAGGGTGCCCTGTATAATTTTCATTGCCTTTGATTTTTCCAGTTCTTCAGGAAATACAGGGAGCCCTGTGTAAGTCTCATTGCCTGTAATTTTTCCAGTCGATCAAGAAATACAGGGTGCCCTGTATAATTTTCATTGCCTGTGATTTCTCCAGTTCTTTCGTAAATACAGGGAGCCCTGTGTAATTCTCATTGCCTGCAATTTTTCCAGTCGATTAAGAAATACAGGGTACCCTGTGTAAGTCTCATTGCCTATGATTTTTCCAGTAGATCAAAAAATACAGGGTGCTCTGTATAATTTTCATTGCCTGTGATTTTTCCAGTTCTTTGGGAAATACAGGGAGCCCTGTATAATTCTCATTGCCTGTAATTTTTCCAGTCGATCAAGAAATACAGGGTGCCCTGTACAATTTTCATTGCCTGTGATTTTTCCAGTTCTTTGGGAAATACAGGGAGCCCTGTGTAATTCTCATTGCCTGCAATTTTTCCAGTCGATTAAGAAATACAGGGTACCCTGTGTAAGTCTCATTGCCTATGATTTTTCCAGTCGATCAAGAAATACAGGGTGCCCTGTATAATTTTCATTGCCTGTGATTCTTCCAGTTCTTTAAAAAGTACAGTGTACCCTGTATAAGTCTCATTGCCTGTGATTCTTCCAGTTGATCAAGAAACACAGGGTGTCCTGTAAAATTTTCATTTTCTGTGATTTTTCTAGTTGATCAAGAAATACAGGTCGCCCTGTGTAATTCTCATTGCCTGTGATTTTCTCAGTCGATCAAGAAATACAGGGTGTCCTGTATAATTTTCAATGCCTGTGAGTTTTCCAGTTCTTTGGAAAATACAGGGAGCCCTGTGTAATTCTCATTGCCTGTGATTTTTCCAGTCGATCAAGAAATACAGGTCACCCTTTGTAATTCTCATTGCCTGTGATTTTTCCAGTCGGTCAAGAAATACTGGGTGTCCTGTAATTTCATTGCCTGCAATTTTTACAGTCAATTAAGAAATGCAGATCAAGAAATACAGGGAGCCCTGTGTAATTCTCATTGCCTATGATTTAGGCAGCTATAGATTTGGCATCGGTTTGTTTTCGAATGGGTAATTGATTACAATCAGATAAACCACAATAAGTTTAGGAAATTCTATTCGAGGCATTTACATGTGTTTGTTGTGAATTTTTGAAAAATTCGCCAAAAATTATGCTACCTATCTATCATCTTTAGCAGCTGAAAATTCAAACAAACGTTATCGTTTGCGAACTGAAAGTTTTATTGAAATTAGAGCTGGAAAATTGATACCATGTTTTTATGAGCCTAAATTCGAAGTAGATACACTTGGAAGGGCTATAATGGGGAATGAAATCCAATTAAATTTTCAATTCGTTGTTCATTTTCTGTTTATTATTATTATTATTATTTTTTTTTTCATCTAAAATACTGAAAATTTTCATACTCGCGATTTCTAAATTTATGAATTTGTCGCGTTTACAAAACGATAAAAATATATTCATCGTATGCTTAAGAGGATCCCCTTTTCGCGATTTCTTTCTGTCAAAATATACTTAATCGTTTAAGACGCTTAGTTAAATTTGCGCATGTACCGTTGTATAAGTTTAAATTAGTTGATAATTTTAATGAGCCTTTAATGTATCTTTGACACCTCGAGGAAATGTTTTTGTTTGCATAAAACGTTGAGTAAACATTTTCAAATTGACTACGATTATAAATCATTAGGTAGGATGGCGGCCGTCGGTGTAGGAAACTAGAACGATCGCGTCAGATACCCGTGGTATATTTTGAAAATGCGTTGAAATGTGATAACCGAGCTGACATCGAATTAAGTTAGAGCTTCGGACGTATTGGAATACTAGAGACACAAGATGTCATTTTCAAAGGGGGAAAAAATTAAATTTGGTTTGGTTTTAACCTGTCGTACAGAAGTTAAGCAAAGGATCTAGCTTTTATTTCTTTTTTTTTCTGCCTTTGTTCGGAGGTTTTATTTATTATTTTATTTGGAATTTTACATTATAAAAGTTGACCCGTTTTCGTTCACTCGAGCATCCCATTTTGAAAATTTCTCATCGGATTATTGTAAAAGAACGCTGTAAATCTACTTAATCAATACGAGCTTTTGTTAAAAAGAATACGCAGCTTATACTTTAGATACCTCTACCTACGTATACACGTATTCTACGTACCGTAGCATTTACGAGTGGCGATGTTTTCGCAACGCGTTTCAAAGCCACAGCGGTAACGCGTTGTAGTGGACACAGATGGTAAAATCAAAAAGCTTATATTTAATACGATCAACTTGAGATATATCGGTACGATTTATTTACGTAGTTATACGCGAGAAAAAAAACAAATCAAAATGTGTACGGTTTAAAATTTATTTGAATTTTTATGTTTTTTAAACGTATAGATCGATATAAAAATAATGTATAATTTTGTTATAGAAACCTGTGAAAAGAGTAAAGTTTGATATTTTTTATCCTGCTGGTGGAAAAGGGTCCTTTAAGCTCTGAATGCGAACGTTACCCCTTTGAATTAACGCTTGCTATGATAAAACTTATTGGTTTAGGATTTTCAAAACATCCTTTCGTGTCTGTCAATCAATTGAATAAATATTTAAAAACTTACCTGTGGAGCTTGCGAAGAAAATGTTCTTTCTAAAGTACGCGTGTCGGCCTGCCTCGCGTATTTATTTTCCGCTGTGTCGAAGATTTGCAGATTACAAAGTTAACCATTCCGGTGCCGCACCGTGCCCTAAGGAAATGGATCCGATGTTTTAGAAAACAAGAGTAAATATGATGAATAATTTTACGAGCCTGGGTCGAGTATTTTCAATAATAATGATTCGAGGTGAAATTCGATAAGGGGGTTTGAAACGACGATAAAAGCGCTGATTTATGTGCTGATGAGAGTTTGAGATTTTTATGGTTATTTATCGGGGTTAATGAGTGGATGATGTAAACGTACAAATTCGATTTATTAAATTTCTATGAGTGGCAGAATTTTGAACTTGGAGAATAAGAGAGTGGAAAATTCAATCGAAATTGCGAGCTGAAAAAAATTAGTTGTTGAAATTCATACCTAATTAAACTCAAAAGTACTGAAAGGCGAAATTAAAGAAGGAAAAATACGAAATGCAAAACCTATGATTATACATAATAAATAAAGGCTTATTCCAGAAATAATTGTCACTTTAATGCTAATTCGTCCGGGGTGGAGGGGATGACCATGGCAATTTTAGTATAATTGTGATTTTTTTTTTTAAACGAAAAACATTAAAAGCCCATATTTTGAAATTAATTTGATCCGAAATGAATCTGTTTGCGAAGTTTTGTTGAGAATTAAAAGCAGATTAAAAATTATTGATATTTAAATTTTGAAAAGTGAAAAGTTGAAATTTTGTGAGGAAAGCTCGACTTTTATGATAAGTACAAAATATGAGAACTATCTTTCAAAAATGTGATAAAATTACAACGAGGAAAACTCTTTAAGTGGTTTTCAGCCAATTACTTTTAAAGATGGGATTTCAATGCCCCTAGGCGGCACAAAGGTTCTCAATTGGTCAAAATATTATTTCAAAACTAAAACGTTGCGTTCTTAACCCTTGGAGTGTACACTTCAGAAAAATTCAAATGGTACAATGTGGTGAATTTCACCACCATACGAAATATATTACTTGCGGTCAGGGTGGAACAGCGGGAATCAACGAGAGTAGTGGCAATGTGTAGTCCGAACTATTTAAAACGAAACCTACGGTCTAGCTCACATCTACCAGCCCATTTTACCATTTTTGATAGACATAATGCTACGTTTAAAAAAATCGACCAACGAAATTCACCTTAAGGCACACTTTTCGCAGATCGAGTCCATGAGAATCAATGGGAAAATGTAACCTTAAGGTTTAGTTGAAGCATGTGATGAATTTTATTAAATTCAATGCGAAAAATAAAAAAATTGCCCTTAAATAGGTTCGTATAGGCAACCACAAATACGTCCTCGAATTGTGCGTAAGAAGTTCTACTAAGCGCTCCTCCCCTCGTCAGGCGAACAGTTACACGCTCCACCCACGTAAACAGAAACCGGTATTGGTGGTGAAATTCACCAAGTGTACCTTTAGAGGATTGGGATATTCCTGGGGTACTGATCTGCCTCCCAAAGTAACCCACGAAATATTCCCTAAAATGTTCAATTCTTAATTGGGGTATTCCTGGGGTACGGATCTGCCTCCCAAAGTACCCCACGAAATATCTATTCCCAAAAATGATGAATTCTTAATTGGGGTATTCCTGGGGTACTGATCTTCCTCCCAAAGTACCCCACAAAATATTCCCAAAAATGATGAATTCCTAATTGAGGTATTCCCGGGGTACTGATCTGCCTCCCAAAGCACCCCATGAAATATTTATTCCCAAACATGATGAATTCTTAATTGGGGTATTCCTGGGGTACTGATCTTCCTCCCAAAGTACCCCACAAAATATTCCCAAAAATGATGAATTCCTAATTGAGGTATTCTCGGGGTACTGATCTGCCTCCCAAAGCACCCCATGAAATATTTATTCCCAAACATGATAAATTCTTAATTGGGGTATTCCCGGGGTACTGATTTGCCTCCCAAAGTACCCCACGAAATATTCCCTAAAATGTTCAATTCCTAATTGGGGTATTCCCAGGGTACTGATCTGCCTCCCAAAGTACCCCACGAAATATCTATTCCCAAAAATGATGAATTCCTAATTGGGGTATTCCCGGGGTACTGATCTTCCTCCCAAAGTACCCCACAAAATATTCCCTAAAATGTTCAATTCTTAATTGGGGTATTCCCGGGGTACTGACCTGCCTCCCAAAGCACCCCATGAAATATTTATTCCCAAACATGATAAATTCTTAATTGGGGTATTCCTGGGGTACTGATCTGCCTCCCGAAGTACCCCACAAAATATTTCCAAAAATGATGAATTCCTAATTGGGGTATTCCTGGGGTACTGATCTGCCTCTCAAAGTAACGAAATATTCCCTAAAATGTTCAATTCTTAATTGGGGTATTCCTGGGGTACTGATCTGCCTCCCAAAGTACCCCACAAAATATTCCCAAAAATGATTAATTCTTAATTGGGGTATTTCTGGGGTACTGATCTGCCTCTCAAAGTACCCCAAGAAATATCTATTCCCTAAAATGTTGAATTCCTAATTGGGGTATTCCTGGGGTATTGATCTGCCTCCCAGTTTTTTCATCTGCCCCTTTTGAACCTTTGCATCGGCCCTTTCAATCAGGTCGATATTTTTTTTCAAAAATGAAGAATTTTTGGATTTGACCTTTCAATGTCCTCGTAGCCTCTCAATTTTGAAAACACTCAAAAAAATGAAATTATCGTGTGGCATATAGATTTTTACTGATTTTAGAGTACTTAATTAGCTCGATTATTAGCTTATTTTTTTGATCTTCCTTCTGGCTCCTGTGAATAATATGTATACTTTTCAATTTTTTGGTAATTTGAAGTTCGGTGATGGGTACTAAGGGGACACCTACCGGAAATTTTTCGAGGGATTTTTCAAAAAAAAATAACTTCAAAAAATTCTTTATGATTTTTTTCTGATAACTCTGTTTTTCAAAGTTTCCCATAAAAAGATATTGAAAAAATATTTTTAAAAAAACATATTTGGGATGAAAACAAAAATATCTATACCAAGGAAAAAACCAAAAAACACTACCCAAAATTGAGAAAAAAAAACAAAAGATCAGGCTAAACCTCTAAGAAAAAACAAAAAACAAAAAATGAAAAAAAAATATTACTGAGAAAACACGTGTTGGAAAAAAACGAAAAAACAAGTTTTTTCGATATTCGCTCCACCCCCACCCACCTTCTCAAAAACCGCTACATTGAAAGAAACATACAAAAACAATCCTTATTTTAAAAAAAAAACAAATGTATTTATATCAAAATAAACTAAAAAATTACCTGACCCATTTTGAGGAGAAAAAAACAAAAAACTAGCCCATACTTACTAATAGAGAAATGAACAAATAAACTATAGATATTCGAATAAATATTTAAAAAACAAATTTCCACAGTCTTCATCCCTCAATGATGGTTTTTTTCCTTTTTGATAGGTTCATTTTTTTTTTTTAAGAGTTATTCAATTCACCCCTATATTCATTTTAAATTCTCAAAAATCTAAACCAACATCCGTTTTTATTCACTGTTTGTAAATTTGGTAAAATTTAAGCAAACCTAGCATGGAAATTTCCCACATACGTATATTTTTGCTTTCGTTGAAACAAACAAGATAATAAGTTTCAGCCACAGTACACTTACTTCCTTATTAAAGAATTCCACGTAATTACACCAAAGGACCATAGATGGGAAAAAAGATATACCCGGGTTTTTGTCTGAAAGAATACACAATCTAGTGTTGTATTAGTGACTGATAGTACAACTTCGGGAGAACCGAGAAACCCTGGAAATATGTCGAGACAATGAGCCGCGTTTTGAAATTACAATCTTTTCCATCTTATATACTTTAGGTACCGGCGTATTCCAAGCAAAAGGGAAGTTTTTCATTCAACGTTTCGAGATTTTTGCCAAATAAGAGAAGAATTTATTCATTCGCGAGTGTCGTTATATTTTATTTCGCTCGAGCAGCGGTAGGTCTATATTCAAATCTTATCGTATTTAATTTTCAATCTATTTAGACGCGAAGTCGAGAAAAAAATCCAGTTTTTAAATGCCGACGAATCAATACGCAGGTGCCTGCGATATCTCGTATAAATAGGGATTCTTATTAAGTAGCGTATTTGAAAAATCATAATAATACGAATTCATATCACTATTCGCCGAAATTTGATATGATGGGGGATTTTTTATAAAATGAGGGTCTCATAACCGAAAAACGTACATTTACATATTGAATATAACAAATGATACGCTTGAAAACACGTTTAAATTTTACGTGAACAGACTGTTCAATAATTCCGCTAAATAACGAATAGAAGAAGAAGAAAAAAACGTGTAAAAGTTTCAAGGCGATATATCGCAATCACGTAGAAAATTTGAAATTCGCTCTCGGAGGAAAACCTTCTATACACCGACGGAGCAAAATGAGTTGAAAAAAAAATTATTATGAAAAGGACAAACGGATTGACGCGTCCATTCTTAAACTAATGATTGTTGGCAACTTTATTTCAATCAATATTTGCCCGGATGTTTCTAATTTCGACTCGGGATCGGAATTTGTCAACGGAGTTTTTATACTTCGATAAATATCAGAAATAAGAAAAATGGCAGATTTGTCAATACGAAAATTATTTCTCGTCTTTGTAACTTTTATAGGTTCGTTTTGACTCGTAATTAATCCTCGAAGGGGGTCTCGTCATTAGTGAAAAATTTTTAATTGGATCGCGAAAGCTGAATCAGGGAAGAAAAATTTACCTATATTTTTAATGTCGAAGATAAATCCCCCATAAAAATAGGTAATTTTTTTACCCCTTGGTAAGTTCAACTTGTCTGTAATAAAACTTTCGAGATGAATTATTTACTTTTTACGATACGATAAAAAAAAAAGGAAAAAGTCACGAATAATTACCTATGAAATCTTTGGCGTTTTTTTATACCTAGGTTAAAAGCGTCGGCTAATTTTTAACCAGAAGAAAATAAAGTCGTTGGGGTTTATCACGGCGTGACTCCGGGGGAAGGGTAAATTCGCGTTTGAAAACATTATCAACGTGGAGGGAGCTTTAGGTATAGAATAATAATGGAAAATTACCTGATTCGAGTACACAGCTGTCAATAACGTTTAGTAGGAATTTTTTTTCTTAATAGAAGAAAACTCGTTTAACGTTAGAGTACCTCTCTGTTTCACTTTTATCAACCTTTTTTCACAAGTTGACCGAGACGTGCTCGAAATAACAAAAAATATATTTCCTGCAGTTAGATACGAAATGTAGAGATTTTTGTTGAAAAATTAAACTTTGCCAATAACGTTGGCTCGATTCCGCGAGTGAAATTAATTTATCGAGGTTTTGTGCGGGGTTTTTTAAGCAATTAAAAATTTTTCAAAGGTTGGACGCTGTGAGACGAAGTCGTTGAACTGTTTTATTAATCTTATAACGTGGTAGAATCCGAAGCTCGAATGTAAATGTTTATTTGCGAGATGTCAAAGCGATATCGTAACGTGTCAATTTGTCAACTTATCACGCCATCGTTTGCGATGCCGAAAACATTGATACAATTGGTATCATCGGTGATGTTTCAACACTGTAAGCAATTATTTTACTCGTTCGTTGGGGTTCGGTTGTAACGAGTATAATATAACGATGAAATGATCTGTTGTGACTTTATACTAAGCTTATGAAGTACAACATCATTTTTGATAACGTTTGGTCATGAATCAAAAAGGCAGTGGGCCAAATTGCCTGCGAATCAAAAACGGAACGAAGTATTTTAAAGTGGAAGCTCGCAGAATGTTTTAATTAAATTAGCAACGTTATTTTAATGGTTTTAACGGAAACTTTAATTCTAGACATGAAACTTAGAGCTTGCCGAAGTTTTTGCATGATTGTTGCGAATTTGTCGTTTACGAGTGTTACGTAGTTTAATTCGTAACGCGCTAAATGCCTACATTAAAAACACTAAATGTCACGATATTCTAGTATGCGTATTGATTACGACGATGTTTAATTGGGCTGGGAATTTTTTTTTCCGAATTTAAACGTCGTATTTAACAATTTCGCGTGAATTGCTTGTTTGAGTGATTTTTGAACGAGTATTAAGATGCGAATGAGAGGGAAAAGGAGGCTCTTTTTTTATAGCAGATTAAAATTGTGTAATCAGGTTGTTTTATAGGGATTTGTAACTCGGCCGATGAAAAATTGTCGTGTGGGGAGTCGAAAGTGTAATTTTTTATAATGGCTGAAGTTTAGCAATAAAAAAATATAGGCGGTTAATAAAGTAATACATTTTTTCATCAGATTTAGATAGATGTGCTTTTTTCTACCGAGTTTTCTCTCGTGTCTCTCAAATTCAAGTGTTTTCCAATTTATTTACCAATTTTTTGAGGTGGATTGAAGAAATATTGTGGATTTTGACTGAAATTGATGGGATAATTCACATTGAGTGAGAGGTTGTCCAAAAAATTGACCCCCCCCCCCAGCCCAAAAGGATCATTTTTGAAATGAAGAGAAATTTTCCACTTAGAGGTGTTGGAAATCCTAATCAACCCCCCTCCCCCTGGAAAGATATTCTATTTGACATTCGCTACCTTTCTAAATCAAAATCATTGACCTTGAATGACCTTGAAATTCAAAATCAATTTTGGGACTATACGAAAATGTTGAAAAATTTATAAATCGTGAATCCGGAATTTTTTCTGAATTTAAATTACTAACTCAAACACCTCAAAATCGGGCATAAATTTTTTTAGTTGCCAAGATTGGGAATTGTTATGGAATCTTTTTGAAAAAATTCACGACAATGGTGCCAATTGCATTCCAATTTACGTAATCTTCATAAAATTTCTGTTGGCAACATTGCTACAAATTTTTTTTTTTAATTTTAATTTATTTTTAATGACAAAAAAAAAATTATCCTTTATTTTTATTATTATTGGTGAAATGAAAAAAAAAACCACAGGATTTCAACTATAAAATTGGTGAAGTAGTTTGCTATGAATGGGAGATTTTTTCAAAATTTTGAACCCCTTGGTACAGAAGAAAACAGAGCTAAGGAACCTCGAAGTGAGGTTATTTTCGAAAAAAATCCATTTTTGCCTCTTTTGAATTGGTTCGTCTTTTGAGACTGGTCGTGGTCACCCTGCTTTGCAGATTAGATTTCCATCAGTGGCGTAGCCAAAAAAATTCTCATAGGGGGGGGGGTCTGAAATTTTAAAAATTTTCCAGAAATGTTGAGTTCAACCCTCCCCCTATCCTACTAAAATTTTGTTTGCTATAAAAACACTAAATTCAAAAATTAAATTATTTTCATTGATATAATTATTAAAGAATTACACAAGTGCTCAAAGTCCTGACAAAATTTGCATAAAATATTTAGGAAAAAAAACTTTGATGAAAATAAAATTTTGGAACAAACAACTTCCAAACTAATTATTTTGACATTGAAAACTCAAAATGATGCCTAACAAATCCAAGCAGTGGCATTGGAAGCTATTTTTGGGTGTGGAGATTTGGATTAGTCAAAGGGAGCTTTGTTCACGAGGACGAAGTTTTGAGAACGTTTGACTTTTAATGATTCAAGGAGGAATTTTTCTTCCATAAATTCTTGACCTCATGGACGGTCCGGACCCCTGCCCCCCCCCACATCATTGATACTTACTTTGCTTTGAATTAGTGAAATTTTTCATTTAAAGCAAACCAATAAGTAAAATTACTAGAAAATCAGTAAAAATTCACTGAAAATTAAGTGAGTAGAATATTTGAAATTTACTGAGAATCAATGAAATTGTTTAAAAAATTTGCGAAAATCTGCTGAAATTCATAGAATTTTGCTGACTTTCTATGCGCTGAAATTCTGATTTTTTTAGATGATTTTTCACTGATTTGAAATGAGAGAATAATTTTGGCCATCGAAAGAATAGAGTGGGAAATGAGTCATCAACTCAAAAACTAGATAAAAAATTTCATCCCCCGTTACTTTTAATAAAAATTTTCATCTTTCATGGGACCAAAACGAGTTTCTCAGTCGTCCTCCACTTGAAAAAATAAACAACCTCGCCAATTTTCGTCAAAATTCAGGATATTTTTCGATTTTTTTTTTTATTTAGCACTATCAATAGTACCTACATTTATTTTTGAACAAACACAAAAAAAAGAACTTGAAATTTACAATCAATAAAAATAATGTTTTTAGATTCTCGTATCATCAATTAAAGATACGATTTAATTATACTGAAAAAACGTTAACAAAGTAAAATTTAGGTGAGTACTTTGGACAAGAAATTTATTCTTTCAATCTCAGGTTTATTCAAGGCGATGAAAATGCAAAGAGCGAAATATCGAAACGTTTAATTTAGCTAATTTAATCAAAAATCAGAAATTGGTCGAGAAAGCGAATTAATTTTTGATTTTTTCCCTGCGAGAAAAATTTTCATTATAAAAAAAAAATACGACAACATCAGCTAAACAGTTAATTATGTAAATTGGTGTAATTTCATTCGACGGTTGAAAAGTTTTTATGGAATTGTCCAGTATGAAAATAAATCAACTGTGAGGAAAAATCTAAATGAATTCTAAAAAGGGTATGGATGGAATAAAATTTAAGGGTGAATGGTTTGGCACGCTAACATAAGTATGTACTTATTTTATACTATGTGTGTACAAACGAAAATGATACCTACTTGTATGCATATGCTGAATTCTTTCGGATCCAATAACGTATTTTATTTTTGGAGTAATATGATGATTAAATTTTTTTAGTGGAGAGAAATTGTCATTTGTGGGGTAATTTTTTTTTTTAGGTGAGTACGAAACGGGTACCTATGTTTTTATTTGACCAAAATATTGGTGTTGATGAAAACCTTATTGGTTGAACATGTATTTTTAATAAATTACGAACCAAGTTATTGTAAAATTGATTTTTGACAGATTTTTTTCTACTGTTCGAAAATTACATCGAGGCAGTAGTTTTCACATGGGTCAAATTTATCGATACTGGGTGTTTTTCAACCTTAGTCTCAAGGATGTCGTTATTTTATAAACGTAAATACCAAAGTTTGCCGATTGCTACTTCTGAGATTTGTGATCGATGTCGATTTCCAACGTTCTCCTTTCATTTTACAAAACGTAACAATACATTCTTTAAATTCAGATCACTAAAAAAATTTGTTTGTAAAATTTTGATCTTAAATTTTATTCAAATTTAAAATTTAGATAATGAAAATTGCCAAGTTTGAAAAATTCGTGAACTTATCCGTTTGTATTAAGTATTCATAAAAGTTCATCTTGACCTTGATTGAAGGTAAGATTTTTGAATAGATTATGTTTTAAAATCCCCTCCCCCTCCCCTCCCCTCCCCTCCCCTCCCCTTCCCTTCCCGATTTTCGATAATTATTTTTCAAATTTTAAAATCATTATTTTTCTACAAAAATTCAAAAACAATAAATTTTTATACCAATTTGATTGTTTGATGTTTTTTTAAATCATCTAGAAAATTTTGATTACTTTTTATATCGTTTGGTTGGTTTTTGATTTTATGAAATTTTCAACATTATCTTACTGCATTTCTGAACACGACGAATCCTCAAATGAGAAAACCGAATCAGATTAAAAATTAGTCAAGTTTTGGAAAATTGATTTCATCCTCTCCTGGATAAATTATTACTAGGACGAATTCCAAAATTAATTTCCCATCTAGACGTAGAAGCCGGAATACGCCTTAAAAATCAAATTATGCTTTTTTCATAACATGTTAATAAATTTGCCTATCCGATTCGCCGTAAATATCAAATCTTGTGTGTTATGATACGAAATCTAGGTTTTAAAACCTGGTAACAAAAGTTTGAGCTGCAAAGATTTTTGATTTTCAACAACCGTTTAAAAACTTGAAAATCGCTATTTTTCAAAGGTATTATAATTTTTGGGGAAAAAAATTGGTCCAAAACAAAAAATGATCAGGTGCGATTTTTTTAAAAATAAAATTTACTTGAACAATAATTGTGATTCGCGTGGTAATTTTTTCAAAAATTTTTGTAGCCAGACCAAAAAAAATTACAACACGCTTTGAATTTTTTGAAAAATACCTACCTAGCAATTGTTTCACCTACAATAAATTTTTTATTAAAAAAGAAAATACTGTACCTTTTGAAAGAAAATATTCATGTAATTTATGATTCGAGATAATCTGTTTTAGAAAATGAAAATGATCATATTTTTTTCAACATCTCAATTATCCTATAATGTCCTCAAATTGACGAATTTGGGTTGGATTTTAATTTTTCCTCATTTTTCCACCCCTCCTCGTTTCAGTGACCAATCAGCAGCTGTTTTGATTTAACTTAATGTTAATTTATATTTTTTTTAGAAATTTAGAATTTAATTTTTTAAATTATTAGAAATGAAAAAAAATGATTCTGTCTGGACTATCCAAATTGATTTTCACGTCATCTGAAAAATTTTGTAAAAACACTGAGAAAAATTTAAATCTTTCTGAAGCTTCTGAAATGGTTAGATTTGGTGAAATTTAATGTCCAAAGTTCGATGCAGAGTTGAGAGTGATTTTTGTCAACACCAAAACGCATTTGCTGGCAAGAAACACAAGAAAATCAGAAATTGGCCTGGACCCCTCCCCCCTCTCCTCCCACCCAATAAAAATAAAATAAAAAAACCACCAAAAATTCTGGTGATGTATTATGAAAAAAAATTCTCAACATTTTGCTCTTCCTTAAATTTTTTAATCACAGAATAAAAAATTAGGATTTTTTAGAAGAATTTAAAACAAAAAAATGGTATAAGAATCGTCAGAAAAATCTGGAAAATAGCAAGAATTTTCATTTTTCATCATGTAATGGACCTACACCTACCTGTAAGAAATTACTTTTCCAAAAAAAATTGCATTTTAACTGAAAAATGATCATGTTTAAAATTTCAAAAATTCGTCAAAAATCGAAAAATTAAAGGTAGCTTAAATTTTGGTGAAATGGATTTTGAAATTCAATTTTCTATAATTTTACAAAGAAAAGTTATCTCAAATCACTCAATTCCTGGTATATTGCGATTTTCAATATTTACGGCGAATTGAGTAGGCAAATTTATTAACATGTTATGAAAAATGCATTGTTTGATTTTCTAGGTAGTTTCGACTGTCGCGTTTGCGTAGGTGAACCATTTTAATATTTTTCGTGGTAATTTTCCAGAAAATGAAATCGACACTTTCATTTCGTTTTATTTTTCCATTCGAGGAATCATCGTGCTAAAAAATGCAATGAAATACAAAACTGAATGAAATCGAATAAAAATCGTATGATTAAAAGTTAATTTTATCCCGTCAAAATTTTTCGAAATAGCATCTTTTTCGAGTTCTGCAGGAGAAATGAAAAATCGTTGATGAAAAATATCATGAAATGACTTGGATAAAAAAAAAATCTAAAAATTGTATTGGTAGGTGTATTGATTTTAAGAAAAATTGACCCCATTTTGTTAATCGATTTTAATTTTTTGAATCTCTAAATTTTTCATTTCGATGATAAAATTTTTATCCAACGAATAACTCTACAATACAATTTTTCATCATCTCATTCCATTTTCAATTTGAACTGAAAATACATGAAATTGAAATTTATAACTCATTTCAGGGAACAACTCGAGATCCATAAAATTAATTATTATTATGACAGTTCATGTTTATTCGCAATATTGGAGAAGTTGAGTACTATAATAGTTGTTCCTTTTAATCTGATATTAGAAAACCCTGTTTTGACACACATGTGGTTTAGGATAGGTTATATGATGTCGAGGCTGAATGATAAAGAAAGGAGAGGGGAATACGATGGAAACACTCGGTATAGCAATAAACCATTTAATGACGATGAGCATTTTGAATTTTTCCGATTTTTTTTTTATTTCTCATCCCGTTATCTAAACATGCCATAAAAATCAGTTGAACATGTTTTTCGAAATGAGTAAATAGAAAATTAAATTTTGATTCCTCCCACGTCAAGATCATATAATATTCTTGTAGGTATTTTAACCTAGTTTCATTTTCTGATTTTTCTTTTTTTGGAAATTCGTCCATGTTCCAGACACATTATTATCCAGTCTGGCGAATATTCGAGAATTCGTCAAATTAATAATATGGTATTATGAGGATGATTTATGAAAGAAAATTCAATGTCATATTTCGTTTCGAAATGTTCGCCTCGTTTGGACGATACAATTTGACGATATTAGTAATTTCTTTCGACTTTGAGATAATAAACGAGATTAAATTTTAATTCAGGCCGTTCGAACATTTACATTTTGAATACCAATACGTCGAGTAAATCGGGACGAATAACAATTTATTACGAAACCGTATCGAAACACTTCATGCATGAGAAATAAACGTATAAATTACTCGCATTAAAAAAAAAAAAAAAAAAAAAAAAAACGCATTTCACCAGGAGAGAAAAAAGCTAGTACCTAATAAAATAATCGAAAAAACATACATTCGCGATTCGCAGCGAAGAAAAAACAATATCGAATGAAAATCTCCAATCTGATGAAAATTTATGGAGAAAAATGATGAAATATAAAATTCGCGACTCAATCTTTGAAACGAATGGCAATTTATACAAATACCAGTTGTAAATTTAAAACGCTATTTCGTCGAATCAATATACTTCCTGGGGTTTTATAACTTCGTATAGGTATACCTACTTATCCGCCATTTAGTTGCAAGAAAAAAACCTCGAGAAAAACAATTTATGAAAAAGCTATCTCGAAGGCAATACTTTTTATTGTAATTTTTATGCAATTTATGATTTACTACGTCGGGATTTATTGGGAAAATTACTCCTATAATTGACGATTCGAATTTCGACCTATCTCGCGACGAATCCGGCCACAGCCTGGGATCTTTTTCTAGCCTTGAACCTGAAATCGTTCTTTTTCGGGCTTACGTGTTTAATGAAATCACGCGTAGGAATTTTTTTCTATTTTTACAAACCTCGGTAACGATGCTGGAAATATGAAGAAGAAAAGGATCGCAAGACAAAGCATCGAGTTAAAAACACATTTTACTAGAAGAGTTTGTGTCTCGTTTACAGGTTCGCAACTCCTGTGGGAAATATTTACTCGGAATCGAAACTCACCTCTTTTATAGTTCAAGCCCTGTAGATAATTGTGATTTTTGTGTTTGAAGTTTTTATTTCTTCGACCCTTGTGATTATCCCTTGATGGTTTCATTTTCATTTTACGCTTCGTTAAATGCAATTAATATTCCGTCGAAAACTTACCGAAATTATCATTTGGCAATTAAAGGTTTAAACGGTCTTGTTTTGGTTAATTTAAAACTATGAAAGCGGCTGCACTCGACTAATTTCTCTCTCGGTCGCTGGAGAGAAAAAAAAGAATGAAAAAAAACAGTTGAGAAACACTATTGTGCTGTGAAATAATCATTTAAAGTTGCAAAATCTACCCCCTAACAAACATGGCTATTTACCTAACGAGCGTAACGATAATTATTAATTTCTTTTTTTGTATCTGCAATATAAGTATTTGTTTGAAAAATGGCCAATTATTTACATACTTATAGGTACCTTCTTTAGTGGAATTTTTTACCCCATTTTTTGATGCCTCGTGTAGATATACTTTGTTGATATATTTGCGAGCTTATAAATAAAGTGATGGGGGAAAAAAAATGTCGGGTAATTATCGCCGTTGTAATTTATTCATAAGAAAAAATTATCATCTTCGGATTCATCTGGAGAAATAAACGGGTATTTAAAATTATGCCTTTATGAATATTTTTTTTTAATTATTTTATGCTTTTATGATTTCTCAAGTTTAAGGAGACGAATTAGGTACTTGGAAGTTTAACGTCTGGACGAAATAATTTATCAAGTATAGAGATGAATTTTTGATAAATGTATTTTTTTCGCGTTCGAAAAAGATATATTCATATTTTAACATTTCAAATGATTCGGATTTAGCCAACTTTATAAAAATATTTTTTAAAAGAAAGTTGAAAGTATAGTCGGGGGCCGTTGGAAACTATATATTTTTACCAATTTCGTACTAATGATGAATTATTATATTTCGGAAGTAGAGAGAAAGAATTGAGAAGGAATCCTTTTCTACGGTGGAAAAAGATGAAAAATAGCTGTGAAGTGGGGAATTCTAGCGAAGAGTTGAGAACAGATCAAAAGTACTTTTTGTCCATCTTGAATTTTGAAAGGATATGGATGAATAATTACCGTAGGGAGTCGTTTTCCCTTTTTTCTGGTTCGGAAATCGAAACGTAATAGCGGTCGATTGTCCTTATGTGAATTCAAATTAACGTGATAGAAGATTACATTCTTTTTCCCTTTGGAATTTGGTTTTTTTGGGAAGTGTTGCCGAACGTTCGATGGGAATTTTTGTATTTTTGAGTTGAAGTTTTTAATCGAAATGGGCGTACTTTCCTAAAATCTAAAAATTTTTAAAAATGAATATCTTGAAGAATTTGAAAAATCTCAGAACTTGTGAGTAGTTTTTCATCTGTTAATCAAATTATTAGAAATTGATTTTTAAGAAAACTTCAACAACTTATAGAACTTGAAAAATTTTTAATGAGTTTTCAAAATTGAAAAATTGTAACAAACTTATCGGTAAATTTTGGAAAATTGAATGATTTTTTAAAACTGGGAACATTTAGAGAAATTCTCCCTCCCTCCTCCCCAAAAAATGTTTTTAAAAAATGAGAAATCTCAAAAAAAAAAATTAGAAACTCTCAAAAAAAAAACATGAGTAAGTAAGTACACTTAGTCTTTTTGTAAATCAAATTACTGGTAATAAATTTTTAAAAATTGAAAAATTTATTGTAGAGCTTTTCTTCTCAGTTTCTTTTTTATGCCTGAATGTGAGGGGGGTCTTGGGAAATAATGGAGCAACAGAATTGAATTTGTGTCGTGTTTATCTAAATTTGGAAGGTGGGGAATGCTTATTGAAAAAAAAATTTAATGGAATTTTGAGTTTCATTGTTTGGAACAAATGAAAATGAATTGGTTTGTGTCATCAAGAGCCAACTTTTTTTTTTTTTTTTTTGAAGAAATTTTAAGGATTTTTTGGGTGATATGGATACAAGCAGGTTGATTTGAGCAGGTATTTCAGATGGGTGCGGTAGTTTTTATTCGCATTAGTTTCTTCATAACCATAATTTTGAGCTGTCAATTTTTCGATTTTTGGTAATGTTTTGAAAATAAGAGTATTTAAAATGGTATTTTGATTCCAAAATTAAAATTTTTGGAAATTTGATAAATTTTGAAAAATCAGTGGATTTAAAAAATCAAAAAGTCAAAATTTTTCTTCAGTGTCACCTAGTCCCGCAATTATGGGGAAAACTCTCCTTCCTCGTGCTCTAATCTACCTTCCCCCTCCGAATTAATCGTAATTCGCTTTCGGTTAGAGCTGGAGTAAGGGAGTCAAATTAAAAAGTAAGTCGATATTTGAATTCTACGTCCTCAAATTAGTAATAATCGATATGCCACACGCCATTTTAATTTTTCTAGCATAGTTTTCCCAAAAATTGGTGGGCTAGGAGACACTGAAAAGTCAAAATCCGAGAAAATATGCAAATATTCAAACTCCGCGCCCTCAAATACCTAACAAACGACAGGTCACACGTTATTTTCAATTTTTTCGAATTTTGACCCTATCAAGAGGGCTAATGGGGGGCGGGTTAAAGAGGTTGGATTGAAAAACTAAGAACGTATTCGAAATCAGCGCCTTTGATTTTGTAGAAATCAATATGCTACTTTACTTTTTTGATTTTTTAAATTTTGGTCAAAATTGTGGACACCTGTACCCTCAGGGGTTTGAAGATCCCATCTTGAAAATTTATTAGTTGAAAAATAGATAAACAGGTCTACTTACACACAGTAATTTTTTCAGATTTTCAAATGGTAGTTTTCATCATGAAAGTTGAACTTTCATCTCCAAAGTTCAACTTTGAGCTTTTCAAAATGTGATTATGGTTTTTGAATCTCCTATCAATTCTTTTTCGGACCCCGTGAACAGTTTTCTTTTAAGTATAATTTATCTCGAGATATGAATCTTCAGTAACACAGGTCGACAAAAAAAATTGTTCTGTTTCTGGGTTCTTATGTCGAAATTCTGATTCTATACATCAAAATACATCACCTTGCTCAATCCTGGCTTCCAAACTTTGCTTTGACAGGAGAGGGCCAAAAAACTGATTTTTCGAGGGCAATAAGTCAGGCATTACGAAAAAAATTGAAAAAATTTTTCTAGACCAATCTTATAGGAAATTTTACGCCGAATCCAATGCCGCAAACCGCAGACTCCAATCTCTTTTAGAAAAAAAGTTGCAGCTCATTCTTTCTAAAATGTTGTGAAAAAATCGCATTTTTGGGGTCTTTTTCGCAAAAATGTGAAATTTTCGAGTAAAGTAAGGGTTTTAAGGCCATAAGGGCCGTGATGGGAGTTGTAGAAAATTTTATGGTGAATCGAATGTCGCAAACCGCGGACCTCCATCTCTTTTAGAAAAAAAGTTACAGCTCATTCATTCCAAAATTCTATACAATTTTTTGTGCCTTTTTCGCGAAAAAATGAAATGCAATTTTTTCACAGAATTTTGGAAAGAATGAGCTGTAAGTTTTTTTCTAAAAGAGATGGAGGTCTGCGGTTTGCGGCATTAGATTCGCCGTAAAATTTTCTATAAGACTGGTTCAAAAAAAAATCAATTTTTTTTGTAATGCTCAGGCTTATTGCCCTCGAAAAATGAGGTTTTTTTGGCTCCCCCGCCCCCAAAGCTAACTTTGGTTCAAAAAAATAGTTTTCCCTTCATTAGTTACATAAAAGCGGAAATCGGAACACAGAAGCAAAAATCGTTTCGACCTATGTAATAGTTGGGTAATTTGGAAAAAATCACATTGTCCAAAAATTACGAAGCCCACCCATCCCACCCACTTGGGGATTAAAAGGTAAATAATCGTAGATTTATTAATATTCTATCGATGAGCGAAATCGGAAGACTCGACTTCATTTTTGGTACGTTTTAGTATGATGGAGTAGTCCAAGAGGAATTTTTAATTTATTTTTTTTAATAAAAATTTTCAGGTCTAGAAATTGCAAGTAAAAGAATTTTTTGATTTTAAACTAAAATTTGCTTGGATTCCGATGAAATAAAATTTCAATAGAAGAGAAGATTTGCTTTTACTCTTTTTGGAAGTTGAGCTGAGAGATCCTAAAATGGTATCTCAATAAATCTTAGAATATTAGTATCGATTTGATGAAAAATTTAAAATATTTTACATTTCACGTGTTCTCAAGTACATAATATGTATTTAAATTTCGACACAATTTTCTAAATTCATATGTACTTAGATTAGGATTTTGATGTGATTTATTCAGGTTAAACTAATTTTTTTATTCAGTTAGATCCCTCTCTCTACATTCATAAAATTGCTACTCATCCGTTCTCTCATTTTTGGGGGATTACATAGAAAGATCTCTTCAAAATTATTTATAGGATTTTTTTCCAAATCAGAAAATGAAAATATTTTGCAATGCCTTTGAAAATAAGATACGAGTAAAAAAAATCAACTCGGATAAAATTTCAGAGCAAAATATACCCATTTCAACGCCACTTTAATTCGCATAATTTTTTAAATGGTCAGTTTCAATTAAGTATGACTGAGTGGGAGTAAACATTCTGTTGAACTGTGAATTTTTCAATGGATCGTTTAAAATTCCCGTTTTACCTATTCGCAGTACGAGTTACCGAAAGGAAAAAGAAAAAAACGACCTTGTCATCCAGTAAACTTTCCATTAACTGATTGACGTCTGAAGTCTGAATTCCCCCTAATTTGAAATCTTATTTTAAAAATTGAAAATTTCATACGTATCGGTAAATTACGCTTATTTTAAAACTTCTCGAATGTAGGTAGCACTTCAATCTTGAAAACAGGCAATTTTATCAAAATCCCCGCCAGTCCTGAAACCACCTTCGATACAAACTTATCCGCACAAACCGACGCGACGGTTTAAAATTTGTTTCTGTACAATTTATTAACCTAGTGCTGTTTCGAATTTGAAAATAGGCATCATGCTCGATATGATCACAACTGCGACGTTTATTTTCGTCCGAATGATGGTGCAAACTGTATCCAAAACTGGTATCAATATCGTAATACATAAAACACCCTCCCACCGAACATCAACCACATCCCACGTAAATGGTAAGAATCGCAGTCGCCTGGAAAATCGAACAATGCTTTTTTTTCATAACGCGTTAATAAATTTGCCTACTCGGTTCGCCGTAAATATCGAATATACCTCCGAATTACCCACGTAGACCTGAAATTGAATGATATGAGAAGATATTTTCGTACATAAAAACGATACTAAAATTTATTTATAAAAATGTCGCCTTGAACGAATTACTTCTACCCATTAAACCGGTAGCTTATGTGAAAAAAAATTAATTAAAGTTAATTAGAAACGTGTGAGCGGTAAAAACCTCGTTGTAGAAAGGAAACAGGTATTATGGGGGCGAATAAGTAAAAAGTACCAATAGAAACACGTGTTACTAATCAATTCCTACTACCTGAAGAGATTTACGTAAAGGCTAGAAAGTTTACTTTGGGTTTTCTTTTGGAACGGTGGAGTACGATACAGTCGTACAAAGTGAAAATGGCACGTAATTAAATCAGTTCTCGTTGAAAAACCGTTTTTGCAAATGTCAACCGTTATTGACACCATGTGGTTTTGAAATTTCATTCGGCTTATTGTAAATTATTTAATAGGCGCAGTTCGCGACTAGATTTTGTCACATGGGAAATTTCATTTCTTATTGCTGCGAAACGGTATTTCGTAATGAAGTTTTCTCCAACTGGTAAGATTTTCAATTCTACGAATAACGTTCATCTGGGATAATTCATAATTCAGTAATAAAAAATTATCCGTCGAAGTCGACTATATTCGATTTAAATATGTGAACTGTGAAGTAGGCGTAATAATTGCTCCGGCTTTCGGGGTGATATTTTCGAATTGAAAATACGTAGATGAGGTACCGATCTCGCGAGACTTTATCGCCTTCTCGCGTCCTAAAGCTGTTACATTCCTTCTTTTACAAATCGACTAGTTAAATGAAAACGTATCATACGGATTCGAGGTGAAATTTTCCACGGTATTTTTCTATTATATTTTTCAAATGAAAAAGAAAAAAAACCGGATATTACCCGGGTTTATACTTCGGAGGTTAAACGTTAAATTCAGACTGGAAGTTTAAACGATGGCAACGTTTATTCGATACGAATGCGTAATAGCGTTTATTTTTTTCGCTCGATTTTCCAACCATCGAAATTAATTTTTCGATATTTCATCCGAAAAAGAAAGTTTTTATTCGGTTGTTATTTTCGTACCGGGTTTTATTCGACTCGGTGTTTCTTTTTTATGACACGCGTTAATTTTTTTGCGCGCTTGGAAATATCTAGCTGAATAAGAAATTTGAGACGTGTAATTCGAAACCTGCGGAGGCTCGAAAGGCCGACTTTTACTCATTCAACAGTTCTTCAGTTTTTTGGCCCGAGTTGTATGGTGCAGCCAATTCGGGGGGTTTGTTCTACTTTTTATGGTGGAGCTTCCCTGGTGTGATGTGTTTCGGTTATCTTCTTCCTGTAGTGTCGTTTTGATGTGCCTGATATCCGTATTTATTGATATAGCTTTTTTTTGCTCCTGTGTTGTGGATTTGACGTGAAAGATTTTTAGGACCAGAAAGAATGTAGGTTCCAGAAAGTAAAATGGTACAAGTGTATAGGGTGTTCCGGGAATGAACAGCCAAACTTTATTTTTGGATACAACCAGATACCCCCCCTCCCCCCCCCAAAAAAAAAAATATATATAATAATAATAATAATAATAATAATAATAATTGAGATGAACATGTTGCCTATTTTGATAATTAAAGGGGCAAATGCAGGTTCTAAAAAAAATCACATAAAAATTTTTTGGACCATGGGAATGAATAAAACATTGAAAACTGAACAAATTTACATCTTGTGACTTTTTCCTAACTCAGTGATGGAAAATTGGAATCGGAATTGGAACTAAAATCTGAAAAAAAAACTGGAACTAAAACTGAAAAACTGGAACTGAAATTGGAACAGGAACTGAAATGATAAGAACTTGAATCTGAGAACTGGAACTGGAACTAAAATGAATTTCAGTTTTATACCACTTCCAGCATTTCTTTTTTTTTTTTTTGAAAATTTGCCATTTTTTTAAAACAGAATTTTTACTCAATTAATTAAAATCATCTTTTCTTACTGTACACCTTACACAACAGAAATTTTTTCAAAAAATAGAAAAAATTCGAATCTTTGAAAATTTGCTGTGAAAAAGTATAGAATTTAGATGCACAATATTCAATTTAAAATTTTTTACTGAAAATTGAATAACAAAAACGACCTTAAACGAACCTTAAACATTTTTGTAGAAAAGTGAATACGAAAAAAATTTGTAAATTTGAAAATTCCGTCCAATTAAAAACCTACTCACACACATTCTTAAAATTTCAATTTTTTTATTGAATGATTATTCAGGAGATCTGGGCCAGGAAGTCCGGACCTGACACATTTGTTTTTGACTTTTAATCACGCAAAATTGGTGTCGCATGATAGAGCCTTAAAAAGTTTTGGAATAACCTCCACCTCTTAGAGAAATATCAGCTTCTGACTTTCTGATGTATGAAAAGTTGATTTTAAAAATATAAAAATTTGTAAGTTTTTGACTTTTGGTAAAGCAAAACAGCAAGACGCAAAATAGAGTCTTAGAAATTTTGGAATGACACCCCCCCCACCCACGCCCAAGAGGAAAAACATATCCATGATAATTTTCCATCAAAATGCTCGAAATTGAATGATAAAAATAACCATTCGATTGTTCAATTGTTCATGACGAGAGGATTTCAAAAATGGATTAGTTTTTGCATTTTGAACAATTTTTGGCCGAGTTATGGGCGTATTTCTTCATCAACTCTCCACGTAGCAAAAAAGCTATCTCTCGTCCAAATGCTCGAAATTGAATAACAAATTAATTACAATATAAAATTTGTTTTTAAAATTTAGAAATTGGCTTTCAGCTCTCCAATTTTTTTTTTGTTATTTTGACTTTCCAATATCAAGTCAATTTTTAGCTTTTGACTTTTTGATAATATGGACAAGTTATTTTTTGGAAATACAAAAAATTTATTAGTTTTTGACTTCGGGTGACGTGAAACTGCGTGACGCAAATAAACGTCACGCAAAATGGCGTTTAAAAATTTTGGAATGACCCCCCCCCCTCCCCAAGAGGAAACAACATGTCCATGTTAATATTTTTTTTAGATATTTTATGATTTCTAATCAGTAGGGCAACCCAAAATATGGTCTTTGAGAAGGCAAAATATTCAATATTTTATTGGTTTTCACGAGGTAAAATATTGCTAAAAATATTCGAAAATTTTGAAAATATTCAAAAATATTCGAGTACAATATGGGTATCGTTTTACTAGTCTTGAAAAGAGCCAGCAAATTCTCGTATCAAAAGTATATTCAGAGCAAAAAAAAAAACATGAAAAATCGTAAGTTACTATTATTAATATGATTAATTAATTAAATTGAATTTTTTTACCCGTGAAAACCAATGTTACCAAATTCAAAACGCGAAAAATTCCCAAAATATTTGGAAATATTTGGGAAAAAACGAAAAAGCTGGAAAAAAGGGGAAATTTCCGGAAATTATTAATGAAAATATTCAAATAGCAATCAAATATGGGAATATATTCATTTTCAGGTGAAATATTCGAAATATTTGAAATGAAGTTGGGCTCATTTTAAAGGAAATTTTCTGAAACGGAAAATGATTTCATCACTTTTGAAATCGGATGCTACAAAAAAAATATTCAAAAAAATATATTGGGTTGCCCTACTAATCAGGTCCTGACTTCCTGAGTCCAGATCTGCTGAATAATTATTCAATAAAAAAAATTGAAATTTTAAGAATGTGTGGTTTTCAATTGGATGGAATTTTCAAATTTACAACTTTTTTTTTTAGTCACTTTTCTACATCAATTTTTGAGGTTCGTTTGAGGTCGTTTCTGTTCTCAAATTTTTTACTTCTTCACATCAAAATTTCAAAAATTTGAATTTTTTCATTTTTTTACTCCATTTGGTGTTGACAAAACCTTGAATTTTTCAAAAAAATTTCCGATGTGTAAGGTGTACAGTAAGAAAATATGATTTTAATTGAGTAAAAATTCTGTTTTTAAAAAAAAAATGACAATTTACAAAAAAATGCTGGAACTGGTATAAAACTGAAATTCATTTTAGTTCCAGTTCCAGTTTTTCAGTTTTAGTTCCAATTTTTTTTCAGATTTCAGTTTCTGTTCCGATTCCAGTTTTCCATCATTGCGTGAAACTTAAACTGGAACTAATATCATTTCAGTTCTCCATAAATGCGTAACTTGAAAATTAAAGGGGCTACAAAAAAATTGTTCAAAAAAAATTCTTTAAAAAATGAACCAAGCAAGGGAATGGATAGTACGTTGTAAACTAAAAAAATTTTGTTATGTGCACTTTTTGCCTAAAATCAATAATAAATTGGATAACGATCACGCAAAATTGAGAAAATTTGAAAAAATTTTGAAGCTCATTAATTTTGAGTGAACCGTAGCTCCTTCATTTTCGATGTTAGGCAAAAAGTGTACATAAGAGATTTTTTCACTTTGAATCTTTCAATTCGGGTTTTGAGCCAAAAATTGGTCAAAATGTTCGCGGTTTGAATTTCTATCCATTTTTTTATTTTCGAAAACTTATTTAGAATTCTTTTTCAAAATCTTGCCCCTTCAATTTTAAAAATAAGCAACACATTCTACTTAAATACTCGATTATTTTCTCATCTCACGTGTAACCGTACACGCATTGCCATCAGACACCGAATGGGCCATAATAGATGGGTCCACATACCTAGAACGTATTAAATAGAAATGTACAAAGCGTGTTTCCATTTCTTGGAGATAATTTCTGCGGAATAATCCCTTAAACAACGATGGTTCTGCGTTGCTACACTAATCACCAATCAAAACGAGAATACCCCTACGTTCATTCTTGATGAACTCATAATGATTCATTTAACTTGCGGTAAAATAGGTTGCCATTCGGCGGTTACCTACTCAAATTCGTAATTTCCGATTGAAATTCGTAGCTTTTACCATGAATATTCAACGAATGAATAGGTCTCATTTCTAAACATGATTAAACCGCGATGTTTGAAGAAAAAACAGAACCGTTTGTATTTTTATAACACGCATAGTTGCGAAAACTTTTTCAAAATTCCTAATTCGAATTAATTCCGATGTCGAATATAAAACAAGGCGATTAAAATTAATAAGCTTAAATATCTCGTTCGTCGACGTTTATCTTGGAAAATAAACTAGCCTCGTATAAAAATGCTACGAAACTTTGAAAACTGCAAATGGCTCGACAAATATCAATTTATGTCAAAGAGATAGGCGTAATTTTTTCGTCGAATTTTCTCATAATTAATTCCGTTTCGTTGTAAAATATTGATAGAAATCTTTTACGCGTGAGATGGCGTTTCAAGAATGGGGGAAAAAATGCGGATTTTATAACTCTCGTAGTTTATTCCCAACAATTGGGGTATTAGTTTAAATGGGGTTTGCAGCCAAATAAAAAATAAAACTTATACCTACAATGAAGGTGTTGTTCTTATCTTCGATGTACTTTATTTGCAGTATCAAAGGCCTTTTATTTTATTCGAAATCGATAAAAATAAAATGTCATATTTATACGAAACAATTTTTTCATTACTTTCCAACTTGTCGTGTCTACAACTAGATTGATTCGAATAGAACGACAAAAAATCTGAAATTTTCGAGAAATTTTTTCGCTTCGTGGAGTTTTTTCTGCGAGGTCGTAGAACAATCACCAAATTGAATGATCTTCCCAGGTATTCCGAAATTTTTACCTGTGGTGCTTGTACGTTCACAGACGTGGAAAAAAATAGGATGGTGAAATTTTCCACAAAATGTCATCCGATGTATGTCACGATAAAGAATTTCATTGAATAAAAAAATAAACATTGGGAGGTATTTTTAATCCATCGTGACGTTTGGTTATTTTTCTAGAAAAATGTGTGGACTGTTTTTTTTTTTCGAAAAACGTAGGTAGGGAAAATATTTAGTCTAGTTTGGCCTACCTTTTCGAGATTTTCTATTGTGCTGCCATATTGGTAAATATTTCGCTATGTTGGCTGTATTTTGATGTCAAAATGGCGAAGAACCGTATCAAAACCCTCTTTTCTAGAATGTCTGGAAAAAGGAATGAAAAGCTGTCACGGAGACCGAATGAATCATATAATTGCTAAATTATTTAATAGTGTACCCATTGGAGTTGAAATGCCTGAATTAAGAGTTCGTTATTAATCAAGATTCGTTTGGATAAAAATTTAATGAAAAAAGTTTCCTCATTGTACGTACTAGTTCAGAAAATAGTCGACGAATGATTTTCGTGCTGAATTTAACGACGAAATTTATCAACGATTATCATATTTGGATACTTTGGTTACTGTTTTCGTATTAACCTTTTGTTGGTAATTTGGTAATTTGACGATTTGAGTTGCACGTGTGTATGTAGGTTTGTGAATGTCGAGATGAGAAGGAGTAAATGTAGTTTGGCACGAGTGTCACTTATTTCGTTATTTCACATTTACTGCTTCAATATTGTAAGTGGACGAAATTTGAATATCTCGACCTTTTTGACTAAATTGTTATTCTAGTTCGAAGAAGTTACGGAGCTTTGAAAATTTACACGCTGCTTGGTTGTTGTTGGATTTCTAAATTTGGAATATGGAATTGACTGGAGTCTGTTGTGTTGAAAATTTATAGAAATCGAGGATAGTTCATAATGATATACGGTTGAAAATAATTTTTCTGACGGTTTTATACAAGGTGTCCAGAAAATAATTTGGTGTGGTTTTTTTTTAGGTATCTTGAAATTCAAATGAAGTTAGTGTATTTTTATCAGAACTCGAATCTGCTCAAGTGCTCATGCCGCTGAATGTCGTTTCGACTTTTTTTTTTAAAGTCCAGAATATTTAAGTACGTCATTTTTAAACAGTTTAGAATTTTCTGAAAAAGTTTTCCGATTTTACTCCTCGTAATTTTCTCTACTGAATTTTTTTCTGGTGTTATTCTTCCACGATCAAATTTTTTTCTCATCATTTTCTCACCTGAAATTTTAAAAATTTTGAGAAAAAAAATTGAATTGAAAAAATACTGAGAAAAAAATTTAGACGTGAAGAAATTCTTCAGAAAAAAATTTCAGATGTGAAAATTGTGGGAAAAAAATTTTATGACGTCTATTAAACAAATTATTCTTTTCAAAAAAGAAGATGCAGGTTTAACATTGGAAAAATTCTTCCGTAAAAAATTGCGTCAGAAAAATTGCTGTTGAAAAAAAATATGAGAAAAAAACTTGACTGGGGATAAATTACATCTGAGAAAAAAATTTAATTTCAGCTGCGAAAATTCTAAGAAAAAAATTTAGAGTTGAAAAAATTACGAAGAAAAAATTTGGAAAACTACTTCAGAAAATTCTAAACTGTTTAAAAATGACGTAAATATTCTGAACTTTGAAAAAAAAAAGTTGAAATGACATTCAGTGGTATGAGTAGTAACGTCATGAAGGTATCCGAGTTCCAGGTTTGACTGTCTTGTTTAGAGCATGACCAGAATCTTCCACAGCCAAAATTACATTCCTTGAAGTTGACTGGGGGAGGGGATGAATTTTGAAAAATCATTTATTACATCAAACGTAATTTTTTTCAGTATTGTGGGTGATTTTTCGAAATTCAAACTTCTTAACTTCCCTCCAAGCTTCAAGAATTGAAATTTTGGCGATGAAAGTTTTTTGTGATGCTCTTCAAACCTTGTTTTTTTTCTTTTTTTTAGCATGTCACTCCTCGAGTAGGTCCCTTATGAGGGGCAAATAGAAAAATAAATGGGATGAAAAATCAGCGTGAGAATATTTTGGAAACCACATCACTCGATCTTCTGCTAATTAGCTCGATCATTTTAAGTCTGATTCTCAAAAAAGAATTGACAAGTTGAATTTTCACATTATTTGTATAGAATGATCTTTTAATTTACATACTAAAATTCGCACCACCCCCCCCCCAATCCGGCAACTCCTTCACGTGGGTAAAAACGATCCACGAAACCAGATGTTTGCCTTTCTCGCCAGAGCAAAAGGTGCAATCAAAAAATATGTATCAAAAGTGAATTTTTTTCTTTAGTAAAATTTTCTATGAAAATGTCGCGAATCTTTTTTTTTTAAAAATTCAATTGTGAAAACGAAAAAACGATTCTCCAAAGTCCACATTTTCTTCTATTGTTCGTGGTTATTCGATCTTTCAGGAAAGAACTTTTAAGAAATAAATTACTCACGTCGAATTTCGAATAGAAAACATCCCTCAGTTTTTGCAAATGGACAATGGACAAGGGTGATGCGAGGAACAGGGTAAGGGGAAAAAAGAGGTTGTTTTTCATGGAATGGTAGTAAGACATAAATATGCTCAGAATTTTGAAACAATTCAAAAAAAATTTAAGTCATAGGTCAAGGTGGGAAGGAACTAGGGATCTCCAAAATAGGGTCATTTTTGAAAAAAGATCATAGATTTTATGGGTGGTAGGTATATTCCAACTAAATTGACTTAGAGAAAAAAAGGGGACTAAAAAATGTAATTCGAGCTCACTACATCTTCCTGAACCAGTCATGGCCTAATGTAATACCCTTTTTAAGCTGGTTTCAAAAAAAAATGACGTTTTCGTTACTAGAGAGTAAAACGCTACTTTACTCCCTCTCGCGAATCGCTCGAGTGCTTAAATTCGCGTTTTTTTCCCTCTATAACGAAAAATATCGTATGCAACTCGGGAGTAAAATGATTTTCGACAATTTTGATTCATTTCCCTCGCTTCGCTCGGGCAATAAACCTCAAAATTCGTCAAAAAATCATTTTACTCCCTTGTTGCATAATATACTATTTCTTGAACTCAAAAAATGTTGAATTATACCTGAAAAATTATTTAAAGTGACTTTAATATTTTTAAAGAAACCTTTTCGTGGTTTCTTAAATTTTGGGTGGGATAATATTTCATCACAATACTCGTGTTATGATGTTTTCGAACTTTTGAAGCAAATAGGATGAATTTTGGGTTAAAACAATTATTCTGATATAAAAAAACAAAAATTCTGAATTTCACTGTTGTCTTTGGCAAGAATAAAGTTTTGAGATGAAAAATTGAAAATTTTGTGCATTAAAATTTACTCAACCAAAATCTAAAGTTGGGAACACGAAAATGAGAAAAATCCTGTGAATTTTAACAAAATTTCGGGTATTTTTTACTCCATTTCACCGAATATCTTTCTCACTGATTGAGCTGTTATTAGTTTCACTCGTGCAATTTTGAGCTGCCAAATTTGATTTTTTGATTTTGGGCCAATTTTTTGAAATCAATTGAAGTACATAATTTTATGTAGCTTATTCATATGTAGATTTTTTTTTATTAAAGGTAGGTAATCGTGACCTGAAAATTGAAAAATTATTTGAACCCCCTTCCCCCCTGCGCATATTCGTTTTAAAAGAAAATTTCAAGCATATTTCTGTCTTTCCCTCGAAAATACTTTTCTTTTTTTCTCGAATATTAAATTAATATTATATCAACCTTCAATTTCATACTTATGCACCTAAAATTTTCCATGGGAACTTGACAAAATTTGAAGTGAAAAGTTTCAAGGCTTTTCAAGGAAATTTTGAACGATTAAGGAGTTTATCGAATTTTCAGTTGACTGCTTCTTTCTAACTTATCAAAACAAATCCGAATTTTTCAGATTAGTCGATCGAAAGCCTCTACCAAAAGCTGATTTTTCTTCAACAACCTGGAACTTTTTCAGAATCAGAAGGCAATTCTGTGATCATCTTTGATAGATAACTTAAAATTCAGTCTTCATATGTGAATTACATACGATGGTCTTTTGTTAAATCAAATTTCAAATTTTTAAAATTCTTCCGGCTTAAAACTTTTATTTTAAAATTTGAGATTTTTTAATATAAATTTGAGAACTTATTTTTAAAAAAAAATCAAATGATTTTTAATTTTCAAGGATTTTCAAAAATTCTTCAAAAAATGAAAAATAAAACAATTATGCCTACTTTCGCATTGAGAACGGTGGTTTTTTGGAAAATTCTAATTGGAAAATTTTTCAAAATAATGTGTCACTAATGCATTTTTTTCTCGAATATTAAATTAATATTGTTAAATCAACCTTCAATTTCATACTTAACATGCACCTGAATTTTTCCATGGAAACTTAATAAAATGCGAGGTGGAAAGTTTCAAAGCTTTTCAAGGAAATTTTGAACGATTAAGGAATTTTTCGAATTTTCACTTGACTGCTTCTTTCTAACTCATCAAAACAAAGTCGAATTTTTCGCATTATGGTCGCTTAGATTAAAAAATGCCGTTCTACTATATTCGACTCATCGTAACATGGAAACCAACGACGCGCGTTTATTTCAAATATCGTCCAATTACCGGAAAGAAAAACGGCATTCTTTTTAATCTACACGACTGTGATCCTTTTACGAAACAAAAATACTGACGAAAATAATAAATTTTGTGATTTTTATAGAATTCGTCGAACATTGAAAAATAGTAATACTGATTTGAGTAGGTACCTACCTAAGTAAATAACTAAATATTTATTTTTGAAGAGAAAAGAGCTGAAAATATTTTATTTTTGAGTAAGTGGCAATTTTAAATCAACTTTTCACTGAATAGAGTACTTTTAGAAGATTTTTGCTTAATATGTGGTATTTCTGCAGCTACTTCGATTAAATCCTGCAAATCTCAGAATTGGCAAATCTATTCACCTATAGAAAATTTTGTTAGGTTAGGTCATGGTTATCGCAGCTTGTCGTATTTTTCTCTGAAATCGAAACAGTGAAACAAAGAGGAACCATATTTAGGATTTTGAATGCATTTAATGCTTCGGTGTGTAGGGTGGAACCCACTACTCAATTATAAATATTTCTATCCTTACATTGAGATGATGAAAATATGAAAACTTGATATAAAATGTAACTGTGTTAATACCTACCTACGTGGAATTATTCTCAATTCAATTTTATTGCATTGAAATACCTAGATTAATTTATTATACGAAGTACATACGAAGCTCCAATTCAATAAATTCGAGTCTTTGCAGAGCATTACAAAGTTTTCTTCCATAATTTACAACGAACGTTGAGCAGTTAACAAAAACGATCAAATAAATCCAACAAATCACATTTATAAAACCATAATCTAAATCTCCAACACTCTGAACCTAACCTAATCTTGTATTTTGAAGAAACTATCGGCACTCATTAAACCCGAAACTTTTCTCTTTGTTGCCAGGTATTGATTATCAAATTGAGATCAACAAATTCAGCTGAAACGCAACAATACAGAAAAGCAATGAAAGCGCTGGTGGTTCTAATACCATTATTCGGAATCACATACGTGTTAACTATTTCATTACCGACTCAAGGAGTGGTAGCTACGTTTTTGCAGTTTATAAGGGATGTTCTTCTTTCTACTCAAGTACGTGAGTGAAGTTTAATCTTTTTTTCATTTATACCTACACTTGCAGTTGTCTAAATACGATTTTTTTCGCAAAATGTCTAGAACAGTTTAATATTTTAAACGGAATAGCCCTACTAATCAATTATAGGTACTCACTTTTGGAGATTAGAAAAAAGGGTCTTGATTTATCGAGGAAATGTTCTCTTGGTGTAAATTTAGTGATTGAGGCGTGTCTTTTTCGACTGCGGTTTTTTTTCTGCATACTCAGATGGTTTTTTTATGCTAAAATGAAAATCATGTTGGAAATAAATTGTCGGTGCCCGAGGCTGTTGTGAAAAATACTCGAAAAAAATGTTTATTATGAAAAAAAAAAGTTGATAAATGTATCTGTATTGGAATGAAATCTTGCGGAAGGAATAAAATCATTGGTTTATTTTGTATCTGTAGATATTATAAATGCATCGAATAAAAAAGAAACGACGGTTGTATTAAAAAATATCGTTTATGGGATAGTCGATGAAATGAATATAATTTTAAAACCTTTGATTTACTTGTTAGGTGCAATGTAGAATACCTTCTCGTCTTAATTGATTCGTAGATTTATTGAGCTGAAAATAACGACGGGTTGAATAAGCGAAAGGGGAAAAAAAACGATATTAAGGTTTTCTTTATCGAATAGATATTGCAATTATTACATTTGGATCTGTGCGTGGTGTATTTGTATCGTAATGAATGGCTTTAAAATTGTACAGGGATTTATGGTAGCGATATTATATTGCTTCTTGAATACGGAAGTTCGAAATGCGATTCGACATCGGGCTGAAGTATGGAGAGAAAATCGTGAAATCCATAGTGAACGACGTCGATATCCGAGCAGTAAAGAATCGCCGTTTGTCGGATCGGAAAATGCTGAACATATGAGGTAAAAATCATACGAATTAATTCTAATTTAAAAGGGTGTTCCGAAATTGCTAAGAGGTGGATCTTCCCATGTTTTTTATGATCAAATGACATCGAGTTCTGAAAATTGAACGAGAGCCTTGATACTTTGAAAATTGGTGAAAATTTAATATTGGTGATTGAAAATTTTGAAAAATTCAAAATTACTTGGGGTCAATTTTCAAGATTAATGTGATGACTATGTAGATCAGAAAATACAAATTTTTTTGAAAAAATCGATATTCTATTGTAGCTTTTTAAAATTTCAACCTCATAATATTACTTATTATGTAGGTATGGAATGGTATTTAAAACGTTGAACTTTTTTTTATCACCTAGTCTTTTTTTGGTCTAGATAGCCGATAAATGAGCCGTGAAATAAATTTTCATCGATTTTGAAAAGTTTAGAGATTTTTGATCACATAGAATTTTTTTAAAAATTTTGAATGTCTTGATTTTTTTTGGAATTGTTTATTAAATCGAATTTTTACCTATTTTCAAAAAATTAATTCGTCCAATGGTATTGAGATATATATACCTATCAAAAGATGCATTGATATTTTTTCAAATTTGAAAAACCGAATAAAAAAATGCCCAAAAATCGAAAAAAATTCAAATCGTTGATAAATATTGCCTTTGAAAGCTAAAGAAATTAATAAAAAATTAGGAATTTTTTCATTCTGTATTCCGCAAAAAGTGATTTCTGCTTTTGGTGGAAAACCCTGAAAGCAGAATGAAAAAATTTCTCATTTTTATTATTCAGCTATTCAGCTATCAAGTTTTTGGTATTCTTCAACTATTCGAATTTTTTCAATTTTTGAGGCTCTCTTTACCCAGTTTTTCAAATTTCAAAGAATATCGATATTTATATCGATATCTTTCAAGGAAATATCGAAATATCGATATCTTTCTAGGAAATATCGAAATATCGATATCTTTCAAGGAAATATCGAAATATCGATATCTTTCAAGGAAATATCGAAACATCGATATCTTTCAAGGAAATATCGAAATATCGATATCTTTCAAGGAAATATCGAAATATCGATATCTTTCAAGGAAATATCGAAATATCGATATCTTTCAAGGAAATATCGAAATATCGATATCTTTCAAGGAAATATCGAAATATCGATATCTTTCTAGGAAATATCGAAATATCGAAATCTTTCAAGGAAATATCGATTTATATCGATTCTGAAAAAAATTAAATATCAACATAACAAAATTCGTCTGTGGAGCAGGGACCCGAAGTAGAAGGAAGTAGAAGGACGGAGGCAAAGAGGGCTCCTCTCCGGATACTTAGGATGGTCAAAAAACCGAAACAAAGTCGAAAGGAAGAGGGCTCCCTCCGAACGATTTTTTTGGAGCCGGAGCTAATGGCACTTTTGAAAAAATTTTGGAACTGGAGCCGGAGTCACTTTTCTAAACGTCCTGGAATCGGAGTCTAATCCAGAGGGACATTTATAAAAAAACAACTCTTCTCCCACTATTTTTTTAAAAAGATCGCTATAAGGAGGCTGAAAATTTTCATAAAATCCTTCGTACTATGTATAAGTGCATTGTATTACTTCTTTGAGGCCATCTTTATAAAAAAGGTCAACATTGTAACAAAAATTCTTTTTCAAAATTTTAAAATTTTTTGACATTTCATGATATAAAAAATTAAGAAATTTCGAAAACGACTTTTCGTGATAATATCGACTTTTTTCAAAAGGCAGAACAGCCTCATTCTATATTTTTGGAATCCTGAGTTCGGATTTTTTGATCCGATTTTTTGATTTTTACCTCCCCCCCTCTCGTCCGCATACAGTCAAATTTGAATCAAAATGCTAGAAAAATTTTTTCAATATTGTGAATCGACCCCACTCAACGACTCCTGTATCATAAATATGTAGTTTTGTAAATTTTTTATATCGCATGTCAGTGGGATTTTTTCCCTCGAAAACGTCACAAATGATATACTAAAAGATACATATTTCCCATAATTTCTGTGTTTCGACAAAAATTAATGAATAGTTGGAAGTAAGGAAGCGAAATTCTGAAAATAAGTGAAAAATTTTGACTTGGCGTCCTCGAAAACGTAACAAACCATCGCATGGTACATATTGTTGGGAATTTTAGAAAATTTCAACAAAATTCAATGGGTTGGAGACTGGGTGTTAAGGGCTGGGTGAGGGGATCAAATTTTAAAACAGCTGGAAATTGAAATCAGCGTTTTTGAAAACGTTACAAACGATAAGTCTCATGGATAGCTGACATTTTTTGAAATTTCGGTTCAAATTTGAGGTGGAGAACTGATAAGGGAGTAAAATCGAGAAATTGAGTCAAAATTAAGATTTATCATCTTCGAAAACATTACGAAGGGTATTCTGTGTGTTTTTTTTTTTTGGGGGGGGGGGGGGAAATTTTAAGCCTCCTTGGTGAACCCCTTACACGAGGAAGGGAGGTGAAAATTACTTTTAAAAATTTCAAACATTGGAATATTTGAAGGGATATATTCCACCTGGCTAATTTTAGACCTGAAAAACCGTATCTACTTACTCACGAAATCATCAAAAAAGGGGTAGATAGATCTTTCAGATTAGGTTGAAATTTTCAGAATCTGTTGAATAAATTCCAATATTGATTTTTTTTAGTGAGAAAAATTCGAATCCTGGATTTTCGTTAAATGATTTTTTTTTTAACAAGTGGAGCAGCTATGTCACTTTTGTTAGATTCTTCCTCTATCTCCTTTTATTGGATTAATCAACCTCGAAATAATTTAATTCTGAAAAAAAAATGGCGTATTCAGAATCCGGTATAATTTATCGCAGCGATATGACAAGGGCGCAAGGAAGGAACCTGACAGCAATTTTGAAACACCCTTTCAACCAAGCCAAAACCGATGTTAAAATTTTTAAAAAATTTAAAATAGCATCTGTACACTTTTCTCTCTCGCCATATTCAGATTATTCGGAAACCACGACGGTAGCTGTCGAGCCCACTACTTGAAACGAGAATCAGGGGCGAGTGACATGACAACGGTTACTTACATAGGATGCTCGGCGTCAACCAGCGGTCGCTGCAGATCACTTTCGGGCTCAACAGCCTGCGCTACAACGATGGCCATAAGACCTGGTATCTTCAACACTTCAGTTACAAATTGTGTTTGAAAATTTCAGCAAAGACTTCCTCCCGTATCAATTACCTACCTAATTTGTATTAATGGCTGTTCTTTTTTTTCAGCTATGTACGTACGCGTTCGTTCTAGTTATTAGTACCTACCTACATGTTTTCCTTCGTATATCTTTTATCCTCGCGTGTTATAAGCTAATATTGTTGATGTTTGTTCTATATCTGAATGACGTTTTAAAATTCTAATTCGTTTATGCATCTTTTGTTTAATATGTGTTTCAGACCAAGAATGAAAATAAATTGTCCATTAATTCGTAAATCGAAAAATGCCTGTGATGATCTCTTATTCTATATTTTTATGTTTTAAAACGTTTCTCTCACTTGTATATACGTATGTGTGCGCGATAGCAAAAGGAAATGGATTTCCTGTTTTGAAATGCTGAAAATATGTGTGAAAGCTTGATTTTTTTTATTTTTAAATGATTTTTGTACGATGCGACTTGGTTTTATTGATGTTATTTTTTTTCTCGTTTGTGGATATAGATTTTTTTTAAAAAGAAATTTCCCTTTATTGATGTTTTTTTGGGTGGAGTCTCTGAAAAAGGAGTGTGGGTGCTCGTAAGGACCGATTTTCGGATATTGGCAGATATGAATTTGAATACTCTGAAATTATTGTAAGTATATGATTATTCTCAGAACAAATCAGTTGGTTATTTTCAACAGTTAATTTGGAGGTGTAATGGGCATCCAAAGTTGAAAAAATTTTAAAACTTGGTCTACAAGTGAGTTTTTTCAGTATTTTTGATACCTACTCATTTTCAAGAGTGGTCTTTTTTTATTATTAATTTTTTTTTTGATTAAAAAAATGGGTTTCAAATTCAATTTTTCAAAAATTTGGAGGTTCAATTTTGTTGCTTTTTCAATTTTTTCAACTTTTTTTTTTCATTTTTGACATTGTTCAAACTTTTGTTTTACAAAATGTTACCTAAGGGTGTCAATTTTGGGTACCCCTGAAAAAGTCGATGGCTCGTTTTTCAAAGTTGAAGTATTCTTTGCAAAGTTTTTAGATGATTTACCAATTTTTGAACTTTTCCGGAGCTCATAGTGTGGTTGAAGCCTAAAAAAGAAGCAGATCGTGTCAAACATCTCAATTTTCAGAGTTTGTAGAAAATTATCTGAGAAATTCGAACTGGTTTGAAGGTTTAATCTCCTTTTAAATCACTCTTTCATGCCTCCAATGAGTCAACTCAGAATATCTCCCGCCTCGTCAGTTTTTTTTTTTTTTTTTGGTTTCATCGATTCTAATAGAATAATTTTCTGTGATAATAATTCGGAAAAATTCATCATAAATAAAAATTTTTTATTCAACTTTTGAAGAAATTAATCTGAAATTTCGGAGAATTTGAAAACATTAGTTACTGGTTAGAAGGCCATATCATGCCAATTAATGTCTCTAAGAGCGGCCCTAACCCAAAAATTTGAAAATTTTGAAAAAACAAAACAAATCTAAATTTCCAAATTGTGAGAGGTTGAGACTTTTGTGATCATCGTTCGTTGATTTTGATCTTAGCCCAATTTTTTCAAATTCTTGGTAACATTTCTTAGGTATCAGAATAAAATCAAAATTCCTCAAGATATTTACAAAATGAGTATTTTTCTTATGCTTTTTTTTTTGAAAAGGTAATTTTACAGCTTCCTCTCCCTTTCCTTGATTGAAAAAAATCATGGGTGGAGGTTTTTCAATGAAAAAAAAAAAAAAAAAAAAAAATGCAAAATGAAACTTACTCAGTTTTTGAAAAATTGAACTCCTCGTTCTCTCTTATTTTTTCTGAAAATGGCCAGTAATTAAAAAATTATCTTTCAATATATTTTTGAGACTCTTGTAATTTGTTCTATGTGTACCGAAAAAACGAAAAAATTCATTTTAAAAAATTTTCAACTCTGGAGGTCCTAATACGTCCTTTCCTAGGAGCTTTTTGAAAGAAACCGGCGTTTGATATTTCGAGGGTAACACATACAACAATTTCAGTGAATTTGGATCAGAATTGACCATTTGCCCAAGACACTCCAATTAAAGAGATACTGATTGTAATATAAACGTATCTTATTTATGGAATTTTACTCCTTTCATGAAAATGAAACGTATAAAAATTTATTCCTTTGACTTGTGATGATTTAAAATCGCAAATATAAGTATGTACTTTTTTTGAAATATTTTCCTCAAAGGAGAAGATAAGATACCTACCTAATTTGATCGTAAAAATTTATCTTAAATTGAAGTATTCAATGGAAAATTTTTCAAAACAACTCATATTATTACAAAACGATTGCAAAAAAACAACAAAAATAAATATTACAACTTTCAAAAGACTGAATTCTACAAGGCGAATAACAGTCTTCCATAAACATAACCATTTCGTACATTAACTAAATTACAGAATCGGTTTTCCAAACATTCAGTACACAAAACGACAAAAAATTCCAAAGAAAATGTAAGCAAATTAAATACCAACGAAATGATTTTTCTCAAAGGTTCTTCGATACTCTTCCTCTAACGTATAAACAAGTGAAAATTTTAATACAAACACACATATCATGTATTCTTTGTATTGAAAAAAAAAAAAAAAACGAATAAAGTTAATTTATCAGTCGTCCAAACGACTTTGAAACGTTCTGTGTTACTTTGAAGTTACTACTGACTATTGGAAATAATTTATTTTATAAGCGATGTTTTGTAATTAAATTATAATCTATTGGAACCCTGCAGAACAGTAAATGTGCCATTTGTTAATTTTCGCCAGAAAAAATGCTCGATATGATTTATGTCAAACTTAGGAATAGCAATTTCTGATATTAAAAAAAAAAATACTCCACGAAATCGTCGAGTTGATTGGATAATACTCAAAATTCTTAATGGCGGCCTTTTTACTGTGGTCTTCCAATGGGACTATATTAAATACTTAATTTTTTCTTCATTTTCTTTTTTTTTTGTATAAAATGTAAAAATATATGTGTTCGTAAACGTGTTTCGTTCCTACAAAGCTGGTTCTCGATTTGGTGACAAAATCAATACATTTTTTTTTATCGTCGATGAAAAAATATTAGGTCTTTTTTAATAAAAACAGGCTCGATTCTTCCCAATCCGAAACAATGGATTCATCCGAGGTAGAAAGATGCTTAAAATTTGATAAATTCAATATTCGCACGAATGGCCACAGCCAGCAGGGCATAACCTATTATTTTGGAGCCAGGATTGCATATGAGCCAAATGACCTCCGTGTGTGCATCCTTGACACCAAATGAACAGCCCTCTGACTACGTTATGGCAAATCGCACAAACAGAAGTGCTAGTTGAATGACATCGATCACACAACCAACCGCTTCTGACCAAAGTTCTTTTACATTTTCCACAAGATGTTCTCATGGTAGTTGAGTGTTGATTGAGTTGGTTCACGTTTGATATCCACGACAGTTGAATTACCTATAAAATGATGACGAAAATATGAATTACAACGATTTCATCGGGATAATACCATAATTTGATGGTATTACCTCTGTTGCTATATTCCATAGTTTATATCTGCCTAGCATATCAATGTATGTGAGCAACCATTGCTCTTGGACAACTTCGTCGAGTTGGCATGCTTTAATTAGATATCGTCTTCGGTCTCCTAATACTAATAAAATACAAACTGCAGTCTGGAAGTCTCCTTCATTGGCATGATGGATCAAAGTGTCAGCTAATAAATCGCTGCAATTCCATCGAGGTAATTTTTGAGACCAGGTGACGTGTAAAGAAAACTGCTCCTTACCAGATTTAATGAATCTAACAGGAGGTAAAGCGGAATCTACGAAATAAAATTTCGATTAAGAAATGTACATCAATTTAGATAATAAATCCACATAATGAAAAAAATCATACCTTCGTTCGACATTAACGCAATACTACTCGGTAATAATTCAGGAGGAGGGGAGCTTTCTTTGATTTCGTGTCTTAGAGGGAAAGCTTCGTGAGGCAGATTCCAATCATTCTCATCCAGATCAAATTTCTCAATAAAAACGCCATTCATGCTTAACCGTAAATTTTCACAGTTATCGTAATCCAAAGATAACGGATCCATTTCCTTATCACCGAATAAAAAATCGCCAACGGTGACGCAAGGATCAGATATCAACTCATCTAGTTGTTGTTTAGTATCACAGCCTAATAAATCCGGTAACTCGTCTTCTACTTCTAAAGCAACAGCCAATTCTTTTGATATTTCGCCTTCGTCGTCGGTTTCTTCTCTATCGTCTACGATAATACTTTCCATTTCGTCAGGAATTAATTCTTCAGAATCGAAAAAATTAGTGTAAAAAATTTTGTTTATCACGTTCCATACAAATGCGATCTAGAAATAGAAAAATATTAAAATTGATCGAATTTTCGATTTTTTGGCGTTTTAATATTGATATAAATAATTTACATCTTTGCAGCCGAGTTGTTCGGCTATGGATGAATTATGTTCGCAGATATCGGATAATGGTTTCCCTGATAAGATATAATTACGAGCCAACTGTACGAATAAATTGGACGAATCTTGCATTAATGCTGATTTTTTCATGCCGTATATGTTCAATTGACTAGCAGCTTGACAAAATTCAGAATTAAGATCAGTTGAACGTCTGAAATTGTGATTAATTAGATGAATTAACGAGAAAAACCGAAGTATATTCTAAATATAACGAAAAATTACCTCAATAAGCCTTGAATTTTACTAGATTTCACAACAGGATTCACACTGACACGATTAGAATACGCAATATCACCGGTACAACTAATCGACACAGCTTGCGGATTCGCTGCATCGGCTGGCCGTAATGCTTCACTAAATACGTGATAAAATACTTGAGAATCCTGTATTGAAAATATAATCATATAGTATGGCACCATGTGACGCAATTTGATCGAAATTTCGGATGGAATCTTACTCGTCCACAAGATATAACTACGTGAGGATTCGAACTCCATACAACATCACTGACGATATCTTTATGACCGCGAAAACAGGCGAATGGAATATATGGGCGTCTTAGATCCCATATATTTACATTCCAATCGACTACTAGAGCAGCTGAAGCAATGTGGTATTTTCTCATCGGTCTCCATTTCACTCGACCGACAGAAGCTATGGTATTGATCATATATTTCAAGGTTGGTTTGACAGATGTGATATCCCAGACCTTCATTAACAAAATTCAAGCGCAATGATATTTTGCGAATTTTTTAGACATAAAATGAGATAACGAACCTTGATAGATTTATCTCTACTACCGGTAGCAATCCATTGATAGTCAGGATGCCAATCACAAGAAAAAATAGGTTCGGTATGAGCAGCATATTGCATGTAATATTTATCTTGCCTTCTAATATCCCATAACTGTAATCCACCATTTTCAGATACAGCTGCAAAAGTGTTTAACGAATGAGGACTAAATTTTACATCTCGAATACTTTCAGTATTGCTAAATAAAACAAAAGAATATTACTGGATGTCAAAGTAAAAGAATATGGATAATGTTTGCTGATTACCTTTTGAAAATTCGTCCAGATTCTCGAGTCCTTAAATCGAAACATCTAACAGTACTATCTTGAGAACAAGATATTAACCAAGGTTCAACGGAATGGAAACCTATTCTATTGACGGTTCTTTTATGATCCAAGAAAACACGATCTTGCTTCGAATGGTGGTTTTTATTTAGATTCCATGTTATTACTGCTCCATTTGTAGCTGCTGTAGCTAGTATGTGCTCTAAAAAATCAAACAATGATATAAATTTAATCACAAGTTTACCCAAAACATACCGATTAGTTCATTTTACCTTCTTTTAAATTCCAGGTTACGTCGGTAAAGGAATAGTTCAAATTAACGGTATCAGTTCCACGCAGATCGATATCTTCGACAAATATTCCGTCATCGATTGAGAATATTTTAAACGCTGAAATCATACAATCAAAATGTAGCCATAATTCGGACAGCGAATGTGTCGAGGTGTCTTACCTCGTCTCCCAGCAACGGCGACTTTATTTTTATCTTTATTCAATTCCAGGCTCATAAGAGGGCCATCGATCTTCATGAAAGAAGAGGTATTCATGTTTTGCGACGATTATCACGTACACCATAAGTAAAAATGAGTGTCTCTGTGGTGAATTGCGATCGGGCGAAGTTTTCAAGTAGTACTGAAAAAACAATTCACCGGAAACTGCGACAGGTACTCGAGAAAATCCATAATTTCGTGTAAATAGTAAAGAACGAAAGAATACTTGATTTCTTACAAGCAACAGTTGAATGAATAACTTGAGTAAATTGAGAAAAATTAAAAACAAAATTGTGACATTATCAATTTATCATTATTTTCTCTGAATTTTTTAAAAATTTTCTTTTGTTTATTTATTTAAAAAAAAAATTGTGTTTGAATGATAAATGGAGTCAACAATGTTGCCAATAATCCCGACAAAAACTTTCTTAGTTTCTTGCTGGCAAAAAGTATTACATTTTTAGTTTTTAATAGTATTTTGGATATTATATTCTTATGAAGGACTTGAAATGTTTTTCACTTTTTAAAATTAAGATATGTATGATTATTGTTTTGAAAAAATGAAAAATGAAATAAAACGGTAAAATGAATAAGTTCTTCTCACGCATTTTAGACATAAGTTAAAGGAAACACTGGTTAATAAACTCGACTTGTGATTGGTTACTTTCTTCTACGTATTTACACCTTCCACTCCCCTCAATCAACTATTCGGTGATTTCGAAAAATATACGTTACTCGGAGATGTCAGATTGTTAAAGAAAAGTACAAGACTGTCAGTTTAATTTTAATACTGTGTATTTTCTTAATGAAGTGATTATTTACGAAAGTTTGGGTATTTAAAATTGATATTCATGAGGGTTTCTCTCGGTAGAAAGTCCCCAGCGAGGCCCAAAACGGGTAGATCAACCGAGATGAAAGTATATATCCGAGTCAGACCATTTAATGATCGCGAGAAAGAACATGAATGCAGGTAATTGCAATGCTTTTATAATCTATTCCACGTTATATTTCGTATTATTCATTAGTGTAAGCATATGATGTCATCCGGTTACTAAATCTTCTCTTACAATTTGGTCATTTTGTCCGTTTCAGAAGCATAGTTAGACAACTCGATGACAAAGTTTTAGTATTCGACCCGAAAGAAAACGATCAACCGTTCTTTTTTCATGGCGTTAAACAACGAATGCGTGATATTACTAAGAAGCAGAATAAAGAGATACAGTTTATATTTGATCAAATTTACGGTGCATCGTCGACTAACGAAGATGTATACAATGGCAGCATTAGTAACATTTTACCTTCGTTATTGGAAGGTTATAATTGCTCAGGTATGTTCTAGAGGTTCACATTTTGATGTATGTTGATTCACGTGGTACGATAAGAGGTTCACGAGATTATCTTAATTCTAGTATTCGTGTACGGAGCAACCGGTGCCGGTAAAACTTTTACCATGTTGGGTAATGATGAAACTCCCGGTATAATTTATCTGACCATGCAGTCTTTATATGAAAAAATTCACGAACTTCAAGACGAGAAACATTTTGATATCGGAATTTCTTATTTAGAAGTAAGTATGATAAGGATTGAATTCGTTAATTTCGAGATTTATTCTAAAACGAATTATTACAGGTATATAACGAAAAAGTTTTCGATTTACTGAATCCTTCCAAAGAACCATTACGGTTGATTGAAGATTCCGTTAACGGAGTTATCGTTGCTGGTATTAAACTGATTCAGATAAGCGAAGTAGAGCATCTGTTTGATTTATTACGCCAAGGGAACGCGAACAGAACGCAGCACCCTACCGATGCTAACGCTGAATCTTCCCGGTCTCATGCTGTTTTCCAGGTATGTTTCAGTTTTAAAAAGTTGAAATATTCATTTCGACATTCACGAGGGTTTTTTTTCAGGTTTTCGTTAAAATACAACAAAAAAGTAGCGAAAGAGTTCAGATAGTTAAATTATCCATGATTGATTTAGCTGGTTCCGAACGAGGAGCTGCGACTAATTTTAAAGGAAGTCGTTTCAAAGAAGGAGCTCATATCAATAAATCGTTACTCGCTTTGGGTTCGTGTTCGTATGTGATATTATGACTGTATTTAGTGAACACAATTTAACCAATTTATTGTAATTTTTTCAGGAAATTGTATTAATAATTTGGCTGATAACGTTCGACACATTCCTTATCGTAATTCGCAGCTGACCCGTTTATTGAAAGATTCTTTGGGTGGAAATTGTCAAACTGTAATGATCGCTTGTGTTGGTCCCACGCCATCGTCTTATGAAGATACTTATAATACTTTGAAATATGCAGCTCGTGCCAAAACCATTAAAACTACGGTAAATAACCAACTAATTTTTTTTTTCAAATAATAACTTTGGTATTTATCATCAATATTGTATTTTACAGCTCGCTAAAACGGTCATGTCTATTGATGGACACATCAATAACTACAAACAGCTGATTCAAGAATTACAAAATAAAAATGCCGCATTGGAAAATGAATTACGAAATTTATCTTCGCAACCTAAAATCGGTGATTTGTCTTCCTGGCGTGATAAAATTCGTAATCTATTTGCACAGAAAAAGAGCTATCATCAGGAAATTTTGAATATCGAATCTAAAGAGAAACTTCTCTTGTGGAAAATCAAATACAAGACTACTAACGCCGAAATAATAAACTCTTTTCACGATTGCAATAACGATGCGGTAAGAATATTTTCATCAGTATCAAGCAAAATAATATATAACAATGATGTAATATGGATTTTTAATTTTTTTAGGATTCTTTACGTCTTGGAGTATCGGTGAATCGCATGGAAGGAACCGTGAATGGGCTGCATTCTAGAATGGCCGAATTATGGGATGCAAAAATCGAAAACGATGAACAAATTAATAATCTGAAAAATGAGATTGAAAGACAGAATCTGACCGAAGCTCTGGAAAAAGATTTCATCATTAATGAATTACAGGTATTTGAGCAAATTTTCCCCATTTATTTTTATCATTTTTAATTTTTTTTTTTCTAAATTTGTGTTGCTTTTTAGATTAGCGAAATGGAAAAAGACATTCTCATAACTCACAGACACAAATTCAATCACCTGATGTTTATTACAAACGAAACTCAGAAAAATATCATATTAAAATTGGCCGAACAGTATAATCAACATCACAATCTATTACGAGGATTCAACAAAGTTACTGGTACCATGGTTGAAGAGAAAAAAGTATGATGGATGTTTTACCATTTTTTGTTTTTTTATTCATTTTTCTCAATTAACATTGATTTTACTATTTTTATTGTGCAGGATATCAGCAATATGCTCAAAGGAAATTATAATATCACCTGGGACGTATCGCCGCATAACGAAAATAAAAGGAAAACTGATATGCTCAACAAATATTCTGCATTATCTTTGGATATTCTTCGTTGTCACGTGAGACCGTGCCCTCTTATTGCACAAGTAATTATCGTTTCTTTAGAATAATTTTTCAACATGAATATGTTATCAAGATAAAATTGATTATAAATTTTTAAGCCAAAAAAATCATTTAAATCCAATTTTAACCTAAACTTGGAACTAGAGGAATTTTTTCGGGTCAACTTTGGTCAAATATCAAGCATTGAGAGGAGAAATCAACATAACGATGAATTTCTTTCCTTAAAAGGCTCAATTTGACGTAATGACATTTTCTAAAGCTTTAAAAAAAATGAAAGAGTGATGTAAGAGAAAAAATTGATAAAAAAGTACTTCTCATTTCATTTAAAATATCTGATGTAATATTTGGGGGAGAAATTAAAAAAGCATGAAAATCTGGACTTGAAAAATCCTCTTCATTGTTAGACATTTTTTCTTTTTCTGGATTATAATTCAGCAATTTTCAAAATGAGAAATTTTTTTAAATTGGAGGAAAATCTTCAAATATCCATGGTTTGAAAGCTTATACTCAGAGGAAAAACTTACAGTATGAATTTTTATTCTAATCACATCGATTATTTCCAGATTGAAGAAGTCGAAGAGGATGAAGAAATGAAACTCGTTCCGCCAGAAGAAAAGATTGAAACGGAAGAGACCAATACTACATTCGTTGTTCCCGAACCTGTAAATAATTTGAATTCCACTTTCGTTAAGAATGAAACGTTCTCAAAACCTTTGAAAAGTCCTCGCCGTATCGGACATCGTTATACTCCGATTAAATCTAAAAGATTGGCGTTAAAGGGTAAATATCACATTTTCAAATTTATATCATTACTGGAAAAATTTAATTATGTATATTTTTTCAGAGAACACCAATGTTTTGTTATCAAGCGCCTCGAAAAAGGCAAGTACCATAAAACCTCCAAATGTTCGTAAAACACCATCGGTTTCCAGTTTTAGAACTCCCAAAATTCCATTGGGACCTTTTAACAAATAATCTGACTTCGTTTTATTCGCCCCTATTAACAGTATTTTAATGAATTCGTAACGTGTAATATTTACCAAACATTAACGTTTGTTTTATATTTTTTAATGGGTTTATTTTAATTGTGTAAATTGTTTTCATGTGATATTTACTAAATTTAATTACGGTAATTTGTTTAGATCACGGGCACTTATCAGACTATGCTTTATTACTTTTAAAACCTCAATTATTATTCAAATTTGCTCGTCAACGTAGTAGGTATTTTAATCGATGTAAGACTTAACACAAATTATGATTGTTTTAACGTTTTTTTGTACTTCTATTTCTTTTTTAATCGTGAAAAATATTATATAACTTATTGATGAAATCATTAAATGAATTAATGCTTTCACCAAAATTTCTACAATTTTTATTCCTGCAAATGAAATATCTACTATGAACGTAACATCACAGATCTCAATACACCCACCCTTTTCTTTCGGCTTTTCATTCAATACAAAAGAATGCGCTGACGCAAACCATAATTTTTGCTTATCATACGTTTTTGAAAATATTTACCTATGGTGTTATCAACTTTGCACTTGACTAAATTATATATTAAAAATAATTCTTTTTCATTCTTCGGTTCAAACAGGAAAATTCGAACGAAACGTAATTCGATGAATTTAATTTTCTCATAACGTTAAAATTTCCATTGTGTGACCTTTATTATACGAAATGTATTCGTAATCGGTGCCACCTTTGTCGTCGGAACATCATTATGTCTCTTGTTGGAAACGAAGGAGATATTACCAGATACAGATTGGTTGTAGTAGGTGACGGCGGCGTCGGTAAAAGTGCAATTACTATTCAATACTTTCAGAAACTTTTCGTCACTAATTACGATCCAACAATCGAAGACAGTTATATTCAACACGCCGTAGTAGACGGTGAATTATGCATTCTAGATGGTAATTTTATTCATTTTATTGTAAACCCTACGTTACGATATTCGTAACCGTTTTCGTATAGTTTTAGATACCGCTGGTCAAGAAGAATACAGTGCTATGAGAGAACAGTACATGAGATCTGGTGACGGTTTTCTTATTGTGTACTCGGTTACAGATACTCAAAGTTTCGCTCATGTGACTGATTTTTATAATCAAGTATTACGTGTTCAAGATGCGTAAGTAATTCTGCGCTTAATGAGTTTCTTTATTATTTTTTAAACGTTCGATTCGACTCGAGCCTCTGGATCAAGGTTACAAGCTGTCATAGATGTAGGTTTTTTCAAATATTCGTATTTCTTGGTTTATGGGGAGGAATAAGAGGAAATCATATGTCATCTTACATAATAGGTTTTTTTCGTCATTATGAATGAATATGCGAAGAAAAATAGTCAAGTTTGATGTTTTGTTTACAGCGATTCCTTCCCAGTGTTACTCGTAGCCAATAAAATAGATTTACTGCATTCCCGAAAAATAACCGAAGAAAAAGGAAAAGAAATAGCTAACCAATTAGGAGTTGAATACATAGAAACCAGTGCTAAAGAGCCTCCGCTAAATATCGATACAGCTTTTCATCAAGTATGATAAATTACACCCTTTTGTGGAAATTTTACGTGAAATTTAATCCATACGTGATTTTTTTTTGAACAGATTGTTCGAATTATTCGTAATCATCCGGTTACTCGAGGTATCCAACAAAGACAACGACAACAGCACCGTCAGCGTCAAAAATTCAGAAATATTTTACGTTGCGTGGTGTCCTAATTCAAGCTGAAAAGTTTTCCTGTATAAAAACCTATTGGAGTATGATAATGTACTTCGCGCTTCGTAAATAACACCATTTTGATGCATATCTTACCGTTAGTTCGTAACGTTTTTCTATTACCGCAATATCACGTTGAAAATTTAGGCCTAACTTGAAAATTTTTCATCGCAATGGAAATAATGTATTTGTACCAATAATAGGGTGTGTCTTGAATAAAAATAACGAATTTTAAAGGCCTGACGCCCTTACATGCGGTTCATTTTTCACTTGAAATGAAAGTCTGAGCCCTTCTACCTCAGTTAGGATTGAAAGGTTTTTACTTTTCAGAAAAAAATGATGGAATTTGACAATTTTTAATAAATTTATGGTGTAAGAAAATTGAATGGGGAAGGAGGCAAATAAGCTTCAAAATTTTAAAAATTCGTTAATTTTTCGAGTGATTTTAGCATCGAAGTTTAAAATGCTAGACGAAATAAATTTGAAGCATGAAAAGGCTAAAATGAGGGGGGAGGGAGCAGAATTCTTCAAGTCCAAATTTCAGGTATTGCTATTTTTCAAATTTTAAAATTTTGGCTCTCCTCTCTCTTGATTATTGCCGGGACCAAAAATGAGCTGAAACCAATAGCCAAAATCTAATACTTTCAAAGTACCTACCTATTTTTGGAAATTGAGATCAGCCAAGCTTCCAACCAAATGTTTTTTTATACCCTTTCTTATCGTTTTAGTTTCCTCAGTAAGATCTTGACGTCAGTTGTGAAATCAGATGACGATGACGTCAAAAGTGAACGCCCTATAATGGTCATAAATAGACTTCAGTGATCTTGTTAATGGTAAAAATACCAACATCTGGACGATTTTTGTAGTCTTCAATTTTTCTGTTAAATCTTGAAATTTTTCAATTCGGTCGGATTTTGAGAACTTGGAGAATAGTTTAGGGCAAGTAGAGTACCTATGAAGCAGATGAAATTTTTATCGGGTCCTTTTGCACCTTTTTTCGAAAGTTTAGTCAAAGGATAAAAGCTTTGGAAAATGTCAGTAAAAATTGTAAAAATTCTCGAAATGATGTTACAACTCAATTTTTTCATTTTTTACCAAGTAAGTACATTTATGCCAAAAAAATATTCAAATTTCAAAATGAAAAATTTTCTGAAGACCTTTGAAAAAATAGGTATAAATGGTATTCTAGGTACATAAAAAAATCCAATTTTAAATTAAGAATTTTAAAAGAATTATTTTTTAATATTTGTCGAAAGTATTTAAAATTTTAAGGATCTTGTTTGTTGGAATCCGAGGGAGAGGGGGTGTGAAATTCTTATCACTCCTTTTTAAGGCCTAGGCACAACTTTCTCTACCCAACTTTTGAAAAAAAATTCCCAACAATCATTCAAAGCAGAACTACAAACTTAAAAAAATTCGATGCAGAAATTTCGGAAAAAAATAATAAATTGGCGAATTTTCAAATTTGGTAACTCCAACCTCTTCCCTTTACTTATGTTGGTCCCTTTATACTCCAAATTCATTCATTCCATTTAAAATCCATCAATATCGTGCTTCCAAGGTGTTGGTGAAAATTGCATTTTATTCATCTTTTCGATCAATTTGAAGACCTCGATTTTCCTTTCCATAGCTCAAACTTCAGATCACCTCATTTCTAGAGATAAATGAACCACCTAAGGTGACTTCCCTGTCAAAATTTAAGGAAAAAATTTCATCGCGCAATAAGAACCACCCTAACCAATAATCGTTAATTTTACAACGATTATCGGATTTTATAAGCTTGTCTAGTCAATATTTTTACAAATTTTGTAGCAAGATGAAAACATTTTTATTTTATAATCGAATTTTTTCAAGTTTTCAAAAACTTGACGAGACACCAATTTTTATAGCAAACGAAACCCCGCGTGCTCAATAGTACAATTTTTGAAAATCTTAGTTTTAATAACGCTATTTTTGAGTTCCTAACGCTCCGCTTACATTGTGTGTGATCCAGCTGTCTGTTTTTTATCGCTAGTCATATTGTATCTCTGTGAAACAATTTTTTCAACATTTATACATACATGATTTACTCGAACGTGTTTTTTTCTTCGAATTGAAATTTATCGCAGCGTTGATGTGTTTATCATCAAGTTCATTTTGCAGCCGATTTACAGTTGATTGAAATATAGAACGTATGCAAGATTTGTGTAAATAAAATACACTTGACAAGCACCTGGGTTTTTTGAAAATCGGTCACACGAAACGATACGAATTTTTCGAAACGATAACCAGCTGCGAAAATCATTACATACACTCAAGTTTATTTATTTCGTAATATTACAAAAATTCGCGAAAATCTTACCAATCGTTAATTTCGATTACAAATAATAGATTTGTTCTGGAATTTAAAAACAAAAGTTTACATTGAAATTATGTATAATATATACACATTCCGATTTGAACACATCGATTACTGTAAACGAAACATGCTTAAACGAAATCATAAATTAAAAAAAGGACCAAAAATAGTCGCAAATCTGACTCGTAAAATATATTACATAAATTAAACTTACAATTCGTGTAGAAAAAAAAGGTTGCGTTGCTTCGTTTGAAATAGAATTAGACGCGATACAAAAATTTGTATAAACGATATTGATCATGAAAAAAATTCTCAGTGGAGGGCAAAATAATAATAAAAAAAAAACAGTCGGTGTGAAGTAGTTCGTTTGGCACTTAATAATATCATATAAAATAACCTGAACGAAAGCGAACTATTCCTGAGAGGAATGTAGGTATTTACAAATTGGAAGTAAACCGGTCAAACTTATGTTTGAAATAGAATGAAGTATTTATATCTGGTGACAAAAGCATACATAGTTATGTTAGGATTCTCTTACTCACACGTTTAACGTTTCAATAGAGTGATTCATCGATAACGATTTTTAATATTATGCTCGACACTTTTTTTTACGATAACCACACATTATGAATCATAACAAATAAATAAAGCTTAACTTTTTAAAAGTACAAAAAAAATCATAAATAAAGAAGAGAAAGTAATTTGGCAATCTTAAGGAGATAAAAATATTAAGTAAAATGGTTTCACAGAAGGGTACACTTCAATTTTCTTTTTGAATGATTTTTGCTTTGACCATTACTAACTTTGGTATCTTCCATCTTACGAGAACGGATTTCACGCATCAAATCGAAAAACACCTGAAAAAAAAAACACGAAATTATATACCTACGAGTACACATATTTAGATCACGTAAACAATCGTAATGACTGGAATATTCATCGTTAGGATTAATTATCTGATGTGACGGAATGCTCTCTGTGGCGTTGTTTGCCAAGAGAACTACCATTCTGGACAATTACATTATAATAATAGTTCTCATGTTCTACTTCTGGAAAAATAAACAGGTTTGGCGTTCGGGAGCGGAGACGATGGCGTCGTTCGTCAAACTATAATCTCACACTAACTATTTACATAAGTATAAAAAATTACTTTGTCAACGTTATCTCGTGTTTTTGCAGATGTTTCAACATAAGGCACGTTCCACTGCTGGGCTCTGGATTGAGCTTCGGCCAATGAAACTTTGCGTTTATCGTGTAAATCACCTTTATTTCCAACTAAAAGGAATGGAACGTTTTCGCCGTTCTTGACTCTTAATATTTGTTCCCTGAGAAAAAAAGAAAATTGAATTTTTGCCATGGTAACGTTAGGATAATAGAGAGAATAATACCTGAATTCTTGAGTAGCTTGAAAACTCTCTTCTTCGGTAATAGAAAAAACGCATAGAAATCCTTCGCCGCTACGAAAGTAATTATCTCTGAAATAAAATAAAAGGATGTTATTATCGTTTTCGTTATCTTGGCAGATAGGGTATCAAAGAGTAGACGATATTGGAAGGAAATATCGAGTACCTGATAGCAGCGTAATCTTCTTGACCGGCGGTATCTAAAATATCAATTTGTACTTCTTCCCCGTCGAGGACGACTTTTTTCCTATATGAATCGGCTTTCGTTGGTTCATAATCTTCAATAAACTGTAAAAATGATTCACCGTGTTAAGTACCTTGACACTGATATTAATTGCAATATGGTTAACGTCACTTACTTCGTCGTACATGAATTGAAGGGTCAGAGCAGATTTACCAACTCCTCCGCTTCCAACCATTATGACTTTATGTAAAGCGGGCTGGGCACCGGTTTTCTTCGACATGATTGCGGCGATTCAAATAGACTGCAAAAATGATACAAACAAGTGAAAAAACTGAAGGAGGTTTTTAATTAAAACGAACTAGATGGAATGAAAAATCTGTCAGCGTATAGCATTTTACAACGAGAGTTTCTCCACCTTAAACGTACGAGATATGGTTTTCAAACACAGGCAAAAAGATAACCATAGAAGGAAATTTTATAAAATTCGATTCATTCGAATCATACTCACGAAAAGCAGATAATCAAACTTACATCAGCAAATGATAAAACACAACGGCGTATCAAAAATTCGCAACGGTAAGCACGAAATTAGTCAACGAAATGTAAGATACTTCCGAATATGACACCACCGCATTTATACATGAATCATCAACATTTATGATTTATGGGAACAATAAAAATAAAACTAATAGATGCATTAAATATTACACCAACTACACACCTACACTAACATCTGAATCATCCGAAATCATGAATACTAATAATTATTTCCTACGTTGAAAAAATTTACAACTTTACTACACCGTAGGAAAAGAAACATCGACACCATCGACTTGGCATATTCGATGATGAATCGGTGACGGGGTCGATACTTTCAAGACATTCACGTCGCATAAATTTACGTTGGAATTTTTACTCACCGAAATATGTACAAAGTAAATTACATCAACCTGGATTAAATTCTATAAATTCATGTTGAAAAAAAACATAAACAATACGAAATCAACATTCTCCAGTTCCAGTGAAATCTGCCTCCCACTCTTCACCGTCAATCCCCTCTTGTTTACATCGGGGAAAGTATCGATATATCGATACAAATTTTGGATCGATAATTGATATCACTAGCGCCGAAAAAAATTTTGGAAACATGAATAACGTTATCGTTTTGGATACAGATTTCGTTGCTGCAATTTTAAAATCCGAAGGTCATAAAAAAATTTTCTACTGAAAAAATTTTATGATAACCCCTGGAAAACCAGCTGAAAAGCTACGAATTTTTTGATTTTTAAGTAATTTACTAATTAATTAATAATTAATTAATTATTGCGAATAGTTTTTTGAAAAAATACAAAAATGATGCTCTGAAGAATCATCAGTTTTTATGTATCTATTATTTTCAAAGTGTTGTTTTAGTATTATGCGAAATTGACTTCTTTTTTATCAGTTATCAATTTTTAATTCCGTTCAAATGGCTCAATGCATGGAATATATCAAATCCCTGTTTCCGGCGATTGATGAAGAGATGTATCAGTACATCGAAGGTAAATCATCTTCAGGGTAATGTGTTACAGTTCACCAACGAGTACTTATCGGTTATCTGTATTCTGCACAGGTGTGTTGGAAAATGGTATCGAAGAGTTCCAAGGGGACGAAGAAATATACGAAGCTATTGGCGAAGTACTGCTACAACTAGATGACTCTAAGACAGAGTGTGATATTAAGTAAGTCATGGTATTCCAGTACAAACCAAATGAATGATACAAATGTTATTGGAAGTTATTTTCAATTGCAGAAGTATTTGCGGAAAACTTCGTAAAATTATGATACCAGACTGTAATGGGGTCGAAGAAAATGGTATATCGAAAACACTCAGTGCCCCTATACAGTTACGAGCTGCTGCTGAAGAATTCGTGGATAACACGCGTGAAATCGAGAGTATTTGGCTAATGCAAAAGAGTTATTCGTTGGTGAGTATTGTAACACCGAGTGTTATTATGGCTCCAACAATCAATTGGAATGGTATTGATGATCGCCATCAGTAACTCGCCTAATCCTCTAGATACTTATTTTAAAGAAATAAAATGTTGTAGAAAGTGGATCAGAAAAAGCTAGCAAAAGCAACTGCTAAACTGCAGCAAAAACAAGAAAAAAGAGAAACAACCAGTCGTACTACTCCGGTTGCTCCAACTCCTATGCAAACGATGAGTTCGGCTTCGGCTTCGCAAGTGACTAGTAAAAAAGAAGCCAAATTAGAAGCGAAAGGAAACAATCGTTCACAAGACATAAGAATAGAAAATTTCGACGTATCGTTTGGCGACAGGTTTGTATTTCGTTCCTAGAGTTGTCCTTATTGAATTTATTTTGATTTTTATTTTAATAATTCCTATAATTATGTTGCAGAATATTATTACAAAATGCGGATTTAACGTTGTCATTTGGTCGACGTTATGGTCTAGTTGGTAGAAATGGGTTGGGAAAAACTACGTTACTACGAATGATTTCTAGGTATTTTTTTTTAAATTTGGAAAAAAATCGCCATTTAGAATAATGTCTTTTTTTGCTCGTTCTTTTCTCGAATTAATTTTATTAAATTAATTTCAGTGGCCAGTTGAAAATACCATCTCATATTAGTATATTGCACGTTGAACAAGAAGTAGTAGGAGATGACACCCCTGCTTTAGAAAGTGTATTGCAGTGTGACACCCTCAGATGTGAACTCTTGGAAAAAGAAAAGCAGCTTAATGCGATGATACTGAAGTGAGAATTTCTTCTGTATTATTTGCTGTTTGACACTAAATGAGCGATTAGATTCAGATCTGGAGTCAAAAAATGATTGAATTGGCATAAAATGACTTACCTCCCTAGTGCAATATTTGACCTTTTTTCTCGTTTCTAGTTCTTCTGACAGTAATTTGAGTGCAGAACTAAATGAAGTTTATGCCAAATTAGAATCAATCGATGCTGACAAAGCGCCTGCTAAAGCATCAGTCATTTTAGCTGGTTTGGGATTCAGCCCCGAAATGCAAAAACGTACAACGAAAGAATTCTCTGGTGGATGGAGAATGAGACTTGCTCTCGCTAGAGCTTTATTTTCTAGGTATGAATTTTAGCACTGCCGATGATTGTATTCTATTTTCATAAATCTAATGAATTTGAAAATGTTTCAGTCCGGATTTATTATTATTAGATGAACCGACTAACATGTTGGATATGAAAGCAATCATTTGGTTAGAAACGTATCTACAAACTTGGCCAAAAACGTTACTCGTTGTTTCTCACGATAGACATTTTCTAGATACCGTTCCTACAGATATACTTCATTTCCATTCGCAGGTAATCACGAAATGAATACGTCTTTTATGTCAAGTTAAAATCGTACTAATTTTCTATATATTTTCAGAGAATTGATTGCTATCGTGGTAATTATGAAATGTTTGAAAAAACCAAAACCGAAAAATTGAAAAACCAACAACGTGAAATTGAAGCTCAACAAGCTCAAAGACAACATGTTCAAGAATTTATTGATAAGTTCAGATATAACGCGAATCGAGCTTCCAGCGTGCAGAGTAAAATAAAAATGCTGGAAAAAATGTAAGTAATCTTTTGACCGAATTTTCAAAATCATCATAGAAATTGATAATTTTTTTCCTGCAGGCCTGAACTAAAAGCAATCGAAAAAGAACCAGAAGTAATTTTAAAATTCCCCGATACCGATTCTCTATCACCACCTATAGTACAAATCGATGAAGTTTCATTTCGGTATTCGCCCAATACAGATTACGTTTTCACAGATGTAAGTCTGGGAGCGAATTTAGAGTCGAGGATTTGCATAGTAAGTCAATCAAACTAGTAGATTTTTTATCTACATTGGAAAAATTGTATTTAATTCGATGATATAATTGATCAGGTTGGTGACAACGGAGCTGGTAAAACAACGTTATTAAAATTGATTATGGGTATTCTGACACCCTCTAGTGGTTCAGTTCATCTGCATCGAAATCTTAGATTTGGATATTTTAGCCAGCATCACGTAGATCAACTAGAGATGAATACAACTTCGGTAGAATTATTACAAACAGCGTTTCCAGGTAATAATTTTTCCTCATCGAGACCATTTTTGCATTAAAAAAATTCACCTTAATTCGTTCATATTACAGGAAAACCGGCCGAAGAATATAGAAGACATCTAGGAGCATTCGGATTATCAGGCGATTTAGCACTGCAACCAGTCGGTAGTTTATCTGGAGGTCAAAAATCCAGAGTGGCATTTGCGAAAATGTGTTTAAGTCTTCCTAATTTCCTCATTCTGGATGAACCTACCAATCATCTTGATATAGAAACAATCGAAGCGTTAGGAAAAGCCATTCAAAAATATACGGTAAATTATTCCTTCTAAGATTTTTCTAAATATACTCGTTTGAAGAATTATTAATTCTTACTATCCGATTTATCGCAGGGTGGCGTGATCTTAGTCTCTCACGACGAAAGACTCATACGAAAAGTATGCAAAGAACTTTGGGTATGCGGTAAAGGAACGGTGAAGAGTATTGAAGGAGGATTCGAAGAATATCGTAAAATCGTTGAAAAAGAACTCGCCGAGGTATCCAAATGAAATTCAAGTTTCTACATTTATATTTTTGTATCTTGTCGTTTATATCGGCCATGTTAATACGAGAAATTTTTTATACTGATTTATACCTTATTTTTTTAAATTCGATGAAAACGAGGAAATTTTCTCGATGTAATTCATTTCGCCTATTTTATCATAATCGAAGTGATTTTCAAGTATTTGTTTTAAAAATAACGAGTTTTTTTTTAGATGAATTTCTTCCTTTAGACAACTTGCATTTTTATCTGTTTTGAAAGTGCTGGTGTGTTTGTTCATATCACAACTGACTGTGTCGGAAGCAGTAATTATGAACAATTTTTCGCTTCGCTTTTTTTCTATCGATGTTCTTTACGTAAATTTCAAAATTGATTTATTTACCATGAATGAAATTTCTTCAATAACCAAAGCCTTCTGTATTATATGCTTCTTATTCAGGCAACAGTTACCCATTTCAAGTATGAGATTTTTCTGTATTTTAATTGGCAATCAATATCATTTTTGTTTTATTGTTTATTTTTCTACATTAATGAATTATTAATTATGTGGTAAAAATACATCTGAATATTGATTTATTATAATAGCAGATGAACTTTCTTACTTTCTTTCGAAATTCAAATACCTCTTCGTACTTCTGAAATTGTGTTTGAAATAATGTATTTTTTTCATTTTTGCTATGTTTTAAGTTCAATGTTCATTTTAAATAAATAAAACATGATGAGGACTCCGATACTTGGTATTTTTTTTTTTTTTTTTTAGTACAAAAGTTCGATCATAGATCCTGACCAGCGAGTGGAAGTTGGAATGAATCCCGAATTATTGATTTCAATTCTTACAAATTGAGCTTTGCTGCAATTGAGTCAGGAGTCAGGTTCAGTTCAGTTCAATCATATACCTCCTACTCCTTCTTAAGCTTAAGAATGAGACTGATGAGAGCAGGCTCAATACTAGGTATAAGAGGTATTTGAGATTAAAAAATACTAATTGAAAAGATAACTTGAAGGAAGATTTGAATATTTCTCAATCACTAACGTGGCTGTAGTCTGACTTGGTAATCTATACAATTTCAACATCTGTTTAAATCTTGAAAAATGTTTCAAAATTTAAAAAAATTGTTTATTTATCTCTTACTTTTGCCGCGCACTTTTACGTTCCCAATTAACGGAAATCATGGCTCTGAGAAAATCACACCTGATGTTGTTGTTGATGAAGCTGTAGTGGAAAAAGTAAGTTATCCTTGTTAACCTTAATTATATGAATTGATTGCAATGTAAGTAATTGATTACAAAACAATACTTTTTTATTTTTAGGAGTTATTACGTTATGCCAAATACTTGGATAAGATCACTAATGATGTAGAAAGAGCTGAATTTAAGGGTGAACTTAAGGCGATAGTCCGACAAGCAAAAAAGGCTGAGCAACTCCTTATAAATCAAGGACATCTAGAAAAGGAGAAGGTAATCAATTTTTGAAATTCTCTTAGATTAAGAGTTGATTTTTAGATCATTTTGTGATTTATTTTTTGAATAATATATTTTTTTTAGGAAATTGTCATAAGAAAAGCTTTAAAAACTTTCGTTGTTCCTTATTTGTGTCGTAATTTTGAAATGTATGAACAAGTTTGGGACAATGGTGGAACAAATAGTAAAGATTTCAACTTAGATGATAATGAAAACGCCTTTCTTAAACAGTACGATTTATCTACTCAAACAATGGAAAATTATAAACACCACGCCAAGGCATGGGATAGAATATTAACAAGCTCAAAGCATCCATTAGTAAAGATTTTTAAAAATAAAATTGAATCGTTATATACAACACTCACTCTACCAATGATAGCGAAAAATCTTGGTTTGGTGCATGCTCTACTTGATAATGCGAAGCATGGTGCAATGAACGACGAACCAGAAATTGTCCAACTCATAGATCCAGAAAGTATTGTTATGGCATTGAAGGAATGGAAATCTATGAAAGATCCTGTTCTCCTAAGTATTATTAAAGCATTTGAACAGGTTATTTCTGGATTATAGACTGTAAAAAAAATCATTGATTTTAGTAGTAGTTCTGCTTTGAAAATATGAAAAAATGGTGATAAAAATAGGGAAATGGTCGAAACTTCTGAAGTATTGTAGTTTGTCTTTGGTTAGAAAATAAAGGTGGATACAAATTTTGAACTTGAAAACCCCAATCATCAATGAATTGTGCCACTCCTAAATCAAAATAATTTGTAATTTAATGTAATTGAATTAAGATGTTTAGGTACCTACTTCTTTTAAATTTGATTTTTTTTCAGTTATAAATAATTAGTTAGGTATGTTAACATATTTAGACTTCTAAAAGTTAATTTTCGTTGATTTGATTTTTAAAAATCTGAGTTACTAAAAATGATTAAAAAAGTGAAACTTTTGGCGTTGAATCATGATGAAAAATGAATATCAACATCTTTGAAATTGCTTTTTGGTTTTTTCTGGATAATGAACTGATGAAACTTTTAATTGGTTGTTGAAGGGAGAAAATTAAAATAAATACGGTTGAGAAACTGAAATTATTTTTATTGGTTATTTAATAGATGAATACAAGATAAATTCGGTTGAAGAACCATTGAAAAAAATTTGAGTCAGGATCGCGTATAATACATACTACTAATTACCAAGGCGACGGATCTGGTGATATGCTAAAAGACCAATTTCGATTACAAAACTGATATCTCCCTGTTATTTAATTAAGGTGACATTCGATTTTGACTAACATGTGCAGAATTAGTGAGATCTTTCAATACTACAAAACTAAATTACTATTTATTGCTATTTTACTGTGTAACTTATTTAATTTATTAATAATTTTTGTGATAGATACCCATTTTTCTTTAAAAATTCATTGAAACAATATTTATTGTGATTTAAATATTCAACTCGGATAATTTACTTTTTTTGCTCTCAACAGTCATCATTATTCGTAAAATAATTTTTATTTCTCATTTCATTTTATATAAATATGGAATTTATGGTCTTCCATCCTATTATATGCTGACGAAGATTACGATATCACTTTTAGTTTTTTTCTTTTCATCTTTAACACTGTTAAAACTAAAATCGATAGCTGCTAATAATGGAAATTAAAGTTGAAGATGATGGAGGTATTTCGTAAATTAGAAAAAAGGAAAAAACAGACACGAAGAATTACAATATTCTTACTATTACACGTGCATCCTACTAATTAAAATAAAATAGGTACCTAACCTGTGCCGTTGACCTTTGACCTGTGCCTACTCTACGAACTACGATTTATGAACTGGATTGATTACTCATTTCAGTTTGGTTTCAGTTTCAGTTTCACTCGTTCGACCGTTCACTTAAATCCGGTTCAATCCATCTCACAAGTTCTTACTTCATTGTTTTCAGTTTGAAAAAAATTGTTGATAACGCAAAGATACAAAAATTTTAATTTACAATTAGGGAGTGTTTCTTTGAAATTTTTCATCCATAATTACGAATGAAAGTGTGACATTTGATTTCAATTGTGAATTTAAATCAACTGTAAGATGTGGGTTCTATTCTATTGTAGTATACTAATGTTCACTTTACCTTTTGGTGCTTTTTTCCTCACCAAATACCTTTGTGATAACATACTACATTACAGTATTTTCGCTAGTAATTTCCTATCAACCATTGCAGCTGTAATTGTGGTAAATGCAATTATCTTCGTTTATGTTTATCATGCTTGGAAACAGACCGTAAAACCTACACCACCTGCTGAAAAAGAAGACTGAAATCGTTCCTGTGCTCGAGATTTTGAAATGTGTTTCGTTGCGATGTTTACTTCCTGTGTTCGAGCAGCATTTCCTAGATATACTTCGAATTTTGTGCGTTGAAACATATTTTACATTGCCTTTGTTCGTTACCATAGTGTTTCAGGCACGAATGATTATCTTATGTAGGTGGTATTTTTACAGATCATTTATAATTTTTTAATAGATACATTTTTCTACTTCATATGCATTTTAAGTTTTTATTGTTGAAGTTACGTTATAAATACTCTAAATCGAGATGTCTAGTAGTGGGTGGTTTGCTGAACATGAATACAAAATTTGACCACATACGTATAATCCGGCACCTAACCTAACCGAACCTACCATTAATGAAAACTTTGTAAATAAGTTATCTAATTTCTCTCAAAAAAAGTACATTCAATCATGGGCATGAGCTGTTCATCGAAAAATTAGCGAATTTCGGTTTCAAATGAATGGGAATCACTTTTTGTCTGAATTTTAAAATTGAAAAGACTAAAAAAAAAATAGGGAAATTGGTCATTAAAATCGAGAAAAAAACAATCGAGTGATATTAAGTGCGTTGGAAATTGATGTTGAGAACAGTTTTTGGAATCCATCTCTTCTGAATGATTCATGAAAAATAGATATAGCTCCTTCAATTCTATTATAAGTAAAAAAAGTTCATCTAAAAAAAATCTGTTCAAGTTTGCCGCATGATTGTCAACGTATTAATTTCCTTCAGTTTTTCTTTTTGCAACTCTTTTCAAAAATCCCACTCATTTTCTAATTTCCGTCAGCTTTTTTCAGCCCTTTCTCACTAATTGTTCATCATAAATCCTCGGTTTTTTTGAAATTGAACACAGAATCCTAGTATAGAACTTCAATTTCCAAGATTGAAAATATCTTTTCAACTGTTTTTGTGTTGAAAGAACAATTGTCCTTTCAACTTGGAAAATAAATAAGTGACTTTTATCGCAATCGTACAAACGTTTTATTCTACAAAAAAAAAAGAAAATCAGCTTTATATACAATATAAAATAATATCACAGCGTCACAAAATTGTACGCAAATTTCATACGATAAAAGCGTGAGGTACGCGTGAATAACATATAAATACAAGCACGGCTATCAGTCAACGAATAAAATTATTAATTAAACTATAATTATGATAATTGACATTAGAATCAATGGTAACCACACTATCGTTCGGGTGCCTACTGCCATCGCAACTTTTACGATTCGCGTTCACACTTTTATAAATGCAATTATTTTTACTTTTTAATTCGTTAAATTTATATGGTAATCTCAAAATATTCAAATTCTGCTTGGAAAATTTTTTATGTATCGCCGGCTCAAAATTATCACAAAACGAGTTCCGTTCTATTGGACAATTCGAATACCGAACATTTTTCGAATCGTAATTCTTCTCCGGTGGCTTGAATACAATTGATAATTTTTTCTCCAATTTATCACATTTGGGAAGTAATTGACTCCTGAAGCCATTCTCAGCTTGAGGTATAATCTTGACATTATTCATATCGGAAGCATTAAACTTCTTTCTAAACAGAAAACAGAGAAAAAAAAAACGTTAATACAATCGTATACATTCAACGTGAATTATTACTAAAATGGCACCGATAATCAAATCGTGTATTTTTTCAACAATTCTTTCGGTTCTTTTCAACTCGCTTTCTTTGGTTTGAGTTATATTGTTTAGTACAGAACACCTCGCATATGAGACGACTTTTTAAGACAAAAACAATACCAGGTAAATGGAGGTATACGCTTCACTGGAGGAATATTAATTTGACAACGAAGCGTTGAATTACCGGAGAAGTGATGAATATTTCATTACACAATATCAAACAGTAGGTATAAAACATAAGTACAGCGTTAGCACTGCATTCAAATTTCATCATTATACAGAATTATGCATTTACCTCAGATGTGAAGATGTGAAACGACTATTTTGTGGTAAATCAGATCTCAACATTTTAAATGCGATGAAAATCAGTATCACTAAAACCATTAATCCGCATATAGGAACTGCAATTAATACTGCTCTGAACCAAATCTCAGAGTTGGTGTAATAGTTATAAGATGTCGATTTTCCATAACTGCTCTGCAGTATTTCTTTCATTTTTTGTTCATCGGCTTCGTTGATGCCTGTACAATGCAAACAAAACAAAACACTATTATTATAAAGCTTAAATTAAAAAAAAAAAACACGAATCGCAGGATTTACTGATTTTTACTTTTTAAAGCTGTGTAATTCAAGTCGCTCGAACAATTCAACATTTTAAAATCGAGTCAAATAATTTAATTTGACGATCTCTTCAAGAACAAAATATAATGAAAATTTTCAAAAATATTTCACTTCAGCGCTACTAATTGTACTTTGATAAAATCGCGCGGGTTTCATAAAAATTCTAGTACATTACCATTTCAGGGTATCTAACTTGATTTTTTTTGTAAAATCACTACTTTTTCCACTACTTTTTTTTAAAAAAAAATTCAATTTGTACCCCCCCCCTCCCCCAATCGAAATTCTGCAAAAATGAAAAAATTTTCGAATCGTGATCAGCAACTTTTCAACTTTCCAATTCGAGGGCTAAGTGGGATCGAATTTCAATTTTCAAGGCCAGCGGTTCAGGATGGTGGGTTCGTGGGTAAAATTTGATGGCACGTTTATAGAAGATGACTAAAAGTCTCTATCAGTAGCTTACGGTCGGTTTGCCTTAAAATGATAAAACGTGTTTTTTTTCAACCAAAAATCAACTTTGAAGGTATCCTAGCTCTGCCCTGTTCGTCTGGGGGGGACGCTCAAAATTTTATGATAGCTCTCCTCTTTAAAGCTAGCAAACCGAAGTAAGCTCACCAATCTTCGTCAAAATGAGAACTATTTCCCTTCACTTCAACCTAATGAATAACTTCGCCACTGATCAATTCTCCCCAAATCTCAAAGTCCTCGAATCTGATGCAAAATTCCAGAAAATTGACACTTGAAGAATACATGCAGGAATATTATGACTTTTGGAGAATTCGAGTACCTAATTCGGATTTAAAACAGGGTGTCTACAGATTAAATTTCAAAAAAAATCAAAATTCGCGACTTCCTCTCGACTATTTCTCATGGTACCTTTATACCTCTCAATTGGACAGCGGACACCACTCCTCCGTCGAAAAAAGTAATGCGATAAAAATCACAAAAAATTTCAAAAAAAAATCCAAGATTTTTTGATGAAAACAGGGGTAAAAATAGATGCACACGAGATGTCTGATGGAATTAATTTACGAGACTTATCAAATAGGTAATTTATTCGATCAATAAATACTCACGTATATCGTGCGGAAGATCATTGTTGCACATATGAGAAAAACAACAATCATAGAAAGATTCGGCATCCACAGACGATGAATTTGTTTGATTAAAACTAGAGCAACGTTTTTTACTGTAAATAAAATCATTATGATTAGTCCAATCAAGCGAATTACGGTTTAATTCGACACATGAAAAGTAAGATTTGCTTACTTTACTGCGGAGTTCAAACATCCGTAAAATGAATGCTCGGTGGCAGGCTCAAATTTCTTGAAACATCCGCTTTCCTCACTTTCGGATTTACAAATATAACTCGTGGTAATACAATGAGGTAAATTACAATAACAACGTAACGCATTTGAATCTGAAACAAAACCAAAATAGGATTAGATATTTAGATAGGCAAATTGAAAAGTATCATACTTAGATAAATAAATATATGTAGGTATGAACGACTTTTTTTTTCGAATCATCAGTCGATTTCAATAGAATAAGCTTACGAAGTCAAATCAGATCGAAATTCCAAATCAATCAGCCATCAATCTATACTATTAGGGTTCGGGGCAGAAAATCAACACATCATGGTATTTCCTGCACATTTCGAAGGTTCGAATACTTCAGCTCGTTTCCCATACACCACCTTTTACATCCCAGGTCATAAATTCCAACCCAAGTTGAAAATCGAAATCGGAAATTCACGTTACGAAAATAAAATCTAACCACAGGTTTAGGACGAAAATTACCCTCGTACCTAGTAATTACGGAGACCCGCGTACCCTGCAATTTCAGTCTCTTAAACGACAGTCTAGACATCGATCAGATTCAAAATTCCGATCACACAGTTGGGGACGAAATTGGTAGTCTGTAGGTAGCCGTCAATCACCCGGACCACTCATAATTCCAATTCGAACAATCAAAATCATACAGGTTCATAGACGATGGACATAAATTGAATCACGAATTAAAAGGAAAGGAAATGCGACGAGAATAGTACGTCTCGACTCGAGAATCGGCTTATTATTTTTAGTCGAAGAAAAAAATGCGCTTTCGAAGATAATAACAGTTCATCAGTAATAACATTACAGAAAGAAAGAGCTCCAAACCTCTGAGAAATATAATAGGAATTTGCGGAGGGCTCTTTTTAATAATACTGCGCTGTATTCTACATAGTTATCTATAAAATGTAATATACGTTAGGTACTCTTCTGAATCCATTCATTTCGTGCCGCCCATCATTCGTTAATTCATTGCGCTACGATACCAGTTCAACAATAATAGACCTCCTCGAAAAATAGCCAACATAATAACTTGTTACCTTTTTATCTCCCCACAGCTAGAGCATGTGAAATAAATAAAGGCAGATCGAGCTGGGTATGTACGAAGGTACCGAGACCTGTAACTTGTAAGTACGTTACCACAAATGTAGGTACATAATGTAGATAGGTAGATTAGATATCTACATTTACTTTGAATTTGACTTCGATGTCCCTTCATGCTTTGTCGAATTTGGCAAATGGCAAAATAGTAGATCAAAATAATTCGAAAAACCATTTCCAAGGCTCAAACACGTTGAAATATGCGATTCGTATAAATCATCGCGAAAACATGAGCAGTATTTCATTCAACACAGTCCTACAACGACTTTGCAATACAAAAAATTCCAAGTATTTACAGTTTCTCGTGATATTTGGTTATTTGGCACTTCAACCAGCTCGACTAAATATGCGCTACAATTATTTTTCAAAATTGTGAAATTTTTCAGAAATTTCAAAATCACGACGTTCGTTTTCATAGAGGAAGTAAACATCTCATTAACAAAAAAAAAAACTATCTAGATGTAAAATGCTCCAGTTTTCAATTTCTATTACAGCTAAAAAATCGAAGAATGGTATAGCAATAATATTACTCATAAATTTTTTGACAACCACCTTATCCCCCCCCCCCCGCTCAAACACTGGCGCCCCATTATTTTTTCTAGAAGGGTACAAAGTTTGAAAATATCAGAAGGATTTTCAAAAAAGAGCCTTCTGTTGCACTTTGGCCTTGAATTAGCATTCCATTTAATGAAACTTATTAAAGCACCTAAGCCACATGAAATCTTGACCTTAACCCCATATAGACCACCAGTGCCAAAAACGGCACTATCAATGCATTTTTCAAAAAAAAAAACACCTGGCGTCAAAAACGGCACTACAATGTATTTTTGAAAAACCCCAATAGCATTGTAGTGCCGTTTTTGGCACAAGGTGGTTTTTTTTGGTGGTCTACATAAGGTTAACCAACCCTACAAAATAAGGAGAAAAAAATACAAATGATCAAGTTTCAAACTGGGTATTGAAAATTATTTTTCCTTCGAGGTAAATTTTTATGGTTAAATGTTATCAAATTTCAAAAAGAATCTTAAAAAATCAGGGATCCGGAGCGGAGCCAGAGGGTCCCCACCGGACGTTTTTTTCGGAGCCGGAGTTGGAGGGATCACATTGGACCCACTCCGACTTCTCGCACCGGAGGTCTCTCCTTTGAATTTTCAATTTCAAAACGTGTTCATAAAAATAGAATTCGTATTTCTCATAATTGTTTTTACCAATCCAATTTGGATTGTCAGTCAACTTTTTCAGATTCAGTGGTCTATATGTCACCTGAATCATCACAGTTTTTTATAAAAAAATGTTGTGCAGATTTCTGAAGATATTCGCCAATTTTTTATAGTAAAATAATTTGAATTGGAGTAGAAGATGGTGCTTTCTGATTTTTTTACTACGAATTTTTCAATTTTTTCTCCCCTAAAAATTACCAAAGTTGTCAGTTTTTCTTGCTTACGACAATTGTTGAAAATGAATAGTTTTTTCAAAAAGTAAAATTCTCTAAAATTGTCGAAATTTTCAATTTTTCATCGTCGGAGGGCCCTCCGAAGACTTTTTAACCTTGTCGGAGTCGAAGCCGGAGCCCGAGGAATTCGGAGAAAAGTTTCGAAGCCAAAGCTGGAGCCAGACGCACTATTTAAAAATTTTCGAAGCCGGAGCCAAAGGGACCAGTCCCTCCTCCGGGATACCTGGAAAAAACTTGGAACAAAAGAAGATCAGTGCCAAAAAAGGGGCCTACTTTTGAACTATCTGATGTGGATAAGTCATAACTGAACAAAGTGTCGACAAATTTTCTAAAATTTTGCCAAAATTTGATAGATTTACTGTTACAATTCAAATTCGGCAATTGAACGCAAACCAACAAAATCTCGAAAAAAAAGAAACTCGTTTTCATTCCGTCATTCGTGGTAAATTTTCGATTAGAAATATTTCAGTTACAACGTTTTGTATTTCAACGAAGAAATCTTTGAATTCGATTTTTACAAATAGATTTTTCGAACTCAATTTTATGAAAACCGGTTTCTCAGAAAATCTTCGGAAGGCGTGAGTTATACGTATGTAATGTACTCCTAAAAAAAATTATACCAGGAACAAGGCCAATGAGAAAATGTCAAATGCCAAAGCTACATTCACACCAGACTTGAATCTTTTCGGAAACACAGCTTAAAGTTTATTAGGGAGGGAGGGGGAGGTTTAGAACAAAGCATAAGACCTTCATAAATACTTGGCCGATTATAAAATTGTTTCGAGTAGGTACTCCTAAAATCCATCAAACTTGACAAACAGTCAGTAGATGACAAATAATTTTAAGAAAATACTAAAAAGAAAAAAAAATCAACATCAACAAATCTAAATAAAAATATGAAAAAGTGATTTTTACAGAAAACAAAACATTTTGGCAATTACCAATTAGGCGTAATTATGTTGAAAATGGATGAAAATTTTGAAAATTTCAGACTTAATATGATGAAAAATTCTCGCTAAAATTAGAATTTTGCAAAATATTTGAAACAAAGATTTAGATTTACAGAAATTTCAATGAGAAAATTAAATTCTTTTGTAAAAATAGTGACAAAGGTAAAGAAAACAATAATCAAGTCCCCAGTCACGAAATATGTGTAATGATGGGTAATTACCTAACTAATTGAGCATGTTCACTGCCTCTGCCGCTCTGCCTTATGTAAAATGACCCTATCGGGAATCCATTTTTGTTAACCCTGTATAGACCACCAGTGCCAAAAACGGCACTACAATGCATTTTTCGAAAAAAAAACCACCTGGTGCCAAACACGGCACTAAATGTATTTCCTTAACATTGTAGTGCCGTTTTTGGCACGAGGTGGTTTTTTTTCTTGAAAAAGCATTGTAGTGCCGTTTTTGGCACCAGGTGGTTTTTTCGGTGGTCTACCTAGGGTTAATAATCGAATTTTTTTCACTTCATTCTTCAATACGTTCACAATGCGAATAGTTTTTCATATTTTTTCAAGATGATTTTTTCTACTTCGATTTGAATGATCAGAATTAGATCAATCGATTTGAAAACATTGATTAAAACTATTCAAAATTTTTTCTTACCCGGCATCATTAGCTGACAAGGAAAAAGTGAATCAATACACATCCGGCGAGTATCTTTAAATTTAATGATAAAGACCACGATCAAAGTCGAGTTTTACAGACTCAACTTGATAATACAAAGGAGCCGGTCAAATAAGAGACCCTCCAACATTCCCATTCCATTCCAATTAATGTGAATATAGTGAATAGCTTTTACAGCCTCGAATTAGGAGATATTTCAGGTTTCAGGAACTTGAATTTTGAATACATTAATGCGACAATTTCTGTTTTGATCAGTTAAATTTTCCAATCATTCTGATACTACAATAGCGCGCTACGAAGTCGACATGGTATGATTTTTTCCCCAAAAGACTAAAAAAAAACCACTAAAAAATCTAGAAAAAGAACTTCATTGGTGACACAAAAAGAACCCGGGTTAGAGTATATCCCTTTCACAAAGCGTGGAGAATGTTTAAAATAGAACCTACGTATATTTGACACTGCAGGGGGTTCATTTTAAAAAACAATGGGAAGTTTTCTATACCTACCAGTCTCGTATGGTATGGTTGCTCAACTCTTTTGAGAGCAAATTTCGTGAAATAAAGTGCCTATTAGAAAAATATAAAAGATCCTTTCTTTCTGCGTTGACTTCGAGCAATTAATAAAATGAGTGATCGATACTCAAGACTTCAGTACTGAGTTCATTCATAACGCTTCGATCAAAGAAGTTGATGAGTAGAAGTACCTCGTACGTGTCTATCTACTCTATAGATACACTGAATGAATTTTACCATTCAAAAACTCAGCATTGCAGAAAATATGCAATTTGGATCAGATTGAGCATCTACTAGTACTTAATCATGGTTCAATAATCAATACCACTCCTATATTTCCATTTCCACTCAATAATGCAGAAGTAATCAACCCACTTCAAAAAAAGCAAAAAATTGACAAATGGCCATCAATGGAAAAATTTCATCTTGCATATTCATTATCATTAACCTGTGTATCGAAGATAAACATAACGAACCCATGATGAAACAAAACTGACCTACTAAGAACACATACCAAAGGAAGAGCCGAAGACTACATCCTACACAGCCAACAACTTCTCCATCTTTATGGAAATCATCTTCAGAATTTATGCCTATATATAAAACTATGATAATTCGAAAATGATTAGATTACATTTTCTCATCGAGCAGGCAATTAAATTCAAAATCCCTAGAAAGTAGGCACCAATAAAATCATTTCTGGGCACGATTCTTTCCCCAAAAATCTTCTTATGCAATTACATCATATCTCAAATGTATCACTTGGAGGAATTTTTGAAATACCAAACCACCCACAGAATCATGTACTTGAAACGAAGCAGATCAAAAGTCACCGAGATCTGAATCATGAAATAAATATATCCACTTGCTGTACCTATAGACCTACAAACTAAACACCGGGTTGTTGAATCAGATTCATAAAGAAAAAAGTTTCATCGCACAAATTTCTCTATCGAATATTTAACCATCGTTTTCTTCTTAAAATTATATTAAAGTAGGCATAATAAATTACCATCATCAATCGATTCCGAGCTAGTTTTCTTGAAGCTCAAGCTCGATCCGTACACTGTATTACACACAATATACAAATACAACGCGGCGTATTTAAATTCCGGTAACATTTTCACTTCACTGTACACTCATTTAGACGCCGAATCGGTGTATTACTCGAAAAATATTAAACGTTTATGGCGAGACATTAAAAGCGAACAATTTTTTCAGCGGAAACACCGTGCACAAGCCCCGAAACTAAAACACATTTCACAAACACAAGCCATACCGTCGATCGCCGAATTGCTACCAGTGCCAGCGCCAGTACGAGTACCGCCACCAGCCAACACTCCAACAGACTGACTAAATATTAGGTTGGCGCCAGTGCGCTGTTAAGCGCCAGTCAGGAGATAATTTTTAGATGAGGGCTATAATACCAACTGATTCTGGTATCGTCGGGGTGGGGGGGATAAATGCATTCGAGAAACGCGATCGTGTAGACCGGCGCGGCGGTGGCGGACCGGCAGCCGCGGCACCAAGTAGTCGGTCGCAATGAATGCGTGTCCCGTCCTGTTTCTGTTGTTGGAACTGTGGTTAGTTATTTATCTACGTATTCGGACTGCATTGCATTTTAGAGACGTCCGAAATTTCGTCTCCGGCCTCCGTCCCTGTCCCCTTGGTCCTCTACGGGTTCGCTTTTGACGTTATAATTCTTTGTTATTATGTTGTTTAGCAACTTGATCATTGATCGAAAAATGCACGCCGTTCATCAGTCTGCATCGATTCCCATTAAAACGACCGTGCCATCGGTTACTTTGTGTTACCAACCACTTCGAAGGTCTTTGTTGAAATGGTCGAAATAAAAAGGAAGTTGGGTACAATGATGATCTGAAAATTACACCAGCCGTGTTTTCGTGTTTCGTTTAAAAATGAGGGAAATCAGTCCGAATTGGTACAGGTATATGTCGATAATTTGGTACCTACTTGATGTTGTAATGTTCCTCCCTTCGCCCTTCATCATCCTGAACTTATAATTCGAGAGAATGAATTTTCTGCGGTTTCGCTCGAGAAATGAAAATTGAATTACCTACTCGGATATACGAAATTATCACAAATGTTTTATTACTGATAAAATTATTCCTCGAGATTGAAGATTCCATCAAAATACTTGATTATCTTCCCATAACCGGTTAGATTAACTCGAGAAACGAGAATTTTCAGTGTTTACCTTGATTATCTTCCGTTAAAATTCCACCGAAAGAGGTAAAAATGTAAAAGAAGATGATACCGAAAGAAAATTTTATATTTCTTTCGATGATTTCACTTAGGTATCTACTGAGTTCAATTTCATTCAAAACACAAATAACTTTAGGCGTAGCAAAGGAGAGGGCTTAGGGGCTCAAGCGCCAGTACTTCAGCTCAATAAGGAGAGTTCTCAGAAAATGTCAAAAAGTGAATGCATTTCTTTCCCCTTTTTGATAGGTATATGAAGGAGTACCTAGAGGTATATGATTTTCAAAAAAATTGCCCCCGTTCAACCCTTTAGAAACCTACTACATAAATGAATATTTAAAATACTTTTTCAGTTTTTCAATAATTTTTTCCCAGATATTTTCAACATAATGTCGTTACATCTTCATCTCTAAAAACGCTATACTTTTCAAATCCCCCCCCCCCCCCAACAGGACATATCCATCCATGATGTTTTCAAAAAACATCCAAATTGTTTTGAACGCTTTTCGGTTTTTCAGATCCAACAAAATATCATGCATAAATACGTTATGTCAGTAAAACCTGAAAAATATAAAAATTAAATATCATCGATCATTTTTCAAATTTTTTCAAGTCCCAACATTTTCTCACCAACTTTCAGTAAGTTTCGTTACGTTACGTTGGCGTAGTACTAGTTTTCAAATTCCCCTTCCCTCCTCCCTTCTTAAGACATATCCATTATAGCGATGTCAAGATCATTGATTTTGAATGAGTTTTTCTTTTCACTGATTGAAGATAGCGGATTTTCACTCAATTTGATTGATTTATGATTTTTTTTATTAAAAAGTACCTGATTATTTCAAATATGCGGCAATGTTTTAATTTTTTCTTTGATCTTTGTACTTGTATCCTTTATTTAGAAAAAAAAAAAAAAAACACTGACCACTCCATTGAAATACCTAAAAGTTTTCTCAGTTGATTTTAATCCTTTTTTCTCCACTTCAGTCCCTTCCTTACATAATTTTTGGGCTCATTTATGCAATCTATCTATTTATACAATAATTAAAAGTGGAATGTTTTAAAAAAAGTAAAATACAAATGCACTTAGATATTTAACTTTTCAATCACATTTGTCATCTTCCAGGTATTTTTTCCCAATTATGTTACGAGTAACACATTTATTGCGAATTTTGACACTAAAATGTAAATTAAACAAGAGGAAATTGTTTATGCTAATTAAGTACTAAGCAAGTAGGTACTCGAAATAGAAGCGGGTAATTAATGAAGAAGTAAACGAAACAATGTTTTTTTAGCTTTTTGATGGAAAACATCAAACAAGCCGCTAATTTTAAAGTGTTAAATTTTTTCTCATAGAAGTTCGATTAAAAACAAAGTAAATGGTAGAAAAGAAATGATTGATGGAGTGGCTTAATCAGTGACGTGATGAAAGAGGGTTTAGAGTCAGGCAAATAATAACGAGGAAAATAAAATCAATAATTGTCCAAACGAAGGTCGAAATTTTTCTTGGAATATTATGTGCTCACCTTATACCTACCTGCGTGAGTGTCATAAGCTAATACGTGGGGTTGCCTTTTTTTTTTTTTTTTTTTTTTGAAAAATCGAACTGTAATTTAAGAAGTAGCTATGGTAAGTTAATTATGAATGAAAATTTTGTTTTTTTTGCCAGGGTGAAACTGTAGATCAGGTTCTGCATCAAAATTTCTTCTATCTATGTTGAATATGGGTATTGGGTACGTTATGTACCTACATAAACCGTTTTCTGATGATTAATTAACTATTGTTACCCCTATTTAAAGTCAGGAAGAAGATAGGCCTTCTCTGCTACCATAATTATTACAATAAATTGTATACTTTTTTATTTTAAGAGGCAATTATTTTTACATTAAAAATCATGCAAGTGCCCAGGTAGTGTGATTTTTTTCAATTTTTTTCCCCTAAGTCAGAAGAGTATGCAAATTTATGTGCACGAACCAGGAACCAGTGGGACATAGGTCCAGACACATATATACCAATCCACGAGAAGAGATGGCAATTTCATCTCCCCTTTCGAAAAAATATTTACTTATAACGAAAAAAAAACAGATTTTAAAAAATGCTGCTCCTCAAAATAGGAAAGGAAGCATAATGTCAAACCTGGAAATTTAGAAAATGAAGGAAATTTCTAAATTACTTCATCGCTCAAGAAAATATAAAAAATGACCTAATCGAGAAAAAAAGGCTGAAATTTGGTTTGTGCCCTACTTTTGACCTTTCAAATCGATTTAAAGCGGTTTCAAGACGTTTTGGAGCCTCCATAAGATTTTGAAATTTTTCAGCACTATTCAAAAGTTTAGATATAAAAATTGTCCATATGAAATTTAGCATCTGATCGCAAGTTACCCATATTCATGATTTTGGATCGGAAATTGCGAATTTTGAAAAATTGTGCTCCGATTGATCAAAACGGTCATATGGATCCCAAAGGATTTTCGCCAGTACTGGAAAATTCCGAAGTTTTCAGGAGGCTCGGCTCCGAAACAACTCAAAACCACATACAATCGCTTCAAAGGCTGAAAATAGAATTTATACCAAATTTTAGGGTTTTTCGTGGATCAAATCGAATTTTGATATTTTGTAGGATTAAAATTTCAAAACTTCGCCAAAATTCGAGAAATGGGCTTTACTAAGTATTTGAAATTTTTGAATACCTATGAGGTTATTTTGTGATAAACTCAAGATATATAATTACTCTGACTAAAATTTTACATCTGTTAAGCCTAGGTATACTCATAAAAATTCAACTGTCCGCATTCTTTCAATTTTTCCCCTCATCTTTCACTCTAGACAAAAGTAAAAGCGTGCTTGCATTTATTGCATTTTGCATTCTTTAAATAGCTGCGTATTTTTATGAAACAGCTGTTTATAAAAAAAGAAGTTGGCTCATAGAGTCATAAACGTTTCGCATTTCGCGTCGACCAAAACTGAAAAAATTTATGCTCAATAGCCCATGGTCGAGCCCACTTACATAGATGACTTAACAGCATACTCGAGTCTCGAATCGGTTGTTGAAAATGTTGATAATTAATATGGAAACGTGATGGAACAGAGGGACAAATACAAATACTGGGTGGGAATACGTTTCTTTTCATCTTTATGTAATTAGATGAAAAGATTAGTTTTTAAGACAAACACAAGAAACCTCTTAGGCTGTTCGGATGTTCGGAACACATCGCTACAGAAATAACATGGTCGCTATTATGTTCGTTTTGTGGTTATGGGATGACTGCGGATAAGTAACGGTAAAGGGAACTGCGCGGCGGTGCTTTCCATTCCACAGGCTAGTAACAGGATGAGAATGCGAGCCGGTTCCTCAATCTTTAAACGCATTCCTTGAAAAGCCGCTGCTGTTCGATAAAAACTGATTCATTATACGCACTCGTACCGTCGTCGGCATAACCGGTCTTCTCTAAATAAAAAATGATACCATTTGAAATGATTAAATTAATTTTTTCCGTTTGCTTTTAGGCTAATGGAGTACACCAGAAACCAATTTGAGATGTTCTTTCGAAGAATTACCAACCGTACGGTACGGAATGGTTTATGTTACGTTTATATAAATGTTTATTTTTTCTTCCCTCCGCCATCCATACACCCATAGTCATCCGCAGTGGGTTTTAGCGTTGACAGATAACCATTAATCAGTGAAGATGTCCGAAAAATTAAGGAAGCTGAAAATTTTCTACGGTTGTTTGTTTGTTTTAAACATTACGTCGTCATACTTGAAATATTATTTTATTTACCGAACGAATAAATGAAAATTCTTCGATAAATTTTTCATCTAAATTGTCTGGTGAATTGGCAGTTAGTCTAGATGCCTCTATCGCATTTCCTCATGTTTCACGAAAACCAATGGATTTGTAAATATTCGATTTTAAAAAAATGCATTCGTAACATTTAAAAAAACAAAATGTAATTCAATAAGTAAATAAATATCAACAAGTAGGTAATCTATTTATAATACGTGAATGTATGAATTAAGTAATAAAATAAAAAAATAATACTTCGATACTTTCTTAATCACAATAATAAAATAAAAATGATCAAACTACTAATCACATCGAGTAATTTTCCAACAATCTGCCTAGTTACGTATTTACAGTTTCATCGATTGATATTCATTGGATAAGTTGGGTACAAAATTTCTTATTTTTATACTTCTTCTTTAACCAATAAGCCAAATCAGCATCTAAGAAATATACTCATCAGCATAAATTATCTTACCCTGTACGTATAGGTAGGTATTTTAAATGATATGAAATTTCTATACGTATTCTAGACTATCATTATCAAAATAATATCATCAAAAAACTAATACTGAATAGTGAATAGGTAGGTATTCATAAAATGTAGGATATTTTAAAAATTATTTGATTCATTTTTATTATTTTTCCTGGTAATTCAAATTCATTTCAAAATCTATTTACATTTTTGGAAAAAAAATTAGCAACTCATCTTCAACAAAAAAAAAAATCTAAGTAGGTAGCTATAATTGTAAATTGGTATTTAAAATATTTTGAGCGATTTTTTCTATTTTAAATTTTTTCAATTTTTTTGAAAAAATTGTCTTTCTATCAAACTGATGCAAACAATCCATTTCTTATTTTTTTCCCATCAACCACACCATTTTTAACTGTCAGACATAAGATATTGCGGAGATCGACAAAAAAAAAAATTGTCCTGTATCTGGGTTCTTATGCCAAAATTTTGATTTTAGACATCAATATAAATCACTTTGCTCAATACTGGCTCTCAAAGTTTGCTTTTGAGGCGGGGTGGGGGGCAAAAAACTGATTTTTCAAGGGCAATAAGTCCGAACATTGGCAAAAAAAAATTAGAAATTGGAAATTCAATTCTCTACAATTTTCATCATGGTCATTTTGACCTTAGAATCCCTAGTTTTCTCAGAAATTTCACTTTTTCACGAAAAATGCGATTTTTTCACACAATTTTGAAAAGAATGAGCTGAAATTTTTTTCTAAAAAATATAGAGGTTTGCGGTTTGGGCCATTCAATTGGCCGTAAAATTTTCTTTAAGAATGAACCCAAAAAATTCGAATTTTTTCCAATGCTCGCGCTTATGGCCCTCAAAAAATCCGATTTTTGGGCCTCCCGACCCCCTAAGCAAACTTTGGTCAAAAAAATTATCTTTCCCATATAAAAGCAACCTAAATTTCGCAATCGAAACACGAAAATCGTGTCGACCTGTGTTATCATTTATTTCAATTACGGTAATAAAATATAATGATGAATTAGCCCACATTTTGAAAAAAAATTTCAATTAGAAAAAAAATCAATCCTACACATTTTAAACAATTTATAGCGAAAAAATAAAAGCGAAAGTGCGTGACTAATGTTGAGAAAAAAATCTGAGTAAATTTCCATGTTGCCCAATCTGTCATCACATTAGTAAAATTAAAATTTATGAAACCAACATACAAAATGAACATCATTAGTGCATTAGATTTTAAAATATAAAAATCACTTTGAAAAATTACAAAAATTAAAAAAAATTAAATTAATATTCTGTGTTATTCCATTTGATTAATTGTTCTTCTTGCATTTCATCTTCGAATAATAAAGCTTGCATCGCGCTGATCGGATTGAAACAAAAAGTAATTAAAAATGGTAGATTAGCGAAGTTGATAGGTATAAGTTGTTGTTACCTAGTCTGACTAATCTAGGTGACTCGATGAGAAAAATATTAATTACTGATATTGTGAAAACTTACAAGTACATATTAAAGGATAAGGCTACTAATAACCAGGAAATATTAAGCAGTGATTTGAGCATATGTTTTTGAACACCATTCCTACTGTAAATTTCTAGTAAATCGTAAACGCCGCTATTATTTTTGGGCACCGTCATTTTCCTGAAATCACAAACGATTAATGCAAAAAATGTAATTATCTTGAAAGGAGGATTTTTTTCAAATTACACTTACTCGTAGATGAACCACATTAGCAAAGGAATATTTGACAGACTTAGCCACCAATGGCCGCTGATAAACAATAAGCTTATCAACAAAAACTGGGCTCCGAGTCGTGGCGTCACACACTGTAAAATATGGATGAAAATTAACAAGATGAGTTATTTTGAATGAAAGAGGCCTCAAAAGAGAACTTAAGGCTACAAGTCATCATAGCCTGATGGGAGTGGACTTGGGGTTCCAAAGTGAAGCTGCCTTTTCTTAATGTAATTCAGATAAGGATGGGGGGGGGAGGGGCACAAAAATAATTTTTAGTATTTCGAGTCCTTGAGAAGAATGACCTGGTGAAAATTCTATCCCCTTGTGTTTCGTACATCACTATTACAAATTACAATAAGTATTTTCAAATTCTGAATAACTGGAATTTTTTAAAATAGGTAATTGGTTTACGTCAATTAATGTTTTTTCATTAATAAATTCATTGAAATTAACCCTATATAGACCACCAGTGCCAAAAACGGCACTACAATGCATTTTTCGAAAAAAAAACCACCTGGTGCCAAAAACGGCACTAAATGTATTTCCTTAACATTGTAGTGCCGTTTTTGGCACGAGGTGGTTTTTTTTCTTAAAAAAGCATTGTAGTGCCGTTTTTGGCACCAGGTGGGTTTTTTTTGGTGGTCTACCTAGGGTTAAATTTTCACATTTGCTCCATTTTTTAGGATTTTCTATAGCAATCTGTTTTTTTTTTTTCAAATTTTTGAACATTTTATTCACAATTAAGAACGAAGTGTGTAATGCAAAAATTCTTTGAAAAAATTTTTCCAGCGATCAAGTTGACAAGATGATGTTTTTTTATCCCTTAAATCGTTTGAAACACTTTTGGTTAAAACATAGAAAAAAAATTTGTTTTAAAGACTTTTTTTTATCTACTTAGATATTTTTTTGATCGAAACATGTGTTAAAAAAAAAAAAGATTTAAAATTGAATGAAAGGTATAGAACATTTTCTGAAACTGAAAAGTAAAAAATATATCCAAGTATAGAATGTTCCTAATTTTATTAAGAACAGATAATAAGTATATGAGGTTTGAAGCCATTTTCTCTAAACAAAGAAAACTGTAACGTTAAAATTTTTTTTTAAATTATGAAAAATGTGAAAAATTATCCACGAAGAGAGCGTTAAAATATTCATACTTTATAAAGTCACCAAAAAAATCCATCATTTTTTTCGATTTTCAATACTACCTACTTGAATGGGTAAGTAGTTAGTTATTAGGTAGTTACCAAGTAGGTAAAAATCATGAAAATTTTATATTTTTCAAAGGATTTTAAAAATTTAAATATGGTCATAAAAAAATTTCTTGAGACAAATTTTACTGAAAAATTAATTTTGTTCCTATTGAATCAAAAAAAAAAAAATGGCTAGATTCTGATACTTCTCAATTTTCTTGTGCAAGAAATCAATAGTTCGAATAGGAGTAGCAGCCCAAAGTGCAAATATTTTCAGGATGAAATTTCTCTACGATTTTTAGTTTCATCCGAACATTTTTTGTCGTAGGTAACCTTTTCAAAATGTACTAAAATTAACTCTCCTGAAATAAAATTAAATGGAAGGCAGAAAGGGCACAACTCTCTTATTTCTCCATCATAATTTTGTGGTCGGAAACTAAAGGTAGAGTTGAAATATTTTTAAAAGTAATGACATTTTTTTTTTTGGTAAAATCTTCGTTATGAATCAAAAAAATTAAAGAAAATTTCATCTGAAAGTACATTCCCCTCCCCTCCCCCCCCCCGTACTACTGATCGAAAAACTGAATTTTTATTCGAAAAAAAAATCGAAAAAATTCGTTTCAGCGGGAAATTTTCGATTTTTTTCCCTTAAATGAACCAAAAATTCAATTACCCATGAAAAATTGTATTTTTAAAGAAATAGGTAGTACGAAAATTTTTTAAGATTTTTTTCTCGGTCTTCCAACCGTTTTTGAGAAAAAAATTGGGCTTCATCAAATATAAATTTATAGGTATGCTTATAAAAAAATGAAAAATACCTGTAAACATGACCTGTTGACAAATATTTATTTATATTAAAAAATTACGTAGAGAAAAATATTTTAGTCTTACCGCATTCAAACGTAAGCAACATTCTTGCGGATTGAGATAATCGCATTCTAAATCTGATAACAATAATACCTGAAGTTTGTGGATAAGGAATCATATTATGTATGTTTTTAACCTCAGCTGCTATTCCTATCATATTTCATACAGGTACCGAAATTAAAAACCAGAATTCTACCTACTGGAATAAAAGTTGCATTTTTTTTCCATTTCGAATTTATTTGAAAAGAGTATTTAATCAAAAAATAATTCAGCTTATCAAAAAATAATAGGTAGGTATGTAAAAATAAACAGATTTTTTATAACTAAATAAATATTTTTAATTTTAAAAAAAAGGTAAGTATCATAATTTCTCTACTTTCCAAAACCATTTCAATAGAATTTCCATATACCTGGGTACCTCGAACATGATACTTATTCAATTTCAATAGGTATAGGACAACAACCCCAAAACGAATTTAAATACGTCAACTCAATATTAAATTTAACTATTCTCAAAACGACACTATCAATAATTTCATAAAACACAATAACCTACTCGCGTTTACATAAATAACATCAAAATTACTCACAGTTGTAAAATTCGTAAACTGATTGCACTTTTGGTATCTGATAAAAAAAAGTACACCAAGGTAAATAACCTTAAAAATAAGTTCATAGGTATGAAAAGGATACCAAATAGATTTCCAGCAGAAGTAAAAATCCGTTGTCGATTAGAGAAAAAATAAAGAACAATATTTGTCCCATAAGACTAAAAATATCACATATAACTCAAAAAAATTAAAATGACAAGTGTCCCAATTTAAAAACAAATGCTTGAAAAATCGATTGCGTATGCATATCTGCCTTATGCGTCTGCGCTAATCTTTTCTGCTCTTATTGCAGCAAGTGCTGGAGTTTTTTATTAAATTTCGTCGTATGAGAGGTATAAAATGAAATATTTCTAGTCAAGTACATTCGATTTTCGTACATATTAAATTTACGTAAATATATTAATTTTTTTAAATTTATTATCACAAAACAGTCGAATAACGATTAAACTTAAAAATAAATATAGAAAAATGCACGTGTGAGATAAAACTTGAACTCATCTTATTTTTTCTCTTTGAGAATAAAATTGATTATTTTCATTTTTTTTTTCCTTCAAGTTGATAGATAGAAGTACCTAGACCTACATACATAGATAAAATTTTCCATCGAACCAATCTCACGCCATGTCTTATGTCAGCTTAATTGAAAATGCAGTTCGGTTTTCATCGATAACTAAGCATTGACAATTTGCATTCGCTCAGTTTAAGTACCTATTTAATTACGTCATAGTTCTTATTTATTCTTATCTCGATAGTGCGAAATAAAATTGCACAGTAGACGAAACAACAGCTCGTGTGAACTTCCAACACTTTTCCATGAATTTTACTCATCGTTTATTTTGTAATCATATTACACGTTCCAGACGTAATACCATCATTTGTTTATTTTTACTGATTATTAATGATTGGCATTTTGTTTAGTCTACGTAAGTTTTTCCATTTATCTCGGTATGTTTTAGAAATCCAGTCTGAGTGCACCTATTTTTATTTTTTCACGATAAAAAAAGAGATGGTGTTGAAGTTTGTAAAAGAATTTTAAATTTTCAAAACGAATATTGCTCAAGATAGAAGCCAACAAATGGCGACGATTTTTTCGAATAATTTTCATTTCAGGTTTTCAAAGCAGCGCTGTTCCGAGTCTGGATATATCCAGGTGGAAGAACGAGCTCAGTGTACGTACTGGTTTGACGATATCCCAGAGGAGGGGCACTTCCTCGTATAATTGTCACTGGTTTAATTGGCGTGTATGGTGGAGATAATGGACTGGCGAGATGTTTTTCTGCATTTGGAGGAAATTTTTGATCGTCGGGTTTGGTAGGATTGTTGCTGAAATGGGAAAAAAATCGAGGCGAGGTTAAATTTTATTCTGTGTCAGGGGAGTGCAAAAAATTTCTGGATTTTGACGAAAATTGGTGACGTGGTTTCAAAAAAAATTGAGCTTTGTGCTTTAAAGGAGGACGAAGATGGAGGTTCTCAAACCGATGTCATTTTCCAAAAAATCCGATGAAAACTTTGGCCATCCTCCAAAAAAATTAGGTATGTACCTACTTGAGTTCCTACGCGAAATCAGGATCATTAATCTTAAAATTGAATGCTAATAATTTTCTTTTTTCAAGAGGATGGAAAACTTGAGAATTGCGATTTGATTTTTTTTATTTTTACTTAATTCAAATCGCTTTCTCTCTACGTATTTCCTCAAAATAGAGTAATTGCTACGAAAATCTTTGAAAAGAATGAATTCGAATTCATTTCAACGAGCGAAAAAAAAATTGGTCAACTTTCCAAATCACTGAACAAACAACTTGAACTTTATGAAAATTGTGTGAATAAAAATACAGTTGCCAGCATCATGAAAAAATATCAAAAATTATGCTAAACGGACAAAAAAAAGTTGACTCGATTTCAAAAAATCAAGTACCTAAGTGATTTGAATTTTGCAAAAAATAAAAAAATCTTAAAATTTCAGATTTTCTGGTTTTCAACCCTCCTTGGAAGGTAAAAAATGGTATTCAGTTTTGAGGCGAATAATGCAGGGTGGTAATTTTCATAAATTCAAATCGCATTTTTTTGAAACTGTACCAATTTGCAAGTTTACTTTAAATGACGATACCTATCCCAAAATAAAAAAATCGTGTTTTCTCTTTAAAATAACCTCATCAGTTATTCAAGGTTCCCGAGTTTTGTCCTCTTTTGAGCTAAAAAACTCGAATTTTTTGGGGAGGTCTTCTATACCTACTCAAAATCAACCAGGTGCCATACCAAATTTTCATAAAAATTCAGGATTAAATTAATTTTATTAAAAGTAAAAATTTCGAGATTTCACTCACTTGGGTGGAAAATTAGTTTGATTTTTTAGTACATCGATGTTATATCTCACACTGGGCTGGATGATTCCATCAGAACCACTGATGGCCGTTATGACAGGCTGCGAGCTGCTCTGCCTCGCCGAAAGGTGTCGAACTCTGATCAAATTGTGGTGTTTTCTCTTGAATACTCCATTCAAGTAAGATATAAATGTAATTAGGATTAGCAACACAAACAACATCAATGCAATCCTGCGGACAAAAAATTGCGAAAATTTGCTGAAATTTTGGCCAGGCAATAAAAATTTTTCGTGTTCTCACGAGTCACGACATCAGTTTTCCCTTATTTTTTTTTAGTTATAACGAAAAAAAAAAGATTTTGTACGAAATGCTCGTTTCTAAGAAATTGAGACAAAATCCTAAAGTAATATTAGGTAGGTATAATGAATCACTTGAAAACCAATTTCATTTTTTCCCAATTGAGTTTTTTTCTCTGGACTTAGGTAAGTAGGTATTTGGCAGAAATGAAGAAAAAAAAAAACATTTCGAAATCAAATTTAGAATGAATTTGTATCGTATGTAATTAAAAAATATCTAGACTCCCAAATGACACAACCTCGCCGTTTTATCCGGCAGAGGGCAGAAAGCAGCTAAGACAGAAATTATTTATTCTTATTTCTTACAGCTAATATAATGGATAGGTACTCAAGACTCAAGTCAAGACTTATCATCGAAGCTTATCTATTATGCATTTAAGAAAACCTACCTAAATAAATTATTGTTATTCTAAAATAAACCATGGACCTTGAAATACGAGTAAATTTTGGTTCAGCATGTATAGATATCGCTAATAATTTATCTGAAGACGTTTTTCCAAAACCTACCTACCTAATTGCTAATCGATGACTGTACCTACACACGAAAAAAATTGAATTTCGATACCATTCTTTGAGTTTCCAAGTAAAAAAAGTATAATTTTCCCAAAAAAGGTATAATTTTTCCACTGAAAATAAATTTTTGTGTGTGAACTGTAAATTCATTTAGATATCTACTAATCTAGGGTTGCTCCTCCCACGCCCCTTTGAGAACGTAAAAAATCTCCAAAGTGGAAAATTTTGAAAATTATTTCCGATTTAAAGTGAAAAAGAAAAGGAGATTTTCAACTATTCTAAATTCTTGAATCGAAATTAAAGCTAGATATTTGTTGTCGACCATTTCATATTTATATAATGCGAGCTCGGATATAGAAACCACCTTTAGGTGTCAAAAATTGGATTTTTTGTTGGAGCTTTCCATTAATTCTACCCAGTGACGTACCGAAGGCATTTTCCGGGGGGGGGGGGGGGGCGGTCTAATGAAAATCCCAACTCGAATTCATGAAATTCCCAACTCAAAATGGATGCAACTAGAAATACCAGAACAATTTTATGAAGAATGAGTAAAAAGGAACCTTTTTTGGCGCTATCGCCTCAAATAATGCACCTAAATATGATTTAATTTATACCCGAGCGAAGCGAGGGTGAAGCTTTGAAAAATTATATTTTTAATGCTTAAAAAGCCATTTTTCTTATTTTAAGGCTTTCAATATTCTTATTTGATGTATTTTGTGAGGGTGAGGGTAAGTATGTAGCCATTAGATCTTCAAAATCACTGGTGTTGAAAGCTTTTTTGGGAGCGTAAAATTGAGAATAAAAACACAGAGTATCAGATCAAGAGTATTTTCAGGGGAATGAATAAAAGGAGCCTTCTTCAACACTGTTTTTACTTGAAATAGTTTGTTGGATTAATGATTTTGTTCATGCCCGAGCGAAGCGAGGGCGAAAAATTTTTAAACTAACAAGTGAAAATTTTATTGATTTCCAACTTGGAAAAATGATACATTTTCAGTTGGGAAAATGATGAATTTTCAGTCGATAAAGTGACTAATTCTCAACTGCCCAATTTTCCCAACTGATGTGTTGAATTGCTCAATTTTCCCAACTTACAAGTAAAAAATTTTCTCAGGGGGGGGGGGGAAGCTCCCCCCTCCCCCCTTATCGGTACGTCCCTGATTCTACCTCTTGTGAAAAACTCGAAATCAGTATCAATTCCAAAACCAATTTTTAACACCAATAAGGATGATGTCTAAAATCATATTTCATTTCAATACATTAGCATCATGAGCTCAAAATTTTGTTAGAAGTCTTATTTTACCTACGAATAATATTTTGAGCCATTTTTCGAGTTTTGAGAGGTTAATTTTAAGAATTCCTCAAGAGATCATTTTTTGAAATTGAAAGTCAAAATGTTGTTAAATGAGCATACTCGTCGCATTCTCCTCAATTTTTGATTTTTTTCTAAGAATAAGAAACTTGTCAAATTTGACGAGTAAAGTAATCTAACAACAAGCGTAACCTTATAGCAAGTATAAAAATCTTACGCCTGGTGAAAAATTGACAATTTTAAATTTCTTAGGAAAAAATTTCGAAATTGGTAAATGCAAAAAAAAAAACACAAGTAATTCGTCAAATTAAAAAGAAAATGATTTAATAGCCTAGAAGAAGGCCAAGTTATCATTTTTGAGCTGAAATTTCATTTTGTGACCGGTGCAGGTATACCTAAAGTCGAAAAGCATAATGTTGTGCTGGAACTAAACATATGAAAAATGGGTGATTTTTTTCATTTTTTTTTCATTTTTTTTCATTTTTAAGTAGTTCAGACCTCTGCGCAGCTTTAAACGTGTCTTCTCGATTTTCTTTTTTTGAAATTCATTATTTTTTAATTTTCAAATGCCTCTATTTCACCGAAAAATTGACCTCAGATACTCATCCAAGTCTTAAAATGTTCTCCATAGTCTCCCTTATTATTTAAGCCAAAAAACTCATTTTTGAAAAATCCGACTTTAGGTATACCTTTTCCTTGCACGGGTCACATTTTTTAAATGATGTGACGCATCTGTTTAGAAAAAAGAATTGAAAATTGATTCTGTTCTCATCTTGCTGTCTCTTTAAAAAATCTCAAATTATCGATAAAATTGGAAAGTTTTGAAAAGGGGGGGGGGAGGCAATTTTTAACAGTTGATATGTTACTGACATATTGTCTCAAGATGGAAACTCAGTAAAATATTTCAATTAATTTTAATGCAAATAATGTACCTACCTAAGACCTAAGTTTGTACATATGTTTTTCAAATGCTACAATTTTTCAAAATGTTTTTGTTTTTGACTTTGCAACTTAATTTTTTTAAAACCATTCTCCAATCTGATAAATTGAAGTTTTGAATTACAAAACTATTTTTCTTGAGAATTCGTTGTGCTTTCAACAATTTAAATAGAGATATTTCCAATTGTTTAATGTTAATCGTGAAAGTTAGGTATCTAAGGTATTTATTTTGGATGCTTGAAATAAAAAATCATTTTTGCTCTTAAAAAAAATTCAGTTAAACAAAAGGCCGCTCTAGATTTAAAAAGTTATAAAATTTAAACTTCTACTTTTCTTCCCTACAGTCCGTAATTTTTTTTCATCTAGGTATAATTAATTATTAATTAGAAAAGTTGATAGGTACCTATCTATTAGTAATTCTGCTTATTTGAATTAATTTCTTAAACAGTAGAAAAGTAATTAATATTAATAAAACTCACCAAAAATACCAATTTTGCCAAAACTCTTTTCTTCTTGGCCCCACAAAACAGCAATCTTTAAAACAACACACAGCAGTCTCTCCGCCATCACTATAAGGGCAGCTATAAAACACATCAAGAATAAAATCAAAAACTAGAAAATTGATCTCTTTAATATCGAATTAAAAAATATTTCCACATACTTGAAAGGTATCGATAAATTCTTTAGAATATCTTGACATTCTGGAAAATATTTTGCCATTAAATTTTAACATCTTTCATTATCACGTAAAGAATGGAAAATTTAATCGACATATTCGCGAAGGTCTGATTACTTTACAAAAAAAATATCAAGCCATTTTACGCCTTATCTTCGAATCGAAAAAGAAAAAACAAAATAACACCTAATCTACGTTTTTATTTACTACTTCTATTTTAAAAATTTTCGAAGCCATCTTAACGCGATGCGAATTTTATAACCACATTTTTTTTTAAAAATAATAATACAAAAAAAGTTTATCAAAATCAATTCCCACTTGTTCACTTTAAATCACACCTGTACGTTGAAATATTCCTCATCCTCATCGTAAACCTAATCGGTAACTCTTTGACAGACAAATTTATTACTAACTTTTGTTGAGCCCTACGCCAAGGTATAGTTACCATAGAGACGATACTTATAAGTACAACTTGCAAATTATTTGTATTGAACAATTGAATCTTTATATAAAATCAAATCTGGCTAGGTCTTAAATACCTGCCTTTTTCTGGCTTTATGTAGGTATAAGTTCAAGTGCATTTGAAACCTTTTTAATATCAAAATTCTATTGATTATCAACGCATAGGTAGAAAGTAGGCATCTAATTAATCAGATTAAGTTAAATAAGTATCAGATTTTGTTGAATAAATAGAGATTTACAAAGAAATACTCGTACGGTGAACTGATCGCCAGCGGAAGGGAAATTTGATATTGAAAATGCGACCATGTAAGATTTCAAGATTAAATTGCATAGTTGAAAAGCGAAATTATTATTTTTACAATTTGTTCGAAATTAATCGAATGTGTTTTCTGAATAAAGAACTCGATTAATGGTGCAAAAAAATTTAAAAAATTCATTTTCCGCCAAAAATCAAGCACCTAAATTGTTTTTCTCAAATTTTTGTAGAAGTATCAAGATTTGTCTACTTGATAAATTACGAATAAAAGGAGTTACCTGAATAAATCTCATGTGACCGTCGAGAAACTTGAAATAATTCTCTAGATGCAGTCGTCGTCAAGAAATCTTTGAAAAAGTTGAAGTTAGAAAATTTAAAGAGAATCATCTGATCCGATATGAAAATTTAACCCACTCAAGCGAGAAAAAACCCAATGGAGTTAATTTTGCAACTGGAGAAATTTTCTTTTCGTTTTAGGGAAAATGAACCAGGCTGATAATTTTGATCAGACTATTCTATTCATCGATCATTTTTTTCATCATTATTAAATTATAGAATGGTTAAGTATTGTGAATCGAGAGGTCGTCATAACGGCGTATGTAGGTAATTTGATCTTTTCCTTACGTAATGGTAGGAATATTAAAGGGTAATTGTGGTGTAGCATGTCTTTCAGTCTTCATGAATAACTCAGTTTATAATATGAAAAATGATTTCTTTCTTCTTGTTACATAAATTGTGAAAATTCATTTTTAAAAAAAAGTGTTTCGATATTTGAATATGCATATTATTTGAACGACTGAAAAAAAGTAAGTTGATCCTATCAATACCTACCTACTACGTTTATGTTGAGAAATACCTACCTATCACGTTTAGTTATACTTTCCATTCTCAGAAATTAAATTTTAAATCCCTTCAAAATCTAAACAATAAAGTACCTATTAGGCAACTTCTTTTGCAAAAGTTATATCTACAATCAAAACTATCGTTTTCTTCGTTAAAGTGACAATCGTTTTTGTGACATTATTATAATATGGATAAAATCGTGTCTCTATTGAGCGAAAAAATATACTTACATAGGATGAAAATTATAGGGGTTTAGTTACTTAAGTGTACCTTACGTCTAGAATTTCTGTTCGGGTATTTCTATAATAATCTAAGTTATTCAAATTCCAAGGAAATTTGTTTTTATTTTTAAAAAATATGCGTAGGTGGTAACCTACATTTTTAATGCAAATAATAAGCCCGATTTTTTTTCATCACTTTCATAGGATGACTGATGAAACAATAGAAAATGAAATTAGCGATTTTGCCAAGAGATTACAGTTGGATGAAAACGAACCTTTGCTCTCGAATGAGAATACTCAAAAAATTCCACGAAAGCTGAACTCAATCCAGAAGCTTTCGTTTGGCTTGGGACATGTAATTAATGATATTCTAGGAGTGCTGTGGTTCTCGTATGCTTTGATTTTTCTACAAATCGTTGCTAGGATTCCACCCACGATTTCAGCACTTTTAATGTTCATAGGTAATTTTTATCGTTACTGATTAATTTGAGGAGATGAGAATCAAAATTCACAGTTGACAGAAAAATCGGATGAGGATTTTCACAGATTCGGATGATAAAATACATATAAAACTTTTTTGAAAATTTGTTTCTCATCCTCAAAACTTACAGTTTTGTCCATATAATAAAAATTGGATATTAAAACTGAGAATCAAAACTTACATTTTCCAAAAAAAAATTATTATTTAAGAAAATATCTCATCAATGAAATGAAAACACCTTTAGAGATTCAAAATTCCAAAATGAAGTTTGGATTTCATTTCACATTTTACCAAAAATCGACATACCTTTTTGTCAAATATGAATTTTGATTCTCAACGCATCAATTATATCGTAATATTTTTCAAAAAAAATCACATGAAAATGAAACGTTGTTTTTCTACGCTCCCTTTCCAAATGAAGGTTAGGCAACTTACAATACACAAGTGTAATAAGTGGAGTGTCATGCGTAATCTTTGTCCAGAAAAAAACTTGGAATTTTTTTTTTTAATCTGATTTTTTTTAGGACAATTTACCGATGCTGCAGCCACACCTTTCATCGGAATAGTGATAGATAAATTTGGAAATAAAAAACGATGGAACGCAGCAGGTATTATTTTATTATTCAAACATTTTTCCATCAAAATACGTAAATAGGTAATCATAATTATCAGGGTGGAGCGAAAACATAAATAAATATATGTAGCTTTATTTGGACGAAAATTATTGGTGAAGCAATTTACTTCGAATTAGGGACTTCCCAGAAAAAATTTGAGCTTCTGGTTTGTCCTGGTCATAAAAAAGGTGGAGCTAGAAGTCTTCAAATTGACGCTGTTTCAGGGGTTTTGTCAAATTGGAATAAGGCCAATACGTGGTTACGTCGGTCGCATCTTCTGAAATTTGAGTTTCTGCATATTTTTGAACCATTTGCGTTAAAATTTGCCATGGATGGGTCGTGTGACATTTTTAAAAATTTTGACGAACATCAGCAAAAAAACATGCAAAAAAATGTGAAAGGATTTTAAAAAGAGAATAAAAATTTGAAATATTTTATCAATATTCAACCCTTCTTCCAGAAATCTTAAAATTTAAACTTTTTGGATTTTTCGAAAAAAATATATCAAAAAATGTTTATCGATACTTCGTTCATCGTATTTTTCCTCTCAAAAAAGAGTATTGAGTATTACAATCGAAAATGAAATTTTGAGACGAAGCAAGCAGGAATCGAAAGTATAGGTAAGTAATCAGATATATCATAAAAGAATCTCATTTTAATCAGCAAAATGTGAAATTCACTACAAGGAAAGCAATTTCAAAACATTTCGGAGCCTTTATGAAATTTTGGGATTTTTCAACACTGGAGAAAAACTCATAATAATGGTCCATAGAACTTTAGCATTTACAATCCCACCATACCAATATTGATGATTTTGAATCAATGGCTATGAATTTTAGGAATTTGTGCTTTACCTAATCGATCAAATAGCTCACCAATATGGATATTGGATAATCGGTGATTCTAGATATTCAAGTTCGTATGAGCCTTTTTTATGGGCGTTTCACCAATGCTGGAAAAATCCAAGATTTTTTGAAAGCTTCAAAACGTATAGAAACCAAAAATTGCCAAAATTCAAGAAATTATTTTTTTTCTAAGAAGTGCTTACTTTGATTCATTTTTGTTTCGGCGCAAAATTTCAAGAATTGAAAAAAGGTTCTCGATTGTTTAGGAGTGTTCAAATGACTGTGTGATTCCATCGTTTTTAAAGAGTTGTTTTTGACTCAAATAAAACCCATGACAACCGATAATACGATTTGATGACATCAATTCAAGTAAATTTGAGCCTTAAAAAAACAAATGGTTTTAAGGCATGTCCTGTGTCCATCTTGAGGGAAAATTGTCGCACTAATATCGACTAAGCCACATGCCATTATTTAACACGAATTTATTTTAGGACCGGGGGTCAGCTAGAAAATTTTAAGCTAAAAATGATGCCATAGAAGTTCGAAAAAAACCCAAAGAAAACCTAAATTGACAGAATGACATTTTGCCAGGCATAAAAAATTGTGCAATTCTTTTACATGCACGTGTCGGTAGAATATCAGCAAAATCAGCTTAAGAGAGAAAAAATGTAGAAATGGCGATGGAAAAAAATTTGATCTGAAAAAGTAATTTAATTTTAATAGAAACATTCTTTATTTAAAATCTCTTTTCAGTTTTTTAAGTATACAATTTCGAATTTTTCTACCACCCTTCATAGACATTATTTAAATCAAAGTTAGTTATAAATTTTTTGAAATCTCCTCCTGCATTTGTTACTCATGCGAAGGAAATAGTTTCTCATTAAAATTTTTTTATCAAATTATTTTTTGCAGTTTTTCCTGATGAGTATAATTTTAGTAGGTACGAATACCTATTTTTACCTTGAAAGATTATTGGTGCAGATTCTTTACAATCGCCTTCAATTTTGAAAAAGAGAAGGATCTAATTTGCATTTTTTTTTCCATTTTCGAAAAATCTCCATAGCAAAAGGAATCAGTGAAAGTCACGGATTTTCTCAATATGGGCGAAAAATTGAAGGGGAAAGAGGGTCCCAACATTTTTTAAAAAGATGAGTCACTCGTGATCAACTAGGTTTTCATGATCCTTTATTCGTTTTTTTTTTTTAAATTCAAAATTCTGAAGATGAGGAAACGATCGAAGCACCATGTAAGTAGCACGACTTAAAATTTACAAAAATTCTATTATTATACAACTTGTATCAGTTTGGAGATCTTCTCGCTTCACCACCTTATCACGACTGAGCTCAAACTTTATCCCGGAGATGGGTAGGTAGAGGTACTTTAAATAAATGGAACTATCTCACTATAATTTTCGTCGAAATCCAACGGCTACTTTATTTTTGCTCCCTCACTTCAATAATATTACAAAATTTCATCAAATGAGGGTACTACATCCACGAATAAAATATTTTTCCATTTCCACAGGAGTATTTCTAATTGCGTTGAGTTTCCCGTTTATATTTCACAATTGGAATAGCACGTTATGGTATATACCATTTTATTACGTCATACCGATAATAATTTTCCAAATAGGATGGGCCACCGTTCAAATATCTCATTTATCCTTGATTCCAGACATGACTATTTTTTTACAAGAAAGAGCCGAACTTACCAGTTTAAGGTAATGAAACGTAAAATTATCGATTACTTAACGTCATTATAGTCATGATTTCATGGTTAACTTTCGTTAGTAGGTACCCCAACTTTCGCTACAACAGGAAAAATGTTACCTACAGGGGTAGACGTAATAAATTAACGTATTAATTTTTTTCATTGTAGGTATATCATTTTTGTTTGCTCAAATATTACGATTTATATCGTGGCCTATTTCATTTTACAAGAATCCAAGATGGGTGATTTAATTGAACCGAGAGACGGATGGAAATTCGAAGTACCTATTCGATTTTTTTTTCAAAGTATTTAAAATTTTTTTAAAAATGTACTAAATATTGAATTTTATTCCAGGTAGTTGCACTTATTGCCGTTATTATTGGGACAATATGTTCGATATTTTTCCAAATCGCTCTTAGAGTTCCTCAAACGCAGAGAAAATCAAAAGCTGTTTTTGATACAATTATACAAACTTGGCAAAAATTTTACACGACCTGTAGTTCTTCGAAATTATACTTCGTGGCATTTATTCATACTACCAGTAGATTATTTCACTCGTTGAATTTAACTTATATACCTTTTTTGATAAATGAAACGAATATGAGAAATTCTGGTATTTTAGCCGGAGCTCCATTCTTCAATTTTGCAGCAGCCTTGTTATCTTCCTTGATTGTCAATATGTTGACGAAAAAATATGTCAATAATAAGGTACTTGAAGATTATTTTTAATTTTTTCAGTTGAAAAATTTTATAAAAATCAAATTATTTGCAGATCATATTTACTGCTGGCACAACATTCTCTCTTCTTAGCTGTCTGTGCATTTACTTAGATCCCAGTGACTCAAACGATGCAGGATATATTTATAGTGCTTCGGTATTTTGCGGTAATTGGATTAAATTTTTAAAAAATTTTTTTGCTGGAAACCTACTTATAAAAAAACATTTTCGATTTTTTAGGAATTGGAAGTGCAATGACTATCATTACGAGTTTATGTATAGCAGCCAATTATATAGGGAAAGATACAGAATACGGAGCTTTCATATACGGACTAATTACATTTTCGGATAAAATTCTAACCGGTTTAATAATATTCTCAATCGAAAGTTTGTAAGTACTATTTTGTAATACACAGAACAGGACGTATAATTTATTGGAAAAAAAATACAAATACAAATGCGATAAAAATATAACAAATAAATACTTTCACTATGATTTTTGTATTACAGAAAAGATTCGAACTTCATTACATCCGAACATTATTACAAATTCGTGTTAACTTTTGTAAATGGCACATTGACACTGCTGGGGTATATTTTTCTACTACTCCTTCCATCATCGGTTTGTTACTCAACTTAGGACTTAGGATAACAAAAATATAAAATAAATGGTAAAATGAGAATGTATAAAGGTTGAATAATTAAAAATGGCTTAAAATAATTAATCTCTATTAAGTTTCAGCGGATCCTCGGTAGGAAATTTTGAAAAATCAGTCGTTTCGCATTCGGTACGTTTAAATATTTTCATATCAATTTCACTATTGGGTGGCGGTAAATAGAGCGCAACTGCGTCGATCGAAGGACGCAGAAAAGAATTACTACTACATTCCGGGTACGTGAACTGCACCTCTCTGGCTTCTCGTCCGGTCTCGATTTCTGTATAGTTATTATCGGAAGATTTCAACGAAAAGTGGTCGATATCCAGTAATGTACAAAGCTGTAAGAAAATTTCTCCATAAGACGATGTTAAAATAAAGATTTTTTTTAAATTTTGAACTTACTTCTTGTATGCCAGTTAATGCTTGTTGAGCTTTGGTATCTTCTGATGAAACAGAAGCTGTCAATATTTCGTGGTATTGGTAAAGTTTCAGTTTACATAGAGACATGACTACTCGCATATGTTTCAGTTCGGTAACGACTACTTCGAAAGTCTAAATTATTGAAAAAAAAAATCGTGAGAAAAAAATAAGAGAATAAAATTTTTAATCATAGATGTTACAGAAAATTTCTTTGCTAAAAATTTTAAAATTAAATTCGAAAATAATCTCACATTAAATAATTCTGATGATAAGTTTGAAAACTAGAAATATTGGATACTCAAATCTTTTCCTTAATTTTCGAAATTTCCAAACAGCAATAAATCAAAAAGTATGTGATAACGATGAAATATGTTTTTTTTGAAATTTTATCAGGTATTAAAAATTTTTTTTAAATAATAAATTATTTTCTCAAGTACCAATCTCACATCAAATTCGACATTTTGCTGAAAAAACAGATTATCAACTTATTTCTCGTATCCATTTTTTTTCTAAAATAAATTTATTGTAAAAAACACAATTTTTTAAAAAAGATTTTATGAGCTAAAAAATGCCCAACCAATTCCCAGCCTCAAAATATTCATATTAAAATACTAATTAAATCATTCAATTACTTTGGTCGAATAATCATCGACGAGATTGAAATCGTGTTCTTTGGAATTCTTCTTCATCGGATTCATTTTTAAATTCTTGAACCTAAATAATCACATTTTTAATAAATACCTTGAACAACTTTTCAAGTGAATTTTACAAAATAGTAATGGAATTTCTAATCTGTAATTTTCATCAACACAATAGATTCATTGAAACACGAATGACAGTACAATGGAAGTACATAATATGTAAAATCAAACGTGCTGATATTGTTTCTAAAACAAATTCACTTGAATAAATAAACCACCGCTATTGCCATTTTTCTACCTACTTTCTAGCTATATTCAGATGTTTGTTTGAAATGTTTTTTAAATGGTTAGTCTTGGTTGTGGCATCATTTTTGCCTTGCGATGACTGTTCATTCGAAATTACATTCAGATGTTGCGTAGATGGCTGCTGATAAACCTGTGGATATATTAATCATGATATTATTATCAAATATGATTCAACGTTGTACAATCTCGTAAAAATGATTAAAATACCGTTGGATCGTGAAGATATAGAGCATATTTTATGACGAAGTTTATATCCACTGTGCTGGGATATTTCATTAAACAATTCAAACATTCCATATAATCGCTATTTAATACTGCAAAATAATAAAAAAAAAAATAGTCTCTAGTTACACTCGACTTTTTTATAGTATTATTTTCGAATCAACATACGTTTATCACGGATGGCAACCAGCATCGCAATTATAATGTAATTGACTAGTTCGAAGTTAGATTGTACAGCAAAAACCGTATCCCATAGGATTAATAATTCTCTAAATGGGAATTCCCTTCCATACAGGAGTCTCAACCACCTACTGAAATAATTAAATCATAGCAATATTAGTTTTTTTTCGAAATATTTAAAATTCCAACGATTTAGAACACTTACATGCCAAAAGCAGTGAATGGTATATTTAACTTGGTTAAATGATTGTATAACTGACGATCGCATATTAGTAAAATTTCGTCTCTTAGATCATTCAAATGAGAACATATTGGACTTTCGGTAATATGATTGCTTGAATCCTGCGCAACAAAACAAAAATAATTAATTTTTTTTTTAAATGAAAATCAAGAGAAAAAGTAATAGGTGTTGAGCTAGAAAAAAAAGTCAGAAGAGAGTTGATAATTTTTCCCATTTTTTTTTTTTTTTTTTTCAGAAATAGTCGAGTTACTTTTTGAGCGCGAAATAAAACTAGAAAAATTTACTCATCATTCTGAAAACTTTTTACACGGAAATTATTCGCATCAACGTCTCCCTATTGACATTGATGAGAACGTACTTAAGCATAAATTGAAAACGAATAAATTTACATATCGTGCCATTATTTGAATAAATTACCGCAAATTACCAACCAATACCTACGTTGCTTTCTGATGAGAAATTTTGTGACGGAAAGTGACCACTTGCAGTAGGAACATTACCAACGTCATAATATTTGGCCATATGACGCATAATTAACGAAAACAAATGACTAAAAATATCAATCAATTAATAATTTCAACTTTTTCATCCAGGCTAAAAAATCAACCAAGATAGCTACGTACAAAACATCAGATTCCAAATAACTCGAATCCATTATTTCCGAAATAAACGAACTGAAAAAATGGGGGAAAAAGTAAATTGAAAGATTAAGCGAACAATCTGCGAAAAAAATTTCGATAAAAAACTCACTTTATCACAGACGCCTGCTTAGCTTGCTCAAAAGCTTCATAATCTTCATGAATCACAAGCACAATAGGAGCTAAAATTTCATGCATACCCTACCGGAAAAATATTCGTTGGATTATGAAATTGAAAAAAATAAAAATCAGTTCGAAAGATTGAAATACCTGTCTATAGCACAAGCTGGGGTTTTGTCGCGCGAAATAAAAAAGCACATTGGTCATTATCTCTTGGATATTTGATTGTTGAAAAAAAGCTTTCTCAGGCGAAGTTCGTACCACATCTTGTTTGATTACCCGTTTTAGTTCATTATCACAGAAATATTTATACCACACGCTCTGAAAATTGAAACACATTTTATATAAAATCATTTTCATGGTAAAAAAAACAAATACTGCTTACGTTTTCATCTTGAGATAAAGGATTATCGTCAGGAAGACTAGACGAGGTGCGAGGATCTAACGAAAAATCGTTTTTAATTTCGTTGTATTTTTTACGAGATCGTCGAATTATATTCAGCCATTCTGCGGGGGTAGACACCGGGAATGTACCGAGAAGCACTCGCCAGTAAACACTTCTGATACAGGAAGAACTCAAGTTTCCTTTGAAAGCATGATCCTTCAAAACATTAATATCTTTCGTTGATGTGAGAAAGTTCCATTCGTTTCTGCACAGAAAAAACAAATAATAACACAAAATACCCAAACAAGCAATACAAGATTACTTGTAATTGACATACTCGTATTTCTCATCGGGAGGGGAGCTCAGGTTAGAAGTAGGTTCAGCAGTTTCCACATCTTCTAAAATATCATCGAACACAGGAGAAGGAACATAAAACATTGCATTCGTAACCTATAAAACATTCGAAATTAATTCTCATCAGCTTGAGTTTTCTTTCAAATCCCAATGTTATATGAAAATGGGTAAAGAGTACTGTCGATTTTCATTCTACGAGTGAAAATTTTAGAAAATCGACGTAGACGTGACACATAGGAAGAATGACTAATCCAGAATACATGAAAATTGACAATTACCAGTGATAACGGTGAAGGAAGTAGATTGTAATTAGTGTTTTAGAACATCGAAGTAGACAATTTTTAACTTTACTCGTAATTCACATTCACACCCGAGATAATAATATTCATTTTTACTGGTAGTGGTATAGTATTTATTTTGCTATTGCGTTTTTTTTGTTATCAGCCTTATCATTATCACGTGTCCAAACAATAACAATTCCCGGAATTTGTGGGAGGGGTGGAGTAGAGGGATGAACCGGTTGCAGGGCTACGAATATGGAAAAATTGCTAACTATTTATCAATTTTTTCAAATTTTTTGGAAATTTTCATTTTAAAATTTTGAAATTTTGATTCTTTTTTTTTCTTGAAAGAATGTCCAATTGAACCTACATATTTTCGAAAAAAAAAATGAAAAATAAAATCTTGTTATCGAGTTCAACACAATTTTAGTTCATTTTTGAAGCAACACTGTTAAAAACAAACATCAAATAGTTCAAATACCAAAACACAAATCCAAAAAATTAAATTTATCAACGCAATTTTTTCATAACACCAACTTTGGCGTTTTTTCGACTTTTGAACTTTTGAACAGTTTATTTAATTAAGAAGACGTGTTATATTTGTTTTCAACTTGTAGATTTTAAAATGCCGAAATACTATTGCGATTATTGTGACACCTACCTGACACACGACTCTCCTTCGGTGAGAAAAACCCATTGCCAGGGTCGTAAACATAAAGATAACGTCAAGTTTTATTACCAAAAATGGATGGAAGATCAAGCCCAACAACTGATAGATGCTACTACTGCCATGTACAAAGCTGGTAAGATCACCGGAGTTCAACCACCTCCGATGAATTTGCCTCCTGGAGCATTACCACCGTTCCCACCTATGCCAATGCCTCCTGGTTTAACACCTCAAGGAATGATGGCTCCGCCACCGGGGTCTCTGGGTATGCCTCCTATGATGGTTCCTCCTGTGCCAGCTATGAATGCGATGATGAGACCGACACCGCCGATGATTATGTCAATGCCTCCGCCAATGGCTCAAATGAGGCCGCCTGTTCTATCTTCGAAGTAGTATGAATTTAAATTTTGATTGTATCTTGTGATTGTACAGTATGCCATTGAAATTTGTACCATAATATGTGGGTGTTTAATTGTACATCAAGTATTGTAACTGAGTGTTTGCATCGAAGCGCCCTTATTAACTCAGGATAGTGTGTATCACGTATTTTATAATTTTACAGTATTTTAATTGTTTCAGTCGGCTAGATTAAAAAACGGATGAATATATCTAGTGAATCTTGTAATTTCAGAGTTTTATTATTCGATGCATTCAGCTATTGTATTTTCCAAAGCGCGGAGTTGTAAGCAAATTGTACCTACTTATTAGCTGTAAGAATTTTGCGTATCATTAAATTGAATACAATATGGTTTTATATTTTGTGATTTTCTCTCGTTTTGTTATAAATTGTTTATAATTTTAATAGTTTAATTCTTTATCAAAGTACAAACAATATGAGTACAAGATTATCAACGAAGAATACATCCATGGTAACCTAATAAACAACGAAACTGTCTCAATGAAACACTGATAGTGAAAAAATTCAATTTTCGGTTAAATTACCTCTAGGCCCACATTTATTTGTAATATTTTGCTTGCAATCGACTACCAATTTCAAAATGAATATTCAGAATATAATTACAAAACGAAGAGGAGATTTAATGAAAGATTACACCTTTCATGACAGTGAACCTGAGTTGATGATCAATATATTTCCAGATAAGGAAAAAATTTCAGAATACATTATAAAAGATCCTGTACAGAAATCTGTGCAGTGTGGACCGAAATATGCCGAACATGAGGTTTTAAAATTTGAATTTTGTATATTTTTACATTTAATATTTCACGTGAAGTACTACATATGATTTTTTTGTAATAGGCTACAACAACTCGAGTAAATTACGACAGTCGTGGGATGAACCATACAGAAGGAGGTTGGCCTAAAGATATAAACCATCTAGATGCTGAGCAAACTATGCGTTTCAAAAAGAAAATAGAAAAAGATGACATGTACATTCATTCTGTCCATCAATTATCGCACGTAAGAAAATAATTTTCTCAAAACCGTGTTTCGAATTTTTAAAAAATATGTTCATTTTTGTGTCTATAGACCATGGAACATTGTATTTTGCAAAATAACGCCATCAATATTTACGAATTATACTTCGACGAAGAAGAAGATAGTAATCTAGTTTACGAGCAGAATAATTACAAAACGTTGAATGTGTTTCGAGATCCATCAGCCTTAAAAAGGCCAATACAGCATATTTCTTGGTCACCAGATGGAGGCACTCATTTGGCAGCTTCTTATTGTAATTTGGCTTTTCAACAGAATTTAAACGTCGATACTTGTTCTTATATTTGGGAAGTAGGTATGAATTGACATTATCAGCATTATGCCTTCAGGCTTCATATTGACTTGGCAATATTTTAAAATACCTACTTAATTTGACTTCTTTTTTTGCAGAAAATCCAAATAAACCTGAAATCACTTTACAACCAGACGTACCCATTGTTTGCTTAGAATATAATCCAAAAGATCCTCATGGTCTCGTCAGTGGCTTATTTAATGGTCAAGTGGCATTTTGGGATGTGAGAAAAGGATACGAACCGGTTGAAATAAGTCCTCCAGAACACAGTCATAAAGATCCAGTTCTAAACGCTTTGTGGATTAATTCAAAATCTGGCACCGAATTTTTTTCTTCTTCACCAGACGGACAAGTAAAGGGCTGAAGTGTTGATTTATCTGTTTTATAGGAATTTTTTAATCAGATTTGATCGTACTTCAGCTGAAGTGGTGGGACGTGCGAAAATTATCAGAACCTCTTGAAACACTAATCGTTGATCTTACCAAAGGCGAGCCTCCTAAATTGACACGTGCTCATGGAATATCAATATTAGAATACGAAAATTCAATTCCAATCAGATTTATGGTAAAAAATATACTTTGCTTCTCAACTAGGTACTCACCTACTTAAATGAAATTTATATTACTTTGAAAAAATTTAATGTTTAAAAATAGATAGGAACAGAGACTGGCTTAGTAATTAGTGGCAATAGAAAAGGAAAAACATCAGCTGAAAAACTAGCAGCTCAATATAAAGCTCACCATGGTCCGGTTTGTGCTCTTCAAAGAAATCCAGCATTTGTTAAAATTTTTCTAACCGTTGGAGACTGGTGTGCCCGAATTTGGTCTGAAGATTGTAAAGAATCTGCTATCATGTGGACAAAGTAAGCATCATCACACACAAAATTTTACCTGTACAAAATTATTACCTATCAGTATTTTTTCTTCAGTTATCACAAATCAAGGTTAACTTCTGGCGCTTGGAATCCATCCAGATATTCTATATTTTATACAACTCGAATGGATGGCTCTCTAGATGTATGGGATATTCTACATCAGCAAAAAGAACCAACTTTAAGTATAAAAGTACTTATTCTTTCATTTTTTCTTTTTATTCGATATTTTTATTTAAATAAAAAAAATAATTGAATGAATTAATAGGTATGCGACGAACCTCTGAACTGTATCAGGTGCTATGAGAATGGGCAACTCGTTGCTACTGCAAATAACAACGGTTGTATATTTCTTTTGGAATTTTCTGAAAATCTAGCCATTTCAGCGAAAAATGATAAGGCTTTTTTGACAGCGGTAGGTGTATACCTATTTGAATTTTAAATTAAAATATGAATAATTGCGAAATATTACAGTTCGAATTCATTTTTTCTTAGATGTTTGAAAGAGAATGCAGGCGTGAAAAAATCATCGAATCTAAAATGAAAGAAATGCGTTTAAAAACAAAGGTTGGAAGAGTTATTGATACCCATATTGCTATGAAAGATACAACCAAAACCACTCCAGCTGTAAATCTGGACCAAGTCTACATACAACAAGCTGAAAAAGAATTTTTTGCAATGATTGAAGAAGTAAGTAATGGGGATGATCGTTTCCCAAATTTATGAAAGAAATAGGACAATGCACAGAAATAGTGTTTAAACCGCAAAAAAACTGATATATTTACTTTTGTAGGAAAAAAAAATTCGCGAAGAAAGTAAATATCTTCAAGAAAAATCTGAGGAAGGAGCAGATATATAAGATCAATCTAGGCCTATGAGATCTCTGGGGTTTGTATTTTTGAAATCAATTATCATTTTATCCTCCATTTTCTATTCAAATGCTTACATCAGTATATGTTTTAGGAAAATATTTGAATTTTCAATAACGCTAGAAAGGCGCAGAGATGCAAATTGAAGTAATATCACATTATTCTTAGGGGTGATCTCATGATCTGTTGACGTGAAATAAATTCATTTCCAATGACGAAAATTAAAAAAAAATAACTCAAATAAATTCAATTTTTGAGCAAGCATTTTTTATTTCGAAATTACAATTTGTTTTCTTTTTTTAAAAAAAGGAAGTACAGTAAGTAATTAAATAAATAGTAGGTACCTACTCATTAACTTCGAACAAAAATTAAACTATATTTTTTGCGCGCACAACCATATAAAATGAGCTTAACAGAAACAATGACGTAGCCAACGAAATGAATTAAAGAAGGGAGCTTAGTAAACAATTTTAACTAATGAAAATTTATCCACGTTGAAAAATCTTCTAAATAAATCTGCTCGATTTTTCTTAGCAATAATGTTTATATGACTAAATTAAAAGATGAAACATTTTCACCGGATTATTTTGAATTTTTTTTCAAAAATTTGATATTAGAAAGAAGTTAAACTCAAATTTTCGGCTACATCATTTTTTGGAAAACTTGTAATGCTTAATAAATATTAAATTCGTTTTTGAAATTTTACTGAGTAGTTGTTAAGTGGGAAAAATTTCATTTTTTCAATTTCTTGAGACAGAAACAATTTGGATTGAGATAGTTTAAAATGTACGAATTAAAATTCAGCCACAATAATTGAAATTCAGTATTCGGAGTTGAACCCTTACTCTATCAACGTATTAGTGAAATTCCTACCAATATAATTTTTTTCCGGTTATTAATAAAACATACGCCGAAAAATTTTCAAATTCTTATACCTACGTTGGCAGTGTAAAAAAAACTTACGTATAATATAAAATTTAATCTAATGATTTTCGGAATGCAACCGAAATCAATTAGGTACTTACAATTTTTTTTAGATAGGTACCTAAAAGTATATTATATCTCGTACAAATAAATACGTAAATGTGATTCAGTAATGATTGACTCGTTTCTCTTTTTTTTTTTTCATCATACGAAATTCTATAATTTTTTTTAAATTTTCTGTCTCAATGAAATTCAAAAGTAATTTCCAAATTAGAAAGCAAGCAGCAAACTTTACCATAAGTTTGGTCCTTATTGTACTTACTCGATAAAATTAACAAATGTAAAGTAGGTATTTACAAAGGTAACAAATATAAATAGAAATCTACTCTAATTATATAGTATATCGCAAAATGAAAATAAAACGGATTCGCTGTAGAAAATTAGTTTTAGAAAAATGAAATGCAGTATTCAACTTCTCGCAGAATAAAAATAGTCGTTTCATCATGACTTGTAAAAATGCTTATTACCAATAAAAATAGGTACCTAGAGTATCCTATAGCATGAGATCAATACAGAAAAAATACGTGTTAATTAATTTCGATATGTAAAATCGACGAATCTGAAAGGCGATTTAGACTTGGAAAATATACCTCTTTTTCCGAATAATTTTCATCGATATTTTTAATAGCCGATCATTAAATTAAAAACAATCGCGAAAATCACTTTGAACGAATAAGCATTTTAATTAACAATATTTTTAAAATTCTCTACGTACAGAACCAGCACCAACATTTTTAATGAAAAAAAAATCTATTCGATTTATTGGACTGCTTTATTGAAATAAACAGCAAAATTGAATCGGAAAATTGTGACCATTCGAAACGAGAAATTATAATCAAACGTAATAAAAAAACCACTTAAAAAAATTGGGAAACAAATGCCACTTTCATGTTTTCATTCTTCGCCTCAAACTCTGATTAAATTTTTTCTCCCGTTTTTTAATAAATTAATTATACGTCAAGTCATACGGTAAAAATTGAAATGAGTGGATGAGCATTTTGAAAAAAATCAAATGACATTTTGTCAGCAATTCTAACGTTCATTACAATAGAATTGAATCCTTGGTTTTTTTTTCAAGTTAATATCTAAAAAAAGTATGTACTTATTATCAAAATAAAAACTTTTTGAATAAAAACGAAAAATGATGAAATAAGATTGTTAACTTCAAAATATTCGATTTAATCTATGAGCATAATAAAAATAAAAAAAGTAAAAAATTTATATGACAAATTTTGTTTAAGTTTTGTTTGTAAAATTCGTAAGTGTAATTTTTTTGAGTAGCGAGGGGGGTCAAGTATTTTTTCCAGCGGGGTAAAAATGTCACCCCAGTAAATCGATGGTGTGGTAAAATATTTTAGGTGGTAGTCATTTTTCAAAAATTTCAAAAATTTTATTATGTTAGTTATTTTTCAAAGTTTCAGAAAACTAATCAATTTTTCAATTAGTTGTTTTTTACTGTCTATTTTTTTTTTTTTTTTAGATTCCCAAAAGAAAATTTAAGTGGCGCAAAACAATTTTGGCCACATTTCTGACTAGAAATTTTAAACCTGCACAGCGATGTCCAAATTTCAACGTAGTCCGGTGTTTGATTTTTATTTCATATGAGCGTATTAGGGTAACTTTTCATTATAACGAGTAACTTTAACAATCATTTTTATTTTAGACCAAATTAACATATGACAAACACTTAATAAAATCGCAACCATAGAGAAAATATACGCATTACATAAACATCAGAACCATCAAGATTTTACTACGTAACATTTACGAACGAAAAATAATTTTTAATAAAAATCGGCAGTATAATATACTACTCGGTTGTTCGTATTAAAAAAAAAAATTAACATAATTTACGACGAAGGACAAATTAAAAAATTAATTATATCTCCGAAAATGTAATTTATAAATGTCGTATCGATTTATAAAATCTTAATGATTCTTTTTAATATTAAAAACAAAAAAAATGTAGAAGAGTAACAAAATTATCGATTAACTATCAACGCTAAACGTAAAACAAAAAGTACGAAATAAATAAGTATAACAAAAAAATGACTAGCAATAAAATCTTATATAAATACAGTGAAAAAAATTAAAACTTTGAAATCCTATCAGTTCTTCGACTTCTGATAAATTGTTCTCGTCTGTTATTTATAAATGTGTTCTAGATACCAACTGATAAGACGTACGTAACAAACGAAAAGCGAGAAAAAAACTCTCCCTTTGTCACTTCAAAAATTTTAATCCTCAATTTGCAAACCTACAATGAAAAAAAAATCAAATTACCTACTATGAAAACTCATCTAAAAGTGATACGTGCCTTATTTAGAAAATCGTTCTTAGACGATACTTAATTAACTTGACATTGGAAGGAAGAAGGTGGATCGAAAAAAATATCCCGAATTTTGGCGAAGATTCGTTCCCATTTGGACTTGGAAGCTCAAAATTTTCTTACGAGTTCCCTCTGATTTTCATTAAAATTCAGAACGGTTTTTTTCGATCCATTTTATTGTAAGGTAGGCATATTGGAGGGTGTAAATCAAATTATTCAAATGAATTTTTGAGAATTTTAATGAAAAATTTCAAAAAATTTTCCACATAGGCACTTTGATGTTTGTAGATATAACTAATTGAAATCATTTTCTATTTCAATCTTTTTCTAAAATCGAAGGCTACAAAAATTCTTAATTAGGTGGCTCCTTCAAAAATTCGGATACAGCATTTCTTTCAAATAATTTTCCCGCAAGGTCCTTCATTCAAAATTTGAATTCAAGATTTGATTTTAATTTTAATTTTAAATACAGTAATATGAATTTGTCAGTGATACCTACTGGTGTGGTGTGATAAATGGAGAAAAATTGAATGTAGCGTTGATTGTTTTTAAATGCCCATCGAAGAGCAAGCCCCTTCTATCAGTGACATAGGCATTTCATCGGTCGTTTGTGTAGGTAAGTAGTCCAAATTTTGATTAGTAGGGTAATTTCCTAATTTCATCATCATTCATCAATTTCGAACATCAGTGTTACCAATTTTTTGAATTTTGATTTCGGGTACATTTTTTGCCTTGTATTTTATACTACACACCACTGAATCATAAGTCTGATAATCAGCTGATGAATCATTCAAAATCTGAAAATCTGAAAATCATTATCAATTCATTTCACTACTTTAGTATAGTATAATTCCCAGTGATTTAAAAGGATTTCAGTTTCAGTGTACCACTCTCCCAAATTTGGAATGGAAATTGGAAACAAATGAAGGCACGTCAGAAGAAAGGTCCATGGTATTTGCTATACGAAGCGGTGATGGAATCAACTTGAAAGAAACTTACCGATCAATTCAAACAAGTGAGCAACTTTTGCGACGTAACTATTGAAATAGAATTATTTATTTGTGAAGAAAGCCTTCAATGCAATAAGCTATGAGATCAAAACAACTTTTCAAATGATATGTTTATCTTTGTTCACTACCTAACTTGAAAGAAAAAAATCATCTTAAAGTGTGAGATCAAATAAAACACCTATTTTGAAAAATCTCACACAAGACGAAGAAAGAAAATTCTTAAACCAACCTATTGTAAAAGTGCAAAAGCTATACTCATGTTTCGATTTGCATCACAAATTAGTGTCAACTTACTTATTGAGTAGTAGTGGTTGGAGGAACTCGTTGCACACAACTGCTATCAACAGAATCGTCATCTTCCGACTCGTCCCATTCATCCGGATCGACGCCATTATTCAACGCTTCGTCTTCCTCTCCTGGAGGTGCTGGAATGGCAAAATCACTCGAGTCAGTTTCCTGATCAGTGGCACTTCCTTCAGCAAGCTGGTCGATTTCAGGAGGTGGAATGTCTATCGATGAACCTATACTGATCGGTTCGATGTTCTTCACCGAATCTTTATCTTCTTCTCTATCAGTGTCACTTTCATCTTTCACAATATTATTTATATTACTATCAAAACTTTCAGATTTGTCTGGCCTCGGCTCGAAAATCAACTCTTCCATGCCTTGTTCTGGCAAACAACTCACACTACCTTCATCTTCCTTCAGTAAATCTACTGGTTCATCTACAAGAGATTCTGTATGTTGCGGAGCAGGAATATCATCTTTCATTTCAGAACCAGATTCAGAAACCGAATCATCTTTAGGTTCCGAAGACGTTACTTCTTCTTTACTATCTTCTAATACAGGTTCCATGACTCTAGACGTATCTCGTATAACTGATTCTAAGAAATCATCTGTAGTTCCTTCGACATTTTCGGCGATCTTGAATATATCGTCGATTTCGCAAACGTTGCTACTTTTAGTGAAAAACCCTCGTTTTTTCGGCTCGCATTGTATGCCTTCGATTAAGTCTAAAGTATCACAAATACCAACGCACGGAGGTGGCTCTTCAACCTCATGGCATGGCATTTCTACTTCGTCGTCGCTTTTGAATTCGATTATGGTTTCTTTATCTGTCGAAACATTGTTGGAATTGTTCGACTCGACATCGCCATTTGTCTGGGCATCTTCATCAGCATCGAATGAAGACGTACCTACGTTCGAGGCTGTCTCATTGACAACTTCTATTACAGTATCTTGACGTTCTAAGCTTATCACTGTATCTTGCCGTTCTAAACTTATTACAGTATCTTGACGAATAGGAACAGATTTCTGAGTAATTTTGGAGATTTCAGCCATCAAATCCCCTTCTTCGATTGTTTCAGCTACTTCGATTATTTTTTCGCTTTTATTACTAATAGTCTCTTGTAACTCTACCATCAAAGAGTCGTGATGTAGTTGGTCTTGAGCTGATATGCTGGGAGGTCTTGGCGACATGCTAGGAGCTGGTCTTTCCACCAGTGTTGTATTTGTCGATAATGCAGTATCGAGATGCGACTTGTACACAGAAGGTTCGGTCAATTTTTCCAAACATTCTTGTATCGCTGGACCTTGGACTTGAATTGAGCACGAATTTTCCGAAGATGTATCGGAGCCTGCTACAGGAGATGGTGTTCTTGAAAAGGTAGCCATGTAGTGTAATTGACGATCCGTATAATCGGAAGTGTTTTCTACAACGACGACTGGTTGTTCCATGTTTAAATTTTGGGTACTTATGTCTTTAAACTCGGTTTCCGAAGATGTCTGTTTCGAATCTAATGCTGGTTCTTCGCTAGTTTGGGAGTAACGATTGGGCACCGAATTGATTGTACTGGTTTCCGCCGTTTGCGTTTCGAACACCCAAGATTGCGGATATTGCTTTTGGAATAATGATGCGTTCTCGTTATCATCGGAATCGGATTTTACCTGTTGGGATTCAACTTAATTTTAAAATACAATCGGACACCCAACATCAGGCATTACGCTCTTAAAAAATTCAAATTGTTTCCCAATTTTTTTTTTCTGAAGGAGTAGGTTAATTTGAATTTAGAAAGGGTTAGTGACGAATTTAAAACAAGTCTATGATGAATGTGATCGTATTCATTCACTTGCAATTCTTTTTTTTGGTGTGTTTTTAAATCCGTTTTATTTTAGATTACGCCGATTAATAAGATGTTAATAATAAATGAATACCTAAATAGAAAAGCGATGATAATGTATGATAGGTAATGATAATGTTAATGAAGGTAGGTAAATAATTTTAAATGGGAAAAAGAGATGGCTAAAAAAAATGCGATTATTTTTATACATTGGTATCTATGAATAAGGATGGAATTGGTAGGGGAAAATGGACGAAATACTGGTGTTTTCGAATGAGATGAAAAATGAGTTAATGATACATACGTAGATGCAAAAAAATATCTACTGAAAATTTTCAAAACTAATATTACATATAAAAATTTTTAAGTTTCATTTTACTTGAATTGGAGATTTTTGAAATACTGAGTAAGGAGTAATCCTACCTATTTATAGCAGACGTTTTTTTGTCCTGTTTGATTTCTATCTTTACCTACTTGATAAAAATGAGAGGGACAATAATAAGAATTTGAAAATTTATATAAATTTACGAAGAAACTTTCTACTTGAGAGGGGCGGGACTTGGATTTTTTGCAAAAAGTTTGTCCTAAAATCCCTGTTGCCAGAAATTCAGCTATCCAAATTGGTAAGTATGAATATCTATTTTTGGCGAATTTTTGAAAATTTACTTCAAAATTGTTTTTTTTTTCAGATGAAAACCTCCTTTTTATATTTTTGATTTTTTTTTAGGTGATCACATGAATTTGGGTGGGTGGGTGGGTAGGTTGGTAGTAGGTAGGTAGGTAGGTAGGTTGACTAAAAAAATCAAAAACCTGAAAATCTTCGAAAAGGCTAGCCCGCTTATGTGTGGGTCTAGTTTTTACAGCATTTCTTAGTCTGAAAATTTTTTGAAAATATATTTAGACACCAGTGGCGTCGGAAGCTTTTTTTTTGGGAGGGTACAAAATGAGTACCAAGACTTCGAAAATCGGAAGGATTTTCAGGGGAGGTGGCAAAAAGAAGCATTTTTGGGCCTTATCATCTCAAATAATTCATATAATTGCAATTTTGTACATGCCCGAGCGAAGCGAGGGCGAAGCTTTGAAAAAATTGAATTTTTATTGCCCAAAATATCATTTTCCCCCACCACATTTTAATGCTTTGAAAAGTTCATCTCATACGATGGGGGGGGGGGGGTACAAATGATACTTAGTACCCCGTACGGATTTTTTTTGGGTGGGGGGAGGGGGGTACAATGTACCCCTTGTACCCCACTTTCCGACGCCACTGTTAGACACTTTGAACTGAAAATCTTATCAAGAGATATTCAACTGAATTTAATTGTAGATTTTTGAATTTTGACGAGGGTTTTCAAGCGATTTTCCAATGAAAATCCATTTTTTTTTTAAATTCGTAGAATTTCTACGAATATTTTAGTGTCATTTTCTAATGTCTGCAAAAATTTTGATTTTTTGTCCAGAATTTTTGAACGCTTTTTATATGTACTATTTTGTAAGAAATATTCATTTTGAGTAATTTCATTGAGTAATCTTGAAATCCCAACTTGTCACAATTTTTCAACGGAAATTTCTTGTATACGACTTGAGAATTATTCACACTCAAATCAACCATTTTTTTATAATGATTCGTCAATTTTTGATGAGGGGTTTCGACAAATTTCCATGAATTTCATTTTTTTAATTTGTTGAAATTTTCGGGGAATTTACGATTTTTTTCAACTTTTTTTTGACCTACTTTTATTTTATTTTGACAACGTTTGCAAGAAATCTATTTTTTCAGAATTTTCATCACTTAACAAACAATTTTTGGAGGAAGGGAAGGGGTGGAGCAAATATTTTAAATTTTGGCTACGAGAGGATTTCAGGACATTTTCAATCGAAAAATCGAAATTCCGCTCCAATCAAAGGCATACACTTCAAATTGATTCCCTTGTCAAAATGTATGTAACATGTAGAGTACTTTTTGAAATCTATTTTTAAAACTGGAATTCGTTTGAATAAATTTTTTCGAGTAAGTAGGTACCTACCTATACACTGAAAAATTGAAATCATAATCTACTCTAGTCTTATATCTTTACATACTAAATAAACATCTCAAAAAATTTAAATTGGTGAAGATAACTCGCAAAAAATTTAAAAGAAAAACAAAATGGAAATCGTATTTAAGTATGAGGTTGATCACTTGTTAGTTTTATAATTTAGAAGGAACACATTTTCTTTGATATTGGACAGGTACTTGAACTTGAACATTATGTAAAAATTGTACGTATTCAGATAGGACTTTTTTTTTTGTTGAATTAATTGACCATTTTATACTCCTTTGGTAACTTTCTCTTGGTAACTTGGTAAGCTCTACAACTGATGTGTATAACAATAACTCATTTACTGCACAACACAACTCTTTGTAGCTCACATTATGGCCTTATGATTATGAATTCTCGGGTTGGGAACAAAATGGAATGGATAAAAGGCAGTTTTAAATTTTTCCTTGGGAAAATTTAGATAATTAAATAAATAAACACGAAACATTACTTAAGAGGGGAAAAAATTGCCCCTAAATTGAAAGGACGAGTACCTACTTTTTTGAACCAGATAGGTACAAAAATCAGCGGGTCACGTAGGCTAATTTTTTACTCTAAATTTTAAATCACTAATACTTATAAAATAATGAAATGCATGAAGTCTAATGCTTAGTTACCCGCGGAAGAACGTATTCTGTATCTGACAATATATCCTGTTTCTCCGTCGCTTTCTTATGATATACTTTTTCATGGTATTGCATCGAACAAAACGTTATCTGGGAATCGACAAATGCCACCACTGCTGCCACTATGGTGCTGAGACTCGTTATTGTTCGAGCTGACAACACAAAATTCAATAATGTAGGTAAATGATGTTAAAGGGAGAAGTAATCCTATCAGAAAATATGGCCAAGTTTGGTTGGAAAATTGATTCAACCCCGTATGGAATTCATACAATACAACCTTGAAGGAAGTACCACTTACATATTTAGGGTGAGTTCATCGTACGAGAAGGAAGTCATTTCGTTTCCTTATTCCTATACATTTGGTATACCAGAAGGGAGGAATAAAACAACATAATACAGCCAGGATATGAGGCAAAACAAATATCAAAGTGAAATATATCCTAGCCAGTGGCATAAACAGGAATTTTTCCAGAGTAACCTATACCCGGTGAAAACATTTTACAATAAATATCCCTTCAAATGTTGGGGGAAAAGGGTATCTAAATCAATTCTTTGCAATTTTCAGAAAAAAGCCACCGAACATATTTTATTGAAATTTTCAAACCATTATTCTTTGTAAAAAGTTTTCTTATTTTGGTGTTGACAAGAAGTACAAAATGGTGTTTTTGGTTGGAAAACTTCTTCCTTCAGTTGTCGGATAAACGATGGTGCCTGTGTAATTTTAAAGGTTAGGCAAATATATATGCAAAAACTCGAGACGGGCTGTCTACGTAAGGGATAAAAGAAGATTATCTTGTGCTCGGACGCCTTACATAGGGTATACGTTTCGTGGAAAATTCGCCTCTGGCGTCTGTCGCGATCGAAGATTGACATATTTAAACAATTTTCGAGTATTTGGAAAAAAAGCTATAAAAAATTCCCAGAATGAGGGTTACTTATGTCTAAAAATATTTTCGAATAATTAACTTCGAGATGGTCATAGATTGAAACTTTTGAGATTTGGGGAAGAGGGGCGGAGGGAATCAAAATTTAATTAAAATTTTCAATTTCCAAGTCGAACCGAAATGTTTGGAGTTTGGTACATAAAAATTTATTACTCACCGTAGAGAACCAGCATTTTTAGATTTCCTTGTTCGATCAATTTTTTAGCAGCTTCAGGTAATAAAATGTGCCATTCTCCTATTTCCAAGACTACCAGGTTTACTACGTTTGCGATTAACACCGAAACCGCTAAATAAAGGAAGGTCCTTTGCTTGCGCAAAGTCCATTTTCCAATTAATGCTATCACCGCTCCGCCGACACCGAAGAAAATATTCTGAAAAATAGATTTTTTTTCGTCAGTGTTAGTATTTGCAATGTCGAACGTTGTGTAATTAAAGTTATCGTCGGATTCTTTTTTATATCTGTTATCGAGTGGGCTTTTGTGAAGTTGGCGCTAATGCCCCGAACATTTCTCTGAGCCATTTTGATAATTTGTGTTACATATCGATAAATTATCGACTTCCAATTTGGCAAAGTTGCAAAAAATCGAGTAAAATTTTGTAAATAATCCGAATAAACGAAGATAAAAAATACAAATAGTCGCATTGTGGGTTTGTACTTGTGGGTAGGTACCACGAAAAAACGATTACCTATTTTGTGTTTATCTAATCTTGAAATATATTTATGTAAGTGTTGAAAAAAGAATGCTTATAGTGAAGTTTTATGAGGCTAATCAGAAAATTGTTTCTTGAAAGCTAAATTTCTTCAACGATTGAATATTATTATCAAGTAAATATCAGTGCTTGAGTACTTGTGCCTGTTTTCAGAGTATCTGACTCATGAAAAATATTAATTTGTACATTTATGTGCAACTACTTCAGTTACAAGTGTTGAAAAATATAGGTACTCACCCATATGCCCACCCATATGTTCGATCCGAGTTTTAAAATAGGCAATGAAACAAAAAAGAAAACTCCAGAAACTAATTGCACGGATCCAATCACAATGTAAATCATGCACCAAAGAAGGTGTATCGTAAAACATATATGCGGCCAAGTGATACACATCAAGACTGATTCATTGGCAAGCTCCAAATACTGAATCTGTAAAAAATTGAATCGTTCGTTAATTGTATAATGAAAGTTGAAGATAATTTTTTGTAATTTTAATTTGTTCATTTCAATGGTAATTTATGGATTGAGTAGGATTTTGAAAGTAGACCTTTGCGGAAGAGGAAGAGGAGTTTCTTCCTGGGCTCGAGATTAGGTTTTTTGAGGGGAGGGGAGGGGGGGACTCATAAAGATCTGGTGGGTTTAAAAAAATTCAGTCTTCATCACGAAGGCCGCTTCAAGTAAATATTTTTGCTGAACAATGTCGTATCATTGTTCGAAAGCTTTTTTTGCTCTTAATTTTTTTCCTATGGGCCAAAAACCGAAACCGGAACGGAAACTTCAAAAAATGAAATTTTTTACAGGACAGCCAAAAAAGTAACAAAATATGGGGGTTTGTTTATTTTCACACGGAATGAGAATGAACAACAAAATGACCGAACTATGCGCGATCTCGTTCATTTTTTTCGTCATCTTCACTGCTAAATTGATCATCTCATGATATTATATTAGCTGTTAACAGTACATTTTTCTCAAAATTTTAATTTTTTCAGATTTCGAATTTTTTTCAACTCTTCCAATAAAATCCCCCCCCCCCCACTAAACTTGATTCTTCAAAAATTTTTTCAAGCTCCCAAGATTTTTTTTCAATTTTTTCGATTTTTATTTTTATTAATTTTTTCATTTTATAAATAGTACCTATTTAAATTAACAACTGTGAAATCCTATTTTTTGGTTTTAAAATTTTCTTGACATTCTCTCGATTTTTCTTCACTTTAAATTTCTTAAAATGTTTTTCAACGCAATTTTTTCAATTTTTTCTTCTAAAAATTTCAGAAAAATTTTTAAACTGAGCTAAAGAAATGGAATTTTGGGGGAAAAAATTCCAAAGGTGTAAAAAAATTGAATTCTGAAAAATAATTTCGAGAGCAAAATATTTGAGAAAAGATTTAATTTCGAGAGAAAATTTCTAGATTCAGAAATAAAAATATGTATTCTTGGAAAAAGTTCCATTGTTGAAATTTTTTATTTATATAGTATGTACCTACCTGGAAAAAGTTGAGGAAAAAATTTCAGAGTTGGTAAAAATAATTTATTCCAGATAAAAAAATTCTAGTGTTGAAAAATATTTTGAGGAAGAATTTTTAGAGTTGAAAAATATCTGGAGAAAAGGAAATTAAAAATTGAAACATTTTCAGAATTGAAAATTTGGTTGAGAAATTGTTGATTTCGGTTTCAAAGCATAAGAGACAGTTGGCGAAGTTGGGATTCGAGCGAACGATTTACTTACATTTTGTTGTTCATTCCGCGTGAGAATAGACAGACCTCACTTATAAACTTTGTAAATTTCAATCTCATTTTTTTCAATTTTTGTTTTTTAAATTTTAATTGATGCAGCTTGATTTAGACAACTCAAAATTATGAAAAACTCAATTTTGAAAAAAATGGCACATAGTCGGTTTTAACATTAGGGGATCGAATTACTTGAGGACTGATTTAGTTAATCGAAATATAACTAGTCATTACACTACATATTGTACATAACTACATTTGCAATTCTGCACTACTTTATCAATTTTTTTCTATTTTCAACAAAACTTGGGTGTAATAAATTTATCAATTTATCTGGTATCTTTCTTCTTTCGTAAAGATGAAAAAAGTAGTTTTTTTGGTCAGGAGAAGAAAAATAATTGCATGGCTTTTTGACCTCTTGAATTTGACCATCATTTTATCAATTCTTGGCATGATTCACGTGAAATAGGTAATCTATGTGACTGGTCAGTGGTTACCATCGTTTAACAGTTTAGTCTGTAGTCTGACGTATTATCGGAAATCATTGAAATTTGGCGAACATATTGAAAACAGATTATCCTCGTACTGAATTGATGGTTGGGTGAATTTATTCGAGCATCTACTCATATGCAATTATGCATTTAAGAATTTTAAAAGATTGTAATATAATCAGAGTTGGACTGAATGTGAGAGAAAGTAGCGAGGTCAAGGAAGCCTGTCTCCTCAAAAATTCAAAATCAAAAACGAAAACAGCCTTTTTTCATCAGGAAAATTCGATTACAGAGAGAAAATTTGCAAAAATGATGACATTTTTTCATGAGAATTTTTTATGGAGCTAGAGCCAGCGAAAGCGAGTGTGAGCTTTGGTCTGTGGAACTTTTATACTATGAAGGGGAAAATTTGAAAAATTGTAATTTTAGCAAAGAAAAAAGAAGATTTTTTGCCTCCTTTTACGCTGGTCCTGTAAGTTTTGTCAATGAAAAACATTGCTATCATTTTATAATTTCAAATGAGCATAATAATTGAGAAAATTGAGTGTGAATCGACAAATTTACGAAAGTAAAGATTTTTTGTTAAAACTTTTGCATCTATTCAGTCTAAAAAAAAGAAAAATTGTTAGTTGATGAGTTGAAAAAATTGAAAGAAGACTTTATTCTAAAAGAGAAAAAAATTTGCATGTTGAAATGAAACAATCGTCGTACTCAGTCATAAATTTAGGATTTATGTCTTCCCCTCTTCCGAAAATATAAACTTTGGTTCGTAAGTTTTGTCCAAGTTTCTTTGGCTTTTTTAAAACTCTTAAATTTATTTATGTTTCTGTTGGTGAAAGTTTCATTATAATTCACGGTAGCAAAAAATATCGTCTTAAATTTTTTTAGATTTTTTTTCGCAATATTTTTACACCCGATTTGTCGTTTTTGTTCAAAAAATTTCCAAAAATTTGAATTTTTTGGTTCAAACATTGAAAATAGAGAAAATAACTCCCTTGAGTAAATATCTATGTAAAAGAAAAAAATATGCAAAATATGAATTTCACCCTGAAGTATGTAAATTTTAAATTGTACAGCGATATCAATGAAAAATAGGTACAGTTTAATCAATTGGAAATTGTATAGGTAAATCATAAAAAAGTTAGCAGTATGCTTTCCTTCTCATTTCTTTGACAAAAAACTGCAATTTCATAAAAAAAGTTGGTTACACATGTGGGTTTTTCTTTTTATTGGAAGTTGACTGGAAAAAGATGCCAATCAGAAAGTTGTCCTAGCCCTTAACACTGACTCAAACTTCATCCTTGTCCAGTTGTCCTTAAAATTTAGCTATACATTCAACAAAATTTGAAAACTTGAAAAAAATTGTTGACAATATGCAACCAAAAATAGTAGAAGAAGAATTAGTATATTATGCGACAAGGGAGTAAAATGATTTTTTGATGAATTTTGAGGTTTATTGCCCGAGCGAAGCGAGGGAAATGAATCAAAATTGTCGAAAATCATTTTACTCCCGAGTTGCATACGATATTTTTCGTTATAGAGGGAGAAAAACGCGAATTTAAGCACTCGAGCAATTCGCGAGAGGGAGTAAAGTAGCGTTTTACTCCCTAGTAACAAATTTTTTCGTGTTCTAAAAAAATTATTGATGAAAATTTTCTCCTGAAATGGGTTTTCTATTCATACTTTCACCTAAAAAATTATCGATCGCGATTTTCCACCATTATGCTCTCCCCTGGCCATTTTTCAAAAAATTCAAAACAGGCGTTACGTTTTTCCAAAATTTGGGGTGAGAATATATAGACACTTCAAAAGACATGAATTTTTTTGATTTTGTCAAAAAAAAGCAATAAACTTGAGGAAAAATATTTTTCAAGTAGGTATACCTAGAAAACAAAATTAAAGTACAAAAATGGACTCAGATGAAATTTTCGAGTAACAAAATCTAGTTTTTTTTTAATTTTTAGGGTAAAATTATGGGCAAATTTTTTCAAAAAGTTTTCAGATTTTTAGAAATTTTTATTGGACAATCGAACTTGTTTTAAAGTACACACACAACTTCTTACTCTTTTTTCATTTAATTTTCGAGAAAAAAAGTAAAACAATCCACTCTATTGTCATCATATGACACATTTAATTCAATTTCAAGACAATATTTCCATAACGCATTTATTCAAAAGCAGGCATCGCAAGAATGAAGTCCCTTCACCACGAAAACACCTAATTGAACGACGTATGCAGTGCATATTTTCCATAATCAATAGGACTTTCACTGTTTCGAGGGTCAAATTTTCAGTGATTGACAGTTCAATGTCATCTTATCTTCATTTTTTTCACACATCTCTAAAGGGGTGAATTTTGAAAAAAATTACTTTTCTAACAATATGATTACCCAGATTACCGACATAATTTTTATATTTATGACGTCATCGACCAAAATTTCAGTGCAGTGGTTTATAAAACTGTACACAATCAAAAAGTAAAATTATATTTTTTTGAAAGCCAATTTTATCCTCTTTCAAACAAATTATTCTAATTTTTTTTTTCTAAACTTCTTCCTTCTCGAATACTTACCTACTTTACGAAAATTGAAAAAAAAAAACTTGATAATGAAACTCTAAACTTTTAAACTTCACTCGCGGTACGTGACCCTTTTAACACCCAAAGCTGTTTTAAATTGAATTTTAATAAACTGCGAGTGGTTTTTCTTTGGCTATCATAATACTTAAATAGATATTTAAACCGTTCAGATATTATTTCACCTTTAATGCAGATTAAATTAAGAAAATTTTATCCTATGCCTGTGGCGATCTGACCCACATTTTCATCACTTGAAAATCGATGGCTAATCAAGCACTAATTTCTCATCTTTTAAATATTTCATCGTCTCAATGACCCTACTCGATTTCAAGTACCATTCGAAAATTTAAATTACGAATTTTCCAAACGCCTATTTTTCGACGTCACAGTCGTATCGTGAAATTAGACATATTCAGAACACTTTCTTGCGAAGATATTTTCCTGGAATATTTTGTCGCAAATATCGCATAACATTAGATTAGATGAAACCCCATTATTGTCCACCAAGCACTCTCCTTTTTTTCGCCTTCTCTCACCTTTTGTACACAAAACGCAAACAATTTCTTTCTAATATGTACGTTACATTCATAAGTAAGGAAATGTTCTTGTAGTTTGAGCATAGGGAGCAATAAAATTGAAATTTACCAAAAGCCAGCTATGTACCAGATACCGCAACAACTAACAGATGTAAAAAATGAATGTGAATTGTGCAATTTTACGTATTTTTTTCGTCTTTGCGAGTATCAATAGTACTCAAAGTTGGTCAATTTTTATCTGGATTTTTTTCCAATTTTTAAAAATATGTGAAATTGGATATAGAATTTACTTTTTTAGGTCAAAAATTTGGTTTGATTGATTTTGAATTTGGGCCTTGAAGAAGAATTAGAATGAAAGGGGGGACTTGAACTTGAAAATCAAATTTTGATCTCTAAAGCCACGATTTCCATATCCAGGCTCATTCAAAAATATTTACCAATTTTTTTTTTCAAATTCAAATTTTTCTTCTATTTTTTATTTAGAAAAATTAATTTAAAAAAAATAAAATTAGGTACCTAACTTATCCCATTTTTGATTTTTTTTTGACGAAAATTTATATAGGTTCCTATTTTCTAGCTCAGATACCTCTACATACTCCCCAAAGTCCCCAAAAATGTTTCGCCAAGTACCTACCAAGTTGGGAAATCCTATTCGAAAGAAATCACCAAATAAATCATATTACAAAGCCCAATGCTAGCCAATTATCCCCAAAGTACAACAGTTTCGAAACTCTAGACTATAACTTCGAATTAATAAATGGAATCGCTTTGATAAGATTTGGAAACTAACAATGTCTGGTTATTGTTGGGATGGGTTAGAGAGTCGAATCGTCGCAGGAAGGGAGTTAGCAGCGTATTAAATAAGCCTCGGTTGGACCGTTTTACACAGAGAAGCGGGTCAATATTATTAACCCTTTTTTGTGTGAAAGAACCATGTACTCATATGCACGCTACGCTCCGACAACTGTACGTACAGTCAGGTTACGCTGAAAGTTTCAGTCGATGATACACAGCTTCCAGAACCGCGTTCATCTTCGACTTCTCGGTACCTATATAGAGTCAATACGCGGCGGAGACCGTGTCTTTGTCGCATTCACACATGCGTAATTGTACGCTTCAATTTAGGTTACTACAGTTTACGTCTTTCACTTTTTTTTTTGTTTTTCTGCTCGGCTCGGCTGGTTTTTGAAACCCAGAAATGCTCTTTTTGGGTGTTGCGAAAATATCTCGCGAATAATATCGAAATATTATCAAGGTTTGAAGTTTCGCTGCGTGGTGGAAAAAAAATCCTGGGAATTGTACCGATGCATTGGCTTGGTTGTAAAAATTAACGTTTGTTTTTAATCGAACGTTTAGCTGCGGACTTTCGACTTCTTTTCAAATTCTAATATTGAAATTAGCTAGATATTTATGATACGAAAGAATTAATGTAGTGATATGATTCTTTGAATACGAATATAAAAATGTTATTCTGTTACGTTATCTTTTCGAGGTACCTATGTAAATATACATATGTACATGCATTATGCTTCGTCTATCTCTTTATGTACATTTTTACGTGAATTTGTAAGGTCTATCCCAAGATATTTTTTTATATACTTTGCTATCTAGTAACAAAAAGGAAATCCGTGGACTTTCATCTTTTTTTTTCCACTTCATAATATCCGTATTCCTACTTTCCATGTAGAATATGATGGGTTGTGAAATTTTGCACTTTAATGCGATTGATTTTTTGGGCGTGGGTGTTTGAAATCTTAAGCTCTCTGCTCTTGATGAGTAAAATGTTGAAAAATTTGTAAAATTTTTAGGTTTGAATGATTTTTTTTCTAGATGTATTTTTTTCATTGATTTGTTAGAATGCTAGGTGTAATGAAAAATTGATATTTTTCAAATATTTGCGTACCTATAATTGTACATTTTTTCGACACTTTCTCCTCAAATGTTTCTCTAGCTGGTTGTATAATTTTTTGTGCAATTTATCATCATACTTGTCACGATTGCTGCAATTGTTTTTACAAGAAGGAGCTTCCAACTAGTGGTAAAATTTTGGGCTGAAAAACCCCCTATCTGAAGTTCTAGATTTATGTGGATTTTTTTTTCGAATTTTGACCAATCATTAAAAATTCAGAATTATTAGGTACTCCTTACGTTCATGGCCGAGGGAAAATGAAAAAAATTCTTATTTAATTAAGGTAGGTATAGAAAGTTGAAATTTGGTACGTGCCCTATTTTCAACTTCCTGAATCGATTATAAGTGGTTTTGAGAAGTTCCGGAGCCTCTAGATGATTCTAGAATTCTTTATAACTTCGAAAAAAGAAGTCAATAAAAATGGATCAGATGTACTTTGGGTAATTTATTTGATCGATTAGAGCACCATTCTTCGAAATTCGCAACTGCCAGATTAAATCTTTATTTTTATCCAGCAAAAATTTTCCTTCAAAAAAATGAAAAATTTGCGAGAGGCCCAAAATTGGGTTGAAACTATTTTAAATTAATTCAGGAGGTTGAAAATAGGTCACAAACCAATTTTCACTTTCTTACCTCTATGCATTTTGCTGAAATCTTTTTTTTTAAAATTTTTATCGACAATTTTCGCAGGAGGAAAATATGAAATTGATCCAGCCATAACGATTCTAAGAAAATTTTGTGTTTCAATCGACCATTAGGTCACGAATATTGGTAATCCAAGTTTATTGGTGCTGAGATTTATTTGAGTCCATTTGTGGACTTTTTTTTTTAATAGGTGGAGAATACTAGAATTTTCTGGAGGGTTTAAGAAGTTCTTGAAGCCACTTTCAATCGATTCATGGAGTTGAAAACAAAACGACATGATCAAATATTTGTTTTTAACTTTGATGAGATCAAATTTTCAGATTTTTATAACACTTAATTTTGAATTTACAAAAATACACTAAAATTTTAAAAATGAACTTATAGGTTCCTAAAATTTTGGACGGGGGTTTTTCAGGTGTCCTTTCGACTTCTTTTTATTTTATCCTGAAATTTTACTTCAGATTGAGCCACTTTTTTTGTTTTTTGTTTGCATATGTAAAGAAACAAATTTTCTGAAAAAATGATACCTGTGATAAAAAATTCAATAAAGAATAAATAAAATTGTCTCAAAGACCGTAAAACACCTCCAAGAGCCCGAAAAATTCCAAGAAAAAAAGGAATTTTATTGAAAAAATATTTCGATTTTTTCTTACTTATTGTTTTTTTTTTTTTTTTGGAAATTTCTCAAGTAGTGGGATAAATTTTGGAGGGACAACCCGGATAACATCCCTTCCTGAAGCCCTTCAAAAATAAATCTTCTATTCGAAAAGTATTTATGATCTTGAATCCATATTTTTTCGACAGCAATAACGTAATCTGCATAGAAATTATTCCCTTGATCCCCTGGGGCTGAGTTCGCTGCTTTCCTTATTTTTCAAAAATCAAGACTACTTCTGAGAAATCAAAATCAGCTCAATTTACCCACCTACTTTTGAAGCTTTTTTTTTTTAAAATAATTTTTCTTATTCTTCGTGAGTAAGTAAGTAGGTAATTTTCGTCATCGAAAACTATACAAATTCTATTGTTATGGTTTTGGTTTTTATTTTTCAAATTTTTTTAATGTACATACTTTGTTTTTTTTTATTTTTTAAATGTGGATAAGGTTTGAAAAGTCATCAAAATGTCATGAAAAAAATCAAAAAGGTGAGAAAGTAGTAAGAACCACAACGTGACGCGCCATGAGAAACCGACCCTTAAGGTGAAAAATTAAATTTCGCGAAAAACGCCAAAATATCAACTTTGTAACCGATTTTTGCGTTTTTCTCAACATTTTATTTTTCACCTTTAGGGTCGGTTTCTCATGGCGCATCCAAATTATGTGTAATTTTCCATGATTGAATTTTACCGAGATTTTTTTCAAATTTTTCAATTGTTTCAGCACATTAAAATTCAACCTAAGCTAAAGAGATTCGAAAAATGGCGTAAAAAATCGAGGAAGTTGAAAACCAAAACCTAAACGAATTTCGATTTGATCAAGGATAGTTTTGATTTTGATTTTTTTTTGGTTTTTCTGGGGGCAGATTTCCGGTTCTACTTTCCGGTTTTGATTTTGCTTTCGATGACTGGCTGTTGGACATTATTTCCAGTTTTTTTCTGCTTTCTTCCGGATCCAAATATTCTTACACTTCTCTAAAAATTGAGAAAATTTCTCAAAATCAAGGTCTTATTTTACCCAGATCTCGAAGCATATTTCTTATAAAAATTCTTTTGCTTTTTAAACTCAGTTCTTATCGGTAATTTTTGGTTCTTGAGTTTTTTTTTTGATAAATTTTTTGCTTTACTTTTTTCGTGCATACCTTGAAATGAAATTTCACTCTAGGTTTCAAAAATTTCGACAGGTCAGTTTTTTCATGACCCCCTCTCTCTCCTCTCTGCTGTTTTTGTGTTTTGTAATGAAATCTACTTTTCACATGTCTGGCTTTTGAAGCCATTTTTGAGGAATTTAAAGACATGATTTTCAAACAATTTTTTTTTTCGAATTCCGCGCGTTAAATTCCCTATCGAAATCATAAAAAATCAATTTTTTTCCACCTAAAACTGTTTTGAAAATAATTACTTCGCATTGTATAGGTATCATTGAAAATTAATAGACAAAATTCATAGCATCTAAAATTCTTCATATTCTCAAAATACACTTTATGGAGTACACTTAACAATAAAAAAATAAAATTATCGAAAAATATCGCCGAAAATTGGTCAAAAAATTGAAATTCGAAACCACAACCCATCAAGCAATCAATATCCGCTGTTGTAAAAAAAAGTAGTAAAAAAGACACAAAACGACTTTAGAATTTATCACGTCGTTCCATTCATCTGAGAAATTGAACTTGACGTATTCAACGGTGATATCTACCTTTATCTCGGAAAAAAGACCTATATAATATTTTCTTCCATACATCTTTTGTTCAACGATGATACGTCAACGTTGTACAAATATGATTTGCTTTCACAGTACAACGGCATGAAAAGGGACTAAATTATACACTTCCCGCATATGACAACTACGTGCACTATTATTTCATTTTAGATAATAATTCAACGAATTAGTTCAATGAATCCAATAAAACTTAACAACACCTTAATTGTGTCGGATTTGTTAATTCATTAAATACGACAACTATGAGAAAACGGATACGTTGTTAAAATGAAAGAAAACCGTCAGGAGTACTCTGAGGAATACCAGCAACATTTTTTCCCCCTCATTCAGATTGAAATTCGAATTTAAAATGTGATGAAAAATTACGAGGGTATATAAGCCGCGTGTTGTGAAGTAGGTAACCCCGAAGGATCCGAGTCGAGCTTGCAAAATACCTACGTATTTATGGAGATATACCATATCGCTTCGTCTCTCTCGGCGTTATTAAATATTTAAGCGCAGACAACCCTCGGTTAAGTACAAATTAATCCCTTCTCAAAATATAACACCGCAGTAAAATCTTTAATTTGACATTTTTGTCAACCCATTAAGTTTACTATTTACAAATTTTAATTAAAAGATACCAGTTTACCATTATTAATATAAAGTACCTGCATAAAGTGCAGCCTTTTTTGTGGATAAAATTAAGCTACGAATTAAAATGTTGTTCATCGAGATTTTTAAATTGATCAAAGAGCTGGGGAATTTTGTGGTTCGAGTGAAATTGTGAAAATTTGGATTTTTTATGGCCCTGCCATCAAATCGATGCTGAATTAGAATTAGATTGATATTTCGAATTTACAATCGAAATTAAGCTCGTACCTGACTAAATTACGACTTTATTGAGATTGAAATTTTATAGAAATATCTATTTTCATGTCCCAGATTTTGCATCAAATGCAAATGCAATTATGAATTTTCAAATGACGTGTGACCTAGTTTCATTATTAATGAACGTCGAATTATGATTTGAGTGCCTACCTTGGGCTTAGAAGTTCGGAACCTATTTTTTTTTTGTTTGAACACAAAAGCTCGAATATCAGCCGCGTTCACAAAATACTTCTTCATTGATGGAAAAAAAATTGAGCCAAAAATCTGACCAGAAAAATACGAATTTCTCTCAGCAAATTCAAAATATTTGACAAAATTTCTCATCCAAAAGCTCAAAGTTTTAGAAAAAAATCATCTGCTTAGTTCCCAAAATATTCCTTCTCTGGTAGAAAAAAAAATTTGGCCAAAAATCTAACCAGAAAAATACGAATTTCTCTCAGAAAATTCAAAATATTTGACAAAATTTCTCATCCAAAAGCTCAAAGTTTTAGAAAAAAATCATCTGCTTAGTTCCCAAAATATTCCTTCTCTGGTAGAAAAAAAAATTGGCCAAAAATCTAACCAGAAAAATACGAATTTCTCTCAGAAAATTCAAAATATTTGACAAAATTTCTCATCCAAAAGCTCAAAGTTTTAGAAAAAAATCATCTGCTTAGTTCCCAAAATATTCCTTCTCTGGTAAAAAAATTTTTTGGCCAAAAATCTAACCAGAAAAATACTAAGTTCTCTCTGCAAATTCAAAATATTCGACAAAATTTCTCATCCAAAAGTTCAAAATTAAAAAGAAATTATCTGCTGAGCCACAAACTACTCATTCTCAGACAGAAAAAAAAATTCTGAACCAAAAATCCATCCTAAAAAATACGTAGGTATCCCACCCAAACCCAAAATAATCAAAAAAAATTTTTCATTCAAACCATCAAACCACCTCATTAATAGATTTTTGAAAAATGACCCAAAAAAATGAATACTGACAACTCGTCAGTCACGATTGTCAACAAAAAGGGGTCGGAGTCGGAAGTGAATCTACGTCTCAAAATAAAATTATCTCAGAGTAACGTTGTCACATTGAAAGATTTCGAAAACACAACCATTTTTACGTTTTCTCAGCACCAAAAAAAACGCAAATGCTGCTTATTTCTCGTTTATACGAACTAGGTACTAAATACTGATAATTAATCATCATCGATATTTTATAAACACAGCATCAGATAAAGAATTAAAATCGAGGTTGAAAGAAAATAAAAAAGATATGATTCAATTCTGCTAGAAAAATTGAGGCGACTGCGAAGGTAAAAAATCTTAAAAAATTCAATTTTTTTATGCATCTTAAAATCCATTTTATCTTAAATTACACAAGCGATTAAATTTTAAAGAAAAAAAAGTACTCGAGAGAGGTATAGGAGAAAAGTAAACAAAAATTTTTCAAGACTTACCCAATCTCGCCCAAAAATGTAAAAAAATTAGATACTCGCGAAACGAAAACTTTCGTTAACCGTTCGAAGATACGATTACCTTGTTCATGTTTTGGTACAGAACGGCATTAAAATTTAGGTACGAAAAAGCACGAGATAGATAAAAACGACTAGATTAAAAGTTGAAGCGTTTTGAATTCATCACGTTGAATGTTTTATCAAGTTCGTTAAGCTCGCAGCAAATGTATGTAGCTATTAGCGAGTAGTGATCTCCTTTTAACACTAGTACGACAAGATGCCACCGAAGCAGCACAAATACGACGGTTTCTGAAGACCTCTCTTATCAGTTTATTTCGCTTTTTCACGGATCTTATTTTTTTTTTACGAAGGGAGATTAAGCCGGAAGGAGGCTGGAAGACTCCGAGATGAGCATATGCTGAGATACATTCGAGGTTTTTATAGCTTGCTTAATGACTGTGTGTTGGGCTGAGTGTAAAGGGTGGATGTAATTTAAAGAATTATGAATCATTGGTGTATGAAATGTGTGTGTGAAGGTGAGATTCCTATTTCTATATGTCTTTTTTCAACTCGTATTTGGCTTGGAAAAGAAGAGAGTAGAAAATCAAATCGAAGATTTTTTCAATTTTTTTTCCATTTCTTTAGGGAAAATTTCGAGAAAATTGGATTTTTTTGTGAAATGGAAATTGAATAGTCTGACAATAAAAAAAAACATCCTCGAAATAATTTGAATTGGTACAATTTCAAAATCAATATAATTTTACCCTTCCTAAAAAAATAATTTCAACAATCTGTACTTATCTGATACATCTTTTTTTCCTCCAATTTTTCCATCATCATTTTAGATAGGTAGATAAATAGGTATAAAAAATTTCGAATTCAAAGTACACATCTCGAGAAAAGTTTGCGAAGTAATGTGAACAAAAGAATTTAAATTAAAAATACAATACCTGCTTTCGATATCCTTCCCCTCACCCTAAAAAAAAATATCAATACTTTCGTTTAAGAAAAATGACGTAGCTTGAATTTTAATGTATTTTAGTCGTACAGCAGAAAAAAAAAGATGGGCACCTCGAGCTACTGAAACTCCAGTACATATTTGAATTTAGATCCACTTCATTAAAAAATTCCTCGATAAAGGGAATTATTTGCCTTCGACAATTTTCTTTTTTAAATAATTCGAATCGGTCGTCGGTTAGGTACAAAAATGGAGAAAAAAATTTGGAACGGTGTTTTTATCATTACCACGAAAGATGATAATTTTCACCCATTGGCTTGGGCAATATTCCAATATTGATTTATTCCTTTTCTCGTTTTTATTTGGCAGCCGCAAACCCTCTCTCCTTGTCATATCGCTGATTAAACTACTCCATCAATCATTTTTGTTTATTGTTTTCAAACGTACTTGCAGTAAGGGGAGAAATCTAAAGAGGGGTGGGTTTTGGATTGCCCGATGTGTTTCTGAGCTGAATGCTGAATTTTACTCATGTACCTATTTTGTTATTTTTAGGTTATTAATTAACCACAGTGTTGGTAAAAATAGGTCTAGTGTTTCTTTTAAAGTTATATCAACGTTTAATTAAATTTCTTTCATCGGAGAAGTGGGTTCTTTGTTAAATATTAATAAGTACTTAACCGAGCTTTAGCAAGTTTTAAGTAATGTTTTTTATTCGGCGGGCGTGGAATTAATTAGCGAGGAATTGTTATCAGAAAATGGAAAATGTGGAATTTTTTGTGGGCAGAAATTAGAATTCTATGTGTTTAAAAATCGAGTGTAGGTGTTTAGTTGTTCCTTAGTAATTTGGAATCAATTGAAAATTTCGAAAAATTTAATAAGTAGGTAAAATAAAAGAGAAAATTTTCAAAAAAAATTATAATTGGGAAGAAGGTTGATGCCTACTTCAATGAAAAATTCAAATTTTTTGTAAAGCACGAAATTTAAAAAAAGATAGTTGAAAAAATCTTTCAAAACTTCTGCCACCGTTGATAATTTTTAATTTAAATTTTGAAATTTTTTTGAACGAATTTAAAATTTAATATTATCTAAGTAATTGAGAATCTAACATCCGAAGAAGATACAAAAATTAGGCTAAAAAAACACCCCAAGCGTTGTCATCCAATGAGCGAAAAAAAAATTCGCAACTGTGTAATTGGTTTTGCAATCAGGTAAATTTTACCGCGCATTTTGGAACTAGGCAAAAGAAAAATCGATTTGGGTTGCGTTGCTAAGGGAATCTATAATAATTCAGATTATCTACAATTTCATTCTCCTTCTCCGATTTGGCTGAATCATTTTCAATGGAGGCGCATACGCAATGACCTCCAATTTTCTACAGGAAAGAATATTTTTATGATGATGCTTTCGAGTGTTTTTTTCACTCCTTTCTGAAATCTCCGGATGATGATGTCTGTGTCACTTGTCTCCGTCCTAATGCCATGTGTAATATTTCGGAAATGATAAGCGATGTGTATTATTTTGTTTGAAATACGCGAGTTTAATTAGGTAGGTATCGTTTTTGTGGCGATTTGATTCAAAAAAGAGTTTGAAAAATAACCGTTGTTGTCAAAATATGACAATTTTTATTGCAGTTTTTGAGGGAATATTTTGTGAGAAAGATAACCAAATCTCTCGTATTTTCCTCCAGTTTAAAAAGTTCATTTTTCGGCTGAATTTTATTAAAAAGAAGTCATCGTAAATAATTCGAGGGGAAAATGTACAAAATGTTTCAAAATTTGAATTTTTTTGGATTAATTTTTTGAAATTAGAACAAATTTTGAACTCACTTCTGAGTAAAATTTTGTATCCACTGATTTGGTTTCTTATAAAATTGGACTTTTTGACTGTGGGTCCTTTTTTAAACGAACTTCTCATTTGTAAAAAAAAAAATGCAATCGGTCAGAAAGATTATCATAAAAATTTTGTTTTTTGTTGTTGTTGTGTTTTTTTTGCCTTATTAGTATTTACCATTTTCCAAAAAAATTGTAGTGAATAGAAAACAAAATTTAATAAGGGTAAAAATGGTAAATTTTCGATTGAAAACGTCTTAAAAGGTCTCAAAGGGCTGGTAATAGGTGAAATACATCCTTGCTTCACTCGAACATCATTTATGTGTACATTTCTTTTCATTAGGAATCTATATTAGAACGACTATCAATAAGTGTTTCATTCTTCCTCCAGAAAATCAAGAGGAAAAAAATGAGAAAAAATATTGCATCCCCTTTTAGAATTGTTTTTTTGTTTTTTTTTTTCGAATTTCCAACACCTAATTCAAAATGTACAAATAAAACCTGCGTTGCAATTATGGAAAAATTTCAATCAATTTTGAAAAATGAATATCAAATTCTAAAAACAAGAAATTTTCAGCTATACCAAGCAGAGCCAAAGACAGCCTAGCTTTTTTCCTATAATTTTGGGAAAATAGAAAAATTAGGAGAAATACTAACAATAAAGTGAGAATATTCCTAATTTTAGATCTTGTACAACATTTATCTCTCTCGAGTCGATCATTTGAACTGAATTCGAATTCATTTTTTTTTTTTGAATTATTGATATTTTTTAAACATCATTTCAAGCGATTTTTTAAAATTTATATCTCTTGGAACATCAAGAATCAATGAATTATTCACTTAATGATAAAGTTTCAACATTTTAGAATTAGTATTTCAATTTTCCAAAAAAATTAATGCTTTTGACATAAATTGTTTGCAATTTCCCATAGAATTGATTGAAAAAGTAAGGTAGGGGTGAAGGGGGAGGGTGAAGCTCTCCACAGTGCTTTCAATAAGAGTTGAATTTTGCTCGTCAGTATGTTCTCTTGTCAACTATCAGAAAATCCTGCAGGTGTCCTTGAAAATGACAAAAAAGAACGGACCAGGAGGCTCAAGCCTTTTCATTTTTTGGTCCAACCAATCTTGATGTAAAATAGTAGATTTTTTTTAAAACTTGCCCTTTTTCCTCTCAAACCAAATTATACAGTTTCCAAGTGTGGTTGAATTCAAAAATACTCCCCAAACATTCATTTTTTCCATTCAACATTTTTTGACAAAAATTATATTTTGAATTCGCCAAAAAAATGAATTCTGGTTTTGTCTAAATTGAACTAGTTTTTCAAGAAAAAAATTCATCTAGGGCCTTGAACTGATGGAAGAAAATCCTGCTACCCTGGATCTTGATTTTATTGGAATAGAGCGAAGACAGTGAGAAAAAAATCTCCATTTTTCTAAAAGTGTGCCTGGTGTTGGAATTCCTAATGATCTTGCTTCTTTTATTCAAATTTATTTTCAGTTCGTCCCTGCTGCGTTCTTGATTTTTCTGGTGGATCTACCCCCCCCCCCCCCCACCCCCTGGATCTAACCTTATCTCTTCACGTTTTCTGTGCATTGTTCTTTTCAAAATTTACCAGTTATTGTTTATAGATCAGGTTCAATTGATTACAAAAATTATAAAGATTGAATCATCTGAAGATAAAGTGTAAATTTTCAAATTTTTCTGAAAAAAAAAAAAAAAAACATGGAATAGGTATTTGTTGTCTATTATGTATTATCACACATCATCACCATCAGTAGGTAACAAAAATTAATCGTGATAATTATGGATATCTTTACCAGTACACCTTGTAAGTATATCCATCCATAAATAAATGAATGTTTACATAAAAAAACTAATGAATCAAGTTCGTAATTTGTTTTTCAAGATTAGCGTATCAATTAGGTAACTATTAATTATAATCAAAAAATTCTTCTTGAGTCATATCAATGGAGTAGATAAGTTCAAACAAAACCGATACAATTCTGAATAATTAGCAACATTTTCAAAGTTCAAATTTTATTTAAATAGCAACACAAGGCCTTATTTAATCGAACCATGTGATTTTTTATTAGTAGGTATGTTCAAATATCAGTATTTTAATGTATTATTCTAAATCTGAAATTTGGGTTAAAATTTTACCAAAAATTATTTTGGCATGAGCTGAGAAAATTACTAGATTTATATGCAAATCTATGAGCTATTTTTGAGAGATGGAAGCGAAATAGGTGAGTAGGTACACAAAATAACTATTCAAAATTGATTTTTCCCTTCATCATTTATAAGAAATTCATTAGATAAGTGATTGATATAATTTAATAATATTATTTTGGAATTTACAGGAAGTGTTTACAAAAATTCATTTTACCCTGCTGAGAAATATGTAAAAAAAAACATGATTAATTGATTACCATCTACATCAAACATTTGCTTGAATAAAAATTTAGAAAAAATCATTTTTCTGGTTAGAAATAATATTTCTAATTCAAATCATAAAAAAGGTTTAGTTGTTCCATGTCTCGTAAATATCGAGCACTTTTTAAAAAAAGGATGCAAAGAACCGATGTTTTTCCTCCCAAAAAAAATTTGAAACCCAAAATGAAAACTAAAGAATCGAAGAATTGATCTCATATTTCAACATTACCTTCACAGAGCTGACTCCAAAAAAGCATTGATTTACACCCATGATTAAAATCGGACGAAAAAGCGACACGAATAAAAATATAGTTTTATTACTCTACAAATTATTTAAAATCTACTTTAATATTCCTCGAAAAAGTTTTTAAACACCAACGAAATTTCAAAGTTTATGAAAAAGTTTTGACTGGAGTTTCAAATGACGATTGTTTCATTTCATAGGTATCATTTCCTTGACATTTTAATGATGCTTTAATGACTGCGACAAAATTTTACAGCGGGTAATAAAGTTTAATACTTTTTTTCTTTTCAAAAGGTGTCATAGTTTTGTGGTGTTTTCATCGTATAAACCTAAATCTACACTGCTGAAGTTCATTTTGCTTAAAAATTTCAATCTTGCTCTGCGGAAAATGAAACACTCGTCAAAAGCATTGCTCAAAAAAACACCTCAAATTGGAAATATAAATTCCCAAATTTAGTAATCCTCAATATATTTTAATCTATCATTATTGAAAAGTTTTCACAATTTTATTGACACACCGGATCACTCAATTAAAAACATTTTCGCTCGAGAAAATTTTCAAAAAGAAGGATTAACTCGTCGATAAAAATAATTCAGGCTAAATAAGCGTAAAATCGAAACCACAGTAGTAATACATACCGAGAGAAGATTTCAATTAATGTCTTACCTGCAAAATTTATCTCATTTAAACGATAACAAAATGCTTTTATAATTGAACAAGAAAACCAACTAGCGAATTTGTTAGTTTAGATTTCAGTACTGGAAGTTACCATGAATTAGGTGGAACGAGCTTTACTAGCAACAATTCCCCAGATTTTTTCAGGGTTGGCCGGGTCAGTTTCTTCTCAGCATCTCTATTGATTTTCGGTTCATAAGAACATTATGTAATCCAGGCGTGTGTTTGCTCTAGTTCTTATTTTATGGTACATGCGATAAATGAAGTCTGTACGTAGGTTCAATAAATATATTAATTTTTAAACTGGCCCAAAATAATGATTATGGTTTGTGGCTCGTGTAATAAACACGTGGTATAGGTGAAAGACCACCGATAAAAATGGGAGGAAATAGGTATCCAACTGTGCTGAGATTTTTACTGGTATTTTTAAAATTAAAATTATTTCCACATTACCCCGTTAATAACGATTTTTAAGAATTATCGTTGGAACGCGTGCGCAAAAATGGAAAGTAAAACAGATTAATTGAATAATTCAATTATTTATTGCTGAATTTTATTTTTTGTTTGGTTGATTTGTTTTATTTTTATTTACCTATTTTCTGGAACAATGCACAGTTTGAATGTTCCTGTTGGGTATGCTTTTGCTGATTCGTTGAAAAAAAAATTCAAGCGATAGGCATATTTACCTACCTAATACTAATTACCCTTTTTTTTTTCGTTCTGTTAAGTACTTTTAAGTCATAACGTTAATTGAAATTTTAAAATTACATTACAGTAACGTTATAGAACTTCATCACGTTTCGTTTTTCAAAAATGGTGATTTAATTTTTCAAGAATTTTTTCACGTTTCATTTTTTTCAAAAAAAGTTTCTAAGCTCAAATTATCTCAAAAAGGTTTTCTAAGCTCCAAAAAATCATTTTTGATTTTAAATGTTTGCAATTTTTGAAGATTTTTATCAAGTTTGAACTTTTAAAATTTTTCATGTTCAAAAAATTTTCCATCTTGACCAGAAAAAATTATTCTATTTTTTTCGACGATTTTTTGAGTTTAGATTGAGAGCGATCTTTGAATAGAAAAAATATTCAGAGGTTCAAAAATCTGGAAAATTTGAAGATACCTGGACAACTGGTTGAATCTTCGAATTTGTCTTTTTGATTAACAACCGGTTCGAAAATCACTGGAAAACAGTCATAATTGAAGCACAATATACTCGTAGTTATAAATCAGTGAAAAAATACTTTACTAAAAGCAACAAGCAAGCAATGTAAAAAATGGGCAAAAAATCAATAAAAATAAAAAAGGGAAAATTCACTGAAAAGTCAGTAAAAAGGTAGGTAAAATAATATCCGAAATTCTTTTAGAAATCAGCGAAAATCCATTGAAAATTAATAATATTGAAGAAAAGAAATTCGCCAATTTTCTTTTTCTCTGTGCTGTAATTCTGAGTTTCCAACTTTTTTTCAGTGATTTTTCACTGTTTTCAGTTTTCATTTTCACTGATTCAAAATGGGAGAAGAGATAAGTAGTCATTATTCTCATTAATTTTCCTGTTCGTGATTGCATTTTAGTTTCCCGCCCACCGGAAAAAACGAGATTGCGCGCCAACGACGACCCCTTTGATTTCTTTTCTCATATGCCTGCCTCTTTCAAAATTCTTACTCATTGTTCTTTTCCAGTTTACTAGATAGCGCTACTAAACTAAAAATAAAACACAACTTGGCAAACAACTTCAAGGTCATAAAAAAAACACACTTCAGCTTCGGGCGTCATAAATTTATGAGAGAACGAAAAACACCGGCGACGGATGGCGACGAGTTATCGGCTTCGGGATTTTATTTATGTGGAAATGGCTTGGGTGATGAGATGTGTACTTGTAGAATGACGGAATGTGATTAAATATTCGCTTTAATTAATTAATTACTCGTTAGCCATTATATCGGGTCTGAAATCGTGTTCAATGTGATTTTTAAATCCAGCAAGGCTTATTTTGTTGTAAATAGAAGATTTACTCAGTGTAAACATTCGAATAATCCTCCACTATTTGAAATATCCTTAGACAAGCTAAAATGACGTGGGGATTCGTTACCTGTGGTCCAAACGAGGCGTTGGTTGTTTCTGGTGAGATATTACTCTAATTTAAATATTTAATTGAAGTTTGAATACTCATATCGACGTAATAAGCTATGTGGCATTCTTAGCTCATGGTAATGTTAATTAATGGTGTTTGTGATTATAGGATGCTGTTATGGGAAACCTCTATTGGTTCCTGGAGGACGAGCTTTCGTTTGGCCAACGATCCAACGAGTTCAGAGGTATTGTTTGTAACTGATGAACATCTCAACGTCTCTGATTATGATTGAATTCAATCGTTATTAATTTTAATTCGTTGTTTCAGAATATCGCTGAACACGATGACGTTACAAGTCGAGAGTCCTACCGTTTATACTTGCCAAGGTGTTCCAATCTCAGTAACCGGCGTTGCCCAAGTAAACAATCGTTCTATTTGTTTATTTATTTGTAAATTTTATCGAATAAATTAAATCATCTTCTATCTTGTCGCATTAGGTTAAAATTCAGGGTCAAAATCAGGAAATGCTGATGACTGCGTGTGAACAGTTTCTTGGCAAGAACGAAGGAGAGATACGAAATATTGCTTTGCATACTTTGGAAGGACACCAACGAGCTATCATGGGTAGCATGACCGTTGAAGTAAATTGATTTCAATTTCTGTACAATTGTCCCACAGAATGCATCTTATTGCTGATTAAATTTTCAGGAAATATACAAAGATAGAAAGAAATTCAGCAAGCAAGTTTTCGAAGTCGCTTCTTCAGATTTAGTCAACATGGGAATCACCGTCGTTTCTTACACATTGAAAGATATTCACGATGAAGAGGTTCGTAAATCCGATATAGTATTAATTACATTACAAACCACCATAAATTCCATTTTCTGCTGCAATTTCTTTTCAAACACCCATTTCATTGATGTGAACACAGCTTCGAGCTTTTAATTAGCCGATCGTAGAATCAAATAAAAATCACAATTATTTCACTTTTCGAGAAAGAATTGCAATCAAAATTTATAGTAAATTAATTTTTAATACGATTGAAAATTATGTATATTGATTATTATAAATTATCACTTTTTTTTTGTATTTTTCATTCATGCGTACAGAAAGATAAGGTAAGTGATGCATTAATGTAATTTAATTGTGATTTTTATTTCACTGCTTTTTTTTCTGCGAGCGATATTGGAATATTTCCGGAACATGTAGTTAATTTTTCGTTGCATATTTTAGGGATATTTACAAAGCTTGGGTATGGCTCGAACTGCCGAAGTTAAAAGAGATGCCAGAATCGGAGAAGCTGAAGCTAAACGTGATGCTAGAATCAAGGAAGCTATCGCCGAAGAAGAACGAATGGCGTCGAAGTAAGCCAATTTTTATGCGTTTTTTTTTTCTTGGCAATTGTTCATAATTATGTAGTTTAATATGCAACTTATTTTTACAGATTGTTGAATGATACAGAGATTGCTAAAGCGCAACGTGATTTCGAATTGAAAAAAGCTATGTACGATACCGAAGTTCGCACTAAAGTACGTATCGAGTAGAAGTACGGAATTCAAATGGAAATACTAATAATTTTACATCTTTTTTAACATTTAGAGTGCAGATGCTGAGCTTGCTTATGAATTGCAAGCTGCTAAAACCAAGCAACGAATCAAAGAAGAAGAAATGCAGATTAAAGTGGTAGAAAGAACGCAAGAAATTCAGGTACAAGAGCAAGAAATCTTGAGAAAAGAAAGAGAACTCGAATCTACTGTGAGAAGACCAGCTGAAGCTGAAAAATTCAGGTATCAATCATTATCCTCCCGTATGTTTTTTCACTGTAAAAAAATATATTCAACGAGATCTTCTTTACAGACTGGAAAAGCTCGCAGAAGCTCACCGTAATCGAGTAATCTTGGAAGCCGAAGCTGAATCTGAAAGTTTACGCCTGCGAGGTGAAGCCGAAGCCTTCGCTATTGAAGCGAAAGCCAAAGCTGAAGCGGACCAGATGATGAAAAAAGCGGAAGCCTGGAAAGAATACAAAGAAGCTGCTATGATCGATATGGTCTTGGATGTGTTGCCGAAGGTGATTATTATACCGAATATTATCGCAACCATCGCAACCAACATATTTAAACGAAAAATATTTAATTATTCAGGTCGCTGCCGAAGTAGCCAATCCTCTTGCACAAACCAAGAAGGTGACCATGATTGCCAGCGGAAGCGGTGACGTTGGAGCTGCTCGACTCACCGGCGAAATAATCGATATTGTGACCAAAGTACCCGAAATGGTGAAAACACTGACCGGCGTTGATGTAATGAAAGTGAAATGAAATCGGCTTCATGTAGGCTCATCAGTTAAAGAAGATTTTCCTTGGTATCTGTGAAACGGTAAATGATTCTGGTATGAAATTTCTCTGGTTTCGCGAGTTCGGCTTTCGTCATTTTTACTTATTTTTCGCTTTTTTATTCGTCACTGTTAGTGAAAAAAAATATTCTCAAAATTGATACTCACATTCCCACCAAAAAAATTATGAAATTCTCTCATTTTCAACGTATATTTTGACTTTATTCAACTCCGAATTTTTCGTGATTATTTTCGAATTGTTTCTTATTCTATTTTTTTCTCCTTTTTAAAATACAGAATCGTTGAAGTGAAATAGTATTTTGGGTTTGGCATGCTTCTTACCGAGCATTCTGTATTAAAATTTCAAAGAATTATCATTTCCGATTTTCTTATCGAACTTAAGGTGCACATTTTCACTTCATTGCGGTACTGTTACCATTTTACTTCCTTTCTTATATTTCATGCCCAATTTTGTATTCAATAATATCTAATGTATTTATATCGTTTAAATGTATAATTTTATTCTATGTTTTTATTCAACATATTGATATATCTATAATCTTTACCATTTTTAAAAACATACTATAAAGGAAACTGTATTTAACCTTTTTAAAAATCATAAATTCTTTATTCTATTTTGTAATTTTGTATGAGCCTACATTCTTTTGCAAGTCTTCTTAATTTTCCTCGTGAACAATTAAATCATAATTCCATTGAGACGAGGTTAAATTCCACGATGTGAACTAAAATCTATAATTATTTTTTCCAATGTATTTTCGTACATTCTTACTTTCGATTTGATTTACGTGTGGCTTTTTATTGTTTAATTTTTATTTTTTTCGTTGTTTGAATTTGGAAAATTCACGCGGGGTATGTGAATATTTAAAATGCTTTTCATTGTGTTCTTCGACTAATTTAGAATTTTAAATCAGACTTGAAAAAAAAACCTTTGAAATCTTAAAAAATGTTCTAAAACGAATAAAAATTTTTGAAAAAAATATCCCTCGAAATTCGCTAGTCTCGAGTTATATTGTTATTTTCGTTTGTTTAGTCAAATATTATTTTTGTGTATCCTTATTTTATGTTTTGTTGGTTTTTTGTGTTTGTAATTTTTAATTTCACTTTTTATAGATTGCATTTCCCCTCCGTAAAAGATACTCAATGTTGATTGAATACCTTATTTTTGAAATAATTGTTCGTCTTTTGATTAGAAATTAAACTGCCATTGTTTTCTAGATATAGGTAGGTACTAACGTGACGTATTAGAATCAAAAAAAAATTTTCTGTGTAGAATTTAAAGAAAAATTGAATTATTGAGTGATTTTTAATACCCCTCTTTTTTAAACAGTTTGCTTTCATCTTTCTGTTTTGCGTTTTTTTTTTTACTTTATATTAAAACTAACTTTGTTGAAGAATCAATGCACGGTCACAGATTATTGAATTTTTTCCGTCCTTATGGTCGAATCTAATCATGAAATTAATCTAATTGGCTCCCAAATGTCAATTTATAAACTGATCGTGCATTTCTGCACGATAAACAGAGATACCGGAAAAATCTGTACCGTAAGCAACAAAGTACCTATAATTTTTATTGGTATTTGTTCTGAATATTGAGTACCGATATGTTTTTTTGTTATGGTAATCATTATACCACTTTTTTTCTTTTGATTAATGTTTTAATTCGTGTACATTGAATTTTGAGTGTCTTACTTTTATTTGTTTGATGATTGAACGACCAATTGAAAATTTCCTGTCTGTGTTTCTCAATGAGATCTATTGTGGATGATATTTCCACTCTTATTTTGAGAATGTAATAGTAACATATGTTACGGAATGAATTAACGTCCCCCCTTTTTTTTTTTGAAAAAAAAATCACTTTTTATGATTCATTACATGAGCTTAACTAATTATTAATATATTTTTAAATGTATTTTTCTAAGTAAAGCTACGTTTGTATAGCGCTGAATCTTGAGTTTCTTCTCATATCGTACAATTTATTTAGTACGCTGTTTTAAAAAAACAATCGTTATTTTATTATTTTTTCATTGCTACAGTTATCCTCAAAATATAAAAAAAATATCGTGATACGTTTTTTTTTCTTTATTTTATCGAGTACAAATTTATATTTTTATTTTTTACTGTGTTCTAATTCTGTGTGCAGTAGTAATCTTAATATTTTGTAGTTTATTAGTAGAAGCTTATTAATTTTCGTTATAAAGCGACGTCTTCTGTTTGTTTAAAATCAATAAAAATTATACGATAATGGTTGAGGTTATCTTTGATATTGGTAGATTCGAAATTGAATAATTATCATTTCAGTAATTGGTACTTATGAGTAATTCGTTGGAATATTATTCTCATGAGTAAGATGATAACGTTGTTGTTTAGAGAATACTTCTGTGAAAAGAAACTAATGCTTGGGATAAATTTTTAGCGGACTTTACTGTTGTAGTCGTAATGGTTGATTTTTTCATTGATTTGTTGGAGCCTATTTTTTCTGATGTAATTTCTCTCATTGAAGTGTACAGGGCTGCGTTCCATTTGGGATTTGAGGTATGTAGACATATACCTTACACGTCACAGCTATGTATAAACATACACTATTTTTTTGAAAATCACTGGTTGCTTTTGATAGAGAGAAAATGGGAAAAAATTAGTTTTTCCATTTTATTTTTGATTATTTAATTATCGCCAATTCTGAAAAATACATTGATATCGTGGAGGAAAATATTAAAGAAATTATTAAAATTTTATTACTTATAATGAATGAAACAATTACTGTATGCATTTTTATTTTTGGTGGAAATTCAACACTCATGTAAGTAACCAGTGATTTTCAAAAAAAATGATCTTCACTTTGTTTGTTTACACCTTATTATGACGTGTAAGGTATGTTTATACATACCTAAAATCCCAAATGGAACGCACCCCAGATAAAGTTGACATTTTTACAGTAGGCATATTCCATTTAGCAAGAGCTGATTAGTTATTGGCAGTGATGGAAAATTGTACTGATAGCTTAACCTGGAATTGAAATTATGAGATCCGAGAACTGGAAACTGGAACTTCAACAGTTTTTATTTTTATTCACTATTTTGAAGTCAGCATCAAAAAATTTTGCTCAACACTAAAAATTTTTAGGAAGAAAATGAAAATTCCTTGCATTTTTTTTAAAAATCTGACTCGAAAAAGTCATCAAAAATCCCTAAATTTTCGTAAATCCTTGCGAAGATCTCGTAATTTGAGCCCAATTGTTGTTTTCTTTTGTCTAATTTTTTTATTGAATTTTTCTCCTCACAACGCTGAAGATGGAAACTGTCGAGAAATTTTTCATCGCAACCTATTCAAAAAATGATGTAATTCCAATTTTTTTCAAAAATAAAAATCATCATTGGTACCTATTGGTAATCCACACTTATTGATTGGAACTCTATTTCCACTTACACTACAAAATTTCTTCTAATTCCAGAAAAATTCACACCATATAATTTCTTTAAAATGTTCTATTTCCAAATACATAGGTATATTTTTTACAGCGAATTGGTAATAATAAAAGGAAATAATAAAAAAAAATACGTAAAAAAAGTTATTATGTACAACATTAGTGATTAGTTACATAAGAATATTACTATGGAAGAAATCGAAAGGAAAAAAAAGTATAAATCTGAACGCGTTCAATAAAAATGTAATGACTACACAGTAAAATAAATTTCATTCCATGGCCTCTCTCATCCGTACTAATCAAAACTTACAATGTACGCATAGGTATACATAAATTCAAGCGTTAATTTTGTACGATAAAAAAAGCTTCACAATCGTGTCGCGCAATATCATAGATACTCGTTTATATACCTAAATCAATACACGGAAAACAAAAATTTCTGGAATCGTGTGAAAGTTGAAAAAAAGAGAGAAAAAAATAATCATATTTTTAAACAATAAATTAAAATTAAACGGACTAGAACAAAATATACAGCGTAAAATACGTTGTATTCGTTTAAGTATATTTACACACACACACACACGTTTACAATTTACATAATTTTTCAGTCTTTATTTCGAAATACACGAGAAAAAAATCAACTTGAACCGTTCAAAGTTGGAAAATTTATCGAAAAAGAAAAAAGAAAAGAAGTAGGACTACCAGAGTGTCAAATATCCGTAAGGGTGTTGAATAGGACGTGTTTTCTGGGAAAATTGATCAAATGAAAATTGTAAATTCGAGCTATCGAAGCAAAATTAAGCTAATATATTCTAATCAGCACCTTAGCTAGTTCGATGTTACTTTAAAATGCAGTATCAACGAACCATTCAATACTGGATTCGTAATAGGTAACTTTGAAATTTTCAAAAATTCGTTCTCATTACGTCATCGAAGCGCATTAAAATAATTTCGGGTTTTTAAATAAAATAATACAAGCAAATGAGAAATGAATAAATGCAGTTTGCAGTGTGGAAATTCAACTGCAAGTCAAGTTAGGTCATGTGAAGCTCAGTGTTGGAAGACAATGGCGAACTGAAGGAACGGTCTTTGTAATAATTTGAATTTAAAATCATTAAAAAGGGGATTATCGAAGTATTGAAGATCAATTCGAACAAAATTCAGGTAGAATAGAAAGAGAATATTGAAAATTTTCTAAAATAAACAAATTATCTAATTTTTGATAAATTTTCAAACATTGAAAAAAAATGAAAATCGGGTATTTTTTGGGGGGGGGGGGGGGTTACATTACAAAATGATACCGTAACTTTGATTTTGATCGTATTTTGAGCTTCCTAAACCAAATAAAATTACTTTTGAAGATTTCAAGTTTTTGGTCAAATTAAAAAAAAAAAATTCAGACGTTCTAAAACATTTTGAAAACATTTCCAATTGAATTGATTCAAAATTATAATAAGTATTAAATAATAACAAATTGATTTAAAGCATTTTGGAACCCCAGATGAAATTTTGAAATTTCTTTGAAACCTTCAAATGATCCCAAGCCGACTAAAATATTTAAACTGATTTTGAAATTTCAAATTGGAAGCTGTCACTCGCCATGACTTGGAAAAATAGGTAAATATAGTTTTCATACAATGGATGGATACTGAACCTCCTTTCAAATCTTCATTTTCGCTCCAAAAATTCCGAATTAGCCAAACTTCATCTATTAAATCTCAAATAACAATTTCATTCGTTAAATTTTTTCAAATTAAAAAATTTCTTCATATTTTCATCAACTTTGATTTTTAAAAATCATTTTTCAATTTCTTCTAATCATTGAGCTGGAAAAAATTTTTTAAAAAATGAAGTTGAAAATTTTTTCAAGATTATGCCATTTTTGAACGAGAAGAAATATTAAAAATATGAATTGAAAAATTTCAACAAATACCAAAATGTTTTTTAGTAGTAAAATTGTTCTCAAAATTCACTTTTTTCAAATTTTTTTCAACTTTGATTTTTTTAAAAAAAAAACTTTAAATTCATATTTTCAAAATGCTATTCCAATTCAAAAATTGCAATTCTTTCTCAAATTTTCCACAATTTTGTCAATATTTTTTTTTTTTAAAAATTTTCAATTTATATTTTTAAAATTTTCTTGTAACTAATCAATATGAAAGTGAAAAAAAATGGGGAATTTTTGAGAAAATTCAACTTTGAGATAATTTTACATTTGAAAAAAATTCAAAATTAAGAATTAAAGTAGGTACCCATTTAATTGAAAAAAAGGCAAGGATGATAAATTTGAACTCAGAAATTAGAATAAATTTGGACTTCAAAAAATATTGAGGAGTTTTCTAAAAAATAAAAAATTTCAAAGTTCGAAAGTCAGAAAAAATGGCGTAGGAAAAAATTTTCTCAACTCCATAAATCGAAAGAACAAAAAAAATTCGCTTGGAACAACCAATTCTTCCAAGTCAGGGAAAAGAAACAGCTCCCCATTCGAAATTTGGTACAAAAAATGACCATCGATCAATTCTCTTTCAATCCATTCTCCATTAAAATTCAATTCAATTCGATGATCTCAAATTCCAACACTTCGTCTGCAACTAAAAAAAAATCATTCATAATATTAAGCAAAAGCACACGTGCATCGGGATCAATGTGCTAGTCATATTTAAATCTTTCCAAAAATTCGGAACGTAAATAAAATCAAACAGTAAAATTATGGTAACTAGCACCTAAAAAAATTCTACATTAAAATTTTCAAATGAATTCCACTCGAAAACGTGTCATAATTTGAATCTCGTTTTTTTTCAGTAAATTTACTCGGGTAAAAAGGGGTCTCTTAAAACGGTCATTTTGGGAGCACAGGTAAATTTTTCGAAACAGTCGAAATCCGGTTCATTTCTGCACAGCGGTAATTACATCTTTCAACATATCGTGTAAATCGTCGAGTCCTTTATTATTACGCGTACCGGACGAACGTAAAAGTCTAGACTGCGTTTCCAATTTGGTGAGTAATTCTCTTAGATGGAACTTGGAATGAGGCGGCGCAGCCGAATCAACGTAACTCAAACAAGCCGAATGAAAAGATCCGACTTTATCGGACAGTAATAGCCAGCTAGCTGAATTCACCGGTTGCGACGATTTCATCGTAGCGATATTATTTTCGAGGACTTGCCAAATATCGAGCACATTGGCAAGAGCGCCGGGAGTAGCGTAGATCGCCTGTTTGGTCGCAGCTTTGGTCGTGGGCTTCACAGCTATGGTAGGTTTTTCATCGATAGGCCACACTTTTCGTTCTTTGGACGTCTCCGGTGGACTTTCACCTTCCCATAATTTCTTCAAGCTGTTGATGCTGCCGGTACTGCAACGTTTGTCCTCCTCTTCGTTGACGTTATCGCCGTTGGACGATTTGATTTCCTTGGCTACCTTCGAATTGTCAACTTTTTTCAGTCTTGATTTCACGTCGATCGGATCCTCAGTCGAGGATTTCTTCTGATCGATTTTCTTCAGCTGGACTTTGAACACGTTACCGGAATCGTTTTTCGTATCGGCCGAAGTCTGAATTTTTCGAAGATTTTGCTTAACGGAGGCCGACTCGTTTTCCGGACGATCTTTACTATCCGAGACTAATTTCAAATCCATCATTTCTTTCATAATCCCAGGTATGACGCTTTTGTACAGATTATGATTAATCGTACTCTTCTCCTCTGGTTCTTCTTTCTCTTCTTTAGTCATTTTGACTGCGGTGCTTTCACCGGTGGTATCTGCGGGCGGATCAGGAGGACTAGGCGGTAAACTGAGGGAATTCTGATCGGGCGGTGACGGAGGTGATGTACGAGTCTTGGCTGCTATCTTCTTGGCCGGTTCGGATTTCGCGCTATTGCACGAATCTGTCGATGGTTCGCGATGTCGTAAATTTACACCGAATCTGAAACTGGCCTCTTCGGTAGAAGGCTGCAGATTGGTGACGTCTTCGCATTCTAATTCTTCGGGCGGCGGAGGAGGTGGGAATTCCAAGTCGGCTAAACACGGAGGAGCTGCTCGGTTTCGCGACAAAGACGACGTGCCACTGGCGTGATTGTGCTGAAATCCGCCCGACGAATTGCTCCGCATCATGTTGCCCGGCTGGGCGCAAGATGTTTTCGATGCGGACGATGAAGTCAGATGGGACGTAGCTATGGTTGAGGGACTGGCTGGGTCGAGGTTTTCTTCTTCGCCGATACCGTTTTGACGGAGGGATTCAAGATAGGCGCCGATTCGAGCCCCCTTCGGTAGCGTGCCGTATCGATTTATGGCTTTTTTCACGTTCTGGACTTCTAGTGCGGCTACTTGTACTTGCTAAAGGCAAAAAAAAAACGAGAAAAATTAGTACCGAAATGTTAAGCGTACGAGTTTATTTTTTTTATTTTTTGATCCGGTATAGGAGAAATGAATTAATGGTCATTAAATAAATCTATCAAAATATTAAAATTAATTTCTGTGTATGATTTTTCAAGGGGAAGTAAGATGTAAGAAGGGGGGGGGGGAATACGTCATAAATCGAAAAACGTAAATATTTCACTGGGCAAGAAAAACCAGATGAATTAAAAAAAATCGCAAAATTAGGTATTCCAAATCAAAACATATTTTTCGATATTAAAACCTAAAAAAGGTTTTTGGACCAAACTTTCAATTTAAGAGAACTATTTTTTTCAAAAAATGAAAAAAAAAAAGGCAATTCATTTGATTCAATCAAATTTCGAGCTTTCTCCTTTTGAAAATGAAAATTTCGAATGGTCATGGAAGGAGGAGAGAGGAAAGAGGTTTTAAAAGACCAAAAATATCGAAGAATTATAAAATTTTTTGAAACAGTTAGTTTCCATTTTTACAGCCGAATAAATTTGGCAAAACGCAAAATGAATCTCAAATTACGAGGAAGGGAAAAAATATCAGAGAACCATCATCGAATTTTCAGAGAGCTTACTTTTAATTTGGACATCAATCAATTTACATACCCAAAAAAATCTTCAATGGTACGAAGAGGGGGGAACCAAAGGCCAGAACTTTCAAAAAAATCTACCATTAATTAAAAGATTGGTTCGTTCGGTACCTACTATTTTTTTTTATTTGATTTTTCCAACACAAATCCTACATAGCTACACCCCAGAAAAAAATTAATTTGATCAAAAATGAAAAAATTGGAGTTTTTACAAAAAAAAAGTACTTATCTACTTTTTCAAAAAATTGATATTTTGAAAGATCAAAAATTGATATTTTTGAAAGATCAAAAATTGATATTTTTGAAAGATCAAAAATTGATATTTTTGAAAGATCAAAAATTGATATTTTTGAAAGATCAAAAATTGATATTTTTGAAAGATCAAAAATTGATATTTTTGAAAGATTAAAAATTGATATTTTTGAAAGATCAAAAATATCATCAATTATCTAACTTGATTAGAATATTTCGGCATAAAATATAATTTTTCCTCACTTTCTAAACTCAAAACAACAAAATTTTCGAAGTCAAATCCAATTTTTCGGTCCAAAAAAAAAATATGCAATTTCATCCCCCATTCATTCCTTCTCTGTGACCTCTTTTTCCTATCCATTTGCCAAACATCGATCGGAGTAATTAGAAAACTTTTACAAAAATACATGCTCAGTCAAGGAAAAATTAGAAAACTTCCATTAAAAATCACAAAAATAGGTAAGTAGGTAAGTATAAATATTTGTTGAATTGGAAAATTTATTTTCATGAAATCTACAGTCAGAAATTCTCAATTTTCCATTTTCTGGATAATTTTTTATCTATTAGTAGTATTATTTCAACATCTTAGGAAACTGAGCAACTAATAATTTGTTCAAAAAATAGTTTGTTCTTTGAATAAAATCGATTGAGATTGGAAAACTCATGCTGATCACCTGAACCCTAACCCTGTCAAGGTCATTTTGAATTTGTAAAATTTCAAATCAGCATATGTGACCATGCCGGAAAGAAGGGACCTTGTGTAAAAAAAATCGATGTCTAATTTTTCACGTTTTTGATCCAAATGACTCTAAATCTGGACCAAACAAATGAAAATAAACATCGAGTTTTTTTCTACAAGATTCCTTTTTTACGGCAGGGTCACATACACAAAATATCATACATTTCGATACTCATAACTCGATTTTTGAACTATTTTTTTCTTTCCTCATTGTTTGTATTTGAAGTATGAAGAAGCCAAATAATTGTAAAAATAAAAAAAAGCTTCAAAATCGAGAAATTGAATTTCATGTGTTTTTTCTCTCAATTTATAAGTTTCTTTTTATCCTCAATTCTACAAAAATTCTTACAATTTTTCTGAATTTCCGCACTCAACTCAGAAGCCCAACAGAAGATTTCATCATGAGAAGAAAAATTCTTTCTTTTTTTTAGAATTTGTAAATATACTAAGCTGAAGAGAAGTAAAGAAGTGGGGGAAGAGAGGGGGGAAGAGAAGCCAAAAAATTCTGGCAAAAAAGACAATCGAAAACAGAAATTTCACAATTTTTTTCCCACTAAACAAATCAAATTGATGGCGATTTCGATTCATTTCACCGGATCATTTTCGAAGGGAAAAACTGCAACTTACTTTTTGCGAATTCGAGCCAGAAATCGGACTCTCTTTAACATTTGCATTGGTAACTTTATGTATTTTCTTAGCCTTATGTTGAGTAATATTTCGATTACTACTATTAGTATTGGAATGTTTAGTCCATTCTCCTGGACAAGAGTGCGGTCCGGAATCATCAGTATCTGGAGTCTGTTCCAAAATCTCGCTTTCGCTATCTCCTCTATTCGACTTAAAATAAGGATCCTTTCCGGTACCTTGAAACACACAACCAAACAAATAAATACATAAATTTTCAAACCTGTCGACCGATTAAAAATTCAATACCAACCGTTCAAATAAGATCCATCTTCGGGATTAATTTGATGACCGTGAAATAACATATTCGAATCGAATTCGTGACTACCACTATTAACGTTACCGGCTCCATTACCGTATTGAGAATCCCGAAACGAACTACACGAAGACAGCAAACTACCCAAACAAACAGGTAATTTCATACCTTAGATTTTCACTTCGCAGTTAGGGAAATAAAATTCGATAGGTACCTGGTACGTTTAGGAGGAGCAGGAGCGGTCTTCCCTTTTTTATTAATTGGTCTTCTTAATTGAACTCTATCAGGAACACTACTGAAAGTTGATAATCTAGCCGAGGAAGTATCTAAAACATAATTTTTTTTTAGTAAATATTACGACCATACTTTACCATCATTTTCCTTCAATTCCTCACCTTTACTATTACTAGAAGGAGTCGATGCATCATTATTCAACGTATTACTCTCCGATTTCGACTTCTTAAACGATTGAGAATTACCTTGGAGCTGTTTTTCTACTTCTACAATCCAAAAATAAAATACCAACCATGAACACCATAAAATTCCAAATAAAAATCAAACTAACAAAAAAAATTCATACCTTCTATAATACTCGACTCTTGAAACATATTTTCTAAGGAATTATGTATTTCTTGGAATGTAGGTCTTTCGTTCGGCACCCATTGCCAACACTGTCTCATTAGATCGTAAATTTTAGGCGGACATCCCGGTGGACATTCCATTCTAATGCAAAAATAACCACGATCAGTTGATACTCCGCGATGGAATATTTTAATCCGAGATGAAAACCATGGTACATACCTATAGCCTTTTTCTAACATGTGATAAACGTCGGTAAGATCAACACCCGGATAAGGAGACATACCGTAGGTGGCGATTTCCCATAATAATATACCAAACGCCCATACATCAGACTGAAACAAAACAAGCAATGATTATTCAATTCCAGCCACTTTTGTTTTTGTTGGATTTTGTCGAGCGGACTGCGTATAGTAATTACCTTAGTAGAAAATTTATTATACGCTAGACCTTCGGGAGCAGTCCATTTGATTGGAAATTTAGCGCCCGCATGAGCTGTGTACGTGTCATCTCGCATTAGCCTTGCTAAACCGAAGTCAGCTACTTTTACCAAATGATTATCGCCGACTAAGCAATTTCTCGCTGCTAAATCCCTGTAATTAGATAATTAGATTAAATAGGAGTATAAAATTCAAATTATTATTGTTATTTCGAATTTTACGTATTGCGAGAATTTTTGAATTTTTTTTTTTGCAGAAAATATTGCATTTTTTGGAGGATTATTCATTGAAAAAATACAGAAAATTTTCAACAAAAAAAAATACTGACTTTTATTACCAAAAAAATGACATTTTCATCAGCGAAAAAAGTTGAATTTTGTTTACCAGAAAACAATATTTTTTCAGGCAAAACATGCTTGAATGGGTTTTAATGAAGAGGCAAAACTTACCCATTTTTTTAAAAATGAAAGAATACCCAATTTTTTTTAGAAAAAAAACTCAATTATTTTTTTAGAAAAAAAAACAAACAAAAACTCAATTTTTGATAGGAAATAATACTTATTTTTTAAAGAAAAAAAACTCATTTTTTTTTAGAAAAAAACTAGATTTTCCAAGAAAAAAACTCGATTACTTTTAGAAAAAACTAGTTTTTTTTTTTCAAAAAAACCCTCAATTTTTATAGAAAAGAATACCTACTTTTTTTAAAGAAAAGAAACTTTTTTTTTTTTTAGAAAAGAATAGTTACTTATTTTTCAACATGGCATCTAATGGATTTCTTCCCTGAAAAATCACAACTTTGTCACTATTTTTTTTTTTTTTTTTACAAAATTTTAGAAACCTTCATCTCAAAGTCACAAGTCCAACTCAAAACTTGATTAAGAAAAATTTTAGACTCCATACTTCAGAAGAAAAAAAAAATGATGAAAAAAAACACTTTATTTCAAGGCAAAATCGTGAAAAAAATTTTAAAATTGAAATGAATCGTAAAAGAATGGGTGTTTAATTTAAACCACAAAAATGGCGCATAAAAATCAGGAGCTTCAAATTTAAAATTTTCAATTTTTCTCATAATTTTGTGTTTACGCCGCTCAAAAAAATGGGTGTTCAAATTGATATTTTTTTAAATTCCAAGAAAGTCGCTGAAAATCTTCCGGAGTGCCTAACTATAGATAGAGAATTGAATGGTTTTTTTTTTTCGGAAATTTATAGTTTGGAAAAATTTCAAATATAACGAATCAAGTACTTATCAAGGATAGGCGAAGCGAAGAAAAAATATTTTTGAAAAAAAAAGACCTTCAAAGGCTTAAATTTTATCATTTTCCCCACAACTTCAGTCATAAGAGATATTTATTGATATTTTAGCACTTTTTCATTTTTTTACTATTTTTTTTTTGGCAAAATTCACTATTTTTTTTTACTCGTGAGTAATTTCACTAACTAGACACTCTGTTCCAAGAGAAAAATTCTCATCTTTGAAAAAGCAAAACACCAACTCGATTTTTTTTAGGAAAAAATAGGCATAAATTTTTACAGAAAAAAAGTCATCAATTTTTTTTTAGAAAAAATGTTCTCTTTTTTTGTCAGAGATCGGAAGTCGAAAGACAAAGCTGAGGCTTTTACCTTGTGATAAAAATTATAAAGCTGCAGCTTTTGGCTAACCTTTGGCTAGCAAAATACGGTTTTTTCTGGCTTTTAGCTTTCAACTTTCGGGCTTTTATCATTTCGAATGTCAATGTAAATTTCAATTTTCCATCGTTTTTTGGATTTTATCTTAAGAAAATTGAATTTAGAGAAACGTGTTTGAAAGCCAAAAAAATACAGCTTTCGACTGGCTTTTGGCAGCTGAATTGTAAATCTGAGCTGGCTTTCAGCTTTTTAAACGCCTCAAAATGATCGACTTTTCAGCTTTCGGTCCCTGCGTTGCAAAAAAATACCCAATTTTGTTAGAAAAATACTTATTTTTTAATTTTTGAAAAGGAGAAAAGTTCATCTTTTAAAAAAAAAAAAAAATACTCAATCATTCAGAAAAAATGGGTATAATTTTTTTTTAGAAATAAATGGACATCAATTTCTTCAATTTGTCAGAAAAGAATACTCCATTTTGTTTCAAAAACGACTCATTTTTTACAGAAAAAAAACTCATTTCTTAACGAAAGAAGTTCATTTTTTTTAGAAAAAATGCTCAATTATTTGGAAAAAATGGGTAGACACTTCAATTTTTACAGAAAAAGAATTTAGAATCATTTAGGAAAAATCATCCAATTTTTCAGAGATCAAACAGGTACCCAATTGAGTTGGAAAAAATACCAATTGAAAAAAAAATCTTCAAGAACTCATTTTCTTCATGAAACCACAACAACAGAGAAATTCGACTAAAACATCCATCTCAGCATCCATTCTGATGCTCCCATCATTTAAAATTTCAGTATTTCCTTCTTGACTCGATTAAAATCCATATGACATTAAAAATAGTCCCAGTTCCCAACCTTGACTCAAATAATCTCCGACTAGATGGAACGATATGCATCCGTCACCAGTTAAAATGATAAAGATGCAAGGTCATAATAATTTCATCGGTTATCCGGCGATTAGTACGATTCAAAATAGACATTATCTTTATTTAATCAAAAAAAAACAATATTCCATTAAAAATCGCCGGCTTTGGAAATCGAAACGGAGATAATTTCCAATATGGCAAAATTCCATCAATTTCTGTAAGAGTGATTATGGCCCTGTCCGAGATTATTGGGAAATAATCTTGGGCTATGGTGTGGTGGCAACCCTGCGAGCAAATAGTGGTTGATCGACTCGCGATTCAATCTGCGATCGATCGAATCAGTCCTTTCGAAATCTCCTCGACAGCTAGGTCAGGCTCAGCACGGTTTTAAGGCTCAGGTCTCGCGCGTGTTTCACCAAGTAGGCTAAAGCAGTTTGTCGAAATTGCAATTAATTCGTAGTCGCCTCCGAATTTGCTATTTCTCTTCCTGCGTACCCCGAAACCCCCGCGCGGTCCACACGTTTAGCAAAATTCGATATCGCGAGTTAATTGTTCCGAATTAATACGCGGTAATTTAGACTAATCGTTCGCGATAATTACTCTGTATTTTTACGCCGCTTGTATTTTCTACTCGCGCCCAAATACAACATTATCGCGTACACCCGTTCAGAAACTTGTGTCCTTTATTTTACCCAAGCTGCGAGCCCGGCCTTCCGTCCGCGCAGCCCAGCCAGAAATATAGGTACACGATAATACGTCGCGCCAAATTCGGTTATTTACGCCGCTCATCTTGGTGCCGCCGTCGGTTCTCTCAGCGCCGCTCTGTGCTCGTCGTCAAAATCATCAGCCGAAGAGACACATCCGGACACATCGCTGGAACCGCCGCAGCCACCAATATCAACCGGCAACCCCGAATTTGGGCTCTGTACGCGACAGTAAAGAAGGGCCGGGGGCAGACCTACGGATCCACTGCCCGGAGCGTTCATTACCAAGCTCCCCGTGATCGTGCGAGATACGGCCGCGAGATATTCCCATCTTTACATATTGGCGCCCGAACCACGCGTGTCTTAATTTATGCCTGCAGATCGCAACTGCATAGGCCACTAAAAGCGGACAGCGGGGCCTTAATTGGCTACAACGGAACCCCCGAAATTCGCTGTGCGACCAGCCAAATTTCACCCTTTGGTATGTACGTAAATAGCCTGAAAAGAAAAATATTAACGTAAAATCATCAAACGTGAATACTTTTCATATTTTTCCATCTATTTCTAACGTAAAGATTAAAATTTTCGATTTAATATGTCATAAAATTCGAATTTCGATCTCTAAATTCGTAAAAAATCCAATTTTCGATCTCTAAATTCGATCATTTATTCAAAATTCATCTCATTCAGTCAAAAAGAAAATATATTTACGTCCTAAAAAATCGTAGATAAATTTTCGCCAATTTTGATATATTACATCTCAAAATTTAAATATTCAGAAAAATATCCATTTTCGAACAAAAAGATACTTTTTATTTTTTGGTTTAGCCCAACCTGATCAATTCTTTTTCCCTCTAAATCTGTAACAAAGCGCAAATGGTCAAGTAAAATTTCCCGATTCAGATTCAAGGCTGTACCATCTCATTAAAATTCAAATCCCTTTGAAATTCGATAACAAAAACGTTCCAAATCTTAAGTCCAGGTACAAGCTTACAAAGGCACCGCCTATCATTAATATTATTTTTAGAAAATCCGGTCCATTAAATATCAAAATTTGACATTTCGGCACACTTTCAATTCTTTATTTTAAATCTTATTCTTTAGAAAACAAAAATCAACTAGACATTCTGTCTACATTTCGGCACATTATCTCATCCGGCCTATTATTTTCAAAATTTTTAAAAATCGATTAATCAAATATAACCTGTCACAAAACGTTTGATTTCCGGACAAAACAAAACACCTTACGATCACATTTTGGTACGCAAAATATCACCCCATTATTTTCCAAAACGAGTAAACAATCAATAAATTTCCGACCAAGTCTTACATTTTCGAATCGTGGCAATCAAAACCAAAAAACCGTTTCGATACTACGCACTAAATTTCGCACTTTTGATCACATCTTAACCTACTTTCGTATCAATTCACAGCCTTATTAAAATTCTATTCTTTTGAAAACACAAAACCAACGGAAACAAGATACAAACGTTTTGACACTTTCCATTATTCTTTTCAAAAAATCTGTCAACTCAAAATCAATTAATTATCTAAATTCTCCAAAATCCTTTGTACTTTGTAAATCCAAAATATAACTTTTCGGACCATATAAAATCATCCCATTATTTTTAAATTCACGAATTTCCTACTTGACGGCTATTACCAAAGACCCCTATAATCCCTTTTGCGCGAAAAACGTAACGGCCAACGAATCATCCAAGGTCAATTACGAAAAAATCGTGTCGCTTTCTCTTTTAATAACGCCGCCGATTCTTACAAAAAATCACTGGCGTCTTCACCCCATTGAATTAAAAGGAAACGACACAAACGGTCGGCTGGAACCATTCAGCCAATTACTACCGGACCGAATTCCAACTCATCGCATCAAGGGAAACCGGACAACGACAACACCGATTCATTTCAAACACAAGCTTACGCACCTTGTGAATAAACCTCGAACACGTCATCTCAGAAGCAGCCAACGGACGCAAATAGGCAGCAACGGAAGCCTACCCAAGCTACCTACTTCATCACGTAAACTGCTAATCTGAAATTTTTTCTCAATTACAGCGCTGCAATTACTAGTAATTACAGCCTAGAAAACATTCCCCTGTCTAAATTCTCCTGTTTCTCCTTAATTTCCCCATCTCTCCTCCTAAATACCTTGAAATACTGCAACCAATAATTTTGAAAATTGCGACAGTACGTGGTACAACGACAACTGCAATTTTCAGCGATTTTGATACGCAGTACTTTCCTCGACCTCCCCACTGAGACGGCACGAGCTATACGGCAACTTCAGTGTACCATCCTCTTACCCCCCGCAAATATTTTCAATCCGCTGCGACAGTACGTGTAAAACGACGACTGCAGCTATCAATTCAATTTTTTATTTCAGCTTTTCGATCCCAGCTACAACAGCACGTGTACTCGGCGACCGTAGCTTCAAAATTTTCTTCTTTTCAAATTTCCGCGACCTAGAAAATCAAAATTTAAATTAAAACATACATCAAAATTTTCGAAATCGGTTCAAAAATAGGATAATACCTACCTAAAAAATATAGCACGTTCATACACGACTGCTACTTCAAAATTCTCTTCTTTTCAAAATCTCTTCGACCTAAAAAAATCAAAATTCGACTGGATAACAACCAAAATTAATCAAATATCTAAATCGCGAAATAAAAAACTGAAAATTCATAAATCCGCGACGCGTAAATCAAAAATGAATCCACCTGATTCACCCGTCACCCCGAGACACTCTACAAGAGCCTCAACTTCGATTTACAAAAGACCACCAATACCGCTCGCGGCAACCACGACTTCGAAAACGAAAAGGAACTTAAATTCAACTTTTGAAAAAGAGATGAATATTCCTAAAAATCCACCAATAGGATCGTTTGAAAATGCCCCACCTCCCTTCGAGGCAGGGATCCAAAATCTGAGTGCGGACGCCACCCCGCAAGTCTCTCCCATACTGGAAGACAATAATGCGTCGTGTGCAGATCCGACTCAAAACGATCTCTCTGTAATTACGAACCCGCTAGATAAGACTATCATACCCACCGAAAATGAACCTAGTGTTCAAAACTCGTTGACGAATTACGTACCTCAAGTGAACAGTGGCTTAGCTCCCTTCACCTATGAAAATCGTAATAATGGCGCCTTCCAGCTCCCTACTGTCAATGCACACCTCATTAACCCTATAACTAACCAACCTAACGAAACTCAAACTGAACATGTTGAATCTCAACCAACTGTAACTGAAACTCAACAAAATACTGAAACAAAAACTCAACCCATAACTGAAACTACGTCTGAACCCCCCCTTGAAGGAACTGACTTACTCCAAATAAGGGAGGCAATAAGGACGACCCAAAATACCCAAAAACATACGAAATTTACATAAACTCGAAAATGAACGACGTCAAGTAAAATTTGACGACATAAGAATAAAAAACGAGGTGGCAGAGAAGAAAGTCGAAGCTGTAATGGCACACGTGAACCATTTAGTACAATTTTCAAATGAGGCACGACCTGAATTAGACAAAATTCCCCAAATTGCGAACATTGTAAATAGACAAGCTGATAGACTCGAAGAAACGGCTGCTCACCTTTTGGAAAATCAAAACATAAATTCATTCAAAATTCACAATTTACAAACTCGAGTCTCTCATATCGAAAATTATGGTCCGGTCCCAAGCCAAAATTCGGACATGAAAAATTTACCCCTAACCATTCGAGCACTTACAGATGGTGGTATCGTATTTAATTGGGACAACCGCCATCACCCTTTCGATTTCATTGATAAATTTGAAAAATATTTAAGAAACATAAAAATGAATGGGTACGCCAAATGCCACCTATTTCGAGGCTGTATACAAATTCCCAACAAGAAAATTTGGCTAGAAACCCAAGACAAAATTGAGTGCTACGAAACCCAACGTGAAAATTTTATAAAAGAATTTTGGAATAAACAAGCCCAAAGGCAAACTCTTGAACATTTTAGACTAAAAACGGTAGTCCAGACCAACAGTGATATAGCCAACCTGTGTATAAAATGGCACGACACCTTAAACAAAATTTATCTTTTGACCACAGAAAAAGAGGTAATATCTGAAATGCTAGAAAAATTACCCTACGAAATTCATTGCAAATTTTCGATTTCGGAACAAACTAATTTATCTGAATTTATGCAAAAAATGCAAGAAATTGCATTCTCAATTGATGGGGATGAAACTAGACTCAAGTTTACAAAACCTAAACAATCTAGATACCCCCAGCAAACATCTACCGCAAAAAGGCCATATGAAACGAATATACGGCCTGGAAATAATGACAAAAATAAATTTCCTCAACAAAATCGTATCTATAGGATACCCAAGAAACAATATGAGGAAATGATGAAGAAAAAACAGAATGACAACTCGACTCCCAAAAACAATGAATACCCCAAATTTGACAAAAAACCCAAATCGACTTCGAACCCCGCACAACCTCCGCCACCCAAATCAGAGAATCCACCGGTCAATAAAATCGACGAGGAATTACACATCGCCGATACAAGCGACGACGAATACGTATTATACCAGGTAGACTCTGAATCAGCCTCCGAAGGGGAGGGGTCGGGAAACGAAGAAGACTAGGTGGTAATGGGCAACCCCCTAGTCCCGCTGCAAAGAAACCACCCCCTGATCTTCCGATACTCGATGAATACGAGCCCATAGGGGATGGATTCGCCCATTTTATCGGAACTATGAGAGCAAAAGACCGACTTAATCTACCCCCCTACCTAAAAGGACAAATTTCGATGTCAAATTTAATACAAGCCTTGACTGACGCAGAAGCTTACTAAAACAAAAGTACTACTTTGCATAGGTCAACGCGAACTAAATTACATGAAAATTCCCTACGAAGCAATTCATAAAATGCTTCTCAAAATTCTAAATCGCATTTTCGAAATGGGCGCAACGAACATCATTTTACTTTTCCCCCTCCTAAAACCACGCAAGCCTGATGACCGAAACGTCAGTTTGCGCAGATACATTCGATTCAGGCAAATATTTGCAAAATTCACTCAAGATAGACGCATCACATTCTGGCGACGCCCGGCAGAATTTTTCATAAAGCAAGAGGTATCGGAGACTTTTGCTGGAAAAACATTCCAAAGGCCCGCCGCAGATAAAAATCTGAATATGTTAGCGGACAAATCAAAATTCGTTTTCGCGGAAAAAATTCAAACATATTTTATGTCCATCAAAACATATCCTGACATTTTGAAAATTTTAAAAGAAGATTTTGACGACCTAAATAAAACAAATCAAGAAACTGACATCAAGGGCCCAGTAAAACAAATTTTCGATTCAAATTCAAAAGCTTTCGAAGAACTTATGAACCCCAACAATTTTTCGTTTAAGCCCGAAAAAATTTTACCCCATCCCAAATACGAAAAAATCAAGACATCTATAACAAAAATTCAGGAAAATCCTCAAAAATTCAACCCAAATCATGACAATTCTCCCACCCCGGACATAAAATCAAAATTTTCGGACTCAAATAAGAAAATGCAACCATATCAAAAAATTAAAGTTCCCTTAAATCACATTGAAAAAATCGACTCTGATCAAAATTTAGAAAAGGAACTCCAAAATGAAAATTTTGAAAAACTTACCTCTTCGGATAAAATCGCTCCTCCAATTTCGGACAAAACTGTCGATATCTCGGATTCCTCTGACTCTGAAACAGAAAAAGAAGAAAACCAAAAATTAAATACCATTGATGCAATTGACAACATAAATAAATTACAACACAAAATTGACCCTATGATAAAAAATCAAATAATTTCGGAAAAAACTGAAGATCCCACCTGTGCCATACCTTTATTGATCGAGACCAAAACATACGCGGCACAATTAGACACAGGTGCCCTCCCCAACGTCCTCTCTCATGGTACAATAGAATTATTGACTCGAAACTGCCCTGAATCGGTAAAATACATCCCTTTATCCCGACCTGTAAACTTGAAAGTCGCCGACTCACGAATTGTACGTACTATGACACATCTTGTACAAGTGACATTTCAATTCGGCGACATCGTAATGTCAATGCCTTTCTACGTAATCGACATAGCCTCCCCCCTCTTCATCATAGGCAGGCTATCTATGAAAATCCTAAAAATCGAAATGAATCAAGGCGAAAGCTACGCTCATTGTACGCCAAATGGGGCAGAATATCGCACCATTTTACCATTTTTAACAACAGATGAATACCAAGGCGTAGAAACATTTGCAATTGAGGTAGAAAAAGAGTTCGAGCATGAAAATGCCCAATTGTATTACACAAAGACTCATATCGCCAAATACACACAACTAGACGATGACGAAAAAGATAACGGCCCTGAATTATTTTGCAAAAAATTACGAGCTGATTTAATGGACGCCATACAAAAGGGATGGATCACCCAAAATGAAGCTGATGACGCCTACAATCAATTAATCTTATTTTCTGACTGCTTCAGTCGCTATCCTGGCAAATATACTGGCGACGAAGTACATTTCAAATTTATTGACGGAAACGGACATCGTGAAAAATGGAGAGGTGAAAAATACAAACCTTCTCGAAAATTAATGGTCCAAATTAAAAAAACCATCAAAATAATGCTGGCACTCAAAATCATACAACCTTCAAAATCTCCCTATATAAATACAACTGCTCCCGTTGTGAAAAAGAATGGTGAAATACGTTTGTGTCTAAACGCAGACGAACTGAATACCTGGCTGGAAAGACTCCTCACCGAGCCGCGTGAAATCGAAGGTATTATCCACGGCACAAATGCTAAGTGGTTTAGCACACTTGATTTCGTATGCGGATTCTGGCAACTGGTCTTAAGCGCCGAGTCAAGACAATACACTGCGTTTCAAATAGACGGTCAAGTCTATGAATTTCTCCGAATGCCCTATGGAATAAAAACGGCCTCGGCGGAATTCATAGAAATGATGAACAAAGTATTTCCCGACGACATCGAGGGCGTACAAACTTTTGTAGACGACCTACTTATCACGGCTGAAACATTCCAAGAAATGCTAGAAAGAATAAAGAAAGTACTTTTGAAAATTAGGGAAAATGGCCTAAAATTAAATCCCACAAAAACAAATTTATTCAAACAAGAAACTCAACATCTCGGCTATACTTTGGCAAAAATGAAATTGGAAAACAATCAGAAAAAATCCAAAAATTTGAGGCCTTCAAACAAAAATACACCAAAAAAGGAATTTTTAAGCTCTCGGAAATCAAACACATTCAGACCCTCACAGGCTTAACTGGCCTCTACAGACGATTTATTCCAAATTACCAACAAATTTTGGCACCTATTTATAAATTAACCGAAAACAACGTTCCCTTTGTATGGGGCCCAGAACAACAAGAGGCCTTTAGACAGCTCGAAGCAGAATACAAAAAGACTTTAAATTAACACCTCCGGATCCAAAATATGATGTATATTTGGACACCATGGTAACTGACGACGCAATGAACGGCGTATTATATCAGGTTATCAACGGCGCCGAAAATATACTCATGTTCACGAGTTACGCTTTTAGACCCCATCAAAAGAAATACACGATCGTAGATAAAGAAATGCAGGCACTAGTAACCACCATACGAAAATTATCTTTTTGGCTCCATGGACAAAAAATCCACATTCGATCAAATTTGAAACCAGTAGTCCATAAATTCGAGACCCTAATGCATACACACCGTAAGGCAGCAGGCTGGATCACCGAATTAAATGGCTACGACCTTACTTACGACCTAAAATCCAAAAAATCACTTTATAAAATTTCGGCTCCCGAATTAACCCTTTGTGCAATCGAGGCCCCCTTAGAGGCCCTAGTCCATCACATCGACTGCACCCAAATTCAACCCTACGCTGTCGAATTTTCGGAATGTTCAATAAAAGATTTATTTTACTATTTGGAAGAAATTCATACTTTTCAAAAAGAAGACCCTGCTTGCAAGAAAATCACAGAACTTTTGGAAAAAGACCCTCAAAACGTAAACAAAATCATAAAACGACAGCTTGCTTGTGGCAAAAAATACAAAATTGAACAAAACGATCGAAAACAAGATATCCTACTAAGAACCTATGAGGACGGCAGTGCAGTACCTGTATTGCCAAAGGACCTCTTTTATGACGTCGTAGATTATCTCCATGACGCGTATGGACATGTAGGTCCAGGTAAACTTGAATTAATTTTCAAACGCCTGTACTACTATCCAAATGCAATGAAATATATACGCGAAATTTCCAACGCTTGCATAATATGCAAGGTAAATAAAAACTACGCCATGAAAAAGGTCCTAGAATATGCCCAAATTGAAGCCTACTCCATCGGCGAAGTAATATCAGTCGACCTCTATGGCCCAATTACCAATCCCATAGACGAACCTAGAAATTTAATCGTAGCTAGGGACGTATTTACTGGACGATGCTGGATTGAGCCCCTTGAGGACCCTAACGATTATTACGTCACAAAAAAGATGAAATTTATCATCAAAGATATTCAAAAACACAACGTAAAAATCAGAAAAGTCATAAGTGACAACGGTTCAGTTTTTACATCAAAAGCTTGGGCTGCTCTTTTGGACTCCTTCGGCATAGTGAGGGGCCTTACCTCCAGTTTTAATCCCATGTCCAGCTTGGTCGAAAGAACGATGCGAATTATTGGTGATAAGCTGAGGATAAAGCTCAACACTTACCGAGATACTCAAAAAACTCATTGGGGATGGGACGAATTCGTTAGAGACATCCAAAACGAAATAAATAATACCCCCAATAAATATCAAATTAAGCCCAACGAAGCCTGGGGAATAACAGACAACATCTCAGAAAAATCCCCACCAAAGAAGCCCCCACCAACTTTCGATCTGAACTCAAAAAGCTTCAAGAGAATCAGGCTAAAAATGAACCAAATTGACGACCTCCGAAATTTTGTTATCCAAAAAACTTCCTCCGGATAAAATAATGACCGATGAAAATGGCTATGCAACCATCACCGCAGATGGAGCCTGCTCCAGAAACGGTGACACGGATGCAATAGCCGGAATCGGAATTTGTTTTCACCCAGAGAGTGAAGAAAATGTAAGTGAAAGAATTCAAATTCAAAATTACCCAATCTCAAACAATTTGGCCGAATTACAAGCTATTAAAGTAGCTATGCAAATAGCTCGCTTTAATGAGCTCAAAAAGTAAAAATTGCTTCCGATTCAAAATATGCAGTAAATGCAATAAATGTGTACAGTAAAAATTGGGAAACTAATGGATACAAAAATGCAAAAAAGAAACCTGTACACCATAAAGACCTTTTCGAAGAAATTATAAAAATGGGTACTGAATTTGAGTCCTTTCAATTATACCATGTGAAAGCTAGAAAGCTTGATCATGCGAACATAATTGCGGATAAATTAGCCAAAAAGGCCGTCTACACATGCGAATTAAAAAATCAAAAAATAGAAAAAATGACGCATAGAGAGGCCATAGAGGCTTATATCCGCGAACGACGCAGAATTCAAAGAATTCAAGACGAATATTCTTTCAATAAAACTCACGGCGACCCCACCCCCCTCAAGCCTGGCGACATGGTCATGGTCACAGAACACCAAAATCAAAGAAATATTGACCATTCATCAAAATTATTCCCCAAAAAACATGGACCCTTCATCATAAAACATCGCGTCACTCCAAACACCTATCTTGTTGCTCGACTTGAAGACATCGAAATGGAAGACCTCAAAAAGCATACTGTAAACATTCGACAACTCACCCTCTTTTTGACCAAAGAGCAAATTGATTTTTTGAATAATGACGCTACCCTTAAATCAAAACTACAACATAAAACTGTTAGAGAAAAAATCAAAGAATTTTTGGAAAAACGATTCGAAATTGAAAACGACCTTAACAAAAAAGAACTCGAAAAACAACGATTACAGTATCCGATGACGTCATTAAAAAGCAAGCGGCCGCACAACGAGCGGAACGGCTTGCAAAGCGGGCAAAAGAACAGGAAAATTTCCTACCTAACCCCCCTGACGAACGTTCAAAAAATAGGAAGAAATTCGACCAACTGCAACCGAAATTAAAAAAGACTAAAAAAACCGACGACCTCGCCAAACTAGAGGAGACAATAGACAAGGCCGCCGCCACCAATAAACGAAAGTCTGAGATTAAGGATAAAGCGAAAAAATACATTGAAAAACGTGACAAAAAGCCAGTTCTAGGAAACGACAATAACCTTCCCCGTCGTAAACGAGGAAGACCCAAAAAACTACCACTGGCTCTTGCAATGCTAAAATACATAAACAATGACGAGAAAGAATACATTGCGAGAGCCTACGAAACTGACTAGTTCGACTAAACGATCCTTTGAACACCATATCTAACTACAATAAACCTGTCAATATCCAAAATCTTCAATACAATAACCAAACCGAACTAGCGCCAGTCCCACCCCCCTTAGATAACCAACAAACGAAACCAGATCCATCCAAAATCACGAAAGCCAATGTGTTCTTTTGTAACTCCGTAAGAGCAAGTTCTCGACTTCTCCTTCTCGTAAAATCGCGCATTTGCAGCCATTTCAATTTCAGACCGTATTATTTTTTCGTTTTTACATCTTAATTACCTCCTCGATCTTGACAATTAACTACTACCGCGAATCAACTGACCGATCGTATGCTAATTTCATGTATATTCTTTCGATTTATTTGTCATCTCGTCAACATTCTCGCTAATATTTCAACAAATAACCACCATCTCACCGACCTCGCCAATTCCAATCTACTCGTTTCTATTTCGTCGACGTCGAATATATTGTAAGTACCACTCAGAAATACCTAGCTGATTTTTCGCGATTTTTCCCTTTATTTTTTTTTATCATTACTATTGCTTGAATAGTGCAACCGGCTTGATGGACAAAAACCATCCTAAAATAACCATAAAAATAAAAACTTTTTGGCTACTTAAATTTTTAAACTCTTTGGCAAGTGACAAAACTATTTCGGAAAACATATGCAAACCATGCAGAATAAAAATTCCGCGTCTTATTACGACAGAAAAACCACCGTCGCGCAAGCAGAAAACAAGAAGTGCTCGATGCAACAGTACGTGTAAACGACAACCGCATTGAGCAATTCTACATTTTCACGCGACGTCAAAATTTTTAGAAAAATTTGTAAACATAATTGTGAAATCAGATACTGTAACAGAATGCGTGTACACGACGACCTCAGTAAATGGCTGCACAATTACAAAAAAATGAATTTCAAATTCCAAAATATCAAAATTCAACACTTTCAAATCTGAAAAATATACAAAAACTCAATAAATTTTCTCTTGACCACGACGATGCGTGTACAACGACGACGGTGAACACGAGAAAATAAGACAAAAACGAGCCGACGACATCATTCAAGCAATATGCCAAAAAACCTCCCATGCTTACAATAAAATCAATTCATAGGCGGTAATAAACGGCAACCGCACATATCCGATCAAAATGAAAATTTATCACACGAAATTCAAAAAATAGAAAGAGAAAAGAAGAAAAACCACCTTCATAAAAATAAAAAAATCAAACATTCGAACCATTATCAAAAAATCAACAATCACACTCAAAACTCGTCACACTTCGATAATTCGACAACATCTAAAATCAAAATTTTTTGGCAAAAAATTCGAAATTCCATTATTCAAAATTTTCTCCCTCACTTTCTAAAATTAATTCGATGAAGTACCACGATCACTCGAAATCAACCGTGATCAGACAAAATTATTCAAAAAATTCGGACAAGTTTAAACATCACATAAATCAATGAATATTGACTCCGACCAAACCACACATTTACCCCCTATGAATTGCATAAAATAACACGACGCTATAATCAGAAATCTGATTGCTACATGGAAATTATCACCAACCGGCAGAAAATAATTCCACGCACCAATCAGACGCACCATTCTTAACCCTTTAACCCCTGGGACCGCACAAATGCTCATTGCCAATTCATAAATTGCTAATACACGCCGTAAAAAATCCATACTCGAACACTCAGCGCACACTGACACTTTCCAACACAGACGAAAATCCAACAACTCAAGAAAATACATGAAAATCAAAAATAGATTTGGAATAAATACACGGTCGAAATTATTACCCACATATACATTCGTTCAAACCTGACGTCAAGATAAAAACCAATACGACGCCATCAAAATTCAAAATCTTCAGATATCTCTTGAATCCAAAAATAAACCATTTATCAGAAAAGAAATCGAAACCGACGACTTGGAAAATACCACCCGCTGAGTGTAACGAGAATAATCTGCACACAACTCCAACGCTACGTACCACTCCTCCCCGCTCACTCCTTAAAACGTTCATACGTAACCGGTGAATTGAATAAAGCGATGTACAAAAATAAAACCTGATAAAAACCATATAGAAATACACGCGTCGCCATATCCAAAATTTTTCTATTTCAAATTCACTCTCTGTCTTGATTTTATTCTCTCTCTCCTCTTTCATTTCATCTTCTCTCTCTCTCCCTTTCTCTTTCTTTTCATTTCTTTTCTTCGACGTCCCGTCGTCTCTACCGTTTCATTTAATTCACAACGTCCCCCCCTACCGCAACCATTTCCACCTCTAGCAACGACTACGCTAAACACGTCGCATCTACCCCAATTCACCGGCCACGCGAACGACCTTCACAAAAATGCACCGCCTGACCGATTAACCCACTACGCTTCATTATCAATGAAACGCCGCAACCATTCAAAAAACGCTCTATCTTATCTAAACCGATGCGACAGTTCTAAGAATACCAACGACCGTCTAACCGCTCTATTTTACTTTCGCTCTTTTCTCTTTCATTCATCCAAACACCCTCGTGCATTGACCTATCTTTCGTTAATTTAAAAAATACGTATCTAAATTTGCATTTCACGACCTATAAATTATTAAAAATACACTGCGTATGATAAAATCACATCATTTTTCGATCTCAAAAAATAATACGCCACTTTAACCAATAAAATACAAATACTTTCTCCCTTTCGATCTCAAAATAATTTCAAAATACTATCTTTTCGATTTCAAAAATAAATCAATGCTGCAAAAACTTCAAAATATCCATAAAAAATTATGACTTCGATCATCAAAATTAAAAAATACAACATACGCTACAATCTCGATCACAAAAAACAATCCCCTTTCCAAAAATTAATTAATATCTCTAAAATTCAAATTCCAACCACAAAATTCTAGCGAAGTACAAATGGGGCAGAATTTCAACAAAAATTCAGAAACCCCTCCCCTTTTCTTTTCTTCAAAATCAAAATACGACATACAAAAACCTCTACCATTCAAAATGCTATTTCTAAAAAATTCTCACGACCTATTAAAAATCAAAAAATTTTTTCACCACTTTTCTCAAAATTGACAGCCACAGCATATGGGGCAGGATAATCAAAATTTTACCACATTAGCACCACTTTCGACCTGTCGGCGATCCCTTTCGGCCGTTCCGAGGGTCAGCAGACCGCAAAATTTACCCAAAAAAAAAAAAAAAAAAAAAAAAAAAACTAAATAGCCGCACCGGAATACCCGGATCAAAATTTATTATCATAAAAATCAAAATTTCACTAATCTTACTCAAAAATCGACAGCTACTGCACATGGGGCAGGAGTATCAAAATTTCATCAAGCCAATACCACTTTCGACCCGTCGGCGACCCCTTTCGGCCATTCCGAGGGTCAGTAGACCGCAAAATTTAACCAAAAACCCTGCATAAGCCGCACCGGAATATCCGGATCAAAATTTACTACCATAAAAACTCTTTTTTTTTCCTTTCTTTCAAAAAATCGATATCCCACGACATATGGGGCAGAAATTTTTCACTCAACCAAATACTTCGTGGCACATATGGGGCAGGGACTAAAAAAATTCCAGTCAAAATTCCAAAATTTTCAACAAATAAAACCTTCCTACGACCTCTAAATTTGAAAGTGATCACTTTCCATGTCTATAAGGCAAAAACGAATAAAAACACTTACCATATTCATATCAGGATCCAAATAAGAAAAATTCCATATCCTTTCTGGCACAAATTCTCCTTACTAACAATACATAGGCCGCATCAACTAACCAATAATCTGCTTCCATGTCTGTAACAAAAAATTTAACACACTCTTATAAATTTTTAACAAAAATTAACATATTTTGGCCATAAATAACATCCTAAAGTATATAAATATTTGGTAATTGCCATTTTTCTAACCCCTTTCTTTTTTTTCTCTCCCCGTTCAAACAAATAGCAATATGTCTGACAAAGACTACGTTCCATCGGATAGTGAATACGAGACATACTCGGAACATACCTGCACTAACCCGAATACCCCGATCACAATCCCGTCAGATGATGAAGACTCAATCGAAAACAACCAACCGACGTCGCCTATAATAATTTCGGACCATGAACAGACACCTCCACCCGAAAGACGGCAAACAAGAGCTAGCGGGCGTCCCAGGGGTAGACCCCCCGGTCCCCCGAAAGCATTTCCCACCCTGTGCAAGTGTCGGACAAAATGTGAATGTCCAAAATTCCCATCGCACTATTCAGGGTGGGAATGCAAGTTTAATAACAAACGACGTCCTAAAAACTCTCCTGTTTCAAAACAGATTATGGCAGATACGAAGAACATAATATGCTCCGGCTGCCGCAGCCTGCTTGGAATCGCGTCTCCTTATGCTACCAACGAAGTTCCGGCCAAGGGGCCATACACCGCAACGAAGTGTGGACATTTGTTCCACACGGAATGCATCATGTTGGCCCCACACATTGCCGATGGTCACGTGCAATGCACGTACGCGGGCTGCGGCAGGCCAGTGCGCATCGAAGAGCTCCTCCCGCTGCGGCCAATAGTAGTCGATCAACACCTCCAGCTGACCGCCCGGCAAGCTAACGAGACCATTAGCGCAATGGAGGCGCAGCGCCGGGCGGAAATAAAAGTTTATCATCTAAACAACAAAGTAAAAGCGCTGGAGATGGAGCTCCAAAACCTCCGGACCCAGCGCTACGACGATCTCGACGATATAATCGTGGAACCGTTGGATCAGAGGCTGCAGCGGGAAGGAATCGACTTCCTGCCGGACCCGGAGCCAATGGACCATCAAAATGAACCTCAACCGGGACCTTCACATCGGATCACGCCGCCGCCTCCGCCGCCGCCTCAGGAAAATCCACCGGTGTGTAATTTATTCACTATAAATTTGAACCCGGTGGATTTCCTAATAAACCAAACACTGGAATCCGAGGAAGGTGCTATGGCCGAGAACAGTGAAGATGCGGGGGCGGAAATACCCCCTGCCCAGGATCCACCCCAGGCCATGGCACCAACCAACGGCGAAGCGATAATCTACGGAGACTTCCAGTTTACCCGTCTCCACCCCCTCGCCTTCACGGTGAGGGAGCTTCGACCTCCAAGATTCCCAGCGACGCCGTACGCCATCTTTAGAGGGGACTTTTGGATTTGTGGAGACGGGTACCCGAGGCTGGCGGCGCGGATAGCTACAGAAAAGAAATCGTACCGAAATCGACTAGTTCCAGGGATCTTTCACCCACCACAACTAACTTTTGTGGACTTCCTATCGAAAATCGAAACGATGCAACGTACCCCCCGACAGGTCATGTTGTCCTGCTCGGGGGACATCCATCAGGCTTGGAATCTCCAATGGGTCATCGGGAAATACAAGCAAGTGGCCGAGACCCTGCGAGATAAAGGAACCCAGCTGCTGGTCATGTTTCCCCCCATCCCAATGGATCCAATCGAGGGGGAACATGAACCAATTTGCAACATCTTCAACCGGGAAGTGTTGATCGACCCCGGGGTTCGAGGCCTCGAGGTCCAGATCGCCTTCCCGGTTTACGCAGAAAACCTGGGGGCCAGGAAACAAATAGCTGGCGAGATCACTCACACCATAAAATCATCGTTTCCACTACTCGCCTTCTTGGATTTAATCATCGCCCACAAGTAAGATTAATCTACTCTCAATTTAATTAAATATTAAGTCCTGGTATCACACCCACACAAATTGGTACGTATTACAAGATCAAAGAACCAAAAACCACTTTCTACCATAACCTCATGGCTTGAAAACTAGCAAACTTCAAGATAAATATAAAAATAAAAATCGTAAAAACTTAAAAAATCAAAAAAAAATACTTGCAACAGTGAGCGTGAACCATAAAACCAAAATCAAAAAAAAAAAATCGAAAAATAAAAAATTGTCAAAAAATATATCAGTAACAGAGTGTGTGATTCAAAAATAAAGAAATTTGCGAATTTTCAGTCGACCAAAACAATAGCCATACCCAAACCCAAAAACGATACTCTTTCGAAATTTCGACGACCTCAAAAAATTCAAAAAAAAAAAATACAAAAAAAAAAAAAGAAGAGAGAATCGAAAAATCTGGAATGACAAGACATAAAATATTCTATTATATACAATATTAATTTTACCTGCTAACCTGTTCACAGTCCACCACGCCAATAATTTAATCGTCGAGATACGTTTGATGTTTTCTCCGCTGCCAAAAATGGAACTCGATACCGCCCGGCGACACCTGAAAGCATCAAAACATCGTTAATATTATCATCATTCTCGTCGATACCTACCAAGACTGTCATACTTACCGATTATGTAAAACTCTTCCCGATCTGTGATACCTATATTTGTAAATAATGTGCATTTTTATATTTTGATACTGTATATTTTTTGTATCGACCCCTGTACATATGTCAATTATTTCAAAATTCCCCAAAATATTTTGTCTTTTTAAATTTTTACGTCGCAGGAAGAGAACACCTATGATTAAAAAACCCAAAATCCCATTTTTTTGTTATTTTTCATACCCAAAATTTCTCATCTGAAAAATTACCCACCCTGTTTACTCTTATTTACCGACAAAAAACATAGAATTTTATTTTCAAAACCCAACCCAAAACCAAATAGCAAATCAGACTCAGTAAAAATTTTAAAAAACTACCCCTCCAAATGTCAAAACAATAATTCACCATGTTTAAACCAATCATCACAAACCAATTACCCCAATATTTTATGTTCTTATTTATTTTTATGCTTATTTCTTGTCATTATTTTTACCCATGCATGTTTATATTTAAGTATGAATCTCATTGTCTGCGTTTTCCACGACGTCCACAAAAAAATTTACCACCTAGACATCAGTCTACTCGGACACATAAACGCATCACAAAAATACTGCGCTGATAACGGGTCAACCTGCCTACGAAAATAACCTAAGCGCATCGCACACTTTAATGTGCAATTATTTTATTTTTCTCATTATCATTTGTTATATCATAAGATTTTCATTTTTCTTTTTCATTTCTTTTCTCTTGTCAATGTGTAAAATATTTCTATAAATTTAAGCCAGACCGCATCAATCCCCCCATTGTCTTTATAATGTCCCTTTTGTAATTTGCAAATTCGGATGCGACTCGTAACTGCCTATTAACGCGCCGCACAAAAAAGGCATTTTTGCAAGGCAAGAGCCTGACCGAAAATTGTCAAAATTAATTTCAACGCATTTCGAAATAACAAAAAGGACAACCACTATAAAAATGAAAAAGATGACTTAAAACAAATCTACGACATCAAAATCCTAATTTTTCGCATCCACAGCTGCGTCTGTGTTCAAAATTTAATCAAAAAGCTCATTTCTTTCGGTTCAGCAAAATTTTAAAATTCAGATTAAAACTTCAAAATTTAGATCAAATCTCAAATTAAACAGTCATCTAGAGCTCGCAGTGCTTTCGATCACTGTCAATAATTCAAAATTAAAGCCAGACCTACTTCGAATACAACTTAACACTGGTACTTTCAGGTTACCACCACCCATAGCCAAGTTCGATGGGGCAGGGACCATGATACACTCTAAGAACTGAAAGTTTGACCTCGAATTTGGGGTTCGAACTCGACTCTGGGGTGTGAGCTACCCCCTCCCCCTCATCAAGTCCGATGGGGCATATGTAAGAGTGATTATGGCCCTGTCCGAGATTATTGGGAAATAATCTTGGGCTATGGTGTGGTGGCAACCCTGCGAGCAAATAGTGGTTGATCGACTCGCGATTCAATCTGCGATCGATCGAATCAGTCCTTTCGAAATCTCCTCGACAGCTAGGTCAGGCTCAGCACGGTTTTAAGGCTCAGGTCTCGCGCGTGTTTCACCAAGTAGGCTAAAGCAGTTTGTTGAAATTGCAATTAATTCGCAGTCGCCTCCGAATTTGTAATTTCTCTTCCTGCGTACCCCGAAACCCCCGCGCGGTCCACACGTTTAGCAAAATTCGATATCGCGAGTTAATTGTTCCGAATTAATACGCGGTAATTTAGACTAATCGTTCGCGATAATTACTTTGTATTTTTACGCCGCTTGTACTCCTACTCGCGCCCAAATACAACATTATCGCGTACACCCGTTCAGAAACTTGTGTCCTTTATTTTACCCAAGCTGCGAGCCCGGCCTTCCGTCCGCGCAGCCCAGCCAGAAATATAGGTACACGATAATACGTCGCGCCAAATTCGGTTATTTACGCCGCTCATCTTGGTGCCGCCGTCGGTTCTCTCAGCGCCGCTCTGTGCTCGTCGTCAAAATCATCAGCCGAAGAGACACATCCGGACACATCGCTGGAACCGCCGCAGCCACCAATATCAACCGGCAACCCCGAATTTGGGCTCTGTACGCGACAGTAAAGAAGGGCCGGGGGCAGACCTACGGATCCACTGCCCGGAGCGTTCATTACCAAGCTCCCCGTGATCGTGCGAGATACGGCCGCGAGATATTCCCATCTTTACATTTCCACACGTCGAATGATGATAAAATAACGGAGAATCGTTTCCAATAAGTACTTAAAATTATCTACACTTACGAATAAATTGTACGGTACGGAGTGTTTTTTTCAGAAATATACCAGAATTACATACCTATGAATAAACGATCGACTTTCTAAATAACTCATTCCGCTGGCGATTTGAGTTGCGATGTACATTAAAACAACGGCGTTTATGTGATCTTTATTCGCATGCCTTAAATAATCTAGTAAATTTCCTTTATTCATAAACTCGGTAATTATGTAAAATGGAGGTTCTCTGGTGCAAACCCCTACAAAATAAGAAAAAAATTAAAAATTAGAATTATTTCAAGCTCGATAAAAAATCAATTTAAAAAAAAATAATTACCCAATAATTGGACTAGATTTGGGTGTTTCATCTCCTTCATAATGGCAGCTTCTTCCAGAAAATCTTTCAATGCCATAGTATCTTCCTACAAACAAAAATCAATCGAATAAAAATTTCGCTCATTTAATCCTTTCTCTAAATCGAGTGAAAGGAGTAGAAAAAAAACCTCCAATCAAACGGTACAACTCCATTCAAATAGTTCGGGAACAATAAAAAATACGAGTTCGATGCTCACGCATTATACCGCCGACCAAAACATATGTAAACAATGCAGAGTTCAATCTACATACCCTCAGGTCTGCATTCTTTTTATTCACCATGGTTTCGGCTTGCTTTGAGAGCACCGATTTTATTAGAACGTACTGCCAATAAAATATGCCCTCTTATAAGTCATACAGCGAATACCTAAGTATATTTTTCACGAGGCGAAACGAATGAATTTGGAAATTTGGATAATTTACCAGAGAAGATTTAGATACAGAGAGATTGAAATATTTCTAGCTACGTTTGATAAAAAAATGGAATACATTGATGTATAAGTTAGTCACAAAAATTATCTTTAATAATATCGTGCAATTTTTTCTCAGAAATGATAAAACGTTGGAGAATAATTAATCTAAAATACTCGATTACGATAAAAATATAATTTGAAATTATTTTTACGAGAAAAAAAAATACAAATCCACCTGAAAAACATAACTATCTCGATCAATTCAAAAAATTGCATACCTTTAATGTTTTTACAGCAACTGTTCTGTTATATCGTTTCCAAACAGCTTCATACACATCACCATACTGGCCACCTCCCAGTTTATGCCTCATAACAATATCTGTTCTGTTAATTTCCCATTCGTCTGGTTCTGCAAAATTCAACGAGAAAAAATTAAACACATTTCATCTAAACTAGGACGCTTAATTAAAACATCACGTTTTTATTCCCAACTTTAGATATTTTTTACAACCTATCGATAGGTATCCAAAAATAGTAACGAAACAAAAAATCAACTCGAACGTGCCAAAGCATTTCTGTAGAAAGATTTCTCTAATGGAATAAATTCGTCCAATTTACAGACACTCGTAATTTTTTCTTCGAAATTAAATTATAATTCGACTCGTTTAGCCTGACGACGAATACTCCGACGAAACCCGAGCATTAAAACGAAATTACGAAATGGCAAGGGTAAATTAGACGAAAAAAGCCTCTTTTCGAATAAGTAATTCGATGAGTCGTGGATTTGGATTCAAATCTTTCCAATTAACTTCTTCATACCTGGCGTTAAAAAGTTCCCTAATAGAGAATACGTGTGCTATTTCGTGTACCTTTATTCGCAGTTTCGTATATCGCTTTATACCCTAGTTTTTCTAAATAAAAGGCAAGGTTTTTGAAAAATTTAACCGGAAACTTAAAGTTTAAAGTTTATGATGACCTAGATAGGTTTTCAGTAACTCCTAATAAGACCTTTGCTTCAAATTTCAAAATATTCTATCCTCTACGTTCTTTAGAATTACAGGGAATTATTAAAATCAATTTTCAATTTTTCATCTAGTTTTTTCAGCAAACAAGACATGATGTGGTCCGGAAGAGGGTGAGATTGATTTAAAAACCCAATTTTAATGTTTTTCACTAAAAAAATCTATTCGAAATCAAGGTAAATGATCACATTTACATTTATAAAGTCAATTCAACTAAAAACTTCACAAATAAGACATAAAAAATATTCAAAATTGTAAAAATAAAATCGAAAATTTCAATTGTAAAATTTTTTTTCCAATTCATCCAGGAATACAGAATTATTTTGAAAATTTTCAGCTTTTTGAAAAAATTCGGAAGAGAGCACAGGTAATCTGACAAAATCAGTATTACTATATTTTCATTTGTACGAAATTTTTCTCAGAGAAATCCTCAAATTTTCCGACTTAGATACGCTATAAATTTACTATAAAAAAGTGATTTTTTTCCTTTTTAATTCCGGCTCAAACTAAATTTAGTCAACCATTAAAAATGCAACTATGATAAACAGACAAGAAATACAAGCTGTTCCTTCTGCCCTCTTCATTCAGTACAACTCGAAAAAAATTAATTGAAAGTAAATTGATGAAGAATATCACGGAACAGAAATTACATAATTGAGAAAATCACTGAAAATAATAACGAGAGGAAATCGAGGGGAAAATATCACTGAAAAAATATTAGTGAAACGTTCACAGGAAGGAAACCTTTAGAAATATTACAGATGAAAAATCAGCCAAAAAAACCATTGAAATGATCTTATCGTAAAAAAAAATCACTGGGAGAAAAATCGTGAAAAATAACTGAAATAAAATTAATGCAAAATTCACAAACAGGAATAGAAATAAATGAAAAATTTCTGAAACGAACCCAAAAAATGGATGGAAGAAGGAAGAATTACTATACCTAAGAAATTTAGGGAAAAACTATATATAAAAAAAAAAAAAAAAATGAACAAACATTTAAACGATTCAACAAAAGAACATCACTGAATAAAGGCAATCGGTGAAAAAATAACGAAAAGGAAATTGGAGGAAATAACACAGAAAAGAACTTGGTAAAAAAATATCACTAAAAAATCATCAAAAGTAAATCAGTGAAAATTTTTTGAAAGAAAATCAGTGAAACTCACTGAAAATCTCTGAAAGAAAAACGGTGAAAATATCCAAAAGAAAATCAGTGAAACCGCAAACAGAAAATCGGTGAAAACGCGGAAGAAAATAAGTAAAAATCCGTGAAAACACTAAAAGAACTTCAGTGAAAATACTAAAAGAAATTTAGTGATATCACCGAAAGAAATTCACTGAAACCGTAAAGAAGAAAATCAGTGAAATTGCTGAAAAAATTTAGTGAATAATTGCTGAATAATTATTGAATGAAAATCAGTGAAAACCGCAAACAGAAAATAGGTGAGAACGTTGAGAGAAAAAAAATCACCAAAAAATTAGTGAAAACACTAAATGAAATTCAGGGAAATCACTAAAAAAAATTCACTGAAAAATTACTGAAAGAAAATTCATGAAAACGTAAGGAAGAAAATCAGTGAAAATCGCTAACAGAAAATAGGTGAGAACGTTGAGAGAAAATAAGTGAAAATCTCCAAAAAATTGGTGAAAACACTAAAAGAAATTCACTGAAAAATTACTGAAAGAAAATTCATAAAAACGTAAAGAAGAAAATCAGTGAAACCACTAAAAATCGCAAGCCGAAAATCAGCAAGAACGGTGAAAGAAAATAAGTGAAAATTGCCAAAAGAAAATCAATGAACTACTGAAAAAAAATCAGTGAAAACGCTGAAAGCCATTCAATGAAAAATTACTGAAAGAAAATTGGTGAAAACGTAATCAAGGAAATCAGTGAAATCACTGAAAAAAATTCCACGAAAAATTACAGAATGAAAATCAGTGAAAATCAGTGTAGCATTATTGAAAGACAATCACTAAAAAATTTTGAAAGATAATCGGTCAAAATCTAAAAAAAAAAAAAATGGTAAAAACGTAGGGGGGAATGAAAATCAGTGAAAATTGCTGAAAAAAAATTCAGTGAAAATTCAACAGAAATTCAGTGAAAAAATATTGAAAGAAATCAGTGAAAAATTAATGAAAAATTTCTTAAAGAAAATTAGGGAAAAATCACTAAAAGGAAATCAGTAAAGAAAATCACTGGAGGAAAATTTTTGAATTTTTTTTCGGAGGGAATCAGTCAGTGTATCATTAAAAATGAAAAGTAGCAGTAAAAATTTGAAAAAATGAATGACTCGATTAAATTCACTGGAAAATTGTCGATATTCTTTGAAAAATACTACATAAATATTTCCATAAAAAGCTGTAAATTTCACTGGGGTTTCAGTCCAATTTTTATAATAAGTATTCCTTTGATGCAATTCGACTTTTCATAGTCCATCACAATTTTTTTTCACTCTGATTCAGCACGAAAAACTACGTTGGTTTCTTCTATAGAGATATGAACAAAATATGTTTCTCCTTTGGCTTTGGCACGTCTTACCACGAAAATCGTAAAAAATTACGAATAAATAAAAAAAAATCAACGAATCTCCACGTAAAAAATAACCACAAAGAATTGAACCACGAAAAAATAATATTTCACATCTTCCAGACATTTTACCGATGATTTGATTCCTCTTGTCCAAAAAACAAAAGTTTACACGAAAAATTTGCTAGTTAGAGAATTTTTTTAAAAGCATTATTTACATAGATACGATACGAATAATATTTCAGGTTTTCAAGATTTTTTCACGACCTTCAGACTACAAGGAAGGGGTAATTTTCCTCTCCAGTTGTTTTTTTTTTTTCGCAATCACGAATATTGGTCAATTCGACAATTCAACACTCTACACAATGAGCCCGAACCAAACGACACAGACGAGTTGATACCAACTCGTACTTCATCCAAGGATGAAAAAATACACAATTACACATTATCTGCGAGTATTAATCAAAGCCTGGACTCCCTATTATTTAACCGTTTCGTATAGAATGAACTCATCGACCAAGAAAACAGAATAATTCATTAAAACGAATCCAATTCCAAGGATCCAAGTAGGTATACAGAAAAGTGGGCTTAAAAACACGTATCTCTATGTACACTACGTACGTCGTACATCTCCACGTGGGCGACGTTTAATACATTCGATTTCACGCAGCCAGACCATAGACATTAAAGAGCGAAGCCTCGACGTACATTTAGTTACATAAAACATCGAACGACAATTTATTCGATATTTTACACTTTCGTTGGTTTTTAAACCGTGATGTGGATGAGGTATGACCAAACGCCAGACGATAAAATATCCTTTCCTGAGATTCGGTAGTGTACGACGGAGAATGGAGCCGAGCATAGATTTTATAAACATCTCGAGTGTACCTTAGGATATGGTAACAAGATCACCGGATGATTGACGTGTACCACAAACGCCTTGGTAATTTTAATCCGTCAACGAGTATACGTAATACGATAAAGAGGTTAGAAAAGACGAGAGAAAAAACCATACGTAAGTATACGTACCAGGACTCAAAGCGAAAACAGTGGGTTTATTGTGTTTCGGAGCAGGGTACAGTAACTGCGTAATCAAACCATCCGAGTGCATTGAGTGATGGTGAACTAATTCGGCTAACGTATTAAATCGACTTTCCGTTGTCACGTATACCTAACACAAACACAAACAAATACATCATTTTAATTAATCAAAAATACACGTCCAAATACCCACGTTACATGCTTATCTGGTATCTAGCCTAAGTGTAAAATTATCTACAAATGAAAAAAAACCTGCTAAATATCATTTTGAATGATACAGCTATGTATTATTCTCACACGACGGAGGTATTCACACGAGAAGTTTCTTTTTACATAACAGAATGTCCACATTTTATAAAAATTATTCCTAGATTCGCCAATTCTTAAGAATTTTTTCAATTAAATTTCGCACTGATTTCGTAACGTCAATTTTTTCGCATTGTAAATGAAATGACAATAAAACATATCCAATGGGAAGCACCTTATGGGATTTAGAAAGGATTGAAACCTTTCACAGAATCTAATGGCAAAATCTATCTTTACCCAGTATTAACCCTATATAGACCACCAGTGCCAAAAACGGCACTACAATGCATTTTTCTAAAAAAAAACCACCTGGTGCCAAAAACGGCACTAAATGTATTTCCTTAACATTGTAGTGCCGTTTTTGGCACCAGGTGGTTTTTTTTCTCAAAAAAGCATTGTAGTGCCGTTTTTGGCACCAGGTGGTTTTTTTTTGGTGGTCTACCTAGGGTTAAAACGCAGTTGGTGCATCATGAGAGTTGAAATAATTGGAAAAGTACAACACATCAAAATGACAATCAACGTAAGAACAATGGGTAGATACATAAATTTAAAAAAAAAATAAATCCAAGGTTAACCTTATCTTGTAATTGACGCAGATAAAGAGATTTGGTACAGATTTCGGATGTTTTTAAGAGTTTTGCTGAAATATGAGACTGGGGAGCAGGAAAGAGAAGGGAAATTTTTCCTTTATAATGGGTTTTCTGAAAAAAAAACCTTTCATGTACGCTCTAATTTGGTAAGCTTGATTTTTTAAAACTTGATAAAAAGAGATTCTTTATTTCTGCAACATTTTCATTCATAATTTTGGCAAATTTTCTAAAAGAATCAATTTTTAGAAAAATTTACGCAGGGTAATTTAGAAATTTGAAAAAAAAAATTCAAAATATTTACGATTTGGTAAATTTTATTTTTACACAGGAAATTCAATTGAATATATGTAATTTCACTATTTTTTTTTAAAGGAAACGCTTTTTTATCCTAAAAAGTGTAAAAAGTGAAACAGTTTCATTAATTTTAATTTTTTTGAAAATTATTCATCATTATGTACCAAAATCAGAGGAAAAAATCATTATCCATTTCCTGAATTCAATTTTCGCTACGTCAGTACGTCACATGGCAATTTTTTTCCTCATCTTTTTCTACGCCCTTCAGCCCTCCCTCTCCTCCCTCTGTTATGAGCTTAATATTTTCGTGTTTTAACAAATTTGAAAATTTTCAAATAAGTATTTTAAAAACTTGGTGAACGCCAGAAAATTTGATTAAATCCCTGATTTCACGTTTTTTTTTCCTAAAATACGAGTTAAAAAGTGAAAGAAATGCTCAATTTTTGGCGCAAGTTTAAAAAAAAAAATTTCTCTAATTTTTACGAAAATACCCATCAGAAATCAGAGAAAAAAGATACGAGCAATTTAGTCATGATGTACCTATTCTGGATCGGAAAAAAAATGAAAATTCGTGCTATTTTCATGTTTTGCATGTCATTTCAAAACAATTTTTCATTTTCCCAAATTTGCTCAAAAATCCCCCCTTGCGTACAATTATTTTAAAAAAGATTTCAAGCATTTTTACTCTGATGAGATATTGCTTGTTGGTTAAAAAATAATACGAAACACGCAAAGTAAAATAAAAACCTCACATGCCACATAAAATACTCCAAAACCAAAAGAAATTGATTATTAATTAGGGTATGGATGGGGAATTGGGGATGATGGGGCTAATTATCTGCCTCACAAAATATCCAAGACCAAAATATTTAATTGTACATTTGAAGATGGAAGCCTTTCCCGAGCCAAGCTGAGGAGAAAAAATTTTCATTACAAAATAAAGTTGAAAAAAATGATTTAAAAACAATTCTTCGAACTGAAAATTCAAGGGAAAATGTCAGAAATTCGTGCTTTTAGTCGAAAATGATCATAATTCATGCCATTTTCAGGTTTTCATGCCACTACATCGTCATTGATGTTATTTTCATGTTTTTCATAATTTTCATGCCCGGTAGACAGACACTATGATGAGGCATCTTTCTAAAGTAATATTTGAAGAAATTTTCAGACAAGCGTCGATTATTCAACTTAGTCTGCTATATTTCCCTCCATTTTGAGCTGATGTGAAAAATTTCAAAATTCTAAAATAATAAGATAATTTAATTTCCAAGGAAGTTTCAGTCGCAAAACAGTTTTCAACTGACTGCTTCTCTCATTTTTTATCAAGGAATAGAAGTCAGCCAAAATGTTGTCTCTATTGACTCCACGTGACTCCCGAAACGAAGAAAAAAAAATGACTCCTGACGGTTCAGAATTCACCTTGATTCCGGGGCTCCTTAAAGACCTCGATTCCTGGCTCTACCATGACTCCGGAGTTAATCTGTAACCTTGATTCGTGACTCTGGAGTCAATCTGTGACCTTGACTAGTGACTCTGGAGTCAAGCCGGAAACAGAGTCCATTGGAAGTCATTCTGACTTCGACTCTTGGGTCAACTCTTATTCTTGTTTAACATTGACTATTGACTCCGGAGTCACTTTCAGACCTCGACTTATAACTCCTTCATGACTCTGAAGTTAATCTATGACCTTCCTTCCCGATAACTTTGTAGTCAGTTTGACTCCTATTCCCTGAATTTTACTATTTTTCCTCCAATTTTCAATTCCTCTCTTACATAATTTTCAAATGCGCCTAGGCTTATCAACCCATCAAGCCAAAAAAAGATCTCAAAAAACGCAGGGCATAGGAGTGAGTCAGCAAAAAAGTTGACTTCTGACTCCGGCTTGACTCCGGAGCCAAGATAGAAAGTTGACTCCGGAGTAAATTTCAGACCTTGACTCCGGAATAAATTTTATACCTCGACTCCTGACCACGACTTGACTCCGGAGTTAATTTCAGACCTTGACTCCTGACTCCAGCTTGACTCCGGAATAAATTTTAGACCTTGACTCCTGACCACGACTTGACTCTGGAGTTAATTTCAGACCTTGACTCCTGACTCCAGCTTGACTCCGGAGTCAAGTTTAGACCTTGACTCCTGACTCCGACTTGATTCCGGAGTCAATTTCAGACTTTGACTCTTGACTCCGGAGTCAAAATAGAAAGTCGACTCCAGACTCCGAATTGACTCCGGAGTCAATTTCAGACCTTGACTCCTGACTCCGAAGTCAATTTTAGACCTTGACTCCTGACTCCGGAGTCAATTTTAGACCTTGACTCCTGACTCCGGAGTCAATTTCAGACCTCGACTCCTGACTCCGGAGTCAATTTCAGACTTTGGCTCCTGACGTCCTGACTCCGAATTGACTCCGGAGTCAGTGTTAGACTTTCACTCTTGACTCTAGCTTGACTCCGGAGTCAATTTCAGGCTTTGACTCTTGACTCCGACTTGATTCCGGAGTCAATTTCAGGCGTTGACTCCTGACTCCAAATTGACTCCGGAATCAATTTTAGACCTTGACTCCTGACTCCGACTTGATTCCGGAGTCAATTTGGAGTCAGTTTGACTCAGACTCCGGAGTCGACTCCTATGCCCTGAAAAAACGAAAAACGACGCAAACATCATACCGGTAGACTTAGGTCGCCTATCAAATAATAATCACAATTATTACAAATTTTCCAACCAATTTCTACGCCAAATCGACACGATCATCCTTCAAAACCGTCTTTCACATCTGAACCATAATTTTTAAAAATAAAATTTCAAGGCGAATACAAAAGAAGTTCGATAACCGTCGTCGGTGTTATTTTACCATATGGATTAGTACAAGGAGAGAGAGACTCCCATGCTCACCTAAAAACAGGTGACTAGACAATAAACATGTACCGACCGTGCACACCGATCTCGGAACCTCTTACCTCGCGCTCGCCGACATAACCTTCAAAATGAACTAGCCGCCTGAAACCCATCAAGTTTCGAATTCCGACAAAAATACCGTTTTTCTCAAACGAGTTCAAACTCGTTCGTAATACGTATTTTCAACGGTTCATCCCATCCAAGGTTGTTTCATCCTTTTAATCATAAGTAAATTCTCATAGACATACGAAGACCCACCAACTAAACCATTCGTTCATTTTCATTTCGATTCATTACTGAAAAATATTCAGCATTCGACAAGATATCCGGTATTTGCCACTTTTCACTTCTTTTCGTCGAAAAATCAACTTCTGATAAATATGTTGGTGAAGTTAGCTTGCAAGATGATCTTCGTCTTCGGATTGCAAGAAGCGAATTTACACGGTGCAAGTATAAGTCAAAATTCGTAAAAATGAGGTTATACGTTATTATCAGTGCTGCCAACTGACCACCACGACTTCTTATCACTCCATGACTTTTTAAAACATTTTCAATACACAGTGGAGGAGGGGGGTTTCTTACGTAAATATATGTATCTTTCGCTATTTAGGAATTTCTGCTGAGTCATGCCGACCGAGTGCCGCAAAAACAACACCGTCAAGTCATGGAGGACCCTTAACCTTACATTTTAAGATAAAATTCGGAATTTTTCTATGCATAGATTCGGAGATAGACATTTTCAAAGACAAACGTAAGCACTTTTCTACAATATTTCAATTTTGCTGACTCATCGCGATCGAGTGCCGCAATACCGACAACCGTCAACTCATAGAGGACCCTTGACCCTACATTTTAAGAAAAAATTCGGAATTTTTCTATGCATAGATTCGGAGATAGAAATTTTTGAAGTTTGAGGGCTTGAGTTCTTTTCCTGATAACTCTATTCATTCGATTTTTCATTTCTGCTGACTCATCGCGATCGAGTGCCGCAATACCAACACCGCCAAGTCATAGAGGACCCTTACCCTTACATTTTAAGAAAAAATTCGGAATTTTTCTATGCATAGATTCGGAGATAGAAATTTTCAAAGACGAATGTAAGCACTTTTCTACAATATTTCAATTTTGCTGACTAATCGCGATCGAGTGCCGCAATACCAACACTGTCAACTCATAGAGGACCCTTGACCCTACATTTTAAGAAAAAATTTGGAATTTTTCTATGCATAGATTACGAGTTAAACATTTTCAAAGATGAACTGAAGCACTTTTCTACAATATTTCAATTTTGCTGACTCATCGCGATCGAGTGCCGCAATACCGACACCGTCAACTCATAGAGGACCCTTGACCCTACATTTTAAGAAAAAATTTGGAATTTTTCTATGCATAGATTACGAGTTAAAAATTTTCAAAGATGAACTGAAGCACTTTTCTACAATATTTCAATTTTGCTGACTCATCGCGATCGAGTGCCGCAATACCAACACCGTCAACTCATAGAGGACCCTTAACCTTACATTTTAAGAAAAAATTCGGAATTTTTCTATGCATAGATTCGGAGATAGACATTTTCAAAGACAAACGTAAGCACTTTTCTACAATATTTCAATTTTGCTGACTCATCGCGATCGAGTTCCGCAATACCGACACCGTCAACTCATAGAGGTCCCTTGACCTTACATTTTAAGAAAAAATTCGGAATTTTTCTATGCATAGATTCGGAGATAGAAATTTTCGTAGTTTGAGAACTTGAGCTCTTTTCCTGATAACTCTATTCATTCGATTTTTCATTTCTGCTGACTCATCGCGATCGAGTGCCGCAATACCAAAACCGCCAAGTCATAGAGGACCCTTAACCTTACATTTTAAGAAAAAATTCGGAATTTTTCTATGCATAGATTCGGAGATAGAAATTTTCAAAGACGAATGTAAGCACTTTTTTCTACAATATTTCAATTTTGCTGACTAATCACGATCGAGTGCCGCAATACCAACACTGTCAACTCATAGAGGACCCTTGACCTTACATTTTAAGAAAAAATTCGGAATTTTTCTATGCATAGATTTGGAGATAGAAATTTTTGAAGTTTGAGGACTTGAGTTCTTTTCCTGATAACTCTATTCATTCGATTTTTCAATTTTGCTGACTAATCGCGATCGAGTGCCGCAATACCAACACTGTCAACTCATAGAGGACCCTTGACCCTACATTTTAAGAAAAAATTTGGAATTTTTCTATGCATAGATTACGAGTTAAACATTTTCAAAGATGAACTGAAGCACTTTTCTACAATATTTCAATTTTGCTGACTCATCGCGATCGAGTGCCGCAATACCGACACCGTCAACTCATAGAGGACCCTTGACCCTACATTTTAAGAAAAAATTTGGAATTTTTCTATGCATAGATTACGAGTTAAAAATTTTCAAAGATGAACTGAAGCACTTTTCTACAATATTTCAATTTTGCTGACTCATCGCGATCGAGTGCCGCAATACCAACACCGTCAACTCATAGAGGACCCTTAACCTTACATTTTAAGAAAAAATTCGGAATTTTTCTATGCATAGATTCGGAGATAGACATTTTCAAAGACAAACGTAAGCACTTTTCTACAATATTTCAATTTTGCTGACTCATCGCGATCGAGTTCCGCAATACCGACACCGTCAACTCATAGAGGTCCCTTGACCTTACATTTTAAGAAAAAATTCGGAATTTTTCTATGCATAGATTCGGAGATAGAAATTTTCGTAGTTTGAGAACTTGAGCTCTTTTCCTGATAACTCTATTCATTCGATTTTTCATTTCTGCTGACTCATCGCGATCGAGTGCCGCAATACCAAAACCGCCAAGTCATAGAGGACCCTTAACCTTACATTTTAAGAAAAAATTCGGAATTTTTCTATGCATAGATTCGGAGATAGAAATTTTCAAAGACGAATGTAAGCACTTTTTTCTACAATATTTCAATTTTGCTGACTAATCACGATCGAGTGCCGCAATACCAACACTGTCAACTCATAGAGGACCCTTGACCTTACATTTTAAGAAAAAATTCGGAATTTTTCTATGCATAGATTCGGAGATAGAAATTTTCAAAGACGAATGTAAGCACTTTTTTCTACAATATTTCAATTTTGCTGACTAATCACGATCGAGTGCCGCAATACCAACACTGTCAACTCATAGAGGACCCTTGACCTTACATTTTAAGAAAAAATTCGGAATTTTTCTATGCATAGATTCGGGGACAGAAATTTTGAAGTTTGAGGACTTGAGTTCTTTTCTTGATAACTCTATTCAATCGATTTTTCATTTCTGCTGACTAATCGCGATCGAGTGCCGCAATACCGACACTGTCAATTCATGGAGGACCCCCAACCCAACATTTTAAAAACAAATTCGGAATTTTTCTATGCATAGTTTAAGAGGAAAAAATTTTCAAAGGTTTGAGTATTTCCAAATGTGAGTGAATTCTGCTGACTCATGCTGAGGAAGTGCCACCGAATTGATAGTGCCACCTTGTAGGGGATGCTAAACCTTATCTTTAGACGACATTTTCAGAAATTTTCCGTGGATAGATTCCGAGAAGAAGAATTTGAAGATTTCAGTATGTCCAAATGTGAGTAAATCCTGCTGACTCATGCAGGTCGAGTGCCACCGAATTCATAGTGCCACTTTGTAGAGGACCGTAAACCTTACCTTTTAAGATAAATTTCAGAATTTTTCTATGCATAGGATCGTAGATGAAAATTTTCAAAGATGAAAGTAAGCATTTTTTTACAATTTTTCAATTCTGCTGACTCATTGCGATCGAGTGCCAAAATATCTTCGCCGTCACATCATAGAGGTCCCTCAACCTTACATTTTGATGAAATTTTCAGAATTTTTCCATGCATAGGATCGTAGATAGAAATTTTCAAATATGAAAGTAACCATTTTTCTACGATTTTTCAATTCTGCTGACTCATTGCGATCGAGTGCCACAACACCTTCACCGTCATGTCATAAAGGACCCTCAACCTTACATTTAAAGAAAAATTTCAAAATTTTTCTATGCATAGGGTCCGAGAAAATTTTTTTTGCAGCTGATAACTTGGGAGTTTTTTTCTATGACAGTATTTTTCAAAATTTTCAATTTCCACTGACTCTTCGTGTTCGAGTGCCGCAATACCAATGTGGCCACGTAATAGAGGACCCCCAACCTTAGCTTTTAAGAAAAATCTCGACGTTTTTCAATGCATAGGATCGGAGAAAGAAATTTTCAAAAATGAAAGAAAGCGCTTTCCTACAATTTTTCAACTCTGCTGACTCATCACGACCGAGTGCCGCAATAGGTGAGGTTGAGTGTCCTCTATGACGTGACGGTGAAGGTAACGCGGCCATCGGACACGATGAGTCGGCGGAATTTGAAAAATTGAAAAAATACTGTCATCAAAAAAAACTCCAAGTTATCAGCTTCGAAAAATTTTTTCTCGCACCCTATATGCATAGAAAAATTTTGAAATTTTTCTTAAAGGGTAAGGTTGAGGGTCTTCTATGACGTGACGGCGAAGATATTGTGGCACTCGATCGCGATGAGTCAGCAGGATTGAAATATTGTAGAAAAGTGCTTACATTCGTCTTTGAAAATTTCTATCTCCGAATCTATGCATAGAAAAATTCCGAATTTTTTCTTAAAATGTAAGGTTAAGGGTCCTCTATGAGTTGACGGTGTTGGTATTGCGGCACTCGATCGCGATGAGTCAGCAAAATTGAAATATTGTAGAAAAGTGCTTCAGTTCATCTTTGAAAATGTCTATCTCCGAATCTATGCATAGAAAAATTCCGAATTTTTTCTTAAAATGTAAGGTTAAGGGTCCTCTATGAGTTGACGGTGTTGGTATTGCGGCACTCGATCGCGATGAGTCAGCAAAATTGAAATATTGTAGAAAAGTGCTTCAGTTCATCTTTGAAAATGTTTAACTCGTAATCTATGCATAGAAAAATTCCAAATTTTTTCTTAAAATGTAGGGTCAAGGGTCCTCTATGAGTTGACAGTGTTGGTATTGCGGCACTCGATCGCGATTAGTCAGCAAAATTGAAATATTGTAGAAAAGTGCTTACATTCGTCTTTGAAAATTTCTATCTCCGAATCTATGCATAGAAAAATTCCGAATTTTTTCTTAAAATGTAAGGTTAAGGGTCCTCTATGAGTTGACGGTGTTGGTATTGCGGCACTCGATCGCGATGAGTCAGCAGAAATGAAAAATCGAATGAATAGATTTATCAGGAAAAGAACTCAAGTCCTCAAACTTCAAAAATTTCTATCTCAGAATCTATGCATAGAAAAATTCCGAATTTTTTCTTAAAATGTAAGGTTAAGGGTCCTCTATGAGTTGACGGTGTCGGTATTGCGGCACTCGATCGCGATGAGTCAGCAAAATTGAAATATTGTAGAAAAGTGCTTACGTTTGTCTTTGAAAATGTCTTATCTCCGAATCTATGCATAGAAAAATTCCGAATTTTTTCTTAAAATGTAAGGTTAAGGGTCCTCTATGACTTGGCGGTTTTGGTATTGCGGCACTCGATCGTGATGAGTCAGCAGAAATGAAAAATCGAATGAATAGAGTTATCAGGAAAAGAGCTCAAGTTCTCAAACTACGAAAATTTCTATCTCCGAATCTATGCATAGAAAAATTCCGAATTTTTTCTTAAAATGTAAGGTCAAGGGACCTCTATGAGTTGACGGTGTCGGTATTGCGGCACTCGATCGCGATGAGTCAGCAAAATTGAAATATTGTAGAAAAGTGCTTCAGTTCATCTTTGAAAATGTTTAACTCGTAATCTATGCATAGAAAAATTCCAAATTTTTTCTTAAAATGTAGGGTCAAGGGTCCTCTATGAGTTGACAGTGTTGGTATTGCGGCACTCGATCGCGATTAGTCAGCAAAATTGAAATATTGTAGAAAAGTGCTTACATTCGTCTTTGAAAATTTCTATCTCCGAATCTATGCATAGAAAAATTCCGAATTTTTTCTTAAAATGCAAGGGTAAGGGTCCTCTATGACTTGGCGGTGTTGGTATTGCGGCACTCGATCGCGATGAGTCAGCAGAAATGAAAAATCGAATGAATAGAGTTATCAGGAAAAGAACTCAAGCCCTCAAACTTCAAAAATTTCTATCTCCGAATCTATGCATAGAAAAATTCCGAATTTTTTCTTAAAATGTAGGGTCAAGGGTCCTCTATGAGTTGACGGTGTCGGTATTGCGGCACTCGATCGCGATGAGTCAGCAAAATTGAAATATTGTAGAAAAGTGCTTACGTTTGTCTTTGAAAATGTCTATCTCCGAATCTATGCATAGAAAAATTCCGAATTTTATCTTAAAATGTAAGGTTAAGGGTCCTCCATGACTTGACGGTGTTGTTTTTGCGGCACTCGGTCGGCATGACTCAGCAGAAATTCCTAAATAGCGAAAGATACATATATTTACGTAAGAAACCCCCCTCCTCCACTGTGTATTGAAAATGTTTTAAAAAGTCATGGAGTGATAAGAAGTCGTGGTGGTCAGTTGGCAGCACTGATAATAACGTATAACCTCATTTTTACGAATTTTGACTTATACTTGCACCGTGTAAATTCGCTTCTTGCAATCCGAAGACGAAGATCATCTTGCAAGCTAACTTCACCAACATCTGATAAATACATCCTCTCGTAGGCCGCAGCTGATCACGAAATCATCCACTTTTCACATCGATTCCGCGAACAAAATCCACATTGTGATATAATATCGAAACGAAAACCCGATAATCACTCAAAACCACGTAACTCGACTACACGCTACGTTCACAATTAGGTAAACACTCATTACCATCAGAACCAGATAATACGGTGAAAAATCATCAAGCATCAACGGAACCGCGTACCCGCTTCGTCAGTTTCCTGACAAGACAAAATATAGCGAAAAATCATCGATATCGCGATAACATCTACATATCGGTTGGTTTTTCGCAAATACCGAAACGACCAAAGCCGATGACATTTAAAAAGCAAAATTACCTTTCCGTCGTTATCTTCATTAATACGATAGTGGTAGACTCTTCCTTCATATCTCAAAGAAATGGAACGTTGACCCGGTGAACTTTCACTTTCCCTCACAAGAAAACTACCGTTGATGCCAGAACTTAAAAGGTATTCGGCGGCGTTTCTCGATATGGGACCATGGTACCAAGAATGCTTTTCCAAAGAATTAACCGGCGTTACGTAGTTCGAAGGTACCCAGCCGACTTGATTAGAAGATGCATGAGCTTCGCACCATTCTCCGCTCTTGTTGTACGAGAGAATACGCACTTGTTCGCCTGAAATGTAAAAATATTCTCATTGTTATATCGGTAAGTCTCAAGTATACCTTGGAGAGTATTTTTTTAATTATTTATACAGATAATTTTAATTAAGTGTACTTGGAAATATTCTAAGATGTTTTGTTTTTTTAGATTTCTTCGATCCTAGCATCATCGTGTTATTCGAGTATTTTTTCTTTCAAAATTATAGAGCTTTGCGAGAACTGAAATAAAATTTAGAACGTGACCCAGTTATCGAGTTGAAATTTGAAATTTTAGATGAGAGGAAGCTCAAGACGAAATACTTCAATCGAATGACGATTTAAAGCCAAGAATGAGTAAGTAAAACTATTAAATTAATTAATCTCGATTGTAATGAATCGTACAATCAGAAGATTAGTCAATCGATTAAAAGAATTTGATTAAGATCGATTGATCAATTCGATAATTTGAAAATAATAATTAATTCGACCAACGTATTGATTAGTAATCAAATATCGATCGAAAATTTCAAAGAATAAACAGTACTTGAACAGCAATTGAAAACTGAAAATTCATGTTTCCCTGTATTTTTCAGCTAGGTACCCAAAACAACAAAAAATATACACCCACAAAGAAAAAAATCACGACCTTTTTCAATACCGACGAAACACTATTTTATGATTTTTGTTGATTTATATTCATTGTGAGCAATTTTCAATTCTCCCCTTAAAAATTGGTACCATTTTTAAAATATGTGATTTTAGTGATTTTTAAGCATCAATCTTGAATAAATTAGTCAGACTCTATTGTAGCACAGATAATTTGGAAAAAAAGGACAGAACACTACAGCAGTAATCATTGATTGAAAAAAAAAAAAGTTGATAATTTTGCTGATTTTTTTCTCTGATTTTTCACTGATTTGGATTGAGAACAACAAACCCGGTATGCAAAGAACACGAAAAACGCTCGCGTAACGCAGGCGTTTTCTTGGACAAAACGCAATTGCGTTTTTGTTGCGTTTTTGGCATCGAAAACGCAACGAAAACGCAAAAGACAACTAGTTTCATCTCATTATCATGCCAAGAGAAACTCGTTTGACCAGTCAACATCACCTTCGACAAATGCAAAAAGTCGTTAAAAAGTCATTAAGTCTGCGTTTCTTGGCTGCGTTTTGGTTGGAAAAAACGCAAAAAAATCGCAAAAAAAACGCAAAAAATGTTTACCGGGAAGTTGAAGAATTCAAATTTGCAGAAATATGATTTCACCTCCCTCCCTCCAGCAGAATCAATAATATTGAATCATAATTTCTTATTATGAATGGAAATTAATAGAGATATTTTTTAGACTGACCGTGAGAGCCGAGAAGTAATTTACATGAAAATCGATACCGATACAAAAATTTGGTGATGTCTAATCTGATGGCGATGAGTGAGTTATTTTTTGAAGGGAGATTTTGAACTGAAATTTAGAGTTGTGGGTTTATTTTTCGAATTTTTATCAGATGTGCCAGGTGGAATTTTTAGATTATGGTTGATAGCTTTGAGTATTTTTCAAAAAATTTTAATTTTTTTTTTTCATAAATGAAAACTGACCTTAACATTTTCAAGTTTCGATGAAAATAAAACCAACAACACTGCTCTATGGGGAAGTCTTGTCTCAGTCTGTACCTTTTTTTTTTTTTTTTTTACTAATCGGAGGACTTTATAGTTACTACTATTTTACTCTGTTATTTTGAATCAGTGAAAAGTCACAGATAAATAGTCAGAATTGCAACACAGAGAAAATTAGCGAAATTTTTCAGATTTTCAGTGAGTTTTGCTAAATTTTCAAATAATTTGACTGATTTTTTTTTTAGAAAAATTTCAGAGATTTTACTGACTTTCCAGTAAAATTTCACTGATTTTTCAATAATTTTTTTCACTGTTCGCTTTCAGTGAAATTTTGTCACTGATTTTTTTATTTTGCTGAAATTCTGACTATTTTACAAGAATTTTCGGAAATAGTAGAACGTAAAAAGGAAACGAAAGATCATTCAACTTCAATGTGCTTTGTGAATTTGAGTTGAGCAGTTTAAGCTGAAAGATGATTTATAAAAATGAACAACAGAATGGATTTCTAGGTGTCTAGGCAACATTTCAAAATAAAAAACAGGATTTTAGCAGAGCGTTCTAAAAAAATTTACGAATTTTTTTGGGGAGGAAGGGGGAAGGGGGAAAGGGAATTTCCGTTCTTCATAGTTTTACTTATCAGGTGAGAAAATAATCAATCGAAAAAATTTCAAACATTGGAACTTCAAAATTCTGATGAATTAAAAATTTTCAAGTTTGACTTTTTTAAAAAAGGGAAAAAAGTATAATAATTAGAAAACACAAGCAAAAATCAAGACCTCCAGGAATACACATTAACAGGAGTCAATACTTACATTCAACAATTTCTAAAAAAATTTAGGACTAAAAAAATTGGCTGCTCTAAAAATTGATTTCCAGAAAAAATCTTCTCAATGGAAATTTAATTTCGAAGACAAAATCTCCATTTCCAGGCAATAAGTACTTTTTTCAGATCGCATCATACTTCCATGTACATATAATGAGCCTGGATAAAGAAACCATTCTCAAGAGGTCAAAAATTGATTTTGGAGTTGACACTGATTTCAGATCTTTCCAAAAGAATAGAATCAAGTAAGTAATTCCAATTCAAAAACCAATTTTTGACTCCTAAGGATGGTTTCAATATCCAGGCTCACTATTTGTAATTTTAGTCAAAAATTTAAATCAAGTATGGAGAGACGTGCCAGACTTTTTGTTAAAACTACCTACTGAAAGAAACGTAAAATTGCAATATGGATTTTTAGGGAATTTCCCAATTGAATTTCTCTCAAATGCCAGATCTAGTTTTAATTTTTTCAAATTTGAAAATTTTTGGAACTGCTGATTTTGATTTATGTATTTATTAACTTTGGTATCTACATTCAGTTTTCAAACCTTCAATACATATTTTCATTTTCTATAATAATTTTAATTTTTCTTCAAATATGTAAATTATACTTGACAATTCTTCTAAAATACTTCTTCAAGTTTCCAAATTGGTACCGACAAATCCTCAAATTAATCTCTTTCCAAAAGAAAGCCTGACCTATTTTTTTTTTTTTTTTAATCAAAAAATCTGTCAACAGACTGAAAATTTACAAAAATTACTCAGCCAATTAATTTCATAACTTTTTTCATTTGTTTCACAACAATCCCCTAAACCAATGAATTCTGAAATTGGATATCAATATTTTTTTATTGCAAGCCAGATGAAAAATACAAATCGCAAATTTTAATTACTTTCCATATTTACCAGAAGTTTGACCAATTCGTCAACTTTTATTATTCGGCCTCTTCCCCAGCCCTTCTCTCATGAGAAAATCGTACGTCTATTTTCCATTTTTCCATTCACTTTACACACATCGTTGAATAAATCGCTAAATCCTTCGCCCAAAATATCATTAACTAAACTATGCAACATAATCCGCCAAACGTTTACCCACAAAGAGAAAAATATTTTGTCGTTAAAATTTTCCAAGCTTTGATTCCGAGCCTTCTATCCGCCTGGAAATAAATTACAGTAATAAAACGGTCACTCGACTGGTACTCGAAGACAAATTGCACATTATTCTCGAGTCATTGATCTACAATATGTGAAATTCCACTCGAACCTTATAATAGCTCAACCAGTTCACGTATAATTACGGAACTAAAATTACCCCTCAAAATTGTTAAATTTTTTTCGTCGAAGTCGAAAAAAAAATCACGCAATTGGTAAAAAAAAATCTGATTCCATCAATAGATCGACATTCTTGCAATTCGATCGATTCTTTGGTCTAATAAATCGCGTGCTTTGCTTCCTCGTGCACGTGTCCAACTGTCCATTAAAGGCAGCCAGCAATTCGAGTTGATGAAAAAAAAAAAACTAACAAATGATTCGTGACAATTACGTACAATCTTCCTTATTTTTTATCGGTTTCGATTCGCATTGCAATACAAACACAACTGTTTACGCTGTTTAGCTTTAGTGTAATCGCCCATCTGTCACGAAAATTGAAATACTCGATTTTTATAGTGTTTTCTCATGCTAATTACCAATAAAACGTACAACGGAGGCGATTTTATTATTTGAGGAAAATCGATAGCTAAATTACTACGCACGTATGGTGGGTATATTCTTTCACCAGCACGTTAACTCATTCATCTCCGATGAAGTATTCCGAGAAGTAGATAACTAAGTAAGAGCATAGTGATATATTCAATTTTATATACCTACAGATTGACATAGCCGCGCTGCGTAGAAGGTAGAGAGGTACCTTACCTACTCCAGTCGTATAACGCCTCTGAAATTTACTCGTCTTGTTTGTAGTTGACACGTACGAAACAGCGCGAAAACAACGTCACGAATAGGAATTGAAATATCATTCTTTTGAACTCACCGCTTATAAATCTCTCTCATCTTTACATATGAATGAGCACCTGGCTCGAGTCATTTTCAAAGTATATAATTGATGCGTATACGTAATGTAAGCCAGACGTATAGAAGAGTATTGCTCGATGAACCAAGCTCGACTTTAGCTTCACGAATTTATAATTTTCTGTTTTTCATTATAATTAAAATATATATTCGAATTAATTCGGGATTGTTTTCGATTTCAACGGGCCTAGATTTGGAGATGAAAATATTCGAATCTTATTTAAAAAATTTCCTCGAAAAAATTCACCGACGCCATCACTCTCATTTCAATCCGAACGAAAATAATTCCGGAAATCGAATATTTTTTTTCTTCCATTCTCTGTTTTACAGCGGAATTTTCAGCCGTAGGTACTTGATATTCGTACCTTCGGAATCGAAAAAGGTACCGACGAATTGGAGAAATTTCCGTCATAAAATATTCAGTCACAAATAGGTACGATTTTTCATTGGAAAAAATTTCATATCGAGAGTGAAAAAAAAAGTTGAAATCTCGAACGTGTTTAAATATTCGAGAAATTCTATTCAAAAGGCAAATGAGATGGTTATAGGATCAAGAAGCACACGAATTGAATAATTATCAGATCAGAAGATATAAACAGAAAATAATAAAAGTTCGACGAATTATTATCTATTTATAAATGTGATAACTTTAATGATACGTAGGTATTCTAATAAGAAAGGAAATTGCTATTTTCTAGAGAGAGAAATTAAAATGTACTGAGCTGTGTGTATTTAAAATGTAAATCCTTCATTAAATTATGTTAATTATCACTTTGATAAATTTAAAAGCTAGAATTTAATTATTTTTACTTTAATAAAGAAAGCAATGGAGTAGGAAAGGGAAAAGAGGGGAGATTTGGAAAAAATTTCAATGCGTATACGAAATTTGGTTCCATTTTTTTTTTCAACACTGAAAATAATGGAATTTTTCAAATTTTTCCAAAAAAAAAAATTATTGTATTAGGAACAAATTTCTCAACGTAAATACAATTTTTTCAGCTGAAATGATAATTTTGCCATTAAGAGAGGGACAAACTGTCCTTCAGTCTCCCTTCGCTTGATCTGATCCTAGATTCAGTAGAATAAAATTTATGCATTAAATAAAATGTTAAATACGTATATCCAATCACAGGCATATGTGACCCTGCCGTAAAGAAGGGATCCAGAGTAAAAAAAATCGATGTCTCATTTTTCACGTTTTTGATCCAAATGACACCAAATCTGGACCAAACACATGAAAATGAAAACATCGATTTTTTACACAAGGTCCCTTCTTTACGGCACGGTCACAAATATTGAAGCAAAAGAGGAAAGGCAAATTTCCAAAATGCAAAATTGATTTTTTTGTTATAAAAAGTAGATTTTAGAAACAAAATTAGCAAAAATTATAACTTTTTTTTGAATCAGATTAGAAAAAATGACACGTCGAATGGTGGTCGAATTGAAAAAAAAGTGAAAATTTCAATTCGAATGTTGAAGTAATTTTTGACAATTTTTTTTTGATAATTTTGCGAATGTGAAATTCGCTTGGTTTTTAAACCTTTTTTTTTTTTAAGAAAGCACGCCGATTTCTTATCAGGAGGTAGGTTAGATAGGTACGTTCAACTTTTTCATGTCAACAATCGTAATCAAAAAATTTTTTTTCGTCAATATTTTGAAAATCCTCAAATTTTGAAGTGAAAAGTACATACCTAGTCGTCGAAATACAATTATCTTCAATATCGTACGTAGTACGTATGTAATACCTGAATATTTTTACTGTGCATTTTCTACGTCAGCTGACCTTCATTTTTCACTATCAGCTCATGTTTTTGATTAGGAAAAAAAATGATAAACACCACTTTTATTATGCAATTTTCACTTTCAGAAATGTTTCGTAATGAAACTTTTTTTTAGGGTGACAACTGACAATGCTATTGTAAAAAAAATACAAAAACATGCAGTCATTTTGAATTTTTAGAAGAATGATAAAATTGTCTAGAATGGAATGAAATAACGAAAAGAGTTATTGAAGGTGGGTCATTAATTCTTTTTATAGCTTTTTATTCATATAGATAAGTGGTTCCTTTTTTCAAAAAAATTTTTCTACTCTCTTATTTTATAAATCAGTCAGAAAAATCACGGGAAAATCAGTGAAAAATTTTGAAAATTCAGTGAATTTCTTTGGGGTTTTCTGTGCTGCAATTCTGACTGTTCATCAGTGATTTTCCACTGATTCAGAATGAGAGAGTAGGTTTTCTTGAAAATGGGTCCTTCTAAATAATAAATTAATATTTTTGAGAAAACCGTGACAGAAAGATTGATTTAATATCGAAGTCATCAAAAAAAGATGTTCTGCTCTAATTCAACTTCTATTCAAAGTTCTAATAGAACGTTAATTTTTTTGTTGAAAAAAAGATATTGTGAAATCAGAATGAAACTAATGAAAAACTTATTTCATAAAAAATCTTCAGAACACACATTTTTGATTAGTGTTGTCTCATTTCGAATTAAGTGAAAAGTCACTGAACAAAGTCAAGATTGCAGCATAGGAAAAATCTGCAAAATTCTTCAATTTTTGGTAATTTTCTTTCGCAGATTTTTCAAAGAATTTCACTGATTTTTTCCGGCAAATTTTAGGTATTTTACTGACTTTTCAGGGAAACTTTACTGATTTTTCTGAAATTTTTTTCAGTTTTTGTTTTCGGTGATTTTTACTATTTTTTACTGTGCTACAATTCTGACCATTTTTCACTGATTTTTTTTGTTGACAATTTTCAATGATTTTGAGAATAAAAACATTGAAACGCTTCTTTTCCCCATTTTATTTTCAAAAAACTTCTATCAAGTATCAATGAGAAGAATTTTCAAAATTTGATCAAAAATATAATGCAAAGATACCAAACTGAACGGCGTACAGAAAATTCAGTGTTTTAGAATACCTTTAGCCGGAGCCCTCACACGAAGGAATTGTTCAAAATTGTATCCAATTTCTAAAATGTTTTTTTCTCATAAAAATTAAATAAAAATTCTCAAGGAGAAGGATAAAAAATCGTCTGAAAAAAATCATGAAATTGACAAATGTAGGTACTTTTACGACTCGTTAGAGCTCAGAAAAAAAAACTAAAAAATTCAGCTTTTCGACCAAATTTTCCAACATGAATGCTGCGCGGCAATGATTTTTGGCCTGCACAGTCTCTAACGCCATCTCTGAAATATATTCTCTCAATTCTGAATTTTCTGGGCATCTTTAAAAAAATATTTTCGAAAATACCTGCTCCAGATTGGATTTTTAATCTTTCTTGTTGCGTAAGACCTCTTTACTTTTCAAATTCGTGCTTCCTCAATTTTTAGATACATACAATGGCATCCAAGAAATCAATGGCTTTTGATAATCAAAAGGTATACGAGGGACTAATAAAATATGAATAATCGATGAAAGTAATTCTTGGCAAACCTAAATACCCAAAATGGGCAAGACTTTTAAAAATCCGGCACCACAGTCGACCGCAATGAGTCATCATCGATTACCCAACTTCTATTCTCGTCTTACTCGACATAGCTATTTTGATTTCTGGTTTCACCAAATAAATTCTTGAATTCTAATCAAGTGCATATTTCACTCGAAGAATTTTACCCAAGGAATTTATCTTTCAACGTCGAAAAATTTGTAAAATTTACTCGACCTAAATATTTCCTTTCTTCTAAATCGATAGAATAAGGAATTTAAATTTTCAGACCTTGCTTTCGCAAATAAATATATTTTTAAATGAGTTTATAAATCGTTTAATTTATATTTGATCAAATTCGAATCAAGTTTTGAGAACATCGAATCTCGATTTTTTTCCAAATCATCAGGTCATCAGAATGAACTCGAGATTTGGCGAAATGATTTACGAGCAGATCGTGATTCACTTTCATTCATTCGATCAAATAAAATTGTAAAAAATACCCGTAGATTTGAACTCATCAAGATATACATTTTTGAAAAAATACAATCGTACAAAATTTTCCTTACGTAACACTCAAAAAATCACAACACCAACTCCGCTGTAGTCTAATTTTACAAACACTCATTATACATTATACAATGCCTTCAACAGATATAAAAAATATACCTCATAACAAAATCAAATCGAGCGATTAACAGTAAAACATTACACTCTGCATCAGAGTCTATCACTAATGAATTACGACCAACAGTGCGGCGCGGTTCAAAACCTCGATTATTTATGAACTTCCACTTAATAATACCCATTATTCGAATAATATAATAATTACATTCGTTATTTTGATACTTTTTTTTTTCAAGCTCTTATTCTCTCTTTCTCCGCAGCATTGTAGACGTAAGTAGGTTTATGTACCTACGTATTTTTTTTTCGTTTTTCTCTCTTATTTTTTTCGTTGCTGGGTTTGCTTTCCCATTAAACGTGTAAACGTTATGTTAAATACAAATGTGATCATTAACCTGGTTACTTGGTATAGGTGTGTTTTCGCGGTTACACCAGACGCTATACTACCGCATCGCATCTCTCTCTCGCTCTGATGTGTGCGCTTACAATTTGCTACTACATTTTTTTTTCCTGGCTTTGTATTTTATCTACGTACTTGTACGAAAATATTACACCGTTATAATTCCAGACAGCTTCGCAACATTATGTACAAATGTCAACTGCCAATTTTAATCTATTCTACATACGTTCGTTATACGTTGCTTGAAAACTAGGTTGAAAATATCTCATTTTTTTCAACACAACGATGATGCTTGGTCGAAAATTTAATTTGTTTTAAACTGACCAAATTACGATAATACTATGGAAAAAAAAGTTATCATTTATTATCATGGAATTTAGAGATTTTTTTTCAAATTGTAGAATTTTTATTCATCATGACTTCATCGCATCCCATCAAAAAAAATAGTTCTAGATAATGATTTTATTATTCACGGTTGTATCGAAAAATTAAAGATTAGCACGTCCAAAAATAACGAGTACATTCCGAGAAAATGCAATTACGTATTACGTACTTCATATGCATTGGGGAAATCTCACGAGCTCGCCAATAATTCGTATTTCAAATAAACTAACGATCGCGTCTCGATGGAATACGTTCAGGTGTCCAAGAATGAGGCAAGCGATACGAAATGTAGAAGCGAAATTTTTTTCAGGGGGTTCAAAATCATACGAGGTTCGTTTTTTTTCCATTGATGGAAACCATTTGCGAAGGGGAAATTACTATCGAAATATTTCTCAACAGAAGGAGTGATAGTCACTCCGATGGTTTTAGCTGACATGATCTTTAATTTTTTCGAATTTCTGAAATTGAAATCATCAAAGGTGAAGCGAGAATTTTTTCGATTCTTTTTACCCATTATTTTAACATTTTCTTTATTCTTGGTTTCTTGGAACACGGTACACAGCGAATGAATAGTTCTGATTAGTAGGTCAATTTTTAATAAATAATGAAGATATTGAATAGTTTCATCATAAGATTTTTTTAACGATGACGGTGGGTGGGGAAGATGAGTTTGCATTTTTTTTTGTGACCATGGATTACACACAGAGTGCCTACAAAAATCACAGAAGTACTTTTTTTGAGAAATTCAAATGGAAAATGAGAGAAAACAGACAGTTTTTCTGAGAAATATGCAAACCGATGTACGTTTGATAATGGTTCTTTTCTCAGGTAATCACAAAATTTTTCAAAGAATTTTGATATGGAAAAAATAAGAATTACAAAAAAATAAAACAGAAAATTATTAATTTTTCAACATTTTGCAATTTTTGCTAGAAACTTGAAAAGTTTTTTCACATCGTCAATTTAACATTTTTTTTCAATCAAGTAGGTACCTATTAAAAAATTCAAATGAAAAAAGGTATTGAGAAATCAAAAAACAAAATACTCGCAGTTTTTTCTAAATTTTTCCAACCCCAAAATACAAAAATTGATTTGAATTTTACTGCTAAGTATTTTTTAATCCTTCTTCGTCACTCTTGGGTAGAAGAAATTCTCAAACAAAAAAAAATCAATTTTTAATACACTAAATAAAATATTTTGTATGAAAATTTGTTTGGTAACTCCAATTCTATTTGATTTTGAAAAATTAATTCAAAAAACTGGTTGAGAACCGATGAACCGGTTCAAAAAGTTGGAAACGAAAAAATGGTCAGTTTGCAATATTGCATCTTCTCAAAGTTTGATTGCAAATTTTTCTCCATAGGTATCTTTGTTTTCTCATAAAATATTAACAACTGTTAAGAGAGCTGAGAATCATTGAACCAGTTTCAGTATGGTTGCTATTGTTTTTTTAAAAAATATTTTTTCTTGCTTCTTCCTCCCATTACGACCCACTAATTCTAAAAGTGTCTCAAGGGCCATTTTTTTTCAAAATTAAGTTTTTGAGTGTTTCAAATTTACTGATTCAAGCTGCATCGATTGAAATTTATAAAAACCCAAAATGATTAATTTAAACTTCTTCCAGATAAGTTCAAAATCTGTAAAAAAAATCAATCTGGCACTAAGGCAATTTTTTTCAAGTATTCTAGGTGTCTTCAGCAAAATATTATGTATAGGAGAAAGCAAAGTTTTGTCTTCAGGTAAAAATATTCAAAATTCCTGGGAAAGAAGAAAAGAGTACAGTTTTTCACTTTTCAAATAATTATCGAGGATGAAACCTTTGCAGAAAAAAAAAAAGATTTAATAGCGCCAAAAATTCAACAGTTTTTCATCATCTCGTGTTCTCAAGGAGAAATCTCTGTTTCTGACATGAAATTTCAAAATATGTGATTTTCAAAGACAGAATAATCCATTTTACAGCAGTTTGATGTTTATTTTTTTTAAATCCATAATCTGGAAATGAAAATTCAAAAACTTTCTTCATTTTTATAAATCCAAAAATTCATCAATTTTTCCAGGTTTTCATGTTTTCCATCAGGATATAACAACCATGTTCAATATTCTCAAAAAAAAAGTCAAAATCGCAGCACAGGAAAAATCAGCAAAATTCTTTGATTTTCAGCCTGATTTTTCACAGAATTTCATTGATTTTCCACAAATTTTTTTCACTATTTTTTTCAGTGAAATTTTTTCACTGATTTATTATTTTTCCGTAATTCTGACGGTTTTTTAATAATTTTCGAGAACAAGTACCTACTTTTTAAAAATTTTTCCGGGTGAAAACTGGAATAAAATTATTTTTCTTCACCATTTGAATTTTTAAAAAAATATATTTTTTCAAGACCCAGTAAATCAAAGAATCAAACCAACAAATTTCGTAACACTCCTAAACCATTTTCAAAGTCACAGTCATAAAATAATGAAAATTACCACTTTCAAAAACACTTTTTTTCGAATTTCTATCGTATTTTTAATCCACATTTATAAAATTGGAATTTTTCTTCATTTTATTCAAACCAACCATAATTTCACAGCAAGTTTGAGGAAATTCGGTTAAAAACTTAACAAAAATTCTTTGACGAAACCTCAAATAGTAACGTTTTATTACCCCACAGAATGAGATAGGAGAGGGACAGTGGGTTAAAATTTTTACCGCAGAATTTTCAGGCCATAAGAATCAAATTCCATTGGTTAATTTTAAATTTCAGCTCTTAAGCATCCACTCGTAAACCAAACTAACAAAAAGAAAACTCCAATTAAACACAACTCCGTGTAATTTTCATTCGTGCAAAACAAATTCACTCAGCAGTAAATTTTAAACTGCGAAGAATTAAATCACGAAATATCTCGGTTAAAATTTCGTTAGAAAACATGTTTGAAATTTTTCATACCGTTATTTAAAATAGCTGATGAAAATTTACCACTACGAACGCAGCATCATTACCGCGAGAGCACGAATATTAAGGTATTTTATTCTTCCGCAAACATTCTATTCGCTAAAAAGAGCTAAAGTAAACTTTTACACAAAGAATACTAAACCAAGAGATTATTTGGCTGAAAAATATTTAAAATTATCAAGTTTAAATTTCATACATTAAACATAGAAACCCATTTTCTTTTGTATAAAATTTTCTTCCTAATTCCTTTTTTTTTTGCTCGACCGAGTAAAACTTCCTAATAAGTATTTTGAACACGAAAGCTACATCTAGAAATAAGGATTTTCTACGAAGTTATTCGACTAAGGGTGCATAAGTAATCGACTGATGTATGTTAATGCCATAAAAGTCAAAGATCACCACGAAATACGATCCGAAATTACTAAACGTGTGTACAGGCAAAGGTAATTATTAAATAATCGACTTGAAAAAAAAATCTAACCAGAATAAAGGTTAATTAAACTACTCATGCGTTCGGCTACGAGAAGGGAGCCAAATCATGATTTTTTTTCTTCGTTATCGAAGTTAAATGAGATGCCAACGTATTATGATTTACCGTCTTTGTGGAGTATTCTCCATCTCCATCCACACACACGACTTTCCCAGATCTCGGCACTCCACCGTTCTATTCGTTCGAGTAATGTTTTAGTTTAGTGATATTTTACCATTTAAAAATAAAACTTTTCTCTTTAATTACCACATGGCAATGGCAGTTCGCATCTTCAATATTAAATCAGCGCCGAGCACTTACACCGTTAATAAACAAAACAAGAAACACGATAACTTTCCATTTTATCCAATTAACCAATCGGCGAGTATACGAGACGAATAACTCTTCATTAAGAATACATTTTAAAATTCATTACAAATCCGATTAAACGAATCAATTTAATATTTCTCAAATGTCTTCGAATGGAATACCTAAAGTAACATTTTGTTTCTCGAATTGAATATTCACCCTTTGAAATTTCCCTACCAACAATTAAGTATTATCTTTCTTTTGTGCAACGACTAATGTTACGACCGAGCGTCGTAGTTTATTCTTTTGAAGAATTATTTTCAATACAAAAGCTCAAAAATTGAGATGTAGGTATTCTGTAGGATGTTTCAAGTTGAATAATTTTTCACACATAAACGATGGAAAAAAGGGAAGGACTGTAATTGAAAATGTAAAAGAAGGAAAGAGGATGGAAATTATTTCATAAAATTCTGACACTCGCAAGTCACAAATATAACAATCGTAAAAATTTCAGAAAAAAATTAAACGTTATATTTTTAAGAAATAACACAAAATCACAGTTTGGAGAAAACAGTAATGAAAATTAGGTAACAAATCTTGGAAGGAAAATTACATTAGACGGATTTTTTGCAATGAATAATGCACATTGAAGTTCTAATATTTCGTCATGAGCATTATAAGTCGTGAGAAAAAAAATAACAATTCTTTAGAATATTATGGCCCTCTCATATTGAAGATCATGATTCGGGGGAACTTTTCATTCCCAGTTCTATTATCATCTCGGAAAATGAAAGTCATTTGAACAATAAACCAAAAGATGATCAAATTTAATCAGCATATGAAAAGTGAACTCATCGATGATGAAGAGGAAAAGATCAAAAAGGGACAAAGTTGGGAATACCGCAACTCGTGAGTAAAATTGCTGAGTAATGAGTAACTTGACTGGGATAAGATTCCTCATTTTAGGTTTTTTCGCAGCATTTTTGATCAAATTAGAATTTTTCAAGGATTTTACCATTTGACGGGTCACAAAGTTGCATGAATTCCGCCCCCCCCCCCCACTCAATATTCATGTATGTAAAGATGGTACCAATTAATTCTATTTTTATTATTTTTCTCAATTTCAATTAACATAAATTCAAAATTTTTTATAGATGTTGCAGGACTACACGTTTTTAAATTGAATTTAATCAAGCTATAGATTTGCTTCTCATTTCACTGAAGATGTAATAATGAAGATAATAGGTTCTCTATTTTCAAAAATTGATTAGTTTTACAGAATGGTTCAAATTTCTAAAATTCTACTTCTTCATGCATAAATTTTCAGTGGAAATTTTCAAAAATCTCTAGAACACAGTCACTAGAAAAATTTTACTGAAAGAAAACAGTGAACGAATTTCACTACAAGTACATACAAGAAAACATTGAAAAAAATTCACTGAAAGAAAATAGTGAAACAACTTTAAGTGAAAAAATTTCACTGAACGAAAACAGTGAAAATTTTCACTGAAAGAAAATAGAAAAAAAATTATAAAATGAAGACAAAATTTCACTGAAAGAGAACTGTGAAAAAACTTCAAGAAAATAGTTAAAATACTTCACTGAAAGAAAATAGTGAAAAAATTTCACTGAACAAAAACAGTGAAAATTTTCACTGAAACAAAATAGAAAGCAAATTAGAAAATGAAGACAAAATTCAACAAAAAGAAAATAGTGAAAAAATTTCACTGAAAGAAAACAGTGAAAAAACTTCAAGAAAATAGTAAAAAAAACTTCACTAAAAGAAAATAATGAAAAAATTTCACTAAAAAAACAGTGAAAAAACTTCAAGAAAATAGTAAAAAAACTTCACTGAAAGAAAATAGTGAAACTATTTCACTGAACGAAAACAGTGAAAATTTTCACTGAAAGAAAATAGAAAGCAAATTAGAAAATGAAGACAAAATTTCACTGAAAGAAAACAGTGAAAAAACTTCAAGAAAATAGTAAAAAAAACTTCACTGAAAGAAAATAGTGAAAAAATTTCACTGAAAGAAAACAGTGAAACTATTTCACTGAACGAAAACAGTGAAAATTTTCACTGAAAGAAAATAGAAAGCAAATTAGAAAATGAAGAAAAAATTTCACTGAAAGGAAAGCAGTGAAAAAATGTACTGAAAGAAAATAGAACAAATCAGAAAATGAAGAAAAATTTTCACTGAAAGAAAGCAGTGAAAAATATTTTACTGAGAAAAAACAGTGAAAAAAATTGATGGAAAATCGGTAAAAATTCACTAAGAAGTCAAAAAATCAGCAAAAATCTTCTGAAAATCAAATAATTTTATTTTCCCAAGAAATAACCTTTTTTTAAAATTTTTGTTTGAAATGATGAAAATTCTCGCTTTCTGTTTTTTTTTTTACCAAGATTAAATTCTACTACTATCTTGTTTTTCTCGCCAGTGAGCAACATGAAAATTTGCAGGGGAATTTCTCCAACAATCAGATGAAAAATAAAAGCAGGATGATTGGGTAGGTAGGCTAGGTACATTACTTATACTAACTACATCAACTTTTGAATTTTTTAAAAATAATTATAAAATTCTCAAAATTAAAAAACTAAATAAAAGTGAAAAAATGGACAAGTATTCATATCCTTTTTAGGATCTTTTTCAAAAAAAAAAAACAAACGGTCGGCTTCATCAATTGGTATTAAAACCAAAAAAATTAATACAATCTCTGAAAGTTTACAACTACTCCTCTAAAAATTAATGTTAAATAATGGCCAGAAAACTAAGAGGAGATTTGATGAGAGGAGGAATAATTCACATTTTTCTCATATTTTGTAGTTCTAAATTCACATCATAGCCATATGTAGAGCCCCAAAAATCGATTTAAAAATGAGACTGAATGGCAGCAGGAAAAATATACATTATCAAATTTCGGTATTTTCCATAAAATTGAATGGTTATTTTCCCAGAAAATTTCAAAGTCTACAAAGGCATTTAACAAAAAATACTTTTCCCAAGGAAATGAGATTTTCAATCTTTTCCAGTTTACTATTCCACTATCAAAATTTTTGGTAATTCTGCATTCATTTCAATTTTCAAGCTCCTTTTTACTCTCATCATTTTAGAAAAATAAATATGATTTTCTCGAGATCAAATCATTCTCAAAACTCAAAATTTCCTCCGACGATATCACAATAATTTCTAAACAAAAATCCATCTTCCCCTACTACACCTCGATTCGACTCCTTTCAGTACTTAAAAAATGTGTCAACCGTTTTCACAAATCGAACTTGAAAAAAAAAGCTCATTGTAATCAAATCGAGTATTGTACTTAAAGACATTCATCGAACCACGTCAATCCAACGGATACGTTTTGTTCGAAAAATCTAAAGTACAAAATAAGTACACCGAATCGAATCTGAAATAAACATAGTTCGAGAGGCGGTATTATCGCAAATTTCAAAGCCTTCAGTGTCGAGAAATTTCCAATAAACGTGCATCGATATTAAAACTTGTATAAACCAACATTTGAAAACATTTTGCATAAAAGATGAAAATAAACGTTACCAGCCCAAGGTTTTTAGTACGTCGAGATAATAAAAAGCAGTAGGTTCCTAGGTAGGCGCTCAAGTTTAATAAAAACCCCCCTCTCTTTTCATCTCATCCGCAGACATACGCTTATTCATCACAACCTATGCATCGTTTTCGTTAATACAATATTTTAAAACTTCATAACACGTACGAACTACGTATAAACTTTTACAACGCGTTAATTTAACGGTGGAAGGAAGAAATCAGTGCAATTTGGTACCATCGTCGACCTCCCTAACTCCTATCGTAAGTTTTCGCTTTGTTGAGGTTGATGCGAACACGTAAAGGTATTTTCAAGCGTAGAATACCAAATCGTAAAAAACTCATCCAAGTTCTCGCATCAATTAACCAGTTCTTTGCCATAACTGTACATTTTGACAAAATAATAAATCTTATTCGAACGTCAGAAATATACGATTTTTACCTTTTTTCAAACTCAGCTGATTTTCACCACCTGCTTGAAAATCATATAATGCCACGAACAATTGAGGATCGTCGTCTTCTTGCGTAAGTAGATTCTCTTTGGATGTCCATCTTTGGGCAGCCGTTTCCAATGACAAATTACCATTGCTAGAGAGAACGACGCTGGAAGCGGGTAGGTTCGGATCGGTATCGGGTATGTCAGGAATATGAGGCAATGGACGACTTTGCAGTAGAGCCTCTGTAAAATCGAAATACGACGAAAACTTTGAGTTATATTTTCATAATACATATTTCACCTTATTTACAAAGAATAATTCATGGCTTTGGGGCGTAATGAAATTCAAATGAATTCGGCGGTATCGAAATCAAAGTTTTATATCGAACTATTGCGAATTCTCTTTCTGGGGTTTTTCATAGAAAAAGTGTGTTCAGAAAAGGAAGCCTTATGGTCGATAGTGTTTTCAATTTAAATCGACTGTTGAAAACAAAGTTTTTTTTTTCTGGTTTATGTATTGTATTGTGAAATACAATACGAAAATACCTAATATAATTCGAATAACTTCGAAAACAGAAGTAAATCTGGTACAAATTTTTTCTGAATGAAGAAAAAATGATCGTTGATTCTTCAACAGCTGACTAATGATGCAAATGGACTTTTTCTGATAAAAGTAGATTACCTATCTACTTGGTACTTATATCCAAGAATATACTGTATGTAGGTATTCGATACAGTGAAATGTTTACAGTTCAATGAATTAGTACAAATCGTACGTAGGAAAAAAACTTATTACTCGACTGAAATAATTGATGGTATGGTTATTGATGAAAATGACAAAACAAATAAATTAGCTCACGTATAATGTTCCGAAACTGACTCTAATTACGTAGAATGACACACGCATTATCAATGAAACGAATTGTCTAAATCCTACGAAATGAGTAATTGTTTCATTCTTATCAAGTATCGTTGAATGGTGATTCAAGCTTTGAGAGTAGCTTCTTCGATATCAAATCTTGGTTTCAAGGTGAATTTTTCGATTTTATACGAGAAATGCATATATTTTTTTCAGTTTGGCACCTAATTTTTTAATGCAATTTTTTTCATTTTATTCGAAGAAGCTTTGAGGAATACAGGATTTTTGGGAGAGGAGGAGGAGACCTAAAATTTGATTTTCAAAAAATTCTAACCACAACGTATGTAAATTGAATTCAAATCCAGTTTCAGTATCCTCCCTCGGCCCCTCCCTTTCTCAAATACCTCTTCTCAAAATCTTAATTTTCAACTTTGACCCATCGTGCGATTAAAATTAGAATATATTTCAATTTGACTGAGATCATATGGATAAAATCCCTCTAGTAATTTCAAAAGAATTCGAAGTTGAATCTTCAAAAATCAAAGAGGGATATATTTTTTCATTATTTGAAAGGTAAGAAAAGCAGAATTTAAAAAAAAATTATTCGAGCTCCTAAATTTGTTCATCGTTAATCAACTAAACTGAAATGTTCAAAAAATAACATTTGATGCTTCAGAATATTTATAGAGCTGTTGAAACTATGTCATCTAAGGTCATATTTTATCAAAAAGTACTGAACTGGTGGGGGGGGGGGATATTAATTTTATTTTGTACGTATTTAAGTATACGGAATTTTTTTAAATTTATAAACTTTATTGCTAAAAAAAAATGAAGTTTGGTGACAATTGTGAAAATACCTAAGTAAATTTGTAGCTATTAAAAAAATATTGAAAAAGTTGAACTGGTGAGAAAATTTTGAAATGACGTCAGTTTCAACAGCCCTGTACGATTTTTTACCTACGAGAATGTTGACAAACTATAAATCTACCAGATTTCAAAATTTATGGGATGCTCAGATGCTAAAAAACACAATTTTTTCTTCTGATAATACTAATTTTCAATTTCAAATATTTCAATTTTGAAATGTTTCCCACTAAGAAAGATTAAAATAACTCCTTATTCTTAGTTGAAAAAGAAAGAACGTTTTCATTTCAAGTTGAATAACGAAGATTTAAACTTACAAGGGAGATATTATCCCAACTCACCAAGTATTATTTTGAGTAAAAAAAAATTCGAAAGTATGCCATAAAAGAATTTTATATTTAAAATTTTAGGTGCGTTGAAAGGTATTTCTTCAATTTTGATAAATTTTTGAAATTTTAAAATCATCTTATAGCCCTGAAAAATGATGAAAATTTGATCTAATCAACGAAAAAAAAACCTAAAAATTGGAATATGTAACCCTGCCGGAAAAAAAGGACCTTTTGTATAAAAAAATTGGTCTTCATTTTCAAGTTTGGTCCAGATGGTGTCATTTGGAACAAAAACGTAAAAAATGAGACATCGATTTTTTTTACACAAGGTCCCTTTTTTCCGGCATGGTCACAATACTCCATTTTCAATCTGCTGGAATCGATTGGAAACGGTTTCAAGATGTTCCAGAGCCGCTAGAAAATTTTGAAATTTTCCAGGTCTAGAGAAAATCTCGTGAAAATTATTTATAGGTCATTTTATGGGCATTTTTCCCAAACGCTTGAAAATTTCAAAATTTTCTGGTGGCTCCAAAAACGTCTCGAAACTGCTTTCAATCGATTCTGGAGGTCAAAAATAGGGCATATCATTCCAAACATTGGATTTTTTCTTTGATTAGATCAAATTTTAGTATTTTGCAGACCTATCTATGAGAGAATTTAATTACGAAATTTCAAAAATTTACGAAAATTCGAAAAATGCACATCAGCGTTTGGGGTTAGATATTCTATGGTGTAATATTACAGATTTTTTTTGTTTTGGCTCAAAATTTTAATTTGTGTGGAGATACCGACCTTGGTGGAGTAGACTACGTACGATCAATTTTTCCAATTTCCTCGAAATTTTTTAAAAATCGGGTTCTTTCGAAGAAAATGGCTTCACGGGGATTTTTTACTCCTCATGTCGAAAGATATTTTCAACAATTGTATTTTCAGTCTTGAGGTCGTGATTTAATAGAAATCCAAGAATTCAGAAGTATTTACCTCAAATTATGAAATAAATGAATTAATATATGATTTATATCAAAATTTCTACGTGAAAACCCCCACAACGAAATTAGGAACGCAGTTTTAGACTTTCTAAGAAAAGTTCTCAAGTGAAATGGGGGGAAACCCGATAAAGAGATCTTCGATGTTCTTGAAAATGACACTCTATTTGAATTTTTGAAGATAAATTACAAACATCATGTAATAAAAAATTACTGCGAACTAATTTGCTAAGAACAGAATTATCAAGATAGTAATATAAAATTTGCATACTCGCTCCGAAAAATCTTTCTCTCAACCGGTCGTAAAATCAACTCGATCTCTTCAAAAATGCATATATCACCATCATATCTTCGTAATGAATGCCAAAAAAAAAAAGGCCCAAAATAGGCATCCTTACCACCCAAGTGAAAACGAACTAAATAAAACGGTTAACACACACATAACAGTTGACATTATCCATTTCCCTTCACGTCAAATTAGTACATCACGAAATTCAAAAATTGTGTCCCTTTCCCTAACAATGTCCCACTTTGTCGATCCTAGTTTCGGAGATACAGGCGTTTTTCTGAAGTTGGGTTGAAAATGTCGATTTTGGGATTTTTATCGTTTCTTATGGAGTCAATCCTACTCTTTCGAATGCCGCAAACCGTTTTTAATTCCGACCTTCCGTTTACGAACTATGAGTGAATACCACGATTGAGAAAATGAAAAAAAGTGAAGGCGAGACTAAAGTTCAGGCAAGGAAAAGAAAAACATCGAAAACTGCCCCTTCCACCCCCTCCCCCCACCCCTCGTAAAACCCATCGAAATAAGTAATTCACTACTTATACTTATTATATTATGTTGTACTTCACATTAAAGGGATTACTTTTGTTGTGAGTTCATTTTTTCAATGAAAAAAAGTTGCAAAACTTTAAACGCGTTTTTCTCAAAACGTTGTTTTTCGATACCTCAACTTCAAATGGCCATAACTCCGAGGGTTTTGGACCCAGGAGGCTGAGGGAGGTCTTATTCGATGGGGAATTTTGTCTACTATAGCGTACTGGTCTTAACTCCATACCGACAATGTGGGACCTTGTTAGGGAAAGGGACACAATTCATTAACATTTGCTTTCATTCATTCATAAACACAAACCAACCAATATTGCTTTCAAAGTATCAAAACTGGCGCTATATATTCAGCGATGCGTGAGTGTGATAATTTCAGTAATCAACGTTCATTATCAAAGATATGTTAAAACCATGTTAAACACCAACATTCAACGAAACTTCACGTCGGTATGGGTATATTAATTAAACGTAGGCTACACTCGAGCACAAGAGAGATAAAGGTTTACACAGGCGAGTTGTAGCAATCGAAACAAATGTGGAATCTTTGACCTGTTGAAAAACAAATGAGTATAATTTTACATCTCGAGCAAAAAATTAATCGTATATCCTTGGGTATTGTTTCAATCTAAGCTTTCGTTGGCGTATTTCTAACGTACAAATGAATAACGATTTGTCTTTTGATGAAATTCGCAATTTCATCGAGAATAATTGTCGAATTTATTACATTGCTAGGTTCGTTTATTTTCCGACACTGTGCTTTGAATTTTCATCATCTAAGATTTCATTTTCGACTGTAACTCACGAAAAAAATATTCGCCTGATTGGAGTACCAAGATCAAGGCAGAAGGCATCCATTTTTGGGAACCAATTTTTAACGATAAAATGGATAATTTTAGAAGTACAAATTTTTGAGGGAGGGGGAGAGGCAGGACGATCAACACCAAAATAATTATGAAATAAGACAATCTGTAAAATTAAAATACCCAATTTTTACCTTTTTTCATTTTCTTTTCTTTAATATCAGAAAATTAGGTAGCAAACAATCAGAAATGGTGAAATCTAAATGGAAAAATATCAGGCGAAAAAACAAGTTGATGACAAGGTGGTTGGAGCATTATCATGTAATATTTTTTTTTGGAAATTTGAAAATTAACAAGAAAAACACATTTTAACTGCATTCTTGAAACATACTCCCAGCAAAATTGAATAGTCTACTTTGGCATTACCTACTTTTTAAAAAGAGAAGAGACCTGGATTTTTAGCTGCAATTGATAATTTTTATGCCATCTGAAGGAATTCGAAAATACAGGAGAAAATCAGAACTAGAAACAGTGAAATTTGGTTTTGAGATGTCGATATTACGTATAGAACCTGGTTTTTTATCAATTTTATTGGAAAATAATTCTCAACATAGATTTCAGGGTTGGGGTTTGTTGAAAAGTTGACCTTGAATAAAATGATGTCCAAAAAACTTGAAGTTCGAAAATACGATGAAATATCGGCCTTCTATCGGACGTACAAAAATTAGAAAATTTACATCTTCAATTCGATTTCTCAGGTCAGAGGTGAGAAAAAAGTGAAGGGTTTCAACTTTTTTAAAAAATAAAACATTCTTACTGTTTTCTGGATTTTCTTTGAAATTTTCTTTGTTTAAATTTACCCATAAAAAAATCTGTTTTTTTGTATTTCGATTGAGAATATCAAAGAAAATTTTTTTTTGCTTTTTGCAATAAAATCACTTTAAAAAATGCTGGCTATTTTTAGATTTTCTTCCTACCAAGATGAAATTGTTGCTATTCTCCAGTTTTTCTTAGCAGTAGATCTCAATACTTTTTTGAAAAATAATTTTTCACTGTTTTTGTAGTCATAAACATTAATTACTGATTCAATCAGTAAAAAAACGGATTTAAATAAAAAATTGTCAATGATTCAATTTGTTATCAAAGTTCACGTTTGAAAAATCACTCAGAAATTACCGAATGAATCAATAAAAAATCACAAATTAAATCAGTCGATAAAAATTTCCCATTTTAATCAGTAAAATTCACTGATTCATATTTAGACAGCAAATTGAGTTTCTGTGAGACACTAAGTTCATAAAAAAAATCCAAGTTTTTCAGTCCAAATTGTGTGTTTTTTTTAGGACACAATGTCCAAATTAGGTGCGTTTTTTCAAAACCCAAATTATTTTTTGGGGGAGGCGCGGAAGAAGGAGGCGCTATGTCTAAATTGCTAATATTTCTGGGACAACTATGTCCAAAAAAACTGTTTATTTTCTGTACACTACATCTAAAAATCATAGACGCACCCACGAGAGGGAGGGGAGGGGTCGGAGAGTTCACCCCCCCTTTTAAGCTTGGAAAAAATATCTTTTAATAGCAAAAATATTTAAAAAGTGTATTTTTTTGCTTTTTAAACAGTATTTTTTCAAAAAATATTCGCCCTCGCTTCGCTCGGACACTATTTCAGTCATATTATATTAAAATTTGATAATTTTTGACTGATTTTTCAGTCAAAAATCACTGATTTCTCAATAAATTCCCAATTTGTTGGAAAAAATTGATGATTTTTCACTGAAATAGCAGTAAAAAATGACTACTTTGAAATTTGACCCCCTCCACCTATTTCTCTAAAATTCTCAGCCCCTCCCTAAATGGGCCTATCCTAAAAATAGTGCTTTTTTTTAGAAACCATGTTCAAATCAACTCCTATGGGACATGACATCTAAATTTCTGATGTTCCTGGGACATCATGTCCAAATAGATCTTTTTTGGGACACACTGTCCACATTGTAATTTTTTGAGAACATTATCAGGATTTTTAAAAAGGAAAATGAGTCTAATTCATAAAACGTAAGCCTGAATTTTAAAAATCAGAATATAAAGACCACTTTGAAAAAATTCACATTAATCAGTATGAATGACGTTTCAAAAACAGTTTACTGATAAAAAAATAAAGAGGAATGATCATTTATCAAAACTTTTACGATTTTCAACTTTTTTCAAAAAAAACCACTAAAATTCATATGGGAAGGAGGAGGGGAGGATAACTTTACGCTATTTTCAAAAATATTTCTCCTGCCCCCCCTCCCAATCTCTTATGAAACACCGATTTGAAGACTTCTGTTAGCTCTAACAAATCCTCAAAACATGCTCCGCAAAAGCGACCATGTAGCAAGTTGTCGAAATAATTTACGTATTTTGAACCATAACCAAAAAGGCTTCAGACAATAAATCGCACAGAACGACGAACCGGAACACATTCGTTGATCTAAAAATACCTCTCGCCGAGTCATCTAGGATTAAAAACTAAACCAGCCAGACATCTCGACAGTCGAATTCATAAAACTAAAATGCACGAAAAAGAAAAAGGCCATAATTAATCATAATTCAGACAATTCATCCAAAATTACCAACCTGAGTCGTGTTCAACTTGACCATACCAAAAGCACGCGTCCGAATTGGAAACGTTTCTTTTCACGTCGTGTTTTTTCTTACGAAACCTAAATCCACCGCCGGCACATTTCATGATCGATCGCGCACAAAAATCGCAATTCCACACGGCGAAAAAATCAACACCTAGAAACCGATCACTTCAACACGTACGGCTTATCTATGATATCAAGATGAAAAACAAGCAAAATACGAGTACAAGTGCTTCTGTAAACTTATGCGGGCGAATTCAGCCATCGCAGCGAATTTTTTTATCGATATATCGGCGATAAGCAACAATTATCAACATCTGATCGCGACACAATACAATCACAGCTAGACAACGAATAGAACACCGATCACTTTTTATCACGTTTTCATTAATTTCGCAGATGAAAAAAATTCCAATCGAGAGACGATCGATTGGAATTCGATCAAAGTCGAGCTAAGCAGGTGAGCAGACGAAAATTGAAAAAGCACCGGTACCTTGAGGCTAAAATATCGTAGCAAATTGTACCAAAATGAGATACCAAAATGGTAACGAAAAAATTACATTTTTTTATAAGATTCTCGCGTTATAACGTCGAAACGTACCGAACCAAGGAATCAAATCAAATCCGATCGAATAAATCGCCCAACACTTCGGAGACGCAGACGTAACAATACAACTTGGAAAATTTACGTCAGCTACAATGTTGCAGATCAAACAAGAATCACTGGCGAGACCGACAGAAGAACGAAACTCGACCGACGTATACGGGCGCCTCGGTTGAACTGAAGACCAAGGCAGAGCACAGAACAGCTGGCGGAACGGAATGTGCATTAATGTATTGGTCTTTACAATAGGTACAATACACGGAGGATGTGTTTGCCTAACACAGAGCGGATGATAGTGGTAATAATTACCCAAGAAGTCGAACCGTGATCAAGACGAGCAAATTCCCCGATCCCCGGTTCCGTTTAAACCAATCATTCGACTTAAAAGTACCCAAACTACGAATACGATCTGGGATCTGGTTCGCAATTACATTTTTTTCAATTCCTTTCTCTCGTTGTTTTATAATTACCTCTTGAACTTGTTCGAGGAGGGGAAAAAAAAGTCGACGAGCGCGTGGCTTTGGCTGACGATTTGCATTGTCGATCGGTTTCTATACGATTCTCTACAAACAACCTTGAAAACAGATGATAAACTAGTACAGCAGGATGTCAGCCGACACTCGTCCAAAAATTAATTACAGCTTATGCGAAATTTCAACTTTCAACCTGATACGTACGATCTTCGGGAAGAAAAACTTTCATCAATTACGCCAATATCTCAAACGAGTTTGTTTTTCCTAATAAAAACTCGCTAAACTTCTAAATCCATTAATGCGAGACGACAATAAATCCGTACCGTTGGTTGAATACTCATTACACTGATGCAGTTTTCATTTTCACAACGACCGTTTGCGAATTTAACATAAAGCGAAATTCTCCGTGCACATCAAAAATTAAACGTCGTACTTACCACCCTCGCAAAGCAATTCATTCTTCTCATAAAATATGACGCAGAAAGGAGAAAAATTACAAAAGTGGGGAATAAAGGATAACGCTGCTATTATTTGCCATTCCAATGGCGTTAACATTACATATGCCATGGAGCGGATTTTCCTTTCCGATGTGATATATTCGTTTCGTATATTAATAGTGCTTTTCGAGATGAAAACTTTTCCAGAGTTTTTTCGATGCGAATTTAATCGATTTTAAATTTTAGAATTTATGGCTCGGTCGAGGAAAGGAATAATCTGGTCTGTCGAGGAAATTTATTTACATGGATCAAATTAAAGCCCCATTCAGTACTTGAATAAAGATCAACTCGAAGAATTCATTTCACTTCTACATACATTTTCATCAATTTCACCATCGTCTTGAATTTATTATTAGATATTTACAAAAAAAACTCTTCTATCATTTCGAAAAAAAAAAATTCAAAATAAAATTTTTTCTCACAACAAATACCACTTTTCTCATTCAATTACCTACTACAAGAGCTCGAAAAAAATATGAGCCAAAAAACACTGAAATGTGTACATCAAATATGTGTTTGTATCGTGCAAAATATTAATGTGAATATAAGTGTTTTTGAAGCCGAAATGTATGAAAAATGATACGTGTACCCTTGAAAACGGAATTTAATTCAACGGATATGGTAGCTCTGCGAATATTTCAAAAACAATGAAATTTAAAATAAATCTTCAATTTAGGGAAATTTTCATTTTGAGTTGGAAAAAATCGTTCCCTTTTCCAACTTCAAGTGAAAAATTACATTTGTTCACTTGAAAATTTGACAACTTTTTTTTTGAAAAAAAAATAACACTGAATTCACGCAATTTCTTCATTTATTTTTCTCATTTTCCGAAAAAATAAAACAGATTTTTACGTTTTGACATTTCCAAAGTTCATACGAAATTTGTTGATTTTTTTTCATTTTCTAGAAAAAGTTGGCAAGTTTTTGAGAAATTTTTGAAAAAATTGGCCAATTTTTAAAATTATAGGAATTTTTGAGTTCTTTATTGGAATGACACATTTCTAAAATTACTCCGTAATGAATTTAATAAGGTTTATAAACAGAACACGTTCCGTAGAAAATTCTAAAAAAACGACCATTCTTGGTTATTTTTTCGAAGTTTTTTTTTCAGTTTTATCATTTTTATTCAGAAAATCGATAAATCACAAATTTTATCGAAATATATATTAAATCGCAGGAAATGGTGGGATTATGTGAGTATTTTAACTCGAAATAATTTGAAATATTTAGAATGAAATGAGGCTTCATTTCATAGGAAATTTAATAAAATCATGAAGATAATAGTGTTATATATACGATCGTTTTTTGTACGTAAATAGGGCAAATATGTAAAAAATGATTTTCCGGGTACTTCTTTTTATTTAATTTGTATTAACTATACATTTAAATTAAATTTAAGCAGAACGGTGTTTGTTGGAAAAATGGCAGGAAAAGTCACGTTTTGAAGTTTCAAAAAATGTAAAGATGAGCCGGGAGTCTGAAATTTGAATACGTTGGAGACGAAATTGATACTCATCGAAAATAAAAATTTCAAGCAATTTTTTCATTTTGATGCGAATTTGGGACTTCAGAGAGAACGACCAAATCATAATTTTGGGATCAGAGGGTAGAAGTGACAAAAGACACCTCAATGATCTTCAATGACTCTACACATATGAAATTTTAGCTCTTCAGATCTTTTTGTACAGGGTGTAGACTGAAGAATGTATGTTGGGGAAAAAAGTCTACAAAATTTCTACTTTTTGAGGCGAGAAGAGCTGAAGGGGTCCACCAAAAGTGCGTTTTTTAAATCAAAAGTTCACGTTATTTGAAAAACTGGCAAAGACTTCTAAGGGATCTCTTCCACATTGGGAACCCTTTGACGACTATTTATAGAACAAGCTAAAAAGCCAATTGATTGGGGAAAAATATTTATGAATTAGAAAAAACGTTGATAAGAAAAAACTTTTGAAAAGGTCAGTAAAATTTTCAATTTTGGCTGCAATTTTATAACTGTTCCAAAATTAGAAAAAATTGACCAATAAAATGGCAATGGAATTCAATTCAATTCAAATGTGCTCAATTTTACATAAACACAATTGGAAAATGGAATAAAAATACGTAAAAAATTCTTGCGGTTTCAATTTTGATGGAATCAAAATTTTAGTACGTTTCCCCATGTTTTGATTTGAATACAAATACAAAACCTGGAGAAGGGGAGAAAAACTCTTGAAAATGAAATTTTTCATTTTTCGAAGAAATGAGACCATCAATTGACTAGGTACCTATTACAAAAAAAAAATAGAAAAACTGAAACCGATTGAAAAGGTAGGTACTTCATTTTAATACTTCGGCTGAATTAAGAGGTTTTCTATAAGGAAACGTTAGTTTTCGAGGCTCCAAAAGGAGTGAGGATGAAGTGGGAAGTTGAAATTTGAATATCAAAGACAATACAGGCAGTACTCATTAATCAGAGTCTCAGAGGTGATAATTTCAGATTTATTTTTCATTCAGAGCTCCCCTTGAAAAAATCTCCTTACTTATCTCAATTTTCAGGTTCAAAAGCTAAAACATCCAGAAGGAACATTGATGGCTCCTACCGACTCTATGTATGAAATTTCGAGCTCCTCAACTCATTTTATTCGGGAGTAGTCTGGACAACGATGAAAAAATAGTTTTTGGCCCTCAAATACAGTGGGAACTGGTAGAAACTGAAAGAATATGTTAGAGATAATCCAAAATTTTCAAACAAAACACTCTAAATTCCTGTAGCAAAAAAATCAGGGATGGTGGCCCGAATCCAAATGTTTCGGGTTCGGGTTCGCGGTTTAGGGTTCGTGATGATTGGGTTCGGGTTCAGGGTTCGGGTTTCAGGTTCAGGGGTTTTCAGTTCCGGGTTCGGTTCGGGTTCGGACCATCGGGCCCAGAATCGGGATCTTCCGGGTTCGGTTCGGGTTCGGATTCTTTTTTTTTTTAAATTTGAAATGAAAAAAGTTTATTTCTGATGTTTATTTAACTGAAATGTATTAAACATCGATCGAAAAGATGAAACAAAACGATGTATATGAAGGTGGAGGTGTAATTTGCCCCAAAACCTGAAAAAACCCGATTAATGATCCGATTCGGGTTCGGGTTCAGGGTTCGGGTTCGAAGTTTTTCGGGTTCGGGTTTCGGGTTCGGGTTCAGGTTCCATTTTTTTGGGTTCGGGTTCTGGTTCGGTTCGGGTCCGACCAAAATTATTGGGTTTTTCCGGGTTTCGGGTTCCGGGTTCGGTTCGGGCCACCATCCCTGAGCAAAATGATGCATGCACAATGCATATTTCCAAAATTTTGCTTATCTGATCCATTCGACTCAGTTCCAGAAGGCTAGAAGTAATGAAAAAAAGGAGATATGGCATGACCTAAAATATCATATTTTTGGTCTAGAGGGCTGAAAACACCAAAAAAGATCATTTCCGTTATTCAATTTCACAATTTAAAAATAGTGCCTGACGCAATAGCCGAAATTTTTTTCAAAAATTCGGCTAAAACACTCAAGCATACCAGTTTACTTTGGCTAGTGGAAAAAAATTGAAAAAAAATCAAGATACACTTTACACCTACTATAATTATCAAGGACCCAAAATATTCAATTAATTTCATAAATTGGTAGGCCACCTACATAAAAACCTGAATGTTTGATTTTTTCAATACTTGCAATTAGCATTATTATTGGTACCACTCATTTCGAACTCTTTAGTGCACAATTTGTTTACTTTTCAATGCTTTTCAACCGACGATAATGAAACCTTGATAATAAGTTGAAAACACTCATTATCTATATCATTGCAACTTCTTTTCAAAAAAAAAATTCCAATAATAAATAAGTTTTAAAATTCTTAGCCTATGGTCTAGATATTTCATCAACAGCAGGTTAAAAATCCATCGTAACGCTGAGAAAGCGTGAAATAAAATGAAAAGAATCATCGCGATTGAAAAGAGAAATAGTAATCCTTGCAACGAGTATTTGAATAAAATACATAGGTGCATTCTACGTTCTATACCTCTCGTTAAATCTGTATAAAATTAAAATACTTCATAATAAAAAAGATGATTCGGAAAGTTTTATTAAAAAGGAAAGATCGTATTTTAGCCGAGATTAAACATACAAAATGAACTTCGTACCGTTCGACACTAAGTCTGTGCTGTATTTCAACGTTAAAAAATTCAATTTTATGCACTCGACACCACTTTACCAACGTTACAGAGATATTATCCGCGAAAGTACACTCGATACCTTACATAATGAGAGCTCTGTACAATATAGCACTGGTAAAGGTACTATGAAAATTATACGATGTTTTGTTAATCATTTCATCGCACTTATTTTTCAATTACGAACACCACTATTGTTTCGATGATGTAGGAAAAGGGCTAAATAAACGCATCGAAATGAGAACACAGATAATGATGAAACAGCAAGGAAATAGGGTTAAATGCATTTCATACGATTGAAAATTATTGCGTAGAACTTTGAGACCAACAAGGGTTCGTTTTTTTGCCAAGTTGGAAAATACTAAATAAGATGTGATAAGAACGAATGAATTTTGATGCCTACAGTGGACCGGATGATTGCCTCTGTACTGTGTCGAATATCTCATGAAACATTTTGAGCTTTGAGGAAACAGAATCTCATTTGAAATGACATTGTTGCGGTATGATATTCGATATTATTGAGCTGGATGTTGGTCACCAATGGAACGTGATAATATACCGTTCTGTTTCTATAACTTCTCGCTGTAATAAACAACAGATACGAATGAAGCATATGTTTTGGTACAGAGTGCATCCGTCCCAAGTCCTAGAATTGAGAAACACTTTTCTAATGTTCATTATTTTTATATATAACAATCGATGAAATGCATAAGGAAATATGATAAACTTTAGGTCAATTAACAGGAAAACGGTATAAACTTATGGTGTGGAGTACGGCCAAGATTTATAAATCAATTTTGGAATATTTACCGCTGTGTTCGGTGAAGATGTTCGATCCGAGTGAACGAGAATCCTTAGCGTTTCTAGGCTTAGTTCTAGTAGATTTCACTGTTAAAGATCCAGTTGTTGGAACAGTTCGATCCTTGGTTTGTTGAGCACCCATGACTAGATATCATTACGATAGGTAAATCACTTATATTTATTAAGATTTTACATTATGTACACGAAACACACTGCACCAAGAATTGATACGACGCGATATCGTGAAATTGACTCGAAACTGAGAAGAAATTACACGTACATCCTGTGCAAAATTTTCGAATAAAAACAAGTGTTACAACTACATTTCACGAAACGAGATACACATAACACATACACAGATAAAGAAGCCGAGACAATCGCACAATCACCGACAGACAATCGTCAGCATCTGTTCAACATACAGCGAGAGAGCGAAAAGGCTTCCGAAATGAGAGCAAAATAAAATTTAGGGCTAGGGTAAAAGACGCCTGAAAGTACAATTCACAGATGATTCATCAAGTTTCACAGATGATTAAAACAAGTTTGCCCAATGAAGAATTCGAATTCTCTTTTCTTTTATTATGGAATGACGTGTAATTGTGGTTGCCTACATTAGAAAAAAGGAAGCGTTTTGAAATATTTAATTGAATTTGACATTTTTGATCACGAAAAAATGAATGAAGAAAAACGTTGTTTTTTTTCTAAGTAAAGACAGAAGCAATTCCAATCGCAATTTAATATGCACTGAACCATTACCCATACTACGTAGTACGTCTAGTACGTCTACGTACACCTGACGGACATATTATGTATTCGTCATTTTTTCAATAAATTGATTAATAAAACATAGGTATGTAAGAATAAGAATAAGATTGCGCAGATGTTATCAGCACGGGAAATTGTAAAACTGGTTCCATTTTAAATTCAAAGTTTCAAGTTCTAGGTATTAGCTAGATTATTTATGTCGATTTTTCAAACCAAGAAAAAATTCAAAATTGATAAAAATTTTGAAAAATTCTAGGATGAAAAATTTTTTAAGGTACTGAAAGAAATTTTGAAAAATAAAAGGTCTCAAGTTACCATAAAATTGTGAAAATCTCATGTTGGAAAAATTTTTGGAGCGAGTAAAAACCTCGAAAAAATTTTAAGTTGAGTGAAGAAATGAAAATTTCGATTGGGAAATGTTGAAAAGATTTAACTGATGAAAAAAATCTAAGAAAAAAATTGTGAAAAAATCACGGCGTTCAAAATATTTGAAAGAAAATTCGAATACTCATTTTAAAAATTCTGGTTTGAGACGTTGAGACTAAGACAACTTTCAGTTAACACTTGTAAATTATTTTCTTTGCAAAATGTGACGTGTTAGTACTAGGTGATTTTTAAATTCCACAAAAGAACGATAAAAAATAATTTCCTCTGCTAAAATAAATAAAGAAAACTAGTCTCATCAAAAGTTGAGTAGTTTTAGTATCCTTCGTCCGTGCCTGAGTTGAGTGATACAAGGTTTCACTGAATCAGGTTTCCTATCTTTAGAATTAAAGGGTTAAGACTTCTAAAAAAAAAAAAACACGTCAAAATATGAGTATTTTTAATCAGGTATAGGAATAAGTAATGCCTTAGAAAAAAACAACGAATTTCCATTACTTACAATTTTCCTCTTATTTAAAAAAATTGTAGGTATAACTTGAAAATTTGTTTATTATTAAAATAAAACATCAATCAAGGAAACGAATAGCGGAAATTACTTTCGGAGGATTTTTTCGTACTTAATGGTAATCATCAAAATTGAAAATTAATGGACAGGCTTCAAATTTCAAAACATTTTAAGAATTTCTCAGTTTTAAATAGATTGGTTGTACTTAATTTTTTTTATTATTGTATGCATAATTGCATACACGAATAGTTCGATATCGATATATTTAACACTTCTTCGTAGTTCTTTAGGCTTGCATTAAATTTTCTATTACTTTTTACAGACAACATACGAATGTTGGTAACATTACTTAAGCACAACACGAGAAGGAGGTTCTTACACGACGGCAGATAAACATTCAACATTCGACGTTTGAGGCTTCAATTTTGCAGTGTAGGTTTTTACCATCAGAAATTGTAAAATTATTTTTATTTTATTTTCATCATAGCTAAATAGCAGCTTACGAAAAAAAATTCCCAACAAATTTTGAAAAAGTATAATAAATTAAATTTATAAACCAAAACTACTTAAAAATCAATGAAAACGATGAGTATCAATCAACAATATCAAATACTCAAATAGAAAATAAAGGTACGGTATTTGGTTGATTAGGTACTTGCGAATAAAATATTTTTAAAAATGCAATAAAAATTAAGAAGAAACAGTAAATATTCGTAATTTGCGTTCTATATCACAGCGACATAATGGGCAAATTTTCAATTGAGCAGAACAAGTTTCACAGCAGCAAATATGACCGCAATTCAGCAATATTGTATCGGACTGAAATAAGAAAAAATTGGAGTGAAAATATAAATACGTAGTATAATTAATTAATGTGAATAAATGATGAGCCAAAAAAAATTGTACCTGATTTTCCATGCAGATGATACACTCATTCGTTAAAACTGAATGTTGCGATTCCACGCTGGGAGAATTAGATACTTCTGAAAGAGACGGTGCAGTTGGTAAAGCTCTAGTTTGTGAAGCGATATCGTTAGAATTAGTTGAACAAGGCGAATCCGGCGACTTTTCATCTTTTGCCACAGGAGCAGTTGGGGTGAAGTTTGAGCAAAGCTCTTTAAAACGATTTATAGCTTTTAAAATCTGTTCTCTATCTTCTTTTGAGTGTATTCCAACCTAAAGGCAAAGATAAATAATACAAAAATGCTCAGGATATCGACAAAACCAAAACATAAAATGAACGAAGGAAAAACAAATCAAGAATACTCACCTTTTGCAAGGATTTATCATCTATTTGTGAAAAATCTGTCCCAAATTTGGTATCGAACATTGACAAAAAAGGAACACAATGGGATACTCCAAACAAAGTAAGTTCGTAAACAAGATCTGGATGGACGGAATATACTCTAGATACAGTGTCAGGAATGTAGTTCAATAACCTTTGATATTGTATCAACCAATACGTATTATCGTTCTAAAAAAACGAGAAAAATTGTCGTTAGTTACAAAGTGCAGGCTTTAAAAAAATTAAATTTGATTTATTAACTTTGAAAGCTCGTTCTTCTTCGGCTTCTTTCATCTGTTCTAGCAATTTATCTCGGTAGGCTTGTTGTTGAGCAAATAAATCCATTAATATTTCACTTAAGGCAGCTCGTTTTTCACAAAGCTCGTTCTGTCGAATAAAAAATTGTTATATTGATAAAAATTAAAAAAGTAAGTTATTAGGCACCTTACACAACAACCATACTTACAATATGCTCATTCAAATGCAATTCTTTATTCTTAAGTTCGATAACAGTTAAATTAGATAATTGGTTCTCAACTAGAGAAATTTCGTTTCGCAATTCTACATTTCGATCATCCACTTTTTCAATGAGAGTTAACACAGCGGCGTATTGTAAATCAACATCATCTTTAATATCATTCAACAGACGTTCTTGGTCATTTTTACGTTTGTGCAGTAATTTTTCTATTTTTTCATTCATTTCTTTCCCCCTAACATCAGAAAAAAAAAAATAAGAGAATGTTTGAGAAAAAACAACAAAGAATTCACTGAATCAAATCTACCTGATGGTGGAATCTTGTATCAAATCATTCTTTGTGAGATGGTGTTCTAGAATTTTTTGGTCCATTAAAGATTCTTGAATGAGCAATTTTTCCATAGATTCTGCAATTTAAATTCGAGTAAATCATTTGATTGAAAAAAATACATACTCACATACAAAGAAAACAAAGCAACTGTACCTAAAACTTGTTGGTAGCGAAGTGGCTCTCTTATAGGAGGTTCCTTCAATAACGAAGTTGCCAACGTTTGAACACATTTTTCAGAATACGACGCATTTATTTCTAATAACTTTTTGATCACTTCATTGGCAGTATTCTCAACTGAAAAAATAAGCAAAACTATAAGATTTGTCGTTCAAATAATTTATTCTCAAGGAAGTTATATGTTTCATTACCTTGCGAAAGTTGAACAATAAATTGATTTTGTTCAATTTCTTTTTGCTTTTGAAATTTTCGAACTTCTTCGTCAATTTTTTGCTGTTCGTTGATGACATCTTTTAAAAACTAAAAGCACAAATAAAATAAGTCAATAAACAAAATTGAAAATACTTTTAAATTGCAAGCTTTACCCCTTCTTTTTTATTTTGAATTTGTTTGTGAAGCAAAAGCTCTTTTTCTTTCTGTTCGAATAAATTTTTTTCCACGACAATTTTTTGTAAGATTCTTCCTTCCTGAAAAATTACAACTTTTTATTAGATTTTAACCAAATCGCAAACATTTTAAGAAATCACAAAGTTATGGTTAAAAACTCAAGCCAAGCGTGTAGTAAAATAAACAAAACAAGCTACTAGCCTTTTCTTTTTCCAATCTTCTTAAATTATCCTATAAAAATAAAAAATAGAAAAATGATGAACATTTTCGACATCGTAAAATTCATAAACAAAATGCGAAAATTGAATACGAATAGGTGAAAATACGAAGCACTTACGCTTACTCACACACATATGAACGTATGAACTATGTATTAACACATTTATATGCACAACTACACACACGTCCCAAAAGAGAAATAAATTTTCTATACGTTACTTGAATATATTTATCATGGAAGCTCAACTGCGATAAAATATCATTAATTTTTGTTTCACCTTGGATTGGTTCATTAGCAACGCTAGTATCATTTTCATCATCTGTAAGTAGTGAAAAAACCACCATTATAGAAATTATTGACAGCGAGTGAATATACCAAATAAAATAAAGTTATTACCTTTACGAAAATACGATAATATGGCACTAACACCGTTTTCGATCACTTCTTTAGGAGGATCTTTCCAACTATTTTCTACATCTAATAACAATTTCGTCAAGCACTTATTTCCACATAATGATGGCAAAGTTTTCAAGTTTGGATTTTTTCTGATATCCAAAAGCTGCAATTTTTTCAGATTTCCGATGCTGTCCGGTAAAGCTTTCAATTTATTCGATGCTAATGAAAGTTGCTCCAGGTTTGATAAAGCTCCAATTTCTGAAGGTAATGCGCTCAACTCGTTGTGGTCAATCTTCAAAATCTGCAGAAAAAGAAAAAGAAACTTAGAAATGAGAAATTCGTGGAAAATTATTTCAAATTTACCTTCAAATTACTAAGATATTTAATATCACATGTTAACTTCGATATTTTATTCCGACTAATGTCTAACACTTTCAAAAATGAAAGATCACACATGTTTCCGCCTTCTTTCAACGATGAAAGTTCATTATTCTGAAACATACGTACGGTACATACAGCATTAGAACCACAGCGATACTACACCTAGGGTTACACATTAGCATGATCATTGGAAAATCAATACCTGCAGATACAGAAATTCCTTTCTGTATACTTTAATCACAGCGAATATACCTTTTGGGACACATTTGAGAGAGCAATCTGATATGTCAAAAATTGGTTCAGGAGACTCCTTCGCCTGTAAACAAAGGATTTAGTAGCAATTATTCATCGACGTAGTTGACGTAACAAAACGTCGTACAGAAAAAGGCACACCTACCATATATAATTTTTTTTCAAGAAGTGCTTTGGACATCGTAAAGTGATTGTGAAACAGTAGGAAAAAATACAAAATTACACGATAAAATGAAGCATTTTCAACATCGAAACGAATACTTATCACTTCATGACGACTTTTCCAATTTAAATGAAATTTTCGCCGAAAAATAAAGACGTAATTGAATTGAACGCCATTTCCGTTACAAGTGTTGATATTTAACGAAAAATGAATTGAACCCGAATTCGGTTTCTCTCTTAGAATGGTGAAAAACTACACGAAATTGAACCATCATATTTCACAGGGTTATTTTCATGATTCATTTCATTTTATGAGAAAAATTACCAATAATCCTTTCTTCTGTGTGCCAAAATAATATTGATAAAAAATGATAAAAAAAGAATACATAAAATCAGAGTTGCCATTTCCAAAAATTTAGCTTAGCTGATGTCAACGCATTTTTGCATACGTCATTGATCTCGCAGGGTATTTTTATTTCGTCGAATTACCAACACTGGTAAAATTTCATAATAAAAAAATCAAAACACTGATAAGATCGCGTCGAGAAAATAAAAATGCTGCGTTGTGTTAGATCTTTAATTAGTCGTGGTACGCCGTGTGCTTTATAAGCTCGTACTTGCTCTCTCGATTCGAACTTTCGCGATCAAAATAATTAGTGGTTAAAAGTATGTTTAGTGTTTGATGATCTACAAGTACACGATCATCTGCTTAATGGCGTTAATAGTTTTGTTCGTGATTCATTTATTGATAATTAACATAAATTATTCCGAAGTGGTTGCTCAGGAAAATGAGCCCAGCACACCATCCGGTTTATACAATGCTACCGACAAAGTTGCACTTTTGACCGTCTCCAATTTTCAAGTAAATGTGTACAATTCGACGAGCGCTTGGTTGGTTCAATTTTATAACTCTTGGTGTGGTCATTGCATCAAATTTTCTCCCATATGGAAGCAATTAGCAGCATCTATTTATAGTAAGTGTCCCATCAAATTTTTACATTTTTGTTATCGCAAATTTTTATGTACTGTGTTGTTCGTTGGTACATCGCATCAAATGATAAGATAATTTTCGATAACTACGCTCGTTTTTACCATAAAAGTGAGAGGAAAGTCGAGTAATGAGGAAATCGAAAACACCTACGAAAAAAATGCACGCTTATGGGTCAAAATTATGGGCATATTGTTTTAAATCTCCAGCTATTATTTTCCACTTCTTTCATTCGCTTGACCCGTTTATTTACATTCATTCGTATTTTGTTATTGCTTCACTTTAATTTTTCCATTTTACTTCCAATGCTTTATAAAGAAATTATTTGCCATGTTGAAAAGGAAATGAAATAGGGTCGGTGTAATTTTGCACTTCCTATTTTTATATCATCACAAAGTGTTTCTAAATTAGAACATGTTTTGTTTATAACTAGTCGCTTTTGTATTGGGTTATTAAACCGTAAATCATTTTCGAAGTTTTGTGTTACCCATGAAAAGAATCGTTCTAACACCTGAAAAGGTATTTTCTAGCTTTATATGTCTTATGGCTGATAAACTGCCTTGTTATTGTGATTAAAAAACCTAAAAATGTGTATCAAGCTTGGAAACCCAACAGTTGATTAAAATGTACTGTAAAAAAATATATAATGCTGTTAATCATTTTGCTGATTTATGTTTATGTAAGCCATGTACTTACGTGTATGCTACATATACATTATATGAAATGTGATTGTAATGGGTTCAAAGGATAATTTCATTTTTCAAGGGTAAAAGAAAAACTATACTGATACGACAAGCATAATAAAATTGTTTACTCTATATTGAAAAATATGGAATTAATGAGATAGGTAGAAATATCCATTTCAATATTATCGCAGTTGATACCCCTAACTTGATCTTGGGAAGTTGGGATTAGATACCTATTGTATGTAGAATGGATTGAAAAAAAAACCTCCCAAATTTTGACGAAAATTAAAGAGGTTGTTTGGATGATCATTTTGTAATTTTTTTCTGTCAATCGAAGCCGGTAGATAGAAAATTGTCTAATCTTTAAAACTAAATGGTGAACATTTCATTATATTCTGACTCTACATTTTGAAAATCTGTCCTATGTTCAAGATAGCATAGAAAAAAAGAATGTATTTTTTCCCTTGAAACGACAGTAATCCATAAAAATATCACACTTTCCGTGTTTTTTCAAAAATTTATAAAAAATGAAAAAAATCTGATTTTTCAATGATCTGTACGAGTCGGTTTTCTTCATTTTGGAAAAATTATCTGGACGAGGTGATGATGGAAAATCTAAGGAATAATTGAAGGGGGAGGGGTTACCTGCATTATTTTGAGGCTTAGACAACTTTCCAAATTCCTATCTTTTCTAGATTTCGGAAAAAATTCTAAAAAGGAAAAACGATCATCCTTTAGTGGTTAATTTTGAGTGGAGACATCCTGAAAAAATTTGAGGCTCTCAGCCAAAATGAAGATCAACCTGGGGAACCTCAAAGTGGGCCAATTTTTTCAGACACTAAACATCAATACCAATTCGACATTTGGAAAAACTGGTAAAAAAAATTGAAAAATCCGTGTATCGAAACTGATACCAAAATTGGAACTGATATCTTTAAAAAGAAGACCAAAATTGTGGTTTTTTTGGAATCCAATATCTACCAATATCACAATGGAGTCTGTTTAGAATTAGAGTGTATGGTGCAAAATAAGTCCTCAAATCAACTTATTCAAATTCCTTGTCAAATTTTTTACAAGAGTGATGACCAACGAAATTTCATCGTAGAAATCAATTTAATATATTAAAAAAAATAGTGAACCCAAAAACCGATAAAAATTGAATAGGCTTACAATATGTTTCATTTTTGAGAAAAAAACACAAAGTTTGGCCTCTTTTGGACAATTCTTCCTGCTGGGAATCTCAGACACCTACTCCAAGGCACGATTTCACTATTTCAGTATCTATGATCCTGCCGTATAAAAAAGAGCCCTTGTGTAAAAAAAAAAATCGATGTCTTCATTTTTAAGTGTTTGGTCCAGATTTTGTGTCATTTGGATGATTTCATAAAATTTCTGTTTGTGGCAAATATCAATATGAAATTTTTTTAAAAATTTATTTTAAAGGTAAAAAAATTTTGGCTTTTTTAGGTACTTTTGAAGTAATTTTATGAACAACATTACATCAAAAATCACGACAAAAACACCAAAAAATATTGAATAACATAAAATGTAATTGAAACTTGAAAACACTGTCGTGATTTTTTCTGAATTTTTTTTTCAAAAATCTTTGCGATGATCATCGAAAAAATTAGCTCAATTTTGAAATGTTGAAAAATTTTCAAATCCTTGCTGCACAACTTTTTAACCTCCTTTCAAGAAAATGTCTCAATTCAAATCACACCATTTTAAAAGGATATTCGAGGTTTTCAGCAGATAGTACAGCCCAAAAATTGCGATTTTTTTAATAGGCTCCACTTCGAGGTTTCTTACCAATGTCTCTTCTTGGGCTAGAGCTTAAAATTTATTTGGAAAGACTCCTGGCTATTTTTTTTCATCATCAATATCAGAATTTGTTTATCTGCTTTTTCCACAGACTACAATCCCAATAATGGGCTTGTTTTGTATCTTTTCAATCACATCCTGACACTTGAATACTCAGGACCATTCGAAAGAATGAGTCATGGAAAGAAAATGGTATGAGCAACTTTTTTTGAGAGTCCGAGAGTCCTCATTGTGAATAAGTAACATTTTTTTAGCCCTAACGCCCCACAGAGTCTCACCCTCCTTTTCCCAAAACACTGATCCAGGGAACTCTTCTTCCTGGCACAGACCTGCACCCATATCCTGTAATTATAACATCAGCTCGTTCAAACTTCCTTATGGTGGCTTCATCGCCATTAATAAATTATCTATATCTTTTATTTGTTACGCTTATCACAAATAAGAAAATTGTGTTTAATTCTTATCTAGGGGCACAACGCGACCTTTTTAACAATGAAATCGATGTAAATGTACCTAACCGTAACATCTATTTTCTATCTTCGCTCCTGTAACTTTCTCAAACTAGCTTGAATCTTCTATCGCAACTACCTAGACAGTTTATTTATCTGGATAAAATACGACATATGCTACATTTTTCTTCAGATTGGCGAGACGTTATAAAAATCGGAGTGATCGATTGCGCCGATGAAGATAATTTACCAACTTGTCGAGAATACGAAGCAAATAAAAAACCCACCGTTCGCATCTTCCCCCCTTTTATGAGTAACTTCAGTTTTGGAAAAAACGTATCCAAACCAAGAGAGAACCACAATCCCGTACAATGGAGAATTGACATCATCAATGAATTACATAATCTCACAACGAAGCCTCCCCATTGGCCGGAATTTTCGCCAGTTGACTCGGCTCGATTACAAAAAACATTGCAGCAAAGGACACCTCGTCGAATGATTCTGGTTGTGGAGAAACCAGAATCGTATGTTGGTCGTGAATTACAATTGGATTTGCACAGGGTTGAAAACGTATCAGTGGCGTACTCGTTCGATACAGAACTTTCCAAAGGCCAGGGAAATCTTCCTCAGGTATTCGTCAGTGAAGCAGACTCCTGGGAGCAATTGAATTTAAAGAATACGACTCGTTATGGTGTCTACGAAGCTGTGCAAGAATACTTGATGAAAAAAGGATACGATGTACCTAATATTACAGATGGGCATAAAAATATTCCTGGTCCTTATGTTCCAGTTCAACAAAGCGAGAAACAATTGCACATGGTCAATACAGTGTACATGGATGATTTAGAATCCGCAGTGAGGAATTCTCTTTTCCTAGAAGTCTCGACGAAATCAAACATAACTGGAAATTCGTTAAATGCTTTGAAATCCTATCTACACATAATTGATAAATATTTCCCTCCTAATCCGAATGTTCGTGCCCTTATTAAAGCAATTATTCCCAAAATCGAAAATATCGAGTATATTTCTGGTGAAGATTTCAAAAATTTATTACTCGAACAATCCAAAAAATCGACTCCTTTGAAGAATAAAAAATGGGTCGGCTGTAAAGGCAGCATTGCTCATTTACGAGGATACCCTTGCAGTCTCTGGATGACCTTCCATACGCTTACTGTCCAAGCCTACCTGAACCAAAATCGTTCCAGCGGCAGCACCGAAGTATTAAATGCCATGATTGGTTATATCGGCAATATCTTCGGTTGTTCCGAATGCTCCGAACATTTTGTAGAAATGAGTAAAACAATGGCTGGAAATGTCACCTCGCTCAAGGATAACGTTCTATGGTTATGGAAAGCTCATAACAGTGCCAATCGTCGTTTGCACAGTAATGACTCCTCCGAGGATCCGGCTTACCCCAAGCATCAGTTTCCCGTTGAGAAAATGTGCCCGAAATGCCGCCACAGCGATGGTTCTTGGAATGAAGATGAGGTGTTGACGTATTTGGTAAATATGTATTCGAATGTTGTGTTTTATAATAATGGGACGGCAGTGAATTCTACCACTATCGTTCCATCTTCTAACGAAACATCAACGAGGGGGGAAAGAGGTGGATGGTTTTCTAACCTTTTTAACAAGGTTGCATAAGTTATCGGTGGAAGGGTAGCTGATGGAAATTGATCAAATACGATTTTGGTTCTTTATTTACTACATTTTATAACTTTCTTGAATGCTGTTTTCAAAATTTTAAAATACCAAAAGAGGTTAATTGACTTTTTCCTAAAAAAAATAAAATAAAAAAAACCACTGTGAACAGAAACATCACTTAATTAGGTAGGTAAATTACCTGTCATAAAGTTATTTTTACAATACTTAATATTATCTGGTCAATTGTTTGGAAATGAAAATAATCAGATTTTTATTTTTTTATTGTCATATTTCAAAATTGTCATGAAAAGATTTTTTTGTCTTGATATTTTTGAATACTGTATTATTTTTATTACCTATTGTTTAATTTCAATTTTCGAATCTTTTTATTCTTATTTTACACATGTTTAGTGAATTTAATCTAGAAATATGTTATCAACTATGAATAGGTACCTACTTACCTTTTTTTTTAAAATCATTATTATGTACCTATTGCACCTACACCTACCTAGGTGTAATTTTATTTTATCTTCTTATATTATATTTGATTGAAATTAATCGAATAGTATTGCTATTGAAATTTTATGAACAAAATCTTACATACTTAATCAGTATTATAAGCTGTCCCACTTTTACCTTTTTTGTTTGTTATGGTTATGGTTGCATTTATTTATTTATTTATCTCTGTAATCTCTACCTCAGAATTTAGATCTACTTAATTACCTCAGTATTTTTTAAAGGAATGTGATTTTTAATTATTTTATTCGCCAAGTATTTACAATCTTTTTGATTTTTACATCTTTGGTTGGTTGAACTGAGACTGATGTTATGTTACGGATTTTATTTGCGCTTAGTTTACCTACTTAATACTCATTATATTTTTGCTCTTGAGAATTGAATGCCTTTTTTTTTTCAATTGATAATGTTCAGTTTGAAAATGGATAATTTGAATTTTGAAAAGTTGTTAATTTGGGAAAATTTTGTATGAATTTTCATGGTATGTAACAGGTCTTGCAAGTGCAAAAAGGGATAAAAAGACCTTGCCATTGATAGACTGGTATATTGAAAATGTTTTGCATCTGACCCAGAAGTGTAGCATTTTCTTTTGAAATTTTATTCCAATTTACCACCCACAGGTGCCTAATGAAAAAAGGAAATTCTTCAATTTTCCATCTTGGTCACTTTTTAGCAAATAGTGACGAATTTCTTGAAGAAATTATCAATATTGTGTATTCCATTTTCGAGAGAGGTAACTTATTGTGCGTGTGGGAGGGGGGGCGGGATAAATCATCGAGGGTTTTGCAAAATTCCTTTGATTGTTATTCTGGTTTTTAAAAAATTTGAATAGAATCGCTTTCGTTTTTGAAAATGATCAATTGCTTTAAAAAAAATGAGGATTTACTTACTTTGATTTCATAAATTCGTTTTTTGTATGGAAATGAAATCAAAATTTTCTGATGAAATTAAAATTTTCTGAATTTATTCACCCATTGACCAAAATTTTAGCTCCCGAATTGATTTAAAATTCTACACCTTCCTTGTTCATGAAACTGAGATACTGTCATGACAAATACCTATCTACATTAATGTAAGCAATTTTTACTCATCAATGTGTACTTGTGTAGTGTATTACTGCAAAATATTCAAAAAAGTTGGAAATTTGGAAGAAAATCTGTGAAGTTTGTGTTGGTACCTATTTCAGCTGTTTGTTTGTATTTTCATCTCAAAAGTGAGAGGAAAAAAGAAAATGAGGAAATCAAGGTACAAAGGAAAATTATATGTATAGATTACAATCATTATAAGTATAACTTTTGCAAATCTGCAGTTATTTAATTTTTTATGTGCCTATTTTCATGTTGAAAAGGAGATGAAATAGAGTAAGTGTAACTTTTCGTTTTTTTTTTTTTTATTTTTATACCATCAAAATGTGTTTTTAAATCACATATAGAACAATGTGACAACGTTTGATAAAACGGAAGATTCGTTCAAAAAACCGTTTTTAATTTTTTTTAGTGCCAAAAAAAACTTCAAAATTGACTTGAAGTTGATCGTATGATCCCTTTTATTAGACGCTGCCACATTTTTACTTGTATAACCTGCTACCTTGGTATCGGATTAGTAAACCATTTATGTAATTTTTTGTTACCTTTAACACCTGGAAAGGAATTTTTCAGCTTTATATATGTTTTGGTTGATAAGGTGATTTGTTATTGTAATTGAAATTATGTATATCTTTAAATACTTATACTAAGTCAGCTGATGAAAAAAGCAAAGAAAATCTGTACCAAGTTCAAAAAATAATTTCAAGATAAGCACAAAAATATTACAATTTCGAGCCACTTTGCCCAAAGGGAAATTGAGCTGGGAATCTAAAAATGGGTAATTTTTACAAAGGGCTGAAAATTACTTAATACTTGACCAATACCAAAATTGGAACATACATATATTTTTGAAAACTAAAATCGATATTTTTTTCAAAATCAATAGGTACTTATCAAAATCAAAAGAAATATTTCCGGCGTTTGTTTTAAATTTTTGGAATTTTCAATTTTTTTAAAATTTTCAATTTTTTTAAAATTCTCAATTTTTTTGAAATTCTCAATTTTTTTAAAATTCTCAATTTTTTTAAAATTCTCAATTTTTTAAAATTTTCAATTTTTTTAAATTTTCAATTTTTTTAAAATTTTCAATTTTTTTAAAATTTTCAATTTTTTTAAAATTTTCAATTTTTTTAAAATTTTCAATTTTTTTAAAATTTTCAATTTTTTTTAAATTTTTAATTTTTTTTGAATTATTATTTTTTTTAATTTTCAAATTTTTTTTAAATTTTATATTTTTTGGGGTTGGGGTTTTTTTTGAATATTGAGAGGAGGTATGATAAAACTTTTTTTTTAATTTTTCACGAAAGTTCAGACTGAAATAAAAAATAAAATTTTAAAACTTTTCGAGTTCAAGCATGTTTAGATCATTGGAACATGATTATTGATTACTCCTTATTCGAATATTCAAATTTTTTTCAAGTTCTATTGTAAAAAGCGATAAATATCACAAAACGAACTCTACACCAATACCATCTAAACGGAATTTTGGAAACCGATTTAATAAAAACATTGAATAGGTAATTAATATTTTGGGTAATGCCACCTGTTTGACCCCCCCCCCCCCCCCCTAGTTCTTTTAGAGTTTCCACTTGCTCTCTGTTAGAAAACTGAAAAGTTTCGGATCTCAAATTAATTTTTCATTTTTAACAAATTAAATTTCTCGTACAGTAGCCTCGAAATCAAGCCAAAAACTCTTCAATCAATCCGAAATAATTTTTGGTAATTTTTTTTTTTAGAGAAATCATCAGTAGTCGAGTTCGATTCTGTAACCACAATTTTATTTCAGAATGTAATTTTAAAATCCCTTTTCCAACACTGCTACAAATAATTTTCAAAACTCAGTTTAAATCTATTTTTATATGCAAAATAAAGAAATCCATGAATTTCAAAAAAATCAATTGAATGGATTTTTTTTGAAAAAATTTCATCAAAAAAATGCTTGATTCGATTTTGAGGTATATAATATGTAAATGTATATTTGGTAAAAATGAGAAATTTTTCAATTCTGATGGGCAACTTTTCAACGTATCTGTCGAAGGCAACCTTGGCATTCCATTTCTAAATCATTGGTTCAGGGAAATACTGAAAATTAAATCATATTTTTAAAAAATTGGATGTCCAAGATTTCCAGCGGGTGGTACCTACTTGAAAATGGCTGGCAGAAAATCGCGATTTTTCAAAAATAATAATCAAAATCCGAGGTAATTTTTTTCACACTGTTCGTAACTGAAGTCCCAATATTAGCAATGTTTTGGATATCAATCTTATTTTCGGAAAAATTACTGTTTGAATAACATCAGCTCGTTCAAATTTCTTTATGAGAATTATTATTTAATTCCTAGGTACCTAGTTGCACGCACAACCTCTTAAACAATAAAATCAGAAACATAAATGTATCTAACCGTAACATTATTTTAGATTCTATTTCTGCACCTGTAAGTTTCTCAAACTAGCGTAAATCCGGCAATGCAACTAACAGACGATAAAATTATCACGATGAAATTCAAAATATCATAAATTTTTCTTCAGATTGGCGAAATATTATACGACTCGCAGTCGTAAATTGCGAAGAAGAAGGGAACGCCCGGACCTGTCGAAAATTCGGAATCGTAATTACACCTACCTTTCTTTATATCTCGCCCTATTCTTCGAATTTGACCAGTCAACTTGAAAAGGTAGATGATCCGATAAAGTGGAGAACCGAAATCATCGATACATTAGAAAAAACCGAAAGAAAACCATCCCATTGGCCGAAATTTTCACCAGTCACCTCTTGCAATTTCAAAAAGCAATTGAAATGTAGACAAGCTTGTAAAACGTTTTTGGTTGTGGAAAAGCCAGGCTCGTATATTGGTCGTGAATTGATGTTGGATTTACACCAAGTTAAAAACGTAGCCGTGCTGTATTCATTCGATAAAAAACTTAGAAAATGGGGGGAAAAACTTCCTCAGGTATACGCCGTTAAGAGACATAATAGCCTGACGAAATTAAATTTAAAGAATACGACTCGCTATGGCGTCTATAAAGCTGTGCAAAGTTATTTGATTAAAAAAGGATTCAATGTACCTGATATCACAGATGGGTACATAGAGCCTAGTCCCAAACCCGTAATTAATCAAACCGAGGAACAGTTGAAAATGGTCAATACAGTGTACATGGATGATTTAGAATCCGCAGTGAGGAATACTTTATTCGCAGAACTTCCAGGCCCGTCAAACATAACTGGAAGTTCATTAGATGCTTTAAAATCTTACCTGAATGTACTTCTTAAATATTTCCCTCCTAATCGTAATGTTCATGAATTAGTCAAAGCGATCGTTCCCAGCATTCAAAACGTCCCATACATTACTGGCGATGATTTCGAAAAATTAGTCAAAAATTACAACGAATCGATTGCTATGAAAAAGAATAAATATGTCGGTTGCCGTAATAGCGAAGGCTATTTGAGTTTACGAAAATACCCATGCGGTGTTTGGATGACCTTCCATACACTCACTGTCCAAGCCTACGTTTCAAGTGTCCAATCTGGTGAAAGCACCGAAGTATTGAATGCCATGACTGGCTTCATTCAAAATTACTTCGGGTGTACCTACTGCAGAAAACATTTTGTAGAAATGAGTGAAACAATTGCTGGAAATGTCACTTCGCTTAAGGATAGCGTGCTGTGGTTGTGGAAAGCTCATAACACGGTGAATGCGCGTTTGAGTGGCGATAAATCCGAAGATCCGGCTTATCCTAAGAGACAGTTTCCCGTTAAAAAAATGTGTCCACAATGCCGCCTAAGTGATGGGTCTTGGAATGAGCCAGAGGTGTTATCGTATTTGGTCAAGATGTATACGAATATAATGTATGATCACAATGGAACCTTCTTGCCGACCCCATTGAGGAGGAAGTGAGCAAAAAGATGTTTAGAAGAAGAATTTGACTTTTTTGAACATAGGCGTACCTAGAAATTAATTAAGAGAGGGGCTGAGAATTTGAGAAAAATAAAGGCAAGGGGGTCAAATTTCAAATAATCATTTTTCACCGATTTTTCAGTCAAACATTATCAATTTTTTCGGACAAAATAGGAATTTATTGAAGAATAGGTGATTTTTGACTGAAAAATTAGTCAAAAATTCAAAAATGATCAAATTTTAAAATAAAATTACGCAAATTTTTTTTGAAAAGAATACTGTTTGTAAAGCAGAAGAATGTATTTTTTCCACATTTTTGCAATAAAATTTTTTTTCTCAAGCTTAAAAGAGGGGGGGGCTCGAGCCCTTGAGCTCCCTCTTTTGGGTGCGCCTGTGTTTCTGAAGATGCTTTTCGCAAGTCCAATGTGAATTTTTTTTCAGAAATCAATGAAAAAAAAAACAGTAGATATGATTTTGAATTTTCCTATCATTGAAAATTCAGAATGATGTTTTCAATTTTTTGACGTTCTTGTAAAATTTTCTTTATTGGACTTACCTAAAATCATTCTCATTTATTAAGTGATTGGTCAAGAATTCATTTTCTGGCTTGATCTATGAATGAAAAATTTTTTAGAACCTTAACTTTTATTATTACTGTAGGTACTTACTCATGATTTTTTTATTGCCAAAAGAACTCAATTGTATCTGTCTTGCATTTTTTTTTTTGAAAATTGAACTTGCAATAAAACGAAATTTTCTTTCAGATTAAATATTTTTTTCTCATTGAACATGATGGCCATCTTTTTTCATGTGTATTATTCCCATTCGTGCCATCGATTTAGTATTATATTCATTTTTATATTAGCTTTAAATTCTTACTTACCTACTTTTTAAATATTTATCACTTAATCAGAATGTGTTAGAAGTGATTTACTTTACTTTCAAGTACTTATATCAAATTGAAATGAATCGATGAACAATTTATAAGATAAGCTTGGAAGAAATAGTATATTTTTAGTTAGGAAATTTTATGATCCGAATCTCACTTAATCATTATTTATAAGTTGTCCCACTTTTACTTTTTTTGTATGTTTTTCATGGTTATGATTGCATTTATTTACATATATTTGTAATATCTACTCGTACTGTATGAATCTACTTAAATATTTCCCCCCCAAAAAAATGTGATTTATTTCAAACATTCAATTTTGATCTTTAAATTTTTTTTGGTGGAACTGAGACTGATATCATGTGACGGATTTTATTCTAATTAATTTTAAGCATACTTGATGTACTGTATAATGTAACACCATTGTATTTTTACCCTTAAAAGTTGAATAAAAAAATTTATTTTTTCGATTTACAACGTTCAATTTGATAATAAATTACGAGTACTTACTCGATGTCTTATATAAAAAAAATTATCAAACAGAAATTTTGAAAAATTTGAGGTGCATCAAACACACAAAGCTTTGTAATATCAAGATCCAAGAATACATATTTTTATATTTTGCAAAATTTTAAGCCAAAAATATAATTTTTTTGAAAAATTTTGCATCAGTTGTTCAATTAGGTCACTGATAATGTAATCCGCGAATATAGGTGCTGAAGTTCATATTGGCCGTTTTTATGAGCTTTTCTTCAGAGCTGAAAAGAAGTTAAAATTTTCTGGTGGCCCTGAAACGTCTCGAAACCGCTTTCAATCGATTTGGCGGGTCTAAAATAGGGTGCATATCGAATTTCAGTTTTTTTCGTTGATCAGATCAAATTTTCTTGATTTACAGGACGATGAGGTAATTTTGGAATTTCAAAAATTCGCCAAAATTCGAGAAATAATGCACTTCAGCGCTTGAAATTTTAAAAATGAATTTTTTTATGATGTACTTTCAATTTATGATAATTTTGACTCAAAATTTTACTTTGGGTAGAGATACCTCGCTTGTAACTACAAAAAAAGTAGTAAAAAATCACGTTTTTTTTGGTTTTGAATTTTTTTGACCATGTTGCACCCCGTTTTGGGGTCCAAAAAATATTATGTGATACATGACCACTTGGCCGAACTAATAAAAAAAATTCCAGCCATGTACCCCCCTCAAAATTTTTTTTTTTATTTTTTGAAAATTTGAAAAAAAAATTGGTAAAATGTGAATCGAAAATTTTCAAAAAATTCTCATTTGTACTACCCAGCAAGATGTATAATCTGTGAAAATTTCAAAATTTTTTACCCACCCCTTCCAGATATATCGCGTGTTGAAATTTCGACATTAAAAGTGCGATAATTCCGAAAGGGGTGTGGGTAGGGGGTCAAAATTTTTTTTGGAATGTTTTTAGACCATAAGCAACCTTTTGAGACCATTTTGACCAATTTTGGGTGAAGGGCCATTTTTGACCCTTATTAGGAAAGGCTATTTTGTTTAATAATTTGAGTTTAAATGCCTAAATTAAAATAAATCATTTCTCATTTGAAGATGATTATTACTTAAAGACATATTTTATGAAGAAAAAAATGTTTGATTTTGGAATACTATTGCATGTGAAAGAAGAAAAAAAATGAAATTTTTGAATTTGAACAGCTACTATGTAGTAACCAAAATTTCAACTGCTCGAGTTAATTTTTTGAAAATGAAAAAAAATCATTAAAAAAAATTATGATTGCAATTTGTAAATAAACAAACGTATCGTATTTAGAATTAAATTGATGAAATTTTTATCGTAGGGGTGGTCCTTTTTGAAGGGGAGGGGGAGAGGGAGTTTTGATTTGTCTAATCGAATATTAATTCTGAATAACGTTTGGTTTCAACGCCTAGAATCCGAATGAATCATAAAATAGTTTATTACAACTCAGTCGAGCGGAAGTATTTTTTTCATGAAATTGAGACCTGATTGTACTTAATCTATTATCGAACAATTTTCTTCAGTTCAAGAGGTAAAAAAATGTATTTTTTCTGATGGGGTTGGATTACAAGATCCATTAGCCCAATCTAATATCATCACAGCATCGAATGACTAACTGAATATTCAAAAACAGACTCTATTATTTTAAGCCTTTTTGTAGCTTTTAGAGAAAGTTTGGTTCCTCCGGAATTTAATTTCAGAGTTGAATTATAATTTCTGAAATGAGGGTTTTCGAAAATCTTTTTGTTGACTCGAAAATTGAAAATTAAAAATTCAATATTCAATATTGAAAATTAAAAATCCGATATTAAAATTTTGAAAATTAAAAATCCAATATTGAAAATTATGGAAGATTCAAATTTGAAAATTCCATATTCTAAATTCTTTTGCCTTTTTCTTTGCGAATTTCCCAACTTTCATTTATTTTCACCATCAGTCACTCCCAACACTACCACCCACTAACTTCAAAATTGTAAGCCTATTTTTTCTGCACACCACTGGTGGATAGCTGGAAATCGAGTACCTCTGCCCCCTCTCGAATAATTCAACTAGAAAATAAATTTTTTCGATATTTCCAGGCGAATAATGTACTTACCTAATGTAAATTATGAGTTACCTTACCGAAATTAATCGAAAACTTAGTGATTTCAACTCTGATTACTGTGATATTCATTCTTTTTGGAGAAAACCAAAATTTCATTGTTCCAGATAGGTAGATTCAAAATTATGAAATTAGGTTCCGGATTTGAATTTTGCAAAGACTTTATTCAATGCCAGCTCATTTGATTTTTTCAATTTTCAAAAATTCATCGTAAAAATTGAAAAATTAGTTTGATGACTGCATGAAATTTTGGTCAGGAAGCTTTCAGAACATGCTGTATTTTGAAAATCTTATTTTTCTTTAAATCAAAAGATAACGTTTAAACACCTCAAGTGATTTCCTTTTATTCTTCTAAATATTTGAATTTGAAACTGTTACTATTTTCTCAAAAACTTAGAAGAAATCTTGAAATTTTTCCCCCAAGTTGTGAAAAAATATCATTTTCAATTGCAAACTACTTTTTAAAAAATAAATCATTTTTGTTTCTGAAAAACGTAATTTTTAAAAATTCTAGCATTCCGTTCTCGCTTTTGAAGATTGAAATTTAAATTCAGTTATACCTAAGCCTCTTTCTGTTGAAATTTTTCCCTCGCTCTATACACTTTCAATAAATTTCTGTATGTACCTATTGAAATATTAAGGAATTTAAAACAAAGAATTGATTTTCAAACAACCGTGTAACTAATTTCTCATTTCTCTTTTCCAAAAATGTTGAACATTTTTAATGCAGAAAAGCTCCTACTTTTTCTATTAGGGAATTAACGTAAAAAAAATGAAAAACTCGAAAAAATTAGTGAAAATCCAGGAAAATTTGGGGAAATAATTTTTGACATGCAGGGGTAACAATTTTCAATAATTCGCAACGAATTTTTTTTTTTTTAAATGTGAACTTAAATAATATTCAGTAAAAATTTATTAAGCTGCGAAGAATTAAAAATGTTTCTATTATTTCCATGTCGAGAAATCATCAAGTTTGTTGTTTACCAAGGTTACCCTCGATAACTTGTCATGCCAAGAACCTCTAATTATTATTAAATATTTATCAATGCAAGCTGTTTTTAACTCATCAGTGTACAGTTGTGTACTTTATCAATTATATTCAGCTGGCTAAATTACAGGGTGCCTAAAAAAGCTCAATATTGAAAAAAAATAGGTACGAGTACCTATTTGATCAATTTCAATCAAATCGTAAGATAGATTTTTGTACTTCTTTGAAAATGTGAGTAAACAAAGAAATATTCAGAGTGATGAAATGTGAAGATCTGAAGAAGATGGTCTGTGAAAATTGATTTTTAATTTTTCGAAAATACATTTTGGTTCCAGGAGAAAATTAAACCTGGCAAAATTGTGAAATTTTCTGTTCTAATGAAAATTTTTCGCTCGTAGACTTGAAAATGTGTTTGTAAAATCTCAATTTTTTAAATTCAAAATTTTCTGGCCCAATCTTACTTTTTTTTGATTGAAAATTTTTTGGATTCAAAGTCCAAACGTCCTCTCGTTATACAATTTGAACCAGCCCGAGTATCCTTATTTCCAACAATATTCGAATAATTCCTCAAAACAGAAAACCTGCAGCTATAAAAAGTACCTAATGTACTTATCAAATAGTCATCTTTTATTAAATCATTTTTTACAACTTCTACAGCCAAAACTCGAACCTTCCGTTATTCATAAAATTAAATATGTAATTTCATTATCAACTTATTCAAACCAGTTTACTAATAATTTATTGTTTTTTTTTTCAGATTGGCGAAATGTCGTAATAATCGGCGCAATCGACTGCGCCGACGATCAAAACACGCAGCTGTGCCGAGAATACGAAATAATGGGCTATCCAACCATCCGCTACTTCCCTCCGCTCGTCGAGAACTTCACCATCGGCAAAGAACTATCCAGAGTGCTTCCTGATCCGGCCGTATTACGATCCGAAATCATCAAACATCTAGAAAACACCGAAACCAAGGTCCGCAATTGGCCCGATTTCTCGGCCATCAATTCAGACACCATTCAATCGGCGTGGAAAGTCAACAACATCAGCTCCCTGATACTGGTTGTCGAAAAAGACGAATCTTTCGTCGGTCGCGAATTAATCTTGGATTTATACGGCGTCAAGAATTTAATGGTCCGATACACGTTCAACGCAGACTTCTCCAATACCAAAGAACAACTTCCACAAGTCTTCGTTATAAAACCAGATTACACCAGAATACAGTTACCTTTGACTAATACTTCTCGATTCGGCGTTTTCAAATCAGTGCGAAATTATTTACTGAAGGAAGGGTACCAGGTGCCGGACATAACTGCGGCTCAATCCAACGAAATGCATTTGCTCAAAGTTAAACAAAGCCCTAAACAGCAACTTTTGGTCAATAAGGTCTTCATGGAGGATTTAGAATCCTCCGTTAGCTATTCGCTTTTCCACGAGGTCACGTTGAAACCGAAAATCAACGGCGAATCGATGAACGCATTAAAGGGGTATTTACAAGTGGTCAGTAAATATTTCCCGGCTAATTCCAATATCCACGCTTTACTCGATGCCCTCATCCACGACGTACAAAATATCCATTCGACGACCGGCGGCGACTTCAAACGATTAATTATCGAACATCGCAGAAATCTGTACCCGTTGAAGAATAAACATTGGGTGAGCTGTAAAGGCACCACGGCTAAATATCGAGGATACCCCTGCAGTGTTTGGATGCTCTTCCATACCCTCTCAGTTCAAGCTTACGTGAATCCCCAAAGATCCACTGGTAGCACTGAAGTGATCACTGCGATGGCCAACTACATCAAGAATTTCTTCGGATGCCAGGATTGCGCCGAACATTTCAACGAAATGAGTAAAACCATCGCTGGAAACGTATCTACCCTCAACGACAGCATTCTGTGGTTATGGAAAGCCCATAATACGGTCAACAAACGACTAGCCGGAGACTTCTCCGAAGATCCGGGATATCCGAAGATCCAATTTCCGGCCAAAAACATGTGTCCCGAATGTCGCCACAATAACGATTCGTGGAGAGAAGAAAAGGTATTAGCATATTTGGTAAATATGTATACTAATGTTTATAATGTAGTTGCGTTGTCCAACGGGGACTCTTCGACCGAGCTCGCCAGACTCATTAGCGAACGATACACGCAACACGATGAAATTCCCGATAAATGGAATTTCAGTTTTTCCGACGTTAAAACGTGTATAGCTTTGTATGTATTATGCGCGTGTCTTCTTACCGTATATACGGTGAGGTTTTTCTTGAAACGAAACAGGAGAACGAAAAGTCATATGAAATACGATTTCCATAGTAAAGCGTAAACGCCTCTCGGTTGATAGTTTAATGATGAGTTGCGATTTTGGAGGTTCTCGTGTCCGTTGTCGAATGCGGCTCACGTGATTACCTTACATGGTATTAATTAGAGCCTATTGTCAACAAATACCGTGGTAATATTTTCAGATGTTTTAGGTATACTCTTCATAATTGCAATATTCGCCTTGTTTTTCGCGTAAACAAAGTGTTTGTTCGATGTTCCCCTGTTAATTAAGTGATTAAACCGAGCTCAAATACGGTGATGGAATAATGGAAAAATATGATTGTCGAAATCTACCTTTTTGTTAATTTTTCGTTGGTGAAGAATTATGTGCAGGGTGAGCCATTTAAGGTGGGGTTAAGTCTTCGAAGTCGAATCAGAGGCAGATATTTTTTCAATTGGAATTATGAATTATTTTTTCTCAAATTCTCAGAAAAGGAGGGTCAAATTTGATGACAAGACAGAATTGAAAAAAAAAAAGTAGAAACTGCTTCACTGAAAAAGTTCATACAATTTTATTGAAAAATGAATTTCAAAGATTTCGAAACTTTCGAATTCATTTTTGAAGTTATTTAGACATTAGACCCCGAAGCCCAAAAAATTAATTCACTGAGGCGAGAGCAATACCAGGCAGGGGTGCGATGAACCCCCTGAGCAGGGTTGTACTGATTTGAATCATCTAAAAGAAAATGATTCGTGATTCGAAATTTTTGACACTTTTCGATCATTTTACGAATTATTTTATTTTTTTGAAATTTCTTTTGTTTTGCTCACTTTTGCGCATTTTTTGGCATAAATTTTCGGATATTTTTCTATAGACGTGAAAATACACAAAAAATGGCCGAATTTTGGTTTTGAAAACTGAATTTAATCTTGAAAAAATATCCTAGAACATGTCATTGTGATAATATGCCGTTTTTAAGCCAAAAAGTGACGTTTTTTGTGTGTTACAAATTTGGTAGCAAAGCATATCCGAAAATTTACGTCAAAAAGTATCAGAATTTCAGGGAAACAAAACAATTTTAAGTACATTAAATGATTTGAAAAATGATTCGAAAATTTTGAATCACGAATCACTTTTTAGGAAAATGATTCGAATCATTTTTTTGAACATGATTCGTGATTCGAATTAAAAAAAAACCCATGATTTGGTACAACCCTGCCCCTGAGTCAACGATGAGTGTGAACCGGTAGGTGAAATACCTCCCTGAAATTGCGCCTTTGGGGGTCGCGAAATGCTTGGATAGGTAGGTTTACCTACCTATACAAGCATGCGATCACTTTTCTGACAAAATTACAGGCGAAATTAGCCTGTGCTGTATTCGGCGAGTACAAAGCGCTTATCTACTAGATAAGACTTTGTACTTGGCTTACGTAATACTACGTACCAAATACAGCAGCTTTCGATCTTTCTACTCTCATCTAGTCGCTACTAGATTCTTCTAGTAGCTGACTAGATGATGAAATCAAACCGGCAGTTACGTAGGTTTACCCTTTCCCTTCTCGATTGCTACTTCTAGATGCTTCCACAGAAGCTGACAACTAGAAGTAGCTGAGAGCGAGAGCTCATTCGATCATTGTACTTCATACGTTACGTTTATGTAAATACTAGGTACTTCGTGTACATCGAGCGTTATCGCGTTTTAAATTGATACTTTGTGTTCCGTATGATGTATATTTCGTAATCTCGGTTGTGCTAATAAATTCAGTTAACGTTTCGCCGTGCAAGATTTCTTTCTTTGTAATAAGTTGTGCACTCTGAGTGACCAACTTATTACTTCGCGACTCGTCGAGTACAATCTATTTGATTTGGTGTAATAAGTCCGGTGAAGTGACCGTTGACTCTGTGCCCACGGTAGCCAGACTCACAGGTAGACCCAGGATCCCATTGATCACCTCGTCTTGCGAAAGCCTGTCACCTCACCAACCAGCTCACGACTTACGTGAGGGCTTTAGTTCAACTACCAACTAAATCATACAAATATTACCACCAATTCAAGTGCCCCCCAAATTGGCCAAGCTCGGCCCTCCCTGAAAAATTTTTTAAGTAACCCCTTTTTCCCAAAAGTCCTGTAGAGAAAAATTTTAGAGGAAGGCCTGAAGCATTTCTAAATAATTGCAGTACATTACCAATGGCATAGCCAGAAATTTTTCATAGAGAAGGTCCGAATTTTCATAATTTTTTGAGAAATCTCAAATTCAACTGCACCTCGTCTCCCTATATAATTTTTTTATTATAAAAACACTAAATTCAAAATTCGCACCATTTTCATGAAAAAATACGCGATTTGAATAGAATATTTTGGGAAAAGACTCTGATCAAAATGTGACTTTGGAACAGATAATTCATACGAATTATTTTGACATTGAAAACTAAAAATAATAGGGGAATAAGAATCTTGGGAGGGTACTAAATTGGTATCGGTAGATTTGGAAATCAGAAGGAAGCTTTTTTGCATTGGGGGGGGGGGGGGGTGTAGAACCTGGAACCTTTATTTTTTCAAAAAAAAAAACTTGAAACCCTAATGAAAAAAATTAAGGTTTTCCATTCCATCCCTGAGGGAGATTGGGATCAAGACTGGTGAAAGAAAAGTGAAAAAAAATCTTCCAACACCAAGCCTGAATTTTTTTGAATAACCAATCAGGTAAATGGAAGGCTTGAAATTAATGGCGTTTTGAGGAATTTCTCTTGGGGTGGGGAGAAAGGGTTAGAACTTTTTAATTTTTTTGATAAATTTTGAATTCAGCTCCCTTTCCCTTCCTACAAAATTTTGTTATAAAAACATTATTCAATTCAAAATTTGAATCATTTTCATGAATATTTAGAAAAAGGTGTTGTGTGATTTTTGTTGAATATTCAGGAAAAACTTGATGGAAATGCAGTTTTGGAGTGAACAACTTCCATGCAAATTATTTTAACCTTGAAACCTAAAATATCAGGAAATCCGAACGTTTCTTTGAGAGAATATAAAGAAGGAGTGAAGACTTGGAATTCTTGAAAAGTGAGGAAGGTTTTCCAGTATGGAAAATCGATGTTTCAAAAATTGAAAAAAATGAAAAATTGAAAAATATTTATGAAAAAATTTGGTATGCTAATTATTTTGACCGTGAAAACTAAAAATATCAACGAATCTAAGCTTTTCTGTGAGAGAATGGAAAATGAGTGTGAAGACTTGAAATTCTTGAAGAGAAAGGAAGGTTTTCCAATACTTGGAAAAAACCGATGTTTCAAAAATTGAATAAAAACTGAAAAATTATGCAAAATATTTATGAAAAAATTTTGTTTCAATAATTCCTTACCCAAAGGTACGTGATTTCGGCTGTAATTAAATTGAATTTTTAAAAATTGGAAAAATTATTCAACTTGACTGTAGCTTAAAATTATGATACTTTCATGTAAAAAAATACCTTTGTGGAATCTCATAGGTAGTCTTTTCTTGATCTAAAATTTCTTCCCATTTTTTGGATGATTTTATTCCAAGAAAAAATATTTTTTCATTTGAAATGGCGATGAAAATAATTGAGGAGAAAATGTTGAAAAAACAAACTACATTTGGATGATTCCTTTGATAGCGTTTGAAAATTTAGAATTTCGGTTCTTATTTCCCCAACATCACCCCTCCATTTTTAAATCAATCACACGAAAGTTGATTTCCCAATTTGAAAAAACTTTTTGACCCTCTAACTGAAATTTCCGAAAATTTTTGATCGAGCTTTTCCACTTTTCATGTAAGTAATCCTGTTTTAGTCAATGAGGTGAAATGGCGTTAAAATCGAACGGATTGGATGTCAATCAAAAATTCCAACTTTTGATCACCCTTTCACTCGATCGGTTCGGGTTTTTGAGGCAGTTTGAATGACTCATCCTGTTTTTTCTTCACAATAAGTTTTTTATCTGGTATTTTTCAAAAATCGCTGAAAGAGGAGAATTTCTTCATTCGTATTTTTCAGTTTTACTGAGAAAATGTGTATTTTTTCTCAAGTTTACTCATTTTATTATTTTTTTTTTCAATTTTCACGGCGCGGCGGTTTCATTTTCAAAACTTATTTCTCATCCAAGTACACATCAAAGATATCAAAAACAAAAGACTGAATAAGTTAAAAATTACCATTATCTATATTTAAAAAAAACACAATCTGAAAATTTTATGATAATTTCGGTTCTACTCGTAGTTTCTCATTTTCAATTTTCCATCACTGTAGATTGAATTCTCAAGCAAAAAAGACCTAGGCTACTTAATTTCAGTATCTCAAGATCAATTTAGACGCATCAAATAAGAATTTGCATTTCATTTTTACTTAAAAAATTCAAACTTATATTAAGATAATTATCTCCAAAAAATGGACGTGATTTTGAAGAGGATGAATCTACTTATTATGAATCTAATCGAACAATTTTCAAATCTATAAAATTAGGTTGAATTTTTTCAAAAAAAAACTTTGAAGATAGTATTTAAAATTATTTTTTTGAAGAGGTTGGCGGGAGGGTTTAACCAGTTTTCGAACGAGAGTTTAAACAATTCCACGTAAAATATTCTTTGGCTGGAAATATTGTCCTAAGAATCTAAGCAAGGATATGAAAGGGTAAATTGAAATGTAAAAATAATTCGAGACGAGTCTCTAAATTTTTTCCCTCGAAATTATTTGGGAATAATTTGTATGTACTAAACATAAATTACGTAATAGGTCGATTTTTAGAATTTTTTCGTTTTTATATATTTTTTTTGTATAATTGCGTGTAATTATTTACTATTTACGTATACTATTTGTAGCTAATATCTACCTATAACGTAATTTTATCTCGAAAAAGCATTGGTATCTTGATTATTGATAGATACGAGTATTTTATTCAATGATGGCTGTAAAAATTTCAATGGGATCGCACCGTATATTTTTCAAGCTCTTGGCATTTTTTCGACTCATTTTACCCTAGAATCTGCGAATCTACGTCCTCGCAAACAATTTAATCACAAAAATAAATAAACTCGTTTCTGGATTACAAAACAGTCCTCGGGGGACTGATAACTTCATATTGTATCGGTTAATCAAACCAGCTATTTATTTTCGAATTTTCTCGAAATTAAATTTCAGTCGACATACCTACAAAACAATTGAAAATTTTACACGGTCGAGCTGATTCAACAACCAGATTAATTTTGTGGAAATAAAATCTGTTATTGTTTTGATTCATTATCATCAACCAATTGGAATTTTCAATTACAAAACTTTCCTATTACTTTAGCATCAAATGGGAATACTACATATTTGTTAGTAGGTAATAAAGCTCAAATTGCGAAATGCATTTAATAACCTATTGATATGTAATATTTACAATGGTAATTTTATGCTACGAATTTTCAAAATGTTCTTTGTATCAACAAAGATTTTATTATTTGCATCAAATTTTAAAATACCTGTTGCAGACGATTGTTTACTTTATTTTAATGATACCTATAAAAAAAAAACTTAATTGGTGTTGTAAAACAGCAAAGTGATTAGAGGAATGTTATGTGATGCGAATTTCTACTATTTTCTCAGCATTCCAAAAAAAAATTACTCGCATTCCTTAATTTTTTTGAGAATTTATTGTAGAAATAGGTTTTAATCTTTTAATCAAAAGTTTTTTCGTTTGTTTCTAAATTTCGTAATTATTGTAATTTTTCCTCTTTTTTTTTTTTTTTTTTTTTTAAATATAAGTTTACGTACGAAAAATGTTATCTCGAATTTAAGCTTGTTTTGAACCTATTGGCTTGTTTTTTTATTCATAAATTTCATGCTTCTTCCTTGAACTCGTTCCAAGTATTTTATTCGAACGATTTCCAGGAAAAATGATGTCAGCTATACGTAGGTGTTAATTGTTAATGTTGTTAACTTTACTTATCAGCCGCTGTGTGACCAAATTAATACGGCTTTGAACTTATTGTGTTTTTTCCTTCTGAAAAGAAAATCGATATGTAAATACATCGTTCTTCCAGTTACCAATTAATAATTCTTTATTTTCTTCTTAATGAATGAACTGTTCTGATCGAATTGTCTTAAAAATAGGTATATAGGTCATTAGGTTATATTTTCGAGTTAAAAAGATGATTTTTTAAGTGACTTACACGTGATTTAAAGTTGGATATCGTAAGAGCATTGAGCAAATTTCAGTATTACTTATGAGTAGATTTTTTTTACGAGATCAACCGACCGAGATTATAAGCTTTTTATGAATTTCTCGTTATTTTTAGGTTTTTTCCTCATCTTCCTTTGAAGTACTGAATTTCTTCATTTATGCGATAAGTATTGTATCAAATTGTATCCTAGCTAGATACCTACTTTATTATGTGTTTGAATGGAAATATCAACTAATCTGATTTTTACTTATTGTTTCAAGCGATGTAATGTGATTTTGATTTTTTTTAACTATTGAGTGTTTATAATTGTCTTGTTTTGTTTGTAGAATCGATGTTTGTGTTATTTTTGTTTATTTGATTAATTTTTTTTGCACGTTGAATAAATTTAATTTTTTTTTCAATTAGAAATTGAGTTTTTATTTTTTCTAGAGAGAAAACAGCTAGATAATGCAGATACATTTACGTTTCGAGCCAGCATTCGTAGTCGATCGTTGAAAAAAAAACGAAAGTATTGGCGAAAAAAAAATCAAGGTGTTAGTCGAGACGAATGTAGAATGCTCGAATATCAGCTAATTAAAAAAGTAGTCTCGGTGAAAACATCCGCAGACGTATTCTTAATTACCTTCCTGTCTTTGAACGAGGCCTTAAAATGAGTCGGGGAAATTCGTCGTTCTGAATGAATAGCAACGATAAGAATATAAACGTTGAAGAAGACGAAGTTTGTACGATTAATGAGGCGCTTTTTTTTATTCTAGAAATAGATAATTCGTCATTCTACCAGCTATTGGAGTATTATCGGTTCAACACCTAACTGGCATAATTTTTGGTTAATTGTTGTTTCGTAAAGTATAAGTTGATGTGGGAGGGGTCAGTTTGGTATGTAATGAGAAAAAACTCGTTGTAGATGTATCGAGGGGCTATGTGGCGAACACCGAGAAATGAATATGGTATTAATTCCTAACTACCATTACAATTTATCACGATTCGTAAATACGCGATAGTTTAATCGCCGATTATGCTGGTCGAGTGACCTTGTTTGTAACACGGTGAATATCTACTGGCTTAATTCAGAGAATAATATTGAACTACCTAACCTGTTCTTAGGTCTTACGTATTGCGAACGTGGTTTTTTTGAAATTACGTATCGACTAAAACAAAGCTATAATTTTTATTGGTATTTTATTTCTGAAAAATGAGCCAAAATCAGCGCATTTCTTTTTTCTTAGAGCTAAATTTGAGAGCAATTAAGCAAATAGAATGGTTTAAAAATAATCGTACTAGGAAAACATTATTATTTTAATCGAATATTTCACCTTTCGTCCGAATTGAAGGGGCGAATTATTTTTCGAAAATTGGAATCAAAACGTAGTCACTCATTCTGAATCAGTGAAAAGTCACTGACGTGCAGTAGAAATTGCAGCACAGGAAAAATTAGAGAAATTCGCTGATTTTTCAGCTAAATTAAAAAATTTTTCTGCTTTTCCAGTAATTTTTCTCACTGGTTTGTTTTCAGTGAAAATTTTTTCACTGATTTTCTTTTGTGCTGCGATTCTGACTGTTTTTCAGTGATATTCGATAATTTTCACTGATTTATAAATGAGAGAGTGACCATTTATTTTCTTATCATGAGAATATCAAGTACATCTGCAATATCTGCATGCCTCGAAAATCGAATATTTTCTCAAATGTATTTTTCTCGCCCTTAAAATTGTAATGGTGAGGGGGGGGGGGGTCATATCATATCATTTAGTCAGCGTTTTACTTGGGATTCTTCGATTTTGTTCTGAAAATTTCTGGTTTACGTTTTGGAACCGCTGGAAAAACATACCGCTTTATACTCAGTCAATTCAGAGAGAGGGAAATTATTCAACTTTTGTAATTTCCATAAAAATTGACCAATTTTGAGGTTTTCAATCTCAATCCTGGAGATATTTGGAGTTGATTTGATATCTGTGTTGAAAAGTGCAATCCATCAAATCATTAAAAATTCAAAGTTTAACTTTTTAATGAAGGTAAGAACCTTGAAGATTTTTTTTTAATCTGTAGGAAATGTCAATGCCATATTTGATTTTCTTTAATGTTCAATTATGATATCGATTGATACTCAGACGTACGAGGAAGGATTACAGAAATCCACAATTTTGATCAAAATTCACTAAAATTTAAAATTATCACAAAAATTCTTAACCTCAAGGGAGGTCAAGACCCCCAAACCCCTCTTTGACTACGACTCTGGTTTGGTTCAAATATCAATTCGAAATTCGTCTTTCGATCGCTTCCATATTTTCAAAAAGGAGTGAAGAGAAAATGAAAAAAAAACTTACCGATAGGAAAACGATTTTCAAAGTACTGGATCAGGGAAATAGATTGGAATATTGAAGTTTTTTCATTTTTTTAAACCAAAATTCGAAAGGTAATCACCTTTCAGTTGAAATAAAATTACCACTTTATAAAAATCGTTATCATTTTTGGCAAAAATCATTTAAATCATCATTTTCGGAAATTAGGTATACTAAGTAGAAAAAATTATCATTATCATTTTTGGTAAAAATTCCAATTTTCAAAAAAAAAAAAAATGAAATTTTCATGTTTTAAAAATTTTCTTTTTGGTAGAAATTAAATTTCTTTTTTCGATAAAAATTGCCATTTTTCCTGAAAAAATCAATTTTTTGTCAAAAATTTTCATCTTCTGAATTTTTTAAACGTTATCCTTACAAATAGCCATTTTCTCAAAAAACACGAACAGAAATCCTGGTAAAGTGCTAATTTTTAAAAAATAAATTATTTTTGAAAACAGTGGTCAAAAATCAGAAAAATTACAATTTTTACGACAAAATGATGATACCGACTTTTAAAAAATTGTGTGTTTTTTTTTTCAATTTAAAAAAATCCTTGAAGCCATTCAAGGTTTAAGAGGGCACATTATCGAAAATCAAGTAAAAAAAACTTAAATTATTCAGATTCATAATACATTCGATTTAAATTTTTTGAAAATATATTTGTCCTTCCATTTCAAAGATAGGCAAAATATTCTACTATCAAGTTGAGTGCATGTAAAGTTGTTTTCTGTTTGTTTGGAAATACCGTTGAATGTGACTAATTCAACAAAAATATCTATTTATAGGTTGTTCTTACATTTCACATGTAAACTGGATGAAAAAAAAATCAAAAAAATCGCATAATTATCTTGAACAGGTTTGCCCTTCACATTCACACTGTTTATTAAATAACTAGGAAGGTTCGCTTACAATTTAAAAAAAAAAACGCATTATACCAACTTTTAATCAGCATTTGCCCCTTCAAATTTTAAGAAAAGCAACATTTCCATCTGCTATGTTTTTCACATAAAAATGAATATTTTTATTTGAACAGGGAGCACAAAAGTTGAATTAAAATCACCAGAGAATGTCTCCTGACTAGAGGTTCATTATTTCCGAATAGTTGTTGAAATTGATAACACTAGAAAAAAAAAACGTGAAAATTTAATTTAAAAAAAAACGAAAAAATTTAACTAATATGTACTGTTAATTGTATCTGTATGGATGTAAATATTTTTAGATCGAAAAATTATGCAACATTGGGATCCATTATTCAACCCCTTAATTTTTTCAAAATCTTTAAAAAAACCTTTCTTTTACATTTTTAAAATATTGTTAGTAAGAAATTGCGCCGCTAATAAGTAAAAATGATAAATAATAAAAAATAATCTAACCAACATACGAAGAACAAAAATTTGAGAATTGAAAGTAACGTTATGAATAACGTAACGTTTCATCAAAACAAACGTCACAAAAACTCTTTTTTCTCTATTTTTTTCATTATAATTTTTCATTTTTCCATATTTTAGTTCTTCTGATACTTTTTTGTTTCGTTATTTTTTTTTTGTTTTTTGGCTGTTGGGGTTAATAATTTGGTAATTTGATACAGATTCATGTGGTCGTATTGATGTCAGGTAAAGTAAACTTTTTTTGTTGTTCAAAATAACATGTTTTTTTTTTTCAAACTTACATAATAATTTTAAGAGTTTATTTCATTATTTAAAAAAAAAATTCACAACGAAAAAAATTTGTAACGTCATCAAAATGATGATAAATTTTGAAATAACGCTATTCGTAAGATAACGAAATGTGATAAAAATTTTATAACGTTTCCAATAAGGTATCGTTATTTTAAAAATACCGAATAACGTTACCAATTCATGAAATAACGAAAAAAAAACTTGTTTTGCCTTCATTAATAAGTAATTCATATCAGTTACCTATTTTTCTAATCAAGTAGGTATGAAAAAATTCCATTGAACAAAACGTACCTGCCCAAACACAGGATTGTTTGATTTTTGAAATGAGTTACCAATTATGTAGATACCAATCACACATTCAGTACACATTTGTCATTAAAATGAAGACAATAAAGTTTTATTGTTTTACTTTTCATTTCCTAAGATAGTAAAAATCAACTGATACTTGACTAGAAACGGAAATACCAAATACTCGTGCATAAGCAGAGGTATAGGTAGGTATACCGAACAGCTAGAATAGAACATTGAAGGAAATTATCGATTGCGTGACATTATAGAATTCATCAACTGTTCCACTGATATAAACTTGATGTGTATTTTCGCACGTAAATTAGGGCATAGACAAAGTACCTATGTAGATTTTAATATTATCAGTTGATGATGAGCCAGGTGCGAAGAATTGCTCATTTTAAGAACATAGAATATAAATAGGTACCTAACTGACAAACGAAACTTTTATAAAAATACAAATTATAACGTTTTTAAAATAAATAGTAAAACGATAAGTTGCTTTTAATACCCTACTGATAACCTTTTATACTTAGACATTGATTAAATTGAACATAGAAATGATGGTTTGAACGTAGTCGGTGCATTGATGAGATGTACAATTTCAACTAGAATTTTCACGTAATGTACAAATAAGACTGCAGTCCTTTTCATTTTCAAAAAATGGTATTTTGCTGAGTGTTTCTTTGTGTAGAATAATTCTCATCACATCATCGAAGGTAGGTAAAAAAAATTTTACTTTTAGATTTTAGAATAATTTTTATTTTTTTTAATTGGTACCTACGTATAATTAGGTAGCATATCATCAATATTTTGATGATTACGTGCTTACCTGTTGAAACCCCAAAAAATTATTCACTGTTCACCTTTTTTTTTGTTTTGCAATTTTTACAGTGATTTTCACATAATGAAGTACTTGATTGAATCAGTGTTTGGCATCGTAATATTTGCACTTAATATCGGTTCATCTCACCAGATCGAACAAGATCAAGCTTTCGGTGTATGCAATGGCACCAACCCAGTCCAGCGAAGTAAATTTTTCTTCATTTTTTAAACAGCTACTTTTTTTCTGATAAAAAAATTACCAAATTTTGACAACAAATTTCATCTCTTTTCAGATCCTATTGAGGTAATCAACCGTGGTATTGAAGCTGGTGATAAAGTCCAACTGACCCCAGAGGAAAAAGTATGAGCATATATTATACCAATAAAAATCCGAACAATAAAATTTTTTCTTTAGCTTGATTACGTAATAAATAATTATATTTACAGTGTAACTTGTACTGCTACCTTCAGCAAGTGAAATTGGTAAGCCCTAAAATGATAATGATAGAAACCTACTCACCTTTTAATGTAGATCTGGAATTATTGTGTTGTTATGAATATTAATTAGTTTGATCAAAATGGACAAATTTTGGGCGAAGAATTTCTCAAATATACGATCCAGGATAATCCAGAAACCTTGAACTACACTGATGTAATCGTTTCCCAAATATTCCAAATCGTCCGATCGACAAAAGGTATCTGTGTAAAAATTTTCCAATATTTTTAGAAAAAAGTTTGATAGGTAGTAGGTACCCAGTTACCTATCAAATTAAAATTTAATCACGCTAATATCGATTTTATTCAACAGGAATTAAAGATCATTGTCAAAAGGCTTTTTTGAGCTATTATTTTTACATGGAGTAAGTGAAAATAGGAAATTTTGATATTGTACCTACTATAAAAATCGTTGAATATCTACTCAATGAAAAATTTTGTGTTTAAAGATATACATTTTAAATTTTTCAGAAATATTTTTACCCTGATATTGGCGAATGGCTTGAATAATTATGTCGATACCAAGGAGAAAATTCACAAAACTATGGTTAGAGGAGAACCCTTACCAGTTGATCTTAAAAACCACGTTCAAAAATATTTCCAACAGAAGGACAGAATTATTCGAAATTTTTCTGGAATAGAACTAGCATAATTAGTTGACGATTTATTTGAATGTAAAATATTTAAAAGAATAATAATAATAATAATAATGGTTAAATTATTGGAGTTTAAAAATGAATTACAAAAAATCGATTAGTTAAAATAATATTAATATTAAAATTTCCTCAAATTCAATTTAATATAATTTTTCCAATATAAGGAATAGTAGAAATAAAATTACCCGTGGTCAATCACAATTCTAAATCATCAATAGTCTCCACACAAGGAAATAAATGAAGGCGTTTAATTTGAATTACGAGTACCTACTTGCCTATTTGCTGTCTGTGTATCTACTTTCCACATTTCAATTGTTACAGTTCAAAAAAAAAATGTATATCAAAATATATTTATTGCATGAACTTTATTTTATTTTTCATTGAAGGTAGTAGAGATTTTAAATAAATTAGGTAGGTATGAAATTAGTGTTTTGGCGTTTATAGACAAAATAAGTAAAATTGACATGAGGCAACCATTTTCCAATCTCAAAAGCAGTCGTTTCCTGTCGTTTATTTTAAAAATGATACAATGCGACCAATTCTCCAATTTCAAAAGCAGTAATTTGCAATTTTTTAATGAAAAATCACAAAAAAAACCCGAGAATTTCTTGATCCTTCAAAGCTGTTGTTTCCTGAGAAAATTTTTCTCAGGGATTATACGAATCAAAAAAATTTAATTAGGCCAAAAGTTTGTTAAAATTCAAAAATTTATCACATGAAGTTGTTAGAGAGATTCTTCTTCTATAAATTAAACTGGGATATCTCGCATGATCCAGCTGACTCCAACTGAATATTTCAACTACAAATACCTACAACTTATTCTTCAATATTTCTTTTTAAAAAAATGCAAGAATTGATCAAAAATGACCTCAAATTCAAAAATTCTGGCGGATCTGAAAAGAACCCTGCAAAATGTCTTCAAAAACGATGTGGCAAAAGTTTGAAATTTTTTGATCAATGTTTAACCCTACAAGAAAAAATTCAAAGTTAAGAAATTTTTCGAAACATTTTTAAAATTTTTGTCTGAGTTTTTTGATTACTTAGTTGTAAGATTTTTTCAGTTTCTGTTTTTGAGTCTGGAAAGGTTCTGATGTTTTCAAACATATTAAAGTTTTGTCTTTCTTGTTTTAGGTTTAGGCAGAGAAAAAGGTGTTGGATAGATATAGGTTCATTTCAGAGTTGCAAAATTGGCAGATCGAGGTTTAGGGGTTCAGAGATACAGGTGGTTCTGGGTGAGTTTTGAAAATTTACTAATAGTGAAAAATTGAATGAAATTTAGAAAGAATTCTCCAAAATTTCGATCACAGGCTTAAAATTCAAAATGATCATTTTTTTTTCACGAATCATTATTATGTAGAACAATCTTCAAATGTGAGCTTGGATATAAAAACCATTCTTAAAAATCGTAAATTCGGGGCATTTTCAAGTGGTTTCCAAAAAAAAAAAAAAAACTCCAGCAATATCGGTAAATCGAGGTAGTCAAGTACTGTGTTTGATTCCGAATAAAGAATATTTAAAATTATATTTTTTCTAGAAAAATACTATTCGTAAATTTTCATAAAATTTATGAGTAATGGTTTTCGCAGAAAAATAAAATAATATAACTATAATCATAATTACTTATACATTAATTAGAATATTTTATAAAACTGATAAGTAAAATTTTAGGTTTTAATAGCAAAGTAGGTATTACTTCCAATTTCAAATAGTTATCTTAATGCTGTTGAAATGACCCCAAATTAATAACGATAGATGACTGATTGGTTTTACCTTTTGGATATAAAGTTATAAAAACCTTAGCTTCGCAGTTGAAATTTTAATCGTAATATTTTTGCAAAGGTGTTCGTACGATATTTCGCTGATTCTTTTTTCTTTGAGCAATTTTAATTACCATGAAGTTGCTCTCAGTTGCTCTTTTGTTTTATTTTTCCTCATCACTCGTGCTAACTGCTGAAATTCCTGATATTCAGTTGGATAAAATAGCTTTGGAAGAATGTAATGCAACGAATCCTGTTCAACGACGTAAGTTTTTCGTATAATTTTTCTACAGGTATTTAGAGTGACCAATTACAGTGTCAATTTTATCAAAAAAGCTCGCTGGGTTTTTGATTTTTCAAAAATTCTCTATAGGTAATTAGGTATCTACGATTAAGTGTTTTCCTCAGGAGTATTATTTTTGGGTAGAATTACACATCGAAAAATTACAATAACTTTTTTCGACATTTATTTTGGGAAACTAATTCTCAAAAGATTATAATTCAGTGACGTTCAGAAGAACTGAGTCCCGCAGTTACACGAAACACGATGAATAAAGATCGGTGATTGATGAACATTAATTTACGGCAAACCGGTTATGCAATTTTATTAACTTCGTTAAACGAATCACTTATCGTCAGCTCAACAGCCTTGGGGTTTGAATTAAGTACATATGTCCTTGCGGATTTGAAACTAACTTCGCGATCTTTTTTTGGTAGAATTTTCTTTCTCCTTTTGCTCGAGTTATATTTTACCATTGTAAAGTAGGTAGTTTCAATATTTACATTTCTAAAAAGGTTTTGATGTTTGATTACCTACATGAAGAGATGAAAAAACAAAATATTTAAATAATAAGTTTTTGAAGTCTATAATTTTTTTTAAAAAAATCGTGTACAATTTATTCGATAATCATTTGATCAACTAACGTTCATTTAAGAAACATAGAAACAATTTTTAATCATTAAAATTTTAATAGGTATACCTACGTCAATAAATTTACAACATCAAAACATTGTCTTTTATCAGCCAGGATGGTTAATTTTCAATCATTAAAATAATTTCAACCAAAAATTAGATGAATCATTAAATTTACAACATCAAAATTTTCGTCTTTTATCAGTTAGAACTGATTTAAACGTACCTGCCTCTAAACTTGAAAATTTTTAAAAATTATGTAGAAACAAAACGTAAAAATCTTTTAGCCATGATTCTTTCCAGAAATATTAAAAAAAATCTTCCTCTTTTTGTCGATACTTGATAATAAATTTATTAAAAAAATTGTATAGGTACATATTTACAAATTTTTTTTGAAGAAATAAAAAAACAAAAACTGAAATTAGTAAGAGTTCATAATTTTTTAAAAAGAAATTGTAGGTATTTCTCTGACAAATGCACAAAAAATTACCATTCCTACAAAATTGAAAATGGTGTCGACAGAAAAAATCATAGGTACCTAATTATCTCAAGCTTTCAATTTCAGATGCAGTTTACGTGATAGAGTATGCTTTACTCGCTGGTGATAAAATCAATCTAAGTCACGAAGAAAAAGTACGTATTTATTTATAAATTAGCTCAATTTTTTCTCTCATCTTCCTAATGTCTTGATTTACTTAATTTACAGTGCTTTGTATTTTGCTTTTTACAAAAAGTGCATTTTGTAAGTATTAAAATTTTTTACCATAAATTTTCTACCAATTTGATTAATTTCAATTAAGATGAGGTAGATATTTATTCGTTTATGCCTTTATGCATACCTATAGTTGAATGAAAATGCCAACATTAAGAACGGTGCAGGACTTGTCAGACATATGCTTAAAAAAGATCCAGAACTTGTGAACTACACCGATGGCATCACCAGTGGAACGTGGCTGGCCAACAGAATGCACAATGGTACGTCGTTAAATATATTTTTCGTCGAAACCAATCGCCTACTTGATGAAAAATTAACCCAACAAATGAATATTATCGATTTTTTCTTTACATAGGTATCGAGGACAAGTGTGAAAAAGCTTTCGTGATTTATAATCAGTACGAAACGTAAGTGAAAATAAAATTTTTTGCCAAGGAGAAAATTTGTAGATGTTTTAAAAATTACTCCCCATAGTTTCAATTTCAAATTAACCGATTTTCGTACGTTTGTAGGACCCTTATGACGTTTGCAGTAGCTCACATTTTGGAGCAGAATACCCACGTCAAAGAAATTGTTTTCAAGACTATGAGTAGTGGTCAACAATTCAACGAAACGTTACCGCAGGAAATTACAACGTATTTGAAAAAAATCAACCGATTGATTACCAGGACTGGAAAATCTTTGTTAGCAACAGCAAACGCTAAAGTTGGAAATAAAACAGAATCGTGATTTTTAATAAGTGCTTTTTTGTACCTAAGTAATTTAGCTATGCATAAGTAGGTATCCAAGTGATTTTTTTATGATAAAATTAATTTAAATGAATGCGATTCAATCTTAATAGGTGCCTATTGTTTTTTATAAAAATATGTAACTAAATACATAAATATGAAAGTTTTTTTTAAAAATCTAGAGACTGTGCTTGACAATGACATTCGACGAAATTTATCATTATGCGTTTGAGATGACCTCATACAAAATAATGAGATTTATTCTAAATTTAATTTTCAATTTCTTTAGATATTTGTGAATTTTTCTATTTTTTAAACCTGATTTAGTACCTATTTGAAAAAAAATTCCAAACTATTAGTCTTAACTCTTGTGTTCGAATTAATGTAATGGTTCTTACATTAAGTAAATAACGTACCAAGAATATTAAACTTTAATGAAGTAACTACGCCAGAATTTCCCAAAATAAGGTATACTTATTAAACGTTCAGATTGTGAATTATTCATATTGGGACTATTATTTGATTGATTAAAGCACGATATTCCAGTGTATATTATTATCCAGTCAATTAGGTTTTTTTCGTGATTTTTTTTTTTTTCTAAAACAGTAAAATGTTGAATTTTTAAAGAGTTTGAGACCATACACCATACCAAATTTCAACTAGGTAGATTTTTTAATGCGTATGGTACCTAGCTACCTACGTTATCTGAAGTAATTTTTAATTTTGGACAAAAAAGTTTTTCTGAGGAAGAATATGAATTTGAGTAGGCAGTGAAAAAAAATACGTTGGTGAATCAAATAAGTAACCAATCCAATATGGATAATCCACGTGTGTAGGTGCTGATATTCATATGAGCCATTTTTAAATGATTTTTTTCAAAGCTGGGAAATCTCAAATTTTATTAAAGGGTTTGGATCGGCTTGAAACGGCTTCTAATGGATTTGGGGGATTAAAAATCAAATAAAAGTACCTGCATCGAATTTTAGTTGTTAGCATTTTTCTAGATAGTGAGATTATTTTAAAATTTTCAAAAATTTACCAAAACTTAATCAATGCATTGATCATTCAAATTATTTTGGATAGGTAAGGGATTTTTTATGCGCTTTTTATTTGCTAGGCTACAACTATGAAAAAACAACAGTTCTTTACCTGAAAATTATTAATTTTGCTGCTCGTGCTTCGGTGCTTCCATTTAGCCTGAAAAATATCATACATTCGACATTTTCAAAATAATCCCTGCAACAAAAAAAATGAATGTACCCAGTTCAAAGGTAAATCAATTTGAAGGAATTTTTTAGGAAACTTAGGGACTTGATTTCGGAAAAATATAGGTAACGTGAAATTTTGTCAAAAATATATATTTTGGGAATATAATCTAATCGGATATTTTTCGAAAATTAAATTTTTCAAATCATTTTTTTCTCAATTTTTTTAGACTAATTTTTTATTGGATTTTTTTTTAATAAATAGGTAACTTACCTACTTAGAAATTGAAAAAATGTTCAAGTTTTTTTTTTAATTCTTTGTTTTTTATTGAACAGATTTTTCTTCTTTATCCATTAATTCATTTCAGGTTTTATGAAACTTTTTTTTTTCAAATTAAATGAGCATTTAAAAATGAATCATAAAATCTTATATTATTATAGTTCTTGGGCTCGAAAAAGGAATTTTAATCATTTTCCTGCTGTCTATAATCGCTGACTGCCGATATGGGTGACTTGATTGATCCATTAAAGCAAGAATTTTTTTAAATTCGTAACTTTGAGTACAAATTTGCATTCCCGAAAAAAATTATAATTTTGTCAAGACTTTTGAAGAATTTTCGAAACTATTAACTTACCTTTATCACCTGACAAAATAATGATGATTTGATCAAATGAAAAAAAAAAAAAAAAAAAAGGTACAGTATATAGGTACATTTATACTTTATTTTTCACCTCTTGAATCGATTAGAACTTTAGAAGTGGTTTCAAGACATTTTGGAGCGTTGAAAATTTTCTGGAATAGGTACATAGAATAAAATTCTATAAAAAAGGCCCGTGTCAAGACGTGGAGTTACCTCGGCCCAGTACCGAGTGGTCCAATTTTTCATATAAAAAGATTAGCATTTTTTCAAAGGAGTTTTTAAATTTCAACTTCTTACTGGATTTTTTTAAAAAAGCTTTTCAACTATAGCTTTCATTTAACGAATCCGGCAATAAAATGAAATGATTCACAAAAAAAGTTTACGTAGGTATCATAACGATTACCTGCTTTTTGTAAAACTAATCTCAAGATTGATAAAAATAAACAAATACTGATAAAAATTATAAATTTTAATTGCAAAAATGAAAAAAGTGATTATTTACTTCTGAGTAATCTACTGCAGTACATTGGAATTGAAATGGGTAATTCCTAATTAACGACAGATAATTGACGAATCATCTTACTTTTTGATAAAATCACGCTGAAAAAAGAACATGATAAATAAACATGAGTAGGTAAGTAACTACTTACCTAAGTACCTAGGTATTTAAAACCGTTGCTTCGCCGTTGAGATTTTATTTGAAATACTTTTTCAGACGTGTTTACACGTTTACTTATTTACTCGTGATTTTTTCGTTTAGTAACTTCAATTAGGTACCATGAAATCGTTCTTAGTCGTTCCACTGCTTTTTTTCTTCTTTGCATCCGCGCTTGCTAACGGCCCACCTCAAGGTAATGAGAAAGACCGAAAAGCATGGGCAGAATGCAATGCTACGAATCCAGTACAAAGAGGTAAATTTATCACGTAATTTTTCTGAAAGTACATACCTTTTGGTTTAAAAATAAGAAAAAAACAAATTTTATTTCAAACAATTTTTTTAAACCTGTTATACAAACAAAATTTAAAATATTTTAAAACTTTTATAACTTCAGAATTTTGGCGCAAAAATGTAGATAGATAGGTAAAGTACCTAGGTATTTTGCAAAATTTGTATGTAGCTTCACATTGGATGTCATTTTTTCTGAGTAAAATCAATGGGTACGCAGTTTATGTTTTTTTTTCAACGCTACGCAGTGGGGTAGATCAAAAAAAAAACAATATTTTCGATTTTCAAAAACATTCCCCCGCAAGTTGGTTATTGGCTGATGAGATTTTGAAGAACAAAAAAAATTCAAAATCTATTCATCATATCTTCCGATCGCGCATCGGTATTAAAATTTACAAAAATTGGTAAAATTCAACATTTTTTAAAAATTTTGAAATTTATTTAAATTAGTTTTATAGCTCATCTAGTGACTATCCAAACCAAGAGCAGAATTTTTTTGAAAAATCCATGTTTTATAACTTTTTAAAATTTTTGCCAACTCTTCACTTATGTAGAAAAATAGAAAAAAATTATAAAACGTTGATTTTTTCAAAGAAAAGTGCTTTTCGGTCCATTTGGGTACTAAATAAGCTCTAAAATTGATTTTAATCAATTTTTTATTTCAAAATTTAAAAAAAATTTTATTACTTAGGTATTTCAAAATTTTTATAATTTGTAGGTATTAAGTACTTTTTTCAAAATTTTTAAATTTTTGAATTTTTGAAAATTTTAATGCTAATGCGCGATTGGAAGCTATGAATCGATTTTGAAATATTTTCTTAATTCTTCAAGTCTCATCAGCCAACAACTTTTGCGAAGGGGGGAGGGGGTATGTTTTTGAAAATCGAAAAATTGTTTTTTCGGCCCACCCTACGACGCAGTTACCAGAAAATTAAAGACTCATCGTTTAATTTTGTCTGAGTAGGTCTGAGTTAATCGATTTGATGTGAATATCTGTGACAATAAGCTTAATTAATTATTTGAATGCCATATTTTCAGATGTCGTTAAATTGATTACACACGCAGTCAGGTATAATGACAAACACAACATACGAATAACTCACGAAGAAAAAGTAGGTGCTTCCGTGCTTTGCTTATTGTTTAAGTAGTAGGTCTAGGTATCCATTTTACCTTACATTCCTAATTTCCTAATTCCTCGATTTAATTTTCAGTGTTTCGCACTCTGCTATAGACAAAAAACGAATGCCGTGAGTACTGTGACTTTTCACCAATATTTTTGTATTATTTAGTTTGGCAGATTCGAATTGGGCAACTTGTGTTTATATTTTCAGTTGAATGAAGATGGCAGCATTATAATTAATCCAGAATTTATTAAAGATATGCTCCAAATTTCAAAATCATTGAAAAGCAGCCCTGTGCTGGTTTTGTCAGCATTCCAAATCAACAGATTACACAAAGGTGCGGTAAATGATGAATTGATGAATTTTCTACAGAAACAAAAAACAAACGACTTTCTTAAAATAACATTACAATAATGCTACAAAAAATAAGTACCTATTCATTTTCGTTGTATTATTTATCAAATGTTTTTTACTTCACAGATATCGAGGATAAATGTGAGAAGGCTTTCCAAATTTTTTATCAATTTGAATCGTAAGTAAAAATGAAAACTAATTGTTTGTGAAAAAGTAGAAATTTTTTGAAAACTAGGTAATGATCCTGTCCACATTTTTATGTCTATTCATTTACCAGTGTTTTTTTTTTTTTGCGGTTTTAGGAGAATGATTGAATTGGCATTAACTCAGGAAATGATGAAGACAATCATGGTCGATGGTAAAACTGTCAACGACGATGCTGTGCAGAGATTTCCAATCCTTTTGGAAAAGTTGGAGCAAACGCTAGCTAACTCGTCACGAACTGAGCTAGAGAAAATAAACGCCGGACTTGGCCGAAATACACAATTGTGATTTGCGAACTCAGGAAGGAGTATTCACTCTTGTTGTAATCTGAAATGAACATTACGATGGTCAATTTCGTGATATACTTACCTTGTTTGATAATTTTTTTTCAACACTATTGAACTTTTTTCATAGGAGAAGTAGATAATGTGAAGTTATACGTAGCACCTTTTTCAAAAAAAAATATTATAATAAATTTAGATGAATGCAAAATGCAAAATGTTTTTAGTTTAGTTTTATCAATAAAATTTTCAAATCATAAGACAAATTTATGCACGAAAATTTATTACGTATTTTTTACAAAATTCAGCACATGATATGCCCATTGATCTTCAGAGGCAATATGAATCGTTTCAGGAGATCTTCTCATTGGCGGTGAGCTGACGATCGATTGATTTGCACGTATCGGCGATTTCTTTCTCGGTAAGAATTTTTCGTCGCTTTTTTTAAATATTTCTTCTTCTATCCATGGAGTGCGATATTTCTCGTACTCGATTTTCAATCGCTCTAGTTCTTGTTTCAGTTGCATTACCGTTGTTTGAGCTATTCTGAGCTCAGCTTCTTTCTTTTGAATTTGAGTTTCGTAATCTCGTTTGGATTGAGCTCTTTCCAATTCCAATTCTCGCGCTTCTTTCAGTAAAACACGTTGCCGTTCTTCAAGTTCTTTTCGACGCTTCGCCAGATCTTCTGGCTCTGGCATCCGATAATCATCTTCCTCCAGTTTCATTCTTTTATCTCCTTGCTGCTCATTGGTTGTTCTTTGGGGCGAGATATTGCGACGTGTTTCAATTTCTTTCAACCATACATTTTCGCGTTTGTCTCTGTCTAGATCATCGGTTGCAGTTCTTCTAGTACCTTCAACTTGAATTTCCTCGGGAACTAGATAATATAAAACGAGACAAATGTTAATTTGAAGGTCAACTTTACCAAAAAAAAATTGTATTTAAATATTGAAAAAATTTCAAACTTTACGTAAACATAATTTAATTTTAATTTGATATATTTCCGAAACAGTTCTGTGACCTCGGTTTTTGCAACTCACTTTTTTTACCACCTTGCCATCCAAAGCCTCTTTGTTGGGACAAGGGTAACGGACATTTTGGGCGTGTGTGTCCAAGTTCTGCGCATCCATAGCAACGTTTGATTCCTTGCAAAGGACATTGATTTCTCAAGTGATCATAGCTTTCACAGTAGTGACATTTTTTCACAGGAATCGATGGCATTGGTCCTCGGGCATCTCGTGAGCTGCTTCGAGGACTTCCTCTTCTGTGGTGAGAGTAATTCGAGCGTGATTGGCTTCTTCGATCCTTCGATTTACGTTCCTATTTTAATTAAATAATTAATAGCGTATAAATTGATCAAAAATATTAACCTCCAGAATATTCTTTTTAACAAATCTGTCCCCAAATAAAATTTTTATCGCTTCTAAAAAATCAAAAGTGATGAACGAAGTTATCTTTCAATTTGCTACATTTATCTCGCAGACTCAAACAGACACAGATCCAATTTCATTTCAACTATATATACCTACCCAACGATTGAAGAAGTTCATCGATCGTTATAGTTTAAACATTTTAATAATCATTATTTTAGGTTTTAGGTTGGATTAAGACTTACATTCCTGTTTGAATTGTCAGCTAATCGTTGCAGTCTGACGAGTTCATCTCGACTGATTATTACACTGGAGGAGCCATTGGACGAGCTATATGACCACGACCTTCGTCTACTTCGGTATCTATCCACACTACGATCATCTCTTCGGGATCGCCTTTCCAGCCTCTCGTAACTGTCGTCTCTTTCTTTCGGCATCTGTAATTTCGATTTATTTTAGTTTTCCTACGAAATTATAGTACTTTTTCTACATAATATATCAACTTGTACTTCGAGCTATCGTATTATGCGCTCCAGTTCAATTTTATAATTACTCGTGGTTTTTTTTTTTTTACCATTGGAAGCTAGTGATTATTCGGCTACTGTTAAGGCAACCTACTACATCGACCGGTTTTCAATAATATTTCAGTCAGGATCTTGAATAAATTTCATAGGATTTTGTCAGTCAACTATGTACAGTTGTTATTCGTTATCCTTGAATTTATCATTAATAATTTCGGATTTATAAATGCACTGTCTGTGTATCCACGTCATACGATCGTAGCTCGTACCTCGTACTCGAATGATCCATTATACCACCCACCCAAAATAAATGTATAATCTTTGAATTACAATGCAATTCACCAACTGCAAAATCAATACGTTTTGATTCACCATTAAATACAATATTTTATTCGTGGCCCCTTCTTACCTTTTTCAATCAAATAATCAAGTTCAATTTAATTATCAAGTTGATACATGTTAATACATGTGAGTAAATATATGGAACTTCAGATATTCGTAATTTACATCGAATAAGTTATTAATTTTGTTTCATACTTTCATATAATAATAGAATTTTAAATTTTAATTAATTAATAATTAAGATGTTTTTAAGAAATAAGAATTACCTACTTATCACTAGAAAGTTTGTTTCTGAATATTAACTCTGGGAGCATATTTCGCTCCTCGGGCTACTAAATATCATCAAATTGAGTAACAAAACAAACACATAAAATTTGTGATAAGAAAAGAAATAGAGATGCTGTTTTCATGTAAATAATTTATTTGCCATAACTTTTTCATATTTTAAAATTATTTTAAACTCGAGTTACTTATTTTTAATCCACAATGTTCAATGTTAATCCTGGATTTTGTTCCGCCTGCGGTTCAATACTTCCTGACGTCGGACTCGAAAGCTTCGTGAGCTGTTATTCGTGTAAGAAGAAAACCGGCGCTGAAGGTAAAATAACTAAAATATCGTATCACGAACATCTGTAGATATCCACTCATAAAAAATTCAAAAAAATCCGCCAATCTTTATTTCAAACAAACTTGAATTGCAGTTTTTAAAGGTATGAAATCGAAGTACGTCATACATTTCAACTCGATCGAAAACATGAAAATTGCCAAAAAGAATAAAAAACGAGAAGGCGAAGCCGATGGACCGATTGCTGAGAGAGTATGTCGAAAATGCGGCCATAATCAGATGTCATATGCAGCCATGCAGCTACGATCAGCTGATGAAGGGCAGACTGTATTTTACACTTGTGTGAAGTGCAAGTACGTTGGCCAGTATTCCATTTCACCTTAATCAAAAATTGAATTTTTAATTGGGTATTTTTTTCCAGGCATACAGAATCAGAAAATTCATGAAAATCCGGAATCTTGATTCGGATTCTTTTTGTGATATTAGAGTATTACACTATTTCTATTCGAGCTCTCTCGACTGTTGATCGATCTTCGGCGAATAAGAACAACATAAGAACCGTACCTACTTATAGCTTGGAGATTTTTATACTATTATCAAGCGATATACGTTTTAATTTTTAAAATTTCTGCATAAAGACTTTTAAAATTCATTCAAATGAAATGACTTTTTGATTTATCCTTTTTGGAAGAAAAAAACTGAAATATTGAATAAATATTCGATGTTCTAGTAAATTTTTCGTATTTTTTGTTCACTTAGCGACCGTATTTTATTATTGTAGTGTCATTGAAATTTCACCTGTGTTGTACAGTGCTCCGATTTAATGATCCTCCAAGCTCGTATTAAAAATGTACAATTCTATTAGATTCTATTTTTTTTTCTCTGGCAGAGGAAAAAGAAAACGGAAACTCATTTTTTCCTTGCAAATAAGCAAATTATCATTTAAAAAAAAAATATCGTCCTTTTTGTTCCTTTGATTATATAATAAAATCAATGTTTTGTTCCTGGGGCTTAAGTGAAAAACATGACCCAGATATGATGAATCTAGGCACATATTTGTGTACTTTCGACCATCTGAGAAGATATGAGTAAGGGGGAAGGATGGGATGTTCAAATTTCAAAATTAATTCCTTAAAAATTGAGTAGGTACATTTATTCATAATTTTGAAAAATGAGTCAAAGTTGAGCCTGAAAAAAATTATATTAAACTACACTTAATTATATTTCATTTGCTAAAGCATCCTTATTTTGTTTTCTTTTCTGTAAAATAAGTCCATAGTACGTTGATAGCTTCGTACTTCGTTAAATATATCAATTTAATGTATCAGATCAGGGCCACACAATGCTTTGTATCCAATCCAAGTAGTGTGCTACTTTGGTGTATATGCCTGGTTTTAAGGTATCACCGCAAAATCCACGTCCAAAAGACGTAATACCGGCAACTACCCACATGCAAGGTGTATTTGAAACCTTGTATTGTAACGGACCTCCTGAATCACCCTGCATCATATTCGTAATACTTGATTAAAAAAAGTATGTAAATAGGAGCATATCAAGTAGTAGTGTGGAAGAGAAAAAATATTTGGTTAGGAAGCCTACTTTGAGGAGAGAACCTCTAAAAAAAAAAACTGTTTAGCTCAAACAGGGAAAAGAAGGAAACATCAAGGCATTTTTGAATAGGTACCTATTAAACACAGGTTTTGCCACTTCTGGGTATAAGACTATTTATCTACCTGCCGAGAACTTTAGTTTCCCTCCTTAATGAAAAAAATGCGATTTGGATTTTAAAATTTTCCTTAATTATGGATCCTGAAATTGAACAATACTTTTTTGCCTTCTACCAGAAAATTGAAAAGCTACAGATCGTAAATGAAGAATTTTTGATTTTTAAAAAAATTCGAATTGCTTACTCACAAGTTCTGAGTCAGAACTTCTCAAAACCGAATCTTTTTCAGTTATGTATCTGAAAACAATATTCTTGACTTCGAGAGAAAAAGTAATGTAACGTATCGATTTCGATCGAAGGCGCTGAGTTCGAATATGTACTCAGTTTTTTCCTTTTTTCACCCGATTTCTCTGAACCTCCTCATTGGCCCCATTGAAAAATCAAAATTAAAAAAAAAATCAAAAATAACGCTTGACCAAATTCGTAAAAAAAGATTGAGCGAGATCGGAAGACCCAACTTCGTAATAATGAAACACCCTGATGGATATTGGTTACCTACACACATACCGTGCATCTATTGTGTCTAAAGTCCAAATTTCCAGCACAAATCATGGAACTTGGTCGCAACGCATAGGTCTTCTTTTTGAATTGTTACTGTGTCTCGCAATAATTGATCGCTTCGACGTTCAGCTTTAGTAAAATCGCACGATTGAAAATTCAAAATCACGAGTCATAAAGCTGAATAATTAAATTTAAAAAAATTATGTCGGTATGATCATGCAAGGGTCTATAGTTACCCGGACCTGTTAATCCCCATCCAACAATAGTATAAGGTCTTTCATTTTGAGTCGATGTGTAGAGGCAAGCCGGCCTAACGAAAGGACTCATTTCTACTGTTGTATTCAATTCAAAAAGAACAATATCGTTGTAGATGAAATATGGTTTATAATTTGGATGGCTGAAACGTCTCACGACACTGTAAATTTTTGGCTTGCCTTCATACCGCGATGTTGTCACCGTAGTGATATCCAATTCACCTAAGAGCACCCATTTTGCTTCACCTCTGTAAAAATAGTATGTGGGTATCCCCATAATGAGTAATCACTCAAGTATATAGGTAATCTAAACACAAATAATGCTTACATCGTAATTTCTATAACCAGTGGAAAAATTCAGGAATTGGTGAGTTGATTCCCTGAATAATTCAGAAACGTGTGATTGATTCCCTCTCCGAGGGGGGGGGGGGGTGTAGGAATTTATTCCTTTCTTATTTGGAATATGTACGAGTTAATTTCTAATCTTTGAAATTAAAAAAATCATACGGTGTACCTAATTTTTTCCAATTTTTAGAAAGTAGTTGAAAAATTTATTTTAAAAAATAATGATAGGATTATTTTCAGCAATTTTTTGTGATTTTTAAAAATTTTATTGTTCAAGTTTCAAAAAACAGGTTGAATAATACTCAATTGATAAAATTTCCCAATTTTTTCGAAAAAGTTCAAAGTACCTATTTAATGTTTTCCAATTTGAAAAAAAATTTCAAATCGCATTTTTAATACATAGCCTACCTTGTTATTGAAAATTTGAGAAATTTATTCGATTTGATGTTGTATTTCGTATAATAAGAAACTTAAAATCGTGGTAGGTAAACGTTATAATGTAGGGATGTATCTTATTATAAAAAAAAAAAAAAACAAAAAAAAAACGGAATCACTCTACCTAGATATCTTTGCCCGTATACTTTTCATTGGGAATCATCTCACCTATGCATAGCCAAAAATTCGACTCACAAATCGGTAGTTTCACAATGCGCAGCACTCAAGATGAATTTTTCACTGATCAACGATCCACTACAAGCCCAACTGACCTTTCTAAGATTATCACCGTAGCCGATAAGTGCCTGTAAAACCGAAAAAACTGCTATTAGAATAATTAAGTAATAGGTACGTTTTCTAGAATTTTGATTTCATTGGAGCGCACCCAGAAAAATCAACTGAGGATCGAGAATTCGAGAAAAATAGCGGATAGGGTTCAAATCAGTGATTTTTCATTGATCTTTCAGCCGAAATTATTCATTTTTTGTGATAAATTGAAAATTGATTAAAAAATTAGTGACTTTGACCCTAAGATCAGTGAAAAATCATTAATTTTCAATGAGAATCATTTGATTGGTTTTCAAAAACAGAATTACATCAAAAACTATAATTTCGATTTAGAGAATTGTATGGCGGAAGATGAGATGACAGTAGTTTTTCAAAATTGAAGAAACAGCGAGAAAATTGCCATTGATTATATTTTTGAGCCTAAATTACCTCTTCATAGATCACTTTAGAGAAAAATGTTCAAATTCAATTTTTTTTTCAAACTTTTACAGATTTAAAATATAGAAAAATATTGATTTTTTAAAGGAATTATCCCCAAAAAAGGAGTTAAGATGAAAAATGTGATCCAACGATATCTTTGTATAAAACACAAAGCACTAATTAAAAATCTTTTGAATAAGTATGATGAGGGCGGTAAGGGCTGAGTAAGGTGATGGGTAGTAACAGTTTTACCATCTTCTTTTCATTTCTCGAAAAAAATTCTAGTTTAGTGTGTGCTGTAGGATGTAATATTATGCATACATGTTACAATATTTTCCAAGAACACCTATTTACTGAAGGAAGATAGGTAGATATAGGAACGTAGCATAGGTAGGAAGGTACCTAATACGTATCAGATAGATAGATAGATAGATAGATAGATAGATAGATAGATAGATAGATAGATAGATAGATAGATAGATGGATAAAAAATATACAATTATGAATCTAAAAGGATAACCTACCATATGCGGAACATCTTTAGGTTCGACTTCTGGACTTGTCCAGTGTACTTCAAATTGAACGCAATCTAATTCAGTAGAAGTAAATGTTTCATCTCCGGGAAGCAAAGCATTCAAATATCTACCATGTAACGTACCGGTATTTCTCATATTTTTGACAATCTATCCCAATACAAGTACATAAGTTGTAAATAAAAAGTTCAGGTCAGAGCCATAACCAGGTACTGTGACAAGTCCTTGAGTCTTACTCATAATAGCAATGGCAGTAGCATTTTTCAACAGTGGTCCAGTGGTTACTGAATTTGATGGAGGATGTTTCGATGACACCGTTGGCGTTGATCTGGTTATAACTGAGGGGAATTTGATTGGCGAACGTACTGTCGTTGTTGAAATAGATCGAGTGGTGATTATCGGCGTGGAAGAAGAATACGATCTGGGGCAGCAAATTTTTACTGACGTAGCATTTTCAAAACCACATGCGGTAGCGATTTGTTTACGAACCAAGTCTGCTCCCGAAGGGCAATTGGCAAAGTTCACGCAGTGGTAATCATTGAATCGACTACAATCTTGAACAAATTCCAAAAAATCTTTACTCCTTAAAGTTCCTAATGAAAAAATGAAATAATAAAAAATTTAACGATCGAATTTGGAAAATTTTTGAAAAAATTGATTGATGAAAAATATTCAAAATCAGATACTTACAGCTTTTTAAAAAATTTAAAACCGAAATTTTTTAAAAGGGTACCCCCGGATAAGATAGGCGAATCGGCCTCAGACCTACTTTTTGAAATTGACCCCCGAACATTATTAAGGACCCCAAAAAATGATTTTAGGGAATTTTTTCAACTCCTCAACTCACCCCCCTTTACCCCCACCCCCCAAAATGGCGAATTTTCGTCAAAAAATCGTATCTCCGGACCTAATGGACCAAAAATTCTGAAATTTATGTGGTGTATACAGGGAGTGGTGACCAATTTTTGAGAATTTTTTCAGATTTTTTTTGCACTGCCTTCTAGCCAAAACCCCGCTTTGAAACTTTGAAATCGCCATAACTCTGAAACTAAAAGATCTGCTTTTTTTTCATTTTGGTACAAATATAGTCCTACCATGGTACAATATCATGATATTTTTTTCAGATTTTTCGAGTTGGTAGAACAGACCTAAAAATGCGATTTACTGTTCAAAAAGACCAATTTCGCCATTCAGGCAACGAAAAATTTTGAAATTATTTATGTGATGTATACGGGGAGTGGTGACCAATTTTTAAGAATTTTTTCAGATTTTTTTTTGCAGTGCATTCTAGCCAAAACCCCACCCTCAAACTTTGAAAATTGCTCGAATTCCAAAATTAACGGGCAAACGTTTGTTCTATTTTTTTTAAATGACCATCGGACATAATTAAAAACACCAAAAAAGTCTTGGGTGCATCTCCCACCTTTCACTGCACACCCCCCCCCCCCCCCATATCGGATTTCGTCTAAAAATCTCATCTTGGTACCCAATGAACCGAAAATTCTGAAATTTACGTGGTGTATACGTATACAGGGAGTGGTGACCAATTTTTGAGAATTTTTTCAGATTTTTTTTGCAATACCTTCTACCCAAAACCCTCACCCTCAAACTTTGGCAACTTTTTTGAATGAATTTTCCGAAATTTCCATTTCTGTACCAAGTTTGTGAGAAATTTTCGAATCATTTTTAAGAAATGAGGAGTGTCGTTGCAAAACGCAACAAAAAATTTGTTTCGTTGCAAAACACAATATCTTTTTTTTGCTCCCCTCCCCTCCAACCCTCTTTGAGGTACAAGTGCGAAATGACCCCAAAACATGTAGCTGGGGTCCTAAGCTTTCCAATGAGACCGCCCCGAGCCAAAATATTGCTGCACTTGTAAAAATGGCCGACGTACTGTAGGTTCGTGTTCGCATGTAGCCGCGATCGTTTACTATTTATCTTATGCACGATTTTTATCAAACATTCTTAAACCTGCGGAAATCCTGACTCGATTATTCGACTTTGAAGAAGTGAACCCAGTGATTCCTGATGAAAGCGATGACGATGATTAGCTGCGTTTTTTTTTTCATATTTAAAATTGTCATACGTATTTGCATGTACTTGAATAAATGACAAAACGATAATTTTTTGAACAACAGTGCATTTTTTTTTCTGTGAGCTGGAAAATAAAAAATAGAAAAATATGACGAATATTGTACCTATCAAGGCAGGGTTGTGTATGTGCTAAAAATAAAGAATCTATAAATTTTTTAGTTGGAATTGGACCGATTTCATAGCTTGAGGATGGGTTTTAGGCTAGAATGCATCGGAATTTTTTTTTAAAAATCTTCAAAATCATTTTTCACTGATTTTTTATGACAGAAATAGCCTATTTCATGGCTTCAAGTAAAACGATCGCGAAAAGAACTTTTATTGAGGTATTTCGACCAGCTAAATACAAATTCGACATTATTTTTAATGTTCTCAACTCCAAAATGGAAAGGAGAGAGTCCAGAAATGTTCAAGATTTTTTTTACATCAAGGGTTACCATCTGGGAAGGTTAGAACGAAAATTTAACCCAGCGCTGAATTCAACCCTTATCCAGCTAGACCTTCGAACAATTTCAAAGTTTCAAAGCGAGGTTTTGGGTAGAAGGTATTGCAAAAAAAATCTGAAAAAATTCTCAAAAATTGGTCACCACTCCCTGTATACGTATACACCACGTAAATTTCAGAATTTTCGGTTCATTGGGTACCAAGATGAGATTTTTAGACGAAATCCGATATGGGGGGGGGGTGTGCAGTGAAAGGTGGGAGATGCACCCAAGACTTTTTTGGTGTTTTTAATTATGTCCGATGGTCATTTAAAAAAAATAGAACAAACGTTTGCCCGTTAATTTTGGAATTCGAGCAATTTTCAAAGTTTGAGGGTGGGGTTTTGGCTAGAATGCACTGCAAAAAAAAATCTGAAAAAATTCTTAAAAATTGGTCACCACTCCCCGTATACATCACATAAATAATTTCAAAATTTTTCGTTGCCTGAATGGCGAAATTGGTCTTTTGAACAGTAAATCGCATTTTTAGGTCTGTTCTACCAACTCGAAAAATCTGAAAAAATATCATGATATTGTACCATGGTAGGACTATATTTGTACCAAAATGAAAAAAGCAGATCTTTTAGTTTCAGAGTTATGGCGATTTCAAAGTTTCAAAGCGGGGTTTTGGCTAGAAGGCAGTGCAAAAAATCTGAAAAATTCTCAAAATTGGTCACCACTCCCTGTATACACCACATAAATTTCAGAATTTTTGGTCCATTAGGTCCGGAGATACGATTTTTTGACGAAAATTCGCCATTTTGGGGGGTGGGGGTAAAGGGGGGTGAGTTGAGGAGTTGAAAAAATTCCCTAAAATCATTTTTTGGGGTCCTTAATAATGTTCGGGGGTCAATTTCAAAAAGTAGGTCTGAGGCCGATTCGCCTATCTTATCCGGGGGTACCCTTTGAGTAAAAGAATTTAAACTTGGAATTAAGGATACTTACCTCCCATTCGAAAATTGAGGAGTTGGTAGGTACCTTTTTTACAGTCAAATCGATTTTCTCGTCAGAAATCGAAAATTGTCACAATCGAATTTACCCCTCTACTTTACCTTATTTCTGAAAACTATCTCTGCTAATGGCCTGTCAGTAATTTTCTTCGTAGTGTGTTACAGAAATATTTTTTTCGCTAAAATACATAACAATGTCGTTTGACGAACGACTTTTTTTTGGAGCTACATAATGATTGATCTTTCTCTCCCCTTTCCTCTTTCTTGAGCAGATTTTGATTTAAAATTTGACTCAAGTTTCTCTTATATCCTTCCACACCGAAATTTTGAGAGAGAGACAGAGATAAGAGATGATATAATTTTATCTCTTATTATTAAATGTATTTTTCTTTCCTGTACTCTTCCTCTCCTCGGCAAAATTTTAGTGATCGAAATTTGCATCTTACCCTTCTGTAAAGCAGAACCTTACTCTTTATAAATAGAATAACTCTTCTTCAAAGTAAAATATTTTCAAGTAAGTATTAGAATGCATTGATTTACTAACCTTCTTTCTGCTTCAGTTCATGAGAGTATCCAAAATGTACTAATATCGCTAAAACCACCAAACCCCAACTATTAGACACGTATGTCTTCAACCTCAACATGATAAAACTTCGAAGGAGTAATTTTGTTTCCGAAATGCATATAAATAGATTGAAATGTCCGTTCACTTATTTCGCAAACATATACGTCGCACAAATTTGCATAAAATATAAAACGGCGAATATATAATGCCAATGACCATCTATGCGACATGATGATGACGTAAATAACCATGCAAAAGTTGAAAAACCAGTTCATTTTTTTCACATAATGTGACCAGTGCGGAAAACCCCAGTGGATTTTAGGTCCTAAAAGGGTCAAAATTAATTGAAACGTGTTTTCATCAAACTCCATATTTTCACCCATTAATCGGGTCTTCTCCACACTGGTCAAGTAAATTCTTTCCGTTAAAAATGTTGTCTTTTTTCTTTTGAAGATTTTCAATGCGTTGTTTCTTTCGACTTTTTATCCATTTAAATTTCTTTTCATTTTCAATATGGTCATTTTATCCTTTAAAAGAATTTTACAATATTAAACTTTGAAAAATTTTCAATTTCATTTCATTTTTAATAATTTTTTCCTACATTTTTTTTTTCAATTTAATTTCATTCCTAGTATTTTCAAAGAATTTTCAATTTTCCGCGATTAGCTCGTTTTTTGATTAAAATTGAGAAAAAATTCATAACAATAATTGATCACGTTCAGAGATACTCAAGACTAGGGTCACAAAATATCAAACGACGAAAATTTTCAAAACCAAAAGAAATATTTATCAACATAAAAACAACCAGGTCAACAACCCTTGACCTAAATACAAATCAAGAACACTTCCAACACGAAATTATTTATATTTTGTAGGAATAATTAATTGACAACCTTACGCTTAGCGCTTAATCACGATACAATTCAAAAAATTAAAAAAAAAAGTTAAATTAGTGATGTTGAGGAAAATGATCCATAAATCTCGAATAACAATGCAAACTCATGAAACAAACGAATGAAATGAACATGACAAATGATAAAATATACGGATGGCTAAATAAATTTATAAATGAACTACTCGATAAAAAGGTTACATAAATATCACAAGTAAATACCCAACAATCAAAATCAAAAACTTGTATTCAATAAAATTAGAAAAAACCTGTGGCACTGCAATCGCACAGAATATCAGTACTAATTTCCGCCTAAATACACCACACAAATGGGCCAGTTTAAGCCAAGTATTAAAAATAATACAAAACTCAAGTATAAAATATCGAACTAATTGTCGTTTCAATGAAAAAAAAAAGTGAATGATAATTTTTTTAAAAAGTTATCAGTGCGTGATTTTAATTCAATACACTTCTAAATCCTTTATAAGAGTTAAATAGTGGGAAAGTAGAAACCGATTTGAGCAGTTTACGAAGACGTCTCGATGTTAATACAATATCGAAAATGATTGAAACAAAACAAACAATCAAATTAATAAAAAAAATTCGACATACATCAGTCTAGTAGGTAAATTAAGGTAGTTACAAGATGGCACAAGATATGCGATTTTTCAGCCTTAATGCGATAGTTTCGAATTTAGCTTCTTGGTTGAATGACGCAACGTCATAAATTTCTGTTTAATCACTTTGCCAGCCGAGTTTTTGTTTTCGTGTGACTTTTCGCTATCTTCTTTACGTTCTTTCAGCTTGTCTTTTTTCTTTTTCGACTTCTTCGGAGATTTTTCTTCTTTATTGCATCCATTTACATCTAAAACGAGAACGTTGCATACGAAATTAGTTTTATTTTCAATATCCAATCATGCAAATCTACTTGAAGTACCTATGCAATGATGGTTTTCTAATTATCGAGCTAATTTCATGTTACGAATAATAAATTTCCCATTAAAATTTCATTATTTTTCTATCAATTGAAAAAAAAATTCATTACTTGAGAGAATCGTGACTATAATTTATAATTTTATCTTTTTCATAATTTCATTTGAATTAAAAAAAAAAAAAAAATCAATCTGAATACTACAATCATTCAAACAAATTTCGATTATTCGAAATAAAATGACTATTTTAAATTCAACATCACTCAAATTATGACTCATCTTTAATTCTACCTTTATCCATTATCAATATGAATTTTCCAATCGTTCGAAATACGGAGAAAAAATAATAATGAAAAAATCCCACGATAACGATATGAAATGAGTTAAACATGTAAAGCTATTTAGACGATCCAATTATAATTAATAAAAGCTGCGTGAAAAATGATAATAGTGTTGAAACACAAATGTTATTAACACCTTTAATATTAATGGAAACATTTCAGAGGTTTATGCGATGAATATATTTGGAATTTTGAGTGAAGATACCTAGCTGTGTGGTGACACTCTTGTCCTCGGCTGTTTCTCGAAGTCTATCTTTCTCCATCGCCTCGATGATTTCATTGCGTTTTTCAACCACTTCCACTAACCTGAAAAGCAAAGTACAGAATTAATACTTCTGATAAGCAATTGAATAGTAATACGTATTTATTTATAGACGAAATATTCGCAATATTTTACGGAAAAATGAATAAATAATTCTGAAGAAAAAAATAATCATAACTTGAGTGTACGATTGAATTGAGTAATAATTATTCTAAAAATCTCAATTGATTGTTATTTAGATTTTTCAGCTCATTTATTTTTAATCAATTAAATTCTACGTATTGATATTTTTTTCAAATAATTGTAATATATCTCCTAAAAGATCTCACCGAGGAGGTGAAGTTACCCTAAACTTCGATTTCTATTCTTAACTCTTCAGATGCTGGCTTTTGATACTAAGAAAATTATCATTCCATCCCCTTTCTCTTTCTAATACTTTTGAGAATTTTTGTTTCTACTGAAAAGAAATAAAATGTTCATTTTTTTTCTCTCGCAGAATGACAATCTCATGGTAATGTTAATTTTCAATTTCCCACAACTCTTCCATAATTTTTTTGGTCATTGTTAAAAAGAAATACCCGGTAACAATTACTAGAAAAATTGAATTTTTAAAATTTTTCTTCAAATCAAAAGCTGAAATTGCAAAAAATTGGTAGATAACTGATATCGTTATTTAAAAATAATTTTATCATCGAAAAAAAAGAAGTTTCTGCGTTTAAATATTTTCATCAAAATAAAAAACAAAAATGAAATGACTGGTCCAAGATGAAAAATGTTTCCCTTTATTTGGTACATAATAATTCATAATTCATACACTAAATTTGATTTTTTTCACGTCTCATTAAGATAAAGTTTTAGTTTGAGATAAAGTTGAAATGTGGAATAATTTAAGACCTTGAGGGAGGGAGGGGCGGGCAGAGATAAGAAAACATTATTTTATTTCTTCTAGAATTTCTGTTCGTTTTCATGCCATTTTCAATTTTTAAAACTTCACTTTCGAAAAAATTGCTGACAAACATAAAAATTCCATACAAAAATAAACTACAAATGAAAAAGAAATGCCATAGTATTAAAAAAAATCCCAATTACATTATCAGAGATGTAGTTTTGCCTATTTTGCCCTTCTTTTGAAATTTCAGTAGAGGAGGAGTAGCGTAGCAGTTTGCCTGGGCTCCAAAACGATTCGGTGAAATTCTCTTTGCTTTTCATTTCCAATTAATTTCAAATCTTCATTCATTTGTTAAAAAAATATCAATTCAATCATTTGAAAAAACATGAAAATATTGGTATTTGGCTCCCAAAGCAAAACGTCATCATACCACTACAAATGCAAAATGAAAATTGTACCAATTGGTGTACTTTTTTAAAAGGGAGATTTTCAAAAAAAAACAACATCGTCTCTTATGGAAGCTCTACTGTTTTTTAAAAATTTTTCTCAGTTTTGATGTGTTGAATTTTTCATTTTTTGATTATTTTAACGAATCAAGTCCTTAAATTGGCCAAAATTGTCAAATTAAAACAAAAAGAATTCAACGCATCAGAAATGAAAAAAAAAAAAAAATTGGAAAAACTACAGAACTATCATAAGAACTAATGTAAATTTTTTCGTCAAACCCCCCCCCCCCCCCTTTTGATAAATTAAACAAACTGATGATGTGCATTTGTGGTAGTAAAGGCGATGTAACACCTGGAAGCTGAATTCTTTCCCACATGAAAAATTTAAGCATCAAAACATCCATATTAAATTCATTTTCTTGAAAATTTTTCCAATTTTTTCAAAATTATTTGAACACATGAACACGTACATTTCAAGCTCGAGTAAGTAGTGCCAAGGAGAGGGATTTGAATAATCAACAGATTATTTTGAATCTAGCTATAACTTTTGTGCTGCTTTTTCCAGATTTCAATTTTGAAAAAAAACAAACAAAAAAAAAAACGATCACTCAAGACATCTCGAATGATACTCTCATTAAAATTCCAAATTTCCACCTCCAACTTTTTTTCAACGGAACATCTCACCATCGAAACCAAAACCCACTTAATCCTCACATCAACTCCACAAACATTCCCTTATAATCCAACCACGTCATCTTTCACCTTTGACATTGGGAAACCACACTCAATCACTCGACTACCACGAATAATTTTTCTTTCCGCATACACGTCTTGTTTCGATTTCAAAGTCACACAGCAAACCGACTGATAATAGATGATTTCACGCCGACGATGTTCCGCATCGCCATTGATCATCATGACGCCTTTATAAAACCGGCGATTTTTCCACTTATACATTTATTTCGACAAAATACACATAACAATGCCAGCGATAACCTTGAACACAGGTGAAAAACAAAATCTACTCGGTTGAAATTCAAAATATAGTCGTCGTCAACGTCGATATAAGAAACACACAGTGGGTCTAAATTACGCAAACATCGATCGACGGAGACCCTCGCCTCGGTATCGGTACCATTCAAGAAATTCGCGATATTACCAAACTGCCACTCGACAACGTCGACGTACTCCAATGCCGTACAACTTTCTATTTCAAGGCAATTGTCGTAAAAATGAAAAAAATTGAAAAAAAAATTGCGGAATTAATTCCTAACAAATACCATATTATACTTATACTCCCAATCGTGAAAAAAACTACACAATTATAATGCCTACTTATAAGAAAGTATTGTCTAGAAAAAACAGAACTATATACGAGTATAATTCGTAGTATACGTCAGTTCTCTTTTCAATTTTAATGTAGGAGTGTAAGTAAATAATTACTAGCAATATAACAATGGTAACTATTTTCTCGACACTCCGAGTACATATGTAAGTCTCTCTAAGTATTAAATAAAATGCAATTCGTGTACCATAAAAGCGGAAGGAAACATTCGTTTGACCATAATAATAGGACACTGGCGAAAGTAACCGGTACGCTATTATGATAGATTACTTTCGGAGCAGAGACTCGATAATCGACCACAGTCGAGATGGTCGTTTATCTCCTTAAAGCTCCATATTTACTTTTACTTTTTTTTTCCTAAGGTGTAGACTCACCTTCTCAGTAATTCTTCTTCTTTGCTTTTATCGCAATCGGTTTTATTACTTTCTGGCTGTAGCATTAGACATCTGAGCTGATATTCGATATCGGCGTGTTCTTCTTCTAGATTATGCATTTTTCTCCTGCGAAAAAGAAAGAAAAATCAATATTGAATTTGAAGGATTTACAATTCAACTGGTCCTGCAAAAAAGGTGACTTTGGTGATCCAATTTTGCCAAAAAAAATAATATCAAAGTGACGAAAATTGTTACTTTTGTAAGTTTTTTCCCTCCAAGAGTCAAGTATTTGAATAATTTCACTGAAAATAGGTCTTTGCAAACGGAAAATTTTTCTAAAATTTGAGCACTTTTTAAAAACTGAAGAATTTTTCAAAAATTCAAGACTTGTTCAAGAATTGAAGAATAAGAATTGAAAAATTGTTCAAAATTAAAAGCTTGAACAAAAATTGAAGAATTATTCAAAAATTAAAGACTTGTTCAAGAATTAAAACTTGTTCAAAAATTGAAGACTTGTTCAAGAATTAAAGACTTGTTCAAGAATTAAAGACTTGTTCAAGAATTAAAGACTTGTTCAAAAATTGAAGAATTTTTCAAGAATTGAAGAATTTTTCAAGAATTGAAGAATTTTTTCAGGAATTGAAGACTTGTTCAAGAATTGAAAGCTTGTTCAAAATTAGAAGAATTTTTTCAATAATTGAAGATTTGTTCAATAATTGAAGATTTGTTCAATAATTGAAGAATTTTCCAAGAATTTAAGAATTTTTCAAAAATTGAAGAATATTTTCAGGAATTGAAGACTTGTTCAAGAATTGAAAGCTTGTTCAAAATTGGAAGAATTTTTTCAATAATTGAAGACTTGTTCAAGAATTGAAGAATTTTTCAAGAATTTAAGAATTTTTCAAAAATTAAAGACTTGTTCAAGAATTAAAGGCGTGATCAAAAATTGAAGAATTTTTTCAAGAATTGAAGACTTGTTCAAAAATAGAAGAATTTTTCAAGAATTGAAGAATAAGAATTCAAGAATTTTTCAAAAATTGAAGAATTTTTTCAGGAATTGAAGACTTGTTCAAGAATTGAAAGCTTGTTTAAAATTAGAAGAATTTTTTCAATAATTGAAGATTTGTTCAATAATTGAAGAATTTTTCAAGAATTTAAGAATTTTTCAAAAATTTAAGAATTTTTCAAAAATTAAAGACTTGTTCAAGAATTAAAGGCGTGATCAAAAATTGAAGAATTTTTCAAAAATTAAAAACTTGTTCAAGAATTAAAGGCGTGATCAAAAATTGAAGAATTTTTTCAAGAATTGAAGACTTGTTCAAAAATTGAAGAATTTTTTAGGAATTGAAGAATAAGAATTGAAGAATTGTTCAAAAATTGAAGACTTGTTCAAGTGAGACATTGATTTTTTTTTACACTAGGTCCCTTTTTTACGGCAAGGTCACAAATATTGAAAAAGTTTTTAAAACTTGAAATTTTTTTTCAATGAGCAATTTTTTAAAACAGAAATGATTTTTAATCATAAACTCAACGATTTTCCAAAAATTTAAAAACCTTCCAACATTTGAAACAATAATCTCATAATTTCATAAAAATTGCAATTTTCCAAAAAAAAAAATAGACAATTTGATTAAGAACCTGTTTTTTAAAAATTGATATGTACTTGAATGTTTTGAAGAAAATTTTACGATTTTCCAAAAGTTGAACGCATTTTTTAAAAAGTTATTGGACAATTTTTTGAAAAACTGAATAAAAGCGGACTGTTTTATGAAAAAATAAAAGCGTTTTCCAAACTTTGAAAAAATCTTCAAAACTTCAACAATTTTGTAAAATTTGGACGATTTTTCAAAATTTGAACGAATTTTCTCAAAAGTAGGATGATTTTCCATATAATGAAGAATTTTTCATCACATGAACCAGTTTTCTAAAAGCGGAAAAATTCTCATCTTTTCAGAAATTCAGACAATAATTCTAAAAATACATACGTAGATTGAATTTCGAAACTTCGAAAAATTTTTATTCAAAAGTTGAACAACTTTCTGAAAATGTGATGATATTCAATTTTTTTTTCAAAAAACTGAATCAAAATAGAATACTCACTTTAAAAAAACAAAAAAAATTTCTAACAAATTTGAATTCCAAAAAAGCGGGAAAGCTCTAAATTTTACAGTGTTTCACCACTTTCAAAAAAAAAAGGAAGGTACTCGACTGTCTGAAAATTTGAAAATTATTTTTTAAAATTTGAATCGATAAATCATTAAAATTTGGGAAAATTACTCAAATTATTAAATGACTCTGAAATTTCAAGGGTTCCAATGTCATGGTCAATTTTTAAATAATTCAACAATAAAAGGTGATCAAAAGCTGAAATTTCAAAAATTTCCTTTTTTTCTCGGAATTTTCGGTTGCTGAAAAGTAATTTTTTGCACTTTTCATTCATTTTCTTTATTCAGAACAAAATTTTTTAATAAGTAAGCAATTTAGATGAAATTAATGACGAAAAAAGGATCTTAGGTAGGAAAAAACGGACCAATTGAACGCAGACTAAAACATATTCTCATTGATAACTCACATGTACATCAATTCCGAATGCCTCCTGAGCAATTCGTTCTTTTCATTGACTAGTTCGAATAGCTGCAGCACCAATTCTTCGTTCGAGTCTTCGACATCTATAACGAGATTTCGGATTAATAACCGAGGCCCCAAAAATAGATCCGAGTTACGTTGCCAATTCAACGTCGACCATCGATTCGTAAAAAATATCGTAATCGGGTCACACTGGGTTTATTTTAGGGAAGACCGGAACTCACTTTCGGAATTCGGTGTACTTTGATCGTGTATCATTTGTTCGAGCTGTTTTCCCTGCCTTTCCAGCTCTTGCTGTCGGATTTCGATATCAGATAGTTCGATATTGATATCTTTCAATGGCATTTCTTTGACTGGCCTGCGCAGCGGTATTGGTCGAGCTGGAGCTGGGCCTTTTCGATTCTTCCACGGACTGATGCTGGTTTTCGGTCGAACAGTTTGTTCGCTGGCTGGAACAGCTGTGAAATTAGAAATCATCTGTTATGAAAAATATTGCCGCAGACAAAATTTTCGTATTTTTAGGTCATTGAACTTGTACTAACCGTTGGTTTGATTGATTTGTTCTCGAAGTTGGACTTCATTAGTACTGATCTGGAATAAAAATTGCAATTCATTAATATCACGTTCCCAAATTCTCTAATTATCGATTATAAATCAACTTGGCAAAATTTCCGACTCATTGTACGATTAAAATATCAAATTTTTCATCGTCGTCGAGTATATAATTTCAAACAATGCAAATATCTCGAGGCCTCAAAAAAAAAAAACACAATCCACTTTTTATCTTATCGCCACACCACGTAGGTAGGTATTACAACGTAGGTAATTTGTAATTTCATCATCGCATGAGCCGATTAATACACGTCAACCACGCAAGATTCGAGTCATTATTCAGGTTACCCATATTGGTCACGACGATACAGTAAGATTTCGCCCTTTACCCCGCTTTCGTCGTTATTCCAGGCACAAAACGAATTAGCGATCGATCGCGACCATTTGCCCAATGCACGCCTTCGACGTGAGAAGCGTTTCAATATATCAACCAGATCAGCACCTCCGCATCACAATCGCGATGTAAGATCGACGATGATAAAAAAAATCATCCCGCAGACTACAATGCGAAACATATGCAAGTACGTACATTATTATTAGGTGATTTCGGGCTGCTGACGGGAGGCGGCGGCGGAGCTGGTTTCTTTTTACGTAACGTCGAATTCACCGATTGACTTCCAGGTGATCGTTGAAAAGAAACGTCCAACGAACCGCCGGATAATTTTCTACCTTCGATGGGCGTTTGAAAGCTTCGGCGAGATGGAGATGGCGATGGTGCTACATTGATGGAGCTGGGCGAGCTGCAGTCGTCGCCGGTGGTACTTTTGATACGTGGTTTAGGACTAGGTTGCGGTGTTAGACTGATCACTGGTTTTTTGACGCTTCTGTGAATAAAATTAAGGGTTGATTGTTAATTTGCTAATATTTTAATCGTGCTTTAATAATTGACGAATAATTGCAATTCTAACGAATAAATTATTCATATAAAATAATTTTCATTCGGAGAAATTCAAGTTTAAATTTTGGAGCTAGATCTATTTTTGATCTTATGATTTTTGGAAACAATAGGTTTCAGATTTTTCAAAAATTGAATAAAAAATGTAATTATTTGATCCACATTTAAAATTAGGAAATCACACAACATTTTAAAGAAATACTTCATAAAAGATCTAAATCTTTTCTGATGATTTTTTTTATTTTTACGCTCAACATCAAAATTGAAGCTGCTTAGGCATCAGATAATTAAAATCCTCAACTAGATTAAGTTTATTTCAGAATTTTTGCAGAGCCCTTGCTGAGATCTCTTCCTCCCTGCTCCAAAAATCCACCCTCGTTAAAAATTGAAAAATCTGGATTTTTGCAAACATGTCTCAATTTTCTCAAGGGGGAGGGGAGGGGTCTCTCCAAAATTTTTGAGTTGAATACTTACAGAAGAAAAAAACTTGATTTTAAATAATAGGAAAATATTTTTGGCCCAACAGATTTCAAGAAATTTTAGAGATTGGATTGAATTCACTTCAATTTTCAAGAAATTGACAAATTAATATTTTGATTTGAAAAATGTATACAGTTCATAAGTAAGAAAAGATTACAAAATTTTGAATTTTGTGAAACTATTTTGGAGTTGCAAAGAAATAGTTCAGGAAAATAGCAAAAGGTACTATTTTTTATGGAAAACCAGTTTTCATTTGATGACCCATTTTCTCGGAACCTACTTGATCTCCACAGTCAATTTTTCACTCAATATTCAGGAGAATCCCAGCAACACTTCAACGAGAAAGTTTGCGAAACTACCAATTTTATCACACAAATTCTTCAAATTATTTTAATCAGTGTTCGATTACAGAAGTAAATTGAACAAAAAAATTGAAATCGGAAAGAATTCTCTGGTGGAATTGAAAAGGAAGCATTTCTGAACATAATTTAAAAAATGAAGAAAATCAGTCGATTAGTTCTAGAGAAAATGGGGCAAGAGTGAAAAGAGGATTTTCCATGAAAAAAATAGTACAATTTTTTTAAATTTCCCAAACTACTCGCACTTCATTGTAATTTTTAAATATTTCTATTTTCCTCTCATTTTCCCATTATTTAAAATTGACTTTTTTCATATTGTAGGTATAATATGAATTCAACCCCAAAAATTCTGACACTCCCCTCCCTCCACCCTAAAATATGGTAATACAAAGAAAAATGAAGGAAAAATGAACGATACACATAGGAAAAAAATAGATTTTCAAGGATTAATTTTTAAAAATTTGAAAAGAATTCAATTCATTTTCAATGAAGGACATAGAATTTTTAATTCATATGCAGTTCAACAAGTTTTCTATTTTTAATGTCTTTTTGTCTGATGCTCGACATTTCATTATTTTTTTTTCATCAATATAATGTGTCTCTTTTGAAATTGGGAAAATATCAATGTAAAAAATTACCAATTTTCAAAACATTTTCTCGATTAGAAACAGTGAACTTCGAGGCAATTCTAGATACGTGAATCAACGACATGAATTTTTACAGGTGTTTAATGGATTGTCCTCTCGAATTTTTATGATTTTTTCATGGCTTTTTATTTTTTTCATGACCACAACAGGATGGAAAATGACAAAATCAGTGCTGTCACTGAAAGAACGAAAAAATGATGAAAAATTTACAGAGGGAAGAAAAAAAAGAGAAATGAATATTCCTCTGCTGTGCTCAAAAAACGAAGGAGAAAATTACTGAAGATTCTTTGATGACTCATATCATTTTTTAAAATTTTATGATGCATCATCTCATGAAAATTCAGTTATTATTGACTGATTTCTCTTCTGGATTAAATTTTAAAGCAAAAATCAAATTTCCAAGAGGACTAGAATACGGACTCATTATTTTCATTAGGGAGGTGGAAGGAGGGGAGGGAAGGAGATCGCTTTAGAAGGAGTTGATTGTTCACCAAGTTTTATTTTATTTCAGAAAATGTCATGAGTGTTTTTCTAATTTTTTTTTTGAAATGTTGACCAGGCTGTTTTCAACCATTCAACTAAAAACGTCCTTTTAAAACTAGAAAATAATTGGTGGGAGATTAATTTTATAAAGATGTAGTAAGTATTATCATTCTTTTCGTAAAATTTTCTTTTGGAAACTACAAAATTTTTTGGTCATTCCGTCACTTCCTGATTTTTCTAGTTCTTCATTTTCACAATATAATTATATTTTATTTTAAAGAATTGAGGAGTTTCGTTTCAAAACGCAACATCTCCGAAGACCTGATTTTGGCTCGGGGCGGTCTCATTGGAAAGCTTAGGACCCCAACTACATGTTTTGGGGTCATTTCGCACTTGTACCTCAAGGAGGGCTGGAGGGGAGGGGGCAAAAAAAGATGTTGCGTTTTGAAACGAAATTCCTCAATTGCTTTTTATTTATTTGAAAAAATAAAGTTAGAAAAAATCATCGAAATAAATGAAGTGCCTATCGAAGCTTTTCTGAGTCCCCCACCATCGCATGCCTCTAGAATTTCGATTCCAATGCTCATTCAAGTTATAAACAGCCTATCTAGAAAAAATTAGGGAACTGTTTTTTTTTTTCAAAAAAATCATTACGGAGGTGACTACGGATCACCCAAACAGAAAAAGTGTAAACATATAGAAAAATTTATTCTCCTTACCCAAGCAGAATAATGATCAGATTACATAAATTTTTCAAATTTTTTTGGGGAAGGAAAGGATTCAATTTTTGAAAATATCAATTGTTATGATAAAATCTCTCAAATGTTAAAATCCCATAGGCACCTAATTAACATACCAAATAATTTTACTCGAACTGTAGCCACTTTTATTTGCCATTAAAATTTTTTCAACATCAAATTTCAAATTCAATGAGCTATCAAAACTTTTTTTCAGGTCATTCAATGAGTCAACATTTCGAAGAAGGGAGATGTTACAAAAAACACCTCGTGGACAGTTCTCTTTCGGTTAATTAAAGGTAAATAATACACCAACAACATATACCCCATTCAAAATATTTTTTCACTTAATTTTCTTTAGAAAATGCATCCGACCCTTTCAATTTTGAAACCATTTCTCGAATAAAATTGCACAGCAGCCAAATCACTTCAATTTGCAACAGTGTTCGAAACCTTCTGCCAATTTTTTCTCACAACCACTCAAACCTGACTTTGGCACATAATCGATTTCCTTTTCCTTTCGTAAATAAAGTATCCTCGTAGGCGAAAATCCTCCACATTTTCGCCTACAAAATAATACCCCGACGAAACACCTAATCAAATGAAAAGGCGACCACCTTGCCCAAAATTCGCTCAAAATGCAAAATAAACATTCAACGTTTGCAAAGATGGAAAGCACGATAAAATTAATTCGAACGCCAACACACGTAACCCAGCTGAACGAATTTTGCACGAGTTACAGAAATAGAACGAATAAACGATTCGTTTAATTTCCAAGCTGTTCCTTGAGCCGGCTTGACTGATGTGAAATTATATGATTTTTCTTTGGAATAAAAAAAAAACAGGAAAGGAGGTGTACGTCCGTCAATTTCGTTACATAATTTAAAAAATGCAACATTGTTCGAAGAAGAATTTCACTTTCGAGCCAACTTCACACAACGCATCAAGAATACGAATGCGAATTTGTATATTTTTTTTTATGAATGTAAACTTTTTTTTTGCTTTAGATCGTTTAAATAAAAAAATGTTAAACCCGGATTATGTGCTTGTGCATAGAATGCAATGCACATAGAAGAAGAATGAAACTTCGTAACATAAATTTTTTGGTGCCATATGACTCGAAAAATATCTTCCTACAGAAAAATTTAAAAAATGCATTATTAAAATAAAATATTCTGATCTCAAATTACTGCCATTTTTCACTGTCGAAAATTTCGATAAAAATACCAGCCTATCTCTCAGAAAAAAATTAGGAACTTACTCGAAAAAATATGTAATTTTAAAAAATGAATAAAATTTTCGCGACTCTCCCCCCCCCCCTAAAAATCAATCCTGTTATTTTTCCATTAATTTTCGAGAACGAATACCTATACTACGTCGCGTCGTTAATTTATTCATTTCCCTGATTGCGATTCCATTAACTCGGATCAATAATCGCTCACGTCGATTACCGACTATGTACGATACTCAACCAAGAAATTAAATTTTAATCGCTCCACATATCGCGATGTGCTGAATCTGTTTTCGCAATTTCATACCCGTTATTTATTCATATGTGCTAATAAACAGTTTTCCCATATTAATGAACGTATGGCTCGAGTCGAATACCTACAGCTGGTGCATTCACTTTAATTTTTTCCTTCAATTTCGTGCATTTCCTTCAATTACAATTCGATCCAATTTTCGAAGAAAAAATTCCATTAGATTTCTGCCCAGAAACAGTTTCAACCAATTTCATTTCGGGTATGAATGAAAAACACGAAAAGCACGCCCAAGTATTTGAACTATCGCACAGTTGGACACAGCTAATCTCAAACATATGTTCGTTGTTACTTCACTATAGAAACTTCCAACAGCTGATTTCGGGCGTACAAAATTTTCCACCGCACGTACTCCGCTTACACACCAGTAACGCATGCGAAAAAAATTCTCGGAATTTGTATTCGATCCATACCACGTTGTGAGTGTTTTTATGCACATTCGTTAAACTTCAACGTCCCATCGCGCACAAAAAGAACGGGAATTTATTACGAGCGATTTATACCGTAAAATTACATATTTTTGTACCGCAGAAATTTTCAAGAAGGTTTGGTCTACACTTGAAAGCGCCTACTCGACCACTATTCCTTTCTAAGACTTTTTATTAGACGTTGTAAAAAATTATAAAAGCCTTATTTCAAAACAGGATTGCGAACTGGCCACCACGATGAAGGAAAAATGGAAAACCTTTTATGGTTTATGGCATATCAGCCATAAAAAATGGTAGTTTGAAAAAATCTAATTACACAGATTGTGATTCTATTCATAAATTCAATAACAATAAATTCTATTAATCAAAGTTGATTTCTCATATCCGGAGGGATAAGGTCATATCTCAAAATGAAATTAGGGTTTTCATTTCACATTTCCATCTCAGCTGCTGCTTTACGAAATTACGATGGCTTCAACTTCCTCTCAAAAATACATGTTATGTTGAAAGTTCAAAACGGAAATAGGTAAGTACTTGAAAAACAAGTAAAAGTAAAATAATCAAACCATTTTCTCAAAAAAGGATATTTTAGAATTTAGAAATATCCAAAATCAAGGCCATATCCAAAGTTAAGAATCGATCCGCCAAGAGTGAAAAGAGAAGCGTGGAGGTAAAATTCATAATTTTTTAATGCTATCAAAAGATTGTCGCAATTTTAGAATTCAATTTCGATCCAATTGTTGGGGAAAAAACATGGAAGGGATCTAGTAAGCGACCAATCAGTTGTGGGAGGGGTAGGAAAGTGTAAAACAAAAAAAAGTTCTGAGGATAATTTTGAAATGATGGACAAAATAATATTTAAAAATGAATTTTAGAGGTCAGAAAAATTCATCTTTGATAATCAATTTGCAATTTTCCAAAAGAAGAAATTTCTATAATAAAATCAGATTACGAAATCGTGAGATGACTAATATCCGAACCCAGAAATTTTATGCAATATGGTACTCTCAATGATACGGATTGACCGTTGATCCCCCCCCCCACTTCCCAAAAAAAGATAAAAATTCTCACTAGAAGGCTCAAAGGGTCCTCCAAGTAAAAAATGAAAAAAAATTGAAGCCAGTAAGTGATTTTTTCTTATTTTTTTGAAGAGTAATAATTCACAAAAGTCCAATTAATGTAGAAAAAATCATTTTTTGCTGTTTTTAAGGCAAATTAAAATTTCTGAGTTCATTTTGTAACTTTTTCATCGATTCTTATTGAAATGCTTTCCAAGGGATCTGATTAATTTTTCACGGAAGTCTACAAAAACTGCAGCTTCATAATATTTAAAAATTGCAATTGCGCTTTTCAGACAATTTCTCAATTTTTGAATTGCTTTTTTAAAAACTGGCGAATTTGAAAAACTGATCTGAAAACTGACGTAGCCTCATTAGTTGACAAAATTCATGAATCATAAAATCATCTGCGTTTTTTGAATTAATGAAATCAATTTTACTCAAATTTGATGATTTTTCCGCATCGAATTTTCAGGTCAAAGTTGAATTTTTCTGACAAAAAGGAAATCTTTAAAGAATTGAGGTGATTTCTGAATAAAATATCAGTGAAAAATCATTAAATTTCTACTGGTTTAAAAAAGCAAAATGTCACTAAATTTGACTTATTCAAAACTTGAAAAAAATAGATCATTAAATTTTGAAGAAAAATTAGTTTTTTTTTTTCGAAAAATCGAAAAAAATGAATCCACGTTCAATAGTCCTAAGAAGCAAATTAATTAAAGATTTACCCTCCCCTCCTTCATCAAATAATGTTCCTCTACCACCATAATGGATCTTTGAAAGTTAGGGTTCAGACTTCAGAATAGCCTAAAAATGAATCGATTTAGAAGTTTTAGATATCTCATTCAAGTCAAATTGTAGAAAATAATTGAAACATTCACATTTTTGAAACGAAAAAACGGATTTTTTGTAAATGTGTTAATTAGATCAGCCAAAATGATCAAAATAATTTACACACACACACACACAAAATATATTCAAAGCATAAAAATTTCCAAAACCGGTGATTTGAAAAAAAAAAATCTATTCTTGTCAAGTGAAAAGTCACTGACCAACAGAGTCAGAATTGCAGCACAGGAAAAACCAGTAAAATTCGCGGATTTCTCAACGATTTTCCAGGCAAATTCATATATTTTATTGACTTTTCACTGATTTTTCAATGATTTTTCTCAGTAAATCTATTTCAGTGAAAATTTTTCACTCATTTTCTTCACTAATTTAATTTAAATGAAATTTTTTTACTGATTTTCCTCACTAATTTGATTTAAATGAAAATTTTTTACTGATTTTCCTCACTAATTTGATTTCAATGAAAAATTTTTACCTACTGATTTTTCTCACTGATTTGATTTCAGTGAAAATTTTTCATCGATTTTCTCCTGTGCTGGAATTCAGATTATGATTTTCGATGTTTTTCACTGATTAATAAATGCAGGAGTATTTTTAAAATCTAAATTAAGTCTAATTCGATGAAATCCTGCAGTTTAGAATCAGTGAAATGAATATTACATGCGTACGGAAAATCACTGATTTTTCACGAATTTTCCCATGAAAAACACGGATTTCTCATTAAATTCCGAAATTGTTGAAAAAAATCGGTAATTTTTGACTTTTGAATCAGTAAAAAGTGATATTGATTTTCAGTAAAATTCATTTTTTCGATTCAAAAAAGGGAGATTTTCACCGAAATTGACTGCAGCACGATTTTGGAGATTATTTAGGAATAATGTCAGATCAGGAAATTGGCAAAATTTTAGCAAATGTAAGGAATTCTGATCAGGTATGAGCAGTTAAATTCTAAGTAAAAATGATCAGATCCGGAGAGATCTAGGCTCAAAAATGATCATCATCATTAACAGAAGTCAATTTTTTAATAATGTGAGCCCTAAGTACGGAAACCACCACTGGAAGTCAAAAATTGGTTTTTCAGTTTACTCCGATTTCGAGGGGGGGGGGGGGGAATCAGGGAGGGATCATTTTTTACTTCCAAGGGTGGATTCTATATCCAGGCTCACATATGTATTCAGTTCAGATACTCAAGCCTAGATTTGCTGATATTTTTTTGGCTATAACTTCACAGATGTGTAAAATCACTAAAATCTTGTGAAAATCCAAATCCGAATGGAACGCAAATGCCTTATAACACTCGAATTAAATACAGAAATGACTCATTTCTCGAAAGTCGAAACCAACTGAAAATTATTCAATTTCAATATCTGACGTAAAACGATTCTGCATTTTCTACAATCTCAATCCGTGTCAAGGAATGAATCGTTATTATTACAAATTCAAAAACATCGAAACTTACGAAAACATTTTCCCATTACTCCTAAAATACCTACTGACTGTATAAATCATTCAATAATAAAATTTACCTTGGTAACGGCACCGGGGTTTTCTTCACAGACACATCGTCCAAACTGGGCTCGTCTTCTTCCTCGCTCCCGCTCCAGAACGGATTCGTGTTTATTTTGGCGGACGACTGGTTTTTGCTCGAATCGGTTTCACTATCGTCGTCAGAATCAAAAGGATTGGATATCTTTGGATCATTGCTATGACCGACGTCTTCGTCGGCTTCGTCTTCATCGCCGAACGGATTCAGTTCTTCGGGATACTCCAAGTCGTTGGATTTGACCGGAGTTGCCGGCTGGTCTTCGGTCTGATCGGATTTACATTCGTCTGCGATTCGACTAGAACTAATTAGGCTAAGAATATCGTTCGTTAACTTAGTGCTATTGAGATCTTCGATATTTATATCGTCGACGGGAACACAGCTCGAAACATGGTCATCGGACTGAGCGTCTTCGCGATTGGTGGCCGATTCTACGGACGTCGAATCGTTCGAACCAGTATGCTCGTTTCGATTATCGTCGATTTTCTCGACCTTGGCGTCATTTTCTTCGCTGTCACTTTCATCGATCATCTCACTGGCAACGTTACGGTTCGGCGGAATTTCGGCACCGGTTACCGTTGCCTCTTCGCTATCGCTTTCATCAATGGTATTATCACACTGATGAGATTTAGCTTTATCCTTATGGCTGTCGATGGCTATTTTACCGAATGCTCCTCGGCTGACGGCGATATTATACGAGATACGTTTCGAACACGGTGACAGATCGTTGCCAATCGGCAAACATTTGAAATCCGGTAATAAATCTTGCTCCGTAGCCGGCGGCGTACGATTCGCAATCACGGTTTCGTCGCCATTGGCACGAGCGTCCGGGTTCGCGTTCGTACCACCATCGCTAACGTCGTTATCACTATTTACACTGTTATTTACATCTGGACGAGGAAGACGATCTCGAGAATCGCCATCGCGGTTGGAATTCGACCGCGATACCGGTTTCTTAATCGCGCCAAGACTCGACCGATCGTTCGAATTAATTTGTTCGAATAGTTCGAGTCTGGAAATAACTAACGATCTACGATTACCGGCCGTTTCGTTAGGTGCGGATAACTGGTCCATATTGGAAGACGCGACCACATTCACAATGCGAGTCGTTGAAATACGCGTCGATAAAAAAACGGGCCGAATTTAAAACTATTTACATACGCGGGCGCGAAAAATTCGCTAATATACAGAAAAAAAAACGTAAATGTTAAAACGAAAAAAATAATAAAATGTACACGATTTCGAGATGTTCACGGATCAGCAGACGCTAGGTTGCTCAAATAGTACTCCAAGCTGCACGGCCGATGGTTACACCAACGTCTGCTATCGTCTGAAATCAAACATATAAACGAAATTAGTCAGAAAAAGGTTGGAAATTACTACTTTTCAAAGTATAAAGTAAAGGATGATATTTATGGTCGAAAAAATACACACGATTCCGACCTCGACCACGATTAAAATACTACTCCGAACGGAGACTTAACACGAGTTTAATTGACCCATGAACCCCTACTTCTTGAAAGAGTTTCCACTGTCACATCAACTTCCTATTCGACGAAAAAATAAAACTAGTTTAGCCGCGTGACAAGGTTTGGTGAACTCGGAAACCCTACAAATAGAGCCAACTATTTACCTACCTAGACTAGACCTATCAACAAAGCAATATTACTAGGTATGTGATTCATCAATGGAAATCAACCTGCTATGTACGATACGTATCATTTTTATCGAAATTAAATCCGGAGACCCTCGTTAATTCAACACAGATGAATGAATTCCATTCAACTTTAGTACAATTATCATCAGAAAAAAATTAAACTGATAACATTCGTTGGATTTGAACACTGGACTATTGAAATGGAATTTTCATGATATCGATATCACTACAACTTTACAGTCCATATTCCGTGAACATGAAAATGTTCATCTACTGTGTCGAGAAACCGAAAAAACTATGTAAGAAAATTAAAAAAAAACACAGCTGGCGTTACAAAAATCATAATTTTAATACGGCTAGGCTAGCACAATGTAAATCATGCCTACATTTTTATTTGAAAATTCGTAGAGAATCCAAAACTCATAACAATTTTAAATTTTACACAATCCACTCATGTTCAGGCATCTGAGCGGAATTCTGCGAAAAAGTGGTGTAACTTTGGTGACATTTTTTTTAATAATTTATTTTTAAAACCCTACCTCTCCTTTCCCCTTCCTGAGAAAATTATCAAAAATCATTGGAAAGCAGTCGAACAGCAGCAGCACGGTAATAAATCAAAGAAATTTTTCATTGAAAACAATCAGAGGAAAAAATTGCTGGAAAATCAATGAAAATTCATTCAAGTCAGTAAAGTACGTAAATATCCAGAATTTGCTAAAAAAAACAATTTTTTTGAAAAATCAATAAAATTTTTGAAAGATTGGTAATCAGAGAATTTCGCTGATTTTTTCAGGGACTTTTCATTGATTCAAAATGAGAGAGTAGAGATGAAAAAAGTAATTTTACCTATTCTGAGGTGTAAATAGAAAAAAGACAATAACGAAGGATGAAAAAAGTAACAACCTTGCTCCGATGTCTACATGCTGAATTTGAATTGGTCAAAATAGCCTCAGATCAATTAAAAACTTGTCATCTAAATTATATATCAACTTCAATCAATTCCTTTTTTTGAAAATATTGAATCTGAAAGTTATTATTATCATTTTTTTCCTTTTTCCTTTTTTTTTTTTTTTTTTTTTTTACAAAAAATCAATTTTTCCTCGGCTCTGGAGTCGGAGTCAAACTGACTCCAAATTGGCTCCGACTTGACTCCGGGGTCAATATTTGACCTTGACTCCCTGACTCCGGAGTTAAGCCAGAGTCAAGGTCAAGAGTCGAGGTCCGAAATTGACTCCGGAGTCAACTTTTTTTCTGACTCCTATGGCCCGGTTTTATCACAACCGTGTTTAACCAAATTTTCAAAAACTTGATTCCTTCTCAAAAAAACGAAAGTGACGCTAATTCGTAAAAAATGATCAGACTTTCATTAAAAATTGACAATTTTTTCGTGATTTAATCAATTTCGCGAAATTCATTTTTTTCATTTTATCACTACTTTTTCTTGATTTTTTTTTTTCAATTTTTTACTTCCGTTTTTCGCCAGTTTTTCACTACCCATTAGACACCTTGCCTTTATAAATCGAAAATGCAATGATCTTCATTTTGAGAGGGTATGAATGAAAAAACTTGCACCAATTTTGCAATCGAGATATGGAATAAAAACTTTTAAATCATGGATACGTTTTAATGATTCATATCAAAAAATCAATTTTTGTTTGTTACATTCAGATTTTTTTAATAAAAACATCAACATTTTATTGCATTTAATCTATAAAGCTATGGTTACCACAGCCAGCTACGAACACAGCCATCTTCTCATCAGTTTCATCAAGGACAACCACGTTTGATATCTGTCAGAGTCCATACTTGAATTTTTTTGGATCAGACCATCCCCCCCCCAAAAATATGTTTTGATGCTCTAGTATTCCATGTTTTCATGGAACCTTGTTAAAATCTTGATTTTCGAAATGGTGCATTGGTGCCATTCCTATCTTATTAAATTATCAATATTTCTCCATAAAATAGTTCAGAGATTGTCCAAAATTTTCGGTAAAATCAATTTCTCGTAACTTTATGATCCGTGGATCGCATTATATTTAGATTTCAAATTACCCAGATAAACGTCTTTACTCATTACCAGATTTCAATGAACTCTGACATATTATCTGCAAAAATGAAACTGATAACCGACATCCGCACATTAGATCATCGTATAAATAAAAAAAATTCTCACGAAATCGATATCATTTTACAAACTGAAAAACCCCTGATCAAACGATCAAAGAGCAGAATGAATTTAAGCAATTATTGGCTAATAATTGCCGATTGCAATGGTTTGTACTTTCATCTTTTCAAATTTTTCATCTTTTTTGTTTCTTAGTCGTAATTTTTTCATTGAAAATAATTAAGCTAATCACTAAGTAACACTTTGTGATTTTAAAATCAAAAATGCTCGGATCTGACAAAATAACATCGCACCCTCAGTGCAATAACAACACATCTCAAAAAAAGTAAAAACAACACATCTCAAAAAAATTGAAAATTTCTTGGTTCTTTAAACGTTGAAGACAAATTTATATTCAATTTTTTTGTGAAGATCCATTGTAATTTTTCACGCTCTTTCCAATGACGGCGACAGATTTTTACAATACCTGTTATTTTTGGTAGTTTTTTGAGATGTGTTGTTTTTGATTTCACGATTTTTAATTTTGAGATGTGTTGTTATTGCACTGGAGGTGCGACATGGATTTCAAAAGATTTCAACACCATTATTTGAAAAAATGAAAAATATCAATTTCCCAGTTTCCCCCATTCCAATCGTCCAATCCTACATCTGATTCTAACAAATACAGCTCACTGATTGGTCGCCTTAATATACTAATCGCTGATTGGCTACAAATTTTAAAGGAAAAAAAAACGAAAAAAATAATTGCAATAGGAGTTTTTGCTGCTCTTTAACAAACCACACAACGTGAAATACATATAAATACGGATTTACGGAACCACGGTAACGAACCACATTGACAAAAGCACCGCCGATTATAATCCAACGCTAACATTGTAGGAAAAAATCTACAAAAACTGACCTTGACCATCACACCCTACCGTTCATCCTTCATCGTTTCGATAAAACACAGACAGAGGCACCTACCAGCTACCAATCAGGTGACGTGTACCTCGTTTTACCAGCTAATTCCTCAGTCACCGTCAGTTTTAAATTACTCATTACCTCATCGAAAAAATGACTGTACGGTGTCAACACGTTTGAAAATTTCCATATTTACCACAATTCACCAAGATTACCTCTTTCGAACAAATACTTTCTACTATTAACCAAAAACGATAACACAATGAACTAAAGTAATGAAACTACTTTCTACCGAAGAATTCATTTGATAAAAAAAAAAAACTAGTAAAAGGATGCTCACGTGTGCCTGATGAACGATAAAACAATATGAAAATGCAATCGAATGATTGAAAAATGCTGACGATTTCCGATTTCCACGAAATGTCAGTTGTCACCCGAAATACCACCAATGACGTACCAAAGAGAAAAATTACCCATCTGAATGTTGAAAAAGTCTTCTGTGAAATTATAATATTGTCGCGACCCATTTTAATTAAAAACTCTCTTACATCATCGCGATAATTAGTAAACATGTGCCATTTCGATGTAAACAAATTATTTACTTTGGTTCGTACATCGATTACATCAATTCGAAGATAACTCTGCCGTAGCGAAAAACACTCTGCACGAGCATAAATTTACGATAATTTACAAACAATAAATAAAGAACGAGAAGAATTTCATATCAAAATACATCGAAAAATCAACATCGACATTGCCCCGACAATAATGTTTCCTTCAACAGCAGGCAGACCAGCAGGCCAGCACGACCAAATAATGAATCATTTTTTTTAGAAGATAATCGAAATGTGTAAATCCATACCCAACATTAATCTACAGCCTTGTACTCAATTTTACATGTTTCCTCGAACCTCGAATCCAATTCTACCGCCGCGCCGGAAGAAACAACAAACCGTACGAATCGATAGACTTGGATGAGAAAATCAAAACAACGCAGTATCAATCGATATTACGATACTGAGTAAACAAAATATGGTCACACTAGATTACAACACACCTATCAGCTTCATTTTGATACACGAAAAACAATTGTTCAATGAAAAAGAGCACGTGAAATTTTAAAACATGAAATTACAGCACTAGACTTACACATTGATCCGAATTCTTATGGAAATGAGACGTTTGAATTACTCCATCGTTTAAAAATACCTCGCCGAAAGGGCAACCACCGACATAAGCATGCTGTTGACGATTCTTGGCCAAAGATGAGTAATAATTACCGCGATTAACTTTACACCTATGATTTGATTTTAAAGCACACGTACGCAATCGTATTCGCACCTTGAACACACTTCAACACGCATTGAACAGCAAGTTCGTACTAATACAAGAGAAAACGAACACGTATCGTCGGCAAACCGACCAACAAAATGTCGTTCAGTGTGATTCGTCTGGATTAAAGCCGTTCGCTCGGTTCTCTCTTTTGTTAACGATTCGTCGGGTCTTTACTTCTTTAGTTCTTTACTCAAAACGATTTCAAATGATTTTGCCTCCGGCGATCGTGATTTTTCATGATTCATAGATCATGTGGAGTAGAAGACACATACATACAGAGGTGAAGTGATACCTATTATAAGTCTACGAGAATGGCGTGAGTTTAACCCCACTTCAAGATGATTTTTCAGCATTTATTTTTATTTTAAATCTTTGGAGAAATAAAAATTTTGGAGCTAGCAGGTGAGGAGACTTTAAAACAAGGTTTTATTCACTATTCATTTTATTTTTAAAAACAATATTACCTACATAAAGACCCCAATTCCATAGTGGCATAAAAGGATTTTCATCAAAAAAATTATCAAAAGCTGAAAAAAAATTACACTTAGGCTCCTTCTTTTCTCATACAGTTTTTGAACCTACACCACTTTGGAATTGGTGTCTATGGAAATACAGTAGAACCTCGAGGGAGAGGAGAACATAGGATATGCCAAAAAGTCGGATAATCCGAAAGTTCAGTTTTTCCAGTAAAAACTTAATTATATGAGTAGGTAGGTACTTGAGAATTGAAAAAATTGGCATGCAAAAAATTCAGAAAAAAAACCACATTAAAATTCTTGAAAATAAAAAAATAGATACATTAAATAGTACCTATAATGAAGTATTTTTTGACTTTTGGACTTGAAGGTCGGATAACTGAGTGAAGTTGGATAAAATTTTATGAATGATAATCACAGACGTCATTTATCAGTTTTTCTAGTCTTTCTTTATATGATTACACGATCAATTTTTGTAGTTAGTTTTCATAGATTTTTCTGAAACAGTTTGAATTGTTTTGTGGGTTGGAAAGTTTAAAATGGACGATTTTTCATTTTTTTAATTAAAATTGAATATTCTGACTTGGACTAGGTATGAGAAAAAATGCTGCACTCAGTCCTTTGAGTCCTTAAGCTGTCGAAAAACAATCATTTGATCGAAATATTGATTTAAAGACCAGATCTGTTCCCAAAAGTCTCAAAACTAGTCCTGAAAAAGCATACACAATTTTTCAAAACATTTTTATTCAGTATCGATTTCAATAAGAAATGCAAATGAAGATAATTTTATACCTCCAAGGCTGAATTTGGTTTGAAATTCAACTAAGAATCTGAAGAAGTTGAGTAGAAATCAGTATCCTACCTGTAGGGGCATCAAGAAGGGCTCTAATCTCAGAGATCAGTGAAATACAATGGAAAAAAATTGAAAATTTTGATTCCGGAGTCTTTTAGAACAATTGAGAGCATAATACGTCCATTTAAATAATTTTTTTAAATTGTCAATGCAATTTGAATCGCCATATTCCTGGTCATGAAAAGCAGAGTTAATCCATTAAAAAAGTGAGCCCAAAATTTGGAAATTAAAACTTTGGTCTGCTTACATCTCAAGGATTGATCCCCCTCCCCCCACAAAAAAAACCTAGAACATTCAAATTTGGATTTTTTTCATCAATCGCATGTTTTATCCTCAAGAAAAGAATCGAAGGAATTAATTTAAAAAATCTTGGAAAAAGACCATAAGAGGGACACATAAAAAGAAATTAAAAATGACTTACATTTGAGTCCATTAAAAATGTTTCAGCTCAAAAAAATTCAATAAGAGCTTTAAAAAACTTCAAAAATAAATTTTTTAATGAAAAAACATAATTTTCATTTGGAAAACTCATATTAGACAGATTTTTTTTTTTAATTAGGTACAAATTTTAAAACAAGCTTCTTTTTAAAGTACCAAAATTTAGACATGAGAAACTTGTACTTACTCCGGTACTTTAAAAAAAAATTATGAACAAGATGTCAGCATTCAGGTCTTATAAAAACCCTTTTTCGCTAAAGAACTGAGAAATGTTTGCGGTTTTTTTTTTTTACGTAATCAGAATTACAGTTTATCAGACATTATGCACTTCAAAAAATTTCCTGATGTGAAATTATTTTTCAATGCATTAAGTATAATCTTTAAAATTTGAAAAATTAAACTATTTGGGGTTTTTTCATCAATTTTCATGAGATATTGGCACAGAAAAAATTATTATTTTTTTTTCATCAGACCAAACGCTGAAAATGATACAGAAATTTCAAATTATATTGTGATTACGTTTTTCAATTTACGAAAAATATTCAGAAAATTTGAGAATCAAGAAAAACGGTTCAAATATAGGAAATTTTAACAAAAAATTATATCTCCAATATTCACAATGTGATTCTAATTATTTGATCGACAATTATTTATGAATCGATTTCATAAAATTACTTAGTAAGTGAAATTATTAAAACGTATCCATGATTTGAAATATTTTACTTCACAAAAAAACTGTATTTTTTTTTTATTGATTTATTCTTTTTAGGTCATGCAACATGCAAGTAGATATTTATGTATTCAGAGAAAAATGACTACTCCCTCCCTCCATCAACAACGAGGAACTGCATTCAAAGAGAGAAATATCGACCACCATTCGTAAACATTTTCAATTCTTCACTTTTGTCTTACTTTTAGTCTACATTCACATCAGTTCACTACTAACCGAAAGAAAATCAATACGGTTGTCCATCAAAGGAACACAATAAATTAAAATAAAAACCACACTACACAGACAACTCGACTGACTCAACATTAAATTTTCTCATTCCACTCGAAAAAAACAATTCGTACGATTGACAGAACGAACCTACTTTCAATACACATAATACTTATCCTCTAGACACTCCTCTTTCATCAAAGACATCAAAAAGTACTGTTAATTTCTTAGCCGGATCGTATAATTCGGTAAAAAAAATTCCGACATTATTCCAATTTCCTTTTCACTGGAAGAAAGTATTTTTTGAATTCAATTCGACAATTGCATAATATTGTGCAGTTATCTTGGTATAACTTTCATTACCCACACAACACATTCATCGGTGAAGAATTTACCGCAACTATGTACTACAATTTGTATGCAAATTCGTTCATATTCTGAAACCAAGGTGGTAATTTGACAATTATCATCTATCCAGTGAAATTACTTTCACTACAAGACAAAAATCCAATACCAAAATCTCACCAAAAAAAAAGTTGAGAATTAGTTCAAAAGAGTAATTTTTTGTCAGAATTATCACAAAACATAATTTAGAAAATACTTCCAATAATTTTCCAAACCACCTGTTGGTTTTCACTTTTTATATAATTCACTGACCTTTCCTCGCAACAGACTGGAGTTGCTGAGGTAATAAAAAATGATCGATTAACCGTCCATATTACAAAACTGAACGAAACCTTCCAAGCTTAAGCCCTATAAATCTATACATACAAAAGGTAGAAGGCATCATAAAACATAATTACCAAGTGTACACCTCTGTAATATAGAAACATCGATATGTACCAGATTACCAACGAAGAGAGCAATTCGTGCGAAATAAATTTTACATCATGTAACGTTACACTACGCCCAAAAAAAACTACGAGTTAGCCACACAAAAGTCAACATTTAAATTCTATTCATTGGAAATTTGCATGATCGTATACAACTGTAACATGTACTTTTACTGGATATTCCAACGGTCAGACATCTGCATAAGTCTATTTAGTAATTTTATACATAAATCGTACTTTGTAGGTACGGAAGGTGAATGTTGAAAATCGGAGAAAGTAACCGAGTCAAGTTTACGCTTACAAGTTAGCAAAAATTATTACATAAAAACTCAATTTATTAGATCCATAAAAACCAGTCGTTTGAAAAATTCAACTCTGTGGGTGTATTAATCGATTTCGAAGTATTTTACAATGTATCGCTATCATTATTTTTAAACTTGAATAATCGATAAAAACAAACTCGAGATGTTTTCTAGAAAAAGAAATATTTGAAAATGTGATTTTTGCGACAAATGAAAAAATAATGCAAATTGAGGATCAGTGGATCTCAAAATTGGATTAAATTTTTTCGGTATTAGTAATTTCAGAAAGTTAGGTACGAAGTACTCATACAAACCAGTAATCGGGTAGATAATCGTTTGTGGACGGTTTAAAAAATTACGTGTAATTTTTAAACATTTTCAACGAGTTATGATAAGAATTGAAAATTTCATTATCACGCAGTACCCGGCTCATTTTGAATCACGTTTTCGAAAGCTAATATTGAATTGAGAGGTAAACACATTTACATAATTGTATTTTTTTTCTTTTTGAAGAAAGAAAATTACTAGAATACTAGAACGAGACACATTAATCGTACTCAGTCAAAGCATCGAGAGTGCTTCATCGAAAAATTAACATTATTATCTTCAATCCTACTCAATTTAGTTCGTTCGAATGCTTTCTGTTTTTTTTTTTCAATAATTCTAAGAAATTTGAAAAAATCAAGAATACAATTTTACAAAAAAAAAACACAATTATTTTAAAAAATATCAAAAAGTAATATCAATCTTCCCCTTCGTCAATTTAAAATTAAAAATGTGAACCGTGCAGGGAGAGGGGGCAGGGGGCACCCAAGGTCAGAAAACATAATTTTGCGCTAAAGCCAAAAATATAAAAAATGGACTATTTTTTTCAAAAATTCTTTTTTTCATTTGTAAGCAGTTCAGACCTCTACGCAGCTTAAAACGTGTTTTCTCAATCTTTTTTTTTTTTTTTTTTTTTTGAAAAGTCGTGATTTTTTTATTGTCAAATGCCTCTATTTCACCGAAAAAATGACCTATTAGGACTCTCATCCAAACCATAAAATGTTCCTCATAGTCTCCCCTATCATTTAAGCCAAAAAACTCATTTTCGAAAAATCCGATTTTATGCACATTTTCCCTGCATTGTACACAAATAATTTTTTTTTAAATTATCTCTTAAAACTCCAATAAAACCCATCACAAAATTTTTTAAAAAATGAGAACCTACGTGTTAGTGATATGAGGAATACATAGTTGAAAAATTGCATTTGCTGTCCTGAAAAATGGTTCAATTTACTACAAAAATGTACCCTGAACCAAAGTTGGAGGGTTAAGTGATTCGACCCAATGCAAAATCAATAAAATTTGAAGGACAGATTTGAGACGGATCTTAATTTTTTTTTGAAGACATCGATAGGTAATTTTTCAAAAAAGTCAACAATTCAATTGAAAATCTCCAAAAAAAAATATGGAAAAATTACTGAAAATAAACTGGTAATATTGAAAAATCTTGAAATTTCAAATCTTGTCTGCTGATAAATATTTGATAAGTTATATTCTGAACTTGCAATATATATTTTAAAAATTTATTTTAAAACAATAATATAATAAAAAAAATCAAAATTTGGGAGATCCTATTCAAGTATTCGTACTTTACTCGAGAAAACATGTTACAAATTAAAATAACATCAATTTTTATACCAAAATGGAAAATTTTAAACATTTTTTACCTTTTCTAAATCGAATAATTCAATAATAATATTTTTTTAATGCTTTAAAAATGGAGGACAAGAAGGAAGCTTTGAGAATTTTTTTTGAACTTTTCAAATTGAAAGAGAGTTTATATAGGTATTTTTTTAACATGGAAGCCTAAATTTGAGATATTGCACAAAAGTGCTTTTTTTTCGTACTTCCAAGTTCGAAAAACTTTGAACAGCGTACAATAAAATATCCGTGAAGAAGTATTTTAACATGAAAATATTCAATGAATGAAAAAAAAAACAACGATTTCAGAATTCAGATCAAAGGAAACTTTGTGTGGCAGACTGACAATCCTATCAGTAAATAGAAATACAGCAATAAATATGAAATTATGTACACGAGTCAACATCACCTATTTTTTTAAGCACATAAATGAAAATATAATATTTAAAATCATTTACCTTCTAGCAAAATATTTCTGGTTTATATTGGCCCATTATATCTAAACATTCCTCCTGAAATGTGAAAAAAATAATTAGTAAAATTTCTACGAAACTAGACGAACATTAAATTAACAAAAATATTTCTACTTAATTTATTTACCTATTAATTTATAATCATTCAAAGAATCAAAATTGACTTCGCAATTAAATATGTGCAACAATGACAAAAATATGAAGTAAAAAAAAAAAATAATCAGAAGGAAACCCAAAGGAGCCCATAACAATACAAGTCTAGTATTTATAAAAATTATGAATTGAAATCAATTCAAATAGATAAGTCTATGAACAACACATAATTATTTAGGTTCCTAAATATATTCACACGACAAAAGCAAATTCGATACTTTCATATTAAAATGAATAGACATAGTTTAGGAATTACAACTTTTTTTTTTTTTTTTTTAAAAATTGGAACTGAACTGAAATTGAATTTTTTATTTTACAGACACACTACTCAAGTTATTTCAAATACATATCATATTTTTAAAAAAATTCAACTTTTCCTTCCTCTTCCTTTTTTTCTTCGAGGTTAAAACTAGTCTTAATTTACAATATTGTAGGTACATATTCGATAATGAAATTTATCAAAATCAGCTATTAAAAATAATTGAAGATACAAATTCATTAAAAAAAAAAAAAATTCAGTAAGTGAATAAATTTTGTTTTATTACAGAATTTAACATTGTAAAATACCACAGCCTTTTATACAATTTTCCTAGATAATTTCGAGACATTTTTCTAACGAAATTTTCACATCTTCAACACAAAAATGATCCCTTTTCCTTCGTAATCATTTTTAAAATACTTAAAATACTCAGAAAACCTTCTATTAATTTGAGTTTTTCAATTTTTGTACATTTTTCGACACCTATTGATTTACGAAAATCAATTTCGAGCATATTTCATGACTTTTTCATAGCTTTCATAGCCATTTTTTTGAAACCGTTAAGTTTCATGGCTCATTAAGCTATCAAAAGTATCTTAATATTCCATATGAAAAATATCTAAAATAGTTATTAAGGTATCTAAGTTAAATACTTTCATAGGTATCTAAATATTTAAACATTTTTTCGAATAAAAACATAATTTAATTCAACTATCATAATTTTCCGACACATTTAAAATTGACAGAACGTCAAGTTCCATTCGACATACTTCTTAGTTATTTCAAGTTCAATTTTTTTTCCAGCTACATTAAATAAAATGAAATGAAAAACATCACCTGTTAATCATTAAAATGACAACCACAAGTATTCAGTTTTTCTCTTCTTAGAAATTATTACTCATCACTAAATCATTCAGATTTTTAAAAAATAAAAATTATCAATTAACTATTAACAATCGTCAAAGTACAGGTATTAAATTACCTTTTCATCGCAACAAGAAAACACCACGTTCATCAATTTTTATTCAATAACCCTTTAAAAAAAAATCTCCAATTTATTTCTCCAGCAACATAAATCAGTAATAAATTGAACACAACTGTGTAATCGAGCACACTAAAAACATGGCATTTATCTCAGTAACGTTCAAACATTTTCTGCGATTTAAAATAATTACTATTAAATATTAGCTGTATTTTCATACTTTTTCCTCATTTAATTTTACACAGAACCTTCTTCCATGCCTTTCTACCTCAGTAACGATAAAAATTTAACAACTTGTAAATGTTGTTGGCATATTTTATTACTTGTTTAGTATCGCGAGTGCAATGTTTCCGTCTAGTGGAACATGGATTAACGTGAAAGAATTCGTAGTTGATGCATTCGTTGCTTATACACGTTTACCTTTTTTTTTTCGACCGACGGTGGAGAAAGGGGACAGAATGGCAGGAATAAAAAATACGAAAACGATAACGTTTAAATTCGTAGCCTATTAAATGATGAAAAAATCATGGCTTTTCTATTTGCTGCGATGATAATTTTACCACAGTTGGTAATTCAGTTCGATTAAAGAAGTAAAAAAATACATACATTTTTTTATACAAAAGTATAGAAAATTTCCTACTTAAATAATAAACACATTTTCATTTTTTTTTTTTTTTTTTTCATAAACTTATTGTTAATTGTGAAGTCAATCTCGATAATATTAAAAAATCTTATCGTAATTCAAACCAAATACTAACTTTTGGTGTAGCAGGCTGCGAACTAGACGGTAATATCAGAGGCCTATCTGTGATTGGTGAATGAGGAGGAGATCGTTTAGTTGGCGATGAAGGACCTGAAAATGAGAAAAAAAAATCAATTAGTTTCATTGTGTTAAATATTTCACGGAACTCTATTACTACCATGAAAATAATAAATAAAACTGAATCACAAATATTCGATTAGTGGATGGAGAAACACCACAGGTCGTTTAACATTTCCAAGAAACTTCGACCAAAATTCGGTACAAGTTCATACGTTCACGGATATGAAAAAGCACGTTACACGTGTGGTAGGCTTACACTTGTAAGGTTACCGTTACGTAACTCATACAGATCGTATTTTCAAACTTAACGGTATAATAACTTTTATATGACGTTCTTTGACACATCACGTACAATCATCTTATATTAAGTGTTGAATTTTCTATTACCTAGAGTGTCGTTGGTCGAATAAATTCAAGAAAGCGATGAAAGCAAGGATGTCCTTTTTTTGTGCCCAGTTTCGAGAAAAATATTACAAAATGAGATGTTGAATTTTCAAAAATTTTTGATCTGATTTATTTTTTCTATTTTTTTTTTAAATATAATTTTTCGAGGATTTCCATTTTTTTTTGTATTTTTTTCAAAAGATTTCGATTTTTTTTTTTTGAAAAAATAGACAGATTTTTTTTCAATTTGAGAATTTAGTTTTTCAACAGGGTGTCCACAATATTTCAAAAATAATTTTATCTGAATTTTCCAGATTCTGCAGGCTAATTTTCCCAAATTTTCCAGGCTTTCAAGAGATGTAGGGGAGGGGGGGGGGGGATTTCACGAAATGGAAATGAGGAATGATTTTGAAGAGATGAAATTATCTTAGTCAATTTTTCTGAATTTTCTCAATGATTTTAGCAATGAAGATTAGAAAATTATGTGTTTTTTTGGGGATAAAAAAGTTCTAAAATCAAGATTCATATCAAGCACAGAAATAAAAAATTGTAACAATGACGCAAGCTCGACGGGGGGGGGGGGTTACATAGGGTACATTTGTACCGGGCCTACATTTTTTTCAACGCGAGCTTCTAAAGGAGATTTTTTAATTACAAAAAATGTACAAAAGTGTAGTTTTTGCTCTTCAGCCTTCAAACAGTATTTTTTGAAAAATTTCGTTCTCGCTTCACTTGGGCAGTACTTTGACCCTTTTATTTTGAAAATTAATGATTTTTCACTGGCGTTTCAGTCAAAAATTACTCTTTTCGATTGATTCTCAATTTGCCAAAAAATTGATAATTTTAACAAGAAAATTATTCTGAAATAATAACATGAAAAATGAGCAAAAAATCACCTATTGAAGCCAATATTCGTTTTTTTCCAAATTTTTACTAAAAATTTTCGCCTTTGCTTCGCTCGAGCTACAATAATGTTTCCTATTTTCAGGATTTGCATTCGATTTTGACTTCCTTTTTTTCCAGATGTTACTTTAGATTCTTGCTCATGCGCGAGTCAATTCGAATAATGAAGATATTTTGAAAAATGATTTGAAAAAGGGCCTACAAAAAGCTCTGTACCCGGCCCGCATTTCCTCTCGCCGCGCCGCGCCGGCCCTGCAATGAACCATGAACCATACAATTTTTTGAAAATCTTCTGCTGTAAAACATGAAGATTTTTGAAAGAATTCTTTACGAGATTTTCAATAAAAAAAGCTGGGAATATTGCCCGAAAGAAGCAAGAACGATTTTTTTTTTTTTCAAAAAATCATAAAAAGTATTTGAAATTTTTTAAAACAAATTCACAAGTCACTTTGGCTTGTAGTAGGTAATAGAGATGAAAATTGAAAAAAAAAAATACTAATTTTTAATCAAAATAATAACTTTAGTACAAAAATGACGCCCAAGCACAGCGAGGAGTATTTTTTTTCAAGAAATTCGTCTTTTATTAGAGTTAGAAAAATGCCAAAAATAAAAAAAGTTACATTTATTAACGAATGAAAGAATTTAGTCCGAGTGAAGCAAGGGAAAAAGACTTGTGATAAATTGAGAAGAGAATAACTTTTCTGATAATTCAGCCTTCTTCTGGATTTCTAAAAAATTCCAGAGAAAATTTCAAAATTCCTAGACTTTTCCAGGCTTTTAAACTTTCTGATTTTTTCAGTCTTTCAAATTTCCCTAATTTTTCCAGATTTTTGTAGAAATTGGACACCTTGAATAATTTTTCTAGAGAAATTACAGTTTTCTGTTTTTTTTTTTTTTTCCAAACGATCTCATTTTGGTGGTGTTTTTTTCCCAAAAAATTAAATTTCAATTTCTCTGATCTGAAAATTTAGTTTCTTTCAATACTTTTTCACGTCTATTTCACAATTTCAGGCTATTTTTATCTAAATTTCACACAATTACTTTTTGAAATTCAACATGGTTTATTGAACATAGAAAGATCTTTTTAGCCAATTTGCATCTCGATGGTCGATTTCGAAGGGTAGAATTTTCCTTTTTTACCCAAGCTATCCCCTTTTTCATTCATATCGATTTATTCTGTAACCTCATGGTACTGTATGGGGTAAGCTAACGATTTTTTCAATTTGTATTCTCGTTCTGAGAATCCCCCAGTACGCCAGACAGAAGAAGAAAGGTTACAAGGTTCGTACAAGAAACACACCTGGTTTAAGGTTATTATTTCCGAGACCGAATACCCTGAGCTATTCTTCAATCTCCACTGGTTTCATTTTTAAACGAATTACAGTTTGGGAGACGAAATTTCACATGAGCCATACCGTTAGTTTATTCAATCCAGACGACGAGACGACTCATAGTCATAATTCGAATAAACACGAAATTTTGAAAATTTCTCCAAACTACGCAACATGACAAATAAACCAGCCTTAGTCTGATGTAGAAATAGTGCAACACTCCTACTTATATTATACATTAGTAATCCAGGTAAAAAAAAACCCTATGTACATACAAAGCAGTAAAAGGAAGACAAATTATACCTTGTGAAACGAACACTTGATAGAACTGTGACAAATAAGTCAATATAGACAACCTGTCCGGCACTTCGTATTCTACCATATCGGAAGCGTCTAGCAAAGCTGGTATACCAAGATGTCTCTCAGCCGTTCTGAATGCAAGCTCGTTATTACCATAGATGTCCGCTTTATTCAACGCAGAGAAATCTCTGAAAAAAAAAAAACATACACACATTAAATCCAATTAAACCAAAAATAGAAACGTAATACTTCGTTTCGTGTTATCGTGCAAAAAAAAGTAGTTTATTATGTTGAACACGCGTTATAATCTCAAAGGTTTATGAATATTAAATTGCTAACTCGAATAGGTAGAGGTACCCGAGTCGATAGAATTCTGATCCTAATGTAGGTAAAATTGCAAATGGGGCTACGAGTTCTGTGAAAAGTTATGTATACCCGATGAAACAATATAATACGATGGATAAACCGGGGAAAAAATTCGAAGCAGGATTATCGTTCTCGTTTGCATTTGTCGTTTGAAAATATGTACTTATAACCGGATACTTTTGAATTTTTGTAGGTTTGGCGATGCGATGGTGAGTTTAGAAAGTGCAACGGGTGCTGAATAATAACGAACTAAATTCGAGATAAAAAATTTTCACGATGGTGACAATAGTTGGACTGGTTTTAGGGTCAGTGTTACAATGTTCCATAAGAAGTTTGAAGAAACCAAGGATGCAGGTATAAATTTTTCGTTTTTTCTAGAATTGCTTTTAAAATCTGAATAATTATTTCATTTTTTTTTTTTGAAAATTCGAAGTTAATTGAAAAAGTTGTACTGAACGTTGGCCTTCATTTTTCATATTTAAAATTATCTTGATGATACGAAATTTTCCACTGTTGTCACTTCATTTTCAATTTTTGTTAACATTATGTCCACTTTTTTCATTTTTTGAAAAATTATTCGTGAGGTAAGGAGAAAAACTCAAGATATTAGCGAATATTTTACAAAAACATAATATTTTCTCAGCAGAGTGAAAATACTCCGACGAAATTATCAAGAATTGAGTCCCAGCAGCAGGGACGTACCGATGGAGGGGAGGGGGGAGCTTCCCCCCACTGAGAAAATTTTTTACTCGTGAGTTGGGAAAATTGAGCAATTCAACACATCAGTTGGGAAAATTGGGCAGTTGGGAATTAGTCACTTTATCGACTGAAAATTCATCATTTTCTCAACTGAAAATGTATCATTTTTCCAAGTTGGAAATCAATAAAATTTTCACTGACTTGTTAGTTTAAAAAATCGTAATCCAACAAACTATTTCAAATCACAACAGTATTGAAGAAGGCTCCTTTTATTCATTCCCCTGAAAATACTTTTGATCTGATACTCTGTGTTTTTATTCTCAATTTTTACGCTCCCAAAAAAGCTTTCAATACCATTGATTGTTAATATCTAATGGCTACATTTTTACCCTCCTCCCTCTCAAATTACATCAAATAAGAATTTTGAAAGCCTTAAAATAAGAAAAAATGGCTTTTTAGGCATTAAAAATATAATTTTTTCAAAGCTTCACCCTCGCTTCGCTCGGGTATAAATTTTACCAATTCTTTAGTAGGTAACTTAATCCTATGTATTCCTCCAAAGAATTTTCACTGATTTGAATCTAAGAGAGTAATGAGTCAATTTTCAATTTCAGAAAAAAAAATCAAAAATCAAAAGTTTTAGATTTTTTTCTCCTTTTTTTTTTCAATTATTTCAGAAATCATTTTTTTTCCTATTTCGAAGGTAATAATGGACTAGGCGATGGTTTTTCTGTATTTTGCATCAGATTGTATGCGCAATCTAGGAAAAAAAAGACAATTTTCAAGCATTTTTGATTTTTTGCCCTTACGAAAAATTCATTTTCATCACTTTAAAGTCAAGTAATCGAACTGGCGATATTTTATCGGATTCTACGTGAAATTTTACAGAAGGATCAATTTTGGGCAATGCCCTTTTTTCGTATGCGGCGTCACAATAGAAAAATTGAAATGAAAAAAAAACGTTGGGGTTCAACAAACTTTCAAAAAGTCTCCAATTTAGCTAAAACTTGCAACACATAATTTTTTGTATCTATTGTCCATATTGTCGGAATGCCTAAGTTTTCAAAAATTTGCCAAAATTCAAAATTTTAAAAATTTTGAACAAATTGAAAATTGATTAAAATCAATTTTAAAGCTTACTTAGTGACCACATAGATCGAAAAACACATTTTTTTTGAAAAAATCGACGTTTTAGCAGAAATTTAAAAAAAGTGTAAAGCATGAATTTTTTTCAAAAAAATTCTGCTTTTTGTTTTGAATAGTCACTAGATAAGCTCTAAAACCAATTTAAATAAATTTCAAAATTTTTCAAAACTTTTTAAAAATATTGAATTTTTGCCAATTTTTGAAAATTTCAATGCCAATGCGCGATCGGAAGATATGAATTTATTTTGAATTTTTTTTATTCTTCAAGTCTCATCAGCCAACAACTTTTACGGGGGCATGTTTTTGAAAATCGAAAAAATTGTTTCCCACTCCCTACCTTCAATTGATAATTTTGTGCTGTCCTCAAGATTTATTGTTCTTTTTTTTTGGGGGGGGGGGGGAGAGGATGAAACATGAAACCACGAACAATCCATCCAATTTTTTCAATATTTACGATGTTGGTAAGGAGAAAATGAGGAAAGGCCTGAATCTAATATCTACATTGTTTGCAACTTTTTTTAAACGATTTTTTTAAAATTAGTAGGTAACTTTTGAATTTAAAAAAAATCATATCTCGAAGAGTCAAATTTTTCTGCATAATCAGCTAGATTGAAGATAGCAAATTGGTTCCCAAAATTTTGGATCCCCCCCGAGTTTCCATTAGATTTGCGAAATTTTTGGTCATATGCACAGGGTGTCCAAAAAAATCAAAGCATTTGTTATTTTCTCAAGAAATTCATACAGAAAAAATCAATTTTAATTTGAAGACAATTCAAAAACTACTAAGTGATGTAGTTCTGTGACATGATTTTGAACTTTCAATAGAATCGAATGTTAATTTTCGTTGAATTCGAGTAAAAATGCAATTTCATTACTTTCTGGTTTGTTACAAAATCTGATTTTTTAAAATCGATTTTTTTTCTACTACTTGACTTGAAAACACCCTCACTCAATTTTTACAAAAAAGTTTTCATAATTTTAGGAAACATATACAAGAAAAACTCACATCACTCAAAATTTCTTTTTCCCCAAGAACACGAGTATAAAGAATTAGGGAGGGGTATTCAATGTGGATTCGCTTTGGCTTGGCAACTAAAATGTTGTAAAATATTGATAAAATTTCAAATCTCGGATGTATTTTCTTGCGAAATTTTTCGAGATATTATTCAAGATTTCCCATCAAATATTTTATTCTCGCGACCCTTCTTTTCTATATGAAATATGTATTTTCTAAAATGAAATTCAACATCATAAGTTACGGAGTCTGTTCCCTCCGACTTCAGCTCCGGCTCCGAAATTTTTTTCCAAATGCCTCCGGCTCCGATAAGGCCAAAAAGGCTCTGGAGGGCCCTCCTGCAGGGACCCTCCGGAGGCTCCCTTCAAGAGGGCCCTCCGACGATGAAAAATCAAAAAATTTGTAGAATTATCATGAAAATAAAACTATCATTACTTTTTGAAAAACAAAAAACAAGTCATTTTCAACTGTTGTCGTAAGCAAAACAATAACAGACAATTTTGATAGTTTTTAGGGAAGAAAAATCGAAAAATTCCTAGTAGTAAAATTAAAAATCAAAGGAGGGACCTCCGGAGCGAGGAGCCGGAGCAGGTACAACGTGGTCCCTCCAGCTCCGGCTCCGAAAAAATCGTCCGGAGGAGGCCTTCCTCCCTCCCTCCGGGATCTCTGAATTTTTTTCGAACAATCAAGAAAAATCACCCTTAGGGGTTAAAAATTGGTTTTCGGGATGAGATTACTCCTTCAAAAAAAACCAAAATTAATGTCAACTCAAAAACTATTTTTTGATCCCTCAGTGTAGTTTAAATTCCCAGGCTCACAATACTCAACGTTATCCATTTCAAACACAAAACACCTAAAAATTGTCAAAATTATCACTCATCTATTTCTCACATCGAAAAATTTGTTTTTGTTTTTTTTTTTTACAAAATATCTATCAACTTCCTCTCCTCCTACTTCCTCCAACCTAGCTCATTAAACCTCAAATACTTTCCTTTTCCATCAAAATATGCACGCTCTTCTGGCGAAAAAGTTATAAAACCCTCATAATTAAAATTTATCTACCGTTACGCCATCAAAAAGAAACGCACTTATTCGATTTTAAAATTATATTAGCACAATTAATACCAATCTGCTTCGTGTAAGAGACATAATCGCATCAATTTTCTTATAATACGCCGGCGAATAATTTATAATTGCACATTACACCTTAAAAATTGCGCCGGGTAATTATTTTTTATGTACCTTGAAAATAAAATATATATAAAAAAAAAATAAAAATAAAACCCGCAGTCGAGCGTCGAGTCGTGATTCCGTTATAAACGCGTAACAGGTACAGCTACAAATACAGGTACACTAACTAAAGGTATATGAAAGAATGAAAAAAAAAAAAGAAAAGAATAAATCGCTATAATAATCCTTAAATAAAATGTTTGATTTAGTGTAGGCCGATAAATATACTACGCTTTATCGCAGTGTTCTCTGAAATCATGATTTTAATATAGGAGCATTGTATCGATGGTTCATTATATGTCTTACAAATGATCATCTTCTTATTGCTCCATTAGAGGTATATACTCGTAAATTACCTACATAATACATTAATATACTTATACCGACAAAACGGAAGTGATAATTAAAGGAGCGAAAAAAAGAAAAATTACAAATGCACGCGGGCCAACGATAAGTATACAAATGTATACGCCAAAAAAACCCGTGTAATTTCTTCGTTTGCTCTTTTGAACCTTATTACATTACTCGTAAGTGTTAATTGAGACAAGGTCAATTTTACGTAGCCCTGCATATTAAGTAAATGGTTTGCCATCCGAATGCATCATGTTCACGAACCTTATATTCGTCTTTATTTTATACTTGACCAATAAGTGCTTATTAGAAATAAGCGAACATCGCCGCTTGCAACGATTTTTTTTCTCTTATAATTGGCAAATGATTACACGTTTTTACGTTTTTATTGTTTCTCTATTTTTTAAAATACACTTTCGAGTAACAGGCCGATAGCCGATAGCCAAACTTTCGGTAGCGGAAACCAGTGTTTACTTCCTATTTGGATATAATTTGGCTAATACGTGAACATTTCATGACCTATTTAAATACGAAATCATCAGTTAACTGGTTATAAACTTGTTATTAAGGTGTCGCGAATACTCGTACCGTACGATACGATACACATGCATAAGTTTATGTATGTAGCTATAGCTAATACTATACGAGTACAGAGTACATCTATTACATAGGTCTATATAAAAGCGTCTTATTTGTATATGAACCATATGCCTACGTATTTAGTATCTTTCTAGTCTACGTATACGAAACGAGCGACAATAAATTTAGCTTACGAGTGTAAAATGTTCTAAAACATAAGGTCAACAAAACGGTGGAATTCTTCGATGCGATTAAATTTTAAGCACGTATTCGAAATTTAGAAATTTAAATCGTTAGATGAAAGGAATTTGTGAAATGATATTTAGGAAAAGGCCTCTCAGCACCGTTGTCAACAAAAAAATTCTTACATCGTCAGTTCCTTATTATTGATACTTTCTTTGTACCTGACCGTGAGAGTAACAAGGAAGGAAAAAATTGCGGCTTCCTACATGAGCTGAGCTCCTTTTATAGATATCATTTTACATTAACATTCAATGTTCATGGACTGCATGAAGTCCTCAACATTTTACTGATCATAATTCAATGGATTTGATGGGAACCAAATTCACCAGAAAAAATATGAAAATTCTGCAATTCTCGAAATTGAATTTCCATTGAAGAAAATCTTTGGATCGCCATTTCCAGCAAAAAAATAAAGGGATGGGTGATATCGAAAAATTAAGTCGATATTCAAACACGAAGACTGAAAATTAGTGCCAATCGATTTGCAACTCGTTACTTCCAATTTTTTTTGTCAATGTTCTTCTCGCAATTGAAAGCTAGGAGACCGGCAAGGCGACAAAGAGTCAAATCCAAAAAATGGGAAATATTCAAATTCAGAGCCCTCCTTTTTAAATTTTAATCTTAATTCTTTACATTTAATATTTTTTTGAATTTCAGTCAAAATTGAGGAGCCTTGTACCTCCTAGAGGTTAATAAATCTTACTGTAAAAATTCATACGTTAGAAAAAGGGGTAGAAAGGGCTCTTTGTTGTAATTTTTTTCCATTTTTGAATGGCAGCTTTCCATTTTTTATGCCTATCGTGAAAGTTGAGCTTTCACCAAAGTTCGATTTAGAGCTTTTCAAAACGTGAAAACGATTTTTTCAAAATCCCCGCTTAAAACTTGTACTTTACTTTTGCAAACGTGAGCCAGGGTGTTGAAACCACCCTTAGTGTCCAAAATTCATTTCTGAGTCAAGGTTTTTCCTTGATTCTACTCCTTCTGAAACGCATAAAATTAGTGTCAACTCAAAAACCAATTTTCGATACCTAAGGGTGGTTTCTATTTCCAGGATCACGTGTGTGAGGTATTTTAGAAATACTGCAATATTTTTTACAAGAACTTTTCTTAAAATTTCAATTTTATTTCGACGATTTTCTACAAATTTCTTTTTTTAATCCTTCAACAACTTTTATGTCATTTAGAATAATTTTTGAGGAATTTCATAAAATTTAACCACAGCGAATTTTATGATTACTTTTACTCCTCTTTTGAGAAGAGGAGAAAGGAGAAGATAAAGGGGTTTCAGTACCTCAATTGATTCATGCGAAGAATGAGGAAAAATTCATTTGAAAATATTCAATCTGAAGAAATTGTTTCTTCAGGAAACTTGCAAACTAACTCTTAACACAACTTGAATTTGAAACAATTGACAAAAAAAAAGTTTTGAGCACATAAAGGTAACTTCGCAATTTTTATGAATATTTTCAAAGTATCCCCGTCATATACCTGATTACTAATTAAGAATTATTGCGTTTCAAGAGGAGCAGAACCAGATTTAAAGGGGAAGCAGGGGGACAGCTCTTTTTCTATACGATAGCGAAATGTCACTTGCGTTGTAAAGTTTGAAAAATTGTTTGAAAAGTAAAACATTGAGACAATGGTGTTAATTGAAAAGTCTTCACTTGATGAGGAAAAAAATCGTCAAAAATCGAATAAATTCAATTGTATGTAACTTCGATTTTTGAAGAGTGCCCTCTCATTCTGAAATTCTGAATCAGTAAAAAGTCACTGAAAAAAATTAGAATTGTAGCACAAGAAAAATATATGAAATTCTTAAATTTTCAGCGAATTTTCGCCAATTTTTCAAACAATTTCATCGACTTTTCTGCAAATTTCAGATCTCTTGCTGACTTTTTAGAGAATTTTCACTGATTTTCCAGCAATTTTCTCCATTTTAAATCAGTAAAAAATTACTGAAAAAGTCAAAATAGTAGCATAGAAAAAATCAGTGAAATTCTTCAACTTTCGGCGAATTTCAGCCAATTTCTCAACGAATTACACTGATTCATCAAGAAATTTCACTGATTTTTCAGCAAATTTCAGATGTTTTACCAAGTTTTCAGTGGATTTTCACTGATTTTCAAGCAATTTTTCTCATTGCTTGCTTTCAGTGAATTTATTCATACATCATTATTGTGCTATGATTCTGACTAATTTCCGGTGACTTTCAATCATTTTCACTGATTTATAAAATGAGAGAGTGGTTTAAAAATACTCATAGTAAAATTTTTAACTCTTCTCAAAGTAATTTTTCAATTTTTTTTTTTTCAAAAACATTTTTTTTTCACCTTTTTCAGAGCAAAAGAAATTTATAAAAATTTGTAATGAAGATGGGGACCGTGGGAAAAAGGGAAGTCGAACTGGTACTGGAAATTCACTCTCTCATTCTCATTTATAAATCAGTGAAAATTATCGATAATCACTAAGAAACATGAAGAATTGTAGCAAAAAAGAAAATCAGTGAAAAATTTCTCAGACAAATCAAATCAGCGAGAAAAATCACCGGAAAATCAGTGAAAATTCATTGAAAAGTCGGTGAAATTTATGAATTTAGCTGATAAATCAATGAAAACCTTTGAAAAATCACTGAGAAGTCGCTGAAAATTGGTGAATTTTGCTGGTTTTTCCTGTGCTGCAATTCGGACTGATCAACAGTGACTTTTCAAATGACTCAGAATGAGAGAACAGAATTTTTGACACTCTTTAATTCAATTCGCATTCGATGATTTTTGAATTTAGGTAATTGCAGAAAAATCACTCATGAAATTCGGGCTGAAATTTTCTGAAATTAATGGATTATTTGACCAGGTTCCAAATCAGGGACGAACTGAAGATGGCTTACTTGGGGTGGTAGAGCTATAAATCGAAATTTCCCAACGAAATTAAATTTTTAAATCCAGAAAATTCATTTCAACTCATAACCATCATTATATTTCCCAAAAAAGACACAATTTTTGAAAATTTCACCCTTGAATCAAACTCTTTTCCTGCCTCTTTCAATCTATCCCTGTTCCAAATCGATTGAAGCAAGCAAAATACATAAAAAACGACAGGAATGCAATTTTTTATTCAAAAAATATTTTTTTTTAAAAAAAACAAGGAATTGCCAAAAATTTTGATAATTTCACACAGCATTGTTGAATTTTCAAAAATTGGCTAAAAATCAACTAGAGCTGTTGAAAATCTGACAATGATTTATTTCACACCACGTTTGTTTCTTTCCAAAAACCAATTTTTTTTTCAAACTAAAAACCTAAAAATTGAAAAAATTCCCTCGATGACTACTTTTATGACCTCCACAGCTACCATTTCTGCCATCCATCCCCTCTCGAGTTCAATACTCCTCAACTTCTTACAATGAACAATCGCACGTATCGCTGGTATACTCATCATTCATACGTACTCCTCCACGTACAAATTATTTATACTATTACCAAACTCGGCCAACCAGGCATTAAATCAAAACATCTATTAACGTTCATAGTCACTCTAAGTATGTCGACAAATCACGATTGTCCTTCGTAATCATAAACAACGTAAAATTTAGAATACCTACGTTCATATGTATGTACCAAGTACCAGTATACCTACATTACATACACTCAATAGGTACTCATACTTAAACGTTTGATACCTGCAGCCTGCAGCTCGTGTGCAATGCACATACACACGTAAAAAATTCTCCACCATAAACGAACCCATTCCAAAGTGTGAAAGTTATCACTCCTATGCTACCACATATATAAATACAACACACGTATATCGTACACACCGGTGATACCGAACTATTTTAATGGGTACGACATATGCGTATGGCTTCAATTCCCATTGAAACAATGACCGCTCTGGATATAAGTACCGAACGAGAGAAAAAAAAAACTTGACACGATATCGCATAACAATTATTCCTATCATATCGTGAGCGTGAAACGAAAATTTTCACGTGTTGGTAATGTCTCGAGCAGAACTTCCATTATCACCGCGATAAATAGGACATTTATAAATAAAGAAAAAAATATCAAATAATTCACGAAAAAAAATCCTAATCTGGATTTCGGATCATGTAAAACTCGATCAAAAAAATCCCATCATTTTTTTTTTCATATCATCGAAAATTTTCCATTTTCACTCGATGACCGACCAAAATATCTATTTTCCATCATAGGACAATTTATAACTGGACGCGACTGGACCATAATTTCAAATATATGCAACGGGGTCATACGTTTTATAACGTATCAAAATATACACTTCGAACCGTATTTTTATATTTTCTTTCTCTTTTTAATCCAAGAAAATGGCTATTCATCGAGATTACAATGCATATCGAGCAAAAGAGTATAGGTATACAAAATGAATAAAGAAGAAGAAAAAAAACACAGCAAATTATATACGCAGCCTACATACTGATTTTATACCATGATGACACAGTGCACAGTGCACGTTGTATTAATATACGTATTACACCTCTAAGCTGATCTACTTTTCGTATACGTATGAATGTTAATCATTTTTTAGCTTCGAGTCAAAAAAGTAGCACCTAATATGTAGCGTTTATACTTTTAACGTCGGTTCAACTCGCCACTAATGAATACACCGCGTACACCATTTCGCTATGTATGATTAAAAGCGGTACAGAAATAAAAATAATTATACAAATTCACAATATAGGCAGGTATAGGTAAATAGAAGCTACGTACATGTACGTTTTCTTCTCACAAGCGTCTCTATCGACATGGCCGGTCGATGCAGTACAATTTTGCGAGAAAATGTAAAAAAAATATTCCGCAGTTCTCAAGACCCGAGTGAATTTTTTCGCCACCGTGAATAATAATCGTTTAAATTGCGATAATAATGCAACGAGGTATACTTATCGACATTTGATAAGTATTTTACGTGGAAACTCACACGGTATTTGATCGATTCTGAAACTTTCAGGTGTCGGTGGTGAGAAACTCCCTCGTTAGTGGGTTTTCATTGTTTGAAAAACAAGCTGATAACGTATCGAGTAGAAAAATATTATTTGATAAATGTACTTTGCGAGTGAAATTATGGCCGCAGTATGGTTATCAGGGAGGTAAGAGATAGTCGGAAAATCAAAATGCAGAAGCTGAAGAATTTCAGGGAAATTTATATCGATATTTCGAAGTGAAATTCCAACGGTAATTTTTACTCCCTCGAGATAGAAATTGAACCCATTTTGAAAATTGTTTGGGTAATGCAATTCAGAATTACTAATAAATTTTGAAAATAAAAAATCACCATTCTTATCACAAAATTATCCTTTTCCTCCAACAAAAAAATCACGATAATAAAATTTACTTTTGTATAGAAATCCAATTGGAAATATTTCAACCCCCATGTAAACATCTGGATTGCCTCATGCAACAAAATGAAATAAAAATTTGGTGTAAAAATGCCCATTAAATCTAGATCTACTTTTCAATGTTGGATTTGTGCAAAAAATACCAACTTTTACAACAGTGCCCAACTGCCCATTCAAGGAGCCTATAAAAATTCATAAGTTGAAATTTTCAACTTTTATTTTCATTTTTACCTTTCGCGACCCTCCTTCAACCACACACATTCTCAAAAAAAAATTAAAACTACTACTCGTTCAATTTTTTCGACTTTTCCAAATTCTTCAACTTAAAAATTTTATGCAAAACTGGAAATTTTCACTCAACATTTGACATCCCGAGGGAGGAAAAATTTTTCATTCATTGAAACAATGAACCTTTTTGGGTGAACAGAGTAAGTAATACAACAAGATGTCCAACAAAATATTAAAAATGAAAAAGTAATGCTTGCTTTAGCAGGAAATTCTTCAGACATGAGAGGAGAGGGAGAAAAAATTTTCTTTTCACTCATTTTTTCACCAAGTAAAAAATAATAAATTTAAAAAATATCAATTGACGTATTCAACTCAAAAATTCTGGGGAAAAAACGAGAAAATGAAATGAAGATTTCGAAGTTTTATTTCAAAAAAGCTGAAAATTTTGTATTTAAAAAAAAAACACAGGGAGCATTAGCAAAGAGTAAGACTGGCAAGATTAAATTTTAAAAAGAATTTTCTGTTTCAAAATATTTTAAATTTTCAGCATTGTATTTGTTGAGAAATTTTCAAGTAATTTCTATTGCACAGGTTACTTCAAATTTCAGTTCCACATTTTTCGGGTGAAGTCAGAGCTGATACCGGAGGATGGATTGTTTCCATACTCCTCCCCCTCCCCAATTCGCGCTATAAATATTAACCCTCCTCTTTTTCATGAAGTAAGTAGGTACCTAGGTAAATTTTTAGTATCGAGCGAAACAAAGGTAAAAAAAATCCTTGGAATTTTCTTCTTTTTCAAATTCAAACAGCAATGCTCAAAATTTCTCATTTCTTCAGGTTCAACGTTTAAATGAATTTTTTACTGTTTTTTTTTCTTTCATAATTTTTCTCCTATACTGAAAAATAAAATAAAATTTATCCAAAAAAAATAATAACGTGTCCCAATTCTCAAAATAGATTAAATTTATTATTTTATTGAATATTAAGGTTTTTTTTGGTAAAATTTATTCATTTTTTTGACAACTTTTATCGTTTTTTCTGATAAAAAATATTATTTTTTAGAACAAATTTCACCTATTTTGTGAATTGAGACACGTTATTATTTTTTTGAAAAAATTTAAGTATCATTTTTTTGATAAAATTCATCATTTTTGGGGTAAAATGTATTCATTTTAGTAACTTCTGTTTTTTCCGTATACTAAAATTATTGATTTTTTGGACAAAATTCCATGATTTTTCTCAATTTGGTAGACACTTTGACATCTAAGAGCTGAAATTGATACTTTTTTTTTACTTCTATCAATCATCAATGGTCGTTAGACATTGGGAATTGCGAAAATATCAAAAATGACATATTCAATTGATAATTTTCAACCAAAATTTCATTCAATTTTTTAAACGTAGATTTCCATAAATTACAAGAAATCCAATTTATTCATAAATACTTAACATTGATTTTAATTGATTTTATTGTCTTCTAAAATTTTTCCGGGTGATAAAATAAGATACAAGAAATGCCACAATATTGCAGCTATTCATTTATGTAGATTATTAAAATCAAGTGAGATCGTATCTCGAGTTAATTACCTAGTTCATTTTAATTACTTTATTCAATTATTAAACTTTAATAACCTTGAAATGTATTAATTTTTTGTAACTCTATTTTAAAAGTACCTACTTGAATTTTTTTATGTACCTACTTCTAAAATCCATGTTTCTTGGGCTGTTTTTTTTTCAATTTTTTACCAAAATAATAAAATACATAATTATAAAGCATTAAAATGAATCAAAACCAAAAATAATTAAATTTTGTACAAGATGAGGAAGTACCCTGAAATCAGTGGAATCTGATTTTCTGATTTTTTGCGAATTTTTGATAAAATGATAAATCGTGAGATCTGAATTTACATTAACGTTGCTTGGTACATTTTTTAAATTATATTTTTATTTGGGTTCGGACTTCTTGGTCCATTAAAATTGATCCTTCAAATTAATTTTACCCTTTTTTCGAGTTAATCTGAGGTCTCTAGTAGATAAAGTTTTATTTTTCTCCAGCGAAGTGGAATTACCTCAAAATGGTAATCGAAAGCTATAAATTTGGCCATATATTGAAGGTTGACAAACTAAATTAAAAAATGTAAGTGAACCTCGAATCCAAACCTAAACGTGGAAATTTGAATTTTTTTTCCTTTAGGTATAGATAAATACAGAATTCAAAAGTAAAATTTGGAGGCTCGAAATTGGATCGAAAATGGTCGCTAATCGACTAAGAAATCGATTTTAGTGGGGAAGTTTTTTGAGTTCTTTTTTACAGAATTGCACGATTAGTATTTTTTTTTTGGTCGGTAGGTAGCTAGGTACGTAAGACCAATTAATAAGTGTAGCCAGAATGTTTCGTTCTACTGCCGAGCACAAAAATACAGATGACTGGGAAGATGATTTGGTAAAATACAAAAAATCAAGTTTGAGGACAAAAAAAAAATGGAAAATGATACAATTTTTGAATTTTTTTTTCCAAAATGAACATAACAATTTAGAAATTAAGGGAAGATTAAAATATAATTTTTGACTCAAAATCAAGAAAACGAATCATCAACGTCGCGATTGCAGTTCCAACAATTTATTGAAAAACATCCACGATTTTAATTTTTTTTATTCAACCAAAATTTACCAAAAAGACATAGATTTTTGTATTCAAAACAAAAAAAAAAATGAAATCATAGATAGAAACGTGATTTTAAGATTAATAAGTAGGTAATTTTGAATGACTGGTTCTTATCTTGGTTCCAAAAAATCATTTTGCCCCCAAAAATAATAATAAAAAAACGAAAAAATATTGTTTTTTGCACACTCACAAATCTACATTTTCGACTTATGGAAGAGGTACCTAATTTACCCCAAAGTCTTACACTTATTGGCCTCAGGTATACTCCCTAAATCAATTCCAGAAAGAATTCTAAAAGAAAAAAAATTGAGCTCGCTTGAAAAAAAAAAGCTCAACTCAACTCCATATTCTAATTAGATTCTCACCCCAGAATACCAATTACAACACCTTTGAACCCGCGTAACCGATGCATTTAATTAATTACCTACTTTACACAAACTCGCACCAATTCTCAACCTTTTTCTCAACTTGAGATTGCGATACACACGAAACCCACATCTCCTCGCCTTACACGCATCTTCGTCCTCACCTTGAAAGTAATTTCCCTCGAAATATTCGTCTAAATTACGAAATACGAGTACGTCGATACACAATGAAGATGATTTTTTTTTTCTTTTTTAAAACTCCGCGTATACTTCTCACGCTTGTAATAAAGTCAAGTATTTCGAATAACTCCCAGGGCACTTACAATTTTGCCTTCGTGGCAGCATAACGAATTGCGACACGGAACGTGTGAACGACACAAACAGTATAGGTAAAAGCTTTATCATAATAAAATATCTTCTGTCCATTGGAAGGAAAAAAAATACACATGTGATCCTCCCCACCTCTCGATCGTTAGTTTATGTCGTTTTTTTAACAGCCCGATTTCATCAATTGTTCGATTGGACTTTTTAAAACTGCTGCAGAAAAAAATCAATCGTGTTGTGTTTTGAAACCAATACAGTATGTGGGTATCTTTTGAGAGACGGTTATCCTTGACCAATTAAAATTACGCGTATATGTGCCACAGTTTAATCAACCGATAACTAGTTTCAACTGAAAATACTTCCATAGATAGATGCGTACTCGTACTGGCTGCCTTGTCTTACAATTATCAATTCTGTACCAAAGACGGAAGGAAAACATCACCTAAAATGAGCAAGTGTACCCTGCTACCTACTTACGTCACTAATTGATATATTTTTCATCCTTTCGAAGAAAAAGAAAAACACCAGCATAGGCATGACTTTAAATTTCTGCTTTTCCAAAAACGGAATCGCGATATTATTTCAAGGCTAAAACGTACCAACCAAAATCCATAATAATAGACTACCAGTGGAAGGAAGTACTTATATAGGAGAAGAATTACGTAGACTCTTCTACATACATATACAGCTATCTCATACTGTGGAATACAGATGTGCACATGTAAATGAAACGCAGTCCCGCGTAAATAAAAAGATCTTGAACCAGAAGAACGCGTATATGGTCAAGACCATGTCTCCATGTCTCGGTGTCGTGAAAAATAACATAAAGATGTACGTGGCCATACCACGAACCACCAAAACACGTGTGGAAGTTGAATCACACTTCAAAAAATTCCACAGAAATTGAAATTTTTAATATCCAAATGTATCGAGATCGAGGTTTTCTCTCTCTTTTTTTAATTGTATCGAAATAAATTGCATACGTTTTTTTTTGTTTTTAAATTAGATAATTATTTGTTACGATAATACAACTTTTTGTATACGTTGATATAATTAAAAATAATCTATTTACTATCGTCAGAATTTATACAGTTTGCAATTTTTTAACCGATTCATAAGTCAACTGGAGTCTGCTGAGTTGACATTTTTTTCAAGCGACATGGCGATAAGAAAATAAAATGATTACATAATTTTTTTCCCTTCAAGTGCGCGATAGACATACGACAAACAATAACTTTCATCTGCAATATGCTAGGTGCATATTTGCTTACGACGCAGGCAGCTTGTCTAGACTGTTTCCTCTCTGATCAGTAATCAAAACAAAAGTTCATGACTGGACTGATTAATATGTGATTATTTCATTAAGATCAATGATTTCGACTTTTGTGTTGTTTTTCATCTTCTTCATGAGATTCGAGATACCACAAAATTCTGATGGTAGTGATTTTTTTCTAAGCCAGAGCATTATTGAAAAATCGAAAAAAAAAAATTATAGTCTAAAAAAACAAACCGAAATTGAAATTTCGGCCATAAAGACAAACAACTCCAAACTTATGAGATTTACCGCGATGAGAAAAAAAATTTACAAAAATTTGGGATTCAAGGATACATAATCAAAATGAGTATTTCAATACTCATTCTTTCATTTTCTTCTATCGAATTGAGCTGAAAAGTTCAGATTCGCAATTATTTCCCCGGAAGTGAGTTGCCAAAAAATATTTTCTAAAATGATGAAAAAAAAACTTACAATTTTTTTCTCAAAAATACAGAAATTCCGAACATAATTTTTGAACCACCAATTTTCAAAAAAATCACAAAGAATGAAAAATTTCACAAATGTTTCCAATCCTAGATCGTTATCTGAAAAAATGTTCAATTGCACTTACTCATTTATAAAAATAATGTAGTACATTCATTCTGATTCAAAGCAGTCACACTGCTATGAAAAAAATCACCAAATAACAGTTTCTCGATAAATTAATTTTCAATTTTGCGAGTTTCGTCAATTATTTTTATAAATTTCGTAAATTTTCTCCAATTTTCTACTAAATTTCTTGATTTTTATTGATTTTTTTGGTCAATTTTGTTAAATTAACTAAATTTTTATTCGTAAATTTTGCAATTTTTATTCAATTTTCATTACTGAGTAAATATCTTCAATTTGACTGATATTTCAGTGATTTTTTTCTACTAAGAATTTCCTTTCGGTTGAAAAATTAGTTTTTGGATTCCTTTTTCTGAACGGAGGTCTTCCAAAGTTCTGAACATAATCAGTGAAAATTATGAAAATCACTGAGAAACAGTCAGAATTACAGCACAATAATAAATCAGTAAAAAAATTTCACTAAAAGAAAACCGTGAAGAATTGCTGGAAAATTAGTGAGACTTCACTGGAAAAGTGAAAAAAATCGGTAAAATATCTAAAATTATTTGAAAAATCAGTACAATTCTTCTGAAAATCAGCAAAAATCAAAGAATTTTGCTGATTTCTCTTTCGCTGAAATTCTGATTTTTTCAGTGACTTTTCACCGATTCGAAATGAGAGCAATACGTGAAAATGGATTTAGAAACCACTCTCAGGTGTCAAAAATTGTTTCTGAGTTGTCACAGATTTTTGAGTCTTTCAGAAAGGGTTGAATCAGGAGGAAAATTCGACTCAAAAACCAATCATTTACAACCAAGAGTAGTTTCTATTTCCAAGCTCACAAAACAATAATATCTACCGCAAGTATATTGAATCCATTTCGAATTTTTTTTGAAAAATATTAATCTTCTTGGCTTCTAATTTTGCTAACAAATACCAAAAAAAAACTTGGAGATTGTTCATCACTTAAAAAAATTGTACAAATGCTCTTCTACAATATTCAAAAAATGTCAACTTTAAAAAGACTTTGTACGCCCCCACGACCCCTCAACAGAACTTGAGAGCCGATCTGAAGAGGTAGCAAATGTTCCAGTCGATTTTTTGAAAAAGTTACACGATCTGTTGAAAAAAGTGTAATAATAAGACGGATTCACGGAAAAAATTTGTTGTCATAGACAAAAAAACGACGAACGAATCGAAAAATTACAAAAGGTTCAAGATTTTTCATCCATAGGACAAAAATTCTGAATTTTTCTTTTTCACGAAATACATTACATGTAAGTTCCCTGTTTGAGAAAAAAAGTTGAAAATTACCATAAATTACACCATAAGACCATAAACCATAACAATACTAAAAAATTTAGAGTGATGCAATATCATCGAAAAAAATTTGAAACTAACGTTTCAGCCATAAAATTAGCATGAAAATTAATGACTTACACTTCACAGTCGCAGTCAGGATTGCATCACAGAAAAAAATCAACAAACTGAGAATTTTCTAGGAGGTGAAATTTACTGATTTTGATGACAGGTTTCCAAACTTTTATTTCAGAGAAATTTCACGAATTTGATTTTTTTTTCAGTATATAAAATGTGTTTATTGATTTCTTCCTATTTCACTAATTAGAATTTGAAAATTAGCTACTGGCGTTTCAAAAAAAAAAAAATAATAATAAAATAAATAAAATAAAATATAGGTCATATTTTTTTTTCTTTTTCCATATTTTAATTTATTACAACTACGAGTACATATTTACTCGTAAATCTGCAGTTAAATTTATAGTCTTTTTTGTGAACTTTCAATGCATATTTAGGTTTTGGCAGACTTAAATTTTGTTTAAAAAATTATTTTTCAATTGAAAAAAAAACCGCTGATAATTATCGTCGTATTTTTGCTAAAATTCGTAAAATTGATTATTTCATCTACTATCATATCGATACCCTACTTCAAATTTTCATATCTGCTTCTAAAAATACGAATGAGTAATAAATTTAGAAGAATGACAATCTCAAAAGCATCACATTCTGATTTTTTCAAATCATTCAAAAATTGAAATGGTTAAAAAGAAATATCATTGTTCCAAAGTTTTCAAAAACTTTTGAAATTTCCTTTTCCCTCCCCTCCCCTCCTTCCCAGAAAAACTTCAATCTCAGCATTATTCCATCAACTACTTAATTTACAGATATTTTAAAATCCAATTTCATCAAGTACTCACATGAGATCAGGTCTGAACCGATGAATGAGCGCGCAAAAAGCCAATCCATCGCGCCACGATGTAGTCATATTCTCAATCTTGATACCGGGATACCCTTCTAGTACCCGTTTGCACCACAATTCCAAAGCCTTGGTACCCTTACGTTCAACCATTTTCTTTTATTCTGTAAACATCCAAAACACACAGGTAAATTACTCATAAAGACCCGTTTCAAAACAAAAGTTCACCAAACACCGGCCAGTAATTCAATTCGCATGTAAAAATCTCTACATGCAAACAAAATTACACCAAACAATACGCACAGTATACCAAATAACACAAAAATTCAAATTAATCGTCCACTCGACCGTGGTGACTCGGTACTAAATACGGAACCGAACAACCACATGGATTGAAAATCGCGTAATTAATCACACCTGTGGCAATGATTCAACATACATGACATTTCTTAATGTACAATGTGTTTATGGTACGAATTTATACACGTTTTCGATAACAGAGCAGAAAATGACGCGAGGAAAAAACCTTTACCAATGCGTAACACCGAAATAACATTTGGGGAAAAATTCACATTTCGTCGTCATAAGTACAGTTACACTAAACACATCACCGATGGAAATTTAAATCCAAGTGACGTCAATAAATTGATAGGTAATCCAACCAATATTTCCCAGTACATGGTTCATAGGAAACTCAAACAATACCATCTTGAACTCGATACCATCGAGTACAACCACTCCAAAATACAAATAAAATTCTCAATAAAAAAGATAACGTCGAGTATTTTTCTAAAAAAAAAAACCTATACCAAGATACGCAGTACTTTCGATCCAGCCATAACCCAGCACCATTCGACCCCTCATTATACCTCAGCCAATGAAAAAACTCGGAAAATTCTCACCACGAAGAAGCAGATAAGATTAAGAAATTACTTTCGACTACGAACCCCACGAACCATGGAGAGCCAAAGACCCAACAACCCTAACTCATCGAACCGGTTCTTAATTATACGTAAAAACGATAAAATATGACCCTCGAACAAATCACAAAGATGCTCGCCGAACAGACACAGACTTCATGCTCGAGTAAAAACAGCCAAATGTGAAACTATTTACGATCGACAACATCAACACTTATTCGCATTTCAATCGCATTTTCCTCAGTAATTTTCGACCAAGCCGAATAATTCGCTGCACTGAACGAATTCTTCGACATTTCCAAATATTTCATTTGTTCTTCTGACCCAATTTCCCACCATAGGTGAAATTTATCCATCCAAGTCAGCAATGGCAATCGGTGCGACCTTTTTTCACGAATTGACAATTTCGAAAACACCATTACGTAATGGCGACGTATTCGTATGATTGCAGCTCGGTGTGAAAATAATCGTATGGTTTTCGGTCTGTTCTAATTACACGATGCGAGATGCGATCCGCTGGTAGAACAAAATACTTAATTATCTATTATACCGTATGATGCATTCACAGAAACAAGCCGAAAAGGAATGATTTTTAATTGTAATACGTATTAGGAGTAAGAACACGCCACAAACCGTATGTAGACGTACCGATAAGACGAAAAAATGGTTTCGAGCCATGTTTTCTTCCCTTCACTTCAAACATCCACCAATCTTACCATCTTTGAATCTAACCCGAAAGATATTTCAAAAGAAAACGAACAATGTGTTTTAAAACATCTTTTTTCTTTTCTTTCTTTAGGTTTTTTTTTTCGACTGGAATAATCACAACAGGTATAAGTCTGTTTTTAATGTTACCGTAGGTATAGGTAATCTTATACACATGTGAAACTTGAACCGCGATAGTATCGAGGTTCCAGTCTACATAAAAATTAAGATTCGAATTACATTAGCTGGCTAGAACAATTATTTATGAATGAATTTTACCAAAATGAAATAATACCGATGAATAAGTTTGAAAAATTATTTTCCATTGTGAATAAATTTTTCGGTTGAATGCCGCAAATCTTGAGTAGATATTTTTTTCCTAAAATTTCATTTCAGCGAAATAAGTAGGTGCAAAATTTATAATCGATTCCCAAATTAGGTACTCTTCATCTCGGTATAAATTAGTTTTACTTTTGTATAAACGTTGTTACTTAATAACTATACATTGGTACGCCTCCATTTATTCTTCGCATCCTACCGAACCAAGCATCAGCGATCATTTTCAACGCACTATTCATTACCCAATGAGTTCTTATTTTTTTGTTCAAATTGAATCCAAGCGCTGGAAAATGAACCATAATAACCGTGGCTAATTTAACGATTGAAATGGACATCCCGATACCATTCGAATAGCCAATTAATTATTTCAAGTTCGTTTTTATAAACCTTATTAATCGATTACGAGCCGGTATTTTAATCATAGAACAAACCAGTCGACCAAAAATACTAACTCGTTCTCATTAACGAAACGACAGAATTGATATCGTTGTGTGATTATTTTATCGGTTATTTTGAATAGGACGACTACCGCGATTGCTTACAACGTAACGAGAAAGAAAAATTAATTTTTGACAAAATCGTCGCGCTTATTTGGTCATTTTCGAATCGGGTAATTATTGAAATTGACTCGTGAAGGGTAAACTAGGTATGCTTTCGGGACGAAAATAATTGTCGAAATTATTACGCGTTGTAAAATTGCAATTGAGTAGTTTTTGTTGTAACGGGAAGTATCTACCTACAATAATGAAGATTTTGATGAAATAATCATTGCAAGGTTTCCATGTTGGGAATTTTTTGTGTCGATTTTTTTCAAGAAATAATACTGAATTTTTAAGGAGCCAGCAAGAGTTAAAAAAAAATAAAATATAAAAGAACTGATAACCATCGAAAATTCTTCTAGACAAATTTTTCAACAGTGGTCAGCGAAAAAGAAAGGAAATGTGGGACCATTTAGTATTTTTTGTAAAAAATATTTTGAGGATAAGACAGATTTTTCAAGGTGTCTAGACAAAATTTCTAAATTGGATTTCCAGACTATGGTGAGAATTTTTGCAATAGCTTCAGTGTGATAATGAAAATTGTATACCTATCAAAAATAAAATTTCTCATAATTGTACCAAATTTCAAATTCTTTTTGAAAAATCAATAATAAAAATGAGCAAAATCAAATGAAAATTGAAAAAATCAGTCTAAAACATATTTTTCCATCTCAAAAGAAAGAAATTGTAGAGAAATCAGTTAATTTACACCGAGACAGGCATTTTTTTGGCATGAAATATTCACACTTTTTAGGTGAGAAGAAAGGGGGAATGCCTAAAAATAATTTTCAAAATATTTTTAAAATAAATGTAGGTAACTTCAAATTTCTAAGCTCGATTGGACCGAGAGCAAAAACATTTTTTGTTGAAAACTGCATTTCAAAATCTAAATTGCATCACTTTTATTGATATTTCAGTCCTGAATCCTGAACAGGGTTAGGTTATGGAGAAATTTGCGATTTTTAGAAACCAAAAAACATGTAGTTTTCAATGGTTTATTGCAGGGCTGGTGGAACACTACGTCATTTTGTTCTGTTCAGAACAGGAACAAATCATTGAGCGAATTTTTTTGTTCTGTTCTGGTTTTGTTCCAGTTATTTTTACGCTTTCTGTTCTGTTCTGTTCCGTTCCGTTGTTTATTTCGTTTTGTTCAGTTCTGTTTTGTTCTGTTCTACTCTATTTTGTTCTGTTCCGTTCCATTCTGTTCTGTTCTGTTCTGCGTTTTGTTCTGTTCCATGAACTTTAAAAAAAAATCTGTAAATTGATGTTTCTTGTGCTTTAATGTAATGTAATTGTCAATCAATTTCAATTTTAATGATTATCTGAGGTTGAAGTGCGAAAAAAAACGCTGCCTTTTGTACCCTCTTCCTCGTCCCTCTTGATGAAATCAATTACCTATATTTTTTTGATGAAAATTTTGGAAATCATTAAAATAAAATGAACATGGAAAATTACTTTTTTAGTTTTTTTGGACATAGGAAAACAAATATAATTGAAAATTTTAAAAAAAACATGAACAAAACAAAGCGTTTTGTTCTGTTCAGAACAGAACAAAACAATTTCATTTTCGTAGCGTTCCGCTCTGAACAGAACAAAATATATTGAGATTCGTTCTGTTCTGTTCTGTTCCGGTTCATTTCTTGGAGAATTATTTTGTTCCGTTCCGTTTATTGTTCCGAACAGAACAGAAATTTTAGTGTTCTTTTTTGTTCATTTTGTTCTGTTCTGTTCCGTTCCACCAGCCCTGGATTGATTTAAAAAAAAAAAAAACACCCTTCAGGTGTTGAAATTTCAAATTATTATCCAATCTTCCAAAATTTATGAAATTCTCTCACTACGTTGAAGTTTTTCATTTACTGGCAAACATGATTTTCAAATTTTCAATTATTTTGTCATCGGGGGGACCGACAAATTACTTTATTTGACGTTTAAAAAAATTGTCATGCTACTCTCGCTCTCACAAAAATTATAACAATAATGTTTAAAAATATTGTGACCACTGTAAGGAAGGGTGAGGGGGTGAATCCTTTTCATACCTTTAGATACACAGGATGTCTGCTGCATTAGCTATTCTAATTTTCAAGACTTTTTTTTCACGTTTTATTCAATTTCTTTTCCTCGTAATAATAATGAACAATATTCTGCCGTGCATCAATAAAGAAAAAATTATGAACAAAATTTATGATTTTTTTCACTGTTTTCAGCAGTAGATAATGGAAAACTGGAACTGGAACCAAAATGATTGATGAGAAAAGGAAACAAAATATTCCAGTTCCAACAGCTTTAGTTTTTATTTACTGTTTTGAAGCCAACACCAATTTTTTTTTTTAATTTTAAAAACTTTGATAAAAAATGGAAATTTTTAGTAATTTTTGAAACATTTAAATTAAAACGATTAAAATTCATTTGAAATGGAAACTGAAAACTGACACGAAAAAAATTTCGAGACCTGAAACTAAAACTAAAAAATTTTTGAGGACTGAAACTAAAACTAAAAAAATTTTGAGAACTGAAACTGGAACTGATAACATTTTAGTTTTCCATTACTGGTTTTAAAGATTTCTAAAATCAATTTTCACGATTTATCTCTGGTTTTCATGACCGGAAGACATTTTCATACAGAAAAATTGCAGCTGAAGTCTGGAGGTTGAAGATTGAATCAAATAATCATCAAAAAAGTTCATTTTGCAGACACAGGGTATCTAACTGATTTTTTTTTAATAAAATCACTACTTTTCCACTACTTTTAAAAAAAAAATTCAGTTTGTACCCCCCTCCCCCTCCAATGAATCGACTCTCTTTCCAACATACAAAGAAAAACGATCAAAATTTTTTAGAGAAAAAAAATGAAATTAGAAAAAAATCTTTATTTTAAATGTAATAAATGAAAAATGAACAGTTTTTGAAATTTAAAAAAATAAATTTCGCGTCTTTGGAATTTTTTCATTTTTTTACTACTTTTTTTTTCAAATTTTCGTCTGAATTCACTACTTTTCCACTACCGGCATGACCGGTTTTTCAAATCACTACTTTTTTACTACTTTCATTACTTTCACTACCCGTTACATACCCTGAGACAATTTTTCAGGTTTCAACAGCAAAAAATTAAAAAATTAAATTTTGAGAAGGAAAAGTCGAGTTTAAACGGGAACTTTTGATTTTTGTCTCTCTTCCTTCAATATTAACCTTATACCATTTCACTTCGTCAATGTAAGATCATTTTTCCAATATTGGGAGCAGTCTGATTTTTGAAACAAAAATTGAGATCAGCTTGATTTTTAATTAAAATTTTAATCAAATAAAAAAAAACATTAAGAATATTTCAGATATTTTATAATTATTGAGCAATCATCAATATCTGCAAAAAATCGTCCTAAATTCAGCACCTTAACAAATTTTCAACCACATATTGCAATTTATACGCAAATCGATAAAGATACCTATATCGATACATATTTATATCGATAAATCGATACATTCCAAGACGTCATCCATTTTACTACCGAACCAGATAATTAAACAAGCGAAAATCACCATATTTTTCAGCTCCCCAGATCAAAGCAAAAAAATACGTCGAATTCGAGTTTATTGGCAATCTTCATCTTCAACAATATCAGCCCATGCCATAATTTCTAATCGATATTTCTCTAATGCAGTTTAAATCGGAATACAACAACGAGAAACTATTTTAAGAAGATTTAGCTGCCTGATACACGAGCCACATGGCTCATTGGGCACCAGTTCAGTTCATTTGGTCGGCCAAATGGCGAAATTTATGCAACATAAATAAATTCGAGATAATCAGAAAACCAATAAAATCGAGCCTTCTTTACGTCAATTTTTATTCTCAGAAAATCTAAAAATATTAGAGACGTCCTCTACGTCAATTCTGCTCTTCTATGAAATCCGAACACTCACGAGATCAAACAAAAACAATGATCCAACATTTCACACACTACATACCAATTATTTTCAATAGATGAATTTGTCAAGTCCGAAAAAATTGTTGAGTAAACAAATTTCGATTCTGTTTGCCGAATTCACATCGGTGCTAAAAGATTCGTGTAAGCACCTAGACGGTAAAAAAATCACGTAACGACTTTCCAAAAAAAAAAAAAAAACGCAAATGAAACCGGTTCAACGCAAAAGGGTGTTTTTCATACAGGGGATTTTTTGAGTCACTCGAAAAAAACAATTAACACTTCTCAAATAAGACCAGCCACTTGAGGAAAAAATTAACATTATCGGTTTAAAATAAGCTCCTAAAATGGATAAAAACACGACCAATCTTCTCATTCTTATCACGTGGAAAATGACAAATACCAGATAAGAAGGTGTCAAATACTACAAACCGATCCCACAAACTACAACCGGAGAACCAAAAACACCTCGAAGAATCGAGTACTTTGCAGCATGATAAAAGTCAACAAAACACCTAGTTACATATACAACTTGATAAGGAAATGAGCAACTTATTATACACACTTTTGATAAATGATAACATAGGTATACATTGATTAAACACACCGTACCGAAGAAAAGAAATTACTGAGCCCAAAAGACCAACTCTATTACGCTTTTGTCAACCTAAAAGGTAAACAAACAATACACAAATAGAGCCAGGATCATTAACCAACTTGCGATTCGACAATCGGCCAAGCTAATCGATGGCTCAGAATAACCGTACATTCTACATTGATCATACGTGTATAAAACGCGAAAGTCAATTCCTCTCGCGATAAATATTAACTCATTATAAGCGCAGCTAAAAGAAAAAATAACAAATCCTCTAATACTCCCTTTTCATTAGCGGTTCTATTTGGCTGGCTATTGATTGACAACCGGTTTTGTGAAAAATCATAATGAGAAAACCAGGTTCTGAAGAAGTTTAAAACCTCTCGATGCTACAAATGGCATACTTAATGTAGCAATTCGTTATATAGTAGTTGGAAAGGCACCTTTAGCCTGTACCTATGAGCATGGCACATCTACGAGTTGAAACTGTTTCCTTGATAGAGGCATACTCTCGTATACGCACACGTTTGTTAATTTCTTCACCGGTGTAGGTAAAGGTAAATCTCAAGCTAAGCTGCCGCTTATAAATTCGCGTATCTCAAATAATTTACCAACTCATATGATTAATATACATCGTAGGTATATACGATTTAAACGAGCGGATCATTTTTCACCTTGATATAGATATACCTAGCTCGGGATGATAAACCGTATAAATAATTAGATAGTTTCGAATTAAACGATAAATTTGGCCAAAAAAAGGTCAATCGTCGAGCTACGATTTCAAAACGAACACCTTGGGAGTAACTTCGACACTTAGCCGGGGCTACTTTCATTCATATATTAAGTTAACTAATAATTATAGCATCGACAACGTGTACCTTTTAAACTAAATATTCCACTGGTTGGAATAAACGGACTTGTAACATTTCCGAGAAACGTAGAAAAAAAACCTAGTTATTTTCTACCGTGGATGCTCGATCTATCTCGGTGAGTTAGAATAATGTAATCTGTTCGATGAAATGAGGCCAAATTGCCCCTTTTTGGAAGAAAGGGCCTTGAAATCATGAATGAAAAATGTTATTAATCGTAGTAAGATGCGATATTTTGCAAGAAAATAAAAATTTATGGCTTAAATTTTGAAGATGAAGCGTTAAATAATTCCAATAAAATTCAAGGTGCTGATTCGAAGCTCTGAAAAGTCTGGGAATTTCGTTACACCTCAAAGATAAGTTCAAAACATTTTTTTGAATTTTTTTTTATTTCAAATTTGTAAGAATGGCATGAATTATAATGCAGTTGGTACTAATGCAGTTGGTACTAATGCTGATTTCTCTGAAAATTTTAGCCAAAATTGATTTTCAAAAATAGATTTTTTTTAGCTGCATTGAAATGATCACAACAGAGTGAGGTACTGGAATTGGGCAAAAATCGAAATAATAAAATCACGTAATCTGGAACTTTTTGATTTCATCCAAGAGGGAAAGAGAAGTAGCTTAAAATATTCAATTTCAAAGCCAATGGGTTACGGACAGTGGCGTAGCGGGGGGGGTCCAGGGGATCCGGACCCCCCATGAGGTCAAAAATTCACGTGAAAAAACCGCCTTTTCGAGGCATTAAAAATAAATTTTTCTCAAAGCTTCGCCCTCGCTTCGCTCGGGCATAAAAAAATCTCAATTATTTGAATTTATTTGCAATAATTATGCGAAAAAAGGCTCCATCTCAGTATTTTAAGTCTCCATATCCACTTTCTGCCTTCCCAAAGAAAGCTTCTGACACTATTGCTTGAAGTTTCTGGTTATTATTTTCCTTTCTCAAGGTTGAAATGATCACTTTGAAAGTTGCTTATTCCAAAGTTACATCTTTATCGAAGTTTTTTCCCTAAAATATATTTTATGCAAATCGTGATTTATTGATACATTTATGAATGAAACAATGAAAGTGTTCCAAATTATGAATTTACTGTTCCCATAGGCTATTTTTTTTTGGGGGGGAGGGGGTGAGGAGAATGGTGAAAAGTGAACTAAAAATTTCTCGAAAAAATTTGGAAGTGTGGACCCCCCTCCCCCCATGAGAAATTTCTGACTACGCCACTGGTTACGGAGGTGTGTTTACTTGAATTACATTTTTTCAAGGAATAATGAAGATACCACGAAGAAAATACCACTTGAAAATGGCAAAATCTCAATTTAGTTCAAAAATTGCATTGCATTTGAAGATCTGTAAACCCATCTCATTTAAAATCATGAAAATCGAAATCTTTCCTAGAAAATTCTCTACACAATAAAAATAATATCCACAATTTTTGTACGAATCCGAGGAGGAAGAATTCGTTTCTAGATTCCATCAACCAATGAGAGTGTCAATAAGAGATTCTGTGTTCGCGAAATTCGATTCTTAGCAAAGTTATTTTAAATCTGAACAATATTAAGGACTAGCACCAAACAAAAATTTTACTGTAGAGAGAAAGGGTTGAAGCCAACGATCCCTTTATCTCTGACATACCTCAAACCTAAAAATTCAATGTTCAAAGGTGAATATAGTGCGGCCAAAATTGAAAAATTTTCAATTCCATCAATACTGAAAAAACAAAAACAAAATTTTGAATTTTCGAATCTTTTTGATGCCATTTCATCAAAAAAAAGAACGAAAAAAATGAAGCTCAATTCTTTTTTTTTTCAATTTAAAATTTATCATCAAAAATTGTGAAAGTAATTTTCAATTCAAAATCACCCAAAAAATGAATTCTGAAAGTTCGTAATCGTAAATATGTTATTTGATGCCCCATTTAAAATTTTGCTCATACGGTGACATTTCATGAAAAAGTTAGGAATAAATTTTCATTTCCCCAAAAAAATTTCATTTCTATAAGTTCCCTTCACCCTTCTCCATCCCCCTCCAATCCAAAAAATATTCGTATCCTCAAACACAAAAAAAAAAATTCTAAATACTCAAACCAAAAAAAAGATATAGATCCAAGACAGAAAAATTGCTCAGTCTTTCATTTACAAATCAGGAAAAATTATTGAAAATCCCTGAAAAACAGTCAGAATTGTAGCACAGTAATAAATTAGTGAAAAATTTCACTAAAAGTAAAAAGTGAAAAAAAATTGCTGAAAACCCAGTAAGTGCCTAAGTAAGTATAAGTAAGTAAATTAAAAATTCACTACAAATTCAGTAAAAAATTGTAAATTAGCCGAAAAATATCCGCGAAAATTAGGTAAAAATCAGAGAATTCTTTATTTCTCCTGTGCTGCAACTCTGTCTTTTTTCAGTGATTTTTCACTGATTCGGAATGAAAAAAGAGAGCACCAATTTTTTGCACCTTCCTACAGTTGGAATCAAAAATTTTTATATCGTTGTTGAAAAGTTTATGCCAAAATCTTTTTTGATTCAATCAAGATTCAATTTTGTTTGAAAAATATTCAATTTCAATTCTTTCATTTTTTGCTTTCAGTGAAATTTTTTCTAACTGATTATACTGAAATTCCAATTGTTTTCCAATCATTTCGATTATTTTTACTGATTCACAAAAATGAGAGGGTAAGAACACATTTTTTACAAAATACTTTTTCTCATAAAAAAAACCGCTCCAAAAAATTATAGGCTCAAAAATTTTCTAAATTTGAGTTTTTCCAAAATTCCGAATTCATTTTTCGAGATGTTTGGATGAAAAAAAATATTGAAGGAATCATTAATCCATTATTGGAACTTTGATAAAAGAAAAATTCATCGAAAAAATTTGAATTTTTCAAAGGGAAAAAAAGAATTTTGAATAACTCATTTTTCGAATTACCATCAAAAGCTGTGTAAATACAAATATATCTAATTATCGCGTATAATTTCATAAAATCTCCCTTTTCTCAATTTAAACCCCACAATTATCTACAAATACCAAAAAATCTCCCACTCAAGTACGCATCGATCATAAAATAAATTCATTCTGTTCTTCAATCACACCATAAACTTCAATACGCAATTACCAATTAGAAACTTTCCATCTTCAACCAACACCTCGCAAATTACAAACTCAAACAATATCATCGATTCGCAAACAAACCATAATTCGAGAGAAAATACTCACGCAGCAGAAAATTATTTATCCAAGGTTTCTACTAGCAATAAATCAATTACCTAAAGATCTCGAGTATAGCTGACACTTGGCAATTGACAAACGAGCAAAAATTCCAAATTCTATATCGCTTCTACACCGATTCGATAATCAACACCGGAAAAAATCACACGATCAAATCGACAGACCACGTTCTACATCACTACGACGATAAAAATTTCAAAATCAGGAATTACAAAACGGAAGAGTCGAAATATCATCGAAACATTGTAAAACACGCGGAAATAAAATCACGTCGTAGTGTTCGAAACGAAAAAAAAAAATACACAAGCGAGAAAAAAAACAAGACAGTATGACAACGAAACAATTTTCGTATTATGTAATCTGATAAGTTGACTATACAATCGAATATTTCTCCATCGTAATTCGGATAGAATGAAAATATTACGACTCATTAAATAAATCAATTTTCCCAACGTAAAAAATTAATCTTACCGCAGCTGAAAGCTGAAAATTAAAAGAACCCACATACCAGCTCATCATTCACCGTAAACTACGTTTTTCCGAATAAAAAAAAAATCGAATCGAAACCGCAGACACGCAACCAATAAATCTCGATAATTTTCCATTAATAAAAAAAATAATAAAATCTTCGATTCAATTCTCGTAACCCACGTCATATTTTAAAAATGCAATCCGCAATCATACAAATCACCTCGTAAACGAATCCCAAGTCATACCGAATTGGGTAAAATTGCAATCGCGAGGGTTAAATGTGCCAAAATAAATCAATATTACGAAAAAAAAAAAATTTCATATAGAAATGTGCAGATGTCGAGACTAAACTGGTTTCATCCTGAATAACAAAACATCACAAAATCACACTAGACTGAAAACCGGTCAGCATCAGTAAAATGGTCCTTTCGTGGGAACCGAATTACCCATAGGTAGCTTATCTCTGGATACCTATTCGCAAAACATAAATAGTCAAACCGGTTATGGTTTTCTTTATTTTTATTTTCGATTCGTCTCTTTACCTTTAGACAACATTTTACATACAGCGAATTTTCAACCGGTTGTCTTTTTTTCAAAAAGATGATTCATCAACTCGACATAGGCAACTCCGATCACTATTTATTTTGAAAAAAACGCTCAGCCGAATACTCGATCTCGGTCGAAATAGGCATTTCGAGGTATGAGTAAGATACTCGTTTATCACGGGATAATTAAAAATATCCAGTGAACGATAAAAAAGCTTCCTTTTCAAGATTCTTTTTTTGTCCCCTCGTTAGAAGCTACGACAGCTCATGAGACATTAACTGATAAACCATCGGCGATAATTGCTCGGCAACTGGTCGTAAAATATCCGACGAGAACATTTTCGACTGTGTCATCTTTTCGGTGCCGCTGACCCGATAATACCCAGGCAAGAGAATACACAAAGTACGTAAATCGTTTACAAAAAGAATGCCAAACACCGATATAAAAATTACCACATCCATATCAACATATCTCATTATCGTGTCAACTGCCAAATTTATAGAATTAGGTTCCTTTCAAGTCGGCTCGACATCATCATTTTCAACACAATGGCATCGCAGCACCGAGACCAAGATTTGAGAGAAATTTTAACGTATGGACGTTCGAATATGGTAAATGCACACCGAGGTAAACTCGCAATACCAGCGACCAAATACTTGGTTCGAATCTGCAAACTGCAGGTGACCATCGGAAAGAGAAAATTTTACCAATGTGCGTACAACAGTGAAAAAAAATACACAGGTGAAAAAAAAACAAAAATTATCATAAGAAATGCGATTACAATTCCGCTCCACTTTCGCGCTCTGTTCTCTTCATCGTAATTGTGACTCGACATAAAACCAACCAGTGCAAAAAAACCCATCCAGAGCCTATATTTCGTACGCATCGACAACAATATTACAATAGCGTATTAAAAAAAAAAAACAACTAAAAGAAACCTCACAATCAGCTCCGTCGCTAATTTATATTTACATTGCATTTGATTCGGCTCGAGATAGCGACCTACACAACGACAGCGTAAATTCGCATTAAATTTTTACATTTAATCTGGACGAATAAATTATACACCTTATGTAAGTGACGAAGCCGAATACGGTACTGGAACCGTAACATCGTCCAGTTTAAATGAAAGTAATTCGTTATTATCAATTCCACATCTTATAATTTCAATTAGCTTTCATTGTATTCGCATTGATACTTTTTTGGGGAAATTTCACATCGTCGAACACCTTCGTGAAAATTTAATTCGCCTAATTACCATTCATCGTATTTAAATTCCGAACCAACGCCAACGAGGAATTAATTTCGTTAATGTTTTCTATATAGTTAATTCAACCCGGAGTCGGTCGTGTTTATTTTATCAGTATTATTAAAAAGGGGTACACGTTCGAATGATTAATATACAAATTTAACTCGTTCGCGTGTCACGGATCAAATATCATCGCGGGTGACCATTTCACCAGCACGTGATTATTTGCGCTGTAGATGGGATTTCGACGATCTAACATAAATTTATTCTAATTTCAAAATTCGAAATTTAGAATTGGAATAAGATTCAATTTCAGATTTTCTCAATTTTTATATTTTCTGCAATTTCGTTGATTCTGATTTTTTTTTTCAAAATTGAACCCAATCTTAAAATGGAATTCAACTTCAATTTCCTGAAAATTTTAAGAATTTTTTTCAATTTCATAATTTTTAAATTTCCTCCAAATTATTGACTTGGAACAAATTATGAAAAACATAAAATTTAATTATTGAAACTTCAAAATTGAAAAATCCAACGTCTATTTCCTCAAAAAAAATCAATTTTATACCAAAATTTTTCATCAGCTCGAAAATTGTTTCCAATCAGTTTAAAATTTTCCTTCAATTTTTTTCGGCAATAAAAATTTTTCGATTGAAAAATTCTGAAAATTTTAGAAAATTTTTTTCAAACTTGATAAATAACAAAAAATTTTAAAAATAAATTTAAAAAATTAAAAACAAAAAGTTGGAAATATTTTGAGAAAACTTGAATCAAAAAAAATTTTGCCGATGAAAAAGTTCTAAAATTGGAAAAAAGTATCTTTGAAAAAAAAAATTAAATTAAAAAAATTGAGAAATTAAGATTTAAAAAAGAAAAGTAAATTTCGATCGTCAAAATTGCATTTGTAGCAAAAATAATCAGAAGCTAGCAAACATTTCTCCGCCTCCCCCCCCCCCCCCGAAAAATGATTAACCCGATACGAAATTGTAACAAATTTTTACAAACACAGCTGAACTACACAGAACGGTGTATAAATATAACCGGAGACGACCTCGATTTCTGAAATCGTTAATCAAATCAAAACGTTTGCTAATTGCATCGATATATATTTTTTACAACCTCTTATAATTACACTCGATTACTTTTAATGACGAGTAATCAACCTTTTTTTTTCTTGTTTCGTACTCGACTCGTACTTACTATAAGAAGTAGTAAGCGTGCTTTGATTTTACTTTTTTTCCCACTTGTTTAAAATCCAATACCAATACGAAAGGTACTTTCTCATGAGAATTGAAATGTGCACATTTCAACGCGTAATCGCATTCGATGACTCGTATTACTCATCACATGATCTTCTTCGACTAAGGAACGCAGAAATGCAGAAAATCTCACAAGTTTTTAGAAAATTCTCTTCATGTGATTGGGTTTTGAAGAAAGTGCTCTAAAAACGAAATCTTTCAACAATAACGTTTGAAAATCACAAATGAAGGAGTGAAGGAAAGGGTGAAGATCTCAAAAATGAATTAAATCTGAATTATGGGAAAGATGGAGACGAAAATTGAAAAATTGCAACTGAGATCATTTCCCCTCTCCCCCTCCTATTTTTTTTTATTTTGAAAGTACTGAAATATACATGGAATAAAATGTTGAAAGACCATCACTTTCAACTTCTGCAAATTTCGAACTCAATAAAACTGCTGAATTTGACTGCTAAAATGAAGTAAGCAACCCCTATCTTTTTCGTTCTGTTCCTTAGGATCGTGCCCAACAATTACACTTTACAGATTTTTTTTTAAAATTACGAATTCACAATCTTCAAGTTATGATCTCACTTCACGTTTATTTCAAAAAAAGTAGAAGCCGCAAGAAATCAAGATCAACCAAGAACTCAAATCCCACTCAAGTTATCAGGCAATGATCAAAATCCGACATAATTTCTAAAAACAAAAAAAGCAATATACAGTTTACTTCATTCCTAAGTAGGAAAAAATCTAAACATGCAGAAAAAATCAAGAGTTATTCCTAGGAAAAAAATAGATAAAAATAAATAAACACAACATACGAGGGCTGTTCAATAAAGACTGAGACTGGTTCGATAATTCATTTATTAAGCAAAATTATTCATCGGCGGACCAATCACGTTCAAGATAGTCACCTTACAAAGCAATACACCGTTTCATCCGCCTCTGCCATTCAAAAAAAAAATTTTCAAAGCCATTTGAAGATATGCGCTTTAAAATCGCCTCTAAACTCTTAACAGCAGCTGCCGCGATCAGAAAACGTTGACCTTTCAAGTCCTTTTTGGCCTTGGGGTACAGGCAAAAGTCGTTCGGAGCCAAATCGAGGCTGTGGGGCGGATGCGGTACCGTTTTGATTTTTTTTTTTGGCCAAGAATTCGAGCGCCAAATTCGCGACGTTTGGCCTGGCGTTGTCCTGGGGCGGTTTTCAGCAAAAGGAGCCGCGGTATCTACCGAGCACAGACCCATGACATGTTTAAATGTTCTTTCAAAAGCGTATGGGTACTTCCAATGGATACCTGAAGGTATGAGGCAAGTTCTCTCACCTTTAATCGTGGATCGGTACGAATCATGACTGCTCAGGTGTTGATTGTTTCCTCGGTGAGCTCGGTAACAGGCACACCATCTCCACTTTGGAGTTCGCAGCTCTCTCCCCCTTCCAAATACGATTTATGCCACCGATAGCACCTACTACGTCCTAAAATATCATTACCGAATGCAATTTTCAAGGCGTTGTGGGTTTCGAGCGGAGTTTTGCCGAGATGAACGTAAAATTTATTTTATCGGTCATTTTTTTTTAGAGGCAAAATTTTTCTACCTTTACGAAAATCGTCACTGATAAGAAAGTAAACAACGGAACGACTTCGTAAATAGCTTGTTGGACTGGAAATTGACCAAGGAATCGAATGCCGGGTCGTTCGCAGCCGTAGCTGTCTTTTTTCGCTGTCAAAAGCGCCAGTCTCAGTCTTTATTGAACAGCCCTCGTATTATCAGTTATCTGCGAACATTAATCTAGACTGGAATTACACCTGAAATTACATGATTTTCTAGATTCGAGATAATTTGACATAGTATATTTCTTCACTTTTGTAGATATTTCTCCGACCCGTATCATTTTGCACATTATGCTAATTCGAGTTTTAAATGCATAATTTTGCATCTGTTTTAGATGTTCAGATTGCATATTATGTCATATTCGAACTATTTCCGTCATTTTTTAATTGCATATTTTAAACTTTGTGGCCGAATTTTACGTAGAGAATGTATAATTATTCGGTTAATGCCTTAATGGTTGAAATTTAATTTTGACAAAAGTGCATATAACTTTTTTCCTTTAATTAAATGTTATGATTTTAATGAAAATGAGATATTTTTAATAAAAATTTAAATCGAATATTTTCACTGCGTTGGTTTGTTTTTTCAAAGGAAATATACTTTTTTTCGGGGTAAGTATTCATTTTTCTTATTTAGAGTTTGAACAGTGTTACCACAGAAAAAGGGGAGGCGAAGAAAAAAAAATCAGCAAAAACTTTTGATTTTCAGTCAAATATTCAATTTTTTAATTTTCAATCCTCCTTATTGGGGCTTAAATTTTTGAATAATTCCAAGACCAAAAATTTCAGTTATTTTTTTTATTTTAAAAAATAAAGTAAAATTGGGGTACTTACCCAGAATTTTTAGATTTTACGATCAGACACATCATAAAAATTAATGCCAAAGGTATCATGTAATTATGTAAAGACATTCATTATTTTTTCAGGACAGAGGCGGGGAGGGAGAGGAAGGAGGGCAAATTCTAGAAATTTTCGACTCAAAAAAGTAAAACACAGATGAACAAAAAATAGACCATTTTGTATTCAGTGGATTAGAATTTTTCAACTTTGAATATTAGAGCTAAAATATAGGTAAATGCAAGATTTTTACAATTTTTTCGAACTAAGGTTTAATTTTTTGACAAAATTTATTCAAATCAAAACTTCTCAACAACATAGATTCAAATTTAATTTTTTGGGAAAAAATTACATTTATATTCCGAATCAAAGCAAAATTTTAGATCGAAATCTTCATTTTTCAAATAAGGACAACGAGCTATTCCCGCTGCTCCCACGTTTCAGTTGCGGCCTTGAATAACGCCTTCATTTTTATGAAATGTCTGTCTGATTTGGGAGAATCTATCAAAAAATTACGCCATTTTACGATTTTTCGAAAAAAAAAAAAAACACGAAAAATAACCTTCACAGCCAAATTTCCAGCTTCCAAGGTTGATTTTTGAATTCATGGCGAATTTTTGAAAATACATTCTGTTCAAAATAAAAATGCTTCCAAGTTTTATTTTTGTCTTATATTGACTTCCAAATCATCTGTCGTCAAGTTAATTTGGCATCTCCTCTTTTATTTTGAATCAGGGAGAAGTCACTGATGATATTCAGAATTTAGTTATTTTCACTGCGAGCTTCCAAAGATTTTTTCACAGATTCGTCATTTTGCTGCAACTTTGACAGTTTTCCAGTGATTTTTGATAATTTTCTTTGATTTAAAAATGAAAACAGTCTAGTCAGAAATCGATCTTCAGTTCTCAATTTTATGGAATTCGTTTAGATGTTTTCAGAATGAATTGAAATCAGTTTAAGCAACAAAAAAATTTGAAATCTGATGTTTATTTTTAAGGAATCATAAGTCAAATAATTTACGATTTCGGCAAATATCAGCTGGAGAACTTGCCTCGAGACTTTAACATTTGATTTTTTGTTGAAAATTTTCAAAATTTTTTTGGCTAAAAATCTAAAAATTTAGCTACGAGGGAGGAGATGAAAGAATCAAAATTTTATTGAAATTAGAGTCGATGGGCTTTCCAATACTTTCTTCTAACTCCAATTTTTTCCTCATTTTTCGACCTTTTCATCGGGTCCAATTAAAAGCCCCCCTCCCCCCTCATCATACTAGAAAAAATACTACCAACTATTTTAGGAGCTACCACCTCAAAAACTATAAAATTCCAGACTTCGAATCCAGAATAATCAACTGAACACACCAAAACCTCAAAAACCAAAGCAACCGTGCCAATCGCCATTTCTCACAAACCAATCCAATGTTCCATCACTCGAACTGTACCACTCACGCTCGCACCTCTTTATCGAAAAAAAGGACACCAATTTCGCCAAACACTGGGTATTATAACAGCTGGATTTTTTCAAAAGTGACCAAATACCGCTACGTCGCATCGATGTAATTACACTCCGCTTTACTTCTTATCTGCGCCGGTTCGTTTTATTTTTATTAGCCATTATTATTCGTTGTAACTCCGTCATCGTCAGCTTCATACGGTTTGTTATTATTTTCATCATACGAGGTCACTACACTTTCCTTCAGCATAGAAAAAAATCTCCACTCAACAATGAAACGCGGACAAAATAAAAAAATATATAGTAATAAAGGGAACAACCGCCGTTGCGTGCATCAATAATATTCCATCTACTCGTCTATTTTACCAGCAACCATCGCTAATCTCTCGGTTTCAAGAATGTCCAGACGTACGTTATTACGTATATACCTCGGTACACACCATAACCCATTCCCCTTTCAAATCAAAATTAAAACCTTTTAAATTATTACCTTTTTTCCTCCTTTTACCAAACCAGTAGGTATAATTTTAAAAACAATGGTACTTATTTAAATAAATGGAGGGATAAAATCGATCACGCGATATTTCATTAATCGCCCGTTTAAATTACCAACTCGAACGAATAACCTTTCCAAGACCTCTAAAATAAACAAAAAAATTCCAATTTTTGGTATTTTTTAATCCAACGAGGTAAAAATGATTAATTTAATACAAAATAAATCTTCAATGGGCAAATTTTTTAAAGATCTCTAAAAAACAAAAAAAAAAATTAATTTTTTAATCCAACGAGGTGAAAATGGTCAATTTCATTAATCGCCCGTTTAAATTACCAACTCGAACGAATAACCTTTCCAAGACCTCTAAAATAAACAAAAAAATTCCAATTTTTGGTATTTTTTAATCTAACGAAGTAAAAATGGTTAATTTAATACAAAATCAATCTTCAATGGGCAAATTTTTCCAAGACCTCTAAAAAACAAAAAAAAAATTAATTTTTTAATCCAACGAGGTGAAAATGGTCAATTTTATACAAAACCAATCTTCAATGGGCAAATTTTTCCAAGACCTCTAAAAAACAAACAAATACCATTATTGCTATTTTTCAATCCAACAAGGTAAAAATGGTCAATTTTATACAAAATCAATCTTCAATGGGCAAATTTTTCCAAGACCTCTAAAAAACAAACAAATACCATTATTGCTATTTTTTAATCCAACGAGATGAAAATGGTCAATTTTATAAAAAATCAATCTTCAACGTGCAAATTTTTCCAAGACCTCTAAAAACCAAAAAAAAATAATTTTTTAATCCAACGAGGTGAAAATGGTCAATTTTGTACTAAATTAACTTTCAATCAGCAAATTTTTTCAAGACCTCTGAAAAACAAAAAATTCCAATTTTTGGTATTTTTTATCCCAACGAGGTAAAAATGGTCAATTTTACGAAAAATTTATCCCCAATGGACAAATTTTTCCAAGGACCTCTAAAAAAAAGAAATTGAATTTTTCAAGTCAACGAGGTAAAAATGGTCAATTTTGGACTAAATTGACCTTCAATCAGCAATTTTTTTCAAAACCTCTAAAAAAACAAAAAAAGCCAATTTTTGGTCTTTTTTATCCCAACGAGGTAAAAATGGCCAATTTTACAAAAAATCAATCTTCAATGGGCAAATTTTTCCAAAACCTCTAAAAAAAAATTGAATTTTTCAATCCAACGAGGTAAAAATGGTCAATTTTGTACTAAATTAACCTTCAATCAGCAAATTTTTTCAAAACCTCTAAAAAACAAAAAAATTCCAATTTTTTGGTACTTTTTTATCCCAACGAGGTATAAAAATGGTCAATTTTACAAAAAAATTAATCTTCAATGGGCAAATTTTTACATCTCAATTCAATCCGCACAATTATCTAATCCTTTAGAAATTCAATTCGATTCGACTCTCTAACGATATAATTTCATCGCGAGATTATAAATGGTCCGAGGCCCGCATAGAAAAATGTTTCTCGATGGCTATTTACTTAATTGAGAATCGATCTGAATATAATAACGGCTAAAGATGCGACAATGCCATCAACACTCGGCCAAATCAGATCATAATAAGTACAAAGAAACACCCAAGCCTCGAACCGGTTCCTGGTTCTTCGTAAGTACATCTACGTAGGTTACACTGGTAAGTACTTCTACAACACAATATTTTGTTACGAAACGAATGAACTTGTTTGTTGGTCACTCAAAGTACCTGTCGCGATAAGTATTCAATATACGGCCAACATTTTTCCACATTATATTACCGCATAATTGCTAACTGTGCAGCTAACTTGACAATAGTTAGCCCTAAGTACCGATATATTTCCAATGAAATGCAATTACCGAGTCGACTACGTACACATTTAAGCCACAAAATTACCCATGCGTTATGAAGATAACTTCCAAGATTTATGAAAAAAAAAATCAATCACATGAAAAACCTCTACGGCAACTTTCTACCAGTCATTTCAATCACAATTTTAACAACGGTTTTTATAACACTTGTGGCATTATAAACTTTATACTTTACCGTTGATGTAAGGAAAAAAAACATCATAGAAAGTAGGTACCTAACCTATGTGCACTCGTACTTGAAAAAAAAAACGTTATCCTCTCGAACAATAAAGAAGAATTTCTTCGCGGATTTTTTTTTTTTCGCTAATAAAATATCCTTGGCTGTGTTACGGCACAAGAACTCCATCTCGACTAAAAATTAATTAACCATTCATGGACTAGCAGGAAAAAAAATATTAACACGGACACGCGATACGAAAAATTATTCGTTTCGTCAACCATCATTCTCGCAACATAGCCCAGAATACCAAACGTCTCGGGATCAAGTTGTTATTATTTCAAAGGCGATCAAATATTTTACAAAAGACGAATAAAACGTAAACATTACGCGTACGGAAATTATAATGAATATATTCCAGTTTAGGCAAGTAATTCTAATTCTAATCAAGCATTATGTTAACTCGAATCCACCTTCGAGTACTACCCACGTGAGACTTTGATGTAGTAATTTCATATACAGACAGAGACAAACGCAAGGCGAATTTATTCAAACGTCGCGTCCTATGTATGTATGTACTTTGAATACACATACTGACAATAAACAAATCTTTCGAGAGGCATTCGTGCTGAAATGTACGAGTAATTTGTGGTATTTATTCTGAGACTGTGGCGCTGGCGTAGAGGAAAGTCTTGGGGTCGAGTCGATTTTCGGAATTTTTTTGAGTTTTGAGAGGGGTCGGAAATGGCTTGGTGAGGGGGGGGGAGTTTAGTCTCATGGGTTTACAGATTTTGCTTTTCCAAAATTTTGAAAAATTGTTTTTTATTCAGGTCGAATTTTGGTTTGAATTTGGAAAAATGTTTTACATGCCTGATAGCCCAATTATCAATATAAAAAATTCAAACTTGAGAGTTTTCAGGAAACAATTCAATTTTTGCACAAATTGAATTTTACAACCAACATCAGAAATAAGTGAAGAATTTTGAATGATGATCAAATTGAAGAAGAATGTCGGAACAATATGAAAATCAACAAAATCTAATATCACACGTCTATTTCTGATATCAATACTTGTCTTGACTCAAAACGTGGATAATTCTATCTATTTTCTCTATACGACAATAATCTGTACCTGGAACTAAATTTCTCCAGATTTAAATCAATTTTGCAAAATTTCGGATCAAATTACTCCCTCCTCTCTCCAACTATTAGACTTTGCTTGACAGAAAAATGTTTTGTATGGGTATTTTTTTCAAGCTCAAATACACATGAGCTGAAAATATTTCAATCTTCGTTTGGGCTCATAAGGCAATTCCTGTGAACTGTCAAAATATCGTTCTTCAGAAAAAATAATTTTCTTTTCAATATTCCGAGATAGAAATTTTTCATATTGATTCTCAAACATACAAAATTTATGAAAATTGATATGGGAATAGAAGGGAGGGGAGAAGAAGCTAATTCGGCTAGTTGCAAAGCCAGAAGATCCCAAAAATGTTCAACAAAAAAAAACGAAAATTGAAATGAATTTTGAAAAATTGTTTCAGAAAAATGATAGGTACATTGCTGTATTATTATCTATTCAACAAGCATTTCCCTGAGAATCCAGGAAAATGAAAAAGACTTACTCATTTATCTGTAGCTGTACGTGTACGTCTTATTTTAATGATGAAAATTCGAAACTCACCTGAAACAAAAAATCATAATACATTGATTATTAGTTGTTGATATCATCGATTTTTTTTTCCATTAGAAAAACATTTTTTGTAGATTACAAATTTTCTGGGGGGGGGGGGGGTGTCACGATGGCTCAAGTCAGAGATGAATTGAAATTATCCTGCAAAGAGGGGAGGGGAGGGGGAAAAGCTTAGATTTTTTCGACAGTAAAAAAATTTACGGGCAAACTAAACATGAGTCTACGTCAATTTCCCGTGGTCAATTTCTCGCGGACAATTCCCCGCGGGAAATTCCCCGCGGGGACAATTTATCGCGGTTGAATTTCGTGTGGCGACAATTGCTCGCGGCGAAAATTGCTCGCAGCGAAAATTTCCCGCGGTAAAAAATAAGAATTTCCCGCGGTGAAAAAATTCTCATGGAACTATCACAAACAAGGAGAGGCGTACCAATAAGAGTAGAGATGGGGGTAGCTCTCTTTCTCCCTTTGATTTTTCAGCACTTTGTTGAAAAAATTTGCCATTTTGACCTTGAAGTTAGAGACATTTTATTTTTGTACTAATATTTTTCTAACTTAGAAAAATTTGAGTACAAAATGGTGAATTTTCCAAACTTGGTGATTATGAATAAAAATAGCAGGTTGTCCAAACTGTGGAAAATTCACAAAAATATGAGAATTTTTTCACCGCGGGCAATTTTTAGTTTTTACCGCGGGAAATTTTCGCTGCGGTCAATTTTCGCCGCGGGAAATTTTCGCCGCGGTCAATTTTCGCTGCGAGCAATTTTCGTCGCGGTCAATTTTCGCTGCGAGCAATTGTCGCCACACGAAATTTAACCGTGAGAAATTGTCCCCACGGGGAATTTCCCGCGGGGAATTGTCCGCGGGAAATTGTCCGCGGGAAATTCACGTGATACCACTAAACATACATGCAAAGGGAGAGAATCATGAAAAATTGGCACATCTGCGTCATGTCCAATTTTCGAAGCCTGAATTTGAATTTAATTTCAAGTTATAGAAGAACCCAAATGAAACAAGGGCGAAAAGTTTTTCAAAAAAAACCTGAAGAACTCAAAAAAAAACAATTTTTTTGCAAATTGAGTTGTTGAAGCTGAAAAATCCTGGAATACCTTTGAAAACAAAGCAAGCTAAGAGTTGTATTTTGATGAACATTCTCGATTTTCGAAAAATTACCATACTAAAGTACATATTCAGGTCTAAGGAAACTGAATTGGAAACAATTGAGGAGTTTCATTTCAAAACGCAACATCTCCGAAAACCTGATTTTTGGGAAATCCCAAAAAAACTGTCATTCAAAATTGGGGGGGGGTTGGCTCGGGACGGTCTCATTGGAAAGTTTAGGACCCCGGCTACATGTTTTGGGGTCATTTCGCACTTGTACCTCAAGGAGGGTTGGAGGGGGGGGGGGGGCAAAACAAAAAAGATGTTGCGTTTTGAAATGAAACTACTCAATTTCAAAATACCACACGAATAAAGCCGAAAATTATGCACATCAAAACTGAAAAAATGTGGAAAGACTTTTTAGAGATCAAAAAACAAAGTTTGTACTGACATCAAAACAATGAATTTCGTGCTTTTTGAAGATTTTTCGTACTACTTAATTTTTTGATTTCCAAAAAAAAAATCAAAATGATGGTCACTCAAACAAATTGAAAAATTGATGACAACTTTATCAAAATTTTGTGCGATTCGAAACCTTTTTGCATAATTTCATTATTTTGTGCTATTTCAGACCAGTAGGACCCCTGAAAAATTTGATCCAAAATTCATTTCAATGCCTTCGGAAAACTGTTGTTTTCAATTCCATTTTCAACATTTTAGATTGTTGGAAAAATGATGTTTTTTTTGTCGTGTATGTAGCAGAGTTGCGAGAACGATAAAATTTTAGGTTTCCTCTGGTTATCGTTCTCAAAACTTTTCGTTCATTTTCAATTCTCAAATTTTTCTCTCGTTTTTATACACGTTTTTCAAAATTTGTGCCTACTCTTGTCCTTATTTCCTAAAAATATTGTTTTTGTTCTCCTTTAAATTTTTGGTCTTTTTTGGTTCTTTCGTTCTTTCTGAAATTGAATCTATTTCGAGAGATTCAATAGAATTTCCTCATCAATTTTTCACGCCGAATTAATTTTTTTTTTAAAAAATGAAAAGAACAAGAAAATTATTGTTCTTATACTCGTTCATTTCTTCGTCCTTCCGTTCTTTTAACGATCTCGAAATTCGTTCTCGTTCTTCTCCTCATTAAGAAAATAACAGTTCCAAAATACTCTAATGAAAAGGGGAGGGGATTACACTTTCAAAATCTGTCTCTAGAAGCATATTCATTCAGGGAAAGAGGAGGGCGGACTTCTTTCCTAATGACTCAAAAATTAGAAAACATACTGGATTTAATTTTAGTAGCTCAAGCTTAATCATTTCACCCTTTTTTGGGGCGGGGTGGGGTAGGGGGGGGAAATCACACGTAGATAGATATGTGTTTCACGAACTTGAATGTAGTTTGGAAAACGTTTTTTCAAAATTCAGAAAGATCATACAAATATTATTTTTTTTTAGCAAAAAGTTCTCTTTTTGAAAACTATATTTTATTGTCAAAGCCAATAAATTGAAGAAAAATATACCTAAAAGAACTTTTTTTCTTGTATTTTCAGACACAACATTAATTTTTCAAAACTATGCCAAAACTAAACTAATTTTCATCGGGAAACCCATTTTCTGAGCAAAAACCGTAACCACGACTACTTGACACCTCGTTACACACAAAAATTACGTCAATTCCCGACCATAATTCCGACCACTTCCCCAAACTGTCCAAAAACCCCTCAAAGATAAGAATCAAAAAGACAATAAAGCCGAGCAATCATAAATAAAATCCGCTCACGCCACCCAAATCACTGTGGTAACCACTTAGTGAAGATGTTTAATCGACGACTCTATCGAGAAAAAGTGCGATGAGCTACAAGCGAGTTTTTTTTTTCATTAACTTACTGAAAATCATGTTGTCGAGACCTCCCACGTAGCTAAAATACAGGGGCGTGTTTGATAGTAAATGAAGCTACTACCTTACCTAAGGCAACACAGAGCTGAGAGAACCCTCTGTTTACGATGCACCTATGCAAGTTATTTTTAAAATACGAAATTAAAATAAATTCAACTCTGGTCACCGCGTCGCTCGGGACCGATTGTTTAGGAAATTTTATAGGTCAAGATAACATCGATATCATCTATCATCACTTTACAAGCGCCGCTTTTGGTTTCGTTGTTTTCGGGTTAACAGGATATAAAATTGAATTTGCATAAAATACTCGCCTAAACACAATACGTAGTGGTACGTTTAACCCGCCATACAAAATTATACGTATTAGTTTGTGTAAGTAATTTTTATTGAGGATTTTTTTTCTCCTCCAATATCGTACCCGGGTAATGAGTCGAGTTTGCTTTTTTTTCCCGAACAAACGCGCCGCATCCAGCAACGCCCACAATTACTTTAACATGTATCTATAGCTATCCGAACGTATATCCTTCTTTTGTTTGCTTATATATTCGTTTAGTCGCGCATACAATTACTTAATTATGTTCGTATTTAAAGCATCCACTCGACGATTGGATGATTACCGTCTCTCTTCACTTGACCATTGATAAGCAAGCGGGACAGGTATGTTGGCCAAAAGCAGAACAGGTTCCGATTTAGAATGAAAAACGCCATCACAAAGAGAAACGTTTTTACCTAATACTCGATCCCTCATTCAAAAATTATACCCCATAAACACAATGGGTTCTCAAACCAGGCACTCTAACGTGACGCGACATGCATCGAGGATCGAGGGATCTTTTTTTTTTCACCTCGTTTCCTTTTCTGCATCGACAAAGCCTCGTCATACGTCTATTGTCGAAAAAAAAATAGAACAAAACAATAATACCAACAATAACAACGCGAGGTACACAATTTCACCTTTTAGATGCTGATGACGGTTTCCTAAAAATCTCTATGATATCATTGGAAGCAATCGTACTACTGAGAATTTCAACCATTTAACCGCAAAATTTTACCTTATTCACGTGTCAAGATTAACTAATCTGTGTTTGTGTCAATTTGCAACAGGTAGTTTTTAATAAATTCTCGGTTGGAAAGTTTTCCATAGCATTGAGTCAAAATTGAAAAATATTGGTTTCAAGTAGGAGTAAAATTGTCTGCTTTTCAAATATTCCATCGAATGTGACAATGCACAAAGACGGCGAAACGCCCCGAGACACGTTTTTTCCTCTTTTTCAACCTTGGTCATCTCATATCCACCCATTTTTCTGTCCTCTCTATCTACTTTTTTTCTAGTCTCGTCTGTTTGGTTTTTGACATACTTTGCGGTCGTCTTCCATAATGCCGCTGATTCTGGTAGAAATGATCAACTGTATCTAAGAATTGTATTGGAATAATATTTTCGATTCAGAAAATGACAAAAAAAAAGGGGGGTTCAATTTTTGCTTGGATCCGCCCAAGAGGCAGAGGGCTCAGAAGGCTCGAGCTTCCTCCCCCTTAAGCTTAAAAAGGAGATCTAATCATGAAAAAAAAATGTAAAAAATGGCTTTTTGTGCTATTTCAATCATTTTTTTTTTTTTCAATTTTCAGTCATGTTTCACTCGAAGAGTACGATTTTAATATCCTTGGTGCCCCACACTGACTCCCAAATTACAAAAAATTGGTATAAATTTTTTCATTTGGGTCAATGTGGGACATGGGAGAGGGCTAATGAAGAAAGTAAGCTGATGATTGAGCTCAGCAACCCTTCCCCCAGATTAGTAGAAATCGATATGCCACTACTATCTTTTTTTTGCATGCGTTTTGGGGGTTAGGAGGATACCAACAGGTCAAATTTATCAGGGAGCTGAAAGGGGGTTCAAATAGGAGAGGTCAGATGAAAAAATTTAACACATATTCGAACTCAGCGCCATTTGAATCAGTAAAAAATGATTGTGTAACTTCGCTCTTTTCTTTTTCTTTTTTTTTTTTGAATTTTCACCAAAATTGACGACACTATGTCCCTATAGGGGTGTTGAGATCCCATCTTGAAAAGTAACTATTTGAAAAACATTAAAAGTATGCCTCACAGTAATTTAAAAAAAAATTTAACGCGGTAGTTATCATTTTTTGAACTCATTTTAAAGTTGAGCTTTCCTCACGAAAGTTCAACTTTCCACTTTTCAAAATGTGATAATCTGTTTTGAATATTCTTCCAATTCTCCACAAAATTGCGCAAATAGATTCATCTTGGATCCAACCAATCTCCAGATCAGCCTTCAAAGTTGAACCTTTTTGTAAAAAATGTCAAATATACGAAAATTACAAGGCCACCCCCTCCCCCCCCATCCTGAAGGATTAGGATCGAAATAAAGGCAATTCCTTCATTATATAATTGAGAGAAACTCGTAAAAAAAATTGAGCGAAATCGAAAAATCCAAGGTCAAAACCTGGTCCAGACTTCCAGACGACATGAAAAATGAATAATTGCTTTAAAAAAAAAATCAGTTTTTAAAATTTTACAACTTTTGTAAATAATTTTGACTACACTGATTTAATTATATTATGCATAAAAGCAAACATTGAAGCAATTTTCATTTGGAGCAAAAAAATTGGCCAGCAATAAAAGAACTTGAAAACTGAATAATCAAAATTAAAATGTGAAATTGAAAAAAAAATTAGAATACGTAGAATCGAATTGCATTTCTTTGGGACACCTCTTTTTAGTTTTGATCCCTATGATGAGAAAATTCAATCGATCAAAAAATCATTCGTCATTTACAATTTTTCCAATTTTTCACTGAAAAACACTTGAAAACAGTGATGGAAAACTGAAATGATATTATTAGCGTTCCAGTTCTCAAAATTTTTTAGTACCAGTTCCAGTTCCGGTTTCAAATACCAACTCCAATTTTTTTATACATAATTTTGAGGGATAAAAAATCCAAGATTTTCTGCAAAAAATTGAACTCTAGTGTTTTTTATTTTTTTTTTAAAGTACAGTTCATTTTTCATTTAAGTTCAACAAAAAATATTTCTGGAGGAAAGCTGAGAGAAGATAATATTTATTAGAAATTTTACGACTCCTAACTTCCTAAGCCCACAATTTTTCAACAAAAAATGAGGATATTTTTAATTGGATAAAATTTTCAAATTTATAACACAATTTTTCATTATTCACTTTTTCACGTAAATTTTCAAAGTTGTTTCGAGTCGTTTTAATTTTTCAGTAAAAAAATTTCAATTGAATATTGTGCTTCAGTAAATAATTTCAACATCTAAATTCTCTACTTTTTCGAGTCAAATTTTTAAAATTTTGAATTTTTACTATTTTTCACTGTTTATGAAAATTTGTGAACAAATCCTCGAATTTTTCGAAAAAAAATTGATGTGTAATGTAAAAAAAGAATGAAGAGAAGATGATTTTAATCGGGTAAACTTTTTTTTAAAAAAGAAGAAAAATTGCAATTTTCAAAATAATTTTGAAACTGGTATAAAACTGAAATTCTTTTCAGTTCCAGTTCTAGTTTTCAGTTTCCAGTTCTGATTCCAGTTCTAGTTTTTTTTTTTTTTTTTCAGTTTTCAGTTCCAATTCCGATTCCAGTTTTCCACCACTGTTTGAAAATTTCCAGAGCGGCTTATAAAAATTTCCTCGTGTATTTCAACTTTTGAATTTCGTCTAGCCTTGGATACTTTATTGAGGTGAAACAAAGATGAGAAAATGTAATCAAAATTGAAAAGCAATATAAACAAACCCGCATCATAAAATATGATCATCATTTGAATTCAATAATTTTTTCATCATTCAATTTCACATTTCGCAGAAAATAGAAGTAATAAAAAAACCGCTATAAATATTTGCATATTTTTTTGTCTATCAACACGTAAATTCACGATCAAATGTTTTTTATAAAGGATCCTCGAAATGATCCGAAAATTATAAATTTTCGAATTCAGAATAATTTCTTTAAAATACTCGTAGATCAGAATCGTAAAATCGAAAATACAAATTGGCGAATTTTATATACCCTTGGAAAAAAATTCTCCATCAGGTAATTTTCAACAATATTCGTAGGTCACAAACAAGACTTCTTTCGAGTACTTGATCACTCCTCCAATATTCAATTTCAGTATCGTAGAAATGTTATAGAATGTGTTCAAAAAAAAAAAGTAAATTTCCCCTCCTCGATTTTTAAAAATCTTTCGAATCCTACACCATGTTCAAATCTACCCCTAAACCATCAAAACCTCTCACCAATTCTCAAATTAGCAAGATGCAAGATTGTATGCATTCATTACACAACGCGCGAACATCATCGGTTTTTCAATTAATTGTGTCCAGTGTTCTGAAGCAAGCACAGGGCACAGGTACATGAGGACAACACAAAGGCGTGACCGATTCGAATATCGGTTCCGGTATATTTTTTTGATATTTCACTTCCTATACGCTGGCCGGTATCGGTACGTACTTAAATTAAATATTCCCGAACGGAAACGTAAACCAAATTGCGTCGGTTTAACTTTCATTTATTCCTAAGCCGCTATATAACTTATTACATCGCCAAACGGTAAACAAACAAGCGCTTAATGTGCTTATAATATCGTATTTCATTTCTAAATCACTGAAAACAACGTTGAAGCAGTTTGCCAGTTGTGAAAGTTGCCTGAAACCAGAAATTAAGGCCTGTCCGTTATCGTTTTTGGCTAATAGCGGTTTTGTTCCCCTTCGACTCCAGATACGTTCAAGTCTCCATGTGTACCACCAGCCACCAATGGTATATTTATTTATAAAATCGTACCTTTAATCTAACCGATAATTAATTCGATTTGAATAATCTTGTTAATTGTACTTCGATCGTGTTTCGTAATAATCAGAACATGATTCTTTTTTCGCCGTCGTGTAAATCACGTTCATTCACGTAACATGTAATGACTATAGAGACAGAGTATATAAACTGTATGTGAGAAAGAGAGAACTCACACACGTATTGCCTACGCTTCTGGTTAAATTTTTTCTGAATTAAATTTCAACCGTGTTAACATTTTACGTGTACGTTCATTTGATCAATTCCACACCGAGCCAGCAAATTTTAATTGAAAAAAATAAAACTCACGTTTACGTAATTTTTTTGTTTCACGTTCTCCGAATGTAGAAATACAACTTTGTTCAGTGTACCATGACACATCAGACATCACACATCGAACATCCAGCTATTAGCTTGTACATACAAGAGGGTTGAAAAGGAAGAAAAAGTAAAATCAACGAGGAACCGGTGACAATAGCAATAGCCGGCCATCCGCGACATCACCTTCGAGTTGACGCCACGATACCACACAGTCGAAGTCGCTTCTTTCAACGAGAGCGAAATAAAAACTCATTAATTTTCAACACAATGAGAATTCGCGAGAAACTCGCGTGGGGCTGAACAGATCTCAGACTTCACCTATTTCCTGGAAAAGAAGGGAAGAAGAGTCTCAAAATACATCAATCAAGTTTTTCGACTGTCGAAATTAACATCTGCTGGTTCCTAAGTGATTTGAATCCTAAGAGGTGGATGTCTGGGGAAAATGATAGTCTGAAGACGGGTTTGAAATAAAAATGCATTCATCGATGAGTAAAATTCAACTCCAACGAAGTTGGCTACTTTTTCTCAAACCTTGGCCTACTCTTCTTATCTGAATCAGGAAATAATTTGATCAGAGAGCTCAATACTGACTGGAAAATTTAATTAATCGATTGATGAGACCAAACTAATATTTTCATCATCTGTTGTCGAAAAACTATCACTCGCCCTAACCTAACCTAACGAATTCAAAATTAAGTATGTCAATATCAATAAATTCTGATTACTGAATACCGAATGAAAAATTTATTTATTGATTAACAAGGTCGAAATTCAATCTCCTTCCTTCAATTTTTGTTAACCTTGTCCTAACCTAACCTCAAGAACTCGCAAAGAACTGTGTTGCAAAATTAAATCTTTTGTGTTTTAAATCAAATTCCAAAATTCCAATTTCAGCTGTTTAAATTTACCTCACCAGTAAATTGGCAGCTTTCCCAAAATTATACCACCGATTGATTTAAAATTCATTAAAAATTACCAACGGAATAAATATTTCCTTCTGAGCACCAAGCCAAGCTCAAAGTTCAACTTTTGAACCCAACCTAATCTAACTATTCTTGTTATTTCAAAAATACTTAAGCTCGATTTGAAGCTAAATATTGATCAAAAATTTTATTTATTGAGAATTTGAGCAGTTTGACTTCAAATTTTCAGTAATTATGGTCAAAATTGTAAACCTAAAAAAGAAAAATCCTGAAGAAACTGAATATGTGAAACTGGGTATATGCAGAAACCACCCTCAGGTCAAAAATTAGTTTTTGAACTTAGGTTTCTCCTTGGTTTTACTCCTTCTGAAAAGCCCAAAATCAGTGCCAATTCAAAAACCAATTTTTGATTTTTTATATCCAGGCTCAGTGGCTCATATTGGTGAAAATCGATAAATTAATGCTGAAATGGACCAAATTGATCAAATTTGGGTAAATAAATTGGTAAAAGCGGAACTATTATGAAAAATTTTAAAATTTTTAAAAATTCAAAAAATAAAAATCACTTGAAAATTCATTATGAACATGTTTCAAATTCCTCGAATATTTTTGAAAAAAAAATGAACCTGGTAAATTCACAAATTCTAGGAAAATCGAGCAAAAATAACTGAACAAATTAATAAAAATTCCATAGAAACCATTCGAAATTTCAATTTTTGCAAGCGAAAAAAATTTTAAATTTTGCGAAACGCCAAAAATGGCTGGAATTTTTTTTTCAATATTTGAATTTGTTTTTTCATTTTGACAACGTGTAACTAAGTTTTTAAGCAAATTCGAGATTTTTAATGAAATTTTGAATACCTTTTCAAGGAATTCCAACAGCCCTCCCCTCCCCTCCCTTCCCTTCCCAAAAAATGACAATACCTCAAGCAAGCCGGAAGCTTTTCTAAGCTTTTATGCAATTTTGAAACAATTTTTTGTAATCTTCGCACAAATTGCTTGAATAAAATTGAAACATTAGTAGAGATGGCAACGCTGTTACACAGTAACTTGAAAAATAAAGTTGATCCATTCGAACCTAACCTAACCTTCCAAATTAGCAAATAATATTGTTTCATACTGAAAAACTAAAGAATGAAAATTAAATTTCTCGAATAAGTTGATCAACTCTCATTTTATTAGCTTCGAATTTTGCCAATTTTACAAAAAAAAAATTCCATCCCTCCAAACCAAAACTACCAGATTTTAAAATCTGAAGATTACCACTTTTCAAGCTTCAAATTTCATAAATTTTACAAAGTTTTTCCCTGACCCACTAAATAAATAATATGTTTTTATCTCTTCTTCCTCTTTCTCATTCCTACCTCATCAAGAGGAGTAGCCTGGAGGTAGATTTCAGGCTGATTTTACTAAACTTCAATTCTTTTCCTCTCTAGCTCTACCCCTCAACCCTCATAACGAAACATTTTTTGTCAAATTTGTGTTACCATTACCCCACTTTTATGCTCTTCTGCAGGACGTAGGCAGATGAATATAAAATCTGACTTCAAATTCACATTCAATACCTTGAAAGTTGGAAAACAAAATAAACTTCGATATTCTCTTTCAAGTTGTACCTCAAAAATAAAAATCCTCGCGATTTTTCTTGCCTCAAATTTACCGATTAAAAAACCACTCCCTCCTTTTTACCCTTCAATTAAAAAATTCAATGAAAAGCAAAAGGTTGAAAATTCTTGTTACTTTCTAGTTTTCTTTCTACAAGCAAAAATTCTCGGTAATTTCAGTTTCCTAGTTTTTCTTGCTAATAAACACCCAGTCTTTCGCAAAAACATCCGTTCAAATCGATCATACCGCTTCCAATTATCTCGTCAGACCACTCAACAACATAAGTGAAATAAATTACTCGAAAATTATCGATATCGGCGACTTGAGCTACTTTTAAAAAGAAAAAAAAAAGTATCGCTCCATCTCGTAAAACAATGTATTCCCATTCTCATACACGAGGGGAAATATAAAAACAAAGAAGTTATAGCTTGAATTCAAGTGACTCACTCGACATACCATTAACATCGTACAACCTCGACTATCACACTTTTATCGTACAATATAAAGTCAAGTTCATCAATATTAAATGCAATTAGGCCATATTGAGAGAAATTATAAAACAACTGGAGCATAGTACAAATAAAACGATTAGTTGGTACAATGTGAGAGAAAAAATATGCAAATTTCACCATTAAAGCTTTACGTACAAAAACCAAGATCAATTTTCTTTCACTTTTTTTTTTTCTGAAAAATAAAATTCTACGAGCCAGACGGCGAGTTTAAAAAAAATGTATTCGACAAATAATCAACGTGTATCCGTAAAAATCACCCAATTACACTTGCACAATGCATAGTGCACTTTCGAGATGGACACATGAGCGACTTTCACAGAACTATGCCTTTCTCTGTAATTACACTCTTGAAGTCTGCATTAATATTATGCGCATAAATAAAGATAATCGTAACGTCGCGCAAAATTCATCATTATCAACCACCAACACCATGGTGAACAATAAGAAACCATAGACGACGTTACATCCGTCTCGTAATAGTAATAATGATAGTAATAATCATAATACGACCAAAGCAACGCTAAAAAGAAAATAAGCTACATTTTAAACCGGGTAATAAAATAACCGACATATGCTTGGAAAAAAAAACACAACATAAGCAATTGCAAAAAACCTATGGAAGAAAAATATTAAGAATATGCCATGAAAAAAAAAAATTGATACGACACAACGGTACTAAATCAACAAAGCGTTTTTTTCTTTAAAACATCGTAATCGCATAGAAATTACATTGGTCGATGGATACTTAGCAGGTTCTCTTTCGCAACAGGTCGATATAATCTAGTCATGGTATATGCAGCTTGATTAAAAAGAATATGACAAATGTGTACGAGTGAACTCAGACAATGGAAACCAACACGTTGGAATTATTTCACAATAACGGTACACAAGAACGGATACAATTATATCATCGCGAATATATTCCATATAAATCATTTTCCGATGCATACTTCCTATAGGTAAATTTCACTCGACATGGACCGGAAAATTTTCACCTCGTAATTTAACTAACAAGACAGGTAATTCAACCACAGGTAAAAATTTTTCAACTGAATGCATCAAAAGTATATCTAAAATCAACTGTCTATCCAAATTTTTTCAGGTGATGAAGTTCGAGTTTCAAATTTTGATGAATTTTTCAAAAATTCAAAATTTCTTCGTGTTTAGGACTCATGACCCTGCAAATTACCAAAATTTGATTTAATTTGGACAAAAAACTGAAATAAGTAAAAATATTATGCCCAAATTTTGACCACCCCCAATTGATTAAAAAAGGTTTCGAGGCGTTCGGAAATTGATAGCAATTTTTTTCATCTTCTAGCTTCGAAAAAACTGTCATAAAAGGAGTCTAAGCAATAAAGTTGATCTGTTTGGTCGATTAAAACAGAATTTTTCAAAATTCGCTACTGCTATCGCTAAATCAATATTTTTTTTCTCCAGCATAAATTTTTTAAACAGGAAATTGAAAAAGAAATTACAGATTGGTTCAGAATAGCTGGGCCATAAACTAATTTTCAGTTGATCATTTCGGAGCGTATGGTAGAGTAGAGGTATATTTTTCAATTTTCATCGTAATTTTGGCTAGAAAAAATTTTGATTTGACTCGACAGGCACTATTTTGGAAAACTGTCTTTCAATTGACCAATATTAGGTCACTACGCTGAAATGCTGAAGTTCATTTGGGTCATTTCGATGGGCTTTTTTTTCACAGTTGGAGAATGCTAAAATTTTCGAAAAACTCCAGAACTTCTCGAAAATCCGTACTATCACATTTCTACATCAATTTTTTCACTTTAGAATGGCCTCGGGAAAGATCTAAGTTTGTAAAAATTCATCAAAATTCGAAAAACGAACCTTACATCAGAAATTTTGGAGAAAAGTTTTATTTTTGAGCATAACTTCTGTTTTCTTATGTTTCAGGCTTAGAACTTTCTGCTAATTCAGATAACTTTCTTAAAAGGTACATTGCCATGCAGTACTCGTCTAGAAAAAAAATTCCCAAAAAATTACAAAATTTAATCAAACCTGATTTCTTTCAAAATCAAGATCAAGAGCATCATATGTACAACGTGAAAACTAAAATTCAGGAATTGAATTCCTCGACTTCTCAAAAATTTTAATTTTTTTAACCTTCGTTTCCATGTCTCCCTCTCCAACTCGGGATATTGGAAATATTCCTCAACAAAACAAAATATGAAAATCAAAAAAATCATAATTTTCCAGAATAAAGAAAAACATTTCTCAACCTTTTATCACCATATTGGTTGAACTCACTGAACTATATTTCATGATATGTGACCCTGCCGTAAAGAAGGGACCTAGTGTAAAAAAAATCGATGTCTCATTTTTCACGTTTTTGGTCCATATGGACACCAAATCTGAACCAAACACATAAAAATGAAGACATTGATTTTTTTTCACACATGGTCTCTTCTTACGGCAGGGTCACATAAAGAAAAAAATGGTCGTCCAAATTGATTTTTATGGGCTATAAATCCAGATTGACGAATTTTTTTTGAACTATATTGAAGTTCCCAAAAAGAGGTGTGGAAGGATTTTCCCAAATTGAAGAATATTTTAGACGAGTGCATAAAAATTAAGAGCTGTGGAACATTTTTCAAACCTTTAAAATAGTAAGGATACCAAAATTCTGAATAAAGGAAAGAGAAAAAACGAAAAATTTCAATCTTTGAAAAAAAGAGAAAAAAGCTAAAACAATTTTTTATTTTTTGGTAAAAAAGTAGACCAAAAAAAGGACTCGGAACTTACACCACTTTCTGAGACTTTGTTTCAATTTTCTTTAGTTTCAAATTTAAAAACTGATGCATGATTTTTTACTTTTCTATTTCAAATTTTTCGATTCTATAGACAAGCACTCAAATTTTTCGAAACTTATAAGCAACTTTTTGTCCTCCTTTTAACCCTTCGTGGACATGGTTTGCTCAAACAACCGATGTCAAAAACGACACCTCCAATGTTATTTTACCATGCCAAGTAAAAAACAACATGTGTCAAAAACGACACCCCTATGTTCTTTTATGATATACCAAACAACATGTGTCAAAAACGACATCTCCATATTTGCATTGGGTGTCGTTTTTGACACATGTTGTTTTTGTTTTTACACGAGGTGTCAAAAATGACACATGTTGTTTCAGGAGGGTTAAAATCATGACTTTTCTTGACTCCATGAACCTGGTAGAAAACTTTATCACAACATCCCTTTTCACCTTCCTCTCTTTCAATAATTCTTCAAAAAATAATCATACATTTCTAAAAAAAAATTATTACAAAATTTCGTATGTAAAATTTGAAAGAGAATTTACAGTTAGAAAAGTAAAAAAAAAAAAGTTTCACCAAATATAATATTTCAACAGAGCAAAGCGAGGAAAAAAGGTTTCCAGTTTTATAATTTAATGAGCAAAAAAAAATGTATTTCAATATTCAAAACTGATTCGAGTGACTTTTTGTTTAGAAAAGTTGATCAAGTGGCAATAAAATCATTTCCAAACAAAAACTGATAGAATCCCTCAAATCAGTAGAAAAAAAAAGACAAGCTTCTAAATGAGAAAACTCACTCAAAGGCAAAGCAAACTACTACAAAAAATGAAAAACTTAGCGCCTGAAAATAAGGTCACTGTGTTTCTTCGACGAACTTACTCATTCCGAAGGCTGCACCAACCATCTAGTTCGTCGTTCAGAGCTTGAATTTTACACGAAAGAAGGGAATCAATTAAACTCCTGTTTACATCCTAAATTCAACCGTCACCGTCGATAAACCACGATTTAAAAACAATTTAAACATTTCCGGTGGATTTCAATTTCACCGCAGAAAAATAAATCCGAAACCATATCGAACCAGGTTCTAATTATCGATTGTTATCACAGCATCAAAACAGTATTGGAATCACACCCAACAACTGATTCGAAACGGTGCTAAGATTAACACGAACTACCAAACGGGTAAACTTTCGATCGGATCGGTCCATAAGAGACTGGTAATTCGTGATAATAACTAAATTGAAATAAAACGAAAATCGATCTGGAAATTATGTTATTAAAATGAAATCAATTCATTCGACCATGTCTACCGAATCAATTCCTAACTCCTAAGGAGATGCATTTCCTCACCATGCACCTTTTCATTGCCACCCCGAAGTAACAATTACCAAGATGAAACGATACTCGAACAAAAAACAAAAAAACTCTAATAACAAAGAACCACGAAACGCTGTGCGTGCATCTTACTTTCCAATAAACCGCCTCAGCGGGTAACTTCGTATCTATCGTATTCCCCAAAACAAGAAAATTTATTATACGAAATAATACCATAGGACGATTCCAACTAACAACTTGAAACCTTCCAACAACAGGTGAATAAATTAGCAAGTGTTTCATATTTTTCGAGCGAAAAATTCGGATGTTTGTCGAGTTATTAACTAATGGTTTGAAGAATCATCCAACCATGTAGGTTTATTTAGCAGCTTAATGGAAGGGGATGGGCAAATTGAAGTCGTTTGTTAAAATCTATCGTTCTAAAATACCCATTCACAATTTGGAACTTTCGTTTTCATTCAAACATTTCGACATCAATATGCAAGCGAGATTAGAAATTTACCAAAAAAAAGAGAATAAATTCTGACTTGAAATCGAATGTCTAGTTGAAAGTAGGTCTCGAGTTAAAATCACGTCTTCGGTATTAGTTTTTGTTATAAAATGAAAAAAACGTCGGTATCAAATGGGACAAAAATTGACGTATTTCAATCAACGTGTCATCATTAAACCTACGTGTATGTCTAATGTCAATGCTTCGCAGCAATTGCGCTTCTGTCGTTAAAAAAAAATGGAATACGAAGAAATAAAGAGAAAATGGCCAACAAATAAACGCACGAACGTAAATCCACTCTGTCAGCGCATGCAACTAGGTAAAGGTAAGTAAGATTTGGAAAAAAAAAGAAGAAATTAACAAGGCATAACTCATGTTACCAACAGTTCTCTTCTCAGTGTGATGAAATCAGACTCAATTATACCCCTGCAGTGTTCTGTGCTCGCCAAGGTATCATGTAAATTTTGAAAATACTATTTACGTAATGCCGGTTACGTTTGCTCATATTCACCCATTCAAGATTGTTTATAACTGATTCGAATCAATGATAAATTCAATATTGTTACATAAAATCATTATACGAACACAAATCAGCTAATGCAATAATACATGCGACTTGCAAATCAATAAAGTAATCTGCTAACAAACGACATGATTTCCTTAATGAATGATTGCCACCTAGATTCAAAACATAATTCAATCGTAGAAGTTTAAATCATTAGTGTAGATTTGCACAGAACACTCCTCCAATGGAACAGAAAACATCAGAATGAGGTGTGCACAGATTAAACTTCATGAGATGAAAAAATACATGAAACTATACAATACAAAGATGTGGATGAAAATTGAAAACCCACATCAAGATTTCTCAATGGGCTGGTGGTTTTGGAAAATTTGTGGCCTGAACAGCAGGAAAAACTTGAAATTTTTCCAGAATATTACCAGGATGTGAGAGATGTGAGGTGTTTTGTAAGTTATGGTTAGTTTGATCTCCCTCACTGGGCCTCACTCAACAAAAATTGGTGAATTTTCTGGATGCTCCTGATGGGCTTGAAAGCTTTTCTAATGAATTTGTGAGTAGAAAATGAGATGTGGAAATATCTACTCTCTATCCCTTCCAGTTTGATACTTTGATTCTTGGCCACATCAAATTTTCATACCACATATTTCGCACAGCCATGGGGTGAATTCTGACATTTAGAAAATTGACAACATTTTGAAAGACGAAAAAAACTTCAATCAAAAGTTGTAACAACCTTTTCTACACGAGATCCAATAATTTCAGTATTGATAGAAATTTTGAAGTTGAAGTGACACGGTTTTGTCAAGCCAACAATGATGATTCCAATTAGTAATCAGTATTTACCTTCATCACCTATAAGAAGAATGTGTAAATTTTTCTAGGTGCAACGGTTTTTCAGTGATGCCAGCCATTTGCAGGGTATGGCCCCTAACACACCATGCTGCATGAAGATTGCCACTTCTGCTAGGGGCAACGCTTAAATGTGAAAACTGAAAATTAGCCACATCGAAACACGTGTAAGTAATGCGATTTGATCAAGCAACGATCAAGGAAGAGAATAATCTGCATTTGAGAAGATTTGGGTTCATCTAATCAGAAATTCATTTTTTGATCTCCAGTATAAAAAATTCGATAAGTACCTGGGTTTTTCTCAATGATTCAAACATCTGATCGGTCGAGCACACAATAACGCTCTGATCATTGATTTAATTGATTCAAATAACTAGCAACCAAATTTGTAACCAAGATCAAATATAATAAATAAACCTCGTTAAATTACAGGAAAATCAAATCAAATTCTGTTAATTTTCCAATATATCTAAGCAGTTCTTTTTAGATAAGATCAAAGACGAGTCTAATTCTATGTACTGATTTTTTCCTGATATCTGAAAACTTGGCAGCACCTGAGCAGATGTAATCAGATTCCAAGCCGGTGAGAAAAATTATCAAATTTCAGTATATCTGGAACATACTACCATTATTTTATCTGAAAACAACTGATTGAGAATCAGATGCAGTCAATTTCATTCATCTATCTAGTTTTCACATAATATGATTACATAAATCTAGATTTGCTGAATTTCTTATTTAGAATTCATCGATGATAATGGAAAATAACTAAAAACCATTATCACATTTCAACAGTCAACCAATTTGAACTCAGCAACGACCCAGCCACGTGTTTTTTACTATAAGCATACCGCATTATCAAAGATTTGAATAAAGCATGACTATTCAACTGAAGAACAGGTCCAACAGCATCTAATTATCTAATTCCAAGATTAAAAAATAATAGGAAATATACCGACAAAAACGCTTACCTTTATCGAAATAATACGAGAAAAATATCGAATAAAATACGTGTCGTGGTTACGTGACAGATATCAAAATTGCCATTTACGAACTACGAAACCAGTCCAATCTTTAATGATGGAGAAAAAAATTAAACGGAACTTCGATAACATCCAAAGTACACAGATTTTTTGGAAAATAAACTTCGTAATGATCGATCGAATTGATAAATGTAAGATCTCGTTAACGCACTGATCACAAAAATACGAGGAACGGGATCGCGAACTATCAACCGCTAACGTACTAACCGTACTAACATATGAACGAGAACAACAAGATAGAAGATACAACAGGTAGAATGGAGGAGCAACGAACACACAACACACAACGACGCGAATACACTCAAGGTTGAGTCTCACATTTACGCTGGAATTGCTGGAAAGTCATGCATCAACCCTCCCCACCACTGAAACGCATATAAACGGGTATTCACAATGAAGCGTTATCAACGAAAGAAATGAACTAAGGCTGCAACAGCAACTAAACAGCTGAACTCCGAGTACTACTTGCGAGTTCCATTAGCTACCGAGACTAGGTATAATGTAATACATATTAATAATTAATATCGAATAGATAAACAATAAATAGTCCTTGTGTTTCACCAGCTATGAGGGCGCGAGGTTTATATAAATATGATGTACGCAGCTGAGTTTCCAGAAATTGAATATTCGAGTGTTACGACAGAAACCAGATGCCCTTTTTAGCACAAAATTTGAACGATTAGGGCCTTTATAAAATTATGAAAAATTGATATCTGAATAAAAAATAATTTAAACAAACATGAATAAGTCAATGGATGGAGTTTTGATCTTGAACTTGAATAATTGTTTTGAAAATATTTGTAATTTTTAATAAATATGAGTTTATTTTACCTCAAAGCTCTGGAATCGTGATGAATGGTGTCAGTGGTATTTATTTAATTAATCATAACTATTATTGTTTTCGTCAAATGTAGATTTTCAATTTTAAAAACGTAAAATATCAATCTTATTTCGTGACTGAACTGTAAGCATTACCTACTGTTAGGTATGCACTTACTTATGCTTATATTTTACAGATTCGAATTTCTTTTTTTCAACAGGTCGAGAAAACTATTTACTCATACTCACATGAATTAATTTTTCATTTAATTTGAAAAAATTACCTGTCAGGATAATTCACCAGTAGAATGAGAAAGAATATTTTGATCAGGAATTCGTTTTTGATTCAGAATTACAAGTTGGTACAACTTTGATTTCGTTTTCCATCAGTCAATATCGATCTAAAAAGAAAAAAAATACCTGATCACACTCACATTAAAAAAAAATCTCAGACGCAGACGCTTTGTAATATGAAAAAACATCCCAACGATATGTACAACCTATTGGTTTTTAAATTTTACTACATGGCCTCGAAAGTCAAGTGGAAAGTGAGTCAAAAATTTCTTAGCTAGGTCATTGAAAAAATTAAAATTTGTATAGGTAACATTTTTTTAAGGGTATGTTTTACCTTTCTCATCAGTGAAAAATTTAAAATCAAGATATGCATCATGAGCATTATTGAATAAAATATTCTACAAATTTAACGCAAAATTTTCAAAATTTGAGAACTATAATTTTGAGAACGCCTGCTGATATTCAGAAATTTTATTTATCCTGGATTCACCTACTTTTAAGTTATCAACAACATACAGCTAAATTCCGTGAGTTTTATGCTTCATAACATTTTCAATTTTCAACAGTGGTCGACTCAAAAGTTTAAAATTTAAAATATCATTTTTTAAAAACTTTTTTCTATTTTCTTTCTTCAATGTTAATGATCCATCCAATTTTTTTCAGAATAAACGGTGAATTTTTATGATGTTTACTCCCAACTCATAAAAATGAATTAATTTTCACTATCACTAGTTTCCCTACAAAAACCTGAAGTTTAAATATCTTGTGGCAATATAACTATGTAGCTAGTACTTTTCTCTCACCATATTATCTATAAAATGAATATTATTTTCCACAATATTTTTAAAAATCTTTTACCTGTCAGGATGATTCATTAGTTGGACAAAGAGAAAATATTTTAACGAGGCATTTGTCCATAAAACTTGAATTCCACGTCATCACAACTTTAATTTCGTTTTCCAGCAAATGATATTCATCTAGAAAAAAAATATCATAGCTACATGAAGAAATTGTACTCTAAATAATCATCTCGCAACATGAATAAAAAATTTTTTTACGTAGAACTGAGAAAAATTCCTCCAAAGTGGTGATATCTCTTACGGTACACGCGATGAGGATTTTCACGTTTATGTTTCTGTTCAAAAATTCTTTTATTGTTTGACAAAATGGATGAAATAATGTTGGATCGTACACCACATCTGTAAACATACATAAAAATATATTCGTAATAAGATTTCTTTCTAAATAAAAAGTAGAAATTATTTTACCAGCAGCTAAAATCACATCAGGATTGATAGATGCGGTCATATCAGAATCGACTTTTTCCCATGGTAAATTTACAATTGATATTTTGGTTTTTACGTCGGCGCTTTCAAAGTAGGAATTTTGTTCCTCTGTGTGGCAATGCGTAATAGAAAGGTTCAATTTTACATTATTTGCTAAATAATTTAAAACTTTGTCGTGGATATCTGTAAACCAATACTGAGATGGTTCACAACGAATTACGATCGCTAACCCAGTTAAACCAACGCCGCAGCCTAATTCTAAAACTTTCTGTTTTTCAAATAAATTAACATTTTCCACGCAGTAATCGGCTAATACTTTGCCAGCCTGAAACAAGACAAAATCGGTAATAACAAAATTTTATTCATCTATTACAACTGAACTGGTAATAAATTGAATATTATACCTGCCAAACACTTAATCCTGTTGTGCCATCAGATATCGTACTAGTATTTTGTTGTATCGAAATGAACCGATCAGCAGATAGCATATAATGAATATGATGAGTTTCATCTTCCGGTTCTTTGATCAATTTCAAATAATAAAGATAAACTTTTTCATCGACGTCTTCATTTCTTGCTTCCAGCTATAAAAGCAAAAGGATGAAGGTTGTTGCCGATATGAATTCAGAGCTATTTTAAATAATGCAAAAATACATACTTCGCTGATTAGATTTTTCAAAAATGATACTTGATATGATTTCTTCAGCGGATATTTAATATTGATTTCGTGGGAAAATGTGCATGGGAAAACTATCTCGAAATTCCGAAGCGTGTAGTCTTTCAATTCCTGCAAAAGGAAATGAACATGAAAAAAAATACATTCTTCGATTTGGCTGACTGATAATTTGATATGTAAATGATTTAATAAAAACTGTATAAATACCTCGTGAAAGCATTTGAAAGGAACTTGAAGGAAAAAGTTTCTCATTACTTCTAGCAAGAATTCGTCACGTTTAAAATGCATAATATCCATTCTTCAAGAATGAACGGTTACAGCGGTTCAATTAAGCAAAGAACACTGCTACGAGATCAAAAATCACGTACAATCACAATCACTCGAGTCGATAAAACTCTGAGAGGAAATTATTTTAGAAAAATGTTCACGTTTTCGACATTTCGACTACTTTTTTCTAAAAAATGTGAAGTGATAAGGAACGACGAGTTCGCCGCTTACAATATTATGGAATGTACTAATGATGTGCCACTTGGACGAAATCGACCAATCAAAAACGCCGTTCGCGGAGATTCGATGACCTCTGACAGCGTTGACTCGAATGCTCGAGTGTCGCATCATTAGTGTATTTTACAAAATTGTTTTCGGCATGTCACAACAAAAAAATTCCACAACACAATCTTATCACAAATCAGGAAATCACTTTTCAAAAAACACAGCAACAGCAAGCGATCAGTAAGATGAGGAAATTCAGTGATGAATTCCAGAGTAAGTATTTTACGATTATAAGACAGACAGACTTTGTTACATTTCAAATAATGTGTGTATTCTTTATTTCAAAAAATAAGTTCTTATATCAGACACTGCAATGTATAGGTCTAGGTACATTTGTACTTAGGAGTCTTGTTGCTGTTCGTTATCATTGATAGCAAATAACTATTATTTTCTTTTCGTGCTTTTCTTTTTTCAATTGAAGAGTTTACATTTCACCATACAATTTTAAATCGCATTAGCACCGTAATTAGAATTTTCCTCTACAAAAATTTACCCAAACTGAAACAAAGACATATTTTCTTTCGTATGTAACATTTTTCTTTTTTTTGCCATTTTTTTTACATCAAATTTTTCTATTATTTCAGGGTAGAGAAAACGATGACGATCTAGCCGAGATCGTAGATAACGAAGTAATCGAAAATCCAATACAAGAGATTGATATTCATGGAGTTATTTTTAATTATGAACCGAAGAAACAATTGATCGAACCTGCTGCCCTATTGCTTTTTGCAGGATACACTCTTTTCGGTGGGTATTTTAAATCTTATTCAAAAATAATCCTTCAGTGAATTGCTTCAATAAATGTTTTTTTTCCCTTTTGATCAGAGGCTGTACTCTCCAACACAATAGAACTGCAGTACTGTCGTACTGTGTTCAACTTGACAGAGCAGCAATGTTTCAGCAATCAAGTGGATCATCGATTGAAAGAAGAGTACGAAAAATTTGCATCTTCGTTTCAGTTATATAAATCACTTATCGAAGTCACCATTCCAACGTTTATTTCCTTCTTTATTGGACCTTGGAGTGATATATATGGTCGTAAACCACTGATACTGAGCTCACTCATTGGTACGTCTACTTATTTGAACTGATGACATTTAGGTACTTTTTTGATTTCGTGAATTCGTATTTTTTTTTCAGGATTTTCAGCTACTTACGGCCTCTGGACGTTCGCCTCGAGTATCCCTTCATTGCCTCCACTTTATTTCTTATTATTCAGTTTCCCTCTGGCATTTAGTGGAGGCATTACTATTTTCATATTGGGAGTATTTTGTTACGTATGTGATGTTACTACTTTGGAGAATCGAGGAGCGAGGTAGCGAATTGGTACATCAATACTTTCAGATAGTGATTGTAATTGTAATTAAATTTTGTTCAATAGACTGGGGCGGTTGAAAATGAGTTTATACGTCGGAGATCTGGTTGGAACACAATTAGGCCCTAAATTATTACTATTCGGACGTACGGCGGTATATGGTGTGCCTTCGACGTTCATATGTATCTCGTTAATTTATATTTATTTCTTTCTGGATGAATCGATCATACCATCTCAGGTATGAATTGAGATATAATCAATTTTTAAATTTACGTTCTATTCTAATGCGAAAAATATACTTATTTAATAATCATTTCCAGGTTGAGCTTAATTCTCCCAAGAGGAATCCGTTCCATCTTAAACATGTTAAAGAATTATACCACTGCTGTTACACAAATCAAACTCCTAAAGTTCGTTTTACCATTTTCTTACTTACGATGATTCTGTCATTATCATCAATCCACGTATTTGGTGAGTATATTTCTAGTTCCCGATACATTTCGATTCTAACTCTTCAAACTCGTATTGATGAATAATATCAACTTTCAGGTGAAAACGGAATAATGTATTTATTCCTACAAAGAGTTCTGAATTGGGATCTGGCCACATACGCTACGTTGGCAAGTTTCGTTGTCATTGTGAATGGTGATAAATTCGAATAAATACACACGATGCGATGTTGAATGTATTAATCGTCAATGTTTTTTCCCTAGCTATTGGAGCTTATGGCGGAACCTGGTTTTTGTGTAATTTTCTACGACTCAATGATCTTCTCGTACTCTCCATAGCAACATTTTCCCTATTTTTATCTGCGCTAGTGATGATTTTTGGGTACAGAGTATGGCACATTTACTTCGCCAAATTTCTTTCATGTAGTTTGGGAATAATTGGATCGATTATTAGATTATTTTTGTCGCGAATTTTAGCTAAAGATGAACTCGGTAATCTAATGGTATTTTTATTCTTTTTTTTTGTCAATATGACAAAAATCTCATTCGTTTTGTATTTTTCCAGGAAAAGTATTTTCATTATTATCATTAACGGAATCGTCGACTCCTTTGTTCGCCTCTCTGCTGTATTCGTTTCTCTTCAACATAACCGTGTCTACGATCCCAGGTTCTATATTCTACTTGTCGGCAGTTTTAATATTATTTATGCTGTTGTGTCTAACGTGAGTAGAATTAATTCATTACAGACACATTTTAAAATTATCTTGATCTGATGTTAATTTCAATGCATAATTTTATTTTCAGCATTTTGGTCAAAATGTACGTCCCAGAACCGTCCTCAACATATTCAAGAAGCTCTCAAGTGGTAACCCAAATCACTTCAAATAATAATGGTAACGATTAATTTACCGTCTACCTTTAGCTTATCTGTGATAAATTTTTGCCACCAATTGTGTTTTAGTATGTTTTTTTTTTTTTTTTTTAATTTTAAATCCAATTATACGATCAAATTACATTACTTTTTTCCAAAGGTTGTGTTTTACTTATTGGAACGTTTTTCAATTTTGAAATGGAAAATAAAATTTGAAAAAAAAACTCGTTTTCTTCACCGTGTCGAGGGTAAAAAAAAAAGCAAAAGCTCAGAAAGCTCATCTAAAATGTAAATAAAACGTCCAATAATTAAGAGATAGGTATTTTCTCCTATAAATCCATAAATCAGTTTGATTGCCAATTTTTACGAAATTTAAACATTGATGTTTTTGCAAATTTCATATTATAGGTAATTTCATAAATTTTATTTGTTTATTTCTGAAGTATTGATTTTTATTTGATACGTATCATTTGACTTGAAGGAAAAGACTCATTGAAATTTAAACATTTTTTCCTTGATTTTTTTTTTACCAATATACAATTTTTTCTATATTTTCATTTTTTTTTCATGTACTTCGCTTCGTTTATTTAACGTAAGTAAATTGGTAGTTTTTTACCTCATTCTTTTTGTAATTAAATTTATTCAAAATTCATATTTTTTCGAACTATTGAATAATTTCCATCTTATTTTGTATACCGATAGACATGTTTTTTGCAATGCCGTTACTTACTGGTGGTTTACCCTTCTGGTATTGTTTTTATTGCAGTTTGAACACTTTTTTAATTTTAATGGCTACAATATTTCGTTTTGGAACTCCATTTCGTGAATTTGACTTGTCAGGTTTGAAATCTCCAACATTTTTGGCCATAAGGTCGACCCTTGAGAAATCGTTTTGAAAGAAATGTCGATGTCGATGAGATCTCAGATGAACATTTTTTAAATAACCTAATAATTATTCTTTTTCAAAGTTGCAGCAGAAAAGTGAAAATTTGCGAGAGATATTTTTTATTTAAAGAGGTTCTTTTTTCGAAGTTCAAAAATTTCAAGACATTTGAAAATAGAAATAGAAACAATTTTTGGTATTGAATTATTACGCCATGAAAATTGAGGATTTGTTTCCCAAAATAATTTCGAATCAAAATTATCGAGACTTTTCTAATGAGGAACATACATTCTTACCTAGTGTAATCAAAAAATTGCTACTATTTCTGTGAATGATTTGTTGTTGAAGAAATAAAAATGACTTGGAAAAAATTATGTATTGAATAATGTATTACTTTCCATGATTTTTTTTTGAAAGTCGTTTGTTTAGATATTTTATCGTATTACTCGCCTAAATTTTTTTTGTTTTAAAAAATGTATTCAATCATTCAATTGATGCCAATTTTTTATTTTTTCAGCTTATGAAAAAAAATCTCTAATAAAAAATATATTGAGAACAACTTGACCGAATAAACTGAGAAACAATCTCATTTTTTTTAGACTACTTCGGGCAATTTTTGGAAAAATTTCCCGAGATATTGCATTAAAAATTGTGTTTTTTTTTTCATTTTGATAAAGTACCTACACCTACGCATTGATTACTTACAATAGAAAAAAAATCGAAAATAATTTCATCTGAATTGAAAGAAAAATTATAAGATAGATCTTTGAGTTTAAAAAATTGAAAAGAAAATGGTCGATCACAAAAATGCAATTAAGTAGTAGTAGTACATTAAAATGAAGGGAAGTAAATTTTTTTAGAGAAATCAAAACTAATATTTTTTCTAAATTTTCTCAGTCAGGAGGTTCGGAACGAAGAAAAGATGTCTCTCGAAATTTAAACGAGAAATTGAGATTTCCCTAGACAATCAAATAAAAAATGATTAAATTATCAAACAGACACGAAATTACATAGCAGTATATTATTCTTTGTCAACCTCGTAGGCACTGAAAACCAGCCTTATAATAATAATCAATAAAAAAACCAACGTAAGTTTTTAAAACTTCTCACGTGTATTTGTAAACAGACAAAATGACTAAATCATTGCAAAAAATTTCTATTTTTACTATGAGTATTTTAAAATATTATTTTAAAAATAATCTAATACTTCATAAATATAACAACTAAATGTTACATACAAATTAATTAACGGTTTTTTTTATGTACAAAAGCAAAAAAATTATAAAAATCAACACGCTTACTAATATTAAAATACGGGAAAAAACTTCAATATTACAATCAAAAAACAGCAACACAGAAAGCTGAATATTTGCATTACTAATACATATCTTTATTCGATATAATTGTTATAAAAATAGGTGGTAAATAATGATAAACATAGTAACAATCGTACGAATTTTGTAATCGTAGAAATAAGAACAATAATTTTATCAAGCTTATTAATTTTTATACTTGTCTATGAAGCGTTGCGTTCATAAATCCATTAACATGGATCATTATCATCCGCCGGTGAATTTCATACAATACCGATCATTTTTAGAATTAGAGATTTTTACATTTTCCAAACAAAAAAAAAGTACACTGATACGAACGGTAGGCAAGTCCTATCGATTAAACAAACCGAAAAGCATCAATCAACGTCCTAGGTAACTGTCGAATAACGGAAATTAAACAATTCGCGACGTATTTAAAAAATAGTTGATGAAAAATAAAATTAAAAATTTGAAGACATTAACCTTCTCTCTAGAAACTACGAATACATTTTTCTACCGCTAAGCCGTTTTAATATTATTTCTTTTTTTAAAATCTTACTTAATGTATATTCGATGAGAAAAAATTTTTCATTATAATACCTAATGAGACACCTACAAACATTGATACTATTCAATTAATATATAGGTATACCTAAATTATCTTATAAATCCCATTAAATAAAATAAATAAGTGAGTAAATAAGTGAGTAAGTATAAGGAAGGGGAAAAAAAACAACACAAACGTATTAGAAGAACTTACAAGAATTAAATGCTATCAATTAAATAAATATAGGTAAGTAAAAGTTATAATGGTACCTATAGATAATTACAGAAAATTGCACTACGTCTCATTAAGCTATTAAATAAATAAGTAAATTTCAATAAGACATTAAAATAATAAAAGTGACATTTTCAAAGCAATTCTCTACGATATAAAAATTGATCAAACAAAACATTAAGATACATGGGCTCATATTGTACGTTTAACGTTTTGTATGCCAATTTTTCTACTGGTTAATATCTTCAAATTTTTATTCGACCATGTAACGTACGTACTTACACTAAAACAACGTTAGAGAAATTAATCTTAGATAGATGGAAGTTCTTTTACAAAATTTGATAGGAACCTATCTGCTCGTTTCGACGTCGGAAAAAATTAATCAATTTCTTTTCATTTGGAAAATGTTTTAAAATAAGTAATTAATTATGTGTGGCATATTTATCAAACAATTTTATCAACTTTTTCTTTTTCACGATTGGTAATAAATTGATGAAAAAATTATTCAGTATCTGCTTCAAAATTGTTTGTCTTGAAAAAAAATTCGAGACATAAAACGTGATGTTTTTCAAACAGAATTTAATTTTTGGTAAGTATGTTCAATAATTCACCAAAAAAGACTAATATGATCTTAAAATTTTTTATTTGTACGATTGTGAAGTGAAAATACGATTTTTAAAAAAATTCCCAGATTGGAATTTTAATTCTCAATAAAGGTACATGTAAGTTTGTCTGTTTATCATTGATCCTTCACATTTTCGTACGTACAAAGTAGTAAATTTTCACCACTTTGCCATCCCTTTCTCGATAATAGCGATATTTAATATTTGCGCGAATAGTTTACTTTAAACGATAAATATTTCATAGTTTAACATTTAAGAACAAAAAATAACAAAACCGATAAAAACAATGATCAATCGTTATCTGTGTGAAAGTACGAAATTTCGGGAAGAGTTTTCAACGATTACAGAATACACGATGTAACTCTCAAACGCCAGTTAAATTGAATAACCCGAGACTCCCTTAAATTTCATCATCACTTAGGTATATTCAGTGTACATAGTACATACCTTTTTTTTTTTTTTCAAATTATCGTCCAACGTATAAAATTGAACATGTGTGATTTTTGTAATATCGTATCTCGTAATTTCACACGTATACTTTTATAACCTTACGTATTATTTTTGAGCATTATTTCTATAATTGCTAAAACCCTATTCGAAAAACGGTAATTAAATGCATACAAAAATAAATACAGCGATATATAAGTATTATACATACAATATCAATAAAATCAAAATAAATGGGGAATTTCAAACGCTGATTGAATCTTGTTTTCTAACCTTCCTTAATGAATCACGGTTTATATAAGTTTTATGAACCATTTTCAAATGCTCATTCGTAAAATGAAAAAAAATGAACGCGTAATAGATAAACAAGATAATTTTTCGCTTTGCGTTAAACTTACCAACAATATACAAATTAACATTAAAATTTAAAAATCCACTAAATTTTTATATCACATAAAAATGTTTATAATTTTTTAAAATATTGTTATTATTTTTTTCATAACGCAACTAGGTACTTACAATTTCGTTTTCCCAATAGGTATAGGTATTTGTTACTGCTTCGCGAACAATCACAAGATCAATTCTTAATTATTATGTTACTGAAAATAATAGCTATAGGTAGAATATAGATAACCGATTTTCAATAGGTAGGCATTTTCAATTACGGTTTAAAAAAAATTATAAACAAACAAAACAAACTTTTCTTACATAACATAAGTCTTATTTCAGAGATAACAGCTTTTTGATTTTCAAATTGACTTCATTTAAAAGAAAATAATAAAGAAAAATAAATAAATTGGTTGAAGGGTATATCTATGGCGATTATAGGTAAATAACGTACGTATGTTATTCTACTAAATATAATGATATTTAATAGGAAGTCATGCAAATAAGTACATCTCCAATAACTATTAATTGTTTCCCTTCAACCATAATGAAACTTTAAACTTGAAATTTTCATGTACCTATGTAAGTATATGCTTTCTTTACTACCTGATTTCTGATTTTATCGAATGAAAATAAAATGAAAAATGATCAAAAATAAAAATGAAAAAACGCACGAAAAGTAATAATAATAGTTAGATAATCATTTATAATGATTCAATATTTATAATAACCTTTTAAAAAGAACGGAATTAAAACAAGACAATTTTTGTGAAAATTTTTCAAAATATGAATAAAAAATCACAAGAAAGACTCCATTCCTCAGAGGTAACCTAAAGTTTCATAAAACTTCATATAATTTGAAGCTTTAACTTTGCAATTCTCTCTGAAACACAAAAATTAAAGCAGTACGATTACGTTTTTGAATAGGCATTCGAAAAATTGTACCTACTCTCATCTAAAAATCAGTGAAGATAATCAAAAATCACTGGAAAATGTAATGAATTGCAGCACAGTAATGAATCAAAAAATTTCGCTGATTTTCTTGGTGCTACAATCCTGACTATTTATCAGCAACAATTTCAACTCCCAACAAAAAAAAAAAAAAAAACGAATTTCACCATAAAAGAACCACATTTCCCAAAATTTCAGGTGCCGAAGTAGGTACATTTTTTTAATTAAGGTGAATTTTTGAAATTTGAAATTTCACTGAAATTGAGAGATGACCTATTCATAGAAAAGCAACATAATCCTGAAGCCATTCGTAATGCAGGTTCGGTTTTTTTTTTTTTTTAGTGACACTGCAACTTTAAAATCCTTTCAAAATCACAAAAATGAAGTAGAGCTTTTGGATTCATTGGAATTTTCTGATTTGCTATATCAAGTTATTTTTCGACCCCCTCCCTCCAGAAGGTGAGAAGACCAGAGATAATTTGATTGCACTAGGAGAAAAATTAAAATTAGGTTTGAGGAGTAGGTACCCGAAGTTTTAGAATACATTTTTTGAAATTATTTTGACCCCAGCCTCAAAGTAAAAACCCCCAAAAATGAAAGGGAGAAAGGTTGAGGTAAAAAAAGTTTCAAATTTGGTAAGTACTAAAATACATTTTTTAAAAATCTACCACGTCATTCAAAAATGGGTCCCGGAGGTTCAAAACCATAATAAATTTTGATCTTCATTCAAAAATGTTTTAATTTTTGATTTTACCCCAACCTTTTTGGAACTCTTCTCTTTTTTTTTTTCAGAAAAATCCCCGATAGTAGATTTAAAAGTAAAACACATGGGATTTAATACCACAGACATCTTTTCGAGGGGTAGGGGTAAAAATCAGAAAATTTAAAGTATTTTTTGGGAGTATGTTAATATTGAGTGCGTATAAAGAACGGAGATACCAGAAGTATTTTTTTTTGGGGGGGGGGGGGGGGGTGTAAAGGAAGTTTTCTTTCGTATGTACTTTCACCTCAATTACGAGGGTCATTTAAAAAGTGAGGTGATGGAGCCGATTACAGAAAATCTGAAAGAGTTTGAAACAAAAGATAAACGGCATGGAATTATGTGTATTTTTCTCCACTAATCACTATATTCAACTTGAATGAGAAAAAATTCACCAATTTTTGAGAAAAGTCGTTCTTAAGTATTATTTTTCACAAATATTTCTTTAATTTTTCATGTTTTCAGTCGTCAAAATTTTGTATACTTAAATTCATCTACACTTCCAGTAAAGAACAAAAAAAGGAGAATTTTTTCAAAAATCTGTGGAAATTTGAAAAATTGATGAATTTTTAGTCAACTATGTTGATTAGTTGAAAAAATACTCAGAACTTGAAGTGGTTTACTCGTTTACCCTTTTCCCCTCAATTCTTTTCGACTTTTCTGTTATAGTATCAGTCTTGGTATCATACTATTTGAATGACCTTGGAAGGTTATATTTTAGCAGAGCATAGGAGTCAGCAAAAAAGTTGACTTCTGACTCTAGTTTAATTCTGGAGTCAATTTCAGACCTCGACTTTTGACTCTTGATTCCGGAGTCAATTTTTGACCTTGACTCCCTGACTCGGAGTCAATCTTTGACCTTGACTCCTTGACTCAGAGTCAATCTTTGACCTTGACTCCTTGACTCAGAGTCAATCTTTGACCTTGACTCCCTGACTCGAAGTCAATTTTTGACCTTGACTCCCTGACTCGAAGTCAATTTTTGACCTTGACTCCCTGACTCGGAGTCAATCTTTGACCTTGACTCCCTGACTCGGAGTCAATCTTTGACCTTGACTCCCTGACTCGGAGTCAATCTTTGACCTTGACTCCCTGACTCGGAGTCAATCTTTGACCTTCACCTTTAACTCCCTGACTCTGAGTCAATTTGGAGTCAGTTTGCTTCCGACTTCGGAGTCGACTTTTATGCCCTGTATTTTAGTGATTTTGTTTATGTTCGAGCAGGCAAAGGTAAAGCTTTGAAAAAATATTCATTTTTGAAGAATCTCTGGAAAGGCCCCCCCCATGTATTCACCCTAATACTGTTCTGTTTGCTTCTGTGGATCCTGGAAGATTTCAAAAATGGATTCAGGAAATTTTAAAAGATTTTGGAGCTCAATTTTTCATATTTTTTTCCTGAAAATATCATATTGAAACCTAATTGATTGATTCTCCTAAGATTCTCCTTCAATTTTTTTGGTCATAATTCCAGCTTTTACCTTTGATTGGGCTTTAAAGTTGCAATGTCACTAAATGATCTACTCTGTTCAATGGTAATTTTTAAAATTGGGTTATTTAATAAAATAATTCCTAGTTCATACACACAATAGGTAAATTACGTATACCACATAAGTATTTCATTGTAGTACTTCTTAAAATTTTCAATCAGCATCTAAAAATGTATACCTATGTTAATTTTCCTCTTTCCAAGTTTCAATTTTTAAAAAATAATTTTGATTTTTCTCAAATTCGGATAGATTATTTTTTTATTAAGTAGGTACCTACCTACACGTTTAAAAACTTCCTATCTTTCCGAGCAAAATTGTCAAAAAATCAATAATTTTTTGAATTAGAGCCTCGAGTCGATTTCCTACGAAAAATTAGGAGACATTTAAAAAAAATTCTACAGCATGAAAAAAAAAACGAGAAAATTTTCGTCAAACTTACTCGTCTTCCCATGGGCATACTTCGTTCGGAGTGCCAGCTGTATCGGTTTTTTCGGTATCAGTCTTTAAATCTCTGCTAGTGGAAGCAGTGGCCGTACAAGCTGATTTCTCCACCTTGACTTCCATCGATTCTGCTTTCTTCAAACTGACGGCGGATTTGCTCGTGCTGGGTTTCCTCGTCTCTTTGATTTTAATTGTTGGCTCGACTCCGGGCTCAGAAGGACTTGGCTTTTCTTCGCTTTGTTCAGACACCGAGCTGACGCTAATCAACGGAGTTGTATTGCTAGTAGACTGTTTCCTGGTGATTAACGCGGTGATGGATTTTCTGCGCGAAGTGGTCGCCGGTGGGGTGCTTTCTTCCGTCGGAGCCGATTCTTTATCACTGGTGCCCGGTGGATTCGAATCAAACGATCGGAATGGCGTTGTGGTTAGATCTTCGGTAGATGATACCGACGGTCTGGTACTATCAGCTTGTTTAGAATTAGCTGCAGACGACGAACGTCTGCCAAAACGACTAATGGTTTCATGTAGGCCGCAGGATTTCTTTAAACGTTCAGTCACTTCGGCAACAACCGACATGCTCACGTCTGAGGATGAACTCGAATCGAATAACGTTGAGTTTTTACGCGATGCCGATATCGGAGCGTGATCGCCGGTGAGGGGATCTTCGGCGATCGAAGGCGAAGGCTGCAAACGATGTCGTTCCGGAGGTTCGGGAAAATCCCACGGACACACTTCGTCTCCAGTTTTCTCCAATACGTCGTTCAGTTCTCTGGAAAATAATTTCATCGTATTTTAATCAAAGCCTAATCAAAAATTTCGGAAAAACCATAATATCGGAAGAGTATAAATCACCTGTTCGTTAAATCAGTGATATTTGACTGACTATGAGAGTGTATCACTTTATTAGGAACAGATAATTCGTGAGTCGAACCAGAAAGACTTCGGTCGCTTCCTCGACGCTTTGATATATTCATAGAAGTACCGCTAGAAGAAGGATGATTTTGTTGTGTTTGTAGGCCGCAAGAAGACGATGGCTTATTTGTAGTAGGATTTTTAGTCTTAGTTTGAACTCCAGCAAAACCGAAGAAACTGCACACAATTGGAAAAAAATTAAACTCGACGAGTAAAACATTAATTTCGAATATATCCGAAACTTCGAGCAACGCTTACTCAAATTTTTTCTTTCCCGTTGGCTGCAGTGCATTGGCGAGTAAATTTTTATAGTGTTCAGAGCGAATAAATCGAGGATAACAGTCTTTTTTCAAAAGTAGAGTATAAACATGCTCAGCAGCTGAGTCAAAAGTAAACCTGCTAGGACTTTTCATTTCCAATTGCGTTTTCTCCATAGTCTTTCCATCTATATTCACTTCGCAAGGTGCTCCTGGTGCTAAAAACTCGCTGAAACGTGAAAAATAATGTGAAATTCGAGATTACGAAAAGATTCATATTTTACGACGACATCAGAAAGGAAATTAAGTTTGAACCTTCGAAACCCTTTTTATACTAATTACAAAAAATTATTTCGTCCTTTTTACTCCTCTTTTCGTAATAAGACGACAAAATAAGAAGCTCATAAGTTCATTCTATAGGATAGGTCTTCAAAAGAAGTTTATTTACCCCTGTTATCGAGTGAATAGGCAAAATATCTTACTCGTAAATTTGTTTCACTTTTCGGGCGATTTGTGACTGGCTGCTTCTTCGCAAATCGTTTGCTGCCATCCAAAATCTAATATTTTCATGACTGTACTCTTTCCTCAAGTAGCTGGTGAATTCTTGTATACCTAAAAATTAAGAATAACATTTTATTTTTTCGGCTGGAAATATTTTCATTAGAAAGGGTAGGCGAAAATCAATACAGGGTGCTTGATGAGTGAATATCAGCCCACAGCTGCCAACCATAATTAAAAACCGTCGGGAATTGGTTGAAATTAAACTTTAAAAAATCATTCAAAAAATACCATTCTTTGTCACATTTTATTGAAGTGTCAACAAAAATTTTGAGTGAAATAAATTTCAACTAGACTTATTGTGTTTTTTTTTCGTAGCCTTTTTTTTTGTAAAAAAAAAACTCGAAATGCAGATTTTTCATCACAATATTTTAAAAAATTTATATGTAGGTTTGATAATGAAAATGACCGATCATACAGGAAACCAAAATTTTTAAAAATTACGATTTACTTATCCCATAGGCAATAATTTAAAAAAAAAAATGTTTTTCAACAATTTTTGAAAATTTTACAAAAATTCCATCAAAATCCTCATTTTTTTTACAGTCGTCTAAAATTTTTCGTAAATTTGAAAAATCTCCATTTTTAGGGGCAATCGATGGGAAGGTTGGAAGCAGCTTGTTTTTCCCAGTAGTGGCAAAAATCACAGTTCTAGTGGAGAAAATTAGGTTCGAGCTGAAGAAAATTTAAATTTTACTCTCGAAAGTGAGGCCCTCTTTTTGAACCTGACACTGATTTTGAACTTCTCAGAAGGAGAAGAACCTCAACTCTAAAACCCATTTTTCACACCAAAGGTTGGTTTCTCGATCCAGGCTCAAATATATTTTGAGTCTGCGTAGCTAAAAAATTTATCTACCTACATTAAAAATTTTCAATTTTTGCATCTCTTTCTTTTGAAGTTGGATAACCAGGACCCCAGCGGGTATTCTAAATTTTTTTAAAGCTACCCAAATAAGAAAATTCGTGGTGTTTTTTTTAGCATTTTTAAATTTGCTAACTATAGCGTTACTGAAAAATTCTCTGACTCATGTTTATGTATTTTTAAAAAAATGCAAATTTTCTCACTGGTCGTATTGAAAACAAAAAGAAGAATTTGAGATGTTTTGAGCTAGGTACCTACTTTCTTAACATAAAAAAACAAACAAACTTCTTAATGACCACCTCTCATCAAACAAAATCAAATCATTCTTGAATATTTCATTTTAGATCACCACACGGAAAAAAATAAAAATAAAAACTATCTATTAATTAGTAATAAATATCAAGCAAAATATAAAATTTATTCAAATTTTAGAAAAATTTTATTTTGTGATGTTAAAATTTATCAAAAAAACCTGATAAAACTTACAATATGCAAAAAGTATTACAATAATAGACATTTTTTATCATAAATTTTTATATAATTTTTATTCTTCACTAACCAGATATTTTTTATTATTTCGTTGGATAAAAATTTTATTATAAATTTTTATATAATTTTTATTCTTCACTATCAAGATATTTTTTATCATTTTGCTTGGATAAACATTTTATCATGAATTTTTACATAATTTTTATTCTTCACTAAAAAGATATTTTTTATTATTTTGCTTGGATAAAAATTTTATCATGAATTTTTATATAATTTTTATCCTTCATTAAAAATATATTTTTTATTATTTTGCTTGGATAAAAAGTGTCAGTGGCGTAGCCAGAAGCGTCCAAAGGGGGGAGAGGGGAGGGGGGTCGAAAGCTTTTTTTGGGTGGCTGCAAAATGAGTACAGAGACTTGAAAAACGAGAAATTCTTTGGGTGAGGAAGAGGGAGGGGCTAAAAATGAGCTTTTTTTGCATTCTAATCTTGAAGAGTCCACTCAGAGGTGACCAGAGTCCGTTCTGAAAAGGACTCGAAGTTGGACTTGTGGTCTCAAAGTCCGATTCCGAGTCCATTTTGCATGGACTCGTACATAATGGACTCGCGAGTCCAATTTCAACGATTTTAGAAACGAGTCCGTTCAAGAGTCCGAGTCAAGTCAAAAAGAGTCCATTGAATTTTGTAATGCTGTCAAAGTTGCCACAGTTAAAAATTCCCAGGAAAAATAAATTTGTGATATTTCGATTTGTTTGGTAGTTTTATAGGTGATCATTTTTTTTTTTTTCAAATAAATTTGAAATTTCCGCTCGAGCGTAGCGAGGGTGAAGCTTTGATAGAATTTGATTTTTTCAATGTCTAAAAAAGGCATTTTTCACAATTCTTGATCTCAGGGAAGGGGGGGTCCAGACCCCCAGCTACGCCTCTGAAAAGTGTGTGTGTTATGGTTTAAATTGTACTTGAAATTTTGTAATACTGTTTAGTTTGAACTCAATTTTTCTTTATTTTTTGATAGCTTCTTCTCGTCATTCTTCCAAATTTCAACTTCAATATTGATAAAAAATTATCATTTCTTGAATTTTGTTATTAAAAGAAATATATTACCCACTCTCTAAATCCGAAACAGTGATTTCAACTACTGTTTCATTCAGTAGTTTGAATATGACTATAATTTCAGTCAAATCGAGCTTTCTACCCTTCACAATCAGTGATTTATTTTGACGTTAAATCAGTGATAATAGAATCTACTGATTGTCAGTGAAATACTGTGATTCACTGCTTGAAACAGTGATCGCTTGGTTTTCAACTACTGAAACACCAGTGATTCATGCTACGGAAAGATCCGCGGTAACTTGAAGTATTGGAATTTAGTAACAGACATGGTGATAGTTTGGGTTCAAATTACCAAAATGCCAATTGAAAAATTTGTAAAAATTTCAATGTCATATTTTTAAAAATTTCTTCCAGTTATGTATTGTGTTTGGAGAAAAATTGAAAAACATGAGTTGAAAATTGTTTAATTGAATGTTGAAAAAAAACGGAGAAAATTGTGAAATTGAAAAGAAACTTCGAGTTGAAGGAATAAAAATGAGAAGTTGTAATACCTAAACGTTGAAAAATCTAAAGTTGGAAAAGTGTCAGGAAAAATTAAAATTGAAAAGTAAAAACTTTTAAACTTATAACGAAATTTTCAACTTCATACATACTTTTAAAAATTTCTCCTTTCCAACTCCAGAAGTAATAATTAAAAAAAAATTTGAAAATCATTTTTAAAAATTGAAAAAAAAAATTAAAAACTTGGTTTAAATAATTTTTGAAAAAATGTTACTTGAGTAGAAAAATTTCTAATTCGGTACAGCTTTAAAAAAAAAAACTAAGTTTAATAACTAAAAAAAAGTTGAAAAAAATGAACTTCACATAACGTGAACAGCAAGGGGTTGCAAAGTTAGAATGTTATAAAACAGCCACCTCGTTCAACAGTCGTCATACCATATTGCAAGCATAGGTTTTAGATGCTCCACCGAGGTTAAGCAACGTCGAGGTGGGTTAGTACTTGGATGGGTGACCGCTCGGAGTTATTTGGAAATGGAAGGTACCTCGCTAGCACATCGCGAACGTTGTCCAGCTGTGTAATGCGTCTAATTCAAATCAGTAACATACGACTTTTTTGAATCAGTAACATTTTAGATTTCACTGTTTCAAATGGTGGAAGAATGACTGTTAAAATCAGTAGATATTACTGGTTCAAACAGTGCATTCAATTCACTGATTCCAGCAGTAAGGAATGACTGTTTCACCAGTAGTCACATTTTGGCGTTTTGAATCAGTGAAATCTGACTTTGAAACAGTGAAAAATGACTGATTCGGATTTAGAGAGCAGGGTGAAGAAAATTTTTATTAATATAAAAGTTGAAAAATTGAAAAACTGTTGAGAATAAGCTATGTAAAAAAAGTGAAAACTAAGATGTGATTTTACAGTACAGTGGAAAAATATTTCAAGGAAAATTTTTAATGTAGAGAAAAATTTGGAGGTGAAAAAAATGTTAAAAAAAAATTTAGGTGAAAAAAATTTTAAGAAACATTAAATGAAATTTCCAGACATACAAATATTTAAAAATATTGGAGTTTGAAAATGTTTGGAGAAAAAATTTTGAACTATTTGATTTGAAAAATTACTCTGAAAAAAGGGCAAATTATTTACATGGAAACGATTTTAGAGTTTAAAAAATTTTAAGAAAAAAATTTCTTGCTAAACTGTATTTTGGTGTTCTTTTAAAAAAGTCACCATGGATTGCAAGTCCATAAAACAGAGTCAGATGAAGAAATATATTTGGAATTGTGAGAATTGATATAATTGAGTTTAAGTAGATATAAATTTTGAGTATTGAAAAATTATATGGAAAATTTAGTGCTGAAAATATGACGTTAGAAATTTTCTACAGCTGAAAAATATATTCACTTTAGAAAAAAAAGATAGCACAGTTCAAAAAAAGTTAGGTGAATAATATAACTTTGGACACTGAGTGAAACAAGGAATAAGTTGAGTCATTTATACTATGAGTGAATCTTGAAAAAATAAATCAAGCCTCACCAATTAAAAACACCTCATTCGTACAGCTGGAATCCTCTGCTAAAACAAAATATATTTGAACAGTAATCGTAAGTATAAGTAGTGGCTTTAATGACCTGTCACACAAAAGCTCTAGGTAGCCCAGTAGGTTAGGTTTTAGGTTTAGGAACGTAGGGTCCCAGGTTCGAATCCCACCATAGGCTTAGGGATTTTTCGTTGACAAAATTGTTGGAAGTTGGTAGAGGATAGTGAGGACATACTAAATATTGCATTCAAAACTTGAATCAAAGCTGTTAACCCTTCTAAAAAATTAAAAAACGTAATTAAATCATTATTTCAACATGCAAGCAAAGACCTGTAAAGAAATCGTTTTTATTATGTCACTATAATAAAAATTATTCTGTACTGGATAATTTTTATTATATTGCTATGATAAAAATTATCTACTGGAATAATTTTTATTATATCACTATGATAAAAATTATCAATGTGAATATTAATCTTCTTTCAATAGTCTGTTAATTTTTATTATGAAACCATGATAAAAATTATTCAAAATATTTAAAGAAAATTAATAATGGAATGAATAAAATTTATCCAACTTTTTTGTCACATTTTATTATTTTTCAGAATGGGGACGCGTTATTATTTTTTCATGATAAAAATTACCTATGAATATTTTTTTCCGTGCACCAAGTTCTCTGATAAAAAAGGGACAGAATTTAAAGTGTCATTTTGAGAATTGTATAAATTTATTGAGCCAGAATGAAACGAGTACGAAAATGTTGAAGATGAAAGTATTCATAGCTGAAATTTTTTCCTTAAAATTCGTACTTTTTTCGTAATACTCTTTTGATTAAAATCGAAATTATTTGAAAGAAGTCCCCTGATGAATTGGTAAGAAAGGCATTTTTTTCGTTTGAAAAATATATTCAATAGTTTAGGCTGGAAAAGCAGGTTCATTCATACCAGTGAATATTTAAAAAAAGAAAATCTGAGAGAGTTTGAAAATTTAAAGAAACTAAACATTTTTCAAAATTCATTAAAAAACTGCACAAAATTCAAATAAGTTCATGTCTTTTGTATTTTCATTACCTACTTTCTAAAATTTCTCCTAATTACCTACTCATTGTGTTTGAAAGAAATTTTGAAAAACACGAAATTGATTTTTTAAAAAATTCGGTCATTTTCAAGTTGAGAGATTTTTTTAAAATACAGATTTTAATAAAATTGAAGAATTGCAAGTCAATTTTTTCTTAATGAATAGTACCTACTATAAAAATGTTTTCCAACAGTAGAATTGTTTTAAATTCAAAGTTCCTTTTAAAAAAAAAGTCAAATTCATATTTTTTTGAAATTCTTTCAAGTCGAAAACGTTTTCCAAAAATTTGAAAATTTTCATTGAATTTTTTTAGTAGCCTCAACTTTGATTTTTTGAAGAATTACTTCAAACTAAATATTTGGAAGGAATTTTCAAGAACATGAAATTGAAAAAAAAAGTGAAAAAATTAAATTTAGGTTTGAATAATTTTACTGATGAAAAAATTTTCAATTAAATAAAAATTGAATGCAAGTTTGAAAAAAAAATACAATGGAAGTGATTGAAGAAATTTAGAGTTGAAAAATTTGAACTAAAAAATTAGAATAAGTTTGGACCTAAAACGTAATTAGGAGCTACCTTGTTCTGGGATGGAATTTAACTTCATTGACCTATTTTTCTGGACACATTTTATCACAAAATCGGTACTAGAAAAATTTCACTCTTTGAAAAAAATCAATGGAAGTCTGATATCCCAAATTTTCCTCGGAAAATCGCCTCTGGCCCATATCATAGTTTTGAAAATGAATTATGTGAAGTTGCTGCTTTCGAGTGGGCGAAAATTCTTCAAGAAAAGGTCATCCAAGAGCAGAAATTTCTTCATTTATTTAATCAATATTTTCGTTCTAAAATGAGGGTGGTTTTTTCAACAAATTTTTCAGAACATTTTTGGAACTACCCATTCAAACCCTTAAAACCAGCTTTGGAATGATTAGAAAAAACATGAAGTGTGAGGCGATTATGTTGCCTACTTTGAAATCGAAGGAGCAAAATCCCATTTATGCGAAGCTTAGAGCGGGCCATATTTTTCAATCAATAAAAAAAAGTAGTAAGTATTTGGTTTAAACGATTTTTGAAAATTTTTAAAAGAACAAGTCATGGCCTCGACTGGATATTTTTAATCTAAATTCACATTTGTGCCTATTTTTATTTTGAAGTTGGCAAAACATCATCAGAAGGCAATCTCTCATCGTTCTTGGTGACTGTTTTTTCCTTGCCTTGCTATTTAATAAAAATTAGTACTTAACTATGACGATTGATTTCGTTCAGATTAAAAAAAAAATATAATCAAATTTTTTCGCAATAAATCCATTTTTCTTTAATTTTGAAGAATGGCCTAGCAATTAAAGTTTGAAGATTTTTTGTCTGATAACTCCTTCAATTATTGACGATAGACAAAACGAGCATTTTTTAGCACAAAAAAATAAGAAAGAGTAACAAAAAAATTGATTTTTTTATTGAAACATTTTTCAGTTGCTTTGTTAATCTTCAAAATTCATTTTTTTGAGAAACTTTAAACTTGAAACTAGCATTTAAAATTTTAAGGTGGGTACTGGTACATTTCTGATAGAAATTCCCGAGGGATATTTCAAGTAATTCCCTTTCCATAGCTGTTTTAATTCAAATCTCGTGATTCCTGGTTTGGCCCCCTTTCACCAAACACCTTTTGTATAGGTCCATTTTACTCTACACTTGACTAAAATTTCAATCAAATTTCTCATTACCTAATAACTAAGCCGATTAATCATTATTTTTCATATATTTACCCGTCGGATCAGAGACAAGTTCTTCCATAGATAAAGCCCATCTTCTGACTCTTTTCTCGGTAGGTAATTCCACCCTGAAATCGAATCCCAAATTACAAAAAAAAAAATTCAACTCAGCTACACTTAATACGGATCAATACAACTCGTGAAAATGGAAATAACTCAAGGACAACGTACAGCGAGCTATTAAGTTGCCAAAATGTAAGATCATCGGTAACCCAAGGATTTGATGGATGAGGAGAAGTTAACATGGGGTCATATTCGGCATAGGTTTCGGAAAACTGCATCAAACTTTCCAACGCCACCGATACTTTAGTTCGCGTTCTATCGACACAATTCTTCAAAAACTCGATCTATAATTCAATTCGCGATAATGTATTCGATATAAACTTTATATGTAATAAAAATTCGCGTGCTATACCTCTTTCTTAATATCCTGCGAACTTCTTCTTTTCTTCGTACTCGCAGAGCCTCCCGCTCTCAACGGTAAAGGTTCCAAGCTACTCGAATACCCTGGTGGTGGACGGTGAACCCTCCAAAATGCCCTTTCTTGACTGTCGCTTACTATTTTCTCTCCCTTTTTTCGATCTTTCGATAGTCTCACCTGTAGAAATCGCATCGTCGATGTTAATTTATGTAATTGGCACACGCTCTGCGGTTCGAACCGTCTGCTAAGTACGTATTAAAATTCAAAATGAACTTCGGGCTTACTTGTTCTTCGGCTTGAATCGTAATAAAATCCCATTTATTCGCTAAATTTTTCTTCAAACTGTTTAAAGATTCCTGCGAAATTAGAAACAGATTCGTATCACGTTGACAATTAAAATAGCTTAGAGAAACTATAAATAGCTAATTCTCGTACATTTTTTTTTCTATTTTAACACCTCGTTTAGAAGGAAAAAAAAATTACCAATTCGTAATCTTCGAGTCCGTGTCTTTGTCTATTTCTTAAACTTCTTTTTGCAAGATAAATAGCATATTCAACATTATCAGGGCTTCTATTTTGACAAGGCCAATAGTAAGGAATCTGAAAATATTAAAACCTTCGTTTAAGGCAACCAAAATTTATTATTCAGAAGTTCAACATCTCATAAAAATATTACTAGCTCATCTCACTTAGAAGGGTAAAATTATTAAACACCTGAAAATACGTCTAGTCGTATACGACGCATAAACGTACGTAATAAAGGCTGCCTACAGAACCCTCGAATTTCAACCGATGTTACCTTCAAGGTGAGGGTAAAAAGGTGAGGTATTCTTTCATACCAAGGTAATGCTGTAAACACACAGCTTGATTGGAAATTCGACGAAACGAGCCGCACAAAAAATCAGTATTCTACACATCAATATCAACAGAAAAAAAACCATGTTCAATATAAATCCAAAATGCTTCGCCGACGAGATATTGACATTTTAAAAGAGTAGATTGGTAATGTTGCGCGTTAGCACCCACAAATTTTCCGTTAAGAGCCTCGTAACAGCCATTTACGCGGAAGTCGCTCGCAACGTTGCCATATAGAACGCCAAGTTCAAATTTTCCGCCATAAAACAAATATTTTCCGATGTCGTTTTGGAAAAAAACACCTTCGGATTGCTCTACACGAATCACATCGTTAGCTACCTTATTTACATAGAAATTTTACCAATAAAAATTTCACTTTTCATAGTCCCGCGGAAAACCTCGTTCTCATTTTACAACCGCTTTTCATCGGCGAGAAACTAGGTGAGTGGTGGCAAAAAGAGCGCCCACAGGTACAAGAATAATGCTAAGTGATATCAAATTACCCATTAAACAGGTATAAAAACCGATAAAAAGCTGCCTGGAAATTTCCTCATTTCCAAGAACGAATTAACGAAATCTTTCGTGAAAATTAATTATCGTCGGTGCTGCCGAAATGGTGGGAGGATTAGGAAATTAACGAAATTGCAAATTCTACGAATTGTTGATTTTCTAAAGCTGAAAACACGCCAACGCCGTGAAATAAATATTCCGGATTCACATGTCGATTTTTTTTTCACATTTGGGACAAGTGGAACATCCGTATTTCGTTCTTATTTCAACATGGTCCGTAGATGAAGAAAAGCTACCTGCGTTGCACATAGAGTCAATTTTTGATTAATTTTTTCCCCAAGGGTTTATTAAGTGCAAGGGTTTCAACGTTCATCAACTTTTTCATCCCGATGATAATTTTTAATGAAGGACTCCGAATTGTAAACACGTTAAATTAATCCCAAAGCAATAAGTTATACCTTGCTGGCAGAAAGTTGACAACTTACCATTTACCTAGAAAACCTAATCAATTTTACAATTTTTTTCCAACTCCTTAGAATTTATAAAAGTTGAAAATTTTTCATTAAAAATATCCTGCAAAATAGAGGAGAGAGTAAACTTCGAACGTAGAATGTGTAACCCAGCTAGGTAATTGAAAACAGTAAAAAATTATTAAATTTTTTCGAGGTCATCGTAAAAAATTTATCACCTCGACTCCTAATTAGTGCTACCTACGAGTTCTATGCATTTTACGTATTTTCCACAATTATCCGTTAAGAATGAATCACCGTGCATAAAATTGGTCTGGCCCCTTAATTTATAGAAAATGGAGACCTGACGCCGAAAATATTTTAGAAAGTGGTATTGACCCCAAATTTTGTTCTAAAATATAATCAAGTTAAGTTTTCAACGTGGGTAGTAATTTTTCCTCTTGATTCGAGGAAATCTTTTTTCGAAAATTTTACGCCCTCGTTGCCCGCTCTATTACCTAAACGTACTGGGCGAGGCCTGGGCGCTGGATTCACATGACGTCATTTCGGTACAATGCATTGGCGTAAACGGAGTTTAAAAGTGGAGGTTGTTTCGAAGTTTGTAAAAATTTTACAAACGTATTTTTCAGCGCAGGAAAAATTTCGAAATCTGTGTCGAGTTGAACGGAATAGCATATGACGAGGGTTAGATTAAAACATTATTAGATTATTACCATATTATACACGACAGCGTGTCTGGTGAGTGGGTTTCAAAATTGAACCCTGTGAGATTAGATAAGTTAGAGGAAGATGCTGTCTATCTTCGAAATTAAAGGAAAAGTTCCTTTTGAAAAAACTTGGCATCATAACAAATTTTAATCATAGAAATGACCTTGAAAATTGAGAACATTATTTTGTTTTGATTATTTTTTGCCAGATTTGAGAATTACAGGAGTAAAAATACACTTTCAAAAAAAAGTAGTATTGGAATAAATTGTAGGATATGGATTGAAAACTGAACTAATTTTTTTTTGATAATTTTTCTCTCGTTTTAAAAATTAAAAAGGGATTGCTTCTTTTTTTTTAGAGGCACTATAACAAAAAATCACGTTCTTCATGTTTGTAGAATTTATCTTAAAAATTAAAAAAAAAACATATTTTTTTGAAATGACTTGCTTTTACCCAAAAAATTTGTCGACTGTGATGTTACATCATTTCCTCAATTTTACTAAGACACTAAGAGAGGGGATAACGATGGAAAATCGTCTCCGATGCTTCTTTCTACTAAAAGTATAAAAATTTAGAATAAGTACTTACCTACAACAAGAAAATATTTTTCAAATTTTGGTTTTTGAATTTTTACGAGAAATTGGCTGAAGGAACGCGAAAAAAATTCAATAAAAAATGAGGGAAAAAATGACAGTAGGCACTAATAGTTTCAATGCCAATTTTAGTAAAATAAAATTTTTTAATAACGAAATTTTCGCATGGCTGAATCACATGCTCCTATTTGAAAGTTTTGTGTCTTACTGTGCCACTTTTCATTTTTTCGAAATAACTCAAAAAAAAAACAATTTTAGAATTTTTACCTACATGCCTAATAACTTGATCGAAATATGTAGGAAGAAATAAACTTTCAACTGATGAGTAAATATCATTACTTTTTGATTTTATGAAACTTTATTATAATTTTGTTGAAAAAAATAAAGCTTGGTATTTTTAAAGTTGCACAAAAACTCAGACTATTATGATGAGATTCATTTTGATGTTATACAAAAAAATCTTCTTAGTAATTCTCAATGCTTTTCCATACTTAATTGAATTTACTCATTTTTTCCCCTTCCAAGTATACATTTGTAGCCCTTTGAGTTTGAATTTGGAAAACAAAATCATCAGAATCAGAAAGATATCGCTTCTATGTACTTAATTCTGAGACACAAAGTACCAACTTCTAATATTGAAATCAATGTGTACAAAACCGAAATGAAAATTTGGAAAAGAAGAAATAAAAACTGAAAATCTAAAAAAGGTGAATCAAAAAATTCCATAACCCAGCATAGTCGTGAAGGAGAAAAATTTGAAGAGCTAGTAAGAGAGGCAATACAGTGTTTACCAAATAAATGAAAAATAAAATTTTTTATAAACATTGTGCCCCTTCAGATTTTTAATTAGGCAAAAACACGTTCAATGGTTTTATCCTCATACCAAACCAAATCACATGCACTTGTTATTTTTAAAATTTCCTACTTTGAAAATTTTTCAAGGCTTATAGTTTTGAATTAAAAAAAAAAAAAAAACTGAAAAAAGCCGAAAATTTTTTACATAGGTGAGTATTTTTAACCAATAAGGGGTATTTTTTGAATAGAAAAATTCCATCTTTTTAAGGACATTATATAATTTTGTCTACTGAATGAATTTTGAATTATTTGTAAAATTATTTTAGCTTCTTTTTTTGGAGGGAGGGGGGGGGTCATTGGATTTTTTAAATCATTTTTTACCTAAAATATACAGAACCAATCACAGAACAGGGAACAGTACTTTTTTACTGTCCTCCTTAATAATTCTAGATGAAAAGTAATAGGACCAATTCAAGTTGAAAAATTTGTTGAACGAAAATTATTCTAAAGGCCAAGTAGTCAGAAAAATTGACAAAATTTCATTTCTGTCGAAAAGGTTGGTCCTCCCCCCCCCCCCTCTACAATGCGCTAATAAAATTACTGGATTATATAAAATTGAAAGTTGCTCAAATTTAGACTGATGAATTTAACTGAAATTTGAAATCTAAATTTTTCTAGATGGTCTGTAGAATCTCAGATATGATTTTACACACACGCGCAAAAAGAATTATTTGATTTTCTCGTGAAAATTTCAAACTTTTTCAAATTAAATTTTTTTCACTCCGCCAGGATTCCTCATTTTCTCTGCTAATGGTCATACAAAAATTTTTCACACGAAAAATGTTGGAAATTGAGTGTAGAACGTACTGGGCTATTTTTATCACGAAATCAAATCCAAATGAGATAAAAATTAAAACTAATTCGAGGTTTTGTCAACAGATTTTCAATTGGAGTAATGAAAAGTAAAAATTACCTACTCCAATTGAAAATTTGTTGACAAAACCTCGAATTAGTTTTAATTTTTATCTCATTTGGATTTGATTTCGTGATAAAAATAGCCCAGTACTTACTTTTGTTCTACACATAGAGAATTTAGAAGATGTTGAAATTCACTAAAGCACAATATTCAATTGAAAATTTGTTACTAAAAAACAAAAATGACTCAGAAGAACCTACTTGGGAAAAGGAATGAAGAAAAATAAAATTGTGTTGTAAATTCGAAAATTTCATCCGATTGAAAATATCTTCATTTTATGTTGGAAAATTCAGGGCTCAGAAAGTCAGAAGTAATGAAATTTCTAAAAAATATTACTTCTCAACTTTTTCCCATAAATATTTTGAGAGGAGCTTGAATGAAAAATTTAAAAAACTGTACTCTGAAAAGAAAAGGAAAATCAATAAAGTTCAATTTTTCAGAAAATTTTGAATTTTTTAGTCCTCAAAATTAAAAAAAAAATGAAACTCGAATTCAAAATTGGAACTAAAAAATATTTAGAACTGGAATTGAAACTGGAACTATTCAGTTTAACGTCCTCTCCCCCCCCCCCCCCTATCCGTATAAATATAAAAAATGAACCATGTACGCGTCCAAAAAGGAACTTATGAACTAAATAATCAATAATTAAAAAAATATTGATGATTTTTTTGGAAAGGAAGGATTTCTGTTTGGGTTGAAAAAAAGAAAAGAATTCTCTTTTATTCGGAAATTTTTATATTGCTTCTTACCACCACTATAAATCACCTCCAGTTTGTTCCTATCACTTAGTGTTGAAAATCTTCATTCATATAGATAGAAGATCCCTCAAGAATTAAACCAATTTAGAGGCAATTTTACTGAACAAATCAACTGAGCCATTATTATTTTTCAAATAGGTACCTACACCTGATATTAATTAATAAGCGGATAAATAAACTACAAATAGGTATCCTCATCGACGAAAAATAAAACAAACAAACTCATTCGAAACCAAACCCAACCCTGCCAACTAACCAGACAATATTCAAAGAAACAATTTCGTAATTCGTGTGACTCACCTGAAAGCGGTATAAAGAACCATCATCTTTGACAACTAAATTTTTAGAATCGCTAACTGGAAAAAAGTAACCATAATGACATAACTGATTTGCTATGTTGACAGCTTCCACTAAAACAAAAAAACAAAATATATTAGAAGGAAGTCGTTATACGGCACGTAAGTACCTACATACGTAGCTATATAATCTATTTAGGGGGAAAAAAAATACCCTAATGAGAACAACTCGGTAAAAAAAATTTCAAAACAGCGCCCTTTTCCTGTATCGATCCTGACAATAAATAAATGTTAGACCGTGTGACAGATTGGAACAAAAATAAATTATTAAGCTGCCATTAAAATTATCCAATTTTTTTCAAGTTTCTTTTCTTATAAATAAATGCTTCGCTATTTTAATTCAAACTCGTTCGTCTCCATAGAAACTCAGTTGTAATGCCTGGAACCAAACAAACAATTTTGTGTGCGTGTACCTACTTTTCTGTTCCAAATGTTTGCGTCTGCATTCATTTATTTATATACGTACTTAGATATTTTGTAATGACATAATGCAAGTTTTATACATACCTAAGTATACGAAAACGTAATAAAAACTCATCCGAAATGAATTCATACCGAGTTTGTTATTCGTTCTACTGTAATCGTAAATTTCAGCCTAGGTAGGTAAACTTCTTTTTTTTTTCAAGATGAAATAATTTTTATTTAATTTGGAAAAACAAAATAAATAAGGGAAATTATTTCGTATAATTGAAGTAGGTACCTAAGTTTATCGAGTAATTAATTCAAATTTCAATCTTGCTTTTAGATATTTATTCGATTCGTTTAGCACCCGAGTTTGAAATATGAATAAAATTAAAGGTACCTTAACATGCAACAAGATTATCATCGCTAATAATAAATTACGGCTATTCCAAAACACACTGTCCCATTCATACGATTATTACTTATTAATTCAAACGACAATTAAAATTATTGTAACCCTTATATCGTATCATGAAGGAAACAATGAACGATTCTGCTTTCGGAACTGAAGAAAATAAAGCCCCAACCCGTACATAATAACTGTCGAATAAACGATTTAGTTATCAAACGGAGACAAAAGCATATTACAAAACAATTGACAGTAAAATATCAATCATCTTTCGAAAATAACATATCGAGGAGTCAATTTTGTGTTATAAATCAATTTGTGAAAATTAATCATCCTCGCCAATATAACATATTTGAATGAAAAGTTATGTTTTGTTCGTTTACAAATAGGTCTGCGCGTATACTTAGGTATTTTATGTCATTATAAATAGAAATTTACCATTCGAATCGAAATATAATAATCGTGTGATTACGCTTCCTGGCGATGTAGTCGGTTCGATTTCAATTTATGAAGTAAAAAACAAAGTGCAGAGGTTTCATAAATTTTCGAGAGGGTTAAAATTAGATAATGGAGAGGGGTTGGAACGCAGGAACGACCAAATTAAATTAATTCGTTTTAAAATTCTTTGACCTAATTTTTTACCTTACGATGTCTTGAATTTTTTTAGGTAAAAAAATATGAAAGTTTAGGATTGGCTTGACTTAACATAAATATATAATATGATTTTATTGAATTTTTCACACTTACCAGGATCATCAACATTCAAACGATCCATTAACCATTCGATTACATCGTAACCTGAAAAAAAAAAATTATTCACATTAATTTTGTTATTTTTTTCATCAGGAATTCAAATAGGTAAATACATAATTAATGCATAAGTATGTGAATTGTGATGGACTTCGAACTATGAAGAAAATTAGTGAAGTGGTTTACTTTGAATTTGAATGAGGGACTTTTTAAAGGAAACTTAAACCCCTGGTTTAGATAAGAATGAAGCTAGAGGCCATTCAAGTGATGCCATTTTTAAATTACTGTTTCCCTTTACGTATGATGCTTTTTGCATGGGCTGATGGACCTGGTAGTCTGAACCCATTGAAAAAAAAAACCACAAACATTTATGATGCTTCAGGCTTCCTTGAAGAATTTCAGTTCAAAATTCTGTATAAAATCCCCTGATTCATTGTCCTAGAAATTGGATATTATTTTTAATTTTTTTTTTTAATTTTTCTAAATTCAAATCATTCATTTGATCGCCTCAAAATTGACCCAATTTTTTTTGTTCCTCAAAAAACTTTGTGATGAGATTCTTAAAAAAAATTCATAGCGACGCTGTCTGCATCAAGCTTAAGAACTTGCTTAATTTTTACAGAATTTTTGTTGGCAGAACTTCTATGAAAAAATATATAAAATCAGTAGAAAAAATTTATTTTTACAGGTACGTATAGGAAATCAAAAAATTTATTTTCTCAGATTATTGAATAAGCATCGCTAATATTGAAAAAAATCAACTACCCGAGTCAGTAAAATTACGAAGGACACACAGTGAACCGAACAGGTCAAAGTTTCATAGGTCACGCTGGACCGATAAATCAATTGCATGAAATTGTGTATTGAAGTGTAGATAAAACGATGCCTATCAGTTTTTTTTGCTCGAAGGGTGCGTTTTTTCAGTTATTCAAGAATTTAGCAGTTGAAAAATGCAAACTATCACACTGGGTATCAAAAGCTCAAAAAATGGCCCGATAATTATTTTCTTTCGAAAAATCATCCACATGCAGAAAATCTAATAAAAAATCGAGGGAATGAGTTTTGAGATGAAAAATCATTTCAAAAATCAACTCGACCTCAAAAACTCCGAAAACGTTCAATTTGTAATTTTTTTTCAGTAGATAACCCTTAGAAAGTCAACTTATAACTAGAATTATAATTTTTCAAAATTTTTCCCCCTGGATAAACGCATCAATTTTTTCGAATATTTTCAAAATTTGATGTTAGATCCTCCCCTGAAGGATTGGGAGACAAAATATCCCCAAATTCGAAATTCTCGACTTTAAAATTCCGGAATTTCATACTCATATCGCATTTTTTTCAATTTTTGCTGTGGTATTGTTTTCATTGAGGATTGAGAGAAAAAAGACGCCTAAATTTGAAATCCTCGACCTGAAAACCCTTGAATTTCACACCCATGTCGATTTTTTCAATTTTTTCCAAATTGGGTGTCAGTACGGCCCTTCTCGAGGACAGAGAGAAAAAATTGAAAATTTGAATTCAGGGTGTAAAGATAGCGTGACGTATGAACGTTTTTCTGTTCTTGAGATCTTTCTATGAGAATAAAACTTGAAAAACAGATATTTTTTCGCCCATTTGGTCCACTATGAGACGTCACAGAAACACCAGAGAATCAGGTATATATTGTTATCTACCTCCTTTAAAGGAAAAAAGTCGGAAATAAGCCGAGGGATCTGTGAAAAGTTACCTAGTAATTTTTTTAAAAAAAATTATTGTTTTTGAAACATTGGAGTACCAACTTGAATTTTTTCTACCAAATGATAACATAATCAGAATCAGGTTAATTTTTAATCAAATTTTGCATTGTCAAAAAATAAAACTCCAAGCAGACGTTTAATCCACAAAAAAGGGAGGGTTTTTTCGCGTCAAGGTTAAATTCTCAATTCAAGGTTCATATAATACCTGAAAATTGAGAAATATACTCTAAAAAAGTGCGACATTTATTCTCTGTTCAATTTTTTTTCAATTTCTTCAATTCTAAATTTATGTTTGTATCAAATTTTGAAAATTTTCCAGTTTTAAAAATCATGAAATTGAAAAACTTTTACAAAATTTATTTCTAGAAAATAATTGAACAAAAAATTTTCAATTGGGAAAAAATGTAAAAAATATGCTAAAGTTGAAAAAATTGAAAAATCAAGTTTAAACTTCGATTTTTTAATTCAAAGTTTTCCAACTTCATATTTTTAAAAAATGTTTTCAAATTTTTCCAACAATTTTGAAATTTTTCTTCATTTTTTTCCAGCTATAATTGTTTCAACTGAAAATTCCCGAAATAAATTATTTACAACTTGATGTTTTTCAAAATTTCATCCAACTCAAAATTTCCTTTCAAAAAAATGAGACGTCACAATTCCCAAAGTGAAAGTTTCGAAACGAATATCTATTTGATGAAACCTCGAACATCATTTTATTCCGCATCCCTTGAAAATTAATTTACCTCGTATTACAATATTAATGCTCAATTGCCATTTTTCTCCACACCGAAGAATACCCCACTTGAAGAGTCTAGTTCGTTGAAATGCATAAAACGAACCCCCGAGTATGGAGCATTGCACGAATGAAAGGCGACGCTGATGAATTAAGCTTTCAAACCTGCCGAGCCCATTTTGCAAAATAAAAAAAATCATTTATTATGGAAAAGTTCAAAAAAGATTCAGTATGTGAAAATAATAAAAAACTCCGTTTGTTAGTTATGGAAAGTCTTTTATGAAAGAATATTACAAAAAGGTCGTCGGCGTGCCTTGGCTCTTTTCGTTCAATGGTCAAGTGTTCCTTGAGATTAGATAGGGGTTAGGGTAATTGTGCTCGATACGCTTTCCCATTATTTTTTTTTTGTCAAATTTACTCTACGTTAAAGAACCGCGTAGGTACAGATGTGTAAGAAAAATTATATAAAAAATTGACCGAGCGTAAATTTTTCAAATATTTCATTTCGTATAAGATTATAGACGTGGTAAAAAATAATAAACTACGCGTAAATATCTTTCCATTCACCAAAAAAATCAAATGGATAGAGCTATTAATAAACCTTCAGACGTTCTGCGCAGGTCGACTTTGTACGTAAAAAGTTCAACATTTTGATTATCCTTTATATCTTGCTTGGTACCGACCAAAATACCTAATTTCGTTTCAAAAAAAAAAACATATTTCTTCGTAAAAGTAGGGACCTACTTTTAATATGTATTTAAAAAAAAAAAAGTCTCTTTTGCAGAATAAAATTGGTTAGAATTTTTAACCCGCGTTAAAAAAGCTAGATTTGGAAAAAAAACACACCACAGATAGAAAAATACGAATTAGTACCCACTCAATAACTTATCGATTTCAAGAACTGTTGCGCGTAAGGTTAAAGAAAAGCCCTGTTTTTCGAATTCAATGAGTAACTAAAACTATACCAAAAGTGAGTACTCGCATGCCTATCTGTTACAAAATACACAAAAGGGAGTTATACGTAGGTATACGCAGTTGGCAATCCACCCACATTGAATTGCATTGTTCGTATAAGAATGATAAAACGTTGATATAATTCGGATTAACGTTATTTTAGGGAGAGATGCAATTTAATTAAAATCATATCGAAATGGATATTTTCAATTAAGCGTGTATAACTAACCGACTAACTAATCCGTATAACATTTTCATTCCCCTAGTTTAATTCCGAATTTAAGTACCCACTTGAACTTTGGTGAAATATGACAACAGCACAATAAGAAAAGTCAAATGACTTATATTAAACCCTCATTTATTAACGCTTTCCTAATTTACATTCAATTAAAGGAAAAAAATTCATCGGTAATTTGTAACTGTTCTTGGTACAATTAATGACCCGTACAAGTACTCCTCAAGTTTTTCAAGCATATTTCAGCACAGTCCCTCGTTATTATTTCGGCATTCGAAAAAAAATTACTTATAACGATGCTAACCACTTAAACATTTTCTTAGCATTATACTGTATAGGGCTTTTTGGAGTACCGCTACGAAGATCTTAAGATTTTTAATAAGGCATCCGATATTTTTATGCAAGTAATCAATTTTTACCGTAGTATTATTTACGGCGCTGGATATGCAATTTTATTAACAACTTGGTGCTCTGGTTGCCTATACAGAATAGAAAACGGTAGGTTGGTATAGGAAATACAGGATGTTCGAGACGGTTAATAAAGGTACGCGTTGAGAGTAATAAAATTTTTTATGGAAGGTATCCTGTCTATTTTCGGAATTGAATGGACTGTGATGACCTAAAGATTTGAAACGGTGATTTTCTGCTCTTTTTTGGGGGGGATTTTTCCAGTCATATGTGAACAGATTTTTTAAAAAGATTTTTATCTGCGATTTGAACCAAAGTGAGCTTTTTGGTGAGAGCAGATTCCACAAAACCTAAACTAAAATTTCATCTAGTTATTTGAAACTATGAATTTTCTATTTTTTTTGGGGAGGGGGGATTTGGGAAAGAGCAGATTCCAGAACGCCTATAACTAAACATTTTTATACTAGATTTAATTTTTCAATTTTTCAGCAAATTTTCAGAATTTTTTAAAATTTGAGTTTTTAAAAAGATGAATTGAAAAATACTGAGTCTCTATCAAAAATTGACTTTCTAAAATAGATTTTTTCAATTTTTTAGATTTTACATGTTTGAACTTCCTCAAAATGAACGAGAATTGTAAAATTTTGTTAAATTTTTCAGAAAAGGGAAGGAACTAAAATTTTGGCTATATTCATGTTGATTTTCATGTATTTTGGAGAAATTCGAAAGTATTGGAGAAAATCAAAATCGCTCTGAAAGTTCTAGAATAGCTGGAAATGATGAAATTGGATTTTAAGAGGTTGAAATAGGTTTCATAATTTTACTGAAATTAAAAAAAAATAATAATAATTTGAGCCGTTGAAATTTTGGTTATGGAGGTCATAAATTTTTTTACGAAAGTATCACCCTCATTCAAGTCGGAAATGGGGATTGGATATTTCGAGTGGTGATATTTTGAAATTGAAAACAGTGATAATTTGTATTGGTCATATGCTCATTGGAAACTGGAATAGAATAGAAAAAAATACATAGATCTTGACCACAGTTCATTTTGAGGCATTTAAATACATTGAAGCTAGGTTTAAAAAAACATACAACTTTTTTCAAATTTTGATGGACTATTTGTTGTGAAATGACGTTCAAAAATCGTAGTATAAAAAAATTTCATTTCTCCGCCCACAAAAGATTGAAGTTTCAAAATTTTAAGAATAGAGTTTTTAGTTTCTTTTGATGATATTTTCAAGTATTAGGTATTTGAAAAGTAAAATATTTTTTCCTATTTTGGGGGTATTTACTTACATGATTTTTTTATGTATGGCCAAAAAACAATTTTTTTGAAGATATTATTTTTTGAAATTGAGCGAAAAATAATCATCCAAAGTTTAATGGACATCAAGAGATTGATATTCACTACAAACCTAAAAATCAAACATTCATGATACTGAACGAACTCCGATATCATGTCATTTAATTATTTGAATTCAAATAACATACGATATTTTTTGTTACAGAGAGAGAAAAACGTGAATTTAAGCACTCAAGCGATTCGCGAGAGGGAGTAAAAAAGCGCTTTACTCTCTCGATAACGAAAAAACTTTTGAAACATTAAAAAAAGGTGCAAAATTAAAATCAGCATTATTTAAAACAATTAAAATTCAATTCTAAAATATTTTCAAAAATCATGTTTTTTGGCTTCATGAAAAAATCATTAAAAACAAAAACACCCAAAAGAGAAAAAAATTATGAATTTTTAAAATTGCTCATTAGTATTGATAATGCGACTGACATCAGACAGCTAGGAAAAAACGAAAAAAAAAGTGAAACGATAAGAAATCTGGAAGTTGAACATTGACCAAAAGTATCAATTTTTTTTACTAATTCATGAGATTATTCCATAAAAATGTTTTATTGGAGTTTATTAAAATTCTCAAACAGTTATTTTGGTTTTGAGCTCAAAACTTAACTTGGTTTTCTAACAGCGATTTAAAAAAATGATTTTGATGTAAAAAATTGAGAATTTCGCATCTCCATTTTGTCAAATCCAAATTTTAGTACGAATAATTTTATCAAATCTATATTTTTTCCAAAATTTTTATCTCAAAAATTGTTTTTCACTAATATCAAAAATTGACAGCAATCTAAGATTCAAATTTTTGATTTTTCCAAATTATTGTTTGAGCACCAAGTCAAGTTTCGATTTTCAAAAACAGGGTAGGGTATTTATTATTTTTTTCAGAGAGAATTAAATAAATGATGATTTTTTTAATGATACCAACGAGCAACTGAAAAAGTTGACAAAAATTGAAAATATTTTCTCATACATTTCCCAAGAGTCAGAATAAAAAGAAAGAAATTCAGAATAGGAATTTTCAACTCTAAATTGTGCCACTGAAATTCATTCATTGCACTTCAATCAATATTGTTCCCATTCTATTTTTAATTTTTAAAACTAGATAAATAGTTGTACTGAAACGCTATACGACAATTAAAATTTTTGGGGCACTTCTTGGAAGTCATTAGAGGAAGAAAAAAACTGGGATGTTTAATTTTGATCTTGAAATGGTTCAGTTAGCTACTTTTTTTTTTGATATTTTGATTCACCACACCAGTTTTTTTTTTTTTTTTTTAAATAAAAGTTATCGTATTGAAAATTGTTATGGCCAAAATCAAGAATGCTTTGAAGAAGAGAAAGTGAGAAAGAGGGGGATATGATGTTTTATTTTTTCATCTGGAAATAGTGCATTTGGAATTTATTCACCATCTTCACCTTTGTTTAAAAATCGTCCTGTTACATTTTGAATTAGACAACTAAAAAAATGTTATGATAGGTTTCAAATTCAAAGTAAACCACTTATGCAGATTTTGGTGCTCAAAATTCCAAGAATTTTTTCAGCTCCATTCCTGGCGTTGGCACCTACCTATGTATTTTAATCTAAAAATTCAAAATCATAATATGCAAAATATTAAATAATAATTTTAAACCAATTTATAAATTTGTCATAAACATGAAACCTTTTAAAAAAATTTTAATACTCTTAATTCAGATCAAATCAACTCACCAGTAAAAGCAGAAGGTATAGAAGTAAGAAATTGTTTTTGGCTTCTAACAGGAACTCCTGTATCTGGATCTTGCATCTCTTGCACCAGCCCCTCCATCTGTAAAAACACAAACAAACGCATAAATACTCAAATAATTATCACCCCAGCACTTAGACTAAATCCGCGGTAAATTTTTCAAATAAATTATTCGCGTTGTTGGAAAAACACCAACAACGCACCCCAAGTGTACGTCTTAATTAGTACGACCATTTGTAGGTACATTAAAGTTGAATTTTATAAACAGTGCGACTACGTAGCCACGCAAAATCGCCACGTTTTCCCGAATTGTTGCAAAAATTTAATTACTTTATTAATCAATTTTTTGTTGATTGCAATTTAATCTTCGGCTATCCCTTTTTAATTTGATTTTTGTTCGGAGCCCTAAAACAATCAATAATAACGAGGCATGCGAAATGTTTAGGTAATTATAATGGAAACCCGCGTTATCGCGGACAATAAAATACTAATTCATCTTTAATAACAAAATAAACTATTTCATGGTTTAGAATAGGTAGGGTTAGTTTTCCGAAGAGGCCAAATGAAAGGTCAAACTATCAGAATGGCCGATAGCAAAATACACGTAGGTACCTTCGGTCGTGGTTAAAATGAAAAAAAAATTTCCAATGAATAAAAAATTCCAAGTCGGGTTCAGTATACATACAAAAATATAAATTAAAAGAAAGGAGGCTCGTTCTGAAATGAAAACGGAGCTTAATAGCTAGAAAGCGTCTTTTACACGGATACACAGGAGTGAGTTTTTCAAAGACTACTTTTGGGGGAAAAAATTGAAAAATTCTGCTCTTAGCAACGTTTAAAGTATTCTTATAAACCTATTGTTCTTTGAATAGATACAAGATGCTATGTTGACGATACGAAAAAATTCGTCGTAATTTTTGTGTCGTAGGTAAGTGAGAAAAATAACCCATCGGATAGAATTTTAAACGAAAAAATGTGACAGAATTTTAGACGGATTATCGTACATGAAGCATGCGGTGTCATAAGATTATCATCGCAGATATTGTGTAAGCATAACATTAGTGCGTTAAACAAACCGGTTAAAAGTGAGAATTAGAAACAGTTTGGTTTGTTAAAAATAACATCGATTCAAAAAGAACGCAGTTTTTATAAACACCACTCTTGAAAATTATACAACAGTGCGAAATAGGTACCTATATTTAGAAAAATTCGCCTATTTGCATTTTGTATTTATTTAGGCACAATTAAGTATTACGATTTTTTCTTCTTCGAGTATTATCAATGAAATTATTTCGATTCGAATATGAATGAAATAGTTCCCAGCACAGGTCTCAGGGCCGTGAAAATAAACGATTTGAAAATTTAAATCCCCAAGTGGGGTTTTAAAAACATTGTTATATCATCGCAACAATAAATTTATAACGAGTAAAATTTTATTTGATTAATTTTTACTATGCGATTTGAACGGTTCGAAAAAAGATTTAGGGTTTTCCGATGAGAAAATTTTAAAAATGTACCGAAAAAAAAAGTGTACTACTCAGATTTTTAAAGAGCTCCATTTATAATTAAGTACATGTCAAGATGCTCCAAAAATTATAGGGAAGTACTACAAATCATAATAATTTTCTAATAGATTAAGGCGAAAATGTTATGGAGGGAGCATAATTGTCGAAGGGAAAGCGGAAAACGTAAATATTACCTTCCATTATCAAAATTTAAAAAAAAATTGATAAATTTTTGATAAATTAAAAAAAAAATCCAAAATATAGAAAATTTTATACAAAACGAAGACAAAAATCTTTCCTCGATAGAAAATGGAAAAAATGTTCAGAAAAATTACATTTGAAAATCTAAAAATTGAGTATCATATTTTTAAAATTTTACAACACTGTTCGATCCTCTCCCGGTGATGCATTCTCGCTTTAATTGTGAACCTCAGAATATAATCCAAATATTGTAAAATGGAGTTTTTCAAGACAGACAGTTTTCGGTATGGAGATGTATCTAAAATTTTGACATTGAGTTAAATATCATAATTTTCCCTTCCATCAGAGTTGATGGGAGAGTTCCTAAGCCGCGGTTTTTGACATTTATCAAGTCTTCAAAAAAACTTCATTTTGTAAAATTTGTGAAAATAAGTAACTATTGTAACTTTTTTTGACCCAAAAAATTTTCCATTGAAAAACAAATTGAATTCCAAATATTCTTGGTCTTGAAAAAATTCTGAAAAAATTTGTCGTAAAATATTTGTGTTTAAAAAATTTGATAGACATTTTCTCTTCAACTCTTGTAAAAAAAAGCAACATGAGATTTTCACTGATACTTCCAAAAATTTTGAAAATCTAACTCTTGGCATATGCCTATCTATTTTTCCTTCTACGACTTTTGTCAATTAGGTGGAAAATTTTTTCGAAGTTCTCAACTTCCAAAAAATTTTACAAAAATCGAAAAAACTTGTAAAATGCAAAATTTGGCGTGTCAAAAATAATTTTGACGATATTTTGAAAACTTTTTACGCTTTTAAAAATTTTCGTAGGTCGTTGTACCTACGTTGAAAAGGTCCAAGTCCTTATTTGACCCTTTTTGTGAAAAATGACCGAAAAAAGGTCAGGATTGCAGTACTAAAAAAATCAACAAAATTCTTTGAATTTCAGCGGATTTTCGCTGATTTTTCCAAAAAATTTCACAGAATTTTCTTGGATTTTCAGCACATTTTAGATATTTTACTGACTTCTTGTTGAATTCTCATTGATTTCCAAGCAGGTTTTTTGCTACTGCGCTGCAATTCTGACTTTTCCAGTAATTTTCGATGATTTGTGCTGATTTATAAATGAGTGAGTAGGATTTTTTCAATTTTTCCAATATAAAACCAAAAATGTCACTAAACAAGGTCATAAACTCAGAGAAATTTTTCGCTAACCAAATTTTTTCTACATGAAATATAATTTTATCTTTAAAAAAAAAAACATAGATTTTTTCTCCAATTTTAAATACGCTTTATTATTATGTATCGTCTAAATTTAAAGTCAATAGAGTGACAGCTTGGCATTGGCACTTTTTTGAAAATTGAAGAGGGGTAGTTGTAGCTAGAAATTATGCGTGAATCTCAAAACTACCTTGTATAATTCAATCTCGATTTTTTTTTTCACTCCTGCTATGTTCAAAAATTTTTAAAGCATCATTGTCGAATTTTTTTAGAAGTTTTTGAAAAGTATCACATCTTTCAATTTTTTTTTTATAAGAACCGATAAGAAATAAAAAAAAAATTGTAAATAATTTTCTGAAAATATACCTATTAATAAAGAATAAGTGTTGGTATATTTTTAACCATAAACGCGATTTTTTATCATCATACCCCATCTGGGCTGTTTCTCAAAATAAAAAAGTGCATTGTTAACTTACTTTTTAATACTCGAAAAAGTATAATAGAAAATCGCATCCGATGATTTTATGGCTGATTTTTCTTACTTTCTAAAACTTTTTTTTTCGATTTTTTATTACACATTTTAGATAAAGTTTTTGTTCCGAAGAAACTGGCGGTGAATAAGTAAATATATGTAGTTTTACATGCAAAGGTTATAAAAAACACGTTATGATAATTTTTAACTTTATTTTTTTCTTGGCACCCAACGAACAGAAAAACTACGACAAGCGAGATGTGCAGTGAATAAAATATAGAGGACAGGGTCGAATCGAGAGAAGAGTGTAAGACGTCAGCTGGTTCCCAAGTCGTCAGATAAAAATGAATTTTGAACTGAAAAAATTATAATTTCGATTGAAAAATTTACAAAATGGATGAAGATTTTTCCCCATAAAATTTATTTTGATTCGTTCAAAGTAGGGAAGGGAGAGATATTATTGCATCTTGAACAAAACAAACAAACAAACAAACAAACAAAAAATCAAAAAAAACTTCCTTCAGAGTTGAAAAAAATCTTCACCCAGCCAACTTCGTTTCGTCCCTGGACAGTAATAATTTTCAATTCAATAGGACCATTCAATTTTTATGACACATCAACTTCTTCAAATCAAAATATAAATATTTCATCATCTCAAAAAATTTATTAAATTTTTCGATTCAACACATGATTTTCTCAATTCTGAATCTATATTTGGCTCTCTCGTCTCCATATTTTAGTCCATTTCAACCTTCAAACGACTCTCTAATGGAATGAAAATTGATCTCTTTAAATTTCATTTGAAATCGATTTTTTTTACTCTTGAAAAATACAAAAATGTAATGATTAGATGAAGTCAAAAAAATTTTCAATTTTAGAAAAATTCTTGGCTTTAGTTTCCAATCAATTTTTTTTGGAAAATCGAGCTTCATTTTAATGGATAAATTGATCAAAATCGAAATTTTTTCCAACTGAATATCTCTACGAATAATACCTTTGGCATATTTTCATCACTTCCCTCGTTCCCTCCGTTTTCATACCTTTTAAAAACGAAAATTAATCTGAAAAATACCTCTAGACATTTCGCAACATCGAATTCTGCAAAAAAAATCGCCTTTTCCGAACCACGTTTCTGGCGAATTTCGCACACCGACAAATTACTATAAATTTTTTCTCACCCGGCGTTAAAATCACAAGAAACCGCACATTTTCATCAAAATACTTAGGCAGACGAATAAAGAAAAATATCAAATACCATCAACCTACACGAGAAAATTCATATTTCCCACTTATGCATATTTTTCACGCCCACTTATTGTCAAAGTACACGATTACACCTGTTACGATAACGTAATATTTTACTAAAAAGAAAAATATTATTTCCAAGTTGAACCGCGGAATAAAAAAAAATTTCGTACGTAAATAGGCAGAGTAATACGACACCCCCTTTTTTTTTCATGAGATATAATCATCAATACGGTGTCGGTGCGTACACACATAAATACACAATGCATAGTCGCGTATGACCTTCGTCAATCAAAGGAGTATTGCGAATTATACTCGAACCTATGACGACTCCCTATACGACAACGAAGAAACCCGTTTCGATCGGTGGTACAATTGAACCCAGCCAAAGGTGAAAATCGGTACAAACCGAATCGTCCACTCGCACTTAATAAAAATCGAATTTGTGGAAAAAAAATTGTAAATTATCAAACGGAAATTAACATAATAAAAATAATAAATGGTATATTCGTGTAAAGCGGGCTGAAAATATCGATCTGCATGGCTGGAAGGTGGTATTTTGTGCAGCAGCCCGAAGCGACTGTATACGGGGACATTTCTAGTCATGGGTGATAACACCGTGTATAACGGGTACATCCCTTTGTGTCGGGGATATATGCCCTTTTTTTTTCTTTTTCTCTCTCTCGGCTTTTCTATCTTTCTTTTTCACTCTGATACGTAGGTACCTACTCTTGCTCCTTCGCTACACATTTTTCTAACAAACATTGCCAGCAGGAGGAAGGAGGCAAACGTGATACCTATCCCCCCATTGTTACGTAGCTTACTTCGACCGCGAAAATCTGGGGAGTTTCCTTTTAAATACGAGATAAATGGTTTTATTTTCAAAAGCCATAAAAGCCGTCGTTAAGTTTAAACTGGCGCTAAAGGTAAACGGGTGCACTCATTGACGCGATTTTCGTGCCATATATTTAAAATCGACCGTGTATTTGAAATTTGTACCCCACGTAATTCCACAGATACATATATTTTCGCCGAATTATCTGCAGCTGATTTTCTGCCTACGTAAACAATATTCATTCGCCTTTGGTATATCCAATCTACGTAGACGTAGCCCTACTTCGTAGGTACTACACACTCGTATCGCATACTGAATAAATAGAAACCTTGCCATATACGTAGCATACGATACGCTTTTGTGCGTACACAAATGCAAATAAAAAATCCTTATTTCTTGAAAGTATCGTGTCGCTCGGATTATAATCCATTTTTAAATTTTTTTCTTTATGTATCCAGAATAAAAGTATCTGCTCGGCGTTTCGACACGGTTTCTTTTCATTTTTCATACGACACGACTTGAATGAAAGAAAAAATTCATTTCAAGGCGCTTAAATAGATAAAAGTGAATGTACATATTTTATGATCGTCTTGCGTTGAAAAAGAATAAAGTTATTAAAAATGAAACAACTACTAAAATAAAAATGTGCGGTCAGCAGCGTACAAACGCTGTCACGCAATCCGGGTTATGAACTGCACTCGATGATACAGAACAATAAATGTGGTCGACGAGAGTGTAAAAAAAAAATAAAAAAATGGGTGGAAAAAAAAAACGAAACATATTCATTCGATATCCGTTCGACGATACGAGTACATTTTCATTGAATTATTTGTCGTTCGCTAGTCTGCTTGTTTCCTATACAGACGAAGATAAAAGCTAAATGTGATTTGAGAAAGATTTAATTCTAAGAGGAAATCGCGTAATGACTGGTGCGACGATAAACGCTGCGACAGTGCTTGAGCAACATATGAGAGGACCGGAAGCAACACATGAGCAACACATTGAAATGGTTTTTTTTTCTTGTCTTTTTTTTTTTTACCAGGGTATTGTTTCGGGTCGTGAAAATTTCCTAGGTTGAGTAGTTTCAAGAAGGAAGAAAAGGTTTGAGATTGTGGTAGGGAAATTGCTTTGTTCAATGGGATGGCAGTGAAGTGAGGTCGTCAAAATTAAAGGATAGGGGATTAATTTGATAAAGGAGGAGGAGAGGCAAACTATTGACAGTCTTTGGACAATTTTTTTCAATTTTCAATTTTGAATTGGGATTATTTTTAGGGATGGATTTAGAATTGTGCAGCATTTGAATATTTGAAAATATTTTTCACTAGTAAGCGGTTACCTAAATTTAGCAAAATTTTGAAGCATTAAATATTAACCAACCTTTAGGGAAATTTTTTCTAAAAAATAGACATGTTTGTATTAAAGTACGTATCAGACAATGGTGGCAGCGTCAATTTTTCAGTGTTACTAGAATTTTCAAGGTTCAATCTTATTAGAAAGCAGTATTGTAGGAGTGGAGTGGGAATATGGAGTGCAAAGGAGTGCAAATTTTCAAAGGAGTGGACTCCATAGAACCACAAAAGAGCACTCTCATTATGGAGTGTTCTGTGAAGAACTGAAGCAGTGAGGGTGGGAATGGGAGTGTCTAAAATTTCGATCATCCTCACTCCCTCTTTTTTTCCTATTTTACGCATTTTGAGGTGCAAAAATTTGAAAGTTATGAGATCTGGTGTTAATTCTGGCTCCTCACAGTTTTTACCTTTCCTTCTTACTTTTTAGACAAAAAGGTAAGTAATTAGTTTTTTCCTCTTTTTTTTTGATTATTGAAAAAAAAGGTCAATTTTTGGTGATTTTGTTTCAATTTTCACAAAAATATAGGAGCGGGAGTGAGAGTAGGAGTTGGAGTGGAAGTGATCAGAGGAGTGGAGTGGAGTGGAAATGGAAAATAATGAAGAGTGAGGAGCACTCCTAAGGAGTGTTTTGACAGCTACTCGTTAGAGAGAAATCATTCTTGACTTTAATAGTCTCCACCACCTTTCAAAAAATTTTCTCTATTTTATGGAGGCTCCATATTGGCTTAAAAATCCTGAAAGTCAATTAATGAGGTCTAAATTAGGATGCATGGCTGTACCCCTTTGTAGCCTTTTACCATGATGAAATAATCTCTGCACTGAATCCAGGTCTCAGGTCTTAATTTATTTATCACTTTTTGATTTTTTCTCGAAAATTTTGAACACCAGTGGTCAAATTTTGTAGACTGGAAAAATTTTGGCGATTTTTTTGAGTACCTGGTCTCTTTTTACAGTTTTTGAAAAATTAACCGAAACCGTTATTTTTAACCGTAAACGAAATTTTTTTATTATAACTGTAACCGAAACCGAAAACCGATAACCGAAATGAGTAAAAAAAAACCGTTAACCGAAAAAAAAAAATTAAAAACCGAAACCGCTAAACCTTGACCGTTATTTTTTTCGATTTCGGTCAACATCCCTGATTTTTTTTTAGCGATGTAAACAAATGCATTTTTGCAGATAAATTTTTCGAGCGCTTTTGAAGTGATTTAGGTAAGTAATTTTTAAGCTATGTAAGCGAATTATTATAAAGAACGATCAAAAACACTGAGCAGGGACGTACCGATAGGGGGAGGGGGGAGCTTCCCCCCTGAGAAAATTTTTTACTTGTGAGTTGGGAAAATTGAGCAATTCAACACATCAGTTGGGAAAATTGGGCAGTTGGGAATTAGTCACTTTATCGACTGAAAATTCATCATTTTCCCAACTGAAAATGTATCATTTTTCCAAGTAGGAAATCAATAAAATTTTCACCTGTTAGTTTAAAAAATTTTCGCCCTCGCTTCGCTCGGACATGAATAAAATCATAATCCAACAAACTATTTCAAGTAACAACAGTGTTGAAGAAGGCTCCTCTTATTCATTCCCCTGAAAATACTTTTGATCTGATACTCTGTGTTTCTATTCTCAATTTTTACGCTCCCAAAAAAGCTTTCAACACCATTGATTGTGAATATCTAATGGCTACATTCTTACCCTCCCCCCTCTCAAATTACATCAAATAAGAATTTTGAAAGCCTTAAAATAAGAAAAAATGGCTTTTTTAGGCATTAAAAATATAATTTTTTCAAGGCTTCACCCTCGCTTCGCTCGGATATAAATTAAATCCTATTTATGTGCATTATTTGAGGCGATAGCGCCAAAAAAGGTTCCTTTTTACTCATTCTTCATAAAATTGTTCTGGTATTTCAAGTTGCATCCATTTTGAGTTGGGAATTTCATGAATTCGAGTTGGGATTTTCATGAGACCTCCTCCCCCCTGGAAAATGCTTTCGGTACGTCACTGACACTAAGGTAGACTACACACCGACTTGGACAAGCGAAAGAAAGTGAGGGTAGTTCTCCTGACCTCCTCCCCTTTCAGATGTTACAAAAGGCTGCAGAAGTTAAAGTCTAATATTGTAGAACTCAAAATGACGCAATTTGAATCAGCCAAGCAAATCTACAAAAAGAGCCAGCCCGATGGAGGAGCTCAGAGAATTAACATAATTATTTTTCCAATAATACATAATTTAAACTCTTTTCCTTTCCAGCCCAGAAAATTCAATACATATTTACAAGTGAAAAAATTCATTATTTTCGTAAATGAAAATCAGAATATTTGGTGACCATCTCAAATGAAATTTTCAAAAATATTCAATTTTTTGGAAAGAGATGGATTCATTAAAGAATAATTGTTTAAAAAAAAAATCAAAAAAGTAGCACCAAAAATGAGAAATTTTTGTTTTTTATTTTCAATGGGTCTAGTTTTTCTGTTTTTTAAAGAAATATTAGTAGCCAAATTTTTCATGCTCACCCCTGGTTTTTGTACAAATTTTGAGGGGAAATTTGAGTCATCAAATTCGGAAATTATAGATTTCGAGTCGGCAAATTTGTGGATTCCATCCCCCTAAACCAAAAGTGAAGTTTTGTCTCTGATCAAACCCTGGGGGACTTGTTTTTGTCGTGGTTAAATAAAAACGATATTTTTTTGAACATACCTGCACATTCAACATGAGAGATTGAGAGACATATGACACACTTGACAATTCAACAAGATGCACTTGAAATGCCATGTTAAATATGTCCAGTTATAAATCATTTGCAATGGTAAGAAAAAATCCTTTCAGATTTTTCGTATCCTTTCTTATCCTCTCTTTCATTCGTATAAGGACGACATTTAGAGAAATTTTTATACAACTACAGTAAAAAAAATAGGAAAAACTGTATTTCGGGTCAGAAATATGAGAAAATCGCATTTTGAGTCATTTTTTTCACAATTAATTTTAGTTGGATATTTTTAACTTTTTACCCCTCTCCCCCCTCCTCATAAAAAAGGTATTTTTTAATCATGTATCAATCACCGAATATTTCTTGTAAAGTTGCAAATTATAATGCAAACCAAAGTGAACAGCTGCATGAATGTTCCTACATCAAAGCTAAAAGAAGCTTTATGACTTTTTGTTGAAATGACCATGAAGCTCTTTCAAATCTGACATAATGATTCTTGGACTACGTTAACAAAAAGTATAATCATTCTATATTATTTAGTTAGAATTATTTCTCATTTTTCTTAATCTAAAGTCAAAAAATATATTCGTGATTTATTGAATTATTCATTCCGAAAATATAGGTAATAATTTTTGAAAATTATTGGCAACAATTACGTACACCTAAGTGCCTGTAAAATTTGGATAAATCAATACAGAATTCATGAATTTTTTCAAATTATCCGAGTACATCTTTGCTCCTGTAGACTCAAGGTTAGACGAACATACATACATATGCATGAAGACGAGTCGAGCATGCATATCACTGGTACAGTGGTACAAAGATGGTTATGACAGGATATTTTGTAAAGTGTATGGAAGTAATGATGGAATATTCCATGAAAAATATTCTCATTCAAACCGTAATCGCTCTCTACATATTTATAACTAAAAACCATTTTTTATTTCAGCGACATTCTAAGGGATGTATTGTTGAGTTGCATATATCATCAATTTGTAGGCAAATAGTACTTTTTAATTTGACTGTTTGAGAAAAGGAATTCGTGCAGAAAAATCTCAACATTTCAACAAAACAACGTAAAAGAATTTTTTGATGACTTTTGAGTGTGTTTTAAACCTCAATTTTCTCGATAAATATCAAAATGTTGAGCAAATTTTCCCACCATTCAACGAAACAATTTCTAATTTATCATTAAATTAGCAAAATAGGAAAATAAACCATAAAATACTTACTTTATCGAAAGCAAGAGGCCTATGTCCGCGCTCCGACTGATCCATGGTGTTAGGGGCGGGGGTGGGGCCGTGCTGAGCGGGGCGAGTTAGCCGAGCTCCATCGGACTTTGACCCCGCCCCGTCATCGGTCCGACAACTCGTCACCCGCTCATTTGAACTGAAACAAAAATACGTTAAAGATTTATTTTTAAAACACCTAATTTATTATTTAAACGTTAGAACCATCGTCATCGCTTATATATAAGTTTAAGTTCACTAAAAAATACATAAAAATACCTGTAACCAAAATAAACTGCTAGTAAGGTATCAAAATTTTATTTTTTCACAACCTATCCTACCGTACAAACAAAGAGAGATAAGCCTTTCGAAACGTTTTCCACTATAATACGAATTTCAGCCATAATAAGGGTTAAATATAACAATAATAGGTATGGTATCTAGCAAAAAACCTACCTATTTATTCGAACTCGCTCTCACGTCAAATAACAATAACCACATTTGACTAATGGATACTAGATCAAATTTTAGTCTGATATTACTTTTTTCTTTTTAAAATTTATTACGTACGATGGAATGGCAATTTCAAAGGACGAAAAGAGTCTGATTAAACGCATAAATTCGATTTTTTTTTTTTGAAAAAAAACCATCTGAACGGATTACAATAGGTTACTGAAAACGAGTAAAGCTAAGGTTTGGAGAGGAAAATACTATTTCAATTTCGCCATTAAAATAGGGAAATGTAGGTAACAAACACTTGAATCACATTTTGCTTTAGAATTCGGTCGGTCATTTTTCAAAAAGTCAAAAGTCCTGGATCAACTTTTGAATAAGTATATGAAATGAAAATATTAACCAAGGGGAAAGCAAGTAGTTACAGTTGTTTCTTACGTGGTTATTTCAATGCAATGGAAATGAATGATGGTTAACAGCGGAACATATGCAAGGCAGTACAATAGGCAATTTATTCAACACGTAATATACCACCTTATCAACTTCAAGTTAATTGAAATAAAAACGAAATGTTTTACTTTTTATGCAAATGACTACATAATTCGTACAAATACCATTTTTCATCTTAATTCCGCTCGATATAAATCAAGTTTAATCATTTCTTTGAGTTTTAGATTTTTACTTGGTGTAAATCTGTTGAAAATAGGGAAAGGAGATAGGGGAGTCAGGGGTGAATTTTGCCCCCGGTACTTTTGGGTTCCTAAACATCTCAAAAGGCGTGAAATTGACTGGAAAACAAATTTCGGATTCCTACTCCCTCCGTTTTAGATTTATGGTTATTTTAATGTATTATTTTGGAGAATTTCGAATGTCAAGAAAAGTGGAGGAAATTTTCTGTATTTTGGTACGAAGGGGGTTTATTTATTGCAATTTTTTCAACAATTTTGACCCATTTTTTCACGTTTTTTTCGGCTGATTGAAATTTTCAATCGTAAAAACACCACACAAGCAAAGAACAACCACCCTGGAAAAATTACTAAAAAATATTTTTTTATGTAAAATTTTACTCTGTAATTGGATTTTTGGATTTGGCCATTTCTTTGTAGTACTAAGAGTTGAAAATTGTAAAAAAACATATAAAAATTTTGTAATTTCACCAGATTTTTCGATTTCGAGTCAGAAAGAAAAGACCAAAAAAAATCAAAAAAAAACATCAAATTTCGAACAAACGTTTTTTTTTTTTTTTTTTTTTTTGGTAGTTTAGTTGAGTACCGTTTTTCCAAACTGAGCTAACTTCAAAAACCGTGCATGAGGAAAGGGCCTTAGGTGCCATTTTTTTGGAAAAGGCTTAAGGTGCAATCTTTTTCTGAAAAAAATTATACTTAAGACCCTTTCCGAAAAAAAAAAAAAATGGCACCTAAGGCCCTTTCCTCATGCACGGTTTTTGAAGTTAGCTCAGTTTGGAAAAACGGTACTCAGTTGAACTCTAAGTTTAAAAATCTACTTTTTTTCTGATATGGATCGAAATAATTTAAAAAATTATCAATAATACAACTCTATGAGATGTAACTTCGTGCCAAGTAACAGAAAAGTTCCTTCGTTTCCGTTAAAATTTAAAATTCTTGAAAATAGGTAATGCACTGAAATGAAATTGTCATTAATCAGAAAGGGAGGGGGTAGAGGTTCAAAATTTTGTGAAAATGTTTTCCATTTTCTATACACTCCTGAGGTCTTTAGGAGCTCAAAAGCGCCTGATGAGGCCAAAGGTGACTAGGTGTCTACCTAACTTTTATCAAAAATCACAAATATGTATTTGTGATCAGATATAAGCAATGCAATTGTTAATATTTCCTCAATTTTTATATAATTATTGGAATAATTAGGTACTGATAACTGTTATTCCTTGAAAATATATGTATGATTTGTACATCCAATGATAAAGGTCTTGGTAACAACTACCACAAAAGTACTTATTTCTGAACAAAAATAAAGATAATGATGAATCATCATCCTCATTACCTACTTACATAAATTTCTCGAATTGACGATAAACTTTGGCAAAAATCATTAATTTTATCAAAAAATGAAGTACCTGTTCAACACTAGAAAAATTTCCATTTGATACAACGTACAACTAAGTACCTAAGCGAAAAAAATATGTAGATGATTTTATCATCGTTAGTTTTCTAAAAATCTGCAGATAGGTATTTTTCACTAAATTGACTCATTTTTGAATTTTTCTACATTATCTACGAACAGGAATGATATAAAATGTAACACATTTTCAATTTTTATCGATGCTTTACATTTTTAATGCATATGTACATATATGTAGGTATAATTGAAAAAAAAAAACGGATATGTTTCGATTAGTTTCTATTTTTTTTCTGAAAATGATTAGATAAACGTGCTATGCAATCGAAACATCCATTTTTCCAAGATATGTAACGAGCAAAAATAAAATTTTATAATTTTTCAGATTTTTTGCTGCACCTTTTCAACTTCAATTAATATTTTTACATTTTGAAGGCTTATATTCTCATGAATATCTAGAATGAAAAATAACTCGAGTCGTAGGAACTTTATTCAAACGCTAAATGGTGGGGAGAGGAGTGAGATGGCTTTCGAATTTTAGCCTAGAGCAAAAACAATCTAGTAAGAATTTCCACTCATCTGTTTGACTCAAGACTTATTTACTTCTCCTCAATTGCTCTTAAATTTTATTTTCTAGTGGTGTCTAGAAAAAAATTACTATTTACTTTTACAATTTTCTTATAAAAAAATCGAAAAAATTATTTTTGAAAAAAAAATTCTGTGCAGAAGTAGCTTAATTAAGTAAATTTTTGTTTATAGGAAAATACATCAGATATAGGTGAGGTATAAGTACAAGTTTTTTTCAAAAGTGGAAATGATGATAGAAGATTGTCAAGACTTCAAAAAAAAATTCAACTAGTTTTTCTCGATTTCTCACAGGGAATTCTAAAAACACGAAAAAAATTATTTTTTCTACCTAGGTACCTACTCTTTACTCATGGAAAGCTTGACAGAAACGAAAATAGATACCGGTCTTATTCATGAGATGCCTACCACTTTTATAAATTCTTTTTAAAACAAATTTTTAAAATTTTTTAAATATTTTTTAAAACATTTGTTGCGGGATTTTGAGGGTAATTCAGCCAAATTAAGAGTTGACAAATTATGAAATGGGAATTTTCATATGATTGCGTTGGAATCCACTCAACTTTCTGTCCCTTTCCTATTCCCTGTTTCATGTGTCAAAAAAAAATTCCGCCTTGATAGATCTGGTAGGCTTTTCAGAAAGGAATAGAATCTAGAAAGAACCTCATTTCAAAAACCTTCGTCTTAACAGAAAAAATGCTGAAAATATCACAAAATGCGATGATTTTTGAATTATTATTGTGCCATGAAGTAAAAAAAGATGTATTACCTTATGTTCTCTTTCAACTAAAGACGCGTGTTTTGAAGCAGGGGAGAAGTCGAGGAAAAAAATTGTAAAACATCAGCTTGAAAATTTTGCCCTTCTTCAATAAATTTTCTCATTTTCATAAATATTTTTAAATTTTGAAAAAATTTCAAAAAATTGGTTTTTTAAAAAAATTTCAAAAAGTTGGTTTTTTAAAAAAATTTCAAAAAATTGGTTTTTTAAAAAAATTTCAAAAATTGGTTTTTTAAAAAAATTTCAAAAAATTGTTTTTTTTTTAAAAAAAAATTTGGCTGCCTTATTGATGATTTGAAGTATCGTTAAACTGGTTTAAAAACGTGTTAAATTTGTTGACTGATTCTTTATACTGTAAAACTGCTTGAAAATAGGTGTACAAAAAAGTATTAAACAACAAAAAATTTGTTAAAATATCATTGAAATTGTTCGAACATTGTAAAATTTATAAATTGTCTTGAAAATTGTATAAAATGTTGAATAAATTTTGAAAAACGGAAGAATTTCACGACGAATTTATTATAAACACGGGAATGTCAAAAAAAGGGCTTTTAAAAAATAGACACAAAAATTGAAACGCCAAAAATGAATTCTTTTACATCTAACATGTCACAGGTGATGAAATTTCATCAGACCAATTTTATAAAAAAATATCTATTATCTGTAAATTTTATTACATTTCTAAAAATGATTCATTTCAAACCCTGACATTGTGATAACAAAATATTATCAAATCATCAATCAACATGATTCAGTGATACCTACTTATTCAAATGAAATAGGTATCATAAATTGAAGTGTTCAATTTTACCTATATCCAAAGGATGAAAAGTCATCACCAATTTTCCAAAAATTGTTCCAATGTCTGAAATAGATTTTAGAAAGATTTTTTTTTTTCAAGAAAATCTGACCAAAAATATTGAAAAGTTGTCCAACAAAGAACACATCTATGATTACATAACTTTTCCCTTTGTGGAAAAACTTGATAAGATAGGTAGTTTTGAAAAAAATATTCTCTCGACATGATGAATAATTCAAATGATTTTTATCAACTTTCTAGGTACCTCTACTTTTTCCAAAAATTCCAAAAATTGTCCTATTCATCGTTGCATAGTTTTGAGATAGTCACTTGGAACAACCCTTGATCGAATTTTTATCTAAATATCTATATTGATCAACGGAATACCTAACTCACAAGAAAAATTGAGATATATAAATGGAAATGAAATATTCTTCTTAAGGATTTTTCTAATTTACAATTTGCCAGAATTTCTACATACGATGCTAGTTTTTCACTTTATTCAAATGTTTTTTCCTACCCAGTTGTATAGAAATTCATTTGAAAACGTGTTTTTCAAATTTACCTGGTCTGTTTAATTCTAAATCATTAATACCTAGAAAAGATAGCAACTCTTGGATTGATAGGTACTTCTGTATCAGTTCTTGGAGATAATGACGTGGGTAGATAGTTCTCTCAATTTATTTTTCGTGGAAGATTGACTAGAGCTGCCATTGAAGAAGACATCCCAAGCCATTGAAAAGTTACTTTTTGAAATTTTGTATCAGATCTTTAGAATAACTCATCAATTGATCTCAGAATAGCATCTATTTTGAAAGTTTATACCTATTGACATTTATCAATAAAATACTCAGACTATTGGCCTACGTGCAATAAAATTGCCTAAACAATTCAGAGTTGATTAAAATTCATCAGCAAAGATCTAACAATTCCTTCTCCTTGAGAAAGGAATCTCAATATCTTTAACTTCCTTCAGTACGACACGATAATGAAAAAATATAAAATCTCAAAAAATACCCAACCTATCAGCAGCCTTTCACAATGCAAGTAATTTTTAGACAGGTATTTCATAATCTGTAGGTGTTTCCTTCTTTCAGAAAGAAAACTTCAATCACTATGAATCAAATTAATTGGAACACCTATCCCAAGTACAGGCATTCAAGATTGAAAATCGAAACAATGTTGAATGATTACAGGTAAGGAAACAATCAGACAAATTGGCCAATTTCAATTGCCTTTCATTATAGAAATTTCTACCTCACACATCGTTGAATGGCATCACCACATTGCAAATTCTTTCAAACCAACGAAACCTTCTCACAAATGTAATTTCGTCGATATTTACAGCTCGCATTGGATGGGTAAATTTTAACAAATTTCCATTGCTGAGCACACAATCGTAATGAGAATACTTGAATGGGCAAACTGATACTGAAACGTAAGAAATGAAGAAAAATGAATGCGAACAATACAACTCAATTGGTATAGGTAGTTAAGAGGCGAACCAATTCGTAAGTATTAGAGCGGTAGAACGATTTTTTGACATGCTAATCAATAATAACGCATAAATTACTATTGTTCGCATTCCACATTACAATCACGATTCCAAGTCGAGCCACGAAAGTAGATAAAAACTCACCGAAAAAATGAGGGCTGAAATGAAACCGATGTTTTGAGTGCATATCTAGCTTTCTGCCAAGCAAGGCGGTAAAATTTTTTTTTCACAGGATGCACTTGGATATCACCGTCGAATTTGATCAAAATGATGACAAAAAATGCCCGATTCCACGCAAAATCGAAACACCATTCCGATACATGTCGAAAATTTTCCGAAATTTTCGAAATTAACACCGTGTTTGATTAACCAAGACCGGAGGTAATTGCAAAATTGCCTCCGAGTACTCCCAGACAAAAACTATAGAAAATATTCGCTGAAACGTCGCGCACGTTTGAATAATATCGCTGATACAATGTACAAAGCTTGCGGTAACAACGATGTAAAAGCAAGAATAATTCGCGAACGATTCGCTTATTTCGTCGACTCGTTCGGGTACCTTTGATACGAGCAATTCGTTCAATAAGGATAGCACAACTACGACGAAATACGTACTGTATGGTTTTTCGGAGAGATATTAAATTTAATCTGTTCCCAGTAATAAGATGGTATAAAGCACGTCGCTAAGCAAATTAGGGATTTTGTTTAATAATTCGCCTCCCGCTTGTGCCTCCTTCTTCGAATCGTACCGCCGAATAAATGCAAAAATTCAGATCGCAGGGGTTTGTTCTTATTTTTGAGTAAACAGGTAGCAGGAAATTTGTAAAATTTAATGCACGATGCTGGAAAAAAGCTCGCATCAATCTCTCGACTAAATTAACGTTTTCAATTTATTATCAAGATTAAGATACTGAAATTTAATTTCATGCTAAAATAGACTTTATGAAAATTGAATTTTTGTCGCTTAAATGTTTCTAATTGAGTGTATCTCTAGTTTCCATAATTTTATATACGTAATACGTTCATGTAACTAATATGTTCTGCAGCTTGATACAATTAAGCGCAAATTTAATTCATTCCTACGCTATTTGCTAGGTACCTAGCTACAAGTGGATGCAATTTTGTTCAACGATGGAATATAAATCGAAGCGAAACGTAAATTTTTAATTTAACGCTGGTAATTTTAAATCGAATCGATGCAAAATATTCGGTCGGTTTCTGGCAACTTATCCCCATTGCAGAAAATCAATTAGGTAGGTAATTAGACTTATTCGTATGCCTGAAATCTAATCGATTCAATCGAGTCATTTTCTACGTACAATTTACTAATATTCGAGAATTTTATTCGAGAAATTGCTACTTATTTTTTTATCAAAAAAAAAAATCAGGACGACGTAGGCAAACGATGAAAAATTTTATGAAGACATGTACCGCAGCTCACATGCCTCAATATCCAATAAAAATTCTTCACGTGAAAAAAAAAAATCACACGTATCAGTCTAATAGAATCTCGCCAGCTTGGAAATTTTTCATGCATAATATTCAGGACGACCCAAACCAGTATGAAAATTTGGCCATAGAGCTCAATAACGGCTATATCTTGGTAACATGACTGATTAGCTGTTTAGAAATTCATTGCGCAAGGAGAAAAATTGGAAAAGTTGGTAAGGACAGTGAAGAAAATCACTTGGGAAAGAACTGAGATAAGAAAACTATGCCAGCCAACAGGAATCATATTTAAGACGGCTCGAGAAAGAACGAACATTTTTCCCCGTTACAATAATTCACAATATACGACAGTGTTCATGTAATCGTCCGTGTTCACCTCTTCCAGCTTCACTACGCCCGTCCTCTCCATCCGATAATCCGTATCGATCGGAAGGCAGAAGTAGTTACCAAAAGCAGAGTTCGCTCGCCTCTATTCCTAGACTTGAAAATATAGGCGGGAAAGCCAACGATTTCGGGTACCCAAGTGGTAAAAAAATTTTCACCTTAATTTATAACCGTTCAGAAGAATGAAATTTTAATATTCCAAGACGTGCATTTTTTATGAGATAAAAATTGAAAATTTTAACGCTGTTGGGTAAGGATGGAAATTGATAAATGCAATTAAATGTTACGTTCGAGGTAATTCGTCATAAGTTCGTCAAAGAAATTAATCTTTGATCGTTGTATTATTAATGAACGGTATCTTCAATTTATTGGATAGAATTTTATTAAATTCGAGCAGGAAAAAATGTAGGTTTTTTACCTTGGTCACGCAAAAAACTTGAATTTTTTTTGATAAAAATAATTCGTCGAATTATCACATCGAGTACTTACTAGGTAATCGAATAAAAAACAAAATAAAATTACGAACAATTTTTTTTCATATTATTTACTTTTCAAGAAACACTATTAATTACACACAATCACTTTTTCAAACAAAAACAAAAATTGACTCACTTAAGCTAAGCCTACATGAAAAAGTGAATTATTGATTAATTCGTGAGAAACAAAGTAACTTTTGTTTAGATATTGGTTAAAAAATGTTCGATATCTTTTTTTAGTAAATTGCCTTTCAAATCTTGAATTACAATAAAATCAGCCTTTCTACTCTCGCAAATTGGAACGAGAAATAATGTCTTCGTTTTTCCTTCTAGAAATTCCCACGATTTCAAAACGTACCCGTCGTGATTTCGTAATTGTATTAAGACTATACCAAACGTCGATGTCACAATATTCCTACACAAAAAAATTTCCACTTATTAGCCATAATAGTTACACAGAGAGGGTTTACTAGTGGTAAAAAAAAAAGAATACGAACCGAACTCCGTCGTAATGAAGAGCTGAATTTTTATCTAATTCGAGGTTAATGTTGATATTTTTGATATTGGAACAAAATTGATTTATCCACCTGCAAAAATTCATGAATATGAATTAGAAGAAAAATTTACAAGTGAAATAAAGACGGATTTCGAATTGACGAAAATTGGCATGGTTGTTTAATTCTGTTGAGTGACAGCTTCTAAAAAATATTGTTTGCTATTTCAGTTGAAAAAAAGACGGATCTAGGTAACCTCAATTTGAGGTCATTTCTCAAAAAAAAAAAAAAACATTTTCCCATTTTTGGAAGGGCTACCAGCCAGGAACCTCAGCATAAAAGATGAGATTTGAGTACCCAATCTAAGTTTCTCTGAATTCCTCATACTCCACTTTGTCTTTTATAAAGGAGGGGGGCTAAAATTGTAAACCGTGAATTTGAAAATTATTTTCATTTTCAATAAATTGAAATCTAAATTTTTTGATCACTTGGATAATTTTTGATGACATTTTTTATTTAAAAAAAAAATATGCAAGTGTTGCCAACTCCACTTAATTGACGTAATTTTTCGTAAAATTTCAAATGGCAGCACTGTAACAAAAAATTTTCAAAAATTATTTCATATCATGTACAAATTTAAGGAACTAATTTTTTTTGACTCAGTTTTCAAGCCAACTGAATCAAAACTGTAGGAGTTGTAGATCATTTAAAATGAGTGAGCCTTATTTTTTTCAAATTTTAATTTCTCAAAGTTCCTTCAATTTTGATATCAACCAAAAATTCATCAGAACAAAATTTGTGTAGAATTCAGCTGCTAATCATTTTTTAATTAGGTGGTTGAATTGGTTAGATTTAAAGTTGATTTATTGAATAATTTTTTTAAAAGCCTTTTTTTATTTTCAAGTTTGTTAAAAATTCATAAGATAGTTCAATTCTTCAATTTTCAAAGCCCAATCCATTTCCACGCTTGAATTGTTGATTTGGGACAGTTTTTTCAACAATCACTTGCCCCTTCAATTTTAAAGATAGGCAACTTATTTATCAACCATTTTCTTCCAGCGGTATTCAATTTTCCGGTAGTATCCCAATCTCATTAATTTAACCAGTTAATTACTCATCGGACTTTTTGTACAGCTCAGTCTTATTTTGAGCAGTAGATTCATGGGGGGGAGAGGGGATTACACTCAAATTCAACAACCTCGCCAGTTTTTGTCCAAATCTATGATTTTTTTTCATTCTAACTTAATGTATTGTTCATAAAAACTTAAATCTCAGCGCTTTATACTTACTTATGATAAGCTAATAACGATGCACAGCCAATACTTAAAAATGATACAGACGGAAAGATATGCTTAATTTTCACTTCATCTTTGTCACTATCTGTAGCGCAGTTTTCGCTGAAGAGGCTTTTGGTAGCACTTCGAGGTGAAATGTTACAATTGATGGAATAATTTATTCGTAATTTTCGATGAGAAGTACCTTCGTGAACAATCAAACTATCTTTTTTACCCCGAGTACAATTGAAATTTTGTAATTTCGAGGTGGCTGTAGGCAAGGTACACTTCTCAGATGAAAAAATAATTCCAACACGATCGAAATCTGCGCCCATTATTCCATTCGTAGTGTGACCCAAGTCGAAAGTATGGCATAATTCGTGACAAACAGCACCCAACGATGCGCTCAAGTGATTCCTGTACATAGAACTATTGGGAAAAAAAATTAATAAAATAAACTAATCTGAGCTTCTTCTTTTTTTTTTAATAAAAAAAATGCCTACTTTATATGGTTAGTTTGCGAAAAATTAGGCGTTATTTCGTGACTAAAAAATTTATTGATATCGTCGATAGAGTTTGGCCACGTCCTGATGTACTCAGCACTACATAAAGCTAGACCGCCACCACCGATAGCTAGATTCTGGCACATTTTACCTTCTCCGCATGATAGGAATGATAAAAATTTACGATGCTTGAAACCATACTCAGATGTCATTATTTCTCGACCGAAATACTCCCAGAGTTCTTCAGAGCTCATTGTGCTTGCTGTTTTTACATCCAGCTTACTGTAGAATATTAAACAGCCACCATTTCCATTTGCATCGTCTGAAATTTCAACCAGAAGATGGAAAATTTCATAAAAAGCTTCCTAGATAAGGAGATATCAGAAAAAAATCATACTACTATACCTTTCTCTACAACGAATGTTTTCCTCCCAAATCCATATTCGTATAATATTTCAGCGATTAAAGTTTGAATCAAATTGCAACCAATGTAGATTTTATCCTTGATAATTTCGATACGACGGTATGGTATTTCTTCTCCTTCGCAGATAATGAACATTGGAGAGACGACGTATTTGACAGAAGGTAAAACATGATAAAAACGTTGCCTAATTTCAACGTTTTGGTATTCGAATAGAAAATCATTGTTTCCAGGTTCCAGGTGCAATAACAGCGAAAATTTCTTGTCTACGAGTTTAAAACAACATTTTTTAGAGATATTTCCTTGGTGATCTATGTAATTCACTTTGATTGTATCCTCGGCGTTGGGTGATAAATCCCCCGTAATGGATCCTTTCACGATTATAATAGAAAATGTAAATGTTTCGTTGTTTTTAACATTTGCCAACCGAATAGTCACGTTGCTATTCAATTCCATATATTTTATCTGGCCATGTCGACTCCACTCTCCATCGAAAATCTGTAAGAAAAATAAAGGCAACTTTAATGTTTAATACCTATACAGAATTATGTGGTATTAAATTATGAAGTTCTAGGCCTGTAATATTGAGAGTCAAATTTGAAAAAAAAAAAATGAATAGTGTCAACTTACAAATCAATATCACTCGACTGAATCATATGGACGAAAAAACAATGAACTCGATGAAGCAGAAGAACATCTCGAATTAGCGAATTTTCAATTTAATTGCGATTATGAATCACACAGCTTGATATGATAACAGAAAGAATAATAATCAAGCTAGCTAATTAGTATGCTTACGTATAAACTAAACGCACAATATTATTACCAGTACATAGATAAAAGGACAGATACTTACATAAGATTTTTTCAAAAAGCTACCTTACCAACTTTCACATTTTTACGTTCCATTCGCAACTTTTCAAAAGGAAAAAAATAAAAACTTCGACCTGATAAAACTGAATCAAAACAAGAAAATGTAAAAGCAAAAGCTCAACTTTTCCTCCCTCCACCCTTTCAACAACCCCTTCAACATTATCATGTTGAGCTTCGTGATCACACAATGCCACTACGTTATTTCCAACCTTCTTTCCTCGTGGTGTTGGTAATTTACCGAAATATTCACTGTAAAAAATGTGAAAATACAAAATTTGAAATAAATTATAAATCATTGGAACCTTCGATCATACAGCTTTATAATATAAGCTGTATGATCGAAGATTGGAACTTTAGAACACGGCAAGCCAAATTATTCATTACTCAGCATTCAGCAATTCAGCATCAGCGATTCGGCATTTCATGATTTCAAAGGGGTGATTCTGATTTATATGCAATGTTGGCCAATAGTTTAAAACACTCAGTTAAAACGTTTTAATTAAAATGTGTTTAATTTAAAATAAGGAAAAAAAAATTATTTCAAACAAAGAATAATTTTAAAATTAAATTGTTTTAAACATGTTTTTTTTTTGAAAAATGTGTTTTTTATATTAAGTATGCAAAAATTAATGAAATTTATAGTACCTATTTTTAGGGCTGAATACGAGAAAAATTATGTATTAAAAAATTCTAGTACAAAGCACAACTGAGAAGTGACAACTGACTTTTTCACGATTACATTTTTCTGGGGTTTCAAAAATTTTGGTGATTTTTGAAACAATGCAAAACAAAAACTGAAACAAATGTAAGTAACCAAAAATATGTTTTTTCGGTGTGTTTAAAACTGTTTTTTTTTTTTAATCCTCATTCCTCAATTACAACAAGTTTCAAACAGAAAAAAATGTTTTGAACAAAAAAAACACAGTTTTTGTTTTAATTTTTTCAAAAAAAAAAGTTTTTTCCCAACACTGCTTATGATGTAGGTAGTTGAATTGATATAATGGATGAAAATGTGAATGTATGGAGTTTTGGTTTTGTGGAAGAGGAGGGGCTAATTGTGATTCGGACCATTCCAGCGAAGTTCCAGGCGAAAAGCGCTGGAACTGACCAGAAGTCAAAAGTGACCCCATCAAAATGACCGCGTCGACGAGCCGAGACCAATGGCACCCACGGCTCGTCGATTAGGTTCTCTGAATATGTACATACTTGAAACTGATTTGTAAAATTTGTATGTAATTTTATTATTTCGAATTTTTTTCAGTTCATTGTTTGAGTTTTCCTTATTATTCATCCATCTTACTAAAAAAAAAATCGGATCAAAATTCAGGAGGTGTAGTTGAAAATAGAAATATTTCAGTTTACTTTCCCCTCGAAACTCTTTAAAGATTATCGGAAATTTATGTTTTTTTAAAGCGCTTACCTACTTCAAAAATATTAATCCGTGCATTGCATTTTTTAAAAATGGAAGTTGTTTATGTAGGTAAATTTACTTATTAATTATCGTAAGAAATTATACCCACGCTTCGCGAATAAAACTGGACAGCAACAAATCAACGTGTTATTTGGGCTGCCTACATATTGAAAACAAGGGGCGAATTTATTGATTCGAAATATTACCTACTCATCTTGTTAATTGCTGCGTATTAGTCAATAGTTATTCAATTAAATTTTAATGTAAATTTTTTTCGTTTTGTAATTTTAAGTGATTAAGTCTTTTACATCAGTTTCCTCGAGTTTGATTTGAAAAAAAAAAATCAATTGCAAAATTATGAACTTGCATAATTGGTATACTCAAGAAAAAAATATTAATTATCGGCATTATAGGTAAGTAGGTAAATCCAAATTTTTCAATATTTTGAGTTCGTCTAAGTATAATTAAATATGTAGGTACCTACATAACCCAATTACTTAAATATCACCGCACCTAACAAATGATTTCTAATTAACTTACCTTACAATTCCTGATTTCTGCGCCATTATTTCAAAATCCATAGGTACTCACAAAAATACTAATTCAATCGCAACATATCTAAGTCTCAATCTAAGATATAGGTATGTCAGTGACCCCGAGTAAATAGTGTTAAGCGTACTCAGGAAAATAACAATTTGTTGAGTAGGTAATGTAAATATGTAGCGTTTTATGTTACGAACATAAAATTATAAGCAAGGATATCCACATTCTAATAATTCTTTTCCTATCACATCTGGAGGTTATTCAACTTTGAACTAGATGTAAAGTTCCACGAGTGAGTTGATAAAAAATGAAATAAAAATTGAAACGACGGTATAAGATTTGTATATTTTCGAGCCATACCCAAGTATTCGAACGATTCTACCAATGGAAAATTTCTTCGAGAAAGTAAAACCTAAAAAAAAAAAAATCAAAATTTGCTACGAAGTTGGAATATTTTGTATACTGAAATTCGATGGAATATTTTCAAATTTCTCAGTTTGAAGTAAGTAGACGATACAAATACCTAAAATGAAATATAAAGTGGAAATTTTTCTGAAAAGAGTTGAAATATTTCAGTTTAATTTAACCACCAATTCCAACCTTCGAATTAGATTGAATTTTGATTTTTATCAGCTTAATTTTTAAAATCAAAAACACGTGAATTGAACGAAATTCAAAATCATCCATTTACAATTCATCATTTTTTACTTGCCTACCTATAATTTCTAATAAAAAAATCAATGCTTTGATTTTGTTTTATGACTCGCTTTTCACATTGTAAAAAATTAGATACGATTTTATTATAGGTATAATCATAACGTTCGAAATTATTAGACCATAAAATCATTTCATAAAAATGCCATTGTTACGATACTTACCTAACACTATTTTATTATTTTTTTTTTTTTACAGAGAATGAAAATTTAAACAATCATCCGCACAGAAGCAAACCTATCTTCACCTATCACCTATGGTGATGATTTCCTATCATTTTCCATAAAAGTACAAAAAAAAATCCTACGACTACAAAATTTTAAAATGATATTAAAAACGGTTTTCAAAAAAAAAAAAATTGCAAGTTTCTCATCATTTTTTATATGCTTCCTTTCTCTCAATATCAAAATTTTTTCTTAATTTTTTCAATTCTTCCTCCTCAATTTTTTTTATAAAAAAATCAAAAAAACTTCTACTTGCATTTCGAAATTTTTAAATATTTTTTTCGTAATTTTCAAAACGACGATCGCTTAATAAATACGAAAAAAATTATCGCGTCGGTGTGATATTTTCAAAAAAAAATCTTTTTACGCCTTAATATTCTTGTCAAACGGACTTTTACAACTGTTGCCCTCAATTTAAAGAAGAGGTAGCAGACTAAATATGATCTGAGGTCAATGACTTGGTCCCGCCCGGTTACTAGTGCTGCCTGAAAGCCAACAACTGTCGAGAATGTACTTTCACTCTCGGACAATATCTTCACATGTAGTCCTGAAACGGTGGTTGACCCGACAGTCGAAGTTGGTTCTTCTACATTTACGCCTGTACCTAAAGAGTTGGGCAAAGCCGTAATTATATTAAAATGCAAATTAAATCGAACTAATTCATTAAAATCATAGATGACAGAATTTTACGTTGAATTTTTTAATATTGATTAATCAAACGAGAAACGATTTTTATTCAAATTTCAACCTCATCTGCACGCATAAAACTGATTTACGAGCGATTTGCTGTTATCTCAGTATTCAAATTTTCAAATTTTTATCACCTAAGACGTCATCAAGCTGAGAAGTACTTTCATAGATTCGAATGGAAAATCACAAAGTTTCGATGACGCGCCATCCTCTCTGATGTTTTTACCATCGAAATGAAAATATTTTCCCAATTTTTTGTTTGGTTGAAAATACCTTCATTGGAGGGATGGGGTCGATAGAACCTCCTCTACCCTTCAATTTGATATTTTCGAAGAAAATTCTGGACGAAGAAATACCGGTTGCCTATTTTTTTAGGATGCTATTTTCTCTTATGTTTTTACCATCGAGACAGAAATACTTCGTCAATTTTATGTAGAGTTGAAAATACATTCATTAGGGGGATGGGATCGTCAAAACCTCCCCTACCCTTCATCTTGATATTTTCGAGATAATTATCGCAACAAATTCTGAACGAAAAAAATACAGGTTGCCTAAATCTTGGCCTCAAGACAGGAAAACATTGAACCTGAGATGGATCATCTTCGAAGAAAAATTCCAGAACCTCTTGGAAACCATGCTGAAGCACACAAATTGGCGGGAAATATGGAATTTAATTTCCACTGTCAATTAAATTCCATTCGAACCAGCATTGCAAGGAATATGCTAATTAAAGACTTCGGTTCCTATTTTCATCTTTGGATTTTCAAGTACGTAGTACAAGATTCGACGCAGACCTCCGTGTATTTTTTGCTGTGAGCCGTTTTGGAACGACCAATAAAAAAAATCACATCTAAATACGCCGAAAAAAATTCCATACGGTTAATCAAAGAAACGAAATTTTTAAGTTCGTTAACTTTTTGAAAGCGGCGAGGTCGCCTGTTGGAAATGAAAATCAGGCATTTTACAGTATCATTAGGTCGCTGATCCTATGATATGAAGTCTAATCACTTCAAGGATTACCGGGCATATACCGGTAATATGTTTCACTTGTCATACCGGGGCAAAGGCATCAATGGAGGTCATCGTGTCTCCTATCTCATTTTAATATACTTTCCAACTAAGTTGTCTTCTTTTTCTTCATCTTTGGTAAGGTCGTCTACCTACCCGTACGGTTATTGCTCTTCTCGAAGACGATCTATATCATGAAGAACGACAGCGGTCTTGTACCTACGTTACTCAACTGAACCATTCATTGGCGGGTGCCTTTATTTTATACACAGGGAGGATGTCTTATGTGTTATCAGTCCTGGAGAATATCACGTATTAATACATTCCAAGCAGGAAAGAAGTTTACTATGGAATGCCAAGTCTTGGTGTTTTTTAACCAAAAAAAAAAGCGTATCCGTAGATTTAATTAATGCGCGAGTTAAATAACCTTTTTTCTTCATCTTCTCCAGATCGAAACCGTAAATTGGTTAAAAATATTACAAGTAAGATGCTCACATCATTGACCTTACTTGAGGTAACATGCTTGTACATTCATATCTTTCCCAGGATTACATTGTCGCGACTGGAATTCCGTCTTGTGGAATGCCACAGCATCCAGATCGTTGCACTTGTACCACCTAAATCGATCGAGGAATCCCCTTATTATTTTTTTCCATCATATATTTCAATACTATCCTTCAAACAGGTATAAACTGTGTGTTTATAAGAAACAAAGTTAACCATTCACTAATGGTATGTTCCGTTTTAAGGTCGTCAACCCTTTACTCATGTTAATAATATTTCAAAACATCTTTTCACGTGTTTTTTTTTTCAACGACGTGCTAAGAAATTTCACTAAAAAGTCCAAAGAATTGTATTTTCTTGCATCATCCGTTGAGGGTTTGGGTATCTTCGGTACGATGGCCATTTTCCCAAAAAATTTCGATTCAAATTTTTGGGGAAAATTACCCCCCGATTTAGGATGTATTTTGGAGTCGATTTTGCCCACGTCGAAAATCAAAATAACATGTAAATAGTGTCGATTCCGGATACGGTTTGGAAACCGGATATAGTGGGCTAATTTGAAAAATTGATTTGCCCGGTAATAATATGGGTCAATATGTTATATGTTTGAAGTCCGCCATCTAGAGTTCGTTGAACCGAGCTGCTAGATTTAGAGAATTTAAAATCGTCTTTAATAAACAGCTTAGGTAATTATTCAATAGGTACTTAAGTCGTTAACATGGAAAAAAGTACCTTCAACGTACGTAGGTTGCTTCCTAAACGTTGGGTTTCAATTTATTTTACAGCGAGACGCAATTTTTCGTCAATTTTTTGAATTAAATTTGAAAATTTTATTCTGAAATTTGTCGAGTTGGGATTTTACGTCAATGATTTTTTTTTTGGTGGCAGACTACACAACAGTCGTGAGACTCGTACATAGATGGATTGCCCAGCTATACAGATACAATATTGCTTTTTCTTGTTTTCACACAGTGTTGCAATAAAATCATTATCACCTTGCTCGATTTACGTATTTTAAAGAAATTATTCGGTCAAATGGCCTTCAAAGTAGCACTAATAGGATTTCGGTTTCAGTAAAATTATACGAACCTGAGGTTTATTTGGAAGAGATCTGTAAAAGGAACTTCGGATGGGATTTTTGAATTAAGTAGGTACCTATTTATTCGCTTTGTTAAATTTGTTTGAAAAATCTGAAATGGGCTGATAGTTGCAGTAGTCTGACCCCCCACCCCCATCCCGTCAAAAAATCTTCAAAAAATAATGAATTTCAATTTTTAGAAAAATTATGTGAACCTGAGATCTATTTGGGATAGATTTACCTACGAGTACAATTTATAATGGAAAATTTTTGAATTAGGTTTTTACTCGTGTGGTTAAATTAATTCAAAAATCTTCAAAACTGTTCTGATTGGGGCGGAAAATGAATAATAGGTATATTTTTCGTTGTGTGCACATATTTTCCAGAAAAAAATTATTACATTACAGATTTCGTTTAGTTACAATGAATCCTTTATGCTCGTGAATAACAATAAATGTGATGCGATCTGTGAAACAGGAAAAATCGAAATCGATTTTTTCGGTCCAATTGATAGAGGAACATAATCTGAACATTTTTTGGCAAAAAAAAAAATCGAAAATTGGTTTTAAAATAACGGAGCTATGGCACTTTAAAGTTTCAATTTTGAAAAATTTTTTCTGGGTCAAAATTTTATGCAAATTTTTTTTGAAGTAATATATTTTTTCGAAATACGAAAAAAAAATGGCCCCAAATCCGATTTTTTGCTGTCCTGAGAAATTTGCATTACCGACTTGTGAGCCTATTTCACAGATCGCATTACAAGTATAGAAAATTCTTGAAACTGTTGATCTTGAAGAAGATCATTCAACTTGAAATTGATTTTGAACTATGATTCGGCGTTCAATGTAGCATACATAATGAATAAGTATAGGGGTTTTTGTTGAGTTTATACATTGAAACAGAGCAAGATTGGTAAAACCCCGGAGGAAGGGCGTAAATGAGGAAAAGTAAACGGAGTTCATTACGCGTATTCAACAAATTAATTTTTATTGACACAAAGTAGCATAACACGGAAATATTTAATAAGGTAAGATCTTCGAGGACATCCTTGATGTTTACGTAGATTCTACTAAATCATGTGTAGCATGTTGAATAAAAAATGAAGGTATTTTTTTCTTATGGACAGATGTGCTGCAGGAGTCATTAACTTAGTTCATGGAGATAACGGTTTCCATCATTAGTTTTGAATTGGTTGAAAAAATCCTTTTCTGAACTAACGGCGATTAAGAACAGTGTGTCCTTAGAAGTTGGCCAAAATATATTTTGAGGGATGAAAATGGGAATCGAGTTGGAAATGTTACGAAAGTGATGACTTTTGAACATACATAGAGTAGGTATGTAAATAAAAAGTAGGGAGAATTAAGTTTTAATCAAGGAAAAGGCAATTCTGACATGGAGAAAAGAGGAGGTTCGAGAAATCGAAAACTTTCAACGAATATAATATTTTCCTACCTAAAAAAAGAAAATTTCCCATTCTCTTGTCTCAAAAATATAAAATTCCTCAATTTTCTTGTCTCAAAATAGAAAACTATCCAATTTGTTTGTCTAAAAATAGAAAATTTCCCAATTTTCATGTCTCAAAAATGAAATTTTTCCGATTTTCTCTTCTCAAAACAGATAATTTTCCAATCGCTCTGTCTCAAAATAGAAAATTTCTCACACCTATAAAAAATATCAATTTTGAAAAATTGTGTGCCTAAGATGAAGAAAAAGAGGAATTTAATAATTTTCTTAAATTCTGACTATTAATCCAAAACTTCAGAATTTGGTGACGTTTGTTTCTGAAATGACAATTTCATTTAATTAAAGAAAGTGGAAAATTTGTATTTACCTACTTTTCAAACGATTGAAAAAAATGTTTTCAAAACATGGTTTTGTGTTCGTAATTGAAACCAAATCCTCATTCAAGTTGGAAATTTTAAGATCTCTGTTAAAATCAGATTCAAATTTTATTGAACTGTCAATATTTTTTACCCAGAGCTCAATTTTTTCACAAAACGTACCTAAGAATAGTGAAAAAAAAATTACTTTGGCAAATAGAGGAAGAAGATGGGTAATCCGAATGGAGAGTCAAAGAAGGTTTTATTGTATTTTTATTCTTTTTTTTTTTTTTTTTTTTTTTTGAAAAAAGGATTTCATCAAAAATTTTTGCAAATGTTATTATCAATTCGTTATTTTTTTATTTTATTGAAAATACTTAGGTTTTAGGTACTTTGAATTTTATTTCATTTTTTAATCAGACGTTCCGCTTTTTTTCTCTGTAGAAATGGCTTGCTTTTTTCTCAATATTGTTTGATTTTTGGCAAATTAATAATCATGTTTCTTCTTTGAAAATTTTTTCATTTTTTTTTTTCTGAAAATGGCTTCTTTGGTTTTTTACCTACCTGACGACAGCTCAATTTTCCTAAAACGGTTCGGATTTTTGAAACTTACTATTCTTTGATTCTTGAAAGATTTGATTTTTTTTTTCAAAAGTTCAACTTTTCGGTTTTTGGAGGTTCTTCAAAAAACCTTGCCTTTTTTTCTGTAAGTAGCAAAGGTTTTTTTTTGGTGAAAATGGTTTGGTTTTTTCCGCTATTTTTTTTTTTTTTTTTCATTTTTCGATAACTTTTTTTTATTTTGTAAATTTTGTAAGTAGGTGAAAATTTTGAGTTTATGTTTTTTTGATTCAAAATTTCAACGTATAATTTCGGATTTTCTGAGGAAAAAAGTTTTCTTGAGTTCCTTTGTTTTTTGAAAATTGTTCATGTTTTGATCCTCCCTGAAACGGTTTACTCGAATTTAACTTATACTTATTCACGATAATAGATTTTTTTTGAAAATAGTTTGATTTTTTGACTTTATTTTCCTGAAGGCAACTTGTTTTTTTTTCTAGTAATGGTTCGGTTTTTCAGAAATGGCTTGATGTTTTCATTTTTTCAACTTTCCCAAAACCAAAATAAATCGATCTCCCAGTTTTAGGCTTTTTGATTCAAAAATTTTCCTGCTAATTAACTTTACAATGTATCGAAACGACACATCTCGTCAAATTTCGTCATCCGACACCGACAAAAGAACTCGATGACAAATTGCTCGCAATAAAAAACACCTCCCCCATTCCCCTCCTCCTTTCTTGGGCAGAACAATATAAAATGAATAGAAATCAATTAATCATAAAATTCGCATTCGAGATCGATAAACTAGGTGTAAAATTAGAACAAGTCGTAAAATTTAGTAGGCGCTATGAAATTCACGTTAAGAATCACTGACCGACTATTACCAACCATTATTAGTGACCGACTCCTGTAGCAATTGCGGTCTCGGGTGAATGACCGACCTGTGGATTCTGTACGTAACTGTTCCATCAACCGTCACTACACCCGAACTCATCATCGGCGAATAAAATAAATTAATTCTTATATCTGCCTGCGCCATATGCCTCGTGGAATGTGTGAAGCTCACGTTCTGAAAGGCACAACTAGTTGTACATATTTCGTAATTACCAGTATGTACATTCGAACCGGTTTCGTCTGTAAGTAGCCGGAAAAGGGCGTTTACCAACAATTTTTTTTTGAACAAATATTGGAGGTTAAATTTGCGAAAAGGTGGGCTTTTGAATCGATTGTCAGAATTTGCATGTGTCTAGTAGATATCCCTACGTAAACGAATAAAAAGAGGTGAAAATCTGGACATGAGTTGAGATATTTTATTTTAAATTTTGGCGAAAACAAAAATCTTAAATTTTGAATTCGAACTTTTTTTACAAATAAAAATACGAATAAAATGCCAAAACTTGATATAAAGGGAAAGGAAGGAGGCGCGAATTGCCCACCATTTTAATTTATCAAACTTTACAACTTTTTTCTATTTTTCTGAAATTTTTCAAAATTCTGATAGATTACAACGGTACAAAAAAAAATATAGCATTTTTATACGCTTCAAAAAAAAATTTGAATGGATGTAACAAAATTTTCTCAAATTCATTGCTGATGAGTCAAATCTTGAATTTCTTCTAGAATTTTTTTTTCTTCGAAACTGCTTCCAATAGATAAAAAAGTAAGGTATGTAGAAAATATACATGTACAATATACGTGACTTTGCCGAAAAGAAAAGCCCATGTGTAAAAAAATCTAGTTCCGATTTTCATGTTATTCGTAAAAATTACTCCAAATATTGACCAAACACTTGAAAAAAAGATCTATTTTTTTTGCACATGGACCCTTTTCCAGCAGGGTCACATACAAACAGGGGCGCACCCAAGGAGAGGGCTCAGGGGGCTAGAGCCCCCTCCTTAAGCTAAAAAAACACGTTATTTTTATTACAATAATGTAAAAAAGTGCATTTTTTGCCCTTCAGTATTTTTTCTGAAAAATTCGCTCTCGCTTCGCTTGGGCCGTACTTGATTCATTTCATCTTAAAAATTAATAATAATTTTTCACTGATTTCTCAGTCAAAAATCACAAATTCTTCAATAAATTTTCAATTTGTCAGAAAAATCAATGATTTTTGACTGAAAAATCAATGGAAAATGACTACTTAATTTGAGACCACCTTCCCTATTTTTTTTCAAATTCTTGGCCCCTCCCTTAATTAATTTCTGGGTGCGCCGTTCCATACAAGCAATTTATAATTTTGAATAATCATTTTTGAAAATTTTAATTTTTGTTTCACGAGTCAAAAATATTTCTTCTCATTCCAAATGAATAAATAGTTTCACTTTTTTTTCTAATATCAAACATTCAGTGAAAATTTTGAAAAAAAAAACATTTTTTTTTGACAGAATGGTTGAAAAAAAAACAGTCATACTTACCTATTTTGAACTGAGATAAAAATGTAGGTACCAGAAATCATCCAAAAAGAACCATAGGCGCACCCAAGGGGGGGCTGAGAGGGCTTGAGCCCCCCCCCCCTTAAGCTCGGAAAAATATGTTTTTAATGTCAAAAATGTGGGAAAAGTGCATTTTTTCGCTCTTTAAACAATATATTTTTAAAAAATTTTCGCCCTCGCTTCGCTCGGGCAGTATTTCATTTATTTTATTTTAAAAATTGATAATTGTAGACTGATTTTTTAGTCAAAAATCACAAATTCCTCAATAAATTCTCCGTTTGCCAGAAAAATTGATGATTTTTGACTGAAAGATCAGTGAAAAATGGCGATTTTGAAATTTGACCCCTCCCTCATTTTTTTTTTTTAGAAATTCTGAGCCCCTCCCTTAATTAATTTCTGGGTGCGCCTATGAAAAGAACTTCTTATCTGAAGTCAGTGAGTGGGTGCTAAAATTCCTTTTTAGATTTTTTCAAAAATTCAAAATTATTCCATGAAAATTTATAATTAAAGTGAAAACACTGAAATATGAAATATACTCTATTTTTGACCTTTAAAATCAATTGAAGAGGATTTGACCTGATACCCTGATAGTTGTGAATTTTGGAATATAGTGCCAGATGTCACTAATATGGGTAATCAGTCTTTGTAGGGACTTGAATTCGTTTGGATCTTCATGGGCTTTTTTCAATTCTAAAAAATTTCAAAACCAAAAAAAGTTCGAGAAACGTTTTCAATTAATTTGGACGGCCAATTTTCAACTTGGTTACCTAGATTCATTATATTTATACTTTGCATTTTGACAAGATCGTACGATAATTTTGAATTTTCAAAAAATCGAAAATTGAACGTTAGTTCCTTTTTTGATGGAGCGGGTTTTTTTGGATAATTCCCCATTATTATTTATATCTCAATCCAAAATTCACTGTTTTCTTACCCCATTCTGTCAGAAAAAAGATTAATTTTTTTCAAAAATCATCACGGAGGCGTATTTGACACTTGAATAAAAAATAAAAATAAAAATAGGTAGGTAATCATTTTTAACGAGAAAAAAAATTAACTCTTGAAACAAAACTTGAATATTTTAAAAATGAAAATTAAGAATCAGTTTCGAGTATGGTAAGTAGAGTGAGAGATCGTAAGACTTTTTTTCTATTCAAAAAATTGGTCTAAAAGGAAAAATGCATTCAATTTCAATTTTGGCAGACAATTTTTTTCAAAATTTTCATAAATCAAGTTACTAAGTATATTCAATTTAAATGCAACTGATTAGAAGTAGTCTAATGCCAAAAAACCCCAAAGTGCAGTTTTTCAAAATATCAAAATAAAATTCACGTAACTGAACGGTAATACCATTGAAAACACCTGATAAAATATTAGAAAATTATATAGAACCCGCATGAATTAATGCAGTGACTCATCTAATTATCCAGTTTAGACACCTGAATCTGAAAATAAATGCATAAGTACGTAATAATGATAAAATTTGTATCAAAAAAGCGGCAAAGTGCATAAAAATTACCTATATTATGCACATTTTATATAAGCACGTGCCTTTAATTTCCAACTGGGTAATCTTTTTGGCAAACAATTGACAAATTGACTCATACTTTATATGGTTATTATAAAATTAACAAATTATTACTAAATTGTAGATACATTTTATGCTCATATCATAATTACTTGCTCATTATGTACCTACGAGGTAAATTTAATTTGAAATTCGAATTCATATCGGCCAATAGAAACGCGGTATAAATAATTAATCGATGTGGCGAGGTATTGATGTAAATCCACTAATGCTATCGTTTCCCATTAGTTTTTAATAAGTCACCTTTGGCGGTGAGTTGAATGCATTTTCAAATATTTCAATGACAAACACTTGGTCGGTAAAAAGTATCTACTCGTTTCGAAGTTTGAAAATTCAGGGAATACTATAATCAGCCAACAAATTAATTCGTTTAAGTGCGCCATTAAGTAATTCATAAATTTTTTATCGGCTCATTTAAATTGGGAAATCTTGAAACATTTTGTAACTAGTTTACATAGATATTGAGCTACGGTTGCCAGAAACGTTTGAATGACGTTCGACAGGGTCATTTACCTGGCGATTCGTTGACTTCTGTTAGGTGTACTCTTCGTAACAAATTTCCCGCCTCTTTTCTTCATATTTTTTTTAATTTCAAAATTACGAGTAAATCATGTCAATCGTTTACATTTTGACGTAGGTGATGACGACTTTGCAAAAAATTTATAGCCATTTCCTAATATCTAATTTACTGAGAAATATGTTTCCGTAGTTTTTGCTGACAAAACCAATATCGTTTCAATATGCGTTTTGCTGATGATTAAGTATTTGTACGTTCAGTGCATGTTGAAACTGGCCACAAGATTTTATAATTATTCATAGAGTTATGTAAGAATATAATTTGGATTCAGTTTTGCATTACAACATCGCCATTTAAACTAAATGCCTATGTTTGTATGATCTAGGTACCTATATGCGCATTTATAAAATTTTCGATAGTGGTATTCAAAAAAATTAATTAATTAATTCAAGCCTATGATATTTTTTTCGAGTTTTTTTTTCATCATCAGCACATGCAGAATTGCAGACGTGGAATCAATAAAATAATCTATGATTTTCATACATATTTTTCGAAGACTTATTGAGTAGGATTATTAGTCCTTAAATAGAAGGGAATTTTTTTTTAAAATGTGGGTATTTGAATTATTTACTCGATTTCTCTACCCCCATCCTCTGTTCAAAATTTCCCACGTTGTTTATTATACCTACGATTCAAGACTAAGTCGATTGAGTTCCGAACAAAGACGAATTAGAGTTGGCATATAAACTGGAGGGATGCGAGACAAAATTGGAAATGTTTGACTCGAAAGATATTTTACTGTTTTTTCGAAATTGAAATACGTTTTGGCAATATTTTTAAATTCAAACTACGAGTATAAGCTCCAAATTTTCAACTCAAATCTAATTTTCCCAGCTAGAAATTCATTTTTATTATTATATTGAAGGGGCAAGCTACCTATCTACTCTCTTATTTCGAAATCACTGGAAAAAAGTCAGAATTGCAGCACTGGGAAAATCGGCAAAATTCTTTGATTTTCAGCAGATTTTCGCTGATTTTTCAAAGGATTTCACTAATTAATAGCAAATTTTATATATTCAACGGACTTTTTTAGTGAATTTTCACTGATTTTTTAGTTTTTCCCCACTTTTTGCTCGCTATTGCAGCACTGAAAATTGATGAATTAATGATTGTCATTTTCACCTCATTTGGAAGTTTTGTGGAATAAATTTCCACGTACTCTCTAAATCTGAATCAGTCAAAAATGCCAAAATCGAATGATGAAATAGAGAAAATCAAGTCACGAGCACATAGATAAGAGTGGGGCTGAGAATTTGAGAAAATTTTTCGAGTGTGAGAGGGGGGGTCAAATATTGAATTACAGTCAGTTTCATTTTACTTGACCCCTGATATTTTGTAAACAAAGAAGAACCAACCAATTGGCCAAATTCCACTGATTCTCCTGTTAATCAACGATATTTTACTGCCAATCAGTGAAAAATTACCAATTCAAATTTCAAATAGTGAATTTTCATTATTGAATTAGTAAAAAATTAATTGACTGATTTCAATCAGTAAAAATTTACTAATTGAAATTAATCAAAATTTACTGATTCAATCAATAAAATTTTATTTTTACTGATTTAGTAATGAAGATTCACCGATTGAATCCGTAAATTATTTCACTGATTCCTACAGTGACTCAATTTTGTCGATTTAAATCAGTCAATTTTGCCTGATTCAAATTAAGAGAGTAGGTACCAGTGGCGTAGCCAGGGGGGGTCCAGGGGGTCCGGACCCCTCCCCCCCCATGAGGTCAAAAATTCACGTGAAAAAACGCCTTTTTAGGGCATTAAAAATAAATTTTTCTCAAAGCTTCGCCCTCGCTTCGCTCGGGCATGAAAAATCTCAATTATTTGAATTATTTGCAATAATTATGCGAAAAAATGCTCCATCTTAGTATTTTAAGTCTCCATGTCCACTTTCTGACTTTCCAAAGAAAGCTTAAGACACTATTGCTTGAAGTTTCTGGTTATTATTTTCCTTTTTTAAGGTCAAAATGATCACTTTGAAAGTTACTTATTCCAAAATTACACCTTTATCGAAGTTTTTCTCTAAATATTTTATGAAAATCGTGATTTATTGATACATTTATGAATGAAAGTGTTTCAAATTATGAATTTACTGTTCCCATGGGCCATTTTTTTTGGGGGGGGGGGAGGTAAGGGGAATGGTGAAAAGTGAACTAAAAATTTCTCGAAAAAATTTGGAAGTGTGGACCCCCCCCCCATGAGAAATTTCTGGCTACGCCACTGGTAGGTACTCATGAAAAAATTTATTTGGCTGATATTTATGTGCAAGTAGAGTACTTATTTTTTCAAAATTTCGAAAATTATGTAGTTTGAATTTTTCAAGCAAAACTTTTCGTTGAGAAGTACTTTTTTTGTTTGGAAATGAGAAGTTGGCGAATGATGTATTTGAAAAAATGAAGTAAAGTTTCCTCTGCAAGGAAATGTTGGTAACATGGATATGTTTTTTCCTGTCAGCCTGACTTCTGATGTTAAGTCAATTTTCAGCTTCTGACTTTCTGATATTTAGTAAGTTGATTTCGAAAATATAAAAATTTGTAAGTTTTCAGAAGTCAGCAGCTGACTTTCTGATAAAATAGGGGCTTAAAAACCTTGGAATGGCTCCCTCCTTCAACCCAAGAGAAAATAGCGTTGAATAAAAACACATCGATCTATGACTTCCTGACATTAAGTTAATTTCGAAAATATAAAAATGTATATATTTTTGACTTTTGGTGTCGAAGGGTCTTGAAAATTTTGGAATGCCCCCCGCCCCCTCCACCCAAGAGGAAAAAACATATTCATGTTAAAATTTTCAAAGTAAATTTTCTATGCAGATTGAAGGGAAATAGCCATGCAAAAGTGCAAAAATAAAAATTTGATCTAGTCAAAATGAATGGTTGAAATTCAGTTTATACGCCATTTCTGGTATTTCCAAATCGATTGGAAAATTTCAAGCCAATCTAAAGCTTCTAAAAAATTTAACATTATCCAGCTTCTAATAAAATCTGTTGTAAGTAAGATATAATTTATTTCTGACTTGAATGAAACTCTTTTTATCCATCCAATATCTCACCAAACTAAGTACGTAATTCATATTTATGTAAAGTGATGAAGTTGATTGAAAGACCTTTGGATGTTTTTTCAAAGGTAAAAAATGAAAAAATTTTCTGGTAACTTCAAATCAGCCAGAAACCATTTTCAGTCAATATTGGTTTTTCATCTCAATCACCTATATTACATTTTCAAATTTTTCAGGGGCGTGTATGAAGTGATTTAAAAGTTTAAAATTTTTTCCAAAATCCAAAAAGTGAACTTTCGTTTTGAAAATATTGAAAACGATTTTTTTGAATATTCTGGCATAAATTTTTGTTTTGACAACCCATGAAGTGTCATATGTATACTTAATCAAATAAAACCAAATTATGATTCATATTTTTCCTTTCTTTCCTCTATTTCTTAAAAAAGAAACCCTCAAAATTTTATAGATTAAGTATGCATTTTTTAAAAAATCAATCTTTTATGAATCAGGTAAAAATCTATATTTTAATGAGGATCATAACAAGCACGTGAGTTTTTCGATTAATAATTAGATAAATGCCAATACCTATCTATATTAAATTAATAGTCTGACTAATAAATCCAGGTATTTTAAATACGTACCTTACCTATGCAAAAAAAATACGTACCATGCTCATTAATAACGTCGAACAATTACGGTGGAAAATTCGCATCGAAAAATAAAAGGAATAAAAAAAAAAAATTGTTGGATGTTTCGCATCTGTGTCAATGTTATGTAATCTAGGTATATTATGCCGCCATCGAATACCTTTCCGATGAATTTTAAAGTTCAGCCTTCACAAAAATTTACACGCGCATGTAACTAATTGGTTTTTTACCCTCTTCGAAAAATGAGAATTGGTAGCCCTACTTTTATATGTATAATTGATGGTCAAAATGCTAATCGATTACCTTAAATAGGCCTCACCTGTAGACCTTCGAAATATCCTTATTTCTCAGAAACATCAAACGAATTCGCGACAAAAATTTTTCACGAAAAATTGTTTTAAAAAAATGCGCAAATAATAATACGCGATATAGAAAAAAAAACCTCGAATCGAATCTTAATCAAAGATTCATTAATATTACAGTCGTATGAACACAGCCTAGAACGTAATGTTCGATACACCAAAAACGAATACCAAGAATTTTTCTCATTCATAAAATGCATTATTGTACAATGAGTGTTAATTTCTGTACTTTCTTATTTTTAATTTTTAAAAAAACAATGAATAGATTTTCTTCTTCAGATGGGCAATTTTTTTTCACGAATTTGTTCACAGGTGTCGATATTTTATGAGATGACTGTAATCTGGAATATTCGATGGCCATCAACTGAACTTCAGTTCGAAGTCAAAAATCTATTGACCTTAATTAAAGTAATAGAGTAAAAGTAACGTTGAACATAAAATTCATAAAAATTAAATATTCATTTTACAATTATGTTTACCTACATCGGAATACGAAGTTTTTCGTTCATTTTAATTTTAAAAATGTTATTTTTTGTATTTTTTTTGAATGATTTCCATAAAAATTCAATTTTCCAACCATTTCAGCGTACAAATCTAAACCGTAGTGAACGGTTTCGTGTCGTAAAAAATTGATAAATTCATTTTATATTCAAATTTACCTAGAATTCCTAAAGTGAATACGAAAATTTTGAATGCAATTAAACGTCGGGGTTGATGAACATTTTCATGGATGACCTTGGAACTTTAATGCCTTCGAATATTTTTTTTCTCACAAGACTGAATATCTGCTAGATGTTTACGCCAGATAGTGTAAGATTCGTTACTCAATTTCTATGTACAAAGTGTCAATGTACCTTTGCTCGGCATAGGAAAAAAATTCCCGCCAAAATCGCCGCGTAGGTATTCGAATAATGAACGTAGGAACACGTGCGAATACAATTCATTGGGTTTCACGTCGAGTAATATGAATAAAAAAAATTCGTTGCATAGATTGTTGGATACCAACCTGTTCATCGTGGGATCAAGTACCTGCATTTCTTTTGCATTAAAATTTTTTTGGTTGTAATAAAAATTTTAGGAATCGGCAAGTCGGATAGAGATGAGTTTTGTTGACGTCATAACCAGATTGAGAAACCCTGAGCGTGATGGGAAAAAAATACCTTGTATCGTTTGAAAAAAAAATCAATCTTCAGTGGGAGTTGAGAAATTAATTTTTAAAAAATCTTGGACGTGATGGAGGAGCAGGTTATTGATAATTAAATTTGGTTCGGAAATACAAATACCAAAGATCCGATGTGGAGCGGGGAAGAAATCTCCCCTGTGGACAATTTTTTTTAGAGTCGGAGGCACTTTAATGAAAATCCCAGAGCTGGGGTCGGGGCTGCTTTTGAAAAAATCTCGAACTGGAATCACTTTTCTTAATGTCCTGGAGCCAGAGTCTGAGTTGGAAGGATTTCAATTTAAAAAATCTCGCAACCGGAAAGAGGGCATCTGAAAAATCAACGAAAATTTGTTGAAAATCAGTGATAGAAGATATTGCAGTTCCAATTAGTTTCAGTTCTCAAAATTTTTTTGTTTCAGTTTTCAGTTCCATTTTTCAGTTTTTTTGTTTTAAATTTCAAGGCACAAAAAATCCAAAAGTTTCTATTAAAATAATTGAACTTTGGTAATTATATTTGTTTTTTTATTCAAAGTACAATTTTTGCTTACTTCAAACTCGTACCGAAAGAGCCACTGAGCTGAGAGGCCCTTTCTTAAAAAATCTCGAAGTTGGAGTCGGAGCTGGAGGAATCAAACCTCTCAGTTTGTACTTCTGATAAACACAGTTCTCAACTTTTTTAAAAGATCAAAGTTTGACTCACCTTTTTCTGACAATGGAAAAACCAATTCAAGTACAATTATTTGTTCCCGACAAGAATTGAACCTCAATTTTTAAAAAGAGCATATCCTACAACTCTCTTTAAAAAATTTTCGGCAACCTAAGTTCATTTTCAGGTTTTTGGTGAATTTTTGAAAATTTAAAAATCGTTTTTTCAGTGAAAATTAGACAATTTTGGAAAAAATTAATTTTTTACCGAACTTATAGGCGAAGATGAAATAATTTTTTTTTGGGGGGGGGGGGAGAGGGGAGACTTGAGCCCCAGTTGAAAATGAATGAAACAAAACAAAAATGATAATTTTCGACCCGACCCTCCCCAAAAAAGATTCCATTATTATTACGTCATTTTTTGAAATCGTTTTTGAAGGCAAAACTTGGGAAAAAATCTGAAGACATGAACGTGAAAAAATTGCCAACTAAGATTATTAAAAAAGAAGAGATTTGCTGATTAAAATTTGTTCAAAAAACTATTTGTGACGCGCCATGAGAAACCGACCCTTAAGGTGAAAAATGAAATTTCGCGAAAAACGCCAAAATATCAACTTTTTAACCAATTTTTGCGTTTTTTTCAACATTTTATTTTTCACCTTAAGGGTCGGTTTCTCATGGCGCGTCACATTTCTTGATGACCATCTCTCCTTCCAAAAACTTGGAAAAAAAATCCAAAAACTGGAATTCATCTATTTTTCAACTACGTATTTTAGTGCAGTGTTGAAAAGGAGGTGAAATTTTTAAACCAAGGGATGAAAATTTCACTTAGGTTGAAAATTTCATTCAGATTTGAAAAATTGCAAATTTTCAGTTAGAAAATAATTCTATTTTAAATGGTTTTTTGAATGAAAAATTCTATTACGAGTATTTTGATGGAAAAATTTTCTCTTTTTCGAAATTATTCTACTCACTTAATTTCGTGTTCTTTTCGTATTTTTGAGCAACAATTAAAAAATCTGTGTTTTTTCTTATTTCGTACGTTTTTGTGTTGGTTTGCAATTCAATTTTTTGATCATTTGGAAAATTTTTCACAAAAAGCTGTTAGTAGACACCTAATTAATTTTGTTTATCAAGAGATCATTTTGCTCGTGGTCGCTTGAAAAAAAAAACAAAAAAATAAAACGGGAATTCGTCACATTTTGATTTAGTTTATTCCTCGAAAATTACGTATTTACGAAATTTTTTTGATTGGAACATTCACACGAAAATGATTTGGAGGGAGCATTCAACATTTGAGGGGCTTGAGCCCCTTATGCCTGCCCTATCTCCGCCTACGACCGAACTTGATGAAATTTTGGTCCCCATCAAGTATCAACCTCTCAATTCAAAATTTGATCACCTCCATCGGCGATTTCGGAGCTTCTGGTCTAATTTTAATTTCCTCCAGTATTTTAGAGTTTCTGATTTTTTTTTTTTTACTAATTTAACGAAAAAATGAATTTTTGTTTCAATTTTCAGATGGGCTCTTCAATTGTATATTTTTGATCAGCTATCTATTGAACTGGATGAAATTCAAAATTAACTAAAATTTCGTTTTCCAAATTGAGAAAAGGTCAAAAATGCACATTCGAGGGTCCGTCTAGAAAACAAGTCAGCGTAGATTTTCTCGTCAAACTATGATCGTAGGAAAGTGAGAACTCTACTTTTCGCCACCCAGGTTGATTCGGTTTGCCTAGTGGAGAAATCCGAAATTTTTGGAGAAAGAATCGAGATTCCGCTGAAGGCAGGGTTTAAAACCGCTTCAGTTTCAATTGGTGGTGGTTGTTGTGGTTTTTGAGAATTGGAAATCAAATGGTTGTTGGTTATGGTTTTTGGTGGTTTTCTACAGAATATTTCAAACGGTTCCAATTGGTTGTGATAACCACTTGAAATTTTCGAAAAATCTGGTTGTGGTGGTTTTTACTGGTGGTGGTTTTTCAGAAATTCACCATAATTTGGGAAAAATTAGCATTTTGGCATTTGGAAGTATGAATACTTGTCTTACAAGTTACAAAATGATTCAAAATTGAAAATTAAATAAGAAACAGAAAGTAATTTTATCATTGAAAAAATTGAAAAATTTGATTCAATTGGTGGTTGTTGTGGTGGTTTTTGTGAGTTAAAAATCAATTGGTTGTTGGTTGTGGTTTTTAGTGGTTTTCTACAAAATATTTGAAATGGTTCCAATTGGTTGTGATAACCACTTGAAATTTTCAAAAAATCTGGTTGTGGTGGTTTTTAATGGTTGTGGTTTCAAGCGGTTTTAAACCCTGGCTGAAGGCTTCAGAATGGCTGAAAATAGCCGAATTTTGGTTCGAGATGTCAATATTTGGTAGAGACCTGAATTTCATCAAGTTTGATATAATTTTTTTTTCTGAAAATACTTGTTTTAATTTTGAAAAATACGCCAAAAATTGAGATATCAAGTAAAGGAAATTGAAATTTTCACTCGTACTTGGAATTTAAGACATGTTCTTTTCAAAAATCGAAATCCTGTTCTAATCGAAAGGGCATGCTTCAAGTAATTTTTCGTGCCAATTTTCCCCCTTGAATAAAATATTGATTTTCTCCACCAAAAAAAAAATCAAAAAAACTATTTTTCTACCCTTTCCATCCGAATAAATGACACAACCATTCCATAAAATCTTCTTCACAAATCTACCCATACAAAATATTCCATTCCATCGACCTCCATTCAATTCTATATTTTCCACAACCAGGCCGATAAACAAATTAGGCATCGGGTAAAAAAATTACATAAAAACGTTTCGACTTCGCATTTTTACCTACAGGTTCATTGATGAAACTGACCGTCATCAATATTTTATTCGTTGTAACTCTACCGTGTTTGTTTTTATACGCAACCTGCGAATAATAGACATATCTGTTTACATTGTATCAGGCCGAAAAAAAATCAAGAACGTAATCTTTTTTGGCACATTTACTGTATATTTTACAACCCAAGTACGTTGTACAGATTAAATATTATGTAATGCTTAGATAATGCGCAGTAGGTGCTAGTAATAGATTTGGGGAATGTTATGTTGTTGTTTATTTTTTTCCAACGCTCGATCTTTTTAACTTTTCCACAATAATCGATGATGGTAAATTTGAAAGAATGGTAGTCGATGAGAAAAAAATTAAGAAAAAAATTTAACGACGATGTTCTCCTTGACATTACGAACTAAATTTGTTTTTCGTACATACCTACCAATCCAATTCGCCGCCATTATAATCGTTATAGTCAGCCAGTTATCCAAAAATTAAGATTTTGCGTTTTAATCCTCTATATTTGCTGTTTTCCAAGCTATTTCAGTAGACATCCACTTGATAAATTATACCTCGAAAGGTGTAATTATTTGCATAGCTTAATACAATTACAAGCTGAAATATTTTATTTGTGGCTGGATTTAAAAAAAAAATAAATGTTTCAATTTGCAAGTTCTAAAAACTGCTTAAATTAATACGCACCTGGATCTCGGATTTGTAGGTAAATAGGTAATTTTGATTTCAATATTCCTTCGTCGAATTGGCCATGACTTTTCTTTCGCCAAAAAAAGAAACAAATTCGCAACGAATAAAAAAAATTGATTTGTACGTCGTACATTCAAAAAAATTACTTATAAAAATGAAGCATCGGTACCAGCTGCCAAGTACGACAGATTGAAAATAAATAATGTTTTCTTGATTTTTCGTTCAAGGGTAAATGAACTCATTCAATGTCAGAAATAGTATAAAATTTTCCAAAGAGGAACTACTTATTAATGCTACGTTATTGCTTTTTTTTCATCTCGTCAAAAAATTGAAGAATGCTAGTTTGTTTACAGGTGAAAAATCAATATTTCTGCTCGAATGGTCAAGCAAATACATACGGGATGGAAGTAATATAAAAAATGATAATAATTAGACACGTAGGTATCTAATTCGATTCATTTTTCAAATGGCAATCCTTCGAATGCTTGAAAATTGTAATCAGTATTTAAAAAATTAAACCATCAGATATGCAAATTTGATATAATTTTCAGAATCAATTATTCATTTATAAGGATTAGTAAATTTCTCTTTGGGCTAGTAGATGTATTTAAAATATCAGGTATATCTATACTTTGAAACACGCGCGACCTTAGGAATCGTTCTAAAGTGCATTTACCTATACAAATAGGTACATATTATTACATAGGTAAATGCACTTTCTACATTACAGGATTTTTTTTTTCGAACTCGAAGAAGACTCGTATCGTTTAATTATTTCTTAAAATTAATAATTTATGAGTTATTAATTATGAATATCTGAGAACTCGTCAAATAAATACGATTTTACCAATAAGTAGTATTAAAATGTGTACTTCGAGCGAATTCATACTGAAAATCTGAAATTGTAATTTAATATGGTGAACTTGTAAAGAATTTTTCAACGATGAAAAAAAAACAATGAATCATAGGGTTCATTATGCTGTAGTATAACGTGGAACATCCTTTGCATAACTCTCTCTTTCATCTGGATTGTAAGTAATTGTTTTCAACCGAACCGATCGCGTCTACGTCTCCTTTCTAAGAAATTGTTGATTTCATTCCACGATATTAATTCATTTTATATACGAATACCCGAGTTCAAGAAAGATGCTATGTTAATGAAATCCTGATCATACTTACGTCATACGATTTTCTCGGAAGGATATCAATGAAATCGATTCGCTTTGAAGGTCAGTCAACGTTTTGGAGAGTTCAATGTCAATATTAATAAACTTCATGAACCTATATATCTGGTTGATTTTAAAAATAGTACTTTTTCAACATGTTTAAAAACTATAAACAGAATGCAGGCTGGAAATTAAACGTGGAGTAAGTAAATGCGACTCCAGTACCAAATTCTTCGAATTGAACTTGGCGTTCTAGGTACTTACCTAATTTGTTGTAAAAATTATTGCTCATCGTGTAGAGAAGAGTTTTATGGAAATGTTGCATAGCTTCAAACGTGAAGGAGCTACAATAAAGAAATTATCTCGTACTGAGAGATTTTTTGAAGGAATACAGGTAAATGACATACCACGTTGGCTAAGAAAGAATGTAGAACGTTTTCATCCATTTTTTATGAAATAAGCAAACGACATAATAATTAAGAGTCGCTATCAAAAATTTACAATTTTAGTTGAAATTTTTCATAGAATTCCCGACTTCATGAAATCGTGTTTTTGCCATTTGTAAAATTTTTTAAACCTTTAAATATTATTTTGGCTACGATCGAATAATCGTTTTTTTTAAATAAATACTTACATGAAAATCATTTTTTTTTTTAAATTTGAGAGGAAAATGACAAATTAACGAACCCAGTTTCAGTGAAATTTCTGTTTTCATTGAGGGTCTCATATTCGAAGTAGTATAATGGTGTGGCTTTCTTTTACCTAATGACTAAATCTACACGAAAGAGGCTTCAGGCACGAAATACTGAATCGTTTTTTTTTCAACTGTATGATTCAAGTGGTCCACTTGCTTTTTTCCAAGTTCGAAATTTTTTATTTTTTTTTAGAGTTCGAATTTTTCTCAATTATTTTTTTCCAAATTAATTTTGTTTTCAGAGTTCGATTTTTTTCTCGGCTACTTTTTCTCAAAATTAATTTTTTTTCAGAGTTCGAATTTTTTCTCGATTATTTTTTTCCAAATTAAAATTTTTTCAGATCTCAAAATTAAAATTCGAACTCGGAAAAAATTTTCAATAAATGATGGAGAAAAAATTCAAACTCTGGAAAAAAATTTTAATTTGGAAAAAAATAATCGAGAAAAAATTCGAACTCTGAAAAAAAAATAAAAAATTTCGAACTTGGAAAAAAGCAAGTGGATCACTTGAATCATACAGTTGAAAAAAAACGATTCAGTCGATCGCAGTTTTTTTTTTAATTTCGTGCCTGAAGCCTCTTTCGTGTAGATTTAGTCATAGGTCTTTCTTTTTTCATTTCTTCTGACAAGGGAAGTATTCCAACGAAGTAAGTAAGATTTTAGGTCAAAACAAAAAGGAATTGAAATTGCATCATAAAAGAACTCCACATTCAAAGTGCCAAGTGCTGTAGTTCATTTCTCGACTTTTGGCGAATTTTCTATGATACCTCATCACCCTGCAAAATATGAAAATTTGTTGAAATTAACGAAAAAGGTTCACATTCGGAATATATAGATATAGGTACCTACCCTATTTTCGATCTCCTAAATCAATTCGAAATAATTTCAATAGGTATGTTTCGAAGTTCTCAGAAAAGTTTGGAATTTTCGAGCACTGGAGAAAAGTTCATAAGGTATGAACTTGAGAGCCTGTATTTGCGGGTTACCTAGAAAAAACCGCTCCTGCGGTTATTTTTTCCATAAATAAAATTTCAACGATCTATTGTCCAAAATTCCAATTTCTGAGTTCAAATTTTTCCACTCGAAATGTCTTTTATTACTTCGATTGTAATTTTTTTCAAAACTGTATCCAATTTTTAATTTTCAATTTGTTTCATCGGTAAAATTATTTCAAGCCTATAAATTTGATTTTTTCCAATTTTTTCCAATTTTTTTCAATTTTATGATCTTAAAAATTCATTTCAGCTATCTTTGCTTCGAAGAAATTTAAAAAATCATAAAGCTGAATTTTTTTCAAAATGAGGAAGATTTTAAAATTATTAAAAAAAGTTTTTCGAATTAGAATTAATTGCAGGAAATATGAATCTGTTTTTTTTTTCTTAATCTAAGTAGGAAAAATTTGGGAAAATTTGAATTTAAACAATTTTACAATTGAAATAATTTTTATGTAGTAACTTATCTATTAAAAAGTTTTCATACTTAAATTTTTTCAAATTTTTTTCAAATTTATATTTTGAAAAATTTCTTTCAACTTGAAAATGGTCTGAGTTTTTGAAAAAAATTCAACTTCATGTTTTTCAAAGTTTTCCTCAACACAATGAGTAATAATTAGAAGAGATTGAAAAGCAACAAAAAAATGTAAGAGATGTGAACTTATGAATTCGTATTAGAAAATTTTTTTTCAATGTTCAATGGCTTTGAACTTTTAGAATTCCTTAAATTTTCCCTTCCAAAATCGCCGCTGGGGTAATCTACATTTTATCTACCAACTCTTTGGTTTATTTCAATACGTGCGCTGTTGTATTTTCAGTTTTTTTTTTTTTTTCAAGAAAATTTTCTGTCAGAAAATATGAACTTGAACTGAAAATTACAAATTTTGCAAAATTGTGCTTTTAGTCAATTAATATGTGGATCATTAAATTGGAGATCCACAATTATACGTGCTTAAGTTCATATGGAAATTTTCTATGGAATTTTCTCCACACGCACGGCTGGATAATTCCAAAATTTTCTGATGACTCTCCGTAACACGTCTCGAATCCACTTATATCGATTTAAGAGGTTAAAAATAGGTAATTTATAAAATTTAAGATTATTTTCAAGGATTAATCAAATTTTCAAGCTTTGCAGGACGGTGAGGTAATTTTGATAAATTCGCCAAAATTCGAGAAATAAACTTCAGACTTCAACACCTGTAATTTTGAATTTGGGGCATTTATGTAGTTAAGGTAATTTAGATTAAAAGGAATGAAAAGATGTGATCCTCAGTGAAATAGAAATCCTACTGAACAGGTTCCATAATTTATGATGCCTCTCTCAAAATTTGAAAGCCATGATTCCCTTTACCTAAAAAAAATTATTATTCTATTCAAGCTGAAAAAAATTTCAAAGGTTAAAATGCTACAAATGGCCAAAATTTATACTCTCGAAGCTGCGAGGACTGTAAAAAAGGTCTCAACAAAAAAAAAGAAATACAATATTATGAAAATTTTTCAAAATTTTTTTGTACCCTGTCAATGAATAATAAAAAGTAAACATCAAGAACTAAGAAATGTGGAATAATAACAAGACGTTAAGTCGTCAATCAGGCAAAAATTATGTGATCCTCGTAACAACGTAAATATCTGAATCAGAAATACCGGTTTATATAATTAACTACGCAGAAGCAAAACACCCGAATATTTAAAAAATTCGATTTTTGATTTTTTTTTAGGCATATTAGAAGTTTCGCACCTTCTAATAAATAAACCTATCTCGATTAATAATGTCAGCTGTCTTAACGTCTACATACTTAACGGGGCAGCTCTTTGCCAAATTTTCGACAAAAAAAATGGTGACTAAGTATAACGTTATAAATAGATAGGCATCAGTTAAATTATTATACTGTATGAATCATTTTTATTAGTGTTTTGTGTTTCCTTGAGCAAATACATCGCAAGATTTCTTCCAACACCCAACTTGATACTGGAAAAATTTCAGTACATATTGGATTCAATTTTTATAGAATTTGATTGAAGAGACTTGAAAAATTTGTACTTGGAATAAATTTGGACGTCGATCGTCGAATCCTAGAAGCTAGTCCATTACCAAGCAATTTTGGAACTACCGAAAATTTTTGGAGCTAATACCTAAACAAGCTGGAACTGACTTCAACTTATCCTGTATCTGATAATCGTTATCGCTGAAGTTCAGTACTTACATAGATTTTTTCGAATTTTGTACTTACCCGATTTTTTTTTTTTGCCAAAATTCTTATTAATTGTTTTTACAGGGATCTTGTATTTTTTGGGAGGGGCTAAGTAAAAATTTTCCACTCGTGGTTTCTGTCTATCTGAACAAAAATTTTTTAACAATTTTTTATCGCCCTGAAAATTAATTTTTTCACCATCAGAATTTCTAATGTTTTTTTACGTTTTAAATTTTTTTTCACTATCAAAATTTTCACTTGTTTTTTTTGTGTTGAAATTTTTAAACTTCTCCTCGGGAATTTATTTTAGTATAAATAGTGCCAAGTTGGGACAACTTGCTATTTTTATTTTTATTTTTATGATGGGAAAATTCACCATTTTGTACTCCATTTTTCAAGTTGGGGAAACATAAGTACAAAACTGTGAATTGAGTCTAAATTGTTTTTTGAATAAAAATTTCAAAAAATATGTGTGAAAAAAGAAAATTTTGAAGGAAAGCAAATTCAAGGCTGAAACATTAAACTTCGTGTAAAAATTTCATGACAAGTAGGTATAGCAAAAAACTGAAGCATAAATTTTGATGAAGAGAAAAATCACGATCACTCAAAAATTTTTGCAAAAAAATGGTTTCTCCAAATATTAACATTTCAGAAAAGTCGAAAAATTTGTCTAATCGTGATCAACAATAACCATAACATATTCAATTGGCATGTTGAAATATGTAAGTACATTTTGATTCCATTTTTTCATTTCCATAGTTTGAAAACCCCTGTTTTTCTGATCCCCCCCCCTTATTTCGCAAAGCTTGATGCGCAATCGGGCTACGAATTAATGATTGCGGTGCACAATTGGGCTGTGCCCCTTTCACCTTGTAATTTGTATGGACGGGACTCCATTTCAAACGCCCGCACCCGCCCCGTACTTGCCGCCTCCTCTTTGAACGGGCAGGGTATCTAAAGTGCACTTTTTCTGACATACCTATTGAAACCAGACTAAGAAATTGGTGATTTTTAAAATTGCTAATTTTTCTCGTAAATTTGAGAAATCGACGATTTATGGACTATAGGGCCAGTGAAAAATTGCAAATTCTATCATTTCACTTAGGTATTCAAATATTTAGACAGAATTTCATCAAAGACTGCTTCAGGTTTAGAGAGAACTTATCTGATATGTTTATTTAAGAAATAAATCGGCTATTGCCGGAGTCAACATTTTTTGAAAAATTTTATCTGCAAAGCAACAAACGTATTTTTAACATCTTTTACCATAAAAAAGTCTTCTTGTCCAGCTTAAAGCCCCCCCTCTCTTGAGTACGCTAGGTAGGTAATGAATATAATTTTTAACAAAATAAAATACTTCGGTAATTTCAAAAAGTCACCACATTTTACTTTATTTTCAGGAAAAAAAAAAACAAAGTTACTCGCTCGAAGGAAAATCTCAAATAATGATTTCTCAATTTGGCAAAAACTTTGTCAACTTTCAATGGAAATGTACCGATACGTTTCTAAGAATTGAAACACATTACTGGAAATTTTATTGTCTATTTGAATAAATACTCATGGATATCCAGTATAATATCCACATAAGCCTGTTTTTGTTGTTTTTTTTGCGCATTTACGAACCACTACAATTTATGATATTGTTTTAATAGGTAAGGTATCATAGTGAACTGAAAAAGAGAGAGAGATACAACTTCCAAAATGATTTATTATTGATATACCTACCACTTTCTAAGAGTAGGTTGTCGTGATCCGTCTAATGTAATTAAAAGTACAGGTTTTAGTTGTGTATTTCGGAGACACAGGTTTGACTTTTCGCCTCACTAATGCGACAGTAATAAATGGCGCTGTGAAAGGCTTCAGGTTGTTGATCTCTTAACCAAGTACCCAGTCGTGAACAGGTGTGTATCAGATATAATGAAATACGTCGTGGGTATAGGTACGTATCAATATTAGGCCTCCTATCTACAGGTACAAGTATCCGATGAAGATTTTCAGCCTCTCAGATGAATCGAATTTTCGTATATTTTTATTACCTTTACCTAATAAATTTTTAATTGCAATAGAAAAATTTTCGAGCCAGTTCATTATCGATTATTTTTTTATCTACGATCAATCGAACCAGTTGCGTAAATTAACCCCGCCATGGCGATTTTAAATTTTCTGCATGAGCCGCCGACGACTATAAATTATATAATCCGTTCAACAGTGAGAAAAAAAACGACCGTTTCCGCACACAATTTTGTAAGCTTGTATAAGTAAATGTTACGAAATCACAGCGCAGTAATAAATTTGATCACGTATAGAAATAAGGTACCCATCTGAACATTCTTATGCAAAATTTTTCACATCGCAGAAAAATTTTAAAGGACGCGATAAAAAAATTTACTATGCACTCAGTCCAATTAGTTACACTCAAAGAATAAAATTTCAATAACGTTCCAACTTACAGGTACCTAACAGTTTTCCTAATGAATTAATTTTTTACGCCGATCTCGCGTGCATTTCGAACGAATGTTTTTTTTAATGCGAAAAAAAGGAAGAAAAAAATTATTTATCGGTAAAAAATAACTTGATTTGCTCGTTTGAAAAAAAAATACGATGTAAAAAATTGAAAAAAAGTAAAGGAAGCGGTATTATTGACCTATTTACCCGTCATCCTTGAATTTAATAGTTTCAATAATCAGATTACGTAAGATTAAAATGTGATGCAGTTAATGTACGTTGAAAAGTTTGCTAAAATGTATAAAAACGCAGTGATAAGAATTTAATTACCACCTATGATATTTTCGCTGATGCTGCACTGTACAATTTTTTTCACCGATCTAAAAAAAAAATTACCCATAAAATACGTCTCGGTTTACATCGTGTTACGTATTCGAGAAAAATTAGAACGGTGAAAAAAATTGACGAAAAAAAAAATCGCGATTTTCTAAATATTGATATCTTATCAGCAGTGTTTTACGGTTTTATGGCTGAAAGTTGCATTTCGTAACGAGAAAGGGTCATTAGCCCAAGTCTGGTGATGATGCTTCGGGCCAGACCTGTCTAGCCGCCTTGACATTCTAGGACAAAACAGAACAGGCTTCTTCCAGCACTGGGTTACTGGTGACTTGGCTTCCATCTCACTGTGTTTCAACTCATTAAATCAATATCACTTATTCAACGTTTCCCGCAATTGAAACTAGGCGTTTTCTGAAGACGCATTTTAACCTATATTAAACCTATATCGTTGTATGGATCCTTGATTAACCGAATCGTCTATTCGGCCAATATCCAAAACCTGCGTAAATTGTGTTTTCCCATGTGCGTCGTAGAAATACGCGGATTACTCTTGTTTTTTATTATGGTAATTTTTCGATTCCATTTTTAACGAATTTTCCCACCAGATTATGGCTGAAATAGACGAAGAATTTGATAATTTTCGAATAAAATATGCCTATATTTTTTTGTTGGTCGAATAAACATTTCATTAATTGAGAAAAAAAAATTAAAAATAATTTGTTTATATTTTGCTAAATTTTTTGATATTCGTTTTAAAAATCTCAATCTTCCTAAAATAAAATCAAAAAAATATATGGGAAAAACCTCGCAGTAGTTGTTCTTGAACGTAAAATCATCAAGAAAATTCTTCGAAAAAATCATCACCGCCTCGAAACCTTGATAAAAATATAAAATAGGTACCCTCTAGACCCATTCATAATGATTCTACACACCTTCGCGATTTTAGGATACCGCCAGGTTGCATTTTAATGCACTCGAAATATCGTACAAGGAATACCGGTGTGACTAGAATAATGTACACCGTTATTTACTCGTATTAGAGTTACCAAAAAAAAAAATATGCAAGTACATTCGCAGAGCGCTCGTGTAATTTAATGTAAGCATTCGAGAGCTGCGGAGAATTGGGTATGACATAAAATCCGAATGGGTCATTGGTGCGTAGATGGAATTGAGGTAGGTACAGACTACAGAAATCCTTTTTGTTATCAAACAAAGAGTAGAAGAGTTTTAATTAAAGTGGATAAAATAATGATAGGTGGAACATATGGATGAATTCTTTTTGGTATCTTTTTTATTATTTTGAGTTCAACTGAGGTATTTTTCCAAGTCAATGTCCCTTAATTAATATGTAGATATGGAGCTGCATAGTTCTGGATTCGAGAATACATTACTTAGTGTTACTTTATTTTAAAAGATAATAATTTCAATATTTCTCGCTCGTAATAAAAAGAGTTCCTCGTATAAAATTAAGTATCCATAATTCTATTTTTAAATACCTATATATTTCCATCGGATAGGTATCTGGTTGATTATAGTTTTTAATGTATTTAATTTTACAAAGTGTAAGGTAAAGGTTGTTTACTACATATTTGAGAATAGTTTCGTATTTGTTGTGTTGTTGCTACGTTCAATGAACGAATATTTTATAAAATCTTGACAAACAAAAAAGTCATCGACACTAAAGAATGCAGATACCTGATGTCAACTATCAATAATGTAGGTAAATTTACAACCAATTATCTATAAATAGTTTTGTATACTCGGGAAACTTAAAAGGTCGTTTGACACCTAATATGACACCGCTGCTTGATGCGTTTATTTACTTTTGTAATAATATGTTAACTTATTAATTTTGTGGAATGATGTGGAAGGCATATGGAGAGAAAACTGAGGGCGAAGACAGGAGTCCCGCGTTCATTAAATAAATAAAAAAAGTCGACTAAAATAATTCCAGAGATTCCAGATTCCGGATTTGGCGTTATTGAAGAGACGAAACATGAATATTCCGCCTCCCTTGTATTTTGCCCATTTTTTTTTTGTTCTGGTACAATTTTCACTATTTTGAGAAATCTGTGATCTGTTATTTCATAGTTTTGTGAAGCGAAGTAATAACCCCCCCCCCCACGCAGTTTTTTTTACCTGCATTAAGGACAGATGGCAATGGATCTCTTTACATTCTTCTTTAGGTTTCTTCACTTAGGTATAGCGGTCCATTGACCAGGGAAATTAAACTTCAACCTCTTCAGTTTTGAATAAAAATTTGGTTTGCTGCTTTTCCTGTAGAGGGATTTGAAATTTGGAAGCTTTTCTCTTCATTAATACCTACCTAAATATTTCTCCTATACCTATTTTTTTTAATTTTTCAAAAAAATCGACTTTAATACTCTCACTGCAGCATAAACAAAAAAAAAATTGTGCACAAACGATTGACCTTAGTTTTTGCCCTTTCTTTCCTTTAATCTGATATAAACTGGAATCAGAACTAGAACTGAAAACTGAAAAAAGCTAGAACAAAAACTGGAACTGGAACTAGAACTAAAACGAATTTCGTTTTTTTTTTTTTTACCAGCTCCAGCATTTTTTTTTGGTTTGCAAATTTTCATTTTTTTTCTTTTTTTAAAAATTTTCCTCCAATAAAAATCATCTTCTCATCATTCTTCTCTTACATTACACGCCAATTTTTTTCGAAAAATTCAAGGTTTTGTCAACAAATTTCCAACCGAAATAAACAACAAAAAAAATTCAAAATTATAAAAATTTGACTTAGAAAAGTAGAAAATTTAGGTGTTGGAATTTACTGAAGCACAACTTTCAATTGAAAAATTTGAAATATTTTGTTGAAAAATTCAGCGCTCAGGGAGTCCGGAAAGACAAAATTTCTAAAAAAGATTTTTCCCAGATATCTTTTGTGTTGAGCTTGAATATACAGTATGATACAAAAGTCTTGTCCACGAAAAACACTTCATGATATCTCGAAACTGAAAAGAAATATCGGGATGATTCAAACGGCAATATGTTCCTGGAGACAAGGACATTGAAGATTGATAGTGAAATTTTCAGTTCTACCTACAGGGTGTCCACAAATTGAGAAACCGGTTTTGGTTAAAAAATGGGGGTCTGGTTTTTTTATGGATTTGAAGTCTACACACCCAGACGATTAAAATGTGATAATTTTTTTGAAACCGGTTCAATAATTTACAACCGGTTGTCAAAAATACCCCAAAAATCGAGAATAGAAAAAATTTTCCAAATGAAATTTGTAGAGCTTTGTAAGCCAAACATTGTCAGTGAATTCATTTTTTGAACCGGTTCACTCTCAGCAACTTGACAATTTCAACAACAAAAAAAGATATGATTTTTTTTTAGATTTTCAACGGTGTTCAACATTCATTTTAAAAAATTTTCATATCTTTTTTTGTTGTTGAAATTATCAAGTTGCCGAGAGTGTGAACCGGTTCAAAAAATGAGTTCACTGACAATGTTTGGCTTACAAAGCTCTACAAATTTCATTTGGAAAATTTTTTCTAATCTCGATTTTTGGGATATTTTGGCAACCGGTTGTAAATTATTGAACCGGTTTCAAAAAAAATATCACATTTTAATCGTCTGGGTGTGTAGACTTCAAACCCCCCAAAAAAACAGACCCCCATTTTTTAACCAAAACCGGTTTCTCAATTTGTGGACACCCTGTAGGTAGAACTGAAAATTTCACTATCAATCTTCAATGTCCTTGTCTCCAGGAACATAACATACACATATTGCCATTTGAATCATCCCGATATTTCTTTTCAGTTTCGAGATATCATGAAGTGTTTTTCGTGGACAAGACTTTTGTGTCATACTGTGAAAAAATCGTCCTTTGAAAAGAAAAGAAAAACAACAAAAAACAATAATTTTTGTAGACAAATTCAGATTTATCTCTTAAAAAAAAAAAAATTGAAGAAATGGAATTTTGGAACTGGAAGTGGAATTCAAAACTGGAACTAAAAAATATTGAGAACTGGAATTGAAACTAGAACTTGAAAACTTAGAGAACTGAAACTGAAACTGGAATCATTCAGTTTTCCGTCACTGCTGATATGTCATTAGTTTTGACCTCCCATCCGATATGGGGCATGTAGCAACTCTCATACTAATTTTATTCACCTTGGAAGCACAAACGAGAAGAATATGTGCAAAAGTAAATTCCTAAAAATAGGAAAAAACAGTTCAGCTGTCCTCTGATCTGCTTGGTTTAACTCCAAATTTTATTCATTTATTTTTCATTGCTTCATTTTTCAAATTGATTAAAATCTCTTAACAGATAGTCAAAATAAGTTTTGGCGACATTGCTGATGTCCAAAAACGAAAAAAAAAAAAATGAGAATTGAAAAATTGTATACATCTAAACTAATTTCTTCAAGTTTAAAATTATATCATACAAAAAGCTCTTTGAAGATTCTTAAGAGGATGAAATTCCCTCTCCATTTCGGTAATAGCCATGCTTGGCAGACTTTCTCAATCGAAAATTTAAATTTTCACCACTTTCATCAACTTTTTTTCAACCATCTCAAAATCTGAGCGGAAAACCAAAAAAAAAAGAGAGAGAGAGAGAGAATAGAATAAGTACGAAAATTTTATAATAACGATCGCTACCTTCACTACCCTCCTCGGGTAGGTCTGAATTCAAGTCATTACATTAGATCAGAAAATGTTCATTTGTGTTGATTGAAAATTCCATATTTTCAAAATTTTGGTCTGAGGAAAAACAAAATGAGCTGGAGACCACTGAATCATTACTTATCCGTTTTTTTTTTTTTTTTTTTTTTTTTTACCAACCAACAAATCGAAACATACTCTATCCTAATATCATTAGGTATACTTAGAAATATGAATCAAATTTTCTAATTTTTAGGTTGAAAATTGGTACATCAACAAAATCTTTCTGATTAGATATTATAGGTATAGATTTTCATTTCTAAGAGAAAGGGGAGGGTGGTTGAGCAGTATTTATTCTATTTTTATGCTAGCAAGTGTTGCTTGTTCCAGTCCATTGAATTTTAGATAGGTACATGTTAAGAGGTACTTAAACTTGATGAAAAAACATAAGTAAAGTCAAAAAATTAAAAACCTATTCTTGGCACCCTGGCTTACACGATGTTTTAAAAAATTAATCATTCTGCAAATGTAATCAGCGTGAAAACTTGAACCACTTCGTTTCATTTACAGACAGAATTTTTCAACGAAAAAAGAAAATGGCATACGTAGGTATACAATTGACATTGATTTTTTTTCTCAGAAAGTATTTTTATACTGTATCGAAGCAATGGTATCAATATTGAAACGCACACATTAACATTTTACACATCTTCATTTCATTTGGCACTATTTAAATTCTCGTAAATCGGTTGAGTCATTTCCAAGGATAAATTATCCGTTGATATTGGAAAATGGCAATTTTTTTCTATATCATGACTGCCTGGGATTTGCATACTTAATAACTCTATTTGGAATTTTATTCGTAGTATAACCTTTGACCCAGAATTTTTTTCTGCGCCGTGTTTAAATTGTGGCTATGTATCAATTGTGTATCTGGTAGATATATTTATACATTAAAATTGAATTAAAAATTTTTATTTGGATGGAAAAATTACAAATTAGAATTAAGAATGAATTTTGATTCAAAATCAGGTAGAAAATTTATTTAAAAAGTGGAAAATGAATTATTTATCTAATTGCTTACCTACATTGGTTTACTTTTTTTTTGTTAATCGAGTGTTAGGAAAGCATTTGTTACATTTGCCCTTCAGGCTTCAGGCTGCAATTGTGAGTCTGGCTACACAGTTTTGAAATTAAAATTAGTTTGAATTTGTTTAGGTAATAAATGATTCTTTTCTAAAACACACACACACACACACACAGTAAGGAGATAACTATCAATATTAACTATTTAGATATGAATATTATCCCGGGGGAGGGGGGGGTAGATCCGATCGGATCCACACAAATCCAAATTGATCCAATTTTAGACATTTTCCCCCTTAAATCGAGAAAAAAAATTTTCAGATCTGTTTGGATCCAACTGGATCTAATTGGATCCTATTGAATCCAATTTTATAACTCTGCCAAATTTATTATCCGATTGGATCCAAGAAGATAAAATTAGATCCAAAAAAATGAATTAGATCCAAAGAGATACAATTGTAGATCCGATTTTTTTCAATTTAAAGAGAAAAATGTCTTTAATTGGATCAATTTGGATTCATTTGCATCCACTTGTGTCCACTTGGATTCACTTGGATCCGATTGGATCGCACCATTTTTCGGATTCAATCGGATCATCCCCCCCCCCCCCCGGGATGCAGTTAAACAATGCAAAAATTTTCGTTTTTAAGCCTCAAAAACCAAAGTTGAGAATTGAGCTCTAAAAATCTTTCTCCAAAAATACCATATTTTTTCATCTCATTTTCAGTCAATTTTACCGATTTACACTAAATTTAGGTAAAGTAATTTTCATAAAATGCAATTGATTCCTGATTTTTTTTTTAAATCGATTTTTTTTTCTATTGCTCTCGCTGATCTTTCTCCTGCAAATCTGACTGATTTTCATTGGAAAACCAAGTTTCGAGTTTACTAAAAACCGGTTTTTTTTATGAAAATCCCAATTCTATTGTTGTTGACACCTCCCCCCCCCCCAAATTAAAATCTCGGACGTTTTAAAAAGAATAAGAAATCAACTGGTGGGATTGAAAAATTAACCGCAGGGACTTTTTTTTTTTTGTTGGAAAAATCGAAGTCTCGTTTCAATCGGAGACATAGCCACTTGAAGGAGTCCTGCTCTCTAGTAAAATTACCTCTGATGAAAACTTTTTCAATCACACTCTCAATTTTAAAAATTCAACATGAAATTCTCAGAATGAAACATTTATTCATGCTTAAGTATGTAGGAAACAAAATAATAAAAAATGACAAAACACATTCGATTGATCTTAATATAGAACTGGTACATATAAATATTATTTACAAATACCTATTCATATTTAAATATGGCAAATCGGATATTAAAGTTCAAGTTCATAATCTCATCGCGTTATAATTTAATACTAGAATCGTACCCGACGAAAAAAAATAATGCTCGACTTTATAGTCTAATAACTTAATTATTCTAACTGAGCAAAATTGGTAATACTGAATAAGTAGCTACAAAATAAATACGCGATCCGATATTGTAAAAAATGATACCGTTAGGTCGCCACTTGAACATGATAAATTTTAATGCTAATGACTAATACTACAACTAATATTTACAATCACTTAATAAATAAATGGCACGAGCTTATTAATATAAACATTTCAAATTAAATAATAATACAAACATTGAAAAACTTGTTAACACGGAAATTATTAGAATAAGCGTAACGTTTCCTTCCGATACCGACTCGTAAACTGTTTAAATTATCTAACATGCATGCCAGTGTTAACAAACTATCAAATGGTATTAAATTTAATATGATCGTGTCGCTGACGTAGGTAAGTGAATCCTGTCGTCTCGAAATCCAAGTTTTATTACAAATAGGTATTTTCGCACTAAAAATACATTCAACAGAACTGGCATATTAATCACCGGAGCAAATCGCATTTAAATGTGTTGTAAAAATAAAATATAAAGTTATTGATAATATATAACTTACAAGAAAAAAAAAAAGAAGAAAATAATTATCTCAAATTCTTATTTATCACAATTAAGGAACTTACATAATCCTTCCGGATTCGTAAATCCAGAAGGGAGGTGGTTACTGGTTATACGTATCATTTTATTCGCAAGGGCTTCAACGAGAATCGAAATTTTTTACTTTATAAAATTTACATTGTTGATTAGATTTTTTTGATTTAGCTTGATCACAGCCCTTATCACAAAGCCATTGCATTAGATCTTTTTTTTTCAGCTCAATGGTAATATTAGAAAATTTGCGATAATTTATAAGACTAGCAATTTATACGACATATTTACCAAATATTTTATCACGAAAGATTTTTTATTACCACCTTTAGGTGTATGTCTTACCTATAAATGCGAATTCCGTCAACCTGAGATGTTGACCAGTTCAGTTGAAGAGTATCTATTGAAATTTATACTTAAAAATACGTTAAAATAAATTTAGGAGGTAATCACATAGTGATATGTAGGAACTTTTTAAGCTTGATGGCGATCAGATCAACTAATGCGAACCAACTGGCATCCGTTTTGTGCTGAGAATTTCTGGTAACACGGATGAAGGGTTTACGTTGCTTAAGAAAGGTCGTTCGATTAATTGCACCTGAAAATTGAATTATTTCGGTTAGAATTTCCATAAGAAAATTTTCGCGGTGATTTGAAAATCTATTGAGAGGATAAATACCTTGTAAGCACCGGGATTCAATGTTATTCCAAAATACCCTTCTAGACTTGGTAAAGTGTGTCCTTTGGGTAATTGAATATCGAACGTGTGCAAAATGCAAGCGAAAAATAAAAATATCTCCATCCGAGCGAGAAATTCTCCCAAACAAGTTCTTCTTCCTGTAGAAACAAAAAATAAGAAATTTCATAAGTTTTGGATATTATTTTAAAGTATTTTAAGTAGGTACCTACTTAAATAAAAAAGAAGAAAAAAAGGAGGTAAAAAATTCATATTTATCTAATCGAATTTTCCAATTTTTTAAACGTAAATGCAATTTTTTCATTTATATCTAGTCAAAAAATTCAATTCGAAAGAAAAATGATTAAAAATGATTTTTGAGGGGAGATTTTTTTGTTTGATTCGAAAAAAATGTGCTTTCAAGTTCAAGAACTTATTGTGAGTATTGAAATGAGAAGGGAATGAACAAAAATGAAAGTTTTCAAGTTCAATTTTTTCAGATGATACAAAATGCTTTTCCTCCATTTTTCAATTTAATCAAGGTCAAATCGACCGAAGTACGGAGCAAAAGGAGTCGGATCTCTCCCCCCCCCCAATTATAAACTCAAATTTTATAGAAAAAAATTAGCTAAAAAGAAATTTTTTTCAGCAAGATAATTTTTTTAAAAAAAGTTTCCGTACAAATGGAAAAAATAAATTATATTTTTGAGTCAAAAAAATCTAAAAAAAAATCCATTTTAGTTTAAAATTTTGATTTTTTGTCCCCTTCCATCAATAGGAAAACTTCGGTTCGTCTCGAAACTCGATACGTAAATTTTCCCAAAAATTAATCTATTCCATTTCTCCGGGTAAATTGTGTGGAGGAGGAGGGACAGCTGTCCTTGCCTTACACAAAACGACGAAATTTACATTTTTAATCGAAAAAAAAATTCGAATCGAGTCGGAAATTTTTTGGAAGTGATATGAGCTTTTTACTGAGATATTTTTTTGTTTGGGATGAGAAAAATCATACAAAATTTTACCTTGAGTGGGGAGAAACATTGAAAAATTTCAAGATCTATTTTTGATTAATAGACACTTTTGGCACAGAATGAAATTTTTCTTGTTTTTTGACTCAATCACAGCAAACCGAAGAATGCAGGGGTAAGAGGGACAATCGATCCCATAATTACAAAATTTTATTTCGAATTGAAAAAATCTAAATTGAGTCGAAAAGTTTTCAAATGATGATTTTTCTCTTCTTTTTAAAAGGGGGGGGGGAGTTTAGAAAACTATAGCAAAAAAAAATCAAAAAATCTCTATTTCCATCAGTAATTTTCCATTTTTTGTCCTTCCCTTCCCCTCATGACCAAACAACTCTAATAATTCATCCTTGAACTCGATAGGTACGAAAATGTTCCTAAAAAAGCCAAGTCATCAGTTCTACAAATTTTTCAACTGGAACTGAATTTTTCAGTCTTGAAAATCCAAATTTGCCATTATTGTGAAGGCAGCTCTCCCTTTCTGTTTCGCAATAAGGACTCTTATTTTTCAACTCAAAATAGATGCTAGAATAGCTAGAGGAATAATTTTTTCGAATTTATAATTTTTTAAAATCTCAACCATAAAAAAAGGTATTGTTTCGTTTCAACTAAGCTCCCAGCAAGGACCTGGCAATGGCAATTATTAAACCCCTCGAGGTGATTTTTATTCTCACGTTGGAAAAATACCAATCAAAGCAATTATGCAGCTCATATCACGATTTTTTTTCGACTCGATTACGAAAAGAATTTCGAATACCCTTCATGACCAACATTCGTTTAAATTAAACAAGAATAGAACAGTCCGAATAATTAAATATTATTATTGGATACACGTTGAAAAATGCTTCAATCATGAATGATCATTCGAGTTCCGAACATAATTACGTTGGTAAAAGACGAATGTGTAATTAACAGATACTTAAATCATTCTACGGTTAAACACCTGTAATTAAATAAATGGGTGTGATTCTCAACGCCTTTCCAACCATATTTTTTAGTCAATGAAATCATAAAGATAAAATTGGCGCCTGAATATCTTTTTCAATGAAAATTAATTTCGATGGTGTAGAAATATCAAATTTATACCTAGCTTGGTTTTAAATTAATATATTAATTTATTTGGGTACAATCAACTCACCAATTCCAAAAGGTATGAAATGATCTGGTTTAAATACTCTGCCTTCGGAGTTTAAAAAACGACTAGGTAAAAATTTTTCAGGCGATTCCCATAAATCTGGATCGTTATTGACAGCATATAGCAGCGGAACGATTTCTGTATTTTTTGGAATTTTGTAACCTCTGAAATAGACATCTCTGCACAGACAGAAAAAAAAAACAAACGTCAGAATACGTGAAGCTATGGCAGTTGTACTATTATGTAACAGGGCTTGTGAAGCTTCTACAATAGACCGATTATCACATCCATTAGGAGTAGAAATCATTCATAAAAATAAAGATACGTTCACACAAGAGCGTCAAAACGCTGTATGGGATAAAGAAAAGTTGTTGGATTATTGATTAAATTTTGAGGTAGGTCTAGGATTTTTTTTTTTCAATTTTTTCGTCTAAATAATTTTCCATGATAAATCTACTCGATCTACCATAACGATTCGAAACGACTGGGACTCGTGCAAACTTCTTTTAAAGGCAAACTCGATTAAACGATTGGTAAACCACGTGATTCCAACCGCTCAACAAATCGAGTATACCAATTAAGAATGAGCAGCCGGCGGCGTTCTACGACTATCTAATTAACACATTGCTTACTTCATAGTAGCGTGCGAATTTCCTAACGGCACGACGCTGGATTTTCTTAAAACTTCTAATATAGTCGATTCGGTGATTGGTAAATATGGCAAATCTTCGAAAGTTGGTAGTCGTTTGCGTCCCACCACCGCGTCCAATTCGGCCTGAATGGATTTGGCGACGTCCGGATAATGTAACATGTATATTATACTCCAGTGTAAGGTCGTCTTAGTCGTTTCCATACCAGCTGTGTATAAGTCGACGATAATTTGCCTTATTTGAGAATTATGATCTTTGCCATCGAACAGGTTTTCACTGTTACCGTTACGTTCGGCTCTTTGTATTTCTGACAGATAAAAGTCTAAAACGTCCCTGGTGTTTGATTCGTTGAAAGATATTTTGTGATCGTCGATGATGTTTTGGAAAAATTGATGAGTTTGTTTCTTATTTTCGTCGATTTTCTTGAATTCCTTCAAGAAAAATGGAAAGAATCGAAGGAATGGGAAATAATTCAACAGTACGATTCCTCCAAACAGTCTGAATCCTTCTTCCATCTTTTGCATGAGGTTTTTAAACACTGGATCGTTGAAACTGAATCGTACACTCATCAGAAGCGAGCAGATGACGTTGCTGATGGAGATGACAAAGCTGTGGTTTAAATCGATGGCTCGACCTTTTTGATTTTTAAGGTTTTCCAATAGTAATCTTACTTCTCCCTGGGAAATCAAAACACATAAGTTAGGCCAATTGGAAAAAAATTGGAAATTAATGGGCTGAAAATCTTAACTCACCATAATCCTGCTTTCCAATTGATTATTATTTTTCTTGTTGAAAATGGTCATTCCAAACCATCGCAGACAAGCGTGCAAAAATCTTCGTTGCTCTTTCCAAATATGGCCTTGGGTATTGATAATGCCTGAAGGAACAGAAAAAATACAAAAAATTAATTTTTTAAATTGGCAAATTCGGAAGAGAATTTCTAAAGCTCTTAAAAATTAACGTTTTCCTCCCTTCTTCGCCTCCTCTCTCAGAAATTTCAATTACATCAACTTCGACGACATTTGAAGAGTCATTGACACAAATTTTTATCATTGCTTTGATAAGATTACGACGTAGGCGCCAATTGGAAAGTACTCGCAAAAAAATACAAAAAATAAAAAAATTTAGCAATTACTCTTTTTTTTTTAGAAAGTACCCATTCGTCCAAAATTTATCGCTTTCACATGATTGGTAAACATTGATAAACCTGCTTCGAAAAAAAAAAAAAATGTAACCAGACGAGGAACGTGCGATGCGGTCTAGTCTGGCTAACACTTAATGGAAAGAGGTTCCAGAAAATAGAAGTCAGACAACTTTGCAAACTTCCTTAGAGAAGTTGCTCGTGCAGTACAGAGTACACACGAGGCGCCAGATATTTTGGGTGACCACAGTAGGCACAGTCTAGGCTGATCAATGAAGAGAGGAGGCAATCCGCTTCAACCTGCCTTAATCGTAAATTATTTGAGCGCTGGTCTTAAACTCGTTCTTAACGTGTTATTATTATCTAACCTATCAATTTTTACACCGTTGTTAATTATGATTTATGACGCAGTAGAAAATTACAATGCATCGGTGAAATTATTTTTAAAACACATAATTAATATGTAATTTACACCGAGAGTGTTTACTTTTAATCAAACATTCAGAGGTTTGATTTGTACGGATTTTTTTTCCCCCTCAATGAAAAAAGATCTTTTGGTAATGACTGCAATTTATGCAGACACGTGTAAAAGGAGGAGGAACCGGAGGCGAAAAAACGTTTATTATGGACGAGTTGTCTCCAGGGCAACCAATTTTCGCAAATGGGAGAGCCGAAGGGAGGGATGGAGAAGAGCTCAAAAAATGATGAAAAATTTGGAATTTTTTTAAATATTAGGTGAAAGTAAACGTAGGAGGTTATTACGTAATCAATGTGGTTTTTTGATTGAAAAATTGTATCAATTTTTTAACAACAAAATAAAAATTGAAAATTTTGCGATTAAATTTTTATTTGGGGAGGCAAAGTTTTTGAGAAATTATTACCAATTGAATGTTAGAAATAAGAATTTTATTTTTACGCCTTGAAATCATCAACATGGCAACTTGATGAACATAAAATAATAATTTCAATTTATCTTCAGAAAAATCGTTCATTTTTTTGAAGGATTTTTTTTTTATTTTTTATAAAAATTGAATGAATTTTGTGGGTTTTATGGCTTCAAGAAAAACATTACTTCTTGCTTATTTAGATTTGCTGAAGGATGATTTTAATCCATAGAGAATGAATCTACATGAAGAATTTTAGAAGCTTTTTTTTTTTTGTATAAAAATTAAAACTGATTTATAATTGAAATTTCATGAATAAATTTAATCGACCGATTACTTTTTAAATTTCAATTTATTTTATGAAAAGTGATAAACTGAACCAGGACTGACCCTAGACAGAGGAGCAGAGGAGCAATCAAAATTTTCATGAATAATGACTTTATTTCGAAAATTTTCATTTTCAGCCAGAAAAAATTGTAAAATTTCATTGTCAATGAAAAAAATTGAAAATTCTATTTTTAATGAAAAAAAAATTCGAACTCTACATTTTCCATGTAGAAAATTTAAAAATTGCATTTTCAATGGGAAAAATTGGAATAAATTTCGATTAATAGAAAATTAGAAATTTTCAATCCCCTCCCCCCTTACCTCTAGACGACATCACTAAACATAAATTTTAAAAAAATGATCATGGGAATTCCCATGAATTCTTTTCGCTAAGCACGATCTCAGCACACTTTCTATCATAGAAAAAATTTCATTTCATTGGACTGCATGACATACTTGGACAAAGCATTCCGTTATTGCCTATATTTTTAATTATTTAATACAAAAATTATTCATAGGCATAGAACGTTAACGGAATACGATTATTATTATCGAAGGTGAACTCGTTTTCTTCCGTAACAAAACTCCACCTCGATCTATTCGCATCAATTCCAACATCAGCGTTAGAAAAGTTGCATAACCAACGCTTATCAGGAAAAGTGCACATTGAAAACGTCGATAAAACGACTTTTAGCGAGTTGATTGTTGATCTCTGTTCAACACCGCAGTTTTAGATTGAAAATTTCAAAGTATCTCGATCGGTCGTAAATTTTCCAAGAAAAATACAGGCCAAAAAAATTAATAATTTGAATTCATCCACGTGATGAATATTTAGAAAACAATTTCAATAAAAAAAACATTATCGCGGCGTCGTTTTTGTTAAAATTTCAATATTTTAATTTGAATATAAAAATATAGGTCTTTTTTGGGGGGAGATGTAGCTAGCAAATGTTCTCTTATTAATTCCAAGACCAAGCCGCCGTAATAAAGTGGTTTTTGCGATAAAAATTTTGAAAGTATATTCACGATTCGTAGCTCAGATAAATTAATTAAATGAATTTATTTACAATGAAGTTTAATAAACACGTTGACACTGAATTCAGGTATTATTGGCATACTTTTACCATTAATTTCTCAAGATTTAGAATCGTAGAAAATTATAAAACTATTCGTCATTTTGACTTTGAAAATCAAAATAAATACCGGCGAAACGAGATGAGATTTTTGACCTAATCAAAAAACCCCACAAAAATTCGTAGAAAATATTTTCAGCAATCAGCTTATTACGTAATTTTTAAAGTGATTATCGAAGAAAATTCACATAAACGTGATAAACATTTTTTTGTACTAAAAAAGTTAACCCACTGATAATGTAATACGTAAGAAAAATTAGTGCGTAGATTTATTGATAAGAACAATTGACGTAGAGTTAATTCATAATACGAGAACGATGTTTGAACTAAATAAAAAAAATGATCGCGAATGCATAATTTTTTATTGATGTTATTTCAACTCGCCGTTATTTTTTTCCATTTTTTTTTTTTTTTTTTTTTCAAATGAGAACATTTTGGTGGATTTAATTTTTTTTATTACCAACTACTTAGTTTTCCATGGAATCGATTTTTATTTCGGATGAGAAATTATAAAGCGCGTAGAAGGAATTAAATAAATTAAATTTTCTCCAGGTGTTTTGATTTTTCAATTCAGCAGAAAAAAGTCAAAAAAAATGATAATAATCAAGTCGTGGGATTTTTCACAAAGAATATTTTCAAAATATTGATTAATTTATCACTTTCACTGATGGAAAAAAATGTCAAAATTTGTACACTTGAAAAAATTTTCACAATTAAAAAATTATCATAAAAATTAACGGAAAAAATTATCGGATAATTTTTTTTTGAAAATTATCGAACACAAAAATTTAATTTCATTGAAAAATAATTAAATTTAAATTAAAAATAATTGTTTTTAAATCAAAACTGAACGAAAATAATTGAATGAAATTTTTTTTAAAATTATAAATCAATGGAAAATTGATATCAAAACACTCACCATATCCTCCGAGTAGTTTATAAAATTCATTCGAGGGTCTTCCGTTGAACTCCTCCTTAGTGAAAGCTTCTTTGATCATACGAGGATCGGAAATAATGACCACATTTTTCTGACCCAATTTGACCGAAAATATTTTACCATATTTTTTGGACAATTCCAAATATTTATCGTGAACATTTTCGTTGATAATCGAGCACAGGTATCCGACGAATGGCAGACCCCACGGTCCAGGCGGTAAATTTTTATACTTTTTATAAAATAATATTATACTTAAACAAACAGCAATTAAAGATAAAGTTGTAACGTCGCCGAAATAATTCCAAAATCGTCCAAAACGTAAAGCCATCATTAACAAATTTTTTTTAAAAAAACGAAAATAATTAAAGAAAAAATGTCCATATAAAAATTGTTCGTGTCGTAAAAAACTTGCAAGTTATAAAAATTTCGAAAATTGATCGCGGTGCGGGAAATTGTAACCGGATTCGCAACAGGTTGTCTTACACCTCAGAAACGATACTTTTAAAATATTGAGTCTTTAAGGTCCTTTTATAGGCGACATGTGATTTCTTCAAGGGTAGTTGATTGTAGGTGGGGAAGCATACTATAGAGTACCTGTGTTACTGTTACACCTGATGATGCCGATCCAATATCAGAGCATTATTTGTAGAAGGAGTTCGTTCTGGCATTCCAGTGTTACCTTTACGTAGCCGGGTACAATTCCCGTACCCGATTCATTGTTTTTTTATAATAATATATAATTAGCAATGGCTATACTAATTGAATTTCAATTCGATTCGTAGGTAATTGTCGTTTACATTGTTTTCATCGATCTTCATCAATGAACGGTACGTTTAACGTAAGTTTTTCCACACTACAAAACGTCAGATAATTTACATTTATTTACATAAATTATCACCGGTTAGAATATTTTTTTTACCAATTCAAAGTCAAGTTGGAAGTTTTTCTTCAATTTTTTTTTGATAAGTAGGCATAATAAAATTATTCGTGTTTTTCAGAGATCGCAACATCACAGATTTATAGCTATATTTATCAAAAATTTCAGATACATGCAGGTATGTAATCGAAAATTAAAATTTATGAATTCGCAGTTCATTGAGCAACGAGGTAAATATTTTTCATTCATTTTTTTCGTCGGTAAATATTTGAGTCCTTAAAATTATATTCAGACAATTTATTTTTATTTTTACTGAAAATTTTTCATTTGTATTAAGTAAGCAAATCAGTTTCTTATTCTTTTTTATTTAAAAATTTTTTACCACAAAAATTTTTGTCTGGGTACTTTGTTGTAAAAAATGAAAATAAAAACAAATACGAATCCAGACCAACATTTTAAGAAAAAGGAGCACTAATTTTTTTAAATTTTCTCAAGGAAGGATTAACATTTTTTTGAAAAATGAAAAAAAAGTTTGTATGAATAAAATTGAAAAAGAATGTGGTTTTGAGAGAATTTTCCAAAATGTAAAGATTATTTTTATGTATTCAAGTTAGGATTTCAAAAAATTTTGAGTAAATAGTAAAAAAATGATAAATATATTTTTATTTTCATGCAACTTTTGATTGTTTAGACAAGAAACCATTTTTCTTTCTGGTTCCACGTCTTCCAAAAATTAACTGATGTTTCCAAAATATTTTTGGAAAATAATAAAAATTAAGGATTGAAAATAGGAAAAAAATTGAACATGTTTTACAGTGCAGCCAAAGCGTTAAAATCGTGAATTTTTTTCAAGGACCTTTGCTCAGCAATTTCTATAGATTTAAGCATAATTGAATCAAGTTTAAATAAGAAAAACGCAAACCGAAATAAATTTTTTCCTAAAAACTCAATTGATCGTGCCTATTATTTTTTTTTTGTAAAATTCAATTTTATTTTACTTGAAAAAATAAAATGATGCATATTTCAACCATTTATGCCTTATTTGCGAGTTTTTTTTTTTTCAAAAAAACACGACTCAAACAACATAAAAATATTGCTCCTTAATTGAAAAATTGATATTTTCAAGCATTTATGGGCGAAAAAAACCACTTGAAAAATTTACCAATCGACTGTGGATGCCTAAAAACAGTTAAATCGTTAAAAAATGATGTACCTATACCTAAATTTCGTATGCAGCATACTTGCGAGAAACCAAAAAAAATTGTTTGAGAATCCTATAAGCCTTGGTTTTTGAAATTTTATCAGCCAGTAAAAAACTCAGGTACGTATAAAATCATTTGGTGAAAAACCAATCTCTATCGAATTTACTTTTTTGTTAAAAAGTCACATACCTATTTAATCTTTCTTCATTTTTTCATGTACAGCATGGAGTCAAATTTGATTATAAAAAAAATTCTCTAAGATTTCGAAGCGTGATAAATTGTTAACAGGTAAGGTATAGGTAGGTCCTGTATTTTCTAGTGAAAATTTTTCAAAATTTTTCTATTTCATTTTTAAAGACCTTAAATCGTTTCAATTTTCTAGTATTTAGTATAAAATTGGTAAAATTTTATGCAAAAAAATCGTTTTTTTTTTCAAGTTTGACGAAGCAACAAAATTGTCAATATTTATCAATAAAAAATCTCCAATTTTTTCTATGTCCGACTCGTGTTTCTTTTTCGCAAAAAATTCTCAAATTCACACTCGGCTCGGCCTTTAAAAATATTTAGACTTGAAAAAAGGAATAACAAAATCAGATTTAAAATTATCATCTCATCAGCTGGGTATCTATGCATGTATCATTTCATCATTGAAACAATACACGATTTTTAACAATAAAACAGTTGCATACTTTCATTTGTTAAGGTGCTGCAAGTAAAGTTATCATGTAATAGGTGTTATGTGACAAAACGTTTCTACTGTCTCTAAGATACCGACTTACATCAATATTGTTACGATTTCTTTTTCCAACTTATCAATTTTTTAAATTATGTCTCTTAATTTCAGTTGGGTGCAACTCAAGTAGGTATCGTTTTAATCACAATTTAATCTACACTGCTCATAAATTTATAACGAATTTAAGGAAATTTATTCATAATCAAGCTTAATTTCCCCAAACTATGCTAAAATCGTGCTTTTAAAAAACCAACTTTCAGAAACACTACTCTTAAATTTTCTCATTTTTTCACCAGTAAATATCAATTTCTTCTAAATTAATAACCAATAAAATTAAAATTCAATTATGTACTCACCTTACTCGATCAATTTTCTTGGCGCGAATTTACACTCGAGCTGAACCTCTTCGTTCATTCATTTTTTTAATGGTTTTATTCGCTGAAAAAAAAATCAATACAATTGTTACTCACAGAATTACCATTTAAATACATCTTCGATACTCTTTCATTGTTACAAATAAAACACGTAATAATTAATTCACATGATTTCACCTTCTTTTGCAAAAATTAATTGAATTAAAAATAATAAAAATTATTCATACGTACATTTTCTCAATACCGGGCTCCGAAAAGAGAAATCATGACGGGTGGCAACCCTGGGGAATAGACCATTACGGCGATGGTGGTGGAATGAATGAACGAATACGTAAACGAATCGAACGATTTCACCTAGTCAAAGCATGAGTCCGTACGTAAATGCAGCGTGTTTCGCGTCTTTATTTTGACCAAAAAACACAAGTTTTTAAAAAAATTTAAAAGCAATGTAATGTATGACTTTAAATACATACGTATGTTTTTATGTACGCGTTCGTATTCGCTAATATGTAAACGTTTATCCGGGACATGTTCGTTTGAGGCGTCTATTCGGTGTTTACTTTTCCAGTTCCTGCAAGCCGAAATTTCTATATTCAGCGTTGCCTCGTGCCAATTTGGGTTCATAAACGGTAAGAAATCATAAATTTGATGATTCTAATCGGTACAATTAAATGATACTAACGAATGTGTGTTTTAGTACGAAGTATAATATTATTTCGGTTCTTACTTGAGCTTTTGTAGGACGTCGTCGTGTAATTGAAAATCAGCCGAATACATCGTGCAGTTCTATCCGAGTTACTTTCGTGGCAATGAATCGAATTCAAAATTGTGAAAACGTATTGCAAAATGGTCTTGAATTTGGTATACAGCACCGATCATCTCGTACGATTTAACAACGTCCTCGTTCTTCGGTTTATTCGTTAACGGCATTTTACAATGTTGCCAATAGCAACTGCCATATGATTCTAACGGATTATAAGTGGTAAAATACACTTTTCGAATGATCTTTAAAATGTAAAGTATCCTTTGAGTCGAGTTCTAAATCTGAATTCTATACCGATCCATAAGCTCGATATTTCATAGATTGTAGTTTATGCCTTGTAGAATCTGGCGAATGGCTCCAACATCTGATATTAGGGTTTAGTAGTGATAACGATGAGATTGACCGTACATCGATGTACGAAACGCTATAACATATGTACGTAAATATTTCGTTATCTGTTTTCACTCTGTGTTTTATTTTGATACTGTCGATTAGTGATTACAGTTCTAGCTCTGAATAATTTAGAATGACTTCTGATGACCGGCATTATGCTCTTTACTGCATTTGATATCTCTGGCGGATCGTTGACGTAGATAAATTCGCTGTCGATTCTCTATCGGTAATATTTTCAATTTTGGGAACTACGGTTGCAAGTATGATGAAAAAGTGACGACAGAAGGTGCCGCAGCCGGCGGTTATCAGTCAATGTGAATTGTAAACGTATCTATGTCCTATGTACGTTTCTGTTGCTCGTGTTGAATCTTGAACGTGCATCCGTGTTTCTTCTTCTATCGACCGAAGTACGTACGAACGGTTATAATTTGCGATATTAACGTTACATGGCCTGTGTTAAGTTGGCCGTTATTTCAAGCTCCAACAATGGTTACGGCGTGAAAAGATTCTGGGTCTCGTTCATCTTCGTACTTGAACTGGCAACTGGCGTAGAACAATGAATCGGAAAAGTGACGGAATTTTCCACCTTTGGATGCATAATTCATTGCGATGAATTATCCTACTGGCTGGATCGATTTTTTTTCAGGGTTGTAGCTCGATAGCTCCGTTTAGACCTGAGAAAAGCCCGATGAATGCGTTACCTCGTCTCTTGGGGTAATATTTACCCTCGTGTTTTGTCACATTACGAGAACGTGTAGAATTATACGAAAACACAGACGTTCGAATGGATATTAATATTCGCGTATTTTTCCTGTGAGAGCGTTTAGAGTTATCGTCACGACATTGTAAGGGGAAATTAGTGCTAGTTGGGTTCGAAATTGATTTGCTGGAAGAGGTGACGTATTGAATATTGAGATCGATTTTGATGAAAACTGAGTGATGAAGTCAAAAATGAGGGTTCAAAATTCAGACGCTATTTTTGAAACGTCTCAAATGTTGGACCAATCAGAGAGAAGCAGTTCTGATTGGCTGATGATGTTGATAATTTGGGCAAAATTATCCTATCAAAATGCAGATTTCTGCTTCTCTCTGATTGGTCCAAAATTTATGACGTTTCAAAAAAAAAGTCTAGTTTAACCATCGTTGATGCGTAATCATTTGAAGATTAATTGAAAGATGAAAATTTAATTCAGCGGTAGATTTTGATGAAAACTATGTGTGATGAAGTGGATGAAGTCAGGTGTGAATATTGAGTCGAATTATTATGGTGATATTTTGAGGTCTAATGACCCTTCTCTCGTCTCAGATTTTGAGAAAATTATAGGTCCAATTCTCTATCACGCAGTATTATTCGAATTGTGATTCCTCATGAGAAATAATTATCTCAAAAGTGACGAAAATCTGCTCGTTCATTCAATTTAAATTGTTATTTTTGTTCGAGAAATCGTTATTCGTCAAATTACATCTCATTAATATTATTCTACTTCGGTGATGAATGTTGTGGTAGGATTAGGATTGATGACAGAAATGGCCATAGGTTATTTCATTCATTGATGATCATTTCCAAACAAACGCAGTGAATCATGAAGAATGTACTGTTTGTTGAATAATTTTGTACTCAGAAAATTAATTTTGAATTGATCGATGATTCCATTCGCCTTCTTTCATATTTTGGATTATACTTATGAGAATGAGGTTGAGATTATATGAGCGAGCGAGGGGTAGACCCTTCGAATTGCCTTATCTGTGATTCTCGAAATATTGAAATATGAACATGAAGTAACAACTCTTTAAACCTGTAGATTATTCAAAATTTATATCTAGTCGTTTGCCAATCTTTTACTATTCACCGTAAACGACAGTAAAGGACGACTGTCCGGCAATCTATTGTACACTTATTTCTACATATGTAACGACCAGGATAAGTAATTGTAATGAGATTATTTTTATCGTAAAAAAACACGATAGCGGTTTGTAAAATGAAGCCAACTACAAAACTGTCTCAATTGCACCTGGATAAGTGAAGAAAAAAATTTTAAACAGACGGTGGCACTCCAAGTGAATTCTCGTATTGTCCCTGAAGGGCGCCGCGCCGGTTCCATCATTATAATAAAAGAGTCGTCTGTGTAAAAAGAGAGATCCGGTTGAAAAAAAAAACATTGTGTTTCGATGGACCTTTGTTGAAAATGACTAAATGAGATTCTAGGTAAAACTAATATGTACTAAGAATACTATTTTATCTGGGGGAAAAAAAGGTAGTTCGTTGACACGAGCGTATTTTCTGGCATAGTAGTTTTAAAAATATCAGCGATCTGATGGCGACTCGAATAATTCTGATTCAAATCTAAATGAATTCTGCTTTGATAGAATTTAGCTTAAAGACAGAATAACGACTTTTTGTACGGTTTATTTCAGAATGTCTAACAAGTCCTGTTGGTGCTGTTGGTCCTGCTTTGAGCTGAGTGGTCATGTTTTGGTCCTTTTGGTCCTGCTTTGAGGCTTTTTTAGAGAAAAGTCCTGTTTTGTATTAATTTTGAGATCTAGCTGCCAAAATTAAAAAAAAAAAATCGTGTGGGTACTCGTTGGAAAGAGGAGATCGTCAGGAATTTGAAACGAAACAATTAAAATCCGGTTATTTTTCTGCTTGAATTTTTGAAATAAATTTACGCTGATTTCTAACAATTATTATTGCAAATTTTTGTTAAAAAATGTTTTTTTAATAGGTTTAATTTTTTTTTTTTTTGGGGGGGGGGGGGTGGGCACGGTGTCTACTGGTCGCGAAAAGTTGCCAAAGTCGCGAAAAAACCGCAAAATTGACCAAAAATTTGTAAAAGTTGCAAATTTTTTCAAAATATTTCAGTTTTTCAAGAATTTTTCGGTTGAAGCATTGTGTTTAAATACATTTTCAACTTGGATTTTTTTATTAAAAATTTTCACCCTCGCTTCGCTCGGGTTCAGTAACTTTACAATTATTTTTAAAATACTTTTGGAAGAAGAGGAGCTCATTACAAAACTTCTTGTTTTTTGGATGTCAAAAAAAGAGCATGAAAAAACATTGAATTTTGATGAGAAAATTTGAACTTCTGGATACTTTTTCTGAAAAATTTTCGCCCTCGCGAGAATATTACAATCCAACAAATTATTTTGAGGCAATTATACGGAAAAATAACTTTCCTATCCAACTTTTTATGGCCATTTTGTACCCTTCAAAAAAAGATTTCGACACCCACTACTTGGATTTGTTATTATTTTTGGTTTTTGAGGCCAAAATAATTAGCATGACCGTGAACATAGCACAGCACTTCCCAACGATTTATGAAAGTTCTGATTCTCTCTGAGTAATTCTTAGCAATGCTACTGCAATTTGATATTTTCTATGGAATAGAAGAGTATTCCCAAGAAGGAGATAATAAAGCGCTTGAAATTTCCTTTAAAACGAGTATACGCAAGGAGGATTTTTTTTGGGGGGGGTACAAAATTTATCGTACCTATTTTTAAGGGTGCTGCTGAAGGTCCTTTTGGTCCTGTTTTGGATTTTGTCCTGTTTGTTAGACACCCTGTATTTGCTATTTTTATCGGGAATACTTTTATACGAAAATGTAGATGCAATTGTATGCCGAAGTACAAGAAAAATTTCCTTTATTCCCATTGATATTAAAAATTCATAAAATTAATGCCATAAATTGGTCAAAATCCCAGTAGTTGAGAGGGTTGGGAAAGGTCAGGAATTTTTTTTTCGCCGAGGAACATCATCTGAGAGGGGATTAGAATAAAAATTCCTGTTTCGAACCGATTTCACTATCTCATACATTCAAACTAACCCCCACCCACTTCTAAAAAACTGGCCATTTAAAAAAAATTGGTATGATTTTTTTCGAATTGAAAAATTTCAAAATAATGGAAGTTTTGAAAATTTTTTGATTCTTTAAGCTTCTGATCTATTGATGCGATTCATATTTATTTTCAAAATTTCGACTGTAAATTTAATGAAATTCTATAAATTTGAAAAAAATGGCCAGATTTTGTTTCCGTCGAGAGTCAGATTGAATTTTACGGTAATTTCAGAAAAATGAATTCGAAATATTGAAAGATGACCTTTTTTTTTAAATTGCATTCAAATAAATTCTCTAATTTAATGGTCGAATGAGGAAAGAAAGGATTGAAAATTTGTGACCCGAGTCTGTTGTTGACGCAGCATGAAGCTGAAATTTTACGTACCTAAAAAAAGTTTCAAAACTAGCTAAAACACGTGTTTCGTCAAGTGAGAATCCTTCGTTTTAAATTTGAAATTTCGTGTAAAATGCTTCTTTTTTGCATTCATCCAATGAATACAAGTCAAAATTCTTCATTTTAAAGAGGGAGGGGGTGAGAGTCTTTAAAATTTTTGGATTTAACCCTAGGTAGACCACCAAAAAAAAAACCACCTGGTGCCAAAAACGGCACTACAATGCTTTTTTAAGAAAAAAAACCACCTCGTGCCAAAAACGGCACCACAATGTTAAGGAAATACATTTAGTGCCGTTTTTGGCACGAGGTGGTTTTTTTTTCGAAAAATGCATTGTAGTGCCGTTTTTGGCACTGGTGGTCTATATAGGGTTAATACATCAAGTGGGGGAAAAAGTCAATTTTAAATAACGGAGAAATGAGGGAAAATTCATCGAGCTAGATTTTGAGAAATTTGGGAAACTGGATTGAATTCACTTTAATTTTCAAAAAAAGTCAAAATAATCTTAAAGGTCTGAATTTTTTTTCAATTTTTTATATTTTCTCTGGAACTACTCGACCGATTTTCTTCATTTTTTAATGTTCTGAATTGCTTCCTTTTCAATTCCACAAGAAGATTTTTTTCGATTTCAATTTTTTTTTACTTTTTGCTCAATTTTTTTCTGTGATTGAGCTCTGATTTGAATAATTTTACGAAATTTTCGTAATAAAATTAGTATTTTTGTCAACCCTTTTGTTGAAATTCTGTTGGGACACCTCCGATTACCTTACCTGGGTAAAAAAATCAACTTAGAGGATCAAGTAGTTTCAGAGAAAATGAGCCATCGAATGAGAACTAGTTTTTCCATGAAAAAAATAGTACCCCTTTTTTGTAACTTTCCTGAATTGTTTCATTGGAATTCTAAAATATTTCCTCAAAATTCAAAATTTTATATATCTTTTCTTACTTTTGAACTGTATGCATTTTTCAATTCAAAATAATTAATTTGCCAATAATCAAATTTCGAAATTTTTAAAAATCTTTCGAGTCAAAAATTTTCTCCTCATTTATCCATTATTTAAAATTGACTTTTTTCCTATTCTATGTATTGAAGCCAAAAATTTCGAACCCCCCTCCTTCTCCTAAATTTGATATTTCGTGTGAAACGCTTTTTTTCTGCATTCGTCCGATAAGTACCTATTTTACATTATAATTTGATAAATAATTTATCTATACATAGAAAATACTTCGGTTTTACCCTTCGATTTCTCAGAAAGATAGAAGCTTGTTCGAGTTTACGATAAAATACACAGGAAGATGGTTAATGTAAGTGAAATGCTTGCATAAAACTGAAATAAAACTCCTCTCTAGAAACATTTTCGTTCGATATTGCGATAAAGCAGAGTAGGTTTGGGCTTTCGATAACATTGTCTGTTTTCCGCGTTTATTATAAGTCGATTTCATCTCGCAATGTGGATATAAAGAGAATGAACGTAGTTCATAGAATTGGCAATATTGTAAAACTTGTGAAATTATTGTCGCTGTATGAACGGATATGAGAACCGTTCGTGCTTTCTTTTTCGAATTTAATAAATTCTTTCCATCTTGGCCAATTGAGAAACATTTTAAAGAAAGATTTTCGGTTTTATTTACTCTATAGTCTATATCTACCTTTTATACGACACAATCTTTTGAAACGATTGCCGAACATTTCGATATCTTGGAAAGTTTTAATGTACCTTTTTTCTTTTTTCATCGCGGTCAATTCCAACCTCTTATGAAATATTACTCCTTTTTTTTTCTCGCTACTTCTCGTATTATCTATTCTTTAAAATTTAATACTAATTGATACCTTTCCAGTTTAAATATTTCAAGTGTGCTCGTATATAGCCATATAGTTGCTATGGTATTTTTGTTTTGATGCGTTTACGTTTTAACATTGAACAGCTTTTTATTTTATTTTCAAACTTTACCACGGCAGTCAGGATTTCATATAGTTATGTAATTTTGTGTTTTCGTGGAAAACCGTGAAATATTCGGTGATTTGGCCATCAGTTGTTTGCAGATTTCTAATTTCCGCGGCTCGGCTTCGGCCGGCTTCATGATTTTAATGTGTAACGCAGCGACCAATGAGAAGAATGATTTCGAAATTTAAATTCAAACATCGCAGTCGATTATTTCGAACAATGTATGTAAATTAGATCGCATGTAATACGCGCTGCACTCTCGTTCAATCATTTCTTTGCCTTGTTGCTTCGTACGTTTTTCCTTTTTCATACCTGTTACGAGAAGTATGAGGAGTTTTGGTTCTATATCTGAATGACCCGCATTTCGAGCTGTTTGATTGTGATTTTTGTTACCTATTCTTGGATTTGATTGCTTTTTCCGATTTATCCGAAATATTTCATTTCGAATTGAAATCGAATTTTGCTTTTTATTGATATCAGAATGTACATGTAGATAATTTTCAACATCCGTTCGATTATCAACTGTGAATTATATTGAACAAAAAGACTGACGAGGGCATATGGATGACTTATCAACTGCTAACACGTTACCGCGACCGGAAATAAGTCTACTTTGTGCATAATGAACAGTTTTTTATGGCGAGATTATGATGTTATGTCGATATGTATTCGATAATGATGAATGTTCGAATATTTGAATCGCTAACTTTACGTTTGGAGATCGATTTTCCAAATATCCTTAGTTGGCAAAAAATTTCCCGAGGGAGAAAAACACTCTGACGATTTTTATTCTCAAAATTGACCGCAAATTATATGATTGGAAGGAAAAAGCTTTTTTGGGGTTGATTTTCATTAAAATATTCAGATTATTCGCAATATTTTTACTTTCTCGCAAGAGAGATGTCCCAACTTGAAGTGAAATTTTGAGGAATTACATCAATAGAAAACCCCTTATATAAAATTTCAGGAGCCGAAGTGCATTTCTCGAATTTTTGGCGAATTTTTAAAATTTCAAAATTACCCCATAGCTCTGCAAAAGTACGAAAATTTGATCTAATTAACGATAAAAGCTAAAATTTGATATGAACTTGTATTTTTGACCTGCCAAATTGATTAAAATCGGTTTTTAGACGTTTCAAAGCCATTGGAAAATTTTGAAATTTTTCCAACGCTGGAGGAAAACTCATGAAAATGGCCCATTCGCACTTCTGCACTTGGAATCGCCGATTACCAATATTGATGACTTGGATTTTTGGACGGAAATTTTGAATTTTCTTCAGATAAATTTCCTGTCTAAAAATGTCCTTAAAGGTGTTAATTTTTGAAAAATAGTGCTTTCATCGATCAAATAGACCGTCAATATTGGTAATCCGTGGCTCCGTGCATATGGACCAATTTCATGAGCTTTTCTTTACCGCTGGAAAATTTAAAAATTGTCTGTTGGATCCAGAACGTCTTGAAACTGCTTCCAATTGATTCGACTGGTTAAAAATAGGGTTTATCAAATTTCCGCTTTCATCGTTGATTAGATCAGATTTTATTATTTTCGCAGGGCCATGAGGTATTTTAATATATTTCAAAAATTCGTCAAAATTCGAGAGAGGCTGTTTTGCAACTGAAATTTTAGATATGGGGTTCTTTTATGATGAACATTAGATTAATTTTTGTTTCGGTTCTAAATTCTACTTTTGAGTTGGGATACATTCCCTTGTTAGTCAAAGCAGGCTGTTGTCGGGAATTTCTCTCCCACGAAGGATTTTTTTCACTTCAGTTTGGATACCTTCCTAGTCAAGCTTACTTTTCTCGATGCGTTTTGAGAAAAGTAACTGTTCAACGTGGTATTAGGTGCGGTTTTGGAAAATTCAAGTTAAAAGGGTTGCTTGAATGATTTTTTTCCCATTTTGGAATTTATTTTTAAACAAATTTTCTCAACTATCAAAAATTTTAGATAGATTAGGAAAAACTGTTTCTGTGAGTAAATTGATTAATTGGAGTGGACCAGAGGTCGTTGATTCCACGAACACGAAAATGAAATGGATTTCCCAACAATCGCGATTTTTCTCTGAAAAATCGCGGTTAGTATTGAATCGACTTATACGTCCATAATATCACAATAGATAAAAATAATTGCACTAAATTCAAAATTGGTCAGAAATTGAAGTTTTTTAATCGAATTTACTGGTACGAATGAGATAAGGGATGTCATGTCACACGTGGTTTTTTTTTTAGAAATGAGTAACAAAATAATTCTGACATTCTGACGTGTTGAAAAAATAATCTGTATTTGGTGATGCATTTTCGGAAAATATCATTTACTGAGTAGTTTCAAAAATGAATACTTTCTGTGAATATTGATGGAGCAAAATTTTTTATATAATAAAGAGCTATGCAGGATTTTTTCGTAAAACAAAAAATATATATCTCACGACGAAAATTGATATAATAGTTCATTTTGATGCCAGACCTATTAAGAAAAATTTGAGTTCTTTAGTTGCATTTGAGAGGAAACAGAGTCTTCAAAATTATGCCATTTTTGGGAAATTAAAACGTGGTTGGTTACTCAGTTATCTCGGACTCGGAAGTGAGCCAAAAAATTTTTTGATCGCAAGAAATTAATCTCAGTAAACAGTAAATTTTTTTGAAATTTTTTTGTTGCAGTGTTGTCAACTGAAAGTCTATAAAAATTGTGTACGTGATTGCCATAATGCATTTAGAGTTTTGTAAAACTGTATTTTGGTAGTCTAAAAATCATTATGCACCAATTTTGAGGAAATAGAGTAAATGATGTAAAGTTGGAAAGATGAATCCTTTTTTTTTTTAAATCTATAATTTACAACTTTTTAGCCTTCTTGAATGAATAAATTTATTCAAAAAAAAAAAAAAAAAAAAACAGTACGTGGCACATATTTCTAGATCAATGGGTCAGAGAAAGAGTAAATATTCACTTAAAATTTTTTTGGATGAAGGAATAAGTGAAGTGCGGGTTTAGATAGCTCTTTTCAATCGTAAAATTTTGGGAGTCTTAGAATTTTTTCTTCTACAACAGTCTGAAAGTCACTAATTGTTAAACCACTGCTCTGTTTGTGCATTAGAAGTCTTGAAGGTGTATCAAAGTCCAAAGTTTACCATTCTTACCGATTGAAGTTGCAAAATTTGTAGTTTTTCCTCAAATGTTATTTTTTACGATTTTTTAGAATTGAAAATGTACCAAATTTTCAAAAAGTTCTGTCTCAACTTGAAATTGTCTATGAATAAAATTTCCAATTTATTTTACTTTTTGACGATTGAAAATTTAATTTCCTCTTCAGGACTGAAATGTGGAAAAATTTATGAAATTTTACTTTTTAGCCACTCTGTGAAAATTCGATCCCAGAACAATTATTTTAAAAAAAAAACTGAATTCTTTTCCTTCCTTTCCCCCCTCTCTCCCTCTTTTTTCTAGTAGATATTTTATGACGTGAAGAGTTCTGAGAATTTTGGAAAAAACTGTTCTGGAAATGTCGATGGTCAAAAAATCATTTTTAGAAAAATAGTGGCAACCTTTTTTTTTCAGAATTTTCAAAAATGACATCACTGACCTTTGAAGATTCGTTGCTCTGTCAGCTTTATCGCCAAAGATCTCAAATTTTTCCTTAGGAGATCTCCCACTTCCCACCCAAAAACTGCCTCGCCAATTTTAGTCACTGTCAGTAAATTTTTTTGCAATTCACTCCAAAAGCACATCCACATGTACTCGTCAAAAAATAAATCTAAAAAGATTTAAAACTTTCACCAGCCCTCTTTCGCCCTCCACAACCTCTCATCAATAAACAACTTCACCTACACCAAAATAATGAATACGAATTGATAAATCAGTATTTTCAACCCACGAAATATTTCTCAAATGTCAAAAATATTCTCGCCGATATCTATTCATCGTACGAGTATCGATCTAACTTTCTCATACGAATAGCTTCTTGCGTAATAAGTATGATTAATGTAGTGGAAAAAATTAATTTTCAGCTGCATCGAACTACCTATAATGATAGCTGAAATTTTTATAGTTTTCGTACGATTTAACCCTGAACGTCGCGATAAATTGTATTATTAACTCGCCAAATATCATTATTTTTAGTCACCTGCGCTTAAAAAAGCAAATATCGTATTTTCGTTTTTTTAATTGGGTCAATTGTTGAGAAATTTAATTACTCTTTGTTCCATATACAATGCTAATATAAGTGAAAAAACGTTCGAAAATAATGCTATGCTTTGAATAATTTATCAAGTTGTTTATTCTAGGTATAGGTACCTACCTAACTATCCATTATGATTATAATTTAAGTGAAAGTGAGGGAAGGGGGAGTGAAAAAAATTAGATAAATATTGAGAAATTTATGCAGTTTTTTTTAATCGAAAGTTTGTGTAATGGGGAAACCTTTTCCAAGCAGTTTTTCATACGTCCATTATTTTCATATCGGGTAATTCGCCCCATTTAAATGGAAAGCACACAAATTGAATAATCCTTCGATGCAATATTATAGTTTTTACTCATGACGATATTTCCTTCCATCAGTTGTCATTGTTTTTAAGGTTACGCGACGCGAAGTACCGTTAGAAAAAAATGAAAATATCACCTATTGAGCAATTTTTTTTTTAATGTTAATTGGCACGACATTGTTTCGATTTGATTTACCACAAATATACAATTAGAATGAATTTTCCCTTGGTTAATTAATAAAGGAGTAGGTGACGTAGAATGATATTTTCGCGTATAATTAATTAGGTAAACGTTTTGAAAAATATGACAGTTTGCTGTTATAATCGTCAAGGTAAGCAGGTACCTAGTTGCGGATAAAATTTCGATATTTGTACTTTGCCTTCCATCGAGGGTATTATCAATTATCGTTTTGCGGTGAATAGATTGATGGTATTGGTGATGGCATGAAGTAGAGATTCGTTAACCATGTTGGTGGGTTAAGTGTAGATTTAGATTCACTAGTGGTATATCTCGATTCTCGGATGCACTTAATTCGATTATGGTACTTTTCACGTTATCGGCTCGTTTTATGTGTGTATCGAGTAATGGATTTATGAATGTGTAGCTCAAAGTGAAGCAGTTGGGTTTTCGAAAGTATTATACGGATTATAATTCGAGTGTTGTGCGGTGATTTCTACGTTGTCGTGAGAATTCGGTTCGAATTTCCGTATTGTGATCGGATTTTTTCTCCAAGTGGTGAGTTTTTCAATGAGAATTTATTAAATTGGAGTATTAGCCTTTCATAATTTCTTCGATGGGAATTATCCCAACTGAGTAAAATTTTGAGCCCGAACAAAAATCAGTCGAAACTCGAAAATATATGTGACCCAGCCGTAAAGAAGGGACCTAGGATAAAAAAAAAATCGATGTCTCATTTTTCACGTTTCTATGATCCAAATGACGTCAAATCTGGACCAAACACTTGAAAATAAAAACATCAATTTTTTTTTACACAAAGGTCCCTTCTTTACGGCAAAGTCACATATGATTAAGGAACTCAATATCCAAAATTTCAACTGATGAAGTGAATTTCTCAAATTTTGGCCAATTTTTGGAATTCTTCATTACTTACTTTATAGCTCTGCAAAAATATTAAAATTTGATCCAATCAACGAAAAAAACTAAAATTTGGTATAAACCCTATTTTTGACCTGCCGAATCGTTTGGAAATGGTTTCGAAACGTTTTGGAGCCAACAGAAAAATTTGGAATTTTCCAGTACTAGAAAAAATCTCATAAAAATGGCCCATGTGCATTTCAGCTCGTTTAATTATAGATTACCAATATTGGGGACCCATTTGATCGATTGAAGCAGAATTTTCCAAAATTTACATTTTTGAGTTCAAATCTAAATTTTTTTGCCAAAAACTTGAATTTTTTCCAGAAAAATTGTCAGTTATGAATTGGTGGTAATATTTTCATCTTACTGTGGTTTAATGGAAATGGTTGTTGGAGGCATTTCCATTGTGAGGTATCCGGATAGCTAAGGCGAAATATTATCGAACCAACCAATACTGACACATCATTGCACTGTTGTTGTGTGTAAAAGATCGCGAATACGAATACGAAATAAAACGCAGAACGTAATTTAACTCAGTGTATTTTACACTGTATGAAAATACACAGAGCATGATGGTAACAATTACGCGATTACGTGAATGAGAAAAACGAGTGCATTGTCAGTGCACAACTGACGAGTACAAGTACGTAACAGAGTATATGATCGAGCAACGACCAAACAGCGAATGATTCGCGATACAAAACAGCTCACGACGTTGACTACATCAAGTCGCGAGTTGCGTAATATGCTGAAAGGAGTGGGGATGTAGATAGTAGCTTGGGTAGGTAGGAAACCGGTTTAGATAGGTACCTACTCGCACCAAATCGAATAGAAATATTCGAGTCGCGGTTACAACGTGAAATCAACACCTTTGTCATTTGCCACTGATGGAAAAATACATCAGTGACAACAAAAGAAGAAATTGATAAGAGAGGTAGAAATAAATTTAATTCTACTCGCGAACACAAAGCACAAGTACCTTGTAACCTTGAATTCGCGAGCAGACAAAAGGCAAGTAAACTAACTGCCGAAAATACAGATGAACTACCTCCTTATCTGTGTAAATAGGTACCTACTTACGCGAAACGTAAGTAGATCACCGATTTACACAGTTATTCTTGTGCAAGTTGGTGCAATTTGGGTAGGAATAATCCCTACCGGATCATTGCCCCACCGAGTAGACGTTGAAATAAGGGTACTCGGGAAACAAAACAGAACGGTAAGGATTGCCTACCATATCAGAAAAGGCAAGCTACCTATCACATCCCTGCCCCTCCCGCAGTACATGAAATTTTAACGTCTTAAAATTACAGCATAAAATTACAAAAAATTAGTGTTGGGCCCAACATAGAACTAAAACTAATATCACAGATTCACAGACGTTATATGCAAATTACATGTACATGAAATGGAAAAAACAAGTATAGAAATACAAAATCTGATACCTATTTACGAACATGGCAATTTATAAGATAATTCATGAAAAATAACATAAGTATTTACAACATGATTATCATTCGATCAATTTGAGTAAAATTAGCTCAAAATTAATTCTAAAACCATTAAAATTGACATGGATTTTCTAATTTTTCGATTTTTTTTGTTTCATAAGAAAAACTGTACAATCAAACACCAATCTGTTGAGAAAATTCTAACCATTTTCTCTTTTTAGACTGAATTTTTACAAGTTGTGTTAATTTCCCTCTACGTGATACTGTCTTGTTATTGATTTGCATTTTGGAATATTGAAGGAAAATTGAGATAAGTGCAAGAAAAACATTCAAAAATGTGCAAAAATTTTGGCCTTGAGAAAAATTTGATGGAAAAAATTTCCAATTTTTCATTCTTTTTCCTTATCTGAACAGAAATTTGAAAAAACTGTCCAGAGATGTGGAATTCAAATAAGTTGAAAGTGGGCATTTGGGCATGAAATAATAATTTTTTGAGCTGTAGTTGTAATCAGATGAATAAAAATTCAAAAAATTTTCAGAAGAAGCACCAAATGAAGTATGCAATGATTGACTTCATTTAGGCAGAAAAATTCTGGTAAAAATCAAAACATTTTCGAATAAATCACCTACTGAAGTATTCAAAGAATAACCACAAGTAGTACACAGATTCAGCCAATAATTTTCTTAAAAGATGCCCCATGAACCTCACCAAGTAACAATTGTAAAGTTGAAGATCACTCTCAAGTTATTCATCATTGGTATCTCAATAATGAGATCCATATAATTTTCCTCAGAACCTTTACTACACTTCAAGGTCTGGGAAGTTTCAAACCATCAAAACCATGGGGTAGACTAGACCTGCCAAAAGTTTGAGGTTGATAAATCTAAAGCTGCAACTCCTCTAAATTTGATGAATAATTGAGAGTGGGAAGAAATTCACCAAACTCTACTAAATTTAGAAATTTGGGAATATAATTTGGTCAATCCTACCAAATTTTGTGGACGACACCAACAAAATTTGAGGACGCCATTTTAACATTGGGATCTAAGCCCTAAAATTGGGATCTTAGCCCTAAAATTGGGATCTAAGCCCTTTTATGTCCAGTGACACGAAAGTGCCACTGTTGACATGCTTGGTGGATGTAGAGAGGTCATGGTCATCATATAGAATTAGAAAATTAGAGAGAAAAAATTCAACTCTAAAATCTATATCGAGATTTTAAAAATCTCAGAAGAAAATTCCTTTCAGAAGATCACTTTTGAAAGATTAGAAAATTTTGGAAGTATGAAAAAATTCAACTTTCCAATTTCTAAAAAATTTGGCTTTTTGATACATCAGAAGACATAAAAAAAATTTGAAGAAAAATTTTCATGCCCCTGTATACGAAAATGGATGAGATAAATTTCAAATTTTACCCATAAAAATTTAGAATTCTTTTGAGTTGAAATTTTAATTCACAATGACCAAATTTCAAACAAGAAGAATTTTTAATTTGAAAATATAGAATTTTCCGAAAAATGATAGAAAGTTGGCCAATGAAAAATCGAATTTTCAATTTCAATGAATAAAATTTAAAAATGAAAATTTCTATTTCAAAATCATGATTTCTAAAAATTCATGATAATGATCATTCAAGAAAATTCAAAATTAACCTTGCACTTTTTCAATATCCAACCAAATCAATAATTTTTTTCATCTCAAAATTAAACAATCTGGAATGAAAAATTCCATCTTGATAATTATCTGAGGTTCGAAGTATTTTTTTTCAAGAATTCACTTTTTTTAAAAAATACTTCGAATGTGAAAATCACAATTTCAATAAAAATTTTGCCAAAAAATTCCTATGGCTACACAGACAGTATCATCAAACACAAAAGTAACTAATATGGCATGAAATTAGCACTAAAGTACCTAAGTTTTAGTAACTAATCAAAACCAAATTTGAATGGAGGGAAATTATGAATTGTAAATTGTTTGCACATATCAAGGCAAATCAATTTACCACACAACATTTTACCAAAAAATGAATTCAAATTTTCATTTTAGGTAGAATTGCACAAAAACTGTAGGTGAAAAATTCACAAAAAATTTTGAAATACAAATTTCGTAATTATTGATGCTAAAACATCAACAATTTTTTCTACAGATTTTTATACCAATAAACAGTGCAATTTTTTCATAGATGTGCCAAAAACAATGAAAAGAAATAATTTTTAGAAAAAAATACCAAAGAAATTAACCAAATGTGTGAAATTTAGCCATTTCAATGTAATTTTCATCTCAACCAAATAATATCACTGTTGGAATTTAAATTCGGAGCAATTTGTCAAAAATAAAAATTCAATTCTTTCAATCAGAACAAAAATTTCACATTGAAAAAATGAGAAATTTCTTTCAGAAAAAAATTTACCAAATCTGGTTTCAAATTTAAACATTAGCTTTAAAAATCGATTTTTTGAAAGAAATTGAAATTTTTAGAGTAGGTTTTAAAATTTTGTGAAAAAAAAACTTGTTGAATTTTGTGAAACGAATTTTAAAAAAAACGATCACGAACATATTAAAAATATCATACAAGCAAAATTCACATACCAAAGTTGATTTCCTGTGAGCTGGGATTTTCCTTGGAATTTCCACTGACAGTTGAAAACCACTCCATCTTGACAAAAATTTGACCAATGGATTGACAAACACCAGCGAGTACCAATACCATTCTGTAGATGAATAACTCCATAAAATTTGTCCCAGTGCCCCTTGACCAGTGACAAATTCGACTTTGGTAATTTGACAACATAATTCCAAACAGGTTGAGATGAAAATTGGACCAGAAGAGAGTCCAGTGATTCGCAAATTTTTTGATGAAATTGGCCTCCGGAAATTGAGTGAGGAAGTTGAACTTGGATTCGAATTACTTCTCCAACTGAAGTCGAATTTTCCATTTGAAAATGGTACCATGGAATCCAAATTTGACAGGAACGAATTTTCCTCTTGAGACCAAATTCTCCAAAAATCCTTGGTTTGCCCAGGCGCCAATGAATTGGTGATAATACTTCCTTCCTTCTGTAATTTAATGGAAATGGTTGTTGGAGGCATTTCCATTGTGAGGTATCCGGATAGCTAAGGCGAAATATTATCGAACCAACCAATACTGACACATCATTGCACTGTTGTTGTGTGTAAAAGATCGCGAATACGAATACGAAATAAAACGCAGAACGTAATTTAACTCAGTGTATTTTACACTGTATGAAAATACACAGAGCATGATGGTAACAATTACGCGATTACGTGAATGAGAAAAACGAGTGCATTGTCAGTGCACAACTGACGAGTACAAGTACGTAACAGAGTATATGATCGAGCAACGACCAAACAGCGAATGATTCGCGATACAAAACAGCTCACGACGTTGACTACATCAAGTCGCGAGTTGCGTAATATGCTGAAAGGAGTGGGGATGTAGATAGTAGCTTGGGTAGGTAGGAAACCGGTTTAGATAGGTACCTACTCGCACCAAATCGAATAGAAATATTCGAGTCGCGGTTACAACGTGAAATCAACACCTTTGTCATTTGCCACTGATGGAAAAATACATCAGTGACAACAAAAGAAGAAATTGATAAGAGAGGTAGAAATAAATTTAATTCTACTCGCGAACACAAAGCACAAGTACCTTGTAACCTTGAATTCGCGAGCAGACAAAAGGCAAGTAAACTAACTGCCGAAAATACAGATGAACTACCTCCTTATCTGTGTAAATAGGTACCTACTTACGCGAAACGTAAGTAGATCACCGATTTACACAGTTATTCTTGTGCAAGTTGGTGCAATTTGGGTAGGAATAATCCCTACCGGATCAGTTAAAAATACGCATTTGAATTTGAAATGGCGAATTTTGAAAAATTCTACTTCAATCGATCAAGTAGATCACGTGGGTCTTTTTTGGGCACCGAAAAACTACCAAAATTTTCTGGAGGCTCTGAAAGATCTTGAAATTGCTTCCAATCGATTTGGAAGGTCAAAAATCAGACCAAATTTCAGATATTTTCATTGATTGAATCTAATTTTCATATTTTGCTGAGTGGTGGGGCGATTTTAAAATTTCAAAAATTCACCGAAATTCGAGAAATAGATTTCAGCATCTAAAATTTTGGATGTGGAGTTTTTTATGACGTACTTTCGATTTATTTTTGTTAGGGCTCGAAATAACTTGAGTTGGGATACCTTCCTTGCAAAATTAGATTTTCGTCAAAATCAAATCACGGTAAAAAACGAAATTTATACGTGCATGATTACAATATTTCAAGATAATCTTATCTACATCCTAATTAATGTGTTTAATTATCCCATTTATGTTGTATTTGCGTTTTATTTGAATTTAATGAAATAAATGTTCATCGTGAGAAATATGGAGCGTATTAAAAAATTTTGATTAAAAAATTGGAAATTTCCGTTTCCAAAATTTTACCAAAATCAGGAAAAAATTATCTATTAATTATGCTGAATTATTTTTCTCGAAAAATTCTCGTTTATGAACAATATTAAATTTTCAACCAAAAGAACGATTTTTTTTATCGTCCAATGAGGAATTTCACTCTCAACTGTGTACGTGGTTCCGATGCTAACACAAAAAAATCATTATGTATCTCGTTTTAATTTCATTTTTAATTCGTCGATAAAAGTTCTGATAAAAGAATCAGCATGGTTTTCCAGTTATAATGATGTTATTTTAAAAATTACCTCTGAATACATGAGTAATCCCAATTAGAGGAAAATTCGACGAACTTTGAACTCTCCATGTGGTTATAGGTATCGTAAAATGTATAATACCTTACGAGGAATTTTCGGATGTTAAAAATACGTCTAATGAAAGAGAGAGAGAAAAGAAAATTGTATCGAGTATAGACTTTTAATTTCAATTTCCAAGAAACTTATGCTGGAATAGCCTATGCGATGAGTCATAAACGGAAATGCCGCCTGGAAGTAGTATTACGAAAGACGTGTGGAATGCGGCTATAAAGTATTGACTATACAGAGTTGATTATAGAGGTGTATTTTCATCTCTCCATGTACATTGTACATTGTACATACCTCGAGTCGATCGTGGTGGCAGAATAATCGCGCTGTCGTGCTCGTATACGCTGGAAGGATTATATTTTGGCGGGAAAATTCTATGAACGTGATTCACCGGAGTCGATAATCTCATTGATGAGAATGAGTAAAATTTTCTTGGGATTGTTGTAGTAGGTATTTCTGGAATGATAGAACTGAATTCAAACGTGAAATGAATCTTGCGGTGGAAGTGTTTGGTCGAGCTATAGGAAAAGAGAGAGGGGGAGGTCAGACCTGAAAATTAGTTGGTTTTGGAACAACGTAATGCTCATTTACTTGGCACATCACATACGCGACTTTCAATTTTACTTTTTGCTCATTTAGCAGGTTCTAAAATTACCATTTTTTTGAGGTGAGTTGTGGTCGTAAAATGAATAAATGACAAAATTACCATGTTTTGTTTATTATTCAAATTATTGTCCGAATTTTTTAATACTTTTGCGAAAACATTCTTACTTTCGGTTACACTTGGTTCTGGTTCCAAGAATTACCCTTAATTGGAAAAAATCACAGTGTCCTAAAAAAGTAGTAATTTTTTTTGACAATTTTGACGTATTGTGATGAAAAAAAATGAGAATTATGATCAATTTTGCAAAAAATTGGTTTTTTACTTCACTCTAGTTAAATAATTTCGTAAATGGGTCAGCATTTTTCAAAACGTCCTCGTTTCGAGTCGTGATTTCCCTTGCAATCATCACACTAAGAAAAAGTTTTCATTTTTTGCGAATTTTTTTTTTGTATACCGAACAGAAGTGAAAAAACATGCTTTGAACCTAAAAAATATTATTGATTGAAATTAGAATAAAATTTAGTGGAAAAAAACAGATTTTTTGATGAGAAGTTTTGAAAGTTTTACGACTTTTCTTATTTTAATTAGCAGCACAAATTTTATCTACTGTCTTAGTATTTAAAATTATTTTCAAAATTTGATTCGAGTCGTCAGTGGTTGAGAAGTGAAACGGTAATTTCTTTTTAATGTAGGTGCATCAAGAATATTATTCAAATTCACAAAATTCAAGAGAAAACTCTGCGATTTCCTCCTTACGTTTGTGACTTTTTGCCAACTTTTGAGATTTTTGATTTCGAACTTTGAATTTTTCATCTTGAGGATTTTTCTTCAGATAGAATGAAAAAATTGTTCGTATGATTTCGAATCGCTAAACACAGATCTGCGAACTCAGGGTATCTAACGGGTAGTGAAAGTAGTGAAAGTAGTGAAAAAGTAGTGATTTGAAAAACCGGTCATGCCAGTAGTGGAAAAGTAGTGAATTCAGACGAAAATTTGAAAAAAAAAGTGGTGAAAAAATGAAAAAATTCGAAAGACGCGAAATTAATTTTTTTAAATTTCAAAAATTGTTCATTTTTCATTTATTACATTTAAAATAAAGATTTTTTTTTCTAATTTCATTTTTTTTTTCTCTAAAAAATTTTGATCGTTTTTTTTTGTTTGTTGGAAAGAGAGTCAATTTTGGGGGGGGGGGGGTACAAATTGAATTTTTAAAAAAAAAAAGTAGTGAAAAAGTAGTGATTTTACAAAAAAAAAATCAGTTAGATACCCTGGAACTCGTATTATTCATTTCAAGTGTTGAATTGGATATTCTTCCTCATTTTGAATTAGTGAAAAGTCATTGAAAAAGGTCAAAATTGCAGCTCAAGAATAATCAGCGAAATTCTTCAATTTTCAGCACATTTTCGCTGTTTTTTCAATAAATTCCTTTGATTTTTCAAAGTTTTCCAGTAAATTTCAAATATTTGAATGAATTATTACTGTTTTTTCAACGATTTTAATCACTGATTTAACCCTGCAATTCTGACTGTTTTTTGGTGATTTTCGAAAATTTTCACTGATTTATAAATTGAGTGAGGAAATGGTCGAGTTCGAAATATGAAAAATCGAGTTTTTTTTCGAATGATTACTTCGACTTGGAAGATCTGGATCTCTGCATTTGAAGATTAAAAGCGTGAGATTTTTTATATTCGATATTTTCCTAATAAAACTAAGTAACTTTGATCTTGACCAATAATTACTTTTTTTGATGATTGAAAATGATGTTCATTGTCAAGAATTGAAGAATTTTATAGATGAAAAAATTTCAATCTTTTATTCAGTTTATTCATTTTTTCAAAAATGACAAGTGAAATTTCATAATGTCGAAGAACGCAGGAAATCTTTTAAAGTGGCCATGAAAATCATGAAATAGACTCAAAATTGACTTCCAATGATCAAAATGCATTCCAGTTTACAAAATTGAACAATTTATCAAAAAATCATAATTTTTTTTCAAAAATAATTTTTCGTGTTTTTTTCTTCCAACTTGGTATTTGCAAGAAAAAAATTATTTTAAAAATAAGAATACGATACAAATACTCAGATAGAATCGATTTATAGAGCAAAAAAAGAAGGATGTTTCGAAACGAATGTTTTGTCAAAATTAGGTTCTCAAGATAGCTCCACAGCCAAAAGTCACGTTTCTCCTTTCTATATAAGTTTACTAACTTACCATTTTCTTTTAATGCCATGAAACAAAAAAAAAGCCAAGTTTAGATACGTTTAGTCAACATGGAAATTTTCATTTAAAATCAACTCTTCAAATGCGAGTCTTTTTTATCTCTATTTGTGACCCTGCCGAAAAGAAAGACCATGTGTAAAAAAAATCGTATCTTTTTTAATGTGTTTCGTCCAAATTTGGTTACATTTGAACCAGAAATGTGAAAAAAGAACGATTTTTTTTTTTACACGTGGTCCCTTTTTTCCGGCAGGGTCACATTTGATGACTTTTTCTCATTTCATTTTCAGGACAATTTCACTACTTTGAAAAATGTTTCAATAATATCATCTTTGTCACGAAAAATTTTCGTAATTTTCGCCTTCAATTTTTATTTTGAACTTGGTGAAATATTTTTTGGTGCTTTCCTTTCCTCTCCCTTCATCATCGACTCTGAAAATATCAATTCAACCCATATCTTCGTTGAATTATTTTCCCCCAATTTTTACGTACACATTTGACCTAGAAAACCCCAAAAAATTGGGTAATTTCGATACAGATATTAAGATAGCCATATTTCAGCGCAGATTTTTCAATTTCCCTCCATTGAAAATTACATATCGCTTGTAAAAAGCGACGTTATAAAATTCTCCAAAAATTCCTTCGCCTTTATAGGTCTAAGGCTCGAGAACGAGCACGATGGGTTAATAAAGAGAAAATGGTTCGTGCTTCAGCCAACGAATAATGGTGTAGTCTCGTCGTGGAATTTCAAGACGCGCGAGAAAATTATCGATTAGTTGGAGATTTTCACAACGCCTAGTACACAGCTTCGTATACGTGGTTAGTCGGTACTCGCGAGATAATTTGAAAATTTTGACACATTGTCGTCGCCGAGACTGCAATCAGCTTAGTACAATTCGTGGTTGGGCTTTATTCGTCTGCTCCGAACGTCCTTTGGTCCGACCTTGATAATATTCTACGTTTATCGTAGAATACTACGGGGAAAGTTTGTTTTTATTTTATGGCTATGGCGTGTAAAATCGGTGTCGATGTTGTATTCGTATATACTGCGTGTTTTATCAACTACATACGTTCGGAAAAATCACGACATATTTAATTTATACGAAAAGGAAAAAAAATTCTACGACGAATCCTTTCGCAGAAATCCTTGATGGAAAAATAAAGTAAATTTACTTTCATCCGAATTGATTTTCGTATTATCTAGTGTTAGAGCGAAGAAAAAAAAAAAGAAAATTGATGGGTTTTCTATCTCGATATGTGGGTAATTATGCGTCATTTCGGTATACAGCCAAATTACCTGGTTTAGTGAGTTATTTCGATCGGCCATCGGTATGAGAAAATTATCAATTGGAATTTTTTTTTTCAATATTGCGTCACAGTTGTTTACACTGGATGGAAAATTTTTTCATCGTGCGTTTTGTAACGTACGAGTATCTATATTTTTCATTGATGATGACTTCGCACACATCGAGCTGTTCGGTGAAATTTGTAAAAGGTAATTCCAAACGGACTGGCCACGAAGGCGGTATGTTTACCTTGAAAGTTGTTGGCTAGAAACCGGCCCAGTCATTAGGAGATTTTTAGATTACAATGTCGCCGGTCTCGGTGTGTGCGGTTTTTTGTCTACACGATTTCGTTGTTTTTTTCGCTCGTCACAGCATCCCGTTGGTTTGAATTTGTCGATGTACGAATTGTAATCGATGTTTTTTTCTTCTATTTGAGTGGAATGGATGAATTTGACGGTGAACTAGGCCGATATTACGTAATGCGGATTTTTTTCTAGAAATATGGGTTGTATCGGATTGATTTACTGTGGAGAATTTTTAGAGCGAAAAAAATCGAGAGTGGAAAATTTTTCAAAGCGAAATCATCTTTGAAATTTTTTCTCTCGTGGATGGTAATTTTAAAATTTTTTTTTGAAAATTAGGTGGGTAGATAATTTTTTTTTTCGATATTTCCATTCGTTCGAGCGAAATTTCTTAGCAACTGAACAAAATTATCGATTCGACATATTTATTGCAAACGTCAAGTATAGAAAAAAGTTGAAGGTCGTGAGAAAGTTGTTGTATCCATTTCTACACATATACTTGCCATTAACAATGCGAAATTCTAAATCATCGACATCTTATATGTGTGTAATTTTTTTTCGTCGATTTTTCCTATTGAATTGTAAATTTCATAGTTTATCGAATAACTCGTCTGTAACCGAACTGAGTACCGATTTGTGTAATTTTAATGGGCTGTGAATCCTAAATACGTTCGATTGTACACAAAATACATACGGTTTGGTTATGATTATTTCGTCAGAGTGTTTGTACTTGAACTTCGTTTCGTGGTGGAAATTTTTTCGAATATGATGTTAACAATTTTTATTATTATTTCCGCGTTATTTCCTAATTTGTGTAAAATTGTGGTCGGTTTCAGTCGTAAAAAATGATACCGAAATGTTTTTGTGAAATTTGCGTGTAAAGGAAAGGAATTATTTGGAGGTGTAAAAAATTTGTATTGATATTGTCTCTGCCAATCAGAACGCGTCAAATGAACGTGAATGAAATCGACTAAAGAAAGGAGATATGCGATGACTTTTACCGCGGGGTTATTGTTTCCATTGACGTAGTAGTGATTTTACGCTTATCTTAATGGTATTGTTTGATGTTTGCGTAGGTATACATACGTGCGAAGCTTTCGAATAACATTATCATCGGTTGTATTTACTCAACGTGTAAATTTTATTAGATCGAGTTCTCCATGAAGTAGCATAAGTTGGTAAATAATCTTTTTTTTTCACAATTTTTGGGATTTTTTTTTTAGAATTGGAAATTTTCATTAAATATACTTCATTGGATTTCGAAAAAAAAATTGTTACGTTTTTCTCTATAGCAATTTGAAATGAAAATGTTGAAAAATTGACGTGTAATTTTTTAAAAAAAAAATTGAAAACCTCATTGGTATTTGAACGAATTTTTTCACCATCAGTTCTACCCACTGGCGAATTTGAAGGAAAATTTGAGAGGAAGAATCTGCCTCCTGCATGATTTTTGATCTTCATTCACTTGACAGTCGAAAAAAAAGAAGTTTATAATGAAAGCGAGAGAGACTGGTGTCCATATAATGAGAAAGTTAGGAAAATGAATTGAAAATTTTTAGTCGAGAAAGTTGAGAAAAATTCGAGTATTTTGCGTGAAAATTCAGAAAAAATTTCCAAAAGAAATTATGGATAAAAAATATGAAAAAGTATGAAATTTGTCTGAATTTGAGTGAACAAAATGAGATTTCTCATCTTGCTTTTTAAATTCGAGATTGAGAAGAAAATGAAACGAATTTGCTCTTTTTTCACTCTCGGACTCAATTATGAATTCACCTTACCTGCTTGCTTACTTCGAGGGGAAAAAATGTTGAAGATAATAATTTAGCATGTTCACCTAAAATTGAAATGAACCATCGAAAAATTATTTATTCTGTTTCTGAAAATTGAAAATTTTCAATTTTTAGTTTTCACTTTGCGGGGAAATGTAAATTTGGCTTGTCATACACGTTCGACTTTCCAAAAAAAGTACTTTTAAATCAAAAGCTTCGTTTTCTCCTTTTTTTGTAGGCATTTCAAAGATTTTGAATGTTTTGATACAAAAAATCATAGGAGCATCCAGAAATTAATTAAGGGAGGGGCTGGGAATTTGAGGAAAATAGGGGAGGGGGTCAAATTTTAAATTTGCCATTTTTTTTACAGGTTTTTCAGTCAAAAATCCTAAATTTTTTCCGCCAAATTGGAAATGTATTGAGAAATTGGTGATTTTTGGCTGAAAATTAGTCAAAAATCATCAAATTTCAAATTAGAATGTGTATACCTAATACTGTCCGATCGAAGCGAAGGTTGAAAATTTTTTGGCAAAAATACTGTTTGAAATGTTTATATTTTTGCAATAGAAAAAACTTTTTCAATGAGGGGGGGGGGGGGGTAGAACCCCCCGAGGTACCTCCTTGGGTGCGCCTATCCAAAAAATTATTTATTAATATTTCAGACCCCTCCACCGGTCCTTTCACAAAGTTTGAATGTTCTGAAAGAAAGATAAATTTTCTCTCATCAACCCTTTAATATTTCATCCGAGGCAAAATCGTAATGAAGACAAGTAAACTCAACTATCCTGTATTAATTGCTATAGACATAGACACCTACCCGAGTTTGGCTCGTTTAAAGGATCTGGAAAATTCATTTTTGAGAAAAATAGTATCTCTATCTCTCTAATTTATGTACTATTCTGATGCTTGTGAAAAAATTACAAAAATTATTGTTCAAATTCTAATCGCTCAATAGGTGTTGAAATTCTTAACACAGAAATTTTTGATTTTTTGGAAGAATTCTACCTTAATTTTATAGGTCAACGCCACTTATTTGAAATACTCCAAAATTTGTCCGTGCTCAAGTTTTTCGAAGATTGATGAAAGCAAATTTTTCTTCCCCATATTGGGATTTTTGGCGAAATTCAACCCTACTTTCATAGGTCAATTAGAACATACTTAGGTATGTAAATTACTTGAAAATACTCAAAAATTCACCTATATTCAAATTGTTCAAAAAATGCTCGAAAAAAATTTTAGTTACCATTTCTAAGCTTTTGGTGAAATTTTAACCCATTTTGACTGGTCACGTGGTCACGAGTCATTTTTTTTTTAATATTCAAAAATTGACCTAATTTTGGGCATTTGCAATTTGCTTGAGCTCAAAAATGCTCAAATTACATTTTCACCCATGCTTACAAAGCTATTATTAAACTAAAACTGGCCAGATTTTATCAAGAGATTGATGAAAATGCACCTCTAAAATTTAAAAATGGCCTTTCCTTTCCTTCCGCCTCCCAATATTGCTTTGAGTAATTTTTTTGAACAAGAATCAATTTCAAAATTGAAAAAATTTCCGAACTGAAAGTGTTTCAGTTTAAAAAATTGTAGTTAATCGTCAAAGGAGCTCTAATCGAGTTTCAACCGCTCGTAGAGATGCTGTAAAATAGGGGTTTAAAGTATAAAAAGGATATAATTGAAAAATCCTCGACGTACCTGAAATATTTTTTCAATAGAAAGTTTATTCAAACCGCTTAAACGCTCCATATCTAAATTTTCAACCCCCTTATTCCATTGATTTTTCAATTTTTGGCAAATTTTCTGTGAGAAAAGATACCTACGTCCGAAGAATTTTGGAAAATTCACTAAAAATCGGCAATCAATACAGATTGTTGAAATTTCAAGTTTAGAGAGCTTTCGCCACGTCCTTTAAATTTAACCGAATTTCACTCGATCATCTCAAGCCTTTAATCCGTTCTCCGGACTTCATCAATCGCTCCAACAATCCTTTTTTCCTCGCCGACCACAAATCTCAACATTTCCCGATCATTTCTTTTATATCAGTGAAATTCCGCATCACCGATAATCGTCACAGAGTGGCAAAAAACAAACCAAGTCGAGCTCGCCAGAGCACGAGTTCATCTCGTATTATTATCAATTCGGGATAAAAATCGACAATAATGAAGACCGTGCGGAAAGCCTTAAGCAGGCGATCGATTACCTGCGTTTTAAGTGGTTAAACGCGCGCCGTGACGTATCAAAAGACACTAATTTAGGTCACTGCACTTTAATGCTAACATTCGCCGATAAACATTTGATAATAAGGTTCAACTTCAAACTTGAACCTCGTTAAAATAATAGACAATCGCGTCGTGTTTTATTTACTCTTCTAGCAAATGCAACTACATTTTGCATTTCGGAGTAAAAGTGTATAATTAGAAAACAGATCGGTTGATAGGGATTTTGTTTAAATTCAACCTACGAGTGTTGGTTAATTGAATAGAATACGAATCAAATATAAGTAGTCACTTCGGCTAGGAGTATTTCGAAGAAGATTGTTTGCTTGAGGCAAATAAACTGCATAGAAAAAAACATCGAATTTTTATACAAATGACCTTGCAATGGTCATAAGGAAAATATAAGTGTGAAATTTAACTGTGCTGATAATAAATCAAATCAAATGTCAAGGTTTACATATTTGACCCATATTTGGACAATTTAAAATACATAATTGTAGGATTTTTTCAGAAAATATTTCTGGTACCTAAATCAAGCTTCCTGTGTAATCAAATGTGCGTAGATTTTACCATAATTTTGCAATAACTATACGACCCAGTTTTCGTATCATTAACGTTGTGTTTATTTTTATCATTAATCAGAAATACACTCTTAATCTCGTTGAACGATTGTGCGAGGTGAATTTAAATACGTATCATTCGTGGTTTTTTTTTCTTCGATTTACATAATTTTGAAATAAGATGACTCTATAGTTCTGCATTCTGCAAGTCCTGCTTTTTTTGGTCAAAAATATGAAAATTCTCCAATTTTTTATTTTTTTTTCAATTAAGGTTCGAAATTTAAAATTTATTCTTCATTTTTCTTAAAATTTTTTCTTCATTTCTCTTAAAATTTTGAAATTGTCTACTTTATTTGAAAATTATCAATTCGGTTTTCTATTTATTTGATGAAAAAAAGTGAGAATTTTTTCTCGCCCCCCTCCCCCAAATCAAAAAAATCGTGAAATATTCGAAAAATAGCCTCATTCAAATTCGGATTTTTCGTTATAAAAATTAATGGTAAAAACTACTCTAATCAATTATGGAATGAAATTTCGCCAATTGTGTTTCATAAAATCACAAAATCACACACCAGCATAATATTTTACTACCTACGAAAAAAAAAAAGAAAATAGACGAAACACGTCTCGAAAGAATTCCTCGTCTCGAGTCTGTCTCCGTACCGATCCTACGACACTTTGATATTCGTTAAATTCGTATTTTTTCGACGTCTAAAAAATTCGCCTACCGGATTAGATTTTTTTCGATGGCGAAGCACAAGCACACACTGCGTTTTATAATGTGCTAGCCGCGTTCACACCTCTGTAGTTTAAAAGTCGACTCATTCATTTCATTCCTCCGCCTACTTACGTTCGTATTTGTTCTAAAATTAACCCTTCGTGCGGTCAGTTTCCTCGTCAGAGTAATGCTAATGGTAAAAATGTTTCGCCGCGACGATGGCTGTAACCGATATAGAAAAATACTAGACTACGTACTATGTACTTGGCCAAAATAACAAAACCGTGTACATAAACATGTGAAAATTTAATGTCGAATGGGTACACGGTGGCCCCTTCCTCCGCCGCGTGTCTATGTACTTTTCAAATCACGTATGCTGCAAAAAAATTAGTCTTGTAATTTGTGCTAAAAAAAAAGTTGTATGAGGGATCTTGTCTGGAATATTTTAGTGCTACGTGCTGTACGTCTAATTTTTGTTGTAGACATTTTTTTATGACTTCATTTGGCGTATTTTTAAATTCAGTTATTGACCAACATTTTTATACTAATGTGATTGAAAATTGGGATATTTTGATTTTTCAATTTTTTTCCGAAAATATATTGAGTCTGCTCAGCTGATTCTAAACATTTTCATTCTCCGTCTAAATTTTTACTGGTATCTGTCAAGCAATTTTCTAGAAGTTTGTATCGAGTTTCAGAAATGATGAAAAATTTTCAAATTTCAATTTTAAATAAATTCTAAAAAATTTATCAAGATTTTACATTTAAAAAATTTTCTGAAAATTCGAAGTACAATCAACTTTTAAAAAATTCTAAATCTTGAAAATCTTATGATTATCAAGATTTTTTTTTCAAATTTTTGTATTTTTTTACATACTTTATCAAAAATATTCGAATTATTTTTAATATTCAAATTCTGATAAGAATTGCCAATATTTTTAGAACTAAGAACGAATGTATATTTATTTTTTTAGATTTTGCATTTCGAATTTTCGATCTTGAAAGAATTATAGCACTCTTTTTTGAACCATAGGTACTTACTAATATTTTCTCTAATAAAAAAGGGGTATTTTTCTAAGAGAAAAATTCAACTTTCTTACACTTAGTTCAGGGTCATAAAATTTCATTTAAAATTCAAGTTTTTCCAATCTGTAATTTTGAATTAGAAAGCTATTTAATATGAATTTATTATATTTATCGTTTTGAATTGTATTTGACAAAAGAAATACATGTTAATCGAAGTTGTAATTCTAAAAAAAAAAAAAAAATGTTCAAAAACTTTGCTATTTCAAATCTTGGTTGAATATTTTCTTGGCAATTTTTTGGGAAAAATGAATTGTTACATTTTCAAGGAGGTAATGATGCGTGGAATTTTCACGAAAAAAATGCTCTAAATTTTTATCAAATTCACCGGGTTGATTATTTTTTCAATTTTTTTTTGAGTTGGAAACTCACCGCGAAAAATTTCAATTTCTCAATCCAACGTTAAGGGGTCCTCAGAGTGGGGTCATGCCAGTTGTAGAAAGCATGAGAGGCAAGGGAACGATAAATTTTTACCCGACTCTCTAGACATCGTATGAAGCAATTTTGAAACGATATCACTTTCTCGCGAAATTTCATTTTTGAGTCACCTGTAATGCAATAAAATTTCGAATTAGGTAGCATTCGATTTATTTTCTTGAGCACTTTCTGGATAGGTAACTTATTACGTACGATTTTTCCTTAGCTAAATCATTCCTTTCGGTACAACGTTGTGCTGAAAATTAAAACGAATACGTTTCGACGATCGATTATATAAACTTATTATTTTACTCGCAGCAAGGCGACCTATAAAAAGCTCTTTTTTTCTTTCGTGTAATTCAACCGATGCCTTATTCCTTTAAAATGCACGCCAATGTTTCGATTGGAGTCGGAATAACCTTTTTTTTTTGGTCGATTCGGTACGTCTACGTATATCGGCTTGAAAATTGGCGATTTTGCAAGAATGGTTTCTGATTAGGGTAGGCACAGGTAGTCCACATAATTGGATAAAGTTTTTATTGATTTTTCCCCTTTTTTTGTGTATTGTTTGAGAAAAAAACAATCAGCAAATTTTTTGAAATGAAATAAAACTAGCTTCTGATTGATATTTACAATGTACATGCTACAAATGTAGATGTACTCATATTTAACTACTTTTTGGTTTCGAATAATGTTACATTTTTTGTATGTATGGAGTCTTCCTCGAACAGAAATGTACATTGATTTACTTGTAAAATTTCTCAAAGTCGAGAAATAATCGTATTTTTCCAAAAATTGATTAATTCATCTTGTTGAGATTTTTCCTTGAAAATTGAATTCATCATCTTGATTTCTACAGAAAAAAATGAAAAAATGTTGATAAGAATATCGAGATGAAATGTAATGGAAAGAAAGTCTATTTCAGATTAGAAATCAATAAAAAAAAAATCGTTTTTTATTTCGCACGATTTTGTAATTTTTCATTGATTTAAAAAAAATCCATTGTCGTTTGATTTTGAAGAAAGTATAGAAATATGGGTACATTCGTATTTGAAAAATCTAAAATTCTCGAGTTTAAATAAAATCTCCAAGATATTCGCCTTTTCCTAATGAAAGACAACTTTTGAAAAAAACTGAATAATTCATTGGGATCAGTGCCCCTCAAAATCGTGATTGCGTGGTTTTAAGTATCTACGTACTTGAGTATTTTGACCTTACAAATTTTTTACCAAGAATTGACCGGAGCTGTTTTTTCTACCCCTCCTTTTGCTTCTTTTATCGTTCTCTTATATGTTTTAAATTTTAAATGCTCGGTTTTTGGCCCTTTTGAAAATCATTAGGGTATCTAATATCTATGAACAGTAAGGTACTATTATGTACTTTGCTTGCGTGAGTTTAAATTTGTCCGTCGCGTTGTGTTTAATTCAAAAGACCAACAAAACACACGGTTTTTGAGACCAGACTATAGCCTTATAGCCGGTTAAATCGTAGATTGATGTCGCGTCGACTGTCCGGCATAGCAGGGAGTTATACACATCCTTTATTATTACTTTTGAAAAATAATTATACTAATGGGTAGAAGTACCTACTGTCGTGTCTATTCTCGTTCAATTGTTCCTGTGTCATTTTTGATGAATTAGGTACCAGATAGATGGACTTGTGGTAGTGTGGGTGATAAAAATGAGTATTTTTTACTCGAACACTCCAAGTTAATCATTTTTCGACTTCCTAAAATCGGTTATGCAAAATATAATGATCTATCTGTAGGTCTAGGTAGATGATGAATCGCGTGAATTCTTGGTTTTCGAGCAGGGCATGCATAGGAGTCAGCGAAAAAATTGACTCCTGACTCCGGAGTCAATTTCAGACCTTCACTCTTGACTCCGGAGTCAATTTCAGACCTTCACTCTTGACTCCGGAGTCAATTTCAGACCTTCACTCTTGACTCCGGAGTCAAGTCGGAGTCAATTTGGAGTCAGTTTGACTCCGACTCTTATGCCTTGCCCTAAATATTGTGATCAAAACATAGGAGTCGGAGTCAAACTGACTCCACATTGACTCCGGAGTCAAAATATGTAGAGAGTCAATTCCTGACTCCGATTTGGCTCCGGAGTCAACGTTTGACCTTGACTCTTTGACTCCGGCTCCGGAGTCGACTCCGGAGTCGACTCCTAAGCCCTGTTTTCGAGGTTACAGAGTTGAAGATGAAGAATTGATTACACATTGGCTACGTTGCCAAAATGTTTTTGAGATAAGTCACTGATTTTTTTTTGTCTTTCACAGCATTTTTATAAAAATCATAAAGTATCATAATTTTTATAAATTCCGAAGCTTTTTTATTAAAATTTTTATGAATTTTGGAAAAGCTTCTGAAAATATGTACGAACGTAAGTTGAAAAAGCGAAGTGGTCGCTATTTTCACATAAACCCGTTAAAGAGGCTCGATTATGTACAGCAATGTCCTACTATTTTTTTAAAAATCTCTTGTCACCTGGTATTTCTGCCCCTCAGTACATTCACCCGCAGAAACAATGGGAAGTATGCCGTAAAATACCTAGCCGATTTTTACAGGCGCCGCTCTTCACTTTACAGTTTTCGAAACAAAATGAATAGAGAAAGAAAAAGATATCTAGTCTGCTGGAATAGCCAGCCAGCTACAACCTTTCAAGGCATAATAGTCGAAATGGATCTATTTGAAAAATTCGGCGAATACCCCATGTGGACAAAAAACCTTAATACACCACTGTATTGTACGTTATTCCAGAACAGATTTAACCAAACGAAAAAAAAAACTCGATTTCATTCGCCAGTCGTAAATATTTGAAAACTGACCTTTAGATCATTATAGTCCAGTCAAATTGTGATTCCAACTGCGACTAATTCCGGGCCAAAGTTTTTTTTGCGGAAAGTTGTAGCCAGTAATGTCCTTAATAACCTTAAACTTTTTCGAATCTTAATTTTACATTTTAAAAAGGTTTGTGATTTTAATTTTTGAAGACATCTATAATCAGTTCCTTCCTACCTGATTTCAGTTTTGAATTAATAATCATCCAAAAAAAAATCATAAATTGGGCTAAAAAATTGAAATTTTGTTTTTTATAAGGTGACAATAAATTTATGTCTCGAATTTTTCGATTCAAAAATTTAATAATAAGAAATATAGAATAATTTGAACTCGAAAATTATAAAGATACTTACATTTGGATTTAGGTGTCGGGAAAACGTCATTTCGGAAAAATAGGTCGGGAAATTGGGTTTCGGGTACATGGGTGTCGGTAAAATGTCCTGTCGGGAAAATGGGTGTCGTTAACCGATGCAGAAAAATAGGCGGAAAATTTTCAAATTGCATAGCAATCTCATTTCCAGTTGAAAAAAATTTTGAGGATTGTAAGACTGAAAAAAATTTAAGTTAAAATTTTCTGATGTTAACATTTTTTTCAGCCATCTATGAAAATTTTCTCTCAATTCTTTCCACTTTGAAATTTTCAAAAAAATTTCACCTTCAAATTTTTTTAGTGTTAGAAGTTTTTCTCATTAAAAAAAAAACATCCAACTCAAGAATAAGAAAATTTTTTTAAAAATTAGCCATTTGAAAAAATGAAATGAAAAAAATTAAATTCAGGATGAGGTAAGTCTTCGGTCGTCGAGCAGGGTGTCCATTCTCTGGAAAACCGGGAAAAGTCAGGGAATTTTGAAATTTTCGGAATTTTTGCTGAAATTTTGTAAAAATTCAGAAAAAAAATTTCCTGAAGTTTCTGGACTCGTTTTATTGAAATTTTTTCGAAAAATGTTTGTATTCATCATTATTTTTTGTTGATTATAATTAGGGAGCGGATTTATATGCACCAAAAATCGTAAAATATGCATAATATGCGCTAAAAATCGAAAATATGCTAAAATATGCAAAGTCTTTATGGGTATCATCTGAAAGGTATTGAAAAAATTCATTCCTTTTTTACACTTACACTTTCTCAAGTTTGATTGAAATACACGTTATTGTCAATTAAATGTAAAATAGAATATTTTTATTGCAAAATTGTATCATATTTTTGGCACTGCAACTAATTTCTACATCGACTGAAACAAGAGGCGCGAATTTGAACCTACAAAGAGTTGGAATTTGGAAAACCAGAAAGGTTTTTTTGTGGGGGGGGGGGAGGGGTAAAAGGACAAAAAGGAGCCTTTTTTCGCACTTCAGCTTTAAATAGATTTTACAATTAAAAATTTTTATGCCCGAGCAAAGCGAGGGGAGAGCTCTGAAAAATTGGAAATTTAATGCCCAAAAAAGACATTTTTTAATTGTTTCAATGTTTTGAAAATCTTTCTCTGATGCAAAGGTAAAAACATTGAAAATTGAAAATTTGGAGAAATATGCGCTAAAAAACCGAAAATTGAAGAAATATGTGGAAATATGTACTAAAAACAGAGTAAATATGTAAAAAATATGTATTTTTGAGTGAAATATGCAAAATATGCAAAATCAAATAGGGCTCATTCTTCTCAAAATGATGTGAAACGGAAAACTACACTGAATATGTCCAGTTTTATTGGATACAGAAAAATATGCGTTTTCATATTAATCCGCTCCCTAATTATAATTATACAAAAAAAAAAAAGATATTTAAAGAAAAAGAAACAGAAAAGAGTTTGTATATTCCGGTCACATTTTGGGAAACTTCACTAGGACGTGGAGTGGTGAATTTTCAAATTTGAAGGTCTTCTGTTAGTACAAAAAATGTTGCCCTCGCGCATATTTATATTTTTTCATCAATATATTTAATTATTTATCTATTAAGTATTTATTTTTCCAAGCTGAAAACTAAAGTCTTCATAGGCGCACCCAAGGGGGGGAGGGCTTGAGCCCCTTCCTTAAGCTTGGAAAAAATAATTTTTTATTGCAAAAATATTTAAAAAGTACATTTTCTGTTTTTCAAACACCTTATTTTTTCAACAAATTTCGCCCGCTTGGGCAGTATTTTAATCTTTTTATATTCAAAATTGATAATTTTTGACCAATTTTCGAGTTGAAAATCACCAATTCCTCAATAAATTCCCAGTTTGTCAGAAAAAAATTGAAAGATCGGTAAAAATGAAAAATGAATAATTTGAAATTCGACCCCTCCCCTGATTTTTCTCAAATTCCCAGCTCCTCCCTTAATTAATTCCCGGGTGCGCCTATGAAAAGTCTTTATCGGAATTTATAAATTTGAGGTACTTTTATGGGAGAGGAGGAATTGGATTGCGAAGAGAATTGCAATTTTGAATTTCGAGACTGCTTTCATTTGAAACTTTTACTGTTATCAAATCAAGGGGATTGCAACAGTGAAAGAGAAAGGGAGGGAGGTGGTGTCAAAAAAATTTCCAAAACTGAATAAGTTTGTTTTTGTGGCTAGAAAAGAGAACATCGAATAATCTCGTTAGAGGGTATGATTTTTGAAAAAAAAATTACCGGACACGCGAAAAAATCGCCTCCTCCTCCATTCTTCAGGAATAACATAATATTTAAAAGGTCTAGAAAATTTCTAAAAATTGGTCTGGAAAACCTGGAAAAGTGAGGGAAAATTATTTCTGAGATATAGTGGACACCCTGTCGAGGATTTACCTTTTTATGCGTTGTCTAACAGTTTGAAAAGTACCAGAGGTTTTGAAATCTGTCGTCGTCATTTTTCAATTTACTAAGTAATTATTTCTTTCGGACGCCACTCTATACAAATCCTCCTTTTACGTTGAATACCGAATAATTCCACAATGCTGGATATATTCCCCCATGATTTTCCGTTGAAATGCCGGGCACTTGAATTGTAAAAAAATGACGTCTAATTTACGTAAATACCTTACCATATTTCACGTTTGGATTCGTTCTCACCTCGATCGTCGCTTCTGTTACAGATCGAGAATAAAAGAAGAAATGGTCGAGGATGGTCATCTGTCGAATTCGTACCAATACGGTACTTCAACGTATTACATGGACGACCTAGCGAAAACCAACGATACCAAAAACAACAACAAATCGTGTATCATGGTGATCGACCAGAAAGACGACACGGACGACGACACAGCCGAACCGAACGATCGGCACGGATCGAATTCAACGGCCACCGCGAACTGCATCAATCAAATGCTCTCAATTCAGCAGCCGTTGAATTCGACGGCGACCTCGGCGGCCAACAACACGTCGTCGCATCAGCAACAACGCCACCAGCAGTACTCGACGTCGCGATACGATAAAATGTATGACTCTAGTCATAATTTGGATACCCCTAGTCAGAATTTTTTGGACGTTACCAAAGAAGCCGGAGGCGTGCAGCACGTCGAACGAAATTTTCCGCACGAATTTCATAAAACCATTATCGCATTTTTAATATTAATTTTCAATTTTTTCCTCACCACCACCTCGCTAGCGGTGATACACGATAAAGTTCCGCAATACGGTCCTCTGCCCGATACCATACTGAATATGGTCGAGCCTCAGGAATGGGCCCTGGTCGTCAGCGAAATATTCATCATAGTGACGACCAGCATCATGTTGCTGATTATCGGCCTGCATAAGCATCGTTTCGTCATATTTCGAAGGCTGTTTCTCATGTTATCGTTGCTGTATTTTATGCGTTCGATAACGATGTTCGTTACGGTATTGCCGGTCTCCAGCCGGACCTACGAATGTTCGCCTCGCGAAAACACCACCGACGCCAGTATCGTAATGCACAGGTCGATAAATCTGTTTTTCGGTATGGGCCTGACCATCAACGGCAAACACACGTACTGCGGCGACTACATCTACAGCGGCCATACCACCGTATTGGTTATGAGTTACCTTATGATCTCCGAATACTCGCCCAACAAGAAAATCTGGCTGTGGTTGAGGTGCGCCTCCTGGTGCATGTCGCTGATCGGCGTCCTCATGGTATTGCTGTCCCATAGTCACTACACCGTCGACGTAATCGTCGGATATTTCGTGACCACCAGATTATTCTGGATGTATCATACCTGCGCCAACAATCAATTCCTCAAGAAACGATCGCAATACAATTACCTGTCCAGGGAATGGTGGTTCTTCGTGTTTCAGTATTTCGAATGCAACGTCAAAGGCCCGCTGCAGCCGCTCGAATACAGATAACGTTCGATCTACCCTTGCAAATCTATCGGTATTGGAATCGGTATCAATACGTCAGCGAATCGAAGCGTCTATTCGTCCGGCCGCCAGAAGCACAGCCGAAGACACCATCTAGACACGGTCCATCCAATGGAATACTTCAGGGTAATTTGTAGAGCTTTTTGTAATTCGGTGTTGAATGTTTTAACCGTAGTTTTATTTCGTTCTAGTGTCTCGGTCAAATCGTCATTACAGTGATGATCAAACCGATCCCCTCCCCAGCTATGCTTTTTACATCTCGGCATCGGGTTTCGTACTTGTTTTTATCATTTTCCCATTTCGTTTTTTTTTCTTTTTTAATTTTATTTTTCACGTCATCGTCGTTTTACTTTTTTTTTTAACGCATTCGTTTCTGTTTTCGTTAATTTTTTTCTTTCTTTCGTGATTTTTGTTTGTTCTTGTTTTTATCTTTCTTTCGTTATTGGTCAATTTTTTATGATTAAGTGGCGATTCGATTGGTTTTACGACTGCACTTGTAACAAAAAAACTAGTGTTTTAGGTGTTTTGATACTTTACTACTTAATGAACGTATCGAGAGTTGTACGATACGTAGATAAAATGGATTTGGGTTTCTCGTATTTTTCTAATTTTTTTCTCCTGTATTGACGTTACGAGTGATGCTGCGTTGCGTCGCCGGAAGTCGTAATGCGCGCCGATCTGTATATCTTTTTATCTATTATGCTTCTCTTCTGTTCGGTTTGTAAATTAGCATTATTAAAAAAAAGAAAAAGTATGAAAAAAAAACGTCGCTAGATGACTCGACCCGATTCGGTTTTAAAATAGGGTTTTTTAAAGTTGCCTAAAACGATGAACAATAGGTGGGAAACCTTGGTCCATATTGGTATGCCCTTGAACAAACGTTCGTAGTAATTTTTCTTAATTTTAAATGTCCGCGTGCCTGGCGGAATTTTCAAGCTGATATGTCGAGAAATTTTCTTAGATGATATTTTAGTTACGATCTGTTCGATGAAGTTGCGTTTTATTAGAAGGATAATGAGCTGAGGTTTGAATGGTGGAAAAAGGGGGCTAAATTTTGATTTTGGTGGAATTTTTTTTCGATTTTGGAGAGTGGAAGATGAAATTTTTCAATGTTTTTTTAATTTGATCAATATTATTTTTTTGGCAAGAAATACCGACCTGAAGTGTAAAAATTCTTTGAAAAAAAAAACATTTCTAATTCTTCATCGCTCAAATCATTGAGAAAATCTAAAAACGGATGATATGAGTAATTTCACCTCCTCTTTAAAATCTTCTCGCATTGTTGCCAAAAAAAATCGATTTTTTTCTGATAAAAAATCGGAGACATTAACTTTATACGAGGCGTCTAGCAGGTCAAGCTCGTCTGACAAGTCGAGTTTTTTGCCTTGAAAAGTCAGCTTTTTTTACTGATTTACTTCAAAAGTCAAGCTTTTTTTTCAAAAATTTCAAAAATCATGAGAAATGAGTTTCCTTTTTCCATTCTAGATAATTGAATGTTTTGAGACTGAAACATTTGCCCTTCCAATTTCGATTTTTTTTTTGAAAACTCCATCTTCTCTTTATTAGTGCTGAATAATTTTCCTTTGAAATGAGTACAGTTTTTCCAAACTGAGCTAACTTCAAAAACCGTGCATGAGGATAGGGCCTTAGGTGCCACTTTTTTTTTCGGAAAGGGTCCTAGGTATAATTTTTTTCAGAAAAAGATTGCACCTTAAGCCCTTTCCAAAAAAATGGCACCTAAGGCCCTTTCCTCATGCACGGTTTTTGAAGTTAGCTCAGTTTGGAAAAATGGTACTCAAATGTAATTTGGTATGAAGAAATCAATGAAATTTGAAATTTCTTATGAAAAAGAAAAGTATCAGGGTGTCTAACAGGTCCTGTTTTGGAGCTTTTTCATTGAAAAGTCCTGTTTTGTTACAATTTTGAGATTTTATCCACCAAAATAAATAGCTAATATTTGAAATGTCGCCAGTGACAACACTGTGTAAAATGGTAAAAGATTATACAGGGTGTCTGAAAAATTTCAACTTTTGAATGTCTCTTTTTTTCAAAAATTTTGCCCTCGTTTCGCCTGGGCTCAGTAAATTTACACGATTTTATTTTCAAAATTATGTCTTCTTTTCGAGCCTAGAAAATTAATATTTCAAAGTGACAAAAAATTGTTCTTCTCATTTATCAAAGAACTAGTAACGATATCGATTAGATGCAATTTTCAAAAATGTTTCGTTTTCTTAGAAGGAAACCAGAAAAATACGAATTTTGCCCAATGAAGAGATTTCAGCCCTCGTTTTACTCGGGCCTCTTGAATTTACAAAATTATTCTTTTCAATATACCTTCATCATTCTTGAATTTTTAAAATAAATTTACACTTATTTCTTACAATTATTGGGGAAAAAATATTTTCAAAAATTGTTATCTCAATAGGTTTGTAATTTTTTGAGATGGGGGAGGGGGTACGATATTTATTAGTATCGATTTTTAAAAAATCGTGTTGAAGGTCCTATTTTGGGATTTTGAAAGTTTGTTAGACACCCTGAGTATTTTTGAGGGAGGGACAAAAAAGTGCTTGAGGGGTCAAAAATTTGGGGTTGTTTGTCAAAAAAGTCATTCAAAAGGGTCAAACTAAGTCTAAACTTTTTTTTCGAATAATTTTGTTGGACACCCTGTAGGTATACAATACATTTTTCTTGTTTAATTTAAATCAGCCCGAGCCATAATTTAACAAAATGACTTTTTTAAAAAGTAAAATCCCCCTTCCTCAGGCGAAAAAGTCTGGAAAATTGGAAAAAAAATTGGGACCGAGCAGCTGATGAACGAAACGGTCAACTTCGTATTTTTTTACTCTGGTTTTTAGAGCAGAATCAACTTTGTTTTTAACAAACTTAACAAAAGAAATGAATATTGTGCTCACAGATTACAAAAAAAAAAAAAAAAAAAAACGAAGAAGAAATGAAATTCTACCATAAAAACCAGTTATGAAGTTGACTGTTTCTCCTGGAAAATCACGAAAACTGTATCCACGCTCGGTCCCAATTGGTCTGGAAAAATTGGGGAAATCATTCCTAAGATATTTTGGAAACTCTGCACGTTCTTTGATTATTGATGATGATGAATAAAAAAGAACTTCCCTCCTCTCGGGAAAATTTCTCAAGTTTTTGTTTTGAAACGCCCTGGAAACACTGTTCAATGTACTTTACGTTCGTTAATAATCCGATTAATTTAAGACAGTGGCTTCGAAGTACGAATTTTTTTGGCAACGTGTAGATACTTATATCGATGCGAGAAGCAAATATAAATATCCGATGTAAAATATTCTAATTTTTATTTGAAAATTGCCAATAGGTTCATGCTTATCTGTTACGTATTGATTTAACTATGGCAAAGTAGGGGTACAGAACGTTATGTTAACTGTTTCATTTGATGCCAGGAAGCTGACGAGATATTTTCTCATCAATTTAACGTCTAATTATAATCATTCGTGGTACCCTTAGCATAAATCAAACTTCGCATCGAGTATTCGTGATTTTTACGTGAAATATTTCGAAAAAATGTTTCAGTTGAAGTTTATTTCGTATTGAAATCCAGTATTGTTAAATTTTATCTTCGAAATTTACAAACGTATAAATTTTTCACTTCGTCTCAGATATAACTTTCTCACTGAAGGCTTCGACTTCACAAGAGAGAGGGGAAAAAATCACCCAAAGGAATATTATGCTCATTTGCGACGCATTTGTTCGCCTATGTAATTTGCTTAGTATAAAATCATGGCGAACTGGTATTAATAATTACATACTTCTGTGTTAATTGGTATCTAGCGTAGGAACGGTCGAGTACGTGGTTTCACTTTTGAAAATTTCAATTCTTTGTGTTCATACAACTTTCAAATATCGTCGCGAGAAGAATTGATTTTTTATGACGAAGTATTTTATGCTACGACACTGAGCGACGATAGGAAGAAATTTTCATACTATTTTAAAAATACTGGTCCAACTTTTACGATGGATTTAAATACATAAATCGACGATTGTTATTTTACTGATGAATTTTTTCATCGGAATCGTGATTTGGCTCGTGTGTTTGGTTTGTGAATTTCAATTGACTTTTATTGTTTCATTCTTCGAAAAATACATATTCGAGTTTCGTGCCGAGTGAAATTCTCAATGTTGATCATTATATCTGAGGCGAAGTAAAAAATTCATACGTGTTTGTAAATTTTAACGATAAAATTTAAAAATATTGGATATCAATGCTAAGTAAAGTTTACCAAGGAGGAATAAGAATTGGGTTATTTTGTGATAAAAAATAATACTTTCGCGTATACGTAGTTTTCTTCAATTTCAACCATTTGAATATAAATTTATTTATGAAACTCTAAACTCGATGCGAAGTTTGATTTATGCTAAGGGTACCTACAAATGATTATTGGACGATATATTGATGGAAAAATATCTTGTCAGCTTCCTGACATCGAAAGAAACAGTTACTTAACATTACGCTCTATTTTCAACAATTTTTCCAAGTTTCAACTTTTTCAACTTCAAAATACTGTAATTTTTTGAACAAATTTTTCAAGTTTCAATTTCTAAAAAATTTGTAACTTCATATGTGACCTTCCAGGAAGAAACCGACCTTCGGTCCGAAAAAAAAAAAATTAAAAAAGTTCCCCAATCAATCCAAAACAAATGATAATCATGGTTTTGAACTGATTTAGAAACTTTTTTTTTCGGACCGAAGGTCGGTTATCCTGAAAGGTCGCATTATATTTTTCTTTTTCAAAATATCGCACTTCCAAAAAAAATTTCTCTTTGAATGTAATCGTTTCACTCACAGAACTCTTTGGAAAAATCAAATTCTTTTACATTTCCTGCAGCGGATATCTACTAAACATGAGAAATGGTAGAATTAATTTGATAATTTTTTAGAAAAACTTGAAAATTAATTTTCCAAAATGTTGAATGTTGAATTGATTTACTTAATTCCCTGGAAATTTTCGGGATTAGCATGGAATTTCCCTGAAAAATGCCAATAAACAAAACTTTCCTGAACATCATGATGAAAAAAAGAAAAAGAAAATCAGCTATAATATTGTGTTTGGGTTGAAAATTAAAATAGTTTTGGCCAATATTGAGTTTTGACAAATTCAAAATGAATGAAATAAAGGATACTTACCAGTTTTTCGTTTATGGTTTTTTTTTACGAAAAAAACAGGAATTTTTCGTAAAAAAAAACAACAGGAATTTTTTGTAAAAAAAAATTACATTTTCAGCAAAGGCTCGATAAGTTTATTTTCAACTTTTAGTCTGGTATCGCTGGATATGTCACATTCATAAAATCTGTAGCTTTGATATCTTTTTTGTTTTTTCCATGTATTTGAATGGAATTGTTTCACTCACAAAACTCGTTTGAAAAAAATTTAATTTTTTTACATTTCCTGCAGCAGATATCTGCTAAACTTGAGGAATGGTAGATTTAATTTTTTACAGAAATTAATTGCGTGATCATTGTTTAGAAAAACTTGAAAATTAATTTTCAAAAATGTTGAATATTGAATTGATTTACCTACTTACACAATTTTGTGTTAATTTTAAATAAATGGATGAAATTTTTGGGGTAATAGGTACATAACTTTTCAAGAGTATGCTCTACCTTTCTTATTAATAAAAAATTTAGGATCAAGATATCATGAGTATTATTCAATAAAATATTCAGAAAATTTGATATGTGCTTTGAAGTAACATTATCTATGGAGGATTTTGAGATATTTTCAAAATATTCTTCAATTTTCAGGAAAAACGAATTTTCTAATACAAAATGGACAAAAATTTTGTTGGTTGATGGTCTCAACTTTTTCCAAAAATTTCTTTTTTTTCAAACATGGAAGAAAATTTTTGAAAATATCTCAAAAGTCCTCCAAAGATGATATTACCGACTTTTTTTCCTCTAAATTTCTCTCTGATCAGGATGGTGAAGCATGCCCTTAAAAAAGAATTTTGGTCTTAACAGTTTTCAGCTTATCCAAATCCATCGATTTTTAGCTAGCTGAAGCTTTACCTTTTCCTAAAATTAACCAAAAATATATCACAATTCATCAATTTATAATTCTAAAACTCTGGGAGAGAGTTGAAAAATCAAAAATTTTGATTCTTTCAATTTTTTCCCCACTTAGTCTGACCATCTGTCTTATTTTCCTTGAAAAGAAGATCATTTATTTGATCAATTCTCACGCATATTGAACTAATTTAAAAAATTTGGCAATTTTGAAAATTATTTTTCGAAAAGCTTGCTATTTTTTCTCACATTTTCCCCTTATTAACCAGAAAATATAGGACCTGTTGTGTAATCTAAACTTCGACATAATAGAAATTAAAACGACGTATTAACGACCCATCAATCGATAATTTTATTAACCGTTGTAATGTGTGAATAAGAAATCAACCAAGTCAAAAATGAAATCCCCTTGTCCCCACCTTCAAATCAGCTCAGAAAACTCAAATTCTAAACTCAACACCCATTAAAAAATCCCTATAAAAACACAACCTGGTACCTGCTACGTACATATTTAATGCCACGTCATTATTCCACTTACACCAAGTTTCTCGACAAATATCAGTACTCAGTTTACGAACACAACATCGATCGGGAATCGAAATACCGCCATTGTCTATCGGTTTAAAAAGAAAAAAAAAACAATAGCTGCGTTTTTTAAACGAATGGAAAAAAACGCCGTTCTGACATTCCATTTATCAATTGATTAGAATAGAATACAACTTCAGCTACTTACTTTTTAATATTTTTTACAACGAAGTCACCGTTTTATTCACCTTTTTTTTTTTACTCATTTATATACCTACATTGCATGGTGCGAACGAAAAAAAAAATCGCCATTTTTTTGTATACTCTTGGCGCGCTTGCTTTTTATTTTATTTTTATTATAATGACTTTTTAAATCATTTTTTTACGACTGATAATGTAAATTTTTTAAACTTTGAAAAAATATGTTACATAAGCAGAATTCTATCGAATAATCTGTGATAGCTAATGAGTTAAAATGAAATGTTTCTTTTAACGTTTAGATCTGCCGTTATGTTATGTTGTTATATACTTATAATATTTTGAGTAAAAAAAAATACCTACTATGTGTATCCTGTGATTCTGTGTAGATATTAATTTTTTTTCTAGTATTAAGTCGATTTGTTTGGCGGTTTCACGATAATAGATAATGTGTGAATTTAACCGCAGTGTTTACATAGGTACATTTTACCTAGATTATATTTTACATAGAATTTTTTGCACCGTTGCAATGATTTTCATTATCTTGCCCTGTTCCAGCGAGTGTTTGGTATTCGGTATCATTTGTAGCCTTTCAAAGGTCTAGTTTGTATGCGCAAGTCATTGTAACAAAATTCCTATCCGGTACCTTTCGCTCTCTTTCAGCTTGAAAATATAATCATTGAACGATGATTTTCTGTAGAAAAATGTATTTTTCGGTGGAAAATTTTATCGATTATGGATAAAAATAGGGTGTCTACTGGGGAAAAAAATGAAAAAAATTAGAAAATTGATAGAATTTTAATGATTTTAAATTCGAAAGTAAGAATTTCTAACATTGAATCTTTCAATCGAAGAATTTTCTTTCAATGTTTTTTTTAGGTCAATTTTTCATGAAAATCCTCGCCCAAATTTTGCTCTAGCAAAACTTCAAACTCTTTTGAAACAAATAATAGAATAGAATATTATTCGACTTTTTCAGTCAACATTTCACGATGGTGATTTTTCTGTCTGAAAATTATCTGTGTCCTATTCTTCGATTTTATCAAGAATATTGAAAAATTAAAACTCAGTAAAATTTTTTCCTGCCTTTTTTCGGATTGCAATTTTTTTTTTCAGCTCTTTTTTGCGTATGTTGAACTTTTCGATTCTCCAAAATTATTACTTTGGCTTCACAGAGTCAAATGATTTTTCTTTTCCATGTTTGGAATTTGGATGAATTTATATGAATTAAAAATATTATGAAATTCATTTAAAATGTCCATGTTTTGATATTAGAATTTCTGTCTTTTGAAAAAATGACAAATGTTTCCTTCTCTTCGTGTTGAATAATTTTTGGCTTGAAATTTAATATCAATAAAAAGTCCGTAAAATTTGATGCAGAATTTTCTGCTCTCTCATTCTGAATCAGTGAAAAGTCACTGAGGAACAGTCGAAATTGCAGCGCAGGAAAAATCAGCAAATTCACTGATTTTCAGCAAAATTCAAAAATTTTACGGATTTTTAATGAATTTTCATTGATTTTTCAGTGATTTTTTTCTCACTGATTCATTTTCAGTGAAAATTTTTCTCACTGATTTTCTCCTGTGCTGCAATTCTGACTGTTTTTCAATAATATTTGATAATTTTCACTGATTTATAAATGAGAGAGTAGTATTTGAAATTTTCATTTTTTTTTTAAAATTTTCCTCTGTTTCGCTGGAACTAAATTTATTAACAATTTGAAGTTCGATTTTTTTAGGGAAAAGGGAAGAGAAGGAGAAAGCAATCAGAAAGCAATTAAAATTTACCAGTTAAAAAAATATTGGAGAGTATAGGAAGTAGAATAAGTTTTTCCAAAGCTGAGGGAAAAAGTTCTACAAAAGTTCAGCTAAAATCTTGCCTTTTGATTAAAACACCTTAATGTTTTTATTTCCATCTCATCGGAATGAAATTGTCGAAAAAGTGATTGAAATTCTTTCAAAAACGAGTCATACTTAAAAGGAGGTTATTCTGGGCAAATTTAGGGCAAAAATATGCATAAAAATGGACAAAAAATTTCATAAAATGGCTAAAATTTTCATTTTTCAGATCTATAGTAGACACCCTGAACATTTTTTATGCATTGAAAATGGTCGAAAAATAAATGTAAATTATAACATTGATCAAGGATTGAGGATCATACAAAAATTTCTCAAATGTTACCAATTATTTTAATTTAAATAATTATGTGGTATTTTGCATCATTTCTCCTCGACATATCGTTTTTTGATGAAAGATTCCATCAATGATTGGAAAAAAAATTCCTGAATTGTTCAAATTTCCATTTCGTATCGATTTAATTTATTCGAGGAGTATTAGTATTGTAAATTCATCTCACTTCGGCAATCATTAGAGTTCCGCTGTTGTAAATTCGCTCAATCTTTACAAAAAAGTATTTTTTTCTATGCTGAGGTGTTCTTTTATCGAGATAATCAGCATTATTAAAAAAGCTAAAATAGAAGCAATTCGAACATTTTTTAATCCAAATTATGTATTTTTAAAATGATTCGAGCCTTTTTTCCTCTCCCCTATTCCTTGTCATATGCAGTTTCCTGTGTAACTTTAGAAATCTGTCTGTAATTTTTACCTGTGTACTTTTTATTTTGGAATTGGAAACAGATACGTACAAGAATATTTTCAGTGTTAGCTAAAAAGCATTTATTTTTAATCTTGCCATGGTAAAATGTACTTTTCTTATGTCCATGAAGTATTTGATTTTTTAATGTTAAGAGTTTCACATGATTATACTAAACGAAAAATCAAATATTAAGTATAAGGTTTGATTTTTTTTGTACATGTTCGATAATATTTTAATAATACTTACTTTTTCTTTCTCTTTTTTTTTAACGACGAATATTATTCTGATTCTATTACGGTCACTTTTATCTGTGTGTAAAATTTTTCGATGTTCTGTTTGACTTTTCGTAATTATTTCCTTTCTCTCTCTCTTATATACATACATATACCTTTTTTTTTTCTTTCGTGTATTTTTAATAGCTCAAATTACCTATTAATTTTTTATATTAAGAATAAGGCATTTCATTCATGTGATATAAATTAAAAAATCTTATTTTAAATACATATCGTTGTTACCTATACGAACTGGCTTTTTTGGTCGTTGATGAGGTTTGATTATTATGCAATATTTGTGTTCTTGTTGATCAGATTTTTAACCATTGGGACGACGAAATCGAACAATTAATCTCGTTGGGCTTTCTTTGATCGCTATACATCTGGTCCAGGTGTGGCATATGACAAGTAAAATTCCACGATGTAATGTATAATAGAATATAGTTGTAGGATTAAGGGTGCTTGGTGTGTTTTTTCGGTCTTACGTGGTATTAGTACCTTCGAGCGTGTTGTATAATTCGAATACTCTTGTAAAGTGTGATCATTTGTTGGGTGAATGGGTGGAGAACGAAATATATCTGTTTGGTTTTATTCTAACAAGGAAGGTATCTGGTAGTGAAATTTTGGGATGAAATGAAAAAAATCGAGATCCTCGTATCTAAAAGGTAATTTTTTGATTTTGACCAATTTTGAAAATTTTAAAATTACGGAATCACCCTTCATAATGTGATTTTTTTCTAATGAATGAAAAAAACTGAAATTTGGTTTGTGAATACCCTATTTTGAACATCACGAATCTATTGAAAGTGATTTCAAGACGTTTAGGAGTCTGCAGAAAATTTTAAAAATTTTTTGAACTGAAGAATAGCCCTTGAAAATATCCATTCATAAGAACTTCAGCTCCTAAGAACTCGAAATTGCCCATATTGGTCACCTATTTGATCAATAGAAGCATTAATTTCCAAAATTCGAGATTCCCTGTATAGTCAAATTCATTTCTATACAGGCAGAAATTTTTTGGAAAAAATTGAAGAATACCATGGAAATGGATTTTACCCAAGTAATTACGAATTTCTTGAAATCGTCTGAATGATGATCTGATCAAATAGGTCACCGAAATGGATAATCCAAGTTTTTAGGTTCTGAAGTTCCTATGGACAATTTTTATGGACTTTTTTTAGTGCTGGAAAATTCCAACTTGAATTTCATCAGTTCTGAATGTTCTTGAGCCTCCAGTCAATTGTTATTATTTTCAGTACATATTTACAAATTTTTCCGGATCTAAACCGTTAAAAATCGAATTTTTCTCCAAAAGCGATTATTTTACCCTTTTTTCGTATACTGAATTGAAGGAGAGGGAGAAAGGAAGGAAGGTTGCACAGGAAGTCAAGATCTCACACTTATCTGGCTAAAATTTATCCTCTGATTTCACTCAATTCAAACATTTTAAAATTTAATTCTAATGAATGTTGTCTCCGGTGCCTGGTGCCCATATTTTTCAATTTTTTTAAAACATCTTTTTAAAAATCCATTTTTCTCAATTTTTTTAACAAAAAAATCAATGAAAAAAATGAAAAAAATTCGGAAATAATGTTGGTAATACTGACATCATTTCATCCGAAAAAAAATTTTCAATTATTTTTCGATTTTCTACTAAATACGATCTAGAGTGCGGTGAGGGTACATTCTTGGCTGGCATCTCATCGCTGATTTTTTCGGGGGGGGGGGGGGGGATATTTTCTCAAGAACTCTATAATTAGATAAATTCCTAAAATTAGACTAAAAAAGAATGGATATTGAATTTTTATAACGTTTTTGAGAACACATTTGATATGATAGATTTGGACCTTTCCTGGTAAGAGAAATTGGTCGAAATTGACCCAAAATGTTTTCTACTTTCAGTATAAAACTACTCGAAAAATTTTAACCCCTTCTTTACATACTTCCTTTCAATATTATTGCACCTCCAATGCCGAAAATTCATAAAAATATGAGAATTTTTTGAAAATTTTCGGTTCACAATAATTATCCAATTTAAAAGGAAAAAAATTCAAAATGAAGGAATCTCCGGTTGAATTATTTTGTGGTTCTAAAAAAAATCAAAACAAAAAAAGGAATTTTTCACTAATAGATGGAGGGGCTTGAAAAATTTGTGGGAAAGGGGGTACATATCGCTGACTCAGTAGATTACCACACTTCCAAATACAGTTCATTTCATTCTAAAAATTTGTATGAATTATTTTTCGCTTGATTATGTTTTTTCTAAAAAATCAGAATTTATGGCCAAATGATATAATGAGATACAGATTGAGTCAGGGGTTTCAATTTTTACTGGGTGATTTCAGATTTGAGATTTTCACCAAATTTTTATAGTCTTTCCTCCGCCTCATCCCGCTTGCAGTCAACTCCCAACATTTTTTAATTGAAAATATTTTGATTGATTTTTGCCTATCGAAACCTCACATTCTAATTTTTTTTGGTTAAAATTTTTTCAATATTAGAAAATATTATCTGTACGCAGAATTGATATTTTTGTGATTTTTTTTTTCATCAGTCTTCTCAAAAATTTTTCAAAGAAAAATCAAGTGACATTATTTCGACCCAGTGAGACAGTTTCTTCTACAAAACGATCTCGTAACACATCTCACATTCACGCAGCTCATTTTACCATCTATTTTCAAACATTAAACGATTGAAACGTGCTGTGGTGTGGTTTATTTTACGTCATTGAAACCGTTCTCCATCTGCGTGATCAAAATCTTAACAACTTAATCAAATTTTCAATTGACGAACCGCACGTTCCATTTTTATAACGTTTCATATTGTGCTTTTCATCTTCGAGTTACTTCGAGTGACTCGAGCTGATACATTTTTAAACGAAAAATGCAGTGAAATGAAAAACTTGAAATTCGCAGAAGCCAGACGAGCGAACGTTGGAATGTAATAATGTCTATTTCTAAAACAATGTATTTTTTCTCTTCGATTCGTGGTTTGAATGTCGTTAATCAGCAATTCGATGAAATTCAAATTGGTAATATGACTAATGTACTCATGGAAGACTGCAATCGCTGCAAATCGACTACCTACTGAGTTAACAAGTAGGTAAATATCTTCAAAAACGCTCACCTTGAAAAATATATATTCCAATCGATTGAGTCATCGTATGATGCTGTACCATTCATTCATACCTAGATTAGACCTAGGTGCTGATAAAAAAAATAGAAAAAAATACTAATTTGTGTTCGTATCAAAGGTCTTTGATTCATTTTTGAGCTGCGTGCTAAATTTTCAAGTCAAGATAAGAGTTTCTGATTCTAATCGGATGTTTATAAATTTTCTTGTTTTTGAATTTTACCTCTTTTAAGGCTCATAATTTGAGTAAAAGAACAACGTAGGTGCTGGGAACATTATTTACTGTTTTTAATTATCTCATTATCAAAAGAATTAACGTGTTCAGGTGCATAAATTATGACAAATCATCTTTGATTTATACGATAATGAGTTGAAAGATGTATTTTTCCACCTGTTTTTCTAGTTCAATGATAAGAAAAGCAATTATTTCTGGTAAGAAATGAACTTTCTAATTTTAGCCTCCATATAAATATTTCGAATTTATTGAACTTTTGATGAAAAAAATTGAAAATTTACTTGTAGTGACCAATTTCTGATTGATTCTACCTGCCTTAATCGATTCAATTAATTTTCTAATTACCTTGACGGATCTTTGATAAATTTTTTGGTGTTCAAAATATTCAATTTTTTTTGTTGAAAAATTACAATTTTTTGGAGCTGGATATTTCATCAAGGACGATTTGATTCTTTCCTAATTTCAATCTAATCTCAAAATTGTAAATTTTAATTTCTGGGGCTCCTCTCATCAATTTTTTTGTTTCTATTTCAATGTAAGTAGGTTTGTGGCTCTTTATGGAAAAAAACTCTAGTCAAATTGCCTTCTTTTGGGTAGTTAATGGCAACACCTACCCAACAATATTTTTTATTCGTGTAAATACTTCAAACTACCTATTCGGACATTCATTCGCCCATCATTCATCTGCTTCGAGAAAAAAACCACAATCACATTTTCAAAACTTAACCAAAATCCAACTTGTTTCGTGCCAGGAACAATTTTCTCTTCAAATCTGTAATTTTTTCTCATTTTCTCGTAACCTGAGAAATCACTCTAATTCATTAACCAGCCCCATTTTACTTATTATTATCACCATCTTTATCATTTTTCTTTCGTGAAACCATTTATTCGAGTACATTCGGGCTGGCGAATTAGACAGAATATTACAAACTTGAGGCAAAAATAACGATCAACGAGCATGCTATTCATGGCGAAGACAAGCAGCGATTACATTTTACCAGCAACGTTGCCAAGTCGAACTTTCAGTCCTTAGCGTATAATTTACATGGCGGAGTATAAATTTGTAGGTTCTTCTTAACATCATTTGAGCGGTTTAATGCACGTCAAATTATACCGAACAAAGTGAAGAATATGAGTTTGTGGACTAACGGTAGATATTAAGTATATTTTGTCCTTTGCCAGTCGCCATGGCTATTCGTGGGTAGATGAAGACGAGAGAGATATCTACGATAGGATTTCATTTTCATTGCCAGATACAAACGCATCGTCAAACGGAAATTAATAAATATCTTCGTCCGGCGCGCCGTCTTATCAAATATTTTTATTAAGGTTTCCTCTCTTCTCGGAACGAGATAGGTTTTGAGAATTTTATCGCTGTTTGTAATTTTTCTTGCTTCGAAAATTTTACGAATTTTTCGTTAAATGTGCGACGAATGCGTAATTTAATAGTTATCGTTTCTCGTAAAACGTCGTTAAAATATCGACTAAAATTGCATCGAGTTTTGGTCAGAATTTTTTTCAAGGGTAAGTGAAAAATTTGGTAAAGTTGGAGTAATAATTTCAAAGCAGTGTCTTTAAAAATCAGCCAGATTTAAAATTGGACGAACTACGTTACAATTTCAGAAAATTTTATAAAAATTGGTCTATGGTTGAATTGAGTGCTGACCCAAAAATTATTGAATAAGTGGAGATGGAATTTTTTGATGACTCTAAAATTGAAAAAATTCGTCCTTCGAGGTCTTATCAGTGAAAAAATTTTTCGCCTCAATTCACATGAGCTCAATAAATTTTATATTTTTTTTAAAAAATACCGTCGAGATAATTTATTAATTTTCAAATTTTTATGGAATAAAAAAATCGATTCAAAACAATGAATTATTAAAATGAGAAGAAATGTTATTCAACTTCAAGAACAAAACCTACTCTGATGATAAATTTTACCAAAAATTTGAAAATTGTGATTTTAGAGCGCCTTTATGCCCTCAACTTCCTCAAAAACAAAATCAAACCTCAAAAGCTTGAAAATTTTGATTTCAACATTTAAAATTTTCGAATTTTTTGAGTTGAAGCCTTTCTTAAGGGATATTTTGTGATGTGTGGTCTTGTGATTAATTATTTCAGATTCTTAGTGAAATTTCAGTCTGAAACCACGATAAAAAAAATTAAACTTGCCAAATAGTGGAGAAGGTCTTTTGGAGAATTAAGGCATAATGAAGTTCTCAGACCAAAGTTTTCAAATTTCTGGTAAAATTTCTCCTCAATTGGTAATAAAAAAATGATGAAAAATTGAGTAAATTCTCAAAACATTTAGAGGTAAAATCTGAAATTTTAAATTTTTGTTGTGGGGGGGGGGGTGTCTAATATCCCTTTCTTGAAATGGGTAATGTTGCTTGAAAACAATAGATAGAACTTTTCAATGAAAAATTAATAAAATCGCAAATAGGTCCGCTGAAATTGAAGAAAACCTGTCTCTTGTTTCACAAAGTTTTTTTTTTCAGTAGGGTGTTTTTTTGTCAAAATTGCACCGAGACTCTCCCTCCTCCTCCGGATTTGAAATATAATTATTAACTTAAAATTCATGTCAACACAACTGAAGTAAAATTAAAAATTATTTAAAAAAATTTTTTGATCTTTTTATGTATAGGTACATATTTTTAAAAATGTTTTAACATTTTTTATTAATGGTTTGATTATTTGAATTTTCATGTATGTAATTTTATTGAATTTTTTCAACGATTTTGTTTTTTTTTAGAGAATTCTAACGAAGAAGTGAAGGAAGGGGAGATGCATTCAGGTAAGTGTTACTTTTTTTCAATTTTTTGAATCACCAAGCGAAAGATAAAGGTTCCCAGTCATCTTCTAAAAAATTCTCCACCTCCCTCAGTTCAATTTTTACTGACAATTTTTTTTTCATTTTTAAAAGAAAAAAGGTCAAGTTGTTTTTGTCTACGTCTGGCCAGGCCGAAGAAGATGGTTCCTAATCCTACATATCAAGGTGGAAAATACTCAAAAATAATAACATCACATTTCTAACCAGAAAATTTAAAAAAAATTGTAGTCTGAATTTAAAATGGGAAATCCAGAGAAAAAGTTGGTTAAAACTTGATTGTAGGTAAAAAAAATTGTGGTTTGAATTTGAAATGGGAAATCCAGAGAAAAAATTGGTTAAAAATTGATCGTAGGTATGGTTGATTATATTTCCAGTGCATTTTTTTTTTTTTTTATTCATTCGAAGAAAGTTATTCTGTTTCAAGCAGCAATAATTATGAAATTTTACAAATTACAAATTCCGTTTATTTTCTAAATTTTTGTAATAGGTTTCGATATTTTTCTAGAAACATATGAATCATATTTAGTTATTATAATGATTTTAATAATTTTTTACCCAGGGATAAATCGAAAGAAGGCAGCTGAAGCACAACACTTTTCCTTCTCCTCCCAGCAATAAAATTCAAGTCTTTTAATCGGGAAAATTATGTTCAAAGAAAAAAATTTGTGAAATCAATACCTAACCTTCCTCGTATAATTTGAAAAATTCTATTCTGATTTCATACCAAAAAAATTTGAAAAAAATTCACAACAGTTGCAAAAAATCGAAACACATTTCACAAGATAAAAAATTTCATTTTTAGTGGATTTTTTCAAAAATCTCAAAAACTTCAAACTTTTTTCTCATTTATTTATCATCATTTTTCATCGAATACATACCAAAAAAAAGGCAGACAAGCAAATATGACCTGAGTGTAGCTTTTCAACATTCACTTACCTTTATCAATACAAAAGACATACCCTTATTATTATCTTTATTCAGACGTCACTGATCAAACGATCGATAAAACGAACATAAATACATAATTGGCCACTGCTGGTGATTTTTACCAACAAAATATTAGACGAAATTTTGAAAAAAAAATTCTCTTCGAGTTTATACGTTTAAACTCCCGATACTTCAAACACTTCAATTTTCGTGTTTCGAGCAGTTGTGTTTTATTCATTCGTGATATACGTAAACATCAAGTCAAGTAGCTAATTAATCGAATCCATTATAAATTCAATTACCTACTCAATAATTTATGCGTAACATCAACATCAATTTTTAAAGATCAAAGTTCATTCGATTACCGCTGAATTTTTGACTTTCTAATACGATATCAACAATAAATATTGAAAGGGCACCGGTAACATTTATGAATGAATTTCAACTTGAGAAATACTTACCAGAATTTATGAAAATATTTAGCTAGGTCAGTGTTGCATTAAGAATAAACAACAAAATTTCGTCTGTTATGCCATCCATAGATAACGATTTAAAATTTTCCACTGTCAAGTAAGTACAAGGTAATAAGGTGAGTCAATGTTTTTACAAATTTTCAACTCCGAAGGTATTTTTTCAAAGAATAAAACTCGATTGTTTCAACTTTGAAAACAAATTCCAACCTTTTGGAAAAATCCAAATCGATCCTCAGTTTTCGTATTATTTACCAAACATCCACGGTTTTTATACTCAATTTAGGCACAATTTCGAAACTTATGAAAATTGTATACACTCGTTGGAACCGAATAGACCAATATTATCTTTCATATTTTGTTCGTTTGTCATCTAATATACACGTTTTACGCATAATAGTGATAATTAAAGCTCACATTTTTTTCAAGGTTACAAAAATAACAATTTTTTTCAAATGAGTATATATAGGTAATTCGTATGGCGTAGAAGGAAGGGATTTCGCGGTTATGCAATCAGACAATAATTTTTTTACAAATTACCAACGTGGTTGAACATAAAATTGCATCGAACATGTTTCCTGCTATTAATGCATTCCATTTATGCGAATACGATGCGTTTGACGTGTCTATGTCTTTAGATGGAACGACGTTGGCGGGAGTTTCGAATCGTAATAGCGAATTAAAGGGGGAAAAAAATCAAACAGCGGTGTAAATTTCAATTATAAACGAAAACTTCGCACCCAAGCCAAGGTTGAATTGCATCATACATTATGTAAAATTTCATAATAAAAAATGTGTACATATTTGGAAGACGTTCGTTTGTATAGGAATGTTTTCCAATCGAGATGGAAAATCAATTTAAAATCGTGAGATTTTTTTCATCCCGTTGAAAAAAAAATCTACTTAATTAGTCAGTCGTCGAATATCGATAATCAAGCCTTTGGTGGAAAAAAATGGTATTTTTTTGCCAATCTAATAAAATATTCCATTAAATTTATTATCCCTACCGTTTTCAAGATCATCTCAACCGATGAAAAAATTTAGTGTCAACGCTCCAGACAGCGAGGATTATTTACGTAAGTAAAAATGGTAAACGATCAAGCCGAAATTCAATGGATGAAAAAATTTCGTGATACGAAAGGTTATAAAAGACAACTCAGGAAGGCGGAAACCAGTTTGGGGAAATATTTCCGAAAAATTTAGCCGAATGACGTCACCGAGAATACGTCACTGTTGGAACAATTCGCGTATGCGTTTCAAGGAATTGAGCGGAGGAAAAACATTCTCATTTTTTAATTCGTTTTCCCCCAACTGGTCGTCTAGTTAATTAAAAAGGCGCGACAAAATTCGGTTGAAGAAGTGTAATCTATTATTCGTTTTATTCTGAATATCGCTAATGAATGGGAATTTTGTTGCTGTGGAAATAAATTGAAGAAAAGTGTTCTTCGAATTTTATAAGATTAGGATTTTTTATGGGGGAAGGCTTCAGAAGTGTTTATTTTTATGGGATTGGTGAAAAGATTTGAGATACCAAGGCACCTTCTTTCAATCCCCTCCCCCCCAAAAAATTGATTTGTTCTAAGTGGTAAATGGAGCCTAATTGCGCCAAAATGACATTTCAATTCTTCTCCAGGATATGTGACTTTGAAAAATATTATTTTTATATTTTATGCACCCATATTTGGCATTTTTCTGAAAATTGAAGTGAGATTTTTTGAGGAGCTGTTGGCAGTGTTGTCCTATATAAAATACGAACGCTAGGGACGATCGTTTTGATTTTTTTTTTGAAGAGGAGGGGAGCTAGAAAGTTTTGCTTAGATCTCAAAACGACGAGATGAAAATTTTATGAACTGATACACGTATTGATATCCTCCTCCCCCTCTAGATCTAAATCAAACTGCGTGCAAGAAATTTTTGAAAATTAAAAAATTCAATTTTATATAGATTTGATCATCCAGAAACACTATTTTCACTTCTTCATCCATTTTTTATCTTGACTATTTTCAAAAACATCTGAAAAAAATACATGTTTTTTCAATATTTAATAGAAGATTTAATTTTTTGTACCTGAATTCTAAAATGATTTTGGTATGAATATTTTAACCCATAAAAATCACTGGTAAGGATTTTTTTTCATTATCTCCCCCTCCCCTTCCCCCTTCTGGATAACTTGACCATTGATTGACCAATTGGATTAAAATTTTTATTGCGTATTTCTGGTGATCTGAAAAATGTGCCTATAAAATTTGGGTGCTGAAGTGACCATTAAAACCAGAAAAAAACGAAATTATAATTTTTGAGGCACAATTATTAAAAAACTAAAATGGCAATTTTAATATTTTTCTAGTTCTGAACTTTTTTTGCATTAAAATTTAATCAGCATATTTTGAGCCCATTAGAAATACATTATAAAAATTTTATCCTTATCGGTTGATTTACGGTCAAATTTTTCGCAAATAGAAAGATTCTGACAAGAAAAAAAATTCTTTCAAAAATTAGAAATCTGCTCAAAAAAGAGAGCTCATTATTTTTAAAAGCAAGAAATCTTTCTGAAATAGATTTTGAAAAAAAAAAATCCACCCTTTTTTTGAAATTGAAAGATGGGGAAAATGGGAGTCAGAATTGTGACATTTCTATCATGAGATGAACCCGTCTTGCTCCATTACACCCATTTGAAGTTGTTTTTCCTCAGTGAGATGAACCTATTTTGCCCCACCTTTGCATTAGAACCGATAAAACGACAGGAGAAGCTATGCAATTTCAAAAACAGTAAATGCCCTATAACCACATCCAGAAATTATTTAAGGCAGAGGCTGAAAAATCGAGAAAAAACAGGAAAGATGAAATTTCAATGAATGAATTGAGTTGACTTGCTATTTGAGTGGTACTGGCGTAGTCCAGGTAAGCTTTTTTTTTTTCAGTAGATTGATTTCATAAGTAGATCTGAGCAAAAAAAAAATGAAATTGTGGAATTAGGTGGAATTTTCGAAACAAGCAATCAATACACTTTTTAAATCTAAATTAGTAAAATTCATATGTTTAAATCTGTGAAAAGAATTTAACTAAAAATCAGAGATTTCTCACTGATTCGCTGTGAGGAACAAACATTTGCGATCAAACGCCATCTATAAAAATGCATACGGTCATTTTTTGAACTAAAATTTGAAAACGGGCAGATGTGATAACGCGATCTTATCAATTTACATTTTTCAGATTTTGACGTAAATTTTCTGCGAAATAGTTGATTTTTCACAAAAATCAACAGCCAATAATTATTCAATATGAACACCTATCACTGATAAAAACTTGATAATCATTCAATTGCCCGTTTTCAAATCATGAACAGCGCCATCTAGGCGGTTGTTCCTCCTAGCGAATTCTCGAACAAAATTATTGATTTTTTTCGATAAATGAGACCTGCTAAGAAAACAGTGATTTTTGACTGCAGGATCAGCAGAAAATCTTTTTAATTTTCAATGAAAATCATTTCACTGATTCTTAAAGGCAAAATTTCATCTATGACTGATTCAGATTTAAACAGTTCGTTTACCAAAAATTTTCGAAAAATCATGTTTAAAAAGCAAGAAATATTCTTTTTTTATATTTTTGTACTAAAAAATCTTCTTTCTAAGTAAAAAAGAAAGGGGCATCCTTCGATGCGCTTCTGCTTTGAGGTTAAATCACAACTTTCCAACCTTCTTTTCAACTTGAAAAAAAAGTGCTGAAGCTACCGCTCCCTCTTCATGATCTCCCCTTTTCAGATTTTCTTGATCGTAAAAATATGTAGTTTTGAAAATTTCAAAATCTCATAAAAAATAAAAAAAAAGTCAAATATTCTTGAATATTCCTCTTCCGCATCCACCTAAATTTTTCTCATTTTTTGAAACGGTGTCACTCTCAAATATCCTTCAAAAAAAGGCGTTTCAAATTCAATTTTTACCGAAATCTAAGAGAAAAAAATGACCAAATAGAAAAGTCAATTTTGGATTCGCATTCATCAGGTCAACGTATCCCTTTATACTTCAATTGAATCATCATTTTACTTGAAATTTTACTCACAGAATACATTTTTTTGTCATTTTATCGATCCAATGACTATGAATGGAAAAATTCACCAAACTGATCGCAAAAAAAATATTTAATGTAGTATTGCCACAAGCTGACCACAAATCTGGCGTTAATTTTCTCATTTATTCTTTTTTTCTCACATAAAATGCTCAAAGTTTTAAAAATTTCAGGTGAAAAATGAATAATTTCGAATAGGTGAGTAAAATTATTGCTAAAATGATTCACAAAGAGGTAATTTAAATTGCTAAATAAAATTATGACTTTGGTTTTTCCATTTTAGCCGTCTCCTTCTCTTCAATTTCGGTAAAAATTGAAATTGAAATCAGTTTTAAGGAGTTCTGAGGAGTACTAACCTCAAAAAAAAATCAAAAAATTTAACTGAATGTAGTGTTATGTAATCGATAACATCTAATACTCTGCATCCATATAAATTTTTTGATTTTGCATGTAATTTTTATGAAAATTCGATTCATTGATAAATACCATTTTATGGATTTTGTGTTTTCTAACTCCCATTTCAAGGTTATTTTTTGAGATCAAAAAAAATTGAAAAATCCAAGATTTGCTTCAATTTATAGAAAAACATCGAAAAAACTATTTAAAGAGGGTAAAAAAAAAAAAATAAAAATCAGATTTTCAAAGTCATGCCTTCTGTAAAGAGAGAGGAATATATTTTGAGATCAAAACTGATCCATCATAACGAGTCCATTTTTGAAGGGACGAAATTAAAAACGGTATCGCCAATTTAACACCTATCTTCTCCCCTCAGAACCTCGATTTTTTCATTTTTTCAATCAAAAGGGCATAAAGGACAACCTCGATAGGAGGAAATCAAATTCAATGTTATTTTTACTCACATTCGCCTATAAATAATTGATCAAACGAAATGTAAAATCTGCGTGCGTAATTTTCCACTTTTACTCAAAATATCCACGCACATGTAACTTTCGCGAATGAAATAATAAGTTGATCAAACATTCGATCAAAAACATAGCTGGTCTATTTACCTTACGCAGATCCCATATATATACATATCTAATTGCAAATCCTAATTCAATAAGAATTTCTTCCAAACGGCGGCAAAATATTTACTCAGTTACTCTGTGATGTTGGTAAATGTGTTGAAAAAAAAAGAACAATACTCGATGGGCGAAAAATCGTTAAAATCTCTTTCTATGGTTTATTGATGTTGACTACAGCGATCACGTCTTCTCGTTTCATGTTTACGTTTTATTGACATCTCGCAACATTGTTTGAAAAAAAAATACCTACAACGTATAAAAAGTAAGTATGAACTTGGATGAATGAGATTGAAGAAAAAAAAATCTTAATTTCGTAGTACAGGATACCTACCTTTACCTATACGAAACGTAGTAAACAACAACAAATATGACCTTCAATAAAGATGTATCTTTTTTCAATACTCTCGATCTCGAATATGAATTGTGTGTTCGCCTTTTATGCTCCGGCCGTTTATAATAAATGAATAATTACTCTATTAGTTGATTATCTTACGTACCAGCGTTGAGCTGCAAATTCAAAGAAATTTTTGATAGTGTTGCAGGTCTAGGTACGTAGTATACGTATCGCTAATATACATCACGAAAAAAACCGGTTGAACGCGAATTTGTTTACCCCGGGTGGAAAAGTAACGTCATTATTGGCCTGCTATTTCATTTTTCAAGGTTAAAAAGGTACATTTTTTTATCTATTAAATGTTCAATCTACATATACAGATGATAGAATTTTTTTGGTAACAATAATTAACCGAGTGAAGAGCGTTGAGGTATGCGAAATATTGCTATTGCGTCATACGTTTGTGTGTAAAATTTTTATCTTATTTTCATTGAAGATGGATTGATTAATCGACCGTGTTGAAGGAAATTTTCTCAGCAGTAGATGATTGATGGTGTGTAGGTGTTTGTTTTTCATTGATTTTTTGGTGTGGGGGGGGGGGTAAATTTTTAGTGGAGGTATCTTAGATAGATTCGTAAGATTGAAGAAAAATTTCGATGATCAATTTTTAGGCTAAATTTTTTTAAAAACGTTGGTAATATTTGAAAGAAAAATTCATTTTGAAAAAAAAATATATTTATCCATTTCAATTTAGAGGAGGCCTTGTACAGAATTTTTTTGAAATTTTTGCCTCAAATAAAATTTAAAATTTCCAAAATTGACCAAAAATTATGAAAAATTTGCAAGTTTGCTAAATGCTTTGGAGCATGCACACCCTACTTTTCCCAGATTTTTCGAATTTTTTCTCTCCATGAATGATTTTTTTTCAAAAATGGATAACAAATTAGGTAATGAAATTTTCGAATAATTTTACGAATGTAAAACACGAAAAAATAGCCATTTTTGGACATCAGATATCCAATTTTTTTCAACGCTTCGCTCTCACTTTGCTGAGACATGAACACAATTTATGATCTATCTCAGACAAAATTGTAAAAGAAGGTTTCCTTTTACCCTCCCCCCGGGTACAGTGGCGCATCCAGAAATTAATTAAGGGAGGGGCTGAGAATTTGAGAAAAATCAGAAGAGAGGGTCAAATTTCTAATCAATCATTTTTTTTTACTGTCCTTTAAGTCAGAATGTCAGAAATCACTAATTTTTTCTGATAAAGTGGGAATTTATTGAGGAATCGGTGATTTTTGATTCGAACATTGGTTAAAAATTATCAATTTTTAACATAAAAAAACTAAAATGCTGCCCGAACGAAGCGAGGGCGGAAATTTTTTGAAAAAATACTGTTTGAAAAACAAAAAAATGTACGTTTGAAAATATTTTTGCAATAAATTTTTTTTCCGAATTTAAGGAAATTTGGAGGGAGGGGGTTAGTCCCTTGCCCTCCCTTGAATGCGCCACTGCCCGGATATTTCAAGTTTCCACATCAGTGGCATCGAAAAGTGGAGTACAAGGCCGCAAGGGCAAGGGATGCATTGGGTAATGAGAAGTTTGAATTTTTAAAGTACATAAGTATTACAATATCAGGAAATTACTTTTTTTGGACGTTGAAAGTCCTTTTTCAAAGATTATTATTTTTAATTTATCAAGTATACATAAAAAAATTTTTGGATTCAGATATTTTTTGACTTCATTGGGGGGAGGGGAGGGGGTTCTGGCACATCGTACTCAATTTTTACTTAGGTATCTTTCAGTTCAGAAAATAAAATATAAGCTGCTTAGTTACTGACTGTGAGAGAAAAGCGTCGTTTCCTGTCGTTTTCAAAAAAACGACAGAACCTAGCTCCTTGGAAAATATTTTCCAGATATTTAATCAAGCAATTCACGTGTAAAAAATTTCTCATTTTTCTGAAAAAATTCAATAGGTATTTTTTTTGAACTTGAGTCTTCTGAATTGCGATTAAAACGATCATTTTTCAAAATTAAAAATCCGTCGTTTTTTTTTTGAAAAACGACTAAAATCTGGAATTTTTTCGGTATTTTTCTAAAAACAATAAAACTTTATTTTTCTATTTTGAAAATCCGTCGTTTCCTGTCGTTTCTTCAAAAAACGACATTACTTATTTTTTGACTCTTACATAAATTATAAATCATGTTTATAAACATTGAAAAATTTCAGCAATGGTTCCAAAAATTTTCAAAATTTTTAGCTTTGAAGTTTAATGCCCAATAGTAATTATACCCTCCCTCTTCCCCTCGAGGCTATTTGAGGAAACCCATGCTTGATTCGTTTCAAGGACATCATACTACGTAAACAACATGTTCAAAAAATGAAATTTTCTATTTTCACCCCCCCCCCCCCACACACACACCATTAAATCAGGTTCTTTCCTCTCAACTCTGGATAGGTACCTAGTGTGAAAAATTAATCCAAAAATTAATTTTAATATTTTGAAAATTTTTCTAGAAATACTGCCAACTGAAATTTGATAAAAATTAATGAAGCAATTGACAGCTTTGTCGTAACTTTTCAAAATTGTATCAACATCTATTTTTATAGGTCTAATTTTCTCTGAAAAAGGATCAATAAAATTTATTGACACGTGTTGATAAATATTCGTTGAAAAATTGGCGAAATTCATTAAATAATCACCATCTTTAAAAATCAAAAAAAAATCACATGTAAGTAAATTTTATTTATTTGTATTCAATTTTTTTAAAAAATATTTCCAATGCATGTGATTGAAATTATTTATCTCTTAGGTATCAATGATTTTTCATTTTTTTTTTCGAATGAGAAATTTTTTTGGCAAAGAGACTCAATTTTTATTCTGAAATATCTCACGAATGTTTGGAGACTACCTCGTCAATTTATATCAAAATCTGAGATATTCTTACGATTTACTAATTACGTACTAATAATTTTCTTCTGTCCTGAGTAATTAACTCTTTTAATAAATTCATTGTCAAAATGAGCTAATTTTAATGTATGATAATTCAGGAAACTCGTATAGGTAAAGAATTTAAGGATCGAACCAATTGGAAAGAAAAGTCTATCAAATGCTCCCCATTTCAAAAGACTCTCGCCTCGAAGAATTCGATCAGAAGGGCGTCCGCCAAGACGGCATTTCGCATTCCATCTCAATTCGCATCGCTCACTTATCCTCGATCTCGATTTTTCCCCGAATTGTATTTACGCTCGAGAAATTCGTAGACAGTGCCATGCTCCAAGTCCAGCCATTTCAACGTCCACTCAGAGGGAGGGAAAGTAAAATAAATTATTTTAAAAATCCAGCATAAAAGATGGAAGATTTGCTCCCCGATGAACAAAAAAACCCGAGGTTATTGCCTTTCGAAAGTACTTAGTCTTTTCAGAAAAAAAAAGCCAGTAGGTATATTTCCTGGAGAAACCCAATGTACTATGACTCGGCGCCATCTGCAACTGTTCGTCTTCTATATGCATATACGACACGATGAAAAGAATCTCAATCAGAGATCTCGTCGAACAAAGGTGAAGAAATACCTGGGCTCGTGGCTCGATCTCGAGGCTACGGCAAAGGCACCTCGAACAATTAAAAGTCTGCCAGCCAAACGCATTTCCAATTTCCATGTCACCAGGAATTCCACCGTTTCGTACGATCAAAACTTATCTACCATCGTTACAGTTTGTAGAAAAATGAGATTGTTGACCTTTGGTTCTCAGTATCGGCGATTTTTTCTATCCCGGTATCCAAGTGACCTTTTCAAACCCCCATTTGGAAATGTTAAAACGAATCCTTGGTCGCCACCATTGGCTCGGAACGATGGCGGCATTTAGGTCAGACACTTGTAAAGATGTGAGTATATTCAACTCTCTCACCTGGCAAATAAAGAGAAAAGGTCGTTGCTACTATTATACTTACCTATAAAATAAGAATAATATGTCATCGAGTGTCAATTTTTTGTAAACCGCTTTTTTTTCCTCCTCGTTTTGTTCTCATATCAACATAATGGCTTTTAAAATCGTCTCGTGGTCGTGTGGCGATGGCGGGCCACGAGACATCTCCGGACCGTCCGCGTTTTTCGAAACAATAAATCCGAAAAATCCAATTCTTTAGAAATCAAATTGCGGTCACCTTTTTTTTTTCAAATCGAGGGTAAAGAAAGAACACAATGAATCGTAAATTGAACTGGTACCATCTGGACCAGGTAAAGGTCATTCACAGCGTAGGAGAAATCCTCTTAAAAAACTGATCTCGTTCGGATGCAGATTTGCATAACGTTGATATAAAACGTTATGTTCGGCGTCCAATCCTACACCTTTTTTATCCATCCAATGCCAGCACTCGACAAACCGTTACCTTCGAGGCAGGATATTTCTCAACAACCCTTGTGAACCTGGTAACAATGAATTAGAAAGACTTACATCATTGTTGATATTTTTTTATCCAATTTTATATCCTGAAATATCTCCAAAAAAACCGTGAAATTAACTTTTGTCCGAGATTTTGAAAATAAACCTCGAGATAAATAAACTTACGTTTTGACGAGGGTAGAAATTAGATACGTGCGGGTGTTTTTTTGGCCTTTTTTCAATCCATCCGAATCAGGTGAAAACAATAAGATAACGTTACCGTACGTGTGAATTTAGACGTGTCTTTATTCTATCCGGACTCGAAATAAAGGTCGAATCGAAACGGGAAATACGTAAAGCTTAATTTTAGCAACAATTCGGCGCCATCGTTCCAATTTTTTTTCACGATAAGAGCCGCGAACATGTGAAAAATCACCTTCCAAACAATCAAAATCGACCTTCGTTGATAAACTTAATTATAATCGATAGATTCGACGTTGGCGAGATGAGAAAACCAATGCCACGATAAAATTCGGATTATTCTTTGACGACCGCGAATTTAAAATTTCAAAAGATAATTCGCACGAGTAATTTAATTCGTGTGGAAAAAAAGGCTCCAAAATCGATCAATTATCGAATTAAAAAATGCATTTGACCTTGTTTATTATTATGCAGTTTTCGATTTAAAAAAATCAAATCGTACGATGACGTCACGAATGATTTTCCTTTTTGAATTTTAATTAACCGACGATAGGTGTTTTTTCTTCTAAAAAGAAAATCCATTCAACTTTATCAAAGAACGATAGAAAAAAAACTACGGGTTACGATTACGATTATCGTGAGTATTGGGATTAATCATCGAGAGTAATTATTGAATAAAAATACGCCAATATTTATGTAACTCGAGAAAGAAAAGAAGTCATTTGTGCACTCATCGGTTTTTTCCTTCCATTTTTTTTTTTCATAATTAAAGTGTATCGAAAATGATTCACTTTAATTATTACTATACCTATTTGAAATTGAAGTAATTAATTGTTCGTTATCATTACGTAGGTACCCTTCGTTATTTCGCCATTGTTCGAATTTTATTGTTCCCTTTTTTCCCCGAGGCTTTGCGCGTTAAACGAATATTTAAAAAAATCCATACGCTTGCCCTTTCTCAATGTCAACGTCGATACGAGATCGTTTTAATTCAAGAAATTATTTCTAATAATTCATTTCTTCGTTTTTTATGAGATTACTTACGACTCTTTACAATTTATGAATGAAATTGACGCACGTGCCAGTTGCGAAAATTAGCGAATGTCGTCGATGTGATCGTTGTGTACTTGACGATTCGGATTTTTTCGAGAGGAGAGAACGAATGTGCCTTCGGGGTGATGGTATCTTGTAATTGAAAGGTCAAGAAGATAGGTGTCAGAAATTTGCTCATTGTTCTCATTTTATTCCTAGATTGATCGGTATTGATGGAGCAGTGAAATGAAAATTTAATGAGTAGGTACCTACGTGTATTTAGAATAATTGAATTATTGACTTTTTTGAAAATGAATTCGTATCTACTTATCAAATTTGAAGCAATATTAATAAATCAATAATGAAAATTTTACTGATGAAAAAAAATCAAGCCTAGACAAAGCTTCAAAAAGGATATAAAAATACATGTTTTTTGAGTTCCTACCTTCACTCAGAAAAAAATGTAAAGATAGAAAAAAACCATTCTTTGAACCCCTGAATGAAGGAGTCGAAAGTAAACATTTGAGATGATTAGGGGGCGGGGTCATATTTCAAACCAGTCATTTTTCACTGATTTTTCAATGAAAAATCATCAATTTTTTCCGTCAAAAATTATGAATTTATTAAGGAATCAATGATTATCAAATTTCAAAATAAAATGACTAAAACACTGCCCAAGCGAAGCGAGGGCGAAATTTTTTTGAAAAAATACTGTTTAAGAAGCAAAAAAATGCACTTTTTTATATTTTTGCCATAAAAAAATATTTTCTCCACGCTTAAGGGGGGGGGGCTCAAGCCCCCTCTTGGGTGTGCCTATGTTCGAGATGATCTGTAAAATCGTACGTTTGTTTTTCTCATTACACTGAATACTTACTACTTACTACTTACCTGCTTTATAAAAAAAAATTGACTTCGTAAATTATTGGCATTTTTTTGAAAAATCCAAGATTTTTCAAAATAATTTTCGGCAAAATATTCGAAAACCAAACCATCTCAAAAAATGTATCTAGATTTCAAATTTGAGCCAATTTCATTTTTTTCACTTCAAGTGACTTCCAATCATGCAAAATCCCGTAAGCCTTACGTACCTAAATTAGCAGGCAAGAGAGTAAACAAATATCCTTTAAAAATTTGATAAATTTTAATTATTGAACGATTTTTTTTTAATCTTGTATTTTCATTTGTTTTCTTATTGCAAAATTTCCAAATTTGCAATAATTTTGCATCAATATGGTGCTCATATTGATGAAGTATTGATATGAATTGAATAATCCTCAAGCTGCTTAATTTTTTTCACTTCTTCTTTTCTTTCTGAAATTTTTTAATGAGCTTGAATTTGACTTTGAAAATTTCAAGTTTCCCTGGAAAACACAATTTTCAGCTGGGGAAAAATTTTTTTCAAGTTTTTCAATGTATTTCACACCTCTTAAAAATTTTCAGATTCTTTCAAGTGGTAAAAGTTGGTCAAGTATTCGAAAAACCAATGTAAGTAGGTACCTAATCATTATTGTCCATTAAAATTACTACTTTTCATCAATTTTTCTCGGTTTTTTGGATATTTGACCAACTTCTACACTTGAAAAAAACTAAAAAAATTCTGAGAGGTGTAGAATACCTATACACTGAAAAACTTTGAAAAAAAAATGATTTTCTGCCTATTTAAAAATTATATTGTGCCCTCCAGGAAAATTTGAAATTTAGTCAAATTCAAGATCTTCTACCAAGAGAAATCAAAATTTTGATCAAATTTCCACCGGAGGCCAAAAGATCCCCACCACGCCAAAGCTTTTAATAAAATTCTTAAAATCGGTAAAATTTTACTAAAATTTGGTAATATTTTAGTCAAAATTGCAGATTATTTTTTCTGATGGATCAGTAACGGAATGAGAAATATCACTTTTTTTCATGTTGATTAATTTCGCTGATTCAAAAAGGTCTGAGTTCGTCAAGTAGAAAATTTTCAATTCTGATTTATGCCTCCTTCCTTCACTCCTTTTCGAGGCCACTTCCGAAAATTTGGCCAAATTGACTGCAGAAACGAATTTTTAAAAGTTCAAAAAAAAATTATTTCTTAATAGGTATTAAATTTATATTTTTAATTATTTTTATTTCTATTATAGGTTCAAAAATAATTGAATTCCCATATGAAAATATTAATTTTTTTATAATTATTTTTTTAGATAATTTTTTTTAATTAAAATAATATTTTTCAATTTTCAGCGCTTCATTCCTCATTGTGACTTTTATCGCAATTTTTGACGAAATGACTGCTAATCGCATTCCTAAAATCAAAACGATAAGTACATTTTGATGGCTTTGATTTGTGAGTCTGGATATAGAAACACTATACGTTTAGAGTAAAAAATTGATTTATTAATTCGACAGTGATTTTGGGCCTTTCAGAAGGCAAAAATCAACTTTTTGCTCCTAAAGGGTGGTTTCTGCCTCCAGGATCATACATCGTAAATAAATTTTTTGATTTTAACTTCACCTCCTCTCTTCCCCTCCGCCTCCTCCTTTCAGAACAGGAAGATATTAGCTATATACGATGTTCCTTCAACAACTTATTTTACGTAGATTGAAATTGGATAAGTACATCAAATCAAAATATCTAAGCTTGAATTTATCCCAAAATTTTTTCCAAGTTAGAATTTTTTCAGAGTCTAAATTTCGTTCAATTTTTTTCCATGTACAAATTTTTCAATATATTTTCCAATTCTCTTTTTTCTCTAATTTTTAAAACTTTTTTCAATCTAAAATTTTCTAAAAAATTTGTCTTTCATAATTTTTTTTTCAAGTTATTTTAAAATCGTTTTAAACTCAAAAATTTTTCTCAGAGGAAAACTACGAGAACCTATTTCAAAAAAATTTACGATTTATCAGTTAGGTATCACGCTGTTTTCCCACTATCAAAAAATTGTTAAACTGGAAACAATTTGAAAAAATATAGGTAAGGTACCTCATAAAAAATTTTTAAAATGCTAGGAAAATTTAAACAAAGTACGAAAATTTTTTGAGATTTACACTTGGTGAATATTTTTAGATGGTTTTAGCGAGAAAAAAATTTAGAGGAAAATTATTCGAATTTGAAATAAGTTTTGAAAATATTTCCCAGGTAAAATATTTCGAATTATATTTTGTGCGATATTGAATCAGAAAATGAAACTTTTTTCATGAAGTAGGTATATTCAAGTAGGTATTTTAAACATTGTGCAATATTATCCAACATCTTTTGTCGTCATGTGTGAACTTTTTAAATAAAACGAACATTTTGGCAAATAAAACTTTAATTTTTACCTTAATTTTAATGTACTTATCTTAAAAAAAACTAAAATATTTGATTTGAAGTTTATTGGTGTATGGTATTTTTGATATGAAATAAAGTTATCCGCTGCAGCTAACATATGTATTCTGCTAAGCAGGTTCCTTCAAAACAGGCCCAGGCGGTAGCGGTGGTCCATAAACGATCTCACTTCGTGGTGATAACTGCAGATAATAATTATATGTCACTAGCCAGTAATACGCTGGGACTATCACTGGGATGCCGAATACTAGTACAAGAACTGGTAGAATAAGTACAGTAAAAGCCAATACAATAAAGAAACTAATAATTGCCAGCATGAAGAAAAATACTAAGAGAGCAATCCCGTGGACCAGCAGAAAAGGTATCAAGAGATAACGAATTTCGTGTATTGCTCCGACTAGTGCGATTAGGCTAAATATCAATTCAGAAATACTTATCGCATCTACTAAGAACTCTGCAGAATGCACCAAAAAACCACGTATTTTTCGAAACCTTTCTTTCGCATCAAACTGTTTGTGATTTAATAATAAGGCGAATACATGGATTAACACTGAAAGAGTAAGTATTATAATTGTGCCTTGTTTCAAACTGAAAAATAAACAACAAGAATTAAAATTCAATAATTGAAACGGAGCCATTTCGTAGCAGACTTATCAATATCAACGAACGGAATTCGACAATATATTCACAATGTGATTGAAATACACGCAGCCGAATATTAATCGAGTGCATAAAAAAAGGATGTGTTTTGCTTGTGTTTTGCAAACTCATTTGAACAGACACAAATTGAGGATAATAATTTTTGGACCGGGAACAAATTTTTAGAACATTTCAACCTGTAGAATTTTCCAAGATAGGGCTTCTTGATTCAAACCTGAAAAAAAAATGAAATTGGAGGTATCTTGAGACAGATTTTTGAGCAAGACATTTTTTGAGACAAATCAAACTTACTGGAAAAATTATTGCACTTTGTTTGAATTGAACCCCGATCAAACAAACATTTTGTTGGGTATTTGTAGATTCTACTACAACGAAAGTGAAAAAATTAGATAATTAATACGTAGGCGTGGTCATTTAATTGTCGATTTTTTTGTTAGAAAAAAAATAGAATTTTTGAAAAATATTGCTCTTGAAAAATTTTGAGCTGGAAGCAAACATACCCTACGTACCCTACGTAAAAATATCGTAAATTTTCAGAAAACTTTTTGCTTAAAAAAAGAGACAGTAAAATAGCATTTTTTGGAATTTTGATGAAAAAATCCAGTTTTTGCCAAGCTTCGACCTCGTTTTGCTCGGGAATCAAAATTCTATGATCTTTTTGAGAAAGTAGTGCCAAAATGGCCCATTTTCCCTTCCCCTTTTTATCCTCTTTCGTACACACCTGGATTTAATTCTTTTTGGCCCACCTAATATTTTTTCTGATTAAGCCTCTGGTTTCCATTTCTACCTAGAAAAAAAGTTACCTATCTATATTAATTTCAGCGTTGGATCTGGGTGATTTGTTCCACAGTTCGGCGAATTCAACCATTCCAATCATTTTTTTTCAAATTAATATTTAGTAGGATTTCAAATTTTACATTTAATAAGTCGTTAGTAGACGATGAAAATTTCCCATCATTTTTCATAAAAAATGAAAATATTTCATTGAATTTGAAGTTTATCAGTGAAAGTATTTTTTTGATATGATGAATTGAAGGCTGCAAAATTATTACGCTAAGCAGTATTTTCAATTTCAAAATTTGCTGTTGTCCATAAATGGGGGTGCTGGTTGCCTGCTAACAATAAAATATCAATTTTTTTCCCTTCTTTTTAACTTGAAACAAACGTTCCTCGAGCGAGAAAAAATTCTAAATGACTCAAACTTGGAAACTTTCATCAATTTCAATTTTAAAAAGATTTCAACTAGTAAAAATTTTGAGAAAAAATCACATTTGGAAAAATTCTTTACCCTTTGTCTAAATTTAAAACTCGATCAAATAAACATTTCCTTACTCACAGATTTTACTAAAAATGAAAAAATTATCCTAGATATCGATTTTTTTTTCAAAAAAACAATCACTCGCTTCACTTCACATAAAAATTCAACGCTCCATCATAAAAATACCCTCGAATTTTCCATTAATTAATATTTCCGACCAAAAGAAAATACGTTTCTTTTACAAACACGCCGACAAAGCCGATACCCATTTTACTTTCAACTAAAATTAAATAATTGTAAATTTTATTTAATTTTCAACGTCGCGCAGCTGAAAAAATAAGAAATCCTCGAAGTTATCGGATTCGACCCTCCGCTTCCAACACCTCCGTACACCTTTCGCTGCCGACTAGCTGACTAATGAGTGACGCGGTGAAACATTATACGCATTTAGTTCATTGACGTTGGTAAAGTTGCCTAGTTCATAATTAAAGGGTATTTTCAAGGCGCAGATGATGTCATAACGCCAATAATAAAACAAATACCTCCGACCACGCCACCGTTACGGTTGAAAAGCCGTCGATCAATCTAGAAAGAAGAAAAGTACTGGTTTGGAAAATAATTATCCACTTGCACATTTCCCATTACTTTTCCTCGTATTCGACGATGAATCGAAACTAGGTTGTATGTTTTGTTTGGATTAAAAATCCGATACATACAAATAGGTATAAATTTCGTTCTTCGGCCGGGCTCGGAAAAAATTCACTAAATATAGACACCGACTCGACTTATTTATTTTCCAGAAGCCAGAAAAAGAAAACAGTTTGCGTTTCGGAAAAATATACGATTTTATTTACGACAGTGACATTATTCGGGAAAATTTTCTAGCATAATTTTATGAAATGCAACCTCGCATAAAACGTTTACAGTTTTACATCATTTGTAAAAGTAAAGCGGTAATTTTTTTTCATTCGATCAGCAGAAAAATACTATCCATGTAAATTGTACATGGTCAGGCGCCATTAACGACACCGGCGAGTCGCGTGTGCTTGTTAAACCATCAAAACCATCCAGACATATGTCTAGAAAAAAAAAAACGCAGAATAATTTTCGAAGCAGTACAGAGTTCATTAAACGAACTAATTTAAGCTGACGAGTACATCAACTTCGCTATTGTTTTTCTTTTTCGATGTGAACGGCATCGTTTCAATGTAGCTGAACGTGAGTATATGAGCTAGGCGGAATTATTTAATTACTAGTCTTTATTTATTAGCGTGATTAAACTGTAATTAAATAGGTGTAGTCGGTTCCATGACTTTATGACCAGAAATTTTTTCTAATTTTACGAATATGTAATTATTAGATCTACTTCTGTAAAGATTATTTAAATTTGGAACAATTTTGACACTCGAATGTGTTTTAGGAAAACATTCATTATTTTTAAATTATATTGGACATAAAATAGGCACCTACTTTTGAATTTGCGCAAGATGATAACAGTGAAAAAAACAAATACGTATTTTATCTGCCTCGGTATTTTTAAAGAGAGGGAATTTTTTTCAAAAAAAATCAGAATTTTTCAAGGTTTTTAATTACGTAAGTGTATCGCTATCGTATGATGCGAAACAATTTAAGCGAAACGAGACCTTTGAACTGAAAAAATTTTTAAGTCGAGATAAAACTTTACGTCTACTGTTGTTTACTTTCAGTTGAAATATGTATAATTGGAATTATTGTCCGTCCAAAATAGCATGAGCCAAATTGTGTCAGTTTCCTTATCAAAAAGCAAACAAAATTTCAAAATTTTCCCATTTAACTACAGCAATTTTATTTTGGGCTTTAAAACAATGAAACAGACACAATTTGGCTCATGCTATTTTGGACGGACAATACCAAGGGGGAAATATACGTAGGTATTTTTTTTTTTTTTTTCATAATTTTGGTGAGTGAAAATGAATAAAAGGTACCCGCTGGCCCGCATTTTATCATCACGAATTATTATTGGAGAAGGGTGTGTAGCTGGGTATTGTGTAATTTTCAATTAATAAGCTGAAAGTGGCGATTAGATGCAGGATATGCAGGGAGAAGGTATTTGTTTGGTCATAGGAGAGTAATATAGAGAATGATTATATTGGGAATTTTCGTGTACTTACTATTTTTAAACTTTGTCTGGTTATTAATAAATTTCGTTCGGCTGGGAATTATTAATCACTAATTTCATCAATACCCTGAAGTCTTTTTCCGAGTAAATGGAATATTCGAATTTTAATATTTGATGGTGTATAAATAGATACGTATCAGTGAGGAAGGGGAAGAGGATACTTCGGATTTTGACAAAAAAAAATTTTGATGTGTATAATCTTGAGTGGAAAATTTCCCAGAAAAAATTGAGTCTCTTAGACATGAGGCAGAGGGACGAGAATTTTCAAAATTATGCCATATGTGACCCGCTCCGAGAAAACGTACCTTATGGAAGAAAATAAGATTTTGAGAAAAACGCATTTTAAAGTTTGAACTAATATAAGTGGCGCGAATGTGGGTGAAATGGTCTTGTAAGCCTTGCTATGATTGGCTGTGGGTGTCCTGACGTCATATGAAAATTTTCAGCTTTTTTTTTGCCGGTAAGTGGCGCTAAATTCAGGAAATTCAAACACAAATGTAATGCTGTAACAAAGATACATTAGTCAATTCATATCTTGGGAATCGATTTACGTCGATGTTTCGAGACGTCAGGTCGCCAAATTTCGGCTGTACATTAAAAAACAATTGATTTTTTGGAAAAAAAAAAACAAAACAAAAAAAATCAATATTTTTGTCATTTTTGGATTTTTTGGTCATTTTGGCATACGTTATTTGGCATGAAAAAAAATTTTTTGAAAAAAATACCTAGTCCATCTGATTCTACATACTTTTATCTACCAGAATCCGTAAAAAACTCAAAATTCATTTTTTCTTCCATAAGGTACGTTTTCTCGGAGTGGGTCACATATTTAGAAGAAAAGATACCTATGTTTTTTGCCTTTTTTGAGTAGTGCTATTATTATGAGACATAGATCATATTTTGAAAAAGTACGAGTATAATTTCAATTTTTTATCAAGGTGTATTGATTTTTAACATTTTTCATGATTTTAATGGACCTCGGCAAAATTTTTGTAAAATTATCTCAAATGCAGTTGAATGAACCTCTCGTGTATAATTTTTAAGGGTGAATACGGGTACCAAAATCCCTTAAATATTTGATCAAAACCCCGAAGTATCTAAACCTTTGCCAAAAAATTTTAATTTGTTAGATAAATTTCACTTATTTTGAGGGAAAAAATTAATTTTTACTTTAACCCTTCATTACAAAAGGAGCTTAAAATTTTTCAATAAGATTCAATCAGTGAAAAATTTTTCCTAAAAATGAAAAAATTTCCAAGGTTTTTAATCCTTTAGAAGCTATCCAAGCGCGAACTTTTCACCGCTACGTGGCAAAAAAATGAAAAAAATTATGGCAGAAAAAAATATTAGCTATTTCGGACCCTCTTTTCCCAAAATACTCATACTAGAGGTTCAGAATTATGTGTCAGAATAGGCGACTCTTTTGACAAACGTAAAATATTTTTGGTGCTTGGAATGTTTTTTCTGATTTTTTTTTTAAAGGATCTAATTTTATGAATAAGGGAAGGGATTGGTTTGAGTCCATGGATAGAATATTTTTAATTTGGGATCTTGGGGCCATAATGATGATGATTACCTATCTATTTTCAATTTTTTTTTTAAAAAAAAAAAGTACAAAACGAATTTACTCATTGAAATAGATCGTTTGGCAACTTTTTTCGTTACTCAGTCGCTCAAATTAATCTTGACTTGATTCAATTTTAAAAATTGAAAAAATTGATGACTTTTTTCAAGGAAGTATTGACACGAACGTATTTCTTTGAAAACATCATTAAACCTAGAACTGATTCTAATTTTCAATTTTCTTTTTTTTTACCTATTTACATATAATTATATGTAGTGTTTTCGTACGAGTATATCTTAAATTTTTTGTAAAAATCGGAGAAAAATTTCCAAAAATGGTTTCCACATGAATACTCCACTCGTCCCCTTCCCTCAATCATCGATAATGATTTCCCTCATCTCTTCAATTTTGAACAGAAGTACATAATTACAATAATGCATTTTTTTCATTCAAAAAAAAAAAAAAAAAAAAAAGGTCAAAATGAGGAATAATAAAGGAAAAAAATTATTACAGCTAAATTTTTTTTAGATAGATTCATCCAAACTAACAACAAATTATTCAAAAATACGTGTTTTAAAATTTTTGAAATAATTTTCTACAGAAAATGAAATACGAAAAACGACCACATCTCTAAACACCGGATAAAGATACGAAAAGTGAAACACATTGGAATTGTAGAGTAAAAATAATTTCGACCCCTTTTTTTTTCGAAGTCCAGAATATTTACGTCATTTTTAAACAGTTTAGAATTTTCTGAAGAAATTTTCCAAATTTTTTCCTCATAATTTTCTCAGCCGATTTTTGTTATTCTTCCACCATAAATTCTTTTCTAATAATTTTCTGTTCTGAAATTTTTCCTGAAGAATTTTTTCACTGTTGAACTTACATCTTTTTTGAAAAGAAAGATTTCTGTTTGACTGACGTTATAAAAATTTTGAAGGGAAAAAATCGAATTGAAAAAAAAATACTGAGACAAAAATCTAGATATGGAGAAATTTTTCAAAAAAAAATTCAGATGTGAAAATTTTGAGAAAATTTTTTTTATGACGTCAATCAAGTAGAAATAATTTTTTTAAAAAAAAGATAAAAGTTCAACCATGGCATGGGAAAATTCTTCAAAAAAAAGGGGAAAAATTATGCCAGAAAAATTACTGTTGAAAAAAATATGAGAAAAAAATTTGGTCATGAAAAAATTATGTCAGAAAAAAATTTGGTCGCGGAAAAATAACATCAGAAAAAAAATTCAGTTGAGAAAATTCGGAAAACCCCAAGAGTTCAAAAAATTACGAGGCAAAAATTCTAATTAACGGTTTAAAAATTACGTAAATATTCTGGACTTAAAAAAAAAAAACAAAATTTATTGAACAAGTTGAATTTTCATGTGCAGCTGGGCAGAGATGAAAGCTGAGTCATCAGGAACAAAAAGTATAGAATAGATTACGATTTTCATATTCTACATCCTCCAGAAAATACTGTTTACTCACTCATCTATGTAATTATGCACATAAATGATTTAAATACGTCGGTAATTGTACGCTTCAAAGTCATATACCTGCTAATTCGTTCATTTTTCTCGAAAAAATTGCACATTTGCATACTGAAAATTTATAAATCATTCTTGTAAAAGTTAAAAAATTGATTCATACATTTCTGTGTAATTACATAACATCTGATTTTTTTTTCCTTAAACAAATTCAAGTAACTATCACGTTGGTATTAAATCTTTTAATAATTGCAATGGAAAATCCATATGATGCATCGTTGCAACTGCATCATGATTCGAATCGACCCTACCAACCTCCATTTTCCAAGAACTGAAAAAAAAGCACTTTATAAAATCGATTAAATCCGGATCAATATTGCCTTCGAAGCTTTTCTTTTAACGCGCACATAACAGATCCAAAATGCGAATTTCTTTTCACTTCGGTAAATTACAAATCACGGTTATTTATAAATGCCAAACAGACATTTTGTTACGTTTATGTTACCATTCGCTTTCATGACGTCAATCATTGCTCGAAAGAAATAAAATATAGTGAAGCAGCGTTACCGTTGAGGGGAAATCTTACAGACATCGAGTCTATTTACGTGGCCTCTTTTTTAAAACTCATCGTACTTTTACGCTAAACGCAATTAGTACACGTGGTTTTTATTTCGCGTAGGTATCCGCCACGTAATAATTTTAAAAAAAAAAGTCGAAAATCGCTGACGTAATAGATATAGCTTTCAACCAAACGAATTCGAGATTTCTGCATCGGTTATTCGTTCTAATCCAAAAGCTTCCCTTTTTTCGACGATTATTAAAAATTAATCTGGCTAAAATTTTATTCGTGAAATTTCATTCATTCGAAAATACTCAACCTTGCTACGGTTTATAAAAAAAAAAGGGCACCAAGAATGAAAAATTACTACACAGGTACTTCTCTATAATTCTATGTCAAACGAGCTCAAAACACGCGAGCTTATCCAAGTGCAACTTTTACCAACACATTATCAAATATTGGCGATAATTAAAATTACTTTGGCTCGCGTCGAACGCGACCCAAGCCTTCCATACGAATACTTCCAACGAGAGCATTATCGATTATCGGCCGTTTTTTTTTCCCTCAAGCACCTTGAAGAAAATACCTGCAATCGAACGAATGAGAATTCCGCATAAAATGACAAATCGTCCACCAACGAACAGATTCCAACCGATGCACTTGAGAATTATTTCTCGACGTACACGCATGCAACGCAGACGAGATTACTTCATCCAATGAAACTTGCTCGAAACCAAGTTAAAGAATTGGCACCATTGTAAATAATTTGTCCCCGTGCCAAAAACTGTTTATTTTTTTTTATCGCGTTAGCTAAAACTGATTGCGCAAAAATAATACAATATCTTAATAAGTGAAAAAAAAATCAATTTTAAATACCGTTCGAATTGGTATTAAACCTGTTTGACCACCACCGTGAATTCGTGAAGGGTTGAAGGTGACAGTAACCAAAAATCAGATCGTCTCGATTTTGATAAAAAAAATCTATTTGAAAAATTATCCTCTAAATGTAAAAATACTGCAATTTTTATTGAGAAAATGAACGGTTCTCGAGTAGTGGGTTTTTTTCAATCGTTTTAAATCTTTTCCGGCAATGTTAACCTCTTTACTCAAGATAGGTACCGGGAGCATAAAACTGTAATAACCTTGTAAGTTCGTTTCTCGCCTTTTTATCAATGCGTACGTAACTCATTGAATAATTTTTTTCCAACTTAGGTTTTTTTTTCAACTCAAAAGAATAAATTATTTTCAACTGTCATCGTATAGTATTCGACGTTGGAACGTATGTACTTACGTCGTAGAATATTACGGCATAAATGATGTCAGTATAGTGACGTCATATCGCGAGAGATCTTGACTTGAAAGTTCAACGTAAATTTTAGACGGTTAATATTTAATAATGTAGGTACAATTTGTTCGAGAATTGATTTAACTCTGGTTTTTAACGTAACCAACCTATATTTCATTATTGAACTAAATTAATGAAAAATATACAGTCGAAATGGAATCGATCATGACGCGTGACCTGCGAATTTAATTCCAAGAAGGTGTGAGTAGGTGCCTGGAACCTACCTATAGAATTACGAAAGTTGAAAATACCTTTTATTGAATTATTTAAGATGGTATCGTCAAATGTATTTTGTAATGTGTGCGGATTTTAGTAATTTTTATTCAATTTCAATTACCTACTTCCAATAGATGAGATCATTGAATTTTCTCTTTGGAATTTTATGTAGGTACTTACACTTGAAAAAAATTAAAATCAAGTATGCAAGACAGGAAAAATTATTTTTAAAAAAATCAGTGTCAATTTCAAAAATTTTTATTTAAAAAAAATGAAAAATAAAAATTTTGACAGAATTTTAGATGCTTAATTGAAAAAATTGACGATTTCAAAATTGAAAAAAAAAATAGCTTGAAAACCAAATCGCAGAAATTTTTTGCAAAATTTTTAAAAAATTATAATCTTTTTTTCAAGAAAAATTTTTCAAACAATTGAATTGAATTTGAAATTACAATATTATTGATGTTGTAACACTTTTTTAAAATAATGTAAGTCTTTGTACAGAAACCACCCTTAAGGGGTCAAAAAAATTTTAAGTTGACGCTGATTTTGGGCCTTTCAGAAGAAGTAGAATTGAGGGGTAATCTCAATCTCAACTCAAAATATAATTTTTAACTTTACCCACTCATAAAAAAATTTCAACCAATTTCTTCTAAAGATTTTCGATTTTTAAAAAATTTTCATACTTCGAAAAAAAATGAAAAACTGAAGAGTAAGATGCCCCATCTCCGGCCCCTTCCCTAATTCCGATCCCTCTTCGATCTCGTCCGTTAATGACGCAATTTCCCAGAAAATTTTTTTCGTATCGACGGCTTCAAAGCTGAAACCAGTTGAGAAAATCGAGAAAGTTGAAAATTGAAGTCGCCAAACTGTTGAGCGGTGTAAATGTTACATGCTCGTGAGGAAAAAGTTTTTATCGGAAACATTTTAAAAAAATATTTTTTGAAAGTTGAATTAATTGTCTATCGATTGGTGCAATGGTTTTGGAGATTGATCCCAGTACGTCCCGATATTTTTTGATCAAAGTTTTCGTTTTATGGTGTCCTAACTCCGACCCCTCCCCCCTATCATATAATCTGTTGTTTTGTACGTGATTTTGTTCTTTCTAATTTTCTCCGCGAGTTTTGACTGCAGAGTTGTCATTTTGGACTCATTTTGTTTATCTACGAGAGAGGAACCAAAAAAAGAAATTTCGACAGATTGCACCTTTAATCGTCAAAATAGAGAGGGGTCGGAATTAGGAACACAAATTTTGAAAATTGATTTTTGACTTTCATTGAAAAAAAAAATCGTAAAAAATATAAAAAATTATTTTTGGGCCCCAACCTTTCGGATACTTGTAGTAGACATTTCTAAGTATATTTTAAGCCCATTTCGAAAATTTTTGACCCAAACGGTTCGAAGATGGAGACGGTTTTTCAAAAGGGCGTCGGAGATCGGACACTTTACCTCTTTCAATGTCATTTTTTAGGAATGAAAAATTGTCTTGAATGCGCTTTTTTCAAATAAATAAATTTTTTATTTTTAAAAATTTCATATTTTGAGATTGAAACCTTTTTGAGTGAGTAAGCATTGATAGATGACCTATTGCCAACAAAATTCTATTCATTTCCTTATACTTCCTGGTTCATTAATTTTCATATATGTACTGAGATAATTGAAGATGAAAATGATTTTTTCAAGTACATAACAGAACTGAAATGAATTCATCAATGGTTTATTTTTTGCCATTTTTGGGTGCTGTCATTTGCTGGGATATGGAAATGAAGTGATTTCAGTTTCTTTACCTTTCCTTACCTTTTCGAACCATCATTGACTTTGGAATTATTTCATTTTTTGTCCTCAGAAACTTCAGCAAGGTTGAAATATTGCAAATCGCAAATGTGCAACTTTTGTATTTTTTTCTACCTATTTTCAAATCATTCATTGAAACGTCTCCAAATCAAAACGTTTTTTTTTGTCTGGGGCATTTTTCCAAAAAAAAAAATTCATGGTAAAGAGCGGTTAGAAGCATTTTCATTTCGATAAATAAGTAGGTACGTTATTTTCATAGAATTTTAGTTGCCAAGAGTACGAGTACCTACTTCAAAAAAATATCTAAAAATTACAGAAATAAAAATTTGCTGGACAATTTCTTCAAAAATTATTCTATTTACTAGGTGATTATATGTAAAATCTTAAAATTCATCTCTCTGGGAAGGGGGATTTTTTTGGATGTACCTATTCGAATTTGTCTCCATTATCCTTATGTCCATTTTTGTTTGTAGACGCTTTATATGGATTCCAGCGTTGTAAATGTCTTTTTTCCAAATCCTCAAGAGGGTGGGGGTGGGCTTCAAAATTTTTACGCAATTACGATTTTTAGCAAAATTGTCCAACTTTAAAAGCTCATATCTAGAGATAGGTCGTATCGGAGGGAAAAACTGTTTGCGGGGCCTGAAAAACAATTGATAGGAGATTCAAAATCGATAATTACATTTTGAAAAGCTCAAAGTTGAACTTTGGTAGTGAAAGCTCAATTTTCATGATGAGAACAAAAGTTGAAAGCTACCATTTAAAAATCTGAAAAAATTACTGTGAGTAGCTCTTTTTACTCTCTTTTCAACCAACAAATTTTCAAGATAGGATCTTCTGACCCCTGGGGGTGTAAGGGTCCACAATTTTAACCAACATTCAAAAAAATCGAAAAAGTCAAGTAGCACATCGGTTTCTTTAATTCGAAGACACCGATTTCAAATATGTACTTGATTTTTTCATCCCACCTCTCTGAACCTCTATTAACCCCCTTGGTAGGGGTTAAAATTCAAAAAAATGAAAAATCATGTACGAACTGTCGTTTGTTCGGTATTTGAAGGCACTGAGTTCGAATATTTGCTTATTTGTTGAATTTGACCCTTCAGTGCTTTCCTAGCCTCCAATTTTGGGGAAGACTACGTTCAAAAATTAAAATGGCGTGTGGCATGTCGATTGACACTAATTCGAGGGCGTAGAATTCGAATATCGACTTACTTTTCAATTTTACCCCTTTTCCCCTGCTCCAACCGACCTCCTCCGTCGGTTAAAGTAGAGGGAAAGGGGTACCTAATTCAATAATATTGTGTTTATTTCAGAATGGAACAACTGGATAAAAACTAAAAAATGAAAAAAAAAACGTTAAAAACTTGCGAAAAATTCTATAATTTTATATATTTGTACTTAATTGATTTTGTGTCATTGAGTTGATAGAAACCCTCAAATTTTTTGAATCCCTCCCTCCCTGAAACAACACTGAAAATATTTCGCAAAAATTGCAATGCCTGGTTAACGTAAGATGGAAAATGAAATGATGGCCTTGACAGTCTAAATGTAAGATAAGTTGCCTGAATGTTTCATGCAAGGAATAAACTCACGTGGATACGAGAACCGGTTTCAATGATTCATTTTTTTTTTTCAATTGAAAATTTCCACGGAAATTTTTTTATTTACCTGTAAATACCTCCAAAAACATGTAAAAATTAGTATTAGGTACCTAACACATGCATAAATTCTTAGTTTAAAACAAAAGAGAAATACGATCGATGTTGAATACAAACAAAATCAACCCTTCGTTGTTTTTTCACACAGAACGAACTGATTTTTAATAAAAACTGAGAAAGCCAGCACGTTTCATTAATTCCGTATTTTTTTCCAACGCGTAATAAATTATTCAACTTTTGCTTTTTTTTTTAGGTCGAAAGCACCTACTTGCGTTTTAAATTCGTTAATGACCATATCTTGGCTCTAGGTACGCAAAGCATCAAAAATTCGTAAAAATTGATCGATTTACAAAATACCTACCAACGTCGTAACTTCGCATTAAAAAATTAAAATACCGCCAAAAATTGTCGTATTATTTACTCAGCAGCCATATTACAATAAAACCTTTTTAAAAATGTACGTCGAGTAAAATGAAAAGCCTTAGGATTTCGAAACGACAACTCGCTTTTGAAATTATAATTACGAATAATACGGTATAATCGTTATTCATTATCTGCAGATAGCCCGTTTTGCGCAGCCTATCTCATATTTCATTCAAGCAGAGTAAAAGGTAAGCTTTTCTCAATAGCCGTTTGCATTATTAAAATTCTTATCATAAAATTTGGCATAATCAGCCCAAGATTTTTTTTCCCCCGATTGAAAATTGATTTCATACCGACACGCGGAATATTAATGGCAAATGTAACCAAATTAATAGCAATCTTGACCTGAAAAATATAGATACATTTTTCAACTACATTGTAACCTTCGTCTTACAATTTCATCGAATAGACGTACGTATGTCAGATTTTATTACATTTGTAAGTGATAATTAAGGGTCACGGATATCTTCATTTTGTTTTTGATAATCGTTTTTTTCATTTCAGATTGAAAATTTTCAAATTAAAGTTCCTATTTTGAAATAAAAAGTTATGGAAATGTTATATTCGACCTTTAAAATGACTTCCCTTCAACTCTGTCGATACCGTAAGACGGTTCGTTGCAATGGCCATGTATTCTTTGCCTGAGGATTAATTATTTTTTTCCTATTCGTATTTTCTCCATTTTTTCCTGAATAATTCGAAAGAGATTCAATTTTGAGAAATTTTTGAATGATTCATCAACTTTTGAATGCTTAGTCGAGTAATTTTAATTTCGTAAATTTTTATTAAAAATGGAGGGAATTGCAGGATCGAAAAACTGAAACCAAAAATCGAGAAAACTGATAGAATTTCGTGATTTTTACAAAAATTTGAAACAGAATTAAAGCCTGAATTTCTACCATGCGATTTTGAAACTGAACCTTGAAATTATATGGTACTTCGAAAAATTATTTCATTATTTCAGCTCAAGACATCATTGGCAGTAGGCACACTTCCGGTTAGGTATGAAAAGGAAATTTTCAACTGTGATTGTAGGTCGTGGTAATCCTGAGAACAATTTTTTTCAGAAGTTCAAATTGTTTCAAAAAATTTAAAATTAATTTTTTGTGCAAATTTAAAAAAAACTGATAGTTTTTCAGCTCTAAAATTTTTTCTAAATTCTAAATTTCTTCATTTTAATATTTTTTGAAAATGTTTCATCCTAAAATTTTCTCCAACCTGAAATTTTTCAATTTTTTTTTACTTTATAGGTATACGTATTTTGTTGAAAATCTTTCATAAATCAAAAATTCTTCCAACCAGGAATTTTTAAAAATTTTGGCCATCTTTGATTTTTTCAAAAACTGGCAATCACATCATTTTTTTTAACCCAAAATTTTTTCATTTTTTCGACTCTGAATTTTTTCAAAAAAATTTTCCAGCTCTAAAATATTTTTCAACCCGACTTTTCAAAAAGATCTTCATTTCAAAATATTTTCCAACGCCTATAAAAAAATTGCTTCAACTTTTCATCTTTGAAAAATTTCAACTTCAAAATTGCTGTCGAGATCGGATTGAAAAATTGGTAGGTAAATAGGCATTTTAAAATCTAGAATTCACAATTTGAAATGACGAAATTAATCTGAACTTCTATTTCCTACTCTCTAAATTTGAATCAGTTAAAATTGACTGATTGAAAAGCCAAAGTGTGCAACTGAAGAAATCGATGAAAATTTTACTTCTTTAATCAGTGAATTTTTTTGAATCAGTAATTTTTTCAACTACTGAAATGAATCAGTAAAAAATTTAATTTACTGATTGAATCAGTAATTAATCACTGATTGAATTAGTAAATTGAAATTTTTACTGATTCATTCACTTTTCGCTGTCTAATCGGTCAATTTTCAGTTTTTTGACTGATTCACATTCAAAGAGTAGACTTGAAAATTGAACTAAAAACTTGACTTTTTTTTCGAACTTGAATACCCTTTTCAAAAAAATCATTGCGAAAATCTTTTACATTTAAATTCAAACCATTCTTGAATACAAATCCTTCTCGAATTGACTGAATAATTTTTCTGAGAAATTTTGATAACAAACTAGTTACTATTAAATTTTTAGTCACAGAATAATGAATATGGGACCATCGTACATCATGAGCAGCCTCCTTTGGGGTGCAGCAAATACCCTAATGCCTTCAAATTTTCTCGATCTGCAACATAAAACAATTTTATAATTTTCAATCTATTATCCAGCTCTATTTCCCATTTCAAACAGTTCTTCTATTTTTAGCCATAAAATTGTCATTAAAAACTACAAATTCATATAAAATTAGAAAAAAATCAACTTATATGTAGATGTCATTTCCTCCATATACGTAATCGGTAGATACCAAATACAGAAAAATATCAATAAGCCAGAAACGATATCACTACAAATAGGAAGTATCATCCTTTATCACTCTTCAGGAAGTCGAAAAGAACGGACATCCACCCGAAGAAACCCTTTCACTGGGCCGCATTCTTACACGAATAAAAATCAGAACAATAAATTCAAATTAATTGAATTCTGCTCAGTCTGCGCCAATATTCTGGCAATATTTTCAGGTCGTTCGATTATGTCTGCATTGAAATACTGTTTTAAGTTCGGCACGTGATTCGAATCCTCCTTGACATACTTGTAAATTTAAATCATCGTCTGTCTGGAATATTTTCTCGCTTTCAATTAAATTTTAGGCCTAATGCAAAATAGGCTGGCATAAGGCTCATACCAAATACGATCGAGTATTTTAAATTATTTGATAACTTTTTTTTTCTCTCTGCAGTGCTAAGATTTCGTAATGATACAGAATTTTTTTTTGTGAACTTGAAAAAGAAAAGGTTCGGGTGTATTGCAATATGTCGATGATATATTGATGTGTACGAGTACCTAAAGGTATAGGTACGACATTATTAGTATGTAGATACAACGTGTTATCAACTACGTTAAACACCGGTTCCGTTAATTTATGTAAATAACTTGATTAGGTATTTAACGTTATAGGTATTACTATGTGGTACTTATGTCTTTATCCTTTGTTTATGATGTACCAAAATGTACACGTGGGTTGGGCGAAAATTCGTCTTTTGGTGCTCGAGAGTTTTGCTGATCAAGCTTACATACTTACTGATTCATTTTCTCCATCCATAGGTTTTAGCAACTAATTTTTATTGATTGATGTACCTAGTACCTACTTCTGGAGACGAATTTCCAGACGGATGGGGAGGGGGAAGAGGAGGAGGAGGAAATTATATGAAAATTCAAACCATACTGAACATAGGTACCCGTCTGAAGAGGGTAGCAAAGGAAGCGATCGCCAAATTTTATAATCGTAGGTGTAGGTATCTATTTTTTTTTTTGCAATGTTGTCAATGTTGGACTTCCCATTTTTTTAAAAAAAGAACAAATTCAAATGTGATGAAAACAAAATTCAGTAAAAGTGGTAAAAAAAAAACATTTTCATTTGAAAAAATCGGTCATGGGAAAAGAATTGTCCCTCTCTGCGTAGTTTCAAAGAGCGCGAGCGTTTGAATTGCGAAATTCGAAAAAAAATTCTTCGTGAGATATAATTATTGATTTTGGAAAATTAGTTCAAATACCTACACACCATTGTTCAATATTTTTCACAGCGAAAACTTTTTTCATTTTTTAATGTTAGAAGTGTTGCCAATAACACAAGTTGACAAAAAAAAATTTGCTCTGTTTCTGGGTTCTCATGCCGAAATTCTGATTCTAGACATCAAAATACATCCATCTTGCTCAATCCTAGCTTCCAAAGTTGCAAAAAAAAAATGAAATTTTTTTTGACCAATCTTATAGAAAATTTTACGGCGAATCGAATGGCGCAAACCGCAGACCTCTGTCCCTTTTAAAAAAAAAGTTACAGCTCATTCTTTCCAAAATTCTGTGAAAAAAATCGCATTTTTGTACCTTTCTCACGAAAAAATGAAATGCAATTTTTTCACAGAATTTTGGAAAGAATGAGCAGTAACTTTTTTTCTAAAAGGGATGGAGGTCTGCGGTTTGCGCTATTCGATTTTCCATGAAATTTACGAGTATGAAATTTTCTACAACTTTCTCCATGGTCATTACGGTCTAAAAAGTCTTACTTTTCTCGCAAATTTTACTTTTTCGCGAGAAAGGCTCAAAAAATGTGATTTTGTAACAGAATTTTTGAAAAGAATGAGCTGTAACTTTGTTTCTAAAAAATATGGAGATCTGCAGTTTGCGGCATTAGATTTGCTGTAAAATTTTCTACAAGAATAGTCCAAAAAAAAATTTTTTCAATTTTTTTTGTAATGCTCAGGCTTATTGCCTTCGAAAAATCAGTTTTTTGGGCCCCCACCCCCCAAAGCAAACTTTGGAAGCCAGGATTCCGCAAGGTGATGTATTTTGATGTCTAGAAACAGAATTTTGGCACGAGAACCCAGAAACAGAACTTTTTTTTTGTCGACCTTAAAAAATCAGTTTTTTGCCCCCCCCCCAAGCAAATTTTAGTAAAAAAAAAAATAATTTTCCCTTCATTTGTTACATAAAAGCATTCTAAATTTGCCAATCGTAACCCAGAAACAAAAATCGTGTCGGCCTGTGTAATTACTCCGCCTTTTTTCAAGGAAACACAAAAAAATTGGAGAAAAAGAATTTCACTTCCCTTTACCTATAATCTCCGTGAAAATTCACTGTTTTTTCGAATTCTTAAGAATCTAAAAAATGTGGAAGTGTATTGTAATTTGTAGATGTGGAAACATTTAAATCAATTTTGAAAAATGGATACTACAAAAATCAAAAAAAGGGGGGATAGATCAAGGAAAGTCCAGGGCAACTATTTTCAGTATGAAATTCGAGGTTCGTTTGATAATTTATTTGGGAGGGGGGACTAATCTCAATTCAAATATGTAAATAGGAGTTGAATTATACGTCAGAATTTTTTCTTGCTACCTTATCAGAAAATCCTGCGGGCGATCGTGAAGTAATGATTTTGGACCCCCCCCCCCCCCAAAATGGGACTCATTCCCCACTCCACATTGCTTCGTCCTGCTTCTGTTTGTTATAAATCGGTTAAAGGTATAGAAAATTGTTTGGTTTCTTCAACTCAGGTCTAAAATTTTCACAGAAAACATAATTATTCAGAAAAAAATCTGGACTCAAGAAGTCAAGATTATGTATTTCGTTGGTAAAAAAAAATAACACTTGAAAAAATCCTAGACCTGAGAAAAAAGCTGGAGGGAGAAATTTCAGTGCTTAAAAAAAATGCATTCAAAATGAAAATTTTAGGACTGATCAATGCTTGAAAATTGTATGAACTTTGAAAAAAAATTTGGTAATTTCTTAAAAATTTATGGATCGCACGAGTCATGATTTGTCAAAAAAAAAAAATACACTTCCTTCTTCATGCTGGCTGGCGAATTCCACTTTTGTTGAAGCATACGAGTTGAATTGTTGGAAATTTTCATGTATCAGTGAAGGTAAAACCAACAACTACTCCAATACAATGCCTAAATTTTTTATAAATTGAAAATGTTTTGATTTAACCCTGCCAAAAATAATTATGTTTTTTTTAAATTGTTGTTTTGCGCCATGCGCCATTTGTATGTAATTGAATCCTTCTTGGTCCGTTTTATTATTATTTAGGCTTCATAAAGATTTTCTATCCTGAAATAAAACATGTTAGGATGCCTGAGAAATCCACTTGAATGTATATCTCGATCAATAAATAAACGAAAATATCACACGGAAATAAAGTACTAGCACTATGAAAGAAAACACGAATGTAACGTGGGAGACGTAATGTATTCTGTTCAACAGGTTCAACAAGTAGTGAGCAGTGAAACGAGAATGATGCAACATACTTATGAATAGCTTAGTCGAAAAAGGATCGGCGCGGTCGGTAGTGCGCCTACGTATCAGGGTTGCCACCCTGTCTCCAACGTATGAATAGTAGTAAGAATATTACAGTCTAACACTCCCTCCTTATTTTATGTACAAGTTTAAAGAAAGAAAAAAATTGAGGGGTGTAGACGAAAAAAGAGTAAGAAAAGAACAAATAACCACAAAAGGTGGAGAAAAAATAGAAAAACAATACAGTTGTTTTTAGAATAAGGTATGAATAATCGTATAAACATAGAAAAATAAGAAAAAGGTAACGAAAAATTAATTCACGAACACGTAAAGAAAATTATTTGAATAATCGTAAAAAAGAAGGAAAAAGAAAAAAACAGAGAGAATTATCTTTAAAGACTAGCGAAATAAACAAAGTAAGAGAAAATAGGAACATCGACGATAATCCGTCGGAATATTAATCGAAATAGAGGAATAATCGTTTTAATCGAAATATTTTAATCGTTTTTCGGGGACTGAAGGAGTCTCTCCTCATTATCGGCGTCCATTTGTACATCTTCTTCGATGTGGTCGATATCGTTTTCAATTTGATTATTTGGACGGTTGACTAACCCGATTTGTCGAAGGCGTTCACGATGGACGGGGTTGGACGGATCAAGTGTTTCATTATTCGTGTTTTGTCTGATTTCAGGTTCAAATATGCCTTCGTCTATCTGCGCTCGTAATTGGCCGCGTTGTTCAGCTTCTCGACGAATTTTTCTTCGTTTTCGCGCGTCGCGAGCTTTCTTGCGGTGAACTTCTTCTTTTGTTCCCGATTCGGCGACGGCGCCATCATACAGTTCTCGGACTTCGGGCAATAATTCGATATTTAACCTGTGCGCCGCATACAAAATTTCGTGTAAAATCGGTATGGCTGTTTCTAAATTTCGATGAGCTGTAATCAAATTGTAACATATTCGTGTAAATAATAATAATCGTATTGTCTGTGACTTGTACATAAAATAAAATATATGACTGTAAATATTCGTATGTGTTATTGTTGGTTAATCGGTAAATCTTTAACTAATCGTGAGCGTAAGTATTCGAATGGTTGTTTGGTTAATGGTTTTGTGAGAATATCTGCATCTTGTTCAGCTGAGCTGACCCAAGTAACAGTTGCTCGTTCGTTGAGTACAGAGTCTAATACGTAATGCATTTTAATGTCTGGTATGTGTCGCAATGATGCTGATCCTGGTTTTTGAGTACATTGAATTGAGGCTGAGTTATCTCCGAATAAATGAATTGGTAGGTATTGTAGTCCTGTGGCTCGGTGTAAAGTTGCGTTGGTAGCAATGGCCTCTTGAAGGGCTGCATTTAATGCTACGTATTCGGCTTCTCCGGTTGAAGTTGAGACATTTCCTTGTCGTTTTGAAGACCAGGCTACGACATCTCCGTGTAATCGAACGATAATTCCAGTTGTTGACTTTTTCGTGTCTGTGTCATCTCCATAGCTTGCATCTGCAAATGCTATGAGTCCATCTTGAGTACTGGTATATTCTAATCCGTATGTTTTTGTTCCAACTAGGTATCTGAATACTCGTTTGACATTTTCCCAATCTAATCGTGAAGGGTTGGCCTGTTTTCTACTGAGCATGTTTACAGCAAACGTGATATCTGGTCTCGATCCGTTGGCTAAGTACATGAGGCTGCCTATGGCTTCTCGGTATGGGAATGGTGCTGAGTCGTATTGTTTCTTTTTGTTCAATTTCTTCAGGGCTCGTCGTTCCTTTCGATTTCGTGGTTCAATGCCTTGGAGTAGTAATGTAGTTAATATTCGTTCTTTGTCATTTCTGTTTTGGTAAATCATCGGTATCGGGTAAGAGTTGGCAGTGAGCATATTAAATCGTTGTAAAATTTCGATTGTGTAGTTATGTTGATGAATGTAGTATATTCGTTGTGCTCGTTTTCGAACGATTTCTAATCCTACGAATTTCTTTGGTTCTCCTAAGTTCACAATTTCCAAATGTTTGAGTAGTTGGTCAATCAATTCGTTCATTCGATATTCGTTATTTCCAGCAAGTAGGATGTCGTCGACATACAATATTAGGAAAGCTTCGAAGTCTCCGTCTCGTAACCAATAGATGCATGGGTCATTAATATCTTGAGAGAATCCTAGTTTCTTCATGATTTTGTTGAAGTGTTCATTCCATCGTTTTGGACTTTGCTTTAGACCGTATATGGCTTTCTTGAGGAGTAAAATTTTGGTTCTTCGAGTCTCTTCATCAATTTTCATTGATTTTGGAATCTCCATGTACGTAGTCGTGTCCAATTCCCCGTGTAAGAATGCAGTTTTGACGTCCAGATGTACAGCTTCCAAATCGAATTTGTTGATTATGCTGAGGGCTATTCGAATCATTGCTAATCGAGATACGGGTGAATAAATTTCCGAAAGTGAATAGAATCGTTTATCTTTGTATCCTCTGGCTACTAGTCGTGCTTTGTAAATTAATCGTCCATTCGTATCAATTTTGGTCTTGAGTAACATGACGGAGTCAACAATCGTGGGTTTTTCATCTTTACTAGGTCTGTTTACGAAAATGTAGGTGTTATGTCTGTCGTGAGATTTGAATTCGTCTGCAATCGCTTTTTCCCAGTGGTCTCGTTCTGGTCCAGTGAGTGCATCTTCAACGGTTATTGGGTCTCCAGATAGTCCAGCCATTAAGGCGAAAATTTCGAGGTCGTCGGTTTCTGCAGTCATGGCAATGTATGTACGTAATCGTTCGAGTTCTTGTTCGAAGTGTTGTTTAATCGTAGTCGCTTTTTCGTCAGTTGTCGGTATATTTTGAAAAATAAGAGCTTCTTCGACTTCCATTGGTTCATCTTGAATTTGGGCCAGTGGTTCTCCCTCCGATTTTTTCTCCCGGTTGAGGGTTTTGCGCTTTTTCGGTCTGCCGCGTCCTCGTTTCTTTTTGGTGATTGTTACATCTTGAAGTTTTAGTCGTTCTTCCACTCCCTCCGTTTCCATTGGTTCAGGTTCGGGGGTTTCGGTATTCGTTGGATTATTCGACATTGGTGTTCCGTCTTCGTTTCTGCGATAAATTTTGCTGAAGTCGTCTAACCAATCTTTTTCGTTCATTTCAGGTTCAAGGTCGTCTGCTGGTAGTCCAGTTAAGTGTTTGTACGTCCGTGCTTCCCAAGGTCGTACGTGTTTTGCTCAAATGATTTTTCTTGATTTCGGTAAAAGAACTTTGTATCCGGTTGGCGTATATCCGACTAAAATTCCGTAGATTCCTTTTGGTTCGAATTTTGACTCTCGGTTCATACGTTTGAGAAAGACTAGGCATCCAAATCGTCTAAGTTGTTGATGATTGAGTTCGAATCCTGGGAATACGCGTTCTAATGGACAGTCCCAGTTGATTCCTGCGTGAGGTTGGCGATTATATACGTGAATTGCTGCTGCAAGTGCTGTATCCCAGTAAGATAATGGTAGGCCCGAATCTGCTAACATTACTCTTACTTTGGCTGCGATGGTCTGATTGAATCTTTCTGCCAAGCCATTGTGTTGACTAGTTTTGGGTTCTGAGGGCAAATGTTGAATTTTGTTTTCTTTGAGGTAGTCTTGAAATTCGTTACTCGTATATTCTCCTCCGTTGTCTGATCTGAATTTTCGTACAAGAGTCTTTTCATTGGCATCGGTTATGTTGTGAATATGATCCATGAATAATTTGAAACATTCGAGAGCCTCTTCTTTCTTGTGCATGACATAAGCAACTGCAAATCTGCTGTAGTCGTCAATGAAGGTGATAATCCATTTGTATCGGTGTCCTTGAGAGCGAGGGGTGATGGGTCCGATGATATCTGAGTGAATTGTGTGAAATGCGCGTGTGGCTCGTTTTCTTCGTTTCTTGAATTTCATTTTCTTCATATTTGCAATTTTGCAGTCTTTGCATCCATCGATAATGTCTTCTTTTAAGGAAATTCCATCCAGTATATTCGATTTCTGTTTAATCTTGAGCATTTTGCTGTAAGGCATATGTCCTAATCGTTGGTGCCATTTCATGCAATCCATATTTAGCTTGAGGTGTTCATCTTCTGGTAATTCGATTGGTTCGGTTCGTATCATGTCACTGGATCGTAATTTTGAATCGTATGTAATTTCGTATTGGGTCGGAATATCATCAATGAGTAGTCGTTTGTCTAGATCTTCATCATATTGTTCAAGGTCAAATGCTTTTCCGGCTTCATATTCGGTGTCAGGTTTGCTGGAATGATTTTCATCGACGTTCGGAATCGGTTTTCTGCGTCTTCGTTTCTTCTTGAAAGGATTAGGTACTCGTGGTTGTTCTGGAGTATTCGATGTTTGAGGAGGAGCTTCGTCTGGTTCATTATTCGTATATATTCGATTTCGAGTGCGCGTTAGTAAGGAAGCATCGTCGGATGAGTTGCAATTAATCAAAAAATACCAAAAAGGGGTTTTATATAGTCCTTTTAAGATGAGTTTCTTTCCGTCCATAATTTTGGCAGTTTTGTTGTCAAGAATAATCGTATAACCTTGTTCAGCGAATTTCCTAATCGATAGTAAGTTGTCAATCATGTCTGGTACATATATAGCTTCAGGTATTCGTAGTGGGTTGTTGCAGTAGACAGAGTAACCGTTAATAATTCCTTTTGACTTGGAATACATTTTAGCATCAGATTTAGCACCGTCAATTGTAGAAATGCAGTCAGTTAAGTTAAGTAAGTTAGTTTCAGAGTTAACAAAGTGAGAGGTGGCGCCAGTATCGGCTATAAATTTTAAATTCTTACCGTGTACTCGAAGTTTGCAGGCTCGTTCATTTTCAAATTTATCCTTCAACTCGTGTAATAACTCGTCCGGCTCCATTCCTTCATCATCTTCGATATCCGCAACTCGTTTTGCAATCTGGGCCTTTACCGTTTCGTAAGCTCTTCGAATGGTGTTGTCTACCGTCTGCGGATCTTTAAATAATAACGGTTGGTAGGTGAACGACGGCTCGGGATTATTCGCAATTTCGGCGTCCCAATTTTCTTCAGGAGCATTGATATTTCCGGGTGGCGCAGGTTCTTGTTGTTTTGGCTGCTTTGGTTTCGGTTTCGGCGTGTCGCTCAAGGTAATCTCGTTAAGAGGCGTCGGTCTCCAGTCTCGATCGAAATGTTCAAAGGGTGCGGTCGTATTCGTTGGGGAACTAGTCGTTTTTCTAATCGTGTTTGCATCCTTGAGCAGTGGCGAATTCGATGTCATGTTTTCGGTATCTTTAAATTTTAGTCGAGGTGTAATTGGGTCTTTCGGTGACTTCTGCGGATACTTTTGAGCGGTTTTACGTGGATCCGACACTTCTGGTGTGCGAGGTAATCGAGATAGGCTTGACGATCGGTAACGGAGGCTCGTTCTGGTTTTGTATTCGTATTCGCGCTGTGGCTTTTTAGTCGTTGGCGTCGTCTTCGGTGTTGGTAGGTCGTCGTCAGTTATATCCACCGTGTTTACTTGAGGTCCAGCCACCCAGATAGTTCCGTAGACCCTTTCGTCGACATCGCCGGTTGGTTGTGGTATAATCGTATTGGTTCTTAGATCCCACTTGAGTTGTACCGAACGAAGGGCTCGTAAAGCCAAGTTGTAGTTTAATTGACGGTCCGGTGAGAGAGGAATTGGAAGGGCCTCGTTGATGTCGAATAATTTTGATGTTGGCAGACTTTTGATTTCGGGAGGGCCGTTTTTCGTCTGAGAATCGTCCATTTCAACGTCACTATCGGCGAAGGTTACAGCTTTGGTTGGCTTCACGAACGGTTTGTAGTTTTCAGGAAATTTAGTCGTCAGGTCTTTGACTTTTTGCGCCGCTACGTCTCGTTTATGGGCTATCGTGTTGAGATTGAACTCGGCAGTTTGGAAATCGATGATTAGTTTTTCAAAGTCGCCATTAATGATGTCATAATCGAGTTGCGCTTGCATTTTTCTCTCCGACTTTTTGATTTTCTCGCGTTCGATTTGCTCGATTTTCTGCTCAATTTCACGTTGTTGGGCCAATAGTTTTTGTTTTTCACGTTCGAGTTCGGCGTCTTCGATTGCTTGCGCTTGTTGTTTTTCTTGCTGGGCTGCCTGGTTGTTTTTGGCAATTTCGGCGACGACGTTTTGTTGACGTTGACTGACTAATAGCGGCGAATTTGACTGGACATTTTCTTCTTCAGTAATCGTTTTATTAATCGTTTTATTAATCGTTTTATTAATCGTGGGGTTAATCGTTTGGTCGTTGTTATTCGATTCGGTGTCCATCAATTGTTGATTCCTGATTTCTTGAATTCTTTGATCAGCCAGCGAACGAATATTATCAGCGGCTGCTTCTTCGGCTTCGTCTGAATAGAAAAAAATAAATAAAATAAAAAATAAAAAATAAAATGCTGGAAATGGAAATAAATGAGAAGTACTCGTTGGAAACTAAAGAATATATACTCGTTTTGAAAAATTAAACTCTTCTGATTAAGTATGGAGAAAAGAAATGAAAAAAATTAATCGATTATTTATCATTTGATTGATTTTGATTAGAAGAATTTTGATTTTGCTGACCAGGATTATTATTATTATTCGAATTATTCGTATTATTATTGTTGTTATTGTTGTATCCGCCTCGTCCTCCGCGTCTACCACCACGTCGATTATTGAATGGTCGATCATTATAATTTTTATTTGACTGATAACGGGGTCGGCGATCATAATTATTCGAGCGGTTATTATAATCGTTTGAGCGATAATTATCATTATTACGATTATCCCTATAATTTCGTGATCTGGAATTATTCGAATTGTAAGCCTTGTCATTATTACGATAGTTGTAGCGTGGGCGATCATTTCGACGGTAATCGTTTCGAGAATCATTATAATAATTGCGATTGGACCTCGGTTTGTACGATGAGTATTTGGAGTTTCTATCATACTTACATTTCTTATTCGTCGGGTATTGTTGGTGTTTGGGCACCGGGCAGTCAGTTCGAAAGTGGCCGTATCTTCTGCAGGCGTAGCAATACGGGTCGTTGCCGCAATTCGGTTTCAAATGGCCCTTTTGATTACATCGATGGCAGTGCAGTTCCTTTTGGGCTTGTGGCGTGATATACGGTCGTCTACCGGAACGTGATCGAAAATTTTGGGAGCGCTGTCTAGATCTCGAAGCGTAGTTCGCCCTTTGAGGCTGCTGCTGCTCTCTGCTTCTGGCTTCCTGTTTTAACAAATAATTTTTGATGTCACGTAAGGAGGTTTTGGGGTAGCTACCGTGAAGTTCTACTTTAGTATTGATATCGGGGTAAATTCTTTCGGTTCCGTGCACTATCTGATCGAATACGTCTGATTTTGGTATATTTTTCCCTACTACAGAATGATACGTTGCTCGAATACGTTTCATACGGGTGAAAAATTCACTAATCGTTTCGTTGGTATAAAGTCGCATTTTTGAAAACTGTTGTTTGATGGATCTTGAGGTCAAGTTGGTTTCTGATTTTCTTGTTTCTTGAAGAACACGCATCGCCTTTTTGAACGTCTTGCAACGGACAATCTCATCTACGTAGCTTTTGTCTAATCGCATCATCAACATACTGAGCATATGATTGTTGTCAAGTTTCGTTTGTTTGTCCTTTTCTGGGTCAAATCCCATGCCTTGTAGTTCTCGGCTAAATCTTGCGTACCAGTTGTCGAATTGTTCATTCTTCGTGAGTTTGTATTTTGCATTCGTCGTCATGGTTCTAAAATGCTGCATACGTAGGAATTCTTCATTATTCGTTGTTGAGGTATTATTCGTGTTGGAAGTATTCGTTCGTTTGTTTGATTTACTCTTTTTATTTTTATCCGTACTCGATTTCTTTTGCTTTTTCGATTTTTTCGAACGTTGTTTTCTAGATCGTTTCTTCCGTTTATCCTTTGAACTGTCTGAATCGTCGTCATCGTTACTCGAACTGGATGAACTGGGTGAGGAGGGGTCATCGTCTTCTTCGTCATCCTTTTCTTCATCAGAGGTAGAATCGGAATTGGATTCACTCGATACGTATTCGTTTTCGTCATCTTCGAAGTCACTTTCTTCGGAATCACTGAATTCACGTTCACTCGGTTGGAAATCTTCATCTTCGATATCATCTGCACCTTCATAATAATCGGAATCATTATCATCATTTTCAGATCGATTGTTATCAGTTGAATGGCTACGTCTATTTCTTCTATTCGAAATTTCATTTTCTAATCGATATAGATTATCTAAATCACTTGATGTTTGACGAATAGTATCTTGAAGAACTACATCGATTTCATTTTCAGGAACTTCAGCTTTGATTTGGATCGGTCGATGATCAGGGTAAGCTACGTGCATCGGATGTAAGATTGGTGCTGGTTCTACTCGTTCTACTCGTTGTTCTTCTTCAGGTTGAAAATCCGGGTCATTTGATTCATTATCATTATTCGAATGGCAACTTTCTACATCACTGGAATGAGAATTATTCGTATTTTCGTGATGGCTTCGAACGTCATCCGAAGACGAACTATCAGAATCGGAATCAGAACTGGAATCACTCGGGTCACTTGATGGAGGGGTTCTATTCGTTGTTTGAACTCTTGGTTCTTGTTTGGTGATAATTACGGATTGTTCTTGATTAGTCGTTTGATTTGCTTGAGGTTGTTGCATAATCGATGTATTTTGAGATGAAATAGTCGTTTGGTTTGAGGTAGTATTCGATACTGATTGAATATTCGTTGAGGTTTTAGCTAAAGTGGTCGTATTTGAAGATTGAGGTACAGAATTATTCGATGAAACAGTTTCAATTACGTGCGGATTATTCGGATTCCTGGGTTTATAAACCATACTCGACTTCGGTGGGGTTACAAATTTTGTATTCGTTGGCGTTGTTCCAGATGTAGTCGGCTGAGGTTCTTCATCTTCAGAGTCGTCAGAAATAATGGCACGTCTTGGTTTCTTGAGTTTCTTCATCTTTTTGAATGAACTGATAGCTTTCTTGCGTTGTTGTTTTTCTTTTTCTTCCATCTCTTGAGGTATAGATGGTTGCTTCGTACTCGTATTGATAGTGGTAGTCGTTGTATTCGTTTTATTTTCAGTCTTCTTGGTGTTCGGTTGTTTTTCTTGAGGTTTAGTCGTATTTAAGGTATTCGATTTAATTACTCGTTTTTCAGCAGGTTTATTAATCGTTTGTTTAGAGATGTTGTTCGTATTCGTTTTGATTATTCGATTATCAGATGATTTACTCGGCTTAATAAAAGTATTCGATTTTTCAGACGTATTCGAAATAGTACTCGATTTTATACTTACGTTATTTTGACTACTACTCGAACTCGATTTTTCTACTCTACTTTGCTCTCCAGCCAAACCCGCAGCTGGGTTGGCCGACGTGGCTGAACGTAACGTTCGTTCACTTTGATTAGCAGGCTCCTAATTTGAGTAATTAAATAAAGACACACCCGATTTATTTTCATTACGATTATTAAATGATTAAATTTGCAATTATTCTTACTCGGATATGAGTTGGTTCACCATATCGACTACGTCGTTGTGGTGACGGTGATTGGTATCGTCTATATACGGGCGGTGGCGAATAGTCGTATCGATTTGGCGGGCAGTCACGGCTATCATACCGGTCACGTCGTTCGTATCGATTGCGATCATAACTGCTATCTTCGTAACGACGGCCAGAGTAACGTCGGTCTTCATCACGATAATAACCATCATCTTCTCGACGCCGGTCAAAGTCTTCTCGGCGGGATTCACGGTGATTTCCAGACTAAAACAGAAAAAAATCGATTTGAAGGAGCTGCTTTGGACTATGGCAAGCACAAACTTGTATGGAGATCTTTTTCGTTTGTGGCGATATGTACTCTGCCGCTATACGCAAGCATTTTCATATCTACTAGTATAATCGAATCTCACGAACGCAAGGATAACACATGACTATCGGAGTATCGATTATACTACTTGCGAATTTCAACGGATTATTTCGGTAGTCAGCTACTCGCGTACATCGCAGCTGTTTCTACTATAGCAGGAATGGATCATGGTTCTGATGAATTTTGAATTTTCACTCGTTTATCTTCAGTCAACGATCGTTCAGCTAGACTAATGTAGCTCGTTGCTGGTATTTAAATTTAGGCCTTTAGTGGGAGACCGAATTGGTTTTACAAAACTCCCTGTAATCAATACATCACCGGAACGATATCGGTGGAGGTTAACCGTAATCAAAAAAATATACTCGTCCATGTCCATAGCTGCATCCGATGAAATCCACCCATGCATTTAGGCTTTTTAATATGTCCATTTTGACCACGTAAAGTAGAGAAAGTTAAAGTTATATTCGTTTTTCAATCCTTTCGAATATTGTTGATTACACTCACATGTCTACTCGAACTCACATATCTGCTTGAACGATTGTACGACATTTTGAAGTATTTTAACTGAAGAACTGTTGATAGTCGAAAAAAAAATGGCGTTGGATTACTCGTATTCGAAAAATATACTCGATTAATACACGTATTCAAAAATTAATCTTCACTGTACACGCATAGAACTGAAAGCATGGCGTAATCGAAAGAATAAAATTCCAAAACGTTGAAATACTCGAATTCATAGTCGTAGCGTTGCATTTGTCAAAATCCATTGTATTGTTATCTTCTTGATAAGCGCCTGGTAGAGTTGGACGTATTCACAACGTTAGAATCGGTTAGGGTTGTTGGGCATGTCGTTTCTGAACCGGTGTGACGTCATCACTCGTTGCATTCTTTAACCTTGGAATGTGACGATGTCCGATGCTGTAGATTTTTTCATTTTAATTCCAGTTGGATTGTTTGAAGTTGAATTGCAATACTCGTAATTAAATCTTTCTATTCGTCATTATTCGTTGATTTCTTCTTGAATTTGGAATGACAATATGATATTCTTGAAGTTGAAAAATATAATACTCTTGATGTTGACAGAAAAAGAAATATTCGTTGTTTAATTTGTTGCTTCTTGAAAATATATTCCAATGAATGAATGAATGAATAAATAATCGTTTTTAAATAATCGTTTTTCAATAATCGTTTTCTTCTTCATATCCATTTCAGGTTACTTACAATGTGAATAATCGTTTGAGACAAAGTATGATGATAGTCGAACGCATTTAATCGTAATTAGTCGTTTGTATAATCGTTGGTATTAATTTAAGAAAATATAGTGAGGTGAGAAATTAATCTCCCGGCAGTCTAAGGCCGGCCGGAAAATCGTATTCTCACGCTCTGCTTACCATGTTAGGATGCCTGAGAAATCCACTTGAATGTATATCTCGATCAATAAATAAACGAAAATATCACACGGAAATAAAGTACTAGCACTATGAAAGAAAACACGAATGTAACGTGGGAGACGTAATGTATTCTGTTCAATAGGTTCAACAAGTAGTGAGTAGTGAAACGAGAATGATGCAACATACTTATGAATAGCTTAGTCGAAAAAGGATCGGCGCGGTCGGTAGTGCGCCTACGTATCAGGGTTGCCACCCTGTCTCCAACGTATGAATAGTAGTAAGAATATTACAGTCTAACAAAACAGACATAACATAGGTACGTAATTTCAAATAACACATTTCTATTCGCTTGTAAAAGTAGAAAATTACTTACGAACGCGATAATTTTCCCATATTTTGATTTACTTGCATTGCTTCGCGTGGGAAACATCCTTCAAAGTCGAAAGCAAAATCAGAATGATTGAAAGTTATAAAATTGCTGGGCTGGAGTTTCTGAATAATTTCTGGCGTCAAGGGGCACACGTAAGTTAATCCGGTTCTAGGATCTTCATTTCTAATCGTATTCCAACCTGGAACCTCAGATTCTTTTGCACAAATTCTATCGCTATCCGCTATGGAAGTTGGATTATTATGAATTATGATTACAGCACCGCGCTCGTCGATCATTTCTAATCGAATGATTTTGAAAATTATTTGGGGTACTGGAGTGGAGTAATAGTTCTCTTCGTCTGATAGATATATTTCATGTGAGGTTTCAGAATCATTTTTCTTCTTTAATTTCAACACGCCTTGAACGCCAGAACTTAATTCAGTAAATTTTATTTTGTCTTTTTTCCATTCATACAGTCGATGCTGCAAAAATATGATACGAGTCGTTGAAAAATGTTCAAATTGATTCATTCCCAACGTTAGGTATTTTTATACTTTTAATGGCAAGCAAAGCTTTCAAAAGCTCGAAGTTTTAGTGATGACTATTGGGATATTTGGCTATCGTCATCTTGAAAAATTGGCATACTTATTACTTACCCCCAAAAATCTTCAAAAAATTAGGAGCTTAGGTCTTCTGCTCTCCTTAAGATATTTTCAAATTTTTCAATTTCTTTCAGCTCCAGATTTTGGAAATTTGATTTTTTTTTCAATTCTCTTACTTGATATTTTGTTGAACGTGAAGTTTTTGCTGTTTTTTTTTTTTTTTTTTTTTCATCTATTCCAATTTTTTCCAAGTTTTAAAAACAAACTATGAGTTTTTTGCTCTTTGAGAGGAGTTTTCAGAAAATTACAACTTGTGATACCTACATCATTAGAAAGCGAAAAGCGAAAGGAATTCTCTTCAAAATGAACTGAAGAACAATTAAATTAAGCAAATTTATGATTTTTTGCGATTAAAAGCAGATAAATTTTTTTCACAGGTCTACCTACTTGGCGCATTATATTTACAAGCAAAAAAACGAATATTTCGACTTTTCTCAATTGTCCTTGTGCAATGGTTTTCCAAACAGGCACAAAATTCATCCATGTGCAGTAAGTGTGCTTAAAGGCATGTTTACTAGAATACCAGGGAGGGATAAAAAACGACTTCACTAAATAACCGTAATGTTGTGGAAACGTCATATCAGGATTTTGATTAAATAATGATGATGGAACCAACAAATCCTTCAAATGTTTTTCCTGGTTTTTCTGAAATAGTAACAGGTATGATTCGGTTGCTGGAAGGATTATGATGTTTGTGGAGAACCTTTCTGAACTCTTGCCTGTGGTGAGAATGTCATCACACCTTGCTCCCACTTCTAGCGGAACTTAAAGCTCGCAGATTTAACGACTTGGCCAACCTGCATTCCATCATATTCTACACTCAATTTCCAATACACCTTACATCCAAATAATTTAGATAAATAAAGTATCTGCACTCACCATCGAGAAGATATATTGCATGTTTTTAATCTTTAAATGGTGGTAATCATCGCAATATTTGCTCTTCGGATTGTATTCTTCATCAATTCCTAAATACCAATCATAGAAACCAATATGTTTGGTGTTTGATTCCGTGTTTGTAGACATATACAACATTGGAACCCATAAAAATGCCTACAAAGATCGATGGACATCAGAAAAAAAATTAAAATCTGTGCGAAATATGTTAATGAATTTTTTTCTTTTTTCAAGTCTCACTTTGTAATTATTTTTTGACCTACCACACCGCTCACTACCCGCAGGCGCCAAAAATTGAAAAATAGCTTTTCAAATTAAAAATACCAACCACAAGGAATCGAATGCCGCAAACCAGAAAGTGTCAGATTTTTTGTGTGCCTTTGGCATATGTTTGAGGCACAATTTTACCCCCTCCATTAAACATTTTTCCGGAATTTCCAGTCTTCATACCCATCCTGTACCCCTCCTCCCATCAAAAAAAAGGGGAATCACTGTAATTTACTTCTTTGTTGAAAGAGCTTTTTCTAATCAGGCTCGAAAGTGGCCCTTGATCTAGAATTGGTCAAAATTGACCCAAAATGTTACTTATGGCCTAGAAACACCCCTAAAGAATTGTTGACTCCCCTACCCCCACCACTTCCGATGTCGAAATTTCAACAATCGATTTCTGGAAAAGATGGGTAAAATTTTTTTTAATTTTCACAAATTATAAATCTTGCTGGGTAGTACGACTGAGAATTTTTTAAAAATTTCTGTAGGTGCTGAAGTTCATATTGTCCCTTTTCTTAAACTTATCTTCAGGGCTGAAAAAATTTTAAAATTTTCTGGTGGCTCTGAGATTTGGCAGGTCGAAAATAGGGTATTAAACCGAATTTCAGCTTTTTTTTTGGTTGATCAGATTAAATTTTCATGATTTACTTTACAGTACGATGAGGTAATTTTGAAATTTCAAAAATTCGCCAAAATTCGAGTTGAAATTTTGGAAAGGGAATTTTTTTTATGTAAGTACTTTCAATTTATGACTATTTTGTCTCGAAATTTCACTTTGAGTTGGGATACCTTCCTTGTTACTACGAAAAAGTAGGTAGTAAAAAATCACTTTTTTGGGGTTTTGATTTTTTTTTTGACCTTATAACACCCAATTTCAGAGTCCAAAAATATATTATTTGATGCATGACCCTCTTGGCAGAACTAATAAAAAAAATTTTCCGAAATTTTTGAAACATTTTTTTTTGAAAATTTCGATGTGAAAGAAATGGGAAAATGTGAACCGAAAATTTTCAAAAAGTTCTCATTCGTATGTACTTACTACTCAACTAGATGTATAATCTGTAAAAATTTAAAAGCCATCTTTCCAGAGATGGAATGGGGATAGAAGGTCAAACAATTCTTCGACATATTTATAGACCAAAGTATCATTTCGAGACAATTTTGACCAATTCAGGGTCGTGTAGGACCTCTTTCAAGTTTCAACCCTTATTAGAAAATGTTCTTTTGTTTGCCCACTCTAAAATTGTTAGACATTTAATTTTTTAAATGACGAGGAATTGTTTTTGTTTTTTTTTTCCTTCTAAAAAATTATCCCTCTTGAAAATAATTTTCTCAAAAATTCTTACCAATGTTTCAGATCCATCGAAAAATTTGAATTTCACCCGTTCATCGTCTTCATATTTCTCCACGTAGTCACAGGAGGGTTTTGCGAAAGGAACCAAACTAGGAATGTGCACCTGAAGTAAGTACATCGATACATTGCAAGTTGGAAATAAAAAATTATCGATGAATTCTTATTCAAGTACTAATTAATATAAATCAACTAAATAGGCGAAAAATTAGGTATGTTTTTTTACCGATATATGATCATCATACTTGAAGGATTTAGGCCTTTGGAAAAATGTTATACGAGTTTCTTCATAATAAAGCTATCGCAAAAACAAGCGTTTCAAAATCCTTTGTAATTGTTTTGTTCTGCTACGAAAGACAAATCACTCACTAACCTCATAACCAATTTCATACATTTTCTTTTTTCGATCGTAAATTGTAGCAGGTGTCAATGCATTTTCACAGATATTCAGCCGTCTATTTTGTATTTCATCATAATTTGTGTACAAATTTCTCATAAACACGCTTTTCTCGCTGATGGAAATGTTATAATTAAATTCCTTTTCTTTTGGTGTGGAAGCTGGACAGGCAGTAACAATCGCATCGTTTGTTTCCTCAAAATTAATTACATATTCAAAAATGTAGTTTATGTGTAGAGCTGTAACAATATGAAATATGAATTGGCGAGTATGTGGTTTATATAAAATAGGTAGGTACCTACTTAGAAATTTCAAGGAAACTCTGAATCCAATAATTTAAAAGTAAGTAAGTAAATAATAATATAATGATTACCATTATGAGATGACACTTCCGTTGTACCAAAAAAACACCAAAATAAAAGCAATGGTATCGATAAATTCATTTCGGTACTCTTATTGATAACTAGGTAGGTACCTACTTAATATTAATTAGGTTTTCTCATTATTGTCATCATTATTTTCATAAGTTGACTAGTCAATATCCATCAGCTTACTTCTAATAAATTTTTAATTAAGAAAATCATTATTTTTTATCTTCAGTTATCATTGAAATGAAAACTAATGAGCCAGTAGGAAAAAACAGGATTTTATTGGCAATAGGTTACAATCATGATATAAATAATTACTACCCCAAAAGATTATAATAATTATCTCAAAACATATTCACAAGTTTTACCACTGAAAAATTTATTGATAAGTGAAGGCCACGCGCCACGTATGGAAATGTAACGTTCGTTAAAATTCAACACAGCAAGAAATTTCTACGTTTTAGTGGAGGAAATGGTAGAACTAGAATTAGAAAACTCAGCAGCCTATTGAGGAACCCAAAATCAGAAAACACTATTCATGATTTTCTTCATTCAACTCAAAAAAATCAATTTTCCCCTTTTCAAAACAAGCTCACTTTAAAAATTTCATTTAACCAATGTTGCAATTTCTTTAACGACCAAAATATCTCCTTTGACTCTCGATTTTACTCAAAAGACTACAAAATTCAACTTTTTTCGATTATTCGAACCAAATCCGTAGCCAGATGGTTTTAGGGAGGAGGGGAGGTCAAATGACATCTCAGGTGGGGCAGTAAAAATGTGTCAAATCAGTCATCCCCTCCCGTCACAAAAATTTACAATTCATTTCTCAAGCTACAAGAATTTTTCCAAATTTAAAAAAAAAATGAATTAAAAATTTTCTGATTCACTTTGAATACCACTTCATGAGTAAGGTTAAGGTAAATTTTATGAAAATTCTTGGAATCGAAATCCAACTGTGAAAATTTTTAGAAAATTGTATCAAAAATTATTTTAAACGATTAAAACAACTTCTAATTCGCAAATTTTGATACATTTAAGAAAGCAATTTGAAAATGATTGAAATCGAATAGGTACGTAACTAGTTTAAAATTCGAGATCTGAAATTAATTTTCGTCAACAATAATAATCTGTTTTTCTCCATATGGTATTTTTTGATCAATTTTCCGATTTTATTTTTTATTTTTTAAACACAAGTTGAAAAACATACCAACTTATCAAAATATCGTCAAACTTGGACCAAAATCTTCAAAAATCTATCTCGAGAAAGAGCCACCAAATTGTAAAAAAGAAATAATTAATTATGAGAGAGTTAATGAGTCTTTGTCAGAATTTACAAAAATGCGAACACTTGGAATGGAATTTTCAGAAAATTAATGTAAAGAATCCAAAGTAGAATTTTCAAATTTTTGACATTTTAAATGAAAATCGATTCAGATGGAAATTTTAAGCACATGGAATAAGATGACCAAATGAGTTTTTCCACGGGGGGGGGGGTGACTGTTCTAGTGTTCTAGAGGAACATTGTCCGCTCTCCTCCCCTCACCCCAACTAAAAGTTTGAATCAAACTTTTCAAAATCAAAGTATAAATTTTGAAGTTAAAAGTCATATCAATCTTTAAGGCTAATTTAGCAAGAATTGAGTAGCTAATTGATATCGATTTCATCATCAATTTTCATCTTATTTAGGTCAACAGTGTTGCCAACTCCACAAAACAAAAAAACTGACTTTGCATAAATAAAAATAGATATAAATCTCATTTCAGACTTACTTTTATGTTTCATAACACCAAAAAATTACTTACAAAAATAAACGATCCATCATTCAAATTTACAACTTTAAAAAAAATTAAAATTTATCAAAAAATTATTAAAAATAAAAAACATAAAATCTCACAACGAAATAATATTCAAAAGATTTAAAAAAAATCGCGAATAATCACGTAAAAATCAACACACCATCGTAAAGCTTTCTTTCCAAGTTCAAGGTCAAGGTCAGAAAGAAATCGTAATCGTTCAAAGCGATAAACTTCTCAATGAAAACACAACTTTGAATATCTTTAATCGATCACTCACACCGACGTAATCAAAAACCACTTCGTCTTCGACTTCAAAACCCCTCAAACCGCTGAACAAAAGAACGAAAAAAAAAATCCTGGAGCAGAATTCGCAAGACACCGCAGCTAATAAACATCGCGTGCTGGCGAATCCTTAAATGCTTCTTTTCTAATTTAAAAATCGATCGCATGATCATTTATAAACATCTGTAACCTTATTCTCTTACCATTTTTGGCGTTTGGAATTGGAGGGATACTGGACGGAGGATAAAATTGATCGCAAGGCTGATATGAAATTTAAAAAGGTTTCAAAAGGTATCCACGTATGTGTTTAAAATGCATTCTGGACAATCTTACGCAATTCGTCGTCGAATTAAAAATTTAAAAAGCTAACCGATTCGACGATTTGATTAATAAAGACACCAGCGATTATTACGTAACGTCTTTTCAATGTGAATCGGTCGGAATACGCAGCTGAATTTTAAAAAGTATCGAATGGTATTACGATAAACGCCAGACCGCCGTTGCGAACAAATTGGACGCATTTTAAAAGAGTACGGATACCTTTCTAATAAGGTCAGCGACGTCGAAAATTGATAATTAGAAAGGGTTGTGTAATCGAGTCGAAAACATCCAGGAAATGAGATCGAAAAAGGCGAAAAAATTACGTACGTTTTTTGATTTCGAAAACGTTCACGGAAGTTATGCTCAGAGCCAATTAAAACTAAAAAAAAAATCAAATCCTTTAATTTTTTCAAAATTTCAATTTTTTTTTTAAATTTTAATTCTTTCAATTTTTTCAAAATTTTTAAGTTTTAAAATTTTTCAATTCTTTCAGATTTTTCATTTTTTTCAAAATTTTCTAATTTTTTAATTCTTTCAATTTTTTCAAAATTTCTAATTTCTCGAAATTTTTCAATTCTTTCAAATTTTTTAATTTTTTCGAAATTTTCAAATTTTCAATTCTTTCAATTTTTTAAAAATTTTCAATTGTTTAAAAATTTTTTTATTTATTTAAAAAATTGTAAATTTTAATTTGGGCTCAATTTTATAAAAAAAGCAGTTTCAAAAATCAAATCAAATTGGAAGCAGAACACAACAATGAAATTTTCATACAGTACCAATCCTTTCGACGCAGCTCAAACACCTCGACCATTTTAGATCAAAAAGACCCCACAAAAAATGTAAAAAAAAAATCACAACTAAGCAAATCATCAATCACTATATTTTTCGAAAAAAATTACACAACTTGAGAGTAAAAAAAAAAAAAAACATTTGCAAGTGATTTAAATGAGACGTAGGAATGCAACGATCGGCGATAAATTTCAACACAGGCAGAGTTGATCTTAGAACATCAACGGCATTTGAAATGATGGAAGGAAGAACTCTTTGGCTAATTTAAAAGCATGTCAAATCACAGATGAGCAGCGTAGAATGGTCAATGATTATGTCAAGGCTAATCGGTGGCCAGTCGTGATATTAGGCCACTGCCAGTGTGCCACTATTACTACGACTGTACATCTGTGCGACCGTATTAAATAATTCATTTCTTTGCGGCACGAGACGACGGCGACGCGCCGGAATACGTGCGGTAATTATGTCAAGAACGCGTTAATGTAATTGTTTTATGTAAATCGCATCTTCGGCCCGATCGACGATACCGGTGCAAAGGAGAGGAAAAAAATTGGAAGAATCGCATCTCATCGCATGGGACGGTGCGGAGCGACGATCCGGTATGGCATTTCGAATACCAATTCGATTGGTTCGTAGTTGCCATTGCCTATACCGTAAAGACGAGCTTACAAAATACATACATATTTAATACGTTCGACATTTTAAATCACATGGCGTGCATAAAATAGAAAAAAAGTACCTAACGAAACGACGAATAAATAGAGCCGAGCGTGTTATACAGTATTTGAGCGCAAGTTCAACACCATCGCGTCACGCGACGTTCGACGATTCCCGAAAAGAAAGAAAATCACTGTGTTTTATGTGTTTTCCCATGTCCTTCGATCGTTCTCACCCGGTCGGAATCGGAACGGAAGGCGAAGAAAATGGAAAGTTTGGCTTTTGAACTCGAGTGTATCGTCTTTGTTTTTTTATTAGCCGTCGAAAGGTGCCATTTTTCTAGAATATTTTCTCTAGAAATTCGGAATGTGTTGCATGGTTACGAGATTGAAGGGGTGAATGGACTTGAGGAAAAATTCGGGGAAATGGGTGGTTCGTGGGTGATTAATGTGTCGCCTGTAAGCTGAGAAGTGAGTGAAAGATCCAGGTAAGGGGAATTCCAAATGGGAGAGGAATTTTGGGACGAAACAAAAATTCATTGATAAAACATTATAATGTCTTTTTGTATTCCATGTCAAAATTTTAGATGCTAAAAGTCTTTCCTCGAAGGGACTTTTCTGATGAGGGTCGAAATTGATCCTTGACCCCAGTTTTGGTTAAAAATGATCCAACATGTTACCGGGTCATTCCATGTCAGTTCAACCACGAAGTGGAAAGTGGGGTCTTCGATTTTTTTGATTTTTTGCATGTGTGTAGACCTCGATAAAAGATGACGAATGGCGCAAACCGGAGCTTCCAAAGTCTTTTTGGAGGGCAGCCATGAGTCTTCAAAGTTTTGAGCATAAGTTGGATATGGTAAATTTCGAGCGTGGATAACTCAGAATCGGTGCTTGGTAGAAAGTTGAAACTTTTTGTAATGTGTATGGCCTTTGATGAGCTTTTTGGCGATTTTCTCGAAATCAGTGTTGCCACTTTTTTTAATGCCAAAAATTAGCAAGAAAAGTTTGAAAATGGTATTTTTGCATGAAGGACACCTTCAAAAATTCTGAAAAAAATATATATGATGCAACTTTTTGTGCTGAATAACATATTAAAAAACTGAGATGGCGTTATTTTTTAAACTCGTTTTAAAAAATTTCTAAGTTTATAAGAAAACATAATTTTGTATTCCAAGCAGTGAAAATTTTCTAAATTGGTTAAATTACATTATTTTTACCATATTTTGATCATATATTGAAAAAAAGTAGACAAAAATATTTTTATCGAGCCGATCTTGAATAATATGTACTGCATAGATAGGTTTTTGTGACTTCACCTGTTCAATATAGCAATCCAACATGAAAACATTATCTTTATACAAATTTTACGTGAAAATAATTATTATTCAATACAAAAAAGACATTTTTGAAAATCTATCATCATTAAGGTACAAGTAACACCTTTTGTATCGATAATGCATTTCTGGGTGAATACAGTTTTCACAACCATGAGAATGTTTTGGAACCTGAATATTCGTAAACGAATCAAGTTTTTAGTTCTAAATGTAATTTTCGTTTTGTGATGAAATTTTCCCATATGTAGTTAGTTTAAAATATGTTTTTATGCAGGACCGCAATATTGAACAGAGGAAGTAACAAAAGCCTATACCTATACAGTGTATATCATTCAAGATCGGCTCGATAGAAATATTTTTGTCTACTTTTTTTCAATATATGATCAAAATATGGTAAAAATAATGTAATTTAACCAATTTAGAAAATTTTCACTGCTTGGAATACAAAATTATGTTTTCTTATAAACTTAGAAATTTTTTTAAACGAGTTTAAAAAATAACGCCATCTCAGTTTTTTTATATGTTATTCAGCACAACAAGTTGCATCATATATATTTTTTTCAGAATTTTTGAAGGTGTCCTTCATGCAAAAATACCATTTTTTGACTTTTCATGCTAATTTTTGGCATTAAAAAAAGTGGCAACACTGATTTCAAAAAAATCGCCAAAAAGCTCATCAAAGGCCTTACACGTTACAAAAAGTTTCAACTTTCTACCAAGCACCGATTCTGAGTTATCCACGCTCGAAATTTACCATATCCAACTTATGCTCAAAACTTTGAGGGCTCATGGCTGCCCTCCAAAAAGATTTTGGAAGCTCCGGTTTGCGCCATTCGTCATCTTTTATCGAGGTCTACACACATGCAAAAAATCAAAAAAATCGAAGACCCCACTTTCCACTTCGTGGTTGAACTGACATGGAATGACCCTACTTTCAGAATAAAAATATCCCAAAAAATTTCGACCCACAATTTCCCCACTTTCCAAAATTCACAAATTCAACATCTGATATCTCTGGAAAGAGCGAATAATTTTTTTTGAAAATTTCACAGATTATACGTCTTGAAGGGTTATTGCGTAGGTAAGAGAATTTCTTGAAAATTTTATGTTTAAATTTTTCCAACTTTTTTTCACATTAAATTTTTTTTAAAAAGTTAATTTTTGGGGTGTCTCAAATGGGAAATTTTTTATTGATTCTGCTAAGTCGTCAGCCATCACATATTGTTTCGGATTCCAACCAAAAAATGAAAAAAACAATTTTTCACTACTTTTTCACAACTTGAGTAAAATTTTGAGCCCCCAAAAAAATACATCAAAAAATTTTCATAAAAAAACGCCATAGGTAGGTATTCAAAATTTAAGGTGCTAAAGTGCATTTCTCGAATTTTATCATTTTTTTTTGAAATTTAAAAATTACCTCATTGCCCAAAAAAATATGAAAATTTGATTTAATCAACGAAAAAGAAATCTGAAATTCGGTATGTATCCTGTTTGACCTCTCCAATCGATTGAAAGCATTTCCGAGACGTTTCGGAGCCTTCAGAACATTTTAGAATTTTCTAGCGCCGGAGAAAATCCCATAAAAATAACCATTATGAACTTCGGCTCCTTTGATGGCGAATTAGGTAATAGAATAGGTATCCATGTTGATGACCTATTTGATCAATTGAAGTACAATTTTCTGAAATTTGTAACATTAAAATAAAAATCATACTTTTTCCAGGAAAATTTCTCTGCCAAAAAAATAAGGTTATAAACTCAAAGTCACGCATTTCTGAAATTTGTATTTGAATCGAACAAATTGGTCACCAATGCCAAAATTCATAATTATGAATTATTTTTATGTTTTTTTTTAAACGCTAGAAAATTCTTATTCTGCAGGCTCCAAAACGTCTAGAGTCCATTTTCAATCGATCCAGAAGGTCAAAAATTGAGTATATCAAATTTTTATATTTTTCAAGACAATGAGATAATTTTAAAATTCCAAAAATTTTCCAAAATTTGAGTAATGAACTTCATCATCTGAAAATTTTGGAAACAGATTTTTTTAATGATTAATATCGATGTATTTTTGTTTCAACTTGAAATCTTACTTTGAATGGGGAAGACCCCCCCCCCTCCACTGTTAATTATGAAAAAGTGTCTGGTGAAAATGCGTGTTTTTGTGGTTAATTTTTTTTAACATTGTTGCACCCAATTTTGGAATTTGAAAAAAATATATGTGACGCCTGGTAAATGAACAGAATCAATAAAAGAATTGTCTAAATTCTTTTGGTAATTCTGTTTAGCCTGTGAAATTTTTATTTTTGATCACTCCTTTCAGAGATATTACATGTTGAATTTTCGATTTTGGGGGGTTTTGGAAAGAGAGGGAAAAATTATTTTCAAAATAAATTGTACCTATTTTATTTGAATTTTATTTCCTTATTTTTTAAAAAGAAATTGAATTAATTTCAATAAGTATTATTTTGATTAAAAAGTTGGTTGAGTTGATGAAATTTATACCACGAATTTTTAAGACCTAGACACAACATTCCCACTACCCTGCCTCCTCCTATGTAAATTTCAAAAAAAAAATGAAAAAAATGATAATATAACCTATATAGTAAGTACGCAACAGAGTGGATCGTTTCCTATTTTTTTTCACGAATAGGAAAAAGTTCTAAAATTCAAAACGACCAAAAAACAGAAAGCGCATTTTCCTCTCGTGCTCTTTTGTTCTTCAATTGACCTTAAAATTTAAATGTTTTTTTTTCAATTATTTTGAAAATTAAATTAAACGATTTAATGAAGGTGGGTACCTTGAATTGTTTAAATGTCTGAAAATGCAATCCAAATTCATAAATTACTGACCCAATTTCCCAGTGGTACCTGCTCCAAAAGATTCACTTTTCCATGTTTTTTAAATTTTTAGGAACAAAATTTAAAAAATCATGTCTGAAAAATTTTTGAGACAAAAATGGTGAAAAATTGGCTTTCTTCGAGCAAACTGTAAAGGGCTGAAATGCATTTGCAAATTTTTGAAAGTTCGAAATTAGGTTATCTCCTTACAAACTTACATACTTACTAACCTCATGCAAAATTACCGCAAAATCTGCTCTATTCAAATGAGAAAATAATTTTCTACTAACTCAAATTTTTAAGTTGGTAGAATGGTAAGTTGAATTTTCTCCGGTAAACATTTTTCGAAACAATTTAAAAATTCGTAGGATACTCTGAATTGACTCAAATTCGCTTTTAGCTAATTCAGCAGGTTGAAAATGGGAGTTTACGTAGGTAAGGAAAAAAATCCTCTCATCGCACAAAAATAAAATTGGAATGAGCATCAAAAATGTAGTTTGATACGTACTTTTAGAAGCTTTTCCAATCATTTTTTTTTTTCGCTAAAAATATCTATTTATCTATTCGAATTCCCTCTCTCCACTTTCGAGACCATTTCCGACAACAGACGAAAAATGTTTCAACGAATTTTCAGGGGTTTTTTCACTAGTCAGATTAACCAGAATTGTATGATGTAGGAATGACAGTAATCAAAAGAGGCTTTGTTCAATCTAATTTAATAATCCAAATACGAAAATCAAGATTTATGGTAAATTTCTTTTAAAAGGGGGGTTCGTTTTTTCGTTCCCTCAAATTTGAAAATTTACATGTGATCTCACAGGTTTTCTTCATCGTACCCACTTTTAGATTTTATTCAAATCTTATAGGTACATGTATTTACAAGGACTATCGGTCGATCACGCACGAAACACCCTTATCAATTCACCTAATTCGCCGATAAAAATACCAACCTATATTTTTTTCAAATACGTCATAAACCTTTTCGATAATTGAGTTGTTTTATCTCAGAAACCTCGACACTGTCGGCTTGACCCATAGTATTCGTATTCTGAAACATGTGCTAACTTCCGCGTTTTCAATTCTTCGGACAATTAATAAGATTATCGTATTAATAAGTACCTACTGTGTATTCAAAGTGGGCACGATTTTCGAAATATTGCTTTATTTTTAAGGTTCAATTTCGAGATTAACAATACGTACGCAAATTATAGCCTTGGTTTTGGTAAGTAAAGTACCTACTAATATTTTGTAAATTGCGGGTATTATTTCAAAATGAGCTGATAAAAAGTATTTGTGACTAAGTTACAATACGTATGAGGTATACATGTAATTCAAAAGATCAGCTAAGTTAACCTTATAATCAATCTCGTTACACGAAGTGAACCAGCATCTTAGATTTGATAATTATACCAACTTGCACACACAATTGAATAGAGCTCGTTTAATTTTATAGGAAGAGGAGAGATTCTAGGGTCAATGAACTAATCATACCATATGTATAATTCCGAGATTAAACATAATTATGTAGGCAAGTAGGTATAACTGCAATCGGTACCGAGTATTTTACCAACACTTTTTAACCTTTCGTTCGATGACACTGATTTTCGTTTCATTAGTACCTAGCTACCTAGGTACATATGCTACATAAACATAAATTAATTCATTTTGGTTTTTCCAAAAAAAAATTGAAAGTGACTTTACTCGATGAAAAGAACACATTTAATTTGAAAAAAATGAAAAAAATTTGCATAAAATTTTTAAAAATTTCAAAAATTTCAAGCAAAAATCAAAAATCTGTAAAACTTTAATTAGGTAAGTATAGTGATTTTTTAAAAAAAAAGTCCTCAGGAAGAAAAAAAATATGAGAACTTTACTGGCCTCTGAAATGAATTTTTGAAAAATCCACGTCAATCAAAAATATTTTAAAAATCTAAAAAAAAATTGCCCCTTAAAATAAGAAAAACCATTTTTTTATTATCATAAGTAGAAGTGACCATTTTTTGACCAATTTTTATTCTAAAAATGATCAATTTTGATATTTTGATGATTTTTACCACACTTCAATTTAATTTTCAAACATTCTTTTTCAATTATTCACTAACAGTACCTACTAGTTTTGCAGTATTTTCGTAAGTTGAAATAGAGTTGGATAGAAAATTGTATCCAAATGGCAAAACAACGTGATACTTGAATTCACATTTTTACTCTTTTCTACTAAATTTTTAAATCTGTCCGTGCTTTCTTTTTTTATAAATTTTAAAAGACACGAACTACATAAGTACCTACCTATTCACAATTTTTTCTCATTTTAAAACTAAAAAAAAATTCACTGAAATGATGTTGATAATGGATAATTCAAATTTAAAAAAAAAAATCGAAGTCGACGATTCTGTATTAACACTCTTTGTTCAGCCAGTTTTTCAAATTGAATAAAACTACATTGTATGTACAATTATGTTTTTTTTTTCACGCGGAAAATTGATGAAAATTATTTCCACGAGTTGAAATATTCATACCCACCAACTTTATTACGATCAAAATATCTCATCATTTTATTTAAAAAGCACGAAAAATTAAGATTTTTCAACAATTGGATGAATATAAAAAATAAATATACTACCTAATAATTTTTGAGTAAATATCCTGACGAAAAAATGAAAAAAAATCGTTTTATGAATTTTTCCAACCATTTTAAACGTGGACAGATTTTTAAAGCCTATGGGGGAGTAAAAATTTGATAAGTAGGTGAAATCCTCACGCCATTTTGTTCCTAACTTTCTTTTTTCCTTTTCAATTTTTTAAAAAAGGAAAGAAAACTATTTACGATTACATATCTCTATTTACCCATCTCCGCCTTCTGTTTAAAATATTGATAACTTGAGGGAAAAAAATTATTGTTCCTTGATATTTTTTCCATTCCTAACAAAGTTAAAATTCTAATAACGAAAAAATAGTGTGCTCAATCAAATAATTAGTTGATTATGAAGGTGAAAATTTTAAAATTGCGTTCCTCAAAGTTACTGATTTTCGAACTATTCTTTCTTTGCTCAGAAAATCGACGTTTGCTTGAAAATTTCAACTTTGGATTTCATCTGAATTTTTTCAAGGGGGGCTTAGTTAACTGATTTAGCTTAAAATTTTATTCTAAATCTCTTAATCTTCGGTCATCTTCCCAAAAAATATTGCCTTCATCAGTTGAGGCATACACTTACATATACAACGAATTTAAAAGGTAAGATAGGTATTAGGTATCTAGATCTACTTTATAAGTGAGTATTTTTTCTTTCTCAAAAATCTTTTTTTTTGCTTGTACTTGAATGTTTCAATTGGAGAGGGGTAAAAAAATTCAAATTCAATTTCTTTTTCAACGAGATTTTATGATTGATATTACCTTTGCCAATCTCAGCAGATTTACTCTCTCCACTCTCATCAAAATAGAAATATTCGTTCTGCAAAAAATTCAAACAATTGCTATAGTGGGCAAATAATTTTCGATATCTTGAGAGATTCTAAATTTCAAAATTCCCCTCCAGACACGAATTAAAAATTGACTTGGATATTAAAGGGATTGAAAGACAGAAAAATCAATAATTTCTCACTGAAATAGATTTTTTTCGACTCAATTTTTCAGTTCATAATGTAAATTTTTACCAAAGTCACCAATTTTTAAAAAATTTCACTTGCTCTCTCCTTCTACCTCTTCAGTTTGGTGCAGTTTTATTTTTCCCTTTAAAAAATTAATAACATTGTGATAAATATAAAACTAACTAAGCGTAATATTTTAACTGAGAAGACAAACATTTCTTCATTATTTCAAAACAAAAAGAAAAATGAAAGAAAATTCTTTCAAATCTATTCAATAATTTTTTTTTGTAAAATTCAATTCTGACGTCGTTCTGATCAAGTCTCATCATCTCATTTATTCCCCCACCTCACCCCTCTGCCCCTTTCCAAACACCAACAACACGTGATTTTGACATTTTTTGTATTTCATTGATAACATTAAAAAGGAAAAAAAAGAATAAACTAAAAACAATTATTTAATAATTTCATCAATTTTTGTTAAACTATTAAAAAATGCGTGCTCTAAACGATTATCTTGATAAGTTGACGTATCTATTACGTTGAATTTTTCTCACAATTGGTCGACGGCGACATTCGACGACTTAAAAACAAACAAAAAAAAAGACGAACAAAAACGAACGAAAAAATGAATTTCTTTATATTTTGCGTTTAATTAAATAAAAATATTAATGAATTTTCTACATAAAACGAACCCTGGGGACAATATACATGAACATGAAACTCGGAGAAAAAATGATATAGTATAAAATACACAAGCAGACCTAATCCTTATTTTTTATTGCTTTGCAATTCAATTTTCAGTATCGCGATGTCTTTTCTATATAAATTCAGCGATAAAATACGTGAAACGAAAAAAACAAACCAAAGAAAAACAAAAAAAAAATCGTGTGAAACTAATAACTTACTCAATACTGATATTGCGTTTGAAAAATTCTTAATAATTTCAACGGCAACGTTTTTAAGGTAAATAATTTACACTCTACCACCCGTCGTGTATTATTTTTAATATACGCGCGAAGAAATTTGAGTATTATTTTCATGCGACATTAAAATAGGAAACATTACAATATCACAATGTAAAATTGAACTCTTTTTTTTTTACCATAAATCAAACAAAAAAAAAACCTATATAAATATAAATGTATATGAAAAATTTTTTCCACATTCGATTGATCGTCTCTTTGAGAAAATTGTTCATGTACGATTCTTCAACAATAAAATTTCAATAAAATACAGCAACAAAATGAAATATTCAACGAAAAAAAAAAACTCGTGTGTTACAATATGAAAACGATAACACCGAAACAAAAAAACAAAAAACAAAGGGAAAAAAACAACTGAAAAATAATATACAAAACGAGCTTACTAAACTGATCCAATACGTAAATTTTTTTTTCAAGCAACAGATTAAAAATTAACTGAAATTGAGCGGATAAGAGATTATAATTCGTAACAACGGAATATTAAGTTCATCAGTCGACTAAAATTAACTGTACGAGTCAATTTTTTTTCCTTATTATTTTTATTCCAGTCAAAAAATAATTAAACAGACTAAAAAAATTTAATTGCAAGCTATCACTACTTATATAACAATAATATTAAAAACATTATTATTATTTTTTTTTAATTATAAAGGCACAGAATTGCGCTCGAAACAATAAAAAAAATCGTTGGCGCACAAAATGTAAAAACCTGACATAGATATGTTTTACTTCTAAAAGAATAATTAATTGATTCTGAATTTCGACAATAATTAAGAGCATTTTAATGAACTAAATTTTTCCGTAGGTAATTAAAAATAAATAATATAAAAAAGCTTAAATATCTTCTATTCAAAGGTATTCAATTCCGGTAACAAGTAAATACGTTAACGTGAAATTACCCATTTATTTAAACCGAGCGAATATTCGTTGTAGGAAGAAGGAAAAAAAATATAGTTTAAAACAAAATCAAAAAATTGAACAAATTTTATATTTTTTTTTTTTACAATTCACAAAACTCGACGAGATTTTCCGATCATTTTTTTTAAAATAACGATGAAAAAAAAAGTTTTTTCCGTTAACGTATACGATTACATTTTTTTAAAAAAAATGATAAAAGGTACAATGCGGAAAAAAATTCAAGACGTAGATATAATAGATAGAATAGACAGAGAAAAAGAAGAGAAAAAAGACGAATAAGCGGTTATAAATGTTTAAGTAATGAAAAGTATCCTTAAAATGTTAAAATGAAAAAGAGAGAAAAAAAATTAAGAATCGAATTCGATTCGTTTAAAGATGTCATTTCGTATCCGAAAACATACTTTTTTTTCCTTAGCATATTGAATGTTTCGCATTTACAATTTAACAAGGAAAAAAAATTGTTCAAAATATATACAAAAAAAAATTAAACAAGAAGCACATATGTCATTTCTAAAATATAAAATAACAAATATATAACTAATTTTGCCATATACAATTTAATGTTTCAAAAAAAAAGAAAGCCGAATTGAATAAGGTTTTTTTCCTGCTCGAATCAACGAGAGTATTAAATAATCAACTTTATACAAATCGAAGCTTACTTATTGCACGACGTTGTTTAGTTGAAACAACAAAAAAGAAACTTGTGTAGATTTACAAATATTTTAAAGTAGGTAATACCTTTTAAAAAAAATTTTTTAAACAGATAAATAACGAAATTTCACAAACAAATTCAACATAAATACAAATTTACAAGGGGACGCAAACACAAATTTCTTTAACGTACGTAACACAAAAATGAAGAAAATCGTCAATTTGTTTGAAATACTTTCAAAAATAACGTATGTAATCAACAGATCACTAAAATCTTAAACCTTACGTAATAAGTCACATATCGACGTATGTATTCACACGTGACAATGAAGACTTGGGAAAATTTTTCTTTTTTTTAAAAAAAAAAAGTAGTAAAGAATTGTTTCATTAAAATTACATAACAATTAGATCTTTTAAAACGATAATTATATAAGTAAGTAACAAGTAGTTATCAATAATTACAACTGAACAAATATATTAATTCCACTGAAAGACAGAAAAAATATAAAGGGCGATTTCAAACATCTAGACCATCTCGAATCATCGAATTTAATTTTAGGCAATCGATTTTTTTTATAAAAAAGAAAAAAATACATTATCTTGATTAAAACTGCTTCTTTTATCAAATTCGAATTGTATAAATCTTGAAGCGCACTTCGAACGTCAATATGATATTGTGTGCAATTTCAATAGATTAATTGAACGAAAAAAAGAAGAGAGAAATTATAATAAAAAAAAATACGTAATACTTTTCGATATTATTTAAATTTTACGAAAAATTAATTTCAAAATACATAATATCGCGTACGAAGACGAATGACCTTTTTTCACCAGAAAAAAATTAAAGAGAAAGATCAAAAATAAATAAAACTGTACAAAAAAAAGAGAGGGTTGAACGCATTACCGCTGTAATTAAAAATATAACAAGCGCGAGTAAAATATTACTGATTAGCGGCGTAAGCGAATTATCAATCATAAAAAAATAATAAATAAAAAGGTGATGACAATTTGAACGATATAGTTGCTATACGTTGGAATAATCATTACGAAAATTCATTGTATGGTATCGTAATGCTGGAGTAAAAAATAAAAATACGTATATAATAAAAATATAAACGTAATGGAGCATTTTTTTTTTAAATATCGATGAATATGATTTTTTCTTTCTTTTTTTTTTAAAACAGCGAAGTCCAGTTTTGAAGCTGGTCATTTACGAGTTTGTATTTCGATAATACGTGCTGTTTTGGCGACTCGGCCGATGAAAGAAATTTTTCATTCGTTGGCACACGAATTTAGAATATTTTCGCGATGAGAAAAAAAACAAAGAGCAGAATAAAAAAATAGGTAGGGTAATAAGAAATACCAATTAAAAATGGAATTAATATATAAATTAACTAAGTTTTGAATACTTAATGCAGATAGTATGTAACAAACAAGTGAAATATGAAGGGAAATATTTATATTTAAATATTAAACTAAAAGAATGATTTATCCTACTCTTCCACAGAATGGTCTTGTTTTTCTTCCCAATAATCTGCGAATGAAAAAGAAAAAAATTGAGATTAGTTGAAATAAAAATATAATCTGCCTTTGAGGGTTCGATGTTCTGTATGAATTTTTGGTTTTGTAGGTTTTTGATTTCGAGTGATTTTAAACATTTACTGTAAATTTATTCGATTAATTTCAGAAATGAGGAAATTATTTGAAATTGAAAAGTAATCGCATCAAATAAAAGGTAATTTTTTACTGTTTTTAACAAGTAGCCATGATCATAATTTTTTTTTTGAATTATTTACAAAAATAAAAACTGATATAATTAAATTTTTTAATCGACATTTCTAGGAATAAAATTGTACGTAATTCCAATATAAATCTTTCTTTTTTGTCAAAAAATATCAACCTGATTTTTTTCATCATCAAGTTTTTATTTTTGATTACTATCAGAGAAATTGTCAACTATTCACATTTTAATTACAAAATTTCAAATTATTATCAATTTTTGTGATCATATCAAAATGGAAACTTCTCACGCTTATATTTAAAAAAAATGATTTTTTAAAAAAAATAATAAATCGTGATCTTGAAATGTCGTTCCTCAATTTTTTTGACAATCGCCAAACTATCGCAATTTTCCATTTCGATATCGATATATGTACTAACTAATTTTCAATTGACAACTCGACGCTCACGGGGAGCGCTAAAGTCGCAGGTCTACTGGGGTGATCGAATACATTGGCTTATATGGGAGAAATGAGGTTTTTCGGATTTTTATCGAAAACGGTGGGTTTTTGTGAAATGTGCCCATGAGAAGAATTAAAGACGACAAAATTTCCTATCGATTGGTGCAAAAAGTTTTGAATTTCATTCAATAATATACATTTTACGGGCATTTCTTTTTATTCGTTTTTTGCTCACGTCAGCTTTGAATTAAAATAACTCAAAATTGAGATCGACAACCCCAATTTTTTATTGCAGTATGTTGTAGAGAATTTTATCCTCTTTCCAATGATGTATCGACGAGCTTAATCGCGTGAATATTCCAGCCGCTATTCACGTTTTAATGCACTGAAACAAATTCATCATTTTTGAAAATAACGGATCAGCTAATCAGATGTTTTCAAATATGAAGATAACTGTTTCAACTCATTAAAACGTGAATAGCGGCTGGAATATTCACGCGATTAAGCTCGTCGATACATCATTGGAAAGAGGATAAAATTCTCTACATCTTACTGCAATAAAAAATTGGGGTTGTCGATCTCAATTTTGAGTTATTTTAATTCAAAGCCGACGTGAGCAAAAAACGAATAAAAAGAAATGCCCGTAAAATGTTTATTATTGAATGAAATTCAAAACTTTTTACACCAATCGATAGGAAATTTTGTCGTCTTTAATTCTTCTCATGGGCACATTTCACAAAAACCCACAGTTTTCGATAAAAATCCGAAAAACCTCATTTCTCCCATATAAGCCAATGTATTTTATATGATTGTATCACCCCAGCGGCACGTAGTTGCAACATCATCGGATAGATGGAGCCACTTGTAATCGAGCCGTCAATTCATTTTACCAAAAAATTGATTTTTTACTTTTGTTTTATGCTGAAAAAAATGTCAGTTTTGACTTAAAAAACGGTTAATTTTGACAATAATTAAATGCCAATTTTTGACTTTTTGACGAAAATGAAAGGTCCATTGTGGAATTGCTATCGCAAAATGACAATGATATTGAAATTTTCAGTCATAAAAAAATATTGAAATTTTTCAAAATAAAAAGGTCGACTTTTGAATTTTTGATCAAAAAATGTCAAATTGTCGAATTCTTGTAAACGAAATTTTCGGACTTTTTGGAACATAAAATGTCAGAATTGTGATAAAAAAATTCAGTTTATCAAATTCTGATCGTAAAACGACAATTTTTGATTTTTTGGTTAAAAAAATGTTCAAGCAATTAGATTTATGAATTTTGAAATAAATAACAAGAAAAAATACAACAAATGGAAATTAATAAGAAAACATACGAACACGAAAGCACTCGAAATCACAACCTAAAGTTGTATACCGAAGTATTCCTTAAATATTAGGTATTGATTTAATCAAGGAAGTTAATAACAGCCACTCCAACTACATCTGTACTACGAGGTTTACCAATGTTAAATTTCGAAGGAGTCCAGTTTTCTCACCATATGAAAAAGGTTGTATCGACCAGTAATAAAAAAAAAACTCACACAGCAAAAATTTTTGAATCGTGATATTTTTTCAGACTTTACAAAACAAATCAAAATTATTCCAAGATTTCTGAACTCGAATAAACATAAATTTTGACCAAAATTCGACCTCAAGTATGATCAACTGAAGCTCAAAACGAAAACATAATAATGTCAAAAAAATTGAATTCAAATTGGAAAAAATAAAATAATAAAAAATAATTTTCAACAGAAAAAATGTTTTAAAACAGAGAAAATTTCATTTTACGGATTATAATCCAGCACTGAAAAATTCTAAAATTTTTTGGAGGCTCATAACGTTTCGAAACCGCTTCCAAACGGTTTGGGAGGTTGAAAATAGAACATATGTCCGTCCAAAATAGCACGAAATAAAATTTTGCAGTTTCCTTGGCAAAAAGCAAACAAAATTTCAAATTTTTATTTCAGGCTTTAGACCAATGGAAGTGACACAATTTATCTCGTGCTATTTTAGACGGATGATACCAAATTTCAGTTTTTTTTTTTCGTTGATTAGATAAAATTGGACGATGAGGTAATAATGTAATTTCAAAAATTCGCCAAAATTCGAGAAATGTACTTCAACCCTTGGCGTTTTGGAAATAAGGTCATTTTCTGACGAACCTACTTTCAACTCAATTTTATTTTGGCTCAAAATTTTACTTCGAGTTGAAATGCCTTCTTTTGGAAGCATTTTGTATCTTTACAAATCCCCCCCAAATGACGAGTGGATATAACCTAACTAGGTTACAAAAAACTGGAGCAGAGGAGAACGAGATGAAAATAACCGATTGGGGTGGTCTAAATCATCAGGATCAGTTTATTTATAAAAAGGTTTTAAAAAATATTTCTCCCTCTCTCACATAAAAAACGATGACTTGCTCATTATAAGAATATACCCTGACCACGATTCTCCTTTTTTTTTTTCTTTTTTTTTTCAGTAATTTTGAAAAATGAAAAAGCATAAATATCCGAAATTTCAAAAAAAGTTATCTGCAAAAAAAAATATATGAATCTTGCATTATTTTAAAAAAAAATCATCTTTGAATCACATCCTTAATTTAAAAGCTTTGTTCTGAAGCAAAACTTTCATTTTTTTTTCAAATTTTTGTAGAATTTTCATTTTTTCTCATTTTTAATCCTTTTTTAAAAATATAATTTAATATATTTTTCCTTTCAAAATTTTCGTCCTTTTTTTTGGATTTGGTCTCAGTATTTCAATTTTTTTAGTTTTTTCGAATTAATCTTTGTCCAAGATACTAAAAAATTTTTATTTCCAAATTATTTCATTTCCAATTTCTTTTGAATCGTTTTCACTACTGGTTAATTTTTCCTGATCTATAAATGTGCATATTTTTTCGAGTAGATAGGCATTTTTTTTATTTTCTCCCAACTTTCAACATTTCGAGGAAGTTTAATCTTCTACAGTTGGGCTTGGACAAAAGTGTGAGTAAATTTAGGGAGTAAAAAGATCAAAATGGAAGAGAGATTTGGAGCATGATTTCACCCAAAAACAGTTTCCGTTTCTTCTCCTACTTGCCTCCCACACATTTTTCAAAAAAAAAAAATCAAGTCATCTGATTGGTTCAATAAACAGAGAAAAAAATTCAATCGAAATGTGAAAAAAAAACAATCCCACATTTTCATTCACTAAATCATTCAAAATCCTAAACCAATAAAAAATTAAATAATTACTCCAAAAATCTAGATTTTTGAAATTCCTGAAAAAAATTAAATCTGCGGCCCTTGGTCAATTTTCACAAATCAAATTCAATTTTCTCGCACATAATTCAACAATAATTTCGAGAACTCGTTCCAAACTGAGTAAGCGCAGAAAAAACGCCACCAGCCACATAAAATCACCCACAATAGCGCTCTTTTAATCGACATTTTCTCAGAAAAAATGATTTCATTTCTGCTCGAGTCATGTGATCGATTAACATCGCCTTCGTATTTCGAACGCAGGCAAACCCACGTACTCGTGTAGTCGGAGCAGCATCGTCATTAAATTGAAGGCGGATAAAGTCACGACTGAAACACTCACAGCGAGAAAAAAAAATCCACATTAAAGTAATAAAATAACTCGGTTGGTTTTTTACAAAACGAAAACCTCGCGAAATATTTAATTAAAATATTAATTTTCGTTTCGAAACAAAAATTAATATAAACGAGGACAAGCCACAGTTCGAGTTAATATCGTCTATTTTTTTTCTGCTTTTAATTAATATTAAGTTTACTTTCAGAATGAAACACAACTTACGTTTTTTAAAGGCTTTTTCATTAGATACCGGGAATCATTGGCACCAAGAATCCGATTAATATTAACACCAGAATCAATATACATATCATAATGGCGATTTTCTTCTGCTCGAACAAAAATAAAGAATTAATACGAGTATAAAAAATATGCAACTATAAATAGAAAAAAAGCTGATAATTTTAATCGATTTTCCGACCGATATTCCATTTTGGAACCCAGCAACGAAACGATTCCCTTCGTTTCCCCCAAACCAGTACTATATATTTAAATTCGAATATTAACGTGTCTTTGACACGTGAATTCGGCAAAGAAATCGTAAATCGATTAAAATTCCTAATTTATAGGTAAAATATAGCAAATGGAAAAATAAAAAGGAAAAGAAGCGAATGCGTTAAAATATAAAAATTTGTCAACGCTTATTTTACCTCAAAAAAAAAAAATTGATAACCCACCAGCTCGAGATGGAATGAGGGAGAATAAGAATTCATAAATAATTCAATAATGGATAAATTTCATCCGAATCTGGTACTCCTGCCTACGTTACCTACTCCTACGCTTTAACTAACCCCATCGATATATTTTCCAATTGGATTTTCTTTTTCGTGTGTCGTCGATGGCGTCGTGTACCATTTAGGGAAATTTTTTATCCTACTTAAATGATCGAATTATACGTATGCAGAATGGGTCAATACATACACGTCAGAAATAGGAATACGGAGCAGTGTTGACTAGGGCAAGCCTATACCTAGCTGAACACACGATAGGACTAATTCTGGCAGTATAACCGTCATCTCCAAAATCTTATACGCGCGAAACGAGAGTAGGCGGAAATACTCGAATGAACGTTTTAACAATTTTACCGTCGCCTACCAGCACAGTACCATACCGGTCATGGAGAAATTGTACTATTCGCCCTTTTCACCGCAACCGTGGTGGCTTAACTTTTCCCTTAAAAGCGATATTCAGTTATGAAAGTTGTGTAAGTTGTGCACCAGCACCGCCGTACTACTCGTTACGTTTCCAGCAACCGACCCTAGTTTCCAACGCTCCATAAAGGCGGGTTCGATTTTTAGTTTTTACCAAAAAGAGAAAAAAAAAGTATAATAATTTCATTCACAACGACGACTGCAGACGTCAGAATTTAATTTTAGCCTTCGTCGGCGAATGCGCTGATTAAAAGTATAGGTACCTATTATGTTTCGAAATTCGACCGTGATTGTCTCTCTTCGTAACCGAATGCAGTTTTTTTCGTGGTGCAAAATTAATAACGTATTATTCGTGTCTGTTCGTTTGTCTTTTTTTTTTCAAATGCCGGAGATTGCCGAGGTTGGAAATTTTTCCAACTGGAATCCTATGAATGGCTTTTTTTAAAAAGGGTGTAAGAGAATCGATAATAGTTTGGGTCGAAATCGACCTTTTTTTAGCTGGTGGGTGGTTGCTCGAGGTGGGTTTTTTGGAGGGTCAGTTTTATAATACTGGTGGGTGAATTTTGGGAATTTGTTTTTGGAGATGGAAATAAGCGTTTTTTGGTTGTTTTGGTAAAATTGCATATTTTCTGCTAAATGATTGATTTTTGTTTAATTTTTTTTTTCGTAAAATATCAGAATTTTTTGTTGAAATTAATAGTCAAAATCTTACTTTTTTTCTGAAAAAATCAGAAATCGATTTTTCGTACATGGATATTTTAACCTTTTTAGCAGTTTATGTGAAATATTTTTTGAAAAAATTTCAAATCGAAATTTACTTCACAGATATTGCATCATGGTGTTGAACTGTTGGGATATTTCATACTGTACTTCGAACCAAAAATAAAGTCGAGTTTTTCCGATTTTGCTCAAATTTCATTTATGAGTTTTTTTCGGTGATCTATCCACAAATCATGATCATTTCCCACCTAACTTTCATGGAGAATAGGAGTTGGGTCTCGTAATTTTCATGTATTGGTAATTTTTTGCCAAATTATCCAACTTTGATGGCTCATATTTCGAGAAAAAAAATTTAATTGAAGGAAAACTGTTCGAGAAGTCTGAAAGAGAATTGATGAAGCAGTATCAAAAACGATAATCACATTTTGAAAATCTCATAGTTGAAAGCTCAACTTCCATAAGTACAGAAAACGGAAGCTACCATTTAAAAATCTAAAAAAAGACAGTATGTTTTTTCACCCTTTTATACTTAATCAACAAATTTTCAAGATGGAATTTTTACACCTCTGAAGGAGGGGAGTGCAGAGGCTCACAATTCTGACCAAAATTCAAAAACTCTAAAAAATAAAATCACATTGATTCAAAGCTGCCGAAATTAAATTTTTAACCAGTTTTTTCATCGGACCTCTATGAACCCCCTCCCACCAATAGTTCCCAGAAAAGTCAAAAAATTCAAAAAAGAATGAAAAATATCCTGTGACCAGTCGTTTGTTAGGTTTTTTAAGGCACATGAGTCCAAATATTTGATTCAAATTTGACTCTTCAGTGTCTCTCTAACCCCCTTCCAATTATTCTCACTGATTTGAGAGCGTAAAATTCGAATATAGATTTACTTTTTGATTCGACTTGTCTTCTCCATGTTCTAACCGACCACCCACTTCCCCTTAAAAAATGAAACCAATGAATTTTTTCGCTTGAAATTTTTTTACAATAGCATAAAATTTAATTCAGTTTTAATTTTGACAGCTTAGGAGTGCTTTGAATACCAAACAAATATTTTAATAAAAAATAAAATGAGAAAAGTCAAAAAATTGAAAATTAATTTTTTAAAAAACTGTCATGATTCAACTCATAATTGGAGAATCTGAGCATTCAACAGACTCCTGTTTCACAAAAATCTCAAAATTAGCACTTGGAAAGAAATAGAACAAGAATAGGAACAAAGCAGAGAAAAAAGTTTTCTCAATAATTGGAAATTTGATTTTTGTTCGAAAAATTAAATTTACATCAAAAAAATTTTCAAAACGTAATTTTTTTGGAAAATTTTAGAGAAAATCTGAAAAGTCCATTTCACAAGGAAGAAGGTACTTATCCAACAGAATAAAAATTTTGGGATGAAACAAGGATGAATCAGAAGTACATCATAAAATAATCCTACACCAAAATTTCAGGGACTGAAATTTTTTCTCGTATTATGATGAATTTTCGAAATTTCAAATTATTTTATCGCCCTGCAAAATATGCAAGTCTAAATGTAGAAACCACCCATCAAAAATTGCTTTTTGCGGCGAGACTCTCTTTTGATTCTACTCCTGAAAGACCCTAAAATCAATGTCACCTAAAAACGAATTTTTGACACCTTAAGGTGAATGCGGTTTTTAAATCCAGGCTCGCATATAAAAATTAGTTCTTATCAACGAAAAAATATGAATGAAATTTAATTTTTGACCTCCCGAATCGATTGGAAATGGTTTCGAGACATTTCAGAGCCTTCAAAAAATTTGGAAGTTATTAGAATTACATATAGAGAAACCCCCATACAAATGGTTCATATAAATCTTCAAATTACATTTTTAAAATTATTTCATGTTTCGTATGAAAATAAGAAATAAATTTAAAATCAATCTCCTTCAGTAAATCAATTTTTAAATTGGTTGTTGATATTTTTATTTCGATTGAGATTTTCTAAAAAAAAAAAATAATAATAATAACACTGCTCAGTGTTCAGCTTGTGTTCATGTTTTTTTGGAAGAAAGGAAAACGAGTAAAATGGAAAAAAATGTATTTCCAATTTAGATAAAGGTAGGTACCTACCTACTACCGGTCTGAGAATTTTTTTAAATCCAGAAATGTCCAAAATAGAATTTATTTTGATACATCTTGTAAATTTTGATCGTCTCGATTCCTCGATGTATTAGAATCTGAATCCACAGCTGGAATCAGTCAAAAAGATGACCATTTTTTTTTTTTTTTTTTTCAGAAATGATTCCCTCGATTTTTCCAAGTTTTCTTCTTATTCTGGTCTTTCAAACAAATTACCTTAAAAAGGGAATCATTTTACCAAAAAATAATTTTAGTTCCGAATGGTCATTTTCCTTCTGTTTTTTCATAAGGTTATCATTGTACAGAAAAGAAGGATCCTCCTTGAGGAAAATTTGAAAAAGAAAACCTTTAGTTCCAGGTATTCTTATTTTTTTTACCCAAATCGTTATTTCAACATATGTGAGCCTAGGTATAGAAACCACCCTTAGGTGTAAAAAATTAATTTTCGAGTTGACAATGATTTTGGGCCTTTCAGAAGGAATAGAATCAAAGGAGAATCTCAACTTGGAAACCAACGTTTCACACCTAAGGGTGGTTTCTATATCCAGGCTCACAACTTTTCATCAGTTTCGTAGTCCGAAGAGTCTACTGGATCTAAAAAATAGAAATTCTTGTATTGTTTCGTGATTTTTTTTTGTCATTTTCATGCCATTTTTCTTGATTGAAATTCGACCAAAAAATTTCTTTATTCATCCTTTGATCAAAAAATTCAAGGAAAGAGGAAAATGTTGAAAGTTCTCGATTTTTGCAGCTAAATTATTGAAATTTTTTATGAGGCCGAAAAAGTTTCTTTTATGAAAAAGAACGAAATTTAAAAAAATGTTGAAAATCAAATAAATTTGTAAATTTTCGAGCTAATTTTCTTAAATCAATTTTTCAGCTCGTTCGAAGCTTTGGACTCCCTCCCCCCTCCACAATACACTAATTTCAGCTATCGAGTTCGGATTTAATCAATGAAGGAAACGAGGGAACTTCAAAAACTCAAAGCTTCCAATTCTCACTTCAAGGTCCCCCCCCCCAAAAAAAAAACAAAAAAACAAACATAAAATATCATTTTCGTTGATTTCAAACTTTTTCCATCGCATAAAGCGAAAAAATTCAAATAATTAGGGGAATTTGCAACTTTTGGCGAATTTTTGGTCATTTTTGCCCATTTTTTCGCGATTTTAGTGACCAAAATCTAAATTTGCGACCTATAGACACCCTTGATAAGAATACTCTCAAAAAGGGAAGGGAACGGAAATTAATAATTGTTCTCAATTTCTAAAACCTTTCAGAACATTTTCGAACAAATTTTTGAAGGCTTCAACTTTTTAAAACGATTTTCAAAACTAAAACACAATTTTAAACTGAGAAAACACCCACAGAATAATATCTCTGAACATTTTTTTTTTTTTAGAAAAAATGTGAAAAAAACAGTCCATTCTAAAAAAACCGAAACTACCATTCCGAAAAAAATACCAACCCCACTTTCAACCCCGAGCAACCCGGCACTTTATTTGATCAAAATCGCGTACCCGAGAAACTCTAGATTTACAAGGCGATTTCCTCTAACACTTTAAATTTTACGCCTGTTTAGGGACACCTAAAAATCTTTATTTCGATATTCCGCCGATATCGTACCCGAACACTAATCATCTGGGATCAATTTCCCAAAAACGGAAACACACGGTACCGGTACAGGTTGCTTAATCCGCAAATACGGCGATTTTTAATTGAGAAATATTCGCGGTAGCTTTCTACGACACGGCGCGGCGACACCAGAACCCACAGGTATATCGTCATTATAGCCGAGCTAAAATTAGAATCCGTTATGTACACACAGTTCAAAAAGCAAAATTTGGTTAGCTTCTTCAAACATAGGGGTATAAAATCAAAACGCTAATAACCGCAAGGTTGAAGGCGTAGCGGTACGTACGTGCGCTACAAAAGGCAGATAAAACGACAAAATCGTCGCTTTGAGTATAACCGCCGCCGCAGCGTGTAAAAAACCGCACGCGAAAAACATCATTATCGAGCAGATATTTTTAGCATCGATACGAAAAATTAAACGAAGATTAAAATTTCAACTCCCACAAGAACGTCTTTCAAAAGACGTATTAAAAAACATGCTTTTAATCGTCAAACAACGAGGCTAATAAATTAGAAGAATAACAAACTCCGGGAGGAAAAAAAAGAGAATTAATCGGTTATACCTACTACACGAACAAAAATAAGTATAAGAAAACGAAAGACTACAAAAAAAGGGAAGGTAATATCATCAGAGATGACGTCAGTCAATTTCAAACGTCTAGAAAGATAGGTAGAGAGATGTCGAAAATTTTCAGATTACGAAAAAAAAAGAAAAGAAGGAAAATGCTTACCTTTCTCGCCTTCTGTTGGTATTCTTCGGCGACTTTTAATTCCTTAGTTGCATTACTAATGTTATATACGGTAGCCGAAACGTTATTCTCAATTCTGTCAACTAATTCGCCCTAGTAAGTGGGGGAGTGTTCAGGATATGTGCGAAATTTTTTTCGGATAAATAGAAACGTTGAAAAGGAAAGACAGCAATTGAATACGACGTGATATCGTTTTTTTTTTAACCAACCCCAACGTCAAGCGGTTAGTAAAAGCGCGCAAAAGAACAACCATTCAAACCCAGACAAGCGTTGACATTTACATTTACATCAAAAAGCCACGTACAAATAAAAATAACATTTAGAAATAAAAAAATAGGTAATAGGAAAATAACGTGGAATTTTCCAGAGAAAGGATAAAATTAGGAAAAAAATCAAATAAAAGAAGCAAAAAAAAGAAAAGAAAAAAGTTTTCGAAATTAATGCAAAATTAAAATAAACAAAATCAAATGGAGAAATCGTAATTAAACTGAAAATCATAAAATGAAAATTTTCGCAGCTGTAATCGTCGATGTACGTTTCCGAACTCACCCGACGAGCCTTACTCTGGTATTTGAGAGCTTTCTTGGTGTCCTGTGTGGCAGTCTGAACGTAATCTACAGCATGTTCAACGTGATATTCTATACGATCTATCATTTCTCCCTGTAAAATTAATATACAAACGTACCACCGTGTTAAAAGCCCCATTCCGCAATCGCCCAGGATACCATAAAGTAAATCATGCGAGAGCTACGATAATTTGTAGCTATATTTCAAGTAATCAAGCGGTTTTTTTCAAAGTACAGTTGTGATGAAAAGGAAAAGCTCAAGCGTGCAAAAAATTATTACGATGCAATGCAAACGAAAAATATTAATAATTTGAAATATTGTACGTAAATACAGCTCTTTTTTTATAAATGATATGTGAAAAATTTCTAGTCAATTTTTCCTCCTTCATTGCCCCTTCTCGCCATTTAGTTATTCGTTTTTATGAGAGAAGTGATATCAAATTTAATCTACCTTGAAATAAGTATAAATGGTACAGAGTGATCCGAAAATCCTGCAATCCAATTTTTTTGTTTTTTTGTTTGATAGAGAAATAGTTTATTTTTTTCTTTTTGACCTGAACGAAGGGTTGCCTATATTTTAGGTCAATGAGGCCAAAGCCAGATTCAAGAAATCTAGAAAGAAAGGAGGAGAAAAATACAGTGTTGGCATTTATTCATGAAAATTTGATTTGTTGTGAATTTTTACTTCTTCAAATTATTAATCAGGCAAAATCTGCATTCATTGATTTTTGATCCTTATCTAAAACTATGTCAATGTGCAACTATTAACTTTTGAAATTTTCAAAATTCAAGGCATCTAACAAAATTTTTTGAGAAAAAAGCTCAACTTAGCTTGACCTTTTCGAATGATTTTTTTGACAACCAACCTCAAATTTTTTGATCCCCCCCCCCTTCATATTATATTCGTTTTAAAGGAAATTTCAAGCACTTTTTTGTCCCTCCCTCGAAAATATTCTTCTTTTTCATAACAAATTTTAATATTTATCAATTAGTAAAAAAATTCGACTTTTCAGGACCAGCTTGACCACAAGGCAAAAATCTTGGCTTATCAGACAGCTTGACCTGTTGAACACCCTGAAATTTTGGATTTTTAATTTTGTTATTCTTTGGAAAGGAGTGTCAATTATGATCCAAATGAGATTGTTGAATATCATTATTTTTCTTACTTTGAAAATTTACGAAATCTGCAGATTGCAAGATTGTTGAGTCACCCTATATCTTGAGACCCAACATCCAAAAAAAAAAAAAAACGAAAATTATTTTTAAAAATGTATTCTTGCCATTCAATGTTGCCTCTCTTTTAATAAGAAAATATGTTTAATTTTTTTTTGCCTTTTTCCAAGTTATTATACGGAAGAAAACTTCACTAATTTTTTTAAAAAATGAAAAAATAGGGAATTTTGAACATTATTTTAGTACCATTTTTTGTAATATTCAAAATGCTCACAAAATCAAATTTTCAAAACTCGCACATTAATTAGGTTCCAATTATTCTCATTTGTACATTGAAATTTCTGTCAATAGGACAAAATGCTAAAAAAATTTGAACTAGTTCCAATCGAGATGATAGAAAAAATTCAAAGACTCTGGTATGGTAGGAAGAGGGAGGAGAGTCATTTGACCTTTGGTGGAATTTAATCAAATGTTTGATTAATCTTCGTACAAGATGATTTTAGAGGGCAGGAGCGAATTTTCATCACACCCCTGGAGGACTTAGGACCCCAAAATATGTAATTCTCAAACTGAAAATTCAATTTTCAGGAGTTCTCAATTGGATTTAGGTACCTAGTAAAGGAAAGAACCCAACTTTTTCACATTTTTCCTCAATTCCTCAAATATTTGAAAATCCTGGGTTTTATTTTCAAGGTTATTACTTTTCATCAATTTTTTCACTGTTTTTCGAATATTTGACCAATTTCCAACACTCGAAAAAATTTGGAAAAACTCTAAGAGATGTGAAATACATTGAAAAACTTTGGAAAAAAATATTTTTCTGCTCAACTTGAAACTGTGTCTCACACAGAGATTTCAATTTTCACAAAGTCAAATTTGAGGATATTTAAGTAGGTGGAAAAATTTGAAAAAATTTTCAGAGCACTTCCCTGTATCACTTTTACTAACACGGCAAATTCCAAAAAATTTGATTGAGAACTCGCGAAGTGGAATATTTAGCTTGGCAATCATGTATTTTAGGGACCCAGCACTCCATGGGTCAGATGAAATTTTTTTCACGCCTTCCAAAATCATCTTTTATCACGACAAATCGATTGTCGTAAAAAGTTTGATCAAGTTTCATCAAAGACCAAATGACCCCCTTATCCCACCAGAATCGTTATTAAGCTTTTCAAAAAATGAAAGAAATCTTCTTGAAAAAATTTTTGATTCCTCCAAATAGGCAATGAGAGAATTTCAAAAGTTCACTGGAATGAAAAAAAGTCAAAAATTGAAAAAAGTTGGAGGAAAAAATTTCAAACGTTCAAATTCACATTCCAATTTTTTTTTGGAAAAATAGACAATCAAAATTTGAAAAAATGAAAAAAAAATCAATGTGACTATTTCAGTAAGTACAAATTTTTCAACCAAAAAATTAATAAAAATTGAAAAATGTTCACATTTAAAAATTTTTCTATTTTAAAGATCATGATTGGAAATTTTTTTCAAAAAGTTATGGCTACTCCCAAAATTTTGAAATTTTTGTAATTAAAATTTTTCAGTATACATTCTTCCAATAAATAATGAAAAGAAACTTACTATTGACTAATAATCTCAAAAATTGAAAAATTGGGAAAAATTTCATAATGTATTTTCAATGTAGTCTTTTCTAATAGAAAATAACTCTGTAGAAATTTTAGCTTTGCCGCCTCCCAAATGGAGGATTTAAAAACCTTTCATTTTTAATATGGAAGATAATTTAAAAATTTTCTGAGTCATTACCAATCAAAAGAAATTCAGTTCAGAAATGATTCTGAAATTTTCGGTTTTAAAATTTTTCCAAATTTAAGAAATCTCAGTCAGCCGAAGTCACCTTCACATCTTATCTAGAAAGATGGAATATTCTCAAAGCCATAACCTAAAAAATATTTATCCAGAATATCTATGTACTTTTTAATTTTTACAATTTTTTGATTTCATCATTTTTTTCTCTTCTAAATATCAGGTTCATTAAATGCCATCCAAAATACACTCCAGGGAGAAAAAAATTTGGGAACTATTTTCTCCCTAAAAACGAACAACTTTGAGTAGTAAGAGAGCAACTTTTAAAAACGAGCCAACCTAAGGGCGTCTCAGACTGTCCCACTGTCCCAGTTTTGGATCGATAAGCTGGCGAATAGCATTAGAATTCTTTTCTATTCATCGAGATAGGAAAAAACTTACAATTAATATTAACATGTCGTTCAAATCAAGAGCTACAGGCAATTTATTTCATTATAGCTGTATTTTTAAAATAATCTTGACAAAAAATTCAACGTAAAAGAAAATTTTAAAGGTGCCACCAACGAAGTAACAAGAAGGTCAAATGCATTTCCAGCTCATTTTTCGCTTCCAGGGCACCGCGAAACAACGAACAAATTCTACAAAATGAATAAAACTCGTTTAAAAACAATTTCAAATTGAGTATAAAAATTGAACAAGATTTTTCTGCAGCTTATCGACCGAACATTTCATTAATATCAAATCTCAGCTGGTTTGAAATTTCATTGAAAAAATTTTCAGAGCTTTCCTGCTTTCGATTTTCAAAATCCGACGTAGAAATTTTCATCCATAAAGTTTTCTTATTTATCTCACAAATTGTATGGTACCAGAATATGCAAAATGTTCCATCAAAAATTTTAAATTCCATATCCCATCGAATTTGACATAGAGAATATGTTTGCATAAAGTTTTCTTTGTCTCGACGAGCTGTCTTTTGACATTGACTTGTCAAATGATACCGAAATACCCTATTATTACAATACGTACATTTAGACCTGTCTTTCCTCCCCAAATGTACGTACTTCTACTATCAGTTTTCATATAAAATTAATAGAACGTAAATTTTCAGCAAAAATAAGCCATTTTGAAATCCTTTCGATATCTATTTTCGAAAGAATTTTTCCATCAATTTCTAAAACTCAACCCTCATCTTACAACGAAAACGAATAAAGTTCATCGATATCAATCTACCTCATTAATTTTGCAATTTTACCCATCTTCACGAGTACGACCCACACCTTGGTCTAACAAACGCCACTCGACGTGGACATACGAGTACGAGTGAAATTTCAAGACTCGAACGTTCGACGGAAAGTTGCAGATTGTCTAGTTATTAAATTCTTTGCTACGAGTGTATAAGGTTGTTACATTATATTCGACGTTCTCCTCTTGATTTTATCGATTTCCTATCAACGCTTTTAATTAACCAATCACTGAAAGTTTCCAGTGGAATTACTCAAGTACTACTTATTCGAAATTTTCGAATAATTTCTATGACAACCGCGTTATTAAGTATTTCAACGCAACATCAGCATAATTGTTGACACCGTGTGCTTCAAAGTTACCATCTCTAAAATTTCAATTTTTTTCCTCTTGTATTATCTTTTAGAGATGGAGGTGTGTCGTCTACCTCGAGTCAAAATACGAAAGCAGGTAAGTAAAAGAAGCAAAGAAGCACTACAAAGCAAAGAAATCCGCCTAAAACGTAATTTATTCCTAATTTTGGCCCCAAATAGAAGTAGAAATTTTTTTTCAAATCAAAAAAATTTCATACGAATGATTCAAAAAATCCAATTTTTTGAAAATGAACAATTTTACCACAAATTTTTCAAAAAAAATCATAAAAAAATTTTCTGATAACATTTTTTAAAAAATCAAAAATTTTTCTGATAACATTTTTTAAAAAATCAAAAATTTTTCTGATGAAATTTTTCAAAAAATTAAAAATTTTTCTGATAAAATTTTTCAAAAAACTAAAAATTTTTCTGATGAAATTTTCCAAAAAACAAAAATTTTTCTGATAAAAATTTTTCTGATGGATAAAAATTTTTTAAAAATCCAAAAAATTTTCTAATAACATTTTTTAAAAAATCAAAAATTTTTCTAAAAATTTTTTTTAAAAAATCAAAAATTTTTCTGGAAATTTTTTTTAAGTTTTTCTGATGAAATTTTTCAAAAAACCAAACATTTTTCTGATAAAACTTTTTTAAAAATCAAAAATTTTTCTGATAAAATTTTTCAAAAAATCAAAAATTACGATTTTTCAAGTTATTACGAAATTTGATATTTTTCAAATTTAATCCTTAAAAAAAATGAAAAAAAAATCAAATTTTTTTTCAAAAATTATCCCAAATTTCACGAAATTTGTTTTACTTGAAAATATACCACCAAACTCGAGCATTCCATTTAATAAATCACATGCACATAATTCTAGGCGCCTCAAATATTTGTTACCACACCCACGTAATTTTCCAAATCGCGAAAGAAAACTTGAAAAAAATCACGTCTTTGCCCCGACTCACGCTCACCATGGCGTTGTGCCTTTTGCATACTCCATGAGCTAAATCAGATTTCACTTTCGAATTCTACATTTTTTCCAAGCTTTCTTTCAGGTATATCGCGTGTCTCTATTTCAGCTCACGCATCTTACGCTACGAACGAGCGTTCAATTCGTTATAACGTCAGCCAAGAGCAAAGAGCAGGGTTCAGTCTACCTCTACACATCGCAGATTCGACGTACCCTTTTGAAATTCGTAAATTTTGACGTCAGAGCGTGATTTCGGAACCGAAATTGCATATTTGAGAAACCCTGTTGCCAATGATAAAAAGCCAAGCGTTTGGTTACAAAAGCCAAATAACGTGCGAAATGAAATATTCGATTAAAAAATAAAATAAAACTTACAAAACAGGTGAGAAAAAAAAATAAAACTGAAAATTGAAATTGAAAAAGGTGCAAATCGACGTACGCGTAAAACTAAAAATCAACAACAGCTGCGAAAAATCAACTTACAAACTAGGAATCTAAATACCACAAAGGGGGGAAAAATGTAAATTTTAAAACATATTCGATATGGTGTTTCATAGTGGTTCTCAGCTTGGATAATTAAGGCTATAAAAATACAAGTCTTGAAAAAATTATCAAAAACAAAAAGAACAATGATTTGTGGTTAATCGTAAGACTCGACAATAAAAATTCCAAGCTCGACGATACGGCTGGCATCTTTGTTGGATCGGATTTAGCATCAATTGGCCTTATCTGGGAGTAATTTTCGAAAAATAATGCCAACGGAATGAATACGTCGGTAAATCATTGCAGAATTCGAAAAGATGCCAAAACTGTTCCACAATTCAATACCCATTATTATCTTATAGTCGAACAAAACCTACACCTAGATTGAGCTAACCGTAGACTGGAGTAATTTTTGGTTGGTATAGAATTTCAGGGCGTTTGTGTATTCGTGTGGCAAGGCGGCGGCGAATTAACTAAAACATTACTACGATAAAATTTCGCCACCGTCGACGTTGAACGACGACAACGACAACGCTTTCGTTTCGTGTGTGTTCGTTTTACATGCAGTAATACTCATTAAGATGCGAGATATGTTTGGTAATTATTTTAACAAAATTACAGTCTCGCTCTCTCTCGCGTTTTTGGATAAAACCTTGTGAAAAAATCCACCCTTTAAGCATACAGAGGTTGTGGTATCGTGAATAGGCAAATAGATTGTAATGTACTTTATGTATTTTTTGGACGAAATTTTCGATTTGAAGAGAAATATTAATTTTTATTCGGTTTTCGGTGGAATTAGGGTACAAAAAAATTTTAATAGAAGTAATCTGTATGATTTGAATATTTTGAAAAACGAGTGCAAAAAATTCGTTAAGTACAGAAAAACAAAATTTCAAGATTCAATTTATTGTTCAAAATTATGAAGGTTTTTTACTTAGTAAAGATGATTAATTTGGTCTTTGGTGGATGATCCATTCAGTCTTCACCTTGATTCATTGATATTTAACCAGTTTGTTCAAGAACGTCTGATTCAGGTCATGCATCTTTTTTGGAAACGAAATACGATTGTTTCTGTTTGATCAGATTTTTTGGGATTAAAAAAGGCCCTTGAATCAGATCGTTCGCGAACGATATATCAAATTGTTTATAAACGAACTGATAAGTTGAATCGTTCGTGAACGATTCTAAAATTTCCGATCAAATCATTTATGAACGATTTAATGAATAAAATCCCGAATCGTTCCCAAACGATTCAATAATATACGGAAAAATTGTTCAAAAACGACCGAATAAGTTGAGTCGTTCACAAACGATTCTCAAATTTCCGATCAAATCATTCATGAACGATTAAATAACTCGAATTCGGAATCATTCGCAAACAATTCATCAATTTACGGAAAAATCGTTCACGAACGACCTAATAAGTTGAGTCGTTCACGAACGATTCTCGAATTTTCGATCAAATCATTCGTGAACGATTTATCAAATCAAATTTAGAATCATTCGCGAACGATTCAACAATTTATGAAAAAATTATTCATGAACGACTTAGTTGAATCGTTCGCGAACGATTCTAAAATTTCCGATCAAATCATTTATGAACGTTTTAATGAAGAAAATCCAGAACCGTTCCCAAACGATTTAACAATATACGAAAAAATTGTTCGTGAACGATCTAACAAATTGAATCATTCGCGAACGATTCAAAAATACTTGAAAAAATCGTTCCTAATTTGATCATCCACAATTGTTCTCATTACTTGATATCTGATCATGTGGTCAAATCATTCGCAAATCTATCATCAGTATTTAATTTAAAAAAAGCTTAAAAAATTGAAAAATTGTAATTTTAGGTTTCGAATTTGAGTTGAAAATTGAAATTTCTACTTCTGTTTTTCAACACTAGATTGATGAATTAGAATTCAATGACCCCAGTTTGTTTCACTTTTTTTCTGTCATTCATTAGATATGCAATTGGACGCAGCACCCACGTTACTCATTAACCACAATAATGAAGGAATTGTACTTTTTGATCGAAAACAATTAGATTTTATCATCAGTGGCTGGATCTTTTTCAAGAAAATTTGAAAATTTAAGCATATTTAAAATAGGAAAGTGGTAATGAGAAAATTTAGCAAATAATTTCTCACTCAAAAAAATTAAAAAAATGAATGATAAAAATAAATTAAAAATCTAAAAAAAATTATTAAAAAAAAAATTTAAAAAACTAAAACCGAAAAATATTTTAGTTTCAATCTCAATTTTCCAGTCCAACAAATACCAAATTCATCATACAAAACGTTTTTCAAAAAAAAAAAAGTTAAAAAATTAGAAACAGAATTGAAAAATTTTTTTTGTGTTTTTTTTTTACTCCTTGCCAAATTTAAACAAATTTTGAATAAAAAATCCGAAATCATCGTTTCTTTGATTTTTTTTCTAATTTTAATATAAACTTTAAAAAATCGATCAAAAAAATTCAGAGAAACTGAAAATTAAAAAGTGATTCAAAAAAATCAACAAAAAAAACTGAAACTCATAATTTTTCCAGTTTTTTACCATTGATCCAAATCATTTAATAATTTGAGCAGATCATTCACAAATAATGAACCGAAATTCGATCATTTCGTTCGCAAAATATTCGATCATTTCAAATCAAATCGTTCGCGAACGACTCTAATTTGAATAATTTGTAAAGAATTCAATCAAATTTGAAAAAAAAAAATTTATAATTCCTAAATACCGAATTAAATCAATTGTAAATTACTAATTTTCTCAGATCGTTCGCGAACGATTCATTAATATCAAATCATGATCGTTCACAAACGATTTCATCACATCTGAAAAATAGTACGTGAATGAGGGACCGACTAGCGATCAATCCGTTCCTGAACGACTCATAAATTATTCATTTTCTTTGAATCGGTCAAAATGGACTGATTAAATGGACACAATTGAGTCACTCCGGAAATTGGTGAAAAAATTTACTGATTCAATCAGTGAATTATCATTTTTGATACGGTAATTTTTTCCTTCAATTATTGACATTTTTACTGATTCAATCAGTGAATTACAATTTTTTACTGATTCATTTCAGTAGCTGGAGAAAAAAAATTACAGATTCAAAAATAAAAATTCACTAATTGAACCAGTAATATTTTACTGATCATCAGTAGAATCGGAGGAATTTCACTGCTAATCAGTGTCTTAATTCTGTCCATTTGAATCAGTTAAGAGAGCATTAGAATCAGGGCCAAAATTTCGTTCACTAAATTTTGAAGGCACCAAAAATTCAAGATTTTTTTTTAAAAAAAAACATCCCCAGAACTTTTTTTACCCAAGAATTAAAAATCCATCGCGTTCAAGGAAAACCAACCCATCAGGTAATTTAGGTACCTTTCAGGATAATTCAACGCCCTCCCACGAGCAAATTTCAATATCTCACCAATCCCATTCGAATCCAATTTATTAAAATCCTTCAACGCCACTGGAAAAATCAACGCCTCGAGGATTTTTTCCCACCACCGATCATCCCACAACGAATTTTTTTCTCAATTAATTATCCACGAACGTCGTCTCTAAAATACGATAATAATTCGTAACAACTCGCTTTACACAGCCACGGTTACGATAAAATTTGTACCATTTGAACTAATAAAGAAACACAGCTTTCACAATAACTGTTAAAAGTGTTAAACCACTTTTTTATACTAGGATTAAAAATCTTGCATAAATTACATAAGAGAGGATCATCAGGTCGTTAGGCCGTTTAAACCATTCTTAACGTCATCCTCAGCATGACTCATTGTTATTTTCCACAACTAGATTTCATTTAAAAATTTTTTTTCTCCTCGTTAAATAATTAGCCTCACAGCGTCGTTCGAGAAAAAAAACACACAAACAACTGAGAACCACTATTTCTACACACAGGTTAAGTAACACTAAATAAATTAAAACCGTAAAATTGTATCTAAATAATACGTTTTGCGTCGATAATCGCCGAATGAACGTGGCGTCAGAAAAATATCCAGAAAATTTCGCAGACTTGGAAATTTTCTCCATTTCTGTACATTTCGTCAGACTTTGACCTTTTGAAATTATTTCTCCTCCAAAAAATCAATATTTTTTCCATTTTGATAAGCCTTGAAAAGATTCTTGCATTTTTCGTGCCCTCTATTTCGCCGCAAATACACTATCGTTTGTAATTTCGCGCGAATAAAAACCCACCATTGTCAAATACCCGCGTCATTTTTATAGAATATACAAGGATTTCACGTACGAGGCGAATAAAAAAAAAATAGATCTCGAATTTACATATGCCCTTCGATTGAATCCTTTTGAATAATTTTCATTCCAAATTCATATACAATTTTTACTCGATTCCAATTCACATAAATCCCGATTCAATCGGTCTCGTACGTCACCTAACGGGGGAAAAAAAACTGGAAAACTATCGCTCGACAATAAATACTCCCAAGTCGCTATACGATGCGAAGAGAAACCAAGCAAATGGTATTTGTTCTCGCCATCATCGCGAGCTATTAAAAGCATAATTCAATATTGCCACGTCTAAGTTTTCATTTAACGCGAATTCACGCTCCGATTGGGGAAACGCGGGGGATAAAATGACTCGTTTTAAATTGAAAATTACCCGATAATTTTCTTTCTTTTTTTTGGCTGCTTTTTTTTTTAATTAAATCTAAAAACATTGTCATGTAAACTAACCTCAGGGTATTTAGCGGAATATTCTGCAAGAAGAATGCGATCGATATTAACATAGGCTGTAGAAAGCGACATCTTTTGCTATTCGCACAAATTGCATGATACTTTTTAAATAACCAGAACGATTGAAAATTTAAATCTTATAAGTTTCATCGTATCTTTGCCTCATTCACCTCGACCCCTCGTCCAATCCGACAAATCCCACCGAGATTTTTAAAACGATACTTTTTGCCAGGTTCGAAATAATCCTCCATTTATACCAAACTTGAAAGAAAATTATTTTATTTTTTGTCAAAAAAAAATATGAACTTCGAATTCGTACTTCGTATAGCTCTTTCAAAAGCATTCATTCGATTGTGACCATGTCGATAAATTCCAAACGCGTACGGTATTGTTTAAAAAAAAAAAAAGAAACCCTGCCATTTTTCACTCTCATCGATAGAATAATAATTTCAGTCGAGGGTATCGAATCTGTAAAGGTATATTTTTCTTTGTTTCATTCGGTAATTATCGAACGATCAACGTTTTATATAAAACTATTACGTACTAAAAAAAAAAGGGCAAAAAAACGAGAAGAAATTTTATGTACCTGATTTTCAACTAACATAGCCATATCCATAAACATATCGTGCAGTTCCTTTATTGAATTTTCCAATTTTATAATATCCGCGTGTCTGGCTTCAATGTCGGCTAAAGTCTGCCTAGCTTGTTGTGTTTCCATTATAATCTACAAATCGATAATAAAAATCAGTAAAAGGTATAATTTGTATACTAAATTGTTGCGATTCCCCCCTTTTTTTTCCAAGCAGGCATAACTCGAGTACATTTTTCTAGCTGGCTAATTTTCCACAAGTAATAGAGTGTATTACATACGGTGTATTAATTTCTATACACTCGAACACGAAAAATTAAAATTTATCATAAACGATGAAAAAAAATATAGGAATTATAATATGTATAAGGAAAAAAGTGGAGCCATTTTGACTATAGAGATTATAAAAGAAAACATCGCGTGCCGCAAATAACGAATATGAAAATTCGCCATTTTTTACAGCACCAGCAACGCGACGTCGGTTCATGTACTCGAATTACTTCGTACGGTACACCTCGCAACCGTATTACCAACTCGAAAAAAAACCAGCGTTAATTCTTCGAAATGAGTTTTTTCCATGATCAAATCGTATAAAATTCGATAAATTCTTTAAATTTCGATCGAAAACGTTGTTTCATCGAGATAACCGGGCTGGACAATGGAATTCAGATGGAAATTCAGAACCGTTGAGTTCGATTGCGCCGAGTGTTCCGTCGAAGGGGTTGAATTGTTTGCCAGAGTATGCGGCAACTATCAGTGAAACAGTGTAGGAAGGTTTGCGGATACTTGGAATTGAAGGGGCAGGTTCGAAAATTCGTAAACGATGGTTTGAGCATTTTTTCGGGAAAATATGATCGGGGGGAGGGGGTGAAATTAATTCGACTAAGAAAAAATTATTCAAATTAAATATTTTGAAAAGTTTTTTCATTCAAAATTCAAAGGGATTCAGAAATTTTGGAAATTTATATACTTAACCTTAACGAATTTACAAAAAAAATTATATTTTGGATTTGGATACATTTTTTGACACAGTCATTTTCATAATTTTGGGTGTTTAAAGTAAACCCATTTCAAGTCATTTCGGTATGAACCTTATGATATGATATTTCAACTTCAGAAAATTTTCGTTATTTTTACGTGGTAATTAATAATATCAATGCTAAGAATTTTTCATCATTTCTGAAGAATTTTTTTCAAGATTTTACCCTTCATTCAATTTTTTGAAGATCCTGAATCCATTTTTGGAGGTTGCTGATTTTGAAACCATAAGATGACCTACTGAGATAGAGAAGGATACAAAATTAAAAAATTTTCAATGACATCAAGTGAAGAATCAAAAATTTTATTAACCTCCCAAAGCTGCTTCAAATCCTTGATATGACTTCACCAAAAAAAAGGGAGAGTGAGGCTCAAATAAAAATTTCAAAAAAAAAATCGAATTTCTTACTATACTTGAACAATATTTTACGGTTCTTGGAATTTTTTACCACACCTGCTATTATTTTTTATTACTTGATAATTTTTTCCAAGTTTTCTAAATCAATTTTTTGGTTTCAAAGCACTGTAACTTCTTGGTAGAAAGCAAAAAGGGGAGGAGGGATACAAAATTGAAAAATTTTCAGCATCTAGTGAAGTATCCAAAATCCAGTTTCGAGTAATATTTCACAAAAAAAAAGAGCAAAGGCTCAAATCAAAACTTCAAAAAATTTGAGTTTTGTACCTATCAAAAAACAATGTTTTCAGGATACTTGAAATTCTTAATAATTAGTTGCTGTTATTATTTTTTTTTTTTTAAATTAAGTTTTCTGGACCAGTTTTTTAGTTTCAGGGCATTAATACATTTTTTTTTAAATTCAGTTTTTTTTTTTCAAACAAATTTACAAAATTATTATTGAACCTGAAAAAAACGAGGACGAAAATTCTTCAATAAAAATCCTTTAAAAGCTGAAAATTCGTCATTTTTTTCGCCATTTCAGTTCTGAATGGAAGAAACGATTAATATTTTCAAACCCCTTCCTCTAAATTTAAGAGATCTTCCAAATTTCAGAAATAAAATAACCTCTTTTTTTAAGAATTTGTTGTTTGAAAAAAATTCACAATTTTCAAAAAAGCACTCCAAATTTTTCTGACTTTTGCAAAATTTTCAGAAAATGGTATTTTTTTTGCAAGTAATTAATTTTGGACTAAACATTCAAGAGTCTTGTAAAATTGGTGAACCAAATAATCAAAAACCGTTGAAATTACCTCAGAAGATTTAAAAATCTAATTTTTGACCTTCTTGAGCACCTACATTTTCGATACAATTTCACTGACTTTCCGCATAAAAAAATAAATAAATGACAGTGGTGCCAGGATGTTGGGGGGGGGGGGGGGTGGAATTTTTACCAGATTATTTCAAAGTCTGCATGAAACTTTTGTCCTCCCTACCCCTCTACATTCTGATTTTGAAAAATAAAAATAATAAAAAAAGATCTCCCTTCAAGCTTACAAAGTTGAAATTTATTTTTGGATATGTGTACCAGGAAAATATTTCAAATTGATTCGTTTTTTTTTCTTAATACATTTTTTTTGCAACTTTTTAGGTCAATTTCAAGTACTGGAAAATTTCTGATTGGTTATCTAAGCACATGTTTTTCGACTTATGGAATCCATTTGAAACGTAATTTTGACCTTTCAGAGTTTCTCCTAAATCACTGGAATAAAAATTCGTATCATTTTTGGATTTTTTCAGATTTTACGAAAGTCTCTCCAATTTTTTCCTACTTGTCCCGCAGCCAAATAAAGAATCAATGAAAGCGAAAAAGTTCGCAGCGAAAAAAAAAGTTTCTCAAGTTTCAATATGATTAGCAACATAGGAAAATTTTAAGGTTGGTTCTCTATCCATTTTCTTTCACGTTTCCGGATTTCCATCGACTTTTCGGCTCAGATTAGTTTTAAAAATGGATTCAAATGATAAAATTACCAAAAATTCAATATTTAATTAATTTTTTTTTTCAAAATTCTGAGCTGACTTTCTTTTTCTCTCTTCAAGTCAAGTTGAAAAACTTGAATGTGCTTGGGAGGTAAAAAAAAAACAAATTTATTCGATGCCACCGAAAAATTAAAATTTTTGATTTATAACCCTTCTAGATCAGGTTTTGAGGTAATTAAATTAATTATAGAGATACCTTGTCCAATTAGTGAATTGAAGACGCTAAACGTGCTATGAGGCTCACAAATTTCCAATTTTTCAGCTCCTTTTTTTAAATAGGGCAAAAATTCTCGCAGAATTAAAATTCCGATTTTTTTTCTCCAAAAAATAATGCCAGAAAGACGTTATTTGAATATCCAATATCGATAAACCTTCATACATTGGTTCATTTTAAGCAGCTATATCACCAGGCAAATCCGATCCTTCGACCAAACACTCAGTAAATACAATAAATAAAAATTATTTACTCCTTGCGTAAAGACAGCTGGGTTGCCTTGTTCTAACATTTCCTCCAGTTCTTCATTAGTTGTGGTTCTACCAGCTGCAACAGGCAACAATGAAAATACTGCATTAGTCGATATTTCGATTAGTTTGAAATTAAATCAACCCATGCCTCAAACTGAATTTTTTTAAAAAAAAGGTAACTTTAGTAACCATTTTCCATGAAAATAGTAACCAAAAAGTAACCTCAGAATCGTTAATTTTTAGAAGTTTCAGTAGGATCGGGGGGGGGGAGGAGGAGGAGGAGGAGGAGGAGGAGGAGGAGGAGGAGGAGGAGGAGTGCAAAAACCAAAATTTTGATTTTTCCGCACATTTCGGCAATTTTAGAAGATATTGAATTTTTGGAAATTTTTGAAGATGTGAAAGCTTTTTTGCACGTTTGGAATAATTATGGTGAGCAAAAATACTGACTTATGCTGACCTATTTTCCAAATCCCCCCCCCCACACACACACAAGGCGAAAATTTTTGGTAAAATTTTTTTAAAAAATGAATGAATTTTCTGCCAATTTTTCATGTTATTTCAAATCTGTGACTTTTCGCTGATCTTCCAGTCAAAATTCTTATTGAAAATCAGTGATATTTAACTGAAAGATCTGTGAAAAATCATCAATTCTTAAAAGAAAGGTAATTAAAAACCGCCCGAGCGAAGCGAGGGCGAAATTTTTTCAAAAAATACACGTTTTCACCTTTTTTTATAGTAAAAAAAATGCTGCCTCCTTCATAATTGCAGGCATCTGACAGAAAATTTGAAAAAAAATAGTGACTTTAGTGACTTCTGATAGTCGAAATAGTGACCAAAAAAGTTCAAAATAGTGACCTTTTTTTTAAATTTCAATTCATTATTTAGCCCAGAAAATATAAAAAAATTCAAAAAAAAATTATTTATTTGTGTAGATATGTAGATATGATTAATAATGAATTCTAAGCAGTAGCGTAACTTGACATTCCCTCGGGAGGGGGGGACAGAAGTCGAAGGGTGAAAATTTTTTTCTTAGGTATATACTAAATGGGCATAAAGATCTGGGATAATGGGGGGGGGGGGTTGACAGAACCTTGGTATCATACTTTTCGAACGGCGTTTGCAATTTAAATAGTGACTATTTTATGCCCGAGCGAAGCGAGGGCAGAGCTTTGAAAAAATTGATTTTTAATACTCGAAAAATTCATTTTTGAGGGTTTTGAGGGAGGTATTATTTACGCCACAGGCTTACATATTGAACTTTTGAACTAGCCAAAATAAACAATAATGTTGTTTACTTACGCCCGAGCGAAGCGAGGGCGAAACTTTGAAAAAAATGATTTTTGATGTCCAAAAATTCATTTTTGAAGGGTGTCTGGGGGGGGGTTTGTACCCCACCCCCCCCCCGTATTTACGCCACTGATTCTAAGATAATATCTCAAAACAAAGATTAATAACGAATACTAAGAAAAGATAATAAAATATCTCAAAGAGATTTTCTTCAACTTTTTTTTTTTTTTTTAAACCCAAAAACAGAAAAACTACAAAAAAATTGATTTTTTGGTGAAATTTTTAAAAAAATAGTGACTTTTTTGAGAGAATAGTGACCAAAAGTGACTTTTGAGCACAAATAGTGACCAATAGTGACTTTGCTTGAAAATAGTGACAAAGTCACTATAATAGTGACCTTGTCAGATGCCTGTAATTGAAAAAAATGAGAGCCCGGTACAAAAATATTCTCCTTTGTACCTCCCTCTCGGCCTGATTGAGCTCAGACTGAGCCCGAGCACAGCGAAAGCGAAAATTTTTGAAAAATGGACACTCAGAATCTGAAATTTTATTATCAGGTCAAACAAAATTGTGCTTTCTTTGTGGTTTGTATTGACTTCTAAAAAAATGATTATCTATTGACTCATTTCCCGATCTCCTTCTAAAAAAATCAAAACATTTATGAAAATTCCAATCAAAAGTATTACGGCGTTCTTTAGATAAATATGAGAAGGGACAATTTTTCTCACTTGAAAATAATAATTGTTTAGGTTGGAAAAGAAGTTTCGTACAATCAGTTTGAAAATGAAATGGCGTAAGTAAATGTATTGAGCCCGAGCGAAGCGAGGGCGAAAATTTTTGAAAAAAAAAGGCATTCAACAGCTCAATATTTTTTCTTTTTCTTTTAAAGGAAAAATTTCGAAAATAGTAACTAATAGTAACCTCTGAAAGAAAAAAGTAACTTTTAGTAACCAAACTTGAAAAAAGTAACCAAGTTACTTAAAAAGTAACCCAGTTTGACCCCTGATCAACCTCGTTTCGGGTCAGTTTAGTTCAAAAACACCTAAAAACCCAGCTAGTTTCATTATTTAGTTAAAGGTACCTAGACGTACACGCCTCCAAATCCATTCACAGTCACGATGTAATCAACTAGGCATTTAGTAAATTATTCTCCAAACCGAAAGCTTCAAAATGGTTTGAAAATTTTCCAAACACATTTGCACAACTTCTTTAATTAACTTTCGATTAAATTCCAATCAAAGCTCGATAAATGGTTCTCGGCTCATTTATACAACCGCAAGAAAAGAACCCACCCAGTCGAGTTTTTCTCTTCCTTTTCCCTATCGGATGAAAAAAATTCATCCGAGTAATTAAAATTCTCGATTTGAGTTCCGAATTGAAAAATTATACGATTTCAATACCGAGGTAAACGTAAAACGAGTATATTTCGTTAGGTATATTTTTATTTGGCGCTCGAGTCCGCGAATACACTTCTAAAAATGAATGCAACGCTCTCCGCAGGTCCTTGTACAAGATTTCATCCCGCAGGGAAATATAAACACTGTTTTTTATTTAAAATAAAGGCATTCACTTTTGAAAAACGTTAATAATCTCTTCGCTTTCTTTTTTTTATACAAAAAACTACGTAAAATGATAAGGGGAAAATAATAGTTGAAAAAAACGAACTTTTTCCTTCGTTTATTTACCTACATTCGCTTTTTAATACGTAGCATGTTTTAATTTCCAGCTATTTTTCCTGCCAAAAAAAAAAAATTGAAACGTCGTCTAATGTATGGTAAGTGTATCGAAAAATGACGAATTTTTCTCGTCGCCTGGTACAAGGCGCAGCTTCATTTTGTAATAAGCCGAGTCAGCATTATAGGAAGAGGGGAGTTGATTAACTAAACACAAACGTAGGTATTTTCGTGTTTCGTCCCTGGTATATGTGCTCATTTAGCGGATTGTATACTTTACGCGAGCACGTCTAGAACAAGAATTAAATTTACGCCAGACTACGTATAAATGTATATCGCACTTCCGTCGTTTGTAATTCAACGTACATACGTATAACGCGTTTCGAAGAATAATACAAACGAGCCAGCGTTTCTACAGTTAAATGAGTAAATTTTATAATTTCGTTAACAAAAGTACCCATAAATATACATATACGTAACTTTAGTAGGTTTACGTAGGTTGAAGGTATACAGACGACAAACGCTGAGGAAAAAAAAAAAGGTAGACTAAATCACTTCTTTCTTGATTTTACGAAAATAATTCGCGGTACGAGAATCTAAAAGCGAGGAAAATGACCCCACTTTTGACATAATTAAACAACGGCTCGGTATAGGCGAAGAGGTCGGGGGTATATAAATTTGATGGCATTTTTGTTACACGAGTTTTACGAGAAAAACGTCCTTAAACGGGTACTTTGCGAAAATTATAAAAAATCTCGACGTAGTGTACGAAAAATAACGAGATGTCGAATAGCGAAACCTCGAAGTCTTCTGTAGAAAAAGTGTCTTATTTTCGGGTAAGCGAATGTAATTTTTTTCAACCTGTTTTGGTGGTAGGAAAAAAGGGTTTTGGATTGTATTTCTGAAATTCTTGGTTTGAGATTTATCGAGAATTTTGAAGAGGAAATTACGTATCTGAATTTAAGGAAAATGTAAAGGACGCCGAGGCTCCAGTTTTTCATGTTGTCAGATGTTTTTCAGGCATAGTTGAGTAATTGAAAAACTTGCAGTAGTTTCTAAATCAATACATCTATAATTTTTTCTAGATAGAGAAGAAAAAAAGTATGGGAGGAGAGGGAACTAAAAATCGAAAATTTTCCACTCATTTTAAATGCAAATTGCCGTATTTTTTTTCACTCGAAATGAGAAACTTTTCGATTTATTGTCAAGGGTGTTCGGTTTTGGTAATTTTTCAACTCGAACGAAATTTATCTGCGACTAAAAATACCATTTTTACTGAGGACAAATAGCCTACTCTGCTCTCCCCTCGATCAGTTCATCCCTGAATTTGAAATAAACCATAAAATCATTTTTAAAATGGGCATGAAATAATTTAGATATAGATAAACTAATTGAATTTTATGTTGGACTGTCAGAAAATTCAGAACTCAAAAAATTATACTTCTGTGATCTCGAAAAAATATGCTGATATTTCATAGATGAAATATAAATCTAGAACAAATCGAAAAGTATCTGAGTTTATTCTCTCATTCTTTTATCATTAAAAGATTATCGAAAATCATTGGGAAACAGTCAGAATTACAGCTCGGTAATACTCGTAGACTAGTAAAAAAAATTCACTGAAAGCGAAATTCGAAAAAATTGCTAAAAGATCAATAAAAATCCACCAAAAATCAAAGAATTTTGCTGATTTTTCATGTACCGCAATTCTAATTTTTTTGAAGTGATCTTTCAATGATTCAAAATTAGACATCAAGTACAAAATTTGCTGTAAAAAATATGTAAATATATTTTTCTTTAGTTGAAAATTATAAAAAAATTATTATTTAAAAAAAAAAAGTAAAAAAAAATCATTTGTTAGTCCTGGTATCATCAAAATTTAGAATATTTCATTTTTGAAATCTAACGTACATAATTTGAACTAAGGAAGAAGACTGCAAGAATGACAAGAAAAAGTTATCTGATTTTTCAAATTAAATCCAAAGAAATATAGTTCACAGATTCCCAAGTTTCAAAAGAAATAATTTATGACTTCGTTTGAAAGAAACGCTCATTTCATCAAGAATCATTTTTCCCTTCTGAATTAACAATTGATTTTTTACCAACATTTTTTGATCAGTTGTAGGTCCAGTCCACATTCGCAAAGTTATAGCATTTTTAAAAAATGAAGTCATTCAAAAATCAGAAAAAAATAACCCCACAAGCGTTCGAGAAAAGAAGGAGAGAGACCGTAAAAAATATTTTTTACCCAAATTCTGATAAACCTGTTGAAAATTCTAAATCTGCCAAAAAAAAAATCAGCTTAAGCGACACTTATTCAGAAAAAATTTCTAAACGTCAAAATTCTTTTTTTTTTTTTTGATTTTTGAGTCGTTTAGTGGAGAATTCAAACCTCTTTGATTCGCTTTCATTCATATCAATAATTTAAAAGATTCTCTCTCCAAAAAAGTGCTGATTTTTTTTTCATTCAGGAAGGAATAAAACTGATTTTAAAATATTTAAAGAAGTTTCCCAAAAAATTCGCCAAAAATCGAAAAATTAAATTTGGCAGCTCAAAATTTGATTCTGAGTTTGAGGTGTAGGTAGATGACTTAATCTTTCAGTGAATCAAATTTTGGCTCAATATGTACAAAATGGATGGGTTGTTAAGGTTCCTCGTCAGGATAGAATTTTTTTTTTTTAAATTAATGTTTTTCCGAAACGAATTATTTTTAGTATAAAAAATGGCCAATTCATTCATTGGAAATTAATTTTTTTTTGCGAAATAGAACCAAACTGATGTCTAGAGAATACCGATACCTAGTTATTTTTTCACTAAAAATCGATTTTCATAAAAATAGCAATTTTTTTTTTGAACAAAGAAACCCAAAATATTTTTTAACGAAAAACTTGATTGATTTATTCATTTTTAACGAAGTATTGAACATTGAAAAAAACACTTTCGACTTCATTTCCTGCTTTTGACCAATTTTAACTTTTTTTCAAAATCTTTTTTTTAAATACCTTCACTTAGTTCATATATTCGATTCTCATCTCAGATAAGATTCAGCATTATTTGTAAAATTTTAAAACTCATCCAAAAGTTCAGCCAAAACGCAATCATTTTTTTAAAATACATTTTTCGAACTCTGAGTTATATGCAACTGTTCTATTAATTATTTTCAAGGTTGTTTTTTTAGGTATTTTACGATAACTGATTTTAATAAATTTGAAAATACCCATTTCAATTATGATCAAAAAGTAATTTTAGAAAATAAATGATCCTATCATCATTTTTTGCGAGCTAAGCTAGACGACATCTCACTGCTCGAATACTCGAAAAGTATTTAACAAATATTAATCCAAGTTGGGTTGTAGTCGAGAGGTCAAAATATGCTGCAGAACACTTGAAATAGTTTACCATTGCGGTTGAAACTTCATTACGCTATTTCTAGTAAAATATTCACCAGTTGAAATTGTTTGCGGACAGTTCTCATTTTATATAATAAAAAGTACCGAATTTTTCTGATGAAAATTTTCGCAGACAGGCGTAGGAAAAAGCATTTGATCCCTTTTCTCATAATCTCTTTGAAAAAAAAAGAATTGTAAAGTTGAAATTATTTTTGTTACTTACTTATTTCTAATTGCCTTTGAATTCTTCCTTTACAACGTTCTCGGTAATCAGTTTGAGTTCTGTTGTATTCAGTCATCACTTCGACAAATTTACGAGACAAAGTGGAATGCTGTGTTTTTCTAATTCTAAGATCAGCAGAGGACTTGTTCGTATGCTCTTCTTGCTCTATATTTTGTTCTATCACTGTATACGACAAAAAATAACCAAGAACCCATTAAATTTATTCTACTTGTACTTTAAATATATCTACTTAAAAAAATCTACTTTGAAAAAAATATTCGCTCAAAGTACCTTCGTAGATACTTTTGGGAAAATATTTTCGAAAAAAAATTAAATGCTTGGAAACTTCATCATTCGAGATTTTACGTACCTACATGCAGCATCAAGGTAAGGTATACGAAGATGAAATAATTTTTTTCTGCTCGCCCAAGTGATAAATTACTTTCGTGCGGTTTTTCGACACTAAAGAAATTTTTAATTTTTACCATTTCAAACTTTTATAAAGTGATTTGGGATTTTCCTAGTAGAGAGTTTATTCTTTCAGAGTGAAAACTGCACGTAAATAATGGATAACCGGCAAACTTAAGGGTATTTACACTCAAACTCATCTACCTTTATAAATTTTTCAAATGAATTACTCGCATCGCACCAAGAAAAATTATTACTTTCAACTTGAAAACAAGTTATTATGGTTGTAATGCGATGTAAGTACCTATTGAAAATGATGATCTGGGAAAAAAAAGTTTCATTATTTTTCTTCTGTTTTTTTTTCTTCATAGGGAAGTACTTTTTTGAATTTACGAGGGATGCATCACAACTGGAAGTAAAATTTTGAGCCGAAAAAAATCGAAAGTACAAATATATTATAAAAGAACCTCATATCAAAATTTCAGAAACTGAATTTCATTTTTCGAATTTTTACACGGTTATTAAATTTTTAGATGCTCCCTTATCAAAAATGACTTTCTGACAATTTTAGCCCCCCCCCCCATCCCCCCGGGAACAAAAATCTGGAGACCTCGATTTTATTCGAGAAATTCTTTAAATTTTAATTGAATGGCTAATTTTCGTCATCACACATGAGAGTAAAAGTTTGAATTTTCCTGTCCTGAAAATTAGAAAACTTTTTCACAATTTTCATTACTAAATCAAATTTATAGATTCCTCGTGAACTTTTAGGCTTGCTCCAATAAATAAACTAGGGCGGGAAGTCCGCTAAAAATCGATGAAGAGTGAAAAAACATCAATTATTTTGATGAGATATCAAGGGCAACCCTTTTTTCAAAAAAAAAATACCTCGAAAAGTTGAAAATTAGTCATTTTACCCTCAGTGAAGTTTTCCAAAACGTGACCAATAATTTCGAATTCTCTTCCATTCCCTCTCATTTTTTCAAAATCGTGATTGAGGGTATCGTGGTATTTATTTCTCAAAAATATTTTTTTCAAAAGTAGGGTTCAAAAAAATGGAGTCTGCAGGAAAAAAGGGCAAAAATTATCCCCGAGCGTACAGAGGAAAATTTTACTTCAAAAAATTAATAATTTGTAGGTAAAGAAATGCATCACAGTAATCAATTTTTTGGAGCATCGCGATAAACGAAAGATTATAAATACAAAAATTATTTGAAAATTGAAACAATTTGGCTCAAGTGGAGTGAGAAATTTTTGTTCGAAAATTTTATAATAAAATAAGTGGCGATTACACTTTTTCAAACGATATTTTCTCTTGGATTTTAACGAAATTCCAACGTAATTTTCAAAATTTCCTCACTTTTCAAGGTTTTCCAGAAAGTTAACACCCAGTTACCTCATCGTCCCACAAAATTTGAGAATTCGATATTATTTATCAACAAAAAAACGTTAAAATTTAGTAATATACCCCTCGTCCTCCAAAATCGATTGGGAACGTTTCAAGACGTTTCAGAACTCACTAAAAAAAAAAGTAAAATAATGATAAAATTCATTCAAAAAAAAAAATAACAAGGTGTCCCAATTCACAAAATAGGTAAAATTTATAATTTTTTAAATAAATTCAATTATTTTTGATAAAATTCATTCATTTTTCAAACAAATTTCTATCATTTTTTTGATGAATAATATATTATCATATTTTAGAATAAATTTCACCTATTTTGTGAATTGGGACACTTTATTATTTTTTTGAATAAATTTTATCTTTTTTTTTTAAAGAAAATTTAATTATTTTGGTAAAATTTATTCATTTTTTTTGATAAAATTTATCATTTTTTGGGTAAATGTCCTTTTTTTTATGTTGTCAGAAAATTCAGAAATTTCACAACTTTGGAGAAAATCCCCTAAAAATGGAACACACGAGATACGAATCACAAACTTCATCACCTATAATCGTGAATTACCCTTATTGGTGACCAAGGTCAAAAATATGGCATTCATGTACCAATTTTTGAACTTTTTACCTCGACGCACATAGATTTAAACTCGAAAGTTACGAATTTTGGAAAATTGCTCTTCAATTGATCAAATAGCTCTACATTATGGATGATTTGCGAGTATTAGTGCTGAAGTTCGCATGAACCATTTTTAAGAGCTTTTCTTTCATGTTGAAACATTCTGTCTATTTGAGAGGTCAAAAATGGCGTATAGATCAAATTTCAGGTTTTTTTTTCGCTGATTAGATCAAATTTTCACTTTTTGCAGACGATGAAGAAATTTCAAATTTTCAAAAATTCCTCAAAATTCGAGAAACGAACTTCAGAATCTAAAATTTTGGATGTTTTTTCATGATATGAAGTACGTTTTATCAAATTCTGTAAAAATCCACTCCGATTTGAGACACTTCTCTAATTGAATTTTTCTCAAATGAATAAACAAATCATCTTCTCTCAAAGAATATAATCTCAGCCAAAAATAAATATTTTTCAATTTCATTACAAATCACCGACGAATGTCATTTTTCAAAACATTAATTTTCGACACAACTACCCACAATGAAATACTTGATTCTCTCCTACGAACCCGAATCCCTAGTCTTATAAGTCCATAGATTAAAACCGCCATCGTATCTTCGCAACGACCATCTGGCACAATCTGACAAACTTCCTACATTAAGATCGCTGCTCACGGCACAATAGCCAGTCCGGGTACGAATCGCAGGTTGATATTGGTAAAAATTCGTACCCATATTCATTAAATTTCACACAACGCGGCGAAAAATTACACTTGTGTAAAACATCACTCGATAGTTTCAGGGACGAGTATTTCAGCAAATTACACGAAACTTGACTCCGGCGGCGTGTTATTCACTCGCACAGGCACAATGCTTAATAAAACTTGTTGAAGTTTCCCTTCGAATGACAAATCGGTTGTTGGCAAAACTAAGAATGTCAAACGCCGCACAATATTATCTTTTACAATCCGCCTGTTTTTAGCGAACGTTTTTGTAACGAGCTTTGTTCGTCGTATACAGCTCGAGCATAAATTCAAAGCGGATCTCGGTCTTAATCGTTCCGGTTAATATTCCAAAATATATTGTCGACGAAGGTACCAATATTTGGAAAATTTCACCACTCAAATATACCTAAATACGTATCTAGTCTACGGATGTCGTAGCAAGTAGTACGATAAATAAAACAATCCCATTCTTACCTTTTAGTTTAGCTCGAACTTTGTTGGCAGTTTTTTTAATATCGGCCATTAAATCTTCCAGTTCTTGTTTTACTTCTGCAAAAATAAAAAATAAAAGCAAAAGGTTAGTACATTTTAAAATAATATCGCATCGTTACGTAAAATTATCCACTTAAGGGTTATTTTCGTGTTCACTCAAAGCCGCAAGCAAACACACCCTCTGCAAGTTGAATTGTTAATGACACCGATCATCTCGTAATTTGAAATTCAATCGAGGAGTGTAATTTTAGAACATGACGTAAAAAAAAAAGGTTCGAGCCGAAATATTATCAGAGCACACTATGCTATAATTTTAAAAAGTAGATGACAATGTGATACTGTATAGGAATGAATAAAAAATGGAACCGGCGAGCCGAAAATTATACACTTAATTAAATTAAACACCTGACGAGATACTTTGTTTTCATGGGAAGTTTTTCGTATTAATATTTCATCAGAGAAAATAATATTTTGCAGATGTTTTCACGATGATTAAAATCGCGTAAATTTGGGTATAGATATCGAAATATGTGTACGAAAATCCATTCCTACAGAATGTTTATGAACGACTTTATCACAGGGTGTCCACAATATTTCAGAAATATTTTTCCCCATAATTTTAGATTTTTCAGACCAATTTATCGATGTTTTCTAGACCTTTTACATACGAGATAATGAAGCATAGAGTAGGATTTTTTCATCTTATGTAAGTAGGTAGCTAGGAACTTACTTAAAACCTAAAATGATTGTAAAGAAAAATAATTTGAAATGCTTGAAATCTAACAATTTTTTTTAATCGTTAGTTTTACGAGAATTTTAGATTTACTTTTTCCAACCACAAAGATGACTCAGATTGAATTTTGAAAATTGTTATCACCCCTTCTCCCCCCCGCATAAAAATTAGAAAAATTGATACAGAAAGAATTTCAATTGCAAAGTAAAATGATTAAGTTTTGAGAAATGAACCGGATCACATCAAAGTGTCTGTCTACTCCATCATTTTGAATCAGTGAAAAGTTACAAAAAAATGGTAAGAATTGCAGCATTGAGAAAATCAGCAAAATTCTTCGATTTTCAATACATTTTCGCTGATTTTTTAAAAGAATTTCAGATATTTTACTGACTTTTCAGAAAATTTTCATACCAATTTTCCAGAAATTTTTTTACTGTTTGTTCTCAGGGGAATTTTTTCACTGATTTATTGCTGCGCTTCAATTCTGTTTTCTAACAATTTTCGATAATTTTCATTGATTTATAAATGGGAGAGTACCAAATCATGCAAATGAAAATTCGGATATTTTCGAACTGAAATTGTGAATTTTTTTAAAAAATTGATTGCTTCTCCCTGTCAAAGAAATGCAGGTTTAAAAATAATTCAGTATTGTAAGAGGTACAAACTTCAAAAATTGCATAAATCTTTGATTGATTTTTTTGTTCAGCTTCAAAAAGCTAAATCACAATTTTAAATAAGGTAACATACCAGTTTTGGATCAGGCTACCAATTACGGATCATTTTTTTGAGGCGCTCTACGTCGTTCCGAAATGGTCACCAAGGATTGATACCAACATAATCGTGTAGTCTGAAGTCTTACCTTTCAGAAAATATGTAAACTTTGCATTTTTCGTGTTATCAAACCGCTTGTAGATTCATTTGAAAAAAGTGAGTCACATTTTTAGTTGAAATTTCGTATTTTTTGCAATGGCGATTGTTAAAAAGTGTAATTAGAGTTATTGATATTTAGTTTTTGATGCGGTTGCTGATTATTTCATGTTCAGGGAAGTACTATCGACACATTTTTCGCGTGATCAACCCGTTTTGCGAATTTTGAGTGTCATTTGCCAAGCATCGAAGAAAACGTAAATTGGCACCAAAAAAGTTGGATTTTTTCACCAAAATTGTCTGTTCCGAGATTTTCGTCGTGTTTTTATATATTGGGTGATTAACATTATTAAATCCGCGCAATGAAATTCCAAAGTGAAAGTGATCCGTAATTGGTTTGATCCATAATTGGTAGAAAAATTTTCAATTTTCAATTGCGGATCAAAAATTTTCCTACCAATTACGGATCGATCCACAATTGGTAGTTTTTCAACTTCGGTTTTTTAACAATTTTTTGATGAAAATCTTTGAAGGCCATCTTTGTAATGTTAAAAATACAGTCAGAGTGAAAAAAAATTGCATAACTTAAATTTTATTTGATGATCCGTAATTGGTAGAACCCCCTAAAAAGGCGTATTTTTCTGAGTCCCTTCAAGCCTGCTTGAAATCGTTTTTTTCGAAATTCAACCGCGCTAGTTTGTAGAAGAGAGGTCAACGTTTATTTTTAAAAAAAAATCACCAAAATTGGTTCATAAATAACGTCAGGGCATGAATTTAAGAAAAAGTGATCCAAAACTGGTATGTTACCTTACATAAAAAAATGAAAAATTTTAAAGTTAACAGGCGCCATTATCTATTTTCATAAATAATAAAATAATAATAAAACAAAAAATAAACAAAGGGTGTTTCAAATTCATCTATTTCCAATTAAAAACAAAATCAACAGAATTAATTTCACATGGAATGATTTCAATTCCGGAAATTTCGTTTTAAAAGTTTTTCGAAACGTTTTTGAAATGAACTAGAATTTTTTTTCAATCCATTATTCGCCTAAATTGAGATTCCTTTGAAAAAATTACGACGTCCTAAATAATTTTATACAATATGTTTTTAAGAGAATTCTTCAACTCGGAATTTTCCGATTAAATCTAAAATAGAATTTAAGAAACCTCAATCCAATCTACCAATTTCCAATTGCCAAAGATGATTTTTCAATTTTTTTCGAATTTTGGAAAATTCAATAGCCAAGAGTATGATGCCTGATTTGGGAGGACAGTTGTCCAGATCCGGGATTTGGAATTTGGATCTCGATGAATTTCTTTCATTGATATTCTATGTAATTTAAAGACAAAAAATTAACATACCTATTTCTGACCAACATTTCAACTTCAAAAACTGAAATTTTCGGTGATAGTTATTCGTCTTCAAAAACTATCTAATTTTTTATCAAATCGAAACGTCTAGAGTTGAGTGGTTCTGTTATCAACTCCTTAAATTTTTATGTCAGACAAAACATAATTATCGACAAAATATGTCCAATTTCCAGAAAACTATCAATTTTTTAAGATTAATTTTTTTTTTTATTTCGCCATAAGCATTTCTAGGACCTTCAATTGTAAAATGAATCAAGACATCATCGAAAAAAATTGTCCAGTTTTCGAGGTGCTACGGATTTTTTTTTAATATGAACCCATTCAATTTCACGAATATGAGCAGAAAATATAGCAAAAATTAACATTCATTTACCAGTCAATCATCAAGTCACTTGAGAAAAAATATATTGGAGAAATTTCATTTAGATTAAAATTGTGCGAAGGTGAATACATCACTCTTACATTTTTAAATCTCCAAAGTGTTCGGCCCAAACTTCAACGAGATTGTCATTTTTGGAAAAAAAAACATTCTAAAATCTCTATTACTTATTCATTTTTAGGGACTAAAATTTATTTTTGATTCATGGAGGATTTTTGAAAATTCGAAAATTTTATTTTTTCCACAAGATATGAAAAAAAGTACTTCTTTGACAAAACTGATGAAAACTATATTCTACTTGCAATCGACCTGCAGAAACCGATTTTCATGATTTTCAGTCATTATGAATTTATGAGGCCGATATCAAAATTTAAATTTTCTCCAATATTTTTGAATTTCCCCAAAAAGCGTAAAAATCAATTTGGGTAACTAAAATCGAGGCCCTGCTATTTTTTGATTAGTTCAACAAAATAAATTCGCCTCAGCTATGATTTGAACCCGAATATATCAAAAAAATTTTTAATTAGCTTTAAATTCTCCACAATAATCCAAAATATTAAAAATTCTCAAACCCAAATTTCACAATTTGAGGCATTTTGGAACGATTTTAATTTTCCCCAGAATTTTCGAATCACTCCAAAATACGCAAAAATCAACCAGTATAGCTGAAGTTTCGATTGAAAAATTTTTAGATTGCGTTCAAGAATTCCACTCTCGTTCAAATCTAAAGCAACACCCCGAACATCTCATTCGGCACCTAACCCTGCTTTTTCCGGTCCCAATAATTCAAAATTCTCAAAACTGTTCATTTTTCATTTCAGACATAAACGTAAAAATCTTCAAGGATTGAAATGGTCGTCAAATTTACAACACGATATTTTCGACAAATTTCCAACAAACATTTAATATCGTTCCATTCACGTGAAAAACTTTACATCCGTGAAAATTCCGAAAAAAATAAACTATTTGCAACTACGTACAGCTGAAAAAAAAAATACATCTTCATAAAAACACTCGAGACGGAACAATAAAAGAATTCGTCAAACATCTTGAACAAATTCCAGCTCTTTTTTCGCGCTTGTAATACGCAAGCTAGAAAGGCATCCAGATAATTCAGATAAACGAAATTTATACTACAAAACAGAGAAACGTCACTTTCAGAGAGCTAAGAGCACAATTTACGATCAACACGCAAAATATCAGGTAACGCAGCACGCCAAAAGAATAAGTATGGAAATTCGCGCAAAGACTCGAAGGGAAAAAAATACCTACAACGATACAAACGTTCTTTTGAAAATAATACTGTTTTTGTTTCGAAACGTGAAAAATATACGAAATAAAACGTCAATTACGATCAAATAATTTTTTTTCGAGTCGACGTAAAAAAAAAGTTCAATTAATAAGCTTACGAAGGTAACATGACAAAAAAAAATCACCATCTAGATCGATAAAACATTTCAAAACAGATACTGTGGGAAATTTTCAAAGCCCGTCGAACTTTTTTTTTCAGCAATAAGTTCATACAAAATCATTACTTCCATCTATATACCTTTTTTTTTTATATATAAAACTTGGGAAACAACTTTAGCAGCACTTTTATTTTTTTTGTTATTGCGATGAAGAGAATAAAGATAAAAAATGAATTATCCAGACTACAAATACACGTATTGTTAATCACACGACAAAGAACTCGACATATACGACATGCAGTCGACTTTTCCTTGAAGTTTTACAAGACTTTCAATTTTTTTTCTCGTTAATTTTTTTTCAGTCTTTTTCCCCTCCGGTTTGCTTTTGAATGGCGCAACAGTAGGAACGTTCATCACATTAATACGTAATATACGTGTAACTGTAAGTAATACTGATACATACATCGATAAAATTATACGTTGTCTAGGATCGTACACATAACGTACGTTCACTCAGCCATCAAAACCCACAGTAATTTACTTCGTAGGTTAGTTCTTTTGTTTAAGGGTATTTATCGATTTATGGAAATTCGATTCCACTCGACTATCTCTAGCTCGACATCGCGGAGCGTGGTTATAATTATTCGAGTGACCACTTTTACACGACCTCGTTAATTTTTCCAAACTTATCTTTATACTCACCCCACTTCACATTAATGAGCTAAATTTCAACCCACTTATGCATCTTCCGTTTTCAATTGTATCCCTTTCTCCCTCCAAAATACGTGATTCGAGTTTATTTTTTTTTCGTAAGATGGAAACTGGCCATTGAGATTGTAAAATCACTTGAAGTATTCGTAGGGGGAAAAAAATTCAAAACTATTTTCATTACATTCAATGAAGATAAAGGAAAGGAAATGTCGTGCATGGTGAATAGAAAACTTGCGAAAGAATTTCGTTTTTTGCTCGACCTTCAACCTCATTGCACAGCCTAAGTCTTACTTTTTAGTAATCGCATGACCACCGTTTTCAAGAGCATGAATTTATATTCTGAGTATCTGCAGATAACCTGTTGGGTACCTTTTCCCTGTATCTACTTCTTTTTCGATAATTTTTCAAATGGCTATGAATAAGGAAAAATGATGATTGAAATAAAGACTAACAATTTTGTAGGAGTGAAATAATTTTTTGCAATGTTTCAAACAAAAATTCAATAATCAAAATTCATTTTTTGAAATACATGGAAAAATAAGCATATTCCTTACTTTCTGTGGTTAAAAAAAAATCGCACTAAAAACCTAAAATTCGTTTGCTTCCGAAAAAAATGAAGAAAAATTGTAGAAATGGTGAACATGAAAAAAAAATGTAGAGGAAAAATAAAAGTATCACATTTTCAGAAAAAATATGCATTCCTTTTTTTAAAACATTTTCACCGGTGTCATTCATGCAACCAATATTTTTTCATTTTTCTTAATTTATTTAATCTATTACATTTTTGATCCCCTACCTACCTTTGTTCTATATTACTTAAACTAGATTCACGTTTTAGAAATTCAAGAGAGCACCACGTTACATACAAATCTATTTTATTGAGCTATTCCAAACTGGAAGAATTTGAGAAAATTGCATTTAAAATTTTTTTTGAATGAGTTCACCGATATCCACAGAAAAATTCCAAAAACAAAAAAGGGCAGAAGATTGAAAAATCATTCGATAATTGGGTCAGAAAAATTGAAAAATTTAGCATTTTGAATCAAAAAAATCAAAGAGAATTGCACTTCATCCAAAAAATTTGAAAAATTTCTCCTTCCATTGAATTTAAAATTTCTAATCAGATACTATCGCTTTTATTAGATACAGAGTTTGCTCAAGTTTTGGTATTTTTTTCAGCCTGTCCTATTAAATCAAAAGTCATGAATGTCTTTATGGTGCAAAAAAAATTCACGTATTTTCAGAGTATCACAAGAAACTTCCATAGCGAAAATTTCAGCCCCTAAAGTTGATATGGGGGAGGAATTATGAGAGGTTACATTCCCAAAAATCATGCGATGGGAGCACTGAAAAAATTACCAAAATAAATATTTTACCTCTTGATGGAATTCAGGAAAAGAATTATCTACCACGATCTAGCTCCGGTATATCAAGATCATCAGTTTGGGCAGTCGCAGAAAATTAAACTCTTAAAAAATGTCAAATAAGGACGCAATAATTGGATTTTTGCAGTTTTTTTCAGAGTACCAATTGGAAGATTTTTTCGAAATTCAAACCTCCCATAAAATCCCCTTTCCCCAAGTCAACTTTGGGAGCTGAAATTTTGGTTGTGGAAGTTGGTAGTGATTCTCAAAAAACCTGTAAAAAATATATTCAATTTGGCGCCTTGAGTAGCTCTCTTAGGCAAACATACTTGTTGAGTGCAGCTGTCAATCATAAATAATAATAGAATTGCAGCACAGGAGAAATCAGCGAAATTATTTGATGTTCGGCGAATTTTCGCTGGTTTCTGAAAGCTTTTCACTGATTTTTCAGCAATTTTCGGAGATTTTATTGATTTCTAGCGATTTTTACACTAAATTTTCCAAAAATTTTAACAAATTTTTGATAAAACTTTTACTGATTTTCTATAAAATTTTCACTGATTTCTGATTTTCTATAAAATTTTCACTGATTTTCATGAAATTTTTTACTAATTTCTGATTTACTAAAATTTTTTTACCAATTTCTGATTTTCTAGAAAATTTTCACTGATTTTCTAGAAAACTGATTATCAAACATACTGAAATTACAGCTGCAACTCAAATCTTTTTTATTCTAAGAAAACAACTAAAAATGATCATTTTTTGGTAAGATAGGCCCGTCGTTTCCTGTCGTTTCTTAGAAAAACGACAGTTTGATCATTTTGAGGTATGACAGACCCGTCGTTTCCCGTCGTTTCTTAGAAAGAAACACGACAATTTGAAACTTTTTCAACACACTAAATAAAAATTTTCCAACACACTAAAATTACAAATACGACTCAAAATCTTTTTTATTCCAGAAAAACGATTAAAAATGATCATTTTTAGGTATGATAGGTCCGTCGTTTCCCGTCGCGTCGTTTCTTAGAAAAACGACAGTTTGAAACTTTTTCACCACACTAAAATTATGACTATGACTCAAATCTTTTTTTTTCTAGGAAAACGACTAAAAATGATTACTTTCAAGTATGTTGGATCCGTCGTTTCTTAGAAAATCGACAGTATGAAAATTTTTCAACACACTAAAATTACAGCTACGAATTAAATTTTTTTTCCTAGTAAAACGACTAAAAATTATCATTTTTAGGTATGATAGACTCGTCGTTTCCTGTCGTTTCTTGAAAAAACGACAGTTTGATCATTTTGAGGTATGACACGACTCGTCGTTTCCCGTCGTTTCTCAGAAAGAAACACGACAATTGAACTTTTTCAACACACTAAAATTACAACTACGACTCAAATCTTTTTTTTTCTAGGAAAACGACTAAAAATGATTGCTTTTAAGTATGTTGGATCCGTCGTTTCTTGTCGTTTCTTTAAAAAACGACAGTATGAAGATTTTTCAACGCCCTGAAATTACAGGTACGACTCAAATCGATGGAAAATCAAAACCAACGAAAAGTTTCACCAATTTTCTAAAAAATTTTCACTGATTTTCTAAAAAAAAAAACTTCACTTCTTTCTAAAAAACGCGAGTGTACTACTTTCTAGAAATTGTTCACTGATTTTCTAGAAAACTTGAACTGATTTCTTAGAAACCTTTCATCGATTTTCTAACAATTTTTCACTGATTTTCTACAATTTTTTTCAGTTATTGCCCTTCATTGAAATTTTCTCAATTTTCTTCACTGGTTTATTATTGTGCTGCAATTAAGAATGGCTGATTTCCACTGATTTTGGATTATTTTCACTAATTTTCAGGTAAAAAGGTAAACGTGAAGTAAATTAGAGAATTTTTTTTTGAAATCATTTCAAAATTAGCGAATCAGAATAGTTCGTAACAAGATTTTTATGGCAGAATGAAAAAAATTTCTTTAAAATTTGAGAAAAAACTTCGAAAAAATACAAAGTTTTTGCAATTGAAAGGATAAATTGTTGATTTTTAAATTTCAAAATGAATTCGAAATGAAAAGGTTTGCCATTTTCAATACTACGAACTCCAACTTTCTATCGAGCCTTGATCAACGAGAAAATTTCTCACAAAAAACTATCCAAAAACACACATGCATTAACTCTGAAAATTCTAAAGGTAAGCAAACATTTATGTATTTGGACTTGTGATAGGTGGCTTTTTTCGAATCGAAGGAACAACTTTACTCATGAGACACCTTAGATATTAATTTTCAACTACAAACCAAAACACACGTGGAAACCAATAAGTTTTTTTTTTTCAAAGAAAAATAGTTCTTTTTCCAAATCAAAAAAATATCAATTCGGTTTATTTCATTTCTACAATTTAAAATTTCAAGAGATCGAATAACCCTGAAAAAAATCTACTGGTAATAACATCGATAAATATCAAATTACCAAAAAAAAAAAAAAAAATGATGACGAATTTCGCTGCCAATCGGAAAATTCCACAACCAGTATAGCATCTTAGATGACGACGAAGACGTACTTTCAACTCTTACAGTCATACGTCTAAATCCATGCATTCGAAATACCATTACATGTCGGTGGAAAAGAAGACCATTACGTATAACTTGTTGAACGTGGCTGATTTTTTTCTCTCAACGTCCTCTATGAAAATCGAATGATTGGAATACGTCCAACAAATAAAGACACACATTTTCAATGTCAAAAGGTTTAGTTTAGTGTCATGTACTTCCCAGGCCAACAGTAACCTTTTCATTAGACAACGTAGCGTCGCCGATGAACCGCAACAATTATGCGAATATCATTGATCGTTCCAATTCGGAAATCGTACCGGAAAAAACTGGAAGAGTTATTATTTACAAAATCATAAATAACGTATCCGCAGTGACGAGTATGTACAGATCTCGAAACCTAATATAAATTCATTCTCGGGGGTAACTTCATTATTAATTCGATTTAGTGGTGAAATATGCGTATCTGCGAAAAGGCTGCGATCTGAAGAGAGCGGTCACGGTCCAACGTACATGGGCCAGCACCGCTGCGTATAGTTATAGACGGTGTAAATGAACGCGAGGCCCCCTTTATTCGTACTTAATACGTTGTTTTTTCATTCATTTCGCTTTATTCTACTAGTTTATTACAACATATATTGTCAGCCAGCCGTCGCGGAGCCTTCGTAATGTGCATTTTCTTTCCAAAATTGTATTTTCAGAATTTATCGTCGTCCTATCAATATCTCCGAACTTTGCGGATTCGTTAAAACGGCATTATTGTCGCAGTACACATTTTTCCAACGTATCGCGCTGCAATACGTACGAATTTTCGGAGACGTCGCTTCCAGCTCGGCGTGGCGCGTCGCGTCGCCTCCTTTTAGCAAATTCTTTTCTTTTTCAAAAGCCAACATCATCGGTAGGGTTTTAAAAACATCAAATAAAATCAACGCGTTCTAATGGAAAAGAGAAATGTAATTTCAACTCGAATTAAGTTCCGGATGATGACACTGAAAATCATTCGTTTCATTGTGTTCTGCCTATTATGTTATGTTATGTCTTGAAAATACGATTTAAATTAATGCTGCGGTTCTGCGAATATAATGTACGAGTAGAATGAGTAGCATCTACCTACGCGAAATCATGTTACGTAACACTTTTCCAATTACACGTAATGGGGTGAAATATATCACTCGTATCTACAGAATAGCCGAAAAAAATATGTAACAATCTGTAGGGTGTAGATAATTGATATGGTCTTCCTGTTCATTTTATACATCTCAATTAGTCGATTGTTATTTTTTTTAGAGGTGTATTTATAATTTTGGGGGAGATAAAAATGGTGAAAAATCCAGGTAATAACGAGCAGGAAAAAATTTTAGAACTAAAAATAATAAATTTTTAATGCTTTATAAATTTTCGTGTAAAACTTTCTTTTAATAGGGATTTTTTCAAGGTCTAATTTTTTTTAGAAGCAGAGGATGAAAAAATTCAAGATTGTTCGAAGAAAGTTTCAAATAAAAATTCTAGATGCACTAAAAATTCATTATTTTTGTTCCATACTTTTTTTTGCAAAAAAAAAAAAAAATAGAGAATGTTATTCTTCTGATTTGAGAAAAGGACAACTCATGAACCTTTCGAACGAAGATTCTGAACTACATGTACTTGAATTGATTTCAAAAAAGGAACTGATTAGAAATTAAAATAATCTTAATTTGTACAGTGCTGTATATAAATATTGTTTGATTGACTTTTTTCTTATTTTGAATTATTTGAAAAAATCTCGTGATTTTTTGGACACCCTGCTAATACTTTTCGTAGAATTTTTCGTTGTTTAACAAAATTTTGCTCAAGTATAATCGGAAATATTATGTGACCCTGCCGGAAAAAAAGGACCTTTGTGTAAAAAAAAATCGATGTGTTTATTTTCATGGGTTTGTTCTAGATTTGGTGTTATTTGAATCAAAAACGTGAAAAATGAGACATCGAGTTTTTTTTATACAGATCCCTTTTTTCCGGCAGGGCCACATATTTGTTTGAAAAACATCAATTTTGATTAGGAACCTCCCATCATTTTTCCTCTCCAAAAAATGGAAAAATTCGAGTTGAGAAAAAAAATTGACGAATGAAATTGATTTTAGGATATTTGTAGAGCAAAAAATTTGACTTGATTTTTTTTATTTTTAATGGCCTCCTCCCCCTTTCCCTCCCTCCATCTTCCCTCTCTCCCAAAAATCTATTTTTCAAAAAAAAATTAACAAATATCTACAATTATTTTTTAAATAATCACAATGGATTAATAAATTGAAATTTTTATCAACAGATTCAAGCAAATGTGACCCTGCCGGAAAGAAGAAACCTCGTGTAAAAAAAAATCTGACTTCATTTTTATGTGTTTGGTCCAGATTTGGTGTCATTTGGACTAAAAACGTGAAAAATGAGACATCAATTTTTTTACACTAGGTCCCTTCTTTCCGCCAGGGTCACTAATACGAATCCAAATCTCTTTTTTTATTTTAATCATTTTTCAAGGGGGAATGGATTTTTTTGTCAATTTTCAAAAAAAAAAACAATAAGTCGAAAATTTTGACTGCATGACTAGCGCTCGGCCTCTTTGTCAAAAACTCATCTCAACTTAGCTTGCCTTAGCTCCATTTTTAGACACCCTGAATTTTCATCAAATTTTAGGTACAAAAATTCTAAATGGATTTGAGAGATGATACAGAATACATACTTATTTTTTAAAACAGATTTTGCTAAATTTTGAATTTCGATTCTCATTTTCAAACTTACCTACAATCTGGAACAAACCGTCATATTTAAAATAAGTACAGTAGAACCTCGATTATCCGACCCTCGATTATCCGATTTCTCGATTATCCGATTTCTCGATTATCCGAGCATAAAATTCTATCCGATTTTACTCGATTATCCGACTTTCAAAAGTCGGATAATACTTTATTATCCGACTTCTTTTAAATTTATCTCTTTTTTAAGCTCGACAAACATATTTTTCAGCTTGAAAATATCACAAAATACATTATTTTCTGTCCTTCAACTATGATTTTTCAAAAAATAATGAAAAATCCTGAATCAGATAAATTACTTACGTAAAATTCCTTTCTTTTTGAGCGAGTGAAATTAATTTCATAAAAAATTCATGATTAATTCACTGATATTTCAATCAAAAATCACAGATTTCTGAAGAAATGCAATTTCTCATCAAATTTTACTGATTCAGATTTGAAAAATTAGTACCTAAATTGATTGCTTGTCCTGAAAATCCTGCATCTCGTCAATTTTTCTTTGCTCAAAATCTGTATTATGAAAATACATCTGACTACACCACTGAAATTCTTACTCTATGATACTGTGTTTGTATACTCGTAGTACATAATTCCTTTTCGATTTTTACGGATTCTATTTTTTGAATTTTTTGTTGGGAGTTATTTTTTTTTCAAATTCGGGGTTTTATATCTTATTTGAAAGTTCATGCATGCCAAAAATGTTTTAAAAATTTCAAGTAAATTCATTCATTACATTTTTTTTTTGAAAAAACTAAACTCTTTGATTATCCGACTTTTTCGCACAACCGAGTTTTCCCCGCCCCAATTAAATCGGATAATCGAGGTTCTACTGTACTTGAAATTGAGTTTGATGGTTTTCATTAAAAAAATTTCATGTTTTTTTGAAAATAGATTCCGGATAATGTTGATCAAGAGATACGAACATTCAAATGCATATTTGATTTCATTTAGATCGGTAGTTTAATAAAACATCAAAATGAATGAAATTAAAATCAATTGTTTTAATGCTTAATGGGGAAATGCCCCATTATTTTCGCAGGTCAGAAAAAAATTCAAATTTTGAAGACAATTACTAAAATTATATTCAATTTCAAAAAGTTGAATGATGATTAATTTTCAAACTTGGGAAGTACAAAAAGTTTTGAAAATCATTCCACTGAGAGTACGTTTTAGTTTTTACTCGAACCAAGAAAATCAAGACAATGAGCAAAGTGATGACGCAAATTGAAGAAAAGAGACGAGAAAGGAGCATGAATTTGGCTCAAAGACCCAAATTCTACTCGAATCATGAAAAATTATGATTTTAAAAAGGTGGTCCTATGAAAAAAAAAAAACCTCAAAATTGACTTCCAAAAATTTGAAAAAAAAAATTACCAAAAATTCAACTTCGAATATTTAAGTTTTCCTCATCACCCTACTGGACGTAGATCATTCAAAATTTTGCATTTTGAAATTCTGACCTTATAATAATGTTTAACAAAATTTTACTAATTTCAGTAATTTCAGAATCAAATTACATGACACTTTCAAAATTCTTTAAGGCAAGATATTATTATGACACTTTATCAAAATTCTTCAAGGCAAGGTACATATTATTCTGATCTCGCATTTTTTTAAAATTTGTTTGCTTTCATAAAAACTTCAAATCATTTTGATATTCTCAAGTTTCGTACCGAAAAAATAAGAAAAAAAAAATCGTTCTGTTTTAGCGCCTTTCAATTTTTACCATTATCTTCCTTTTTTTTTTTTTTTTTTTTTTTTTTAGTGAAAACCTGGAGAAATGATTTTTCAATGAAAAATAACAAAGGACTTTCCCACCACTTTTTCCATTTTAAAAAAGTTTAAACTCTAGTTTACCATAATTACATGACCTTTTCATTATTACTTTCAATCACTTATGCGGAGTACTCGGAAGGAATTCGCTTCAACATTTGTTTATTTCAAAATTTTAACATATCCAAAACAGTAAAATGCTCAAATTTACCCAACTCATTGAAAACGCAAATTTTTGAGTTTTCAATCAACAAACATTCTTGATTTCAATCCATAATACAGAAATTACTCTCTGAATCTGAATCAGACATGAAATTTGATGAAATTTTGCATTTTTGAAAATTTTTAATTACAATTCACTAATCTTTCCCAGTCAATTCTCACTTTGTAAGAATTTTTTATTTAAATTTACTAGAAAGATATCTCAAAAATAATTGATTTTCAGTATATTGATTTAAAAAGGCAGAATTTCACCAAATTGACCGATTCAAATTCGAAGAAAAAATAATTAAAATTTTCAACTCCCCTTTTCAGTTTTCACACCCCATCAAAAATTTTTAGCATCATATTCACTTGACCTTACAGCTCTGCAAATCAAACTTTTACAATAAGGTAAAATCCAAATAATTTCGATCCCACAGAATTCAACCGATAAAATAAAATCCTCATAAAAAACCACCCTGAAAAATCCGAACCCCGTTCAAAAACTCGACATCTAAATTAAATCTAATGGAAAAATCGCACTCGTTCCCAAATTCCACAATTTCCATCGCATTTCCTAAATAAAGAAATCAATTCGATAACAATACAATCCGAAATACGTATAGGTATACGAAAGAACGAGATAAATTGAGGCAGGTCATCGAGACATTCGTCAGTCGAAGGGTAACAGAACGTTATGGGTACGTTGAAATCGAATAGCTCGGCATACACGTCGAGAGACTCCGAATTAATATTTAATATCGGTTTATAACTTAATCAATCTGGTATCGATTTCTCGCCAAGTTTCATTAACAACGCCACTTCTTAATTCACTTTAATTATTCTAGAAAGGAAATACTCGCGCCGCCTCTTCAATCTACAACGACCAGAAAAATAAATAATTTCTCAATTAGGAAAAAAACTACAATTAGGAATCAGCTTTAATCAAGTTACCATGGGAGAAAACGAGCCCCCAGACCAGTCGACGAAAAAAAAAGAAACAGAAAAAAAAGAGTCAATAAAATAATAAACACTTGGCGAACGAAAAAATTCATATTAACAATGTTCAGACACGATAACGGACACTCACCGCTGGGATTAAGAATCCCTTAATAGAAAGCTAGCGTTTCACTTATTTATCGTAAAAATAATAAATTTTCATTAAAAATGATAACAGTTTATAAGGGAAAAAAATTTAATTAAATAGTGTTGTTTTCTGTGTTTTTTTTTTACCCGCCAAACCCGACGAAGAGCTTTTTTTTCCTACCCTCGGTTCGTTTTCTTTTTCTATACATAAAAGACAATTAAAAATAAAACTTTTCTCGACATCGATGTTAATTATTCTCCATTTCGGTTTAATTTTACAATAAGATACAATCTCGCGTTTCTTTCGTCTTCATTTTACTTATAATTTTCTCATCGAGTCGAGTACTAGGCTTTGGTATCAAGTCAAGCGCAAGTTTAACCTTTTTCAGTCTCGGTTATAAAATTACACGGCGGCGATTAATTTAAACCGAATAAATTTTTATTCGAAATTACACCTGGAAAGCGCAAGCGTTCGAAAAAGTCGACCAGAGGGTCGGAAGGAGCGAGAAATTAATACATTTTAAATTACGACAATTCGCCTCGGACGGTTTTTGAGAATTTGATGCGAGCTGGCGGCTGTGGCCAGGGCGCATGCCGAAATCAACAATAGAAAAACATCTCGTCGCGGTAAAGAGAGACGTTGGTTAACTAAATGGTACGTCGGAATCGCGCAGTTAATCTTGGTAAGAAAATGAGTCGTCGACAGTTGTAAAAAGAAAATCTTGGGTGAGACGAGAAAACAGCAGATGAGACGAGTAAATTGATGTAGGTTATCAAGGACTGAATAGCTTCCAGCGGAGGGGCGATAAAAAGGTAGAGAAAACGCGCAGCTAGACGAAGTAAAGGCTGAAGAGAGGAAACGCAAAGCTGTATCGATTGCGCGGGAATCAGCCAGGTAGATGGTAAACCGTTCGACCGGAAGAGTGAGTTGACTGGGGGCTAATGCAACTATTCTGCAAGAGCATGTAAATTCTTCGGCTTACCGAATTGCAACCTTCACCAATATTTCGCTTATTGTCGCGCAAAACGATGCAAAAAATTGAACGCGACGTACAGCTACAGATTCGGTTTCTTTTATTCGTCAGCTCCTCCCCTCTCCTCCCATGGCACGTTTTTTTTTCGCTACCAAATTCACCTTCCATCGTTTTGCAACAACGTTCAACAAACCCAGGGTAATTCATAATTCTGTGTGTGCGAAGAAATTTTACAACTGGCTAGAAAAGGCATGCGCTTCGTATGCATTTTATACGCGTCTTTTGCCGCGCCTTGCGAGTTGGCGAATTCGCCCGAATAACCGCATAAAATATATAAAGACTGGGTGAATTTTAACCCGAAGCCGTTACCATCTGTAGTCGGCTAAGCAACCGCACGTATGATGCGAAAAAATTACACCAATTCGCAACCTTCGTTGCTGGGACCGTTCTAAGTGTAATTTGTTTCGACGGTATTTAAATGGTACACGAAAATCTCGACGGTTTAGAATCAATATCGACAGCTGGGCTGCGTGAATTTTACAACTCGATCGAGTAAACGTAATCGTAGGTATAAGTACATCCGATACTACAATGTTGAAATACCGTGTACTTGTAAAATCAGCCACAATATCGTGTTGAATTCTACCGGGTGTTTAGAGAGGTTTTCGGTGCCTTCGATTCGACTACGCTGCAACCTGAACTATATACGAGGGTGAGATTAGCCGGCTGGATTTGAGAGGGCAAATAGGTCATGTTCATATTTTGCCCCGAAAACTTGAAATCCAACGAATTACGAGGTTTGGAAAGTTTTACCAAGATATCTGTGAACTTGAATAAAATGTAAACACGGGAATGGTGAAAGATGTTTTAGAGGTGCGTAAAATATCTCCTATGTACAGGGCGGTTCAATTATTAGATACGTCCTTCGACCTGGTAAGTACTAAGTAGGCAGACTATCTTCAGCTCAAGTTGTTTGATGATATTTCGAGGTGCGAGAGTGAAATACATACCACATTTCAGACTGTTTATTTTTAATTTTTTCGGCTCGTCGAGACGGAGTTGTGGTTTGGAGATTGAAAAGGGCATTGATTCTAGAAAGGTTTTTTTTCGATATAGCAGTTTATTGGATTAGGTTCGAGAGAACGCCAGGGCGTCTAATAGATTGACCTTTCAAAATTTTACGACTTTATCATATTTGTTTCTTTTTTGTTCGTTTTGTGAGTCCTATTTTTTTTAGGGAAAAATAGAGCAAGAATCGAAAGAAAAGTTGGAAATTTTTTAAGGGTAGGAAAAAAATGAAATATTGTATACTTTTTTATGGTGTTCATTATACAGGAGAAAATTTGAATTTTTTCGAATCTTTCATGAAGAAAACAAGACTTTTTCTCGACGTTCATGTTCGTTACATCAAAATATCGTAACGTTATTTTGGATTCCCTGATAAGTAGGGCAACCCAATATATTTTTTGGAATATTTTTTTGTAGTGTTCTGATAACAAAAGTGATAAAATCATTTTCCGTTTCAGAAAATTTTTTTTAAATTGAGCCCAACTTCATTTCAATATTTCGCTTGAAAATGAATATATTCCCATTTTTGATTGCTATTTGAATAATTTCCAAAAATTTCCCCATTTTTCCAGTTTTTTCGACTTTTTCCAAATATTTCCAAATATTTTTGGAATTTTTCGCGTTTTGCATATGGTAACACTGGTTTTCACGGGTAAATCAATCAATTAATTATATTAATAATAGTAATTTACGATTTTTCACGTTTTGTTTTTGCTCTTTATATACTTTTGATACGTAAATTTGTTAGCTCTTTTCAAGACGAGTAAAATGATATCCATATCGTATTCGAATATTTTTGAATATTTTCAAGATATTTCGATTTTTTTTTTTGGCAATATTTGATTGTATTTGAATATTTTTGAATTTTTTTTGGCAATATTTTGCCTCGTGAAAGCCAATAAATATTGAATATTTTACCTCCTCAAAGACCATATTTTGGGTTGCCCAACTGATAGGGGCAAAAGAGTAAATTGAATTTATATGGACCTATCTCAACAGACTTTTTCAATACCTAATTAAATTTCAATTGCAAAACAAATTGAAACGGCAGGTTTTAAATCCTTCTTAGAAGAGAAGAAGGAAGTGAAAAATCTCTGCAAATAAACGGAATTTTAGATGGACATTTATCGTTTTCCAAAAAAAGTCTAGATATTTTTTAAAAATTGAAAACACATGGAGAAAAATGGCGATTTTTAAAAGCCCGCAAAATTTGGGTAGGGAGGAAATTTTCTAGAAATCAGTATCATGGTATAACGATCTTCTCTCACTTATAAATTAGTGGAAATCATCAAAAATCACTGAAAAACAGAATTGTTGAACAGCAATAAATCAGTGAAAAAATTCAATGAGTGCAAACAGTGAAAGAAAATTTCTAGAAAATTGGTGAAAATTTAGTATGTAAAGTATCTGAAATTTGCGGGAAAACCAGTGATATTCTTCGAAAAATCAGCGAAAATCCAATGAAAATCAAATTTTGCTGATTTTCCAGTGCTGCAATTCTGAATTTTTTTCAATGGTTTTTCATTAATTTGAAATGAGAGAGAAATTTAAATTGTACGGTACATTTTTCATCTCGTTTTCAAAGAAACAATCGAAAAATACTAATTTGAATTGCAGCGTGAAAATGGTCGTTTTTTGTGGCGAGGCTTGGCTCAGCCACTGGGTAGAACTAGGTACCATCATAAATTTCCAAAAAAGGTTTCAAACAATTTTTTCTCAATTTGCAAATATTGTTTAGGTACCTAGGTAGAAATGCTCTCTCCTCTTCAAATTCAATTCTGGTTTATGGTATACCTGTTATCAGCAGTAGTGGCAAAAATCACAAGTCCTGAAAATTCTCATTTCAAAAATTGGTATTCTTATATCATTGAACCACTCTCCTTGGGAAATACAAATTTAAAAAATTATGATCTTTCTATATTTCATTGAAAAAATTCGAAACAAAAATTTAGAGAATTATATTTTAATAATTTTCAAACGATTTTCTACATTTCTAAGAGATTTTTGATGCAAACTCTGATTTTTTTTTAAAAAAACACAATTTTTACCATGAGTTTTTTTTGAAAATTTTTGACTCTTGCTTTTTTCTTTTCATCTTACATTTTGTATGTTACGTTAATCAAGTATTCTCGTAGAGCCGGAAATAATTTCTATTTTGAATTGCAACAAGTCCTGAAAAGGGAAGAGATGGCATATTTTTCTACTTCGAAAAATTCAAATCTTCGAGAGAGGAAGTGTACCAAGAAAAAATTCACACTTTACCAAGCAAAGTTTTTGTTTTAATTTTTTGTCATTTTTCAAAAATAAAAAAGATTTGAGTGGAATCCATGGATTCGTTATGTTGGAAAATTTTCAAACTGTCGTTTTTCAAAATAACGACAGGAAACGACGGATCCAACATTCCTAAAAATGATCATTTTTAGTCGGTTTTTAAATGTAAAAAAAAAGATTTGGGTCGAAGTTGTAATTTCAGAGTGTTGGAAAATTTTCAAACTGACGTTTTTGTAAAGAACGACAAGAAACGACGGGTCTATCTCACCAAAAAATGATCAAACTGTCGTTTTTCTAAGAAACGACAGGAAACGACGGGTCTATCATACCAAAAAATGATCATTTTTAGTTGTTTTTTTTAGAAAAAAAAAAGATTCGAGTCCTAGCTGTAATTTCAGAGAGTTGGAAAATTTTCAAACTGTTGTTTTTTAAAGAAACGACAGGAAACGACGGATCCAACATACCTAAAAATGATTATCAGGGTGTCCAACAAAATTTTCTGAGAAAAAACCTAGACTTAGCTTGACCTTTTCGAATGACTTTTTTGACAGCCAATCCTAAATCCCCCCTGCGTACATTCGTTTTAAAGGAAATTTTAAGCACTTCTTTGTCCCTCCTACGAAAATAAGGTCTTCTTTTTTAAAAGAAATTTTCATCAACAGTAAATGGAATTTTTTTTTGAAATTTTTGAAAAAAAGTTTGACTTTTTGAGTAAATTAGTAAAAAAGCTTGACTTTTCAGGACCAACTTGACCGCCAGGCAAAAAGTTTGACTTATCAGATAGCTTGACCTGTTACGACACCCTGATTTCGCACTTGTTGAATCAATGAGCAGATCCATCAAGCTCGACCTGAGTCAGGACAGAAATCGGCGTAGAAAAAGGTGCCCAAAATCTAAAATTTTCATTACCTATTTTTGTTAACGATTAGATTCACTATACCTACCTCCTACTTGAATCTAAAGCTAAAAAAAATAATGCTTAGGAAATAGGTAGGAAAAAATGAACTTTGATGAAAACTCGATAAAATATGGGAAGAAAAGATGTCAAAAGTTTTGAAAATTTTTTAAAACATTTTTAATCAATTTAGAGATTTTTTTTCAAATTTTTGGTTTGAAGCTAGTTAACTCTAACTTGAATTTGTTAGAATTTGCTGATGCTCAGCTACATCGAAAGTGAAGAAGTTACGTATAGGTGTAGGTCTAGGTATAAAAAGCAAAGGAAATAACATTTGATATCGAATATTGTCTCTCACATGAAAGTATGTAATATGAAACTTTGAATAGGGGACTGAGTTAGAGTGAGCGACTCCGTTGTGTAATCAGTTTGACCTTGTGATACCATACGAAATCATTTTTCACTTTCAACCCCTTAGACGCCAGCTCCATCTGATTTTTTTCAAGATTCTAAAATATCGTTACCTGACATTTCGAATGTTGTAATTTCATTCGAAAAAAGTTGATTTAAAATTCTCTCGGATTTCTTTCAAGAATACAATTATCGTTATTTTCTGAGAACTAATGAAACTCGATCTTTTTTCTCCAATTTTTCAACATTCGCAATATCAATTGATAAAATTTGCCAGTCAGATGCCTAATTTTGTTAGCATTTTACTTACAACATTCAATAAATTGAATTTATTCGAAATTTTTCCTTTCGTTTCCCAATGGGATAGGTTGAATTACCAAGTTTTTAGTTTTCTATCCAAAATTGTTAATTTTCCAACGCTTTTCCCCCTAAATTTTCATTTTTGAATTTTCATAAAAAAAATAAACTTTTTCATTTCCTAAAAAAATTTCAAATATTTTTAATTTAAACAAAAAACCAAATTTTATTTTCTCCTACGCAACAACTTTCATATTTTTCCTCTGATTTCACAATCAATTAAAAATTTCGACAAAATCTCTTCCATCTCAACTCTCTATCCAAGTCTTACAGCGTTTTATCCAACGAGTCACTTTAGCACTCAATCCCAACGCTAAATTTACCTCCCGCCGTTAAAATAACTTATCAATTGATCATTTCAGCAGCTCGATAAAAAAAGTTCCCTGTCAATGTAAAACACACCCGTCGACGAATTACACAACCCCGACGCGTCGCGTCGCTGTTGCCGTAATAAAAGCGCGTCATTTAGTCATTTTATGCGAATATTTCCAAAAAATTAATAGCTCGAAACTGATCTTTTCAATTCAGCTAACCTTCCAGATGAAGAATTTTCTTCATTACACATGTCAAGTTCAACAAAACTCATGATTGATAACTCTCTATTTTCATCTTATAGAAAGGCAATCGGAGTATTATCGCGCACGTGAGAAACGACCAACTTTCATTCCAGCTTGCCATACTAGAAATGAACCTTTTCAAATTTCCTACCTGCTATACACGTTACACGACCTTTGTTAAAGATATTCTTTTGTTTTGTTTAAGCAACGCAACGTTTCTTCTTTTATAACATTCTCGATTTATCTTACGTATACGTAATATGTAGAGATGTACGAAGAACGACGAAAATATTCCGAGGAACGAGAATACCGGTGTTTTTATCTAAATAAAATTGCAAATTGTTGCTATTTTGGTTGCATTTTGTCACACAATTGCTGATCAAAGTAAAATTCTGAGCCCGAACGAAAAAAAAAAAAAAGAAGTATATCACAAGAGAATCCCATATCCATTTCTTGTATTTTGGCGAATTTTTAAAAATTCAAAATTGTTTCATAGCTCTGAAAAATATGAAAATTTGATCCAAACAACCAAAAAAAAAACCTAAAATTAGATATGTACCCTATTTTGATTCTGCTGAATCAATTGGAAGCGGTTTTGAGACGTTACAGAGAGCTACCAGAAAATTATGGAATCTCAGCGCAGGAAAACCCTCCCAAAAATGGTCCATATGCACTTCGGCAGCACCTATTATCGCAGATTACCAATATTGGTGACCTATTTGATCGATTAAAGCACAATTTTCTGAAATTCGTAACTTGAGTTCAAATTCAAATTTTTGAGTAGGAAACTTCTTTAGAAAAAACTATAAACCTGCTCAAAAATGTGGATCCGAACTCACATTTATGAATTTCGAAAATAATCGATCAAATAGGTCACTACGGTTCACTGATTAAATGCCATGGGCCATTTTTATGGACTTTCCTCCGCTACACAGCGGACCGAATGGGCAAAATATTTGTTCATCAAGTTTTATTCTCATAGAAAGATCCCAAGAACAGGAAAAAGTTCATATGCCACATCATCTTAACACACTGAATTCAAAATTTTCAAAAATGTTTCTCTCATCCCTCCACGAGGGCGGTACTGACATCCAATTTAGAAAAAACTGAAAAAATCGACATGGGTGTGAAATTCAAGAGTTTTTCGGTCGAGGATTTCGAATTTGGGGTCAATTTTTCCTTCAATCCTCAAAGAAAGCAGTACCATGAGAAAAATTGAAAAAAATGCGATATGGGTATGAAATTCTGGGGATTTGAAGTCGAAAATTTCGAATTTGAGGATTTTTGTCTCCCAATCCTTCAGGGGAGGAGCAACATCAAATTTTAAAAACATTGGAAAAAAATTGACGTGTCAATTTTTCCTTTTTTAACAGCTAAATTGTTGAATAACTGAAAAAACGCATCTTTCCAGCAAAAAAACAAAACTTTAACACACAATTTCATACGATTGACTTTTTGGTCTCAAAATAGGGTATACAGGATGTCCAACAAAATCTAAAACCCCCAAAATAGGACTTCAGTAGGACTTCCAGCATGACCTTTTTGGGTATACAGGATGTCCAACAAAATCTAAACCACCCAAAATAGGACTTCAGTAGGACTTCCAGCATGACCTTTTTTTTTCAAGTACTCCCCCCCCCCCCCCCGAAAAATCAAAAAAGCAAATTTTCCCCATTTCAAAATATTCAATTGTTTGCGGTTAAAAAGAAACGTTTTTATCATAATTAAAAAAACAAAAAAAACACATGTAAATTAGCTGAGTCTAAGCGAAGTGAAACCGAAAATATTTTTTAAAAAGAGCATCCAGAATCTGAAATTTCTTCATTAAGTAAAATTCGTACTTTTTTTGTACTTTGTTTTGACTTCCAAAAAAAACGATATCATGGACTCGTTTCTCAATTTCCTTCCAAAAAAATCAAAACATTTTTGAAAATTGCAATCGAGATCGTTACGAGTCTTTTGATAAATGAGGAAATTTTTTCACGTGAAAAGGGTAATTCTCTAGAAGAAATTTCATACCATCATTTTGAAAATAAAATTATGTAAATTAACCGAGTCAGAGCGAAACAAGGGCAAAAATTTTTGAAGGAAAAGTCAATAAAAAGCTGAAATTTCTTCAGAAACCCTGTATAATCTTTTATCATCTTATGCGATGTTTCCACTTTCAACTGTTCAAATATTAGCTATTCATTTTGGCAGGCTATAGTCCCATAATTTGACATGAACAGGACTTTTCGAACTTAAGCAGGGCCAGCAGGACTTCTTAAACACCCTGTTTTATTCCAAAATTCTGTTTTTTTCGTAGCTTAGATCAAATTTTCATAATTTACAGAAGTATGAGAGGTAATTTTAAAACTTCAAAATTTCGCCAAAATTCAAGAAATTCATTCCAGTACCTAAAATTTTGGATAGGGGTTCTCTTATGATTTAACTTTTGATTTTTTTTTGTCTTTGGCTCAAAATTTTACTTCAAGTTGGGATCCCCCCCCCCCCGTAAGGGAATTGGGGAAGGGAGATGTGACATTTCCAGGGGAAAAATTCACACTGAAAAAATAATTACGAATAAAGATTCGATTAAAATTCAAGCAGCATGATGCATCCAATCGTTTTGTTCAAATCGAGAAAAAAATTCTAAAAATTTCACAATCAACGGCAAACGTTGAAATAATTAAACGCCGCGGCGAAATTTCGTAAATTTATTTAAAATTACGAGCAAAAAGTCAATTTTATCCTTCAGACAAAGAATTGCAAGATAACAACTTCATAACAAACGCACCTTATCGTATACTCAATGTTTTCAAGTATTTACGGCAAACAAGATAGGCAACTTTATTAACGCAAGACGTATTTCTTCTCACGAATCAACGCTTTTCCTTTCTTAGAAATTGATACTCAAACCTCGACACAATGAATTCGTATTCGCCGAGGCAAATATAAGGGTAAAAAATTAAAACGAGATATCAAAACGGAATTAAATTAGAAAACACACTCGAGTGCAACTCGCAACGATCTTTCAACCTTTTAATTTCATAATGGCAAATTTACCGCTAATTTTTCGTCGTTGAAAAGCCCACATTACGTAATAATCTGTAGACGCGAAAGCGTTTAACGTAGATATATCAAAAGTAGCACGTGGAAAATCACTCGAAAATTTTTTTTTACATCGTAAGGAACTGAAATTAAACCACTTATTCACGAATACAGCGAGCTTTTCAACCAGCCGACTAAAAAAAGGAAAAAAATCAACCGCATTCGATAGATTAGATATTATACCATTGAAAATATTGGGGGAAAAGCCTTCATCATCGATGTCGTATCGCGTCTACGATCATCGCTTCAAAACTCTTCAAGATGTATTACCCGAGCATAAGAGGAATAAAAGATGAATACGTAAGCTTGAATCAAACTACGGCGGAAAAAAAAAATGAGACGCGCGTAACACATCAGGAAAAGAAAATAAACTAGAGCAGGCCATCGCTATGGTAACGGCCATCCACAATCCTATATAAATTTGGTGCGACAAGTTACACTCGCGAAAGCGGGGATATAATACAGCCAAAAGAAAATAGAAAAGCATCTTGAGCGTTTCCATCGTTATCCGTAAACCCTTTATTTTTATTTCTTACTTTTTTTTCTTTTTCATCTTCTCCCATACTCGATGATCGTCTATTCGTCTATTTCTGCCGATGCCATGTTCGCGAATTCTTAATGAAAAAGGTAAAACGCGCTATAATCCATCAAAAATAAATCTACGTAACTTGAAACATCCCGACAGTGTGGGGATTTTTCCAACGTGACATTTCTAGGTTTATCTGATCGTGTTATAGTTGTGTTGTTGATGATGTGATTTTATGACGATTTTAATTGATACGTTGGTAACTCGAGTGTCTTTGATAAAAGCAAAGCAAGAGGATTTTTATTACGGGAAACTCGTTCAAATTATACTTTTAAATTATATCTTCATACTGCCATTGCACATTTTATTCGAAGCAACTGGTAAGATGATTTACTATTTTTTCGTCTCCAGGGTGTCTAACAAACAGGACAAAATCCAAAACAGGACCAAAAGGACCTTCAGCAGCACCCTTAAAAATAGGTACGATAAATTTTGTACCCCCCCCCCTAAAAAAATCCCCCTTGCGTATACTCGTTTTAAAGGAAATTTCAAGCGCTTTATTATCTCCTTCTTGGAAATACTCTTCTATTCCATAGAAAATATCAAATTGCAGTAGCATTGCTAGGAATTATCTACTCAGAGAGAATCAGAACTTTCATAAATCGTTGGGAAGTGCTGTGCTATGTTCACGGTCATGCTAATTATTTTGGCCTCAAAAACCAAAAATAATAACAAATCCAAGTAGTGGGTGTCGAAATCTTTTTTTGAAGGGTACAAAATGGCCATAAAAAGTTGGATAGGAAAGTTATTTTCCCGTATGATTGCCTCAAAATAATTTGTTGGATTGTAATATTCTCGCGAGGGCGAAAATTTTTCAAAAAAAGTATCCAGAAGTTCAAATTTTCTCATCAAAATTCAATGTTTTTTCATGCTCTTTTTTTGACATCCAAAAAACAAGAAATTTTGTAATGAGCTCCTCTTCTTCCAAAAGTATTTTAAAAATAATTGTAAAGTTACTGAACCCGAGCGAAGCGAGGGTGAAAATTTTTTATAAAAAAATCCAAGTTGAAAATGTATTTAAACACAATGCTTCAACCAAAAAATTCTTGAAAAACTGAAATATTTTGAAAAAATTTGCAACTTTTACAAATTTTTGGTCAATTTTGCGGCTTTTTCGCAACTTTAGCGACTTTTCGCGACCAGTAGACACCTTGCCCAACCCCCCCCCCCCCCAAAAAAAATTAAACCTATCAAAAAAACATTTTTAAACAAAAATTTACAATAATAATTGTTAGAAATCAGCGTAAATTTATTTCAAAAATTCAAGCATAAAAATCGGATTTTTATTGTTTCGTTTCAAATTCCTGACGATCTCCTCTTTCCAACGAGTACCCACACGATTTTTTTTTTTTAAATTTTGGCAGCTAGATCTCAAAATTAATACAAAACAGGACTTTTCTCTAAAAAAGCCTCAAAGCAGGACCAAAAGGACCAAAACATGACCACTCAGCTCAAAGCAGGACCAACAGCACCAACAGGACTTGTTAGACATTCTGGTCTCAATTATTCAATTGTTTTTTAATCTATATGCAGTAGAGTTTTTATGGCTCAAAGTAGGTTGAGGTGGGGAGGAGGGGATGATTCTGCTAAATTAACCATATTTGAATTAATTTTTTCAAAAAATTATTAAATTCAAATAGAATTTTTGAAAAATGATAATTTTACAGCCGAATTACGATATTTTTTTGGCGAGCGTGGATATTAAAACCACCCTTGGAAGTTAGAAATTTGTTTCTGAGTCTAAAATGCTCTTGATTCTACTCCTACTGAAAGGTTTAAAATCGATGTCAACTCAAAGACCAATTTTTGACCCTTAAGGGTGGTTTCTAAATCCAGGCTCAAAAATGGCAAAAAATTATCAAGTCTGAAACGTTTTTTAATTTGAATTTAAAAATTTAAGAGAAAAAACAGGGTTTTGAATTTAATCATTTTGCCATTTTCTTTCCTAAACTAAAGCTCTGTTACGAAACGAATAAATTGAACCTGAAAATTAACCTTGAATCAGGACGCTGACCTTCAACCTCGTAACATTTTTTCCCCTTTTTTTTATCAATGAATTTTTTTTATACGAACGGTATTTGTTTTCGATGCAGCAAAAACCAATTATATGGCCCCTAATGGCTGAAAAATGTTGAGCAAAATAATTCAATGGATTATCACTCTGGACAAAATCCAACGTAAAAGGCATTTCAGTTTTGAGTTTTAAATAAAACAAGTACATATCTTTTTCAACGTATTTGGTAAGTAAGCAGCTTCCACCTGAAAGTTGGTCTATCCTTAAAATTACAGAAAAAATCAATCTGACCAGTAAAAAATATAAAATGGGACAAATAATTTTGAAACTAAGTTTATTCAAGATGAAAAACTTTGATTTCCTATGGTAAAAGATGATTTTCCTCATCAAAATATACAATTTAACAAAAATTACTGATTTCTCGCTAATCCAACCATTTCAATCCTTTAATCAATTTTTTAGTTCAGAATTTTTTTATTAAAAAAATGAAAAAAAAAACATAATAGATGAATTGGTTCATTCAGCAAAAAAGTAATTTTAAAAATGTGAAATTATGATATTATAAAAGACATACCTGGATCAAAAAATTTGAAAATTTGTTACTTATTTAGATACAAATTAAATTTTCGCTTTTTGCAAGGGGCAAAGGTCTATTAAATACCTTCTGAAAAAATCACAAGTTGGTAAAATCAAAGTGAATCTGGCTAAATCAACTAAATTAAAATCGGTATCACACATTTTTATAGATTTTCCGTCCAAAAATTATCAAAAATTTTCAATTACCTTCTCACACATCAAAAAAACACACACTTCAAAAATCAATTCACAGTTTCTAGCTTGAAAAAATGAAAGGTTCGTGAAGAAAAATCGCATACGAAATTTCAAAAAATATCAGTCATTTCGCTGCTCAAAATATTGAGCCAGAGCAATATGAGAACGACCATTTTTTGAGGGGAAAGACAACCAAAGTGTAAAATTTTATAATTTATTTCAACACAAAGGAATAAAATTTTTCAAATAAATTTTTGTACTGATTTGAAAAAGTTTAAAAGGTTTCAACCTTGATGATCTGGTGATATCACCTCCCCCTCATTCAGAATCCGTGAAAAGTCATTATTCAACAGTCAGAATTGCAGCACAGAAAAGTCCAGTAAAAACCACAGATTTTCAGCGAATTTTCGCAGATTTTTACTGATTTTCCAGCTAATTTCATAAATTTTACTGGCCTGTTGGGTAATGAATTTCCATTGATTTTCCAATAATTTTATTTTTCTCACTGATTTGTTTTCAGTGAAAATTTTTCACTGTTTTTCTCCTGTGCTGCAATTCTGGCCGTTTCTAAGTGATTTTCGATAATTTCCACTGATTTATATCTTTGAGAGGAAGTGATCAGCTGATCACCAACTTACAACTGAAATTAAATTTATCTATCATCTTATCAACTTTTCAAGTCATTCGAGCCAAAATTCATTTGTCAGGCATGAAAATGTCTATAATAGGAAAAAAAAATACATTCAATAAAAGTTTGTTTTGACTCGAAGAAACCAGCAAAAATCAATTTTTTATTTTTAAAAACAATGTAATTTTTTAAATTTTTCAAGGGCATGAAATTCACGAGAATTTTCAAAACTATTGACCTATACCTCTATTCAAGAAGAAAAAACAAAAGAAAATACATATAAAAAGTTACAAATATCATTTTTTTCAGTGTATCATTTCAATTGCCTTTTTTCGACCAGTTTCTCCTCAAAATTTTATTTTATTTTTTTTAAATCATCGAAGCAAAATTGAACTTTTAAAAAATTCCCAAACAGACTTGAAATATTCAAACCAAAAATCATCGAAATTTGTCGACAATTTGCTATCGTCTCCACAAAACCCTACAGCTTCATTTCAACAATTCACAAATAAACTTCAACTATTCTTTCTAATATTTTCAATACTATTTACGTCTTGTAATGAATACAGCAATAAATGCAAGGTTTTTAAAATCAAAGAATTTTTTTCCTTCCCACTATATTATTTGAATTTGAAAAAAAAAAACCATCCATCATAATAACTGTTAACGATCTAGACAACGAGAAAAATTAGGTGTCGATTTTCCCCGAAGAGAATTAAACCGTATTCTTTGCTCCTGCAAGGAAGAAGGGAAATACCACTTTCTACTTTGAATAAATTACCAGCCACTAAATCATCATGAATAATTTATGTTTTTCTTTTATTTTTATTTTTTTTTCCTCGCGCAACTGTCATGCCTAAATACAAAAAGGAATGTATTCGAAGGTAATTCTTGGAGGAATAAAATTTCATGCGAAGAATTTTCAATACAAACAGCACCTATTCGGTAGTAATCAAATTTAAATACGATTGGATTTTCAACGGTTCTTGATCTGTACCTACCAAATATCGTAGGTGAAATTTTTTCGGCGAAATTTTTCAGATAAAAACACGTCGTAATAAGTTTTTGAAAATAAAGCCGACGAAGAAAATTGAAAACTCGAGGAAAAAGTACAAGAAATCTCGATTTCAACGAATGAAGCGATGGAATAATAAAAATTTATTTCGTGTCTCAATTTAACCAACGTATGGTATTATTGCGATTGAATTTTTCGATCATATTGATCACAAATAATCAAAATCTGAACGCAAAAAAAAAATGGGACAATTGAGATTTTTTTCTCAAAGCCACTCGAAACGCTGGTAATAAATAAAATCAACATAAAACCTGTATTTATTCACCGTTAAGATTGTTCTATTGTAGACACAGAAAGAAAACAATCTATTATTAATACGAGTCGATAATATGAATATAAAATGCAAAACGCATACACGATGAACGCGAATGAGCAGAAAACGACAAATTATCATGTCAAGTTCTTATTTTCATTTACCCCCTTTCGATGACTGCTCTGATTTCAAACAAAATAAATCTTTTTTTTTACAAAAAGTGTTAATAGAACTTGAGAAGCAACAGGAGAATTTAAGGCAATATTCAATTCCTGTATTTTTTCAGAACATCATCAAAATTGAAATTACTTCGTGAAATATAGTACAAAAAGCATCTTAATATTTCAATTTAATAGTCGCCAAAATATTGAAAAATTTTCATTTCAATTATTTTAATCGAAGTAAAAATTCGAACAAAAATCATACATTCCCAATATGTAGTTCATCAATCTGAAAAATTGGCGAACGAGATTTCAAACAATAAAAAATATTTTGACGTTTATCGGTATCATATACACGGCGCGAAAAATATCCTCCTAATTGAAATAGATTAGTTATCGAACGATATCTCTCGAATAAGATTATACCAACGCCCTTTTTAAATTCAAAAGCTCTTTCAACTTTCAACGCACTATAAAAACCATCATATCAGGGAAAAGCGAGATAATATAAATATAGTTTTTAAAAGTTTCTCGTTTTTATACGCATTATACCAACTTTTCAATTCAACTATAAGTACACATCGAATACATTTAAATACTCTTCTAATAAAAACGAATTAAAATTTCAAACTTGGGTTTTATTCGAAGACAGCGGGGTTTAACTCGAGTAGCCTTATCGTAAAACTTTGGAAATTATGTAATTCAGCATAATATCTAAGCGGTTTTTATCTTCGTTCGAAATGGAGTTTGTTTTAACCATGTGTTGGGAGCAGGTAGGGGGAATTTTAAGAGGAAAGGGAGCGATACCTTGAAACGAATTTTGAAAAAAATTGAAGAAATTGGAGAAGTTTGGAAAAATTGGTCCAAATTGTGAATTTTAATCGGTGTTGCAGAATTTTAAATGCGAATTTTATTTAAAAAATGAGATTCGTTTGAGAATGAATACAGGGTGTTTCATAGATGAAGATACCTTCTCCAGTGTTGTGAGGAAGTAACTAATTTTCAGTTCAATTTAAAATATTTGTTTACTAAGGAAGATCGTTTGGCAATTTTCTAGCGAGAAAAATAGGGATGGAATTTATCATTCAAAGATTTTTTCACAATTGGAAATTTTTGTTGAAATTTTTTTGCACTTTTTTTGCTGAACGAAGGAAAGGTTCAACGAAAAAAATGAATAGAACATGAATTGTGGAGGGTAAAATTACCTTTCAGCAAAGTCCATCAGTTTTTTCTTGAAAGACTCAGCTTTCGAGACATTTTTGTTGAAATTTCTAGTTTTTTTTTTTTAAATTTTAAAATCATAGGTCATCTCCAAAACTGAATCTTTCAAGAAAAAATTGATTGAACTCCAGAGAAAGGACTCCCATTTTTCATATTTTTGGCTCTGGCTAAGAATTATGTTTTCTGACTTTAGGTACCCTCTCACTACACATTTGACTCTTCGAAACCATCAATATCCCTTGATACATAATTTTTCAAAAATTGGAAAAATTGTGAAAAATCAGATCGTTTTGAGGTCAAAATACAACTTCTCTGCTCTCTCGAAAAAAAATTGCAAAACGACCTTCCTCTAGTCTAATTTTTGATTCTTCCAAAAAAAGTACAAAATGTATAGAAAGCAGAAAGAAGTGGAAAATTGTGCCATTAAAAACGTACTTTTTCTACATTGAGAAAAAGTAATGTTAATTGTCATAGACTAATTTTTCTAGTATTTTAAAGCTATAAAAACGAGAAAAAATTTTCTTGCTCAAAGAATACAAAAATCATGTTTCTTTCGACAAACTCAACACTAAATTTTGGTAAAAAAATTTCAAGTCATTAAGCTCTCATTATTCCCTCATGAGACTCAAAATTTAAAAAATTTCAAATAATCAAAAAAATTCGATTTTTTTTTTGCTTTTTTGTGTCCCTATTCCTTGATACACTCAACACTGATTCTTTCACTTAATTTTTTCAAGTCATTCAAATTCCTGTAAAATAACTCACAAAATTTTGAGAAAATTCAAGAACCTTCCCTCCTCCCTTCCAACACAGAGTGTCTAAGAAAATTTTTTGAGAAAAAAGCTTAACTTGACCTGTTCGAATGACTTTTTTGACAACCAATCCCAAATTTTTTGAGCCCCCCCCCCCCCCGCGTATATTCGTTTTAAAGGAAATTTTAAGCATTTTTTTGTCCCTTCCTCGAAAATACTCTTCTTCTTCATAAATTTTTTTTAAATATTTATTAATGGTAAAAAAATGGAATTTTATTATTTTTGAAATTTTTGAAAAAAAGTCTGACTTTTTGAGTAAATTAGTAAAAAAGCTTGACTTATCAGACAGCTAGACCTGTTAGACACCCTGCTACATTAAATTTCCGCATTTTTAAAATTTAAAAGTTTTGAGTCTCATTTAAATAATGAGAGTTCAAGAGAAGACTTCACTTTTTTTTGGCGTCATATCACATTAAGTTTTTTTCATATAAAAAAAAAATCACAGAAGACAACTCATCCTTGAGCATTTTATACCGCTGTAAATAATTCAAAAGTCGATTAGTCTACCTATTTTCAATGTCTAAGGAGGAATATTATGCCAAGAAAAATTGGGAATGCACAAACTTCAATATCATTTTTATGAATCAAAAAAGGTTAATTCAGAGCATCTATAATATCTTGATTTAAAATCAAAGAAAAAATTTTTCCGTCATTATTTGAACCTGAAAAAAGAAAAAAAAAGACGACTCGATACCGATTCCGTTTTTTGTTTTTTTTTTAAAGAGCCACACTTACACTGAAAATTTTATTAATGGTAAAATAATTTTTTTATTCGTGGTTCAGGGGAAAATTCAATCAGTGATGGAATACTTTGGAAAAGTGCCTGGAATTTGAAATTTTCAAGCAATTTAATTACCTAACAATTTTCGTGCGAAAAATCATCATCAAATTCTGAGCTCAAATTCAGCTTGAAAAATTAGTCAATTTTTTCTAGTCACATTCATTTTTTTCTTCACCGAGCCACGTAAGAATAGAAAAGAAAATTTCCATTCGAACACAAATTCAGCCTGACCAAGTCCTACGCAAATTCAGCATTTTACGTCATCTCAAAGGCCACGACTTTGAAACAATCTGAAAGCTTGCATATGGAAAAAAAAATACACTCGTGGTACAAGTTTAACCACGCAGATTTGCGAAGCCCCATCATATTTCTATATAAACACGGACTCGACGCATTAAAAGTTTAAATTTATTGAAAAAACCACTCGTTTGGGAAAAATGAAAGGGAAAAATGGATTTATAAATAAACCAAGTCGCACACAATTTTTGGCCGCTAAAGAAACAAAATCGCTGTTACGCGAGTATTTTCAAAACGATCGTAAAAGTAGGAAAAAAAGAGAGATAAGTAGCCGATCGAATTCGCTATTAAATAATTTTTTTTAATCCGTAGCGATTGCCAAAAGCGATGAAGTTCGGTGATATCAGGCGCGCCGAATTCGCACCGTTTAAAGAGCGCGTTCGCAGCCTTTCTCGTGTTTCCTCGTCGCATTCGATGTAGTATAAGTACAGTAGTATAGACACGACCATCCGAAAATATTACAGATACGTATTCGAGGGCGAATTTCATAGGAACCGGCTATTTTCGACTATTAGTGCGGAATACAGAATTATGTCGCAAAATACAAATGGGACTACCCAGAATATATCGACCCAATTTTAGGATAACTTTTAACATTTTAGCACTTTCTTTTTCTCTCACGCACCCTCGCTATGTACACGACCGCCGCCGATATGATTACAATATTTTGACCTGTCGGTAATAACGTGTTTTGAAAAATATGTACTGCGTTTTTTAAATCGAGCTTTCGTTTGGTATTTTTTGTGGCCATTTTATTACCCAGAAATGGAAAAATAAATCCAGATTAAAAAAGCAAGCTTTTTGAAAAACTTTTTCCTCGGTTTGGTTTCGGTCGCAGACAGCGTTAATTTTAACATACTCGTATTAAATAACAAACTTGAACTCTTTTAAGTGCCTAATTTACTAATTAAGACTGTACTTTTCGTCGTACGTTTGATGTGGTAGTATAACCAGAAAGTATAAGGCGCATGAAGCAGAATTTAGCCATGTTTTTAAATCCTATTTTATAGAAAAAAGAAGTTTCAACATTTCTTTTCGGAGATTTTTTTTCGGCAATTGAGTATGAAAATGTTTAATTTTTAAGATGTCGTTTCATTCATTCGAATTACTTTTTTTTTCTAATGAAAATGTGGCAAATCAACGAATTAAAGGAGTGTAAATTCCAAAAATTAGACATTTTAGCGCCTTAAGGGTAGTCCAGTTTCTAATTTTTAATGATTTTGAGAGAGCAATAAAAATGATCAAAAAATCTATTTTAAAATCTCACAGAAACTTACTTGAGCTTAAATTCATTACTTTTTTGAAAATTTTGAAAATTCACAAAAAAAATCGTATTATTTCTTATAATAATAATAATAAAAAAAAAACATAAATTACTCTGAAAGTAACTTATATTAATTTTTCTCACGCCTCTAGGCTTTATACTACAGTAGGTATGGTACGTAAACCAGATAAAAAATTCGGCGAATAAAATAATTTTTTTAGTAAAGCGAATTGGAAGGAGGTGCAGTGGTATGAAAACGCAGAAATGATCTTTTCTTTACTTTCCAAAAATTTTCACTTTTTCACCACTTTGAACGAAATTAATAGTCGAAGTGAAACATAAACAAACTTTTTCAAAACTTTTTGCCAAAAAAAAGATTTTTTAAAGGTTTTCACTACTTCTGAGTGATTGAAACAATCTTTGAAAAGACACCGATGAAAGCCCTAAAAATTGTCGCCATTGAAGAAGAGCACTTTACTCATTTCTTTTAGATCGATTTCAAGAGGAGTATTCCATTCGATTTCGAACAGAGTAAAAATTTTTCAGAAGATCTTGGGGGGAAAAATGACTTAATAGTAACTTTTTGATGAAAAACACAACAAAAAATAAAAGTCAAGTTTCCTCTGCAAGGAAATGTTGGTAACAAGGATAAGTTTTCTTGATTTCTGATATTAATTTAATTTTCAGCTTCAGTAAGTTGATTTCGAAAATATAAAAATTTGTGTTTTCAAGTCAGCTTCTGACTTTTTGATATCAAGTTAATTTGGAAAACAGAAAAATTTATGTTTTTATAAGTAAGATGTTGACTTTTTGATACCAAGTTGATTTCGAAATAGAAACTTTATAAGTATTTGAAAGGACATTTTTCCTGTCATTCTGACTTTTTGACATTAAGTTAATTTCGAAAATATAAAAATTCATGTTTTTGACTTTTGGTGTCGCAAAATATGGTCTTAAAAATTTTGGATTGACACCATCCCCCCCCCCCCGCCGAGAGGAAAAACTTATCTATGCTAAAAAGTAACTTTCTCAGAAAAAAGTAATGAAGTTGCCCATTTTAAAAGAAGTCGAGAAATAGAATCGATTCAACGATAACTTGAAATTATTTGAGTAGAAATTATACAAGTATTTTTTTCTTATTCTAGATACCTTTGTTTTTAAATAAATAATTATGTAGTTAATTGCAACGAGGAGTCATATGATTTTTAAAAATAATAGATTCACAGATTGATAAGATATTGCAATTTTGTTGTCTGAATGAATTCATCCAAATCTCTCTACTTTTAGTTATTCTTTCAATACCTTTACCGCCTTTAATTGGATTGCCTAGAACTAGACAGGATTTGAGTCCATTATTTATATTTTTCTAGAAAAGCAAAACACTGTTTTATTCGAAAACTGAAAATCGATAGGAAACATGTTTCACGCCATTGAGAAAATTTTTTAAAGAATATTATGAAAAAAAAAAAATCAAATAATTGGAAATATGGTCTCCAGAAGATTTCGGACTTGACCTCTATTTAGTTCTGGTTTGTGACCAAACTTTCGATTCAAGGTTCGCAATCTTGATCTTGTGGATTTAAACATGTGAGACGAAAATATTTTTTCGATAATCGTAATTCTTGGGTCAAAGTCGAAACAGTGTTATACTTGAAACATTCATTTTACACAGAAACATGAATTTGTAAAAAAAATTGATCACATTGGTCAATTTAAAAAAAAAAAAAAATACTTCCGTCACTAACTCAAAAATGGAAAAATCAGACTTGATCCTCATCTCATTCTGGGTAATTGAATATTGTTGATTAAACGAAGAAGAAATAGAAATGAAAAATTTTCAATTTTTACCACTTTTGGTGAAATTTCAACAGAATTAAGTGAATTTGAGTTTCATGTTTTCTAACGGAAATGAAAATTTTCAAAAGGGAACAAAAAATGGTTAAAAATTATATTCCATCATCATTCAAGATTTTTGAATCTAAAATTTCGGTTCTTTGGGAAGGTGTGAAAAAGAGCTAAAAAATTACAATTATCAATTGAAAATTTCCCACTCCCAGTTAAAAATGAATTTCTCGACTCTAAATGCTGCATTTTTACAAAAAATTGTGATTATTCAAATGTTAGCTAGAAAAAAAAATTTCCAATTCCCAGTTAAAAATGATTTTCTCGACTCTAAATGCTGCATTTTTACAAAAAATTGTGATTATTCAAATGTTAGCTAGAAAAAAAAAATTCCAATTCCCAGTTAAAAATGAATTTCTCGACTCTAAATGTTGCATTTTTACAAAAAATTGTGATTATTCAAATGTTCGCCAGAAAAAAATCATCACATCCTCTCTCGAATGAGGTAACCAAGTTTCACTGTACGAGTACATGATAAAAATGAAGGAAAAATTTGTTTCCATAAAAAATGAATTTTTGTACGAAATAATGAATAGATTTTTTATAAATATAATTTCTGGAATTCTCTCTTAGGTATTAAAAAGTTTTTTTTTTTTCAAATTCATTTTCAACTCATTTTTAACTTTACTCTGTAAAATCCAAAATTCTTTCATCATTTTCAGCTTTATGGAACTTGCCAAATATACCACTTAATTCGAAGATCCCATAATTTATCCACAAGATCTAGACACATTTTTAAAAAAAGAAACATGATTTATGCTAAACAATTTCCTTTTTTTTTTATACCTCGAAAGTCTCTTATGTCATACGTCAAATAATTTTCTAAAAACAATCCAATATATTTCCTGCAATTTCGAGTTCAGAATTGATATAAAATTATTTAAATATATCATCTAAATTAAAAAATACTCGTCAATTGAATGATCCAATAGACAGAATATTCATTCAAATTTTTAAAACGGAACAGGCAGCGAAATGACTAATAATTGATAAAATTACGCTACCTATTTTTCAATTGAAAAAACACGAGAAAAATCGTTTAAAAAAATTCCATCGCCGAATCTCTCCTCCGCAATAGATAAAACTCGCCAACGACAAAAGTAAACGTCGTCGATAAATTTTATACGCGATAAATTAAACAGTTATTTAATCAATGTAGTTTGTACAATGTTTTTGCAACTTTTTAACAAAGCTTTATTATTTTTTAAAGGTAATTTCAAAGCTTTACATCGCATCATCTATCTCCATGGTATCGAAACATCGTTTCGTTTTAATAACATTTTTAAAACACGTACTTTTTCGAAAAAAAGTTTACATCACGAACTTTGAACTCCCTAGCTACAATGAGAAAATTTTTTTGATTAATGATACCGTTTTACTTTAGATACAGTTGCATGGAAAAGAAAGAAGCACTGGTAATAAACTTGAAAACTAAAACATTACGCTCATGCTTACCCTTACGTCTACCCCTCACTCTCATTTCTCCCTTTTTTGGTGTTGTTTTTCGATCAGAAAAACATGGCTGGTTTTTTTTCCCTCTCTCGCTTAGGGTCCTGTCGGATGCCAAAACTCTGAAAATATTTATGGCAATTACGACGACATTTATCAGCGTAATTTATGTAGCTGGACAAAATGTTTCAATTCGTTTGATGTGAAATTTGTTAGTTGTGACATAATTGAGACAGATAAGGTGATTTTATGCAAAGAACTATTTGATGATTTTCTGTTCCTATAAATCTTTTCGTTCGGAGTTTTTACCCTAATATGATTTTTATGAACGAGATTTTTTTTAACCCAATGCGATGAGTAACTCACGACTTTTCAGAATCTGATATGAAATTTTTGATCGTTTAATTCGCTGAAAAGCTGAAACTAAGTCGATGGGGGTAAATTTCTGATTATTTACTTCCTAATTTCGAATCATTGAAAAATCACTGAAAAAAAAATCAGGATTGCAGCACAGGGAAAATCAGCAAATTTTTTTGATTTTCAGTGAATTATTTTTCAACAAATTACACTGAGTTTTCAAAATATTTCATTAATTTTCCAGCTAATTTCAATAATTTTTCAGAAAATTTCAGATATTCTACTAACTTTTCGGTGAATTTTCACAGATTTTCCAGAAATTTTTTTACTTGTTTATTGCTGTACTGCAATTCTGACTGTTTTCCAGTGATTTTAAATAATTTTCACTGATTTATACACAAGAGAGTACCAAGAAGATTTCAAAATTTTAGATTTTTCATCTATTGGTTTCCAATTTACTTCTATCGATAATTCGTGATATTTTTACAACCCTAATCTGACACAACATACACCATGTGCAACTGTACGTGGTTCTAAAACTTATTTCCTAGACTTCTATAACAATCAAATTACCGAAGAATGACGACGAAAATCCAAATATACGTTTTTACAATACTGAGTAATAAGCAGATTACGTATTACGTGTGATTAGCTGATTCACCAACGTAAAACTATTCCACAGACGAAATTGGCGTAAAAAAATCATGTTTTCTTCTCTCAACACTAAATTATGTTTTGTATTTTCTACTACTGAAAACTTTGACAAAAAGTTTGAAATGTTTGAAAATTTTGCACCGAGAAGTTATTTGAATTGAAAATGTCGACGACGACAAAAAATAAATAGAATGAAAATACAATCGTGACAAATTATCGCCACCGTAACTCACGTCTTTCCAACTTACTCGCTGTGTATCGAAAAAACGTAATTCTAAAATGAGCGTAAAAACGAAAATGACTACCCTATCCCCGGCAGCCCACCTTTTAATGACAATCGTAAAAAATAACGATAAATGTTCCACATTCACTGTTACTTCCTACTTTCGAGATGAAAAGCGAGAAAAAAACATCGAATGCGACTAAAAAAGACTGATCAAAAGGGAAAAGATGACAAATGATGAAAACTGAATGAATCTGATGACGTATAGAAACGACAAAATGTAGTCTACCGACGTCTAATACGTATTAGAATTCGTTGAAATCGAGATTCGAGAGGTTATCGAAAAGGAAAATACATTTTCAAGGTTCGTACCGAATTTGGAAAACAAAAATCCGCCTTTCTTTGGGGGTTCTGGAGCTTTATTTGTGGTACTTTTTGACTTGCGAAAATTCTAATATTGATGATACCCTCTCCCCCTACGTCTCATATGTAATGAAATTCGTTTAAATCGAGTTTCGTGAGGGTATTGAAAGATAAAATAAATTTCAAAGATTTATGCTAAAATTGGGGGAAAAAATAGATACATAAGTCATACATTGTTGAATATCATGTCAAAACTTCAAAAGTCAGACCAAAGTCAAACAAAATGTCGTTGTGCCGATTTCCTTCAGAATTTTTCCACAATTCCAAAAATCAACATTTAAATTTTCTTGCTTCGAATTTATTATAAAAATTTGAAAAGAGAGAAAAATACTTTAAATTTTTGCTATTCAACGGTAAAATTATCAAAATTCTCGCTTTTTTTAAACTTCATGATGTTGAAAATTTGTTTCTTTTTTTTCGTCCTCTGACAAAAAGTCCCACGTTGGCGGGTTGCGACACCCCCCCCCCCCCCCACACCCAGAAAAAAATCATCTAACATGTTGAATGTTTAAAAATCCTACATCATCGTTTTTTTAGACTGTTTAATCGTGAAAGAGAGAAGATTTGAAGAATTTTTTCTTTTTGAAAACAACATAATTCATTTTTCAATACCTTCCCTCTTTTTGGAGCAAAGATGTCAAATTCTCTGAATTTTCTATAACTTCATCATTTTTGTGTTTTTTGGCGATTTTTTTTTCAAAACTTCGGGCTTTTCTTGTAATTCTACGTTTTTTTGGTAGCAGTACGAGGTGTTCTCTTATTTTTGGAAATAACGTTAGTAGTATTACGAAAACTAAACAACTAATGCTGATAATCACGATTTAGGATTTTCGATCAAAACTTATAATTTTTTCGAACTGCTGTACATTAGAAGTGGATACAAAAACGCAAAATAGTATTTTTTGGATAAAATCTAAACAACTAATACTCGTCATAATTTTTCAGAATTCTTTCGAAAAAAGTAGCATTTTTTAAATAGTTATAAAAAACAATTTAAGTAACATTTTTCGGTGAAAAAACTGCGATAAAATGCCCAAAAGTATTTTTAATATTGCTCAATCAATTATGCATATCCATGTATCTTTTTTTTGTTTTTTGAATCAATGAAATGAAAATATGTATCATTATTTAAGACTTCAAAACAAGCGTCAAAATTTTCAAAACAGAGAAGCCGAAAATTGATAAGTAATTTCTTTGATAGGATTCGCATTGAAATAAAAAACAAAAAAATCTCCGAATTCAAAAATTTCTCCATAATCAGGGCCAATTATTTTCGTTGTTTAAATATTGTTAAAAATTATTCTTACTTTTGGCAAATTTTTTTTTACGAAACTCGTATTTTTCAATACTTTTGTACCACCCATTCAATATTACCATTGGTACTTTATTGTTTGTCCGAAGAGTTGATAATATCTCAACGTGGCATCAACAATCGATACGAAAGAATTAATTTTTTTATCTTATAACAACCCTTTTATTGCAATTATCTAGAATGAAAGAGAAATTTCTCTAAAAATTGGCGACATTGAACACGAAATGATAAAAGGCTACAGAATATTTTTGGATTTTAGAGCAAAATACTCTTCCAAATTGATCAAACTAAGCAATAATAAAACTGATCACTCACTTTCATCTGTTTGTGGTGCAGAAAGAATTGCACTGTGCTTTTTCTTTACTTCTTCCACATTCGTCTGTATTCTATCTATCATCTCCCGAATTTCCTCAACCTGTAATGAAAAATTATTTCTTGAAAAATTGAAGAAAAAGCTAATGTTTTGCGCCATTGTGGTGGCCATCATCAGCGATTTAACGAAAAATGAAAATGGTTTGTTGGAAGTTCAACGAATCACTGATGAAAAAAATTTCACACTAAATAGTGTTATCTTTTTTCATTATTAATTTGTGACTAATTTTGATGGATAAATGCTCTAGTTTTTCCATCAGTATGACGACAATACTTTCAAACATGACAAATCATAAATGCCAAAAAAAATATTGCCAATCGATCACCATCAAAATTTCATATTTTTGAAACATATGTCCTCAAAAATCGATCAAAAATCAAAATAAAGCTGAAATTTGACTATAAAAATACAAATTCAAGCAATCACCTCCGCAAAAAATTCATCCATGAATCCATCTCGGGGCTCCACCGTGACAGCGACATCGTCTGGGACGTCATCATCGTCACTTTGAGCCTGAAACAAACAAACACAATCTGTTAGTAGGAACTGATTTCATTTCCAGATAGCTGATTTCTTCGAGTAGATAAATTTTATTACAGCTTTGAATAATTTTCAAAACGTCGAATATTTTGCAACCATTCGACCATTTTGTAATCGAGGTGGAGCCGAATTTTTCGCAATAACTTGGCTGCTTTTAAATTACTTCTCAAATCGGATATCCGTGGGAGAATTTCTGTTTGGAATTTTTTTTTCTTAAATATGTTCACTTCACGTTACGTACAGCGATAAAAAATATGCAGTTTAAAGCCCAGCGAATTATCAGCTCTAGTCTGACGCCACATTAAAATTATACCACCTAAACTGACAACCGTGCGGCTTCAATAAACAAATTTTTATGTTTAATTGTGTTAGTGGTTGGAAAACTGGATGCTCAGATGAGTATTCAAAATTAACGTACTTTGATCGGATCCGGATTCGCGTTAATTAGGGTCAAACAACAATCCTAAAAGTATTCGTTAATGTTGAAATTGGAGCGATAGAATAAATTTTCAGGTGCAGAAATTGAATTACGAAATTTTTGGGAACTGTAGTGCATAAAAATTAGCAAAAAATTTGTAAAATTTGATAATAGTCGAGTGATAAGATTAATTTAGGAATAATTTCTGATAAGTCGACAACTTTACTACGAAACATTTAATGGCCATAAATAATAATTACAAGAGAAAAAAGGTTGGAAAAAATGTGTAATTATAAACGAAGATGTAATTAGATAGACCGTACGTTTCAACTGATAATTCTTTTGATTACAATACACAACCGAAACTTTATACGAATATTTTTCTCATACGTTAGCTGACACAGATACGCGTATATTTTAGTAATTTTATTCAATTCGCCGGCCAGATGTCAATGAATTCTTGTTTTACGAAACACTATTATTTTGTAATGATTATCAACAGCCAAGTTTTCGACTACACCCCGTGATCATCAAGATTCATAAAACAGAACCAGACACGATTATATAAATGAATAAACGAAATCACCGTTCGAAAAAAATGAATTGGTCGATAACGTGCAGACATTACTGAAACGACACTCTGTAAAGCTTGATACTACTCTTGGATGGAAGATAGGGCTAAAAAATAGCAATACTTAAATAACTACGGCGAGATAAGATAAAATTGAGTGCTCTTGAGGTTTTTTTAGATTACAAACATTAGACGATTTGCTGTGTTTAGCAGGGAGTAATTGATGAGTAATTGCGGAATTATGTAGTCCCGTGTGTTCGATAGTTTTGTTTGCAGTTTGTGTGAATTTTAGAGTTGCTCGGAGGACTGAAATGCATCTTCAAATGAGGTAAGTTTTCAACATTGATATTGTACCCAGAGTAGGTCACCAAATTTAGGAAATGTTTCTAGATTACGAATATGCATCGGAGTAGAAATTCGACATACTTGATGGAATTAGAAAAAACACTTTCGGAATATGATACTAGAGCGTTTGTACTAAAATCCAGACAGCTAGAAGCACAGAACAGATTGCACGAATACATAGAATTACTATCTGCGTGTGGTCGTTCCTTAGTCGCTGATAAGTTTACGAAGTAATTAAACATTCTGACTAGGTAATTAATGTGAAATAGGACCATGAACCGAGCTGGGTTTGTGTATTTACAACAGAAGCTTCCATTCAGCGAGTTACATCGAGATATCAGCAGTATCGTTAGCATCACAGAGTGAACGTTTACCAGTGTTATTGGAGAATGAGATAGTAAAATCATTAAAGAATAATTACCGCTTTCAATGCTGGTAACCTGTCTTTTGTCATATTGAAAACACCGCAAATATTACAGCGATAGCGAAAAAATCAAACACACTTCATTTCACACGCGAAACACGACAAACAACATCGGATCACAGCGTACACATTAAAATTTGGTACTTCTTGGGACAAAATTCTCACAAAATCAATACCGAACAAACCCTGTAAAAGTATGAACGTACAGATTTGCGCTTGTGCAGATTTGTTTCCTAATCTTAGACAGAAGAGTAAAGAGAGTGTACATAACGCCCATCAAATGTAGCAAAAAACTTTTTTTCGAGTTCACTATCAAATATCTACCTTTGGAAGTTTAGCAAAAAAATTAATTACGAGGAATTAAATGGACTATTTAGTCATAATTTAACCGTTGTTAAATTGTATTCGACTAATGACTTGGTGGAATTATAACCGACTACCGACATTACAACCCTACAAAGTGTTTACATTATCATTACGCGACGACGATACTAAACTACTGATATGAGTAATACAGGTTGAAAAGAAAGATCACGTGGTCAGATTGGAATGTTACCGAAAATAATAACCATGTAATTTCTTCAATGTTGAATCATAGTTGTCTTCCGTGTTGGTCATCAGCTTCCGAAATTTTTAATTACGAAAAATAAGACGAATAATTGGATGGTGAAAATCAAAATTTGGTTCCTCAGCGGTGCACCGAACGAGACAGGGATATTAGAAATGAATACGCTGGTTTTCATATTTGCGAGAAATTATTCTACGATCTACGAACTACTAATTACGACTTGAGAAACATTACGTTACTCGAACAATAATTGATATAGATGATCCTGGTACGATAAATTAATTAGAAATTCGTAGAATCCCTTTTTATAATGAGTTTAAAGATGATAAACTATTTGCACAGCTGAGTCATCTTTGGTCATCTGGTCTATTTTTTGAATTCTTTACACAAATTAAACTAATGCACAAGATCACAACTACCATTAACATTAACCGAGACACTATTTTCAATACTTTATACCAGAATAATAAATAATTATTAATCAAAGTTTAGTTAAAATTGAAATAGAGAATAGTACAAAAATACCTCTTGTCGCCGGCAATTAAAAAAAAAAAAGTTGATAATAAATTCACCGCAGTAATTACGCATAATACCAGTAATTCTCTCGTAATAGACATTTTTATTGGGAAAATGATAAAAATGTTATAAATTTTTCTCTAGTGATTGAGGCACTGCAAATATTACGATTTCATCCAACGATGATTTTTCCTGTTTCAACGATGAAAAAAAATATCGCTTGAATTTCAATGGGTAATTTTTGGAAACGGACAGTACGGACACACTCGGAATATCCTTGTATAATTTGATTTACCCGGTTCTAAATTATAAAGTTATTAGTGAAATTTGTGTAATTAATTGTGATTGTTTGCTATCAGGTAAGATTTACACGATAGGTAATTTCATTATTCGTAAAACTTCATCTCAAGGGATCGTAATATTCGCTCCCAAACTGCATCTAAAGTTGATCGGTTTTCTGTTACAACATATTGTCTTCATGGCGGGAATATCGTAATGTATGATTTATCATGAATCTGAATTCTGTAGTAATAGTTCGATACGTTCAGGAAAATTTCTCATCATAACTACCGTATATTGTTTGAAACCTAATGTATTTTACTGATGCCTGTAACCTTTGTTTACGAACGTCAAAGTATGAATGATTAGGCGGTCAAGCTGTACTAACAATTTTTGTTTTTGTTTCGTTTTCAGGGTATATTAAATAACCAGCTACGATGGGTGATGATATGCCTACATTCAAATGTGTCCTTGTCGGCGACGGAGGTACCGGTAAAACAACCTTTGTAAAAAGGCATTTAACGGGTGAGTTCGAGAAACGTTACGTAGCTACGTTGGGCGTCGAAGTGCATCCGTTAGTGTTTCACACCAACCGTGGAGCTATCCGTTTCAACGTCTGGGATACCGCGGGTCAAGAAAAATTCGGTGGATTGAGAGACGGTTATTATATTCAAGTAAGTACCGGTTGAAATTTATTTATGCCTAGATTTCGTATGTTGCATGATTTTCATTGTATATCTGTAATGGAGTTCTGAATTGAGTTGTATAATTCAATGTAATGATTGAGTCAATTCTAATGTTTTTTCTTGACAGGGCCAGTGTGCCATAATTATGTTCGATGTAACCAGTCGTGTAACATACAAAAATGTTCCTAACTGGCATAGAGATCTTGTTCGTGTATGCGAAAATATTCCTATTGTATTGTGCGGTAATAAAGTTGATATAAAGGATCGTAAAGTAAAAGCTAAAACAATTGTATTTCATAGGAAGAAAAATTTACAAGTAAGACTGGAAACTTTGGAGTATATGAAGATGATTTTTCACACCATGTTAATTTATTTTCAATGTATCAATTTCAGTATTACGACATTAGTGCGAAGTCTAATTACAACTTCGAAAAACCATTCTTGTGGTTAGCTCGTAAATTAATAGGAGATCCGAACCTTGAATTTGTCGCTATGCCTGCGTTAGTGCCTCCGGAAATTACGATGGACCCTACCTGGCAAACGCAAATCGAGAAAGATTTAAAAGTAAGAGTTTTTTCTATTTGATAAATTGGTAATTGCGATGGTTGAATTTAATTCTTGTCTGTATGTTAGGAAGCGCAAGATACTGCTCTCCCCGAAGACGACGAAGATTTGTGATGAGATATATCATCGGGTTAATAAACAATTTTGTTTTAATTTTTTAAATAAGCTTTTGGTTTTTTTTATTTTACTTATTAAGGGAACTCCCGCTAATGATTTGTGTATTCTATTTTATAACTGTTTCGAATAAGGCTTCATAATTTATTTATCTGTAATCACTCTGTTCTATCAAGTTGAACGAGATAAAACTTGTAAAATGAATAAAATCCGTTCTAAGTACATTCCTGAATTTTTTGGCGAAAAAGGTACCAATTTTTCTAATGAAGACGGCCTTCTGGTAAATTCTGTGTAACAGAATATCTCTCGAGACTTATTTATTTTGTTTTTTGCAATGTGTTGTCCCCTAAAAATATTTCAGCTACCTTACTCGTATTTTTTTTCTTCGTTTGTTTGGATATTCACGTAATTTCTCTGTACATATTACTTTTGTCTGTTATACGTTGTATTACTATTTAATAAATATATAATATACATATTCAACGTCTCCGAAATTAGTGATAGACTATTGTAATTTTAGTTACTTATGAAAATTCTTTTATTGCAGTTGAATTTAATGTGAGATATGAGACTTTGAGTACTTTCTGTGTTTTGAAACTAAGTATTTTCATTATGTTATTTAATAATATGCTTTGAGGTGAAAATATACATACCCTTAAACTCTTTAATAGTTTAATATTGAAATATATTCGGTTTTTCTTTTTTTACGTAATTGGCGGTTTTTTAATTTGAAATAAGTATTCATGATTACGTTGTGCTTACATCCATTCGATCAATTTTCAAAAACTTCTAGTCTTTCAGAACGAAGAGTTGCAATACACAGACACACATCCCAACTACGAATTTATGAATCAATCCTGCGCAAGATATCAAATGAGTACAATTGAAAATGGATTTTCTAATTGATGATGATAGGCGAGTTCTTCAGGAGAAATTAGGTATAAATTACAGTTCAATTCGTAATACTTTATGATTAAGTTCTGAGCTTCTGAAGAGATTAAATGAGCACATTATTCCTCCCGAATTAAAAATACTGAATTCGATCTTCACGATAAAAGAGTTAATCGCGTAAAAAAAAATAAGAACGTGTATTTTTGTGTACAGTACAACTCAAAGCACTGACAGAAATAATTTTAAAATGATTTAACAGTACGTATACTTACTTATTAAAATAAGACGACTGTTGCTACAGTACAGCGTTTATAATTAAAGTTCGCATTACATAGACGATTTTAAAAACAATGCACTTCACAGTTAAGCAGCAGCTTTTTCTGCAGCAATTTTATCTTTCTCTAATTTTTCCGCTAGTTTCGCTTCATATTTCAACATAGATTTTTTACCATCAGCCATCGCAACTCTTTCTTCTTCGGTTAGATTTGATAAAATATTGGTGACTATTCCGGTAGCAAAAGTGGCACCAGGGTTTCGGAATGTGAAACGTTGTCCTTTTTCCAAAACCATAGGTCTAAATAATTTACATATTATTCTGCAAAAAATTTATGAAGTTGAATTCATTACACACGACGATGAATAAAAATTGATTGAATTACGTACTTGCCGTCTTCACCAGGCATTATCATTTCTCTTTCTTCTTTATTAGGAATCCTCAAACTAACGGGAACATCCCAAGTTTTCGAGTAAACGTGGGTAGGGGTAAAATGTACAATTGGAACTCCTGCGCCGCTTTCTTCCTTCGTTAGAATATACACCTGAGCTTCGAAATGATCGTGCTGTTTCATTGATCCTGGGGCGACGACTACCATTCCTCGTCTTACGTCGTCTTTTTTCAAACCTCTCAAAAGCAGACCTGCTTGATCTCCAGCGTGTCCTTCAGTTAATGTTTTATGGAACATTTCGGCACCTGAGAATTATAAATAGTTTCTAATTATTCGAAGGTACGAATATTATGAATAGTTACAAAAGTCAATCAACAAACCTGCGACGGCGGTTTTGAATGATTTGTTGTAACCTAGGACTTCAACATTGTCTCCTTTCTTTATTTTACCCCTCTCGATTTTACCAGTGCAAACAGTACCACGACCTATTTCGGTAAAATGTACATTTTAGAGGATCTTTTAGAGATATATCAACTTTGATTATAAATTTACCTTGAATCGTGTATATATGTTCAATGGGGAAATAAAATGGTTTATCTAAATCTCGAACTGGTTCTGGTATGTAGCTATCAACTTCGTCTAATAATTTTAAAATGGCTTCTTCGCCTAAACGTCAGATTACACACGAAATATATTAGCTTTTAAAGGTCAAGAATTCAATATTGTATTGGTGGTTTAAAAATTTATTTACTTACCTATTTCGGGATTTTCATTTTCAACTGCTTTTAGGGCTGATCCTTTAACAATCGGAGTTTCATTTCCATCGAAACCCATTTCAGTAAGTAATTCTCGAACTTCCATTTCAACCAATTCCAACATTTCAGCATCAGCAGCATCAACCTGAAAAATTGAAAATTCTAATAGATCCAGAACATAAAATGGATCAAATTTTTGAAAATGTGTTTTCTAATACCTTATTGATGAATACAACTAAATGAGTAACACCAATTTGTTTGGCTAATAGGACGTGTTCTCGAGTTTGGGGCATACATCCATCGGTGGCTGCCACTACTAAAATAGCACCATCCATTTGAGCTGTTCCAGTGATCATGTTCTAGGTAGCATGATAAAAGTATATTAATTACAAGAATAAATCAAACGAAAACTTTTCCAATCCCAATACCTTGATATAATCAGCATGACCGGGGCAATCTGTATGTCCATAATGACGATTTTTTGTTGCATATTCGACGTGAGCAGCATTTATAGTGATACCACGAGCCTGTTCTTCGGGAGCTTTATCAATATCTTCGTAATCTTTGGCTACAGCTAATTTCTTCTTTGAGAGAACTGTAAAAATAACATTCGTATTACAATTATTTTCCTTTCATCAAAGTGACTGAAAAGGTTAACTCTTACTTTTAGTGATCGCTGCAGTCAATGTTGTTTTACCATGATCAACGTGCCCGATGGTACCAATATTGATATGCGGCTTATCTCGCTGATACACCTCCTTCGCATATCCCCTTTTAGAAGACAAAACAGGTCGAATCAAATTCAAATCTGCTCCATTCTGTTTCTGCATTATAAAAAATATATATAAAATTCAACATTAATTGAGATAAGTATCGAATTACGAACTTGAAAACAACAAAATACATACGTATAAAAGGTGTAATTGGCGAGTAAGGGAACGTTGAATTACGGGCTTCAGACCTGAAATTGAACACAAAAATTAGTTTAAATTTTAAAGCAGTTGGTTTTGTACAAAAGATTGATTTAATTCAATTAAATAATCGATCAACTTTGAAAAAATGATGAAAGATCTTGGCTGGTTTTTCGGCAGGCTGTTCATGCGGTGTTTCCGCTGTTTATAAACACTACGAAAAACTAATTCATACTGATATTGGAAAATGTAATTCTAACTCACCGTAACAGTAGACAAATTTAGCAGACATTGTAGTCGTCATATTCAACATATTCAATTCTTTTATGTATTTTTTTCAACGATTTGAATCTACCATAATTCTTTCACAAAGTAGAAGTCGGAATTGATATCGAGCAGGAAGTCAAGAACTTTCATTGGAGATTAGAACTTACCACAGATAAAATGTAATCGAATTCCAGTTTCAATTTGAACTTTCATCTGTGAAAAAACTTATGATTTTTTTTATCAATCTTCTTATCAATCGAAAAACAATGTGGCGGTAAATTTTACTGAATTCATTTTACAGAAGACTTTAAATTGTCAAAAGTATTTGGAATAAAAGTCTAAAATAATGACTTTCGTATAAAAACTGATCGAATCGTACGTGTTAATTATTATTACATCAACTCTTCAATGGAATTGATTCAAACACTGAAAGGACACGTTGGGCGAGTCTGGAACGTCAATTGGAACCCGGAAGGAAATGTCCTAGCTTCATGCGGCGAAGATAAAACCATCAGATTATGGATTAAAGAAAATGGTAACCCTTTGAAGTACGGATTAAAAACTATCCTCACCGATGGCCATCAAAGAACTATCCGGTCAGTTTGTTGGTCGCCTTGTGGACAATATTTAGCTTCGGCTAGTTTCGATTCAACCGTTGCCGTTTGGGATAAGAAATCTGGCGAATTTGAATGCAATGTTACTTTGGAAGGTCATGAAAATGAGGTGAAGTCTGTATCATGGTCGAAATCCGGTCAATTATTAGCTACTTGTGGACGAGATAAATCAGTTTGGGTGTGGGAGATATCTGAAGATGACGAATACGAATGCGCAGCTGTGTTGAATGCCCATACTCAAGATGTTAAGAAAGTAATTTGGCATCCTAGTGAAGATATTTTAGCTTCGTCAAGTTACGACAATACCGTGAAAATATTCAAAGCTGATATCAACGAAGATGATTGGACTTGCTGTGGTAAGAAGTGGTTTTCAAAATTTGAAAAAGTTGATTTGGTTTTTATGATTATAAAATTCTACATTCGTTTTGTTTTCTTCAGGTACATTACGCTCGCACGAATCAACAGTCTGGAGTATAGCTTTCAACGCTACCGGAAAAAGACTAGTATCTTGCAGCGACGACTGTACTTTGAAAATATGGCAAGCTTACGAACCAAATAACGAATTCGGTGTTGCGACCCCAGATAACGAAACTGTCTGGAAATGTGTTTGTACCATAAGCGGTTACCATAATAGAACAATTTATGACGTATCATGGTGTCATCTTACCGATTTGATTGCCACAGCTGGTGCTGATGATAATATTAGAATATTCAAAGAATCGTATACGTCTGATGTTAATCAGCCAACGTTCAATTTACTCACAACTTTTAATAGCGCTCATCTTCAAGACGTAAACTGTGTTTGTTGGAATCCAGTCGAACGAGGGATATTGGCTTCTTGTAGCGATGATGGCGAGATAAAAATTTGGAAAGTTAGTGAGGAAACGTATTAAATTTATTATTCGAGTACTGAAATTTAAACTTTTTTCAACGACGATGGTGGCATGAAAATTTTTAATGTTGGCGATGAAAATTACATTTCGATTAAACCATCAAAGTAGGTATTATTACAATTTCGAATTCTGTATTATTTAGTTGTAAACTTGCTTATTTCATTTTATTATTTTTTTTTTAGAAAAATCAAGTTTCAAGCAAACGAAGAATAAACTGGTTCTACATTTTTATCGAACTTCATCGTCTATTTTTCTGCTTCAGGTAAGAACTATACTTAGGTACTCTTCAAGTGATACATGTACTTAAATTTTATGTTGAATGAAGCCAAAAGCATACCTAGCCCGAGTACTAAATTTCGTGAAAATCAACATTATGTATAGAAAAAGTAACATGTTACCTCGTTTATTAATATTTTATTATAATTCTATCGCTGCCCATTTGTTTTTATACTTAGTATGTGTATAGAAGGGTATTATCCCGATACGGTTTTAACTTTATCCTATTCTTGTACATTCTGTGTCTTCAGTTTGAAAAAATGATGTGTTTCTTGCTCCTTGAATCTAAAACTTGAGAAGAATATTGCAAATAAAAGTGATAGGTTATTTTTCAATTTTGTTTTTTAAAAAGTGTTAATTCTGTTGCTCTATATTAAGCTGGAATTGATATTAATAGACATTTTTTTTCAAAACATAATCTTTATTTATTTACTTTGCAAGAGATTCGTGCTCGAGTAATCTTAATTACTGTTTCTGGCTTTCTGTTGTGTTTTTTTTTCAGTGTCATTTGAGAAAGGTGTTATAGGTATCTTAATTGTTATCTCCTCCCCAACCTTTCTATCGAAATTTGTTATAGATTCAATGAAAAACAAATCAAAATAAGTATGCAAATCTAGAAAAAATTTCGGTACAAAATAGGAATTTGTAAATAACAAAATGTTGAATACGAATACGTTGTGATAGAAAATTGTTTGGCTGGTTCGCTGGTTCATGAACGACAAACTAATATCTATACAATACGTGTAGTTTATCAGTGAACTGGTTTTACTATTTAAGGAATTAACTACTATCGGGGGAACATTCCGTAGCAATGGTGGGCTGAGATTTCCGTTCTTTACTACGGAGTGTTATTTTTACTTGAAAAATTATTCATCTTCAATAACATTTGATCATTCATTTTAAACATTGAAATCGAAGTAAAATTTATAAATGTTTTTTATCGTATGTATGTAGGATTGATTTTGAAAAATTCACTCCATTTGGTATTAACTTGGGTAATTTTTAATTCAGTCGGTAGTCATTTGAACAACTAGGTATACTGTACCGAAAATGCATCATCCGATAAAAAAAATTCTCTAGATAGGTGAATAATTTACATCATTGCGTCACAAACTAATGAGTAATTTTATATTATTATCTGCATAGGTAATATTGTAATCGATGCTGGTTTACGTTTTTATTTCAATCATACATTGTCATTAGTGTGGTAAATTTATCAATTATTGTACAACAATTGCACAATTATTTCAAATCGTGGTAAAATATTCGGTGGAATTGCTCGATTCTTAAATGTTAAAGGCGTTTATGTCGCATATACCTATAATTATTTATTATAATCCGCATTGGATTGATAAGGAAGCGTATAAACAGTTGCTATAATTATCGTTGATTTTATGAGGTAATAGGTAGGTGTACTGTACTTTACTGTCAAACCATTCGAGTAATATCAACTTGGTCGCCAAGTCGATGTTTTCATATCTCGAGTTGAATAACGTGTAAAATTACGTTATTGAACTTATACTTTATACCGAGAATATTGATTCATCGACTTTATTGCTTCAACTTAAGCTTTCCAATTTGATAACTTGAAGCACTAGTTCATCGAGCGGATGTTTTCACTTCAAAGTTCAAAAATATACAGAGTGGTGCATAAAATGTTGGAGCGTTTTACAAAGAAAAATGATTTCGATATTTGTATGATCTTTCAAGTTAATGTGATTTTTAATGAAGCTATATCCATTTTTCAGGTCAATTTGACCTGAAATATAAAAGCATACCTCGCTGTTTAGGTTGGCGAAAAGGAGTCATCATCAATTAAGTAGGATACCAAAAATCAAAATATGAGGTTTTTCCACCTACTACATCTTGTTTGGAGGTCATTTTACTTTAAAAAATCAAAATTGGTTCAGAAAGAAAAGTGCCAAAATTTACTTTTTTGACATCTCTCTCTCGCCACGACCCTTTTTTAAATCATTTTAGTCAAGGCATTGGCGCACCCAAGGGGGGGGGGGCTCAGGGGGCTCAAGCACCCCCCCTTAAGCCCGGAAAAAATAATTTTTGCTTCAAAAATGAGAAAAAAGTCAATTTTTTGCTCTTAAAAGTATATTTTTTCAAAAAATTTTCGCCCTCGTTTCGCTCGGGCAGTATTTTAGTACTTTTATTTAAAAACTTGACAATATTTGATTGATTTTTCAGTCAAAAATCACCAAATTCTCAATAAATTCTCTGTTTGTCAGAAAAAATTGATGATTTTTGATTGAAATAGTAGTGAAAAATGACTCAATTTGAAATTTGACCCCTCCCCATTTTTTCTCAAATTCTCAGCTCCTCCCTTCATTAATTTCTGGGTGCGCCTATGAGTCAAGGATATTTTTAAAAAGCAAGATCTGTAGAAAATACCGTTAATTATTCGTTTTTATTTTCTTCTCGCGTTAATTTAAGTTAAAACTGTCGAAGTTCGCGTCCGTTATTTCGTTCTCGTTATAAATTTTGTAAAGCCACGATCATGTGGTTACGTGTTCGAAGAATCGTTGGCTGCGGCCAGAAAATTCGTTTTATTTTTTAAGTTTGTAACTTTGAACCTTTTTGAGGTTCATTACTTCTATGAAACTCGTCTAACGCGAACGTAATTTTCTTTTCTACGGTCTTACGACCTAATTCAAACTGTAATTTTATTTTAAATAAAATTACGCCTTTTTCAAAACCGAAAACTGATTTTTCTTTACTTAAATGTCGTTTGAATTTTTATATTCTTTTACGCTACGAAAGATCCACGATAATTCCAACATGGTAGCCGAGACCGTGGTTTACTTTCGCAATCGTAAATGATTTCGCGAGGGTTTTCACGTCTCATCGGTAACCGCGGCGATACGAACGACGAATCAGACGACGAAGACGAAGGCTTTCGTGGATTTCCGAGTGGAACTCCAGAGCCGAAAGTTAAATCTGCGAAACGACGCGGCCGTCCACCCAAACGTAAAAATCGAAATTCTAAATCTAATCCGGTAACGCCTAATACCTCACGAATCAACGACGAAGAGGCTGTTACGAACGACGACGAAGAGGCCGCTACAAACGACGACGAGGCAACCGCTACGAACAACGAAGCAGCCCATAACGACGATAACGACGCAAACGCTGACCGGAACGACGAATCCACAAACGAAAGCGACGAAACAACTGAGAATTCAGACGACGACGACGATATGGCATCTGGCGACAATTCAACGAGCCATACTCCGGCCTTTTTGATCTTCTCCGGCAGCGAATACTCAATCTGGAAAAAACGTATAAAAGCATTAATAAATTCCAAAGATCTAGGCAAAACGCTACAACCGGAAAATAACGCTACGTTAAAAGAAAAATGCAAGTCGTTTAATTTAATTATTAATCATTTAAGTAATACGATTTTCCGGTTAATTCGCGAGGAAAGCGACCCGCTAAAATTACTGAACGAACTCGACGCGAAATTCGAGAAGCCGAACGAGGCTCTAGCCATAGCCAGTCGCGGTAAACTCGCGAAAATCGATATCGACGATTTCAAAAATCCCACCGACTACTGCAACGAAGTGAACCGCTTAGCGAACGAAATCGTATCGGCTGGCTTTCCGGTTTCAAAATCAGAGGAATTTTCATTCCTGAAAACCGGATTACGAAAATCAAAGTGGGATATTATCAAAACGTCCGCCGAAGTAATTTTGAACGTAATTCCAGCCGATCCAAAAATCTTGAGAGATCTGTTAACCGGTAACGACGATGGAAATTCGCCTTCAACGAGTACAAGTTCGACGACTCGGAGCTCAGCTTTGGTCGCTTCATCTGGTAACGATCGACGAGGCCAAGAAAAATCAAAAATCAAATGCTACAAATGCAAACGGTTCGGCCATCACGGTAAAAATTGCCGTAGCTCCGGCAGCTTCCGGCAAAACACGTCTCCACGAAACGACGTGAAATGTTTCCGTTGCAATGGCTTCGGCCACATCGGGAAATTTTGCCCTCGATACGGAGACAAAGTCAACGGTGATCGAAACAACGAACGAAATAACGAAACGCCGAGTACGTCGAAGCAAAGCAACGCGCCCACATCAACGAGACCGCCGCCGTCCACGAACGAATACAACAAGCCGCGTGTACTCCTAGCTGCGTTCAATTTTGAGAACGACACGGCAAACGGCGAAAATGACGCGGCAGATACGGTCAACAACGTTTCAGCGACGACCAGTGTATCTCCAACGATGACCGAATCGATAAACGACGATGCTCCGGCGGCAATCACGGCGAGCAATACAACGACGGTGCCGAACGTAGCTCTAACGACTGAACTTCGTGAAATTACCTTCGTTGTAGATACCGGAGCTTCCTGTCACATGATAAACGTCGACGGACTTTTGGTTGATGAGGTGCCGGTCGTCGATAACGATGAAATCTTCGTGGCCAAGCGTAAGACGGCGATCAAACGTGTTAAATCCGGTAATCTGAAAATTAAAAATTTCGAAAACGTTAATTACACCATGCAAAATGTTAGCTACGTACCAGACTTAAGTTATAATTTACTATCGGCGAATCAGATTCGTCTCTTAGGTTACGATATTATAATTAGCGATAACGTTGAAATCGTTCATAGAGATACACGCGAAAAATTAGCTAACGTTACGATACAGCAAAATGGTCTTTACACGGTTAAATTTTTGATTAATACGAACGACGACGAAAACGAAAGTTTTGCTTTAAGCGCGTTAATGCATCGTAGGTTAGCTCACGCGAGTAAATCGGTTATGTTTAAAATTCCTACGGTTCGGAATCATGAATGCCCGTCGATTAGTGAGTGTGATGTTTGCTCAAAAGCTAAACAAACGCGAGGTAGCTACTCTGAAACTAGGGACCGAGCTAAGGAACCACTCGACTTGGTTCACGTCGATATCGTAGGGCCTGTCACTAATTCATATCACGATGATCGCTTCATCGCAGTTTTCGTCGACGATTATACACGTTTTGCTGTTACTTACGCGATGACCGAAAAATCCGAAATAGGTTACTTTTTCGATAGTTACCAAAAGTTAGTTTCGAACTTTTGGAATCGCAATATTAAGTCGGTACGTTGCGATAACGCCGCTGAATTTTTGGGCGGACATTTTCGAGAAATAATAGAACAGATAGGTATGCGACTCGTGCCATCGGAGCCTTTTGAACCAGAACACAACGGAACCGCCGAACGTTTCATAAGATCCCTATGCGAAAAGGCCCGAGCCCTTTTATTCGACGCGAAGCTAAACGTTAAGTATTGGCCATACGCCGTCTATATGGCGAATTTTATCTACAATCGTCTTCCGCATTCGTCAAACGATAATGAATCTCCGTATAAACGATGGCACAACCGCGAACCGAATTACGATCAACTTAAAATTTTTGGTTGCGTAGCCAAAATCTTCATACCTAAAGAAAAACGCAGTAAATTCGAACCGAAATCGCGAGAAATGATGCTAGTCGGGTATACGGACTCCGGTTACGTTTTATTAGACTTGCCAAACGATAAAATTCACGTATCGTCAAATGTTATCTTCGATGAAACCCGCCTCTATTCCGAATTTATAAACGATACCGCGAACGTCGCGTCTAAAGATAAAAACGAAGCCGAAAAAACCGAAAACGATAATTTAAATGTCGACGATCCGATACTCGCTTACGATACGCGAAATCGAACTAAACTCGCGAGCAAAATAAATATTACCGAAGACGACGAATTCGTTAATTACACCGCGTTTATATCCACGGAAAACGACCACGAACTGACGTACGATGAAGCCATTAACGGTCCCGAAGGGGAATTTTGGAAAGAGGCTATCCACGAAGAGTTGCGCTCTTTAATTTTTAAAGAGACCTGGTATGAAACGACTACCGATGATCTTGACTGCTCCGATGTCGTATTCGTCGATACGAAATGGGTGTTACGTAAAAAGATCACGGTTCAGCATACCGTAAAGTATAAAGCCCGTTTGGTACTCCGTGGATATAAGGATACGCATTCGTATGAGTTAAACGAGATCTACTCGCCGACCGTCGAAACGTCTATCATCCGCTCCGTCGTAAATCTCGCTACGTTGAATAACTGGCAGCTAAGGCAGGTCGACGTAACCACAGCTTTTCTGAACGGCGACGCTTCTCGTAAAATCGCGTTTAAACCTCCGCCCGGCGTACCTGGAAATAAAAATACGATACTCGTTTTAAAGAAATCGCTGTACGGGCTTAAAACGTCGCCCAATAGGTGGAATAAACGTCTAAAAGAATTCTTATCTAAACTCGGTTTCGTTCCTTCGGCTGTAGATCCTTGCGTGTACGTGAATAACGACGGCGATGTTCTCCGGTGCATCTTTGTAGTTTTTGTTGATGATTTCCTCATAACCGGCTACGACAACGCGTTAATCGAATGGCTCGTCGAACAATTGAATCTCGAATTCGGAATCAGAGATCTACAGCAAAGCAAAAAGTTTATCGGTATCGAAATAGAACGTGATAAGGGTGTAACGTACATGCACCAAAACTCGTACATTAAACAATTAGCAAAAGATTACGAAGTCGAAAATTCTTACCCGATAGCTACGCCGATGGAAACTAGTTTACGTATCGAAAATCCGGTACTAGATAAGAAGTTTGAGTCGAAAGTTCGTGGCCTGCTTGGTTCACTGTCATATATCGCTCGAGGGACTCGTCCCGATGTTAGTTATGCCGTGAATTACTTGAGTCGTTTTCAGCACCAGTCGAACGCTGAAATTTTAAAATACGCTTTAAGGATTTTACGCTATTTAAATTCTACTTTAAATCGAAAGCTCGTATATCGTCGCGATAATTGTGAAAGCACTCACCCCATTCGTATCTACTGTGACTCGGACTTCGCCGGCGACAATATCGATCGAAAATCCACGACTGGATTGATAACGACGCATTGTAACAATATAATCGACTGGTACGTAAAAAAACAATCGTGTGTTTCGACATCTTCAGCCGAGGCCGAGTACGTAGCTCTATCCGCCGCTGGTAAGCATGCCGTTTCGTGGTTGAGCTTTTTGAAAACTTTATCGATAAACGTTGATACCGTGCCCGTCTATTGCGATTCCACGGCCGCAATCGCGATTGCTAATACGAATGAATCTAAACGAACTCAACATATAGACGTATCGTATCACCATATTCGTAATCTTATCGAAGAAGGGTATGTTTATTTACAAAAAATCTCGACGATTGATAATTTAGCCGATGTTTTAACAAAAAGTACCACCAGGGTCGTTTTCGAACGTCTTATTAAACGGATTTTCGATTTTTAATTTTAATTAATTTGGGCCATCACTCTGGTGAATCTTTTACTTTCGTTGATTCTACCAGTGTGATCGACTCAAATTAACTCGTTTATTCATCTCTAATCGTATTCATCGACTGTTCCCGATTTTCTGTCCGAGGGGCGGTGTAGAAAATACCGTTAATTATTCATTTTTATTTTCTTCTCGCGTTAATTTAAGTTAAAACTGTCGAAGTTCGCGTCCGTTATTTCGTTCTCGTTATAAATTTTGTAAAGCCACGATCATGTGGTTACGTGTTCGAAGAATCGTTGGCTGCGGCCAGAAAATTCGTTTTATTTTTTAAGTTTGTAACTTTGAACCTTTTTGAGGTTCATTACTTCTATGAAACTCGTCTAACGCGAACGTAATTTTCTTTTCTACGGTCTTACGACCTAATTCAAACTGTAATTTTATTTTAAATAAAATTACGCCTTTTTCAAAACCGAAAACTGATTTTTCTTTACTTAAATGTCGTTTGAATTTTTATATTCTTTTACGCTACGAAAGATCCACGATAATTCCAACAAGATCTTCAAAAAAAAAAAATGAAGGTAAAATCCCTCCAATCTGGAATTATTTGTCTCCAAAAACTACCTTCAAAAACGAATCCCCCTCCAATCTCATCCGAATCATTTCAAAAAACTGCCTGTTTTTCATTTTTTTAAAAATTGGCTATCTTTGAAAAATCGAAGAGATTGAGATTGCAAAAATTTTGACATTTTTTATGTTACCTACCCATGTTGAATGATCAAAAATCAATCTAATATTTCAAGGCAAGCAAACCTTTATTTTTCAATCATTCAACTCAATTTTGATTTTACGTATGTGAGCCTGGAAATAGAAACCACCCTTGGAAGAAAAAATTGTTTTTTGAGCTGAGGCTCTTCCTTGATTTTACTCTGTCTGAAAGGTACCAAATCAGTGTCTGCTCGAAAAAACAAGTTTTCCCCTCAAGGGTGGATTTTTCCAATCCCACATATGATTTTGAAAAATTATGTTAAAAACTTTAAAATGTATGTATGTATTTTTTGTTTTGCAAAAAAAAAAATTCAAAAAACGTTTACGTTTTGTTCGGGGGGGGGGGGGGGATAGAAGCATATTTAAAAAAAAAATCATCTCAAATCAGATGCACCTTAAGAAACAAAACTATCAACTACTTTTAATTAGTAATTGAAAAATTTTACTTTATGAAATTCAGAAAAAAAAATTATTGTAAATTAAATTCTGATGTCTGTTTTTGTTGTTGAAAATACAATTTTTTTTTCAAAAGTTTATCAAAATTAGCCAGACAACTTTAAAAATATCGATCTCGTCAGTTTCATTGAAAGCAGAAATATGTTCGTTTTTTTTGAAGGGGGAGGGGGCTCTTTTCCGAAACGAATTTAGATGGCGATTTCAGGAAGGAAATCGTAAAGTTTTTCATGGAAAATTTTTTGGATTCAGAATTTTTCGTTTTAAAAATCAAAAATAACAATTTTTCTCATTTTTAAATCATAATTTATTGGAGGGGAGGGGATTAAATTTCCCAGTTCGTTTCTCGGGATTTACGCCTGCCTCAAACACTTAAGAGATTATGAAATCACTTTTTTTCGAAGGGCAAAGCAAAGTTGTAAATTTTACAAAACACCCCTCCTCTCTCCAATCTTATTTTTTCAGTGAAATAAAATTGAGAATACACTTTGGAGATCGAAAAACATGAATTTTTGATGCAATTTCTGAATGATTATCTATTTCACCCCTCGCCCTCTTTCTCTCCCCTCCTTACTTAGAGGCCGATTTTGATTCATTTGGTACCTACTTGAAAAAATGTTTGTGACGAATTCCGAAGGTCATAAAACCGATTATTCATGTACTCGGCTTGATCATTCTGTAACATTCAGAATTGTAGCCCCCCCCCCTCCCACTATATCCTATGCACAGCTGATATTTTCAAATTTTTTATCCAAAAATCGGAAATATACTGCAATTGTTGCACCACTCTGTATCCATTTATGTGCATATTCTTAGAATTATTCTTTCTGTGTATTATCTTCGAACTGCATTTTTTAAAAAATCAATTTGTTTTTCGATTAGAGTTGGTTGAAGTCTCTATATAATTTTCCACTTGAAAAAATGAATAATGCACTGCCTGTATTGATGCTAAGTGTTTGTAAAGTAAAGGTATGATAGGTATATACCTACTTATCCATGATAAATGAAAAAAATACTTCCAAAAATTTAGATTCTGAACGATTTGGCTGATCTCAACTTCGAATCCTTCATCTTCCTTGACAAGAGCAGCTCTAAAAATAATGAGCCTACAAAATAAATATGCAGATGCTCCGATATTGCTGCCAATATTAGGCAGTCTAATATATTTTATTCGAATAAAATATTACTACCTGGTAAACGTAATTAATATTTTCATGGTTACAATAAATAAATTATATTCTTTATCATATTCCATCATTGGTCCGACTGCCGTATACCTATTTGGCGTTAAAGTTGACACAAATGATCAAGTAATTGAACAGTTTTGTCCTTCGCCAGAGAAAGTACTCTCAGTGTATTGTACTTACGCTTCCGGTAGGCAATTCGAATCTCCATCTCTACGATAGTGTTGTTTAATTCAGACTCGAGATCGAGACTTCCACTGGATAGGTCTCACAGCTGTTACGAGAGTTCGACTCGAGATATCGAAGAGGATTTCGGAGCGAATTATGCTCGTACTTCGGTCGCTGTTTTCAGTTCTGTAGCCGGTTGTCCGTGGTACCGGTTGCTGATTTGATTCGCCTCGTGTGTATCGTACGTATTCGAAACCGATTGCATTTTGCATTGCGACAAAGATATACCGAATTTAACAGTATTATTAGTTTTTTTTCTTTCATTCGTTTTACAATTTTTTTATTTTTTTATTCGCGAATTACCTACGCGCGGTGTGTTTCCTCGCAGTTTTTTTCTTCGATAGTTAGTATTGTGAATTATTTACGACGCAGTGTTCGATGGTGGACGTATCTTTTGTTGAATTGGTAATGTATTATTTCGATATTATTATGTGTTAATTTTATGGCCGATTAAAAATTCGTTGTTTGAGGTTATCCGAGTTGTTTTTCTCATCGAATGGTAAATTTGGAAATATTCGCTTCTCGGGGTATATGGAAGTAAAACCTAGTAAATATCTTGATAGGTTTGGATAGCTAATTATTCATTTATACCGGAGGAACTTCCTGTCATAAAAAAAACAGGGTACCTAAAAATGGGAAGTGAGATCTTGGAATCATTTGATCATTCGTGAATTTTTTTCACAAAGAATTTCGATGCTAAAATTTGCAAAAAATATTGATTTGCATGATAATTGAAATTTCTCCTTTATAAGTAGGTTTGTAAATCTACGTATGTGTGCAATTGTACACTGCCAATGTACTCATTGTTCGTGATAGCACAAAAGTAGAAAAATTATAGTGATATATTGCTCAGTTACCTATATAATAATTTATCGCGGTGATTTCTACTAATGGGTAATGAGTAATGAGTAAATTAGTATGGCTACTGATTTAACAAGTACCTATTACCTACATTTTCATTTTTTTTTAATTTTATGATTTTTTTTTCTCGCTCCTATCCATTCGTTTACTTTCAACTGAGGTAATAATAAATGACGTGCTGTATTTTTGTTATCAAATTACACACGTAGATACGTGGAGGATTCATCTAATATTTTAAGATTATTTAAATTTCCTATTAGCATATAAAAATCTATAAATAAATATATGATACATAGTGCATAATGATGGAAGCTTGGGTTTCGGGTATGAGGTACGTAATGCACCTACGTAAACTTCTCGTGAAAATTAATGATATTAAAATGCATAGGATGTTTTGAAAAAAATTAACAAATGGTTGAAAAATTCGTATTGTATGATTTAAATTAGGATGAGGTACCTAAGTACCGATTGGAACTTGGAAGAAGGTGAAAGGATGGAATCCTCTTGAAATTAGGATTAGGTAAACCTTCCTGGTAATTTGAATTTTCAACGTCATAATCATTAGCTCTTTGTTCATATATTTTCGAATGTGATTTGGAACATTTTCAAATGATTGGTTAGAATGTTTATTATAATTTTAGCGGTTACTAGAAGTGTTTGATGTTGGTCATTTTTGAGAAGTGGAATGGGAGGGTGGGAAAAAGTTTTTCAAAAAAGTTTTCTGGAGGTAGCTCCTTGGTAACAATTTTATTCTTCTGACTCTACCTTTACCCTTTTCAAATTTATTACTTAATCATTTGAAAAATTGAAAATTTTACGAAACAATTTTTAAAAAATTATTACCGAAAATGGTCCTACTTATAATTACCTACACGGAAAAAACAGAAGTTACGAAAATGAATACATTTTACCCCAAAAATAACAAATTTTATCAAAAAAAAAAGATAGATTTTATCAAAAAAATTAATAAATTTTAATCAAAAAATAATAAAATGTATTCCAAAAATAATAAAATGTATTCAAAAAAATAATAACGTGTTTCAATTCACAAAATAGGTGAAATTTGTTCTAAAAAATGATTTTATTATCAGAAAAAATGATAAAATTTGTCAAAAAAAATGAATAAATTTTACCAAAAAGAATAAATTTTATTCAAAAAAATGATAAATAAATTTTACCAATTTTGAGAATTGGGACACGTTATTATTTTTTTGGATAAATTTTATTATTTTTTTTTTCAGTGTACCTATGTAAATGTTTTCATTCAAAAATTCCATTAACTTTTGAAAGAGTGCTAATTACTGACTTTCTTAGAAAACCATTTTTCACATCATTAACATTTTTCGTATTTGGTGAAAATTGTCATCTAACAAAATTATCAGCTGCAATTTTTCACCTTTACACCCCAATTTTTTTCAGAAATTTGGAAACCCCTAAGTCAAGATCATTGCAATCGATTTTTTCAGTTTTTTTTTCAACAATTTACAGAAAATTTGAACACCAGAATTTTTTTCAAATACCATAACCCCTGAAAATGGAGGTAAAAGTGAAAAATTGGTGTAATTATTTTGAATTAAAATATTCTGTGTTGAGTGCCATTTTTGGTAAATAAATTTTTTTCATGAAAAATTGAAAATTTGTCAAATTTCAAACCTCAAAATACAATTTTTTGCCTCTTCTCTCGTTCAGAACTTCGAGAAAATAGTATAGAAAAAAAATGCGTATCTAAAGGATGTCTACAATACAATCTTTTGACGTTGAGGAATTTTTCCTTAAGGACTTGAAAATAACCTTTCAAAGTTTCATTTTTGTTGATTTACGAATAGGACCCTACTAAATGAATAATGGAGGTACATTATTCACTTGCTCCCTTGATCCAATCATTAAAAATTATTCCATATTACAATGGCATTTTCGGTCGAAAAATTGAGGAGGACTTGAAGGTATCCTCAGGACATTGCTATTAGGTTTTAAAAGGAAGCTCTGATGAGAGTAATTTTATCCTGATTTATACCTCAGAGAGCAATGATGAATCCAGAATAGTTCTCCAATGAAAGTAGGAGAGAGACGATTATAATCGGGTAATTTCTCTTCCCCCTCGCTTTCTCAAACCTTTGTAAGAATAAATTTGCATATTTCGAGACATTGTTTTCCTTACTTCGTGACTCAAATAATTTCAGTCAATCTAATTTTTTGCTCGCAAGAATTTTCTGAAACACTGAATGAGGAAAAATCGAAAAATGGCCCGATATATTTGAAAGAATTTTACTGCAAAAATCGAAGGTAATTTTTTTGAAAAATTATGGTATCTAAAAGGGTAAAAATATTTTTGTTGAGGAGGAGGGGGGGTGGAATTTTAAAACTTTTTCCAAGTTGAAAATTACTTTGGTAAAATCAAAATATTTGTGAAATTGCAACTGCACTCTTTACAATTTTCTATCGTAGACATCCACAAAAAATTGCATAAAAATTGGGAAAAGATCATCAAAATCAACAATTTTTATTTTTAATTTTCTCAATAATCTCGCCTTCGATTCTTTCCTGTTCTTGTGCGTAATTTTTACAAGAAAATGGTCTTCAAGCAGAGAAAATTATTCTTGAATTTTCAGTTTGTTGAAATTGATATGTGATAATGGTAGAAAAGAGAAGATAGGTACCTGCATATAAGAGTGATAAAAAGAGCCTATAATTTGAAAAAAAAAATTAAAAATCACAAACTAAATTTTGAAGTTTTGCTGAAGACAAAATAATTATTTTTTCAAAAAGTTTTCATAGTCTAACGAAATAGCAAGAGGTGTTTTAAAAATGTTTCAATTCGATATTTATTTCAAGCAGAGGCGTAGGAGGGTCCAAATCCCTCCCACCCCTTCAGTTCAAAAATTCACGTGAAAAATACTTTCTCGGAACATTAAAAATCAAATTTTCTCACAGCTTCGCTCGGGCATGAACAAAATCACAGTTTTATGAACCATTTGATACAAATTCCCTTTAAATATTTTTATAGTAAAAAAATAGGGAGGGGGGAGAGGGACTCAAATTTTTTTAAAAAAATTATGAAAGTTCAGACCCTCCCCTTGAAAAATTTTTGGCCACGCCATCCACTGATTTTAAGCACTTTTGAATATCTAACTTTGCTCAAACAGACTGATTTCTAAGACATTTATTCTCAACTTCGATGAAGTGATGATATATCAAAAAATGAGGCACAGTAAAGTCAAATTTAATTTTTAATAAAATAAACCTTTGCTTATACTTCGTAATTTTGAAAATAATTTCTTTTACAGCCAGATAAAATAGGGAAACTTAGCTTCAATAACTCCATTTTTCATTCTAACCCACTCACTTGATTTCCTTGATAGAAGAAATTCTTGAAAAAAAAATTAACCCCTACCCTCTCCCTTTCTAGATTATGACCATTTTTTGCATTATTTTCAAGAATTTTTAATTTCGATAAAAATAAATGGAAAATTCACGAATTTGAGATTTTTTTTTAAAGAAAACTTGGGATTTTTTTCAAATTCTAATCTTTAAGGATGGTTTGAATTGCTCCTTCTTCCTTTCCCAACCTACCAAAATTGGCATCAGTAAAGTTCTTTTTAGAATATTTCACGACCTTGAATAGAAATTACTCACTAAATTCGTAACCATTATCCACTCGAATTTCCCATCCATTCGGTAAAACCAAACGGACAATTTCGATCGCCAATATTCTTAAAATTTTACCATCTTCTTCGGCCAATCTCTACAAACAACGGTTAAAAGCTCCATACCTACATATTAACTTATACTTGCCATAAAATTTGTATAGATTGCTTACTTTGAAAATATACCGTATTTATTTTTATGATCTGGTATTAATAACGAGCCTTCGATAAATGGCAATTGTAAATTTATAGTCTATGTATTTTAACGGAAAAAATCTAATAAAACATAGCGAATAGTTGTACATAAGCTGCGAGCTTAACGGAACCGCCCACGTTGAATAAGCATACTACCCAACGTGTATTTTTTTATTCTTTCAATGAACTTCCATTTACCTAAATGGAAACCCAACGTATTTATACAAACAATAAATATTTTATTGAAAATGTAAATCTAAATGGCAATTACTCGTAAACCGTTTATGAATTAATTTCGCAAATAAGATTAATAGGTGAACGAGTGAAGAGAAAAAATCCTATCAAAGGCGGTATTTTTTCCCCTACTTTCGTACAAATTAAAAACTCAGCCGATCAATTTCAATTCCCAGTGTTATTTATGCTGGAATTTTATCACTGACATTCGTATTATAGATGTCATAAATTTCTTGTCAATGTGTCTAATGTCTATGAGGTTACAGCTGATCAGATGCGACTCTATGGTGAGAAAATTATAATCCTGGTCGTATCTATAAAGAGAAAGCAATTTGATAGCTTTTCGTAGGTATTTCCATTATTATTTTAATATTCGAAAATTTTTACGCTCGTGTGAAGAATCAGTGGGAAGTTTATTTGTGTTTATTTTTATATCACGATGGGCTTCTGTTTTTGGAACCGAAAAAAACGAGTATTTAATTCGATATTGACTCATTATGATAAAATATTATTTCTGGCATTAATCATGGTAACAGCATTCACAAATGATTGCATTCGGGTACCCTACCTAAAAACCTGTATTTGTTAGTGAAAACATTTGCATGTTGAAGAAAGACCTCTAGCCAGGTTTTAATAAAAGTAATTGCAGATTTTTTTTTCCAAATTATCTTCCAAGTTGAATGAATTTTATGAGAAAGCGAATATCGAGACAATGAGTGCTAGTTAACGCGAACATTTTATTATGTGTGAAGAATGGATTACGTTAACGATGGTTAACGGTAAAATCTGGTCCAAATTTAAATCAAAACGAATATCGATGAAAGCGTAGCAAATATTATTGTGTAATATGTGTGAAAGAAAAATTGCGGTACGTATGTGAAATGAAATGTAGGTACCTATCGTTATTTTTCCCTCTGGTACGACATTCGTCACAATAATTAAAATGGAAGTTCGGTATTAAGAAATACGTAAAGTGTTGATAATTCAGTTACGACATTGAACTGCTATATTGCCGATAATTGAATTTTTTTGTGTACCGAGTAATAAATGAAATTACATTGAACAGTATGAGTATATTCAGACAGTATGGTGATGACAGGGGAACTGAAGTGAATTGAATTTCATTTACATTATTGATGAAAAAATTCTCATTATTTGCAATTTGGATAATTTTAATGACTAGGTAAATTTTCTCGAATTGTTTTTTGAACAACTTCTCATTCGGATGACAATTTTTTTTCATGAGAAAAATCATTTGTCGGAGCTTTGTAATGTGTATGAATTTGGACTGAGATGATAATAATCGATAATAATTAATATTAAGAAGTACCCACTATAAGGAAGAGGATGATGATAATGAAAAAATTAAAGATGTATTTGTACTTTTATCCGAGGTGTTGTTTATTTCTCAGATTAAAACGTATGTATTTAAGTTTCGTGATCGAATCTCGATAAATTCGTCAATTATTTGTAGATGAATATCTAACAGATAGGTGTGTGTTTGAGAATATCAAATTAGAAATTATCGCTTCATCTTAACCATTTCGCTCTGTCATGCAACGCTTCACAAAACTTACTTTCTCTATGGTAGTTGTGTACCATTTTTCAATGACGTGGAACCGACGATAACTCGTGGATAGTTATTTTACTGAATTTTGCGAAATTAGTGTCAACAGTTTTATACCATGGAAGAATTGTAAATGGTGTGAATTATTCGCCTGTAATTTAAACAAAACCACATTAATTTGGTCAATTTACGTGAAAAATATTGCGTCTTTGGACAGATGATTATTATATAGAATGTCTTATTTTAGGGTCTGGAGAGGAAGGAGGAGAGTTGTTGATGAGGAGAGGACCAAATGAAAATTGGCAGACGATTTTTTTTTTGAAAAAATTTTCATTGACAGATATAGGTAGTCATGTGGTCTATGTTTAAAATTGAAGGTATGTTCTGTGAAAGAATCCCTGAAGCTATCAAGTATCAATGGTAAAATGGGAGAGGGAGGGAGGGAGCCAAAAATTGAAAAAATTCTATCAATTTTTCTCTATTTTTTAGACTAAAAATTTTTGCAAAAAAAAAATTAAAATTTGGTTTGAGGAGCAATTCCTTCTTTCTGTTCAGACTTTCTTTGATGAATTGAAAAATTTACGAGATATCTTCTTACAAAAAAGTTTTATTTACACATCTTTAACTGCATCTACTACTTTGAGGGCGTTAATGTTTTGAAAAATTCCATAGTTGAAGTTGAAAATTGATGAAAAATGAACAAAGGATACGAATGTTTTTTTTTGGGGGGGGGGGGAATCTCATACTTAATTTTTTCCAATCAAAATTATTAATTGTTCAGAATATAATCAGTCACGAATAGGTACCGAAAATTTTTCTGGGGGGGGAGGTATAAGTTTGAGGCGATTTTTTTGAATTTTCATCTAAAATAAGTGAAAAAAAAGAATCTCGAACATTTCACGAGCCATTTTTGACATTAAGAAGAATTCCCCGTCCGCCACTCCGATGAATTTACTCTTATTTCAAAAAATTTCGGCTTTCACGTCATAAGTGAGTAATATTTTTTCAAATAAAAAATTACATTAAGAAACTGAAGAGGGATAAATCAAATACTACATTGAGTGATGAAAGAATGGCCGAATCGAAAATATCTGCTCAAAATTGTTTTACGATTTTTCTCATCAGAAGTGCAAATTTCTCCAAATTTTCTGTCAAGGTCAATTGTTAAAATTTTCAGGACTTTCGTTCCCAAGTTTTCCAAATGAAAAAGCAAATTCATTTATTAACGATCAAAGGGTAGGAATCAACTTCGGAGATGACGCAAATAGGTTTTACCTACATTTGAAAAAAATTTTGACAAAGGGTTATATGAGACTAAAATACGTAAAGAAATTCACAACATTTTCTGTTACATGAGTATAATTTTATTTATTTTTTTCCAAATACATACGTATACCTAAATTGGGAAAAATTTTGGTATTTAGAGAATTTAAGTGGAATTTTTCAAACTGACAAAATTTCTGATGTTCATTATTTTTTTCTATTTTTCAATATACCTGTCGAGGGGTTTTTTGAAATTTCAGTTTTTTCAAATTCTGCATCAGTAAAAATTTTCCTTCTTAATACTTAATACTCTTTGGTTTTGTTTTTCCCTCCACAAAGTACAGATATTGTCCAAAATTTTGCATTATGAAATTCTATTTTTTAGTGTTTTTAAAATTGTTGTACCTACCTCAGTTTTGCTTTCAATTACTCTCTACTCCCTGAGAAATTAATTTCAACTCATCCTCGCTCATATTTTGATCCAATTTTACAAAAAATCGCACCTAAATCAATAAATCTGTAACTTGTACGGTTTTTTTTCTCAAAAAAATGACAATAAAAAAAGTGTCATTTTCTAAATTAATTTTTGAGTATAATTACTTGAAGCTTGTTTTGTTTGCCTGAAAGTAGAGCTTTCATTTTTTTTTTGTCGGTGACTTGACCGATGACACAATACTTTTCTGCACCCGAATACATTATAAAAAACAAGGGAAAACAAAATCTTGGAAAATGAATAATTTTAGTTCTGGTGTAATTTTCAATTTTTTTGAACAAAAAATCTAAAATGATAAGAGAATTTTGACTGGAGAAACAAAAGGAACACTGATCGACAAATTTTTTTCAATACATTTCTGAATAGAATGTTTGATTATTGTGAAAAATTTTTCTAATCTTGTTCAGTTAAAAAATGGAAAAACATTAGAAATTGTGGAATTTTTCATTGAAAAAAAAAATCTGATCCCTTTTGATGGTAGATAAACAAAAAAATTACTTTGTCAGGAAAAATTTTTTGTTTTAAAAAATGGAGAAAAAGTCAGAATTTTTTGTTTAAGGAGGCAAAAAATGATGACTTCCTTTTCATCAATTTTATTAGAGACCAGTATAAAAAAAACCTAATAAAAAAATTTTATTAGAGAAAGAGACAGAGCGTATCCTCACATTTTGTGCAGCTTCAAAAAGAAATTGTGCTGTTTCAAAAATTTGAACATTTCAGCAATTTTTTTTACCAAGGTACCAACACTACAAAAAAAATTGATGAAAATTTCACAAAATTACGTATATTTCCCCATCCTTTTTCTTATTTCAGAATCTCTCTTCGTTTTTTCATCATATTCACCTCCAAATGTGAAAAATTTCTTATTGAATTTAAACTCCAAAATTTTCATAAAGTAAACTGGGGGGGGGGAGAAGGAACAAATTATATTGAATTAATTTTTTTTCGTATTTATCAACAATGGGAACAGCCAAGATGTTCTCAAGAAGAATCGAAAAATAATCAAAAAATGAAGATTTTTGGTTTTCATAACAATTTTTTAAAATCCTTACAGCGATACCTAGGTACCTATTTCGCTCATGCCCATACAAAAAATACACTGCTGCGAAATTTTAAAAAAATAATCATATCCAAAAAGCAAAACCGTTAATTTTTAATATTTGAGGAAAAATTTTCGATTTATCCAGCCCCCCCTCCCCACAGGACCAGCCTTCATTTCCTCATCTATCGTCTTTAATCGAATTCTTCCCAATGAGGACTTCTCTCGTTTATTCTCCCAAGATCATTGCTGTATCTCTCCAGACGGATAATTTTTCCTACCCGTCTAAATCCATTCAATCTTCCTTCAAAAGCTTCCATTCCGCCTCAGGGTTTCAACTCTCTTCGATTCACGATCACGATGATAACCTCAGCTGAACTGAACAACTCGATCGAGCTATTCAAGAGACAGAAAAAAAAAAGGGAAATAAATAACCGCGTTCGATAGGCAGGTTAAACGTTGGCAATGTATTGAATTTATAGAAACATTGTGGTATTGGTATGTACCAGTGCAGATGCACATTGTACAGCTATGTGTTCGCAATACAAGGTCTAGGCAACAATCAAGTTTAACATCCTGAGCATCTTTTTCTATACCTTACGTAAGCGACAATCTGCTTCGAAAACCACTCTGTTTTTTCTTCGAATAAATACCAATTACAAATGATTCGAATAAAAATTTTGTTACCAGGAATCGATCATACGCCCGCAAATTCAGTTCCATTTTTTGAAATATGTAGGTACTTAAAATCCCCCTGATCCGATGGGTTTTCGAATATGATCTTATGGGTTTTATTTATACGATGGAAGAAAATCCCTACACGAATCGAAAAATAAGTCATCCTACTGTTTATTTATTCTCGGTGGGTGTTGATTATTCGGCGAATTATTCCATCCAAGCTGAACGTCATTCACGGATAATATTATAAATATAATAATTATCAGCTCGATCATATAAAAAGATCAGCTGCTGTAGGTGCTCGTACGAAACATAATTGAGGCGAATTTTTCAGAATTCACGAGATATTTTCCTTACGCAGCCTTCAAGATTTAAGTTGAATAAGCTTCTCGAACGAAGAAATAAAAATATCGGATGAATGTAACTCATATACCTTACCTATTTTACTCTGCCAAGTATGCGATGGATTTACTGTTAAACGTTTAAACGACGACGGTGTGAAGAATAACTAATTATTACCGATGAGTCAACGCATTTGTTACCTACCAGTGGTTTTTTAAGTGTTAAAGGTGAATCAGACTGGTAACGGCTGCAGTGGTTGCGATTAAACCTATGATTAGTGCTCGTCTTTGTCTTACCGTCTTACGTTTGCGATTCTGCTTATGGGGACTAGTCGACTGGACATTGACTCGCGATTGTTACACATATTTGCGATACTTCTCTACGTTCACGTTAACTGGTTTAGTTCCGTTGTTCGTTCAGTGTTCAAATATGTTCAAAGGATAATAACCAGTACCTATACTGATTTTTTTTTCAAATTATCGAACCTCCTATTTTTTCCAACGTGTTTACTCGTAATCGTGGATTCTTACCGCAGATCTGCTTGATTAATAGTACTTTAATGTGTTTCGCTGTACCCAGTACGTACCTAGACCTAGGTGATTAATAGACTAGAATTCAGAATTTATAAATCTTTTCGTAGGTATATAATAAGTGGTTATTATGGGATTTCGAATCGCTTAATTAATTTTTTTTTTCAATTTTGCAAAATTGTTTTTTTTTAACATCTGTATAAATTAAACTTGGTAAGAAAGAAGAAAAATGGTTTAGATTACACGAGGATGTTTATAAAGTTACAGCATTCAATGGTCATGAGTTTAAAGGCAGTTCAGCTGAGCATTCGTTTACCTACCTATACCTATTCGTTTCGCTGAGTGAACTTTGCGATACCTCGATAAGAATAAACAAAAGAATCTGATTTATGTTACGTTTATTTACGAAACTACGATGTGTTAACGATTCTGTTGTTCAGAAGCAATAATGTAATTCGAATTCATTAATAAGTTTTCCATATTGCACATAAATTTCTTACCAGCATAAACAGCGAATTTATAGCTTTATTAATAGCTGTGCAGTTGTAAGTGTGTGATAGAAAATATTTCGATCATCGTTGGTGGTGGCATTCGGTAAAATCTGTAACTACCCGTATTTGTAATAATGTGGGTGTACTTAATTATCCGTGTAAGTACCCATTACCTATTCAATTCAGATACCTACATTGTAGTTGCACACTGATTGTTGTTTTGTTGTTGAATGCACGTGACTTATCATTTTAATTCTGGGTATTTGGAATTTTTACCAGAAAATTGAAAGAATTCCAAGTATCATTGATGGGTATTCGGGTACCGAGTTTGTTTTGTTTTGGTTTGTTTTTTTTTACCATAAAAGATGCTTGGATGGGTGAATTTGGCCTGGCACGTGTGCAGAATTTTTGTGGAGAGATTTTATCTACGTGATGGATGAAAAGGTTGCGGGAAGGTTAGGTTTTTATGAGGAGAGGTTGAAATTTTGGAAAATTGGCATGTGCAATGGTGATGTTTTTTTTATGAATGTCGGCTCCAGATTGAATTTTTTGGCTGAGGCTCGTATTAAATTGATGATGCGGATTTTATTTCTCCATCATTCAGAGTCTGGGAATCTGCAGTTTTTTAATTTTTGGGACTTTTATGGCTGTGAAGATGGATTTTTATCATTAGCTCTTGATTATTTTTACCACAAGTGAGATTTCGACGATATAATTTTTAAAATTTTCCACCGGTGAATTTTTTTCATTAATTTATCAAAATTTTTCCTGCTTTGAATTTTGATTTTTTTTCAATTTTATATTTTTATTCATTTTAAAAATTCTTTCAAATCATAATACTTCCTTAGTTGAGTTGAAAAAATTGAAGAAAAATTTTTAAATGATTGGAAACAATTTTCGAGTTGAAAAAATGTTCTAAGTAATATAAAGTTGAAAAATATTTTAAAAAATCAAAATTTGTGAAGGTTTTTAATTCTTAAGGTAAGTACTAAAATGTTTTCCAATTTTGAAATCTTCCCTCAATTTTTTTTCAATTTTGAATTTGAAAAAAATTTCAACTTCATGTTTTTTTGATTTTTTTTTTTTCAACATGATGGGTAACTGGAAATTGGAAAAAGTTCACAATAATTTTTTCATTCCAGTTTTCAAACTATTTCCTAACTCAATAATCGGAAACATTTAATGAAAAAAATTGGAAAATTTTGTGAGAATTTACTGTTGAAAAAATGTTAAAACTGGTACGATTTTAAAACAAAATAAAATAAAAAAATTGTTTTAAATTTAAAAATGAAAAAAAAAATAGATCATGATCGTCGAATTCTTTTGCGGTAAAAGTGATTATAGGTGCTAGATTTTCATCCAAAATATCCTAACTCTGCATTCAACTCTTTTATTTTGACAAAATGAATTCAAGCAAAATTCAAACAGCTCTGTATAAATCAGATTTGGCGAAATTCTATGTTTTTAATCAGTTCCATGAAATTCACTGATTTTTCAACAAATTTCCGGTTTAGGAATTTGAAAAAATGAGTAATTTTTGATTGAAAAATCGATCACTGGTTTTCAGCTAAAAGTAATTTAATAGTGATTAAAAAATTATGAAGCACCCAACGTGATATTTCTCCTCCACATTTTTTCCATTAGGACGAACAAATCCCCATCCGCATGTGCATGATCCAAGTGAAATTATGCATGTCATCGAGCAACGCTGTAAAATATTTCCTGAACCTATAAAACAAAATTTATCTGAAATGTGATCATTATTAATTATAATTGAAACAGGTTTTTTTTTTGTCAAGACAGTGTGCGAGTTTCATTTCGAAGTTAATCCGCATTCAACCTTCATATGACTGTGTCATCCTTGAATTTTATTGATTCTTTGAGTTTGAATTTCATAAAGGTGTGGATAAATTTTTTTCAGAAATTCAACTTTCATCGTTTAACAATTTTGGAGCTTACTGTCTGATTTATAAATGAGTGGAAATTTTCGAAAAGCACTGGAAAACAGTCAGAATTGCAGTATGGTTATAAACCAATGAAGAAATGTCACTAGCAAACAGTAAAAAAAATGTTGAAAAATCAGTGAAAATTCACTAAAAAAATCAATGCAGTATGTATCTAAAATTCGCTGAAAAGCGAATGAAATTTTTTGAAAAATCAATGAAAATTCGTTGAAAAGAGTTTTACTGAATTTGGCCCTGCTACAATTCTGACTTTTTTAAATGACTTTTCACTGATTCAAAATGAGAAAAAAGCATCTTCAACGTGGCTTTTGATTTGCCTAAAACAATATTTTTTGGCAATTTGAAAATTCACCGGTATAAAGAAAATTCGAGTAAGGTATTGAGTAGATTTGGGCATTTGGAGAAGGGAGGACATCACTACTCAACTCATAAAAATCATTGGTGACGATTTTTCACTATTTTTCGCCCAGGCCATTTTTTCAAAATGAAAAAAAAAATGCATTCTAAATTATGTAGGTAGGTACTTGTTTTTTTTTCATACAAAATATTTTTTTCAATTTTTTAGAAAACGTGAAAAGAAGGTTCTCCACAGATCTCTGGAAAATAGGTATATCAGTGGTTTATTTGGGTAAAAATGAGAATATCTTTACTAAAACCACTTTCAAACAAAGAAAATCATATTTTTTCAAATTTTCATATTTTTTGGTTGCAAAAATTTTTTAAATCAGTAGGTGTAACCCAAATCAAAATATTGGGATGATGTGTCACATTATGCAACGTTGTGACACATTCTGTTACAAATTGCCTCGTTTTGGGTCAGTTTGCATCATTCATTTTTTGATACAAAATTTCATATTCTGAAAAATCTTCAATGAGGGGAGGGGGTTGAATTCATCAAATAATATTAAAGGAGCTTCTTTCAAAATGAATCAACTTCTCTATGGAAAAAAATAGGATTTTATTTGGTAAAGGATATACCTAGACGGGTAATTTAACTTCCCCTCTCCCCTCCCCTCCCCTCCCCTCCCAAAAAATCCTCATTATTCAATTAGAAAAATTCACCGTTATCATTTGTAATCCTATTTTTCGAAATTGGGAGAATTGAACACTTGTGCTTTTTTACTTTGCATGAAAAAGCAGCCACTTATACGTTTTCCAAATTGGAAAAATTTTCATATTTTTTTCAAGTTCAGGAAGCTGAACATCTCTTTTTTTTTTTTTTGAATGATAAAGCATGATCATTTTTAAGAAGAAAATTCATCAATGCAATATTGCCTAAAGGTGTTGTAAAAGTGACAAATACCACATCCAATGTCCTTTAATAATCCGCATCCATTAATTTTTCATCAAACAGACTCAGCAACTCGGCAATATGATAAATAATATAAAACATAACAATAGCTGAACAAAATATTACGTCAACAATCATTTCATCTCCTTCAGGTAGGTAGCTAAGTACCTATTATTTCCTGCAATGATATACCCAGCTTAAGCATGTATCTCACAGGAAACGTGCGAAGCGCCGCATTGTGAAATACATATCTATATTTCATTTGCCTTGATGCCTTCGGAGTATATATTTTCATGGCTTATATCAACTCATTATCTATTCTTTAGGGTGACTTCATATAGATATATGCTTCATATTGATCATTTGTTTATTTACAATAACTAAAGATTATAAGCAATGTCTATATCTATCCTTGTTATCCTTGAAAAAAGCGTGATAAAAGCATTAATGAGGTTCGGAAATTTTCATTGTAAATTGGGTTATGCCTTATCGTAAATTTTGATCCTTCTTTTTGAATTTATGAGTTTTTCAATTTACCTACCTATATAATTTCGTATATGGCAAATTGCGTTCAAAATTTACTCCACATTCGTATACACACATTATACATGCAAATAAATAAAACCTAGGAAGTTAAGGTAGGTCTATGGACTTTTTTTATAAACTACACGATGCGATACCACGATCACCACTTACCACACCCCTTTCATGTTAATCTGGTTAATTTTCGCGCCTGCATCTATAATTCCATAGGATGGCCGGATCGCGACCGGTGCATTTGAAAACGTTTATTACAAACCACAAAGAGCAACAGGTTCAAATCGTGTACATAATGACGGCCAAATATTAGGTATACTTTTTGGTGTTATACCTACAGCTGGTACGTGATGGTATTTACCCAATTCATAGACAGGTATTTGATCGTTGCCTTACGAAGCAAAACAGTTTACAGCGGGTGGTCCTCTTCCGCAACGGATAAGGACTTGTCCGCTACGCATCATCGCGAAAAATTTTGCCAAAATGGAGAACAATTTAATACCTACGACGTCATTAGACCAAATCTATTAGCAAATCCGCTACTTTATTAACATAGGGAAAGAATTTTTCAAATTTTGTCGATGTAAAAAGGAATAAGGGTCATGTGTGCTTAGCAGGTCATAGGTCTAATTTAAGCATAAAATTGTCGTAAAGCTTGAATTAGGTACGCATTATTGATAAATGTGGATAAAAACCTTGTTGGAAATCATGCTTGGAATTCTACATATCTCTTGTAATTCTTCTATAATATCTACTTTTCGTATAAAATCTGAATATTTAGCATTCGTACTTTATTTTTTCTGTGTTGGAAATTGCCTCGACGGACGTAGAGTATAATAATCTCGGTGAAGAATTTGATTAGACATGGCATATGCATCTCAAACAAGCTTATCAATTCGACATTAAACACCCACATAAATAATTGCTGAATATAGCGGATATAGAGGAATTTACCGTTTGGTCAATTGTAGGCTACCTATGCGTATGTACTTTTTCTCTTTAATTTTAATGTGGCCGGTTGTCAGTTCTTATCTCTTGATTGACAACAAATGTTTGCTTTTTTTCGTGGGCTGCAACATTGAATGAAAGAAGCTTTTTTAAGCGTAGATTTGAATGTTCAATGTTTGAAGATTTTAAGAGCTCCAGGAGAGGTTACAGTATTTTCGATAGATATGATTCTGAAATTTTGATAAAATAACGAATTTTTTCCATTCCAAATTTGTTTCCAATAATTTCAAAATTTTTCCTCCAATTTCTTGAGAAATGAATAGAATTTTTTTCTCGATTTTTTCCTCGGGTTATCAAAATATTCGGGCTTGAGGGGAACCCCTTGTAATGAAAATTTTCAATTTTTCTCCAATTTTTACAAAAATTTTCAATTTTTCCAAATAATAGAATCAAAATTGTTTTTTTATAATCTTTTGAATTCTATCCTAGAGTATTCTTAAATTTTTTGCTGAGAAAAAATTCCGAGTAAAAAAAATTTCAGCTAAAAAACACATTAAAAAGGTTTCATATTTTTGAGCTGGAGTAAATAATTTTTTTGTGTCGCGTTTTAGCCAAATTGAAATTTTGTCAGACTGTTAAAAAATTCGGGAAGTTTTGAAAGGAACTGATGACGTGACGACCATTGACAGCACCTACCTGGTAATATTTGGAGAATTTTCTTGGCAAATTGATGTATTTAATGACATCTAAAATTTTTTTTTTTAATGTAGACTTTACCAGACATTTTGTCAGACTCGTAGAAAATTGAAAAAGTATCTAGATACTCAACCCATGAAGGAAATTCCATTTTGTGAATTTTGGGAAAATTTTCTAATCTTGTGACTGAAAATGGACAGTTTTTGAAAACACCTTTTTGCACCTCTAGTGCAATAACAACACATCTCAAAATTAAAAATCGTGAATTCAAAACTAACACATCTCAAAAAACTATCAAAAATAACATGTATTGTAAAAATCTGTCGCCGTCATTGGAAAGTGCGTGAAAAATTACAATGGATCTTCACAAAAAAATTAAATATAAATTTGTCTTCAACGTTTAAAGAGCCAAGAAATTTTCAATTTTTTTGAGATGTGTTGTTTTTACTTTTTTTGAGATGTGGTGTTATTGCACTGAGGGTGCGTTTTGATCTTAGAAACAAATTCCCCAAATCTAAAATCTTTATTTCAATCATCAAGCTCGTCGGTTTTGAGTTGAGCGAAAAAATTTCCTTTAAAAATGATAGAAACGTGTTTTAGGTGCCTGGCGTTTTTCAAAAAATTTTGTAGAATTTTGAAATGATCATTTTAGACGGTCTAAAAATGAGTACTAAAATTCATAATCAGTTAAACTAGGATTTTGATGTCTTTGATACATAAAATATTGCTTTATCCATTTGAATAACGTTTAAAAAGGCCAAAATGTGTTACAAATTCTAAAAATGCAGGAATATTTCTTTAAAAAAAAAAAAAAAACTAGACTGTTCGGAATGTTTGAAACGAATAAAAATATAAAAATTTGATTAGTCAGATTACAGATGAAAAAATTAATTTTTTACGCAAAACTTTCATTCTTAAACCGCAAATACGACAAAAAAAATTTAATGTAATTTTGTGGTTAAATGGGAAAATTTTTTCAAAATTTTAAAGGTGCTGAAAACATGTTGTTCGAGTATCAGCAAAATATGCATTTTTATTTCTTGAAAAATTCTATCACTTTTTTTAGAATTTTTTCATCAACTTTAAAAGCAACTTGAATATTTCTGATGAAGTGTTGCAGGAAAAAAAATTAGATTCTCTCTCTCTTAAAAACCAGTGAAAAATATCAAAAATCTCCGAAAAACAGTAAGAATCACAGCACAGTAATAAAACAGTGAAAAAACTTTTACTAAAAGTAAACTGTGAAAAAAATTCTGGAAAATCAATGGAAATTCATAAGAAACTCATTAAAATTTCCAAACTTCACTGAAAAATCATTCCCTACCTACTTAAATTCTTCAAGAAGCCAGTGAAATTCTTTCATAAATCAACAAAAATTTATCAAAAATCGTCAAAGAATTTCACTTTTTGTGCTGTAATTCTGACTATTTATTGGTGATTTTTCACTGATTCAAAATGAGGGAGTTCGTGGTTTTTGTCGAATTTACAGCAAACTGAGACAAAACTGTTCCCGACAGTATATTCCCCTGAACAAAAAACTTTTTTTAGCCATCTACTCATATAGTCTTTAGCTCAAAGCTTATCGGGGAAACGAATTGTCCAAAAGAACGCATGGTAGAAAGTGGGAAAGTTTTAATCCTCCATTTTCTTTTTGGGATAATGTTCATTTAATATTGTTGTCAAAATTCTTCAATTTCATTTTTTTCCTAGTGTTGATTTTTTTTTTTTTTTTTGAATTGAGGACTGAAGATCACGAGAAAGTGCATAAAAAAGTCGTTATTATTATTTTTTTTAGCAATTTTTCATTATGAAAAATCGAATTTTATTTTTTAAAAATGGAAATAATTGGAGTTTTTATAATTCGTGATGGAGAGAAAAGTGGATATTAATGTAAAAATACCCAATTTTTTGCCATTATTTTCCTTTAAAATCCGAATATTGAAAAAAAGGTAAAATGCTTCATGAATTTTTACCCCCCCCCCCCCCCTTATTCAGTCATCTAGTTTATCCATTTTTGACACAATAAAAGTCAAAAAAAGTTTGTGGTATTTTTGATTTTCATTTCTCAATTTTTGAAAAATTTGATGTATCTAAAACTTATTGGAGATTTTTGATCATGAATGGTTTAAGATCAATTTTCAATTATTTTGAACCAGTTTCAATCTATTTCCAAATCAATTAGAAAAAGTATAAATGACCAAATCATTCCACACGACAATAATAATTATTGAATACCCATCTCCTTTCAACTGAAGATAGGCAAAACGAACCAAGGGATTTTTTAATGCAAATCATGATGATATCTATAGGATGACCTCATGGTTTCTCAACAGTCATCAGGCCATTGCTACATAAATAAACTGCACTCGTCAAGATTTGACGACCAGTGTGGTAAAAAATTAAGAAATAAAGTATGCAATTCTCGAAACGGTAAATGCCCTTTAGTTAACTAGTTCAACTTCTCTCCGCAATTCCGCGAGCCATTAAATACTTCGGCAACTACTTTAAAATCGCTTAGTGGTCATACCTTAGCCTAACCTACTATACATACTCGACAAATTGCTTCTGCTGAAGAGTACCTATTTCGAGTATCTATATTATTGACTAATTTATTATCATACCTATTCGCTATTATGCTTATAATTCGTATTCGTTTGTTTCGGATAGGACGAGGTGGTGATATCGCTGCGCTCGTGTAGAAGTAATCAGTCAAAGATGACCTAACGTACCATGAGAATATAAATTCTTTATTTTTTTTACGCTAGTTGAGTGGATTGGTTTGAATTTTCTGTCATACATCGAGGTATCTAGTCCCTACGGTGCCATGCTTTGAAAGAAAACACTGCTACGCCTTTTTAAACAATTCATTGTTGCAATTTTTAATCTTTTTCGCTACTGAATTAAAATGATTTTCACAGCTGTCTATAAGTATTATGGTCTGCAAATCGGACTACGGTGTGTAATTCAAAGGGGGAAGAATTTTTTTTTGCATTATGTAATCTAAATTGCTTTCATAAACCGTGTGGTAATTTGCGCCATCCACTTTGTCGAATAAATGCAACGATTTTCGAAGCGTAACTCGTGAAATAACGATACGCTGCGTTTTGACATGATCATTACGCGCAATGGTAACTTTCACGTAATAAAAATATAAGAATAAGATGATTGTAGATGCGTTAAACAAAATATGTGGTATTTGGTACTGGTATGCTTAATATTTTTATATATGATCTCCCTTCTTTTAATTTTTATTACACCATTGCGGCGATGGCGAATGAGAGTAGAATGCTGAATAATTTTGTAATAAGGAAAATCTTTCAAGATTTGCCTAATATTGTTTTAACCTATTACCTAGATTGGTACGGAGGAATGTGTAGGCCTATTTAAAAACCCGTGTTTCGGAATTACATTATTATTATTTTTACTGGTATAATCCGTACGAATGAATTTTTGGTAAATTAACTTGACTGCGTGAAAACGTATGATTATGAGGCGGCAGGCTTGCGAAAAAATATATATTTTGTAGGACAATCGCATTTTTGTGATGGACTAATAATTTGTGGGACTGCTGATGCATGAGTGATGTTTTTCGTGTTGGTAATTATCTTATTTTAAATACGGACGAAATGAAAAATTCGTCGATCCATGTTCTCAGGTTAGCGAAAATTACGAGAAATCTCGATGTAAAATTTTGTGTCTCTTATTTTTTCTCTTAGGAAAATTTTTAATTGATTTTCAATGCTCCTTGCTTCCCCCTCCTCCTCCTTTGATCTACTGGAAAAATTAAAGTGATGAATTACATAAATGAACTGTATAGATATCATGCATTGAAACTGAATTTGATGATTTTTTGAGAATTGCCTAAAACGTCGATAATTATTGTACAACTTCTATTAGGAATTTTGACTTTTTTTTCAATGATCTGTTTGGAAAAAATTTTAAATTTTTTGAATACCTGGCTAACTATATATTACATTTTTTAATTTTTTTTTTCACCATAAGCCCTAGCCAATTTTTTGAAAAAATGCTGACCTGGGGTATAATTCAGTTTTTGCCCTCTTTTCCTCTCTCTTTGGTCGTCTTCAATGATTTAATAGGTACACTGAAAAAAAAAATAAATAAAATTTATCCAAAAAAATAATAACGTGTCTTAATTCACAAAATAGGTAAAATTTATCATTTTTTTGAATAAAATTTATTCTTTTTGGTAAAATTTATTCATTTTTTTTGACAAATTTCATTATTTTTTCTGATAATAAATATTATTTTTTAAAACAAATTTCACCTATTTTGTGAATTGAAACGCGTTATTATTTTTTTGCATACATTATATTATTTTTTTGAATACATTTTATTATTTTTTGATTAAAATTTATTAATTTTTTTGATAAAATTTATTATTTTTTGGGGTAAAATGTACCTATTAATTTTCGTAACTTCTGTTTTTTCCGTGTACCTATTCATAGCTACTTTATCTGAAGAAAAAAATCCAAATTGAAAATTATTATAAATCGCTTGCAAAAAAGTTATTTTGATGCTTTTTAGGTCTAAAACGATATGTTTTTTGCATGGGGGAAAGGGGATGAAAATCAAGCCCAATAAAATTTCAGCATGCTACTCTAAAAATAATTTTTGAAAATTCAAAAAAAATGTTTGAAAAAAATCGGGAAAATAGGTTAGTTTTAAAAAAGGCTTTTGAGGTTTCTGAATTCAATTTTAGGGTTATTTTGATCTCACGTCAAAAAATTACTCTCTAGAATCCTTTTGAATGCAATTTCATCAAAAATAGGATGTCAAAAATCTACCCATTTTTATTTTTTAAAAAATTTTCAAATAATTTTTTTCCAGTTTTTTTGGTTTTTTTGCTCGTTTTTTCGATTGGAAAATTTTTTAAAATATGTAGGTATTTTTTCGACTTTAAAGAATTTATGAAATGTGACAACGAAAGTTGTATTTCTCGTTCAACTGGAATCCTTTCGACACGATTTTAAAATTACCTATAACACAATTCTGGTTTTTACTATTTTTTTCGACATCAAGTATAGTAATTTTATTTGGCCCTCCCATCCCCTCCCTTCCTTTCCCCGTTTTCAAAGAATTAGAAACTTTTTGAACTGCTATTTCCGACTTTAAAAAATCCAAAAATCAAATTCCACAGTATTGGAAGGTCCGCCTTCAGTAATACTAAAAATTGACCACTCTATGTAATCAGAAATAGTTCCTGAAAATAGACTTGAATTACCTACCAGGGCTGGCTTGGAAAAATCATATCACTTCCGTGATAAAATTGTATTCTGGTCCAGACAATTAGGGCTGAATCTAAAAATTTGCAAATAAGATGACTTTTTTTATGTTTTTTACCATTCGTTGTTCTGACCTTTTTCAACTCTGACCAACGTGTTTTTTTCAACGCTGATCAATCGGTTTTTTCAACACTGGCCACCGTTTTTTTTTGGTTTTTTTTTTCAGAACAGATTAACTTTTTTTTGTGCAGTTTCCCTGAATTCAAGCTGAATTCGAAAAAAAGTAAACTTAACTGATGCAAAAATTGTTTAAAAGAATCAAAATATTTGACCCTGTCGGAAAGAATGGACCTTGTGTAAAAAAAAATCGATGTCTCTTTTTTTGCGTTTTTAGTCCAAATAACACCAAATCTGGACTAAACATGAAAATAAAGACATCGATGGTTTTTTTACACAAGGTCCCTTCTTTCGGGCAGGGTCACATTCAACACAAATCCATTTTTTATGCACACTCAAGTGTATCAAGAGGAAAGTGCTTTTTTGGGGAGGAGGTTGGAGAAGAAAATCGAGGCATTTGCATTTTTAAATATTCTTCATTTTTGGACAAAAATTTTGAAAAAAATTCATACCTGTCATTATGGGTTCATTTTTTATAAGCAACAATTTTTTTGGACGGAGGCGTTGCCAGAAACGTCGAGGGAAGAGAGGGGGTCTGGCCCAAAAAACACATTAATTCTTGACACCCCCCCCCTACCGAGACTATGCCCCTATGTTTGGTCCTTGAATGTAAATCTGAATGAACATTTCAATTCTCCGGTTTGAAATTTAAAAAAAAAAAATCATTTCAGTATCTAAATACGAAGATTTTCAAAAACCGAAAATATTTTCCAAAATTTATTCTTCAACGAGTTCATTGCCCTTGCTAGCTTTAAAAAATTCAGTTGTAAACTGCTTTGCTAAAAATGTAAATTTATTATTCTAACTTTAGTTTATATTCTTCACGAATGCTAAAAAATTCAATTATTTCGTGCTTAAGTAGGAACATAATGATTTTATAAATGAACTTCGCAGCCCAAAGTAAACTTTCGTTTAATTTTTTTTCGCAATGAATACCAGACGTATGCACATTGTGACCTTGAGTAATATTTCTATGTTATTCGAAGATTTCATCGATACCAAGGTACATTGGTGACATAGAAAGTTCAAACGTAATGATCACCCATCCGTCACCCTTCTGCAGAGGTACTCAATTTACCAATATTGAAAATATGAAATTATCCTCAATTAGGAACCGTAGTCAACTCGTACCCCCCTTCCTAGACTCATCATAAATTTTAAAGTAGTTTCTCAAGTATATGTCTAAACATTGATTGCGTTGTTTTTTCAAGTCATGAAAGTGATAGGTACCTATTTGAAACTTGGAAATTAATCTTTCGAGAAATTCGCGTTTAATACTCGTATATTATTCGTAATGAAAAATTACATAGGTATCCGCGAATATATTTTAATTTGATTACCTTTTGACGTTGAAAAATTGAAGATAATGTGCCACGTAAATATATAAGCTGATCCTTGACCATTGAAACGAATAAGGTATTCCATAAAATTTTCATAGGTATAGCTTATATATGTAGGTATACTTATACCTCAAAGTAACTAATAGCTCGAAGATTATAATTAATGAAGTTTAAAATGTTAATTATACGAGCAACATTTTTATTTCGGAATGTTTACGCGTATGCGAAGAGCGAACCAAATTCATCAAATGATATTTGAAAATCTGCAACGATATTCGAGTTGATCAAACTGAAAATAAGGTCGAATGGACGTATGGATATTTTTCCTGGTGCATGATTGGTAAATAGAGGAGAAGTAGAGGTGCAAATCGGTTTCCAAATTTGGTAAACGTAAACTACTTTTCAAACATCAATGTCATTATCACGGCGATTTGAAAACATATACCGATAAGTATAGGAGAAATAGGCATTAGGTTTTCCTACTATTAGCGAATTCAAAAGTGTAGCCTATTTCAAGTTCGCGGTTAAATTACAATCCATTAAAATATGAGCACCCCGGAAGGTATTAAGAAGCTTTGTTAAATTCCATGTCACGAAAAGTTACGCAGCATGTTAATCTATTCCATGGTAAATAACTCTCAGATTAGTGTTATCTTTTTAATGAATGAATCGAGCACGCGTCGTGTACATAGGTAAATGGTAGATAGATGCTACTTAGCCGCAGCTAAGTATTTCTACGTACAGCTAAAAATATGTAGATACCGGGTACCTGCCAGTGTCTATAACTCAACCTAACACATTCATCAACATTCTGATCATAATTATCACGATAGTAGGTAAACAAGTTGGTAAATACTAATAAATGTTAACAAAATCAATAAAAGCGAATTTCTTTTACGATGTTGGTTTTTTTTTTCGTTTACGTCTACAAGATCATCACGAACTTTTGAATAATTTATTTTCGATGTTGGAATATCTACTAGGAACTTAGTTAATTAAAATGACTTGAAAAATAAACCGAGATGAAAAAAATCCAAAATGATGATTTTCGTTGGTCTGGGTCCCTACTTTACATAATTTAAAAACAATTGCGTCGATTTATGACAAATTGTGATGAAGAAATCGAGTTTATTGCCTCATTATCGTGTACTGGGTACAATTCGTAATAAATAATGATCTTGGCATTTTTATCTATCGTGTAATTCGAGTAAGTAATCTTGGTCTTTGAAATATCTAGGGTTTGTTGATGACTTTAATTTTGCACGAATATTTGTTTGGTCATTTTGTTTCAATGATGTAGAAACGTTCGATTTGTTGGAAAAATTATTTGAATTTTTTCTCTCGAGGAAGATCAATAAAAATGGGAAAAAATACTTATGTATGTAGTAGGTAATCATTGTTCAAGGATGAACTACTTAGGCTTGGCTAATTGGCCCTGGATATGGAAAGCACCTTTAGGAGTAAAAAATTGATTTTTGAGTTGACTCTGATTTTAGACCTTTTAGAAGGAATAGAATCAATAAAGGGGAACCTCAACTCAGAAACCAATTTTTTACTCCTAAGGATGATTTCTATAAGCAGGCTCACATATGGAGGGGGAAGCAAGAATATTCACGACTAAAATAGAATGGATTTTTTCATTCAAACTGAAAATCTCCCTTCCCTCAAAAAAATAATCACTTTCAAAAATTTTCAGACCGGAAATACTGTTCTGATATTGTACTTTGAAGAGAGGTATGCTGCTTCCTCTGCCTCTGACTTTGACCCTACATTTCAAAAGTGTGAGAACAAGATTTTCCAAAAATGATTCGTCTTGAAAAACAAAAATGAAAAAACACTCTATTGACAATGTACAGAAATACACCGAAATCAATTGAAAAATTGAAAATGAAATATCTATGTAGTATTTCCTATTTTTACCTATTCTGATGAAGATTTTTTGGGTAATTTATTCAATTTTTTGAAGTTTGTGAATGTTTTTCTTAAAATATCAAGTACATATATGAACTTTCAAGTGGATAATTCTGCATATTTTTTTTTTTTAATTTGAATGCGAGAATGGTCAAAGGATTGTAAATATGTGAAGGGGTGAACCTCAAAAAGGCCGGGTAAAAATTTCAATTTCCGAAATCAACCTTTACTTCTGCCCATTCTGCTTCAAAATTCAATTGTAGGTATTTATTCGAAAAAATTTCAAAAATTGGATGAGAAAAAATGCCAACATAAATTTTCTACTTGAAAATTACCTTTGGTCCTAGACTTCATTTCACATTATGATACATATTTCATTTCGAGATTATTTCATTGCAATTTTGAGCAATTTTCGTCCAAATTACAGGCATTTTTCTTCGTCAACTATCCACACAGCAAAAATCCATCTTTCAGCCAAATGCTCGAAATTGAATGATAAAAAAACCATTCGATTGTTCATGACGAGAGGATTCCAAAAATGTATTAGTTTTTGAATTTTGAGCAATTATTGTCCAAATTACTGGCATTTTTCTTCGTCAACTATCCACACAGCAAAAATCCATCTTTCAGCCAAATGCTCGAAATTGAATGATCAAAAAACCATTCGATTGTTCATGACTAGAGGATTCCAAAAATGTATTCGTTTTTGCATTTTGAGCAATTTTTGTCCAAATTGCTGGCATTTTTCTTCATTTGTTTTTTGGTAAATTTGGGAGTATGCCATCCAGCAAAACCATCGTTTGAGGATATTCCAATCAATTTAAAAGATGAAAAATTGGGTAAAAAATTTAAAATTTTGACTCGACTGCTATGAATTTTGGAAAATTGTGCTGTAGTAATCGATCAAAAAAATTCACTAATATGGGATATCTAAGGTGTTAGGTGCTAGAATTTAAATGGACCTATTTCTCATGCTGTTCTCCACTTCTTCAGTGCTGGAATATTCTAAAAAAAATTTTGGAGGCTCTAAAATGTTTCGAAACAGCTACTAATCGACCCAGGAACGCAGAAAATCAAAAATCGGGTCCCTCAATACCTAATTTCAATTTTTTTGACGTTGATTAGATCAAATTTTCATATTTTACCAGGCAATGGAACAATTTCAAATTTTCAAAATTTCAAAAAAATTTCCAAAATTCGAAATTGAACTTCAGCAGCAGAAATTCTGGATAGGTATGTGGTTTTTATGATGTACATAGTTAGGTACCTACTCCTGAATAATTTTGGTTTTGTTCAAAAATTTACTTTGAGTGAGAATACCTCCTTTGTACGCATGTATCCTCCACGATCATCACTGCCAACTTTTCTACCAAAAGAAATCAAGGTTTGAACCGGAAAAATTACAGTTGAAAAAATCGGAAATTTCTTGTTTTCTCCCTTCCCCTAGAATACCTAAATTGTATTTTGCTTTTTTGGTTGCACTTCTCTGTCTTTTATCCGGTCATTCATAGATTCAACTCCATCCAAAGTTCACAAATGTAAACACATCCTCGCTAAAATTGGGTGGGAGGTATAATTTATGTCGGACAAGATGGCGAGAAAGTGTTAATATCCCATGTAGGAAGTGTTAATGCTGTATTAACATTTTTTTTCCTAAAACAAATAGGTACCGGACAGTACCTGCTTAAAACTCTATTCTGTGGGTGAAACGCTTCGAAACCAATTCGGTAAAGTTTTATTATAAAAAAAAAAAAATTAAAGCCCAGAAAATTATATATTTTCTGTTTGATTGGTCATTGACAATGAATCATCGATTTTCATTATTTACTAAACAATATTATCGTTCATATCTACACACGTATAATAATTCTTAACCTTCGTCGTCTCTACAAATAAAAACTTGGAGTATTAGCTCTCAAGTATAATATAAGACTGCAAGGCTATAATCGTTATTTAGCTTCTATTTTTTTCTTCTCTATAGATACCCAATTTAATTTATTTGAACAATACGATCATGCATTTTGTTAATTTTTATACCAAGTCTAGACTCTTTTTGGGTTATTGATTGTTAATTTATCAGCACTGATTATTTTGTTTTAATCCATAATATTTTATTTTCCAATTAAGTAGGTACCTATATTATAATATTATGTATTTTCACGCTCTATTTTGGAATTATTCTCATTGAATTATTTTAATAAAAATTATACATAGGTTGGTACCCAATCATTACCCATGTGAGAATATTTGATCCCTTCGGGCCCATACACCACACAAAAAAATATCACCTCCGGGCTTATAAACTCCAAACACAGAAGAGAAACACCCGACAGGAATATTTTCGTTTGAAACCCCCATCGCATGGCATCTTGCATCGCTGGCAATACGTTTTTTAAAACTCGGCTTATCGCACAAATCAAAATTATTCAAGACAACCAGCACCAGCAGCCTTGTAAAAATGAAAGGGCACTAACGCCTCTTCAACTTCCAATCCAACTAATGTTATCGCACCTTTGAAAAGAAGTAGGTGAACTCGAACATCCTCGTCTCGTAAATTTTCCAATATGGTACGGTTGCTCGTAAATTTTTTATGTTTAGCTGGTCAACATTATTTTAAAAAAAAGCGAGAAAGAAAGAAAAATCAATTATAACGTTGATTATCTCTCGACTGTTGCTGGATACCGATGCACAATGTCCTGTAAAAGTAGGTTGTGGAATAACGAATGTTCGAAGGCGTAAAAATGCTAATATGATGTAACATGATAATATTGCAACACAGATGGTATAACTCCAAATTTCACCGGCGTACACCGTGCAACAGCGTGCAGTACAACGACGCGCTGTGAATCACGAGGAAAAAACATATGACCAAATTAAATTACGTTTTTCGCTGGTTTTTTTATTATACGTTGAAAATTGGTAATTTTCCATTTTTTTCTGCCCAAACTTGATGTAATCGAGTATCCCACGTAACATTGTATCGTAATTAGCTCGAGGTAGAGCCGATAAATTAATAATTTTCATAGGCGACATTCCGAAAATACTTCTTAATGAAATTAATCAACAAGCAATGACATCATTGCAGCTAAACGACGACGCAAATCGTACCTTGCTATCTTCCTAAGAAAATTCTTCGTTTGAAGGTGATAGGTGTATCGATACGTAAAATGAGACTGTTCAACTGTCCACGACAACCTTCGTCTATTTAGCTTTTAGCTTATTATTATGGTTTGGAATATAATCACGTGAAATTTAGTATTTGTTCAAGACCGACGAATTAATCCGACCTATGTGAATTCTGGTCGCGTATCCCAGACAATCTCCAAGTCATCAAGTACAGAGGCATTGTTACCCAAGTGATTGCATTTCTGGTTTATTTATGTGGCGAGGTGATGATGACGTATGTTTCATCTTAGCTTAGGTATTCGTTTTCGTATTCATTGTACGTGGGTTATCAAACCAGTTTTCCTCATTTATAAGAAACCAAAACGAAATTACCGACTATAAATTTAATAAAAAATAAAAAAAAAACAAAAAAGATGTTACTTTTACATTTTTTTTGATGACAGTGTTGATTCGTAGAATCGATATTGAATCATTAAGATGTAACACTTTTATTTTAAAATGTTACTGGGCGATGGAGAAAGATAAAACTTGAGATGTAAATTTTTTTCAAGAAATTTCTGCCATAATTTCACCTTAATATAGTTGATTATTTTAGAAGAGATTTCGTCGATAAGGAGCGATAATTTTGTAATTATTTAAATGACTATTTAATGGTTCGTACGTGTTTTAATCAGTCGTACGACTACGACTTCGACTTGTACCAGCTAATACAATGAAGTTGAAAATTCGTGTATAGAATTAATTGCGAAATTTATTACACTGTTGATATCCAACGCAATAATGATGTATCTATATTTCCAATACGAAATTGCTTTATTATTAAATTAATTTTTACACCTACTTGAACCCGACAATGCTGATTGTGATTGACTGACTGATTATGCACCGGGTATACCGTGTTGACCATTTTCGTTTTCAGAATTTTCGCACCGACGTCATGAATATTTTTAAATTTGATTTGTAAGTACACGTGCCGGTGGACACGAGGATCGTTTGCCGGTGTGGCGATGTAATGGTCTGCGAATTTGGGCATGATGTATTTATATTTTGAAATTTGTTCGTTTTTATGATTTTTGTTTTTTGGTGAATTTGGAAATAGGTAGCTTTAGGCAATTCATTTTTATAGGCGGATTATAATGTGCATCAGTTGTTAATTTTTTGATTTTGTGTCTAAAAATTGACTAAATGCATCAATTTTAATAATTTAGGATTTTTCCAGTACCAATTGAGGTAGAATTCTGAAAAAAAAAAAGTTTTTTGGGAAATTTACTTCCTGCAGTTCCTTGAGTTCAGAAGATATGCAATTTTATTAACACATTTCAATTCGGTGGTTGAACGTGGGAACGTGGGGAGGGGTAGGGAGGAAGTTGCGTTTCAAAGTTGCAGATTGTTGGTAAACGGTTCAGCTCCTCCTCCCTCTCTCTTCATAAAAACTTGATCATTATCTTTGGTCCAATTATTTCGAAATGTGATCGTAATCAGAAAATTTTGAAAGTTGAAAAAAAATTAAACATTTTTCATCAAAAATCATATAAATTACTCATATCAGATCTTTTCTCCAAAAAAAAAAAAAAAAAAAAAATGATCTTGTCCGGTTTTTAACTCGACCTTATTATTCACGGATCCTTGAGAAAAATCATTCCTTTCATGGTTTAAAAAAATTATCGAATAATTTTTTTTTTTTTTTGAAATTATGTTTAGTTAATTTTCGTTTTCCACCGTTGGAATACCTTAATTTTGGGAAAAACAACTAAGTATCGTAAATTTTTCTTTTTTTAAAGAAATTTCCATAATGAGAGGGGGTGTAATGAAGTGAAAATCACCATGGATGATTTTCTATGTAGAAGTACCTAGGCACATATTAATGCTGAGACTATTTTTTTTTTAATTTTCGGAATAATTTTCTCACTTTTTTTGAAAAGAAATTTAAAACCTTCAAGTACCTAAGTACCTTTGAGAAAAAACTGAAGGTGAAAATTGAACTTTTGATGCTATTTTTGACTGAAAATAGCTACTTGTAGGTAATTGAATTAATAAAAGTTGTGACCAAAAATGTTTGACATTTTTAAAAAAATTTTCAACCACAAAGAGACGAAAGGAGTTGAATGTTGACAATTTTTCTCCCCTCCCATCCCCCCTCTCTGCATCTAATTACAAAAAAATCTTTTTTGTGATAAAAATTGAAAATTCAATTTTAATGTGAATCAAAACGAAAATGATGATTATAGTTATACTTACCTACCTAAAAAGTGTAGTAAAAAAAAAGCATGCAAATGCGTATATTTTACATGATTTTTTCTAAAAATTTTCTCTAATAAGAGAGGAATTGACAAAAAAAAACTCAAAATTGCCACATACGATTTTAATGAAGAAAAAAGTATAAAAACTTTCTAGTCTGTATAATTACGTATACCTACAAAAAATGTGTATTTTTTACGAGAATACGATAATTTTTCAGGAAATTGAAATTTTTGAAGGTGGGCTGTTTTTTAAAACTTGAAAAAAAAAATTCCAAAAAATTATGGCAAATCTTCAAAAAATGAAAAAATGTGAACTTATTTAGCGTCATTACATATTTTAAAAAATAAGGTTTAAAATTCACTCAAGGCAAATTGCCAGTTTTAAGCAAAATTGATGATTTTCAATTTTTGAGATGAAAGATGAAAAATTGAAGCTGAAGTTAGCGAAAAATATGAGGAAAAGTTCATAATTTGGTATGGAAAAAATTGAATATTGGCAGGAAAACTTGATAAAATTTCAAAAAAATCAAGTAGGGAGGTAGGTACATAAATTCAAAAAAAAATTCAAAATTATCATAAATTATTTGTGCAAAACTGATTTTTTTTTCATTTTTAAAAAATGCCCAGAAGAACTGCCGAGGGACTCCGAAAACTACATTCCTAAATTCCTCATCCAAATTTTCTGTATTTTTCAACTTTTCGATTAAGTATATCTAATTGGACATATTTAATTGACAAAATTTTGAATACTTGTCAAATTTGACTCAATATGAAAGAAATTGAATTTAGAAATTGGAAATTTGTAAAAAAAAAAATGTATTTTGATTTTTTTTTTGACGAATTGATCTTACATTTTTAGGATGAGATTGTAGATGTTTTTAAACCCAGGCCACAATTTTGAAAAAATCCGTTTCAAATTATACATTTGCAAAAAAAATTTGTTCGTTCCCTCTCTGAATTTCAATTTTAAAGGGTCCTTGTCTTTTATGGAGAAAAAGATTGTATAGAATTTTTGAAAGAATTTGTATAATAGGGTGGAGTGGAAAAAAAACGTATCTTGGATTTCGACCAAATTTGGTGGGGTGGTTTACTTTGAGTGGGAGGCCCCACCAAAAAAATTTGAGCCCCCAAGGGGCAAGTGGAGAGGAGCAGGGGTGCTCAAAGTGCACCTCCTTTTGAAAAATACGCTGGTTTTTGTGTTTTTCTAGTCAAAAAAAATTGTGTGAGAGGCTGTCGTAGCACTTAAAAGTTGCGATTTGAGTTTCTACGTCTCTCTGAACCATCGCCATCCTTCTCCGATCAAAACTCAGAGCGCTACCAGGGGGTTGAAAAGTTGCGGATTGCAATATTCCAATAATACGAAATTTTCGCGAAGCTGAAATGATTTTTTTTTTCGTCGGGGTATTGAACGAAAATTTTTTTTAAACCACTAAAAGTAAATATTGAAGAAAAAATTTGAAAATTTTATACACCAGTGTAGCCAACAGCGAATCGTAAAATTCCAAAATACGGAATTTAGGTGTATCTTTAAATTGATCATTTTTTCGTTGAAAAATATTACGTAGGTAGTTTTTTTTCAATCACCAGAAGTATAGGAATTTTTTTGAAAAATTTTGTATGTCAGTGCAGCCAGTTACAAATTGTGACGTGCGACACTATGGAAGTTACTTGATGAAAAATGTAATCCTTGATCGCGCTCTGAGTTTTGATCGGAGAAGGATGGCGATGGTTCAGGGAGACGTAGAAACTCAAATCGCAACTTTCAAGTGCTACAACAGCCTCTCACACAATTTTTTTTGACTAGAAAAACACAAAAAACAGCGTTTTTTTCAAAAGAAGGTGCTTTTTGAGCACCCCCTGCTTCTCTCCACTTGCCCCTTGGGGGCTCAAATTTTTTTTGGGAGGCCTCCCACTCAAAGTAAACCACCCCACCAAATTTGGTCGAAATCCAAGATATGTTTTTTTTTTCACTCCACCCTATTTTAAATCGAGTTATGCTTCATACATTTTCAGTGTTTGAAGTCAAAATGTTTCGTTTAATGGGTATTGCGAATTTTTTTCATCATTATGGTCTAGAAAAGTGAGTCAAAGATGAAAAAAAATTGACTGTCTAAAATTATTTCTAGATGTAGGTTCCCAAAACTGTTCAGAAATTTTCAAAAATTTCAGGGGCAAGGAAAATTTTACAATTTTTTTATATCTATTTTCAATCAATGTTCCAAAATTTATTATTGTATTATTATTATTTTTTCTTTGGAAAACTCACTTACCTATTTATTGTGCCCTTGTAATAATTGCAGGATAGACGATTAAATGAAATTTTTTACGTCCCAAATCAACCAATATCTTCACCTCACCGACATCTCAGATAACACGCCGAAAACCCACGGTGAAAATTCCGCTCATCAAATTACCTTATAGAACTTTCCTGAATGAGTCAATGTGACGTAACCGTGTCATAATTTTCTTCACCTTGGCGAGTAAAAAACTACACGAAAAAGTGGTCGCGTTGTTCAACCATTCATAAAATTTTCGAGGCCAGTAAAATTTTCTACTGTTATTAAACGTACGTATAGCCAGACTAAAGCACAAAATAAACCGTTGCTGCAGTCCGCTATAGTTAAACGACCTCCTGCAAACAAACCGAGTTGATTTGCGCTGAGGGCGTTCAAGTATTTTTTCCTATTGTACACAATAATTGCAAGTTATGTTCTCGAATGTGTAGATTTTTGCACATAATGTTCCATTATTCATTATACGGGTCATAGATCGTTGTGCGCCAGTATGCGTGCGTATCTACACGTCTATTTCCAGCCTAAAGCATGTCTGTTGCCCACACGTGGTACGTCTTTTCATTATATACGTCAAAAATGATTTTTTTTCCTCGGATTCGATGCCGTGTCGACTTTCTTCGCTCGAAATGATTATCATGCTGAAATTCGAAAATTTTCAAGTCGCTCGTAGGCGATGATTAGGTTTTTTGAGAATTTACTTCGAATTCGCGATATAATCATAAGTTTTACGCCGCCTACATCCGATCGACATCATGTATTGTTCTCAAGTTTCTCGGAAGTTCGTTTCCAATTTCGTGGGAATTTGATAGGAAATTTTGATTAAGATGGGTTTATCCGTTTCTATCTGTCGAGACGTCTCGTCATTCCAGGGTATTGTTGACAGTTTGGTATTTCTTCGAAGTCGAATATGAAACACGAATTTTAGGAAATTTACGAATGTCGTTGGATATCAGAAAATTCGAGCGATATTTTAAATTCGAACCTTTGTTTTTTTTGTTTACAGACGAATTTATTTGAATAATGGAAGTAGTTACTTCATTATCGACCAACATAAACGGTGCAAATGGTGGCACGAAAAAGCATATCCAAGAATGGTCACGATTAGATAAGTTTACCGGTGTACGAGAACATGCCAGAGTCGAAGCTGGTCATTGGACCTCCAACACATCCAACTCAAGACACCATTTTGGAAAAGTAATCAGAAATTTTTTCTATTGGTCATATTTCAAGTTTGACCACCATAAGTACTCGAATAGGTATTTCATACCTTGTCCGAGTGTATTTTCTAGACCGGGTAATTATTTCTTGAATTTTTTTTTCAGGTTGTCGATAGTAGAGCTAGAAATCTAGCTGATGGTAGTGTGCAACAGAAACAGCAAACTAAACAGTTAGAAGTCTTCCAAGCTCATATTCCAGGAGGTTCGGTTCAAGTGATTAGATCTCATACAAGCACAACCAGTTCTTGGCATAACTCGAAGGTAAATCAAACGTCTTGCTTCAACACTACTCTATAATTCTCGCGATCAGTTGTCGTACTTAAACATACGACGTTTGAAAAATTCATACTCTTGTGGTCGGTTGGAAAAAAAAAGATATCTACCTGGGCGATGGTTTCGAATCTTGGCACAGCGAGTGAAATTTTTTTGTAAAATCATCAACAGCAACCAAGAAGTGTCTTGTTTTATGACAATATTTGTACAACTGTATTATAAAAAAACGAGCACAATAACAGTAATATTTCATTAGTCAGAATAAAAATGATTACAACTGTAAAAAGCAACACTTGAAAGAAGCTCGTATAGTGTCGCAGAACAATAAAATGAATCCATTCTTTTCAATTTTAAACGATGAGACAATTTTTTCTCTATTTTTTCAACTCTATCGTAGAATGAAAAGTGAAAAGAATTGAAAATTAAATCAACTTTCTTAATTATTTACATAATTTGTTCAATTTTGAATAATTTCGATTTAAAAAAAGAAATCAGTAAAATTTACCTATTTATCTTCGCCTATTAGTATTTTTCATTGGTTGATCAAAATATTATCACGAAAGTTCTAAAAATTGATAACCAAATATGTCGGCGGTATTCCTTTGTTTATAAAATGAAAAAAATGAGTATTTTACTAATTTTGTTTTATAAATTATTAAATGACGTTATTTGTTTTGTAATTAAGAATATTAAGACTCGTTAAATTAGAAATCCCACGCACGTTTTTCAAAATTAGTTAGCTTGTTATCGATACATAGGCTTCAATCATCATTCTCATTAGCATATCAGTTGAATACTTACATCTAATCCGGTACGTGATTTATTGTGCATTTTTGAATTTTCACCTATCTATGAAAATTTATCAAATTATTTGAAAGACAATTTTCATCTTGGAAATTCATTTTTCTTTCGATATTTTTTTGATGGATTTTTTTGAAAATTTGTTCGCTGTGTCGACTGTATCGAACGATCGAGTGATTTAAATATTTCGAACGTAGGAACTACGAAACTCAAAATCCTTGAAAATTGTTTTCAATATGCCTTCACAATAATCTACTTTTGTATTTTTAATGCTATTTCGAATTCTCGAAACAGGTTTTGCAATCTCAGTCCACGAGTTGGTCGTCGAATCCTGCTGATAATTTATTAAATCGACGTATTGGTGATATGGAGGTTGAAATCGATAGTTTAAAGGTGAGTTGGAGAATTTCTTCATTTTTTATTATCTCTTGAGGGAACCTTGACAACCTGTGCGTTGTATTATTGGAAGAATGGGTCTGTACACCTCGGAGTCAAATTTTGAGCTGTCAACGTTGGTTATTTGGGGTTTGGGGAATTTTTTAAGAATGTCCGGACCACCTGTTGATATGTTGATTTTTTATTTTAAAAATGCGGTGAATCATGATATCATGAGGTGAAAAAATAAAAAATCTGTTCGTAAACATGACTTGGCTTCAGGCGAAGAGAGAAATATAGTTGTAAAAACAACTTTTGAAAAAAAAAATCATTCGTAATGCAAAACATTGATTACATTCTGCAAGAGAATTTTTACCAATTAGGTCTTCGAAAATGTTTCAAGGCTCTAATGGCCCTAAATAAGGCTCCAATCAAACCCTAAAACTGTGCAAATTTTTATTTCATTTTTAAAAATTATTTATAAATTGAGGAGGGGGCTTTCAGGGGCATTTGGGGCACCATATGGTCTTCTGATTAATTTTTCAGATTCAGATGTTAAATTTTATATTGGAATCAAAAGAAGAAAAAGAGAAATGTTCAAATTTTTTGGGTTTGAGGCCCTTTTTAGACCATGCACTTGGAGATACGAAAGAGTTCTCAAAAAAAACTTTTTCAAAAGGCTGGTAAATTTTCCATTGGTTCTGGTAAATAAGTTGAAAATTAATTTGGACTTGAAGGCATATTTGGGACTATTTTTTTCATGGAAACTGAATTGGATTCGGTTTCTTCCTTTCTTCTCAAAAGGTAACCAGTTTTTCTATGATTTTCAGTCGATTTCTTATTGGAATACAAAAAAATTTTTTTGTAGCCCCCCTTGCCCTTCCCTATATCCTCGAAACCAAGGCAAATATTGCAGAATAGGCCATTTATAGGGTTACTCACCTGAATTTTAAAGTTGAACCAAAGAAACATGGTTTCGAAATTTGAAGAATTCGATTCTTTGGAATTTTTTGAGCAAATAAGGTTTCTGCTCATTACGAAGCATTGTAAGCCAATTAGGAGGAAAAAATTGAAAAATTACTCCAGTAGAATTTTTAAAAACTTCGTGTAAATTTCTCTAGTTAGGTATTCTAACCTCAAACTCAAAACCAGGCCCTCAAAAGAGGGAGAATTGGATAATAATTGTTTTTTTTTTTTTTTAAATTATCAAGTGAGGTTTCGAAAACTAAATTTTTTGACCCCTAAAAAAATGAAGAGAAGTTTCCTCTGAGAGAATGTTGACAACATGGATATGTTTTTTTTTTCTCCTGCTATTCTAACTTTTTGATATTAAAAGTCAATTTCAAAAAATATAAAAATCAGCTTTTTACTTTCTGATATTTTTCTTGTTATTTTGACTATCTGATATTTTGTATGTAATGTTTTTAAAACATGAAAATTTGTAAGTTTTTAAAATTCAGCCTTTTGTTTTTCTGATAAAGAAAATTTATGTTTTAAAAAGTCAGCTTAGCTTGTGAATTTCTGATATTTAGTTTATTTCAAAAATATAAAAATTTTTGTATTGAAAGTCAGGATCTGATGAAACAGCGTCTTAAAAATTGTAGAATACCCCCCCCCCCCCGTCCACAGAGGAAAAACAAATTCATGTTAACGTTACTTTGACTCCAATTCCAAACTCAAAAGTCGTTCGGGTAAAAAATGAAAAATTTTCAATTTTATAGAGTAAAGTATCAAAATTCGTGTTTTTAGCCTCCGGAATCAATATTTAGGGTCATTTCGGCTGAAACAACCAATTCTTTATTTTTGGCTCTCTGATCTCACAGGGTCAGGTTTTTGATTTTGGGGTTGAAAATTTTCAAAAAATAGATTTACTTCAGTGGCTTAAAAAATAAGAATTTTGGTACCCTCTTTATTTTCATACAGCCAAAAAAATTCAATTTTACCCAGACTCCCCAACCCCAAAAATTGACTTTTGGATTTGTAAGCGGTTGAAACTGAAAGAGCTCTAATTCAAGAACTTCAAAAAATCTCTTAGAATCGTTTTACAATTTTTTCCGAAAATTTCCCCAATTTTTTTGTCGTGCTTTGTCACTGAATGAGAAATGAGAATTACCTTCGTTTCTCCCACTTTGAGAGCGAAAAAAATTTTGAACTTGAGATAGAATAAAAATTTTAGCTGTCAGTGTCAATATTGATCATTGGAACTTTTGGAACAATTTCAGAGTGTTGGAGAAAAATCAATTTTTTTTTGGAAGCTTCAGATCAGTTTGAAAATCATTTAAATCAATTGGGGGAGGAGGGATCAATCTTAGTATACAAAATGATTTTTAGATTTTTTTTTACCTCATAGTCATAATACTGTACTCGTATTCACTATTTTTTTTTTTTAAATAAACTTCCTCATTTATAAATCAATGAAAATTATCGAAAATCATTGGAAAACAGTTCGAATTGCACCACATTAATAAATCAGTAAAAAAAAATCACTAAAAGCAAACAGTGAAAAAAATTGCTGGAAAATCAGAGAAAATTCACTGAAATTCAATCTGAAAATTCCTGAAAAATTGGTGAAATTCTTTCAAAATTCGAGAAAATCCACTGGAAATCAAAGGATTTCACTGATTTTTCCCTGTGCTGCAATTTTGACTTTTTTCCACTGACTTTTCAGTTTTCACATATTTGAAATGAGAGAAAACACATCAAAAGGCCAAAAATTGTATTTTTCAAGCATTTTCCAAAAATCGAAAAATTAGGTAATTCAGGTATCTCAAAATTTGGTCTAAAAAATGAGGAACAGTTTCAGTAAAATTTCAACTCAATCAACTTGTCAAGATTCCTTCACGAATATAAAATTAAAGTAAATTATCATCGTTCTAATTGACTTTTTATTTTCCCAGTTCGATCACAACCCGGTGAACTTAGATTCGGAAAAAGCTAAAGTGAACATAGCTCGTCATTTAACGCATACAAGAAGACCTCCTACTAGAAGTAAAATATCCAAAATAAGTAACAACGAAGACACCTTATTTACACATCTGCCAATAACTTACGATTTTCCCGACGAAAAAGACGAAAACGACGACATCGGTAAATCTACCGAACCGAAAATTTCATCGTTTCAGTCAGAAAATGCTGTAATGGAATCGCGCGAAAAATTAGATAAAAAGAAGAGCATCTCTGATGAAAATCTTTCATTCAGCTCGCACTTGGATGATGGGAAAGCCGAAGAAAAAGAAAACGCGTACCCTTGGCTACGTTCATGTCGAACCAGATGGTCTTTGCAACACCCATCAACCAGTAGGTACAAGAAAAACGACGACTCTGGTCATATCGTCGAACAAAATAAAAGCGAGCTGGAAAACGTTTTGAATAAAGTTCTACGCCGTAAAGGAGGTTTTGAAATTTACTCGAAACCATCTTGTACGGAACCTAGTACAGCGGAGATTAAAAAACCGACTTTATTATCGCGTAAAAAATCATTCGTCACGGACGAATCGCTCCAAGAAACCATACGGAAATTGAGACATTTACCTAGTAATAAAGTTCCGATATTGAAAAACAGTCCGGAAGATATTGACGATGGTATTTTCACCGAAAGTAAATGTAATTCGGATAAAGAAGATGAGAAAACCGATACCAGCGAAGATCTGCACAATCCTGTAATTAAAAATATATCGCCCAAGTGTTTAGATTTTCGAGTCATAAATAAATCGGACGATTGGTTCGATCGAAGAAAATCATACGGATTTGAGCCCGTTCGTCAGCCAAACATCGTCTCGTCTTTGAACAGCACTCCTAAGACCAATTCGTCCACAGATAGTGGTATCTGTCGATCTTCTGAATTGGAATTAGCATCCACTTCGATAGTTAAAAAAGTAACCGAAGCGAAGGAAGAAAAAATCCATTTATCCAACGACGATGAAACCAAACCTCGCGAATTCTCGGGTAAAAGTGAAATACCCGAGCTGCTGAAAAAATTCGAAACATTCGACAAATCGAAAATCGGCGCTACGATCGTTACGTTGACAGATATTCCAAAAATCAAACTCCTCGAGTCATCGGATAGCCAACGAGACGTCATCAAAAAAGGAAGAGTATCCGAAGCCATAAAAAATTTCGAAAAAAATGGTATCAATTGTAAAACCACCGAGCCCAATTCGCTGACCAAATCTGGCTCGTACTTTTTAGACGAGATCAACGAAAAACCAAATCAGATCACCGCGGAGCAAGATTTTCTGGCAAAAAGGCATTCGATAGCTTGCGACGATACGAAATATATGACTTCGACGTTCACAATCCCCGAACCATCGTTTCCGGAGAAAATATCAGTGCCTGGTAAAACGACCGTGGTCAACGTGAATAATTTCGATTCCAGCAACACATCGTCGCCTTACACCGATTCAGATACGAAAAAACCTAAAAAAGTGGAATTCAGCAAAACCGAGGTCCATTTCGCAGCCACAGAACCAGGAAAAATAAGAATAGTGGAAACGGACGAGAAACCACCTCCGACCAATCTGTATCGTAGGAAAAAACGCAGCGTCAGTGTTTCACCGAAAAGTGACCTGCCTCAAACTAAATTCGGAGTTTTTGAATGTTTCACGAATCCTGAAAATTCGCCGAAGAAATCGGACGACGAAACGAGCAGTTTTCGTTCAAATTTCACATCCACTGCTTCGGATAATGGATTAGCCGTGACGATATCTTCCGCAAAACCGACCGATTATAGGAGAGCGTCGTGGTCTGTCATTGAAAATTCAAATTCGTCGCCTGTGCAGTTGGATAGCAGAGCGGGTTATTCGACAAAAATCAATTTTGGGGGCGAAGGTGTTACGGTGGTTGCTGATACTAAATCTCCGCTGCATGAGAAAAATGCTCACGAATCTCGTACAAGTTCAACGAAAACAATCAATAAAAACAAGAATTTAGGTGAGTACCTTTTTTTTTGTTTGGCTCAAATCACTCATTTTTTTTATTATTTTAACGGAATGTGTTTGCTGAAAAATGCACCGAGTTGCTTGTTACATTTACATTTTTTATAATACTCGTTCGCAAATTTTTAAACGTGGCCTTGATTCTCGAAAAGTTTCTTATCAAATTACGTGAATTGCATAAACAAAAACAAACAGTGGTATTGATTGAATTTTTTCATTATCAAGTGTAAATGTAGATCGATTGATTCTGAAATATCAATTTGAAGCTTCGAATTTTCATTCGATTTTTTTAGAAAAATTGGGTAAAAATGGAATTTTCAATTTTCGAAAATTTCAAAAAATTACTTTTAATAATATTTAAACTTTGTTAAACTCTGAAAAAAATTGATGCTAGTGCTTTTTTATGCGTTATTAGTTTGTGACGAAAATTTATATTCATTGCATAAAAAAGGTAATCAGTTTTAAAGGAAACATCAGAATACAGCTTGTATTTAGTTGAATAGAAAATTTAGAGAAATTAAATTTATGCGTCGAAAATGTTTTTTTCTATTTTTTTCTCTTTTTTCAAAAACATCAAAGTACAGCTTGTATTTAGTTGAATAGAAAATTTAGAGAAATAAAATTTGTGCAAATTGTGCATCGAAAATGTTTTTCTTCTTTTTTTGACTTTTATTCAAAATTAGATAGAAGGCTCTTTTTATGCAATGAATAACTACTTAGGTACGATAGGAAACATTACGTGCTTAATCTTTTTACTACCTATATTATTTATTAGGCTATGTGGTATGTCTTGTTCTGCTGTAAATGATATTGTATTGTCTAAGTTCGTGTTGTCTGTGTAAATATTCTTTAATTAATTTGTGTAAGCGCTTTATGGAAATTTTTTAAAAATTTCATAAGTATGTAATTTTTTTTTCTTTTGTGTGTGATCGTCAGTCATTCTTATTTCTTATTCTCATCTTTTTAGTCTATACTTTTCAACTTTTCTTCATTTCTTTGCTTGGTAATTGAATGTACTTGTGGCTTTTTTGCTTTTGTTTTTACTCAATGTATTGTATTCGTATGGTTGGTATGATTAGGTAGATACGATACAGCATGTTCAAAAAGGTCTGATATGGTGCCTTTGAAGATAATGAAGAGGTCTGTTTTCAGTGTGAGAATCTCCTCCTGGCGCAATTACAGAAAGTACGAATTTTTTTGATTAGGTATGTCTACAGGATGTTCATAAAATCACGAAAAATGTTTTTTCTCAATTTTTGAAATCGGTTCACAAGTTTTTAATAGTTGACAATATTTTCTTGAAAAATGAAAATACGAAAGAAAGCCCATTAAAAATTGGCCATTTTTCAATTAACGACTTTTTAAACTACTGTTTAATGGTCCTCGACCAGAATTTTTTTTTTTTTTTGGGGGGGGGGGGGGTTAAACAAAAAAAGAGAGAAACAAATTTCAAACTAAAATTCTGGGAAACTAAAAACTAAAAAAAAATAATTTTTTGTAGTAAAATTGTTTTCTAATCTAGCATTGGAAAGAAAATGTTCGTGCGTCATAAGTTCGAATAAATTTTTCACTGCTCAATTACTCATGTACCTAGTAGAAAAAATTTTACAACAAAAATTTTTGTTGTTAAATTTTTTATGGCCACTTAAATGGTCATATATCTTTTTTTTTCGTAAGATGATTTTTACATGAACTGGTTTTTTTGGAGGGGGGAGGGGGGAGGAGATATTCACGAGAAAAAAGTAACGAAATTATTCAAAAAAAAAACTATTTTTCTCCTTTAGTTTTTTACGATCGTGATCTAGCAATAGGGAGAAGTTTTTTTTTTTGAAAACAGTAGGTTTGCCAATATTTTCCAAATTACATGGCCTGAGTTTTAAAATTATGGTTCGCACAAAAACCACATAATTTTGGGTATCGCAAAACTAATTGAAAAAACTCCCCCCCACCTCCCTCTCATCTGAAAAATTCAAAAGAAAGAACACGTTTGGTGGTACCGTGTTTGATTTAGTGATTTTTTGAACAGTCTGTACTTATGACGTAAAAATCACTTCAGGCGAAAATATTAACCAGAGGAATCCAAAACCGAATCCAACGTTGGATAGAGAGGATTGCTTGACACCCCCTCCCCCATAATATCAAACTGGCACTTTCAAATTAAAAAATTTGCTCAAGTTGAAAAGTAGGTATTTCATTTTTCAGAAAATTTTTACTTCAAATCAGAAAAATTGAGAAAAATTTAACTTCTGATTTCCAAATTAGAAGAAAAATTTAAATAATTGAAATTTTTGTCGAAAACTTTTAAATTTTTCAGCTCTTTCTCTTTCATAGACCATCCTCAGTTCATTCTTGAGGAAATTCAAAACAAACTGCCTCATCTGTATCATCAAAGATAAAAAATTGAAAATAATTGACAGACTTTTTGAGCATTTTGTTATAATGTATCTAATCAATATCTAATGTTTGCATGTTTTTTAGAGTGGATCGAAAAAATAGCTGCTTTGGAATTTGGCGATTATGGGTGAGATAATTTATTTTGAGTGAAGGATTAGATGAAAAAAAATCGATCATTTCATGTAAAAGAGAAAAGAACCATGAGCCTTTGAAAACGAGTTATTTTAGAAAAAATCCAGATTTTTTGCTATTTTAGGGTAGTGTCACCCCACATTCTTTGAAAAGTTTGATTTGAATTTCAGTACATCCCTGACCCAATGACCTTAAAATTGGGTGCTACTTCAGGTGGCCTCTACGAGAGGATTGATAAGTCGAAAATCGAAAAGGAAATTTTTTTGATTTTATCAAATTCAAATTACTCGATCTGTTACCTCAAAACTGAACCAAAACTTATTTGAGCTCCAGATATGAATTTTTTAATAAAATATTTCAATAAATTACGGCCACGACTTACAGAGGAGTCGGGAGCTTTTTTTAAGAAGCTACAAAATGAGTATCAAGACGTAGAATATCGAAAAGATTTCTGGAAGAGAGGGCAAAAATAACACTTTCATTTTTTTCACCTCAAATAATTTTCATATACTTAATAGAGATTTTATTCTTGCCCGAGCGAAGTTTTGAAAACATGAGTTTTAATGTCCAAAAAAAAAATATCATTTCTTACTTGAAAGTTTAGTCACAAAGAAACAGAGATTTCTCAAATAAAATTTCTGTTTCGTGTGATTTTCTATTTTTTTTTGAGGGGGGGGGGCAAATCATCCTTGCCAAAATTAAGGGGGTTCCTGGCGAATCTTTACTTCCAATGATTGTGAAATTCCATAAGTGATACTCAAAATAATCCAAAAAATTAAAAAAAATAATTTTAGTGACCAAAAAAAATGTTCTGACTTAATTTTGAGGTAATAGTAAATTAACTGAATTTTATAATAACCTACTTATCTTTAAATTCGTTCTTCGCAATTTTTCAATTTTTTGGTCGATGTCAAAAAATTTTAAGGTTAATGGGATGGAATTTGAAACTCAAATTGCATTTCTCCAAAAGGTGACTGAAGCACCACACAGATGGTATTATCATTATCCGAAAACTGCAGTCATTTTACAAAAATTGACATCAATTGAAGGATTCCCAGCTGCATTCTCTTTTCAAGAAGGAAACGAATTTTTCAAAAAGCTCCTCATCTCAAAATAAACGATCTTATCAATTTTCATCAAAATCTGAGAACATCATGATTTTTTTTCGATCCATGTTAATTTTTATTCAATGAAAATATTTCGCAATTGTAAAAATCAATGAATTTTTTAGTTATATTGTGTACAAGGCAACATGTGTTTTAGTTTTTTTGCATGCAGATATCAGTTCCCCATTTCGTGATATTTTCATTTTAAAAATTTTTTTTCGACAAAAATGACAAAAAAAATTATTTTCACTATCGAAATCTACATATTCGTCAATATTTTAATATGTATTTTTACGGCTTTATTCTTCGAATATTTTCTATCTTGCATGAGAATACCTAAATATACACACAATCGCACCATTAAGAAGCATGCTATGCTTGGGAATGGAACTTTTGAAAAAGAAGTGCTTTCATTTAGCATGTACACGCTTTCGTGCACTTGTTTGCGCTATGAATAATTAGTCGAATTTCGGATGACACATTTTACCTAACTGTATATACTTCCAGATGCGAGCCAAACTGGTGAAAATATTCATGAAAAATTGATCGTAAGTATCGGTGGCTCTGCAAATGGTAACCGCACGACCGGCAAATACATACAGAAGCCTACATTCACCAATAGTTTCCGTAACTCTATAAAAAGCTCAAAAGCTGCCGTCGGTTTGGAAAAATTAACACCGAAGAAGAACGATAGCTTGAAATCGACCTCGTTAATAATCAATACGATAAAACAATCCGTGATTAAAAAACCTCTCGATAAAACCAACGGCGAAATAATGGAAAAAGAGAATAAAATAATCGATCTGAAAAACGAAAAATTCAAACATTCCGCAGAACAGCCCAGCACATATATCACAGAAATGAATAAATTACAACGGAAATATCGTATTAAAGAAAACCAGTCCGTTATTAACGGGGTTATCAAAAACGAGAAAAATAAACGTTTCTATAACACTATTCCGGCAGTGAAAAATGGTCATGCCAGGACTAAGTTGTTAACTAATGATCTGCCAGCGGTTTTGAGCGCTTTCGATAACTTATGTCGAACCATTGACGAGGTCATGGAAAAGAAAACAGAAGTCAAGAATCAAAATAGTCGAAATTGTGTTAAAATTATTAAAAATATATCCGTTCCTGAGAAACCCATCGATGGTGAACGTTCTAGTCAGTCAAGGTTCCTCTATGAAGCTGTTAGTCAGAATGATGGCAACATCAGCGATGATAGTTTGAAAGCCGATAAAGAAGTCCAGTCTTATATGAGTACTGCCATTATGGAAGAATATGAGAACGAGCTGTGCGGTAGCTGGAGCCGGAAAAGATATTTTAAACATATTAAACCAATTAAAATAGTTCAACAAGGTACTTATCTAAACAGATTATTAGGATAGATTTCTCAAATGTATGATTATCGGATAGCAATTAAGCGTATCTAGGCATCTAGAGGAATAATTGATGGGTTTCCTACTTCTTTACGACCATATATCTAATTTTTTTCAGCAAAGGTGCGATAATTGTGTGATCTCTTTTTTAAATCTATTTTTAAATAATACGTTTCTTTTATTAACATTTTTGACTGCTAATTTAGAACTAAAAATTCCAAAAATAATTCGACTAGGAAAATTAATAAAAATTTCGGTTAAAAATAAGCTTAAATTTTCACTTGTGTTTTTCTTCTGTAAACGAGATAATAACTTTGAAAAAATTATTGTTATTAATTTAATGCTTCGAGAGTGCGTACGTTTCTTCGCTATTAATACCAATTTTTTATTTGTTTTCGTACAGATGACATTTCTGAAAAATGCCACTTCAAGCCTTTGAAAAGTACCGAAGATGAATTCAAAATAATCGCAAATGTGGCCGATATCAAAAAGCCAAAAATTTCATCCCTAGCGGTGAATCTAGACACGGACTCCAGAAACGATGAAAATTCCTCCAGCAATTCGAAAAAATCATCCGTTGTGTTGAATAAATCTCCTAAAATTGATACAGTCTTCAACGATGGTGTTTCTAAGGAGATAGACGATCACAAGGACATTCTACGTTCACACCGGAATACAAAATCGAATCATTCTAAAACAAACGACTACGTCAATATTTCCGATTACAAGGAACCAAAGCAGTCGAATTCGAGTAAAATCAGAGCCGAAGAAACGTTTAAAAATGAATCTGAACCGGTCAAAGTAATCTATCACGATATTAAATTACCTGATAAGGTACCAAAAAATGATACCGAAAAGAAATCTCATCTGCAGCGAAGGGATAGCGACAGGGAAAGCATGAGACAGAGAAAAAAAGTTGATCCAAAAGAATCGATCGTTAGCGGTGGCAGTATCAGAAGATCTAGACCTTCGAATCGTGAAAAACTTCCAGAAAGTGGTCGCGACGGTTGGCTGAATTTGCCAAAAGAACATAAAGTGAAACCTGAAAAAAAGCCGGTTGAAAATGGGAAACACGAGGTGTACAAGAAACCTCACATTGACCATGTGAAGAAAGATAAACGACCCAGGTCTGGTATAAATGGCTGCGGAGATATCAGCAGCGAAGAGGACTCGACGAAAATCAGCGGAAAATTGTATATCCCTTTGAGTACAATTCACGAGAAATCCAAAGCAACTAGAACGTCGAAACTTCCGGTGACCAAGATGGCATCGAATTCTTCAACGGAAAATCAATCCGGTTCGTTCGAATTTAAAAATCCGGTGCTAAAAACTGAGGAGAGGAGTAGAAGGAGAGCAGCTAGAATGTTACAACGAGCGTCCAGCAGAGAGCTGTTGATGAATTCGAACGTGGCTAGTTCATCGGACGATGTGACTTCTGAAACTGAAATACATTATTCGAGATCCAGTAAGCCGCGTAATATTCGGAAGAAATCATCCCCGAGAACTGTGAAGCCTGCTACGACGACTTCGAATTTACCACCGAAAAAGTAATCTTAATTCTTGAAATTGGTTAAGATTTGTCGAGCTGTTATTTTATACAAATTTATGATTTTAGAACTGTAACCAGCAGCGCGAAAATGCAAATTAATATTTTCAATATAAAGGATAGAATGAATAGTGAAAAAAGAAGCAGCCATGCTTATAATACGAGTTCGAGATCCAACTGCATCGACGATAAAAAAATATCGAAATGCAGACCACACGCAGGTATGAATATTTTTTTGTATTTTTTCGAAATCAATTTTTAGTAAAATTGATTGTATTTTCATAGGTCAGCGAGAAATTTATCCGAATGCATCCGAAAAAAGTAAAATAAAACCGGTTTCTGGTAGTAATAGGTGAGAATTTTTAAAATTATGATTTTTTTCATGAAAAAAATTGCTCGAATCCAAATAATAATTTAGTCAACCTAGAGAATTGTTTATGTATTTTGCTCCAATCTGAATGAGAATTTTGTTACAGAGACGCCAGAAATGTATCAACGTCAACGGTGAAATCGACTCGGCCAGTTCGCTAATGGTATCTCCTGAATTTATTCCAAGTTCCTAAAGCAAAATTTTCAGTATTTTTGTTACTATATTAACATATTGAATTATAAAATGGATTCTATCGTTTTGAAATTACGAGCATGTTTACATAATAACATTAAATTTTAATTATATTTACGGCTTGGCTTTCACCGAATGCTGAGTAGATTACAAAAAACTAAAATGGTTACTGAATTTGAAACTATTTTTGTAAGATTAATGCAACTTCGAATGTGTTTTTTGTATTTGTAATATTGTATTTAGTCGTAGCCGAGCCCGAATCGTTTTATAAAAAGAATTTAAAACATGAAAATAACTATTTGATAATTGCTCGTATGTATGATCTATTTATGACGTTGTAGATCATTTCTTTCTTATTCTTTTATAATTGAAAAAGAGTGAAAAATATAAATTATCGTTTAAATGAATTTTTATTCTGCAGCTTTAAAATTGAAAACAATCATCTACATACCCTTTTACCGGCTGAGTTGTTCAAAATACTTTTAAAGGATCCGAATCCGTTGTTGAAACGATGATCGAAACATTGGAATTATTTAGTAAAGATGCCAATATTTCCTTGAATTTGACAAGAAATCCTCTTTCTGAATTACTATGATTGGTTAGTATCACAGAAGCTCCGTTATGAACTGAATCTAAGACTTCGTGATGTGAAGCTTCTCCGGTAATTTTTAAATCACAGTGGATATTTTTCAACAGAGATCCGCCGGATCCAGCTACAAAAGCTATCGTTTTTATTTTATGATCTGTTAGAACACGTGACAAATGAAATTAATAATTTTTCATAATTACATCAAATGAAAATTTTTTCAGAAAAGAACCATACCTAGAGTAGTTTTCCTGGCCAAAGCGAGCTGTACATGAGGAACATTTATGTGTTGCTTTAGTTTATTCACAGCTTCTTGAATAGTGATTTCATTTTTCAGCGTACACATACGACCAATTCCTCTCTCTGAATTATCAATCTTGAACAGTATTATACAATGAAAAGATTAATTTGAAACATAAAACAGCATATTCGAAAAATAACTTGAGGTGTTTAAGTTACCGTATGCTGAGGATTAACGTAGAAATATAACACGTCGTTAGTTCGATTCAAAAGTGGCAAAATGGTCTGCAATGTGTTATTGGAACATTGTGTCGTGAATTTAAAATTAGAAGACTCCGGCCTTATCACTTTTTCCGACGATAGAACTCTAGAAGTGGAAGTGAGTTCAGATTATGTTCATTTCGATTCCATTTTCAATAATAAAATACCAACTTGAAATCAGGATTAAAAGGAAATTCGGTTTGCAAAGTATTAAACAACTGTTCATCTTTAGATTCAACGGTAAGAATGTATTTCGATTCACTAGAGCTGTACTTCTGCACAACTAAGGGTTTTTTCGACTCAAAATCTATAAGTGAAAAACAAAATTTTGAATAACGAAAAATTAAAAAACCACAGAATTAAATTACTTGGTACTATGTACTAACCGTAAGCACCAGCTAACCAATCATTCACTCCTCCTTCGATCACATCCCATGTCGTGTGCGGAGAATAAATAGCAATATTATTAGCTAAACATTTCGATACAATTCTTTCCTAAATCAAAATTTTTGAAAAAAAAACTTGCATACGATGATGAAAAGAAATAGCGTTGTGTTACCTTCCACGTATTTTGGGTGATTTTCTTTACAGGTACGAATAAAGGAGGATGATAGGATATAATCAAATTGGCCGAAATTGATAATGCTTCGTCTAGTACATCTTCTGTTAAATCATTGGTAAGTAAAATTCGATTGATTGGAAGTTCATGAACGGGTTCAACCAGCAAACCGACATTATCCCAAGATTCCGCCAAATACGCTGGAGCGAATTGTAGTAATTTTGTGGTAATCGTTTTCAGTGGAACTCCGGTACAGTTTTCTCCTGTACTCATGATGTAACGCTGAGATGTTCTAAATAATTGTGTTGCGCTGCAAAAAATGTTCGGTTACATAAAAATCAGATAAGTACTTCGGTTTCGTTTAGTTTTGAAGAGAACAAAAAATGATTCTGATAACATGTATATGAACAATTGCAAACATAAAAATGCTAACCAGTGAAGAAATTTCATCAAAATAAGTACTCGATCTTGAACTAAATTATCCAGTAGATCATGGCACACAGGTAATGTAACAGGGCACCTACTTTCTTTCTAAATGTGTTTCAACTACAGTTACACAAGTAGTTTTTTTGAGAATAACTAACCGATGAAATAAGTACTACCGAAAGAAAATTGTGTTCACGCCGCACAAACCATGAAGTATCAGTTGAGTTCAGAATTCAGATTTACAGATTTATCAGCAGCCGCCAGCCGGAACTCGAAGTTGGAGCAATGGTTTGCCGGGAAGGGAAGTGAGAGGAGAGAATGTAAACAACGCTGAAAAAAATCTTATTGCTAGAACTGGAGTAAGTAAACGCGTTTAGGTTCAGCTTCAGACTTCAGACTTCCGAAGTTTTGTCATTTTCGAATTTGCGTTCACCATTGAAGAATGTAAGAAATAAGTATTTTTTAAATCATGTCTGCTCCTTCTAAAACATCAGGCTAGCGACTGTTTGAAAGTATTTTGAATTTTTGCAGGCAAAGCATTGACAACCAGAGTACCATAATTTCCAAATCCAAGTTCGTAATCCATAAATTGCTCATGCATGCTTACGAAAAAGTGTTTTGACCGGAAGTTTGATAAGATTACGTAGAGATGCAATCGAGATGCAAAAATATCAGGGAATATTTGTATTCAACAATGTTATTTCCTAACGAAGATCTGACGGGCTATGATTCGCATTCCGAAGAAAGGTACAATTACTCGCATTACAGTAACAGTAATTATCGTTTTGAGTGTTGGTGGAAGATGGAAGAAAAGGACAACAAATCTTTCATTTTGATCGTCGACTGTTTTCAGGCGATCGGTGAGAATCAAAAATCCGTTTCTGTGACATTCGATGTAACCGACAGCTTAGTTCAATGTATGAATTCAAAAATTCAGCTTCCTTTGTTGCTCATATACTTCATTTCCAAGATTTGATATTCAATAAATTGCGTCTGCTGTAAGACTTTGATAATATGTAACACTAAGGCTAAAGGGTTTTATTTTACTATTAATAATTATTCCTTTTTAAAGAATTGATCCTGCCTCGGCTCGACATCGCAAAAGGAAGCTGAGCAAGAAACCTGTTGGGTGATTCATGAATCAGCAAGCCCAGAAACACCGGATTCCACCGGTTAGAAAAATGAAAATCATTTAAGGTTGATCTTGATATTTATTCATCATCCCTCTCTTAAGAAAATCTAGATTACCTACCTCAATAAATTTGTAATATTAATTCGAACAAATTTTTAACAGATTTTCTATTCAAATTCCTGGAACCATTCTTTTTCTCAGATTCTACATATTATTCGATGGCTCCTAAACCTTGAAAGTTTTACGTGCTTGTTTTTGATGATTTTCTTGGGCTTGGGCACTAGGATTTTTCTTGCGTAGCGCAGTGAGTATAATTATGTTTGAAAGTTTCATTTTATAAAATGTTTTGCAATTGCAATTAATTTTGATATAATGATAAATTATAAAGCGGAAAGAGGGAGAAAATATGTGAACAACGCTTAGAAAATTTTCACTGTTAGAACTGGAGTAAATCCTCACGTCTGCCCCGGTCTGCCCGCACCATTAAGGCTAAATCGATTCGATCCTTATTAACTGTGGCCTGTAAATTGGTAATTACTCACCTTTGCTCTTTTAAAATTGATAGTGTTGGTAAGATACAGCATAGCATAAAATTTGCGAAACTGTCATGTCCAAGAAAACGAGAAAATATCATTGCCATCTTCGACTTCGATCAACTTATGACGAACACAATCAAGAAAATTATACACCTGTAGTCTTCACGAAATCTTTAGAAAGGAATATTTATTGAGTACTTTTCAATAATAAATGAGGATTTGCATTTTAATAATGCTTCAAAAATTAAAACTATGATACTGAATTTTTTAAAATTGTGGTAACTATATGATATTCGATTATCTGTTTTATTAAGTAAGCTACTTAACCTACTTATAATCAATTAGCCTATCTTAATAATTTTTTGAATTTCAGTTCCGTAAAATTAATAAGATAGGTTAAGTACAAGCATTAATCTCGAATTTCAAAACGAATTTATTTCTATATTTGAAAACTTTCCTCGCAGCCTGGCTTTCGTTGTCCCAACCATAAAAATGATCCGCTCCTCCTCCTCCCATCTCTCGTCGACCAAATCAATGCTACTCTTGCTACTTTACTATTTATGCTACATGCCGAAAGTCTGTTATCAACTTTCCTCGTTTGTTATCAAACTTTCTTCTCTATTCTTGCCTCTTGTTTTTTTTCTGCGGTAGAGTTTGGTGATTTCATTTTTCCCCAGAATTTTTGGAGTTTTTCGAGTGTCATTAGTCATTATCTTATATTTTACCTACGTAGTACCTAGTACCTACTTCCTACATACAGGTGTGATTTCAATTTCCAGTGCCCTGAAACATCTTGCATTGTTCGTGTGTATAAGTTAGTACATATGAAAAGTTTGTCGCCAACTTTGTTGTTGAAGTAGCTGTTTTATAAACCCAAATACAGATTCAATGGAACCGAAAACACCAAACGGTAAGTGTTTGTACCTACTTATTTAATATTTTCAAATATTCGATAAGAATGTTTCATATGAATTGAGAATTTGTTTACAGATGACGATAGATCCTCCGGTACAGTTGATTTCGTCGTTGAAAATATAAGTCGGTTAGAAACTACCGGTGCCATTCTTTCTAAGCCGTCTGTGATACGCAAACTCCCTTGGAAAATTTTGATTTTAAAGAAGTGTGAGAATCAGTTCAATAGTCTAGGATTTTTCGTACAATGTAACGGTGAATCAGAAAACTCATCTTGGAGTTGTTTTGCCAGAGCAACTCTTTGCATTAAGTCACAAAGAAACGGCGGATTAGATTTTGATCGAAGTGAGTATAATACATAATAATAGTACCTCTATTTACAATTCTACATCCATTTACTATATTAATTTTGTGTCTATGATTATATTTGACTCATTCGGTCGTTGAAAAATCAAACGTATAAAAGCCTGTGGAGGCTTGAGCTCATGGAAACTTCGTTTATATCAATATTAACATCTCTAAGAATGATAAATTTTTAATTTTTATTAAATTCAAGTAAACGTGAATGTGAAATAGACTTATTTTCAATTCTAAATGAGGATTTAAAGATTGATACAGAAAAAATTGGGGCTAATTTTTTTTTTCAGAGATTGCTCATGTGTTCGATGAAAAAATGAACGATTGGGGATTTAGCCGTTTTATATCATGGGAAGAAGCTACAAATCCACTGTACGGTTATGTCAAAAACGATACTATCATTTTACAAGTAAGTTTATAGAGGTTTCGATTTAAATTCAAAGTGATTTTCGAAATTACACCAAGAACATATCCTCTATGCTCAGACGTTACTCACTTTATTTCAGGCTGTTATAACCGCCTATCCTCCTGTGGGTATAGATGATATCTCCAATTCAATAGAAGAAAATGTAGACATCGCCATTGATGAAATTTCAGATTCGGACCAAGAGGTTGGTTTTAGAAATTTATTTTTTATTTGAGTATGATCTATTGGAAATCAGTTTTAAATTTTTAATATAATTATAGAAATTAATATTGTTAATTTTATGATCCTCATAGACGGACTACGATATCTTGAAATACAAGTGCAAAGAAAGCGAAACAAAAATCCAATCTTTGGAAACAGAATTATCACAATTGAAAAAAGATTTCGTCGATATAAAATCGAATACAAAAACATTGTTTGAAGCATTGCATGCGAAATCAGCCGAGCTATTTACCTACCAAAGTACGATCACTGCTTTAGAATCAAAAATTGCGATTCTGGAGGAAATGCTGAAATCCAAACTCGAGTACGTATAATTGACACTTTTCCATGTCAGATATTTTGTTAGTTTGTTTTCAAATTTTTTCCTTTCAGGAAAGTGGATGAAAAAGTTGACGAAGTTCCTACAAAATCGACCGAATTGGTAACTGTTGAAAACATAGTCGCTACATTACAATCAAAAATTAATATACTGGAAGAAATGTTTCAATCTAAGTTTGGGTAGGTTTTCAGTGAAATTGATAACTTTACCTCTAAGTGATTGAATTCAAATGTTTACTTATTCTTAGATCTTTTCTGTATTATACCTACTAATTTGTATTGGATTATTCAGGGGAACTGATGGAAAAATTAACGATATTAATAATCAGGCCGAGAGAGAAAACGCAGTCGGTGTTGATGTCAATATTAGGAACAGTTGATGCCGTTAATTTGAAACGTTAGAAAGCGTCCTCAAAATGTTTGTTTGGTCAATTCTTCAGTGAATTTGTGTTTTATTTATTTTGTATTTGCTGGTACAATCTGAAGAAGGTGAATAACGTTTTCTTTAAGTCATTGAACAAATGGATTATGGAGTTCGAAGTAGGTATTTATTGTAGAACTAGAAAGCGCTACAATAAAAAAATGAACTAACCTTGTTTTTTTTACTTCATTTTTATTTATTATTTTTATATTTTTTAGTGAGCTTTTCTCATTTTACTTGAATCGTTTGTTTTTTATGAGAAAAATATAATTACTTCATTTATAATGTGTTTATGTAAAACTGTTTTCTTTTCTGACGAAAGGCAATCTTCGCAGTCTTCTCGCTTTTCAGATTCTTCAACGATTCCAATTTTCAATTGTAGTCCCACAATGACTGATTGTGACCAATGCGGATTATATTCAACAAACGAATAAAACGAAAACGACATGGTAAAAAAAAATTGAAAATTGTTTTCACTCCAATTCGAGCAAATAGGTAAGAAAATAAACTGACTTAACTGACGTCATCGTGTACGCGTACTTACATTGTATTGTCCGCCCAATATATCTTGAGACGTCCGCCTAATGCATAAAGTAGGCAAAAAGCGTTACACTCAGGGATTCTCAATTTGGGTTTGAATGAAAAAAATTAGATTACTTTTTAACGCAGTGTTATTTTTATAATGTTTGGTGGCCAATTATTTCTTGATTGTACACTACATTGCGAAACCCTGTAGTGCATTTTGCCTACTCCGGCTTTCAGGCGGACGTCTCAAGATATATTGGGCGGACAATACGTGCAGATGAAAATTATAAATTACCTCTTGTTTTTAGGTCATTAACTTAACATTTACAATGGAATTACGAAAGTCTAGTTTTTCGTTTTTCTCAAAATATGCAACGATGGGGGAAAGTAGTGAAGAAATATAAGCATCAAAAAATATTCATTTCGGTGATATTTTTTGAAATGTAATTTTTGAAGTGGGGAAAAAATTTTGAAATCTTTACATGGCAACACTGTTTAACCAAAACAAATTCTACCGATGAGGAAAAGGGTTGTCTGTGTGTATTGGTTGAATCAAGAAAGAATTATTGAATTAATATTGTAAGAATTCGCTTGGTGAAAATGGTCATCGAAAATGAATACGAAGAAATGAACGGAGATGAGACGAATTACAAGCAGGAGTACAGGAAGTTTAAAAGGAAGCTCAAGTTATTAATTTACGTAAGTAAACATTCCCAACGCATATTTTTCCTAGATCCCATGAACTAAAATTTGTCAAACAGGGACCACCCATTATTGAAATAATTTATTTTTAAATCTTTAATTTAGGGTCTTTGTTTGTCGAAAACTAGTATTCCTTTCATTCAAGATATTTCCTTTCAATTAATGTGTTTATCAAGTCTGCAGTACTAGGTTAACTTTGAGCCGCTATTCATACCTCTTCTGTCATGTTTATTCGATGATTTGTGATTATTTGCAGGAGAATGAATGTTTCCAAGAATCTTTACGAAGTAGTGAGAGAAAATTCTTATCGGCTACGCGAGATCGTAACTTTTTATTGGAACGTCTATCGGCGTATGAGCCCGTTGACACTGGTACTAGTGACACTGAAGAAACAGCTGAATCTTCGGATGATGAGCATTTGAGAACTAGTGCTAAGCGGTAATCAAATTGATTCAACTCTCTTTTTTTTGAAATTATTCTGAAATAATTTCCAATTCGTTACTTTATTTTTTTAAATCTTTCATCAGTCGTAAAATCGAAGCCAGTGGTTCAGCTCGAGGTTCTGGCTTATCTACGCCGCCAGGAAGCTCGAAATCTGGTACGCCTGCTCGTAAGAAGAAATCTAGTGTCGCAGCCAATAAAGGTGGAACATCGAAGATGATGTCTTCAATTTCTCCTTTGGTAATCCAATTCAGTGTAAAACTTATGTCATTATATTTAACTGGTTTTAATCTTGATAAATGTAATTTTGAATTTAGCAAATGACTCAACGTAGTGTGAGTCACGACATCCTCAATGGGAACGGAGAAGGATGCATGACACCTGAAGAAGTTGAACGACATTTAGAAGCTAAAAAGAGACAGGTTTCTCTAACGCCTGAGAAAACATCTCTGACGTTACCGTCAGAAATGTTCAGTAGTGACATTACACTGGATAGGTATAATTTTTGATCTTTGCGTGTATGGTTGGATTTATTCAATCAAACTTGATTATCCATGTTTAACGATGTTTTTTTGTATTTTTTTCGTTTCAGAAAGCCGAATGATTTATATGAAATAGAAAGTTCTTCAAGTAACATTGGAGAAGATATGCCCGTAGATATGATTTAAGAAGTGTTGACGAAATCGAGAATTATTTCGATTTCAGTCTCGCAACGTATTTCATTTAATTTTCAATTTATTATTATTACGACTATGAAATTGAAATTAATTTACTTTCCTATATTTTCGGATTAAAAAGAAGACTGAACAATATAGTGTCTTTTACTATAAAATTTGCCCGCCGATGTTCGATGTCAGTATTCAACTTGAGAAAATGTTATAAAATCGTTAAATATTTCATGTAGTATTAAATTGAAACCAAAGTTGAAAAGCTTTTAATATAAAAGCAAGAATCTCAAAGTTGATTATAGAATACATACATATTTCAAACCTATACTGGGTGAATCGGCAAAGGGCGAACTACATGATAATGGCAGCGTTTTCATAAATCATTTTTCAGTATTAGGTCATGTTGACTTTACATTACTTTCTTTCAATTGGTCTGGATACTATTAATATGTTTTCGATTAATTGTAATTAAATTGATCTATATCACCTTTGAGATTTCAATTTCAGTGCTAATTTATTTGCGACCAAATAAAATTCGTATTTCCTGAATGTTTTTGTGTTTAATTTGACTGAGATCGAAGTATTTTATCTGTTCTAGTTTCGAAGTATCGAGATCACTAAGAAAGTATTGTGGTCGGTGAGTGATACTTTTATGCCTTAATCGACCATCGACGGTGAAAATGGAAACAATTACAAAATTATTTAAATGGAGTATGGAGTAGGCTGATAATGTACAAATTCATCGATCATCGATGGGCTCATTTTTAAAAAAAAAATCAAGTTGAACGAAAACTTTCCGAATGAACCCGAATACTTCCAATAATTTTACTCTTTTTATTGTCGATAGACATTTTTATGACAGTGCGCTCTGCGTGTGTACTGTGTTTTTGGTGAAAATCAGTCAATGTCATGTGTTTTGCGTATCTCTATTAAAGTTTTTCATTAATTAATATATTTTAAAGTAATTTAATCAACGATTGCATGTATAAATAATGATATACAATGAATGGTGGAAAAATGTAACTTTTTTTACCGCCATGAAATTTTCCAAAAATTGATAGTATTGATGTTCGAAATTCTGATTTCCTTCCTCGAAATTATCAGTGAAAATTCTTCTTTTCAATTTGACCATCGTAACTTATTTTGATCTTATTTGTTTTTTCTCAAGATGGCAATCAACATTCATATGCCTCACACATACTTCCAGCCGAGGTCCTGAATTTCGGTAAGTTTCCAGAAAAGTGACTTTGATTCATTGCTCAGCTCGAACAACTCTGATTATTAAATTTACTCTTGACTATTTTTTCAGGGAATCTTGGATTTAACTCAGTAGTAATTAGACGAGATTATGTATAGTATTGTAAGAACAACGAATCATCACAGTTTGAAATATTTACTGCATCGTCTATCCCTATGCAACGATGTAAGAATCAGCTCTGTTATGTATGAAGTTATCAATAGGTGTTTGAATTTTTCACCCAATAACAACATTATATTTCAGTTCGCAACCAAAGTATCTAAAGCTGTCATACCGGATTGTCAAAATTCTAATCATAATGGAAAAGAGAAGTACGAAAAATCCTCTGTACAAGTTTTATCTGCAGTAGATAAGAAAGAACCATTATGTACCCCATTACCAAAACCACCTTCAGACGACCAATGGGAAATCATTACAACAGATTGGAAAAACGTGCATTTGGAATACCTAAAATTATCGAAAATAAGATTAACCTGTGAGTATATACAATATACCTATGCCGTTCGCCATACAACCTAAAAGAAACATTTTCTAATTGAATTGTTTCTGTGTAGCTTTAGTTGTCGTCACGACTATGGCTGGATATGCGGTGGCAACAGCACCGTTTCAATTAGGCTCATTTCTAAGTTGCTGCATCGGTACCGGTTTAGTATCATCGGCAGCCAATGCCATAAATCAATACCACGAAGTTCCTTTTGACGCACAGATGTCTCGCACCAAGAATAGAGTGTTGGTGAAAGCTCGTTTGTCGTGAGTTACATAACACTGAATAAAAAATATTAAATTATTTTCAAGTTATACTTGCCTATATATTTTTTTTCAATAGACCTTTACATGCTTTGGGTTTTGCCACCGGAGCAAGTCTCACTGGTCTTTCTATTCTCTATTTCGGGTGCAACGATTTAACAGCAATATTAGGAGCGGCAAACCTAATTTTATACACATGTATTTACACCCCTTTGAAACGAATCAGTATCTTGAATACTTGGGTTGGATCTATTGGTAAATCATTATACGTCGAACTAATTATTTTTATGGTTTCGATTGTTATAACATTTCGATATTTTTAGTTGGAGCTATTCCACCGATGATGGGATGGACCGGTTGCACTGGAAGCTTAGAACCGGGTGCTTGGCTACTTGGAGGTATTCTGTATGCTTGGCAGTTCCCTCATTTTAATGCCTTAAGTTGGAATTTAAGACCAGATTATTCTCGTGCGGGATATCGAATGATGGCTGTGACAAATCCTGGTAATTTGATTCATTTTTCACGGAACGAACCATTATTAATTATTATTTCCATTGATGATTATTTTTTTCTTTGGTTTTAGGATTATGTCGCAGGACGGCTTTACGTTATACCGCCTCACTGACCGTATTGTGTTGTTTAGCTCCTATCTGTGATATAACAAATTACTATTTTCTAATATCAATGTTACCATTGAACATGTATTTCACTTATTTAGGTAAATATTGGTTTCCCCAGTGTATAATTTTGTTTGGATTTTTAATATTAATAATTTCATTTTGTTCACAGCTTTTAAATTTTACAAACAATCCGACAGTGCTAGTTCTAGGAAATTATTCAGATTTTCATTATTACAATTGCCAATCTTAATTGTTCTGATGTTAGTTTGTAAAAAGCAATGGTTTTTAAAGTAAGTCACCCCAATTCTATTCAATATTCAAGCTCAATACGTCAAGATACTCATTTTTTTTCTTTTCCTTTGTAGGAATAATGCATCAAATAAGGAATCCAATGAAAATGTTGAAGTACCTAATTTACTAATTCCTCCAGCAGAAAAATCAAGTCTGTACTCAAATTTGGACGCTATCGTCGCAAAAATTGCGAAATTTTCGTAATCCTTTTTTCATTATGAACACAAGTCGCTGTCGTCATCGTCATATCCCGATAGCTCATCAATTTGATGATCACGATTGTAGGTAAAACTTTCTAGTCTGCTTAAATGCGGTTCTAAATTAAAATTGTCAACATGACGATAAAAATTCAATGAATTAATGTTTTAACCGTTACGAACTGTGAAAGATCGTAAGAAATTTCTAGACATCTAGGCTAGATAATATCTTTGGATTTAATGTATTTTCTGTGTTTTGTTTTTTCGTTTGAATTTGTTTTAATAAAACAAATTTCAAAACTCTAAATGAGTATAAATCATAAAATGATTTTCTTGTAACCAATTTTAAAGAAAGATATTTGTTTCTTTTTCGATTTTTTATAATGAATTACTAGGAAATGTTCAAAAATTAAAATCGATGGATGAATTACTCTTGAAAAAAATTGTTTGGTTTTATGATACCATTGGTGACAATTTTGCGAACCTATGAAATATTAATCACCTTTGAAAATGTTTTTCCCTAGTCCAAATACGTATCGTTGCTGTACATCTCAAAATCAATAGGAAAGCCATTATGTGGACATGTAGATGATACAGATACTGAAAAGTAGAATAACAAATCATGCAATCGTATCATTTAGTGAATATCGCCTCGAACTGTCCGCAACGCAATATTGTTAAGATTTCGAGAAATGTTGAAATGAACTGATCGTCATTGCTTTGTTTTAATTGAACTTTTTTAAATAAAATGTATTATTTGAATATATTATGCCTATTTTGTACACGTTTTGTTCGTGGTTTTCTGTGCGTATGGGATCTGTCATCGTTGGCAGTCTATCTCTCGTAAGTATTCGTGAAAGTAATGATTAATTCTAAAAGGGGCCTTTTCGTGGGTCATATTTCTATTAAAAGCATCCATACTGCAGGTACAAGGATTACTTCTTCTCGTCCTCGGTATCGCCGGGTATAAAAATCACGAATTGATATCATTTGTTGTCGAAACAATTGTTGAAGAAAATGATATGCTATTTGCTAAGTCTTATTTCGTTTACCTACACGAAAGTAAGCTAAATTAATTTTTGATAAATATGCTTTTCAAAGGTAGGGAAAGATTATTTTAATTCTTGGAAATTCCAACATTACAGATACGGAACAAGTTTTTGTCGTATTTTCGATTTCTCAAGCTGTTTACATCATATCTTGTATCCTTCTAATTATTGGATCATATAAGGTGAGCCTATCAGAGAATAAAAAAATTGCTTTGCGGCTTTCGTATAATTCAATCACTGTTTCAGCTCAATATTCAAGAAATTATACCTTTCACAGTCTTGGAATTTTTCAGACTTGTCCTTTTAACACTCTTCTGTTCAACAGTCATGTTGCTCATCAAGAAAAATGTTCTAGATTTCAATGTACTCATCGCATGCATTGTAATTGGGGGATTCATACTACGTAAGGGTTTCCTCATCATTCGGTCATTTTGTTTCTTTTTACTTGACAAATTATTGTCTTTTCAGTATTTCTATACTACCTATGGTTATGTCCGGTGAGTTTAATTCAGTGTATTCTACGAATCAACACCAAGAAAAAAGAAATTCCCAAGATGTTATTCAACAAAGAACACTTGTCGCTGTATTACGATTATTTATCCGATTTCAAGTTCAAGCCTGTAATGCCAAATCGAGATTACTACCAATACCAATACGGAAATTTACCAAAACTGCATGTATAAATATTCGGTTTATGATAAAATAACAAAAATTTCACAATTCAAAACATTCAACTTAACAAAGCAGCTCCGACTCTTTTCGCTTTCATCAAAGCTTTCTTCTCTTGCAATTCTTTCCTCTCGTTCAATCTTCTCTTATACTTCAATAATTTTATTTCTTTCTGTCGAACGATTCGCGATTGCTTCATGCTCTTGTACAGATTTCTGTATTTTTTCCTGATCATCTTTTCTTTCAATTGTAACATTTGCTTGATATCTTTACGTTCCTTATTCTTATTATGTCTGTATGTTTCTCCGGCTTTTACTGTCATATTTTTGAGCTAAAAGGATACACAATGATGTAATTTGAGTTAATTTATCATTAAACTACTAAATAAAACATCTTAAGAAATCATACCTTGTTGGATTCTTCGTCGTTTTCTTTTTCTTCATCGTCATTTTCATCGTATTCGTCATCGATCATGTCTTCTACGTTGGTAGGTAAATCGTCATCGGATAAATCGTCTTCGTTTATCGTTTGTTTATCTAAGGAAGTAAATTGAATGCTACATTAATCCACCGATAGGACAGGAAATAAAACTAAGAATAAAAAAGGTACCTCTGTTCAAAACGTATGTAGGATCATTAAGGGCCCTTTCTTCGGGTGGTACGTATCTATGAGTTCTGTAATCTTGCGAGAATGGAGATAAATGAGGAGGCAATACAGCTCCGATGAAATACTTTTCCACGGGTAAAAGCTGTCTGGCATTGACTGAATCGAACACCCATTGTGGTTGCACATAATATCTGGAAACGATTTAAAATTGTGTAACGATATCAAAACATCAAAATGCAAAAAAAAAAATATAATAGACGTGCGAACCTGGAAATGAACTGTTTGTTCATTTTAGGACGATCAACTATTTGATGAGTTATAGATTCATCATCTTCAGAAAAGAGTTTTCCATCGGGGAACGAAGTTTCTTCCCAAGAAACTTGGGCACCGAAACAACGAAGAACAAAAACTAAAGTTTCTCTGGGAACTTCTCTGCTAAGGAATACTTTCAAACCTTCGAATAATTTTTTCAAATTTTTCACTTTTTCGTATTCTTCGCGTGTTTTATCAGCTTGTTCAGCATCTTCTGACTGTATTCAAATTGAGAAGAAAGATAAATTGAGAATAACAATGAAATGAATCAAATGTAATTTTCATACCATTGGAAATTGATCTATTTCCATATTATCAAATTCTTCAGTTCCTAATCCGGTACGTTTTAGTGGAATATTCAATGCACAGATTCTATCAGATAAACTAACTCTGTCATCAACTGTTTCATATTCCAGCTCTTCAGCTAAAAATGATTAATAAAAAATTGACTAATTGAAAAATAAATCGTTAGAATCAACGTGCAGTAGTTCGATTTTCTTACTCGTATATCCTTGCAGCTGAGGCGGATAGTGCAAGTTTAATAGATGGTATAATCTAAAATTGACGAAACCAAGTAAGGTTGTGTACAATTCTGCAAATGTTGCCATAGTTCGAAAATCAACTTCATCGTTAGTGGTAGGCTGCATAGAAATAAAAAATGTAAATGAATACAAAATCTACATGTACTAATGAAACGATTAAAATTTTGAATTAAATTTACCTGAAAACTGAAAGCATGAGGTACAATCCACGTAACCGTCTGACCTCTCAACTCTACTTGGTAATAAATACCTTTAATTGAAACGAATACATAACGCAATGCACGAGCAGCAATTACAACATGCATGAATTCAATAGTGAGACGACGACAAAAATCAATTAAATGCGATGGAATAGATTTTCGTTTGGGCATTGCCGCGAACATGAAACACACCGTTAAACAATCGTCCAAATCACGAAGAGCATCAATAAACGTGGGATACCTAAAAAAATCAATAAAATTAGTTGAATGAAAAAAAATTACTCTGGAAAATATTAATTTTGGAAATCGAGAAAATTTTAACCTTTCTTTGATAATATGATCCATATCCAGTAAGGGAATTGTATTGCCATATCGTTTAGCCATACTATAGTCCTTCATTGATTTTGCCCTTTTAATTCTGCGCAGATGAACCTAACGAAGAGTGAAGTTTTTAGAGTATTTCAAAAAATAAATTAACATCTCAGATTATGACTTACTTTCAGCTCTCGCAGTTTCCAAACTAAAGGTTCATGAAGCAAGAACTGAATATCTTTCTTCAAATATAGAGTTTGAATACCAGTTTTCCCTTGCTGAGCTCTTCTCCGGTGTTTCGGTTCTCGAGGATAGATACCTTTGATAATACATAATGTGCGAAAATCACGTAATGTCAGCTGAAGTTTATTTAGGGCAGCTTTTCTGGTGATGAAACGAGCACCTTCTCCGGCTTGATACTATCAAAATAAGAGCATTAAGTTAATATAAAGTATGATTTTAAAACACAGTCGTATCCCATACCTTTTTAATTCGTTTAACCATTTTTTCTCGAGCAAAAATAACACAATTATACAACAAATATCATGGCATTAGTTTCTGAATAAAATCTGATTAACAAAATTCTACATCCACTCAAGAAGAAAACACATTTTCGAGTTCGAGCACTTCGAGTTCCTAATCAGTTGATTTTTGCGTGGTGTTGTTTTTGTGCTTTGCGTAAACGCAAAGTAGCTAATTTTCTCAAGTTTTGTCGTCTCTCGGTCTCTCAAAGAATTCATCTGTGACCTATCAGCTGTTTGGTTTTTTTCTCAAATTTGAAATTTTCCATTTTTCCCTCGAAATTCTCGAAAAATAACTAGTAAGTCTAAGTACCTTAAAAATAACCGAACAACCGAACTCACAAGTCACAACTCAACAGCAACAGCTCATTATCAAAATTTCACAACAATTATTTGTGCAATTCTTTTTCAGTATCATACTGACATTCCTTTCCAGCGCTTTCTAACACGATTTGTTGCAGGTTTTTAAGGACATGAATAATACTGCGACAGTCGTAAGCCAGGGCAAAAAGCTCACTGTTGGAATCAAAGAAGTAGTGTTGCAAAAACCCGTTTCCCTATCTTTTTTCGGTTTCGTGTCCTCACTAAATTTATCAAACTGTTATAAATCGTACAAATGTATGTTTATTAAGTATGTAAATCAAAAAAGAAAAGAGTAAACAATAATAATGAAACATTCATAATCGTAATAAAGAAAGGTAATCAAAAATTTTTTCATAAGTAACACTTCGATTTTCGAAATGAAATCTCATTTCTTTCGCTTCCTAAGAATTTTTCCGGTTGGTTCTTTTTTACCTCGTTTTTTGGTATTTTCTTTTTTTATCACTGGAGAACTTGAGTGATCTTCAGAATCCGTACCATCTGAATGATTTGAGAAAATCTCTGTGAGAAAAAATTTCAATGATTGATAAAAAATATAACAACAACGTTGTTAGTCCCACATAATGTTTATCGCACTCACCATCACTCGATTCAACGATTTTTCCAGATATGTACAAATTTTCATCATCTTCATCACTATCCAAATTATTGTACTGTGTTCTTTGCAAAATATTCCGTTTACTTTTTCTACGAGGTTTTTTTAAAAAGGAGGAAATTGCATCATTGCTACCATCATTTTCCTCATACTCATTCATTTTTTCATTATTGATGTCTGATTTTTCGTCAAGACTTTCTTCCTTAACTTCAACTGATGGCAGTGATGGCTCTATCTTCACATCGTGTTCTTCGATTTCGATCCAGTTATTTATATCTGAGTCACTACCACAGGAGATATTAAAATTTGCTCTCGAAGTTGTCGGTTCACAATGATATAACTTAAGGCTTTCTTTAGAATCTTGTTGGTCATAGCAATCCTTTTCCGCAGCTTTTGATTCTTTTCTCTGTTTCACAGAGTCAACCAATTTTTGAAAACTATTTCTGTTTTCTTTCACTATTAAATGAAAAAACTATAAATAATACAAGAAAAAAACTAAAACAAAAAATTAAAAAGCAATGAACTTAATCTTACGATACTGTTCGTTCAGTTCTTCTTTGGGCAAATCGTCCCGAGAAACATTGAAGATACTTTTCTACGCAAACGAAAAAAAATTAGTCATTTATGAGAAAAGATATTAATGTTGGATGTTTTATTAATGAATTACAACTTACTGTCAACTTTTGACATGAAAGCGCTTTTTCCTCTCTTTCTAATTCACGAACTAACTCTTGAACCGGTCTCGGGTCTGTTTTGTCACATTCTGCATTGTATAAGGCAGTATACCTGATTTTCCAAGAACAATAATTATCGCAAGCATATCGGTAAAAATTCAACAAGAACCTCGATAATCTAAAAAACTAAATCAATATACATACCTTTGTAAACGATTTTTCAAAACGTCAAAGTTACCTTGAGTATTTAACCCATGTTCCTTGACTTTAGAGCGCAGTACATTGAGAGACATCAAACCATAAACAAGCTTTGGCAAATGTTTTCGTTTGGAAGGAGGTTTCTGTTCAATTCTGATTGCATGGCATAAATACAAAATTATATTTTATCAATTTTAGTAAAGGATACAGTATGTATATCACGTTTGAGCAATGTTACCTTTCTCTGCTTCTATCTCTATTCAAGCAGTCGTCTAAATGCACGTTGATGTTGCGTTCAAAAATGTCAATCAAACATACCGGACATGACACGTGTTTTTGAGCAATGTTCTCAACTTTTGGAGAACATTTTTTCACAGGACTTTGAAATATTTTCGGGATAATAACTTTATTAGTTTCCGCAGCTAGACTCATTTGACTTGAACCTGCAAAATACTCCAGCTGTACTTATATAACGAGTACTAAATTAAAGGTGAGAGTATTCTTTGATTCTAACTAGCAATAGAGGTAGATTCTGTTTCTTCGGTATTTCCAACAATATTTTGCGGTACTTTGGGAATACGTTTACGAGCAGTTGGAGTTTTGAGAGGTGAACGATCGATTTTTTTCGTAGGTGAAACATAAATACAATTCGGTTTCAATGTTTTCAGAGTTCTCAAATGACGAACAATACGATCTTTTAAAACCGGAAAAATATTCACTAAATTGTCGACTATTCGGTTGGCACGTAATTGTGAGTCGTATAATTGTTGGAAACAGATAGGACATTCCGTTTTGTACTGAATAGACTTCCGTATACAGAGCGAACAAACTGAAAAACAATAAAAATAAATAAATAACCACAGATTTTGAATAATTGTGGAGTAGAACTTGAATGAATCTTTTTACAGTTATGAGAGCAGTCCGTCACAACACAAGTATTGAAGTATTCGTAACATATTCCACATTTCAACAAATTATCTATGTTCTGAAAACACAAAGTTTTATTCGGTTAATGGTTTCACTCATGGAAATTATTGAATATACTAACTCAACTTGAGATGAGAATTTGTTTTGTAGCTTAAAACACTTACCTTTATTTGCTCGATATCGTTATTTGTGGAACTTAGCTCTTCAAAATTTGATAAACACCCATTTAATAAACTTCCTTCTGTCATTTTTTTCTCAAAATTTATTCTCCATAAAAACAGAAAATCTAATTATTTCTTTCAAATTCATAATAATATTCAACAATCAACATTGCGAATTGGGAATTACACCCTCACCCCCTCTCACCCACCCAAAAAATTCAAAAGTTGAAATAAAGTTATGTTTTTAGGCTTTCAACTTTTCATTCAAATGAGGCACTGTACTAAATCGGTGTTGCCCTTTTGTCTTTTATTAGGTATTAGTTGGAGTTGGTTGCCTGGTTGCACTGTTCAAGTGTGTGCTCTCTCTGATGATAACACTAACTTACAAATTTTCAACACAAATTTTCGATTTTTCGAAATAAATTTTGAATTCAACGTTTATTAACAAAGTCTCTAATAAGAATGAAAACTCATTATCATTCAGTTTATGGGATATTGCATAAAGAAAAAAACAGCAAAAAACAGTGCCTCAGATGCAGATGATTTGCAGACCGGTTTATTTATATTGAAATCAATTTAAATTTCGTTACTTATCATCTCATTCTCATTGACATTTTTAGGGAAAGAATAATGTCCGGTGAAAATAATACTCCCAATCCCAATCTTTTAGATCTAAAACCAGAACCAGGCTGCTCTAATGTTCATCTATTACCGAGTAAGTGTATATTCCTGATTCCTCATCTGTATGTTCTTTTTTTTGATCTTTGTATTTATTTTTTTTTAGTTCCGAACAATTCAAAAGAGGATACCAAGCATTCACGTAAGCGCAAAGCTACTGCATTCTCTGACAATGGTCCGTTGAATAACATTAAGACGGCAGTTCAAAATCTTGTTCATAACGGCGTAGATCAGATTAAAATGGAGCCAGCAGATTGTGTAAAAACAGAACCCTACGCTGTCGAAACTATTACACTTTCTGACGATGGTGCGTACAATTTTGTGTAAGGAATCAAAATTCATTATTTCATGAACTTCATTAATTTACCTCAGATTCCAGCAAACTGATAAAGAAAGAAAAGAGACCATGTAAATTGAAACCAAATGATGGCGAAAATAGTGAATCATCCGACCATGGTGAATGAGAATTTTATATTCTATTGATATGAAAGAATATTAATAATGATTGTAATATTTCGTAATGTTTACTTTCCCTTTACAGATTCGGAAGATTTTGAATTCAAACCTAAAGTGTCTGAATGTGAGTGAATTTTTTAACCGTAATTTTTGAGTGACACAAATCTCTATAATTATTTGAGAGTTGTTTTTCAACCATATTCAATTTACTTTACAGATGGAAATACAAAAAGTACAGCGCATCAATGTGAATCAATTTTAGGTCAGTGTTATTTTATTTGAATGAATTTTTCTACCCTCTTTTGATGTGTATGTATACTTTTAAATTCAATTTACACTTTACAGCTCCTGCAGTTTTCAAGCAGAAAGTAAAGAAATGTAAGATTAACAATCATTTAACCCGTGAACTCATAGACGGTGACCTTCTACCTTGCAAAATAGGGTTAGTTCCTGAAAATGAAAGTTATCCTCGTGACGTAAAAAATTATGAATGGGTAAAGTAAACTAACGATTGATTTTTTAAATTAGTGTTGATGTGACTTTTAACTATGGCACTGTTTTTCATGACAGGAGAAGTTCATCGACAACGAATTCGTCAGTAAAATTGACAATCGTATAAAACAAACTGTAGATGCGGTTCTATTACCTCAAGATGAATATGAGCGTATTCGGAACGAAGTGATCGCAGATTTGAACTCTGTATATAAGAGAGAAAAGAACCCACCTCAGTGGTATTGTTTTGGTTCTGTTTTGTGCGATGTGGTATACTGGAATGCTATTTTCAAATTTTGTTACGGTATGGTTACTCTTTATTTTCATAACAACCGACCATGGTAAAATTACCGTATGATACATACAACATTGTGTCTGCATTTCAGAACATAGTAATAAAAGAGAAGTACTCCGAAAACTGGAAGCAACTTCCCGTTTCTTTGAACTCAGAAATATAGAAGGCCGAAGCTTATTTCAGCATAGGGGCACAAAACAGCAAGTCATTGTATCACATGTGAAACCCCTCCGGATGAAAAGTGATTTCCTGATGAAACTATATCTCAGCGTAAATCCGAATTTGAAATACTTGATCGTATATGTGGAGCTCATCTTGAAAAAATACTGGGTACACAAGCAGCATCTTTTTTTAAAATCATGTGCTATATTTTGGCTCGTTGTTTTTTTCATGCAACAAAAAAAATTATTACCTGCTGTGATCGACGTACGCAAGAAAGGTCAGATATGCTGCAATGACGGATGGGATTGTGCATTACCTGAAAATTATTTGTATCCAACCGAATCCGTTTCTTTGTATTCGCTGTTATTGGGCTTTTTCGATTTTTACCAGGATTTTGATTTCTTGGCTTACGTTATTTGTCCGTATCTGGGTCGTGTTATTACTCTCAGCGATATTGAAAACTTGAAACTTCGTGCCGATGAATGGTCTACGTATATAACGCTAATCAAAAATGGCGATAAGCATCCGTTCACCAGGTCTGTTTTGAATCTGCAAGATCCAACCGATTTATCCCTCAATATTGGAGCATCTGCGTTTAATTGTGATGATCTGAATATGTTTAAAGCTTTGTGCCATTATTTGAGCAATGCCTTACCGAAACGCATGTCCGAAATAGAACAAATGGACTGTTTATGTCGTATGTTACCCGATTTTATTGATCTAATCAACCATCACGCAGCCAAGTTCGTGAATTACCAGATATTCACTTACAATCTTCTCGATGTAAATGAAGTTGGCAGAAAAAAGTTGAACCAAAGTCATATATTGGAAGCAATTCGTAAATTGATGGAGTTCGTGTTCAAATTGGAACTGAAGAGTGTAAACGTAACTCAAAGCCTTAATTTATCAATATCCGTATTCAAGCGACAAAATAAACTGGTCACCATTCCTGCCATGTATTTCGAATACTGCTCCTCAGAAAACACGTGGAAAAGTGATTACATGAAAGAAATCGTTCCAGATAAAGAACCAGTTCGAATTTATTTGAGATGTGAAATCGCCTTGTTAGAAAATCCGAAAGAAATGGTTCGTATATATGCTCAAGGCGAACCCAGATTTATGGCCTTCCTGCGTTCTAATTTTCAACGAATGTTCGGATTGGTTTTAAATCATAAGTTTTGTTCCTAAGTATGTTAGACTACAATATTGTTCTTTTTTCTATTGTTTCAATGCAGAATAAAGTTTTTTTTTTAAAAAAAAAACAAAACAACTTTTAGCTAGAATTTCTGGTAGAAAACTCCATTCGTGGGAATCCGGAAGTTCGAGAAGGGAATATGAGTGAAATCTGTTTCTTTAAGTTTAAGATAAATGATGAGACGAGAATTGAGCTGTTCGAGATTAGAAGATGTCATGTCGACTAGCTGCCTACTTATTTGGTATTTTCAAAGATCAAATTTTCAAGCTGAAAAATTCCGATGTTGAAAAACTTTGAAAAATTTCGGGTTTAGATTTAAAATAAAATTACAACATTTAAAATTTAAACAAATTTTTAGGTTGTGTGAGCTTGGAATTTTTCAACTCATCCCGATTTGGAATAAAATCGTCCTCCAAGTTGCCTCTAATCTCCAAATAGATACATATTTCAATTAATGCGGTAAATGTAAATTTAATCAGAAGGTAGGCGTAAAAATTTTGAATTTTAAACAGATTTTGAGGAAAAAAATTTAGAAAGCTAAGAAACTTTTTAATTGAAAAAAAAATGGCGCGGCGTTTGAAAAGAAGTAGAAAAAGTTCTACGCAAAATACCTAACTTAAGGATCGTAAAAAGTTTGAAAACAATCAAGTTCGGAATAAAATTTTGAGTTGAAGAGATTGAAACGTTAAAAAAAAACTTGATAATATTCAGTTTTCAGTAAGTACCTACATAGGTAGGTTATAGGCACCATATTGAGAAAATCAAAATTACAAATTTTCAATTTTGAAGTTGAAAAAATAAAAGATTGGAACAAAGTTTAGAGTTGAAATTTGTGAATGTAGTTTTGAAAATTTTCCAAGTTGAAAATAATATAGGTAAAGTTGAAAACAATTTTTCAAAAAATTTGGAGTAGAAAAAATCAAAAAATGTGAGCTTGTGAACTGTGAGGAAGCAGGAAAAACGAAACAAAAAAGATTTATGTCAATATCACGTACAACGCAAAAAAGTTCAATAGGTGCACGAAACAAGGAACCAATCGTCGTACAGCGGGTGCCAGTGTACCTTACATGCCTATTACCTATCACATGGTATCGATATCGCTTGGATCACCAAAGAAAACTATTTTGGGCTGGAATAATCAGGAATTTATACCAAGGAAGTCACGAATTCCTATGCTTCAAAATTAAATGCTTCGAGATTTATTTGATACACCGATACATCTTTTGATCGACGTTTTTTAAAATAATAATGAATTCCGGTGCACGTGATTTTCATGTAGATGATTGTTGTTCAACATCAAATATTTCTCAAACAGGATCACAATTTTTGGAATGCGTAAAAATAGACCCAACCTGCTCTAATCCTTTTCATGTACTATCACGTAAGTGAAATTTTAAATCGAACTGAGGTTGAATTATGTATATTTTCGATGTTTATTTTATGTTGAATGGCACGACGGAGTGTATTATTACTTATTTAATTCCCAAATATTTTATTTTTCTAGTTCTGAATACTTCTAAAATGAAAAATAAGAAAGCACGTAAGCGTAAAGCTGATACTTTTTTAGACAATGGTTCGTATAATTTCTCATTTTACTGTATATTGCATACCAATTACCATTCCTACACTTATACCTATCCGTTCATTTTTAATTGAATTTTTAATGTTTATTTTATATCTGAATAAATAGGCCCGAAGAAACGAAAAAGTGCGAATGATATAAAACCACCGAAACTTGAACTCGACGACAGTGATGGTGCTGGATCACCAGATAATGGTAAGTACCTAAAAAATTTTGTTTTCTAATTGCATACAACAATAGGTACTTGAATTGAAATGAACCTTAAGCAAGTACCTACTATATATATACCTATACACCTACTTTCTCTCTAAGTCCTACAATGTATAATTCAAAATTCAGCCCTATACGGTGTGATTTATAAAAACGAAATGTTTCCCTTTTTTTTTTTCAATTACCACGTCATCATCATTTCGAGTGTTTTTTAATATTATTTTTTCAACTGTGTCTATATAATAATGTTGTTAATATTACAGCTCAAACTACAAATGATGTTGGACATATATGTGGAGTGATTTCGGGTATGTGTGTTTTCACTCGATTGAATATTAATAATATATCTACTACCTACTGCTACGTAATATAAAATTCTATACTTTAATTTACACTGCACAGATAATCTGATTTTTAAACGGAAAACAGAAGAAATTCAAGGCACGGATTATGTGATCCCTGATCTCACAAATGTTGATCTTCCACTGTGCTACATGAAATCAGTTTTTGAAAACAAAATCATTTCATGCAACGTGAAAAATTATGCTTGGGTAAGCTGACGATTAATCCTTAAAAATTGCCTATACCTATTTCAGTTTGCGTGACCTTCAATGACAATAACGTTTTCCCTTGTAGGAGAAGCTTGTGAATCACGAATTTGTCAGTAAAATTGATAATAATATGAAACGAACCGTCGATTTAATTCTTTTACCTGAAGATGAACGCGAATGTATTCGGAACGAAGTGATTGCAGATTTTTACGATGTATTCAGCGAAGACGAATGGAAAAATCGGTGGCATTGTTTTGATTCTTATTTGCAGGGGATAGTTCACCAGAGTGCATGCATTGATGTTTGTTATGGTAAATTTATTTTTTATTCATTTGAATTTTGGTAAAAAAGAAGTTAAACTACCGTACAACTAATATGGCTTTAATATCTGCATTTCAGAGGCGCCACCTTTCAAGAATGTACGAGAAATGCTACAACTGCAACAAGAGTTATGCACAAAACTTGAGACAGCTTCATGTTTCCAGAAACCTATTAAAACGAAGGGCATGCTGGAACTCGGAAAGCCTTGTATTAGAATTTCGCATAAAAAAACAAAAAAGCAAATCAACATATCGTTTTCAAGCCTCATCAAAGTCGAATGCTCTCGCGTAATGAAATTTTATCTCGATATGAATTCGAATCTAAAATACTTAACTGTGTACTTGGAGCTCATCTTTAAAAAATACCGCATTAAAAAGAAACGTGCTAGTATTCTTCCGCCTTATTCTACATTTTGGCTCGCTGTTTTTTTCATGCAGCAAAAAAATCTGCTACCTGCTGTGATCGACGTACGTAGAGCAGCTCAGATAAAACACCATGTTACCGGATGGGATTGTTCATTACCTGAAGATTATTCGTGTCCACCGATATCAGTTTCCTTGTATTCGCTGTTATTGGGATTTTTCGATTTTTACAAAGATTTTGATTTTTTAAACTACGTCATTTGCCCGTATCTCGGTCATGTCATTAGTCTCAGTGACATCGAGAATTTGGAACTTTGTACCGATGAATGGTCCACCTATCTTCGGCAAATACAAAACAGAGATCAGGTTCCGTTCATCAGATCTTTTTTGAACCTGCAAGATCCAACTGATTTAGGCCGCAATCTTGACGATGATGTTTTTCGGTGTGTTGATCTGAATATATTCATAGCCGTATGCCATCGTTTAAGCGATACACTACCTAAACACATGGATGAATTCGATAAAATAAACTGTGTGTGTCAGATTTTACTCGATTCGATTGATCAAGCTAACTACCATTCAAGCAGTTTTGCGAAGTACGAAATGTTCGAGATACATCGTAAAAATTTAAATGAAGATTGCAGAGAAAAATTGAACCAAAGTTATTTATTGGAAGCCTTTCGTAAATTGATGGAGTTTATATTCAAACTGGAACCGACGAGTGTAACGGTCTCTCAAAATTTCAATCGCGTTAAATTTAACCGCAAAACGGGAAGAGTCGTTACGCGTTCTTTTCCTATCATGCATCTGGAATATTGCTCATCGGAGAACACTTGGCAAAGTGATTACATGAACGAAATCATTCCAGAAAAAGGACCAGTCCGAATTTATTTAAGATGTGAAGTCGATTTAATAATGCAACATAAAGTTCATATATATGCTCAAGGTGAAGCCAGATTTATGGGTTTTCTGCGTAGTAATTTAAGAAACATGTTGGCGTCCGTTTTGAACCAGATAATATCGCCTTGAATTTTCTACTTATTTTGTGAATTTGAGCAATTTTGTATTTTCTTATTACCTATGCTACAAAGTTGCGTTGTTTTTTCTCGTTTTTGTTTTGATATGAAGTAAATATTTTTTGAAAGAAATGATTTTTGACCAGAATTTCTATTAGAAAATCTCAGTTATTACGGAGTATCTACTTGTGGGAAGTTTGGGAGATCAGGAAGAAAGTATGAACGAAATATTTTTCAATAAAAAAATCTTTTGAGGTCGAAGAAAGTAGAACAGCCTGACGATAAAATTAATTCAAAATTTAACATTAATTGAACATTTTAAAAATAAATTACAGAAAAATAGTCATTCTTTCTATTTGAACGCCACATCAAATTATTTAATATTCATTATACCAAACAGTAGTGCCTTCACAGTGAGGTAACACAAAGTACAAATCAAAATAAATCCCACAAAAGCAAAACGAAACAAATTCATAAGAAAAATAATCATCATAATTTAACAACAATACATTAAAAAAATGAACAGTACGAAAAAAAGTGTATGAAAATAAATTTTTAAACTCAATACGATAATTTAAAAATGCCAATTTCAGCTGGGAAGTCGAGCACAAGGTTTCAATTCAGTAATATGATATTTGATTTCTTTTCCTTCAGAAACTGGTAATATCGATGCTATCAAATGTTTTTTTTCTCTTCCAACTCGACGAAAATATGAAGTAAGAACATCTCTTACTTTCAATCTAACTTCACTCGATGAGCAAATATCTGCGACATTATACCCTATTCAAAACACGAAAAATATAGCACTATTATAAAACTTGAATAATTTGCAAAATATCTCAGGAGATAGAAATACCTAAAAAATTTTCAGCATTTTGCCTTAAAATTACTGCGGATGTCACTTCTCCTTGCTGATCTTGCAGATGAACTTTCAATGCTAGCACATCTTCTAATTCTCTGAAAAATCCTGTAATAATAAAATTGATCAATTAATGCGAAAGTGATATTACAAATTGCGTGACGTAATTGAACAACAGCAAGAATAAACTCACCTTGCATTTTACACTTGACGCAAAACGCCGTAGGATTACCTTCCATTTCAACCCATTTAGCTTGATAATGAGAAAAAAATTCTAAGCACGTAGAACAGTACAATTTAACCATCGACATTATTTCTTTTTCATTGCTGTTTTCTAAAAATTTTCAGAATATTTGCTTGAAATATTATTACACAAAAAGAGTCCCAAAAAATCAAAATGATCTTACCTTCGATATCAGGATTAGTACCTATCATCGTTACTTTAATATTGAAAGGAACTTCGGATTTTGGCTGCGGCCAACTTAAACTGTAATTTACAGTTTCCTGGTGATCTAAAGAAATAAAGATGAATAAATTTCTTTTCCAGTCTGGTTTTTTTAAAACTACTATTCAATACCATGATGTGAAACTGAGCCATTTTCTCCATGCGGAATGACCTTATCAATTACATTCTGAGGTTCTGAAATTACATTTAGGGAAACTGGGCCATTCTCTCTACGAAAGATTACATTTTCAGTCGTGTTTTGCGGCTCTGAAATTCGCACGTTATCATACAATAATCATTCGCCGTCGTATTTCTATTCCAATCAACTAGATTCTGAAATTATTACCATTGGACGTAATTGGGCCACTTTTTTCACCAGGAATAATATGTTCTGTCACTTTCTGAGGTTCTGAAATTGGTACATTAGGTTCATCATTCCTGACCATTTTACTGCACACCAGAGTATTCTCTTCAATTTCTGCACTCTGTGAAAGATATTATTATTGATTTTCAATTATAAAATGCTTTGTGATAAAAAAAAATATCCAGCAGCGTAGCTTATTTCATTAAATAAAATACTCACAGCCTTTCTTTTATTTGTTTCTGAAGAATCATTTTCCAATTTATCTGTACTAGTGGATTTATCTTGATTTCCAGGAGAATCATCGTTTTCAAAGGTTACCGTCTGATCAAGATCGAATAATTTTCTTTTCTTAACAATATCAAGAGTATTTTTAGGTTTTGATAAAATGGCGGGTTTATGCTGCAGCAATGAAGATCTAATTTGAGATTCTCTGAAATCAATCAATGATTAGGTATTCAGTTTCTTAAAAACTATGTTGAAGAAACAAACTCAAAACATAATAAGAATTACTTGGTAGGACTTTCTTTCGATGGCAGCAATTTTAAGTTTTCCCACGTCCCTTTCATATGAAATTTGAGATAATTTATCACATTGGTTTTTTCAAATTTACCTTGTACTGTTACTTCGACGTTGAATAGTTCAACTTCATCACCAATCTAAACAATTTATAAAGATTATAACAAGATTCATAAAAAAATATTAATTTTTGCAAGGTATTTAATGGGATACCTTTAGCGTTTTAAAATTTCCTTTTGCTTCGGCTACAGCAATATCAATCTCCTCACTTTCAGAATAAAACGGTTTGGAATTGGTAACTACTTTGGCCCAGGCATCGAAATCTAGAGATAGACGTTCGTAAGGAACTGTACATTTGGTGCCATCTTGGATTCTCAAAGCTACACTAGGAAAGTCTTCGAAAACTTTTACGTACGATACCTTCGTCATTAAACAAATTAAATTGTCACGATGAATAATTTGAGCAATTTCTTATTTTGAAAAAAACACGAATAATTACTTTTCCACGTAAATTGATTTTTCTACGTTTCAATTCCAAAGCATTCAAAGAGGTGAAGGGCCGAAATTCGGTTATTTCTGATAAGCCCCATTCTTTTAATTCTTCAACTCTCTCTCTATCTGAATCTATAACAAAATGTTGACATATTTCACAAATATTTTCCTCTACCCAAAGCTAATAAATAGTTTTATGGCATCTTACCAAGAAACGTGAATTTATTCGCGGTGCTAATAGTAATATTGGTGTTATCTTTATCGAAAACTAAAACATCATGACCATGATTTACTTTGCCATTCAGGCTGCCCTTATGTTCTTCGACCTTTTCAACAAATAAAAATATTACTCTACACTCATTTCACCAGATAGATAACAGAATTATACTAACAAGTAATCGATGAAGTCGTATAATGCAGTAAGGTGTTATTTTAGGAAACGCTTCCAAACTGCGGGCAAATATCGTCACAAAAAATTCATCGGTTCTAGTTTCGTCGATTATAGTGACCATGAGGTAGTATTTATCGCTATTTGAAGTTGGTTTCTGAAAACAAATTCAACTACCAGATAAAACAGAAATGGTTCATTTCAAAAGTGAACTCAGCATCTGAATACCTTGACTATTCTACGAACGATACCATAAACGTTATATTTGGCTCCTGCTTGCAATTGTCTCAATTTCACATATTGATAGTCACCAGAATTCGAAAATATTTCATTTCTAGATTTGAAATTTTCTTTACGTCCGTTAATTTTCGGTGCATTATGTTCTTGAAATACTTCGATTAAATCGCTCATTACATTCCGGAAGTTCGCCGTTTCACTGGACCCAGTATCTTTTACATTTTCTGTGCTTTTTGTAGGTTGAACTGATGTACTGGTATATCCAGAAGTAGACGGCACAGCTCCGTCGTTTTCGATTCGAGGATTTGATATTTGAAAGTTTTTGGATGTGGAGGGAATTTCATTATCGTCAGAAGGGTTCCTACGTAATGGCTCAGGATCAATGGAAACAGGTTCATCGAAATCGCATTCAAACACTTCAGATTCTACAAATTCTGGATTGATAGTGTTGAATTGGCACCATCTTACCTAACAATATGTCCTACCAATTAATAAAAACATCCCACAATGCAAAGCTTATCATATATACTGACCATATTTTTCCGTTTATAATGCACACTTGAAATTTTATTTTTTCCTTCCGGTCCCACGAGGATGTACTTTGAGTAAAAATCACGATTGCTTCTATACGTATAAACATTAGATAGCTTGGCATTACAAAAAGCTAAATGATCGTGTTCTTCGATATTTAAGTTTCCCACGAGGCGAGCTGCTGTATCCACAAATATTGCTTTGAATTGAAGTAAATCAGTTTTTCTCGGACTGTAAACTATCAACATTTCAAATAAGTATGACAGAATTATACTCCGAATTTTAAAAAACAGGCCAACTAACCTTCTTTCAGTTCAATTATTAATACATCTTGAATCTGATACTTCGATTTTCTAACTATGGGCAGTGCACGAATAACTTTTCCCTGAAATAATTCAGGAAAATAAAGTAATGATTCGTGAACAGAATAAAAATTAAAACCTGATTAAAACTTACTGTTATAAGTGGTTTCTTTACCAATTCTGCATCTCTTAATGAGCAGATTCTTCCTAAGTCTGCTATATTACCTAAATATCTGTATAAATTATCATTCGTTTCCGAATCCTGGGAATCCATTTCAAATTCGAATTGATTTGTACGAGAAAAATACAGAAGATTTGAGAAGATTCAATTCGAATCAAATCATAATTAGACAACAGGCATAGCGAGCAACTTTGTTAGGGCATTATTCGAAAGTAGCTCGATCAAACACCAAAAAAAAGCCAGAAACAATAAGTAAGGGACTTTTTTTTTACAAGAATAAGGCTAATTCATTGCAGTTATATGAAAAAGTAATGGAACTTCAATTAAAATTTAAAACGAAACGAAAAAATTCAAGATAATCATTTTTTGACATTTTCTGATAAAAAATACCAACAATTATTTGGCGCGATAAACTATCGGTTTTAAAAATCGAACATCTTTTGTTATCAAAAATCGAAATCGATTGAAAATCGATGCTGTAGTTGTACGAGTACGACGATTAGCCAAAATGACAAACCATCACCCTGCCCCTGCCCCTGCACCCTATCCTATCACTACTCCCTACCCCATCCCTACTCCCTACCCCATCATCAAAAACAACAAAATCAAATTTACGTTATCAATTCAAGTAAAGTTAAAAAGTTTTTGTTTAGAAGTTGATTAATAATTGAAAATTAAACCATTTTGTAATTGAAGTTGAAAAGTGTGATAAAATTCTCAAGAATTGACACCGGATCACTCAAGTTCTCATCATGAACGCACCTCCAACATTCGAATCATTTTTATTGTTCGATGGCGAGAAAAAGTACGTATGATGTAACAAGCAAAAACTGAAAATTCATCGAAATTTACTACGATAATTTTCATTTTAGGATTCTAAAAGAACTTGATACGAAAGTCCCGAACGCGGCTATTTTCACTATCAACAAAGAAGATCACACCTTAGGAAACATGATCAGAAAGTAAGTAAATATTTCACTTCTACTGAAGCGGTTTTCTGTATCTAACTGGTTGTTTTTCCAGTCAACTTTTGAAAGATCCTGCTGTCATATTCGCCGGATATAAAGTACCTCATCCTCTAGAACATAAATTCGTTTTAAGAATACAAACCAACAGCAGTGATTGTGCTCCTCAAGATGTACTTTCGAACGCAATCACCGATTTAATATCCGAATTATCATTGTTTGAAGAAAGATTTCGAGTGAGTATTGATTCTCAAGTTATGTTTTGGTGATAATTTACCAAAAATTTCAATTATGATTCGTTTTCGTAGGATTCGTTACGTGAGAAACGAGAAGGTCTGGAATAATTCCTACGTATTTCCAACATGTTCAGCTGTAATAAATCTGTATTCGTAAGTTACTATAAATGGCAATTTTTCACCAAATTATATCTCAAAAATAAAGTTGATTATCCAACAATTTTATTTTTATTAAAAAACAAATAAAAACGAAAATATTCGCATTTATATCAACAAGATACATATTAGGCACATGTTTAAAATTAAAAAATAATTGAAACAGTAATTTGAACTTTTCCCACTAAAATGGGGAGTACTCGACGAACAAAAACAATTCATAAATACATACAATTCACACTTTTTAAAAATCAGTAATAAATTACGTAATAATTCAAATTAACATTTTCTAGCAAACAATAATCTGTCAACAAAATAAAATCAACCAAGTGCAAAACATAATTTTAAAATTCACTAAAAAATTTCCAACAGATAAGTTTCCTTGAATAAATAACAAATTACTGGAACATCGAATGGAATTCTGACGAATTTGATTAATAATTTTCTTCAGCGTTACAATCCAAGGTGTCATGACCAAATACTACGAAAACAAAAAAATTACGATTAAAACCTTTTTGATTTTATAATAAATAATTATTGATTTGCTTACTTTCGCAGTTTTCACAGTAAGGTCTTGGAGGTGGTTTAACTTTCGGCGTATCACGTTTAATAGGAGGAGGCGATGAATTTGATTGTTTAGGACAATCTTCCGTCTCGTGTAGATCAAACACGTCACATATGTCACAAAACAGGCGAGGTGCGATGAATTTAGGTTTTCTGCATTCCCTAAATCATTAAATATCATTCAAAATTATTAGAAAAATCGGAAAACAATAAACAAACGAAACAACGTACGAATATACAATTTTTACTCACAATGTTTCGGTAGGATCTCTGTTTTCTAAATATTGTATTCTTTCCAATAAGTTTTCATTTTTTTGTTGCATATCTACAATAACGGAATTTAGAAATTGCACTTGACCTTCTGCTAATTCTTTGGCTTCAACGAGCTTGGTATAATTATCATCTGAAAAATCGATTCGCATACTAAATAATTCATACTTGTTGTAAAATTAAGTTAGTAGGTACTAGGTACATCAAAATGAAAGTTACCTTTCATGATAGCGATATTATTATTCAACATATTATCCTTAGATTCAATTTTCAAATCATTTTCCGAGTAAGTATTTTTACTTTGGGACCTATCAACATAAAATTAATTCAATAGAACATCATCATAATAAACATGGAATTTCGAACCTTTCCCCAAATAGGTACCTACTTACAATGGAATTTTCGAGCTATTGCCATTGGTTAATTTAGTTTCATTACTAATAACGCCATTTATATTTCGATTAGCATTATCTAAATTGCTTTTCAATTTTGACAATTCTTCCTTCACATTTTCCAATTGATTCTTTACAGTTTTGCATTCGTCTAAGAGATTTTCTTTCTCTGATAACAAAGTCTGGATACTTTTAGTCGAAGAAGCTATTTCAACTTGGTATTTTTTTTCATTGTTTGACAGCTCATTGTTCAGGGAGACAATTTTTTCTCGAAGCGTAAGAATTTCACCATTTATATCGTCGTATTCTTTCTCTTTTATTTTCAGACTTTCGTTAGCGTTTTCGAGATTTTTCAGATTTTCCTCCAATTGTTGTTTCTCGGCGATTATTTCTTGCTCTTTATATTGCAAATTTTCTTTCAGTATGTTCAGCTCTGATTTCATATTTTCTGCTTCCTTTATCAAGGATTGATTGGCATTTTCCTAAAAAAAATTACGAAACGTAAATTAGCATAAAATCAATAATAAACTAAAATTTTAATTTAAAAAAAAGCAAAATATTCTTTTTTTCTACAAAATATATCTCTTGAAAAATTTTCAAACGATTCCCGAATTTTTAATCGAAACGAAATACTTTTGACGATGGTATGAAAAATAAAATAAAAGCAAAAAAAATGAATTTAATCAACTTGAGCAGTGCTGCTCCTCTGATGTGTCATATACATTCATTATTTATATGGAAAAATCAGGAAAAATTCAAAAAAATACGCAGAAAAATCAAAATCAAAACAGTGCAAAAATAAAACACAACCTACTCGTAGAATGAACAATGATTCATGAATATTACTTACAGCCAATGCACTGCTAGTGCCCAACTGCACAAAGCGAAATATGATGGACAAAGAAGACAACATTCAAAAAAACGTATTTGAACACAATAAATATAAAACTATGAAGAATGTCAGTAGCATTAATGAAAGTGGATTTCCTTCCGCAGTCTATTTTCAAGATACCATAAATTTTAATTTAGAATTAAACTAACCCTTCAAAACGATTATTTTTACGTTTGAATTTTTGAAAAAATCAATGAGAAAAAATGAAACAATGAATTTATATTTACTAACCAATGATTCCTTTTTCTTTTGAATTTCTTCGAATTTTTCTACTTTTTCGACACATTCGGATTTTACTTCGTCGTATTTGGTATTTATTTCGGAAATTGTTTTTTCTCTTTTGAGCATCTCTTCGCCCAATAATTTATTTTGAGATGAGTATTCTTCTAGCTGTCGTTCCAATGCATCTTTCTGCGAAGATATCTCCAGTAGGTGAGTTTTCGTTTGGGAATTTTCTTCTTTGATGCTTTCAAGTCGCTGTTCGAGTTCGTTTTTGCAATTTTCTAATTCTTTAAACGAATTCTGCGTTAGTTCGTAATTGTTTCGTAGATCTGCGAATAAAAAATAATATATTATACATTTTTGCTGAGCCTTTTATGGAAATTTTTCGGATACAATTACCTGTTAAATAAGAACACACGTTCTCCAAAGAAGCTTCGACATCATTTTCAGCAATAATAGGTACGTTTTGATCGCCACTCGAAATCTCATTCAAATGCTTCAATTTTTCTAAAATCGTTTTCATCGAGTTCTCACTATTTGTCATTTTCTCATTCAAATCGATTTCTCTTTTTTTGAATTGCTCGCATTGCTGTTCTAAATCCTTCACTTTATCTTCTTTATTTTGATTTTCTCGAACAAGCTGTTCGATTTTATTCGTCAGTGTTTCTTGCTCATTTGCATTCCTAGCCTCATTCAAAGTGACACTCACTTCATAGGATTTTTGTAACTCGTCGTGTTCTTTTTTCAAAACATTCTTTGTTTCGATTTCGTGTTTCAATTGTTCATTTATTTTTTCCACTTCCTTGACTAAATTTTCCTTCTCTTTTTTAAACATTTCACTAGCAGTTTGATTCTCTTCGGATTTCGTTTGTAATTCTTTTTTCAAAGCGATGGTATCTTGCAGAAGATTTTCACAAGTGGACGACTTATCTTCTAAATCTTTTCGTATTGCGTTTATTTCTGTAACTAGCTGATTTTTATCGGTATTTGCGGTTTCCAAGTTTTTAACGTTTTCTTCGGATAGTTTTAGTTGTTTCTCAATGTCATTTTTCACCTATCAAGAACACAAAAAATACATGATTATAAAAATTTTGTTACCACTTGAAAAAAAAATCTAAATAAATTTATTATTACTTTGGTTAATTCGGCGTATTTGCTTTCAAAATTTTTCAGTTCAGCTTTTTTACTTTCAATGGCTTCCAAATATTCTTTCCTGGCATTTTCTTTTTCCTCTGTGATCTCCTCTATGAGCGAATCTTTTCTAGAAATCACCTCAGCGAGTGTTTCAATTTTTTCTAATAAAATTACATTATTATGGGTAATTTTTTCCATTTGATGGGATAATTCTAAGAAACTATCTTTCAATTCTTCTGGACTCTTTTCAATCAACAACGATAAACTGGTATCTTTCGAACGGAAAGTCGCTATTACGTTACTGGCCGTCTCGCAGCCCAATATTACATTAGTTATCATTTCATTTTCATTTTTCAAATCATTCGATAATTGGATTAGAGAATTGATGGAAATTTCGACGTAATTTTTCCATTTATTTTCATTGGCACTAATCACCTCAGTTAATTGTTCAATTTGTTTAGTCATCTCTTCTATTTTGATTTTATTCTCGTCTAATTCGAATTGTAAATTATGGCCGGCAGTTTCAAGTTCGTTTCTTAATTCCTGTTCTTTGGCCGCCAATAGACCGTTAATTTTGTTAATTTCGTTGTCCTTTTGTTTCAAAGATAACTCCAAAGAGGCTGATTTTTCTTTCAAAGAAAGAACTTCGCTTTTGAAAAGCTCGCTTTCCTTTACAGTATTGGCGAGTTTCTCATTCAAGGTTAGAATTTCTTTGGATGACTTTGTTTCGCTTTCATTGCCGATAAGCGATTGCTTGGATGCTTCTTTTTTCAACGTGTCGATTATTTCGTCTTTACTTTTCTCTATTAGCGTCATTTTTTCTATCGTTGCTTTCAATTCTACGCATTTTTTCTCCAAATTTGTTTTTTCTTCCGTCAAAGAAGCGAGCTGTTTTTTAATACCGGCCAATTCGTCTGATAAATCTTTATTTGCTTCGTTTGGAATACCGGGCTCGGATAAGGATAGAGTTTCGTCGTTGTTGTCTGAGGCCCTGGAGAGTTGCGGATCGTATTCGAGTGATGCGTGAGGTGAATTCACGATGTTTTCCAAGGTTTTTAATTTTTCTACGTATTCGTTGTTCAAAGCCTGTGAAAAACGAAGTAGATAATTTTCATTAAGTAATTTCTCTCTTTTTTTTTTAGTATTTCAGTAATGAGGGGGAAGAGGAGAGTTTCTGCTGCCTACCTGTATTTCTGACTTTGTAATCGATTCTTCTTCGTAATTAAATTGTAAGTCTTCGATTTTTTTACGTTCTTCTTCCAATTGATTTTCCAACACAGACTTTTCTTTTTCTAATTTATCGATGGATTGTTGAAATGTGGTTTTTTGTAATTCCAATTCTGAGCAAATCTGCAAACATGTCCAATTATTAGGCTAATTTTTCTCCAATTTCTTCAAATTGAGAATTATTATTGAAATTATATCCAATTTAAAAAAAATTCAAAGTAAATGATTTTCAAGTTTTATTTTTTTTGAAAACAAAAATTTGAATTTTTAAAAGAAAATGAAAGACAAAAAGTTGAAAGATTTTGAGAAAATTCAAGGGAAATTTTTTTTACTAAAAATAAAAATTTTCAACTTTGATTTCTTCAATTTTTTAAAACTTTGTACTTCTTAAAATTTTTTCCAATGTATAAAGAACATTTCCTTAATTTCTTCTAATTTGAATTTTAAGAAAATTTCAACTTCATGTTTTTCAAAATTTCTTCCCAACTCAATAAACAATTTAACCCGATTTCAAAACTTTATAAAAAATAAAAAAATTGAAAAACAAAATCAAAACGTAAAATTTTGAGAAAATCCAAGCAAAATCATTTCAGCTATTAAAATTGGATACAATAAAAGAAATCGAAAAAAATTTACTGATTAAGAATAAATTTGGACTTTGTTGAAATCCAATTTGCAGCAAAATTAATCAGAAACTAATCATGGAAGACAAATTGAGAACTGACAGCAGTTTTGAGACACCTTTTTATACATTTTGAAAAATATCTCAACGTACTTGATTATAGTCATTTATTTTAGCTGCCAATTTTTTCTCGGCTTCTTCGGCTTGGGTCGCTGCTCTGATGATTTCAGCCCTCTCCAGTTCTTTCTCTTTCAACAGTTGTTTGATATAAGTTTCTTTTTCTTTGAGTTGTTCCTAAAATAAAATGAAATCATATTAACGGCTATTGAAATTGAGTTTCAAAATATCAACTCTGAGTCTGACTGATTTCTGAGAATAAATTCAATTTCAATTTTGTCAAGGATAAAGTTGAAGTTCTTATAATTTTGAATGAACAATCTCAAGTATAAAATTTCAAATTCCCAGAAAAAAAAAATCAAAAAAAAGGTAAGTCATACTTACTTACTTATTATTTTGACAATAATATCGTATTATGTATAAATTTTTATTTTATTTTTTCATTACTTAGATGCAAAAAATAAGTTTTTTCTCATAATTTTGTACAGAGTTATACCATGAAATATATTTTCAAAGATAATTTTAAATCATGCCCTTCGTGTATTTTTTGAATGAATGTATTTTGAAAATTATTTTTTCACCAATGACGTTACCATATTTTTTCCTTTGACTTACAGAATTTCCCAGTAGGTAGATATTTGAAAACATGCAATACATAAAATGAAATAATTCACGCTACTCATGCAAATGAATAAAAATTACAAACAAACAAAAGCCATCGTAAAACAAAATCTTATGCAATATACAACCTCTTGCTATGAAATAATGAAAAAAATACAATGAATTGCCCAAGCTTCATCGCAGGATATTTTCATGCAACAAAATAAAAGTACATACACAAGCGAAATAATACGAGCACATGAATTCATAATAAATAAGGCCGCAAGCAACACTCAATAAAAATACACAAAAATTAACATTTATTTGTATTGAAAAAAATTTAAATACCCTTAAGACTACATTTAATGAAAACATTCAAAATACCGATTTGTTAATAAAATAAATAAGATGTGAATTAAATGCTTAAGTTACTCCCAAAATTGAAAAATAACACTGAATTCGGTGGCCAAATTAATAATAGTCCGATTCCCAATCGGGATAGTACACTTTTACGACTCGAACCTAGTTTCAAAACAAATATATCAGTGATAATCTTCCTGCGTGTTACTGTTACTGTTAATTTTGATTAATTTTTTTCATTAGTTAGTTGTTTTTTGGTTTCTGTCTCTGGAGTATGTAAATCGTTAGAGTTGTCAGTATCATGGCATAAATGAATTAATTTTCCCTGAAACCTATAACATTTTAAAAATTAAATTTCGTCGCTAGGTATTTATTATGATTAACGATGGTCGTGAAAGTGAGAGAAAACCCGGTGTCATTTGAAGATTGAATTGGTCAATTAGCTCTGCAAGAGTGGATGACGATAAAGGAAAAAGAAGTGTACGTAAGTAAATTCAAATTATTGAGATTATTATTTTTTGGGTTTTAGAATTGACATTTATAATCGAATTTTGATTTAGTAGGCTAGCTCTATTATTTAGAATTAGGTAGGCTAAAATTAATTGTTAATAGCGAAAATACAAAAAAAAAGTTGATTCTTTCAAAGATTCAGAAAAAATTTTTCACATGCAAACCATAACAACAAAAAATACAGGCAATTAAGATTTACCCAGATCATCATGCATTAGCAGTGCAAATTGCAACATCTTTGCGTATGTAAGCAAACATCGAAATCTTCGTTATCACAGTCCAAAGCAGAAAATATAGACATTTTGAGGGGAAAATTCTATGAAAAATAATTGCAGAATAATATGAAGCATATTTGATGACTTCAGGATTCAGGAAAAAATTTCTGTGGGTCTAGATAAACCAATGAGCTTTGGAAAACTAAAAGTTGATGCATAATAAGCCGTTTACTATAAAATTGGTTCAAATTTAATGATACGGTTTCAAATTAATCTCTAGAGTAATTTTTCATTTTTTTTTTTGTGTCATTCCAAGAATTTCCACGAAAAAAATTTCAGCATACATCAACTTCCAGTTCTCTATTAAGATCGTTTTGTCAAGATTAGTTCCTTCTAAGCAGAAGCGAAAACATAACCTTAAGTTAGAAGCAATGTTTACAAGTTTATAGTGCAATGTGAGTATAATACATTTATGGTGTTAATTACTGAAAATATGAAAATTTCAAGTACCTGAAGTGGAGATTTAGGTGCCTGAGTAGTTGATGTGCGCGATGGCGTTATAGAAGATCTCGGTGTTGGTTTCTGAAAAACAATCAATAAATTAAAATATGGTATATTTTGACCCGATACTAATTATGAAATAAAATTGGGGTATTGGTATTAGGAGCAAAATTATGTTCACAGCAAAGTTTTACTTTTTCTATCACAAAATTGATTTTCAATGCAAAATATTAGGTGCCTATTTACAATTATTCAAAATCCAAACTTCTAATCAATTACTCAGTTATCATTATTAAAGTGAAATTAAGTAAAATAAGCTAGAGCTTGAATCAAGCAAATTATTTCTGACTTTGTAGAGTAAAAAATTGATAAAACGTTGCATAATTACAAAGCAAAACCGATTCGATTTTGAGGTTTTATTATTTTTTAATCAAAGCTTTAGTTGCAGAAGCTAGGACTCAATATCAAATGAAAATTCAAGCACTACGATCAGCATTTTCACAAAGCTACCAAATAAATTTTTTATTTACTTCAACATGGAAAATCAGCACTTTTCAACTATAATTTGGACGTAAGAAAGTTGATATGGAAAACGGCGAGATAGATGAATTAGTTGGAGAAACATTAAAAAAATATATAGTATCATTTTTGATCCGGAAATGGAATCCATTTCTTGAAAAATATGATTTTTCCTCACCGTTCTTCTCCTCAAGCGTTTCTTCAGTCAAATGAAAAGGAATTTGGCGAATGAGAAAGTAAGATTTTGCATACAAATGAATCACAAATTTTTCAGATTTTTTAAAAGTCGCATGTATTTAAAAGTACCTATGTATTTTTTTCAATTTTTTCAAACAGTGGAATTCTTGAAATCGCTCAAAACTTTTTTTTTCATTTCAATTTTTATCAGAATTGAAGAGAAGAAAAATGATAAAAAAAAATCAATGCCAGATTAATTTTCAGATAATCAAATGATTTCCTTAAATTACAGAAAAAAAATCATTTTCCTCAAAGTTTCAAAATTTACTTTTCGAAATCGTTGATTTTCAAAAAAAAAATTTAATTTGGAGAATTTAATCAAAATTTTCACCGAGGTATTTGAACATTCTGAACACTGAACACGTTAAATTACAGAAAAAAAATCATTTTCTTCAAAGTTTCAAAATTTACTTTTCAAAATCGTTAATTTTCAAGAAAAAATTAAATTTGGAGAAATTGATCAAAATTTTCACCGAGGTATTTGAACATTATGAACACGAATCCAACATTAGATTCCATGTGGACCAATGATCTTTTATATTTTTAGCTTGAAAAATCTGCTGAACACGAATTTGACCACTTCGTCGTTTATTTATTCAAAGTCCTCATTTCAAAGATAAAATCCAACTAGGTTCGTAATCTGCATTTCAAAATTCGCTGAGAAAGATCATTTTCATTAAATTACCAAAATTAATTTCTTGGTCTGAAATTTCCTATTCAGTCGCGAAAAATCAGAGGAAGCAAAGTTGTAAGCCATTGGCATTGTAAAATGATTATTCAGAATTTCAGAAGGGATAACAAGACGATGAATTTTCCAGTTGGTCGCCGCTTTCAAAAGTCTCACTGATCCAAAAAACGGAAAAAATACCAGTAGATGCAACTTTTCAAATTTATACGTTTACTTAATTATGTTTATGGCAATTTTTGAGTTTTTTTTGACGATTTCAAGGTCGCTTTAGAAGTGAGAAAAAAACTGGAAAATTTTATAAACATTCATAGTATGAAATATTTTTTATTATTCGCCAAATTTCAGTTCATTTCACTGAAAAATGCCAGGGATGATGGGTACAGTACTCAAAGGTCACGTCACTTCGAAAAGGAATGAAAAGAGGAGAATACTTTCAGGTCAAAAATTATTGTTCTCGTTAAAAATCTTTTTTTTAAAAAAGAAAATCAAAATTGCACCTAACAAGGGAAGTATTTCCCCTCAATGTATAATTCTGAGTCAAAACAAAAATAAATTGAAAGTGTTAGAATTTTCTTCAATTAATTTTTTGATTCTGTTTTTAATTGAAAGTTTAGATATGATTTTTTTTTAGTATTTTAACTTTGGTTAGTTTTTTTTTTTAAATTTAAAAATACTTACATTTTTTAAAATATAAAATTAATTTTTATAATAATACTATTTATATTTTTTCGAGGATTTTTAGTTCGATTTCGAATTGATAAAAGAATTCCATACTCCAAAATTTCAGGTTATTTTGGAGTTCGTTTTTCGAATTTTAGAGAATTTTTGACACTTGTTTCAAAATTACCTACTTAATTGCTTCGAAAAATATGAAAACTTGAACTAATAAAAACGAAAAAACAATGAAATTTGGTTTATAGCCCAACTTTGGATCTTCTGAATCAATTGGAAGCAATTTCGAGACGTTTCAGAGGCTTCAAAAAATTTTGGAATTTTCCAGCACTAGAGAAAAGGTCATAAAAATTGGTCGATATGGACTTCAACATCTATAATCGCAGATTCCCCGAATTGGTGATCAATTTGATCGATTAAAGGGTAATTTTTCAAAACTCGTAACTTCGAGTTCAAATCCATGTTTTTGGCAGAAAATTTACCAAGAAAAAATTTTAAAATACACCAGCAACGTACAAATCGAGATTAAAAAGCTGAAAATTTGCAGATCCAGATACCCTATTTTCGATCAAATAGGTTGCCAATGGATAATCCTCGATAATAGGCGACGAAGTTCGAAAATGGACCATTTCTATAAAATTTTCTCCAGAGCTGGAATAAAACCAAAAATTTTCAGCAGGCTCCAAGATGTCTCGAAACCACTTCCAATCGATTAGGGAGGTCGAAAATAGGGTACATACCAAATTTCAATTTTTTTCGTTCATAAGAACAAACTTTTATATTTTTCAGAGCAATAAGGTAATTTTGAAACTTCAAAAATTCACCAAAATTCGAAAAATGAATTTTATTGCCCGAAACTTTAAATATGAGGATTTTTTATGATGTATTTTTGTTTCAGTTCAAAATTTTATTTAAAGTTGGGATAGGTAGGCTTTTGCAAGACCAATTCAGAATTCACCAATCTCACCCAATAAAGTTTTTAAAAAAGTTACCAATTTTCTTTCAACTCAGACCGGACATCTAATTCTTTCAGGAGATCAATATTAAAAATTAATTATTAAAAAAAAGAAGTTACTCAAGCAAAAAGCATTAACTACCTGTTTGTTTAATGAATTCACTCCGAGTCTTACCCGAGAATTACTCTTAACACTCGAAGCACTCGTATTGATAGTCGAAGCAGTAGTTCGAATCGAATCGAGAGTACCTTGTCGAGTAATACCGTCAGGGTGCACAATGCAGGAAGCTTTCTTATTCGCCGAAATCGGCGATCGGCTTACTTTTTCAGCCGGTACAAACAAACCGAATTTCGGAGCACAGTCAAAATACCTAAAATCACAATTCAAAAAAATTACACAAAAATACATTTCTTCCTCTCTTCACTTTCATCGTTCAGCATTTTCTCGGAATTCTCGTTAAATTTACCTTACACCAGCCACCGAGCCATCATTTTTACCCAAAGGATCGTCCAATTCGACTCCACACCATAATCCGGTACCAAATTCGGTATTTCCGTAATACCTCAAAACACCAGCTTTTGAACCATGGCTGCTCTGTACAATCACCCTATCGCCGATTCTAATATCACCTCCGGGCGAATTAGAAATAGTATTGTAACCTGTAAACAGCAATCAATATCAACACGTCAAGAAAAATCTAAATTCGAGGTTAAACTTTGATAAATGTACGAATACTTGTGTAGGCTCAATGTACATACTGTAAGGTAATTGAACTCGAGAAGATACCGAACTCGTAGGTGAATTGGCCAAAATCGGCTTTTGTTCCGGAGTACCCGGCGTTTTAAGTAGTTTATACGACGGATGGCTGGGATCAGTGGCGTATCTCGATAATCGGCTCAATCTCGAGAAAATACCGCGACTCGGCGGGCATTGAAAATATCTAATACCGGCAACGGAACCGTCATTTTTACCTAAGGTGCGATTTACATTTTTATTACAGATAGGTAATGATTAATCTTCGGTCATGGTATGAAATTCAACGTACCGATCGGCTCGTCTAATACAACTCCGGCCCAATCACCCGGTCCGAATTGTGTTTCTCCGATAAATGCAATCACTCCTGGTTTATTACCGCCAACCCAAACACGATCGCCGACGATAAAACTGTCAGTGTCTTCTGTTAGCATGCTGCTAGCGTCTGTAAAATTTAATTAATTAATGTTTTTGGTCTTCACAGACAGCACGTCGAGTAGTTTTATCAATGCCATTCAAAAAAAAAACCAAATAATACAAGTACAAATACAAACCCAAAGCCCCTTATAAAGCTTACTAATCAACGATGGAACAACGAAGCTTACCAGATTCTCGTCTTCGAAACGAATGGTCAAATTTTAAACTTTCCCAGTTCGTAGATGAGTCGTCTAAACCATGAAACAAGCATAAAGCGGACCAAAATTAAGCCATAACACACATAAAGCGATAAAGTAGCTAAATACGAGTATAGGTAACTACTTTTACTTGAATTAGGCCTACATATCCACATTGCATATCGCATTGCGATTGAAAACTACGTAAGTAAGCACATGAACATAGAATTTTCAACCAGATTTCCTAATTAATCCCAGAACTAAAATTAATTCGAAATAGTTACCTATTCAGTTCTTCTAAAATCAAAATCTTATTTGCCCAGAAACCAAAATGATGTGTGAAATTTAAACATTGAGCTGCATAGCATTGACTAAAGTCACGTATATTCCAACAATAATTTTTTAAAAAATAAGAACTTGATTTTTGCAAAAAAAAAATCAGTTTTCTAATTTTTTTTTACGTAGGTAGGTAGGTCTAGGAACATAATCATTCAAAGCAAACAGATTTGGAAGTTTTCAATAATTTTCATTAAAACTAAAAAAAAAGTGGAAAAAATTGTTGAAAAATATCTACAAATCATATCCCCTTTCCACCCCCCCCCCCCCCCAACTAAAATTATGACTTCATGAGATTTCAAGAAACGAGATACCTAAGAAGCCAAAATACCATTTTCGTCTTTATTTCTCATTTTTTACAGAAACTGATACAAAAATCTATAAAAGAAAGCTACGAAAGTTGGATCTCGTCTACAAGAACCTCAAAAATTCTCCAAATTTTTTTTTTTAATTTTTCTCGCAAGAAATTCGAAATATTTATTCTAAGGTTATATCAAGCTCCAAAAAGGTCTATAAACGCCAAAAATGTGAAAATACTTACCCCTTTCTATTTTTCATTTTAATTTCAGCCTGAAATTTTATGCAGAATTTGAAAAATTGATCAAGTGGCCAGGGTTGTACAATTTAGTTAGATTTAGAATGGAACATCATTTTAGGAATGAACTGAGTACCGAAGACCAAAATGAAAACGACGCCCAAAAATTAATATTTCTTCATTTTTAAAAATAAATTTCTTAGTAGGTACTGTTGAGAGAGAGGACACTAATCGTCCATCCCTTTTTTCAATGAATTTCAATAAGTCCAATCAATATTTTCAGAAAGAAAATAATTCGTTTTTTAATTTTGCCGATTTGACAATTTTTTTCAGAAAGCTGGCAAATTTTAAAGTAAATTCTCAAATCATCTCTAAAAGGCTGTATTTTTTACTCAATTTGCTAAAAACTTGTAAAAAAACGCGAAAAAACAAAAAAACATTCTCCATAAAAAAACATGTTTTGAACAAAAAAAAAGTTTTAAATGTTTTTTTGTTTTAAAACATTCACTTGTTGGAAATTGAATGTTTTAAACATGTTTAAAACATTTCATGTTTTTTTTTTGACAACCCTGCAAGTGGCTCTATTATGCTTCCAAGTACCTACCCGAAAAAAAGAACTCAGGTCCAAAAATTTGGAAATTTTAAAAAAGAAATTCAAATTTTTACATTTTGCGAATTGAGCTTTTTTTTGGAATATTTTGGGATATGATATGACTAGATTGGAACCTCAAACCAACTTTTTCGAATTTTTGGAAATGTTTTTTTTGAAATTAAAATACGATAAGTATTTCTCAAAAAATTTAAGGATGTTTACAAAATAACGAAGAGTTTTTTTTAACGCGATTTATTCTAAAAATTGATTTTAAAACTTAGGTTCCCCTGGATTCACAAATTTCCATTTTTTAAAGTTTTAGCATAACTCCTCTCCATTTCCTCATTACTGAATCGTCTATAGAAAGCCTTTTAAGAACTGGATAAAAACTTCGTAGTTATTTTGACTTTGTTTGAATTAAAAATTCAAATTTTGATTTTTTTTTCTACAAATCGTGGTTAATTCAGTTTAAAAATAGGAATCGAACCCGAAACCTAAAAAAGATGTAACCGTAACCAAAACTGAAAAATATCATTTTGGTATTAAATGCATTTTTAAAAATACGTTTGACACAGGATGGGAGCGTTGAAATCGATATAATCTGATATGTGATATTGCAATCTTTATTCTTTCAATTATTTGAGTGTTTTTTCGTTTCTTAAAATTAAGTTTCAAATTTATTCATTTCTTTGAGGAAACGTTACATCTCAATTTTTCAATTTCTTGGAAATTTACAATTCCCAAAGTTTTATAGGCAAAATTTTACGATCTTTTGGTTTCCCGTTTCAAACTTCAATAAAAAAAAGTAAGGGACCAAAATTGTTATTTTTTGCTATAATCGTAACCGAAACCAAAACCAAAACCGATATAAAAATTTTGGAAACTGTTCAAGAAAAGTCCAAAAAATTGTAAAATTTCTGTACAACTTGACACGTCTTTTGTCAGGCGATATTCAATTTAATGGACCTGAAAAATGAAAATTATTCTATCTTCAGGATTATTTTCGCTATTTTCATGTCATTTTTCTCGCTTTAAATTTTTCCAAAAAAAGGACCCTTTTGTATACTTTTATTAAAAAATTGAAGGAAAGAAAAAAATGTAGAAAATTCTTGATTATTGCAGGAAAATCATTAAATCCATCTTATTTTCTGCCTTTCTTTTTCTTTTTTTTTGCTACTCAAGTAAAATCCTAGCTATTTTCTTTTTTTTGCCCGTAGACAATTGAATTTTCCAGTTTTAATTATTTAAAATGTTTTCAACTGTAATGTAATTTTTCCAAATCAAAACAAAAAATCACTAGGAAAATTTTTCCGCCTAAATGTAATTTTCCTCCTTAAAATTCAATATTATTTTTTTTCATTAATAAATCTAAAAGTTGAAATGTCAATTTGGAAAAAAAAATGGAAAATACACAAACGTGGTATGAGACGGACTCATTCATAATTTTTTTTCATCACAATGAGCTCTTTAAACGCATTTTATTAACCAAAAAATTCCAAAATTCGAATAAACGAATAGAACAAAACTGTACAAAGCAAACAAGAAGTTTCAAAGAGTAAGGAACTCATTCGACCCCTCCGCCCCTTCTCAATCATCAAACTGAATCAGAACTTTTCACAGGCTACATTTAAATATCAATTTACAAAGAAGAAAATACGTAAATGCAATGACATCAATAAGATTGTCCTGCGTAGAAATTTTTTCATAAATTTACCTCCTACCCTGCTCTGAAATCTAAATCGATAAAAAATTCAAAAATTTACGTTCTCGATCGATCGAGTTCTTAATGTTCCGAGAACGATGACTATTATTAGCTCGCTTCATCACATAACGCAACGAATATATACCGATCTTTCAAGGCCGGTTGTTTTCATTTTATTATTATTTTTTTTTCGCTAGTAACGCAAATCTGCTTTGTAGATGTACCTACATACATGAACCACTACCAATGCAACATCTTATTATAATTGGCACAGATTTCGCATCTCGTTCCGTTTCAGAAATATAAATAAACAATATGACATTTTTAGATGGAAGGTATAACGCTAATATTTGAACCAGAGAAGTAAAGCGTTTCTTGACTCGAGCTGTCAGCGCAATATCAAAAAAAAAAATTACACGTCACGAACAGACAATTTTTTCAACCTTAGAAATTTTTTGGGCTATACAAAAAGCAGTAAAACTGTTTCAACGTAATAAGGTATAAGGGTATGGTACCAATTATAAAAGATAATAAGAACGATCTTCAATGATCGGAAACATTTTTCCTAGCTGTCTACAATGCGGTACCCATGCAGTACCTACATTATACTTATTGTCAATTACGAAAGGTGAATTTATCTAATTGTTATCTTTGGAATGGGCGTGACAATAGACGATCCCACTGTAATTTAAGAAATTAAAAACAAACACCAGTTTCTAATTTTTTTACACCCTATTACGCAATATAATTTTAAAAGCTAACCAGGCGAATTTTACGTAGCACAATACATAATTAAAAATCGTTATTAAAACACACACAGTACGAATACCTATTAATAAAATCTACACGCTTCGATATCAAATCAACCATTGCAAATAGGTACAGGAAGGGTTTAACTTAATAAATTGAAAATTTTTACGACGTTACTCACCACTTATAGATTTTCGGTGCACATCTTTGGATAATTTTTTCACCGTGGAATGGATACCATCTGTAAAAAAAAATCAACGTAGGTATGAGCTATTTACCGAAATATACCCAACCTCAATTATGGCATACTTGACAATAAACCTAGTAAAAATTCTATACGTGAAAAATTTGTTAGCAACACGAACAGAACACAGTTTCCGCTTTTATAAAAGCGAAAAAAATGAATTTGGGATGCAAATTTTAATCTACTGAAATTCAAAGATAAATATTTGAGTGGTACGAGTATGAAAGAACTTATAATTAACGAATGAGGATGTATTACAGTTTCATTATTATTTTTTTTCGTGTAGAATTGTAAATGGTAAGAATTTTTCAAGATCAAAATTCGATTTATGATTCTTCAGTTTTCATACGTAATTGATTAATGAAGAAAATTGAGTGAACGAAGGTTCTTCGAATGGGTCTGATAAATTTAGAAATAGCGAATAAAATATTGAACGAAGTTTTCAAGAAAATCACAAAATTTATCAATTTTACAATTATTATTCCAGCTAATACTTTCTAGTATCTCCACTTTTCAGTTCTTCACCATAAGTGAAAAAAAAATCAGAGAGAGGAGTCATTTTAATCGAAACAAAATTATTCAAAATCAAAACTCATTTCCAAATTCGTTATTAAAAAAAAATATAGGAATAAAAATTGCTCAACATTGTTTTCCAGGAGTTTAGATTTGATAAAAATTTTTGCATGTGATTTTCCTAGTTCATATGAATAAGAGATTTATATCTAATTATCGACCAACCCTAGGATGGTTCAGATCAATATTTGGATGAAATTTTTTTCTTTTACCTACTTTTAAGATTGTTTGTTTTGAAAAAAAATTCCTATCGAGTTTCAGCTTCTTAAGAGAGGTAAAGGCATGTCTAACCAGTAACCATAGACGCACCCAGAAATTAATTAAGGGAGGGGCTGAGAATTGAAGAAAAAATGGGGAGGGGGTCAAATTTCAATTTAAGCCATTTTTCATTGATCGTTTAGTCAAAAATCATCAATTTTTTTTGACAAACAGAGAATTTATTGAGAAATTAGTCATTTTTTGACTGAAAAATCAGTCAAAAATCGTCAAGTTTTAAAATAAAAGGACTAAAATACTGCCCGAGCTCTTGGGTGCGCCTATGTGCCTAATAGTATTGGCTTGAAGATCCTGAAGTTTTAAAGGAAAACAATTTAAAAATCATTAAAATCCAAAAATTTTTCAAAATTCATTTTTTCATCTTAACCCTTTGATACAGTTTTTGTAGAGGAGAGAGGAGTGGAAAAATAATTGAAAAATCGCTGAGAGAATTTTGATTCTCTTCAACATTAATTAAGAAACTGAATTTGAAAATTGGGGACTGGAGCAGGAGAATTGAAATTTAAACTTGTACTGAAAAATAAAACTTGAAAATTAAATTTTGATAAAGACTAAAACCACTGCATACATAATATTGGTCATTGATCTTGGATATAAAAAATACATGGATTAAAAATTTAAAATAAAGACAATTATTCAAAGAAAAAATGAACTAAATTACAGATTAAGGCTGAAATTGAAAATTAGTCTCATCAAAGTTCAATCAATCTTTAAAAAACTCAAAAAAGCAATAAACTAAAATTATTTTTAAATGACAAATGTTAAAAATTAGTCGGTAGATATACATCACACAGGTTGACCAAATTTTTTTTTGCTCTGTCTGGGTTCTCATGCCGAAATTCTGATTCTAGACATCAAAATACATCATCTTGCTTAATTCTGGCTTTCAAAGTTTGCTTGGGTGCTTGGGGGGGTGGGTGGGTAGGAGAACCATAAAGCTTATTTTTCTGGAGCAAAAAGCCTGAGCATTATAATTTTTTTGTAATGCTCAGGCTTATTGCCCTAGTTTGACCTCTCCCCCCTCCAACCCTCCAAAGCAAACTTTGGTCAAAAAAAATTTTAAAAGTAACCTAAATTTGGTAATCGGAAGCCAGATTTCAAAAACGTGTCGACCTGTGTTATTTTGAAAAAATTGAAATTTTTACTAACAAAAACTGGAAAAAATCTAATTAGTATTAAAATCTTTGAGAACATATTTTTCAGAGATCGATTGTACACATAGAAAACATCGATGGGCTCGATGAGATTTTTCATTTGTTTTTTGTTTTCCAGTTCAGAAATTTCAGTATTATTAACCATAGTGAAAATGATTTTTTATTTTACAATGATTTTTTGAACTGAAACGCTCCAAGGAATTTTTTTTTGATATTGCATTTCTTTAAAATTTTTTTTTTTACAAATTCGTCATTTCAATGAAAGTTGAATGCCTTAATCATTAGAAAAGAAGGAAAACGGGTTTTGAAATTTGAAACTTCTACTCTGAATTATTTTTCAGTAGAAAAAAAAGTACCTGCAAAAATTTTATCCATCCATTCATTATTACCAGGACTGGGGCAAAATTTAAAATCCAACAAACCTCAAAATCCAGATTTTGGATTTAAATCTACTCTCATTACGGATTTTGGATTTAAAACCCATTTTTGCAATGGATTTTGAATTTTGGATTTCAAATCCTAATTATTTCAAAATCCAAAATTTTTTGTATTCTGTGCTCGGAATGGGAGATTGGTATTCTGGTTCCGGTTGAGCATTTGTTTTCTTTTTTTTAAAAATGATAATGAACCACCAACCGTCTAAATTAAATGATAATAACTTCGGAGTTTTTAGCTTCTTAAAATATCATGAAAATTTTTCCAAGTGGTAATGTAGAGTTTGGATTTTAGGTTTTAGATTTTGGATTTCGGATTTTAAATCCGCTTTGTAACAGGATTTTGGATTTGAAATCCTTCTGTCCCGGATTTTTCCCATTCCTGATTATTACACCAGCGAAAAATATCCCTTTTTCCAAAAACTTAAAACTAAGTACCTACTACCTACCTAAGAATGAGAGGAAAATCGAAAAAAAAATCTATAAAATTATATTCAACTGCAAGGCCAAATTAAAAAATTGAAGATGTTCATTTCCAGATATATATATTTTTGCGTCAAAATTCACAATAAATTTCTGATTTTTTTTTTCTCAAATAATTAGAGAGGCAGGTACCTTATTTGTTCATAACTTCGTTCCTGTGGCAACTTTGATACACCTTCACGTAGGCGTATATTTTTCCTATTTTTTAATACGCCAATAAATTATTTCATCTTTACCGCTTTTATAAAAATTTTTAAAAAATATTTCTCTAGGCATATTCTAGAAATTGATTCCATACTCTCAATACCGATTACCTTTTACAGCACCATTATATTTTTTGTTTAGGTTTTTTCACTTTATCGAATAAGTAAGCGGATCACCTCCACATTCATCGCAAATACTTTTCTACAAGTTGTTACACCCAAGTTTTTATTATTCCGAAGCGGATATGCAAATATTATGATACCAATAAGAAGGTGTTAACGTCACCTGTTAACGCATGGATTTAGCTCAACTACATAATTTTTGGTTTACTTAAAATTTTAGCACAGCTCCAGATGGTTACCGGGTATCCAAAATATCAACGAAATAGACTCTACAACGAGGTGGAAAAAAAAACAGACGTCAATGGACTTGCCAGTTGCCAACCAATGTTAATGATACAAAGGCATTGATATTGATTGGAAAAAAAAATACAAAAAATACCAAGACATGGCCATATACGAATACGCTATTCTCGTTACAAAACACTTTGTTATTGTTGTACAGATTAAAACGAAACGAAACCTTTTTCATTGTTTAATTCGACACGATGTATTATCCATACCTATGTACACTTTTGCTTTCCTGAACGTCGTCTTAAGGAAAGAAAATGTAACCTACACAACTCGCGTTGTATATGGTCTCAGTCACCTTAAATCTCTGAAAACAATCTCCTCACTTAGCTCAGCTCCGGTAAGTTGGATTTATTTAAATCGCAAACATACAGGTATAAATAGTAGGTCATAGAGATCGTTAATGAGAATTTAAACTGCGTAAAAATTACACGCTATGGCGGTCAACCACCACCTACAGATTTCAAACTCTGTACCTATGTGTTATTGTGCTATTGCACTATAATTTTCAAAACACCGTCGATTCACTCGCACGAATCCAAATTTCCTTATAGAGAACGTCTCGTTAAAAATTCGCGTTCATCGGAAGATTCGATCTTGGCGATCGGATCAGATACAACGATGACCACAGAACCTATTTCCTGAATGGCATTGCCTCGGTCAATGTAGTCTCATGGTAACTGTACTTTGATGCTTGTTTTAGTATTGCACCATGTATCGCGCATTTATCATCGGCATTTCAATTAATTAAAGTCGTCGTCGGTTAATGACATCTCCAATTTTAGTACCGACTCGAAGACGTATTAAATTTAACCTACTTACGAGCTCGCCATTTTTGTACCAACAATTGATAAAAATCGTGGCCATTTAGATTTTTAGGTCGGTTCCAGACGATCATAAAGCTTGAGGTTTTTTACCTATGACTAAATCTACACGAAAGAGGCTTCAGGCACGAAATTAAAAATACCCTGCGAACGACTGAATCGTTTTTTTTCAACTGTATGATTCAAGTGGTTCACTTGCTTTTTTCCAAGTTCGAATTTTTTTTCAGAGTTCGAATTTTTTCTCGATTATTTTTTTCCAAATTGAAATTTGTTTCAGAGTTCGAATTTTTTCTCGACTACTTCTTCTCAAAATTACAATTCGAACTCGGAAAAAATTTCAATAAATGATGGAGAAAAAATTTTAACGGAAAAAAATTTAATTTGGAAAAAAAGTAGTCGAGAAAAAAATCCGAACTGAAAAAATTTTAATTTGGAAAAAAATAATCGAGAAAAAATTCGAACTCTGGAAAAATTTTAATTTTAAGAAAAATAGTCGAGAAAAAATTCGAACTCTGAAAAAATTTTAATTTGGAAAAAATGATCGAGAAAAAATTCGAACTCTGGAAAAAATTTTAATTTTAAGAAAAATAGTCGAGAAAAAATTCGAACTCTAAAAAAAATTTTAATTTGGAAAAAATGATCGAGAAAAAATTCGAACTCTGAAAAAAATTTCAATTTTGAAAAAAAGTAGCCGAGAAAAAATTCAAACTCTGAAAAAAAATTCGAACTTGGAAAAAAGCAAGTGCACCACTTGAATCATACAGTTGAAAAAAACGATTCAGTCGTTCGCAGGGTATTTTTAATTTCGTGCCTGAAGCCTCTTTCGTGTAGATTAGAGACCTATAACAGGGGGTATGCTGGTCCGCCATTTTCTTCCTTTTTGATAACGATGATAACATTGTGTTATATGGGGAGATCGTGTAAAAATTTTTCTTTTTTCAATTTATTTGGCGATTTTTTGATAATTTCAAAATTTTAATAATTTCTTGTGATTCATAAGAGTGTACTGTGATGGATTTTTCACTTACATAAAAGAAAGTGGCCATCAATAGCAAATAATCAACCGTTGAAGTGGGTATACTTCCGGTGAAATAGATTGTAAGAATCCGATCAAAATTTGAATTAAATAGTCATTCGACATTTGAAGCAATTTATTTTGCGGAATTCTTTCAAAGTATTAACTACTATTAAGCAAACATTTAAGTGATAATTTTAATCTTGATCACTTTTTCCCTTGTTCTCATGCTTGTGAAACCCTACGATTAGTTATAGAACATTTTCTTACGGTAAGATTGTATGCTTATTGTTCAACATTTGCTTGTAAAAAGACTAAAAAAATGTATGGTACAGCTTCGAATAAAAAAAAGAAAGTGTAAGTTGAAATTCGGTCGTTTTTTATTTATTGGTACTGAGCTTTACAGAATGATATTCAACTTAATCTCGCTTCAATCAAATAAAAATAATAAAACAGAAACCAGCATCATAGATGAATAGCATAGCATTAAAAACACATAATCGCATCAAAATACTCAGTTTGCTGTTATCGTAATTGAATATACAAAATATTTTTTAAAATTGCATCGCAGATACATTGTATGATACTAAAAACACATAATTGCAGCACATGACACTTGCATTCTACATCTACTTTGGTAATAAATATGTCAAATATAATAGAAAATAGCATCACAGATGCGTAGTATAATTCAATATCTAGTAATAACATCGCCGGTGAAATAAATCCATCGAAAAGATATCACATTACACATCAATTATATCGACAAACATCGCAGCTTATCGAAAATTAAAATAGCGGTGCAGTACCTAAATAAAATGAAGATCACTTTTCTTTACGCTGACTTAAACGTACCAACAGGTTTTTAATTTCTTTCTCATCTTCTACTGCCTTTTTCTGAAGCTGTGCTTCCAGTAATCGAAGTCGTTTGATTTCTTCATCCAATTTCATATGACGTTCAGAACAGTTGGTATTTTTTTCCTGTTGGTTTGGAAATAATGGAAAATTAAAACGAAATCTATTGAATTTGTTGAGTCATTCGTTAAATACATACGATAATTTGAATAGATCATTCAATTACAATGTTCTGTACATTAAAATTATTAGGCAGTGATTATCAAGTTTGTATACTTACTTCCATCATTCAGAACGGAAGATTTTACGATCTTGTGAATCCTCACCAAAGTGTACTCTTCCAGTATTACTTATCTGCAAGTTGAATAACGAAAAATACCTTCAGTAAAGCAAATTTTAATTAATATTTCCTTTTCTAAATTACGATCGGATTCTTATCTATTTCACCAGAAGTGTACTTACTCAACAGTAGATTATTCGCTATTGGTGGCCACTTTCTTTTATGTAAGTGAAAAATCCATCACAGTACACTCTTATGAATCACAAGAAATTATTAAAATTTTGAAATTATCAAAAAATCGCCAAATAAATTGAAAAAAGAAAAATTTTTACACGATCTCCCCATATAACACAATGTTATTATCGTTATCAAAAAGGAAGAAAATGGCGGACCAGCATACTCCCTTTTTTAGTTCCCTAGTGTAGATTTGTTCATAGGTAAATTACCTCCACTATTTTTTTGTACCATCGAAAAATTTTACCGAGATTGAATCGGTTCGCGAAATAAATCGACATTCGTAGGCTATGCACGAAATGACCAAATGACTCATTGTTCAGCTTAATCATTGTTTGATCTTTTACCATAATAGACTATTCACTTTTTCGTTTTGACATTCCGAAGACAAAATATCCGATGAACGGCGAACCATCTACTCGGTAACGATTACAATACGCGTAGGAGTTCGAGACGGAGTTTGTTACAGAATCTAAGTACAGCTATTAAACATGGTTTAATTAATTCGAGAATTGTCGAGTTTTGGGTGTGTACTGGACTGGCGTGTGTTGAACAGAAGTTCATCCAAGTTGCTAGAAACGTAGCGTGCCCAAAATACAAAATGAAGGACGTATTTGAACAGAGATAGGTGCAATTTTTAAAAATAAAAATATTAATTAATTAAGAACGTCTGGGATTTTTACATCGACATTCGGAATTGAAAAATAAACATTTGGTTGTTTGAAAAATGAACATCACTTTCGATAATGGCAGCACTCGAGTTCGATAAGACTCGATTGAAAAAAAAAATCAATTAGTTGGTCGTGTACTTTACCTAGTTGCCTAAATATCAAGTACCTAGGTGGAAAATTTTTTCGATGTAAACATGTAACCCAAGTGGTCATACGAACAAAACAACGTGTTTTTGTTCATCTAAAGAGATGCTACCCACTTTGATCAGCGAATTCTGCGTAATTTATTCGCACTAATCTGTATAATAGAGAAACAGGTTCACCATAAAAGTAGTGAACGAAGGAGGAAAATGGATTGTAAATTGTTTTCAAAAAGCATTAAATTTACAATTTTGGTGAAATCTCCTAAAATTTGAAAACTATAAAGATTTCAATTTTTAAAGAATCGATTTTATTTTTGGAAAATTGAACGTTTTATTTTGATTTTGATTGTTCGATAAAATGAACGAATTGAATCGAAGTGTGAATAATTGATATTTAAAAAATTTTAAAGATGATTTTTAGCTGAATAAGGATTTTAAAAAATCAAGTTCAAGGTCATTTTTAATCGCAATGGTGGAACCAAGAGATTGGAATCGAATCCATCCGAGATTGGATTTGAATCTATGAATTAGTTATTCCTTTTTTTACGATTCGAATCCAGATTAAAAAAATATATAATTTTAATTTTCGTGGTTCGAATCTGTCATTTGAGGAAAAATTGATAATTAAAAAAATCTCTCACAACACTCAACTAACAAAACAAAAAAACAGAGACCAAACCTACAAAATATAAATTCTTCGCCACAAAGACACCATTTTTTCTCTTTCTTGCCCTATTGGAGTTCTCGCGGATTCCCCCCCCCCCCCCAAAAAAAAAAATTGCAAAGAACAAATCCGGACGAATCTTCTGATACAGTAATTCGAATCCATTTTACAAATTCGTAATATTCTTTGGATTCAGATCATTGACAAGAATCAATTATTTTGAATCTGAAAATGGATTCGAATCCTTTCCAATATTGGATGGAAAAAAGAGAACAGAATAAAATTAACAAAAATAAAAGTAGCAAAATTTCTGTTTTCTCTAAGTCTGAACAATTAACAGAATAGAGCAGATTGTTTCAAAATAGTATTTTGTTGTTTTCTGATCAAAACAAAACCATTGTTTCGTTTATAATTTTTTCCCCCTCCTGCATTAATAATGTCACAATTTCTCATTTTCACGATTTATGATGGCCTGAATGTCCTGAGATTTTTATTGGTCGTTTTAAAGAAGATTAGATTTTTGGTGGATTTTTCTGGTTCAATGTTACTGTGAAAAATTATTTCATTAAAAAGAAATTTTCATTTGAAAAAATATCGTTTTTCAAATTCAAAAACGATTTTGAAACTGGATGCTTGAATAAGAAATATTTCGAGTCCCCTTCCCCCCCCCCCCCCAGCTCAGAGACAGAAGATGAACTCATGGTAGTCATAAATTTTGTTGACTTGTTTCAATAGTTGAATAAAAAATCGGAATAAATTAACTTTAAAAAACCAGAATAGAACAAAAAAAATCATTTTTTCTTTGAACAAAACATTAGAACAATTCATTTATTTTAGAAATGATTTGTTCTTCCATCAGTCCTGAGCTAAATTACTTTAAAAATGTTGGACATTAATTTTTCTCAACAGAATTACCGGGTTAAAAAATTTGGGGTTCAATTTTTTAAAATTGCCAATTGATTATCAATTATACTTGGAAAAAAAAATATATCGTTTTTAGCAGAATTTAATTTAAAACAATTTTTTCCCCCCTCGAGTTTGTTAATTGTGTTATTTGTGTTTTCCAGTTTAACATTGAATTTCAATTTCGATACGGTAACAGGGTTCAGGGATCCAGAACAGAGTCGATGGGAGGAAAGATGGGGTCCTTCCGGACGATTTTTTCAGATCCGGAGATGCTTTAAAAATCTAGAAGCCGGAGTCGGGGCCAGAAGCACATTTTAAACATTTTTCCTACAGTTGGAGAGACTTGAGAATCAGAAATTTCGGAGCTAAATTCAAAGCCAAATGAAGGAGGACCCCATCGAGCGATTTTTTCGGAGCCGAAGGCATTTTATAAAAATTCCAGAGCCATGAGTCATTTTTACAGAATCTCGAAGGGACCAAATCCCTTCCTTCCGGATTCCTGGGTTGAAAGCTACTTTTTGATTCTTCACTCTTGTATAGGTACGTTTCTGAGAATAATTTAAAGAAGTTGGTTTGTAATTTTATACGAATTGGAAATCACAATTCTCAACGTTGTGCTAAATTTTAAAACGGTAGCAAAGCATGTCAATAGTTACCACTCGTTAATTCTTTAATGAAAAATAAGTACGTTTTTCAAATAAAAAATGGAACGAAAAAACGTTGAAAATATTATTTTTAGGAGAATCAGCATTAAAAATGTTTTCATTATTTTGAACAAGTTGAATTCTGACATGGTGGCAAAGCCTAGTTCCTGACTTGGATTCTTTAGTTACGAAGAATAATATAAAGTAGATACGTATTTACATAGAACATGAAATCGAAAATTAATTTCCATCAAAATTTTACTAGCTGCTTTAAATAAAATAAATTTTGAACGAAAAATTTGCAAAAATTTCGAAATTATATCGAAGTTTTTTCATACTTGCCCCTCACTGCGAGCCTTAAAATCTAACTAGGAAGAAAAAATTCATAACTTTTTTTCTATAAATGGTCCAGGAAAAAATGTCTTTATCCTCTTTTTCCAAAATTACCATTGGTACTCATTTATCATCTTCACTTTATTTTTCAAATAACTTTCAAAAGATATTTTTTCGTATTTTTTTAATATCCAGTAAAAAAGTCGAAAAAATTAAAATTTTCCTGAGATTATTTTCGGATATAAATATTTCAACTCATAAAAATCCACGGCAAGTTTCCATAGTTACGCATTCTCTTATACATGCAGAACCACTTTTCAAATCAAAATGGAGAAAAATGTAATGCACATCGGTACGTGTTTTTTCAAAAATTGTTGAAATCCCGAGAAATCGGCGCGGATGATTTTTATTTTGGTTAAAAGATTCAAAGCATTTTAAAAAAAAATTCTCAATAAAAAAATTTCCCGTTTTTTTTTTAAATTATTGAAAATTGCAAAAAAGTACAAAATGATTCCTATTAAGGATATTTTTTAAAAAGTCCAGAAAAATAGGGAGACCATGAAAAATAGATGTCAATGATATTTTTTGGCAAAACCATCTTTCTTCAGAGTTCAGTCCATTAAACCATTCTAGAGAAAAATCATTTTTTTCAATTTTTTATAATTTTATTAAAAATAGTAAGATTTAAAAACCCACTGGGGAGATATGAATGCGGTGTCAGAGGATGAGGAATGAAATTTTTAGCACGTAGCACACCATCAATTGATATTTCGATTCTCTGGTCTTGAACAATCCAATATGTAATTCGATGGACTCGAAAATTGATTTCAATTAAATTTTTGTTACAATTTTTTACGAGATGCATAAAAAAAATTTGATTGAAAAACCTCGCAACGAAAAAGTCTCAGAACGACATTCAACTTTTTCTTTAGAATTGAGCACATATTCAAAATAAAAAAATCACGACTCGAATTTCAAAATTACATACAAAATAGATAATAATTTAATTTTAAAAAATTAGAATTTTTTTTGAAAAATATCCAAGTCTCACACAGATAATAAATCTTACCAAGTAAGATAATAAACAATACTGACCATCTTCTCTGCAGAAAGTTTCGAAACTCTCCATCAACGGAACCGTTTTATGAGAAAGCATTTTCAAATCCGATATCTGATATCTTTACGATAATTAAACCAGCACAACAGATTCCAACGTAATGAAAAAATTAATATCTCGTCTCAGATCGATCGTTATTATTTGGTAAACATCTTACAAATATCAAAGAGTGATCTCAAATGATAGGTAAATAATGAAAACATAAGACATAGTAACCCTAACCTTGATGGAAGAAGGCTAACGTAGGAACAACGGGTATGAATTTCATGCCCCCGCAAATTTTGCTGGATTAAAAACCGCGCGATGATTTCAGCGGCATGGCACGGAAATGGAAGTTGGAATTTTTCAAGTCCCAAATAGGAAATTTATGAGTTAGTTAACGCTATTCATTTTGAAATCAATTTCACATTTTACACGGAAAATAGTTAATGATTACATGACGTTTATATCGCTATAAAAATCTGCCGATGGTAAATTGCCCGAAGAAACGTAAAATATTGATCGTGTGAACTACATAGAAAAAAGAAACTTTCATTTTAACCGTGCGTAGCTTGATTGGCAATTAATAACCTAAGTTGTGAATGGCGAAGAAAATACTACAAGAAGAGCGGAATTTTTCAAGAATTTGGATTTTTCATTTTTTTTCTGACGATGAGATAAGACATAATCTGAGGTTGTCGTCGGAAATATCTTCGAATTGTTATCAATCTTCAGAATGAACGATGACCAGTTCATCTGGTTCAACAAGGTATCACTCATACGTTCATACCAGATTCTCAGAAGAACTCTTTTCTTGATTAATACATAATATACTTTACATTACCAACATACATAATTAAAAATTAAATATTAGAATAAAACATAAAACTCACCAATCGCAGTGGTAGAAATATCTGAATTTTTTTCTCCTCCATAGATATTCGATGGTCTTGCAATTTTCGAAGGAGGCTTCAATCCAGAAGCTTTATTGGAACTTGAAACAGACATTTTGGCAGACTGCTTCCTTGATGACTAGTTGTAAACAAATTTTCAAAATGTCAAATACGAATTCACACACGAAAACTTTCAACGATCCATATTCACTTCAACTTAAAACTAAACGAATCAAATTCATTGATTTGTAATGAGCTTAATACTTTAATCCATAGGCATGGTAAACATTTGATTTGACAATAAAACTTAGAAAAACAATGATTAAGAAGGATTATTGAAAAATATAATGAATGTCATTTTAAATTAAAGTGGATGTGGATTTGGTACATACAAAAATCTATGAAAGAAATCAGAACAAAGCAAGGTTTTTTCGTTAAAAAAGTAATACAACGTAGCACAAGAATAAAAAATCACTCTGAATACTGCTAATGTTTAAAAAATCTAAGGAATTCGACATTCAAGTAAGTAATTTAACAACGTTAACTACGAAACAATTACGTTTAATTGAATTACCTCAGTAACTGAAGAAAGTGTTTCTTTTCTTATCAATAATTTTTTTTCGTTGTTAAAAGAAAATAACAATGTTGCATTAAAGAAGATATTTATGATTAGTATAAGATAAATTATAAATCGATCAAATGGAATAGATGAACAATATATGATTAAATTTCATTAGTTTTATTCCTAAATTAAAAAATAAAAATATTTTTCATCGGTTTAATTAATTATCGCTGGAAAGTTCCATTAAAATAATATTTGAAAATGAAAACAATTCAATTTTTTCTCAACTTTTTGGCAACACTGAAAAAAAGAAAAAAATTGAAAAATCCATCTTTTTGATATCGCTTGATAACAATGCAAATTTTTGACAGTTTCCAACGTATCTTGAAGTGAGCAATATGTTAAATTGTTTAATATTAAATCCTAGAAAACATTTATTTTATCATATTAATTACGGAGTAACTTATTTATTGAACCTTTTTGATTCGACCAAAGAAATCACATTTCAAGATGAAACTCGTACATAAAAGTATCGAAAAGGATGGCAAAGGGTATGTCGGCGATTTTTCTATCGTAAATTTTTACCGCTAGCTTTGTTTTCAATGAATTTTTCTTGCCATAGAACTATTACGATGATCCCAGAAGAATCGGAAGATATGTGGCATGCTTACAATTTAATCGCCGTAGGAGATAGCGTTCGCGCTTCTACAGTCAGGTAATCAATTAATTAGCTTTTGAATGTCAATGCCATCCGGTCAACTGAAGTAATGATTCATCGTTCTAATCTAATTTTTATAGGAAAGTTTTGAACGAGTCTGCCACTGGATCGACAACTAGTAACAGGGTACGAACTACACTCACCATATCGGTAGAAAATATCGATTTTGATACTCAAGCTTGTGTTTTGAGATTGAAAGGAAGAAATATCGAAGAAAATCAATATGTGAAGGTATCATCTAGTGAATAATTTCGATAAATAGTTATTGTTTGGATATACTCTACAGTTTGATAAATTTTTCAGTTAGGAGCATATCATACTTTGGATTTAGAACTGAATCGAAAATTCACGTTGACAAAAGATGAGTGGGATTCAGTTGCATTGGACAGAATTGAAACAGCTTGTGATCCTACCAGGGTAATTTGGCACTTTCATTTTAAATGAACATTATTCATTTCTTTGTACGACAAAGTAAATTATTACAGAACGCTGATGCGGCTGCCATTACTATGCAAGAGGGATTAGCATACATTTGTTTGATTACTTCGAATATGACTATTGTTCGGGCTAAAATAGACGTACATATTCCTAAGAAACGTAAAGGAAACGTACAGCAGTATGAAAAAGTAGGTATTTTTGAGAAATATTCTGTTATGAATTCTAACTTCAGTTTATTGTATCATTTCATCTGTCTGTTTAAGGGATTGGCCAAATTTTATGAAATGGTTTTGCAAGGAATTCTAAGGCACATTAATTTCGATATAATCAAGGTTGTGTTGATCGCGAGTCCTGGATTTATTCGAGATCAGTTTTACGAATATATGTTTCAAGAAGCTGTAAAATGTGACTATAAAGTATTAATAGAAAACAAGAGTAAATTTATGCTGGTGCATTCGTCTACTGGATTTAAGCATTCGTTAAAAGGTACTAATAACTTTTAAAAAAAAATCAAGTCATGAAATATTTTTTCATCCGAAATAATATTGTTTACAGAAGTATTATCAACCCCGGCTGTAATGTCAAAAATGGCTGATACTAAAGCTTTATCTGAAGTCAAAGCTTTGGAAATGTTTTACGAAACTCTTCAAGCTGATCCAGATAAAGCGTATTACGGAATCAATCACGTGGAAAAAGCTAATGATGCTCAAGCCATTGAAATTCTTTTAATTACGGACAGTCTCTTTAGGTACTCATTATATTATTTTTATATTTTTGCTATGAATTGTGCGTTTCACACTGAGTATTTCTAATTTAGGTGTAATGATGTGAAAGAAAGGAAGCGATATGTAAATTTGGTCGATTCAGTGAGGGAATGTGGCGGTGATGTAAAAATTTTCTCCAGTATGCATATATCGGGAGAACGTAAGGAAATACCATACATATTTTATTTTTATATTATAATTTAAATCGTCAAGATTTATTTTTCATGACAAAAATTATCCAATCTGTTCCAGAACTAACTAATTTAACCGGAGTGGCTGCGATTTTAAGATTTCCCCTTCCTGATCTTGATGAAAACGATAGCGATGACGACAGTGACAGCGATGATGATGATCCTAAAAAAAGTACCGATAAATCTGGCGACAGAAAAAAGTGCGATAAGAAAGACGGCAAAAAGTCTTAAGTTTTCGTTGAAGTATAAAATTACGGTTAATTTTTGTAATATAATTTTATAAATTTTGTGTATTACTTTTGAGGAACTGAAAAATGGTGAGTGAGATAAAAACTCATATTGGTGTTTCATTTTTCTGTTGGAATTCTCGATTTTGTGTTTCATTCTTCATTATTATTCAACATTTTAATTTTTCTGTGAATAAGTAAGTTCAAGTAGACGTAAGCTGAGGAGATTTTTGAAGTAGATTTGAAGAGGAGACTGAATACTAATAATCCGTTTACGGTTACATCTTGCATCAATGTCATGGAAGTTCGAACTTCGAAGATCGAATTCGCGAATACAATCAGATAATTACTTTCTAAAAAACAAGAAGGGAATCCTTGTCACAGTTTGGCTTTGGCTTTGGCATTATATATTTCACTTTCGAAGACTTTACTACCAATAAATATATTATTTTCAAGTGCAAAAATATATTGAAGAATAAAGATCCAAAAATTAAGAAAATCTGATTTTTGAAAATAAATTATTAAACATTAAAAACAGAAGAACAAACATATTAGGATTAAAAAACAATACCTACACCTTTAGTTTGTTTTCCAAAGTATAGAGCTCGGAAGCTGCAACTCCTTTCATCTGTGATTTGATTTGTGACGACTGTTGCGTGACTGTATTTTTTCTCCCGAACCAAAGTATAGTTATCAATTTTATTTTATTTCGAAATCCGAATGTGTACGTTTATTACGTTTTTGTTTCCAAAATTTGTAGTTTAAACTATTTCGTATTTTTCTGATTGCCGATTTTCAAAATGGCAATGGAAAATGAAAATCAAGTCGCCTTCTTCGTGAAGGGGCAGATTTTCGAAGTGGGGCCGCGATATTTCGACCTCGCGTATATCGGCGAAGGAGCCTACGGAATGGTCGTGTAAGTGTTCCAAAATCAATTATTTTTACTAACTTTGCTTTACCGGTCACTTTTAATTCGTAGAGATACGTAGAAATATGATTTTAAAATCCTCCTCCAAGTCACTTCTTGAAACAAAACAGTTCGGTGTATACAGGAATCTCTGCAGCATACCCTACATTAATTTGCACTGTATCAATGTTTGGAAATAAAGCTTGGTGTTTCTAGTCCCCTCGATGTGTTCGGGTTTTTATCCCCCTAAGAATAATATTTCTACGTTCATGTAAATTATAAATTTTGTAAACGTGTAAAATTTTAAACCTCGTTGAGAAGTACTACTTGAAATTTTGTTGATAATGGGTTGCACTGAATATGAGCATTGAGCAACTTTGAAATATCGCGTCAAATATTTACTCATCATAAACATGTAGATAGTCTAATACTCGACTCAATTTTCAAACCGTAACACCAATACGAATATCTGTAGTTTGGTCAAAAATCATAACCTATCAATTCCAAAAAAAACGTTTTGAGATAGAAGCATTTACATCTGCACTTCGTATTTTTTTCCTGCAACATTCTCAATTCGAGATTTCATGTTTGAAAGATTAAAATTCAACTTCTAACTTCATACTTACAAGTTACATTAGAAGACTAATAAGCGAGCGATAAATTATTGTTTATGTTGCTAATCACCCTTACGGTTCTCGACTCGAAATCATACGTACATATAACAGATGTCAACAATCTGTTTTATTTTACTATTGTTTTGTGTCAACCTACTACGTACTCATCGACCTGAACTAATGTTTTCTTTCTTTACAATTTTGGGTTTCTTATATTGTAAATGTAAGTGGTTCTATATAATCATTTTATCTCAAGATGACCCTAATATTCAATGAATTGAATTGTATTAATATTCGATATTGAGTTTTGAAGTTGGCTTGATTAAAAATTAATGAAGTATCAAAATTTTAGTAAATTTGAATGCTGCTGAAATAGGTATAAGTTCCTAAATTTTGATAATATTATTATCTCAATATCTTAATACTAATAAAATGATGTGAAATTTTTGGCAAAACGGAAAAATGTTTTTTTTTTTTTAATATTATGAAAAATTTCCCGAAAATTTTCTCAGCATTGTCTATTTTCTAGAAAATTTGAAAAAATCAAGGAATTTAAAAAATGCAAAAAAGTCCAGAAATTTTGAATAAATTTAAAATAAATAAAAGTAAGTTGAATAATCTGGAAAATATTAATTCTCTGTTTATTTTGTTATAATTTTTTCTAGAAAAATTCAAATTTTTTTCGCTTCTGAAAAATGGTTGCATCACTTACCTAATAAATTTAGAGCATGGATATAGAAACCACCCTTGAGTGTGAAAAATTAATTTTTGAAGTGATACTGATTTTTGGCCTTTCAGAAGGGATAGAATAGAAATCGAGGATGAAAAAAATTATGAAAAATTTCTCATAACATCAAAAAGTTTCAATTGATCGAATCAGTATAAGCATTTGAAAAGCTAATGTTGAAAATTACATTGAGGGAGGGAAAAGGGAACAAGAGTCAGCCAAAAATTGACTCCTGACTTCATTTTGACTCTGGAGTCCGGAGTCAAACTCACACCCTGATTCCTGATCCTACCTTGACTGCGGATTCTATTTCAGATCTGGACTTTTGATTCCTGCTCGACTCCAGAGTCAATCTGTGACCTTGACTTTTGACGGAGTCAATTTGGAACCAGATTGACTCTGCCTCCCAATTGTATCTGTATGAAATATTAAGAAATCTGAGAAAATTGTGAAAATCATTTCTGAATTATTGTAGACATGTAGACGATCGGAAAAAATCTTATTCATTGAAGTAAAAAATATTGATTAACAATTTAGCATTTTTTCATATAAATTTTTATTTTTGTCAAATATTAATTTTTTGTCAAAATTTTTTTTTAAATAATACGAAAAATTAACTTAGTCGTTTTCATTTTTATTATTCAGTGAAGAAGGTAAAAATACGAATCGTTACCTATCACTTTTACGTAAATTTAATTTATAAAAATGTGTTGCTAACGTCATTAATATAATTTAATGAATGTCCTCTTTCCCTATTTCGATTGATTACCTGTTTAATTTGAATTATCGAGTTTTTCCCTTCAACTTTATGAATCATCCGTTTACGTAAGAAAGAAAAAAAATACACTCGCATCGTTTTTTGGAAGTTAAAAAAATACTGCTCAATGTTGTAATTTTTATATTAATACGAACATGAGTGAGTAATTAATTTATCCTAAGTAAATATCACCCTTTTATTTTCCTTCCAAAAAAAAACATACCCATTTTTATACTTTTGAAAAAAAGCCTTATATTTTTTTGCGAATGAAGCCAAGATCTTTTTTCAAAAGTATCATTCTCACGACTTCTCTCATGATATGTATTATTTTGATGATTAAAAACTGATATGAAATTATGAATTTTTCGAACAAAATTTTTTACGTATCTAGCAGGATGTAATTTTTTTCCCACATGTGTCCCTGATTATGATTATTTATTTTTATTTCATTTCGTGGAAATAGTACGTATACGATTCTAACATTTTCGTCATGATTTATCATCATTAAATTACGATAACAGTACTACTCCTAATGCACAGTATTCGAGGAATCAACGGAAATTGAAGATTCCCTATCCCAACGTGGTGTTTTTTTTTCATGGCAAACTACTTTTTGGCCCTACCTCCCAAATATGGTCCAGTCAGGTGTAGAATGATGGGTACAAAGCCGAAGCGACAATCTTATTCATTCATGCTACCCTTACCATACCACCCTCATTATGGTCTTACTACAACTACAAAATGTTTGAAGTTGGACTAAATGCAACCGGCAATCTGGTTCATTCAGTGCATCGTTGCAACCTGTAAAGATATAATTTACACCATTTTCACCGTACAACAGCTGCAAAAAATACCACCAAAGATTCTGTGTAAAGTAAGATTACACTCCGTACAATACAATCTAATCGATTCGATACTTTCGAGATGAAAAGTGTTTTATAATTTACATAGAGTAAATAAAAGCGTATATTGAGTATTGTTGGAAAAAGAGCGGTGTTCGGAAAATTCTACGTGTTGATGCTTTTGTGAAAATGGTATTGAGAAAAACTCGACGCGACGTTATTTGGTACATTATCAAAGTGATAAATAACTTTTTTCATGTTCTCTCGAGAAAATTACCAAAATGTATCGAAATATTATTTCAAAGTGTATTAAAATAAGCTCTTTTCAAACACGTTGGTATATTATGTTTTTAATATTTGAAATTTCATTCGCACCTATGTAATATCGATTCAATTTTACGTGTTATTTTTTTTCCATCGCCAAGAATGACTTTACCTTTGCCATACCGTCGTCGGTGTTTTGACAAATGAGTTTATGAAGTATATCGCTCGTATTTATTTATTTATTTTTTTCTCTTTGTTTACGAAAGCCTCGTGTGATACTTTAAACGAGACTTAATTTCCGATAAGTAAATGATACGTACACGTTGAGCAATCAAATTACTGTTGTTTTAACTCTTCTGTGCCCGGAGAAGATCTCACGAATGAAATTAAAAATTTTTATTGCATCGTGGAGACCAGATTCAAGGTTATTTTCATCAGTGAAAATTGAAATTTCGCGTAGGAAATGGGATCGAATGAAAATTATCTGTTGTAAATTTCCGGTGTTCGTTTTTTTTTTTTTTTCAAATTTCAAGAAAAATTATGCCAAATAATCATCGTAGACATAGGTGCAGTGAGAAAATTTTAATTTAAACTTTCATTTTTTTTACAATTGGTATCCACCTATCTGAAAGAAAACTACAATGTTGAGTTTAAAATTCAGAATGAAATTTTAGGATTCCGAATGATCTAAAAAATTGAAAATTTCCACTTTTATGGACTTGGAATGAAAATGAGATCAAACGATTTTTGATTTGAACTGCGGATTTTTATAGGAAGTGAGCTGTCAAAGTCATTTAAAATTTCACTGAAAATTTTTCAAGTGATGGTTTCTGCGCGAAAGTGAGGTTATTTCCAGGGTGTTCCATGAATCGTCTGCCAAACATATTTTTTGAGTACCACTAAAAAAATTGAGATGAACATGTTGCCTATTTTAAGAATTGAAGGGGCAAATGCTGTTTCCAAAAAAATCACGTCAAAATTTTTTTTAACCACGGAAATCGCGGAATGGATAGTAAGTACTTGAAAACCATTGAAAACTGAACAAATTTTCACTATGACTTTTTGCCTAACTCGAATATTGAAGGAGCTACAAAAAAATGTTTTCAAAAACAATTTTTAAAAAAATCAATCAATCAAAGAAAAAGATAGCACATTGAAAACTGAAGAAATTTTTTTCTGTGCACTTTTTTTTTGCCTATCGTCGAAAATAAAGGGGCTACAACTCGTTCAAAATACGTTGGCTTCAAAAAAAATTGTCAAATTTTTCCAATTTTGAATGACCTTTGGTCCCTTTATTTTTGATTTTTGGCAAAAAAAAGGTTTTCTGTTTTCAACGTACTATCCATTCTCTTAATCAGTTCATGAGGAAAAAATTTTTTTGTAGACCCTTCAATTTACAAGTTGGGCAAAAATTCATATAGTGAAATTTTTTTGTTCGGTTTTTAAAGTACCAACTGCTCTTCAAAAGTTTCGCACAAGTAATGAATAATTTTTTCCCCTTGTCTTGATTTTGAAATTAGTATTGGTGATGAATGATTATTAATGGTATAAGACTTTTTCACGATGCCGGAGGGGGGGGGGTGATATTCCTCCTTGATATTTTAAAGTTTATTGAGCATAAATTTTTCTCATCGAAAAATCTTCGAATAGATACACTTCAAAAAAAATTTAGCCATTCCAAATAAAATATTGCTTATTAAAACTGTCAGGGATCTATCTGTGCATTTTTTTTAGAAAATTGAGAAAAGTCAAAACATTCAGTGATTTTTTTTTCATTCATAGCAAGGTGATAATTTTCAAGTCACTAAATTTTACCTAAATATTTTTGCAAATTATCTCTTTTTTTGTAAAGAAAGTTTTACAGCGTTTTTGTTGATCTCAGTACGTTTGGTTTCATTTTTTCTTTCGGGATTTCATACGCTTTTTGAAAAAAAGTTTTGTTTTTCCAAAAAACGAACAACCTATCAGGTGATAAAATTGAAGCTCAAAGTTTCAAGCTCTTTTTTTCCTCTCTCGAGAAAAAAACGCAAGTTGAAAACATTAAGGGAGCAGTGCGGTGAAGAATTCAGACCCGCTGAAAAATCGATTAGAAAAAATCATTGCTGAAAAATTTCGATTTTCTACAAAATATTCAGCAATTATATTTTTATTTTTCTAAAATTTTATGAAATGATTTTTTTTTGTTCATTGGCTGCATTCTTAGTTAAGTGGAGAAGTTATCCCTAAAAAATTAAATTTAATGAAAAAAGCGTAAATTTTGGAATGATGAATTATGGAGCCAAAACAAAGTTTTCGAAACCGGGAGCCATTTGCGCTTCCTTCCTCGGGGGGGGGAGAGGGGGTGGGTCGATTTTTAAAAATTATAAATATTGAGTTTTGGTTGGAAATGAAATATCTTGATGTTCACTGTTACATATTGATCTTGATCCATAGATTCCATTTTAATAATTAGAATAATTTCTCCACCCCTACCCCTACCTTCTGAGAGGGAGCAACCCTCACTCCCCAAAATGTGGATTTTGTAAAAATGGACGCTTAAAATTAAAATTTAGTGAGAATAATACTTCATAAGGTGTACAAATCATCTCTGTAGTCCATTTTTAGATCGCGCCTCCGGCCTTCTCGTGGACCCTTGAAACTTAAAAACGCCCATAATTGCCCTCATGACTCCAAAATCCCACAGAGCTTCTAAAAATTACAAAAATTTTCTTCTCCCCTATATTGAAAATGAAAAAAAATAATACTGAAAAAGCTGAACTTATTGCATTTTTTATTGGAAAATAATTTTATTTTATTAAAGAATAATGATCCCAAATTTTAAAAAAATGAATGAAAAATCTAATAAATCTGTACCCATAATTGATACAGGGGGAAGGGGGTCCAAAAAATTGACCTAAAAAATCTTATTGAACACCTTGCGAAGAAAATCATAAGAGAGGAAAAAAATACTTGATATTGAAATTAATTTTTCTATGAATTTACTCAAAAATATGATTAACTTTTTTTATGCTATGTTCAAATACTTTTTAGAGAGTTTCATCAGCAAATAATCTCCTTTTTGATTTTGAGATTTCGTTGGACATCTTACAGAATTTGGAAAACATGAAAATGTCCAAGAAAACCGTTTTTGAAAAAAAAACACAGCACATTTTGTCTTCTAAATCCTAGAACCCTAAAGCATGTACGTAGAGTAAGTTCGGCAAACGTGGAATACTCGGGTAATGTGGAATACTTCGAGTTCTCGGATGCTAATTATCGCTACTCAGCAATATTCGAGAGAAGGGAAGGATTTCGTCACTATGGAAAGCCAAAATATGAATTGGACCCACTCTGGGTCATTTTTTAAAAAGTTATTGACGTGTTTCATTATCAGAGGGGCTGATAGTTTCGAACAACTTCGAAATTTTCGAATAAATTTGTGGAAAAAATAATTTTGGGGGGGAAGACAAAGCCTGAAGGAAATCAAGTAAGTTTCATATTTTGTAATAATCTAGTGGAATTGAATTTTCAGTCAATATTTTTTGATTTATCGATTTTTTTCCAAAAACGCTGTAGTGCGGCTAACGTGGAATACCACTATTCCACATTACCCACATTACTGAATCGAATGACAACTTTTTTGTTTTTTCTCAATTTTGGACAAAAATGTCGTTGATTAAGCGGCCTAAGCCTCTTAGAAATGAGTTTTGGATTTGGAATGAAGGTATAGAAAAAAAGGAAGTTACAAAAACGAATTAATTTTCCTTGAGAAATAATGATATTTTATCAAAAAAAAAAAAGATAAATTTTACCCAAATTATTAAACTTTGTATAATAAAATTCATTCAAAAAAATAATAACGTGTCCCAATTCACAAAATAGGTGAAATTTTTTTGAAAAAATAATATTTTTTATTGAAAAAAAATGAATAAAATTTGTCAAAAAAATGAATAAATTCTACCAAAAAAATTAATTTTATTCAAAAAAATAATAAATTTCACCTATTTTATGAGTTGGGCCGCGTTATTATTTTTTCGAATAAACTTTATTATCATTTTTTCAGTGTGATATTGAAAACGTTTTACTTGTGAGATGAGCGAAGAAGATCTCGGAGTCGCGCCTTTGAATGAATGATTTTTCTACTCGAAAAAAAAAATTCTGAACAATTTTTTTTATTATGGTATTCGATAATCATATAGAAGATAAATAGACGTCATATCTTTGCTAACTCTGCGTTTTTAAAATTTTTTAAAGCAAATTTGAAAGTATTCCACGTTTGACACACTTTTTTCAGGTCTTCAAAAACGAACATTTTACAAAAATTGAAATTTAAAAAAAAATGAAAAAAGATATCAAATCCATATTTCTGGAATGAATAAAGGAGGATATAAGTCGCATAAATCCACAAACACCCTTTTTTTATAATGTCGAGAAAAAATTTTATTCAAAATTTAAAAATGGTATTCCACGTTTGCCTAACTTACTCTATTTTTTATTTTTGGACATTAAATGGCTCAAAATTTCTCAATTATAAACTTTTGATGTTGATAATAGTAATTTCCCATTCACCAAAATTGAAATTCTTTTACTTGTTCGGGAAGTGTAAAAATTGGTAAATTATACGAGTTGATCCAATTTCCTGTGTGAAACTTCAATTTTTACGATCGAAGAAAATCTCATCAGTCACACATCAGCTTGATTGCGATCTAAATAACGCAATAAAAATATCAAATTTCACCCTCAAATCCTCTCTGGAAACCAAGACACTGAAAAGTTGATAATTTCTGGCATTTTCATTACTTTTATCCCTGGATTATGCGTCTTTGTAAATAATCGCAGTTCGAAAATATTCCAAAATTCACACGCCATTTCGGCGCAAAAATACTCCGAAAAATCCATTAACCTACGTCCACATTCTATTTATTCTGCTATTTTCATTATATAGTCGTACATTGTGCTTTTTAGGGGTTTTTATATAGCAAAAAAGACGTATTTTTTATGTACGAGCTTTTGGGCTTTTGTCGAGGTAAAAGCCAAAGATTTAAACTGCCGAGTAATATAAAGAAACGGTTAATTTGATGTAGAATTAACGATCACCTTGTCAGTTGAGTAGACAACGTTGAACGATTGCCTTATTTTGGCGTATACCGAAATCCGCAGCCAAATAAGCCAGCAACTTTGCTGTGTACGAATTTGAACAGAAATACATTCGGGTAGTAAATTAAAAATTTTTCGCATCAACGAACACGCTTATTTTCAAACTGGACGAGCAATATACGTAATATCGAACAAGTTTTCCTCGCGATGAACATTTTTCATTCGCTTTTCAGTTTTCATATGTTATAAATCCAATGCCGCTGTAACCTTTCTAAAAATGATGGCGAAAATTTTCATATACTACGTATTAGGTAATATCGCTTTAATTCAAAATTGATTGTTTTTTTACCTTCGTATATCTACTCGGCGATTTTGGTGTAGCTGCGAATATGCAAATTGCTAGTTTTTTTTTGTTGTTGTTTGGATTTTTATTCAAAACGTCTACATTAATTTTAATACGTTTACTTGAAAGCGTCGATATGCGAATTTACAAGGATATTTTTCATTGACGAGTTAATCTGATAAGAAATACAATATACATGTAATACGTAATACGTAAACGTACCTGTATGATTCATAAGGGGAAACCCTGAGATGGTTTTCCTCTGTTTGATAAAAACTTGACACGTATTATAATGTACGACACGAGTTCGATTCAAGAATGAAGCGAAAAACTGGAAATGGTATATTTAAAAAAAAAAATCGACAGTATCTATCCAAAAGGTATTAGGTGCGATACGAGTAAACGTATGTTATATAAAATGTCTCTTTCGTATAATACAATTGTGTCATCCTTTATACAAAGTATCAGTATGGAAAAAAATTCTAATTTATAATTCCAACATTGTGTTGGCATCCTTGTAGGACGCGACGTATTTATAATTCTGGAATAAATTTTAATAAATAGGTCTGTGTATTGCGATGGGAAAAAATTTTAACGATTTTTTTCTTCTCTTTTTTTCCCTTTGTGTCCGAAGATATAGCTACGTTCTTTTTACATCGTCTCGCGCTTTTGAAAAAATGCCAAAATAAAACTACGTTTTCCTTCGGTTATTTGGAAAATGTTTTTCTCCAGTGTACAATTGGGAACATTTTAGAATCGATTTTTACGATGCACTTAAAATGTTGTGTTTTTTTTCCCGCTCTCAACTTTCGAATCGACGTTTTTTCCAACAGGAAAAATATACGAAAAGTTTATTCATATCATCTTATTTCGGTTGTCACTTATGTAATAAAATACGAGTACAATGAAGAAAAAAATATCTTCGAGTTGTCTTGTTTCGAGTTAGCAAGGTTTACAGTTTTATACCTTGGCAAATTATCCCACGATGGCAAATTTTACCCCCGAGCTAACTGTATTTTTTCAACGTGGATAATAAAATGAAGAAAGATATTGAAGCTGATTTTTGAGAAGGGCTTTTCGAATGTTGAAATTATGTCGACTTGATTGTAACATCTTTGGGTTGCTCAAATCAACTAATTGGTACAAGAAATATAAAAATACAAATTTTTGGATTGAAGGTCAGATGGCAAATTTATTTGGTCAAAATTCGTCAACTTGAGGAGTGTGAGGAGGTGAACGAATGGATGGTTTTCAGGTTTCTTCAAGAATTTATTTTTGCCTTGTTTCATCCTTATAGTTATTTTTTTCATTTTTTTTTTGAAAAATAATTTTCAAAAAAGGCTTGAGACGTAAAATTTTGAAATAATTGAATAAATATTGGGAAATTTGCATAAGTAGGTATATGAATGCAGTTTTATAAAAATAATAAATAATACTGATTTTCATGTTGATGACGATCAAAAACAAACTGAAATTGATTTGTTGAAGAGAAGGGTCTAAAAAAAAAAATCAAAAATTTCCGACTAAATTTTTTTTCAATTTTTCAACTTTTCAAAATTATGATTTTGTATATTTTTCACTACTCAAAACAAAAATTTTGATCGTTTCCTCCATCCTCCTCATCCTTCGTTGCTTTCTTATCAATTTAATCTGTGTAAGTATCGCAATTTTGATTTTAGAGAATACTTAGATATTGTTTTTTCGATGTCAGTTTCTTTTTTAGGCTCAAATAAAAACCAAAAATTTTGAAATAAAGGTTGTTGAAGTAGATACAAGTTTTTTGTGGAAGGCAATGAGTCTATTCAGCCTTGAAACTCAATAATGAGTGTTGAAAAAGTTTTTCAAAAATAACAAAATTTCTACATTTGTTGAATTTTTGGGATCAGCTGTTTCAAAAATTAAATGCAATTATTTCAATATTTATGAGGATTTTTCAAAATTCTGAATTTTATCTCCCATTCAAAAAGTTGATTAGGATTTGAAAGTATTATGGCTCTTATCAAAATAAAAATTTATTCTGTGGTTTGATACCATCCCAATTTTTTGAAATTCCGAGTTCCAAATCCCCTTCCTCTTCCCCGCCTTATTTTGATTGCGAAGGTGTAATGGTCATCAAAATAAGAGTTGCCACGTTTAAAACCGTAATTATTTTTTCACATTGTTTTATTTTTTCACCCTTCTGGTCCTTTTAGGTTTCTGGACGAGAAGAACATTTTTCATCTCTAATAGGTTATTTTTTTTTTTGAAAAAATTCTGTTAAATTTCCAGAACTACTCGCCTTTATTATTTATTTTGATAAAAATAATTGACTTGTTAAAAAAAAAATTGTTTTAATTATGAAAGCCCAGTTTTATTGGTTATACGATAAGTTTGTGGTACGTGGTTTTTCTTTGCTGGAGGGAGGAGGAGGAGAGTAATGAATCGTGAAAAATTTCTGAATTTTCAGACTGGAAAAATCCGAGCTTTTAGCCTTTTACTCTCATGATTTGGGTAAACCTTGACATAATTTGTTTCATTCTTTAAAACTTTAAAATGTTGCTTTGAAATGGAGCTTCAACCTGTTATTTGATTTTTTTTTTCCTTCAAATGCAAGATCTCGCGTTTTTGTCTGGAAGGAGGGGGAGGGGGGGGAGAGATTCAAAAATTTTCAGAATTGAATTATAATCGTTTTGTGACCGGAAAATAGAGCATCTAAAAAATCGTTAAAAGCAACGATTTTTGATAAAAAATTGTTGTGCATCGTGTACTTATTTAAATTTTTTCTTTTACACAATTTCATAACACCAAAAAACTACTTTTTTCTCTGCGTTTCATGCGAATACCATATTTCGAAAGTCTGGAAAATCTCGAAAAATTGGTCTGAAACTCCTGAAAAAGTCAGAAGAAATCATTTCTAAAATATTGTGGACACCCGTTGAAAATCAGACATTTAATGACTTCAATTTTTCAGATGGGGAGGGAAGTGGTAGATTTTTGTGATGTGTTTTAAAATCAATAAAAAAAGTTACTTTTTGAGTCAAAGAAGGTTACCAAATAAATTATTTTTCGCAGAATTTCGCTCCGATACCTGGAATCTCCTGCAACAGACCATTCTGTTTCAATTTCATGAGCAACCTCAACTCTCGATTTTTAACACCACATATTTCTTTATCAGAACCCACTTTTCATTTTAAAAAAGGTAATAGAATAATCTAGAAATACTTTTTTTTGAGCTAAAACACCAATATTCCTTCACCCGATACTGCCTCACAAATTATGATGTTTTAAATTAACCAAATTTTCTATCTAATTCATTATGCGGCGGTATTGAGCAGATGAGTCGATCCTCCAATACCAATTTTCAGCCTCCAAGGTCTATTTAGCCAAGCTTTTCCCCCTAAAACAAGTGAAAAACAACGATAGCGAAAATACGTCCGCTACTGTAGCAAATTTTACCCTCTTTTTCATCTTTAACTCGTTTAGCACGTAAAAATACGCCGAATTGAAAAATTTTCACTTTTAAAAGGGTAAAGTTTGAACTTATAAACGGTTCATTCGCATTAAATACCCTCTCGTGTTTATTTTCTTTATCAAATTTTCACCGTGAAATATTATTAATTTATCGAAGTCTACTGAAATCGTATTAATTACCTCGAATTCGTAATGAAAAATAAACGTTCGATTTTTGCTTACCTTTGTGATATTATTTCTCGATATTAATTCAAATTTCAATTAAAACTATCCTCGAATAATTTCATTTGTTGGAAAAAAAACCTTGGCGTTTTCGTTTTCTCAATTTCGCGAGTGTAAATGAAGGATTATCGAGTTTGTTGTTTTCATAAACTTATGTGATATCTTCTTCCAACAGCCAACAGCGGCGTCGGTATTCATCTCGTATTTTATCCTCGTGTACGAATTAAAGTACTTTATTAAGTTGTATTTTAACTTTCCCTTTTTCCAATTCTATCAGAATTTTATCAAATGTACAATAAAAGAATCTGACAACTAGAAACATATTAGAATCGAGATATGAGATTTTAAAAACCTGCTCGTAATTGTTGAAGTTTGTATGAAAGGAATACGAATTCAAATGATTAGTAGAGGTACCTTCCCATTCGAACCGAATACCTGACGAGAAAAACTTTTAGGCTGCGAAATCACGGGATAACACTTGACAGAATCTCATAATACGTTTTTCATATCGCGTCTAATAAATCATCGAAACAAATGGAAAAACTTTCACACATATCAATAACTTTTCGGCGTGAACGAAAAAAAACCTATAATTCTCAAAAATCGATACCTCTTATGAAATGATTTTCAAATTTGTCATTGACGATTTGAAATAAATACCTAGCGAAAAAAATTCCAATTTAGAATGGGTCGTGTAATAAAATAAGTAATTTGAACGTATGATTGTGTCGTATCACTGTCGAATCTAAATATCAATCAGCCCAATAGGTACGTTCATTTTATGGCACGATTTTTTCAATATTTTTTTTCCGAGGTGAGATGTTTTTGAAATATTTCCGAACTGCGTTGATATTGTTCGATGTAGCCCTATTTCCAATCTCACAATGTGTTTTCATAATTGTTTATCTATCATTTTCAGATCGCTTATTTTCATCTTTTATTTTACCGTTTTCTATTGTATAAGATTCTGCGTCGCAATATTCAAAACGTTTGAAAAACTAATGATTTTCTACAAGTATTTTTTCCCCGTTTCAACGTTTTTTTTCTTTTCTTTTATCATCATTTTTCGAAGACGCAATCTAATTTGATGGCCTAACAAATTAATCGTACTCTCGTGGTAAAACCGAAATGAAAAAGGAGTCGACTTTGTTGATCCAACATTTTTACCTGTTTTTTCAATTATCATGTTGACAAGAGGAAAATAAAATGTTAGCAAATAAGAAAACACGTGTCTGGGGTTTTTTATTTCAATTTTTCGTCTTGTTTTTCAAACTAAACGCTGCTAATTTTTTTGCGAAAAAAATCGAATTTTACCAAGATGAGAAATAAAGTTAAGTTCATTTAATTTGTACCTACGTTCGTCTGTTTTTATCGAATGTTATTCGATAGGATAGATTTTTTCGGTAGCCAAGCGAGGCAGCTTGAGAATTTCGTCTATACGTCGAACTAAAAATTTCAAAAATTCGTAAAATTTGAAAAGATTTTTATTTATGGAAATTTAAATTTTAACGAATCGTATTGTTCGTATTTTAACCTTGCCAGCCTACCTTTTTAGCCGATGATTTGGTGAAATATGGAAAACAGGATGGAAAACTTCCGACAAAAAATAAAAATACCTAACTTTTTATACGAATTATGATATTTGTATAGTTTCGAAGAACTTTTTTCTTTTCGACCTGCTCTTTTCACGTAAGATAACAAAAGATTTTAAAAATTCAAAGATATCTGTCGAAAAAAACATAAAAACGACAAATATCTATCGAAACGATATCGAAAGCAAATAAATTATCGATCGACTTGGCGTTAAACTTGTTGGAAAAAAATGCAAAAATCGTAGAAACGAACCGAATAACATCTGTAATATTGAGACAGTTTGATGTAGAAAAATTTTATCAAATTACGCGACGTTGAAGGAGCAAAAAAAATATACGTACGAAGAATCACAACGCGATACATTCGTCTTCATTATTTCTTTGTTCTCCGCTGGTTTGTTTTTCACGTTCGATTTTTTCGCTGCCGTTTTTCATACCTCTGGTTTTTCTATTTCATTTACAAATTGATACGAATTATTTTCTCGTATACATGCGACGAATTTCTCATCGCAGACAGCATCGGTGCTGTAATAGTGCCATAAACTCGCCTTATCTGCGAGTAAAAATACCCCGGTTATTACGAGCTGGTTGCATATCTATCCTAATCTCTCGCCCGAGTATAAGAAAAATGAATTTTTTCGCGTTAAAAAATCTTTTTCCGAGGTATTTTTCTTTTTTATGATACGACTGCGAGTCTGCGACTCGAATCCTTGTTAAATCTGCCGAGCGTACGAAGGTGTAAAGTGTAAAATGTCGAGTCGACTTAATTTTTCATATCCTTTGATTATTAGACGTGTAAAAATTTACAATTCTAATTTACTTGAGTATTTCCACCGCATCGTACAAAAGTTTCGTATGTTAATCATTAGCGAAATCTTTTGATGGAAAGGTAAGATAACGTCGTCGAAAGTAAACTTCGTGAATTATTGCTTAAAAGTCGAGCCCTGGATCAATGCTTGGCAAAAGACCCGAGGTTGTTCTGTAATTCTGAGTATTTAGTTACATGTGCTTGATGTAGCAAATAAACCATCAAACGGTGGATTTCCTCAGTACTCATCTTCTAGGTAATTCCTCCCGGTAATTTTTTCTATTGAATTTTGCATCGGATAAAGAATAAGGAACTTCAAAGCATGAGTTGAATTATGATTAATTACATACTAAATGTGGGTGGGTATTATAATAATATGAAAATTACTCATATTTATTCATATGTGACCTTCCAGGAAAAAACCGACCTTCTGTCCGAAAAAAAAATTGAAAAAAAAGTGTCCCAATCAATCCAAAACAAATGATAATCATGGTTTTGGATTGATTGGGACACTTTTTTTTTCAATTTTTTTTTTCGGACAGAAGGTCGGTTTTTTCCTGGAAGGTCACATATTATGATCATTTTTATACATCTCTTTCAAAAAAATTCTCATTCATGTCAAACTCTAGAAATATCTCGTAATTTTGAGTTGGAGGTAAATATTATGTATTTTAGTTTTGATATGAAATTTTGGGCAGAAAATTGTTGAAAAATGATTATCCCAGAAGAGTGAGATTGTGAACTGCTCTCTTAATTATTGAATCAGTCAAAATTGACTGATTCAATCGACAAAATTGAGTCACTGTTGTAATAATTGAAAAAATTTACTGATTCAACAATCAAAATTCACTATTTAAATCAGTAATTTTTCACTGATTTGCAGTAAAATGGCGCTGATTAACTGGGTAATCAGTGGAATTTGACTGATTATCAGTGACTTGATTTTTTCTATTTCATCAGTCAATTCTGGCATTTTTGACTGATTCAAATTAAGAGAGTGGTGTATGAACTTCTCATGTATCGATACTTGTGCCAGAAAAACTTGCTCATGAAAGAATCATATTGTGATTGTCGTCAAAAATTACAAAAAGATTAATTACATTTTTTTAATTTTTAAAGAAACACGTGGCGATATTAGTCATTATTTTTACAAATTCCGAAAATTGCATTTATCTAGTAAATTCTTCTTTAATAAAACACGCACAGTTCCAATTTTTTTTTACTTCAAGAACCTGAATTGTGAATTGTTTTTCAAAATGTGAGAGAAAGAAAACAATTTTTATCTGAATGAAGTTTATATTTCTAAATTATTCTGTCTACTGATTCTAAAGGTTGAAAAATTAAAAACGCTCTTAAAAAGGCAATTTTTTTAAAAATTCATTTGAAAAATTGAAATCTACGCAATTATGATCGTTACGTACATTTTTCGAAGAGGTGGAAGTTTTGTGAAGGTTAATTCAGTTTCAGAAAACTGCAATTTTTTTTTCCAGATCACAGAAAAGATCAGAAAATCAATGAATTATTCCCTTCCATTTTCTCGTTTGAAATTTTAGGAGCTGATATTCATTTTTTAAAATTTTGATGAATTATTTAAAAAAGTAAATATGCCATGTAGAAATAAAAAAGTCCTAATTATCTTTTGAATCAACTTTTAATAAACGTTCAAAAATAAAAATACAACCAAGTAAACGTATAAAATTTAAAAATGGATCATTTTTCATTAGTACTTCGTACATTGAAGCCCCTCCCCGAGAATATTTTAATTTATATGAATGATTTGATTGAAGAATTGGAAATTGAAAAAATTGAGTTGGACGTCTGCTGAAAATTGATTTAAACACCACTTTTGACCTCTCAGATTTGGAAGAAAGCCATTTAGAGCCGATCTGGGGACTACAGCAAATTTTTTCAGTTTCTGTATCTAATTTTTAAACATCTAATTTTCAAACCAGCATGGTACGGATTTTGAAAAATCGAACTGAATAGATACTCTCCAAGTGGTTTTAGTTAATTTTTGACCAAAATGATTTTGATGCACCATTTGGTGGTAAAAAATGGTACAGGTGGTTCGACTTACCAACATCCTTCTTTTGCTGCGTTACCAGCAGTTCAAAAAACACTTTTTTTTTCATGAATTTAGTGTTCTGAAATTTTTTAAAAATTGTGATGTATACAATTGAACAAAAATGCAGAATAATGGCATCAATGGAGATGGGATAAAATTTTTCATTTTTTTTTTTTTCAGTAATGTATATCATGAGACTGAATTTGGACGGAAAACTGGAATTTTAGCCAAAATTCTAACACGATTGAACAGTTTTTTTTTTTTACTTCCAAGTGGCATTACTTCGTCATTTTTGAAGTATCGAAGTTGGTGAAGTTCAAATTTTTGAAGATCGAAATTTTCAGTAGGTACATTTTTTGTATGCCAGGGCACAATGCATTTTTAGTGTAGCAGCAGAAAACATGTCTCAATGGCTTAGAGTACGAACACTTTTTTAGTTTCCTGCAAAAAGCTTTTTTTTAACTAAGTCCACTTCGGAAAGCAGCTTTTCAATTCATGAATTCAATCAAAAGGGTTAATAATGTGGGCAATGCGATTTTTGTTTCTAATTGTTGAGAAATTCACGAGGGCATTTGAAGAACTCCTCAAACGTGCAAAATACTAAAATTCCCCTGAGGCAGCTCAAAATCGGTTTCAATCTATTCGCAGAACTAGAATTGCTAAATGACATATGTAGTACTTCAACTTTCTGCTTTAATTAGATGAATTTTTGAAATTTTTTATGAATTTTCAAAAATTCGTCATGAAATTAGAAAAATCTACCTGGCAGTCAAAAGTAATAAGTTCTTACTTGTCTAATTTTTAAAATTTTAACAAAGATTTAAAAACTATCAGATTAAAAAACAGTCTTCTAAAATTTCAGAAGCTGAAATGGTTTCATGTTAAAAGTTTCAGTTTTCAGGTTACAGTTCTTTCACTTCAGTTCAGTTCTAAATTGGTTGAGCGATTTTCTTCTTAAAGTACATGAACATGGAGAAATGAATAACGAACAAAGTGACGTAATGAAGGTTAAAATTTCAAAAAATTGGAAAATCTGGTTTTTTAATTTCCGTCAAATTGGATAATTTTAATTTTATCGAAATAATTTCAATTTCGAGTTAGAGAAAAATTGGCATTCTCTAAAAAAAAAAAACCAACCCCTTCGAATATTTTTTACGTCTATGGGAAAACTCGGCTTGATTTTTTTGAGCATTAAATTTTCGTAATTTTAAATAATTTTTTATCCCAAAACTTCATCTCAAATACTCGAATTTTCGTCCTCCATCGAGTATTTGTACAGATGAACTTGAATTTCCACGACTACGTATTTTTAGACACAAAATATCGATTCTTGTGAATCGAAGGAGGAACTTTTCTACACCAATTGGACGATTAATATTCGGTCAATGGCCGATTAGAGTTTATTTCGAATTGGTTTTCTATAAATTAACATAATCGATATTTCTGTTAGTGTATAGAAACCTTGTCCATAATATTTTTCCCCAACCCAGGCACTAGCGAAAAATAAGTTGAAATTGAATCGAATAAATACACATAGAGACTAGAAAATTTCCAACGCCCAGCGTCATGCGATTTGACCGGCAACTGGCTGACTATGAAACAGTAATTAATTTATGTTTCGGTTATACCAAAATAATGTGTATCGTTTTGTGAAAATATTATGAATTTTGCATGACCTTTTTTCCTCTTTTTTTCTCTGGGTAAACATCAAACTTTATATCAACGGCGAATAAGTATAAAACGAGAACGTGTCCCTCACGGCAAACTTTACTTTTACGTTCCTTTACGTCTCGTCTCATAAAATCAAGGTCGAAAGAATAAAACGTAATTAAATGTACAAGTTACATCTCTCCGGTTACCATCAACGGTTATACTTTTAAGTTCTAAGGGACCAAAATACAAAATTTCGAATCTCGTAAAACCTAATTAACGCAACATTACCGGTGAATTTATTACATAGCACGGCTTGTAATATGGCGTTTTGCGAAATTTATTATCAACAGCGAAATACCGGATGTGCTTTCGTTTTTGTGTGTGCTAACTTGATGATCGAACTTTCGCTGTATCTTATTTCAATTCATCGATTTGAATTTCACCCTTGCTTTATTCGCCCCAGCATAAAGATAGGTTTTTCTCGAATTCTGGTATTCATTAATGTGTTCTATCTTCGTTAAATTCTCTTCTCCCGGTACCCGGATTGGATGGATTTTACGTATAAATTGGGAACCTACGTCTTTATTTAGAATTTCGTCGGAATATTTAATCGCAGTCTTGAAAATCGTTGATTGCTTTTAATTGGTGATTCTTTTTCTTTGAATTATTTTGTTTTTCAATCACGTCAAAGTATAGGGTGTGTCAAAATTAAGGTTACATACAAGTTTTTTTCATTTATTGTCAAAAAATAATTTTAAAAATGTACATGGTTAGAAATTGTCAAAAAAATTGAAAATTTTTAAAGGCTACCTATGCCAATTTTATGGCAAGGTCCTATTCAATGATTTTTTGTTATGATTTTGATAATTGAAGACAATTCTGTGGTCTCATATTGTTCTAAAATCACGTTGGAAATTTCGTTCCAGCTTCCGAAATCTTGAGTATGCCCTTAGAATGAAAATTCATGGACAATGCTATTTTTAATCTGATTGATTATACTCCAATTTTGAAATTAATTCTCGATGATTCCAATTAAATTAACCTATTAAAAGTATTTCTGCTGCTGAATTGTATATGTCCAAAGTCTTTTGTATTTGATGGTTCTTTACCACAAAATCATAACAAATTGTTTTTTTATTACACATATTTCCACCAACCAAGTTATTACAAACCATAAATAAATAATAATTGTATACAACAAAGTTTTACAATATGTGCTTCTTTACAATATTACCCCATAATGTGGTTTTCTTGGAAAAAAAAAATTGAGAATTTATTTCGCTTTTAGTAGACGAACGATTCGAATTATAATACACCTAACGTAACATGAATTACCTAGAGTAAATATTATCACAAATATTTACCATGCGAACTTTCACAACTTTCTGTAAACTAATATAACTTATTGTGAGAAAATTTTAAATTGTAAACTGCTCAATAAAGCTTACACAGGTTTATGTAACTTGACTGTTTTAACTTTTGGAAAACTTGTATAAAAGTTGGAAAGATTTAAGTTCATTCTTTACCGGCAATAAATTCATGTACCTTGGTAAAGAATCAGACAATCTAAAATCTTCAAATGTTTCGTAAAAAAAAATATCGCCCATCGTTTAGCTAAAGAATTAAAATGTCGTAGATGAACGAAACACACATAAGTATATCGTATCTTTTTTGCTCGAATGAGCTGCTTGATCCAGTTTATGGGGTTTCCACATTGTAACATCTCGAGCTTACTAATAAGATAATTTTTTTTTCTACTTTGGGCTAAAATACCTACGCGAAATTTTTTCCACAATTTATGACCTCGATATTGTTTGCTGTTTTGGCTTTCGCTGGGATTTCATTTTTTTAAAGCGTGGAACGGGTTGAGGGTTGGAGATGGTTCGCCGTCGATGAAATTTTTTTTCATGTTTGTTTATGGTTAAATTTTTCAGTGTGTTGAAAAAAACTATTTTTGTGGAATTTTTTTGAAGTCTGGTGGGAAAAAATTGAAAAATTGGTATAATTTCATGGAAAATTACCTTGCAATATGAATTTCGAGTTGAATAAATTTATATCATTAATTCGTAATTGAGGTTTTTTCGGGGTTTTCCATTCAAAATTAAGTTTCGATGAAATGAAATTTAGGGATTCTCAAAATAGAATCCAGGTACGTAAAAAATTTAAAAATTTAAAAATGGAGTCCCTTGAGATAAGAATGGTAGACTAGAAAAAAGTACCACTGGAGATCGATGGCAAGGTATTTAACAATCATGTGAGCCTTTCAAAAACCAGAATTTGGCTGGTGCGATTTGAAATTTTGTAGTTCTGCATTTTTGTCAAAACCATCAAAATGCTCTGCTATGTTCTGTTCTTTTTTTTTCAGTTGAACTTTACAATTTTCAATTATTGTTCTTTCATGTTTAAATGCTTTTTTTGATAAAAATTGTCATCTTCGACTTACTGAGGCTTTACTTAATAAATCCATCAATTGATAGGCATTTTTTTGAATAAAGGAAACTTTTTTTTGTTGAAATGTCATAATTTTCAAAGGGTACCGGCGGTTAAGATAGGCGAATCTGCCCCCGAGCTGAAATTTGAAACTAACCGACGGAATTTGGTCCTTAGGGTCTGAAAACCACCTGGTAAAAATTTTGGCCCCCTACCCCTCCCCTAACCCGAGTTATGGGGCAAAACGTTACTTTTTTCAGCCTTTTCATTAAAAATTTTTATCTCCGAGAGTTTTCAACCAAATTTTTTCAAATTTACGTGAGTTATACTCCATACTGAGGGGTATTAGTGGGTGGTTTGAAAAAAATTTTTTGATGATTTTTTCTAGCCAAAAATCGCATTTTAAAACTTGAAATCGAGTTTTCTACATGATGCTGCAGAGGTGCAAAAATGAAAAAAATATATATCATGTATCTAGTCCCTATCTACAACGTAATATTTTTTTCAGAATTTTTTAGGTGGGTGGAAGACCTTCAAAAACGCAAAAAACCGCATTTTTATCACGTTTTTCGCTCAAAAAATGGTCATTTTTGGCCGAAAAAATTTCTCGGGTAATAATATTCCAAAATACGTATTTTTACGCCACTTGCCCGATTTTCATTTTATTTCATTCTTTTTTGAATGATTTTCGCAATTTCAAGTAAGTAACCTAAAGCGCAAGACTTAAAATTGTATATATGTAACTTTCCTTATACCTGTATAAAATTATCATACGGAAAACACTGAAAGAAAATTTGTGTTCAGTAGCTCGAACTACCTTCGAAAAATTCATTTGCATGAGCAGAGCACTCAAATTTCGAAAATTCACTTTGTAATCAACAAATTTTTTTTCAACAATACTTACGTTGCTACCAATATCATTATCAACAAGAGGTATGGTGAATCTGCCCTTGAAACCAGTTTTGACCGCTCCTACCGCCAAAAGGTCAACCATGATGAGAAAATATTCCAGAAAAAATTTCAGACCCCTAGCGCAAGTGTTTTCGGAGAAAGGGGCCAAAATGTGTTTTTCAATGGATTTTTTTGTGGTTTTTTGCTAAATGTAGATAAAAGTTTCGAGTTTTTTTTTTTTTTTAGATGAATTTTAGGGAGTTTGAGAAACCCTAAAAATTTTTTTCAAAATTAATTTCGATTTTTTTCATATTTTTTTTGCTTTCTTTGTTTTTTGAGTTTTTTCACCAAGGGCATAGTCATTTTTTAGAATAATTCAGATTTCACTCAATGTTCTCGAGGTTCAGACCAAAAATAACTAGGCTATTTTTCAATTTCTTCATTGACATGTTATGAGCCCGTGAACATCGTACTTCCCACGAAAGTGCCGTGGGAAATACATTACAACGTTACTGTACGCGCTACATGCGAGGGGTGGTTAGTTTTTATTTTTTTTGACAATGCTCTACCACTTTGATTTTTTTGAAATTTTTGTGGTATATTTATGAAAATGAATGGCACATCTTTTTGGGGAAAAAGTTCTATTGTACCTTTGTCCTTTCAAGACAAAATGGCCGCTCAAAACTTTTAAAATGCCATAACTCGGCAAAAAATGAACCAAAAATTTTGAAAAAATTTTTTAGGGTTCCACCAACTCCCTAAAATTCATCTAAAAAAAAAACTCGAAACTTTTATCTACATTTAGCAAAAAACCACGAAAATACGAAAAAATCCATTGAAAAACACATTTTGGCCCCTTTCTCCGAAAACACTTGCCCTAGGGGTCTGAAATTTTTTCTGGAATGTTTTCTCATCATGGTTGACCTTTTGGCGATAGGAGCGGTCAAAACTGGTTTCAAGGGCAGATTCACCATACCTCTTGTTGATAATGATATTGGTAGCAACGTAAGTATTGTTGAAAAAAAATTTGTTGATTACAAAGTGAATTTTCGAAATTTGAGTGCTCTGCTCATGCAAATGAATTTTTCGAAGGTAGTTCGAGCTACTGAACACAAATTTTCTTTCAGTGTTTTTCGTATGATAATTTCATACAGGTATAAGGAAAGTTACATATATACAATTTTAAGTCTTGCGCTTTAGGTTACTTACTTGAAATTGCGAAAATCATTCAAAAAAGAATGAAATAAAGTGAAAATCGGGCAAGTGGCGTAAAAATACGTATTTTGGAATATTATTACCCGAGAAATTTTTTCGGCCAAAAATGACCATTTTTTGAGCGAAAAACGTGATAAAAATGCGGTTTTTTGCGTTTTTGAAGGTCTTCCACCCACCTAAAAAATTCTGAAAAAAATATTACGTTGTAGATAGGGACTAGATACATGATATATATTTTTTTCATTTTTGCACCTCTGCAGCATCATGTAGAAAACTCGATTTCAAGTTTTAAAATGCGATTTTTGGCTAGAAAAAATCATCAAAAAATTTTTTTCAAACCACCCACTAATACCCCTCAGTATGGAGTATAACTCACGTAAATTTGAAAAAATTTGGTTGAAAACTCTCGGAGATAAAAATTTTTAATGAAAAGGCTGAAAAAAGTAACGTTTTGCCCCATAACTCGGGTTAGGGGAGGGGTAGGGGGCCAAAATTTTTACCAGGTGGTTTTCAGACCCTAAGGACCAAATTCCGTCGGTTAGTTTCAAATTTCAGCTCGGGGGCAGATTCACCTATCTTAACCGCCGGTACCCTTTTCAGCTTTTTACATTCAAAAGACGTGTTTTTCGAAAAAATTGAAATTCATCTGATAAGCTTTCAAAGATACTTTTTTCGATTTTTTTTTGTAATTTAGTGTTGAAAACAATCAACATTTTGGTGGTTGAAATTTTCAATTTTTTTGAAAATTGTACCCAACTTTTGCTTAGACAGACGTACTTATTACCACAAGATGAATAGATTAAAAATGAAAGGTCAAAAAGGCTATAGAATTTGACAGGGTTGGGCAAGATTTAAATCTTCCTGGATTCCAAATCCAAAAAATCGCAAAATACGGATTTTGGATTTGATTCCAATCGCATAAAGTATTTTGGATTTCGGTTCTGAAATTCGTTTTTCCAACCGATTTTGGATTGTGGATTTGAAATCGTATTTTTCAAGATCCTTCATTTTAAAATCCAAAAATTTTTTGTGTCGGTTCAAGCATCACAGCATTTTGTTTCGTAACTATGTTATATCATGTCAAATTATACCGGGTGTCCGAAAAATTCTAAACACCTCTAGTTTCACTAATTTATAAACAAAAGGCAAAGAAAAAAATATACATTAGTTTTAATGCTCGTATCATAGATGTGACCCGCTCCGACAAAACGTACCTTATGGAAGAAAATAAGATTTTGAGAAAAACACATTTTAAAGTTTGAACTAATATAAGTGGCGCGAATGTGGGTGAAATGGTCTTGTAAGCCTTGCTATGATTGGCTGTGGGTGTCCTGACGTCATATGAAAATTTTCAGCTTTTTTTGCCGGTAAGTGGCGCTAAATTCAGGAAATTCAGACAGGAACGTAATGCTGTAACAAAGATACATTAGTCAATTCATATATCTTGGGAATCGATTTACGTCGATGTTTCGAGACGTCAGGTCGCCAAATTTCGGCTGTACATTAAAAAACAATTGATTTTTAGGAAAAAAAAAACAAAAACAAAAAAATCAATTTTTTTGTCATTTTTGGATTTTTTGGTCATTTTGGCATACGTTATTTGGCATGAAAAAAATTTTTTTGAGAAAAAATACCTAGCCCATCTGATTCTACATACTTTTATCTACCAGAATCCGTAAAAAACTCAAAATTCATTTTTTCTTCCATAAGGTACGTTTTGTCGGAGCGGGTCACAGATATGTAAAGTCTCATTTTTTTGTATGATATTATTGTAAATTGAAAATAATCAAAATTACTTGGGTAATTTCAACCTTTTTCTATTTCATAAACTTTTCCTAGATTGCTGGGTTTAGGATTCCGAATTCGGAAATTCGGATTTTAAAATCACTTTCTGAAAAGATTTCAGATTCAGATTTCAAATCCTATTAAAAGGATGAGTTTGGATTTGCAATCCATTTTTGTAAAGGATTTCGGATTTTAAATCCCTTCGTCTCAGATTTTGCTCAACCCTGGAATTAGGTCCCTATTAAATTAGGAAGAGGTTGGGAAGTCTTGACTTCCTCCTCAACGATTGAAATTTTGGGGGAAATGATGAAACTTCAAGTTCTAACATTAGTTTTGTGCAAAATCTTTCACCCTTACTTTCTTTGGGCTGAAAAATTTCCTTCTTATCCTAAAATATATCATTTTTGTATTTTAAAAAATTTCTTAGTTTCAGTTTTTTCTTTAAATTTTGCCAGCTTAACCCAGAAAAACTATTTAGATCTTCGGTATTTAGAAAAGCATAACTTGGGGTACCAGGAAAAATTTTAGCAAGAGCTGAAGGAAAATTCAGAAGGTGTGTATCTGTGTGTCCTGTCATGCTTTGGTCCCTTTTTTGAAAATTGGTTTTGTACCACCAAGAAATTGAGTGGAACTTGAAGAACTAAAATTGGAAAAAGAATATTTGATTCCTCCCTTTTAAAAAAGAAGAAGCTTAGAATATTTGAAAAAATTAAAAAAATGTAAGTAATAAAAAGTTTGTGAAATTCTTGAAATTTTTTTGCTAAATGTGCTTCATTTTTAAATAGAAAATTTCATAAAAAACCACTTCATTCGTATCGCTGATATCTGCAATAAATAAATTTCCATCCTCGTTACAGTGATTCCAAAAATTCCCAGCCTCACGTAATGGCTTTTAAGAACCCCCGACGAATAATTTTTTTTAATGGGGAATATAATTCAACACTTTTGGGCCATTCGAGTCCAAATTCAGAGGAGACATGAAAACAGCCTTACTGCCTTGCAGCCACTCTGTAAACTGCCTAATGGGACTCATAATTAATGAAAACAAAACTTTGTAGTCAGCTACGTCGCTACCAACTTGGAACGTGCTGGATATTATTTAACGTCGAGTTGTCTTATTTTAATATAAAATATAAATGTTACTCTAAAATTAATATTTCGCCAAAAAAATACTCTTTAAATATTACGCTGGTAAGCTTCGTTCAAACGATGGTTATTTTCAATTGGTGGTTACTGCTCCGATATTATCGTAATTAAAATAACGTCGCTAGTCTGTATTGGAAACTGGGCTGTGTAAATGTAGAAATGAAACAGTATATTAATTTAATATTAGTTCATAACAAAACGCACTCTGTTTACATCATAAAGTCCTTCACTAGTTCATAATGAAAATATGTTGTTCGTCATGGCAGGCAAAATCCATCAATATTAATATCGTTCCAAACTTGGTACCTCGTGTACCTACCTACGTTTCGAATAATTATATTATCGCGCGTTAAACTATACCGAAAATAATTTTTAGACAATGAGGAACTCTCTGCTTGATAAAATTGATATGGTGGAAAGTGTTTTTACTCGAAAGACGTACGTGTTCTGTCCCTGTCCCTGTAGCCTTTCTTATACCTGAGATAATAAAGGGTACGTTACCAACTTGGTTTACCAATTTCACTTCGGTGCGGTTTGACAACTTGTGTAAAAGTTTTGAAATTGATTAAGTTGGGGAAAAAAATAACGACCCCGAATTAAAAAGTGAAAAAAATTATAAAATAAACAAAGTTCACTCGGTGAAATGAAAACGGTGTATCTTTCGTATACGAGTACAAAATGTGCAACATATTTTACGAAATTTTTCACCCAGATCGATAAACGTATTAAATACGATGCGGTGAATGAACTTCTAAAATATGCTGTTTTAACTCCAAAAGCGCTACAAAATAAGTACATACTTCGTATACTGTAAATGTAATTTTATTGCATTCGTTTGCGAGATACTTTTTTAAAGTATAAATTTATTTTTTAATATGAAATATGTAATGCGCATACATTTCTCATCCTAATCAAAAAATAATGGTTTATTTACATTTTCTGTGTGCATAAAAATGAACAGATTTTTATGTGCAAATCACAATGAATTTTTAGGTTGAGTTTTAAAATCTTGAGAGTTGAGAGTTATCGAAAAGTGTTTTGAGGCTTGGTAAGGGCGAAAAAGTGAAGATTATTCGATATAATGAAAAGAAGGGTAAAATACGTCATTTTGTTTTCGATTTTCCAGTGGAATTTTGTTATTCAGTTCTTTTTTTTTCATCAGCTCGAAGTTATTCAAGTATTAAGATAATGGTTGGCTAATGAATTGGTGTTTTCTTATGTTTTTTTTGTGAGGGGGAAAAAATTAACTTTTAAATGAATTGTGGCCCAGAATTTCGTCTGAGCCATAATCGAACACCTGAAAATCGAACCCAATTTCTAATGATCGAAAATTCTTATGTTATGATAACTTCGTCTCTGTTCAATGTTCATTTTAAAACTTTTTTTAAATCAATTGCCAAGAAATTGTTGCATGCCCGAGTCATGAACTGTATGTACTTATGAATCATGAAACTTCGTTTAATATTCCAATTCAAAAAACCCAAGTGGAAACATTAATATCAATTGGAATTCATTTAGTTCGTAGCTTTAATCTAGTATCTGAAGTGTACTCATAATTGCAAAGTAATTAAATTATCATCATCATCATCATAATGTAACTATGTATATTGAACGAATTTTTTGGGAAAACCCATTGTAAAGAGTTCGCGAGCCTGAACTGCTGAACTGCTCGACTGATTTTTGTCAATTTCTTTTTAAAGTTGCTGTCGAAATATTAATACCTAAGTCTGTTTTTTAGCTGCGAAAAGACCCTTAACCCCAAAAAAATTAGCAAAAGGACGAAATTAGATTAATAAGCTCAGTAAGATATATGTTTCGACGTGCCCGAACTTCTGTCTTCATTTGAGAAGGAAGAGGGAGTGAGAGGATTCTAATTTTGGTTTTTTTGGCTACAACTTTTGAAATAACGTATTTTTACGAAAAAAAAAAAAAGTTGAAAGAAAAATTGTAAAAAATTGAAAAACGAAAAATTTTATTTGTTATTTACTAGTTTTCCTTGGAGCGTAATGGGAAGGAAAGGGACAGAGATGTTCAAAAAAATCAATTTTTGAAAATTTTCCACTGATATAAATACATTATGATTACTAAGAATCAGGTTATTTGACTTTTAGAAGCGGTTCTTCTGTATAGCATACATGTAGAAAAAGAAAAATATACAACCGTCCCCTCGCCTCAAAATGGGGGGGGGATGGGTGGACCCTCTGTAGAAAAAATCGCATATCTAAAGCGTCAAAAGGCCACCATTTTCCTTTTTGATTTTTTTTTCCTGCGTGGTCTAGGGAGTGGCTATTGCGAAAAAAAAGACAGCGTTCGAAAATGTTTCATCAACGCGATAAATTACGCTTATGTAAGCCTCGATCGTCGAACAAGCAAAGTTTTTGGGGTTTCGTGGACGTTGAACTCAATTTTTATGATAATTTAACCTGTAGACTCAAATTGGGCTGCAAAAGGGTAGAAAAAAGTGAGAAAAAAAGTTCGTCTCTAACTCCCTAATTCTTTTTTAATGTGTTTCACACACAAAAAAACTGAAATGAGCTCGATTCGAGGATTTTATTTTTGATTCAATATTTTGACTTCTAAAATCCATTTCTGAGATGATTTTTGATCAAAGCCTTTCAAAATTGAAAATTTCCATTAGGTGCAGGGTGCAGGGAAAGAAGAAAGGAGGGAGTGGAACGAAAATTGAGAAGTTTTCAAGATTATAACAGAATCTAAATCCAGTGTGTCTAACAGGTCAAGCTGTCTGATAAGTCAAGCTTTTGACCTTGCAATCATGCTGGCCTTGAAAAGTCAAGATTTTTTTACTAATTTACTCAAAAAGCCGAGCTTTTTTCAAAAATTTCGAAAATCATAAAAATTTCATTTACTTACCATCGATAAATATTGAGAATTTCTTATAAAAAGTATTTTCGAGGAAGGGACAAAAAGTGCTTGGAATTTCCTTTAAAAACGAATATACGCAATGGGGGGGAGGGGGCTAAATTTTGGGTTGTTTGTCTAGAAAGTCATTCGAAAAGGTTAAGCCAAGTCACGCTTTTCTCTCAAAAAAATTTTCAGACACCCTGAAATCTTTTGATCTTCCAAATTTGTTTCCAATGTCAAACGAGATGGATCTTGATTTGAACTTTTATAAAAAATTGAAAATCATTTTTTGACCTTAGAATCCATTTTTTGGTTTTTGGGTTAGAAGTGAAGTTTTTGATGCTATCGAGTAAAAGATATCAAAATTCATGTTTTTTTACCCTTCGAATTTGTTTTAGATTTCAATGAATATGTTTCATGAATTCCCTTTCATTTTATGAAAGAAATCACAAATATCTTTTTTTTCGTTTTTTGAATTTGAATGAATTTGAAAAAAATATCAATTAAATTCAACTTCCCTACATCTTTTCGATGTTTAATCCAACTTTATGTTCAATTGTAGCTCTGATAATATTGTTCAGTCACAAATTCTTAATCAGATACCCTATCAATTTTTCTTTTGTTTCTTTTGTTATTTTCAACATTATATCAGAATTTATACTCCATACGAAATCAGAATATGAAAATTAATTTTGTAAAATCTAATGAAAATAAATAGTACAATATTAAAATCATGCAAAAAGTTTGAAAGACTTGAAATTTCAGTAGTTGACTTTTGGTCTTAATTTTTGTTCATTGCTCCCAGAAAAATTCTATTCCCGGGGGGGGGGGTCCAAAAATATAGATTCAGTTCCAAATCTTACATCTGAAATTTTCAAGATGACGAAAGGTAAAATATAATTTTCACTCAATTACTTTTTTGAAATATTGAATTTTTTTTATTCAGATGACGTTACGAATGGGAAAACTGTACGAAATCAATGTAATTATAGATATCTTTTGACACTTAATTTTATTCTCTTCCGATAAACGTATTGTGAAAATTTTAAAATTACTTCTTCCTATTGGAAAAAATGAAGCAACATTGATGACGAAAAAATATGCGATTTTCGCCGGACACAAAAAATATATATCCACCTCAAACACTCGATTTTAAGTAATCAAGGTGTCAATCAGCAAGAAAAATAAGAAATCCCAGAAATCAGCCAGAATTTTATTAATTTTACCCCAAAAAGCAAAATTTTCCAACAGTTTGTTCAGTCTTGAATTTTTTAAATCAAATGATATAAAATGATAATTTTTTTTGGAGGGGGGGGGGGGGGTGTAAGAAGGTACATTTGAAGTAAGAAAAATGACTCAAAATAGCTAAAATTTTCTATTTTCATACCCAGTCGCTACAATAGTATTGAAATTCATCTTATCTCGGAATCTATTTTACCTATAATAAGTAATTTTATTTACAGAATCGCTTCGAGCTGTCTAAAACAAGACGTGATAAAAGTAACACTCGAATAAACACCACGAATGCGTACACGGCACCAAAGAAAACACTTCCCTCTATCGCGAAAAGTTAATTGTGAGAAAAAAGTGATCAATTCTGTGTATCGAAATAAGAGAATACAAACAAACGACCCGTATCTTTGATGACTTTTCCTCCCGTTTAAACTCTACGAACGCTTGTTTACTTTCAATCAGTAGGTAAAAACAAAAACCAATTTTTTGCCATTCGAATAAACTCGCAATAAATAAATATTACATCGGCCAGACTCGAAAGACGAATTCCATTTCAACAGACGCCAAGCGTTCAGTTTAATATTTTTCTCGAGCGAAATTTTTCTCGAAATTAATCATTTATAATGCTGGATAAGATGTTTTCATCTGGAGACACCAGACTTCCAGCACTTTTTAGCTTCGGCGGAATAGTTGAAAGAAGAAAATTCGTCGTTTAAATAACTTTCAACTTCTAACTCTCGACGCAACTTCAACGAGCCAAATTATCTTTTTCTTTCGTAAAATTAATATCGTCTTGAGAAGCTTAATCGAGACTTCGTTTTCGTTGTACGTTTAACCCAAACTTTGAAGTATTACGCTTTTTCTTCAGCCGTATTTTATGAAATACCAAGTGCCAAGGCGAACCCTCAAGGATACCGAGGTCTATGGGTATTTCGTCTATACCCATAGATCTACAAGCGAACGCATAAATTGTCGATTAAAAAAGGATTTAACGTACGATTCTGAGCGTGTGTGCGACACCTAAGGTGGTATTTTATTCTGCTTGTGTAGATACGATATTCTATAATGTTACGCCGCCTTAGGTATACAGTGTATAAGAAAAGCTCAAATGTATACGTCTTGAGTGGTTTGTATATTGGAACGTAGCTTATCGTCTAAGTTACACTTAATCTCTAAAAATTGACTAGATAAATTTTTGTCAAGAGACCACTAAATCGATTTTCGCGTTAAACTGCGCACATCACGAGTTACACCGCCTAAGTAAAATTTTGAAATCTAATAAACAATCAAAGTGGAACGAAATTACACCGAGATGGTCGTATTTCTCTGGCGATCGTCGCGATGTACGGTTGCCAATGTAATTACTGAAAAATGTTAGCATTCGAAGATGTCTTCTTTTTTCCCCGAGTATAGTATTTTTCACCAAACAATACCACCGTCGAGCACTTTTAAAAGTTTTATAAACTGCTTGCAGGACATTTCTTTGCCGCCTTTGATACGGCGGTCGTTAAATAAAACAGTGCACTCGTCTATACGTCGTGTAAGCTTTTTCAAAGACGTGAAAAATTACTTTTTTTCTTCTTCTACGGATTTTTTCATTTTTTTAAAAAAATCTTTCTTTTTTTTTATTTCCTCCATTTATAATTTAGAATTATTACTCGGCTCGTTGAAATGCGTTTTATCGCGAGGTTATAAATGAGAAATTTTCAGCGACGCTGACGAAAAAATGAAAATTTTCTAATGTAATTAAAAAAACAGCTAAAATGCCTTTTTTTTAATTATTTCGTATGGCGATGGCCCAAACGACTCGGCGGCTTCGACAATTTACGAGCACAATGCGAAAGCAATTGTTTTCTCAAGTTTTTCATCGTACCCGAAAAAGAAAGTAAAATTCGCCCAGAGATTCTGCCGTTTACAACATTTCGTTTAAAAATTTGTTTATGCTGTGGAGAAACTTTATTAACGACCGTAATTCATCATATTAAGTAAGCCTTATTTAAGCTACGGCGAAGTTTAGATGCGAGTTTAATTTACGCTCGACAAAACCAACTCAATCAGTACGTTGATATAGGAGTAAGTGGGATTGAATTCTTTAAACAACTTTCAAAGTAACTTTTCATAAATATTAATCGAGCCGATGGCTCGTTGAATAGATTTTTCTTCGAAATTTAACGCTCAATTTACCCATTATTTTTATCGAATTTGGGCTCAAATGTGGTACTGTCAAGGTATCTTGATAGATAGTAAAAGTACGGTGAAAGTAGCGAAAAGTTGCTGATTAATAATCAGAATTGCAGTACAGGAAAAAGAAGCAAAATTTTTGGATTTTCTGCAGATTCTCGCTGATTTTTCCGCAAATTATTCAGAGATTTTATCGATTTTTCGATGAATTTCGACTGCTTTTCCAGCAGTTTTTTTCACAGTTTTCTTTTAGTGAGATTTCTCCCTGATCTGTTGCTGTTCTGCAATTCAGACTGTTTTTTAGTGATTTTTTTTTTGGCAATTTTTGGGATAAATATTGGGATGAGAATTCATCCCAGGTTAAAAAATTCGAAAGTCAGCTTTCGACGAATATTAGAATAAAAATTCATCTCAAGTTCATTCCAGGCTTCAAAATTTAACAAAAACTGGGATGATTATTGGGATAGAAATTCATCCCATGTTTATCCCTTTAAAATTTCATTTAAAAAATCTAGACATGAATTTTGGTATGAAAATTCTTCCCAGGTTCATTCCAGGCTTAAAATTTTGAAAGAAATCTTGAGATGAATATTAAGATGAAAATTCATCAAGTTTCTCCCACGCTTGTGAATTCGAAAAAAAATTTGGGATGAAAATTCATCCAAATTCATCCCAAGCTTGAAAATTCAAAAATCAGCCCGGAATGAAAATATTGCCGATTCCTTTGTATCTTTTTTTCATCAACAAACGTGAGCCCCTGAGTCCAGGATATTCCCAATTCCCTCATTTATAAATTTGTAAAAATCATCGAAAATCACTGTAAAACATTCAAAATTCCGAGACAGTGATAAATCAATAAAAAAAATTCATTGAAAGCAAACAATGAAAAAAATGGTTGGAAAATCAGTGAAAATTCACCGAAAAGTTGGTAAATACGTAATCAGAAATTTGTTGAAAAATCAGTGAAATCCTTTTAAAAATCAGTGAAATTTTCGAAAAAAATGACTCGAGATAAATATTGAGATGAAAATTTGTCTACAATTTCTCCCACGCTTGGGAATTCGAAAAAAAAAATGGAATGAATATTCATTCCAGGCTTGAAAATTAAAATCAGCTTGGAATGAAAATTGAGATGAAAATATTGCTCCTTCCTTTGTATCTTTTTTTCAATAACAAACGTGAGCTTCTGAGTCCAGGATATTCCCTCATTTATAAATTTTTAAAAATCATCGAAAATCACTGGAAAACAGGGACAGTGATGAATCAATAAAAAAAAATCATTGAAAGCAAACAACGAAAAAAATGATCGGAAAATTAGTGAAAATTCACCGAAAAGTTGGTAAATAATCAGAAATTTGATAGAAAATCAGTGAAATTTTGGAAAAAAAGTGAACGGAAATGGAAGAGTTTTGTTGGTTCCTTCTGCGCTGCAATTCTTATTTTTTCTGTGACTTTTCACTGATTTGAGATGGGATCAAAAATTTGTTTGTGAGCTCTCATTTTGAATCAGTGAAAATTCTTTGTTGACTAGTCGGAATTGCCGCACAGAAAAAAATTAGCAAAATTTGTTGATTTTTAAAAAAATTTTACAAATTTTTCTGCAAATTTCAGAAATTTTACTGATTTTTCAGAAAGATTTTCAGCCGTTTATTTCTAGTGATTTTTTCACAGTTTGCTTTTAGTGATTTTTTTTCACTGATTCATAATAGAGAGAGTTGGCACCGATTTTAGACTTTTCAGAAATAGTGAAATCAGAAGAAAATCCGAAGTCGAAAACCAATTTTTGACCTTTAATGATAGTTTCTATATCCAGGGTTATACTTATGATGTGTTCAATTTTTTATAATTTTTATTTTCAATTACTGATTTTCCTCCAATTTGATTTTTTTTTTTGGTAAAAAAATGTAAACTCTTCAAGTTTTTGGTGGGGTGAGGGGAAAGAAGAGGTGAGAGTTTCAAGGTTATTGAAAATTGGTAAAAAGGTAGCGAAAAAGTAGTTATTTTTCAAAAAAAATTTGTTGAATATTTACCTACCCCGTATACAGTTAGATATTTCAAATTTTAAAAATTTCGATGCAAATTTACAATATATTTTTCCATTTTGTTACAGCTCGGCCAAGGATAGATTAACAGGATCAAAAGTAGCTATTAAGAAAATATCTCCATTCGAACATCAAACGTACTGTCAGAGGACTCTGCGGGAGATTAAAATTTTAACCAGATTCAGACACGAAAATGTAAGTAGCTACTGTTCATATAAATACTTTATTTGACGGTTCCAAGTAGCCGATGTGAAGTTGGAAAACCTCTTTACAGGTTAATTTGAAAAACGAACGTTAAATTACTGAGCCTTTCGACTGGGTAATTTTTCTTTTCAAATTCGCGTTAGTAAATTCTATTTGTGTTATGAAAATTCCCATTAAAATTAGCTGGATTGAATTTTCGTCGATTTTCGATCTGTTTCTAACGAACCAAGAATTTATTTTGATAAGCTTGTTCAACTTTTATACCCATGCAATGCCCAATGTTCCCTTTCGTTTATTATTTTTCTACTTCTTTACTTCGATATAGTCGTATTATACGATTTTTCAAAAGAAAACTTACTCGTTTTTCGGTCATTCGGAATCGAGATCGGATAGATTTTTAAAATTTTAAAAAGCCGTTTTTCTTACCTGAAAGAGGTTTATTTTTTCGACAAAATAGTATTAAACGTAGGTAAGGGTACCGTGTATCCATGTAAAAAATCTATAGAATGGAAGCGGAGAATGTTGAAAAGAAAAAAAGATATCCTTCATCCTTGAAACCAAAACCTTTTTATTTGTCGAAACTCGAAAAAAAAAATGAACTGATATGGCAGAATGACAGCTTTCATCGGTATCCGTTCTCTAAGTACGAATTCAATTCGGCGATACTCCTATTTATAGAATGATGCTGTTAACAGTAGATTTGGGTAAAAGTAGGTCTATGGTATCAGATAGGCAGAAATAAATGTCCCCTTTTCAATTCATTGTATAATCCTACTTCCCACTGGAATTTCACAATTTTGTACAAAAATTTTACTACGTGATTTGTCTGTTTATGAGCTTTTTCGATTTTGAAAGTGGGCAGTTTCATTCATATGGGAGGTGTTCTGTGTTGGTCTTGATCTTGAAGGTTATTCTGGAATATTTTTTCAGTCAATGACCATTCCTTACCTTCCCTTCCTATGATAATTTTAGTGCAAGTTGACTTCGAGAACGAGAATCGATGACATTTTAATCTAAATCATAGAAATTTTAAAGTTTATGTGATCGACTAAACATGTATTACAATTGTTGCTAAAATAAAAATTTTTATGGATCAGCGATTATAAGAATGCTAGTGCAACAAGTAAGGTTAGGTAACTTGTTCATTGCTGTTGCTTTCAAAACGAATAAAATACGTATCTCTCGATTCAATTCCCAAATGCTTCAATGGCATATTGACGCATTTTGATAATGAAATTTTTGAATTTATTTGTATTCAACGAGGGAACCTTTACAAGCCGTCCAAACCAATTTAGTCGAAATATGGATTACTGAAAGAATATGTTGCTTTCATTTTAGAGCTGAACTTTGAGGTAAGGTAACCAAAATTGATTTTTTGATTTTTGGCGAACTTTCAAAAATGGTCATGGGCGCACCCAAGGGGGGGCCAGGGGGCTCGAGCCTCCCCCCCTTAAGCCCGGAAAAAATAATTTTTTGCTTCAAAAATGAGAAAAAATTCAATTTTTTTGCTCTTCAAAGTATATTTTTTCAAAAAATTTTCGCCCTCGCTTCGCTCGGGCAGTATTTTAATAATTTTATTTCAAAACTTGACAATATTTGATTGATTTTTCAGTCAAAAATCACCAAATTCTCAATAAATTCTCTGTTTGTCAGAAAAAATTGATTATTTTTGATTGAAATATCAATAAAAAATGACTCAATTTGAAATTTGACCCCCTCCCCATTTTTTCTCAAATTCTCAGCCCCTCCCTTAATTATTTTCTGGGTGCGCCTATGAAAATGGTTCAAGGGTCTGTTGAAATTTTGATTTTGTTTTGAAATAGTAATTCATGGAGTGAATATCTGGAAATTATTTCATTTATTAAAATTTGCTGTTTAAATCAATTGCGATTATTTTATAATTTAGCCTGAGCCTCCAGTTAATGTCGATTTTTTTCAGTGCTCTGGAGGTCTGAAATTGGTCTAAATTAATTGAAAATATGGTCGTGTCATGAGCTCGACAACCTGAATCGGATAGTGTAGATGAACCGTAACCTCTTGGGATTTATTTTGATTATTTTTGTTTCGATTTAGAGTTTCCAGTCGAAGTTGAGTTTTCTGTAATGTATTAGAATTACTCTTGAAGGCGCTTTAATAATTTCCCTTTGGGTTGCTCAAAATGTGATTCTGAGAATTTCGATTTAATTTTTCATATGCCTGGTTAAAGTTCCCTTGTGATGAAATTTGTGATTTTAATTGGTCCTCAAGAAATGAAGAAACTTCTCTCTACTCATAAAAATTTGTTATATATATATTTTTTTTGAAAAAGTAATTTCCATGTCCATTTTCTTTTCTAAGTCGTTGGTAACTTTGAAAAATGTTCAAAATTTTCCATTTTCATCTCTCAAAACATAATTCTTTCAATGAAAAATTACTTTAAATTATTTCAAAGAATATACAGAGCTTCAAATTGTTCATTATCTTTCTCAAATCACAAAATTGCAATTCGAAGATTGCTTTTTTTGGTACCTAATTCTGAAAAATAAGAGTAATTTATTTGTTCACTCCACAAAAATTGAAAATTTTAAAATCGCGTGTAAAAAGTTTTAGGCCTGACGGCCTGATGAATCAAAACAATTTTAATTCTGTTTTCAATCTATTTTGTGATTCTGATTTTATCATCTTTGCTCCAATTTCGATTTTGCCTCAAAAGTGCTTCAAGATCAAAACTTAGACAACTGAACCAGGGCAGAAAACTTTCCCCACATGTTTTTTTTTCTCTCAATTATTCTGGTGTTTCCTGGTAAGCAGTCCCTCGAAGAAAAACCAAAACCCAAAAAAATCTTAAACGTTTGAAAAATCAAAACTGAAACCAAAACCTCTACCTTCTAAAAACCAGAACCAAAACCAATAACAAAATTTGTTTTGTTTTCCATGACCTTTTGGTAAGAAAAACGAAAAACTTCAGAAAATATCTAAAATTTCACTAAGTAGCTAGAAAATTAGAAAAAAGAGCAAAGAGTTGAATGATTTTATTGTAAAAATGTTTAATATTTTCTTCTCCTTTCCAAGTTTCTGATTGAGAAAAAATAAGGGAGTTTTTTTTTGGCTAATTTAAAGCAAAAAAAAAGGCAAAAACCCCTAAAAATTGCAAAAATTTTAATTTTTTAGATTCATTAGGTATACACCATGGATTGGATATGGAGAAAAATTAATTTTTTGGATTCTATATTTTTGAATACCTATTTTCTGAAAAACCAAATCATTTTTATAAATCATCATCATTCTCTGATCTATTGATCATTTTGATTTCAAGGCAAAAAACTTTCAAATTTTAATTTTTTTAAAATAAGAGAAATTCAAATTTCTTAAAAATAGCAAAAGTATTGAAATTTTTAAAAATTTTTCGAAAAATTGCAAATTAACAAAAAATTTAAACTTTTTATCGAAAAATCAAATTCCAAAAATCAAAATGAAATCTTGCTTTACTTTTGATCCTGGTTCTAGTAGTGGTTAAATTTTCCTGGTTCTGGTCTTTATTCTGGTTCCAGTTGTGTTCTTCGTCCATGAAGCTCAAATCTGAATTTTCAAGACAATGCTTTGATTTTTTTGACCCCTCTTTTATTCGAACAAATATTTCTGATAGAACCAAACAATTTTTTTAATTATTTTGAATCGATAATTTTTTGATGAAAAGATTTAATTTGGACCAAAATTCTAAACATCTGCGTCGAAATAATGTTAGATGTATTAAAACCTTTAAAAGTGCTATTTTTTTTCACTTACAGATAAATTTATAGGACCGAGGGTCCTGGTGTGACCTATGTATGTACTTACTTCATTTGATGTTTCGAATAACTTTCTCGAAGTTGAAATTTTTCGGAATTGAAAGTCCCATTTTCAGTTGCAAAATTTGTCAGCAAATTGAAATATATCGATTCTCCATCTCCAGTAATTGATTGAGAATGATTCGTCTACTAAAAATTTCACTCTTATGTTCCAGGTAATCGATATCAGAGACATTTTACGTGCTGAATCTATAGATCAAATGAAGGATGTCTATATTGTGCAATGTTTAATGGATACAGACCTTTACAAATTATTAAAAACACAAGTAAGTAAATCATATTGAATTATAATATTTTAAAGTATTTCTATAATTACTCGTCGTCTGAAAATGAGAAATAAATGAAACCATCGAATCCATAAAAATCGAGAAAAAATAACCGATTGACCCATTAAAATAATTATTTTTCGAAAGAAAGAAAAGAAACAACTTAATAGAGTTGAAACCCCGCTGTTGGAGAAATCGAGGTACAGCCGTTTGAAAAATCCAACCTCTTTCGTGCTTAAACAATTACTAGTCATCTTATTTTTCACGCGGAAATACCTCGCTTTTTCCTACAAAATACGTTTGGTAACTTATTGAAAAATAATTCGCCGAGACGAGAAAGAGCTTAAATAGCGCTATTTCGTTCGTCCCATTCGGCGAGGAATGTTTAAACTCGAAGAAATATTTAATTTCGGGGAATTATCGTTGTTGCATACTTGAAAATCTCCAAAGTCTTATATACAGAAAGAAATTGATTACTTTTAGATACATAGACGTCGAATTGGCCTTTTTAAAACCAATACTAGCGTACTAATCGAGCATTCGACCGAGTTTTCCATTACATTTATTGGGTTATTGGATTTTCTTTTTTGCAGAAACTCAGCAATGATCACATCTGCTACTTTTTATATCAGATCTTACGTGGTTTGAAATATATTCATTCGGCCAACGTTCTCCACCGAGATTTGAAGCCCAGCAATCTCCTTCTAAATACGACGTGTGATTTAAAAGTAAGTAATTGAATTTATTTTAATTAATTTCACACGCCAGAAATATTGTCGCTCGGTTTCTCCCTTCTCTTCGGCTTCCCTCGGTGATTCGCTGACTCCGCGGCGAAAAAAAATAAAGAAGTTGTAATCATAACGAATATGAATAGTTTTGCACGTTGATTAATATTTGTTGTACTTCGCCGCGCCGTGGGTGCAATGTTGCCTTACGCTGGTGCGGAATTTTAATAATTTGAAAAACCAATCTTGGCGCTGTACTGCATTATATTGCGAAACCGAAAAACCAAACGGCCAACGAAATTTCAAATAACAACGAAAATACTCTCAACAATAGGCGTGCTTTTAGTATTATTGTTTTTAGATTTTTTCACCGATACGTTTAATTCGGAAAATTTTCACTTTTTATATTTTCATTTCGTTTGCCAATGCTGCGTACGTTCGAGTTCGTTATTTATAATTTCACCGAGTGTGTTCTCTTCGGGATAAAAGTGAACTTTTCCTCGTCGACTGGCTTCTTTCTTAATATAAAAATAATCCTATCTGATTTAGAAATTTTTTTCAACGTATCGATTAGATTTTTCTTCGAAAATGTACCTAAGTAAAGTTTCCCATTGGGATAAAATCATCGCGAGGTACAGTCTGAGTATATAATAAATCATCGAAAATCAAATTGCGTTCGCGATAGGTGCCTTAAAAAATGTATATTTTACATTGCTCAACAATACAGCTTATACGACGGAGAAGAAAATTCCCTCATTGTTGGCTCAACTCTGCAGAAGGAAATTTCTCAAGCAGCGATCTCGAGATAAGTTGGGCTATAAATCATCGCCTTGTGTACCTGCTGTACCTATTCGGAGCCACTCGTTATTGAAAAATTTTTAGTTAGCTTTTCGTAGCCGTCTTTCATGTTTGAAAAGCTGTCGTTCGTATATTTTGGTATTGTAAACGTTGCTCTTTTGTGGTTCGGTACTCGAGAACACGCCAGTTAAAAAATACAAATGTATGGTTTCCCTAAGTGGAGCGAAAGGTGGTCCTTTTTACTCGATATGAAATGCGGTTTGGAAATTATTATCGGTGAAAATATATGTCGAAATGGATGCGGTAATGTTACGGTAGGTTGTAGGTCTACTCGTGTTTTTCACCATTTATTCGATGGTGTTTTTGGCAAAGGGGTGTGTTTGGTTTTATTCGACGATGATCAAATAACCCTAGACAAGTAGACAGTAAAAGTTACCTACGGTCTAAAAATAAATATCCAATTAATGAGGACGGGAAAAAAAAGATTTTGTGAAATGAAAAATGACATGTCTTTTTATACATTTTCGTTTTGAAACAATACGTCTAATCGATACAACGTGGAAATATTAATATCATGGAAAAGGGTATTTTTTGGGTAGGTAAGAATGGTGAAATAATATTCTGTTCCCGGATTCGGAAAAAAAGGGAATTTTTTCATATTTTCGGAGTCCAGGAGGGGAGAATATTAGAAAGCTGAATCGATTTGTTTTTAAGATCAGGTATTTTTAAACCTCAATAAACAAAGTTGAACGATTTTTTTTTTTTCAAATTTTTTGGAATTTGGAAATCAGTGAGTGACGTGGTAGGGGTGGGTAGGAGGAAAGGTGTAAATTAATGTTGAGAACGATTGTATGTACAAATCGACACGATTGTTGAATTTTGGTTGCTTTTTTATAATGAATGAAGAGAAAAACAATTTTTTGATTAATGTTTATTTTTTTAGATGAGGGTGGAAGGAGGCGAAAAAAAATTGAGAAAAAAATTTCTTTGGCTCAGTCTTGTGAAAAATTTCTCAGCGAATCGAATGAAACAAAATGGTAGATCTCTATATCGTTTTTAAAAAAAAGTTACAGCTACAACTTTCCTAAATTTTGTGAAAAAATCTCATTTTTTGTGCCTTGTCTCCAAAGAAGTGATATTTCAGTAGTTCAGTGGCAGATTGCATAAGCATAAGTGCCCCCAGAAATCGATCAAGGGAGAGGCTGAGAATATGAGAAAAATAGGGGGAGGGGAGTTAAATTTCAAATTAGTCTTTTTTCACTGATCTTTCCGTAAAAAATCATCAACTTTTTCTGAAAAATTGGGAATTTATTGAAGAATTTGTGATTTTGGACTGAAAAATGGTCAAAAATTATCAAATCGACCCACCAATTGTAAACATGTCTTAAGTGCCATTTTTTTCGAAATTGAGATTTCGAGTGTTTCGGATTCGATGATTCAAGCATCAAGCTGCATCGATTAAAATTCAGAAAAATCCAAAATAAGTAATTTCAACCTCGTCTAGATGAGTTTAAAATTTAGAATGTTCATAAATAAGCGCAATGTAAATTTTGTTATGTTTTTTAAAAAAATACGAGAACACGTTTTTTCTTGTTTTTTAATATGAAAAATCCATGAAATTTAAAAAAAAATTTGACCTCACTGCGCTCAGTTTCATTTGATTTTTCTTTCTATTAGGTAGTTGAAAATAATCCGACCCATCGAAAGCAATTTTCTTCGGATTTTTCTTCAAATAAACCAAATTTTATAATTATCATTCATAGAGTTCGTATTTCGATAAGATCACAACATTGGTACCTACTACCTATATACAATGTTATAATTTCATTTTGTGATGAATGAATGGACAAGTTGCACGAAATTTTTTTTTCAAAAAAAATATGGTGGATCGAAAGTAGGTGTTGAAAGATGAAGATTTAAAAAAAAATCTAAAATTGGTCCATTAGGATCCGCGTAATGATTTTTTGAAAATTGCGTTTTTTCGTAGGTCTGAAAAAAGGGGGCGTGGTCACTGTGACGTCAATAATTCAGATTTTATGGCAAATAGTTGGCTAGTTGTTATCAGTGAAAATTCAGTTTTTGTTCTTGTATTTAGAAAATACCCATCATTTTATACTCATCAGCCAACTATTTGCCATAAAATCTGAATTATTGACGTCACAGTGACCACGCCCCCTTTTTTCAGAGCTACGAGAAAACGCAATTTTCAAAAAATTCTTACGCGGATCTTAATGGACCTATTTTAGATTTTTTTTTTAATCTTCATCTTTTAACATCTACTTTCGATCTATCATTTTTTTTTTGAAAAAAAAAAAAAATTTCGTGCAACTTGTCTATCATGTACAATACATATGTCCCGAAAATTTAGTGGTAATCAATTAATACATACCCTCTTGAAAAAGGGGGAATCAATTCGTACATCTCAAAAAAAAAAAAAAAAGGAATAAACTTCCCTATATTTTTCCACAAATATATCTTTGGGAATCAGTTGTGATCTTATCGAAGCATACGAATACTATGAATGATAATTATAAAACTTGGTTTATTTGAAGAAAAATCCGAAGAAAATTGCTTTCGATGGGTCGGATTATTTTCAACTATATAGAAAGAAAAATCAAATGAAACTGAGCGCAGCGAGGTCAAATTTTCTAAAAAAAATTCATGGCTTTTTCATATTAAAAAACAAAAAAAAACTGTGTACTCGTTTCATGCTATTTTTGACCAAAATTGAATATTAGTGGAAGCAATTAAGAAAAAAATTTAATCCCAATAATTTAATTATTTTAAAGAAAAAAGTTCAGCGAGGAAAAAAATTGAAAAAAGTGATACTTTTCAAAAAAAAAATTTTTTAAAAATGACTTTGGAGGGGAAAGGTGACAGTGTTATCTTAAAAGTGACCTTGTAATATAGTCCCTCTAATGCTAAAAGGTCGTAACTCCAAAATTTATAAATTTCTGTTTTTTTTTTGCTGAAATGGTAACAATGGGACGTCCTCCACCCGATAGGCGATAATCACAAAATTTCAGATCAATCATCAAACAAATTCTTAAAAACTGGGAAAAAGATATGTTGGCGTAACTCCATATTCTTAAAATTTTGAAACTTTTTGGTCGTAATTCCATCAAAAATGCAAATTCATAAATCGAAGATTTGACTTTTTACAAAAGTGATCAAAAACCGTGTTACTTATGATTTTTAATTTTGTGAAAGATGTGAAGATTTTGATATGCTTTTGTGGTGTTCAGAATGCATTTTCAATTATTTTGTTTCGAAATACGGATTTTTTAATGTGGCGTAACTCCAAAAATTTTCTGTTTAAGTGTAAAAGGTCGTAAGTCCACTTTGAAAATTAAAAATCGATATTTTGAAAAAAAATAACAGTTGAAAATTCATTCTCAACTCTAAAAAAGTATAGTAAAATCAACACCTCTTCCACGAAATTCAAAAATCTCAATTACATAATACAGTTTTTTTTAGTTCTCCTGTAAAAATTAAAGTTTTGAAGTTACGACCTTTTAGCATTAGAGGGATGATATGCTTTCTCCTCCTCTTAATGGTGATGCAAGTATCACAAATTTTCTGAAAACTCAACCCAAAGACATGGCTTTCCTCTTTACCAAGAAAAGAACATACAAAATCCAACTTACATATACTATTTGAGTTTCAAAACTCAATATCTAAATTTAGGGCAACAGTAATTACGTTCGCAGACATTTTTTCACCACATCCTTACGTAAGTAAAATCTTGAATACAAAAAGAAAACCCGTAACATCGCCTGATAAAAATAGGTCAACACAAACTTCTTCAAAGTCGAAATTTTTCTACACCCAACTCTGGTAAAAACGAATTTCATACCGAATAACACACCACTGCAAATTGTTCAGAAAGAAACCGTCTATTCAACTTCGAACCATGGCAAAATTTTAGGATCACAAAAAAGCAGAAAATCGGTCCGTTCTATTTCGGAACTTTAATCAGTTTAAAAATAGAAACTTCGATTACAAGGATTAAAACACATCTGCCAAAATCCTTCGAACACTTGTATCGGGCACTCATCCGTAGGTAGACACACTATTTATACCTGTACACTTTTCATATGTAAATGATTTTACATTCCTAATGAAGTGAAAATCGGAACATTCGACACGTCGACAGCACGCTTATTCAATCACTTTAATCCTAATTAGTCGCTTCGTATCTGAATCGAAATTTAATTATTTTATAAAAGTCAATCGTCGAATCTAAGCTCATAAAACGAATTCGCCCCAGACACGAGTATTTCGAAGCCCTAATACGTTTGAAATTTTACACCGATCCGAAGGTGAGCCCGATTCAAGAACAGAATACGATATTCGACTAAATTAATCATCCATAGAGACTGGAAAATATTAATTATACATTTAGCCAAGTTAGTCCTAATTCTGCAAAATTATGTACCGTCTACGTACAGCCAAACATGCAGATCCACTTAAAACCAGTATTCGAATTTCCACGTATGCTACGCCATCTCCATCGTTTTACAATTTTCACACATAAGCTGGAAAATTTACGTAATTTCGCCAATACGTGTAGGGAAAATACGTGAGGTTATAATAACATGGCAAAAGTTGAACGGCGAAAACGAGAAACAGCATTCGCATCTCGGCGACCACAAATTTTAATACAGCCGATATGAACCTTTGTAAGCACTCGAAGAATTAATAATTTTTCCACACTATGCAAATCAACATTAGCGCAATGTTTTCATCTGTCTAATGCGTTAAAAACGTTCGGTTGGTTTTACACTGGCAGTGGCAGCCTCGTACACTTATCTCAAAGGCAGCCATCCACCGTGTACAGATCGATTCGCGCCATAAAATGAATAACTCGTCGTAAACTCGACGTAATGAACGAACCGCTTCGATCGCCGTTTTAATTTCAAACAATAGCGCGTTTCGAATTTACGTACGGGAGAATAACGAACTTTCAACGAGAGCAGGAAAAATTTGCTAAATCAAGTGCGCGCAAAACCTTTACACATCTTTGACAGTATAAAATTAGTCGAGTGAATTTATAGTACGCGCTGGTATATCCCGTCAGCGCGGCGATATTTCCCATGTCTTCTGTATAGGTACCAAATTCGCGTAAAATTCCGTAAATTTCCCTAAAATGCCTTTCCAAGCAGTAACTTTACGCTTTCGCTTAAAAGCCTTACCGTGTAATTCTTTCTCTATTCACCCAAAAACGGTCGCGAACGGTCGAGTTACCATTTCAAGTCAAATTTCCAAATTTAACAAAGCTTATACCTACTACGTAGTACGAAAAGCTGGTACCTATTTTATATTTGTCTTTATAAACGCGTATAAAATTTCAATCATTTGCCCATCAAGTCAAGCTCGCAAAAAAATTCCAGTTATTCGTATTTCATCGTACGTATCGTACGCTGCTAATATATCAGGGCGGAAAAAAAAAATCAAAAAGTTTGCGAATTTCGTTTCTGAAAATTTTCAAAATGTCGGAATAAAATTTCAACTTCGTAGCGTAAACAATACGCAAACGATGAAAAGCTGTTTTTAAACGATAATTTATTCGACGCTGGAAAAATTTATACGTCAGAGCAGGCGATTTTTACGAAACATTTTCGCGCAGAAATTTTCCCTCCGAGTTGGAAAAAAAAAACAAAAAGTGTAAACTCCAAGTGTACAAGCGTTTGAATAAATTCTAAAAACGTAATTTCTCCGGAATATTTCGCTCGGTGTATTCCGTAAGATTATTCATTTCGAATTTAAAAGCAAAGAGACGAGGAGTAATTTTTTATAAGTAAAATCAGCCAGAAGTTGGAAAATTCACATATTTGAGAGAAATACCTTCAGTTTCAGATTGGGGAAATTTTTATGAATTATGGATGAATATTTTTGGTAGAAATTACGATAAAATCCGCCCTCAGTTCTTCGAACATAATGATAAAAAAATGCATTTTTGGTATTGACGTAAATCAAAAGAAAAATTCGATTAGCAAAGAAAATATGGTGGAAGGCATGCAGGGATGGGAACCAAAGTGGAAAAAATATCGGTTTTGGTTTAGCTGTTATGGTTTCAAAATTTTTATTTTGGTTTTGGTTTACGGTATTGGTTTCGTTTTTTTGTATTTTGGTTTCAGGTTTCGGTTTCGGTTACAATTCCAGCAAAAAATAACGGTTTAGGTTTCTACTTTTTCAATTCATTTTTTCGTTATTATTATTGAAGTAAAGAACCAAAAATCCAATAGATTGATCAAAACACGATTTTTGTACTATTTTCATTTCAAAAAATTTGAGAATCAGTATAATCAAGATGTTCAATAAGCAGGCTTGTGCTGTTCATTCAAAAAGTGAACAAAAGTTCGTTCATGTTCACAAATAAACCGCAAAAATGAACTGAAGGAAATGAACGAACAAAGAGCCTTTCCTAATAAGGGTCAAAAACAGCCCTTGACCCAAAATCGGTCAAAATGGTCTCAAAAATTTACTTATGGTTTAAAAACATTCCAAAAAAATTTTTGACCCCCTACCCCCACCCCTTTTGGAATTAGCGCGCTTTTAATGTCGAAATTTCAACACGCGATATCTCTGCAAGGGGTGGGTAAAAAATTTTGAAATTTTCACTGATTGTACATCTTACTGGGTAGTACAAATGAGAATTTTTTGAAAATTTTCGGTTTACATTTTCTCAATTTTTTTACATTGAAATTTTTAAAAAATTTTCAAAAAAAATTTTGAGGGGGGTACATGGCTGGAATTTTTTTATTAGTTCGGCCAAGTGGTCATGTATCACATGATATTTTTTTTTGGACCCCAAAACGAGGTGCAACATGGTCAAAAAAATTCAAACCCAATAAAAAAACGTAATTTTTTACTACTTTTTTTGTAGTTACAAGCCAGGTATCCCTACCCAACGTAAAATTTTGAGTCAAAATTGTCATAAATTGAAAGTACATCATAAAAAAGTTCCATTTTTAAAATTTCAAGTGCTGAAGTGCATTTCTCGAATTTTGGCGAATTTTTGAAATTCCACAATTACCTGATTGTCCTGTAAATCATGAAAATTTGATCTGATCAACGAAAAAAGCTGAAATTCGATATACACCCTATTTTAGACCTGCCAAATCGATTGGAAACGGTTTCGAGACGTTTCAGAGCCACCAGAAAATCTTAACTTCTTTTCAGCTCTGAAGAAAAGCTTATAAAAATGGCCAATATGAACTTCAGCACCTATATTCGCGGATTACCATTATTGGTGACCTAATTGAACAACTGATGTAAACTTTTTCAAAATTCGTCACTTTTTGCTCAAAATTGTATTTTTTGCTTACATTGACTCCGTTCTTCACGCATTTGAAACAAAGAAAATCTCAATTATTTTAATCGCTTGCAATGATTATGCGAAAAAAGGATCAACTTTGGTATTCTAAGTCTCCATACTCACTTTGTACCTGCCACAAAGAAAGCATTTGACTCTATTGCTTGAAGTTCATTATAAAAGGCTTTGACGTGAACAGAATAATGTTGACTTTTTTTTCTTTTTGAGATTCGCAGTATAAGCTCAGCTTACAAGCTTACCCCCTAAAATCGTCACTGGCTGCAATCTACCCAGTTTGTAAACTCTTCAATTATTTTTGAGAAAATTTTTCTATTGACTTTTTAAAATTTGTTAATATTTTCAGACGTTTGGAATTTTTTTCAAAACTTTCTATAACTTTTCGAAGGCTTAAACATGTTGTAGATCGAAATTCTGTTTTTGTTAAAAATAACTTTTTGACAAAAATGTGTTTTGTGATGTCTGAAGAACATTTCAAAAGTACTTGTTTTATCGTTTTACTGTTTCGTGGAAGCGTCTATAGAGAGGAAGCAGTTTATGAATTTTTAATTAATTTTATCACACTGTAAATTGCTTCCAGTCAACTCCAGCTCGCATGTTTGATCTGGCTCTGATAGTTTTGAAAAGTTGCAAAAATGATTTAAAAATTTGTTTATTATTTGAAGTCGAATATTTTTCTGAACATTTTTCCAACTGACTGTCGTTATCATCTTCCAATGCTGTTCGTATCTGTCGGATATTTTCGAGCAGATTACGTTAGCATATACGAATGGATATATTTAAAATCAATTAGAAATTCTAGAGGTGTGCAAACATTACCACATATGGCAGATTCTGAAATTTTACATCATAATATGCATACCGAATTACCCAAGTGTAGGTAACTATACCTATTCATGCACCTAATCACCAATGCCTACCGATATCAAACTCTACACCCATATTTTCGATATAGGTATACCAATCGATACCTATGAATAAATATCGGAGTAAATTTTAATTAACCCGAGAATGTGAAAAAGCCAACCGATATTGTACAAGGCTGCCGTGCCATCTCGCGTCTTATGTGCCCGAGGTTTAGATTTTCATACCTGCTTTTCTCGTCTCATCGTCTCGTATCGTTAAACTGTGGCGGGGTATGCGTGTTGGCGGGGAGGTTGAATTTTATCATTTTTGAAACGTTCGCTTTTCTATACCGAGTCGATTTTCACCATCGAACCGCTACGAGGTCGTATTTGTTCGAATCCTGAGGGCTTCACACTGTTGAAAGCTGAGGTTAATGATGCGATGAAATGGAGTTGAAGCGTTGCGTTTCAAATCTTCGTCAAGAAATAGGTACGCGACGAAATTTATAAGTAAATATGCATGTTGACATTAAAAGATATTACGTCACCGTTAACCTTGGATGGCTCAAGTAAAATGAGAAAAAAAATCCCTATACCTATTGTTTTTATTCTATTATTTTTGTTTTTCAAAAAAATCTCGATTATTCTTTGGTCTCGTCTATTTCACCGTCGAATGGTGAAAAATTTCCTGTTGGTGCAAAGTACACGTTTGCTAGATATACGACGAATATTTTAATAGGTAAAGAGAGATAGAGGATATGAAAAGAGGGCTTCAAAAAGAAAATTGCGCCTCGAGGGAGTGTAAATATTGAGATTTTTCTTCAAAGCATATGTCAATATAAACGAATGAAAAATTTATCCTGATTTTATTGAAATTAATCTTCTTGTCTTTGTTTCGAGACTTGGAGTATTCTCGTTCCATTTCGCGTGCAGTTTGGTCGTCGAGTCTTTCGAGAATCCCCTTAGGAATTTTTTTTTCAACTGTACTTGTGCAAGTCCTGCGTTGATTATATTCGTTACAATAATGCGAACGTATATTTTCATTTCATCGTGGATATTTTTCAAAACGAACGTGACGAGAAGTGTAGTCATTCGTTGCTTCTGTGAAACTTTCAGAGTTGTCTCAAAATTTTATAGCTTTGTCTGGAAAAATTGATTTTATTCTAACAATATTGGTGAAAATGGACGTGGTGTGAGTTTTTTATATTTACAGAAAAACATCTGGGATTTTTTCCACTTCAAAAAAAAAAAAAAGTACACGAGATATCTAGGCACATTTTTTCGTGATTTTTTTAGTTTTATCCGAAGACTTGAAAAGAAGACAATCCAATTTTTTTCGAATTTAAATTAAACTGATAATTATAAGCTTTTTTGAAATCCAATTTAACGGTTTGGAAACCTTATTTTATTTGAAGAATTCAAAATTCATTACGTAATTTTAAAAAAATGGATACATGAAAATTATTGCATTTTTGATTCACTTTTATACAATTTTTTTCTAAATGATATGTCGACCGGTCAAGTTGAGCCAATATTTAACGAAGAGGTCAAGGTAGTCATGCAAAGTCAAGTTTTTCAATTCAAAGATCACGCTTTTTTTCTAATATTGAAAAAATGTCGACCCATTCCTTGGTGAAAAATTTGAATCAGGAAAAAAAACAGAAAAGAAAGTGAAGAATAATGAAAATTTGTTCGTGAAAATTTAAATTTTGGATTTCATTGTGATTTTTTTTTTGAATTATATTTTGTTCGATGTTTTTCGTAAAAACGTATAAGGAGGGAAGGGATGGCGGCTAAAAAAAGCGAAAAAATCTTGAAAGAAGATAGAGCCACGTTAAATTTTTTACTCAACAAAGTTGTTGGACACCCTATTAATGCTTGTTTTTCTGTTTCAATTAAAATTATTTCAAAAGAATGATATCAAAATCTGATCTTTGGCGTTTCTTCTTCACATTTTTTAATTCAAAATCTTTCCACCTGTTTTTGCAGCTAATCAAAAATCACGATAATTTTCTAAATATTTTACAAATTTGTTCTTGAGGTCAGATTTTTTCAAAAATCTATTGAATTTCCATTAAATTTTCGTTAAAATTCTTTCAACCTTTTGTCTGATTCGCTCAAAAAAATTGAATTTTAAAATTCTTGTCACATTTTATTAAAACCTGTGGTAACACTAAAAAAAATTACAAGTTTTTTGGTCGTTTTCATCTTTTTTTTTCTGCATTTCGCGAACTTTTTTAAATCAAATTTTCAATAAGGTAGTTTTGATGATTTGATTTTTGAAGTGCTTAGAAAATTTTTTTCCAAATTTTTGCTCAAATTTTCTTGAACATCATTTGGAAAGTTTGTCTCAGTTTTTTGAGAAAAAATTTTCATTCTTTTGGCACTATCAAATTTTGTTCAAAAGTTCTGTTGAACTATCAAATAAATACATTGTGCAATTTTTTTGAAAATTTCGCTCCATCAAAATATTTTGTTATATTTTAAAATTTGAGATCATATTTTTTCAAAGCTTTTTGTAGAAATTTCTCAAAAATTATTATGATTTTCAATTTTTTTGAAATTGTTTTGTCGGCTTATTTTGTGATCCTGAAAATGTTCTGTGAAATTTTCTCGAAATTAAATGCTAGATTTTCTAAAAAAAATTGTATGTTGTTTTCTAAAATTTTTTGTCGTGATTTTACATATAATAATTACCTTTGTTTTTTTGTCAAATTTTGCCAATTTTTTTGTGAATTTTCTCAAAATTTTTTGTAAAGTGGAAAAAAAATTTTGATCATTTTTTTCTAGGCTCTATGTCTCTCATATCAGGAAAGGGGAAGGGAAGGGAAGGGAAGGGAAGGGGAGTGAAGGGGAGCACAAACGAAGCACAATCGATTGACACTATTTTTCCCCTCCTCCCCTCCCCTCTGATATGGGCATGACAGGGGGCGTGAAGCTTTTTCTCGATAAATTTTGGGAAATTTTTTGAAAAACTGTCTATCAGAATTTCTTGCATTTTTTATCACATCTTCACAAATTTGATAAAACCAGATTTTTTAGCCGAATTTTCTCACAAATATTCTCGAAATTTGGAAATCTATTGATCCGTTTCTTTTCACCAGTGTCGAAGAAGGGGGTAAAACAGTCATTCCAAATTTGTACATTCATTGAGCCTCATTTAGCCCTTTTAATTTTGTCAATGTTTTGTGCGGATACTAATGAAGATTTTTTGATTATTTTAATCAACTTCATTTCATCTAATACAATACTTCACTTTCCATTTTCATTGGTCAAACAATCGTCTTTGAATGATTAAAAAAAAAATCATATGTTCGTATTAATTGGAACCGAAAAGTATTTCGTAAACCTTAATGGATTCGGTGTGTTTTTTTGTTAATCATTCGTTAAAAGCATTTCGAATCTTCGGGTACGGTGGTTGTTTTTCGTGCTGCGCATGAATCATTGAAACGGAACCCGAACGGATTTATGTGGCTTTTATCGACACGTAAATATTGTATGAATTTAAGCGCGTTATTGTTACGTGTAATGGACGTAAACGTAATGTATACGGGTATCACTGGATAAAAAAAGAACTACTCCGGTATTACATCAAAAATGGAAAGTATCGCGAAAAAAAAACCTCACGCGTATCCTGTATTGTGATTTAATGTTTTCATCAGATGAAAAATATCAGCGTAGTTTTTCGCGTAAATTCGTAGTTTTATTTCGCAATTTGATAAACGAACGTTATGAATTTTTTTAGGGTCGAATAAGAATATTATGTTATTAAATTTTTTTTCCTACGTGTACGAAAGAAAAAAATTTCCAGATTTATGACAAAAAGTTGGAATAAGATAAAGGTTATGAAAACATTCGCAGTATATGGCTTGTTTATCTAACGAAATTAAAATTTAATTATTTTTTCAAATGAGAGTAAGTTTTAAGGGTATTTTCTACCTATTTAATTTTCCAGCTGCTTTTATAGCCTCCGCGAACGTGACTGATTCGATTGTACCGTCGAGTCGTTCGTTCGCAAAAACGTGAAAATCAAGAGAACGAGTTTAGACATTTGTAATATTAACTGCGCTTGGGGGGGTTCCCTCTGTGTACGAAATATCTACACGAATGCTTCGCACAAGTTTCAAATTTTGCACCCTTCTTTTTTTCACGGCGGTGAAAAAACAAACACGAGAGAAATTTCGGATATCTGTTCACCGTGCTGAGATATGAACGCTTCAATTCACTTGGATAAACCTCTTCCTCTCTTCTAAATATAACTGTTGGTAGCGATCGCAGCTATCGAAAGAAACTCCCTTTTTTTTTTCCTTTTCAAAATACAAATATCGTAGAATATTATTAAATCAACTTCTTAGATACCTATTTGCTCCAAACCTTCGACAATATTACTGGTAATTTTTTGAAAAAATCCCAGATGAGTTTTCTAACCGAATTAATTTTTTTTTACAGATTTGCGATTTCGGCCTAGCCAGAGTCGCCGATCCAGAACACGATCACACAGGATTTCTTACTGAATATGTTGCCACTCGATGGTATCGGGCGCCTGAAATTATGCTAAATTCAAAGGTAAGTGTGGCATTTATTTAGTAATTAATTACAAAGCGTCGCGTCGCCGTTGCGAAAATAAACGTAGAAATTTATTCCTGGAGTTCGGTTTTCATTAACGTAACGAAGATGAATTCTTTTTTTTTCCTTTTTTCCCTATCGTCAGTTGGCGCGATGTACGCGTGGAATGTACGAGTAGGTCATCAGAAAAATGACGATGCTAATTTCGAAACGCCGGCCGGTCCGACGTATTTTTCTTTATGTAAATTTCTCGTCATCAAGGATCTGGGGACTCGGGGCATAATACTTTTTAATTTTTTCTAATGTTGTAAAACGAACGCGTTTATTTTCTAGTTAGTTGAACAGATTAAAAGGTTTGCAAATTAAATTAAATGGACCGATTAAATTATTTCTTAATTTAGTAACTGATATCTGCAATGAGAAATTATACCAGTGCGAAATTTCAATCGTCGAGGGGTAAAAAAAAAATGAAATTGAAACGTAATATCTTTGCCACTCTTCTCGTGTTTCAGCTCTAGGTACCTAACTGATTTGTTTGCTGTGTTATTTTTTTTTTCTGGTGAAATTTTCCACCAAGCTGTCATTAGAATCCATAGCCGACCCGAATTTATTTTTGTTGTTGGTTTTTGAAAGGAAATTATTACTCAGTTTATGCAAAGAAAGGATCGGGATGGATTAAATTCTCGTCGTTTTTACTCATCGAGACTCGCGAGGTTCAGGTCTCTTTTCCTAAGGCAAAATGTAATATCAAAAACATGAAATATTAAACCAAAAAAAAAAAAATGAAAGCTCGGTAGGTACGTTCAATTTTTAGAGATATTTTCAACTGTGGAAATTTCCAGTTGTGTTTATTTTCTATATCGACGTTGGAAAGTTTATATTTCTCTAACCAATCTTCGGGTTTTGGGTGTTCTTATTTGTTCAGTTTGTTTTTCTAATCTCTTCGGAATTCATCGATTTGGACTCGACGTTCTTAACGAGTAATTACGTGGTATCATATTTTTCAATTATTACATAATACTTATTTTTTTAAGGGAGGGGGTATATTGAATGATATTGATGGTGATTTTCTGGTGGGAAGGGGAAGGGGCATTATGAAGGATTTTTTGGAGATTTAAATTTCGTTCAATCAGATTTTGTAAAATTATTTCGGTTAATTTGAAATGATTTTTATTAAATTAATGAAAACTGATGTACGTCGTTGATATTTTTTCAATTTATTGGGTATCTATTTGAAAAACACCAAGGATTCTTTACCTTATGTTATGATAGAGAAAAGTTGGAAAAACTTGAAAAAAGATACGGTGTGTTGATATTTTAGTAAATTCGATTTTTCTGCTCGCGTTTGAAACGTGCGTGCGTTCTGCGTTTACTCTCAAGTATGTTGCGTTGGATAAACATTTATACTTGCCCGAGTTATGTTTCTTCTTCATTATGATGTTTTGGAATTTCGCCTCTAAAAATGTATTATACTTACTTTTAATTTTCTCGAATATTTGAAATTTACTAGAGTAATTTTTCAAATAATGAATTAAGTTGCTGAGAAAAGTGCGTTCGAAAACTAAAAATGAGCCATGTTTGATTATTACGCACTCCAGAGAAACGTCTGTTCAGAAAACAAAAATAGTTCATTCTGAAATTCTGACTTTTAGCAGTTATTGTGAGAAAAATTTGGCACTGAAAAACATGCTAACTATGTGAAATCTTTAACACTATGAAAATTGAAAATGAATATTAGTGTTGAAATTTTTCTTATGATTGTGACACGGTGGCAATTTTTTTTGATAATTACTAGGGCAAGGATTTTATAGCAAATGCTTATTTTAATGTACTGCAGTAGATACCGCTTATCCATGTTTCTTTTGCGATTCATGCAATTCCAAGCCGAACTGCAAAATTTGTTAGCGCTTAAAAATGCTTATTTCGACTATAAACGCTTATAAACGCTTAAATTCAGCACAAAAATGGTCTATAAACGCTTTTTAAGCGCTTATTTGAGGTCGTTAGCGCTTATTTGAGGAAAAATTATAAAAAATGACAAAAATCAACCAAAAAATCAAATTTTTCATTATTTGGTCCTTGAAAAAAAAAAGAAAAATCTAAACATTTTAATCTGTGACTGGATAAATAAATTTTCATTTCGCCTGATTTTTTACTTTTAAAAAATGTTCGTTCCTTTTCTGTTATTTTCAGTTTTTTTAAAATAAAAAGTATTAATCTATTGATATTTTTCTCCATCAATGACTTATGTTCCAAGTTTGCAGGTGATTTGATAGGATTTTCTTATTCAGGTTTAAATTACCTGTATTTTGATATACGACAAGGTATACTTTTATAGCGCTTATATTTGCTTTTTTGGACTATTAGCGCTTATATAACCGCTTTTTTGGCCATTTTAACCGCTTGTTTTTAGCGCTTAAATCTTGTTTTTTAGCGCTTAAAAATCCTTGCCCTAATAATTACCTACTTTCTGTCGTGTGAATTTCGAAATGAACGATGGTTGTCTTGTGAACGAACGCTTCAAATGGATCATGGTATCAATCTAGATCCCCCCCCCCAATGAATTATCCAACGCTGGGGAAACACCCATGAAAATGATCCAGCAGCTTGATTACTAATATTGATGATGATGAATTATTAGATTGATCGAAGAGGAATTTTCTCAAATACGCAATTTTGAGTTCAACTTCGTATTTTATGGCAGAAACTTAGATTTATTCCATAGAAAAATCTTCAGCCAAAAAATATGGGTTTGACCTCAAAGTTGCAAATTTTGAAAAATTCTGTTTCAATCGATCAAATAGGTCAATAACATTGGTTAATTGCAATTTTAGATGATGAAGTTCATATGAATCATTTTTATGAACTTTACCTCGGCACTGGAAAATTTCAGCATTTTCTGGAGGCTCCCAAACGTCTTAAGACCGTTCTTAATCGATTCAGGAGGTCAAAAATAGAATACACAATACACATATTACTTTTTTTTTGTTGATTTAAATCAAATTTGAACATTTTACAAGGAAGATAGTGAGATAATTTTTATGCTTCAAAAATTTGCCGAATTTCGAGAAGTAAACTTCAGCACCACCTGAAATTTTGGATATGAGAATGATTTTTCGATTTATTTTTGTTTGGACTGAAAATTTTATTCCAAGTCAAGATCCTCCTCCTTCCCCCTCCTCAGTGTAATTTGGAAACATCAAAAAAACAGAATACTTATCTACTTACTAAAATTAAAATAAAGCTTGTAAGATAGATCCCCTTTTTTCCGAGTCAAGTTGTAAAATTTGTGTAAAAATCTTGTAAAGCCCCTGTTTTTATAAACTTGAAATTTTCTTGAACAAAGGTGCCCAACATGCCTTGTTAGTGATGAAAAAATTGCAAAGGTTTTCTAGTTGGCAGAGTTTCTGAAAAAATCTTGCTTTTTTGGAAAAAAAAATCAGCATTATAAATTTATAATATTATATTAATAGAACTTGAAATTTTCCATCTTGATTTTTTTTTCGTTCAATTTTCATTGCGTTGATTTTTTAAAAAATTAAGCACCGTACATGCAAGAATGATTTTTTTGAAGGAATGAGTGAACATCTCGTTTTTCAAGTCCTGCACAATACTACACTTCTACTACGAAATTTTGTCAAGATTATTCTCTAGAGATCTCGATTTCAAAGTTTGGAAAACTTGAACAAAATTAAAGTGAATTAGCGGGAAAATTTTGAAAAAAAATGTTTGAAATAAGTTGACGCCGACGCCCTGGCAATGAAAAATAATATGTCATTTTTTGGAAAAATGTAAAAATAGGAGTAAGTATTCGTTTGAATTTGAATTCTTTTTGACCTTTCGACAATTTTTTGGACAATTTTCTAATAAATTCTCCGAGAATTAAGAGAGCAAAGTTTATCTGGTTTTGTACCATGAACGCACCCAAGAGAGCGGCTCCGGGGGCTCGCTCTCCTTCTTAAGCTTTGGAGATTTTTTCTGCAAAAATTTAAAAAGTGCATTTTTTTCTTTTCAACGGTATTTTTTTAAAAAAAATTCGCCCTTGTTTCGCTCGGGCAGTATTTTATTTCTATTTTAAGTTGATGATTTTTAACTAATTTTCAATCAAAAATTGCCAATTCCTCTATAAATTCTCAGTTTGTCAGAAAAAAGTAATGATTTTTGACTGAAAAATCAGTGAAAAATAAATATTTGAAATTCGACCTCATCTCTCTATTTGTCTCAAAATCTCAGCCCCTTCCTTAATTAATTTCTGGGTGTGCCTATGATCTGTACCTAGTATGTACCTACGTCTGAATTTTATTTTATCACTTCAAGCCGCTTAAATAATTTTTTGTTAATTCCTTGGAAAATGGGTCCATTCTTCTACATCCATTCGAATGTCAGGATTCTTCGCAAATTTTTTTTTTCGCATCTATTTGGATATGCGAGGATTCATTCAAGACCAGAAAATCTCCAACAACAAAAGACCTTGTGAAATTTTAAATGCGAAGGCCATCGTGCCCATTTTGCGCCAGATTTCAATTTTCTCTCTGCTCCTTCAAAGCTATTTTTCAAAGTTGGATGATCAACTTTTACTGTGTTTCAATTTACTTTTTAGTTACTTTGCTCTGAACAGCCAGATGGAAGAAGAGGTTCCTCTCCTCATTCTTTCTCAAAATGGAAAATTTTTTGTTTTTCGAACATGTTGTTTTGTTAAATTACCATAATTCCGTCTTCATTTTTTTAATGAAATATCTCTAAAAAATTTGAGTTTTTCTTTGAAGGTTGATCAACTTGAAGAATTTCTGTTTTGATCCTCTCCTTGATGAAATTCCTGCTATGCTGCATTTTTAAATTGAACCACTACTTCCTTGAAAAATTGAGAACTATATCCAGAATTTATTTTCATCTCCTTAAACTCCTGGTGAACTGGATAAGAAAATTCAAAATCAATTGAGAATGATGGTTCGTATCGAATTTTACGATAGAGTCAAAAAAATTCCGTGTGGAGTAAAGATCTATTTTTGAGAATAAATTCTTCGTTGACGGTTTGGGATGAGGAGGACAGCTTGACTCATTTTTTCAAAGAAACAGATTCTCACAAACACTAAATGACGAAAAAAAATTATTGAAAAATTTTATGCCGATAATCCAACCAATTTCTTGGAAAAATCGACCCTTCAAAATTATCAGTCTTCCCAGCTGCCAAAAAAATTTGAAAAATCGATCGATTTGGACATTTGGCCCGAAAAAACATACCCAGCGATTCGTAAAATCGAAAGTTTTAAATAATAAAAACTTTGACGGTCTTGTTAATCTGTTTTACTCGACTTCGCAACGACTACGACTAGTTTACGACCGAAAGAGCTGCTGTATAAATCGACGAGACCAGCAATAAAAGCGCAGATTCGTTGAAAATTTTATACGTCTTTTTAATAATTAATTTTTTTTTACCTCGTTTGTTAGTCCAAAGGCAGTTTATTAATAGCTGATGGTGAAACTGAAATTCTCCAGTATGTACAAACTTTAGGTACCTATTTCTCAGTTGTAAAGTTTGATCTACGACCTTGAAAATAATCCGATACGTTCGGTGCTGGGAAATTCTACGCTTAGCAGCGGCGCCCACAGATTTTCCGAGTGGTAAGGCAGAAATTTCAAGGGGGCCCCCAAATTTTGTCCGAAGGGGCCCCCAAATTTTGTCTGAAGGGGCCCCATTATATTGTTTAATATTATTTCTAATATTTTTATTTTCACGAACATTCAAATTTTCAACTACTACAAGGGGGCCCCACCTACCGGTGGGGCCCCGTGGGCGACCGCCCACGCGCCCCCCCGACGTGGGCGCCCCTGACGCTTAGGAAATGATCGCGATTTCGTCGACAGGGACAGGGCTACGAAAAAACCCTGAGTATTCGTCTCGAAAGCACTAGATATTATACGAAACATGTTAAGCATTATGACAAGTTAAGCTATATACCAAAGGTAATTTTATTGAAGTCAGACATTTACCTTTCCACAGGTCTCGTTCTCGCTCTCGCGTATCTCAACTGAAATATACGAGTATACGCTGCTCAAAGAAGTTGAGAAACCATTCGTTTATATTTCGCGCACTGACTTAATCTTAGTTAAATCCTTCTTTTCGTGACAGGGCTCAATTTCTAAGGTTAGTTTGGTGGAAAATTAAGCGTTTCTAAGGTGTCCGGAATGATTCAAAGATTAACGGTTCGCCAAAACCGTGCTCGTGCTGAGATGTATACGACGTTGCGAAAAATCTAGCTGTGCGAGAATTTTCTACTTTTATTTTTCTCGTCCCGTAGTCTGGCTGGGGTTTTGTATTCGGAGTAATGGAATTTATCGCGAAATTACGCAGATATTCAGTTACAAATCGTCGATTTTCCAGTTTCCCTAAAATTTACTGATTCGTCAAAAAAAAAAAAGAATATTCATCGGATAAGAAAAAATGTTGGTACGCTATGCTGATAATTTTAACAAAGTAGAATGAGCGATTCTTATTTTCTCAAATATTTTATCTCGATTTTAAAAAGGCTTACGATTTGTATTCGTTGCACTTCTCCATCCGTTCTGAAATACCATAAAAAAATGATCATTCATCAATTCTCATCGTCCAAGTAATCGTTAATTAATTACCTGCAGTTTTTGCTTATTCCCTTTTTTCATTGTGTAGATTCTGCGATTACTCGAGGTGAAAAATTCATTATACTTGTCTGGCTATTCACTAAAATATGTGAAGTATCGGTGAAATAAATAAGAGAGAGATAGAAATAACGATATTTATTGCTAAAGTTATAATCGAAGCAATATATCGATAACAGTAGGTAAAATTGGTAATATTTGAAATCGTCTGAAAAGCTGAATACGTACTCGATTTAAATGTCGCTAAAATTCTTCTTTCGAATACGGAAACGATACACATAAAGAGATTATTCGGAGTATAAAATTTCGAATGCGTTGAATGGTGAAATTTTCCATAGAGTTGCGAAGAACACTGTTTCCAGTTTACTGCTTTTAATCTTGGATTATTGTTTGAAAAGTATTTGATCGATATGCTCAACACTTACAATAAGACTGAGAATGAAAGTATCGTATCTAATCTATGTAGCTATAGCTGTTGTGATGTTTTGTTCGTTTTGAAATTCATTCGGTGTTTCTTTTGAATGTAGAATATTTTCAAGTCGCTGCGAATTCCCTTTACTTTAATTCGTTTTGTACAGATGTACGTGGAAATAGATAAATGGGTGTTTTTAATGGGAAACTATGTGAATTGCGAACGTCTTTTTATGATGGAAATTGCTTTTTTATGAACTTTTTTGTCTGTGCATATTTCATCTTACAAGTCGACTAGTTTCAATCCGAATTTAACAGCTGGAGTAGGAAAATTCTGTTTGTTTGAACATCAGTCTTTGCCAGCAAAATTGATATTTTCTTTCGTGAATTTTGATTTTAATTTTTTTTTTCAAGTTTCTATTCATTGAACCAAAAATGTTTGTTCCAATTATATTTTTTTTCAATTAAGCACCGATTAGGGCAACTCTTATCATACTTTGGTATTATTTTCACTGATTTTTTAGAGTGTAAATTAAATATTTGTCGAGTCGACTCATAAATTTTAAAAAAGAGAAAGAAATTTTCTTTCTTACTTAGTTCGTACATTGAAATTGGAATTTTTCATGACCTCCCAGCGAATCTTTTGTTTTTGAAAATAAATTTTTATAATTTTTCCACCCTAAACGAAATGAATAAGGACAATTTTTTTTTTGGGGGGGGGGGGGAATCAAATAAGTTGCAAATTTTTGATTTTTGACATGGACTTATCTCGATTTTTTTGAGAGGGGGGAGACATAATGATATTATGTTTGGACTTGAAAAAAATTGAATAAGAAAAACACTTGAAAAATATTCAAAAATGTTGAAAAAATGGGGGGAAAAATTGAAATTAAGTACCTACATATTTCAATCTTTAAAAGATTGCGAAATACCAGAGTGACCACTTTTTAAAAAATTTCAAAAAATCTGGAAAATTTGAAGAAATGTTCAAGAATTTTGAAATTTTTTCTGAAATTTTTTAAAGGTCTGAAAGAGGACTAAATCATCTAAGAAATGTTCGTTGGTTTTACTCAAATTGTTACCTTCTCTCACTGATTTTTTTATTCGTCATTTTTTGTTGACATTGATATTTAAATGCAGGAACATTAAATGAATTTTTCAAAATACATTCTTCTCATAAAATTCATTCAAGGGTATACTCAGCTTTAGCTTGTTATCAGTAGAAAGAGAAACGTAACATTCTCTAGATTTTCTCTCACATTAAATTTCTTAGAAATTTTTTTATTCTAAAAATTTCAGATCTGGAAAACGATTTCAGAAAAACATTTGAGCTGAGTTGAAAAAAAATGGAATTTCGAGAAAAAAATTCAAAAGGTGTAACAATTGAACTTTGAGATACAATTTCGAGAGCAAAAAATTTGAGAAAAGATTTAATTTTGAGAGAAAAATTCTAGAGCCAAAGTTGAAAAATTTTTGTATAACTTTTGGGATATTTTCAATAGTTTTTTTCAATTTTTGGAAAAATTGGACAAAAAATTCTATTGTTGTTTGTCCATTTCAAAAATTGAAGAAAATTTTCGAAAATATCACAACATGGAGTATTGTATTTCTTAATCATCAAGATATCACAATCTTAAATTTTTCACCGATAGCAAGCTGTAGTTGTGCCCTTAATTTTTTTTTTTTAATGTAATTTTGCATGATCAGTGATAATGCCCTTGACCACGATGTTGAAAAAAAAAGAGAAGGGGATGGAAAATGATTCGTGATTATTGTTCACGTTTTGGAAAACCTTAAATAGGGAAAAAAGATGAATTTCTACTTTTCAATTTTTTTCGAACATATTTTGGCCTCGCTTCGCACATTAACTTATCCGAACAAAATTTTTGAATTTTACTTCATTATGATTTTTTATTTCGTAGAGCAATCTGAAAAGATTACAGTGACTTGCCTGAAAAAATTTGAAGATTGTGTTTTTCTCCTTTTGGGGGGGGGGGAGGTAAGAAGAGCAGTAAATTGTAGAGAAATTTTAAAATTGTTGCCAGAAATAATCTAAATTTTTCATTTTTGCATAATTTGGAAGACTCTCTGTTTCTGACATAGTTTGTTTGATTTTTCAAAACTTCGTTATTATTTGTTTAAATAAAAAGTTTTTTTTTTTATTTGAAATTTCTTCTGTAATCAATTCGAGTATTCGAGTTTCTGTGTGAGGGGAGAGGGGTTGGGACTCAAAAATGTTTGAAATTTAATTTGAACGTTGGATCTTTTTTATTCGAAATACAGGGTGACTAGAAATTTCCGGAACGCAAAAATTGATTCGTAAAAAAAATTATAAGGCCCAGAAAATAATGAAATCTTATTCACAACGTAGCTGAAGCTCCATTCACTTCAAAAAATATGAACTCATCCTCATCCTCCATTGTTCACAACTCGCTAAAAAAATGTTCTGCTTTTTTTCGATTTTTGAGTTTTTCAAAAAAAATCTCAAAACCCAAAATTCTGAAAATATTAAAAATTGAGATATTCAAAAACTATAAAATTTTCATATGAAAGGCCATTGAATCATGATTAAAAATCATTGCATGCCGAGTTTGCCTAATCAAAAATTTGAAGAGGCAAAAATTTCAAAAAAAATTAATTTTTTGTAAAATTGGCAACATTGTCTCCCCCCACTTGACCCTTCCCGGATATTTTGAGCCCAGCATTGGCATTCCCCCTTGTCGACCTACATATAGGCAACCCTTCATTCAGATCAACGTGAGACAATATGGAACGATTCCACTTGAAAAAAACGTTGCGTCCCAGAATTTTTGTGTCACCCTGTCGGAGCATTATATCAAAATCTCGTAAGAAATTATGATTTTTCAGAAAAAAGTCAAAATTTCATATTAATCAGAATTTTAATCAAAATTGTGCCTTTTCTTCTTTCGTGTTTCTTCAGACCAGTTGGCGATATTTTCAGTAATGTTCATTGAAAAAATTGGAATATTTTCAAAAATTTTCCATTTTATAACAAAATTTTTCGATTATTTGAGAAAATTCATGTGTGGGTGTGGACCTTTCTCATTATTTCATATTTTCTTAATTACTCGGCTCATTTGTAAAACACATACACGAAGGGTTTTCAATTTATTAATTAATTTTTTTCTGTATCAGTAACTTAGTTGGCTATACAATCGAATCAAATTTTCAAATTTTTTTTTCAGGGCTATACAAAATCAATAGACATCTGGAGCGTGGGGTGTATTCTAGCAGAGATGCTGTCAAATCGGCCCCTGTTTCCGGGAAAACACTACTTGGATCAGTTGAATCACATATTGGCTATTCTTGGCTCTCCATCTGAAGAAGATCTTGAATGCATCATTAACGATAAGGTAAGTCTAGCTCGCTATAGGTATAAGAATAATTGATCGCAACTTTATTCGACTTTCCTGCGTACGCATTTTCCATAACTTATTCGTCGCATAATAGAACAAAACAGCTATATAATTTCGCTCCGTGTACAGCGTACGGTGACATCGTAATGATTTATAATACAAAGCAAAATAGTCTAGTTCGCGTGTATTCTCGAGAATACGAAGTGACAGTAATGGCATCAAAACTAAAATTTATCCCGAGCGAACGTAACTTTATTCATCGTTCGCTGTTCTAGTGATGAACAGCGTTCACGCATTCCTGCCTTTCGAATAGGTTGTTTTTCGCCACGTTTAAAATTGTCAAACTTAATTTATGCGCCGATTAATTCCGCAGAATGTGTTTTTTATCCGGCGACGAAGCTGTGCATCTTGAGTAATGAAAATGGATTCTTGAAAGTACAATAGGTATCTACGATCTAGGTACTCGTACGGTCAATGAAATTACCTACTTTTTTCTCTCGAAACTTACTCGGATGGTTGTGGTTTTAAAAGTTGCATGTAGACCTCAAAAACACGCGACGTTTCGAAACGTGACACGAACTTTTTTATAAATTGAGATACCTCTGTCCCGTTTGGTGACATTTTTTTACAGCCAACTATATTTTTCAGGCTGTTCACGTCTTGAAAAACCTAGTTAAAGCAGGAAATTTTGAAATATTGGTTGAAATTTTGTTTAAATCTGAAATGAGAAATTATTCGGAAGGCGTTTCTCTGATCAATTCTCCGTAAATTTTTCAATGAAAAATCCTTTGTTCCGCTGAAACGAAAATTTTTCCATTTTTTAATTAATACGATTTTTCTAAGTTTGACATTTAGAATTTAAAACATAGTTAGATGTTTGTTTTCGTCCATTAAGTTGTAAATTTTTCAAAAAAAAAAAAAAAATGTTTTTGCTGCGTTCGAGGGTAATTTACTTTTTTTAATGCAATTAGGCCACAAGAGTCATAAAAAAGTCATACTTTTGTTGATTAAAAGTTATATGAATTAATTTTTCCCCATTTTTCTCCCACTTACCTAAGACCAAAAATGACTTGTAGATTTTTTTTACGATGCCATTTTTTTGGGTTTCAACTTTCAAACATACTTTTTCGAAAAAATTAAACGGAAAATTATTTAAAATCGCGATGAAAATTTTTGAAAAAATTAGTATTTTTCTCACTAAATCACTTTTTTAAGTATTAATTCTTGCTTCACTTCAAAAATTGAGCTGATGCAGCAGCATTCTCAAAACGCATAAAAAGGTTTTTTTTCAACATAATTTTTCCATTTTTCAAAAAAAATCGTTGCTCCTGTTTCATTCGAGCATTAAAATATTCGTTCTGTTTTTTACTTTGAAAAAGAGTCAAAAAAATTCTCTGAAAAATCATGATGACTGTTTCGAAGCAGAAGATTTTCAAAAAAAATTCTACGCTATCGCTACTATTACTGATCACATTGTGTTCACTCCTTGAGAAGTTTGTTTGCTCGAAAAATCTAAAAAATTTGAAAAAACAGTGAATTAAGGATAAGCCAGGAAATTTTTTTTTAATTTCAAATTTTTTCAAAAAAAAAAAATGATAAATTACAACTTCTTTTGTACAGATGAGACAAATTTTGGTTCTTGTTGATTCTTTAATTCAAAATATATGCATTGTGATCGTTGATGCCTTGATTGATATACATTACATACATAGAAAGTGAAACCACCTTTGGGGGTCAAAAATTGGTTTTTGATTTGACGCTGATTTTAGGTCCTTCAAAACATTTAGAATCGAAGGAGGTCCTCAGCTCAAAACCAAATTTTGACCCCTAAGAATGGTTTTTACATCCAAAGTTTTGTACGGATATGGAGGATTACAAGAAAAATTACAACTGTACCAAAATTGAAAAACCTGAAAATTGTGTTAGAAAAATTTCGAGAATATTTGAAAATTTTCTAAAATTTGGTTAGAATTTGACGTGGTACAGTCAGAAGATAATTTAATTAGTTCTTTCTTTCTGTGATTTAAATTTATTCCAAGTTCAAATGTTTTCAATAAATCTAATTTTAAAATTTCTACAGCTGTAAGTAACAAATTTTTCTAGATTGAATTTTCTCAACTTTTCAACTTCTTTCAATTTTATGTTCTCATTGAGGTAATTTTTTTTTTTTAATTTCCAATTATTCATACCGTTTGTAGAAATTTTGAAAAGTATAATGAACAAATTTTTGCCACAATTTTTCCAGTTGAAAATGAAATTTTAAAAAAATTTCCAACTTTGATTTTAAAAATTTATTCAACTCAGATTTTAAAATTTTTTCTACTTCATAAATGTTTTAAAAATTTCTTTCACCTTGAAAATTTCTCCTCCTCTTGTTTTCCTGAAATTTATTAAAAATTAGTTGAGAAATTTCGAAACAAGCTTAGTTAGAAGTTTAAACTTGGATAAAGTAGTTGGACAATTTGCTGTGATTCCAAAAAAAAGCTAAATCGTATACACCCCGATCACATTTTTCATTCAGATGTGTGTTTATTCCAAAATTTTTCATTCATTCACCTTCAAATATGTTTTAAAAATATTTTTCTTTGATAGATTGACCTTCTCCAATATGCTTGGCCCTTCTGTGCCCTTCCGAAAAATTTGCCTTTATTCGCCACAATCTCCCTCAACCATAAAAAAAAATCTTGATAAAAATTTGTTAAGAATAATTTTACCCTTGCTCCCTGCCTCCCTCTTTGAAATCTTTTCTCACAAAAGCCTTACTTTTTCGTTTTACGATTCTGCAAAACACATTGAAAAATTCATTTAGAATATTTTATTTTTGAAAATTTTCGGATGTCTTTGACCATGATCACGTAACAGATTTCAAAATCTCTCCTTCTTCTCCCTCCCCTGGTCAAACTTCTTGAAAAATCAATGAAATTTTTTGAAAAATTAGTGAAAATTCACTGAAAATCAAAGAACTTTGCTAATTTTTCCTGTACTGCAATTTTTTCAGCCAATATCATGTGTAAAAAAATCTGAAAACCCTTTGAAAAATATGCTGTGGAAAACCTAGGAAAATCGGGAAAATAGTTTCCGCTCTTTCAGTTAAAAATCGTAAAAATTATAGAAAATCACTGAAAAACAGAATTGCAGCATAAGAATAAATCAGTGGAAAATTTTCACTAGTGAAAATTTTTTTTGAAAAATAAGTGAAAATGCATTGAAAAGTCAGTAAAATATCTGAAATTCTTTGAAAAATCAACAAAAATCCACTAAAAATCAAAGAATATTGTCGATTTTCCCTGTGCTGCAAATGCTGCAATTCTGATTTTTTTCAGTGACTTTTCACTGATTCAAAATGACAGAGTAGTATTATGGACATTGGACATCCTATTTTTCAATCCTTTGAAAAAGACAAAAAAACTGAATAAACGGTAAAAAAAAACCACGAAAATTAAGTCCAATTAATTCGTTTTTTTTTTCGACTCGCTCGTCTTTTATGTAAATACAAAATAATTGGCGATTATTTATGTCAAAAATGGTAAAATATTCGCGGTTCGTAGCGCGTTCGAGATAATAAACTAGTCGAGAGATTAGGCTGGAAAATAAAGCGTATTAAATCAAAGGGTATACTAAGCTGTTCGGGGAATCGAAAACAATATCATGGTACTGGCACAGATTACGTAAATGAGGTGAAATATATTTAATTAATGATAACAAAACATGATTTCGTGTATATCTGCCTGCAACAATATACGCCAGATTTTCCAGTTGAAAATAATTACATTAAGGAAATTCGTTTCGAAAATTATGGTGTACACTTGACATTTGCGAAGAATAGAAATTAAATATGCAAATATTATCTTGGAAGGCTCGAAGATACCTGCCTAGGATTTGGTTTGTCGAGAAATCCGAGAGCTTGATTTTATTGCCAGAATGATATTTCCGAATTTAATTCGTCGGCCGACGCTAGTCGTATTACCTGCCTTTTCAAAAAATAAAGGCCGATTTATGAGGTATAGTTTGGAAATGAATTTTCTGTGTATTTCGTCCGGTGTTGATACGTGCGTAAAATCTGTTTATTAGTTTTCTTATAGAGGAAGGGCTTTTTAGGTATGTTTTTCATTCACCTTCACGTATAGAAATTGTGAATTCTTTGTTGGCATAATACGTACATGCAGCTATGGACCCGGTGTAATAAATTTATCGAAATATTTCACATGTTTATTGATCTGTTACGACATTATTTCACACGTATTGTACCCTATTTGTTGATATTTTTTTATATTTTTGTTTTACGATCGTCGTGTGTGCGAGATGTTTTCTAGATTTTTCAAATCCATTTATAACTTCTTCTTTTTTTTTTCGTAGGCTCGTAGTTACTTACAGTCATTGCCATTCAAGCCAAAAGTTCCTTGGATTAAACTCTATCCAACAGCAGACGTGAAAGCGTTGGATTTATTAGACAAAATGTTGACCTTTAACCCGCATAGAAGAATTACCGTTGAAGAAGCATTAGCCCATCAATACTTAGAACAGTATTATGATCCAGCAGACGAGGTAAGGTTTATTAAGAAAAATTAAGTATATCTTGCCATGAGCTCTATAGTTCTTTTTTTTTTTTTTTTTTTGTTGCGAATTAAAGCATTATAAATTTAATATGTCTTTTGAAAATATTACTCGAAGAAGGTACAGTTACGTGCTACGGTGTTATTTCTCGTTGCATAAGCGTTGTGTGAGATGCTGAGGTACCTGTGTATTGTAAATAGCTACGAAGTGTATTTGCTGAGTTTTGGCGGTTATTGTATATTTTGTAATCTTCTTCGGATACGGATTTAATATTGTTTGCGTATTATATGCTTACATTTTTATTTTCTTCCCAGAGCTGAATTATTTTTTATTAAAGGTGATAGCATATTTTACTCCAGATTTTGTATGAAGATACTTATTGTTTTTTTTTTATGGATTGTTTTGTGTGCGGATTTCAAGAAAATTTGAAATTTTGAAGCAAAGTAGTAAAGAAATAGATTTTTTGATGAAAATTTGTAAAATTAATAAGGAAGATCTCGAGGAAAAATTGTATATTTTTTCCAGCGCCAGCAAAGGAGCTTAGAATAAATTAAATTTTTAAATGGAAAAGTACATATGTTCAATTGAGCTGAAAAAAAGGACCAGTCATGCGGATGAAAAGATTCAAGGTTCATGAATCATGATATCAGTTTTCTTGAATTTTTCAATCTAAAAACCATCTTTTTTGACATTTTTACTTGAATAAATCAAATTCACTTTGAATTTGATGCAAAAGAAGTGAGAAATTTTTTTTAAAATAAATTTGAAGAATCGTTCTATTTGAGATGTTGGGAAAAATCTTCAATTCTATTAAGTCGTTTTGGCTCTTTCAAAAGCTTGTGCTTTGGTGGAGGGAGGGGGGTTGGAGTATTGAAATTACATATTTATTTACAGGGTGTCCATTCTCTGGAAAATCGGTAAAACTGGGAAAATTCGGAGCATTTTGGTCGTCTAGAAGTCAGGGAAAAGTTTGAAATTTTGGGAATTTCCACTGGAATTTCATAGAGATTCAGAAAAAGAATGTCTTATTTGAAGTTTCTGGACTCCTTTTAATATAAACTCTTCAAAAAAAAATTTCCTTCGCTCCACTCGGGCCAAATTGTTTTAGTTGATTTTTATATTCCTCATTTTTCTTTATGCGGAGATTTTTTTGAACAGTACCTACTTTTTGATATAATGTAATGCGAAAGAAGTACCATGATAACCCTGATTACGATTTTGAAAAAGAAGAGAAGGAATGGAAGAGAATTTGCATTTTCTGGTCACATTTTGGGAAATTTTATTGAGGCGTGAAGTGATAAATTTTCAATTTTTGAAGATTTTCCTTTGCAAAATTTTCGCCCTCGCTTTGCTTGGGCTCCTCAAATTTCTCCATTTTATCAAAACAATTATTTACTAAGTCCAGCCGAATAGAGAGAGACTTCTGCGGATTTCATAAATTTTAGGTGCGTTTGTGTTGTTTTTTTTGGGGGGGGGGGGGGGTATTGAATTATGAAGAAATTTTTGAATTCTCATAGGCTAGAAATATGTACTTATCCGAACTTTTAATCTCGTCATTTCATCGAAATCAAGGTTTTTTCTCTCTTTTTTTTTGAAATTTTTTCTGTTGTAAATTTAAGATCAAGTTTTTGTACCGAGTTGTGAGGGAGATGGGAGGTGGCATCAAAAATTTTAGGAATTGAAGTGGAATCTGGAAAGGGGTTTTTTGAAAAATTCAGTCGGTAATGATTTCTGAAAAAATCAAGTGTTCTGCCCAATTTCATCACGCGAAAAAAACCACCCCTTCTCTCTCCTTCAGAAATAACACATTTAAAAAGGTCTGGAAAATTCGAAAAATTGGTCTGGAAAACCTGGAAAAGTCAGGGAAAATATAATGGACACCCTGATTTTTTTTTTAGTTGTCATAGTTCTCTTCATAATCAATGCAATCACTAACTTTCTAAAACAAAGGTCTAGAGCTTGACTGAAAAATTTGTGCATTTTTAAGGTAAATGCATGTATGTTGAAAAAATAACATTTTACGATTGCCATTTTAAAATTTTGACTTTCAACGTTTAAACAATTGTTCTGAGAAAAATTTCATACAAAAAATGATATTTTTCCACAAACTCTCTGAAACGAAAATTTCAAAACGGACGATGATTGTTCTTCAAACAGATGCTTCATTGTGTTCTAAAAACCAAAGCTTGTTGGAAAGTTTGATTCGAAACAACTTTGAAATCTTTGCGAAATTTCCAAATTTTTTGTACAATATTTCAAATTAATTCAGATTATCCTCTGACCCTTCTAAGGAGTGGGAGATTCTGAAAAAGACTCATTTTCAATGTGAAAAAACTCAAGAGAAGTCGAAATAACTTCAAAGTGGCATGGCACGGCAGCTCGATGAATTTCAATTATTTTTCTTAAAATGCTCAAAAAAATTATTTTTTAGAAAACTCAGAAAAATTGTTAGAAAGTATTACCTCAAGTTTGAAAATATTAGGTACATAGTTTTGTTATTTTATTGCTCAGTTTGATTTGAGAAGGAGAAGTTTAATTCTGCCAGAGGTCCGGGGTGAAGGTTTTTCGTGGTGTCTACTGACAATGAGTCGGAAAATCCGAATAGTTTTGTTGAATGAGTCTGATGATTTTACCAAAGTTTAAAATAGAGTTATTATGTTTGTTCATTGGATTTTTTTGACGGAATTAATTTTTTTCTTTGTTTAGTTCAAACATCAAGTCACGAATTATTTTCTAAAAAAAATGAAGTTTTGGGAAAAAAAATTGAATTTTAGCCTTTGCTGGTTACCTTTTTTTTTTGCCAAAGTCGATTTTTTAAAATGTCTTTAAGCTGTTTTTTTCCTTCGTAAATGCTTCATTCAATCGATTCTCCATTTAATGGGACAAGTCAAAAAAATGACAAGGACCAGGAGAATTTTCTTGTAATTTATAGATTTTAAGCTTGTAATTTTTGATAAACAATGATCTAAAAAATTGAAAATCTATTTTCAAAAAAAAAAAGTCTGAAAATAAGAATTACTGTCTGTACGAATTTTCATTTTGGTACTTGAGTAGACACCCTGATTCTTTCATAAGCGTCAACAAAAAACTCATCGGTAAATGACCCCAAATACGTCAGGCTGAGCTTTTTTTGAAATTTCTGAGAATTTCTGAATTTGGTTTTGAAATGCATGTTTTTTGAAAGTTTTGCGTTCATTTCCCTTTGAAAGTCGAAACCACTTTCCCATATTTTCACGTATGTTTTGTTAAAGAAATATTTTTAAAAAATATTTCGAATATTTGTTTTCTTTTTTTTCCTCCTTATCAACTCTTAGATAAAAACTGACTTTGTCCTTTATATCCAGCTCAAAAAACGCCAAGAATTTAGATGCTACGAATCTATAAATCCTGAATCCACTATATTTACTCCATGGTTTTAAAGATTTACTTATTTGATATTTTCGTCAAATTTGGAAAATCGATAATTTTCTGTAGAATCTTTTTCGTTGTTGGTATTTTTAAATTTAATTTTTTTTTTTGAAAACATTCTCTCTCGAGATTTAAAAAAAATTCCAAGCTCACCGAAACATCAAATTTCACAGCTTGACATCCACTCGCCCAACACCCCGTACAAGAACTTCACAATACCTCAGCATGAATCGCAACCGAAAAATTCCATCCCAACTGAAACAACTTAATTGAAAAAAATGATTTAAACAAAGATTTACTAATTTAATTAAGATACCTACCAAGATTTATCACGTACATATTTCTTTCTAATATCTATTTTCATTTTCTCACCCTTTTCACAGCCAGTAGCAGAGGAACCGTTTCGATTTTCGATGGAATTGGACGATTTGCCAAAAGAAACGTTAAAGAAGTATATTTTCGAAGAAACTGTCCTTTTCAGGGACAAAGTGCCTAATGCTTGAGGAAAAAAATGTAAGTTTTATGTCGTGTTTTCCATCGTTTAAATATTACGCCGGTTACCTTTTTTCCTCTCTTATATTCCGCAGCTAGAAATTTTTTCCCAGGAACCAGGCTACCAAAAATACTTTTTTGTAACATTGATAATGACACATGAGGGAAATGATCTCGCTCGAACATCTCGTAGATATATATCATTTTAAAAGATGGTTTTCATTGCTTTTTTTTGGACTGCGTAATGTTGCGAAATGATACCTAAACGAAAAACCACGCTGGGAATGCGAATTTTCAAAATTTACGCGTTTTTTTTTGTAAGATGATTTTTGTGTATCGAAGTTTCTCTTACTCTTTTTTCATGAAAAATGTGAAAATTCTCTCGTTTTTAAAATTGGTCTTAGATACGTGAAAAATTTCCGAACGAAATACTCGTATTTTTTTAATAAAATGTCGTATTATCTGGTTCACAAAGCTTTGCTCATTTTCACGAGATTTTTTTTATTAAAAAAATTGTCAATTTTGTGTAATTTACGAAACATTTAAAAAAATCTACTTTTAAAATTAGAAAATGAAAATAATATTTTGAATTCCGGGCATTTCTTCATTATCATTCCGTCGAATGTGTCCCTTTTAATAATTTATTGAAAACAAAGAAAGATTGTAGACTCGGGTCTCGTTTAATAATCCGTTTCGTCCTTGGTTTTATAAAAGAAAATTCAACGTTAGTGTGAACGATACGATACTTCATCATTATTGCGATAATGGCGTATTCTTGCCCATTTGTGCAAACCGTATCTAGCTGGCTTTAGAAAATTTTAGGATCGTTTTTCGTTTACACAAACGGTCTGGTCTGGAGGTTTAAATGCCGTTTCATAGGAAATATTCGTCGTAGATTATTATTCGACCTTCTTTAGGAATTTAAACGAGTTTTGATTCCGAATCCCTTTCGTTATTCTATAATATTATTTTTATTCGTTTTTTTCAGAATGGACGCGAAGACGTGGTTTTGATAATTATATATATTTTTTTGAATTTTTAAAATTTGTGTTGATTGGTCGTGCAGACCTTTTTTATTTGTAATGATTTTAATTTTACATTACTATTTTTAACATCACTTTATAAAAAAAACTTTTATTTCTTTTCGTTCTTTCGAAAACAAAGCTACATCAAGACTGTGCTATAGCTTTGAATTTTGCTGCTTTGAATCGCGATTTGATATTATTTTAAAGAAGTTAGGTGTGCAAGATGCTGCGAAACTAATGAAAAACATTACATTAGTGTTTGAAAGTTACCATTCAATATTTTGGTACCTAGATGGGAAAAAATCGAATCCGCTTGTATTGATTTTTTTTCTTCATTCGTCGTAGTTTTTTTTTATCTTTGTTTATTTTTAACGAACACTCATTCTGTAGAAAAAGAACAAAATTAATATTATGGTTAAATTTTTTTAAGTGGAATTTTTTTCTAGAAATGTGGATCATGGAGGATATTTGGTTGAACTGAGTATCGAATTAATGATTTTTTTTTCGCTTGTACTAGTTAGAAAAATGATCCTTGTATTTGATCGATATTACAATGCGTTTTGCGAGTTCGAATGGCAATCTTTCAATTTTTGTTATTTCAATTTATTGGCCTACCTCTAACTTTAAATAAGTTTTTTTATTTATTTATTCTATATGTAGGTATTTATGAATTATATTTTTTTCAATTTTTTTTCAAATTTAAAATTTACGATACTTGACTTTCTGGTTTTCTTGCAGAGGGAGGGGGGCTGAGGAAATTCCAAATCTTTGTATCGCGCTTGACTTTTGTTTAGATTAATGTGTTTTTTTTTCTTATAAATTTTTAGATTATTACATAATATTTATAGATAGGTACGTGTAACGCTTGATCGAATAGTACGAGTCGAAAAAAACGAGAAAATTTCTATGTAATATGTAGATACATTAACGAATAGTCGTATTCTAATCGATGTGTATCTTTTCATGTCCGGTTAGTCGCCGATCTCAAGTTATACATTCCAAATGTAGGTAAATTGGTTTACGAATGGTGAATTTTTTCTTCGCTTCGGCGTCGGATTATTGTTTGGAATTGGAAAATATGGTTACTCGTGAAATAAGAATAATATTTTTCGCAAATGATTTCTCAAAATTGGCCATAACTTTGCATCGTATCACCAATGACAATCATTAAATATTTTCTGCGTTTGATCGAATCGAAGAATGTAACGGAAGTGGCGAATTAATGATTAACGAGTTGAAAAATTTCTTCTACGATGGCTTGTTATGGAAGAAGAAGATGGGAATGGTGTCAGGTGTTGTGATTTATGCTGCGGGTCGTGGCAAGGCTGGATGAGGGGAGGCGAAAAATTATACGACGAAAATAGCGCGTTTTGAAGTGTTCATTTGATATGAAATTAGATCTCTATGGTAAATTTAAAATACGAAACTGGGAAATTGAAATAAAAATACATATTAATACGTTAGCGTTTGTTATAAACTTATTGTCATTATTTTAGTAAAATAGTATAATATAAGTGTTAATCTTTTAACCATCGGACGAATACAGTCGAGTATTTTTTTTTCTTATTATATATTTTGTTTTAAATTACATATGTAAAAATCAATTTTTAATTACATTTCCATTTTTTTCTCCTGTTCCAGTATTATAACTACGTTTTTTTTCTTTCTTTTAAAATATATCTGTTGTTGTGAATCGATTTTTTTGTTTTTTATTTTAATTGTGGTTGTGAGTGGATGTAGCAGTAGAGGTGGATCATATTTAGAAAGATATTCATTTTAATTATAGCGGTTGAAAGGGGAAGAGGAGTACAAGAGTTGATTATATCTCAATCGTCCTAATAAAAATGTTATCCTTTGATTCTCGAAAAATTTTTAAAATTAGAAAAAAATGCTGATTACTATCAAAAATTATGGAAAATTGAAATTAATTTTTTTGGAAAATGAAAAACTTGTTTCTGAAAACTAAAAACATGGATTTTTTAAAAATTTGAAATCATTAATTTGACAAACTGGAAAAAAAATTATGATGAAATGTTGCTGAAAATTGTCTTAGTATGGATATGGAAGTATGAATATTTTTCATCTGAAAATACCGTTGATATGCATCATTGGTATCAAGTTACTGAAAAGTTTTCAAAAAAAAACCACCAATTTTTCAGATAGGTATTTAGTCACAAATTGGAAAAAAAAAGTTCATAATTTTTCCTGAAACGATAGTTAACTTAGGAAACAAATTCATCTTGTGGTTTTTATTTTCACGTGAAGCAACAGAAAATTTGTTTCTAAATTTATTTGATTATTTTATGATCCCCTTTTCCATTTTCTCTTAGATGGTTACTGATGTGTTTTTCTTTAGAAGCAGAAAAGGTCTGAGACACAAAATCTCTTTCTCAGAAACTAAAATAAGCTCATCAAATTTCATTTTTTTTTCCAAATTTAATTAATATAAAGTGACTCAAAAACTTCTCTTGGGGTAGTAAGGGTGATTTTGAGAAAAAATTCTCTTTTTCTGTACATCATGAGAGCATGAGACAATTTAACCTCCCTGAGTACAAATTTCTCATTGGTTTCCCTATCGCAAGCGAAGAATTTTCATAATGCATACTACGATTCGTATTGCAAAAATTGGAAAATTTTTTGAGAAAAAAGGGCGTAAAATCGAAATCTTTCATTTTTTGAGACATTTTATACACCTATGAAGCCCGATTTGGTTAGACATTGAATTCCTTGAACTCGATTGTTTCTCAACAGTAAACGAAAAATAGGAGTGAGTTGACAGTTGAACAATTTTTTCTCAAGGAAGTTGTATCTACAGATTCGAGCCAACCTGGTAATTATTTCACCCCTCTTCCCATCTTTTGACTTTACCTTTACCATTCCTCACTGAATTTAAAACTTGATCAAATTAATTTTTTTGATAGAAAAAATACTGTTTTTTAAAATCTTCTCTGTTTGGGTGTTTTCAGTCCAAAGTATCATTAGCACCAATTTATTATCTTCATATTTATTTTTTCACAGGTCGCAGGTCCTTGAAAAAAATGAAAAATGTTTTTTTCAAGTTTTTAAAATACGAGTACATATCTATACCTTATTCTATAATAATCAAAATAATATTTTCTTGTAATTTTCTTCTGAAATGATCTCATAATATCATCGAGATATTCTGATCAGGTCGTTTCTTTCGAAATTAATATTTTTTCCCCTAATAATTAAAAAAAATGCAAAAGTATCACTCATGATTTTTATGAGTTGGTGTGAAGTAGCTGTGAATAATCATAATTTTTTGAACAATTGCTTTTTTAATCAATATCTAAAAACATGAAATAATGGTGATTTTTTTCAAGTTCTTTGGGAAAATCGGAAAATTGTACAAAGAAAATAAAAATGGGGCTACTTACCTTCCTTTTTTTTAAAATTTGTTTTTAGAAAAAACCATCAATAATACAATCATTTTAGAAATTGTTGAATTATTGTAAAGCCTTGTGGAAAGGGATAAAAGAAGAGTCGAAGAAGGGGGGGGGGGGATTTTTTATGTTGTTTTGAGGTCTAAATGGATCTCTGAACTTTCTCAATTTCAATTTTGGTGATTTATTTTTCAAATTTGAATTTTTTTTCTCAATGTTGGGATTTTATTTATTTTTATAAAAGTAATTTATGCCTGCAGGGGCGATTTTCCAAGGGCCGTTAGGGAATAAGTCACTTTCCTTGATTTTTTCAAGTACATAGGTAACTGTCTTTTTGTTTTTTTCTTTTTTTAGAAAAATGTTATTAAATTAATTTATCCTAAAACAAGGTAGCCTTTAATTATTTTTGCCATTAACGAAATTTCAACGATTCAAGTCCAAATTCAGGTAGATATTTCAATTTTCGAGCTTCAGTTTTTTCAACTCTAAATTTCTTCAATCTCTTTAACCATTTTTTTTTTTTTGAAACTAAGCCGTAAAATTGATTCAAATTGAAATTTTTTCAACATTTTTCCACTTTCAAAATTTTCTACTTCTTTTCAATTTCATGTTCTAAAAAATTTCTTCCTATCATTTAGTAAGAGGACATTTTGAAAAACATGATTTTTTAAAATTCAAATAAAAATCCTTCTTAGAAAATTGGAATTACAAATTTAAAATATTTACAGTTGGCAAACATTTTGGTACCTATCTTTTAAAAAATTTCCCAATTTAAACTTCTTAAAATTTTGTTCGTTTTTTTTTTTAAACTTCTTCAACTTAGAAATGATTGAACTTTTTATAAAAGTTTTCAACTCCATATTTTTCATGATTTTCTTCTCGACATAATGAGTAAAAAAAATAATAAAGTAATACAAATGCAAGAAACGTGAATCTATTCAATTTTTCATGTTTTTTTTTTGTTTTTTATTAAGTAAAAATTTTTTGAAAAATGTTCGTTTCTTTAAACTTTTTGACTTCCTCAGATTTTCTCTTTCAAAATCGCAACTGTGAGTCTCTCTCCCAACTATAGCCAATTTGTTATGGATAAATAAGATTGAATTTTTTTAAATGTGATTATTCACTTTCATAAAATTTTAATTTTCAAGTCTACAAATTTCGGCTTTGAAAATTGAAATGGATAAATTTTAGCTTCAAAGATGGTAAAATCACGAAAAATTCCCCTGTTCCCTGTGAAAACACTTCACCCTTGAACAGTGGTATTGATTCGGATGCCTAGCAACTACCTACCGGATCGTTACAGAGCCCAAAAATATCTATTTTCGATTGTCTAAAATTTTAATATATTTTTTTAATCAATGGATTCTGTGGTAGATGTAATCAGAAATGCAACATTTATCGAGCAAAAATCCTACACTCCTGATTCGGATACCGAAAATGAACTACGTCACCCGTTCATCCTCCTCGAAAACAGTTTCGATTGCGACGAAAATGAAGAAATCGAATTATCCGATGCTCATGTAAGAACTACATCAGAATTATGTACCAAACTCGACGATCGTTGGTCTTCTTTAGATGATCTGTTCAATAATCTCGCCGTCCAAGATTTCTCTTCCGAATTACCCTCTAATGTTAGAAATTGCTTGAAAGAAATGCTGTTAAAGCCTGACTTAAATATAAAAAGCCGAGAAAGCCTTAGTCGTAAGTTCAGCAGTAGCTCAAGCGGTAAAAAATTTAAACCGGAGTGGAAGTCAAATATTATCAAAGGAGAACGTGATGCAAAAACTGAGAGAAAGCTTAGCTTGTTATTTTCCAGTCAAAGAAAACGGTCTTCTATTAATGAAAGTATAAGGAAAAAAATCGAGGAAAATATTTTGTTGAAAGTTGGTTCAAAACGAAGTGCTTTGGATGGAGAAGAAGGTAAGTACCTAGCTGTTTTTATTTATGCATTTTTCACTGTGGAAATTTATCTATTTAGCATGTTCTTGGATGCATTTTCAGGCCGAAAATGCAGCACTGATGGAAAATTGAAGAGAAAAAACGACGAAAGTGGTACAACGAGTCGAAAGCAAAGTTCAGTTTCTCAAAAATTAGAAAATCGATCGTCGAAAAAGTTGGAAATGGATGTGAATGAATTTTTACTATCTTCTCCTCAATATAATCTTTTTAAAGACGTAAACGATCAACAAATCTCTAAAAATAGTATACCGTGGAGTTTGAAAGAACGTACTCGAAAGAAAGTAACAAATTGGCTGAATAAATAATTTAAGCGAATCGTCGAAGGAATTGGATCGAGGTAGTGCTCATACTTACGGTGGGTACCTCAAAAAATTGTTGATAATTACGTGTTCTTTGCTAATTTTTTTATTTCGTTAGGGTTTTTGGCCAAGGGCCACGTTTTTCAAAAATAATTTTATTTATGTGTAGGTTTGTTTCTGGCAATATACTTTCGAAACGTTTTGCACAAATATTAAAAGAAAAGTGAAACCAACTATTATGTGAGTTTCATAATTCCATGGCAGATGGTTCAAAGATTGAAATTTTCGGAGAATTAAAAAAGTATACTTTTGTTGGGGTTGAAAAATTCACTCTCTAAATAAGTACCAACCTATGTACTTCAATAGCTCTTGATGGAATTGAATGAAACTTGTGTGATGTGGGTGGATTAACATCTGCCTATCAAAAAATAAACAACATTGATTTGAAAAAAGTGTAAAAATTTCAATTCAAAAAATGGGAATTTTCGAAGAAATTTTCAATAAACCCCGAATGGACTTGACTACATAATTACACATATTTCACTTACCAGAAATAGGCATATGCCTTCATAATTCCTTCCTATCTTTTCTGATGCTCACATTAGTCCATTTTTACCTGTACCAATAATGCTCAGACATCATCTCAGTGCTAAATTTCGTTTTATATTATCTCTTATGTTTAGAATGGTTGTAAACTTAATCTAAAAATATAACTTTTCCACTCTTTGGTCGAATACTCTTATTTCATCATGTCATTCGCTTCATTTTGTTGATTTTTATTTTCATCGCGAACGCATGCGCTACTACTGTAAAACATGTAATTACATATGAGTATTTTTAAACTTACTTCATATGTAATTTCAACTAGCTCGTTTGGAAATAGGAATTTTAAAATCAGCTATAGCCCAGAAAGTAAGGGGGTATAGTTATTTCATCGAGAACTCACAGTGACTCACTGATTACAGAATTTCGTGCAGCATCTTCGTTGCTTAATAAGTGCAATAAATTTTTATCTCATTAAAATTCAAAATGGTAAGTGTTTTATTCAAATTGATGACAGAATTTATTGAAAATGTTTTAAAATAGAATCGATTTTATTTAATTATTTTTGTCAAGAGAATCATCATGGAAAATTTAATTAAAAATTTTTGTGTTTTAAAATATTTCGTTTTAATAATTTCATATTTTTATTTATTCCTAATTTACAGGAAGATTTACCACCTGAACAAATCTCAGGTAAGAAATATTTTATTTACGTTTGCTTATTAATTAATAATTTTTACCACTATCAAAATTATGCTTTTTATTGATGTATTGAGCAGATGAAAATCAATAATTTTAATAAGTAGATACTTGATATTACACACTTTTTATTTTGATAAAATATTGAAAATATTAAAAAAACCTATTCATATTTCTGTATAACATTCGAGATACAAATATTTATAGTTGGGTAGGTTCATTTGCCCAAAAAAGGAGATGTTTCCAAGATTTTATAATATCGCGATTTTTTAGATTATTAGGTATAGGTGTGCTTATCCGAAATTAGATTCCATTTTTGGTTTAAAATTAAATTTATAATAGCAAAAATGGAAAAATCAAATCTTGTTATTTTTTTGCACGAAAAATTGGAATCCGCTGTTTGAATTTATAGGTTATTGACTTCAATGAATGTTTTAAAATTCATCGGTAATTTTTTCTATTAATTGTTGCCAAAAAACGTGAGACAAATGAGAGTAATTTTAGATCTGTAACGATTGATGATTATATTGGTTCATAGAACTCGAAAAAATTCTGAGAAACGATGTTTTGTTTAGGTACTTGCTTACTTTTTTCTTTCAAGTTTTTTTTCTAAAAAAAAAAGATCAAATGTGGAAGGAGGGGGTTTTCGAAGATTTCCGAAAATTCTTTACCATTAATACTCTTTCCGAAAATAGGTACCTACTCATCTCTTTCGAAAGATCTGTTCGACTCTGTAATACTAAGTAGTTTTTTTTTTCTGAAAATGACTACCTATAAAAGTTTTTAACTCGTTATTATATTTATGATTGTATTTTGTTGTTTCAGTATTACGTAAAGCATTCGATGCTTTCGACAGAGAACGATCGGGAAGTATTCCAACTGACATGGTTGCTGATATTTTACGTTTAATGGGCCAACCTTTCAATAAAAAAATTCTTGATGAATTGATTGAGGAAGTCGATGCCGACAGTAAGTTATACATTGTGTATTTCTGTAGCGAAGAATTTTTTTGGGGAAAATTATTTCATGAATTATGGTGTTGATTTTTTAAAACAGAATCTGGAAGATTAGAATTCGACGAATTCGTAACCTTAGCCGCCAAATTTATCGTAGAAGAAGACGATGAAGCCATGCAAAAAGAATTAAGGGAAGCTTTCAGATTGTATGATAAAGAAGGTATCCACGATTTTGTATTATTTTTAAATATTCAAAGGATAGGTTCTTGGGATGAACGAAAAATTTTTCTGAGGAAGCCATGTCTCTTATTGATATATGTCTGCGAACATATTTTTATGTGCTAGATTGTCATTCTGAGAGATTATAAAATTCAGGTAGGTAAGTACTTATTTTGAATTTTTTTCCCGCAGGTAATGGATACATCCCGACCACATGTTTGAAAGAAATTTTGAGAGAATTGGACGACCAATTGACCAATGAAGAATTAGATATGATGATCGATGAAATCGATTCTGATGGATCAGGAACTGTTGATTTTGATGGTATGACACAGCATATTATCTAAAAATAAGGAAAATGATGAAAAATATAAAAGAGAAGAAATATCTTTTCATTAAGTATTAAATCAAAACCTTTTCAAAATACGTTTTCGTTTGCAAATGCAAAGGAAAATTTTGATTAAAATGTTTTTTTTTTTTCAAAAAAATAAAAGAAGTGATTTATAATATTTTAAAATAATCTTTTGACCCTTTTTTTTTTTTAGAATTGAAATTTACTTTGATAAAATGAGATTTGTAGGCATTTATTTTTTCATATTTTCGTTTATTCTTGAGCACACTGATGAAAATAATTTTGAAGAAAAATTTTCAAATTCCCTTGTTATTTGATTTTTGTTGCAGAATTCATGGAAATGATGACTGGAGAATAATTTTTTTTTATTATTAAATCACAATTTCGCATTTTTTCAAGACAGGCCAGTGGAATAAATATGGATCACCATAATTTAATTATGTAGAGCGTGTGGATGAATTCATAGTTTATACTTAATATTTTTGCATAATGTTTTTGTTTCAATTATAAATTTTGAATATCAGTTATTTTCTGAATTTATTTGTTTTATTGCCACATTACATCTTTCCATTGAAAATAAGTTCTTTTCTTTCCTTAATTTCAACAAAAGATGGAAGAAGAGAGAAGGAAATTGAGGACATTAATCAGAATGGGCAGAATGGAATGAAAGCAATATCATTTTAAATTTTAATGTCAACTCTACAGGTCTACACCCTACTGAAAGATACCAACTAGCAACTACCAAGTTGTCAATATTGACTAAAGAAAGGGGAAAGAGGGAGAAACAATGAAGTAATTTTAATTTTTAAGAAAATTGAAATTGGGGAAATCATATATTGTATTGTGTTATGCAATGCATCGTGTTCTGGCCTTCCTCCTGGCCTCCTGGCCTCCTGTCCTGGCTTATCCAAATAATCCAAATTCCAAAAAATTAATTTTTCGAATCATGAAAATTTTAAAGAAAAAATATTACAATATCATTCAGGAAAAATTTTAATCAAAATTACCAATACCTAAAGTAATAAAATATTAATAATTATTAAAAATAATTAATTACAAATACAATGCTATAATTTAAATCCATAGGTCATTTTGTTATTACGAAGTAATTACTTTCAAATTACCACTTCGATCGACACTAGCGCTTCGTATCGACGAAATGCAAACTAACAAACAAAAACGTGACTGATAAGATTTTGTGATAATTCTGTTTTTTTTAAAAAATTACAAGTTCAACTTTAAAACTTCTAATTATACTTCTAATTTAATGAAATCCTGTTCAAATCACGTGTATTAATTACTCGCAATAGTCAAAAATGCTACTGAGGTGTTCTCTGACCCGGACCATCTTGAATTTCGTCAAGAATCAGCCATCAACTCTTCGACCGTTCTTCAACTCAACCCTACCGGTAATTAGTTCTCATCAGTATTCTATCGATGTTTCAAAATCCGGCGACGTTCACAAACCGTTTCAAGAAGTCATCGAAGACAATATCGAAGAAGAAAGAATCAAATCGGCGGAAACTATAAAGAAAGTGAATAATCACATAGCAGATGGATCCTACGGAAGATTGTTCGCAGTCATCTATATCCTAGGTAAACAGTACAAAGTTACAGCCGAAGATGTATTAGTGATAGAAAGATATTGGGCTCCCAAAATGAAAGATCAAATAAGATTTGAGAAAGTTCTCTTAGTTGGCGGTGCCAATTTCACTCTAATTGGTAAACCAATTTTACCAACGAATATCGTCAATGTTAGCGCTACTATATTAAACAAGGATTTGACTTATACGAAATTCCACTTTTTTAAGATAGCTAAAGAACGAGTAAACAATTTGAATTTTATCAGAGAGACCCAAACTTTCCTTAGGATTAATAAGATTGAAGTGTATCCGCAATTGAATGAATTATCCTACAGTGAGTATTGTAGAACATAGGAAACTTTGAAAAGATTCCAAATTGTATAGTAATTACTATCAATTTCTGTTTGTATGAAATTATCAACGTGTAAATAAAATTTTGTTATTCTTTATTTGTAAATACTTTTTTCTAAAGAGGAAGGAATTAATTTTAATACTTGGAGACTTGAAAAAGTATATTTCTGAAATTGAATATTTTAAAAATAATCGACAAACTTGTTGAAAATAATATGTAATATTATAAAAACTTACAAAAAATCATTTTCATAAATTAAATTGTTGTCATGATTTCAAAATAATTTAATACAAAGAAGATACTTTTTAAATAATAAACATCGCTAGTTCTATGATATACTTTTACACGAGTAATTCATATCTGTTTTAAGAATATTGACTAGGCAGATTATATGCGAATAATCATATTTGAGCCATCTACGGACAGTTCGACTGTTTTGAAAGTGTCAATCTAGCTTCGTCAATGTGTAAATTGTTCAGATGCGAGTATATCAGTGATCTAGAATCAGGCTCGAGGTTTTTATCTCTTCCCAAAACCCAGATCAAATCTGAAACACATAATATTGTTAATTTAATATGCACAGCTTCCTGTATTGTCATTTCTGACTTGGAGTGCGAAGGCTTACCGGAATGAAATAGACCCAAATTCGAACAAGAATACATGATAGCGTAATTGTCGTAATCTGTATCTAGAATGAAATATTTGCCAGAACCAGGCATGATTCTCGAGAGGTATTTAGGTAATCCACTGTTCACTCTGTAATCCCAGATGGCTGGATTGTAATGCTTCGGGTATGCATGTCCATCGATTACATTTTTATTTCCAGTGCTGTAATATAAATTTGAATTCATACATAAGAAATTTAAGGAGTGATGCAAATACTTTTAAATTAAATCGTGAATTATCTGAAAAAAAAAAAGAATAATAAAACTGTCCTGGTTGAACTTTTTGTAATAAAGATTTAATCAGGTAGATATTATATGTTTATGTTTGTTTACGATTTAAAAAAACCATTTCAGTTAATTGCTGTTGTAAGTATGAGTTTGAAAATGAAATATGTAGTCGTAAATTTATGAACTATGAAGTGCATATGGAGGTACCTTCATAGTTTCATATGTACATGTGTTCTTCGCATTCCCTATAAATGTAACCAACAGTATCAACACCTACACTACATGAATTAATAGGTACAATAGCTAATAACAGGGTAACCTATTTCTAATTCTACGAATTATTATTTTGTTTAAATTTCAATGTATTAAAAATTAAGAGCTAAACGTATTGTTTTGACTTGAATTGAGGAAATTATTTCATTCCTTTTCTGGTATTGTCTTCTGATGTGGTTCAAAAATCAAATTCAGTTCGATGATTCTGATTATCTTTCGACGATGATTGAAAATACTCACATACGATTTTTCATTGAAAATTTCACTTCCATGGAATCCGATGTCAATGAGAAGTTGAATTTAGGGCAATTGCCGAGTATTTCAAAAACATAGAAAGATCGTTCGATTTCATACCATGGTCCTTGAAACTGAAAAAAAAAAATCGAGGAGTTACTAAAAGATTAGAATCAGAGATGATACAAGAAGATTTTTTGGATGACCAAGGAGAAGGAAGAGAGTGGTAGATTATAAAAATGTCGGATAAAATCGTAAAATTAAAATATCGAATGAATTATAATACTTCTTTTCAAACGTACATTATGATACAAAGTGTCTACCTAGAAGTACCTGTTTGAATTCTGAAAAGCTAAAACTGCAAAAGAGGATGTTATTCCAAATATGACTCAGTATAAAGAAATTGGCTCTTTAAAATTTACATTTTTCGAGTTGATTTGTAAAATTGCACTCAGAGTTTTCTGAATTTTCTCGTTATGCGTCAAATATTTTGCAAAAAGAATTAATTCATTTTTTAAATTCATGTCTAAAATAGGTACCTACTACCTACTTACTAAGTACTTACTTATTCTATGAAAAAGGGAAAATTTCAAATTCGAGTCAATACACCAGCCTCAAAACAAATTGAAAATATTGCAATAAAATTTACCCCTCCCCAGCCTATCATTTTAAGAATTTGTGTCTGAAATCAAAACATGATCATTACCTACTTGAGCAAACAAAAAATGAAATTTCAAAAAATTCTAAAACAACAAAAAACTCATATTTTAAATATATTTTTGAAATTTTTATAATGAATTCTTTACTTCTTGAAACACATGAAAAAATTTCAGAACTTTTTCAATGTATACTCAACCCCAAAAGTTACACATTTTTGAATAATAAAGTTTCTAAATTTGTCAAAGTTCAGTTGTCCAATTTTTCAAAACTTTCGATTGAAAAATTACTGGGAACACAGAAATGAGAAATTGGACTATCGGGGAAGGAGAATGAGTTCCTCTGGAGTACGAATGGAGGAGGGGGGGGGGAGTAGAAGTGAGAAATTTGTGAAGTGGACATGTATGACAGTTTATAGAATCAAAAACGTCTTTTCAGGTCAAATGTTCAAAAAGTATTAAAAATGTTTACTTTCCCCGTATAATTTTTCAAAAGTTTCATCCTCCAAATTAATATCTTCCATATTGAATTTAATGCCTGCATTGAAAATTTTTTCAAAAAAATCTAGCCATTTTTCAACTTTTTTTTCTGCAAGAAAACCTGTGTTCTTGGCAACAGTTTCGATCAAATTTTCAGCAAAAAAAAAGTCAATTTGATAGAGGGGTTACAGCATTTTTAATTCCCACTGAGTAATACATATGTAATTATAATTTTCGAAGAAAATGTATTTAAATATAATGTGGTAAGCCCAAATACCTACTTTCACAAGTATTTTTTGTAATTTGAATTCGATAATTCAATTTAAATTTACAACCCTTTTGCTCAAAGGTCAAAAAGGATATACGCTTGCTGGTAATATTTTAAAAATACATAAATATCAACCCTGAGCCTCGCCTCATCCCGATAACCCTCGATACTATTTACCTTCCTAATATACAAATTAGGCAAAACGACGACCTCCCTTCCCAAAAACGGACAGTACAAAATTATCAACCAAAAATTAAAGACAGACATAAACTTACAGTTATGCATAATTTATAAACTTCTATACCTACCCATAAAAATAAATTTTATTTACTTTGTCGTACACATATTCGATAAAATAACGTATTTTTAAAAATTCCTCTCTGGTAAAAAATTTGCCGCATTCTTGACATGTAAATGATCGATTTCATAATACCTACATTTTCCCAAACGATACCTGAATACAAACATAACTACTTATGCGTTGACAGGTTTACATTTACACAAATATTTTTCATTTCCGATCCCCTTTGTACACCAGCAAACGTGATAAGCAGACTGTTTGTAAAACTGCCTGGAAATAATAGTAGGTAGACTAAATTAATGGAATATTTTTCTGATGCTAGTTCGTAGACCCTTTTAACAGGTAACAAATAAAAAACTATTCGTGAGGCATTTTTTCCTTATACTTCTCTTCGTATGTAGGTAGGTAATCGAGTTTGTGAGTAGAAAAATCATTCCGGTGGATACTGACGATACACTGTCTCAGGTAGATAGGTAATTATTATTTCAGAAGAAGGGGGTAAAGTCATCGATATTTTTGGCGAATTTATATACCTCCAATAAACAGATATAAGTACAATATTTTGGTAAAAAATTGCTTCCTGATTCGATAATAAATTAACAATCTAGCGATACTTTGAATTCTCAAGACCTCAGCTAACCCATACTTATTACTTACCCATATCTAACCTACCTACATATGCATACACTGTAACAATATTTTTATAATTCTCAATGTTTAACGTCAATTTTACATTTGCACGGAAAAATGATGAAATCTAATGATTGTCCGGCGAAGAAAAATCTTTCTTAATCAGTACGATATTACTTAAGAGAGGTTAAGTTTTTTTAGTTTCACAAGTGAGATCACACAGGTTATTATTTTCTTACGAGAATCTATGTAGTTTAAAATAATATGCATATTGTTGCTACTCAAACACCTATATATTTAAATATGTTCTTGAACTTCATAATGTTGAAATTGTCTATACAACGTGAAGAAGGTTAGAATATTCAGACAAACTGGTTCCTACCATTCACTTTTATCGACTAGATACCTACTTTTCACGAAATTATAATATCCAGCGTCTACCAAATACGATAACTCTTTATTGTGCGTTTTAAAACAAATAAAAAATTCACAGATATTTACTTTTTCAAGATCAAATTGATCTACTGTCGGATGATCCGGACATGGTCCCCAATTGGTAGGTGTTTGCGCGTTGACCATCCACAATTCTACACAAATTAAGACACAAGTTACGTACGCGAACATATTTGAAACTAAAAATATACGAAACCAGTTACACGAAATGACCTAAAAAATCACATAAGGAAATATCGATCATTTATACGATTAAGATCCAAGTGAAAATTGAAAAACATTAACGAGCCGAGTTTGAATCGTAAATAACATAATAAACGCTGAGAACCCACTTGCTTCTGAATTCACGTTACACGAGCGAATGAACAATGAAATACTTTGCTCCTAACGTAGGAAATAACGAATTAATGAATTACTCGAAAGTGTATTATTTACTGGGGAAATAAAATACACTTTTCTCCATCTATATACAGGTTCACATGCATTTGGTTTTAATTAACCGCAGGAATTTTTTTTCGGTGCAGATCGTAATTTATTTTTTTCCTAGAAATCGACTTCGATGGTTGGCTGTTTATGAAAAAAAAATCGTCTGCGTGGTTTTCAATTTTTTTATGGAAAATAATTTTCAAGACTTATTTTAAGCTTGTAAATTCTCAGTTATTGAGTACCTATATATTTTTTTTGTAGAGATGAATATAATTTTTAATTTTGGATCAGTCTTATTTTCCAGTCATTCTCTCAATGTGAGCTGTAGTCACATTAAATAATTTTTCCTGTTTTTTGTTTTTTTTTTTTTTTATTTATGAACCTATTTAATCATTTTCATGCCTAATGATCTGTAGGCTAATGGAATGATAGAAATCAAAAACCTAAAGAAAGAAATTACCTATAACAAAGACTCGAAGTAAATGTTGGGAAAAATTGATTGAAATAGGTCAGTTCTTCCATCACGATAATATTTTAATACAGATATTAGCGTAGAAACTAAAAATCGTACGAGGTAATGTCACCTTTCAACCGCAACCATGGTATACCATGGAAACCTGATTACGAACTGATTTTCAAACGCGTTTTGTCCGATATATGAAACTCATGTTCATTTGTTTATATCATCAGTTTTCTTTGTACCTCAAGGAATATCCGGGACCATTTATTCTTTACGATTACTTTCAATTAAGTGACGTCATGCGCATCTACGTCGCGACGACAAGTTGATAGATTTGAAAGCGGGCCTTCATGTTCATATTCAAACAAGCATGAGTGATATTCGTACCATCAATGAAACATGATCTCCGCCGGAGAAATATTTTTTTAATGAGCAGCATCCTGCAGGATGCTCAGGATGATTCGAATTTTCATGTTGGGACCGTTTGTCTCTCAAATCGATGCATTCGTCATCTCAATTAAAAAATATTGCAGATAAAACGAAGTTTTTTTGGTGAAAATATAAGATACGAAGGTAATAATTCAAGTTTGACGTGGGTAATCATCACCTAAAACATAAAATTAATCAGTTTTTTATCACGTAAATTACTTGAAATAAACCAGAGAAAAACCCCAGATACAGAAATGAAAATTCTACATAAGTACGAAATTTCTAATCGAAAATAAATTTTTTTCTGAGTAATACTAGATAGAATAATAAGCACTTTTCACAAAATTAATCACGATGGTAAAGCAACAGGTTCAGATTAATTCAAACATTTATTTCTAGTTATTGGTATTATTCATACATCAACTATACGATCAAGGATTCTTGAAGTCATAAAAACATGGCAATTAAAATTTTGTTACCATTTTATGTTAAGAGATGCTGCATTCTTCTGAACAGCATGGTAAGAAGTATGCAGCATAGAATGAGATTTATCATTATTATTGCCGATCCAATTATCGTGTATTTGGTGAGCTATTTTATCGGATTCTTGAACCGTACATTTTGGTAAATCGAAGTACATTTTTTTCAATTTTTCGATCAATTCTTTGGAAGTGACGCCATCCGATGGTCTGATTTGGGCACTACCATTGATGCATCCTGTCAAAATAAAATGAAAGCTTGTTAGTTTTCTGGCACAAAAAGAACGAATTTCTCGGAATCAATTTGAATTTTTATTTTACCACTTGGACAAGCCATTATTTCCACGAAATCATACGGATTCCGGTTTCTTTTTAATTTCTGTACAATATTTTGGATATTACGAAACCCATTGACGACAGCGAACCGCAAACAATCTTCGTTTTTTGAAAATGTTATCTCTTGTAAATCTTGATTTCTGCGAAATGGAATATTTTTTAGAATCAACAGCGCCGTTTTCAGTCAATTAAGTAAATACCACGTACCTGATAACTTTGAATTCTACGTCTGTAATACTTTCTGCGAATAATTCTTTAGCAGCTCTAACAAGTAAATGATAAGCATATCCACCAGAAGTCGATCCTTCATGAATGGAAATATTTTCATCGGAATGTAACCGATCGAGCGGTTGCGGTTCGATTTCAGATAAATGTATTAGCTCATTTTGAAACACCTTCTCCATTTCCACTGGATATAAAAAATTCAAGGTAAATTTAAATTGGAAAAAATAATTGAAATCGAATATTTGATTTTTACGTACCAGGAGTTAGTACACAATCTACATCTTTGGCTTCGGTATTTGGATTATAAAAATCATCTCGAGAAGCTTCTAATTTTTTATCGTAGCAGGGCATTAATGTAACATGATAGATATCACTCGGGCTCAATTGTTTTTGTTCAGCATACCAATTTTTAATCAACGAGCCCATGATTTGTTGAGGTGATTTTGTAGAACTAATGGAAGGTAACAAAAATTCGTGGGTTTTTTCTGCATAGCAAATCCAACCTGGAAAATGAAACTTATACGAATACTTTTGATGTTTCGATATTGGTAAGTAATTCGAAAAAAAAATTACCAGGACATGCAGATGCGAACATTGGTAACGATGGAGTACATCCTGTTTTTTTATTTTTCCATCTAGTTAAAAATTCTTGAGTAGTGTCTGCTAATGCTAAATCTTCAGCTATCTTCGTGCAAAAAACAGCGTCCGCTCCTTTGCTCTTGAAAAAGCCTGTACCATGAAAGAAATATTTCCGATTTGCAAATGATTTGACGCAAATGAGAATTAATATTTAGGCAATGTTACCTGATAATTTGACGAAAGCGTCTTCACTAGGAATTAAATATTTCGACGCCAGGGATAATACAGGTTGCACAGATAATGATACAACGATGAATTTTGAATTCTGTCCGTTCTGAAATTAGTTACGAATTTCGAATTTGAGAAAAGATTCTCTAAATTCGCACTTGATTATCGATTAATTTTTTCGTGGTAAAAAGTCTACCTGTCGTAATGCCTTATTTTCATTGAGAATTCTTAATACTTCGTCGTGATTTTGCTGGGCTATCAGTACAGATTCTGCTGTGGTAATGCAGCCGCTACAAGCCAGGCAATCATTCAGTGATATATCTACCCGCGCTAATTTCCTCTTAGCTCCGTCCTACACAAATATTTTGGAATGAATATTTGATTATAAAAATTATAATACAATTTGTTGAAACACAAACTTCCGATATTTGTAAATAGGAACCGTCGTCTTGGATCTTGATCTTGGAACCAGTTCCAGTATCAGTTTTTTCGATTTTTATGGGTTTGATACAATCCTGAAACAATTAATGATACAGATCACCGAGATGAATATCATTATCGAAATGTTTGTAATGAATTTTGAATCTTTTAAGAATGAAATTGTTTACCTGAGACGGTACGATGAAATCATCCAAATCAGTCAACTGCAATATTCCACTGAATCCGGCAGAGGCCATAATGAATTAAATACTGACAATTACTATTAATGATAATTACAACTTATTTTAAATGATCCATTTCAAGTAAAATGTAAATTTTCGAACAATTTGAAGTGTTTTTTTTTTTCAACGCCTCTGATTCTGATAACATATTATTTATCAAAATGATAATATGAGTGTTTTTCATTGGTTGTTTTAAATAATTCCGCGTTTTCGTGCGTATTTGTATTTGTGTGTGCGTGTGTGGAATTTTCCTTTTTCGTTCTGAATATTTTTTTAATGAATTAAATAATGAGGATGGGGATACTCATTAAAAATTACCATTTATGAATTATGATTTAATTAAAGAATAAATCAAAAAATCATCCTAGTTTTAATCGAATTTATCTGAGTTTTGGAATTTTATTCTTCAGTTACTTGAGCTAAGAAATGAGTAGATTTACTGATTTAGTCTGGTACATTATCAAAAAGCACTGGATTAACGTGGAAATTGTTAATGAAATCTACCGTAAATTTTACTCTAATCGTCTAATGTAATTACGAAACAACTAATCTGTTAGATCTATAAATCAAATTCTACTTCAAAATGTGTGCAATCGTAATCGTATCTCTAGTGTTTCTAAACGAATTGATGAATTTTTCATTTCTGCGTAGAACATTGACCAGTCACAGTCAGTATGAAGGTTTTTATTTGTACGATGGGGTTTCTTTTACTAATTAGTGAATTAATCGAATTAAGTAAAACTGAAAACAATAATATAACTCAAAAGTAAGTTCGAATTAATTGGAGTGCATTTTTTCATTAGATATCAGAATGAAACTACCAACGTAAAAAATGTTGTCAATCTTTTAAATAATAGAAAAATATAAGCAAAATTTATGTTTTCCTTAAAAATTAGAATTGCCAATATTCCAATAGAAAAATTTTCAATTTTTTTGACTCACAAAATTTCATTCTCAATCAAAATCAGTCTTGTCGGTTCATAATGGACCGGAACATGGAACGGAACATGAACCGCTAAAAACCACTACGTCGTGGTACATTATTGTTTGGTCCGAAACGAAAAGAAATGCAGTGGATGGTACGAAACCGGACCAAATAAAACGGTCCATAGCTGTGGTACGAAACCGAACCGAAATAAATAACGTTTCGTTCCGTTCCAGACCATTTTTCCTTTTTTTTTGGACTTGTCTCCCCGTGAACATCGTAATTAAAGAAAATGTTATTCTTCTTTTTTCTTTATTATTTTTTTGGTATTCGATTTCAAATTTCATTAGATGAATTTTCATACTTTATTAAAAACTCAGACGTTTTGTTACATTTCATTTAATTTCATTTGGTATTTACGTTAAAATTTGATTTTTATTTTCGACAAAATTCTTTTCAATCTCTGTGTTTCTTAGCAATAGCAATTAGCAAAAAATTTTGTAATAAAAAAAATGGAAAACACTGAAACAAAAGAAAAAAATATTTAAAAATTTGGACCGGAACTGGAACTGGTACGAAACCGGAACAAAACCGGAACTCTGGACCGAAACCAGAACCGGAACAAAATTATTTTGTTCCAATTTTGGAACGGAACGGTACATTTTGGGTTTTCTTTGGTACATTTACCTGTGGTTCGGAACAAAATCATTTTGTACCGACAAGACTGATCAAAATTATTACATTTTGCTTAAGCTTTAAAAAAAATAAAAAAAGTTAGGCAGGTTTCAACAAGTTTTTACCTACATTTTGTAATGGTTCAGCAATAAAAGCAAATAAACAAAGTCAATTATCACAATCAAAATTTTTTTATTAATTTTTGATAAAAGCTCTAAAATTCTAGCGCGTTTTTTGCGATTTTTCTCCAAGTCCAAGTTCATCTTTTTATATTCCTTTGCATAGCTTTATTTAAATGCTTTGTTATTTGAACTTATAAAGGTTCGGTACTTCATACTCTAATGATAAATGTGTTTTCAAGGAGAATAATTCGTACTCTGGGTATACATTTAAACTCGAATGCTAAGACTATGTCGTCTCAAAAATCTATTTTGTACGTTTCATAAACTTGTAATTTTTTGTGTGATGCAATAAAGATTGATACATTACGTTTGATTTTTTTTAGGTCATTTTTTAAAAAGCAGTCTCCAAATACTTCTTTGGCAGCGAATGCATCATCTAAAGCAAGCACAACTGTGGTAAGCAATGGAACTGTATCACCTGTTAAAAAGTAAGATATTAAATTGTGTTTGAGTTCTTTGTGTGTTGAAAATCGGAATTGTGATCATTTTTTGTATCTTTCAGTGGAAGTTCTGAAATCGATGAAAAAGTTACAGTATCGGAGAATAAGAAGAAAAGGAAGCGTATAAACGTAGGATCAGATAGTGAAGACGATGCTACGGAAAATACTAGGAAAGAAATTAAAGAAGATGTTGAAGAAAAAATTGAAGTAGCCGTTAAAGAAGAAGTCAAGGAAGAACCTAAGAAAGAAATCGAAAATGGAACCCAAAACGAACCTGAAAAGGAAATCGAAAAAGAAACCCAAAATGAATCTAAAAAGGAAATCGAAAATGGAACCCAAAGTGAATCTAAGAAAGAAGTTGAAAATGGGACTCAAAATGAACCTAAAAAGGAAATTAAAACATTGAGTTTCTTAGGTATGCTCATCTTTTCTTTCTTTCTTTTTTTTTTTTAAATCTTCATTAGAAAATTGTTGATTATACTTTTGTTATCTTCCATTTCTTAAAGGCACTAAAAAACGTGCAAGTAAAACGCCGAAGAAACCAGCCAAAAATAAAAAACCGAATGAAAATAAAGAAACTAACAACAAAACACCGGCGAAGACAGCAAAAAAACCTGCGAAGAAAGAAGAAAAAGACCAAACAGAAAAATCAGATGAAGAAACTCCTTCTCCTAAACAAAGTCCTGAAAAAAGTGCTGAAAAGAAAACAACAGCCAAGAAAACGCCGAATGGAAATCCTTTCTTTTTGAATAAAACTTCATCTGAGAATGAATCTGTTTTTGAGTATTTTCCGGATAAAATCAAATATCATCCGATAGAAGATGCCCCGTGGAAACAAGGAGAACGGTTCGTTGTGTAATTTTTTTTTCAATTTTATGGTATGCAATTAACGAATTATTATTTTTTTGGTAGTGTTCCGTATTTAGCGTTGGCTAAAACGTTGAAGAAAATCGAAGAAACCAGCGCCAGATTGAAAATTATCGAAATATTGTCCAATTATCTGAGATCAGTGATTGTTCTAAGCGAAGAAGACTTCTTACCCAGTGTTTATTTATGTCTGAATAAATTAGCTCCGGCTTATGAAGGACTCGAATTGGGTATCGCTGATATGTATTTAATGAAGGTAAGGAAATCTCATTTGATTATCATAAAGATTCGAGTTTCGTAAAAATAACTCCAAATTTCACTATCTTTCAGGCTATCGCTGAAAGCACAGGTCGAACAGTCGCCCAAATTAAAGCGGATGTTGCGGTATCCGGTGATTTAGGAATTATTGCTGAGCAAAGTCGATCCAACCAGAGAACCATGAGTCGTCCGGCTCCACTTACAGTTCAGTCCGTCTTTAATCAGTTGACCGCTATTGCTAAAATATCTGGAAATCAGGCAAGTGGTGTGCTTTTTTATGACAATGGATCCTTTTCGTACATACAAAGTATAATATTTGGTTCAATTATTTACAGGCGATGAAGAAAAAAACTGATAAAATCAAAGCGTTATTTGTCGCTTGTCGGGAATGCGAAGCTCGTTTTGTTACCAGATCATTGGCTGGAAAAATGAGAATCGGTCTAGCTGAGCAGTCTGTTTTACAAGTAAATAATGAAAAATTACTGGCATAATAATGTACGATTATTTTTACTCATAAATCATAAATTTCAGGCTATCGCTGTTGCATGTACTACAACACCTACCAATCAACCGTATCCTCCTGAAATCATTAACGCTGGGAAAGGAATTCCTGCTGATGACTTTAAGAAAAAATGCGACGAAGAAGCTCTTGTTTTAAAAACTACGTTTTGGTATGTAAATTTCGAGTAAAACTTCACTTTTAATCGAGTTTATCTGGAGTATCTGCATTCATCTGTTCATAGCGAATGCCCGAATTACAATATGATAGTACCTGTCCTTTTGAAAAAAGGTATTCGAGCGTTACCAGAAGAATGCAAAATTACTCCCGGTTTACCGGTTAAACCGATGTTGGCTCAGCCAACCAAAGGAGCTCGAGAGGTCCTGGAAAGATTCGAAGGCTTGAAATTCACTTGTGAATGGAAATACGACGGAGAAAGAGCTCAGGTATATCTCCTAGGAATGGAAACTTCCATCGACTTTCAATTTTTATTTATTACGGTTAAATTTTTTAGATTCATTTAATGGAAGATGGCAGAATTAAAATATACAGTCGAAATCAGGAAGACAATACCTCAAAATACCCAGACATAATTTCCAATATTAAAGAAGCCTTCAAACCGGAAGCAGAAGTAAAATCTTTCATTTTAGATACCGAAGCTGTAGCTTGGGATCGTGAGAAGAAGAAAATTATGCCTTTCCAAGTGCTCAGCACTCGAAAGAGAAAGGTAACCGTTGTTGAATCCAATCTTGTGCTATACTTTTAATTTTGACGCAGTTTGATCATTTTTAAGGATGCCAATGAAAGCGAGATAAAAGTATTAGTTTGCGTGTTCATGTTCGATTTATTATATTTAAATGGGGAGTCGCTTATTCAAAAACCTTTGGCGGAACGTCGTCAATTATTAAAAGATCACTTCATCGAAGTTGAAGGCAAATTCATGTACGTCATTTCTTTGGATACAAATACTATGGAAGAAGTTCAAGAATGTTTAGAAGAATCAGTAAAAGGTAATAGCAAAACGTATCCCTAATTTTTCTCTTTATTCGATTTTATTTTTCATCCTCAATCTGTTGCTTTGTTTCGTAGGTAACTGCGAAGGATTGATGGTAAAAACCCTGGATACCGAAGCCACTTACGAAATCGCCAAAAGATCGAGAAATTGGTTAAAATTGAAGAAAGATTATTTAGAAGGTGTTGGCGATACTTTAGATTTGGTTGTAATCGGCGGTTACACCGGTAAAGGTAAAAGAACTGGTACATATGGTGGTTTCTTACTCGCCTCTTACGACGAAGAAAACGAAGAATATCAAGCCATTTGCAAGGTAATTCCAAAATCACATTTTTTTTCATCAACTATAACTCTGAAAAATATCTATTTACCTTTTTCAATTGCAGATCGGTACCGGATTCAGTGACGAAAGCTTAGCTCAACATACCGAATTTCTCAAAAAACACATTATCGAAGATGCCAAACCTTATTATCGATGTGATCCGAGTATAAAACCTGACCATTGGTTTGATGCAGTTCAAGTATGGGAAGTTAAATGCGCTGATTTATCCTTATCTCCCATTTATTCAGCTGCCATTGGTTTAGCTGATCCTGAAAAGGGTATTTCTCTCAGATTTCCTAGGTTTTTAAGAATACGCGATGATAAAGCTGTCGAGCAAGCTACGAATGCTCAACAGGTGCGTTGAAATTCATTATTCTGCAGATATTTATGTATAAGTTCTAACAAATGTTGATTTATCCTTTCCAGGTGGCCGAAATGTATAAAAATCAAGATCAGATTAAAAATCAAGATACCACGAATACTTTCAATGAAGAAGATTTCTAATTATGTTTACTTATTTATTTATTTCGTGTTTTGAAAACTCGCACTGTGTTGTAAAATTATTTGTCCAACATAAAATTTTATTTATTTATTAACGGCGTACTTGAGTACAGATTTTTTGAAAAAAAAAACTTATGTGTAGAATCGTATGTGAGCATGTTCATTTGAGACTGATTGGTCCTTATTTTATATATTTTTAATCTTTTTTAGTGAATGTATATAATTTTATTTTTAATTCTAGAATTAATGGGAATTACACATTATCACGGATTTACTCTCAAATTTTCAAGTAATTAGTTTGTACCTATTGCAACCGAACTGCCATAAATCAACGTAATTCATCGATAAACCTGTCGAAAAAATCAAATACTTGGAAGTATTGTTATTGCTGCAATAAAATGTGTTCTAATTATATGATCTCAAATTTATTGGACTTATTTTGTCTTGAATTATTCGAAGATTGATTAGTGATGAAATTTACACTTCGATTTTTCTAAAACCAGACGAACAAAATTTTTTCGAAATGGAATTTCTTTGGAAAAAACTTTTTACAGAATAAGTTTTAAAAAATAACCCAAGCATCCCATTCAATTACATTTATTGATTCATTATTACAAAGACACACACAATCGTTATTTTAAAAATAGTAGCGTTATATAATATTAAAAAAACAATTTAAATATCGAATAATCTGTGTATCATCTAAATATATCCTAAGCAATTTCGTACCATAACGAATAGGTATAGTGTATTCACTCCAGTAAATAACTACGACAACACGACGAAACAAAGTAAAAATTTCCATAACGAATTTTTTGTTGGTCATTTCGTTCCCTCGAATCCTTTTTTTTACACGAATTCGAATCGAAAATCACGTTCGTTGGAATAATTGCAAAACTTGTGAACTTTTTCAACAACGTACGAATGAACTACTCTACACTGTTTCGAACGATAATCACATATTTGTACATCAGTTGAACATAGTGCACTCAAGTGTCAACTAATAGGCATAAATCTGCTATAAATTTAATATAAGAAAATGATATTTGAATATTAAACGTAAGAAAACAATAAAGTATAGACTCGATAAATTGAAAAAAAATTACGGGCATAACGAGATAAAAGACTTACAAAAAAAAGTAAAACATACGCCCGAACGAACACGGACCGACTACGTATAACAAAAAGAAACCAAAAATGAACGAGAATAATTCACGGTTACGCAAAAGAGAGAAAAATGAACATTTAAATAGCATAATAAATTTTTTTTTAAATGAAGTAAGGATTCGATGAATTAATTTAACTGTAATAGAATTAATCTTAGTATCTTCATTAAGAACAAGAAAACCGTTGTTCCCGTAAACCAACGAATTTATGCATCTGAGAAACTGTATTAGAATAGCATTTGCCTGCAAAAAAATTCAATCAGTTGGACAGTCAGAATTGTCAGAAATCACGAATTGATCAGAATAAATAAAATATATGATCAATATACCGGTGTAAAATCAAACGGGAATTCAAATATGTCGATGAAAAGTCTAATTCGGTAAATTATATTTCACGTATGGTACTTCGATGTCGTTATCTTCATTATCATTGCAGCAGATTTCAAACACCAATGCTTTCACATGAGGTTCGATTTTCTTCTTAGATACTTTACGAACTACCTATAAACAAGATAACGATTCGTATTAATAAATAATTATTTAATCAAGTAAGATCGTCGGTTTGATTTTAGACTCACTTCCGATAATGGTAGATCTAGACGTTCTTGTAACTTGGCTTTTGGCATGAAAAATGAATAGAGCATTGAAACTCCTTGCGACAGCATAGTAATTTTCAAGTTCTGTTTCTTTTCGAAATAATCGAGGAATTCTCTCAGGGTTAGCTCGCCATTCACTTCGAATCGGTCCCATAGTGTCCATTCGTTTTCGTAGTATTTTTGAGCAGGTGCTTTAATAGGTTCGGAGAAGCCGAAGAATGGCAACGCCAAGTTGATAAAACCGTTCTTAAATGATTCTAAATCTTTATATCCTTGAGCCAATTTAATCAATTCTAAACATACGAATCCGGCTACTACCGAAGTTGTAGTTGCGATGGCGGGTATAATTTTACCTGAAAAACAAACAAAACACGTTAAATTAATAAACTGTACAATAAAAGGTAAAATAACTCGATAAAACTGGACATTACCGGCGATAAGTTTACTCTTATGTCGATCAGCGTTAGGTATTCCATAATTGGTAGCTCTAAGGTTGGAAGCTGCGACAATGAAATCAATATGCATGTTGCTATCGTCATCTTTTTCGAAATCAAGCGGCTTGATTCGTAGGTCAGCCAGTTTCTCCTTCGATGGCAACTTCTCCAAAATTCTGCCAACTTTTTCGCTATCCAGTCCGCCGTCTCCGTTGGCCATCTGTAGCTGCGAATCGTTGATGGCGATTTTGACGCCAGATCTTGGTACGAATTCCGGTACTTGAACTTTAGAGACGATTTCTTTAATTTGTTCGCGGTTACGGTTTTGCGGTATGGAGTATACTTCAGCTTTGAGATTAGCAGCAGCGACGACGTAATCTAAATGTAACGGATCCTCCGGATCGAATTTTATAGGTTTAGGGCAACGTTTCGGTCCGGACCAGAACGGCTGACCACTGGAGGTCAACTGATCCGAAGGGAAATTGAATAATAACTGCACTATCTGGTTATGATATTGTTCTTGGAAATGATTACGAGCCCACGTAACGCAATCCTCGAAACTAAGTGGTCTTTCGTCAACCAATGCCGCCTTGACCGCTTCGAACGCTTCCAAGCCTTGGGAGCCGGGTAAACGTGAAGTTCTTTCGACGAAGTTGGGATCATCGATGAATTGCGAAGCTGCTTCGGCGGCTTGACGGAATACTCCTTCGAACATATCTCTGGCCCACTGCAACGTATGCTCGATCGCGTTGGGGAAATTCTTCAACGTACAAATTGGTATACTTTTTTCAGGCGGATCTTGCGATGAACTGTATGATTCAGTAACGAAAGGCACCACGACCTGAGTATTACCTTTAGTACCCAGGGTACCAGATTCCAGCAACGGTTTGGCATAATAGACACATCTGCGATCGATGTAAATACGAGCATCGACGTTATCTAAAGCATTCGCTACACCGTCCAAGTTTTCGAAAAACGTATCGTCGTAGCATTTCTCGGTCTCAGGGCCTACGCGGTTCTCGTGTGCGATAACACGCATCAAAGGATTCATTTTGCGTACGGCTTTTGCAGCTGTCACAGATTTGGCTCTTTGAACATCTTGCGGACGGAACAAAAACTGCCTATTCAAGTTGGATTTTTCGATTAGATCCATATCAGTGACGAATACGTTTCCATCGATAGCACCGACACCCATCATGGCGAAATTCTTCAGTAACTCGCAACCGATAGCTCCGGCGCCGACGACGAAGTATTTCAAAGCGCCGATTTTCTTCTGGAATTCGTTACCGAATACGGCGATTTGTCCGCCGTATCGTGAATCTGCAACTTTAGCGTCTTCTTCGGTGACACCGTTTTTGGGCAAGCATTCGATAGCGTCGAAGTATAACCATTGGTAAATCGGATGGAATTTACCACTGCAGGCTTTCATCACTTCTTGAGCAACGACTCCGCCGATGGCCGCATTCATAGGGGATAGATTACCGGCGCTAACTTTGGCGAAAGTTAGAAGTAAATCTTTCTTGATTTCGATCTTGTTTTCTTTAGCGTTATTGATAGTCTCGGCTACTGCGATGAATTTCTCTGCGTCGTTGACGTTCCACGGAGTTGGGACTGTATTGTATTTCTTCACGTATTCGTGTAATGCCTGGAAGGCTAGATGAAGTTGCTCCGGATGATCGAATTTACCAAAGTCCGAAGTCAAAAATTCCGGTTCAGCGAGTGCTTTATCGAGCGGCAAAAATGATAACGTTTTAGGCATTTTGACTTGCGTAACGACACCGCCACGAATGTAATCCGAAAACGAAGATGTATCGCCGATGCTGAACGTATATGGGCCTAATACACGGATTTTCCTGGGCTCGCAGCCATTCAATTCAGTCATACCGAGTACTTCTGAAAACGTTACGTAGTCATCGGATTCTAAACCATGCCTGGTTTCGTCGAGACAAGTAACAACGCCATCGACATCTTTCGTAATGCCGGCGATCATCGCGGATATTGGGTTCTCTCCGTTCGTATCGGTAACGACGAATTTATCGCCAAAATCACAGAATACTTGGGCGAATACGCCTCTGGTATCGGCTACGATTAGGGCGATATCGTTAGCGTGCGTTATCTCCGATATTCTCAATTGATCGTCTAGCGAACTGTTGGTCAACACGATGACTCTGTACTGTTTGATGATTTCTTCATCTAAAGCGCCGGTGTAAACACGACACATGACGTACGAGTTCAAATCTGCCAGCTTCTCGAAACATGCCTCGGCGCGATTTTTACCGATGTCTTCACTCGAAAGGTAGAACTGCGACGATAGATCATTCAACGAGCATTCAACTTGATCGTGTAGAGTGACTGATTTTACGCCGCCTAAGATGACGTTTTTGGCGATTTCTACACCGAGTCCTCCGAGACCCGAAATCAGCACGTCGCTGCTTGCCATCTTTCGCATCGCATCGTGGCCTAAAACGTATAATTGTCGAGAATACAGACCTTCGTCAATGTCTTGCAATTCCGAACCGTTTTGTGCCATTTTCGCTGCCTGTGAAACGGACGTTTCCGGTGGTAAATCACTCGTGATTTTCCGCTTCTTGGCTGCTGGAGGATCAACGAAATTTACTGCTGATTCAACTCCAGACATCGGACACAAAGGCCCTAATCAAATGTATATTTCACTTAATTAGTCGCAATATGCTGCAATATTGAGATCAATGTAACAGGACAAAGAAAGCACTGAAATTTTCTCGATAACACGAATACGTATGAATCGTTGACGACATCGGCACAAACAATAAAAATTGAAAGCGTATGCGTAATGGAATTAGAATGGATGGGAAGAAAATGGAATGAATTCCAAAATACTTGCGCAAAATAAACCCAAGAATTTAGGCTAACCATGAACTGCTATGACTCATCCTTTTATTCTGTGAATTTGTTGGAATAGGTTGGTAAATGAATAGGTTGCTTCATTACATACCAAAATTACGGCCATTATTACCGTAAGATACCAAAAATATCGGATATTTGAATTTGGTAATCACAGATGAAAATATTGGAACTTGGAAGTTCGTTCCTTCAAAATATTGATTTTTTTTTTTAAATTGAGTTCAAATTTTCGTGTTTTTTTTTTCAGAAGAATTACGACAAAAAATAAACAAGGGTAAGTAACGAGAAATAAATTTATGTATGTACTACAGAATTTCTATCACGTAACATGTAATTCAATTTGATGAGGTACCTAAATACTAAACTCACGTGATTCAGAAATAATAATTATTTTATTTTCTATCTCAACAAAATTTTTAATCCTTTTCTTTTCTACAGAATAATCATGAAAAATAGTAACGATGATGTGAATGTAAGTTCACATCTATGGTTCTGGAAGCAAAGGAGGAAACTCGAAAAACTAGGATTTGAATCCTCTTAGTCTTTTCATCGCACTGAATTGTGGCCGTCCACTGTTCATTTCATTGAACGAAAATAAATGGTAAGAAGATAATCCTGGTTCATTGAAAGTCAAAGTTGACCAGATGCTTGAGCCAAAAGTTACCAGTCTTTTATCCAAAATTATTTGCTTGTTGCGTTGCTAGTCATATTTCAATTTTGGATTACATATTTATTAAAAATCAGATTTAGATAAATTGCATATTATAATTTAAAAAAATCAAAATTTTGTTTTCATTCATTTTCTATTTTCTGAATTGAATGCTTACCTAGAAATTTTAATTGAATGCTTACGGGCTTAAGTATAAAATTTTGAACAAAATATTTTTCATCGATCGCCATGTAAATACTAAATAGGTACCCATAGCCCATAGCATAGCTTTCTGCAAACTGTACGTATGCATGTCGTATTTGCGATTATGTAGTTGAAACGAAACGCATCAATGCAAGTTTGACCTCCAAGAGTGCATTATTTATTTCACCTCGATTGGCCTACAAAAAATAAACATTTTAACGTAGGTATTGGAAATTAGTAATTATGATTTTCATGCTTTTATTATTTATTTATTGACGCTTCGGCTTATGACTTGGAAAGAAAAAAATCTCGAACTTGAAATTCTAAAACTAACATTATTAGTATAAAGATGTGCCAAAACATCTCGACTGAGATCGGACGCTATTTTAAAATAGACTTGCGCATTTCTATTATGAAAAATTTTATCAATTTTGGCAACTTTCTGCAGCAGTTACCAAGGTTTCAGGATGACCTATTACACTAGTAAGTGCATTGCGATATTTTTGTTTTTATTTTGCATTAAGTGCATGAAAAGATAGTAAATTAATATGTGATAAACCGTTCGTTGAATAAATGTTTAAGTAGGTATAATGTTTACCAAAATAATTCATGTGTTTAATAAAATAAATGATTTTTCCGTGAAGTATCCCGTCCTGCGTGGAATGGTGTCTTATGGGACTATATGGCCCACCGGATGTTTAATTCAGCAGATTATCGCTGGAGATGAAGAATTCGATTTCAAACGAGCTGCCAGGTTTTCATTATTTGGCTGCTTTTACGTTGCTCCGACGATTAATGTGTGGTTGAAAACAGCCAACAGATTGTGGCCGAAGAGTGATCTTAAATCAGCATTAACTAAGGTACATGCTAAATTTATATTAACACCGTAGCTAATTCAAATCTATAGATTTTTGTTTCAAATCCGTAAATTTTAAAAATTTCATACAGGCTGTGATAGAACAAGTTTCGTATACCCCTTTTGCTATGGTTAGTTTCTATACTGGAATGTCTCTTCTGGAAGGAAAAACACTTGAAGGAGCCAAAGAAGAGGTTCAAGCGAAATTTCTCCCCACCTACAAGGTATCTTTCAATTGAATTGTTAATGAGTAAGATGACCTTTTAATATGGATATGTTTTAGAGCTGAAGTTGGTTTAAAATTTTCAAGTTCAAAAAAATTCTACGAATAAATATTAGGTGCTCTAAAAAAAAACCTATTTTGATAAAATGATGTGCTAAAGAAATGAATAAAATTTCTTATAAAAATTGAAATTCTTGACTGAAATTTTGTCAAACTTGTAATTTTTTTCATTTTTTTGACCTCATAAAATACATCATCACTATGACGAATCAATTTTTATTTAAAAAATATTAGGTAGGTAGTCATGGAATTTTGAAAACTGAAAAAAAAAAACGTTGAAAAATAGCTAGCATTTTAATGGATAGACAAATTTTATGTGCGGTTGGTCAGTTTCATTAGGTGAAGGAGTGCAAGGTAAGTAGAATAATTTATCCCGAGCTTATTCTTGTTTATAAAGTTCGTAGAATTTTTTAAATAGGATTTTAAACGTTCAGAAAATATCCATATTTTCCAAAATATTTTTAAAGTGCCTAATAGATGCGTCTAATCGTCTAATTTAAAAATCATAGTGTATGGGCTTGATATTAAACTCGTCCTCAAATTGAAAAGCTGAACGACCAAGTTGAAAATAAAAAGTGAAAAAAATTGCGTGTAGGAAATTTTTTGGGATTTTATTTTTAAATGTAATTTTTGATTTATGAGTCATCTGCTAGTACTTGAGAATAACTTAATGTTTTCTCACTTTAGTAAAAAAATTGCAGAGGAACTAAGAAAATTATTGAATTTTTTTATTCCTTTGGTTCATATCGGCTTTTTATGTGGTATTGAGTTTGGTAGGTTCGTGAAAAAAATATTTTATGCATAACCAATTGAAAACTTTGCTCAGTCGTAATCATTTTTCTGGACTAAATTTTCTCTGTTTTTTTTTTTTTTTTTTTTTTTTTACAGGTTGGTGCGTTGGTTTGGCCAGTTATGCAAACCATAAATCACATGTACATCCCAGAAAAAAATAAAATCCCATTTGTTAGTGTTTGTAGTTTATTATGGTCATCGTTTCTCGCTTATATGAATAGAAAAGAGAGTAAACCAAAGAGTAATTGACATTTTTTTGTTTAAAACTTTGAAAGCGCTTTTTAAAGTTACCATTTGTATACCTAGTTCTAAATTTATTCATTTTTTTTCAAATCTAGTCAGCGATACATACTTTTTTTTTGTTTTTCTCGTCTTTATTGTGTTCTTCAGAATAGGTATTGATTTGCAATGTTTAATTGATGGAAATTTTAAATACAGTATTTTTTTGTGTTTTGTATAATTACTCGTTAGTTAGGTACTATTTGTATATATAACATAGGTACTTACTATACTTACCATTTTTTAAATTTCCAGAGTTTTCAAAATTTTGTTACCTAAGTATGCTTTTTTTTGTTTAAAAAGTAAGTAGGAATAGCAGCGAAAGGGCCATATTAGACTTCCCTTAATCTGAAATGAAATCTTGGAAATTGACATTATTAAGTATTTGAATCTATAAAGATAAGACTTTCAAGAATTGACTTCATTTTTCAAAAATGCAAAATTTTTATTCAATGATTGATAAATGATTTTTTTTTTCTAAATAATATGTACTTGAGTAACGTTTATGAAAATATCCCAAAAACATTAAAATTTTATTTTCGTAAGTGAATACAGGATAATCCTAGTTATCTACCAGTGAAAAAAAAACGCGTGAGAAAAAAAAATACTGTGCATATGTTAATATCGAAGTTCCTCCCATAGACCACAATATTATTCAATTTCGCGGAAATTAAAGCAGATAAACGCGATTATATTATCTTTGGCTTATTTTGCAGTCATATCGGTGAGAAAAATCACGAAACTGTTTTTTTTTCAACAGGAAGTGGTTGAAAAATATCAATCAGGAAAGAAATTGTGTTTTTACTGGAATATTCGAGCTACAAAGAAGAATTATTAATTGGAAAAAATTAACATTTTTTTTTCTCCAATTGGATTAAATTTCTAATGCGATTACAAAGCCTGATTTTTTATAGGTTAGGTCTGGTCTAACCGACTTTACTTCATTACCTGTACTTAAGAAGTGTCAAAAATTTGCAGCACTAACAAAGTAAGTTGCAGGAGTACCATTTTTGAGTTCAACTGCTCAAGATTTCATAATGTACGAACAGGCACTGACTCTGAGATTTAATATTTCTAATGAAGTAAAATAATTCGCCTATACCTATTTAATTTAAAATTGAACAAAATTTCACATTACATATACATGTACATTAGGAATTTTGTTGATTTCAGCGTTGTTCACATCACACACATTTCTAAATTATGATTTTTTTATTCATATTTTTCGTCAATTATGAATAAGTGTATGCCTGTTTGTGTTCATGATTATAGCTGTTAACTCCAGGCTGAAAATTCTAAAGTAGATACTTGCTTTAAAATTTTCTAATAATTTTTGGTCAACATTTACCTACCCTGGTGAAATGTGGATACGTCTGATAGTTGCTATAGATATTTTTGGCAAACATTTTCATAAATAGCCAGTAGCCACCTCCCTTCTCATCATTCTCTCTTTTGATCAAACGTGCTCAAAAATTCAAATGAGTCAACCTCTGAAACTGAGTTCAACTTTCAGGGTCAGGGATTCGGGGTAATTAATTAAACAAACGCGTTTCGTTTCTGTTATTCTGTCATTTTCTCGTCCAAAATGCACCTTCTCTCCACTTCATCATCAAACCTAGTGGAGGGGCAATAAATGATGCGTACGATGGAAAACGGTGACGGTGAATAGTTAACACAACAAACATGTTTGATGTTAGTACATGTGCTGCTGAGCTAATGTGAAGTTCGGAGTGATCGTTAATGTCGTAGTATCGCTGGTCGAGTGTGTTTTAATTATTGTTTCAATGGCAATTGCTTCAGTTACGTGACTGTGATTAATATACTTCATTTTAAAATTTTAATAATGCGTTTGAAATGCCATGAATCAAATTTTTCGAAAAATCGTGAAGAAAAGCGATGACGATATGTTACCTTATCTGAAACGCTCGGTTCAAGCGACGTTTGTCATAATCGTGATTTTTTATATGACATTATTGTTGTATTTTAGGCAGCGAAATATCAATGATTTCAATCAACAGGTAATTTTCAATGCTTCTGTTATCAAGAATAGCATAAATGCAGTTAGCCAGTTACAGGTGCAATGGTGATAAGAATATTTTGTAAACAAACTCATTAATCAATGAACAGTGATAACAGTTGATAAAAAATCAAATTTTGATTTCTCTTTTCTCAAACCGCGTTGTTTTTTCTTTATAAAAAAACTTGAAAGATGCCCAATCTGAATCAATTTTTTTTTATTAATATACCTTATTATACTCTTGTATCTCACAAATTTTCGAAAGTAGTATTGTGTGGTATGGAATTTTCAAAGGAGCTATGATTCAGATTCAATTATTCTTATCATATGGATTTTAGATCTGCGATGAAGTGATTAATCTTTATTGTTTAATTTGCACTGGTATCGTATTATTATTAACTATTAATCTTCTTATTTTGTCCAGGTTCCTGCAAGATGGCGACCTTATCAAGAAGAAGACAACACCATACCAGATTCTATTAATGCCAACCACAACAAGAGTGAAAAAACACCCCCAAATATTCAATTTTACACCGATATCACAGCGACGCCAGTTTCTGCAATCACTTACCCGGAGGACCTTTTCATAAGTGTGAAAACAACTCAACGTAATCATGATACCAGACTGAAAATCATCCTTGATACTTGGTTCCAGCTGGCCAAAGATCAGGTAAACCTCGCTTCAAACTACCTCTACCTCACGCAATATTTCATTCGACATGTTAAGGTAGCAATTACCTGTTAATCAATCTCTTTTTTATCAAAATGTCTAAAAATGATAAACATGGAACAAGAAGTGTTTTAGTTTAGATATGCCTCGTTTCATTTTGGTTTCCTCCCAGGGCATATTTGAAATTTCTTTCCATTGTTGGTGGTTGGTATTGGTACTTTGATGGGTTAATATTGGCATTTAACTATACCTACCTATCTATATTTAATAGTTTTCAAACGTTTCACAATATTTATGCTCCAAGTCACTCCTTTTTTCAACCGCGGTCTCCAGACTTGATTTTTTTTTTACTAAATTACGATCAATCAGTATCATTTTCCATGTATAATACCGGTACCTGGTAGAATATTTTCCTAAAACAGGAAAACCTCACGTTGGATTGATAATCACCTAAAACGGTATAATTCACTTCTACGGTATTAGATGAAGCCTCTAAACCCATCTTATATTTTGGCGTTTTAAAAAATCCTACCCATTAGTATATTTATCCGATACTAAATTACCTCATTAATCTTTTCTCTCGCAACTTGGCTTTATACCTCGTCATAGTTTTACTCCTTCGCCAAACAAAGATTTATTCTCCATTGTCATTTTTTTCGTACTACAAATTACTCGGGATCTAGCTGGATTATTCTCTTTTTTTCGATCGTGTTGTATGAAATTCAGTTACACGTTGTAAATATAGTGGTCGACGTGAATTAAATGGAAGCTGCACCATTAACGCGTTAAATATGCTTAGTTGTTTAAATTTAGACACCGTGTTTGAATAATTATATCGAAACCGAATCTTACTCGTTTCATATTCAAATAGCTGCTTTGCATCAATGTACCTTAGAGAACCGCGTGTATTCACATCGACACGGTGAGAAAATTGAGAAATCTTGGCTTGCCCTTTCTATATACGATTTTCGATAAACAATAAATTAACAACTTTGTGTGTCTGCCTGGCTATGGCTATCTACATCGTGCTGTTTTAATTCATTATATAGAAATAGCTTACCGAAATTATTGCTTTCTTTTATGCTCGATTTGGAAGTTAAAATGCTTGTCTGGTTGTCTAATTAAATGCATAGATATGTATGCTGGGAATGAGACTTTCCAACATATAGATTTTGAAAATTATTGATCAGAAGTGACTCATCAGGTGTTAATGAAATTCACCTCTCAATCTAAAATTATACCTACCTGAAACAGTTTCATTAAAGGTATATGAAGTGAAAACCAAGCGAAACTTAATTGTTTCCTTCGTGCTACGTTTTACAAGTAGAAATTTTCTAAGTAATAATATAAACACATGGAGTATAGCTCTAAACAATGGGGAATTCACAAAACGATAATTTTCTAGGAGCTATCAAGCATATCGCCGAATGAAATTATAAAAGTTTCCCATGCTTACGTCATTAAGTTACATTTTGCATTTTTTTTTTTCGAATATCGTGATTAAGGCTTCAGACAATGGATGAATTCGTCTTTTATTCTAATTGAACAGGTGCTTGTATTTTCGTATCGTGATGCATTGTATTTATTAAGTAGAACAGCCTGGGTTGAAAAATCATAGAATAAGTAGGTATGGGTAATTCTTTACGATAGATTAAATTCAGTACTTGGGAAGACCAGGTGAAATTTTATGTTTTGAGTCAGTGAAATTAATTTTAAGTATGTTTACTGAAATCAATGATTTTTCAATCAAAAATTTCAGTAAAATTTATTTATTCACTTCAGAAAGACAAGCAAAATAACACTTTTGAGCACATTATAAAAAGTAAAAATTGTGAGGGTTCCGATTTCCGAAGTTGAGGAAAAAATTGAGTTTATTATTGGTGGGGGGAGGGGGGGAGAAGGCAGCTAAATAATTATATAAATAATAAAGGTAATCGACAACTTGTCCCTTAAACGTTTGAAAAGTTGAAAAAAATCATAATTTCAACCAGAAAAACCAAACAAGAAGGGATTATTGAAAGTTGATCCAAAGACTGTCCATTAAAAAATTAATGCTATACTTGAAACTGTCGAAGAAATAAGTTCTCTACAAAATCTCAATTTTTTTCTCAACTCCATTGATATTGAAGCCATAAATTATACTGTATTTTTGTATCACGCGTCGCCCCTTCTAAACATCATATTCTTTAGAAGTGAGGAAGAAAATTAAAAAATTATCAGATTTTCAAAAACTGATGTGTTGGCCTCTTTGGGTGAAAAAAAAAACATGAGGAGGAAGGAGAGTAATCTTCAAATGTAGTGAGGAATCATCGTACCCCTGACCCTGAATCTGATGTGAATTTGAAAATTTTCAGCACCTGGAATGTTGATTTTCTCTCCTCTTCTTGATGGAAATGAAAAAATGTTATCGATTTATTTTCATTCCTAAGCTGAATCATAAAAGATTCTACTGTCTTCTCATGAAGTATAGAGGGGAGATTTATACAAATCTTTAAAATAGATCCTGGAAATTTTTTGCATGAGATTCAGTTCAGTGTGTTTTGTTACAGACAAAATTGATTTGGGAACAATTTTGAAAAATCGTGAATTTTCATACCCTCTCATTTCTTGATTTTAAAGTATTTTTTTCTATTCCAGAAATGCGTTTTGTTTATTATTATTATTTTTTTTTAGAATTTCATTTAATTAAACTGTTTTGTCTGAATTTTTCCAACCATCTTTTGAAAATGTGTAAAAAAAAAAAAAAGAATATCAGTTTTCAGTAAGTATTTTATTAAAATAATCCACAATGGACTGTTAATTGAAGTACAGATTTTGACTCGTTGAGAATGGAAGAGTGGCTGGAGGAGGGAATTTTTCACCAGTAAAAATTGCTTCAATTTTAGTGTTTTTTTTTTCAATTTTGGCATTTTTTCCAGTTTTAGTGAGTTTTTTTGATTTTGGTAATCAATAATGGAAAAATAATGACCTTTGAGTGTTCAAAATTTGATTTCGTCAATGTTTTTTTTCCCTGCCTAAGTATATTAGTCCTTTTCTTTTTGATCAAACAATTGTAACAAATATTCATCACGTTCATATACTTTCTATTTTTTACTGAAAATTCATAATTCAATTTTTTGTCTTAATTACAGCTTTTTGTCATTTTTTAGAGGAGATTTCACAATTATGCTGGATTATAAAAATGAAATCCCTCCTGTAATTTGATACGACTTTTCACTCCACCATTTTTACGTAGATAGGTAATCTTGATTTCTGTAAATCTTCATTCTTCAGAAAAATACTGCAACTTTTTTAAAAATTCTTTTTTGCAATTCACTAAAATACAGACCTTTTTTCTTTAAAAAAGCGGTTCAAGTTATTTTAATTACTCATCATAAAAATATTTTCAAAGAAATTAATTTCAAACAAACATCTATTTAATTTATAATGAAAAAAAATCATTATCTCCAATTATTGGAAGTAAAACTTCATTTGGCAATGAAAACTTGGAGTCGTGAAAAAATACCTGATTAAAATTTGAAATGCTATACTTACCTAAATAACTGGGACTCTGGATTTTTTTTTACAGATTTCCTTGGACAAATAATCAACTTTATAATGATGAGATACTCGTTGCCCCAAAATGCCGTTCATCTTCTGCCAATAACTTATATCTTTGAAAAAAATTGTCTCGGTGAATTTTTAGCAATACATTTCAAATGTGCCTAAACTACTAAGAAAAACGCCAACTATGTTTGATGAATACACAAACGAGTTATTAGAAACATCTTCAAATTCAAAGAAAAATTAATCCAAAACCCGTCCACGTTTTTGGCTCTCTTTGCACAGCCAACTCAAACCCAACCTTATTCTCATACTTCCCAAACATAAACATACAATTCCTCAAAAAAGCAATTAAAAAAAGGGTAGTAATCTGGCTGCTGATTAGCGTTGTTTCGAGCTGGGGCTAGCCATAGCTAATAATACAGGTGTGCCATGTGTTATGGTGGTTTTTCATATGTGTACGTGGTCGAATAAGAAACGATGCATATCATTTGTGCAGCCACCGTAATGTAACAAGCGTACAGACATTCGTGCTTCTGCACTACATTATAGTTTTGTGGTCTGGGTTACCTGGACCCTGCGTATATAAAAATTATCCAAGTGTAAAATCAAAATATTAAGTATCCGAAATAGCTTCGGTGCACGGGTTGGGTTCCATTTTGCCCTTCGACTTGGATTTTCCTCATCTACCCGTCTGGCTGGAGATATTAAAATCGCTATTCTCCCTACATTGGCGTGCACGTGTTGAATGATCATTTCAAAAATACAAAAGCAACGCATTGATTGGAAAATATCATCGATAAAATACCTCTATTGTTGTACGACTCGCGTGTGGTAAATCTTAATTAATATTTTTCCATCCCAGGTAGATCTGAAACTATTCGGCATAGTGAGCTACCCTGCGTTATATAATTCAACCTATGGACGCTAATTCAGGAAAAGAAAAATGGCGTTTTTAATTAGCTATAGTGCCGGTGGTAGGTACCTTAGGTATCTAATTCACGTCGTGAATTTCGTTACCTTTACCATTCGTGTATTAGAAACTCTCGAAATCGATATCGAAAATCGGTGCGACAATGGCTCAGTTTTCATGTCGAGATAGTTACGACTTACGTGCTACGATTTATTTTTCTACCTCGGTTTATATTCTAATTAAACCGATTTATTGTCGAGTAACGTAAGATCGCGCTAACTGATGGTCATTGAATTAAAAGCGTCGTTTAGGTGGCTTTGCTAAGGATATCGTGACGTTAACATTATTTCAGATTCGTGAAGATTAGTGTAAATGCTAATTATCGCGAGCGGTTCAAATGTCGCCTCGCGTGAATTTCCAGGTGGCTCGTTCGTGTATATCTTTGCCAGTCTCTTTCCTAGACAATATACGTACCTTGCTAGGAATCAAAATAGCAAAATCCTAATTTAATTAAAATAAATTGGACTGGTTTCTAGCTTAGAAAAAAAGCAAAAAAAAAGGATTTTTATATCAAAAAGATCAACAGTGTTAATTATATTCAATTCGAAGATTTTCGCGTTACTGGAAAGATTTATAAAAAAACGCATAAATTAATGTAGACTACTTATTCGAGCTCGAGAAATATGTAAAATTTGTGGTAGGCCAATCTAGCTGCTAGCTGGGAATTTGACTCTTCGAGGCATGCATGGTGTGTATGCGAGATGAAAAACATTTGTTTTTTTTTTTCAACTTGTAAATACGGATCCATATGGTGTTTTGAACGGGCGAACTCGCTGGTTGATATTAAGATCTAATTACTTCCTCGTTCACGCGTTTGGTGAGAGCTAAGAATGTAACTGATATCAAATTCAAATGTAGCCTATTTTCCGATGTGAATTTTTATGCGTGGATTTTTTTTTTACATCTTTGGAACAGAGTGTGCCGACTGCGGAGTAAACAAAATTGCAATAATATGATAAAAAAGTATCGTTCTTCCTTCCTGTTGACATCTAAATTTCCAATAAGAATATTTTGCCTGAAGTGTTATTTGTGTTTCTGTACAAAGTCAATTTAGTTTTTTTTTTTTTTTTTTGTGAGAGTGTTTGAATTTTGACTTTTACGACCCTATTATAATTTTATTTGAGTTTGGTGCTCTTAGATTTTGTTTTAAAACTATCCTAGGACTCAACTTATCTGAGAAAAGACAAAGAAAAGATCGAACAAGTCCAAAGTACATAAGTTTAACTCCCTTTTCTTCTTCGCTGCTTTTTTTTTAAAACAAAAAATTATCTAAACGTGATAAGATAATAAGTATCTAAAATAAACCCCAAGTATTTTTTGGTAAATTAGACTTCTGTTTGGACTAACAGCACATGGATAAGTTTGGATATTAGATAACTAAAAGCTATAAACTACTCAAAAAATATATAGGCACCAGCCATTCAGTCGAATAGATATTCGAGTTGAAAATTTATCATTAGCAATGACTTTGATTTTGGAAACTTTTCGTTTTGAGATAGGAAAAATTGAAAAAAAAAGAACTAATTACCTAAGTACTGAAAAAAATTATTTTTGTATAAAAAAAATTAATATGAAGACTTGAAATATCAGGATTTTGAGAAAAGGGGTGCCGAAAGAAGCATTCTTTTGCTCTGTCGCCTCAAATGATCCATATTGCATTTTAGTTTGTACTCGAGCAAAGCTTTGAAAAAATTGAATTTTCAATGCCCCCAATTTTTTTTCATATTTCAATACTTGAAAAATCACTTTATGGTTTGTGGGGGGGAGGGGCAATCTCTCTCACCCCACTTTCTGGTAACATTGATCTGAGATATCTAGATCCAGTAAACTGAAGTTGATGAAGTTGAATTTTCTCATTTGGTATGTTTTGTGCCCTTTAATTTTATTTTTTTTTTAGATTCGTTATCAAATTTCAACGTATACTTATATCCTCTCTTTTATAAATCAATGAAAATTATCGAAAATCGATGAGAAACAGTCAGAATTGCAGCAAAGAAAAACATCAGTGAAAAATTTTCACTGAAAACAAATCAACGAGAAAAATTACTGGAAAATCAGTGAAAATTCTCTGAAAAGTCGATGAAATTTATGAATTTAGCTGAAAAATCAGTGAACATCTTTGAATAATTAGTGAAAATTCGCTAAAAATTCAATGAATTCTGCTGATTTTCTCTGTGCTGCAATTCTGATTGTACATCAGTGATTTTTCACTGATTCAAAATTAGGAAGATACAGCCTTTAAAAAATAATTTGGAAAAAATACTATTTTTGATTTTTGTTTTTCATTTACAAAAGTATTTTTTCGAATTTTTAAAAAATATTCTTCAATAATTATTGCTCAAATTTTAATGTACATATTTCTTGCGAAAAAAAACCCTGAAAAATAATGATTTGAAAGGAGTATTCTCTAAATTTGAATCAGTCAAAAATATCAAAATTGACTGATGAAATAGAGATAATCAAATCACTGAACACTGATTATCAGTCAAATTTCCTGATTCTCCTGTTAATCAGTGAAATTTTGCTGCCAATTAGTGAACTTTCATTACTGAATCTTTTAAAATCAGTAAATTTTTTAATTGATTCCTACAGTGACTAATTTTTGTCGTTTTAAATCAGCCAAAATTTGACTGATCCAAATTGAGAGAGTACATATGTACATAGAAAATTTAATTTCAAAAATCGTAAAAAATTATCATTCCTTCATCTTTAATCTGGATTCTATGATGATTTTGGATCAAATATAATTATAGAATAGATATTTAATGTAAAAATTAAAATCTACATATTGAAAACTTGATATATTTTAAAACTTTTAGTTGTTGTTCGTCAAAATTTTGAATTTTTATGCTTTTCATCCCTTTTATTTTCCCATTATTTTGAAGATTGTGGAAGAATATTCATGGAAGGGGTAAGGAGAAGGGGAAGGGGTGGGTTGGTGGACATTTGGTTGGAGTTTTCATTACGATTTTATGTACATGTAATTTGAAGAACGATGATATTTTTATTTATAATTTGAATGAATCGGAGATGCAGTGTTGAAAAAATATCGAAAAGGTACCCACGTAATTTCACATTTTCATTTTCAATGATTTTCATTTTTTTTGTCTATCATCAAAAGTTCATTTGTTATTTTTTAAAGGCGAAAAAAAAATTTTCTAGGTTTGAAACTCAACTGGACTAAATATTGGGAGGGAGGGAGGGGGAGTGAAAGAAAACAGTCTCTTTCGAAGGAGTTGGAAAAATTAGACACTCTTTAAAAAATTTTCAAAACTTTTGATTTTTTAATTTTTTTCGGTCATTTTTTCAATCTTGAAAAAATTAGGAAAAATTAATTTTTTAGTCGAAAATGTTGAAAATTACTGAAAATCAATCAGAATTAAGGCACAGTCTAGCAATGAATTGGTAAAAAAAATTCATTGAAATCAAACACCCAGAAAAATTGCTGGAAAATCAGTGAAAATTCACTTTAAAGTCAGTAACTAATAACTATCGTGAGTTTTGCTGGAAAATCAATAAAAATCGTTGAAAAATCTATGAATTTCTGCTGAAAATTGAATAATTTTGCCAATTTTTCCTGTACCGCAATTCTAAACTTTTTTCATAGTGGCTTTTCACGAATTCGAAATGAGAGACATAGACATTGAAATATTGAATAAAATTAATCAAATATATCAGATGTACATAATTGAATTTTGAATATGTGACCCTGCCGGAAAGAAGGATCCATGTGTAAAAAAATCGACGTCTTTATTTTTATGTGTTGGTTCCAGATTTGATGTTTGGATCAAAAACGTGAATAAAGAGGCATCGATTTTTTTTTTTTACACACGGTGCCTTCTTTCCGGCAGGGTCACATATGTTGAAGAAATCTCAAAAATAAATCAAAAAAAATAAAAAATCAGTTCAATAAAAATAGTAATGTTGAATAATAAAATAAATACCTCCCACTCAAAAATTAATGCAGCGAAAAAAACTGAAATCTATCTAAAGATGATTTTTGCATTTTATTAAAAAAAAAAATTAAAGTTGGCGATGCGAGTAGGCCAAAAATGAAAAAAATTCGTTTCTGGATGGAATTTTTTCTTCTCAAAATAAAATTTTTATCAATCTTTTAAGATGGAAATTGCAAAATTTTCCTTACAACGCAGTCCTTACTTTCGCAAATTTTATGACTAAAACAATCATTTTCTCGGCAAAAATGTAGAATCTTGTCGTCCGAAGGGAGAAACCATGCATCACACCGCACCTTCCCCGCAGTCGATGAACCCTCATTTCAATTCCAATTCCTGTTTTTCATTTTGCTGCAAAAACGCACAGTTCTTAATCCTATTGATACTCATATTCAATGTACTTTGGGATCAAGTGCAACCGGTTTCAGGAAATTTTAGGTTTTTCGTATCAAGGGTGTCAACGGATTTAGATATTTAGACCGTCACCTGTAAGTTTAGGCATATGCTCCAGACCAGCAGCACAAATTACCAGCAGACGGCTCCAAATAATCTCGAATACGTTGTGTTTTATCTCATTGTAAAATCTTTTTCTTCTTTTGGCTCTGGTTAAAAAATGAATCGACGATTGACAAACGATCGGCCTCACTTGTCAAAAAAAAGTAACCACATTTTGAAAATATCACCGACCACGTACCTCTGGCTACCTACAGTGGCACTGTACTTAAAAAACACATACAAATGTTTGTACAGCTCTATACTCTTAGACTGATTATCTCACATACGATCACGTTGATTGATACCTCGAACCTGCTCATAGCGAATACATCTGAATTATGATTCGATAAATCGCCATAGGTATCATTAAAAATCTCCCAATCTTATATTCGGATTGATTTGTCGCTTTAAAATAACCACATATTAAACGTAATCCAGGGCCCGGTTTTCGATCAAATTCAACCCATAGGCTATAATAAGTCAAGTAGACACGATGCATGCGGGTCTCGCGTTAATTTTCTTCGACAAGAGGTACATGCAAGTATTCGGCTGGTAGAATGAAAGTGACTCAGTTGAAATATATTCTATCTGTGAACTGTGAACTGGTAGTGATACTACATTTTTATCGAAATGAAACTTAACGAATTATTTCGAACCAGCTCATGCGAAAGGAGAATTAACTATACTTTGAAAATAAATCAAAATATAACCTAGCCAACGGTTCATTCGTCGGCATTAGATTACCATCGAGATACTTTGAAAAAATCTTAAATTTTTTTTACTTCTACGTAGCACATTCTTTAATTAAAAGACATCTCGCGCAACAATAAAAAAATATTAATTACAAGGCGACTCTCATTTGGGTAATTCCTTTTGTCGAACATTTTACGTGTTCGGATTAAGTAGGTACGCGGATTATAGTTTAATATTACCTACGTAAGATTTTATTCAACTTATCTTACTATATGAAAAGATAATATCTTTTAAGGATCCCGCATATTGTACATTTTGGTGCTTTGAATTCTATACCAAGCCTATCGGTTCTTATTTGTTAATATGCTAAGTACCCACTTGGATTCTGAACGTGAAACGTATCTGGATAAAATTTGGTCTTTTTTGTTTTTTCATCATCGTATTATAAAATAATATAATTGATAATAGCGCTTTATTACGCCACCGCGTTCGTATTGAAAAATATAAAGCCGGTTAAGACCATACCCCATCGTTGAAGATTTTGTTTCATAAAAGAGCACCAGTTTTGGCTTCTAATTAAATCACGTGTACCGATTGAAAAATCCTTCGGGTCCGAAGACTCGAATTCTTGGGTATTTTCTTATACTTTCGAGCTAACTTACCATCTACCATGTGTCAGGCCTTATTTAATATTTAAATAACTAAAGTATCGACTAATTTTCTTTCATTACGGATTTACGAGCGCGCAGCACGTAGATAAAACACGTCCTTTCCAAGCCGATGCCGGAGCCTGCCTCTATAGCGAACAATACGTGACAAATACCGAAAATCTGTATACAAAAGTGGACTAATTAGGTTTTGGTATTTCTTTGTCGTGCGAGTGTAAAATTTCATTAATGGATGTGGATAAATGACAAGAGTTAGGTAGAAAGATACCGAACAGAACTGGAATAGCGACGCATGTGCATGGTGGTTTCCAAAATACCCAACCCTACCTTCTTCTCAATGTGTCGCATCGTTAAAAATTTCTCAATCCGTACTAATGACTCCCTATTGCCCCTATTCTGTTTTTAAAAGAAACACGTGTCTGTACAAAAAGCGGTAAAATCAAGGATACAGAAATGCATTCAAATGTTTTCTTATTTGTATAAAAGAGCAAAAGAGCCTTTTAACTTCCAACTTACTTAGCTGATGGTATTATGATCGTGTGTTTACAGGGGTGCCTTTTTTTCCCGATCGTCCGTCTGAAATGACAGGTTGTAGGGTAAAAAAAAAGACGAAAACCTTGTCGAGTTGTTGAATAAATATTGATTCATTTTGAAGCATTTTAATAGGTTTTACGTTTTATGGTCGGAAAATGGGAGGAGGAGGAGGAGAAGGAGATGGTTTATTGTGTATCTTATAATGCCATTATTGAAAATTCCTTTTTTATATGACTTTATTTAAGTTTAACGTTATTAGGGCGTTCGGATTGATTTTAAGTGTGGTGTTGATACCTAGTTAAGGTTTTAGTGAGTATTTAATTTGGAAAAAATTGTATAAATTATCTCCGTGGTGGAAAGAATGACACCTCTGCCCACGATAATGATTGAAAATTCGTCGAGGTTGGCAGCCTTGAATAAAATTATCGATAAGATTCTCATTTTGTGAATTGTTTAATCGAAAAATGAACCTAGTATGTGATGAAAATCGCCATTAAGCCCAATATAGAGGTGTGCGCCGACGAAAATTACACCGGCGGCGGCGTTGACTACTTTTTTTCGCGGCGTCAGCGACGTTCGCTGATTTTTTACTAATATTCGGCGCCGACATATCGCCTTGAAAATCGCCGGCGGCAGCGGTGTTTCTTCGGCGTCACCCAAAAAAAGAGAAAAAAATGAAGACAAAACTCGAAATTTAATCAATTTTTCCAAAATTCGTACATTTTTCTTTGATTTCCCAAGTTAACTTGATATTTTTTTAGTTTCTCCAAAATTTTCAATTTTTTCCAAGCTGTAGATCTTCATTTTTAATTTTTTTACGTCAGTGATTTTTTTTTGAATTTCCGTTTTCTCGATTCTATTATTATTTTAATTTTTTAGGTTTGAATTTTAAATTTTTTTTCCACTTATTGTTGAATTAAAAAATTTACACCACAAAGTTGGAATTTTTTTGTTTTATAGGTAGGGAAGTAGTTTAAAAAAATGTTTAAAAAATGAAAATTGCAGAAATGAATTTAAAATAAATTTGAAGAAATATGAAGACGAAAAAATTATTATATATTATAGTGAAAAAATTGAAACTTTATTTTCTTCAGTTTCATGATTTTTAAAATTTTTCTTCCAACTCAGAAATCGCTTCCAATAATTTTTTTCATATTCTTCAATTTTTGAACTCTAAAATCTTTCTAATTGAAAATAACTGAAATTTTTTGTTTTTCCACTATATTTCAATTTCCTCCAAATTTATTCTACTTCGATTTTTCATACATTTTTTTTGATTTCATGGTTTTTTACCTTTTTTTCCGAACTTTTTCTAATTACTCAGACTTTGAAACAATTTTAATGATTGAAAAAAAATGGTAAAATAGGATAAGTACAACTTTAAAAAAAATTAAAATTGAGGAAACTGAAAAAATTAAGGGTTGAAAAAAGTTAAACTTGAAGACTTGAACTAAATTATTAGACTTGATTCGACTTTAAATTACAATTTTCCCCTTTGATATTGACAATTTTCACTTTCCCCCCTATTTTGCCATCATTCGCCGTTCATTCGCCGCGAAAAATGTGGTTGTACATAAAAGAAAAGAATTTGAAATGAAATTACCTAAAGCTAAATTTCCAGTTATTACCATTCTATAAAAAATTGATCTTCTTTAGGTGAATAGCAAAAAGTAGTATTTTTTTTTGAAAACTAAACAAATTTTGATACAATTAATTCGGTAATAAATTTTGTTCAAAAAAAATATCTGGAATCCTGAAAAAATGTGTTCTAAAAAAGATTGCATAAGTAGGTAATCGCTATAAAAATGCAAAAAAATGCAAAAATATGTAGATATTCAATTGATACCTACTTATCGTTCTAATTATCTAAAATATTTATGTATAGCAATAAGTGCCATGTGCCAAAATATCTAACTCGTTTTGCTTGGAATTCTCTCGAATTCCGCAAAAACTTCTATTTAATACGATTAACACCCAAAAAATCATGAAAATTTCTTCTAGTTCATATCGATCCATCTTTGTGCATCTAAAACAGTGAACAATTTTGTCATTTTCTCCAAAATAAATCTTACCCAATTAGTAACGCAAAAGGAACATTCCAAGTTTTGGTACCACTGACCAAGACCATATACCAAAGACCAAACATCATTATCGATTTCATTTTCAAGGGATCCATCCCACCGGTTAGCAAATGTTTGCCAGAACATAACATAATGTTCGGAGACTGCTCGATTGATCGAAAGACGTATGTGGCGACATGTGAGATGGACAATTTGACCCGCCTCGAATGAGGGTGAAATATGTTAAGAAACGCACATGCTGCGTTGACCTTTTAACCAAAATTCATTTTTGTCAGAATGCAACGATTAATAATTAAAATGTGGGACCTCCTGTGACGAATATCTTGTTACAAAAAATACGTTTCCATGTTCTCTTTTTCCTCTACTTTTTTTTTGGAGAGATTTATCAAGAATTATTTTGGTGTCATACTTAGACTTACCTACACTTGTGGTATTAGGTTACTTGAGATTTTCATATTTTTGAAATAATAATTCCATCGAGTTTATAGATATTGTGATTTTATTTTAATTTTGTATGTGTGTTTTTTTGTTCGCAGACTTGGTTTTTTACCGATGTTGAAGAAAAACGATTACAGAAAATTACTAGTAAGTTATTACGATTAATGAAGAATTACAGTGAAGCATTTTAGTAGGCAAACTCAAATATAGAAGGGAGCTGTGATTTTTCGCTGAATATTGTCGAAAATGGTTTCTTACTCAACATACTTCGACGACTCATTAATTTCATAATTTTTTGAGAAATTTTGAATTCTCCTCCTCCTCCCACCCACTGAATTTCATTCTGTTATAAAAACACGAAATTCAAATTTCGAGTCATTTTTATTGTGATTTGTATTTAGGAACAAAACATTGATGAAAATATAATTTCGGTATACTGAAAGTACTAATTATTTTGACCTCGAAAACCAAAAAATAATTACTAATTGACAAATCCGAGCATGCAATGGCGTCAGAAGTTTTTTTTTTTGTGAGAATGTAAAATGAGTATGAAGACTTAAAATATCAGAAGGGAGGCCTTTTCTTTTTTGGAAAATTTTCGTACCTATATTATGTGATATTATTCGTGCCCGAACGAATCAAGGACAAAGTTTTGAGAAAACCTTCTTTTTAATGCTCCAAAAAGACATTTTTTCACGTAAGCTTCTGACGCCAGGGAAAGGGAATTATTCTCCCTCTGACTCCGCCCCTGTTAATCAACTCATTTGTAGTTGAGGAGACTTAGATCTTTTCCAATTAGTCATTGAGCCAATAATTTTTCAAAAATAAGCTTAAAACTTGAAAAAAAAACAAGTTTTTGAATTATTTGTCTTTTTTCAGCTTAAAATCGTCCTAGCAGTTTTTGTTTTTTTCCAACCACAACACATACTCTCTAAATTTGAATCAGTTAAAATTCACTGATTAATAAGACACAAGTGTGCAACTGAAGAAATCAGTGAAAATTTTACCGATTTAATCAGTGAATTTTCATTTTTGAATCGTAAAAATTTTAATTTACTGATTGAATCACTAATTAATCACTGATTGAATCAGTAATTATTCATTGCTTGAATTAGAAATTTTCAATTTTTACTGATTCATTTCAGTGGTTAAAAAACGATTACTGATTCAAAAATGAAAATTCACTAAGTAATTGAATCCGTAATTTTTCACTGATTGGCAGTCAAATTTCACTGATTAACAGCTGTAACTTTTCGCTGTTTAATCAGTAAATGTTCAGTTTTTGGACTGATTCAGATTTAGAGAGAAGGGGAAAATGTAAAAAAGCACTAGCTTCCATTTAATTTCGACGTGAATGAGATTCCAACAATTTAAGTTCAATTTTTTTCAAATCCAAACGTTTTCAATTTCTGAAAAAATACTCAACTTTTTTCAATGCTGTAGCTGTCCTTATCCAATTGAAAAAATTTCTATCAGTAAAATTTTCTTCATTTTTAAAAGTATCTCAATTTTCATTTTATACTCAATTTTCTATTTTTAATTTTTTTTTAGAATTTCTTCCAGTTACTTGTTGGATTGAAAAAAATATTGAAAAGAGTTTCGAGAAATTGATTTAAAAAATGTTAAATACATACAGTTGAAAAAAGTACAATTGAAAAAAATAAATCTTGAAAAAATATGAAAGAGAAAATAATTTGAAGAAAAATTTTCCAACTGTAAATTAGTTGATTTGAATTTTCTTTAAAATTTTGCAATTTTAAATTCTGTATGAAAGTTTTTAAATTTTATGTTTTTCAAAATTTCTTCCAACACAATGGGCACCTACTTGAAATTTGTTTAAATATGAAATTGAAAAAATCAAGGCTGGAGAAATTCTGACTGAAAAAATTTCATTTTGGATTTGATAAAATTTTACTCAATTTAAAAAAAAATAATAGAAATAAAAAAATTGAAAAAATTGAAACTTAGAATAAAGAATTTGAATCATTAAAATTTCATGTGCGTCTAAATTAATTAGGAAATAGTAAAAATCAATATGGTTTTGGGTCTGGTACAGGTATTTAAGCCAGAAGTTTTAAGCCTTTTAAGCTTTTTCCAGCCATTCACCTGAAGTTCAAGTTCAAGTTTCACAAAACAATTTTATTTCAAGTTTTAAGCTTTATTGATTGGTTTACCATCGCTGACCTCATCCTTACTCATCATACACTCCCCTCCCTCCCATTTCTTTGGAAGAAAGCAACCTCTGATAATTCTGTTCATTGTATAGGCAAATTTGAAGTACTTTTGTAAAGCGAGATGAAACCGAGATGGAAGGGACAATTTTCGACTCCATTCAGTAAAAAAAAAATCACCATTACTCCTACACATATTTGAATCGTCCTCTAAAAATACTTAATTGCCCTCTAAAAATAGTCTATGTTTTAATTACCATTCACTCGTTACAATTTCTCTTATTTTTCAATCCACAACAACTTTTGCGTAACTCGAGAAGCACTGCAGCCTGTTTCATTTTCATTACCTATTTAAAAAAACTCTTAGGAAAAATTAGCCCGTTGAAAACACTCATGAGAACGTGTTTTATCGAACATAATTCTTTTTTTGAAAAACTCGCCTGTTTTAAATAAAGCTATAATTTAATACACCTCGGCTGACCGTAAACGTTTACGAGTGGGATTTAGGTAGCGCAATATGATTGTGTACTTATTAAACAGAAGGTATATTTTTTGGCCGGCTCGAAAAATTAACTCGTTAATTAATGGTTTATCACTGGTAGAAAAGGCGTTTCTTTCTTATTAACCGCATAATGTTTATCTTCTAATACCAAGTTTTTAATTAACTCGGGCCTTTTAAGTATTATTTTTTACTCGATCGTTCTATAAATTAGACGCATTTTCGGCTCGTATCCTACAATCAAATTCCTAATCAAAAGCTTTTTGGTTTTATGAATTATGTGCACGAGTTCGCTATCTCGAGGATAATAAATTCAAAAGCATTTGAATAAACGCCACTCGGCTGTTGCTGTTGTTCATTGCGAACTGATACAAAATACGAGCGTTGGTAGCTTGGTATTATCTTGTAGTGTGTGAAAATCGGTAGCTACCTGGGTATAATTTTTTATCACCGGTCATTGAAAAAACGCAACTAAGACGAGATGAAACAAAAGGGGTAAAAATATTTAATATAAAGAATACGTATGCGTAAAACAAGAAGAAGAAAATGTTAGCTGGGATATTTATAACAATAATGACAGTAATAAAAGCGAGGAAATGGATGATCAAACTGGACTGACAAAGAAAATTGAAATAGATTGATGGAGACTACAACGAGTAAACGCTACAAACGGGCGGACTGCTTGTTTTATGGTGTGTTATAGCGCGCAGGACGTTCCAATTAAAGTTAATTTACAATTCGAATTCACAGAAGTGGAGACTTGTATATCAGAATAATTGTTTATATTTCTTCCTCTTTTTTTTTCCAGTTTCCCACCGTCCAAATATAGTATATACTATAAACATTATATTATATCAAAACGTATATAATACGAGTTTACCTACATACACGATGCTTTGCTATTTCTACGCTATAAATTAATTTCGGACTGGGGTTTAAAATAATTGCGAGATTTTTTTTTTCTACCGAAGCGTCATGTTAAAGCTTTTTTTTTCTGTTTCAGATAACCATACGATAAATACTAATTGTTCCGCATCTCATAACAGGTTAGCAATTGAAATATCTCTGCTAGTTTATTTCATATGTGTGTGGTTTTTTTCCGCCTTCGACGTCGAGTTTTTACTCGACCGTTTAATGTCCATTTTAACATGATTAAATTTATAAACCAGCGAACCAATTTTTTTTTCAGAATTTAAATTGGTAAAATACGTAGCAGCTGATGAGTCATTTGAAATGGGTTTTATTCGACTGCCAGGGTGATGCAGGGAGGGGAACGATGGCTCCTTGGTTTAATTATCTCTCAATTCTGACTCCCCTCTTTGTTGCATTTTTCGAAACAAATTTTCTTCGATAATTTTCCGTTCGGTGTGAAATAATTTATACGACAGTTTTATTGCTTTTTAACGATAATGTTTGTCAGTTTTGCGAATTCGACGCGAGTTTATTATTTTTTTCTATTCGGATTCGTCGATGGATTTTTTTAATCGTGTGTTTTTGAAATTAAATTCTTCGCGTGGTTAACCCTTTGGTGCCCGGCGAAAAACTGACGGATAAAATTGAAAAATTTTCACATTGCTGAAATATACCAATGGCCAATAGTTGAAAGCCCCCAAAAAAATTGGCCCGGATGAATTAGTTTATTTGGAAATGAGCAATTTTAAAAAATTGTTAAAATTCGCCTATATCCGTTTCCAAATCTGTGGAAGCTGCAACTGAAGTGAAAATTGCGCCAAAATGTGAAGGACCTAACATTTGATGAGGCAGCCGGAAAATAAAATTTTTTCGATCAAATTTCCAGCCATCAAGAAAAAAAATTGAAAAATTGGTTTGAAAAAAAGCGGTCCTTTTCCGCCAAGATTTTTTTTGCTGATTCGCTCTGGATCAAAAATTTTCTGGTAGAAAAATACTTTAAGGGGTCACCAAGACATTTACACGAGAAAATTCATTTAGGTATTGCCACATTTTTGGAAATTGGATTTCAAGGTCACATTAGAAACCAAATAAAGTTGGAAAAAAATTGGGAAAATTTTCAGCGATAAAGAAAATTTTACATCTGGAAAAAGTAAAACTATGAAAATTTTTGATTTTTTATGGACCACTTATTTGGAAAATGAGATTGAATTTTTGAAATTTCGAAAAAACGGCAGAGAGATGTGAAAAAATATTATTTCTCCAATTCCAAATAAAGGGGAGGAAAAATTTGTGAAATTTTTATACTTGGCAAATACATTGCATACCCACGGAAATATGATCTGAAAATTTCGAGAATTGAAACGAAAAATTTTTTGGAAACACAACTTGGTACATGATGAGAAATAGAATGAGACCTCGTTCTCATGCTAAAATCAAATATGGTGCATTGCGTTTTCTCTGGTACAAAAATGATTGGATTTTCCAAATCTTGATAGGGCTAAGTAATTGAAATTTTCAGTCGTAAATCCTAATGGGGACCTATTGAAAATTATAGGTTGAAAATTATTGAAATTTTGGCCTTAAATTTTTTGGAATTTTTAGGGTAATTGAAGGAAATATTGTATTACTCCGATAACACAAAATATTGGATTTTCCAAATCTTGATGGGGCCCAGAAGTGAAAATTTTCAGTTAAAAGTCAAAAAGGACACCTACTGAAAATTTTAGTCGGAAAATTTTTTGAATTTTGGGCCTTAAATTTTTGGAAATTTGGGGTGGTTTATAGAAGTCTGAGATTGGAAGATGGATATAGTGTACTGCTTCGACAATACAATGAATATTGAATTTCCAAATTTTTACAGGGGCAAAAACGGACAGTTTTCAGCTGTGGTGCCCAATTTAGTCCTATTGAAAATTTTAGCTGGAAAATTTCTTAAATTCAGGTCTAAATTTTTTTGGAATTTCATGGGTGGGTAGTTGAATGAGATATTGTGGTATTTCAAAATGATTAAATTTTCCAAATCTTGATGGGGCTAAGTAGTTGAAATTTTCAGTCGGAAGTCCCAATGGGAACCCATCGAAGATTTTAGGCTGAAAATTTTTAAAATTTAGTCCTAAATTTTTTTGGAATTTAATTGAAGGTGTTATTGTACCTATTACTCCTATCAACACAGAATGATTTAATTTTCCAAATCTTGATGGGGCTAAGTAGATGAAATTTTCAGTCGTAAGTCCCAATGGAGACCCATCGAAGATTTCAGGCTGAAAATTTTTAAAATTTAGTCCTAAATATTTTTGGAATTTACAGGATAATTGAAGGAGATATTGTATTACTCTTATCAACAAAAAATGATTGAATTTTCCAAATCTTGATGGGGCTAAGTAGTTGAAATTTTCAGTCTCAAGTCCTAATGGAGACTCATCGAAGATTACAGGCTGAAAATTTTTAAAATTTAGTCCTAAATTTTTTTGGAATTTCATGGGTAGGTAGTTGAATGAGATATTGTGGTTATTCAAAGTGATTTAATTTTCCAAATCTTGATGGGGCTAAGTAGATGAAATTTTCAGTCGTAAGTCCCAATGGGAACCCATTGAAGATTTTAGGCTGAAAATTTTTCAAATTTAGTCCTAATTTTTTTTTTGGAATATTCGTTAATTGGAGGACATACTGTGTTACTGCTATTCCCCGAAAATGATTGGATTTTCCAAATCTTGATGGGGCACAGAAGTGAAAATTTTCAGTTAAAAGTCAAAAAGGACACCTACTGAAAATTTCAGTCGGAAAATTTTTTGAATTTTGGGCCCTAATTTTTTGGAAATTTCTGGTGGTTTAGAAGTCTGAGATTGGAAGATGGATACAGTGTAATGCTTCGACAATGCAATGAATATTGAATTTCCAAATTTATACAGGGGCCAAAACGGACAGTTTTCTTCTGTGGTGCCTAATTTAGTCCTATTGAAAATTTTTGATGGAAAATTTCTGAAATTCAGATCTAAATTTTTTTCTAATTTCATGGGTGGATAGTTGAATTAGATATTGTGGTATTTCAGAATGATTCAGTTTTCCAAATCTTCATGGGGCTGAGTAGTTGAAATTTTCAGCCTGAAATCGTTGATGGGTCTCCATTGGGACTTACGACGGAAAATTTCATGTACTTAGCCCCATCAAGATTTGGAAAATTGAATCATATTGTGTTAATAAGAGTAACACAATATCTCCTTCAATTACCCTATAAATTCCAAAAATATTTAGGACTAAATTTTAAAAATTTTCAGCCTGAAATCTTCGACGGGTCTCCATTGGGACTTCCGACTGAAAATTTCATCTACTTAGCCCCATCAAGATTTGGAAAATTAAATCATTCTGTGTTGATAGGAGTAATACAATAACACCTTCAATTAAATTCCAAAAAAAATTAGGACTAAATTTTAAAAATTTTCAGCCTGAAATCTTCGATGGGTCTCCATTAGAACGTGAGACTGAAAGTTTTAACTACTTATTCACATCAAGATTTGGAAAATTGAATCATTCTGTGTTGATAGGAGTAATAGGTACAATAACACCTTCAATTAAATTCCAAAAAATTTAGTACTAAATTTGAAAAATTTTCAGCCTAAAATTTTCGATGGGTTCCCATTGGGACTTACGACTGAAAATTTCATCTACTTAGCCCCATCAAGATTTGGAAAATTAAATCATTTTGAATAACCACAATATCTCATTCAACTACCTACCCATGAAATTCCAAAAAAATTTAGGACTAAATTTTAAAAATTTTCAGCCTGAAATCTTCGATGAGTCTTCATTAGGACTTGAGACTGAAAATTTCAACTACTTAGCCCCATCAAGATTTGGAAAATTCAATCATTTTTGGTTAATAAGAGTAATACATTATCTCCTTCAATTACCCTGTAAATTTCAAAAATATTTAGGACTAAATTTTAAAAATTTTCAGCCTGAAATCTTCGATGGGTCTCCATTGGGGCTTCCGACTGAAAATTTCATCTACTTGGGCCCATCAAGATTTGGAAAATTAAATCATTCTGTGTTGATAGGAGTAATAGGTATAATAACACCTTCAATTAAATTCCAAAAAAATTTAGGACTAAATTTGAAAAATTTTCAGCCTAAAATTTTCGATGGGTTCCCATTGGGACTTACGACTGAAAATTTCATCTACTTAGCCCCATCAAGATTTGGAAAATTAAATCATTTTGAATAACCAAAATATCTCATTCAACTACCTACCCATGAAATTCCAAAAAAATTTAGGACTAAATTTTAAAAATTTTCAGCCTGAAATCTTCGATGAGTCTTCATTAGGACTTGAGACTGAAAATTTCAACTACTTAGCCCCATCAAGATTTGGAAAATTCAATCATTTTTGGTTAATAAGAGTAATACATTATCTCCTTCAATTACCCTGTAAATTTCAAAAATATTTAGGACTAAATTTTAAAAATTTTCAGCCTGAAATCTTCGATGGGTCTCCATTGGGGCTTCCGACTGAAAATTTCATCTACTTGGGCCCATCAAGATTTGGAAAATTAAATCATTCTGTGTTGATAGGAGTAATAGGTATAATAACACCTTCAATTAAATTCCAAAAAAATTTAGGACTAAATTTGAAAAATTTTCAGCCTAAAATTTTCGATGGGTTCCCATTGGGACTTACGACTGAAAATTTCATCTACTTAGCCCCATCAAGATTTGGAAAATTAAATCATTTTGAATAACCACAATATCTCATTCAACTACCTACCCATGAAATTCCAAAAAAATTTAGGACTAAATTTTAAAAATTTTCAGCCTGAAATCTTCGATGAGTCTTCATTAGGACTTGAGACTGAAAATTTCAACTACTTAGCCCCATCAAGATTTGGAAAATTCAATCATTTTTGGTTAATAAGAGTAATACATTATCTCCTTCAATTACCCTGTAAATTTCAAAAATATTTAGGACTAAATTTTAAAAATTTTCAGCCTGAAATCTTCGATGGGTCTCCATTGGGGCTTCCGACTGAAAATTTCATCTACTTGGGCCCATCAAGATTTGGAAAATTAAATCATTCTGTGTTGATAGGAGTAATAGGTATAATAACACCTTCAATTAAATTCCAAAAAAATTTAGGACTAAATTTGAAAAATTTTCAGCCTAAAATTTTCGATGGGTTCCCATTGGGACTTACGACTGAAAATTTCATCTACTTAGCCCCATCAAGATTTGGAAAATTAAATCATTTTGAATAACCAAAATATCTCATTCAACTACCTACCCATGAAATTCCAAAAAAATTTAGGACTAAATTTGAAAAAATTTCAGCCTAAAATCTTCGATGGGTTCCCATTAGGACTTCCGACTGAAAATTTCAACTACTTAGCCCCATCAAGATTCGGAAAATTAAATCATTCTGTGTTGATAGGAGTAATAGGTTCAATAGCACCTTCAATTAAATTCCAAAAAAATTTAGGACTAAATTTGAAAAATTTTCAGCCTAAAATCTTCGATGGGTTCCCATTGGGACTTCCGACTGAAAATTTCAACTACTTAGCCCCATCAAGATTTGGAAAATTAAATAATTCTGTGTTGATAGGAGTAATAGGTACAACAACACCTTCAATTAAATTCCAAAAAAATTTAGGACTAAATTTGAAAAAATTTCAGCCTAAAATCTTCGATGGGTCTCCATTGGGACTTACGACTGAAAATTTCATCTACTTAGCCTCATCAAGATTTGGAAAATTAAATCATTCTGTCTTGATAGGAGTAATAGGTACAAATACACCTTCAATTAAATTCCAAAAAAATTTAGGACTAAATTAGAAAAATTTTCAGCCTAAAATTTTCGATGGGTTCCCATTGGGACTTGAGACTGAAAATTTCAACTACTTAGCCCCATCAAGATTTGGAAAATTACATCATTCTGTGTTGATAAGAGTAATACAATATCTCCTTCAATCACCCTGTAAATTCCAAAAATATTTAGGACTAAATTTTAAAAATTTTCAGCCTGAAATCTTCGATGGGTCTCCATTGGGACTTCCGACTGAAAATTTCATCTACTTAGCCCCATCAAGATTTGGAAAATTAAATAATTCTGTGTTGATAGGAGTAATAGGTTCAATAACACCTTCAATTAAATTCCAAAAAAATTTAGCATTAAATTTGAAAAATTTTCAGCCTAAAATCTTCGATGGGTTCCCATTGGGACTTCCGACTGAAAATTTCAACTACATAGCCCCATCAAGATTTGGAAAATTAAATAATTCTGTGTTGATAGGAGTAATAGGTACAATAACACCTTCAATTAAATTCCAAAAAAATTTAGGACTAAATTTGAAAAATTTTCAGCCTAAAATTTTTGATGGGTTCCCATTGGGACTTACGACTGAAAATTTCATCTACTTAGCCCCATCAAGATTTGGAAAATTAAATCATTCTGTGTTGATAAGAGTAATACAATATCTCCTTCAATCACCCTATAAATTCCAAAAATATTTAGGAATAAATTTGAAAAATTTTCAGCCTAAAATTTTCGATGGGTTCCCATTGGGACTTGAGACTGAAAATTTCAACTACTTAGCCCCATCAAGATTTGGAAAATTAAATCATTCTGTGTTGATAAGAGTAATACAATATCTCCTTCAATTACCCTGTAAATTCCAAAAATATTTAGGACTAAATTTTAAAAATTTTCAGCCTAAAATCTTCGATGGGTTCCCATTGGGACTTCCGACTGAAAATTTCATCTACTTAGCCCCATCAAGATTTGGAAAATTAAATCATTTTGAATAACCAAAATATCTCATTCAACTACCTATCCATGAAATTCCAAAAAAATTTAGGACTAAATTTGAAAAAATTTCAGCCTAAAATCTTCGATGGGTCTCCATTGGGACTTACGACTGAAAATTTCATCTACTTAGCCCCATCAAGATTTGGAAAATTAAATCATTCTGTGTTGATAGGAGTAATAGGTACAATAACACCTTCAATTAAATTCCAAAAAAAATTAGGACTAAATTTGAAAAATTTTCAGCCTAAAATTTTCGATGGGTTCCCATTAGGACTTACGACTGAAAATTTCATCTACTTAGCCCCATCAAGATTTGGAAAATTAAATCATTTTGAATAACCAGAATATCTCATTCAACTACCTATCCATGAAATTCCAAAAAAATTTAGGACTAAATTTGAAAAAATTTCAGCCTAAAATCTTCGATGGGTCTCCATTGGGACTTACGACTGAAAATTCCATCTACTTAGCCCCATCAAGATTTGGAAAATTAAATCATTCTGTCTTGATAGGAGTAATAGGTACAATAACACCTTCAATTAAATTCCAAAAAAATTTAGGACTAAATTTGAAAAAATTTCAGCCTAAAATCTTCGATGAGTCTCCATTGGGACTTACGACTGAAAATTTCATCTACTTAGCCTCATCAAGATTTGGAAAATTAAATCATTCTGTGTTGATAGGAGTAAGTAATAGGTACAATAACACCTTCAATTAAATTCCAAAAAAATTTAGGACTAAATTTGAAAAATTTTCAGCCTAAAATTTTCGATGGGTTCCCATTGGGACTTACGACTGAAAATTTCATCTACTTAGCCCCATCAAGATTTGAAAAATTAAATCATTTTGAATAACCAAAATATCTCATTCAACTACCTACCCATAAAATTCCAAAAAAAAATTAGAACTAAATTTGAGAAAATTTCAGCCTAAAATCTTCGATGGGTTCCCATTGGGACTTCCGACTGAAAATTTCATCTACTTAGCCCCATCAAGATTTGGAAAATTAAATCATTCTGTGTTGATAAGAGTAATACAATATCTCCTTCAATCACCCTATAAATTCCAAAAATATTTAGGAATAAATTTTAAAAATTTTTAGCCTGAAATCTTCGATGGGTCTCCATTGGGACTTCCGACTGAAAATTTCATCTACTTAGCCACATCAAGATTTGGAAAATTAAATCATTCTGTGTTGGTAGGAGTAATACAATATCTCCTTCAATCACCCTATAAATTCCAAAAATATTTAGGAATAAATTTTAAAAATTTTCAGCCTGAAATCTTCGATGGGTCTCCATTGGGACTTCCGACTGAAAATTTCATCTACTTAGCCCCATCAAGATTTGGAAAATTAAATCATTTTGAATAACCAAAATATCTCATTCAACTACCTACCCATGAAATACCAAAAAAATTTATGACTAAATTTGAAAAAATATCAGCCTAAAATTTTCGATGGGTTCCCATTAGGACTTACGACTGAAAATTTCATCTACTTAGCCCCATCAAGATTTGGAAAATTAAATCATTTTGAATAACCAAAATATCTCATTCAACTACCTATCCATGAAATTCCAAAAAAATTTAGGACTAAATTTGAAAAAATTTCAGCCTAAAATCTTCGATGGGTCTCCATTGGGACTTACGACTGAAAATTTCATCTACTTAGCCCCATCAAGATTTGGAAAATTAAATCATTCTGTGTTGATAGGAGTAATAGGTTCAATAACACCTTCAATTAAATTCCAAAAAAATTTAGGACTAAATTTGAAAAATTTTCAGCCTAAAATCTTCGATGGGTTCCCATTGGGACTTCCGACTGAAAATTTCAACTACTTAGCCCCATCAAGATTTGGAAAATTAAATCATTCTGTGTTGATAGGAGTAATAGGTACAATAACACCTTCAATTAAATTCCAAAAAAATTTAGGACTAAATTTGAAAAAATTTCAGCCTGAAATCTTCGATGGGTCTCCATTGGGACTTACGACTGAAAATTTCATCTACTTAGCCTCATCAAGATTTGGAAAATTAAATCATTCTGTCTTGATAGGAGTAATAGGTACAATAACACCTTCAATTAAATTCCAAAAAAATTTAGGACTAAATTTGAAAAATTTTCAGCCTAAAATTTTCGATGGGTTCCCATTGGGACTTACGACTGAAAATTTCATCTACTTAGCCCCATCAAGATTTGGAAAATTAAATCATTCTGTGTTGATAAGAGTAATACAATATCTCCTTCAATCACCCTATAAATTCCAAAAATATTTAGGACTAAATTTGAAAAATTTTCAGCCTAAAATTTTCGATGGGTTCCCATTGGGACTTGAGACTGAAAATTTCAACTACTTAGCCCCATCAAGATTTGGAAAATTAAATCATTCTGTGTTGATAAGAGTAATACAATATCTCCTTCAATCACCCTGTAAATTCCAAAAATATTTAGGACTAAATTTTAAAAATTTTCAGCCTAAAATCTTCGATGGGTTCCCATTGGGACTTCCGACTGAAAATTTCAATTACTTAGCCCCATCAAGATTTGGAAAATTAAATAATTCTGTGTTGATAGGAGTAATAGGTACAATAACACCTTCAATTAAATTCCAAAAAAAATTAGGACTAAATTTGAAAAATTTTCAGCCTAAAATTTTCGATGGGTTCCCATTGGGACTTACGACTGAAAATTTCATCTACTTAGCCCAATCAAGATTTGGAAAAATAATCATTTTGAATAACCAAAATATCTCATTCAACTACCTACCCATGAAATTCCAAAAAAATTTTATGACTAAATTTGAAAAAATTTCAGCCTAAAATTTTCGATGGGTTCCCATTAGGACTTACGACTGAAAATTTCATCTACTTAGCCCCATCAAGATTTGGAAAATTAAATCATTCTGTCTTGATAGGAGTAATAGGTACAATAACACCTTCAATTAAATTCCAAAAATATTTAGGACTAAATTTGAAAAATTTTCAGCCTAAAATCTTCGATGGGTTCCCATTGGGACTTCCGACTGAAAATTTCAACTACTTAGCCCCATCAAGATTTGGAAAATTAAATAATTCTGTGTTGATAGGAGTAATAGGTACAACAACACCTTCAATTAAATTCCAAAAAAATTTAGGACTAAATTTGAAAAAATTTCAGCCTAAAATCTTCGATGGGTCTCCATTGGGACTTACGACTGAAAATTTCATCTACTTAGCCTCATCATGATTTGGAAAATTAAATCATTCTGTCTTGATAGGAGTAATAGGTACAATTACACCTTCAATTAAATTCCAAAAAAAATTAGGACTAAATTTGAAAATTTTTCAGCCTAAAATTTTCGATGGGTTCCCATTAGGACTTACGACTGAAAATTTCATCTACTTAGCCCCATCAAGATTTGGAAAATAAAATCATTTTGAATAACCAAAATATCTCATTCAACTACCTATCCATGAAATTCCAAAAAAATGTAGGACTAAATTTGAAATAATTTCAGCCTAAAATCTTCGATGGGTCTCCATTGGGACTTACGACTGAAAATTTCATCTACTTAGCCACATCAAGATTTGGAAAATTAAATCATTCTGTCTTGATAGGAGTAATAGGTACAATAACACCTTCAATTAAATTCCAAAAAAATTTAGGACTAAATTTGAAAAATTTTCAGCCTGAAATCTTCGATGGGTCTCCATTGGGACTTCCGACTGAAAATTTCATCTACTTGGGCCCATCCAGATTTGGAAAATTAAATCATTCTGTGTTGATAGGAGTAATATGTACAATAACACCTTCAATTAGATTCCAAAAAAATTGAGGACTAAATTTGAAAAATTTTCAGCCTAAAATTTTCGATGGGTCTCCATTGGGACTTCCGACTGAAAATTTCATCTACTTAGCCCCATCAAGATTTGGAAAATTAAATCATTCTGTGTTGATAGGAGTAATAGGTTCAATAACTCCTTCAATTAAATTCCAAAAAAATTTAGGACTAAATTTGAAAAATTTTCAGCCTAAAATCTTCGATGGGTTTCCATTGGGACTTCCGACTGAAAATTTCAACTACTTAGCCCCATCAAGATTTGGAAAATTAAATAATTCTGTGTTGATAGGAGTAATAGGTACAATAACACCTTCAATTAAATTCCAAAAAAATTTAGGACTAAATTTGAAAAAATTTCAGCCTAAAATCTTCGATGGGTCTCCATTGGGACTTACGACTGAAAATTTCAACTACTTAGCCCCATCAAGATTTGGAAAATTAAATCATTTTGAATAACCACAATATCTCATTCAACTACCTACCCATGAAATTCCAAAAAAATTTAGGACTAAATTTGAAAAAATTTCAGCCTAAAATCTTCGATGAGTCTCCATTAGGACTTGAGACTGAAAATTTCAACTACTTAGCCCCATCATGATTTGGAAAATTCAATAATTTTTTGTTAATAAGAGTAATACAATATCTCCTTCAATTACCCTGTAAATTCCAAAAATATTTAGGACTAAATTTTAAAAATTTTCAGCCTGAAATCTTCGATGGGTCTCCATTGGGACTTACGACTGAAAATTTCATCTACTTAGCCCCATCAAGATTTGGAAAATTAAATCATTCTGTCTTGATTAAATTCCAAAAAAATTTAGGACTAAATTTTAAAAATTTTCAGCCTAAAATTTTTGATGGGTTCCCATTGGGACTTACTACTGAAAATTTCGTCTACTTAGCCTCATCATGATTTGGAAAAATAAATCTGTCTGTGTTGATAGGAGTAATAGGTACAATAACACCTTCAATTAAATTCCAAAAAAAATTAGGACTAAATTTTAAAAATTTTCAGCCTAAAATCTTCGATGGGTTCCCATTGGGACTTACGACTGAAAATTTCATCTACTTAGCCCCATCAAGATTTGGAATATTAAGTCATTTTGAAATACCACAATATCTCATTCAACTTTCTACCCATGAAATTCCAAAAAAATTTAGACCTGAATTTCAGAAATTTTCCAGCTAAAATTTTCAATAGGACTTAATTGGGCACCACAGCTGAAACTGTCCGTTTTTGCCCCTGTAAAAATTTGGAAATTCAATATTCATTGTATTGTCGAAGCAGTACACTATATCCATCTTCCAATCTCAGACTTCTAAACCACCACAAATTTCCAAAAAATTAAGGCCCAAAATTCAAAAAATTTTCCGACTGAAATTTTCAGTAGGTGTCCTTTTTGACTTTTAACTGAAAATTTTCACTTCTGGGCCCCATCAAGATTTGGAAAATCCAATATTTTGTGTTAATCGGAGTAATACAATATTTCCTTCAATTACCCTAAAAATTCCAAAAAATTTAAGGCCAAAATTTCAACAATTTTCAACCTATAATTTTCAATAGGTCTCCATTAGGATTTACGACTGAAAATTTCAATTACTTAGCCCTATCAAGATTTGGAAAATCCAATCATTTTTGTACCAGAGAAAACGCAATGCACCATATTTGATTTTAGCATGAGAACGAGGTCTCATTCTATTTCTCATCATGTACCAAGTTGTGTTTCCAAAAAATTTTTCGTTTCAATTCTCGAAATTTTCAGATCATATTTCCGTGGGTATGCAATGTATTTGCCAAGTATAAAAATTTCACAAATTTTTCCTCCCCTTTATTTGGAATTGGAGAAATAATATTTTTTCACATCTCGCTGCCGTTTTTTCGAAATTTCAAAAATTCAATCTCATTTTCCAAATAAATGGTCCATAAAAAATCAAAAATTTTCATAGTTTTACTTTTTCCAGATGTAAAATTTTCTTTATCGCTGAAAATTTTCCCAATTTTTTTCCAACTTTATTTGGTTTCTAATGTGACCTTGAAATCCAATTTCCAAAAATGTGGCAATACCTAAATGAATTTTCTCGTGTAAATGTCTTGGTGACCCCTTAAAGTATGTATTTTTCTACCAGAAAATTTTTGATCCAGAGCGAATCAGCAAAAAAAATCTTGGCGGAAAAGGACCGCTTTTTTTCAAACCAATTTTTCAATTTTTTTTCTTGATGGCTGGAAATTTGATCGAAAAAATTTTATTTTCCGGCTGCCTCATCAAATGTTAGGTCCTTCACATTTTGGCGCAATTTTCACTTCAGTTGCAGCTTCCACAGATTTGGAAACGGATATAGGCGAATTTTAACAATTTTTTAAAATTGCTCATTTCCAAATAAACTAATTCATCCGGGCCAATTTTTTTTGGGGCTTTCAACTATTGGCCATTGGTATATTTCAGCAACGTGAAAATTTTTCAATTTTATCCGTCAGTTTTTCGCCGGGCACCAAAGGGTTAATTACTCGGGTGTTGAAGTTTTCAAAACTAAGATGAAATTTGAAAAGATTGCGTTTTTTTAGAATTTTATCAGTTTCCGTTTGGATATTTTTTTGCTCCAATATTTTTAAAATTTAATTTTTTTGCTCCAATATTTTTAAAATTTAAATAATTGTTTTGTTTGAAATTTTTGAATCAAATTTCACGTTGATATTTTTCATTTTACTCTGAAAAAGATCAGCACTCGTCCGAGAATTCTATTCATTCAAGTTTTGAAAATAGCTTTCATCTGGGTTATATGTAGTTATGATGATAATCGATAAATTTATGAATATCATCTCCATTTGCCAAGTTGCCAGGGGTGCCGAAATCCCTCAAAGCTTTTGAGGACTTGCCGCCTAATTTTCTTATTTTCTCTCTACCTCATTTTCATAACCTCGTCATTTTTTCGTGACTTTCAATTTAGGTAACGATGAAAAAATCCATCGTTCATCTAAATCAGGAATAATTTTTTTTTGGTAAACGAATCAGTGACGTTTCGAAAACGTTTCGAGATTGAGGAGATTGAGAGTGAATGGGAGGGGGGAGGGGAATCTGTAATAATTCCAAATTAGATTATCAATGAACAAAATTTAAAAATTTGAAAAAGTTGAATATTCAAGCACGAAAATGAACTTGGGATGAGGACGGATGGCATAAATTTGCCACTCGAATTCCTGAAAATTTACAGAAAAATAATGATTTTATTAATAAAATTTTGCAGTTTGAGTGTGACATTGCAGAGATGAATTTCGCTCTAGCGAAGCAAGTGAGAAAATTTTAGAATTTGAGATGTAGCAAAATAATCCCGGGGAAAAAAATTAGATCCAATTGGATCTGAAAAATGGCGCGATCCAATCGGATCCACACAAATCCAAATTGATCCAATTTAAGACATTTTCCCCCTTAAATTGAGAAAAAATTCGATTCAATTGAATCTTTTCAGATCTTTTTGGATCGAACTGGATCTAATTGGATCCTATTGAATCTAATTTTATCACCCTGCCAAATTTATTATCCGATTGGATCCAAGAATATACAATTGGATCCAAAAAAATGAAATTAGATCCAAAGAGATACAATTATAGATCCGATTTTTTTCAATTTAGAGAGAAAAATGTCTTCAATTGGATCAATTTGGATTTATTCTCATTCACTTGTATCCACTTGGATCCATTTGTATCCACTTGTATCCACTTGGATCCGATTGGATCGCCCCATTTTTCGGATTCAATTGGATCTAATCAGATCAAATCGGATCCAATTTGACTCCAATCGGATCCAATTGGATTTTTTTCCCCGGGATGCTCTGAATTAATGTACCAAACTGAAAAATCAGCCTTTTTTCAAACATCAAAAATAAGTTTTCAGGAGAGAAAATATAATGAAACCATTCGAACTTTTTCAAACATTTCGATTTGGGAGAAGGTGACAGGGGGGAATGGATTGGCAGATTGTGTTTTTAGGAATGAGTTTAGAATTATAATGTGATTTCGTCTGAAAAAAGTCCCCCTCCCCAAAAAAATCTTTTTAAGAGCTCGGTCCTCAAAAATTCAGGTTTCTCGGCACCCTTGCCACCTGCATCTGTCTCTTTCGTCTTTGTAAATAAATACCCATGATTTTCCAAAAAAAAGTTGCTTGAAAATGTAGACTATTTCAAGCATTTTCTGCACTTTATAAATTTTTAATGGATGACATTTTTTTTTAAAAACAAACCAATAAATTTTTTGGAACACATGAAGAAATTATGGTCATTTGAAAACATGATCAGAATTGGGAAATGGGATCAAATGAGAATTGGGAGGGTTGGAGGGGGAAGAAAATGGGTACAGTTCAAAATTGGCTGGTTCAATTCTAATTAAAATATTTTCAAAAATACTGCGCCTTTTTTTTTTTACAAAATTAAGAAAAATTGTCCAACGAAGTCAAAAAATTATGAACGGTTATTTACTGTTGAGATTTTCACCAGTGATCATTTTAAGCTTGTTTCATGATTGAAGCAAAAAAAAAAGATTTTTGGGTACCTTTTTGAATTTGCCTATATTCGAAAAAATCATTTCAGAATTGAAATTTTTTAAATTTTTTTTAGTTCCCTACGTCATCATAGGAAGGCCTTGGTTCTACGTGAAGTATCTCAATTTTCCAACATTCCAACATCAGTTGAATTTTCTTAATTCAGCATGCGATGTTACCAATTTTGAATTTTTTTTTGTTCGTGTCTGCTTTTTTATCGTAACATTTTTAAACGCAGGAATAAGTAATAATGTGACTCACTTCTTTGAAAAAAATTGTCAAATTTAGCCACTTGGAAAATTTTTTCTTAAAATTATGTAGGTACAACCAATTTTTAATGAACTCAAATTTTTTCGTGTTTTTTGGCGTTACTGAGAAAAGCCCTGCTTTCTTCTCTCGTCCCAGAAAACATTTTTTATCTGATCAGTTAGCTCCCAGTTTTTTTTTTTTGTTGAGTGAAATAGGTATGAACTATGAAGACCTGTAAATTCTCATCATTTTTCATCAGAATTATTTCATTCGATAAGATTTTTAAATATTCCATTAATAAAATTAATTTTTTTCTAGACAATTCCAGCGTATTAATTCAAGCTTTTTCTCTTCTAGGAAAGCGTTGTGTTGTAAGATGTCAGTAGAATTCGACACGTTCCTGAATAGTAATAAAAAGTAAGTTTTTTCAAACATTTTTTATACTTTTCAATTTTTTCGATCAATGAAAAAAAAATTGTCACGTGCCTTGATTTACTTAACTAATATTTTTTAATCAAATGCTGGATACCTGGAATAATTTTCGATTTTTTAAATCGCGATTTAAGAACTGCTACATATCATAATTTTGTTTCCCTCTATTGTCCATCCATGTGCATGGATCTACTGTAAACCCACCAAATACGCATTACGTTGAGAATGTTCGAAATCATGTTTTTATGATGGCTCGTTCATTATACGATTGAGCGGAAATGAAATTAGGTAGGCGCTTTCGAAATGGATAGATAATAAATGATTAGATAGTAGATGCATCGTTTGGAATGAAACTCAATTCACTGGTAAAAAATACACTTCTGTAGTTTTTTTCCCTATCAAAAAGAAATCTTCCAATCACTAAGTGTAGGTAGCTCACTCCACATAAGACCGATTTCCAACCATAAAATACAAATTTAAAGTTCGTTTCAGTTTCAAAAAGACCATACCTACCGAAAGGGAATGCAGAAAAAATTCAAAATTTGCCACCGCACTAAAATATTTCTATTTTTACAGCAAGTATAAGTTATCAAAGCTTTATTTTTATCACTATGTGGTTCTTTGGATCGTGTGAACACGATGAACTTGATCAGCCATGTAGGTATGTTAGGTTTTTTCAACATTCTAAAAGAAACAATCCGACTACATAAATTAATGAAATAGGCAGCGTAAGGTAATGAATATTTTAACCACAAAAGATCAACCGGAGTCGCCAGTTATTATCCATGGCAGCAAAGTACCCATTCGATGTTTTCCTCGCTTTCGAATCAGCAGTGTCAACCATTTCGATAATCAAATAAAAAAAACTAGTTTATATAAGATTGAGTTTAAAAACTTCCAATTGACGTTGGTATGTGTGTTTGTAGTCGAATGTGAAACGATACCCATATTTTTTCGTTCGTTATAATACCCTAATGGTCATTGTTCAGTGTTCACTGTATCATTGCGCGGTTAGTCATCTACACACATAGGGCACCCATCAAATGAAATCGTGCTGCTGTCATTATTTTAAATAGTGTTTTAATTTTAACCTTAATTGCAACGTAATCATTTTATATTTCCAAGATGAAATATTTCTATTGTAGGTCATAATTATTTCATTGTGCTTACACGATCAAACTTCATTATTTTTAGATTCCTATTAATTTCCACTCTGAATAAAAAAATTCTCCCTGGTACTCCCCCTCCGTATAATTCGAATCGTTTCAAATGATTAATGCGGTTAAATGCATCCGAATTAAAAATTAATGATTCGATGAGTTCGATTCGAGTATAATTACCTTGGCTATTGATGCTGTTCGGTTTATCGTGAACCATGTCGAAGCAAAAATTTGGCGATTCGTTGATGTTGATATGAAAAGGTTGCGGCGAATCAGCAGGTGGTTATTTTATTTTTACAAAACCAACGTGAACCTGCGATGCGTACGATTTGTTTGATGCCTATGCCTTCTATATCTGTGCACTTCTTCCCTTAGCTGTTTCTTTTACCATCCCGTTCGACCATTTAGGTAGCCCGATCTGGATTCTATGCTATGGGTACTCAAAAATACCTTATGTTGTTGTGAAATCCTTCTTTAGTTTTGTATTTCACGCCATTTTTTATTAGTTTTTAAATCGTGCGTGTACGGACCTTTATACCTATACTTATAGACGTATGCGATGAATCATTGCAACAATCGCAGTCGCAGTCGTTTAGAATCAATTGGTTCGACGTGGGCGCATTTTTTTTTCACCCCAGTGGAGCTCAGGTTTTTCATATTTATCTACGTTGGATTAAATTGATGATAACTTATTCTTCGTTTTTAAGTTGCTGAATACTTGAATGAAAAACGAATAGTTTTTGGGGGGGAGAGGGAGGGAGAGAGGAAATTGATGGTTGAAAAATTTTAGTTCTGATGGATAGTATTGAGTCTAAAAAATGAGAATAATCGCCTCCATTGTGAAAAATTTGCATTTTGAATGGTTTGAAAAAATACTAAGAATTCATAAAAATTGGAATATCGTTACAAATTATTTCAAAATGAGCCAAGTTCCATAAACTGGTTCAATTCTGAAAAGAATTATTAAAATCAGTGAAAAAGTGTGAAATGTTCGTGAAAATCGAGGAAAAAATACCTAATCTTACGAGTAGGTATGTTTAAAATTAATGTGTAACAGTTAATAAAAATAGTGTAAGATTACCCAAAAATCGCATATAAGATCACAAAAATAGTTGATTAAGTATATCAAAATATTCGTAAAAAATATGTTCAAGGTCAATTATTTGTTTGTAAAAATGGTTTCAAAAATTGTTTAAAAATCATAGGGGAAAATCGAAGAAAATTATTTTTGTCATTTGAAAAAGTGCACGGGGTTGTAGTCCTTGAAATTGCCAATTGCCTGCAAAGGGTAAGATTAGGGGTGAATTTGGGTCCAGCTCTGATTTTCACTCCCCCCTTAGATAGTGCCCCTTGACGTAGAAACATCGTAGAAAAATTTTTGATTCTCTAATCCCCTTCCTTTCGGAGTTTAATCATTTTTTGGCTGATTTTTAAGATTTTTTAATTTCAACGAAAATTTAGGAATATTTTCTCTTCTTCAAAAATTTTGGTGCACTTTTTCATGTTTTTTTTTTGGCTACTTAAAGTTTTCAATCGTAAAAAACATTATTATTAGCAAAGTGTAACAACCCTAGAAAAATTGCCAAAAATGAAAAAATGTGTTTTTTTGAGTAGAATTTTACTGTGCATTCGGTCTTGGCCATTTCTCTGAACTGAGAGTCGAAAATTACGAAAAACCGTACAGATACGTTGTAATTTTAGTAGATTTTTCAAATTTTGAGCGTTTTATACAGAAAGAGAAAGATACAATACCATATTCGTATTCAGCAGGTCAAAATACCTGGATAAACATCCTTATATTTTGCTTTAATTCACTGAGTTTTCGTGGTGAAAAAGCTGAAAAAAGTGAATTTTGAGACCATAAATAAAGCAATCGCAAAAAGAGTGTTAATTGGGATATTTTGACCTGCTGGACGCGAATATTGAATTGTTTTTTTCATTTGATGATTTCTTCCCTGGAAATTCGCCGTTGCTTTTTTTTTCTGTAAAAATGTAGGTAGATACCTTACACTACTTGGGTAAAATTCAGTTGGTGAAAATCTGATCCCGAATTGTCAAAGATGATATATTTTACTTCCCCCTATCCTCCCTTCCCCTTCGTCTGCTCATTTAGTGGACTCAAACTCAATTTTCAGCTGATGATCTGGTAAAAAAAGGTGGGGGGGGGAAGAAAAGAAAAACTAATATCAAGTAGAGAAGTAATTTTCATCATTTTAAATTTTTACCTGCTAAAAAAGTGAAAAAATACTCACCACAACACATTTTTAGTTGAAAAATCTAAAAAATCATCACTTATTTTAAAATTTTCAACAATTTTTCGAACATTAAATAAACGACTCGTGCATTAAAAATTTTGATCGAGATAGGAGTTTTAGGTCATTCTCATTTCAAAAATTGCATTCTCGTTTGAATCTAAGGCAGACTCCTCAAAATCTTTTTTTGACTGGCGTGCATCTTAACCCTAGGTAGACCACCAAAAAAAAACCACCTGGTGCCAAAAACGGCACTACAATGCTTTTTTAAGAAAAAAAACCACCTCGTGCCAAAAACGGCACTACAATGTTAAGGAAATACATTTAGTGCCGTTTTTGGCACGAGGTGGTTTTTTTTTCGAAAAATGCATTGTAGTGCCGTTTTTGGCACTGGTGGTCTATATAGGGTTAAGTGAATGAGGATTTATGTATTTTATTGATATCAAAGGGGTCCATCTCTTTCCTCCGTCCTTCCATCAGCGGCCAAGGTACAAAATATCAAATATGTCTTCCCCACCCATCACCTCAGACAGGGATTTTCAAAGCATGCAAAGATTAAAACATGAAAAAAAATGTCTTTTTTAAACATGAAAAAATTATATTTTTATTTTTTCAAAGATTTGCCCTCACATCGTTGAGACCCGAATAAAATCAAAATCACAATTCTATGATTTTAGTGTGTGATACGAAAGTGTAAAAGAATGCTCCCTTCTCCCCCACCCTTCAAAATCCTCCTGGTATTGCAAGTCTTCATGACCACTTTGCCTCCCCCTCCTTCCCCCCAAAAAACTTCCCTCGACCTCGACATCACTGAATGATATTATTTTTGTAAATCACTTGGAAAAAAATCAATATTGTTGATAATTTTTGAGTTGAAGCTGGATCTTGATCCATCGAGTAGGAAATAATTCCCACGTTTCAATTTTTTTTTTCAAATTTAGTTCATCAAATATCATCAAATCATTAACATAGGCGCACCCAGAAATTAATTAAGTAAGGGGCTGAGAATTTGAGAAAAATCAGGGGAAGGGGTCAAATTTCAAATTAATCATTTTTCACTGATCTTTCAACCATAAATCATCATTTTTTTTCTGACAAACTGAGAATTTATTGAGGAATTAGGGCCATATTCATAAACGATACTTGAGTATTACTTGGCTAAGTAACGAATTTTAAAACGCAAATTTTTTGAGTTATAAAATGATAATTTCATGATTTTTTAATGATAAATCGATACTTATGCATCTGATTATTCGATTCGAATAAAAAATTTGTATGCAAGACTCCAATAATCCTAAAAGGAAATATTTTAAAAATTCGTTACTTATCCAAGTGATACTCAAGTATCGTTTATGAATATGGCCCTTAGTGATTTTTGACTCGAAAATTGGTCAAAAATTATCAATTTTGAACATAAAAAGACTAAAATACTGTCAGAGCGAATTTTTTTTGAAAAAATACTGTTTGAAAAACAAAAAAAATGTACTTTTAAAATATTTTTGCAATAAAAAAATTTTTTTTCCAAGCTTAAGGGAGGGGCTCAAGCCCCCTGAGCCCACCCCTTGGGTGCGCCTATGGCCCTAAAAGATTGATTCTGTGTGAATTATGAATTCGAATTTTATTATTTTTTTCAATTATATTTAGCATAGAGATTTTCACAGAAAATCCCTCCTTGCTCTTTTTACCCTCCCGACCCTCCCTGTCCTCATTTGATCCAACCAGTTTCGTGATATTTGGCAATAATTTTCAATTCAACTTTTCATCATTTCTACCAATAATATCAGATTCGAATATTTTTTCAGTCGGTTTTATCGATAAATAACGTAGAATTTTTACAAATGATAGGTACCCTGTCCATAGTCCATATTCCTTTTGTTTTATTTCTGCGAAAAGGTAGAAAAAGAGTATTTATCATCCGAGTCCACTAACCAAAGACCTTCAATACCTCTCAAAGGATCAAATCTCTCCCTCACTCAATGCACCATTTCCGACGTTAACAAGACGTCTCTGCGTATCGGTCCAATGATCCAACATATGCATTTCTCCCTTCGCCCTTCACCGAAACCAGTTCGTAACTAGTAACTGAATTTTTACTGATTAGCTGTTGATTCGGTTGGTGGCGAGCTATTTTCTGCTGTAGCCGTTGTAACAAATAAATGGCACATTTGGCATTCTTCGTTCCCGCGGAGCCGCTTATATTTCGACACTCGAGTTACAAAAATGTTAAAACAGCAGGTTATTTGTAAGATGGGTTTGCGTTAATTATGTACTGGTTACAATAACACCATTTTTTATTCGTCGACGAGTCCACCTATCAAAATATGTACTCGGTATAAAGAGACGAGAATGATTTAATTTTGAAAATTCGACGTTCGTTGGGTATATTTTTCAAAGCTTCACCGTGGTTTCCCTTCAAAGAGGTATTTACCTTTACCTTATTATTCCAAGTAATTGAACCGGATTGAATTCCATGTACATGAACGTATCTACTACCTATGGTTATATTGATCGAATTGATCTTAATTTTAATTACTTTCGGTGGCTTTTGGTCTATGTACCTAGTACGTACTTCCAGTCGAGTAGCAAATTGAAAACAAGATTTTTAATTATGTTTCATATATTCTTTATATGGGGCTTAGAATCTAAAAGAACTGCAAGCCGAGTTTAATGATAGGTTTTGCGGTTATTGATCACTGTTTTCGAGCATACAACAAACCATTCTATAAAGGTTTTCCTATAGCTGCTTCGATGTTATTGTTTTAAAATAATTTACCGGTGTCTTAACGCGTACCTGTAGCTTTTCGACGGCCTATTTTTAGACGCTCAACTGAACAGCGCTCCGAATTTCATTTTTCAATGGTGTTGGAGAACCTGCGGGCCACAATTGTAGCCGCGCCTCGACTACCGGCACACAAGACTCGAATATGAGGCATTGCCCTTTTTATATCCGTATACCCTGCAGTCTTTTTTCCTCATCCAATTCCTTACTCTTATATTCTCGAAACGCGTGTAATTATTATCTTTCACGAGCTGATACAGATTACAGTACACTCCCATTTTTATTATTTAATTTTTTCGCTTACGTCGGACGTTTTATAGTCATCGGAGTTTCTCTGATTTTCATCCCGCTAATAAGACTGTTTTTGCAGTCGCCCGGGCCCGTTGCAGCTGCTCTTTTTTTCGCCATCGTAGTAATTGAGTGCTGCCGTCCAAGGTCTGCGGAATGGCTAGTTCGCGATGCCGTATAGTGATCTTTGTAAAGAAAGGTCGCTGATTGTTTTACCCGTCGCCCAAGATAATCTGTTGCGGATGCGTAACGGTCTCTTTCGTACTTGTCTCGTGCCCATTCGATGTCTATATTATGGTTAGAACTTGGAAATTCGTTCTGTGTTCGCTGTGGGGAGTATTCCAGCGGATTCGGGTGTAAAAAAAATACTTTTGTGTGTTTTATCGATGAAGAGTTTTCGTGGTAGCTCTTCTGTTCTTGCATTTCTATACAATAACGTTCTGAAACAATCGGTTTAAAAATAGGTTATCGAAGTTGGAGAAAAAAGGTGGCTTATGTTTTGCCATTTTACAATCTTGTTTTGTACTTGGAAAATGATTATTCAGTGAAATTCACGTCCAGGGTTCAGTATGGGTGACTCATTTGAACTTCGGTACCGTAGAAATGAGAATTCAGCAATTTTTTATCAGCAGGTCTATTTCGCGATTTATCACGAACTAATCTAGCAGAATTTTTATTATATTTAATTATTGATTTCGCAATCTTATCTCACGAGATATTGATAAATTCGCTGAAAATAATCCGATAAAAAATTTATCATTTTGAAGTTTGAAATTTTTATTATTTCTAAAGATCTAAAATCAATCGATAAATTTTCTCTGTTTATCGAAATTCTCGCATAAGTTTGGTCGAAATTGAAGCAATTGATCGCTGCTGTTTTTTTTTCCATTCCAAGAAAGTTTTGACTAGAATGCGTTTACACGTTTGGAAATGATTTATCGACCGCTGTTGCATCCTGGTCTTGATTTATGCCGTGTTTGTCTTCGAAGATTAGGTATTTTTAATGGCTCCGAAGCGATGTAGAAGTCACCCGATGAACTGCTGGAGATCACCGATTGATCACGCCTTGATACCTATGCAGGTCCATTTACCGCGATACTTTGATAAATTAAACGGTTTCCTAATGTGCCTAGCTGTACTCGTATTTTGTTGTTTGAATATTCGGCGCGGTGAAACGAACGTCGCGTCGGATTGGTGAAAAAAAAACACGTCAAATTGATTATACACCGAGAACAGGAGGGAGTCTGAAAAATTTTGTATCGATTTGAAAAGAAATTCTATCGAGTGGTAACAATTTTGCTGTGTCATGTGCTGTATTTTTATTCGCCTGGTCCTTGGGGGGCTTCAGTTGTGGTGTGAGGCCTAGAGGGTGTCTTTGTCTGGATTATTAATGCACGAGTTAATTACTTGAATTGGGTCCTGGATCCTTGAATTTTTGCCAGAAATGAGGACGAGGAGGCAAAAATTTGGGTATTTTTTTTTTAGGTATCAAGTAAGGAGAAAATTCAGTCAATATTTTGCAGATTCTGTAATTTTGAACAAGAAGTGAAGCGAACTACATAATTATGTAGATATGTTTTAGGGCTGGATTCATTCGTAATTTTGTTTATTATTATTTTTTTTTTCAGAAAAAATCATTCGAGTTTTTTATTACTTACGATGAAATATTTCTCACGTGTGATTTTTTATCAAGTATAAAATCAAATTTTAAAATTTTACATTTTTTGACATGAATTGGATTTTTTTTCTTTGATTTTTTTAAAAATTCAAACTTGGATTGTGAGACATTTTTCATGTTTCAAATTTCAATAATTTTTATCATCTCTATTGAAATAATATGATTTTTTTAAAGCAGTTCTTGACTGTTTTCTTTCTTCTGCACTATTTTATGATTTTTCAAAAATTGAAATGTTCAATTTCGAAACATTATTTACCTGCATTTTAAAAATGGAATAGAAGTTTTTATCAAATTCTCGATGTAAACAATTTTTGTGCGAGTTGATGCTCATTTTTAAAATTGAAATTCAGGTTGGTCTTCAAATTTTTAATATCGTTTTCTGTCATAAAGTGACTTTTCAACAATGTTAATCAAGGGGGGAGGGGAAGGGGTCAGTCTATGGAAGATAAACTTGAAATTTGGGGATGAAATCACTCAATACAGTGATAATTTTTATATGTTTTCGAATGTCTGCTTTTTATCTGGAATGAGATTATTTTTCAGTTCATTAAAATCGTTTAATTGTTCAACATTTTCAAGTGGGAGAGAAAAAAATTGTACCTACAAGTGTTTTGATTCACAGTCAAAACTTTCCAAAGAGGTACCGATAAAAATCATGAGAATTAAACATTTTTATTGGATCAGAATTTTGAAAAAATGTAGTGAACGTAGAAATATATATTTTAGTTCAACTTTTCTCCATTTTGAATGCTGAATGATTTTTTTTTTTCACTCAAAATGAAATTTTTGAGTAAAATTCGGAAACTTCATAATTGTCTCTGTGTGAAAGTACCTTGAATTTCAGAAGTAAAATTCATTGAAAATAAATTTAACTGGTTAGCAAAATAGAAATTTGACGCTTTAAGAGGTTGCCTTCTCAAGGTGAATATATACAGGGCGTTGAATTGAAACCCAGACACACAACAATGAAAAATTTCTCTCATGGTAATTTTCGACTTTTTTGTCGAAATTTGGATTTGAAAAGTAGTCTAAAAAATTTCATAATGGAAAAGCAGGATTACGATTTTTTTTAAGGAAAGGAGAACAAAATTTTAATTTTTCACAATTACAATTAAAATGTAAATAGAATGGGGGGAGGGGGAGGGGGAGGAGGAGGATTTTCCCGCTTTGCGTCTGGGTTTCAAATGTTTCAATTCAACACCCTGTAGAATACAATAGGGTATGTTTTAGTAACAATTTTTTATTCAAGTGTCGGATGAATGAATAATTTTTCATTTTTTTAATTAATGAAATTTTGTTTTAGAAATTCTTCAATTTTTTCAAACTATTTTTTTTTTCTAATGATCTCGAAATTTACTTATTAATGTTCCAAGAATAACCAATTTGAATTAGTTGGACATTGTGTCCCAAAAAAATCATTTTGAGTGGAATATCCCAGAAATACCCGCAATTTTAACGTGGATCTAAAATATAATGTTTGAAAAATATCATTAGGTAGGTCTAGGTATATATCGATTCATAAAAATCTTCATTTTTTTGTCTTGAAAATCTCACAATATCAAAGATATGAAAAATTTGGAGTCTAAAATTTGGTCTCTCATTCTAAATATTGACTCTGAGCACTCCACTCATCAATTATTGAAATTTGGTAAAGGTAAAGGTTGGAGAATTTGTGAAAAATAAAATTTCTGAAGAATCGACGATGGCACTCTCTCATTTATAAATCAATGAAAATTATCGAATTTCACCGAAAAACAGTCAGAAGTCCGAATTGCAGCACAGGAGAAAATCAATGGAAAAATTTTCACTGCAAACGAATCAGTGAGAAAAATCACTGAAAAATCAATGAAAATTCGCTGAAAAATCAGTAAAATTGAATTTTGCTGAAAAACCAGTGAAAATCTTTGAAAAATTAGTGAAAACCTTGAAAAATCAGTGAAAACTTTTGAAAAATCAATGAATTTTGCCGATTTTTCCTGTGCTGCAATTTCGACTGTTCATCAATGACTTTTCACTGATTCAGAATGAGAGAGTAGGTAAGTACTTGATTACCCATTTAAATAGAAAATTTGAGTTTTTGGCTTACCTCTTGCATCTTAAATAATTTTTTTCATTTTTTTTTTGAGGGGGGGGGGATAGTAGGTATCATTTTGAATAAATAGAATTAATATCGAATCAATCTCAATTTTCAATCATTAAGATATTTCTTCTCGAACCTGAAGGTGTTCTTATTACCTCGATTCAGTGAATACAGTAAATGTAGTACTGGGCACCACCGAGTAGAATGTAATACAAATCTTTTTCAAACCCATTCAATTCAGTTTATAAGGAAGTACCTCACCTCGATATAATAGAATCGTCATAGATTTCCATCTACAATACAACAATGGCCAACCAACTACAAATTAATATCTATCAGAATCTTCTTACTCTACGTATCTTTCTTCTTAAAAAATGCAGTTATAATGAAATAAGCCGCTACCAAAAAATCGTTCTTATATGTTTGCTTATACATTACGACTACGTATAGATTGTATGTATATTATAGGTATTGTTGATTGACCGTTGTACTCGTGTATTCTACTTGAATGGGTGAATCGAGCAAGATCAAGGTGGTGGTCTAATTTGTTTTTCACGCTGCTCGATATGGTCGTTTCGTTGTTTACGTTTTGTGAAGTCATTATTCAAAGGTTATATCTTCTATCCTCTTATAGAAAGAAGATTCAATCCTATTATTTTGGCCGCATTATCGTCGCTTTGATAGATTGTAATAACGATGCACGAAATTCGATTATCTTGGGTTTAATATTGACTACAGGCTTGGTCATGATGCGCGTGTGCGCTGCACACTGATGGTCATTGTATTTACTGTATATTTTAAAGAGTACAGAATTTAATTATTTTTTTCGGGAAGTATGCGCTACTATGTTGCTCCTGGTAGCCTTTTTTTTTTTTCACTCGCAGAAGGAAATTTTTCTTTAGAGTTTTATAGGTTTCTTAAATGAAGAGATCGGAGAGTTTATTAGGTTTGGGTGCGAATTACGTAAGGTATTTTAATTAGAACCTATTAGGCTACCATTTACTTAGGTAGCAGGATTCAGGGGTTTTTATTCGATCCAATGAATTGTAATTAGCGAGTGTAAGTGGGTAGTCAGGTAGCAGGTAGCTAATATCTATGTTTTGTTCTATCCATAATACGAATCGAATGGGTGAGGAAGAAGATGGAAACATTAAATTTCTGTTTAAAAAGGTATTTTTAGAAGCAAACGAGTATGAATCCGTGAACCGTGGATTTTTTACGTTACAGAAATTATATTATTAGTAATTTTTTTTTCCAAGGATAATCTTTTCAAATGATTTGTTTTTTTTACTCTTCCATTAGTAAAAATTCACCAATACATAGGTGCAACACTGGGACAAATCAGTGAAAAAAAATGTTTACTGAATGTTTGATAATTTTTTTCAAAAAATTTCACCAATTTTGTCAAAAAATTTCACTAATTTTTTTCAAAAACTTTTACTGATTTTTTTCAAAAAATTTCACTGTTCTTTTCAACTGATTTTTTTCAAAAAATTTCACTGATTTTTTTCAAAAAATTTCACTGATTTTTTTCAAAAAATTTCACTGTTCTTTTCAACTGATTTTTTCAAAAAATTTCACTGTTTTTTCAACTGCATTTTTTCAAAAAATTTCACTGATTTTTTTCGAAAAAAAATTTCACTGATTTTTTTCAAAAAAAAATTTCACTGATTTTTTCCAAAAAATTTTACTGATTTTTTCAACTGCATTTTTTCAAAAAATGTCACTGATTTTTTTTCAAAAAATTTCACTGATTTTTTTTCAAAAAATTTCACTGATTTTTTTTCAAAAAATTTCACTGATTTTTTTCAAAAAATTTCACTGTTCTTTTCAACTGATTTTTTCAAAAAATTTCACTGTTTTTTCAATTGCATTTTTTCAAAAAATTTCACTGATTTTTTTCAAAAAATTTCACTGATTTTTTTCAAAAAATTTCACTGATTTTTTTCAAAAAATTTCACTGATTTTTTTTTCAAAAAATTTCACTGATTTTTTTCCAAAAAAAATTCACTGATTTTTTTCAAAAAAAATTCACTGATTTTTTTCAAAAAAAAATTCACTGATTTTTTTCAAAAAAAAATTCACTGATTTTTTTCCAAAAAAAATTTCACTGATTTTTTCCAAAAAATTTCACTGATTTTTTTCCAAAAAATTTCACTGATTTTTTCCAAAAAATTTCACTGATTTTTTTCCAAAAAATTTCACTGCTTTTTTTCAAAAAAATTCACTGATTTTTTCCAAAAAATGTTATTTGATTTTTTCCCGATAAATGTCACTGATTTTTATTCCAAAAAATGTCACTGTTTTTTTTCAAAAAATTTTACCATTTTTTAAAAATTTCACTGATTTTTTTTCAAAAAATTTTACCATTTTTTAAAAAATTCACTGATTTTTAAAAAAATTTACTGATTTTTAAAAAATTTACTGATTTTTAAAAAATTCACTGATTTTTAAGAAAATTTACTGATTTTTTCAGGAAAATTTTAAGATTTTTTAAAAAAATCTCACTGTTTTTTCTCAAAAAAGAACATAAGGAGTAACCTGCCTTCAATAATCACAAAAGTTACGTTCAAGTATGAAATTTTAAAAATTTTCTTACGTCTTTGAAGTTACTTTACAATTCAATTTGAAAAAATTATAGAAGTTTCGAAAAAAATTCATCTAAATTATAAATGTCCAATTATTTTCCCCTGAAATACTGGCAGCTTTGGTTCGCCTCTGGTTGTTCGCTGCAGGAAAAATTCTTCCATCTAATCTACACACGAAGTCCAACCTACATGTGTTTCGAATTTCGCCCCAAACGAAATTAAATTTTCATTAATAATGCATCTCAGGCTAATAAATTCTTCCACTTATGTAATTAAAATTGTGAAAATTAATTCATTCGCTTCGTCTATCGATGACGCCAAGCCACAAAATTAATCGCACCAGTGTTGTAATATTATTAGTTCAACCATGTACGATCAGTATGTAGATTATTAAAACATAGTCGACAGCGGAGTAAAGTAATCGATGCTATTTTCATAACGAAGCCGTATACTGGCAGTCTCATTAACCGATCGTAGCAGCATTATAATGAGAAACATGAAATGAAATTCTTATTTATGCTGAAATCCGGATTCATTTTTTTCTTCTAGACTTTTTAGATTTAGATTATTCAGTTATACGATTACCTAGCTAACTTTTTTTTCGATCGAACTGATTTTTATCTGATTGGTATCTGTGGTGATGTTTGAAAACGGTGGTAATTTGATCCGAAATAAGCTGTTGGTTTTTTTTTCTCCTATCTCTTTAATGAATAGACATTTGATTCGAGGAACGGGCTAATTCGTACTACAGGTAGGTATACGGTATAAAGGACCCGGTTTACCTATGGTTGTGATGAATACACGTCGTCGGTTATTTTCGAAGTTGACCTGAACGTGACCAATGAAGTTGAGTATTTTTTTGCCTGCTTCCTTTTAACGAACAATGTTTTGTCGAAGCCGCTCGTACGTGTCCGTATATAAACAAATGTCAACATGAACACGTGCTGCTATTCTACATTTTTATAGTTCCAGGCAGAGGAGAATTTTTTTCAATATTTTTCAAGCTATGCTTATTTTTTAATTTTGATCGAGCATGCATTTTAAACCGATAGATTTTCAACGAGGGAGCACACTTGAAAGCACGTGACGCGTGATGAAATCAGATAATTTTTTTCTGCCTGTATATTCGATTCAAATTCTGTGTAGGATTTCGGTCGCTTGCTTTGTTTGTTTTAAATCTAATAGGACGTTTTTCTCGATTTTGAAAACGACACGAGTTGAAATTCCAAAGGGGTTAGTTTTTTCTACCCTTTTTTCGTTTATTTTGTTTCGAATAAAACCTTGAGCGAAAATGACATTTCTCGTCGACAGAAAAAGCTACTTAAACATGCTCAATTTGATGAAAAGAAACATGCAAACACTTTGTGGCATGTAAGGTTAAGCTTTTGAAAATACAACTGGAGTGAATGTCAAGATTTCACTTCTCATTCAGTATTTATTTTTTTTTACCTACTTTCCGCCTTTACGATTCGTGTTTAAAGGTCTAAAGCTATTTTATGATGAGATTTGATAAAATGAAACACTCGATAGGTGAAATTTGAATTGCTCGATTTTATTTCGGCGAGGTAGGTATCCTTAGTTGGCCGTTGAATTTTGAATCGAAACAAAAGTAAATAGAAAAAAATACATTATAAAAAATCTCCGCGTTTCAAGTTTCAGGTGCTACACTCTCTCATTCTAAATCAGTGATGAACAGTCAGAATTGCAGCACAGGAAAAAACAGCAAATTTCACTGATTTTCAGCTAATTACTGATTTTTCAAAGATTTCAACTTTTCCTAGATTTTCACCAATTTTTCAGCTAAATTCAAAAATTTCACCGAGCTTTTAGCAAATTTCCATTGATTTTCCAGTGATTTTTTTCACTGATTTTCTCTTGTGCTGAAATTTGGACTATTTCTCAGTGATTTTTGATTATTTTTACTGATTTATAAGAGAGAGTAGTTAATTTGTTGAATTTTGATGAGGTTTTTGGTTGCTCTAAATTACTCCTGGACCATGGTTCTACAATATGAAAATTTTGTATAATCTGCCAAAAAAATCTGAATTTTTGTACATTACTTATTTTTTACTTTCTCGAATTGATTGGAACTGGTTTTAAGACGTTTTGGAGTCTTGAGAAAATTTTGAAATTTCTCATTTGAGAATTTTAGCCATAGGTGAACCGGGGGGGGGGGTCGTCAGTGTTCCCCAGTTCCTCCCTTAAGCTCGGATAGAAGATTCTATCATTCCGATAATTTGAAGAAAGTGCATTTTTTTGGTAAAATCTTTTTAGGCTAAGGTTATGTTCGCCAATTTTTCCAAGAATTTCACTTATTTTTCAAAAATTGGTAAACTTTTTGAAAAATTTCCCCAATTTTTCAAAAAAAAAATCACTAATTTAAAAAAATTACCAATTTTTAAGAAATTTTAAAAAATTTTCTTATTCTTTACCAATTTTTAGATAAGTATTTTATCAACTTTGATAATGTTTCACTGATTTTCTAGTAAATGTTCTTCGCTATTTGCTTTCAGTGAATTTTTGCTGATTTTTCAGTAAAAAATGCAGTGATTTTCAGCCAACCTTTTTTTTTGAACAAACATAAATTTGTCTAAATCAGAATCAGTCTTTGATTAAATTTTGCCTTTAAAAATAAGTGAAATGATTTTCATCCAAAATTGATGATTTTTAAAATAATTTTTCAGTCAGAATCACTTATGTATTTCTCAATCAATTCCCTATTTGTCACAAAAAAGTCAAGAATTTTGTCTGAAAAATCGGTAAAAAGTCATTGATTTTTAATTAGATTTATTTCACTGATTACTTAATACAGGTAAATTTTACTAATTAAATTTAAAGAATGGATTGATTGATTGATTGATTGATTGTCTTAAAAATTCTGAAATTTTTCAATGCTTTCTCTCCCAAATCTGTTTATGTATTTACTGATAATTCCCTGACTTTGTCGGAGGCGTTACTGCAATAACATGTTACTAAAATTTTTCATTGAAATTTGACCTTCCCCATTTATTCTTGAATTCTTAGTCCCTCCCTCAACCGATTTCTATGATTTTAGCGTAAAATTTTGACTAGATTTGAAAAAAATATAAATTTGAACCAACAGTACCGAACTTTGAAAAATTGTACTTCACTGATCAAGTAGTCACCAATATGGGCTATTTTAGATTTCGAATTAGGAAATTCCTAGGAGCCATTTTAATGAAATTTTTTAGTGTTAGAAAACTGAAATATGTTTTAGAAGTTTCAAAACTTTTTGAAACCACTTTCAATAGGATTCAGACGGTTGAAATAAGTAACATTTCCCTTTCAGTGAATTTTTTTTCGTCATTTATATTTACTTCTCATGTTTTTATGGGTGAATCTTTCCCAATTCCTCGCTAATTAAAAATAATTCTCATTCACTAAAAGAGTATGTGATCAATTTTGAACTACCCTGTGCTCTCTGGATTAATTTTTCGTGTCTTTGAAAAAATTCAACTTTCGCTGAAGGCTCCAGATCGACTTGAAAATGGTTTAATTCGATTTTTAATAGCAGGCAAAGTTTTGAACTCGAATTGCAACAAAACTGCAGGTTTTGGAATCATCTTTTCGTGAGATATCCAAGATGTGAAAAGGTCCATTTTTAACCTCGGATTTGTAAATTAACGAAACGACGGACTAAATTTTCAGCAGTCCAAGATCATTATATCGCTTTCTAGGACAATTCCAGTGCACTGGAGGAAGATAAACTTTTTCTGGAGACTCCAGATCGATTCGAAAAATATTCGCAATCGTTCTGGAAGATTGATTCGTCATTTTTTTAAAAATTTTCATCTGAGCTTTTCCTATTTTTAGAAAACTCAATTCACCAAAAATCTAAAAATCAGTTTTAGCAGCTTTCAGTTTTAGCAGCTTAAAATTTGGTTCTTTAGTGTGAGTAACAAACTCTTTCAGCCAGCCAAATTATTAGTGTAGTAATTTTAAAATTAAATTCATTAATTCAACTTTGTATTCAAAATATAATCATACTCGATATTTTCCTCGATATACTCAATGAAAAATATATCAATTACACCCCTGAGGGCAATTTATCCATCATTATGTAAATCATGCTCCCAGTCCTCTGTACAAGTAATGATACCTATTCCTATACCTCGAGTAAAATTTTTCATACAGCCATTTAAAAGCGATTACAGAATGCATCGGCATCGGGTTTGGCACAAGATGAAAATTAATTTAAAACCGAGCTTGGTGCTTGGCTTTATACCGCGTACCATGTTCCAATGAACATGAAAAAAAAAAACCAAACTTATAATGAATAAAAAATTCTAATCTAACAGTCAGACGCGTCGTTGCGGCTCGAACTTGTCGAATATTATTATATTAATCTGTTCATTAGTCAGAACTTATTAATGCTTGAAAATTAACCTATAGGCACCGCAGGAGAAACTATTCATACTTTGGAAACTAACCTCACATCCAAACTAGTTATAAATTTCCTACAACATTTTTTTCTTCCATTTGACTTGCTCAGCAATAACAAACAACTCCAACAGCTACTGTCCGTCTACGTGAAGTTAATGCAATACATACTTAATTGCTTTTCCAGCGATTTGCATTTAAATACGATAAAGTGTACGGTAAAATGTTCTCCCCGGGTAGTGGCTCCTCTCTCTAGCAGTGGTTCCTCTCGGCGCGATTACCTATACGAAGATACCTTTTTCCCGAATTATAAATTACATAATGCGATATTAATTACCATAAATAATATAATATTACAATCGTATGAGTTCGAGTTACCGGTAATAGCTGGAAATTTGGATTGAAAAATTGCTACCAGTTACGTAGCCTACCAGTATCTAATCTATTTTTGAATATTAATATTATGGATAATATTAATTCTTGAGATTTGGTTTTGAAATATAACCGATTTTTTCCATTATCGGCACCTTAGGAGATTCTAGATATTACGTATCTACTCTTACAAATACATAAAAAAGTATATGGTATCCGAATTGAGAATAAAATTTTTGACCGTGAAACAAAAAAATATTGAAAGTAGGTAAGTACACATCAAAAGAGCCCCTATGTCTAAAATTTTTGGCACTAAAGCTCATTTTAAAAATTTTTTGGAAGTTGAAAACACATCAAAATATCAACATTTTATTTAATCTAGGTACAATCTATGTTCTATGAAAAAAAGTGAAGTTATCCTAATTTCAACTTCCGAAACCTATTGAAACTGGTTTCAAAACATTTTGAAACTTCTGAAACATATTTTTTTGGTGAAAAATCCATTGATGTTATTTTTTTAAAAGAAATCTTTTATAGGCAATGAGAGACTCCACCAAGTACAGAATTTTCAGGAATACTTACAAATTTTTAATTTTGAAGAATGAAAGATCATTAGGAATCCACATTTCAATCAAATTTTTAAAATTAATTTTTTTGCCTAAAATCAGATAGAAAATTATTTTTTTAAAAAGTTGATTACGTAAGTAAAACGATTGTGAAAATGGTATTTTTTGAGATGTTTCGACTCACTGAGCACTAACAGGGCGTATTTCGTGCAGTTTCGCCCATTTTGTGCAGCTCCAAAAAGAAATTGTGTAGTTTCAAAAATTTGAATAGGTTTTCTAACAATTTTTATTGTACTCAAATTACGAAAAAAATCGACAAAAATTTCACAAAATTACGTGAGGTGATATACAAATTTAAACAATTTTTTTTTCTTTGCCTTTTCCTTCATTTTTGGATCAAAAACAATGACGTCGAAAAGTGACCCACAAGAGAGGTACATTCTACCCACAAACAAAATCATAATTGAGGCGTGTAGAATCAAAAGTGGTTTTCTCCATGCGACACTCTCTGTAGAAAGGGACCTTACGTGGAAAATTTTTTCTCTAGTTTTGGCGATTTTGGTATTTCCAAGTCCCAAAACTTCCAAAACTAGAAAGAAAAAAATTTCCACTAAGGTCCCTTTCCACAGAGAATGTCGCATGGAGAAAGCCACTTTTGATTCTACACGATCATTTTAGGCAAATAGGTGAACTTCCTTTCTGCTCCCTTCCTCGAATTTTTCCCCTGATATTCCAAGTCTTGATACTCATTTTGTCTCCTCCCAAAACAAGCAAACGTCTCTCCTTCTTTCACTATATTTTTCTATGTACTTCTTCAAAAATAAAAATATTATATATTTAGTATTGTAGGTACTCATGGTCCACCCAAGGGAGAGGCTCAGGAGGCTCGAGCCCCCTCTTAAAACTCAAAAAAAATTCATCACAAAAGTGTGAAAAAATGAATTTTTCTCTCTGTAAATATTTTTCAAAAATTTTTATTTTAAAAATTGATGATTTTTTGCAGATCTTTCTGCCAAAAATCTCTAATTTCTCGATCAGTTCCAAAATTTTCAAAAAAATCAATAATTTTGACTGAAAAGTCAATATAAAATGAATGATTTGAAATTTGACCACTTCCCTATATTTTTTCTTGAATCTTGAGCCTCCCCCCCTCCGTACTTACGGAAGTAGTAAAACGCAAAAAAGTTTTCAATGAAACTATGATTTGTGCAGCTCCAAAATTTTCCAAGAATTCGCTCTGGCACAAATCTGATGTTATTTGTTTCTTTTAGCCATATTTTGTTCTCTTCTTACAAAAAACGCTCAAAATTTGAAGAATTTCGAGTGGAAGGATGAATGAAATTGTTGTTCAAATGAGATTTTCAAGGTTGGATATGGTAAATTTCGAGCGTGGATAACTCAGAAACGGTGCTTGGTAGAAAGTTGAAACTTTTGGTAATGTGTAAGGCCTTTGATAAGCTTTTTGGCGATTTTTTTGGAAATCAGTGTTGCCACTTTTTTCAATGCCGAAAATTAGCAGGAAAAGTTGAAAAGTGGTATTTTTGCATGAAGGACACCTTCAAAAATTCTGAAAAAAATATATGTGATGCAACTTTTTGTGCTGAATAACATACAAAAAAAACTGAGATGGCGTTATTTTTTAAACTCGTTTAAAAAAATTTCAAAGTTTATAAGAAAACATAATTTTGTATCCCAAGCTGTGAAAATTTTCTAAATTGGTTAAATTACATTATTTTTACCATATTTTGATCATATATTGAAAAAAATCGACAAAAATATTTCTATCGAGCCGATCTTGAATAATATGTACTCAAAATCGATGTAAATTTAGGTTGAAAATTCCAAAAAAATCTTTTTAAGAGTAAAAACAACGGATACTCACAATTTATTAATTTTTCGAAATCGATTTCTGTGTATTTATTTTGTGAATCGATATTGTACATAAAGTCATTTTTTCATATTTTTTTTCTAAAATAAAATTCATTTTCAAAAGTTGGTGATTTTGGATTTTTCGAAAATATTTAGAAGCAAAATGAAGAAATTCCTTCTTCTATTATTTCCTTTTTACTTATTAATCTTTTTTTTAAATCACATCTAAATGAAAAAAATCTTTGAAATTCATTTTTTTAACGTACCTCATTCATTTTTTATTTTTGGAATAATCATTCATGATCAGACGTTTTTTGCCCATCTGAGCACCCGATACCTACCAACTCACTTACCATTCCATCAATCTAAAAATTCACCCATCCATCTAATAAAAAATTATAATGCAGGTGTAGATCCGTCGGTGCATTCGAATAAATCTGAAAAAAACACGACTCAAGTCAACAACCCTCCAATTTGTCATCGTTTGCGGTCAGAATAATTTTGTACAACAAAGGAAAATATTGTAATCGAGCCAATGTAAATCATACATACGCACACTAAATCATAATTCCTAAACCGAATTCATTTCCACTCGTCTGAAAAAGTACAATGTATATCCGCTATAAACTCGTATCCTTAATTATTCACAATTTACACATTTCAAATTGGTCGTATATTAATTCAACATAATATAATACACGTGAAAAAAGTTTAAGGAACCTAAACGCTAAACATTTACCAGTTTAAGGTACCGAAATATTATACCATTTCACACCTTGCTCTTGCTGCTTGCATTTTCATATAGCTCGGCCATCGTACCTATCGGGCAATCACTAAAACGTGTCTATTTGAGCAAATATCAAAGACCGAATATAGGTGTAAAAGTAAGCATAATAATATATTCCAGACGGCAGATGTGATATAGAGAGGTATTAGGTACTGTAACGCTGTGGTTGAGGTTATATACAGTGTGGTTCATGTGGACTCGGACGCATATACTTAATCCAAGTTTGAAAAAACAGGTGTTAGATGACCTACCGGTTGAATTTTTTCACTCTTTATTATATCATACAGATAATTCAAGGCGTCGTCACGAAGTAGTATTTTCTTTCAACAAATAAGACGTATTCGAGAAAAAAAAACCGACCGTCTTGGACACCCATGTTTGATTTTTGTTTACCGAAATTAAAGCCGAATGTTTTCATTTCATCGTCTCGTAAGTCTTCATATTCGAGATCCTGTTGAATGATATAATTATTTTTATTATTGAAATGTCACCCGTAGCAGATCCGTACAATGGAAGGGATTAAAGAAATAATATTAATTACTCGATTCGAACATCTAGGCTGGAGTTGTATGGAAATTAAATCGTCTTTTTACAAAACCCAGTGTGGATACGTTTTCAAAGTATTGTAATGGATTAATATTTGTGTTTGTGATGGTTTCAACCTGTAATAATACCATTCTTAAGTGACTTGCAGGTTTGAGAAAAAGAGTAAATGATGTCTGAGTACTTTAAAATAATTTTTTTTCATTTAGTTCGGCTCGTGGAAAGCGTGAGTTTATTAAAGTGTTGTAAATATATGATGTAGGTAGATGGTTCTCCTCATTCATCATTATGTTGTGTATGAAAATTTCGGGTACCCAGCATTTTTTTTATTCGTATTTATTTGTATCAGTGGGAAGGATTTTTCGTATTAACCTGATTCATTTACTTACCTATATGCATATTTTAATAATTTTTCATTTTTTTCAGATGGTTTTGCCATTTTGACGACGATAATTATGTAAACGTTCCAAGACTGTTAGAAATCCTATCAAATTATAATCCGAAGAAAGATTGGTATCTGGGGAAACCGAGTATCAGGGCACCATTAGAAATTTTAGATAAAGAATCTCATAGTTTAAATAAGGTGAGTAATCGTTTCATTACTAATTATGAGTTAGAAACTTGTTCAAGAATCATTATTACAATTAGGGTCCCAGGATGTTTATCAGTACAGAAAACTTGATGGGAGGGCAGGAGAAATGCATAGAAAAATTCGCCTCTCTCAAAAAGTCGACAAAAGACAAAACTAAATTCTAAGTTTTAAAAATAAAATCCCAAATGAACATTTTGAGAGATTTTTTTTCAAAAAAAAATCAGAAAAAATAGTTCCTAGGTGTGCTAAGCTGGGAAATAAATTGCAAGTCTTAATTGGAATTTTTCATTTTTTTTCGATCTTGAAGGCAATTTTTTGGTTCAGCTTTGTAGATTTTAAAAGGGAAAGGAAGGGGAGAGGGGTCGTTGAAATGAAAAACTTTGAACCAAAATTATCAAAAAATAGGAAATTTTTTAGGCTCATTTTAGATTTTTAAAAATAAAATTTGTTCAAGTATACTTTTAGCAAACGAGGAATTTTGAAAAAAGTGAGGCATTTGAACATTAATTTTTAAAAAATGAATTGAAAAATCAAATTTTTAAACGTCTTTCAAAAAAAATCACGCGTGTAGGTGGAAGAGATAATTGAAATTGAATGTAAATAACAAATTTTCCCTATGAACTTGTTTATACCTCTGAAATTAACTACAGTTGCATTTCAATGCTGTAAAGTTCTACATTTTTGGCGAATATTGAGAACTGTCGTCAAAATTCCAGAAATATTGTCCAAAAACGTTGAAAACTTGGCTAAACTTATTTCCATTATTTTGTTCAATTTTTTTCAAAATTTTTTAATTTTTGACTCCTAAAAGTGATTTTTATATCCAGGCTTACAAATGTTGAATTCGACAATTTCTTCTCATTTGCAAGTTCATTGACAAATGTTTTACTCTAATAATCTTTTTCTTCCCTCCTCCCTCTCATCCTTTCAATTTTTAATGCAATCATTTGTCTAATTCAATTACCTGTATATTTACCTTCATAAATTAAAATTTGAACAAAATTGATGATTTCAAAAAATTGATAATTTTTTTATCAATCTGATTTTTTCAAAATTTCTGTTTTTTGGGAGGGAGGGAGGGAGGGAGGGAGGGAGGGAGAAAAATTCACCGATTTTTCTTTACGAATTTTACTTGCTAAGTTCCCTTCTTACGTACACATTTCAAAACTAAATTGCTTTGAGAAATTCTTGATGCCAAAAAATTTTCCTGATGTATGTAGGCATCGGAGAAAGGTTACTTTATGAGTAAGTTACTTTTTTCATCCTTGATTACTATTTCTTATTTTTCAAACCTCAAAGTACGTAAAGTTTGCTTTCTTAAAAAAAATTCTGATCAATTTCTAAGGTACCTACATTTACTTTTATTTGATTAAAAATATTGACTTGAAAAAATTTTTATTTCGATTACGAAAGCGTGATTTTATTCATTATTTAATCTGTTTTTTCTTTCCTGTGAACAAAACAAAAAATCATTTTTCTTATGAAAGCCAAACATTTATACATAATGAATTCAATTTTTTAAATTGGGGTCGGGGATAGTTTTTTCAAATTTGATGCCATCTGATGATTTTTCAAATTTTTGTTTTATTATGTTTCCAAAGGAAATTCTCCCCTTTTTCTATTTTTATTCAAATGAATGACTAGGTATTTCAAAAACCGTATATTTTTGTCTATTCAATCGTTTGCAAATTATTATTCCTGGAAATCCTTCTCCTCCTCCTCCCTCCCCCCTCCCAATGCATAGTGATAAATCAAAGGAAATGAATTGAAAAGTATCTTTCATCAATGGAAAATTTTCCCACTTTTTTCTGGCTAAAAATTCCAAATGATTATAATTTTTTTGATAGAAAGATCAAGTATCTGTTTTGCAGATTTTCAAACTCAGTCAGAACTACCAGCTATCTTATTTTGAATCAAAGAAACCTGAAAAGTTACTCGTTAAAAGTCACTTATGAACAGTCGAAATCGCAGCACAAGAAAAATTAGCGACATTCACTTGATTTTTCAAAAATTTTCACTGATTTTTCATGCTGATTTTTCAGTGATTTTTCATTGATTTTTCATTGATTTTTCTCACTGATTCGTTTTCAGTGAAAATTTTTTCATTGATTTTCTCCTGAGCTGCAATTCTGAGTATTTTTCAGTGATATTTGATAATTTTCACTGATTTATAAATGAGAGAGTACTGATAAAGAGTCAGTATTGTAACACTGAAAAAAAATCAACAAAATCCATGCTGATTGCTTTGGCGAATTTTCTATTCTCTCATTTATGAATCAGTGAAAATTATCGAAAATCACTGAGTAACTGTCAGAATTTCAGCACAAGAGAAAATCAGTGAAAAAATTTTCTCTGAGGACAAATCAGTGAGAATAATCCCTGGAAAATCAGTGAAAATTCATTAAAAAGTCAGGAAAATTTAAATTTCCTTGAAAAATCAGTGAAAATCTTTAAAAAATTAGTGAAAATTTTTGAAGAATCAGTGAATTTTACTGATTTTTCCTGTGCTGTAATTTTGACTGTTCATCAGTGAATTTTCACCGATTCAGAATGAGAGAGTATGAACTTTTACTAATTTTCCAGTAAATTTCATCACTGATTTGGTTTAAGTGATTTTTTTTTTTAGTGATTTATTGCTTAGCTGCAACTCTTGACTTTTTTTTTGGGGGGAGGGGGGGATTTTTGATAATTTTAATTGATTTATGAATTAAAGAAAGAGAGCACGTATTTTTGGAACCCAAAAGAGCCTGGCTTTGCTATTTTTTATTATGGGGATATAAAATTGAAATTTTTAAAAATTATAGTAAGGTGATTCTTTAAAATCCTTGCATTTGTTCATTGTGTTCTTGTTGGTTTTATTATTATTATTTTTTTAACCTCAATATAACTTACAAACTTCTCCATGCTAAATACGTAGATTTAGATCTCACATCTGGTAGCAGTTACTTTAAAATCCATAAAAAATCGAAATCAAAACCGCAATCACGAAATCCTCCTCAAACAAGGTAATAATTTTGAAAAACAGCCTAACTGAAAATTTTATGCATAAAATTCTTACAGTCTTTCTTGTTAATCACCTTTTTAAAACTTACAAATTATTAAACAACAGAGACTATAGCTACGAGTATAACCTATTTCTACATTATTATATTACACCAGCGGAGACCGGAGCGTCGGTACAAAATATTTCATTATCATCTTATACACTGCATGCAGCAAACAGCAACTTTTTATTTGAATAGATTACTTCGGTTGTGCTTTGATTAACCTACGCTGCTCGCATTTGTATATACCTATAGGAAGCTGAACTAGTTCGTATACCCACTTTTAGCCTTAGGTTTTACTCTACGAACAGTTCGTGCCCCTCCTCTATTATTCCAGTTTTCATCGTATTGAAAATTTAATGTTAAAGGCGGCGTAATTATTCGCTGCCAAAGGCATTTTAGTAATTCATTTCTGTCTGCTGTACGTACACTATACGTAAAAACCTGCGAGGGCTTGCTGAAGCGTGCCATATGCGAAGTTTTATTCGATTGTCTACCTACCGATGGTTCTCGTGTTTCTTTTATCATAGTTTTCCGTCGAAGTTTTCTCCCCAGGCTGATTACTCCTTCTCCTTTTGGTTTTTTTTTTCCAACTTGCATTTAATGATAGTGTTACATTTTCATTGGGATACTGTTATTACTTCCGTAGCTCACTTGATAGCAGAACTTTGACCTCGCGTGATTTAAATTATAATTGTTGTTGGAAATTTTCACATTATTCGGGTATAAAAAGCTTCGTTTAATTTAATACATTTAGAGCTTTTGGGCATATTGAGTTGTTATAATTTGAGCATCGGGTTGTAAGTCGAACTATAAATTATCAGGCGTTTAGGTATTTTTTGTAAGCGTGCCATAAACTGGATTTCTTGCTGTTTGGTTATTTTTCGGTAGTCGTTTGCCGACATCCACAGCGTATTTATTTGAATATGTTTGTGATGAGTTTTCTGAAAAAAAATGTGACCACCAGAATGTAGGTATTTCATAATTTGAGAAACTCAAAATTGGTCATATTTTTTCAAATTTTATTTAAATTGACTATTTTCTAAAAAAAAATTCACCTGCTTGAAACAATCGTAGAAGTCAACGATGAATAATAATTTTCATGATGTTTCGGCGTCGTCGCCATTCCTCGAGCTAAATGTTGATTCTAAAGTACACCAGTAATACCTTGAAACTTGAAGAATAAACAAATGACTTTGTTCAATGGCGAATAATAATTTTTCTAGCGGTGTTCTATTCTATATCTCGCATAGGTACTTAATATGCTCTTCTCGTACGCAATGAAACATTTTCTTATAAATACATGTATCTATTTGATAAATACCCAATGCCGTAGTTGTAATTGCTATGCGTTATTATATGGGTAGGTAGGTATAGGTATGTTTGTTTGTTTCCTAATGGTCAACTTGGAAATGTAGGCTTTGATACCAGACCAAAGGAACCGATGAGAATTTTTTGCGGAGGGTAATTTTTCGTAGGAAGGAGTTGGCATGCAAAATTGAAATATCTTTGTTCGTAGGTAAATAATTTTCCTTTTGAAATTGTTTTCATATTGATGAATCATAAGATGGTTCGTGTTTGATGGAGAGGGGTGTAGGGATGGGATGAGTAATTTTTTAGACGGGGTTAGAGTTGTGAAAATGACTTGAAACTTGATTACGTTTTTTTTTTAAATTTTATTTTATGGGAGGTAGTTCCATAAGGAGGCTTGAAAAACTTGTAAAATTTTCAATTATTGTTCAAAAAAATTTGCTTTCAATTCTAGAAAATGGAAGGAGTGAAAAAGAAGGGTAATCGATTTTAAGAAGGGAATAAATTTCAACTTGTAGATACATTTTTGAAGTAAAAATTTTCTCAATCATCATTTTTCAATATTTTCTGATTTCTATTGAGATATATGGGAGATTTCTAAAACCTTTTTCTATTTTCAGCTGTGTTTTTCTACCTGCGTTGAGAATTTTTTTTTGGTCAAAATTTCGTTCATATTTTGATTTCAATGAGATTGGTAAGCCAAAAAATTGCATTGAAAATTGAAAGGATGAAAGAAGGAGGAAGGGGGAATATTAGAGTGAAATATTTATCAACGAATTTGTGAATGAGAAAAAATTGTCAAATTCAGTATTTTTGAGCCTTGATGTAAAAATCATCTTTTGGAGTCAAAGTCAAAAATTGATGTTTGAGTCGAGGTTCCTCCCTGATTTCACTCCTTCTAAAATGCCAAAAGTCTTTGTCAACTCGAAACAGCCTGATATTTTTTTGTTGATTCATAAATTTCATTGATTTTAGGAATCAAATCTCTCAAAAATTTGCAATTCTTTCTCCTCATCAAATTACGTACCCAATTTTGGCCAGACTGGCGAATCCAAAATTTCATATGATTCAAATGTTTTCTTCAAATCTTAAAAATTTCAGGTCAAATTGGATCAAAAAGAAAACTTTATAGGTGCTTCAAACTTCAGATCATTTCTATCCTACAAAAATTATACTTAGATTGGTACGTTTTCTTCATTTTCCATTTTCCTCTCATTCACCAAGGCCGAAATTAACTAGTGAATCAACACAGTTTTCCTTTTTTCTGTGAGGTAAAACCTTAGATCATGAAAATGTTCGAATATACTTTTAGAAAGGCAAAGTTGTATTTTTGAATATTGATTGGAAAAAATGAACAAAGAATAATTATGTACTAAAAAGCGCATATTTATTGAGATACCTATGTTTTGAAAAAAAATGAAAAAATGAGAAAATTGAAAGCATTAAAAATGTTGAAAATGAATTTTAAAAATATTTCTGCTTCTCTTTAAAATTGCTGAAAAACTGGTTTGACTAAATTATGAAAAGTTGAAATTGAAGGAAAAGAATTGTTGAAAATGAAAAAAAAATTGGTGTTAAAAAAATTATGGTATTGAGTATAGTTGAAAAAAAAGAAAAATATTTTGGAAATTGAGAAAAAAATTAATTTTTTTTTTAAATGTTGGGTAATTCTTCGAAAATCGGCGAATTTCAGCATTCAAAATTTTGAAAAGTAAAAACTCTTTTTTTGTGAAATTTTTGAAAGGATATCATTAATCAGCTTACCCAGAACACTTTTATGAAAACGGGGTCAATTCATACCTCAAGGGGGTAGGGTGGGACGATTAAACGTTTCCGTCATTATGCTTGATTTTCAATAGGTTTTTAATATGTTCCATCGTCGTGGATCATCATTTCTGCGCTTTAAAATGGCAGATATTCCTGCAATTTGAGAAAATGTATTTAAAATGGTGAATATCTCATGATAACATATAAAAAAATTTAAAATGATCAATAATATGCTCTATACTGCAGATAAGTACTCAATTTTTTCCGGATTCGCCACGACGAAAGAAAAAACTACACCATCCACGACGTAGGAAAATTGAGTAATTATTTGCAAAATAGGCCACATAACTGAGTTTTGAAAAATTTTTTGAAATGCTACGAGGATATATTCACCATTTTAAATACGTTTTTTCAATTTTCAGGAATATAGGCCGTTTTGAAGGCGAGAACTGATTAGCCACGGCGATGGAACGTTTTTTTGTAAACAGCACAATATTGATAAACAATCACTCACAAAACTGTTAATTTCATTGAAATTCAAAATTTTCGTAGATTGTGTTGTTCTCGGGACGATAACTGACCAGTGCTGCCACTTCACAGCACAAAATATTGTATTAGTAAGCCAGGAAAAATTATTGAAAATTATCCACGGCGAAAGAAAGAAAATTGTAAACACACTTTGGGCTTCAAATATGGGACTATGGGACACTTTTTTTTGACCTTCAATCAGGTCATCACACACCTTCATATACGTTGATTATATGTAACGGTCATTTTTTTCAAAAAACCGCATTAATTTACATCATTTAGAACATTCAATTTGAAAAACATTTTGAATACAAGCCACGGCGATGGAATTTTCGGGGGTAAAATGGTCGTGTACCCGAATTGGTGGGGGTGGCACTCATAATTCTTAGTGGTATAGGTGTAGGAGATAGTACTCCTACTCATGAAAAAAAAAAAAAAAACAAAAAAAAAACGTAACTTTTTGAGTTATACACTGGTAACAGAAATTTGCCGATTTTCGAAGAATTACCCTGTTGGAAAAAATGAAAAAGATATTTTACAAAAAAAAATGCAGGGTAAATAAGTTCTAAAAAAAATAGAAAAGTAGAAAAAAGTTGAAAAAAATGTTGAATTTTAAAAATCGAAAAAAGTACAAGGTAAGTACGTATTGTGAGCCTGGATGTAGAAACCACCCTAAAGTGTCAAAAATCGATTTTTGAGTCGAGATTGATTTTGGGCTTTTCAAAAGAATAAAATCAAAAATGAACCTCAATTCAGAAACCAATTTTTTACACCTAAGGGTGGTTTCTATATCCATGCTCACCTTCAAGTATGTTTTTTCCTAATTTTCAAAATTGCTGTAAAAAATATTTAAAAATGCTGAAAGTTACGGAAATATAAATTTTTTGACGAGTCAAACAAAATGTGATTATGTCAGCGGTTGGTAAAATTTATCCTTAAAAACGTAAAAAAACGTTGCACTTTTCAATAATTTAATCTCAATATTTACATTTTTTCTCGATTTATGAAAAAAGAAGTATGAAAAATTGAATTTCATTCAAATTTTGCATTAAAAATGTCTCAAAAAAGTCGAGGATTTTTTCAATTCTATTTTCAACCTTTTGAGAATTTGAATTTTTTCTTACTTTTTTTTCCCTTGTCAGCAGATTTAATGCAAACAAATTCCACGAAAATGTTAAAAAATTCCACTTTTTCTTCAAATCTCTTCTAAAAATACAATTTCGTTCTCCACTGTATGTAAAAATCCCTCCAAAACGTCAATTTTGGCGCCTAAAAATCAGCATTTCCAACCACGCCGCGGAAACTAGGAAGGGATGACATGTTACATTCATCTATCTCAAGCCTCGTTCAAATCTGTGACTTCCACTTTAAGTGGTTTCCTGGTTAGAAATACAAGTAGGCGGTTTCACAAAAGTTTAACACGTGAAGCAAGGTTTCGATTTAAACATCACAGCAGCTGCTATCCTTTACACCACTATCGCAATTTATCATAGATATGAAAACACACACATTTTTTGACGAAACGAATACGAGTACAACGAAAGGCTTCCAAAATGTGCAGCGTACTATTTACCTACGCCACTTGAAAAGATACAGGTTCACTTATTCCACATACATTTCGGTTGGATGTGTGTCGAAAGATTAATAATACATAGAATCAAGTTGAAAATCGTCGCCGTCCGATGTAATATTTGTCACGAGTAGGTGCATTTAAATACCACATGTTTAGTATCTCAGAAGCCGTACCAATGTACGAAGCTAACTGATAAACGAAGATACGAAGATAGGATACAGAATTACAGAGTAATGGGAGTCGCCGTAATTTAGGATGTGCGAGTGACTGCCATGATACGTAGTACGAGCAGCTAAGAAGATTATTTCGTCGGTTACGGTTCTGTCGCTAAGGTTTTTATCGGGTTACTGTACCTAAACTAAGTAATAACAGGTACATCTAATCTTATGTGGTGGCGTGCCATCGCCATATTTCATTCATTTTGCCCGAAAAAGTAATAATTTCAATTTACCTGAGCCTTTCTCCATTCAAAGGCGTCTATGTAGGTCGATCAAATCTTCGAAATTAGTTTTCCAGCCATAGAATAGAAATACCTACCAAACTTACGGATCTGATTATCTCTCAGGCGGTGGCGTAGCGAGAAATTCGCTGGGCGAGTAGTAATTTTTTGCGTCTCCTTACCAAACTGAATTGCGATATTTTTTCAGGGAGAATCTATTGAACGAATTTTGATTTTTTATAAATCTCTACTCAACGCAGCACTTTGAGCCGAAGCAGAAGTTAATCGAAAGTTGGTCATAAAAGAACTTCGTACTCAAAATTTCAGGTGCTGATGAACTTCATTTTTACAATTTTGGAAAATTTTTGACTTTGAAAAATCATCTCACCGCTTTGCAAAATTTAAAAATTTGATATAATTGAAGAAAAAAAAAGAAATTGGTAGGTATTTTATCTTATTTTCGACCACCCGAATCGATTTAAAGTGTTTTTTAAGACGTTTTGGACCCTTCAAAAATTTTCGGAATTTTCCAAAACTGGAGAAAATCCTATCAAAATGACTACAGTTTTCCAAAATTCATAACTCGAGTTGAAATCCATATTTTTAGCATGAAATTTTCTTGAAAAAAAAAAAAAAAATTAAAAAGGAACGTGAATTTTAATTCGAAGTTAGAATTTCGAAAAATTGAACATTGGTTTATCAAGTAGCTCACTAACACTCATGAGTAATCCGAAATTCTTCTGTTGAAGCTATTGTGGGCCATTTTTGAGGGCTTTTCTCAAGTTTCTCCAGTAGATACTGAAAAATTTCAAAATTTCACCTATTAGGCTCTGAAACATTTGAAAACCGCATTTAATCGACTGAAGAGGTCGAAAATAGGATATGTATTATGTATGGTATCAAATTCCAACTTTTTTCGTTGGTTGGATCAAATTCTCGTATTTTGGTGGGCAATGAGATAATTTTAAAATTTCTGAAATTCGCTGAGATTCGAGAAATGGACTTTAGCATCTGAAATTTTGGATTTGGATTTTTTTTCATGATGCAAATTGCAACATTGCAAGTATTTCGATTTATTTTTTGAACTCAACATATTGCTTCAGTTACAATACTTTTCTTGTTGGAGAAGTCGTCGTTCCTTTCCTGAAGTATTTAAAAAGACCATTTTAGAAATCTTCAATTTCAGTACATCACTTGTTGGGGGAAAAAATTATTGTTGAACCGATTGAAGACCATATTCAATGGCTTAGATAGCATTTTTTTGGGAGGTAGGTAATATTTTGAATGAATGCAATTTTTTCCCGCCATCGCCATCCCTCATTTTCAATTCGAAACCATCAAGTATTTGTGTGGAAAAATTCATTATTATGAAAAATTTCATTCGTTTGAAAAAAAAAATTTATGAAATTCAAGAGGCAAATTTTTTTATACCTATCTACCTATTTATTAAAATTTCCCATAACTTTTAAACTTTTTTCCAATTTTAGGTAAATTTTCTCATTCGTCCAACTTCTTTTTTAAAATTTTTTCCAATTCAGAAAATTTTCCAAACAATTCCAAAAGTTTTTCTCAATTGAATTTTAAAATTTCAACTTCAGTTTTTCAAAAATCAAAATTTCTCCCCACATCTAACGCTATGAGAATTAAAAAAAAAAAATTAAAAATAATTTTAAAAATCAAAACTGGACAAATTTTGGGAAAATTAAGATTGAAACAGTCGAAAAAATTCTTATATTGGATAGGTAAGTAAGATTTAAAAAATGTAAAGTTGAAAAAGTGCTTAGAATAAGATTGGAATTGTTGGATCGTTGAAATTCCATTGATGTCAACGTGATTATAATGGAAGATAGTAAATTACCAACCAATTTTAGAACCACCGAACAAATTTGGAACTACCAACGTAAATTTCTGAAACTAAGCACCCATTAGAATAATCCCCTGAGGCGATGGAATACATAATTTTGAAATTTTAAAAATTCGCCAGAATTCGATTAATGAATTTGAGCTTATAAAATTATAAAAGGGTTCTTTTATGAAGTAGGTAATGTCGAGTTATTATATGTAGTTTCGAGTAAAAATTTTGCTCGAGATACATTTCTTATGAGTTACCTACTTATTGCCAAAAAATAAAACAATGAAATCTTGGGAATTGATGAGTGAGATTTTCCTGCCAGAAATTTGACTCCAAGTTTTATTCAAAAGAATTCTGTAAGTTCAAATCCTCTCCGAATCGTTTTGAGCTGAGAATTTTTTTTTTGAAAAATATTGATTCTTTATTAATTTTTTGCAATAATTTATTCTACCGAAAAATTCTCTGAAAAATTAATTTTCCTATGGCTTAAGAATGTTTTTTTTTTTTTACAACGTCGTTTTGGGAGAAAAAAGGTCATTTCAACATATTTTCAAGGGGGGGGGGGGTGAAGTTAATGTCTTCAAAAATTTTTTGCTTTTAAAATTTTCGATTTTAAATGATTCACGATTCAATATTTTGCTCCAAAATCAAAAATATGTGCCGGGTGAGTTCTCACTTTTCTCCCCCCCCCCAGAGCCCGTGCAGAGAAAATTCGGGTACGAGGGAAAATTTGAAGAACAAAAAGAGATCTCACACAAGGGAAGGGGTGTCAAAAATTCAAAATTTAGACTTTTGCGTTCCAATACTATGCTTAAAAGAGGCATGGAGCCTAAAAAATATTGAAAAATTAAAATCAATTAATATATTTCGAACGCGTATAAGCCTTCAATTTTTAAAAAAATTGTTAAAAATTCAAGAAGTAAATCGATACGTATTTTTGATTTTTTTTTTCAAATTCTGAAAAAATTCAAAATTGATTAATTTGAATTCAGATATCATTTTTAGTAATTGTGGTGACCAAAGAGCAAAATATTTTTGCAAAAATCAATATTTTCACTTCATCTAAATTGAAAAACGTTATAAAATGATATTTTTATTCGAAAATATTGTATAACTTTTGAATTTTCTAGAAAAATTGGATTTTTGATAACTTTGACCTGGAGAATTTTTTTATTTCTAAATGTTATTCGCGAGCTAGAAGGAATCCCCCTCCCCCTCGCTACACCACTGCTCCCAAAATACATTTCATATGTGATAATATTTTATTATGGAATTGTGCCAACCATACTTGATTAATGTGAATTTTTGCCAATTCAGATCGACCAATTAATATACCAAGATTTTCCAAGTAAAAACAATAGATACCTATTCTGAAAGCCAAGTGTCCGATTAGGATTTAACCGAATGCATAAAACGTAGGCGTTTTGTACCTAATCTAACATACGCATGACCGAGCTGCCGCAGTATTATCGAAACGCCATAAATATAAAACGCTGTCGTAGAATGAGAGCATTGTTATTATGTATTCCAAGTTTACTTTACATATTTCGTTCGGGGCGAAAATTTTTCATTTTCGATTGTTTTACCGCACGAATACCTATTTCAATTTGAAATCAGGTCTCTTATGTCATGTTTGTATTATTTAAACAATCATACGTACCTATCACTTTCGCCAATTTATGCAAATATTATATCTAAAAAATTGATCATTTCTCTGTTGCAGACAAATATAACATTTTGGTTCGCCACCGGTGGTGCTGGTTTCTGCCTGAGTCAATCGCTAGCGCTGAAAATGGTGTCAGTCGCGAGGTAAGTAATTATCGTTTTGTTTGTTTTAGAAAAAGTAAAAAAAAACCACGAACAAATAGGCATTTCGGCGCTAATGAATATTTAAACGACTCGACGGTCGAGCAATTCTCTCTATTCTTATTCCGTATACGTATCTGGGTATTTTTTTCGTCCGCTAATTCTTGGCAAAAAGTGCTAAATGAAAGTACCTACACTTGCGAAAAATTAATTTCAGGTTTACCCCGAACCCACCCCTCCGGTCTTTGTTTTTCTCGAGTCTAATTCACGATAATACTCGTGTTGATTGCGTCAGTCTCTCTATTTCAGCTCTTTTTATACACACGCGTTGCGAAATTATACTCCGGGTTTTTATCCTTTTGTTTTTTTATTTATTCCGGTATTTTACCGTCAATTAGCGGTCCTCCTATCGTTTAAAGAAAAACACAACTGTTAAAATTTTCCTTTTAAAGTCCTAGAGAATGTGCTCGTTAAAATTCCGCAGGGTCGTGTTCACGTTATCCTGTTTCCAATTAAAACAATATCAAGCCATTGCGCCAAACCTGATTTAGCTCGAAACCTTTTTTTTTCTTCTTATTCCGTCTTTCTTGCTTTATTGTTTTACTTTGACGATACTCTCCTCTTATTCTACTTTTTTATTGTCGGGTCGTTTTTTTTAATTAAACAACGGTGCCGACGTAAAATATGTTTGCTTTAATTAGATAGTAAATACGTCTGAACCATTAAAACATCGTCTATTGTATAAGATGTCCTCCGAAACCGAATTAATTCGCTTCCAATCACGCCGCTGGTTTAGTAGCTACGGATCCGATCGTAAATATTCGGCGTTGGAGATCCTCCGACCTGTCCGATGCGAGCCAGTGTCGTTAAAAGGTCAATTTGACGACTGGCTTGTGGTTTTTTCGACCGATTGAAGGATTCAGAGGGTGGAGAATTATTGGAATGGGTGTGACGGTTCATTTTTTTTGCTGGTTTTGGTCGAAATTTGCGTTTCAAAGTGAGGCTGGATCGAAGAGGAGGCGAAGGGAGCAGACTGACTTTCCCATTTTGTTAAAATTATTGAATTTTTAGTTTGGAGAATAGTTGGATAATTCGGATGAGAAATTCCTTCACTTCTCTTCTGAAAATATACATACTTAAATCCAAGATTTTAAAGCTTTATTTGCTAGATATTTGGTGTATATTGGCGAGAATAATTAAAAAAAAAAAAAAAAAATAGCGAGAATTTTAATAATTTTACTGCAAAAAGCAAGAATTTTCAATATTTCCTCATCGATGAAAAACTGAAATGATTCCAGTTCCAGTTTTCAAAAATTGTTTTGTTTCAGTTTTAAGTTCAAAGTGTTCATCAGTTTCAATTTTCTGTAAATTTTGACTTTTTAAAGTCAAATTTTAAAAAAATTGCCAACAATTTTCATTCCCCCAAACATTTTCAATGTTTTGTAAAATTTTTTGGTGTTGACTTCAAAACCATTCATTATTTTAGTTCCAGTTCAAGTTTTCCTTCGCTGATTTTCTTTTTTTTCTGAATTTTACGATCAATGTTGAAAAAAGAGGTACTATTTGGGTACAAAACAGAAAAAAAAATGACGATAAAAATTCAACAAGTTTTTTTTTTTAGATTCATTAGATACCAAGTACTCTCTAAACTTGAATCAGTCAAAATTCACTGATTTATAAGACAAAAGTGTGCAACTGAAGAAGTCAGTGAAAATTTGAAGTGAATTTTCATTTTTGAATCGGTAAAAATTTTAATTTACTGATCGAATCAGTAAAAATTTTAATTTACTGATTTAATCAGTAATTAATCACTGTTTGAATCAGTTATTATTCACTGATTGAATTAGTAAATTTTAATTTTTACTGATTCATTTCAGTGGTTGAAAAAAGATTACTGATTCAAAAATGAAAATTCACCAATTGAATTAGTAATTTTTCACTGATTGACATTCAAATTTCACTAATTAATAGTTGCACACTTTTCGCTGTTTAATCAGTGAATTTTTAGTTTTTTGACTGATTTAGATTTAGAGAGTAGATTGCAAAACTTGTGTTACTTTTTCGGGGACTATATCAAATCAATAGCTGGTCTATCAATCTTTGCATATCTTTGAGAAACCATGCAAAAAATGTAAGGTTTTCGAGACAAAATCAAAGTTTTTTTTTTTTTTTTTTCCTCCGAACCTTATATACAAAATGGTTTTCTTTGGGATTCTACATTGAAATGAAAGGGGATATTGTGTCAATTTTTTTCCCCGGACAGAATGTCCCAATTCAGTTTTTTGGATTTTTTTTTAGGACATCGCAAATTTTAATTGAGGCCTTGACGTCAAAATGAATTTTTAAACCATTGAAATAATGACATTCTCTTAGATTTCGAAAAAAATGAAAAATTTTAAGATAAGTAGGTAGGTACTCAAAAAAAAAACAAAGCTGACAATATTGGAACATTTTTGCGTTCTGATGAAATAACGAAAATTGGTAGATATTTTACCTACCCTTTGACTAAAAATAAAAGTTACCGAAATGTCAAATTCGTTCATTTTTTTTTCAGTTGAATACAATTGATATAGAAATGTTGAAAATTGGAAAAGTAGGAAAAAAATGCCAAAAGTACCTATTGCATTTTTTCAATAAATTCACAAAAAAATTGCTTTTCTTTTCAAAAACTCAAACGTCTTCAACTTTATTTTTGGATTGTCTATTCTCCTAATTTGAATCAGTCAAAAATGGCTGATTAAAATCAACAAAATCAAGTTACTGTAGGAATCAGTGAAAAAAATTACGATTCAATCAGTGAATTTTCACTACTGAATCAGTAAAAATTAAATTTCACTGATTCAATCAGTGATTTTTTTACTGATTCAATAATGAAAATTCACTGATTTCAATCAGTCAACTAAATTTCACTGATTCAACAATCAAAATTAACTAAGTATTTGAATCAGTAATTTTTCACTGATGGGCAGTAAAATGACGCTGATTAACTGGGGAATCAGTGAAATTTGACTGATTATCAGTGACTTGATTTTCTCTATTTCATCAGTCAATTTAGGCATTTTTCACTGATTCAAATTAAGAGAGTACATAAAAAAAATCAGTTTTATGAATACCTACATAATTAATGTGTGGAAAAATTTCGAAACATTTTTACAATTTTTATACACCTGCTGAACAAAAATACGAGTAGCTTAAAAATATGAACTCAACACAATTTCAGCATAAAATTTTCATAATGCGTTGAATATCAACGAAAAACCAGAAAATGACGAAATAGGTACCTCTACCTATGTTCCTGAAATTACCATAAAAATATGAAAAATTAATTTGGAATTTTGATTGGAAAATTTTTTGAATCACAAAAATTAAACTTCAAGGGTGAAATTTTTTTGCATTTTATAAAATAGGTCGACTGTAGGGGATTGTCTGAAATCTGAGCTTAAAATGTAACTACCCCTGGTTCATATTTGGCGAGTCCGAATTAGGGAATAAAAAAACATTCATTATTTCAATTTTTAGTTTACTTTAAAATTGAAAAAAATCAATAATTATTTCAAAAATGGTAATATGCTTCAATTTAAATTTCGAATGATAAAATTTCGAGCTGATCCAGTCATCCATTTTTTCGAGACACATAAATCGAATTTTTGAGTAAAGAGTAATTTTTTAATTTTCAAATATTTCTTTTAATGGGTAAAATTCTAAAAAAAATGCTGTGTTGTATTTTTAGAGGAAGAAAATTTTCGTGCTGGTAATTTTTTTGACCCAATTATCGAGGGGGGGGGGTGAAAAAATAACACAAGTAAGTACCTAGACTGATTTAGTACAAAAAATTTACCATCGATATCCTTATGAAACGGTCTTTTCACCCTTATGGTGAAAAAAGGGAGTGAGGTGGTATAAAATATGGATGGGGGAATTTTTTGATCTAAAATTTTACCTGGAGGGATCCAAGAACCCAACAATATTCTAAGGAAATTTCAGTATTTGAGGATCGGGGTATTTCACCACTGTTTTCCTGAAATATCCTTTCATAAAAAATCGGAGACTTTTTTCATTTGAAAAAATTATGAGAAAATCTGGAAAAATTATCTGGGTGTAAAATCTTCTATTTTTTACCCCCCTTCCCCCATAATACCAAATTTGGTCCGTCCCTTTTCGAAGTAGTTGATGCATAATTTCGATATTATATCTATCAGAAGATAATGATAGATTTTTTTCAGTGTCAAAGCACCAAAATCTGGTTTTATAATTTCACTTAAAACTAAATTTTTCGCATTTTATTTTAATGATTTCATGCAGAAGTTGTCCCATTATTCGTACAGAGCCACCTTGCACCTGGCTCTGTAAACATAACATTGATTCATCGTTATTGTTGGTTTTTCATTTAAATTCTTGGAATTCGGTACTTACGTTCATGCTCGCAAATATCTATCATCCATCTTAATTATTTGTATGTGCAAAAATACATCTTATAGATTCTTCTCTCTTCATTTATTTTTAAATTCTCGCAATTCGAGTTTTTAAATACCTGTACAAACGAATAGGTCTAGGTACCCAAGAGTACATAAACTTAAGTACGGACTTTCACGTTACGAGTATCGGTACACAGATGTTTAATAGCATTTTAGTCTAAATAGTCTTCGGTAGAACCGGTTTAAAATCGATTTAAATAATATTAACAGCCTCATTGAAATTGAAACAGGTTGAAATCTGTTTATCGTATTTAATTATTTGAAACTGTTTAGAATTTTATTCGTCTCATTTGAAGGATCAGTTTTACCGAGGTCTTTTTATTTTTAATTTTATTCATTTCAATAAAAATTTGATAAGTTGTAAACTGGTTAGCGGTTACGGTACCTTTAACCGGTCCCAGTGCTCTAAAGTGATAGATAAGTCGCGTAATTAGAAGATTGAAAAATATTCACGCCTGTGCTAAGTTTATCTTTTAGCAGGATTTTTTTTCTTCATTTATCTGTCATTCTTGTCAAAAGAAATACTCAGGTTGCTACAATGTTGCAGCAGGTGGGAAACGTGAAGCATGAAATCCGTTTCTTGATCGTAGAAATATGTTTTGTCCATTTCTGGACATCCCGGGGTCACGAATGTGGATTTCATTCTGGCTGATTTCCAGCAAATTTTATGGCCTTCGATCAAATCCAAATATGTACTTTCCTATCATTTTCCAGAAAAAAATGAACTCGGAAAAAGCAGGAGATTAGAATTCTAAAATTTAAAAAAAAGTTGAACCTGATTTCGAGGAATAATATTCGATTGAAAAAATACGTAGGTCCAAAAAAAATCAAATTTCAATCTCAAAACAATTAGATGATTATAAATTGACAGTTTTTTCACAATTTTCTGACCTTGAAATTATCACCTTTACCGTCATCACGCCCATAAATTAAACAATAAATTTTTTAGGTTGGAAAATTTTATTTCAAAATATTTCGATTTATTTTTGTAAAAATTACCCTCCCTTTTCCTTTCCCTATCTCCAAATGAAAAATTAATTTCAGTTATAAAACGATACGACAAACTAAAACATGTCACGTGATTCTTAATCCCACATGTGACTTCTATCTTGAAAAACTAAGAAACTAACAGCTATAATGGAAAAAATGGGCGAAAAAAGGAAATTAATCACCGGCCTCTTTTACAATTTCTGGTAACTGCTGAGGCTATTTTTCATCGTGCAAAATCCGACACCGCGCCAATTGAAACATCCTCTAAAAACAGCCCAAATGTAGTGGAAGTAATTTTTTAATTGGTCGATACGACTTCGATACAAGATAGTCGTAAAAACTGTGATAATACGCGAGCACCACTATTTCCGAATGTTCGATACAAGATTTTTAAACAAATAAAAGCCAAAGGGGAAAAAGCCCGCGAAAATGTGTCAACACTGTTCCATATACTTGAAATGCCTCTTTAAGTAGGTACATGGGATGCCTATAGTTGCGCGAATTTTCGCTTTTTCGCGGTTTCGTTTTTATTGTTTATGTTCTTTTTATCGTCGGGCAAGATGTTTCTATTTTTCTACGCAGGGTATCTGATGGTGTAAAATTTTTCGATTGTTTGGTGATTAATTATTTTGCGAATTCGTGCGTTATTCTGTAAAACTAGCCGGAGGATGTTGGAATTTTTTCACGAAACTGGTGTGAAAATGTGAGATATGCTGTGGAAAATTTTCCATACCCTTTAGCAATTAGAAAGAAAAAAACATTACATTTTTTTTCACCTGGTCTAATCCTTGAGATTACAAAATTAAATCAACCTTTTTTAAACAAATAAATTTATTTAAAAAATTTTGAAAAATCAATTTAATTTTTTTCAAAGCTGTGGTTATTAAACAGATCATTTTTACTTTAAAAAAATTAAATATGTGGGGAGAGGGTGATCCGAAAATCACCATCGTTTCAAAAATGCCTGGTAAAAATTTCACCCCACTGTCTCAGATCAACTCTTACCTTTACCCAATTGTTTTTAAATTTCTGTAAGTACATAAATATGCGAAGAGGTGGAAAATTTTTGCCAAAAACTGTAATTATTGTTGTTTTTTTAAAACTTGAATTAGGTACTATCGATCTTAGTTTTCAATTCACCCTATTTTTCTGAGATTCATATAAAAAATTTTTCCATGTGTTTCAGTTCACCAGTAAAAATAAATGAAAAAATTTACTTGATTTTTTTCTTTCTTGAAATAGCTCAAATCTCAAATAAATCTGATGGCAATTTTTTTTAGAAAAATCTAAAATTTAATTTTTTCATTCTTGACAAAATGGTCTCAAAAGAAAAAAAATGATGAAGAATTGGTGTCGATGTTTTTCTTAGGTACAACCTATTCATTCTAAAACTATTTATAAATTTTTTATTGAGGGTGAGTCAGAAATTTCCTTTTTTAATTCAACCTCTGAATTTTGTTTTCAATCTTCAAAGATTTTAAATTCCAAAGGGCAGAAGACTGTAATTGTTTATATGGAGTATTTCATTTCAACTCAATGTAGGTATGTATAGGTAGGGTACTACAGATAAAAAAAAATACGAAAAAAATTATGGATTTTTAAAAATTATCATATTTATCCTTCTTCCCCCACCTCCCATGACAGTTTTAAAAAATATATTATTTGTGGGGAAAAGAATGAATGCATGAGAAAATTTTGCCAATTGAAATTTTTCTAGGTTTTCCATTTCAAGGAAAAAGATAAGAAGTTGGTTTTAGAGGAAGGAAGAAAGGGGGTAGTTGCAACTTTCAATATTCAGCCTTGAAAGTAATCCGACATGAATAATAATTTGTAATTCCAAGATTTTAATCTAACAAGCACTTGGCTGATAAGTTTCAACCCTTCAACTTTTATTTCAGTCGAATGCCTATTCTTATGTTCGTGTATTAATTTTTTCTTTTTCAAAAATCCAATTGATTTAGTGATTACATTTTTAATGAATAATTTTATAAAATCTATTTGTTTATTTGTTTGCAGTGGAGGAAAATTCATGACGATAGGAGAACAAATTAGACTTCCTGATGATGTTACCATGGGATACATAATTGGTAAGAATTTGTATTTCATTAAAAAAATCTATTTCTAAACTTAATTTTCCACGAGATTAATGAACTTATCAAATTCCTATTCAACTATATACTTACCTGCTCTATTATTAAAATATTTCGTTTTTTTTTTCTTTTTTTTTTTCAGAATATTTGTTAGGTAAACCATTAACTGTGATAGAAGAATTTCATTCTCACTTGGAACCGATGAAATTTCTTCAACAAGATACATTTCATAAACAAGTTAGTATTTTTTAAAATAGAATTTCATACATATATTTCCTATTTTTTAAATTCAGTTTTTTCTATTTTAATAATAATTATGAATTAATAAACATTACAATTTTTCAATGATTTTTAATTAATTATATTTTTTTCTTTAGATTACGTTCAGCTATTCAAATCTGAAAAAAGGAGAAAAAAATACAGTGAAAATTGATGGCTTTGATGTTAGAAACGATACTACTAGGTAATTTTTTTTTAAATAAAAAATAACATTTATTTGATCTTTTTTTACACATCAAATAATTTTGAAATATTATTCTTCAAGTATGTTTCTAACTTTTTTTTTTAAATTTTTGTTTCAGATTTTACTCTCTGCACTGTTATCTATTTCCTTATTTTCCCATGTGTCCCAATTCAAAATATTACAAGAAAGTCAACAATAAAGGGAAATCTCATAAACTTTCGTTTTCTCAAAGCTGATGACTGATGAATATTTAGCATCGATATAAGATACTTTAAATATTCTTCTTGCTCAATTTTTATTACTGTTTTATTTTCTGTTAATGTCGTATAATTATTATGCTGTTCTGTGAACGACTCCATTTTTTTAAAATTTTATTCTTCTAATGCCATTTTTAAAAAACAATTTTTAAACACTTATACATATTCATTTTCCTATCTTAAGTCATTACCATTTAATTTTTCATTAATTACACACCCAAATATGGTGCTTTTCGCTTTTTCAATTCTTGAAAAAAAAGGTGAATTTGTTTTATATTTTTAATTTTTTTATAGAATCAATTTTGTTATAATCGTTATGAGTATACGAAATACGACTGTATCGAATTAACCATGTATCATTTAGTCGTTTATTATGTTTTGTACCATTGTTGATAATATTTTTAATTTTTTTTTTTTGAACTGTGATATTTAATGTTTAAGTTTTTTATGATTAGGGTTTTTTTGCGTGTTTTGTTTTTTTTCTATTCAATTATTATTTTGCTAAAAATGGTGTAATTTACATTATACGTATAAATTTCGATTTGGTCAAGTTGTGAAAAAAAATGCATTTATTTCCCATTTTTAAAATTTATTTTATTTATTTAAAAAAATGTATCAAGCTTGAAAATCAAATTGTACTATGAAACTATTTTTATTAATTATTAATGAGCAAATATTAAATTTTTTTCTTTTTTAAAAAAAAATTGGTGAATTCGGATTAAAAAAATCTATGGAGGTCAAATCGTGATAGATTTTTTTCAAATGTTTTGACTCTGGGAATATTATAAGTTCTTCAATTTTTTTTATTCATTTTGGCTGTAAAATTTTATACGTTTACTATTTTTTGAGAACTGAAGAAATAAGACTTTTGCTTATTTTTTTTTCAAACAAAAATTGGAAAATTGTTCATTTTTTTGCCTTCAAATATCGAATGAATTTTTATGCAGGCATGTAAAAAAATGCCAAAATATTCCATGTATTAATTTTCTTGATTATTCGATTTTTGAGGTTTTCTTTGCAAACAATTTTTGCTACAGGAGGAATTTTAAAATTTTTTCTGATTAAATGTGCCATTATTTGGTGCTTACTTAACTTTAAGCCCGTATCACTACTATACCTAAGTTGACAGTCATAATACCTCTATCTATGTTTTACGTATAATGAAATTAAATAAAAATTACAATTAAAAAAAAACATGAAAAAATATACAATGATTCATATAATTGAATTCGTGCCATTATTCAACTCGAATTAAACTAAGAAAGTATTGAAACTAATAAAATGAAAAATTCCTCGTTATTCTCGAAGATATACGCAATCTCTTGTAAAAATTTGGAAGGAAAAGTGAATTAAAAAATATTCCACGTCTATTTCGAATAAAAAAAAAAAAATAAATAAGGAAAAAATATGAAATTTCAAGTATGCTAATTTAATTCAAATACCCGAATGTAGTTCGCTTTGCTATTTTTTATTTTATTTTTTACCCCGAAATGATACGGTTAAGGTACGTGATAGATACAAATGTTACGATGATTCGAGGATATCACTTCGAAGAGAAAATATGTACATATAATTTTACGACCGCCAAGTTAGCTTTTTCAGGCTCGAGCCGTATTTTACATATGAATTTATAACGCAGCACTGACTCTAAATTTTAATAATTAATATAACCATATACACAACCGAAGATTATTTGGCTCACTGTGAAGGGAATTATTAAGTGGAATGGAAGTTTGTTTCCTTTGTGGTTGAAGAAAATCTGCGAGATGAATGGGAAATTGTTTTTTGAAAAGATTTTTGTGCAAAGGAAGAGTGTTCCTAAGTACCTTCGGATGGAAAGAATAGAAAATATCAGCGAAAAAGCAATCGTGTTCAACTTTAAAAGCACTAAAAGTAAAACCGCATTCTGTTCTCTCTTAAGGACAGATAAATTCTTTATTTTTTTCATTTTTCCCCCTTCGAGCCTTTTTAACTTAGACGAGGATACCATTAGCTTCATTGTAAACAGTTTACGTCTAATTATTAACCGTGGGCGAACCTTCGATGGATTTTAATACGCAGAAATTATTTTAAAATTAGGCGAAATTCTGACGTGATCTGAATTTTCGACAAAATACGCGAAAATTAAATAATTTCTTTAAAAAAATTTTAATCTTCTTTTATACCTACTTCGATACGTGTGGAATTTCAAGATAGCTATGCCGAAAGGAAACCGAACGTACCACGTGCCCATTTGTAAACTGTAAGTTTTAGTCCGCAAAGGTGTAGCAAAAGGGTAAACTCAACGACCCCCTATTATTTTTAATCGAAGCAATATAGGTACCTACGTGTATAAAAATGGAAAGCACAAGAAACAAATGAAGTTCACGGTGATCACGGTGCCGAGCCTGATTCAATTTAAGAGAGAAAAAAAGAGATGAAATGAGAGAACGTTTAAATCTTTTCACCTTTTTAAGCACACTGCGCTGAACGTATTGATCTTTCTGAACAAGTGTTGCCAGCGGAATTCCGTTCGAAGGGAAATTTTACGAACACGCGTTGCCTATACTAAGGGCTAAGGGCTACACTAATCCTGAAGTCGGAATTAAATAAATGTGCAGAGAAAATTCGTACGCTTGTGTTCCAGGATAACGGACCAAGTTGTGATTCAAGGTGGTATCGTGGCCAAAAATTCGTATTATTTTTGCGAAAAAAAATTCCACTATGCGAACGTGTTCGGGTAATATGATTCAGTGTTGTTGAATTTGTTTGGCGAATTAATTCCTGTGCGGTAGAAATTTTCCATGAAATGGGTGAGTAGTTATTTTGAAACAGTAGCTTGAGAATTCTTATGCAATATTTTTTCCATTATTATCCGCACAAAAGTAATCTTAAAGGTGATTTGTTCAGATATGAGGAGTTCTTGGTGAAAATTTTAAATTGTTTGGCATTTTATTTCATATTTTCAACTCAATGTGGCTGAATTTTGTTCCACTGTGATGAGAAAAATATAATTTTCTCAATTTCAAAAATTACATTTTTAAGAATAAATATACCTCGGTGATGCTGATAAAATTTTCTCAACCTCAATCAATCGAATCAGCCATAATCTGGACAAATCTAAAAATAAACCCATCCCTTGTATTTGCAACGAAATCCGTGTAAACCAATTCGTGACTAATTAGGTACATAATCTGGTGGTTCAGATTGGGTCGAGATTAATTAGCAGGTGTTTTCCTGTACCTATGTACATTATACCCAATCAATCATTCGCATACCCACACACTCACACACTCAAGGAACACTTCCAATATCGGTCCAGTTATGATTTTAATTTATTGGAAAACTCCCCTTTTGAAAATGGATAAAAATAAATAAAGGTTACATCGCATGATTGAATTTTTCACTCGTTCAAAATAAATATAGAAATGTGCATCGAAAAAAAAAAGGGATATCCGGTCAAAAGACGGTGGATTTTTTTTTAAATATTACATATTTTGCAATATTTTTGTCTCGTGTCATTGACCAGCAGTCGATTTCACGTTCAATTTCCTCGTGAAAATGGTCTTGCTTTCATCGCCGAATTAAAATTTAATTTCATCTCAAAGGGATTTTATGGTCTGGCGAATAAATCTCGTCAACGTCTCGTTTTATTTATTAATTATATTTGTCTGGTCAGACTGCGAAAAGTAAAAGCCAGAGATGAATTTTAAACTACCTCATATTTTCTTCAACTCGTTCGAAAATATTTAATCGACTAGTTGATTTAATATTTAGAAGATAAAAAAATTACTCGATGAAGTAAGCAATTTCGCGGAATTTATGCGACGACCTTATTCGCCAAGCATCATTTTTGTATAAAAATGGGTCATATCAATTCTATTGTCAAATTTTACGTATCTAATTTAAGAATATAAAAATTAATGTTCATCTTGTTCGCTGCGATTAAGGGTAGAACGGCTATCATTTGATAAAATGTCAAGACATTTCGACTTCGTATTTCTCATCGAATAATAAGTTAGGTATTTTCATCGCTCTCTGTGACAAGCAGTTCCTCAAAAATTATAATCTACTACGACTCTGTAAAGTGTGTTTTTAAAAAGTTGTGCGATACGTCTTTTTTTCACTCCATAAAAACTTTGTAAAATGTTTCTTACACATCTTTACGATGAATTGAAAAGAAAATAATATTAAAAGAGTTGAGTTACATGTGACACGTGATGCATGAAGCGAGCTGACATACCTATACGTACACGTACCTATTTCTCAAATAGCTTATTCCATTCAATGCATATGCTATCGTGGAATAAAAAGCTTGCCTTTTTGATATCCATCTCGTATACTATAACTTTATTATGAATTTTATAAGTTGATGAAAATGTCATTTTAATTCAACGTTTAACGATTCGGTTGTAGTTCCGTGCTCCCTTCTCGCCCGCCATTCTGAGAATGCCTGTTGGTGATTGGCTGTACGCCTTGATTAGATCTGATGCAACCAAGAAAACGTGATTGACGAATAAATTGCCTATCTCAAAAATTTCAGGAACGAATGCAAGTTTGAAAAAATGGATGAAATATTGGGTACTTCGCAATTTATGATTGATGAAAATGTGTGGTGCGTTAAAAACGGAACGAATTTATTTTTGGTCTTGAGGAGGGGTGTCCCATATCAAAAATTGAAGGAGCCACAAATATATTTGGACCCAAAATATCGGGAAAAAATTTTCTTTGGACACGAATGGCAGTTTTGTTCAAATTTCGAAACGACTTTCATGATCAATGTTTTTTTTTCAAATAGTAAGGCTAGTAAATTTCAAGAATTTTGAATTTTTGCAAGTTTTCTCCGTAGCTTAGCGAACCGACAATGACCAAATTCGTTCGTTTTCAAGTTGCATGAGTAGTATTTAGTTCCCCCTCCCCTAAATTACATCAGATAGAGATTTTCAAAGCATAAGAAGAAAAATGTCTTTTTGGGCATTTAAAATCAAATTTTTGAATAAAATCATAACTATATAAACTATTTGAAGCGACAGCCTGAAAGAAATCTAATTTAACTACTCTCCTTAAAATATTTTTGGTATTTCAAGTCTTCATCCCCACTTTGTATATTCTAACGAATGCTTCTAATGTCGCTATAGAAATCTATGAAAATAAAAACTTGAATTTAAGAAATGGAGCATCTACCTAAGTACCTACCTACCCACCTACTTACTTAGCAAGGGTCAAAAATTGAGAAAAAATTCAATTTTTTTTTTTGACTTTTGAAATCCATATTTTTCCGAACTCGAACATAATTTTTCCATTCTTTTTTTTTGTAATTCGTGAGGAGGTAATCTAGAAATTGAGTTTGATTCTGTGCAGATAAACAAAGAGACCATAATTTCATTTGGACAAGGTACCTGATCATTGGGCACCTACATAAATTACATGAGAATCGATTTTTTCCTTGATGATAAATTAGAAACGAATTACATATTTTAGAGAAAAAGTTGAAAAATCAAACGACAGCCAACAATTAAATATCCAAAACTTCCAAATTTATGAGGAGGAGGAGGGAGGAGAGAGGTGGAGATGTTTTGAAAGACCGGAAATTCAGATTTTCCTATTGGATCAATAAGGATCGAATCGAGGTAGAAATTTTTAGAATGATACAGCTGAAGAAATTTGAACCTCGATTTTTTTAGAATTAATTTTTCGAGTCGAATAATTTTTTTGGAAAAAATTGTGTAATACCTACATAAACAAACCTTAAAATTATATAAGCGAATAGCTGAAGAATATGAGAAAAAAAGAGGATCAAAATTGATTGAAAAATTGAGTAATATTTTATTTCAGTGGCGTACTCAGGGTATTTTCAAAATAGGCAGATGATATAAGTACAAATTCAAGTAAAGAAAATTTGAAAAATTGTGGAGTATTTAGACCAAACAATCAATGTACTTGGACACTTTCTGAATCTGAATCAGTCAAATTGGAAAAAATTCTGCTTTTTTGAGTCAGTGAAATAAATTTCACCAAAAAATCATGAAATTTTCACTGATTTTTCAGCCAAACATTACTGTTATTTCCCAACAATTTGGTAGGTACCTAATTGACTAAGAAATCATTGATTTTCGACCACAAAATATGTGAGATTTCACTGATCGTTTTACAGAAAAAAGGCATAAATTTTCTCAAAATTTAATTCATATTTAGAGAATAATTGGCTCATTTGAAAAATAGATTCGCAAATTTTTTTTACAAAATTAAATTAATTTGAAGTGCAAAAAAAAATTTTCATTTTTACATTTTTATGATAAAAAATCTCCTTGGTGAACTTGGAGCCCTTCAGTCTTTACCTATCCCAAGTTCATCCCAGGTTTAAAAATTCAAAAATCTGAATGGAATGAAACTTCACCCCAAGTTCATTTCACACTTGAAAATTCAAAAACCAGCATGGGATGAATATTGAAATGAAAAGTCATTCCAAGTTCATCCTAGAATTGAAAATTCAAAAATCAAACTATGGGAATCAATTGACGACACATTGATCATTTTCTCATAGGAAATGATACTAAAAATTCGAAAATATAAATTTGAAGGTCGTAACGTTCGTTATGGACCTACATTAAAAAAGGTAGAAATTGTTATTCTCATTTTTCAAAATTTTGAGAATTGGGACACTTGGAGCATTATACTCACATCCTTCAATTTAACTAGGTACTTATCCCAGATTGATAGTAGGTAAAATTTCATACTATATTCCGTAGCAATAAAATTTTTCAAGTTTTTGGAACATTATTGGACTAATTTTTAGAATACTTGGAGGAAAGATCTTGCCTTCAAACAAGATTTTTGAACTTTTTCATTTAATCTTCTTCAAAAATCAAGAAGAACCCCAAAAATCGTTTTTATGCAACTTACTCTCTTCCCCCTTCCCCTCTTTCCTGCTGCCCTTAAAATTACACCGCAGTGCAAATTTTCCAATTGCCACAATTTTTCTGAATGTTTCAACTTCCTCGACGTGTTCTCTTCTCACTGAATTTTTCAGTAAAAAAAAAACAACTCCAATTCGGCTCTGAAAAATTTTCTCCTACACCTCGATTTTTGCCATCTCAAATACTTCCAACCAAATTTTTCATAAAAAAGTTCATCCAAATAGAAATTTACAAATGTTAGGTCAATTTTCAAAAAATTAAATCAGAATTTTCTCACCAGTCAAAATCGAATTCATTTTCACTTTCCACCCACGTTACTGTCAGTTTTTCTCAAAATTTCAACACAAAAGCAAAATTTGTAAAAAAAATCCCCTCAACGACCAAAATTCAATCAGAATACACCGACCCCAATTCATCCATCCTGTAAAAATTCCAACACCCCCATTTCCCATCCAATTTCAACCACACTCCAATAAAACACGTCAATTATCCCCTCAGCTCCAGACAATCCTGAAACTTTTTTCCCCTGGTAAAATTACGTTGAATGCATTTGAGTCGGATGAATGATTCATTCCAATTAAGTAGATATAATTAAACATTAAAATATGCAATCTTATCTGAACGACGTACTACGCCGAAGAGTGAAGACGCAGACGTCTATACGCGCGGCAAGACTTTATGGAAAAATCATGAATCAAGCCGCAATTCGTGTTTAATTTACTCTCGACTTTTGTGTGCATGAAAGCGGCAGAAAGTATACTTAATTTAAAAACTAGTAACGTAATTGCTTATTTATTCAATTGATGCTAGAGTTTTACAATGAACGATATAACTTATCGTTAGTCGCCGTATACAGGGTGGGGCACCAGTCACAATAGCTGCGCTTTCAAAGCTTTGAACTTTCGTTAATTTATCGTACCTATGGCGTAATCCGGAGGAGGTAAACTGGTGGTCTAGATACCGTTTACTTTTTTTCTTCCTCGAAAAATAATTTCTATCGTAAGTTTACGGTACGTAGCCAACTTACGATGTAAATTTTCTCATTATTTTCTCCTTCTAAAAATTGAAAAAAAATTTCGCCATCGAGATGGAAAATTTTCCCCATATCTCATCTTTTTTTCACAAGTTATGTGGATAGAATGTGGGTAATTTGTATTCTATTCTATTTTTTCGCTACTTCGGTATGCATACTTGGAGTTTATTTGTTAGCAATACTCGTATATAGGTATTTGCTAAGTAAAAACTGCTCATTTCATTATGCATCCATTATCATTGCGCAACAATGAAGAAAAGCAACTGTTTTACTTCAACGATGTCGGGTATTTAGAAAAAAAAAGTAACTGTAATTTGTGCTTGTATTTTTTTGCGGAGTCAAGTTTTTACCTCATTTAAGTATACGCCGAGTCGCCGAGTTACTGCTTTTGAATAAAACGTAGGCACTCGTTGTAAAAGTATTCCACTTGACGATTAAATGGAGGCGTATATAAGATTCCGAGCTGAGCTTTTACAAAATATGAGGGCGAAATAAGTTGGCAAGTTCGATTTTACCCGTACCCTTTGCGCTGGCTGTGTCAGGGTATTCGTTAAAATTCACTTTTTTTTCGCTAACTATTTAACTAGATTATAGAGCATAAGTGCCTAGCTAACCTACCTATTTCGCCTATTTTAATATTAGCTTCGCAGCTGCTCCAGTCTGTACCCCAGACTCGGCGAAAAAACATTTTAATTTCAATTTTACTCCAACTTCACGTATCCTACATAAATGCAAAAATTACCGTCTATTTGCTGCAAGTCAAAAAGAGGCAGGGTATGGGAATTATTTGTAACAGATGAGTACGAAATGTTGCCTAATGTAGCCGGCGGCGGCCAACGTGGCGTAAACGTGCCATGGTCCGATGCTGGCTCGTGTTGATTACAATTACAAGTCTGGCCGGATGAGAGACAAGTTTCGATTTTTTTTTACCCCTTCGAGTACGTAGTTTAATGAGAGAAAATGTAAATTTCCAAATGATGCCATCGCACACTCGATATGACCCATAGATAGCGCGATATCGCGAATAACTTGTGTTTTTTGCCTAATTGTACCTACGCGGACGGCGGGCGGCGACTGTACCTACGTAAATTGATTGAAAAGTCAATTGACGCGTTGGTAAAAGTTTAATTCTGCTTTTGTACGGCGATAATTAAGTTTGAGCTGAAAACTTGGTGGGCTTCTTTTTATATTTATTCGATATTTTTTGTTACCTTGCGAAGGTCTATTGTTTTATAATGCCGGCAGGAGGAGCAGGGAAAGCTGGATGCTTCGCTGAACGAAAAATTATAACTTTGGCGATGGAAAATAATATTTTTTATATTTCGGGTTCGTTATTATGTTTTATGTATCGCTAATAAAAAAAAACACCGAATTTTGATGAAGACGGCGTTCGGTGCCCTAAAGTGATTCGTTTTCTGCTTCATCGAAAATCGTAACGCGAAAGCTGCGAATTGTGAACAAATTGGCTGAATTCAATAGGTCAGTGATATCGAGCTTTTGTTTGAGAAATTTCACAAACGGTATCGAAATTCTAATCACGTTTGTAAAAAAAAATTGAAAACAACTTTAAGAGTATTTTGGCTTTTAATTGCCAGGTGAAAGATGGGTTATTTTACCCAGAAAGATTTCAGAGGATTTTTTCAAAACTTTTTTTTTTAATGAGATGATTGTGGAAAGGAGTAGGAAGAAAAAAATGCTATTCTTCGTAATTTCACTTTATATCAAAATATTTCCCTATTTAAAAAAAAAATCATTTTCAGGATACTTCAATTTAGATGGAAATACTAAGTAGGTAATAGGTTATTTTTTTTCGTCCCCCCCCCCCCAGAAATTCCATTATATTTTTGAATTTTATTCGCTCAACTTTATTTCAGCGAAATACGTAGGCAACTCGAATACCTATTCAAGCGAAACCGAGAAATAAAGATGCAAAATTTTCCTAGTAAATATCTGCAAAGATTCTGCAAAAATTCTGCTGAGATTTTTTGCAAAAAATCTTGTGCCTTGATACTCCTTGCATTCCGGGATATGCAACTTACAAAACATGCTGAATGGATTGCAGAATCAATGCAGAATTAAGGCAGAATCTTAACAGACTTCATTTTTTGTAAAATTTTCCCAGAATTATGCGTCTTTCTGCTGGAATTCTGCGAAACTCCTGCATTTTTAAGTGCCAGGTTATGTAATGGACTTGATGAATTCCAAAAATTACTTTATTTTATTTACATTTTCAAACAGATTTTATCATTGAGTATTACTAGAATCGGGGTTGTACTGTAGAGGGATATTTGATCCTCAGCGATATAAAAATTTAATTTTTATACCCACATACGAAAAAATTCGGATTAAATCGAAAATATATTGAATGTAAAAATAATTTTTTGAGAAAACACTCGTTCGGAGTTGAATAAAGGAAAGAACAATTCTGAGTTGAAAAAAAAAAATCAATTCATTTAATTCGAATCAACGTGCGTTGAATTTTTGCTTCAAGTAGCTACATAAAATACAAAGGACGAAGGTAATTTAAAATTGAGAAAATTGAAAAATTTTCAAAGTCTATTTATTTTGAGTGACCCTGTAGTCTCTTTATTGTTGATATTGGGCAAAAATTTTTCGAAACGAATTTTTTTTTAGTTTTAAACGTACTACCTGTCTATTTCTTTAAATAAGTAATTTTTGGATTCCTTGAATTTTGAAATTAGACGAAAAGTCATGAAGTGAAATTTTCTTCATTTTTTTTTAGAAGCAGCATTTGCCCTTTCAATTTTTAAGATCGGCGACATGTTCATCTCAATTTTTTAAAAAAATTAATTTGGCAGGCGATTCATGGATCACCCTTTACAAAGAATCACCAAAGTATGAAAACGTCATAGCCCCTCCTCACTCCCTTTCCTAACTTTATGAGAATTCGGGATGAATGCTGTATACTTAGTTCTTTCGCTGAAAGATCATCCTCAATTTTGTTATGGAAATTGAGTAAAATTTTAAAGATGGACTTCATAGAATGTAGAATCATCTGATTTGGTAGACCAAATCAGATGATAAATGCTGCACAATCTAACATAATATAATCGAAGCAGAACATTTCTGATATGAATTTGGGTTCCACAACAAAAGCCTTCGAGCAATTGGAGTATTACATTTGGGCAGTCGATCAAAATTTACTGAATTTTGAAGAATATATTGATGCAAAATTTCTAGTAGGAAAAAATTGAATTTTCCAAAAAAATCTCGTAAAATTATTGAAAAAATCTTACATTCTAAGCGGTCATTAAAAAATCAGTCAAGTGCTTCTACCCATTCACAGAGTAAACTCGAAATGGCATGGTACGTAAATGAGGGAAGATCAAAGATTTCCAAACGCGATGAAGGTTTTTTTTTCCAAATTTTAATATTTTAAAAAATCTAATCAAAATAAATTTTTCCAAATTGAGACCATCAGAAAATTTTTAAACTAAGCACACCATAAAATTTTAAATTGTGGAAAATATGATTTTTTTTTATTTAAATAGGAAAATTTCCTCGTCTTGACAAAATATAACAATTTTTCCATCATGGAAAAATGATAATAAAAATATCTAGTAAATTTCATTTCTTGAAGAAAACCAGAAAATAACAATAATTTTGATAAATTTTCTGTGAAGAGCAAAATTTTTCAGAATTTCTACTATTTTCTTGAATTTTTATAGGGGTTCTTATTTGAAACAATTTGGATCTTGATAAAACGTGGTATGAAATAAAACATTTTCCAAACTTGATAAAACATGAGTTCAGAAATATTTAATTTTTCTCAATTCATATGTAAAAATAAAAAAAATCCCAACTACCTAAATAGGTACCGAAAAATCTTTTTTGGGGAGGGGGTGAATTTATTCCCCCTCTGCCCCTATCGGTATTTCCTTGACTTGATGGAATATAATAATACGAAGTTTGCTTTTCAATCTATTAAATATTCAATTTTTGGACTGAAATTGTAAAAAATTGAAAATTAAAAAACCCACCAAGAAATAAAAGGCTCGAATTGAGCAGTTAACAATTAAGGAATGTTTTTCCCAATAGCTATTTTCTGCTAAAGAATTTCCAGGTGACCTATGTGAAATTTCACCAGAAATGTGAGCAATTGCATCAATGACCCAAAATCTAAGAGCACATGCCTGTAATTGAACCGGATGAAAATTTTTGAACCGAAATACAAAATGATCAATCGCGAACCATTTGTTCAAGTAAAACTTTTTTTAAAGTTCGCGTCCACGATTTTTTTGATCCTTCAACAGGCAGATTTAAAATGACCTCAGAAATGAAAATCATTTTCAAAAAAAATCCATGATTTCTCCGGGCATAATATCACTTTTGAGATGAAAATAATTTTTCAAATCTTCCATATTATTTTGTAGCCAAAAATGATCAAAAACTACCATAAACCACAAAAAAATTATCAAAAATCCCCCAACCGTTGAAAATTTTTTTTGAAAGTTCTTGTCCATGATTTTTTTTTGAATTTTTTAGAATGACATCTGAGATTACTTTTGAGATGAAAATCATTTTTCAAATCATTACATATTATTTTGTAACCAAAAAAATCATCAAAAACCGCCACAAACCATCAAAAAATCCCCAAAAATCCCCCCAAAACCGGTAGAAAAACATTTTAAAAGTTCACATCCATGGTTTTTTTGAAATTTTCGGGATGAGAGCTGAGATTACTTTTGAGATGAAAACCATTTTCACAAATCAACCCATGATTTTTTGGGCATTGGATGACTTTTGGTACGAAAACCATTATTCAAATCATTCCATATTATTTTGTAGTCAAAAAAATCATCAAAAACTGCCACAAACCATCAAAAAATCCCCAAAAATCCCCCAAAAACCGATAAAAAACATTTTAAAAGTTCACATCCATAATTTTTTTGAAATTTTCGGGATGAGATCTAAGATTACTTTTGAGATAAAAATCATTTTCAAAATCAACCCATAATTTTTTCGAACATTTGATGACTTTTGGTATGAAAATCATTTTTCAAATAATCCCATGCTTTTTTCCATTTCTGAGAGCAAAATGACTTTTCACATGAAAATATTTTTTTTAAATCATCTCATTTTTTTTCTTCAAATTTCACATCACTCGATATTAATTTTATACCCCATAAAAATAATTAATAACTGATACGTCCTACTTAAAGATACGTAGGTTTCCATATACCTTTGGGGTTTACTCATAATACCCAACCCTGCCTGATCGACTAATATCACATAATTAGGCTTATTTATTCATCTCGTTAAAATTTTAACTCAATTCGGTGAAATTTCGCCCTGCCATAATGGTTTTGATCGTCGGAAAATGGACATGTTGTGCGGTTAAACGTTACCCAGCACCGTTCATATTACACTGTCGCCTCGTATCAAACTTTATTAAATACAGAAATAGTGCACAAACTGCACTAGCATTCTAACACATTACCAGCTAATTGGGACAAATTCAAATTTCAAAAGTTTATCGTAATATTTCATATATCAAATCGCAATTGCTTATTCTTTAACAATAGCAATATCTCGGCTACCCTCCCATATAAATACAACTACAATAAATTATCTATAACTATAAGTATCGTCAAAATTCAAAAGTTACATGTACTTATTCGAACTTACCCCTATAACTAGTTTTCCTAATACTATCATTTCGACGAAGCTATTCAAAGTATTAACCAAAGACCTAACTTAATGTGAAATTAATTTCACTGTATTGTTTGATTCCGTGACGTAATTTAAAATTGATACCTAAAAGCAGAGGGTATCGATTTTGCGTGATATGAATTTGACCTGTCTGCCGGATGATACAAGATAGGCTCCATATCTCATATACATACGTCTCCCCTCCTGCCTCGAAAAAAAAATGACAAACTGTATTTTATCCATGCTGGAAACCCGATTGAAATGCTAATTATATTTGTATTTTAGCTTTAAAGCGAATTTCATAAATTTACATTAGAGATTACTATAGGACGCGAAAGGTCGTTTGCTAGATGTGCAAAATATTTCATAGCTATTATACAGGTCTTAAAAATGACCATTAGGGAATAAGCGCGAATATATCAGTGCGTGGACAAGATAAAGGTATATACGAGAATACAGTTCCAGTATAGGCCCAAGTACGGCTACGGTAGTCGGTAGCTTGTGGAGATAGGTATGTGCAGAAGAGGTACCTACCATAGGTATAGGACGACTAGATAAATGATGGTGGTGTTTCGAGTGATACAATGTGCTGGTATTTACTTTTGAAATGTGTAGCTTTGACTGGATTTAAAGGCATCTGTGAGCAGAATTATAGCGTTTATTTTCTAAAGGAAAATATTTTTAATACATTGATAGTATACGTTGCCGAAGCTAGTGGTAGTATCATCGTGAAACAACGAGAGCGCGATGTATTATATTATAACGCGGATATCTACGCCGGTGAATATTCACTCGCTATGCTTAGAATTACAAAAAGTGATTTCGCATTTATAGCGACAGACCTTTTTCTTCTTTCTTTAATAGTAATTTTTTTATTCTTTTTTTTTTCCTCTTTCAACTGTATACGTCTTATAGTAGGACGTAGAAAAAGGGCATATATTATTCGTAATGAACTATACCTATTATAATAAAAGTTTATACCGAAAGACTCGCTCGGACTGTTGAATTTTTTATTTCCAACAACGGCGTGCTTAATCATAAATTTTTTTCGCCAACTTTGCGAAACAACATCCCAATTTAGTTTTCGACCAATTTTATATTCGACGAAACGCAGCCTCGCTCGACGAATGGTTGGATTTATTTATACGTAAGAGTTTCGTTTCTTCGGTTCGCGTGTTTTTTTTCTCGTTTTTTGCCATAAATTTGAATATTTCTTAGTCCACTTTCTTGTGTAAATATTAGAAAATTAATTAAATTCGTGTAATTATTACGTTTTTTTGAGAAATTAAATCGTACCGGGGAAGGGTGTGGGGAAGGTTTGGAATATTTCGCCGGCGAATTGAGCAATCCAAAATAAACAAGTGTAGGGAGGTTGTTGACTCTTGGAATTGAAGAGGTTTTGTAAACTTTGATATTTTCGATCGGGTTTGAAGTTTTTTAACGTGCGGTTGCTTACAAAATCTGATGAAAAAACAAGTAAAAATATATACTTGAGGTATATTGAACTTATTTTCTATTAGGAATATTTTTACGAAATCAATTATTTGAGAAAAAATCGAGAAAAAGGAAAAAATTGATCAGGGGTGAAAATCGAAAATTAAAGGGGAAAAGTGAGCCTGGATGTAGAAACCACCCTTAGACGTCAAAAATTCGTTTTTGAGTTGAGGTCTCTCCTTAGTTTTACACCTGTTGAAAGATTTAAAATCAATGTTGACTTAAAAACCAATTTTTAACACCTAAAAATGGTTTCTACATCCAGACTCACATATACGTATTTTTAAAATTTCAAAATGACAATCAAAATTTTATAAAAATTATAAAGAAATTGAAAAAGAAAAAATTTGAGAGAAGAAATTTTTTTTAGAAGTTTTCAAAAAGAGGAAAATTGAAAAAATTGAAAACACAATAAATTACTAATTTAAAAAAAAAATGGTCAATGTATCAGAAACGTGATCATTATTTTTAAAAATATGACAGATTTTTCAGAAAAAGAATCTATTTTTTATTTCAACCATAGTTGACCGCAGTCAACTGTTAAAAAATTGGCATTTTCTTTAAAAATTTTCTGTTTTTCAGAAGTAGATACAATATTTTTGAAAACAAACTCTTCTTCTAAAATCGAATATTCAAGCTTTTTTTCAATTTTTTAAATGCGAGGTAATTTTAATAGAAAATTAAAAATAACCATAAAATTTGACAGGTCATTTTTGAAACCTTTAGAGATTTTACCAAATTTTCTTTTTGACGTCTTAGAACAATGAAGTTTTTGGGCTAATTTTTTTTTCTTTTTTTTTCTTTTGATGGGTTGGGACTACAAGGTCCATTAGTCCTAAAATTAAAAAATTGCAAATAATTTTAATATTTTTTGACATTTTCGTATCTAATTGAATGAAATATTAAAATTTTAGGTATATCAGAAAAATATGATTTAGTTTTTAGAGAGTAAGTATCCTAAGCTCTTGTGAGTCTGACAAAAAGTCATAATTCGTCAAAGTTTTTCTAGGTCTTAATAAAAATATCAATTGGACATTATTTTTCATTTTACTTCATTTTTCGTTTCAGTCCAATGAAATATCATTAACATAAGAGTTGTCAGTGATGTTCAAAAAATCTTTGAAAATTAATTTCAAGAAATTCGAAGTTTTTCAAGTCGAACAAATAAACGCCATCGTCGTAATGTAAATTGACGGAAGTTTTCCAAGATAAAAATTTTTAGTGAAAAATTTGAAATCGCGTTTTATGGATTGATATCTAACACCACAACATATTCAGAAAAAGAAAGAATTTGAAAAAATTTGAAAAAAGAAGGCATTGAAAAAAAATCGCCTTTGAAAAATACGATAGGCAACTCCATTCGCCCACCAAAAAACAAAAAATTAGATAAAAATATGAAAATTCTCATTTTAACCAAAAATAAAACATCACTTGCGTTGCTAATAAAGTTGCCTACTGCTTTTTGTGCAGAAAAATTTTTCCTTTTTTTAATTTCTATTTGTACAATTCTTTTCCTTTCTTTCCTTTTTTCAGTTTTTCTCCTTTTATTAAATATCAATTTTTTCAACCAGTTTCGAAATTTTTTTACTATGCACCAGTTTATAAAATCTGGAATCTGAGGTTCGATCTCATTTCAAATTTTATTGGAGTTTTTATTCGCTCATTTGGCATGAAAAATCAAGAAAAATTTTGGCTTGTTTTGTGAAATCTGATGAAAAATTCTAAAGAAACGCCAAATTCGATTACTAGGAACCTAATTTTCAATTGATTAAATTTTTTTAGAAATTTTAAGACCAATGTTTCTACTATTAAGGTTGAGAGGACGTTGAAAATATTTACGAAGAATTTTTCCAATTTTTTGCGAAGATTTTTTTTTCAATTCACTGCCACAAGATCTTTTGTTTCAAAAAATTACTTATTTTCAAAAAATACATCTTTTTCGACTAAAATAATTGCAACATTACCATTATTAAATAAGAGTAGGTGCCACTATTTTCTTTTTGTGTTCTGGTTTCGTTTAAATGTTTTAATTTTGGCCCGATAGTTCTGCGCCAGGAGACAGAATTTGAAGATTCTTAGAAGAACGTTTCTTCTGCAAACATATTACCTATTCTGAATTTCAAGGAATAATAATTTTAAAAAATTTGTTGAAGATGAATTTGACAAATAAGGTGGTAATGATAAAGGATTTTACTTCAATTCGAAGTTTTTTTTTAGAGTTTCAGAATTTCTCAAAATAGGTAACTTCCCCTTAAAAAATTTAAGATGTCTAAAATTGAATTTTTCGATGTCAATAGGAAATTGATCTGGTGGTAAGTTTCAAGTACATATTTTTTTTTAAATTTCGTAAAAACTCTACCAGAAAAGCTCAAATTTTTCGAGGTAAATTTCAAATGTCCAAACTCTGAAAATTTAAGAAGGTCGATGAACTGTTTGGAAATACCATAACCTAAAAAATGGTCAAATTTTTCATTTCAAAAAGAGGTAAATTAAATAATTTGATATTACCATCGAGAATGCAAATAAACCAGCTAATCAACCAAAAGTTTTTTTTAGTTCCCTCATGATTTCATTTAAATGAAAGGACGGTACAGTCAATGATCAAACGTGAAAATTTACCATTGGCACCTTTCAATTTTCCTTCAATACTTACTTATTTAAAAAATTAAATAATTCTTCCAAAGATTCCTGGCATCTTTTTTAATTCCAAGAGTAGACCGAAACTCATCATGAAATTTATTCCCCATCCAGCTAAATTCCATTACTTACCAGCCTCTAGTTTGCAGATTCAACCTAGAACGCCCTACACCATTAGAAATTTTTCAACGACACAGATGAACCTTTCTAGTTGCGAGTAAAGTGCTTTCCATTTCATTTCCAATCGCACCGTTTCGCATCATTCTCCCCTAAAACGCTCGTAATCGAATTCTTTGTAAAATTTTACGCATTTTAACGGTAAAAAATGGCGAAAAGGTGCAGTAAAAGCTGAAATATGGAACATAATGCTTGGAAAAGTTTACCCACCCTGTCTATAAAATTTCAATCCGTCATGACTTGGTACAACAAAGAGATAAGGGTATAAGGGTACGCATATAAAGTGTAACCTTTTTTGATCATTTTGGGTTGCCTAACCTCCTAATGTTGGGTCCGTTTAATCCTCAGCCCCTGTTATGAGTTATTTTATCATAATATACTAAGGTACCTACTCATTATTTATAATAGATGCTAAAATTAATTAATTGACCTCTGTAGAATTTTCACCTATTTTCCCCTCCTCCCCCATCTCGTTCGCCACACCACATTAGATAATACTGCATGCCATCATATTCTTACGACGTCATTCTCCATAGATTTAAAACCACATTGAGCAGCATTCTATAAAAAAGAAGAAAAAAATTACAAAATATATCGACTTTGTTCAAGACCATAAAATTATTGTACTTGTTTCTATAAATCTTTCAAACGCTTCCTTGCGAATTATTTATAAAAAATCTGACCCAGTTTTTGACTCGAAACTTGTATTTTTATCATCTCGATGCAAATATCTCGCGAAAATTTTCATTGTAAATAGACGAATAATAAAAATAAATAGAGCATTCGAAACGTCACGCCAGGCTGTATCCTCCATATAAAAATTTAATTAGACCTATGTTCGGTATCTTTCAACTTTTCCATCTTCCGAAGCGTTCAAGTTGGGGTACTTTCTTTGCCGATCATTATATACAGTTGTTATTTTCCCAAGGAAACGCTCCGAGCGATTAGGAATTCCGAAAAAAAATTTTATTGCAGAAAAACTTTTTAATTTCCAATTCATTTTCCATGTCTGGAGTTTTTTTTCCGAACTGAAAAATTCATTCGTCGAAATTGGAATTTTACTCGAGAGTCGATTACTATAGGTATAAAATACTTAATGAAATATCCGACTAAATGTTTAATTAAGTTGATATGTGAGAATATCCCTTTTCTGCCACTAAACTGACATTATAATTAGACGACGTACCTTTATACTGGGTACCGTTCGTCGTCGCGGTAGGCCTACAGGGGGTGGCTAAAACTGTCCCGGTGTAATTTATCTATCTACACCCTTGTATTATTGATTCGTTTCCTTTTCTTTGGAGGACGCTTTGTCAATAGATATTGACCATCTTTCGTTGGCCAAATTAAAAATATAGGTATCCAGAGGTATTGATAACATTATTAGGATTTTCGCTTTCAAATAATTCACCGAGGATTTTAATTGAGCGTTTAATTAATCTCGTGTCTGCCTTCAATGGGGCTTTTTTCAACGGCATATCAACCGATGTTCTACCTGCTTGATTAAAATCAAAGCAAAATTAAATATTCGTCTAATCAATAGTGCCAAAATCAAGCTGTCTGCGAAGTTATGCTTTTATACCTGTTACTCGAGGTGAATGTTCTTTGCTTTTGTCAGCAACCTACACTTTTCCTAATACCTATTAAAATAAAGCCACGAGATTTTCAATTTTTCTTCCCCTCGAGGGGATTTTCGGTTAATTAAAAATCTCTAAATTCGAGTGAAATTTTCCTTCCGCAAACTGATTCGAATTCAATCCACGTCAGCCAATCAACTTCCAACTACAAAAACAATAAAAATTCAAACAATGTCCAAGTAATTACATCGTAATACTTGGTAACTCGTTCGCGTGCTCAAACCAAAATTTTTTTGGAACTTCGAATCGCGTGATAGAGAAAAAAAACCGCACGTATCATTTTTTATGTAAAAAAACCTAGAAAATTAGTAGTTATACGAATGTCAGAGATTTCTACCGAAAAAAAACCTATCGAAATGTTTTCAACTGCGTGTACCCTTAACGCATGCGTGTCATTTTATTATTAATAATAGAAATACGTAAGATAGAATTTTAGCATATTGATTTTTATTATACGAGTACTTAAAACAATGCGCTTTCATAAAATGCGTCAAGTTTAAATGAATTATGAGAAGAAATCTCGACGTTCTTTTATGTGCGATATTTCGGCTTCTGAAGGTACTCGAGTCTCTTTCTGTATTGCGATATCAATTTTAATGTAATGAAAATTAAGTTAAGTGTGACTTGATAAAACATTACCGTAGGCGAAAAATAACGCTGAAATGAATAAAAGTCAGATCTAATGTGTAAATGTGCCGGCGTAACTTTGTATTTCGTTACCGTTCCTTTGATTTCATTGTAAACGAGTAGAAGCATATACACGTTTACAAAAGATACGATTTTTGCATGACATGTGTAACTGTATGTAGGCTGTAGGCGGACTTTTGTACATCACGGTTCTGGTATCTATTGAATAGAGCATGTTTTTTTTTTGAACGTGGACGAACCTACGGTATTGAGTCTCGAGGGCATTTCGTGTCAAAAATTCCATACATTTGTATGTACATTTTTCAATTCGCTCGAGAATGATGAAATTTTTACCCGGAACCTTTGAAGTATTCTTTTTTTCAATTTTTAACGAATTTTAAGCATTTCAATGAGCTATATTGACTTGAAAGAATGAATGGAAACGAAATTTGAGCAAAAAACGGGAGAGGGGGAGGAGGATGAAAATGAAAAATATTTCGACTAATACGTATTATTAGAAAATGAGAAGAGTGATTCGGCCTTGGAAACAGAATTTGATTAATTTTGCCCTAAAAAGGGCTGCTTATTCTGGTAAATAATTTTGAACCCCTAGCTCGATTTTTTGAGCCCAGAAAGGGTGCTTTCATTCGTAATTTTCTCATTTCTAGCCAAATTTAGAATAAAATCTTACGTTTTTCTACATTGCTTCTAGAGAATAAGAGGAACATTGAATTGATTTTTTTAAATTTTCGGGCGATTTTTGGCCAAGTTACATACTTTTAAAAATTCCGAATTCTTTTTTTGTAATGAAGGATCAAAGGTGCAAAGGAATTTCCCTTTCAATTTTTTGACAAGGGTGTGTAACATTTGAATGTTCTCTTAATCTTAATCAGTCAAAATTGACTGATAAAATCAACAAAATCATGTCACTGTAGAAATCAGTGAAAAATTTACTGATTCGAATAGTGAATTTTCATTTTTGAATCTATAAAAATAAAATTTCACCGATTGAATCAGTAGTTAATCAGAATCACTGATTCAATCGTAAAAATTATTGATTCAACCAGAAAATTAAAATTTTCACTGATTTATTTCAGTAGTTGAGCAAAAATTACGGATTCAAAAATAAAAATTTACTAATTGAATCGGTAATTTTTCACTGATTGGATGCCAAATTTCACTGATTTATGGTGAAATCAGGGAAATTTCACTTCTAATCAGTGACACGATTTCGTCTCTTTCAATGAGTCAATCTTTGACTGATTCAACTTTCTTAATTTGAATCAGTCAAAATTGACTGATTAAATTCTCTTATTTTGAATCAGAAAATCAACAAAATCAAGTCACTGTAGGAATCAGTAAAAAATTACTGATTCAAAAGGGAATTAATTACCTACCTACTGATTTAATCAGTGATTTTTTTTACTGATTGGCAGCAAAATGACGCTGATTAACTGAGGAATCAGTGGAATTTGTCTGATTTTCCGTGATTTGATCTTCTCTATTTTATTAGTCAATTTAGGCATTTTTGACTGATTCAAATTAAGAGAGAAGTTTAGAGAGTATGTTATCACCTTTGAAATAAAAAACGGAGGGTTCGAATCGTTTTTTTGATTTCATATTTTTAATTTAAATCAGTCAAAAATGACGAAATTGACTGATGAAACAGAAAAAATCAAGTCACTGATAATCAGTCAAATTTCACTGCTTTTCTTGTTAATCAAATGACATTTTACTGCCAATCAGTGAAAAATTACTGATTCAATTAGTGAATTTTGATTGTTGAATCAGTAAAAATTAATTAACTGATTGAAATCAGTCAAAATTTACTATTTCAATCGATGAATTTTCGTTAGTGAATCAGTAAAAATTTAATTTCACTGATTGAATCAGTAAATAATTCCTGATTGAATCAGTGAAATTTTAGTTTTAATGATTCTGTAATGAAAATTCACCGATCGAATCAGTAAATTTAGTCAGTGAGTCCTACAGTGACTCAATTTTGTCGATTTAAATCAGTCAATTTTGACTGATTCAAATTAAGAGAGCAGAAGGTTCGACTTATGTGAAAAAGGTTAAATTACCCTACTTGACCTTCTATACCCTCGAGAAATAATTCACTGACTCACATTTGAAAAAAATTTTGACTTGAGTTTGTAATGAAATCAAAAAACAAAAATTCATGCTTTTTTGGGCTACGTTTTCGAATTCAAAAAAACTATATTTTTTAAATGGACTCGACCTTCTTTAGGTCCTCTGATTAATGGAGAGCATCAGTTTTTTCTTTCTCAAAATATTCAATTGTCTGGGATGGAAAAGAAAATTTTGGGGCATGATTTGTGTATTGAAGAAAATTTTTCGGGAAAAGGCATCCAAAGCTGAAATTTTTTCATTTTCTTAAAATCAATATTATGTACTTACAGTATTATGAAAAAAAAAAGGAAAAATCCTCTACTTCTATTTCAGGCTTCATATATCTATCCGAGCGAAACGAGAATAAATTTTTGAATTTTTTTGGAAAAATCCCCTTGTTTTGAAGTAAAAATTTTGTGTTTCCTAAAGTTTTTTTTTTTTTTAAATCGAACTTTTTACGCCATTTTTTTCGTGTTTTCATGTTACCCAAGAATTTTTCATTTCGTACTTTTTCGAGCCAATTTGCAACAAACTTTGCACTTTGCCTTACAACAAATTTTTTAGATTTCTTTGAAAATATATGATCAAAGACGCGAACCACCCCCTCTCCACCCTCCCATAATTACGACCCTGAGAATGAAATACTTGTGTAAAAATTGTACCAAATTGAAGATTTTTCAAAATGGACGATACCTGCGTATTTAAACAGAATCTGAAATGTCTGACTATGAAATGTTTACCCATAAATTATACTTAGTGGCACATTATGAATATGCATATAGCTATTTATGTATGTAATGCAGATAATATATTACTTCGGTGTAAAATATTTTCCCCCATTAGGAAAACGGATAGACCTAGTACAATTAGAGAGACAGGTGTGTTGAATTTTGTTTAAAAAAATATATAATTCCAACAAGTTTTGGGAAAGTTTTTATAAATTGTGCAAACACCTCTTTGTGTAAATAATTGATTTTTATCAGTGACCCGGTGAAACGCTAAAGCGAGCTAATTCTAAAGGAAGAGAGAGGAAGGGGACGAGGCTTGAATTATAGAGTAAAAAATATAGCGTAAATTTTTACACAGCTGAAATTAAAATTTTTACTTACTGATTTTGTCGTCGTTTAAATCAAATTTTTTAAAATTAATTTCATACAAATTATCGTTTACCCCTCTCACGTCTTTTTTGGTACCGGTAACTTTGAGTTGAAAAAAGTTTAAATAAGTTTGTTTCGTCAAACTGTGAGCTTAAATGAGATTGATTATCAATCTTTTCGCTACCTTATAGGGAAATTTTCAATTCTCAACTATTATTTTACGTACTGAACTATTTACCTATTAATTTTCATAATTTTTTCGCTCATAATTAATAAAAATTAAATTGAGAATAAAAAAATTAGATAAGTAGATTTTCATTCAGTAAGTATTCATTTTGAATTTTTTCAGAATATTTTCTACTTCAAGACTTTAAATTAAATATCAAGTCTGAAAAAATTTCTCGTCTAATTTTTTTGCAGTGTTTCAAAATTACTCATCAATTTACGTGAAATTGTTAAAAAAAATTCCAATAGATTTTTTTTATCTTCATTGTCCAATATTTTTTTTCTAAAAATTCAAAATTTAGAGGACCAAATTATTCAAAACTTATAATTAGCCCTATTACCACGTTTCAACAAAATCTATATTAATCAATTTCTCAAAAATATTCTTCATCTTAAGCTTCAGAATCAGAAAAAATTTGGCCTTCTTTTTTTTTTTTTTAACATAAATTATTCAATTCGAATTGGTATTTTTCCATCCACATACAACCACCAAAAATATACTCATCCTCTGCATAATGAAAATAATCCCATCGAAGAATAATTAATTCGCCATCTCTGCGGTTTCTGTCTGGCAAATATCGCAAATTATGTACTCACCTCAGAAATGTGGAATATTCGTCGAATTACTAGTGAGCGTAATACACATAATAGGACGTTCATTAACTAACCACGAAACAAAGACGATATACTTTCCGGTAAGAATTTATGCATCTAATTTCATATCATCGCGACCCAGCCAAATCACAAATTCTGAAGGAATTCCTCAAATTACATTCGAACGAGGCAATTAACCCAACGGCAATGAAATTAATAAATCGATAAAAAGGTACACATTTTTTCATTTATATTCAATTCAATTATAAAAATTTCATTATCACATTGAATTTCCAACGAAAAGGAAACAACTTAGCTGTAATGATCAAGTTTCCTTCAATTATTGAGTATAAAAATTTACTTTCCTTTTCAATGAGTAACGGTAAAGATAATAAAACCGTAAAAGAAGTATAAGATACGTAAACTCAATTTAAAAAATTTGCCAAGAAGGAACACTGTATCTATGTTGCCTATTCCCAAATGTTTCGATGGTGTATTTCTTTCAACCCATACGTATTATCTTTCTTCTTTGATTACTCTAGGTGCAAAAAGTCACGGTCTCGCGAGTCCAATGAAACTGTTTTTCGATTTTTATACTTTATTGTCCAATACGCGATACTTTTCTCTATTTGTATCCCTACCGAAATAAAAGCTGAAATATTGCACATATAGGTAGGTAAGTATTCCATCTTACTTTAGATAGGTATAATTTGTAAAAATCTATTTAAAAAAAAGAGCAAAAAGAAAAGAAAAGATTAAAAATAGATTACCCGAAAAATATCATCCTAGTAAAGGTACCTACATTACGACTCGATAAAAATTACGTACTTCATTTCACGAAGAAAATACCCCACATCATTATATTCCAACTCGGCGAAAATATTACACCCATATGAACCTTTAAAAATTACTAATTGCGGAAAGGTGAATTTCGACATGGAGAAATTGAAAACGTTCCGGTATCCGAGGGTAGACAATATAAAAATAATTATCATCGAACCGATTTTTGAACATTTTTACCGAAGGGTTTAATGTGAAAGAATAAATTATCAATGGTTGTGACCAAACCTACATTAACTACGGGTTGCGATATTTCAGTATCGAAGCGGAAAAAGAACAAAAATGTAGAAAGCACTTGGACTACTGCCAGATGCTGGTCGACACATTTTCATTTGCAAAGAGGCATTCTTTTTAACATTTTTCCAATTTCCATTTACGTTTTCGATCCGTTTTTCCGGCGGGCGTTTTCTCCTCCTACTTCTTCGTGCCATTCTTGGTATACATTTGTATGTACAATACTCGACCGATTATTGCAAAGAAAAAGCCATTTTTTCTACATTATTCCGGCTTGCTAGGTTTCCGTTGTTTTAGCACGTTTTTTTTCTTTCTTTTTCCGACCTCTACACGTATTTTCTCATTTTCCATGTTTTTAAAGCGGTAATTTTTTTCTCCGTGGGTTTCTCGGTTATTGGGTGGAATTCTCATACGTGAGCACCTATGATGAACTAGCTTCTCAATAATCACGTTCACGGGTCAAGTTCAAAATATCATGCTATTGTAATATATTTATTCGGCAGTTTTTCGCCAACCAAATTGATATGATGAAAAAGTATGCGTTTGAAAATGCTTATTCATTGAACAGCGAAAATAGCAATAGGGCATATAAATTAATCTCCCCAATTTGCATAACAAACGTAAAAATTGTTTAATGAAAGGGTAAAATAAATATTCTAATGAAGCAATTCAAACGAAATTTTATTTACTATTTTAATATACCTGACTTCGTATCAAGAAGATAGGAACATGTAATTATCACATTTTAATGTCCAAATTTTTAAATTTTTACACGGAATAAAAATAAGAATGAAATAATTTTTCGATATCAAGTGCATCATGTTTGAAGTACAACCTTTCTCCAATTTTTAAGCCTGGGATGAACTTAGGATGGATTCTCATTCCAATATTCACCCCACGTTCAAATCGATTGACCCTAGCCTCACTCTCTTAATTCATAGGACCTTAGTTTAGACTTTCAATGTGTCCCATGAACCCAAATTGGGCCCCATCAAAGAGGATTTAAAAATAAAAGTTTTACCAAGGTTCTTCGAACGTCGTTTTTTTAGCTTGCTCCCAAAATTACGGAGAAAAGAAGTAAAAAAAAAAGAGAAAAATTAAGATAAAACTCAAAATTTTATCAATTTTTCAAAAATTTGTACATTTTTGCCTGAATTTCCTAATTTAACTCCATATTTTTCCAGTTTCTCCAAAACTCATAATTTTTTCCAAGCTGTACCAGTGTACCTAGATCTTTATTTTTAATTTTTTTACATCAGCATTTTTTTTGAATTTCAATTTTTTCAGCTTTATTCTCATTTCAATTTTTTAGGTTTGAATTTTAAATTTTTTTCCAATTATTGAATTGAAAAATTTGGAAAACCACAAAGTTGGAATTTTTATCGTTTTATAGGTAGTTTAAAAAAAATAGTTTGAAGAGTTGAAAGAAATTTGAAGAAATATAATTTACATAGTAAAAAAATTTCCAACTTTATTTTTTTCAATTTCATAATTTTAAAAAAAAATTTCTGACCCAGAAATCGCTTCCAATAATTTTTCAAGTTCTTCAATTTTTGAGCTCCAAAATCTTTCTAACTGAAAATAAATGAAAAAATATTGTCTCAATTTCACTTTTTTCAGAAGCTTTTTCGTTTTTTTTTTACCTGCTTTTAAGAATTCCTTCCAATTACTTAGATATTCAAAAAAAATTACTGATGGAAAGAATGTTAAAATAAGACGACTTTAAAAAAAGTTAGAATTGAGAAAATTGAAAAAAATTAAAAGCTGAAAAAAGTTGAACTGTATTAATAATCTACACCGTTTGTTTGAAGGAAAACTTTCAAAATTGATTTCAAAATGCTGTAGCACCTCCTCATCATTAAAACGTCCCCGGGTGAAATTGTAAAGAATAAAGTTTATTATTTTAAAGTTTTATAATGTGTTTGTTTCATTTTTTTTTTGTTTGCAAAAGTGTAATTTTGAAAGTTATAAGTGTTATAACCGAAAACCCAAAGTTTGAGCCTATTTTTAGCAGGAGACTACAAAAAATGAAAATATTGAAGAAACACAATGATTTTGAGCCAAAAAAATGATGAATTACAGTGGTTTTTAACCACTTTCTAACTTGAAAAAATTCTCAAAAATGTAAAATAAGTACAGATGAATTCAAATTAAAAAAATTTCCAGACAGCCCCCAAACTGTGCCTCTCTGAGCGATTCGAAATTTTCAAAATCAAATTCAAGGTCATTAAAGTGGTCAAAAAAATCTGAAAAAATTTCAGGGTATTCCCCTTTAGTACTACTACCTTTTTGCCAAATTTGGAAGAAATCGGTTGAAAACTCGCGAAGATAAACAGTTTTTGGCTTGAAAATCGTGTATTTTGCTCCCCTCCCCCAGCCACCAGGGGTGAGATGAAAATTCGCTTATGTGTTCTAAAATCATCTTCTACCATGTCAAATCAAATGGCGTAAGAATTTTTCCAAAATTTGACCAGGTGTGAAATGACCCCCCTTACCACACCAGAGCCTTTATTCAAAATGAAATACAATTAAAGCACGGACGATTGGCCCAAGTTTTACCATCCAAAACTCATGTCATAGGACCTCAGTTTAGACCTTTAAACATTGGCGATTTCAGAAGAGGAAATCTGAGGAGGTCAGAAAATTTCAAAGAAATGAAATATTTTTTTCAAAGTGTTTTCAAAACGAATTTATCAAAAAAAAAAACTAATATACAAAATCCGAATAGGTACAAATTTCTTGTATTTTTATTAACATTACCTAAGTACTTTTCAAAATCGTTCAATTAATTTTTTTTGAGTTGTACGAGATTGAAAAAATAATTAATGGGAATAGCTTGGAAAATAAAATTGAAAAAAGTAAAAGAAATCCAACTTGGAAAAATGTTGAGAAAATTTAGGTTGAAAAAATTTACTATTTTAAAGTTGAAAAAATTCAGTGGTGAAAAAATTTGAGCTTGCAATTGATTCTTTTTTGGATGGAATTTCATTAAATTTATTTATTTTTAGGACTTATTTTAGGAAAATAATTGGTACTTGAAAAAATAGAAATTTTTGAAATAATTATGAAAGTGTGATATCCCAAACTTCTCCTGGAAAATCGACTCTGCCTTCAAACTTCCATGGTTGGGACTGAGGTCATGCAGCCTCTCTCGAGCCAACTTTGATTCTGACAGTGGACAAAAAATTTAAAAATTGTGTTCAAAAATCGACCACAGTTCCAACCTTCTTACTCAAAAGGCCTCCATCCAATCCTCTCTTTTCTTATGGCTGGGGCTACGGATATGCAGCTCCTCCCATATCAGCCTAATTTTCCTCAGAAAGCACAAGGAAAAAAGAGCCCCAAAAAATCAAAAAAAATTCGGATGTAAAGTTTTCAAAAGCAAGTCTCTATTTTCAAAAAAATAACTGTTAAACCTAATTATTCAGATCATGAAATGCCATCTGGCTATCTTGAGGTGCTGCAATTTACTTGCTCTTCTCTCATTCGATCCCACTCGAGTTTCCTATTTTTGTGCTAATTTGCTCATCTCCAATCTAGAACAAAAATTAAATTCTTTTTTTAAAAATTTACTTCATTTTAAGAATCCATAATTCCACTTCGAATGATTCACTGGAGCTAATATTTGTAAGTACAAAAGAATTCAACCTCCAAACGCACAACACTTTTATCCAAAAATGACCAAAATCGAGCAACACTTTAATTTCTTTCCTCTACCCTACGTTATCTACATCTACATACCTGTTACATATTATTCCAGTATTTCTCCTCGTATGTACAATTCTGAATTCGCGTTTAAAAACACCCCACCGACAATAATTATAATTCAGGAACAGGCTAAAAAAAATAAATCTCGACAATCAAGATTTTAGCGTGAACAAAGGATTTAATTATACTCACAATACTTTCGCAAAACCTTTTCAAATTCCATGTAAAATAAATGGTCGGTAGGCGAGACCATTGCGTTGTAACTATATGAGAAAGTAATGGTAACGCGTACCTGCGATTCATACAAAGAAAAATATAAATTCAAGAGAATAGGTATATTCGCTTCTTTCAGCCGAGTGCTTTAACTTTAAACTGTCCAATTTACACACTTTGCTATGCTTAAAGGGTTTAAAGATAAAAATAACTTCCACAATACCACCATAACGTATTTTTTTTTTTACCATATTGCATAAAATATTACCAACCAAAAATTATACGTGGCTCTCATAAAAAAAATATCGAAATGGTACGCTCCAGAAAGCGAATTAAAGAAAATAAACCCTTATTCGCCATATTCCGTATTTCAAATACCAACCTTTTCTAAACGTTGAGAAAAAACCTCGCAATAAATCGATTCGATATGAAAATTCGCGGCATCAAGTTTAGTAACCTTATATTATTAAAAATTATCAAGCCGAGGAAGCAACTAGAAAAGGGTTGATTACAATTAGAAAGTTCATCAATCATTTCTAAAAAACAGGGGTTACACAGCAAAACATCGACCATAAAAGGGAAATGGAGGATAAATGATGAAGAGGAGAGCAGCCACGCTAACAGGATGTGTTTTAGGACAGTTATTAATGGTTTTTCCAAGATCATTGCTGTCAGTTATTCGCCAAACAGTTGATACTTATTTTTGATAACTTCGAGGTGCACCGATAACAAAGCAAAGCAAGCGTCAGGTGCGAAAATTTTTATTTACCATCTCGGAGTCGTTTCTTCGAGGAAATTAATTTTCATAATTTATAAAGAAAGCTGCGGCCGTTCGAAAACTTTTCCAACTTTTTCTCACCCTCGTACGGTGCATATAAATTTTATAAATGATACCGTCGAGTTACCATTTTCAAATAAATCCTTATCAATTTATAGAACACAGTGGGGGAAAAAATGGTGTAAAAATTCCAAATCTTTTCGACGAAGTCTGAACGGAGAAAGTCACCGAGTCTTTATTCGTATTAAATGAGAAAACCTTTATGCGAGAAGTGATTTGTACGGTTAATGTAAATTTTAAAAGTACCTAAAACTATTCAGCCCGAGGCTTCCATAGCTTAGCCAAATAGATATGTATTATTCAAATAATTTGTTCAAGAAACATTTACCAATTCAAAATTTTCAATTGAAACTTTATTCCTATGTAAATGGTTTTGTGGCGATGTATTTCAGCCATATTCTTAACCTAAATGTGTGCTTAATACCAAAACCCTTTTACAAGTTCACAAGTGTTAACGAAACACCCGGACCTTTAAATAATTATTAGGTATCTCAAAGGAGAAGTTTAATTTTCATAAATCGCGAATAGTTGCTTGGCAATTGAAATATCATTAAAGGTTTCCCAAAATCCCAAATGTACTACCAGTTTTTGTTCGAGTACTTTATTTTTGCCTTACACGACCCCTCCAGTAAATTAATTTTCTAAACGAGAAACGAGGAATTCTCAGCAGGCTGTATATGTTTGCATAAATATTTACCACCAGCGAGGCACCTATCGTTGTCGCTTTTATTTCTCATAACGAAGATAAACTTGAAAGCACACACGTAGAATTACGTAAGCATAAAAAATGTGCGAAAGTTTTTCAAACATTTATGCAGCCGGGATTCAAAGGCCGGGGAATTTTTTTCAACCGCTTTCATGTTTTGAATCGGCGCGTCCATTTTAAATGATTCTTACACAAGAGGATACCATCGTGATAACCTTAACGGCGGCGAACGAAAATGGGAAATGTATTTTCAAGAATTAATTTGTTTTTTGGTGCGGTTTCATCCGAATCGATTTTTTTTCTCAAGAAAATTGATTTTTCCGGTTCACTGAATCGAAATTTCCTTGAGAGAATCGACATCATACCGAATATCAAATCTCGCTTTCATCGGAATTATTTACTTTTCATATCGAACACGTGCATTTTACGTCAAAATATTTTTTAGACGGCCTCGTGTGTCGAAAATTTCGAAAAACTAGCTCATGGAGAATTTTTTTGGTGTTCTTTTGCAGAATCTACGACACTGAATGCAGCAACCAAATGTTTCGTAAGCCTTTTGTTTTATATATACACATTTCGTGTCTCGTCGACGACGACAGATAGCACATGTAAACAGTCTGAATACCATTGTCAAAATGGCAGATGTGTTCCTGCCAACCATTTTTGTAATTCCGTTAACGACTGCGGTGATAATTCTGACGAGCCTAGATTTTGCACTCGTAAGTATTCCAAATTAAACATTTTAAGTATCGTATCATTCTTCATTTCAATTACAACTCTTTAGATAAATCCGCCGTTTCGTAAACGGCATGGTTTGATGATTCCAATCCTTAGTAAATGAAAAACAGTGTAATACCGGGCGTTTTCATGCAGTTTTCAGCCTTCCGTATGGTTACGTGGCAGCTTTTACTACATAAGTGTAAATGAGTTTGCTGAATTTCGGATTTACAGACGAAATTTATTGTTTAGAGGAAATTAGAACTTGTTTGGGGTTTAGTTGAGTTTGGGTTTCGAACGAGTATTTTTAAAGCTGAGTAATCGGAGTGAAGGAGTGGGATTGGATGGTGTTGTGTTGAAATAATTTCAATTTTTTTTTCGAATTTTCCCAAAAGTATTTATCAAATTTGAGATAAAATATTTCGTCTGGTTTGAACCATAATTAAAAATAAATTATTTTAGTTGGGTTTGCTTCCCTGATTTTGTCAAAAATTTAGATTTGGTCGCCTCCTGGCGCAGAATCCCCTTCTTCTTCAATCAGAAATTTTATCAATGAAATCTAAAAAAACTCTTTTGAGTTAGTAGTATGACTGATAATGTTCGAAATTGGTTTTATTCTTTGGATCTCAGTTGTTTTGATTAGGTACTTTCATTATTGAGCTTACCTAGGTACCTCCTGATGCAGAAATTTTTTCTTGGGTTCAACTTTGGAAACTTTACGAGTTTTAGTCAACAAATTTGTCAATGATTGGAAAATCGTTCCGAGAATTTTATGAAATATGTACTTACCTGTTTATTCTAAAATTAAAGTTTGAAAGTTGAAACTAAAAAAATAAATCCAAAATCAAAATCGTGAGGAATTTTCAAATGATTTTAGGTATCGGGTTCTGTGATCAGTTGTATGCTTAATTGACTTCCTTTTTGACGCAAAAATATTTTTAAGTTCCTGCAGTCTTACGTCCCTTCAAATTTCGGAGTCTTCAAACGTTAAAAATCTTCAATAATCAACAATATTGTGAAATTTCACGAGAACGTATATTGTAGGTATTTAAAAAAATACCATAGTGGTGTTTTTCACTCTAAAAATTATTCGAACAATTTCAATAAAATTACTAGACGAGGAAGAGGCAAGATGAAGCTTTTACAGACTAATTTTTTGTGCTAAAAAGTAGTTTTTCACACAAAATCTAGCACCCTGAACCTTACTATTTTTCTGATGAGAGTGTCCCCCAAATTTCTCATTGTTTCTGAATAAAAATTCCATTTCACTTCGGAAATGTTGAAAAATTTGGATAGAGTTGTATAATCCATGAAAACTGTTGGGCTTTCATTTGAGGTTCTGAAGAAAATTGGTAGGTACCAGAAAAATCAAGAAATTTTTATCTGAGCTCACAGGGTGTTGAATTGAAACCCAGACGCAAAGCGAAAAAATCTCGTTTTTTTCCTTACATTCCATTTAAATTTTGATTGTAATATTGTGGGTAAAAAAATTGCCCTCCTTATTTCCTTGAAAAAATCGATGGAATGATTGAAAAACGCCCAACTATAGTTCTTGTTTTCCATTATGAAATTTTTTAGACTATTTTACAAATCCAAATTTTGACGAAAAATACCACATGAGAAATGTTTTTGCTATTGCGTCTGGATTTAAATTCAACCCCTGTAAATTTTCTTCCAATATATATATATTTTTTTTACTTTTGGAGGCGGTTTTCAAAAAATTAACTCAGAAATGAATCTGCGTAGATTAGTAGTCAATATTTTTTCCACCATCAAATGTGAGAATGGGTGCAGCTGCAGATACCACCTCTAAGTGTCAAAAAATTGCTATTGAGTTGAAACTGATTTTGGGTATTTCAGAAAGGGTAAAATTAAGGGAAAATCTCTCAACTCAAAAAGTAATTTTTTACACCTTAGGTGGGTTTTATATCCAGGCTCCCAAATATTTTCCAAAAATAACCAATTTCATAAACTACTAGGTTGTCAAATTTTAAAAAATTCAGAATCGAGTTTTACGGGTTGCGCGAAGATGTTTTCCAAAAAATCAACCCAAAGTCAGAATCGCTCGTAGCCCTGGTATAAACAGCTTTTATGATTAGGTACAATCAAATTTTCACAATAAGACTATTTTTTTCTCTTTTTTGTGATCAAAATAAGTTGAGCAGTTTTTAAAAACAAATTTTAAGTTACAATTGAAAAAATTTTTCAAAGAAATTGAACGATTCTAAAACAATGAGATTTTTTTGAATACTTAAAGAGACAAATAATGATTTCTTCGAGTCAAAAAGAAAGTAATTTTTTCATCTCTCTGACTAGCTACGATTTAAAATTTTTGCAAATTCTAAGCTGTTTTGAAAGGACGTTTAACACCTTGAGAAATGAGCTATTTTTTAACAATATTTTGAGAAAATTTCCATCAGTCCTGATGTCAGGAATTTTTGAAAATTTTCTGACATACGTAACATATCCAGAAGTCATTACTTAACGTTTGTTTTCATTATTTTTATTTTTAGAAAAAACTCTATCTGGCTAAAGAAAAGTTGTAATAAATAATATGTAGCAATAAATTTTCAGAAAATCAAGAAAACACACTCAAAAAATTGGGAGGCAGTCATTCTAATTTTGAAGAGTCATTTTAATTTAAGTGGATATCCAAAAAAAAAAAATCATTGATTTCTTTTTTTATCTCGGGTAGGCGAAAAAGTATTAATTTTCAAAAACTTGTCTCAATTATTTCACTTCTCCCTCCCCCTCATCTTCAACCAAGAATTTCTTCATCAAAATACCAACTATATTTTCACCAGACCTCTGAAATTGAATTTTATTTTGTGGCCAAAAAATCCACTTCATAAAATTTTTTATGAAAAAATTATAGAGAATCAATATTACTTTTAATTGATGTTTCATTCAATTTTTTTCCAACAAATGTTTTTAGAATACCTACTTATTGAAGTTCAAAGAAGGTATTACAAATGTGTTTTTTTGAATTCTTCAAATCCTTGAGCAACTCCAAAGTTCCAACCAAATTTTCACTGCATGATTTAATTTCACCCTTAATTTGAGTTTCCTGAAAAATTTTTCGAAATTATCAGCGAAATACTTCTCGAAAAAAAATTTTAAAAGCTTTCGCAGTAATTTTGGCTCAAAAGAGAAAATTTTCTTATAGTTAGCTTGAAAAATGATCTTGAAATGATCTCATAGAATTTTATGGTTGTCTATACATTGATTATTTTGCTAAAAGGAGCAGGCGGTTTCTGCGCCAGGAGGCGTCCGAATTCATTCGGACGCCTCCTGGCGCAGAAACCGCCTGCTCCTTTTTAGCAAAATAATCAAAGCATAGACAACCATAAAATTCTATGAGATCATTTCAGGATCATTTTTCAAGCTGAATATCGAAATTTTTCTATTTTGAGCTAAAACTATAATAAAAATGGATCCCCCACTGGATGGTTCCAGGTCTCTATTTTCATGATCACCTCAATTCAGCACCCTCCTGGTGACGCTCAAAAGTATACTGTTGTTCATTCACCTCTTCAATTTCAGAATCATCGAATTCATCATCATTCGATATCAAATACACCTCTACCTTTTATTTTCCTACTTGTAGAAATTCTACAAAACAGTTTGCAAAGGTTTGAGAACTGCAACATCTTCATCTCCGGTATCAACGACGTTCATTTCCCAACCCTTCCACGTAATTCACTTTTTAATTTTATCAAACAACCAACACCATAATTCAGGATTTGAATTTTTCATGCGTAAAAAATTGCAGCTTTGGAAAAAATCTCGTTGAAACGACATCTGAATTTTTCACAATCGTACCCACCACACAATGAATTACTGGAACAGAGAGAAGAAAAAAAATCTTTGAATAAATTACTCACTTATACCCGTAGTAACGAATCATTCTAATGTGGTGCCTATTGTAATAGCGACGGTGATATTTTAATAATTCAGCTAAACGCGCGATAACAATTTTTGTTTTCTTCAATAAAAGTTCCCTCATTTCGCGTACTTTTGTTTTCTGATCCCATCTTGGAATAATTTATCAAAAGAATATTCAATTATACGTTTCATAAAAGAGATTACCTACGCGAGTTATTTTTTTGCAGCCTGCAACCGAACGTATTACGGCGAAGTTGGAATAACTTACGAAATGGAAATACACAGGCCAAAAATTAACCAGTTACCATTTTCTTGCTCTTTAACATTTTCTGGCGGTGGCGGTAAATTTGGAGATATTGTGCAGGTATGCGATGCGTTTTCGAATTCGACCTTTTTTTTTCGCCCTTTCTCTCTGTCTTATTCTTCTGCTTTTACGCAAAATATTTTTAGCTCTTTTCTGCGTGCTTAAATATTTATCATATTTTTATGCCGGTGAAAATTGCTCAGTGAATGCTTATTCGATGTCTTATTTATTAGATTACCTTCAGTCGATTTACGTTGGGACGTTTTCATTCTTTTATGGGTTCAATGGGTTGCCAAGATGGAGAAATGCAAATTTCTGAATCCGAACGTCCTTTTACCGGTGGAAGCTGGTGTGGCAGCGCTGTTAAACCGACGCATTATTTTAGCGAATCGTCTTCCGTTAAAGTTACCATTAAATTACATAAATTACCCGACGATAACGACGATTACAATTACGATATAAAAATTATTTATAAAATGTTACCAAAAAAGGATTCGGTTATTAGATACGGTGGAAGATATTTCGGTGAGTAATCGATCAGTTCGATCTATTTCAAAGAAGGGTTTCGCCAAAGAAAAGGGCATTCGGGATATTGGAAGGAAAACGAATGAAAAATGGGTTATGGAAAAAAAAATTGGGCCAATCGAACGTTTATTACATATTCCACATTTGTCATCAACGCAGCGTTTTATTAAACCATGGTAAAATTTTCAGACAGCAGATTACAAGGGTATCTGCAGAACGGAAGTATAAGCAGTTCCGGTACGTATCGTGAAACGCCACCTCGTTACTTTCTGGGCGATTTAATATCGGGTACCTATTGTTCGAGAATATTCAGCGATTGCGATCGAAATGACTGCCGATTGCAGTCGCCCAACTTTCCTGGCATGTATCCTCGAAATTTAACTTGCTATTACGCCATTCGACAACAATCCATACCGCCAAATAAACATGCACTTATTAGCATACGACAAAAAAATGGCCAGCTGTTGTCCGTACAATCCATTCAATACGCCGAGAATAAACACGAGACGAAATTAAAAGTAAATATATTTTTTTGTTCGTTTATTTCGATATGAAAATAGGTTAATGCGGAATTGGTGTTTTCAATTGTTTGATTACATTTTTTATTTGGTGTAGTTTTGGCAAGAATGCGATACCGTTCAAGATTACGTCACTGTTTATGATGGATATACGACCAGAGACCCGGTTTTATTGAAATTTTGCGGCGGTGGCTCCGCTCTTCCGGAAATTTACACAAGTGGGCCTGAATTACTTGTGGAGTTTTCCACGTCTCCATATGGCACTATGCTGAATCCCACGCATTTGTTACCTTTGCATGGATTTCAGTTGCAAGTGCAGGTAAATTGATGAAAATGATTGCGCTCGGAAGGGGATTTATTTATTCATCTGATGAGATCGTGTTTTTCAATTTTTTTTTCAAGGTGTATTTCGTGGATCGCGATTCCCATTTGTATACTCATAATAAAAGATGCGAATTTTGGATTCAAGGGTCCGGAAATGGCGTCTTGGAAAGTCCGAAACATACTCTTCCTCCTAACACGACATGCTTCTATCATTTACAAGGTATTTCCTTGCATTGTTTATTAGTATTTTGTTAAATTGATTACTTTTCTAGATGACTGTCGTGCAATTTTTTCCCGGATGTTCATTGCGAAAAAAAAATTGCTCCTCATTTTAAAATGGCCAAGTGATTTTTTCTGTTCCCACCTGCCCTTAAAATTCAATCACGTTAAAAAAAAATTAAAAAATTGAGAAAAAATGGTAAAAAAATTCACTGAACGCGAAAAGTTGAAAAAAATCATGGAAAATCAGTAAAAATTCATTAAAAGGTTAAATATCTGAAATTTGCTGAAAAATTTGTAAAATTCTTTGAAAAATCAGCAAAAACCGATGAAAATCAAAGAATTTTGATAATTTTTCCTGTGCTGAAATTCTGACTTTTTTTCAGTGACTTTTCACGGACTCAAAAAGAGAATTTTGACCATTTTTCATTTCTACCTCTTTTTCCTGTACTTAGTACCTACTTGGGAAAAACAAAATTTCAGTGTTTCAATTTCTCTGCTTTAAATAAAATTTTTTCTGAAAAATCGAGCTCTGAGTAACTGCAGAAAATCGTCAACAATGTTTATTTTGGATAAAACGTTGTGGCAATAGAACGACATTTCATTGATATCTTTTTAGAAATAATTTTTTTGATTTTCAGTTTAGATTTTAAAACATCTAAAAGTAATATTTATAAAGTATACTCGTGCAGAAGGGAGGCAAGATGAGAAATGGTGAAAAATTGAGGTCTTTAGAATAATATCATCAATTATTAAGACCGTTTGTGGAAAAAAATTTACCTACTCATTTTTGAAAATGTTTTTACACATGGTCAAATTTTAAGAGCAAGTGGAGATGAATGCCTACCATAGTCAGAGAACAAAAAATTTTACCTCAATTATTTTCTCCCCTCAATTTATACAGTAAATCAGTGAAAATTGTCGAAAATCACTGGAAAACAGTTAGAATTTTAGTGAAGTAATAAATCAGTGAAAAACCACTGGAAGTAAACAGTAAAAAATCAAAAAAATGTTGAAAAATCAGCAAAAATTGACTTGAAAAAACAGTAAAATATCAGAAATTAGCTGAAATATCAGTGAAATTCTTTTAAAATCGGCACTTAAATTCCTTTGAAAATCAGTAAAATAGTTTGATAATTAGTGAAATTTTTGGAAAAACCAGTGAAATTCTTTTAAAAAATAAGCAAAAATTCGTAGAAAATCAGAGAATTAGGTCTATTTTTCTGGGCTGCAATTTTGACCTTTTTTTTTTTTTTCAGTGAATTTCCACTGATTCAAAATAAGAAAGTACGGTCTGAATATTTTTATGATTACTCTACCCTCGTTTTTCTAAAAAAGTTGTCGAAAAATTATCCTCAATATCTAAGTATGCTTGAATGAAATATGGCGGGTTCTGCGCCAGGAGGAGAAGTTCAGGAGAAATATAAATATTGCCACACAGTCTCAAACCCCTTATTAGCTCGTCCTAGGAAATCATATGTGCTGGGGTGGATCGAAAAAAGTATCCTAAATTTTCACGAAAATTGGTACGGTATTTTACGTTGACTTGAAGATCTACCCGATATATTTTTGAGCTTTTAGTCCAAATGGCGATGATGAAGCTAGAAAATGTCAAAGTGAAGACATTTTTGAAAAAAAAAAAAATGCAATTTTTGTCAATTTTGGGTAGTGCATACCTGCTCGAAAGGTGCAGTTTCAATTTTTATATGTCCCTAAATTGTTGATCACGAAATTGTATAGATTTCAATTGCTCTCAAAAATTCAAATTATTACTTCAATGATTTGAAAAGTAAACTAAAGTTATTTTGAACCATTTAAATGAATTTGAATTGGGCATTTTTTTTTTTTGAGATCCTGGAAACAAAATCTTATAAAAGATGTATAAATTAAAATTCAATTGACAGAATCTCCACGAATTTTCATTAAAAAATTTCACTAAAAATACTGTAAGCCATTAAAAAAAAAATTGAGTTGACATGGAGATGTTTCAGAGTGATTTGAATTTGGTAAAAATCAGAAAATTTCTTGAATTCTCTACCTGCAATTTTTCAACCACCTTGTTGAGAATAAGTACATAGTATCCAATTTTGAGAACAATAGTTGAGAAAGATGTAGAAATTCGGTTCTCAGCTAGTGGGACTACCCAATCGTGAAAAAATCGCATTTTTTCAAAAATAGCCCCATTTTGAAATTTTCTTGCTCTATCCTCCTCATCAATTTTTTTTTACTTTCTGTATTCTAAACGTTTATAGCTTCTTCAAAGATGAAGATAGGCAAAAATTGTCTACCCAGCTACCTAGTACCTACCACATTTTTCATCATAAAAATATATTTACGGAGTATTCCATTATAAAACTTGTCGAATGCATTTCAGGTTTAGAGCCTGGCTCAACTCCTCCAACAAAATATCAAGACGATACAAAGAACAAGAAATACGTCAGATATAAAGTTTGGTTATCAGTTTTGAAATTCCATGCTTCCGGTTTAGAAAGCATACCAATGTCGATGAAAGAAGAGAAGGATTGCCGAACTCAATTACAAATTTGGGATAGCAACGTTCGAACGTAATTATCGAATCATATTACCATTCAATTTAATACTTACAAAGTTTCCATGTCCATATTTTCTTAAACGATATTTTTAATGTAATTCCGCAGGCAAAAAGAATACCAAAATATCTCCCACATGAACGAACATCTGCTAGCTCGATACTGCAAGAACTTGATACCGAGAAGTTGCGAACACTCGTTATTAGAAAGATCATCCAGCCGACCTTGTTCTCTGTCTGAAAGTTTTTTATCAACAGAGAACGCATTAACTTTGGAAATGAAAACTTTCGAATCAACGGCTTTACGGTAATTAAAAATCATACAAAGTTTTGATTTCTTGCTGAAAAATATGTCGTCCTTAAGACTTTTATACCATTTAAGAAATTGTTTTCTCGAATAAAAATTAATCATAAAGGATTTATATACTGACATATTTTTAATTTTTCTTAATCCTTAGGCCGGTTTCATTTCGAGCTTTGTATGAATTTGTCGACTTGCATCAAGATGGCGAACCGATGGGCACGAGGCCGTGCGATAGGAGGTTTCAAAGTAGGACGCATATAACAACCAATACTTCATATATTTTTACGTCTCCCAGGAATGTGTTTTTTTATGGCCGAGGAGGTTCGACTAATTTAAGGTTTGTATGTTTTTAAAATATTTCTCCGAATGAAAAAAAAATTGCAGGTGAACTAAACAAAATTATTGAGTAAGGGTCTGGTGTGGTGAGGGTGTCATTTGGCTCCTGGTGGAACTTGATCAGAATTTTAATTCCATTCAATTTTCCTCGGTAGAAAATGATTTTAGAGCGCAAGAGCGAATTTTTATCTCCCTCCTAAGAGACTGTGACTTCAAAATACGTGATTTCCATGCTGAAAAGTATCTCTTCGCGAGTTTTCCATCCAATTTTTTTAAAACTTGTCACGTTAGTAGGTAGGAATATTAAAAGGAAGTATCCTGAATTATTTCAGATTTTTCCAATCACTTTAATGATCTGGGATTTGATTTCGAAAATTTGAAATCGTATTCCGAGGACACAATTTTAAAACGGACAGAAAAATAATTTTTTTCAGAGCTTTTCAATGCATTTCACACCTCTTGGAATTTTTTCACATTTTTCAAGTGGCGGAAGTTGGTCAAACACATTTTTAAAAAAAAATCTCTGAGAGACAGAATCGCGGTACAGGAGAAAATCAGTAAAAATTGAAAATTTACTAAAAAGTCAGTGAAATTTATGAATTTAATTGAAAAATTAGCGAAAACCTTCGAAATTTGGTAAATTGTGCTGATTTTTCCTGTGCTGGAATTCTGACTGTCTATTAGTGGCTTTTCACTGATTCAGAATGAGAGAGTGGAGATGGAATTTTTACCTTAGAAATCACATATTTAGCTTCCCTCTAGAACAGGGTAAGAAAAATGTGCGTATATGTTCTAAAATCATTTTCAATTTCCCATATTGTGGGAATTTTCGATCGAGAAAAATGAAAGAGAAAAAGGGAATTTATGGGAAATTTGATCAAACATGGGAAAAAATGGGAAATTCGATGAAACACGAGGAAAATACGGAGAATGGAATAAAGGGAAAATCCAAATTTCTATGCATTTTTTAGTATTTTTATGAGAATTTAGCATCATTGTTGGAAAATCTTGTAACATTTCCCATATTGTGGGAAATTTCAGGTAAAAAAAGAATGGAAAAAAGGGAAGTTATGGAAAATCGCATTAAAAGTAGGGAAAATGGAAAATTTGCTCAATTAAGCAAAAAAAGGGGGAAAACATAAACTTTTATTGATAGGTATTTTCTTCATTTTTTTTTTCAATAAAAAATGAAATTTTAGAAATTTATAAGGAAAAAAGTGAAGGGAAAAACGTGAGAAATTTTACAATTTTCTATGAAAAAATATGGGAAATTTGAGGATCTGGTTAGGGAAAAACTGCAATTTCAAAAAAAAATTGAATGGCATAAAATTTACGATCACGTTTCACCAGAGGTCAATGACCCCTTACCACACTTGGACCTTACATATTAATTTTTCAAGAATTTTTGATAACTTTGAAACAGGTTTCATTTCAAGTTACTCATCTATGTACCAAAAAACTCACTCAATTTATGAAGAATTTTTATATTCCATCCAAATTATGGAACATTTTCATGGGGAAAAAATCGAGACAATTTACAAATTTTTTGAAACATATTCCATCCAAATGTTGAAAAATTTTCAAGTCAAAAAATGAGAAAAATCACAAAATATTTTAGTTTTTTTTGTAACCCATTATTTCCAAAATTTTCTATAATTTTATTCCCATCTATATTTACAGCTGCATATACAGATTCGAAGCTCAAAAAGGAGAAAAAGTAAAAGTCACCATAACGAAATTAGCATTCGCCAACCGAAACGATTGTTTCACCCGTCGAAATTACGACAACCAATACTTGCAATGCGTTGGAAACTGCACAGCAACCTTGAGATTTTACGAAGTGCCGTATAAAGAGGGATATCCACTATCTCGACATTGTCTGTGCTCTAGCATGGAAACATTTTTACCCTTCACTTACGAATCTTCGTCGAATACGGTAGAAGTAGAATTCATCATAAATGAGATGAACTTCACCGAAGACTACAGACATCATTACATGGAAGGTACGTTCCAATTCATCAGAACTTCGATTTGTTCTGAAAACAGAATCGTTACCGGATCTAGTGGAGATCTAGTATTCAAATCACCCAGCAGAACTCCTATCGAGGTAAGATTTTAAAACTGGAAGTAGTCTCATGATCAAATTCATTGGTGCATTTTTTATTGAATTTTTTCTCCCCCCAAAGGTGAATTGTGAAAAAGAGGCTTGGATGATCAAACCTCGAGATGAACATTACCTGTATGTGAAAATGTATGGAATAATCATACCTGGCAGTGATCCTTGCATCAGAAACATATCGTATTCTGTACTGTGTTCCACAGCTAATCGAATTGTGATATATTCTGGAAAAACAGTCCATGCTCTTGTATGCCCATTACCAATTCCATCTCAAAGACATCACATTGTTGAGGTAAATTTTCTACCGAATATTTCAATGGCAATCTCGGAGAAAAAATTCGGATGCATAAAGCTCAATCATATTTTTTCAGGTGTTTTCTGACGGTTGGATCATTGGAACCAATGCTCCTCAATCTTACAACGAATGGTTCAAATTTGTTGCCAAAAATCAATCGAAACACATCATCGTGGAATTTTTACCTTTCGAGTCAGGAACTTACCATCTTTCTTGGCTGGAAATTTCCAAAAGGTAGTTACCAATATTTTTCCACCTGATAAAAAATTAAATCTTTCAATTTTCATATTGATACGTTGGATTTCTGTTCACAGACGCCTCTTATTACCACCATCAGTAGGTCTAACATACGTCCAAGAAGAATGTTTTCACAAATGCCCCGAGCTAAACGGATGTATAAATTCGTCTCTGTGGTGCGATGGAATCGAACACTGCCCGTCTGGCTATGACGAATCAATAAAACATTGTTTTTTTCTATTACAACTGCCCGCTCTATACGTAATAATTATATTAACCGGGTGCACGTTGATTTCGTGCAGCACGGTGGTCGTTTGTTATCGTTATTATAAGCATCAAATGACCCTTCACACACTGCCAATTGATACCGAGGCGATTTTCGGCCCTAGGGAAGTGATTTGCTGACAAAACGCCGATAGTACCTCAAGGTACATTGAAATCGATCGGGTTACTACCGTCTGACATTTGTTATTCAACATCAAAATATTTTAGCCTTATCGAGATTCATACCTACTTAGTTAATTTTTCGGATATTTAATTAAGTCATCCATATACCACCATCTGTGTGAAACCATTTTATTTTATGTGTTCAACATTTTTTTTTCTATGCCAAAAAAAACAATGTTTCATTATTTTGCTCGAAGAGAGCAATCCCTTCAAGGATTCGAGGTTCGACTGATGTAAAAAATCCAGTGCTTAGGATAGATTTGTAAAAAATTAATTGATTTTTTTTGAATTTGAAATTTAGGTTTCGTAGTTTTTTGAGGATATTTATTGCTAACGAAAGCGTACTAAAAGGAGTGTAATTTTGATTTTTTTTAAAATAGAAAATAAGTATTTAGTTGTTATTATACCTATTACTGTTCTGTGATAAGTTTCGATAATCAATGTACTAAATTGTTAAATTTACTTATACATATGTATAATTTGGAAAAAAATGCTTCATAATTGCGCTGAAAGACACCGATTGGATCACATTCATTTTGCGAGGTAGAATTTTGAAATTTAGTTCGACTATGCTGAGATTTGAAGGAATAAAAAAAAATTACAAAATTATTAAATTTTTTTACGAAGTATTCGGTGAATTTATTTTAGATGATAATAATTTCTGAATTCTATTTGAAGACGATTTCTAAAATGTTTTCCTGAAAATGGTGATTTTTAACTTAGTAATGATACCTACTAAATAAGTTTACCTATACCTTCAAATCTCAAAGATCTCAATCATATTTACCCACATTGTAAACATTTGGAATGGAATATTTATTGTTGTGATAGCCACATTCTCTCTGCTTTTTTTTTTTTTATTATTATTTTTATTTCAACGACAAAATTCTGAAAGGATTCAGTTTTGAGAATTTTTTCTGTTAATTTATTTGAAGGAAAACACATAAAATTAACTAAATAAAAATAAATAAATACCATTAAGTACTTAGGTAGGTAAGTACCTACTTTTTGATCTTGTTTGATTTTATTTTTGAACTCCACGTAGCTTTTCACCTTCCGTCTATCTCGCTGGTTCTCAGTAAATTTTACTTCCTAATTCTCGTTGCTTTTACTACATTTTGGTAAATTTTATCAATCTTTAGTTAATTTCTCTGATTTTTCTAAATTTTATTAATTTTCAGTAGGTATTTTATCTTCTAATTTTTGGTAGATTTATTGTTTTAGAAAATTTCACTAATTCTAGTAAATTTTAATGAATTTTACCAATTTTGATAAATTTAACTAATTTTAGTAAATTTTATTTATTGAGATGGGAAATTTCATGAATCTTTACTGTTTTTTGAATACTTACCTGATTTTACTGATTTCAATGAATTTGACAGATTTTAGCAAATCTTTCATTTTTGGAAAATCCTATGCTCATTCTACACGGTGAATTTTACTACCTAATGTAATGAATTTTCCCTGATTGTTTTTTAAATTTTCAACAGTGCTCGTAAAAAAATATTACTAATTTTTAAGATTTTCGCAAATTTTCTACTAAATGTTAGTGAATTTTCTACTAAATTTTAGTAAATTTTCTCGAATGTTGATAAATGTTAGGTACTAATTTGAACAATTTTTGAAACTTTTTGAAACTTTTTATTGATTTTTTTAAAATTTAAGTTGGCCGATTTTTAGAATTTTACTGAATTTTGGTTAATAGTCAATTTCACTGATTAAGTATCTACATTTGAAATTGCATATTTTAGAAAAATTTATGGATGTTACGAATTTTCTTTTTTATTCGGCTGATTTTTAGTAAATTTTGCAGATTGCCAGAAATATGGACTAATTTTCGTAAATTTTTCTGATTTTCGAGTAATTTACTGATTTCCTAGAGTGATATTCTTTTCGTGATTTTTTCTTAAACTGAAATTCTAAACTGAAATTCTAAAATATGCAAATTGAAATCGATTTTTTTTTTGAAATTAAAGGGCAGAAAAAACCAGTGGAATTGATTTTCAAAAATTGATGAAATGTAGGTACCTAACTATTTTTTTTTTAATTTAATCAATTTTCAGTAAATTTTGCTGATTCTTTTACTGATTATCTTCTGTGGACGTTATTTTGTTCACTGATTTATTTTCATGCTGCAATTCTAACTGAGTTTCAGTGATTTTCAGCTGTTTTTAGTAATTTACTACTGAGAGATTATGTGACTATCACGATGGTAAAATTCATTTTTGCTAAAAATATCATCAGGTTGAGACTGAAAAATGAACATGATCATTGGGGGGGAATAAAAAGGTGTGCTTTTTAAACGAACCAAAAAGATTTCTTGTGAAATTTAAAAACAGTTTACATTTATCTTGGTGCTTTATCAAAATATTACATCTCCATCATTTTCATTCCAAAATTCAATCATTTTAAAATTTTGGCACACAATTTTATCGATCACGCGCCTAAAATATGCATTTTTCATTCAATCGTAGTTTCTCGAACGCCTACATTCCTTTATAAATGAAATTTTTTTCGATCGAAAATTTTTATATTTTATCATAAAAAATTCGTGTACATAAAACATTCGCAATTCTTAGCCGTAGGATATAAAATTTGAAAAACTTTCGTCAAGCACGTCAACTGCAAATTTTCGACGTAAAATAATGGGAATTTTTTACTCCGAATATTTTATTTAAGTGTAATAAATAACTCGTTATTTGACAAAAAACCATACTTGGTGGAGTTTATTAGAATTCGTGATGTTTTCTATTCTGTATTTCCGCTGTTTAAGGAGCTGGAGTTCATCACTAAAGAGCCTTCCTTTCAAATTTGAAGCCATTTTACGTATTATAGAGGTTAGGACAACATGTCATTGGTGTTTGTATCTAAGTTGTCGCGTTCTTCCATAAATTTAATTATAGTTTTTTTTTTCTATTTTAAATTAAAATCTTCAAAATATTACGTACGTATTATAATAATTGATGAAAATCGTCGATACATTACAATTCATTTTGAATTAACAGGGTCATCTCGTTTGTATTAGTACAAGTAATTTAATTAGGTAGGTAACTAAAAATTTATAAATAAGAATGAACAGTACCTACATTCGGATAATGCTTCCCTTGGAAGGGGCTTTTTTCCTTCTGTAATTAAAGTTCATTAATTTATAGGAATTAATCGAAAGGGTACTGTTTATAAAGCTTTATACTTGCCATTACAAAAACCATTAAATGAAATCAGAGGATAGATACAAAATACCTATCCAAGAGTTGCATAAAGCGGATTAGAGAAGAAAAAATAATAGTGGATGATCGTACACTCAACGATCAATATTTACTTCCAGTTCCTATTATGTCATAATAATTTACCATAATTGTGCTTTGTATAAAATTATCAATTTTGAATATTCGAGTTAGGTCTTCTTTACTTGTTATATTTCTTTATACTTAGATTTTTTTTTACTTTGTTACCTCGTTATTTATTAATTTCTTGTTATTCGTTTGTTATAGGCAATACAATGTACTTATAGATTTTTAAAAAATTCGTAATTAGTCGAGAGTTTATATTTACCATAAATACCATTTCAAAATGCATTTTTTTTTCTCCATAGAACTGATGTAAAAAATTCATTAAATTTTAATCGATGCATTTCGAGGTATTCGTGACTGTAAATGATTAAAATGTTAGAAATTTTTTGACCATTTTTTTGAAACGTTATTATTTTACCTACCAATTTTATGATCAGTTTACAAACTGACTGGAATTGTTGCATCTTTGTAAGGCTTTGTAAAGAAAGTTATGCGTCATTTAGTGCAAATGTTAATCATACGATGTACAATAGTACAATAAAGACTTTTGGAAAATTTTGTTCACTTTATTCGACGAATGAGTATTTTTTTAAAACTTTATACAACAACTTATTATTACATTATGAAATAATTTTCACATTCAATGAAGATTGACCAGGAAAATTTTTGAGGTCTCCTTAAAAGAAGTGCTTCAAAAGAGGTTCTCAAAATGACTCCACTTCTGGAAAAAACACTATTGAGGTACCTAACTCACTTCAACTAAAAATTAAACCATTTTTTGGTTCCCCTAGGAATGAACTCTGAAAAAAAAAATTGGAAAAAGTTTAACTCAAGAGATTTAAAAAATTCGAAAATTATCGTTTCTGCCATTTTTCAAGGAAATGATAGGAAACGATGGAAAACAGAACATTAAATTGTTTTCGAAGAAATAGGAGCAAAATAGGCCAAGCACTCGAGCATTGCCATTTTTCGTTTTTTTTTTTTTTTTTTGAGGAACAACAAGAAACGATGATTTGCGTATACCCAAAATTTGTTATATCCGTCGTTTTTTAAAGAAACGACAGGAAACGACGAATGAAATATGCTTAAAAATGATAGTTTTCAGTCATTTTCCACAAAAATAGCAGAAACGATAGAAATACCTACTTACAATTTTTTCTGTTCGTTAAAAAATCGTCGTTTTTGTCGTTTTTTTGAAGAAACGACAGGAAACGACGGATTTTTAAAATGGAAATAAGGTCACTTCATCATTTTCAGAGGATTAAGCGAAAAACTGTCCAAGATTTGAAATATTGTCATTTTTAGCAATTTTTTTTTAGGAACGACAAGAAACGATGATTTGCGTATACTCAAAATTTGTTGTATCCGTCGTTTTTTTAAGAAATGACAGGAAACGACGAATCAAATATGCATAAAAATGATCGTTTTTCAGTCGTTTTTCACAAAAATAGTAGAAACGGTAGGAATACAATTTTTTCGGTTTGTTGAAAAATCGTTGTTTTTGTCGTTTTTTGAAGAAACGACAGGAAACGACGGATTCTTAAAATTGAAAAAAGGTCATTTCATCATTTTCAGAGGATTAAACAAAAACTGCCCAAGCTTTGAAGTATTGTCATTTTTTAGCAATTTTTTTTTAGGAACGACAAGAAACAATGATTTGCGTAAGTACATTCAAAATTTGTTGTATCCGTCGTTTTTTAAAGAAACGACAGGAAACGTCGAATTAAATGCATAAAAATTATTGTTTTTTTAGTCATTTTTGACAAAAATAATAGAAATGACAGGAATACAATTTTTTCTGGGTACGTTGAAAAAAATCATCGTTTCTGTCGTTTTTTGAAGAAACGGCAGGAAACGACGGATTTTTAAACGGAAAAAAGATCATTTCATCATTTTTAATAATCTACGACCTCGAAAATATATGTGACCCCATCGTAAAGAAGGGACCTTGTGTAAAAAAATCTATGATTTTATTTTTACCTGTGTGTTTTTGGTCCAGATTTGGTGTCATTTGGATCAAAAACGTGAAAAATAAGACATCGATTTTTTTTTTTTTACTCTAATTCCATTCTAGATACGACGGATTTTCAAAATGAAAAAAATTTCATTTCTTTTATTTTCAGATAAATTAAAAAACAAATTTCCAAGCTCTGGAGTATTGTCGTTTTCGACGTTTTTCGATAAACGACAAAAAACGATGGTTTCATTATACTCAATAAAACAAGTTCGATGGTATCGTCTCCGATTTTTTTTACCTATGACTAAATCTACACGAAAGAGGCTTCGGGCACGAAATTAAAAATGCTCTGCGAATGACTGAATCGTTTTTTTTTCAACTGTAGGATTCAAGTGGTCCACTTGCTTTTTAGTTTTTTCAGAGCTCGAATTTTTTCTCGATTATTTTTTTCCAAATTAAAATTTTTTTCCAGAGTTTGAATTTTGTTTCTCCATCATTAATTTTTTCGGAGTTCGAATTTTAATTTTGAGAAAAAGTAGTCGAGAAAAAATTCAAACTTTGAAAAAAATTTCGAACTCGGGAAAAATTTCAATAAATGATGTAGAAAAAATTCGAGCTGCGAAAAAAAATAATTTTGAAAAAAAGTAGTCGAGAAAAAAATAAAATTCGAACTCTGAAAAAAAAAATAAAAAATTTCGAACTTGAATAAAAGCAAGTGGACCACTTGAATCAAACAGTTGAAAAAAAAAACGATTCAGTCGTTCGCAGGGTATTTTTAATTTCGTGCCTGCTGCCTGAAGCCTCTTTCGTGTAGATTTAGTCATAGGTACTTTTTTTTTTTGCGAAATTTCCATTTCATTGTGGCTGAAAAACCGCTCTGGCATTTGAAATATTGAATCGTTGAAAAAAAATACAAAATTGAATATTGAACACCCTGTTGAATTTGACCGGACTTCAAATTTCTCTTTGGCCGTAGCATTCGAATTTTGTATTTAATTTTACCCAATTCGTATACTTATACTGCCAATTTTTCCAATTTTTCTCTCATTCGAGCATTCTAAATACTTAGCATTAGGTACATATCATTTTGAAAAATGCTTCGAAACTCAAAACCAACATCTGATTCTTGTTTAGCGACCTCAATTAAGTCAAAAATGACTGTCATAAGCACGACTTAGGGAATTACTCATCATGACCCTAGATAGCTAAATATTCACTAGAATTTCTGAGCTGAGGTAATTATTAGATAAGTATTTCTTACCCCTCGAGAAATTGGAACAAAATTCTTTTTTCCCTTATCCTGGGCTGTAGAATTTCAATTTTACACTCAATTTGACTAAACCAGTAAGTTAGGTAGGTACCATAAATTTTTTCAATTCTCTTTTGATCGAGCATTCTCATCCACATTGTCACTTGTTTGAAAAACTTTTCAAAACTCAGAACCAACGTTGGATTTATATTCAGTAACCTCGATTTGATCAAAAATACAGTTAGAATAAGCACGATTCGTGAATACTTACAAATGCTCATTGTGACACTACATAGGTAAGTAACTAATTCGCTTATATTTATGAACAAAAAAAATGATTTCCAAAAGTTTTTTTTCCTTTTGGTAAAGTGAAAAAATTTCCTTCTACTTATTCTTCAAAAAAAAAATCTAGACTTGCAATTGCATACCTATTTAAATTTTTTTATCAAAAACATTAAAACCTCTTGGTAGGTACTATAGATGTATTGAAAATCTTACTCTTTCGATAAATGAAAACATACGAAAATTTTTCCACATTTTTAATAAATAGTTCACCAAAGGAATTTAAAACCTGCAAAAAAGTCAAAAAAAAAGATAGGTACACGATACGATTTATTATGTTTCTGGAGATTCTGAATCTGTTTTTCGATGCAACTCTTTCTGTATCTCTTACCACCAAATTTCGGGCTAAAATTTAAAAAACTTCAGCAATTTCGAATGATATCATTTCCGTTTGATTTTTTCAAAACCAGTTAGGAATTTGACTCATTAGGCCCCCAGAATATCAACATCAGATAAAATTCTCAACGACAACATCCCTCAATCTACGCGTCAAAATTTCACCACAAATACCATGAAAAAAATCACACAACACACAGAACAGCGAAGTCTTTTTATTCAATATGACATAATCGTTACAAAGGTTTTTTTTTTTAATCATCAGGGAACTCGTATATACAAAGAATTACTCAAATAATTCAACTATTAATATATTATGTACTTAGAAATACAAACTTAACAGATACAATGATGGCTTATTTTTACTATTGCTTATGCTTTATTGAATTCCCTAATCGAGGTATTAATCTCATACCCGATAAATACGTACGATAAGTAACAAAAGAAAATAGAAAAAAAATTTCTTGGAGTATCGGTACCTTTAAAAATATGATGAAAAATTTCAAAAAACTTTGCATTTTAAAATTATTACAAAGAGATCTTTGAAATTCCATCATTATTGCTTTATTTTTCATAATAGAAAACGAAAACAAAACAAAATCGAATAAACATGTATCAATACTTACAGTACAAAAGCAAAAAAAATAAAATTCGTAATATCGATAAAAAAATCACGAATGAACAAGTTGATCAAACAGGGGAGAAACAAAACAAAGCGTAAAGACATGTTTTTCAAAAACATTGCTGCATAAGTTGCTTGTTATTTTGCTGCAGGTAAAAGGTACGGTATACATCGAAGTATAAATTAAAAATAGGATAACGTATATTATAATAATTATGTATCTGCATCTCTTTAAATACAATTGCTTTTTCATACGTACATTTTAAAATGTAAATGGTAACTCAAAAATTTTATTCATTTTTTTTTTAAATGGGCATATTTACAAAAAAATAATAACATGCGATTTTTTTAGTCAACTATTGATGAATTCTCCGATAAAATGTAATTTCGCTAGGTATTTTGATCATTCTACTCTAAACGAAGCTTTTTATTCCAATACAAAAATAAAGAAGGTAACATGTGGGAATTTTTTTATAATAACATTAAAACTGAGCTAATGTCAACTTTGTAAGTCGACGTTTTTATTTTGATTCAATTGGCAGAAAAATATAGCAGGAGAAACGATGGAAATGAAACTCGACTGGTATGACCGAATAATTAAAAAAAAAAAACAAAAGCACCATTGTCGTACAAAAATCAGTATTTATCCTAACGCCAATGCCCAAATGTTCAATGGCTGGAAAAAATGCTGTTTTTGTACCAGGACATTAAAATTTTTCAAATTGAAAGTTATGGATTTTTAAAAAAAATTCGTATTGCACACAAAAAAAGGAGAAAATTATGAATGCCATCGTGTATTGCGATATTAGAGTAATAAATTTTTCAATATTCACGTATTTTATACCTATGAAATTTGAAATCATTCCGGGGGATATATATAACCTTAAAAAAATATTTGACTAGGAAAAAAACGATACATAAAAATTTATAGATGTGAAAATTGTTCAAGTGATCGGCATTCAATATATACTTAGGTACCTCAGGTTATTAAAATTATAACTTAAGCACAACGAAAAGATATATAAGTTAACAAAATAAATCGTACAAATTAACGTAACGTTATGACATATACCCAAAAAATGAAGTAGAAAAACACAAAACTGTAACAAAAGAAAAAAAAATTCGCTTAAAATAAATTAAATAAATAAGTAAATAAATAAATAAGAACACATTTGTAACATTTGGTATGTATACAATCAAGTGTCGACGAAAGAAACCGAAATCAGGGGGGAATTTTTTTTTTCAATTACAGAGGCGGAAATTGCTCGCACGCGAGCAGGGGTGTACTCAGATTCGACGATTTCATCGATACACGTTCTATACATTATGATTTTTTTTTATCGCGGTGAAAAAAAAAAAGTGTAGTTGATGGAATGAGGAAAAAACTTACATTTTCTGTCGTAGCATTATGATATCGGTACGCTAATTTGTAGGTAAAAATTATAAATAAATTTATCAATTATTAGAAATTAAAAAAAAAACGAAAACAAAACAGAAAAAAACGAAATGAAAAACGAAAAAAAATTATACGTAACTGCTATCTTAATTTATCTATGTAGATAGTTGAAATAAACGTACATAATGTTTTGAAAACCACGATACTCCGCTTCGTATTGACATCTGGTCTTTTCAACCTTACAAAATAGGGTATCTTATAAAGAGAGAAATAAAAACAGCGTTAAATCCTTAACAATTAAAAAAATTTGTAAACTTAAAAAATAATCAACATATTAAAAAAAGAAAAAAAACTTCATAGATGTTTTTTTTTTAATTTTCCTCTTAAAAAGCCAACAAATGATAAAAACAATTTTTTTCTTCTTCCAAAACTATTTCAAGGCAGTGGCGTAGCGTTGGGAAGACAAGGAAATTTATTCGACAATAAAAAAATTTACAGTGGAAATTGTCACGAACGTAAAAAAAAAATTGAATTCTAACCTACGCTACGCCTCTGTAAGGGAAAAAAACACGAATTAATTTTATTTATAAAACAAAACAAAAAATCGATTGTACGTATTGTTAAATGACGAATTAGTGTCTAGATTTTTTTTTTTTTATCGAAAAAATTAACTAAACGTTATAACTTTATTATAAAATTTCACTATGAGATCAATGAAATCAAATATCGTACAAATTCGTTCATATAGTGACGATTTTCGATGGGAAAACGCGTTCCGTATTAAAACATAATGTATCTATTTCGAAAACCAACTAGGAAAATTTTCGGTGCCTTAAACACACAACTCAATTTTCATCTCCCAAATTTTCGGGGCGTCATTTAAAAATTTTTTATTACACATCACAAATAAACGATTGAGTTGATCACAGAGATATGAAATATAATAATATAATAATAATAAGAATAATTTATTCGCCTACATATTCGACTTCCATAGGAAAAATATAATCAAAAATAAGTACCAATCAAAAATTTTATTTTTAGAGCCCTCCATGTTGTATCAAATTATTTTAATTTTTTTTGCCTGAAAATTTAGGTACGATTTTTCACCCCTCCGAAAAAATTTAACAAGAAATGGTATATATTCGATTTCTGTTTCTCTGTAGTTTGCCTCGTCAATTTAAATTCTCCGGGTTAATTAAACAGTATAGACTTAATAATAGTTGAACCAATTAACTTAAGATTAAATTTCAACAATATTTTCAACAGAAGGAGCAATAACAGACCCACGGTCTTTCATTATAAATTAGGAAAAAAAAACATAAAGTATATAAATTGACCAAAACAGATGTTTAATTTGAAACCTGCGTATAACATACAATTGCATGTCGTTACATTATCAGTCTTACCCTTCAAAGCAGAAGTATGTGTATAGATTTTTTTTTTAACTTCATGTACAATAAGTATAAAGTATTATTAATTTTCGTTGGCGAAATTTTTTTGTTCTGGAAAACAAGGGTGTAACCAGAAAATAGGAATAGGTGGACCAGATAAGGGCCCAAAAATTTTAGTAGGGCAAAAAAATTACATCAATGTTCAACAAAAAAAATAAGTCACAATATTGAATATGATTCTCCTTTTTTTTTTTTTTTTTTTGGAAGGTACAGAGGGGGTATGAGGACTTGGAATACCAAAAAATTTTAGGGGAGGGGGGGAGGTAAAGGGAGCCTTCAGTAATCTTAACGTCTCTGATGAATCATACAATATTGATTTTGTTCATATGCTCCAACTAAGGTATTAAAAAAATGAATTTTAATGTTCAAAATAAACTTTTTCCAACTAAAAATGGTTGTTTTGAAGATTTTTTTGAGGGAAGAGGGAAAGAAAGGGGTAAAGTATTTTTTTTGATTTTTTTTTGTTAGGTGGGCCAGAGTTGGGCCGGTTTATTTTCAGATGGACCTGGCCCTATCCGCTGGTTACGTCCCTGCTGAAAAAAAAATGGTAATAACCGAGTCTGAAAAATGCACGATTTCATCGAAATTGATATTTAAAAAAAGAAACGTATTAGGAACTTTGATTTGACACATTCGACATTTTTTCTGCTACGAAGGAATTCGTTATTTTTAAGATGCAAATTCCAAAATTTGTTCAATTCGCGTATTTAAAATTTTTCAACTTGCCCAAAATAAAAACCATGCATGCAATGTAAGTAAAATAAGTAAACATAAGTAGGTAATGAATAAATTTCAACCATTAAAAAAAAACAAAAACAAAAAAACAGGGAATTAGACTTTAAAAAACTCAAAACAACGAAAAAAAATGGGAATGGGGAGGGGGGAGGAGTTGAAATGGTATTATCGTCGTAAGTTTTTTTTTTTTAGTAAATATAATTTAAACACGATTCAAGGTCAAATTAAACACTACTTGACATAAAATTCGTTATATGAAAAAGTAATATTTTTTTACATCAATGTACAAGTTACAGCACAGGAATTATGTACAGTTAATTGAAATGAATTTTAAATTCACGTTTAATAAACAAGAAAGAGTTGATGAATTTACAATAATACCTATTTCTTAATTACAGTTGAAACAATTCGACAAAAACAAATCATTTTATAAAAGAATTGCAGTTCAGTTTATTTTCAACAACAATAAACGATTTTATATTTCATGATATTTATGCAAACATTCGAGAGTGAAAGAATAAATAGCCTAGCTAACCAGAGACTGTCATGTCATGATAACGAAAAAAAAAAAGAGAAAGAAAAAACAAAGAAAAAAAAAACAAGTTTACGTATTTCGTTTCGCAAAAAAAATAAGACAAACAAAAACAAAAAAATTAAAAAAAAAAACTTAAAACGTATAAAATTTTTTTTAAAAATCATCTTATCGTTTATACATACAACAATCGATACTTACTGTTCGAATAAATAATAACACTGACGCAGGGTTTTCTTAAAGATAACTAATGTGCCTTAAAAATAAGAAGATTAATTGCACCTTAAAAATAAATTAAAAAGGGAAAAGGGATTGGCAATGGGAATATATTGCTTTTAAAAAGATTGCTTCCGTTAATACACCTGCCAGCACAACGTTTCACACTGTACCTGTAACAAAACACAAACGTAAATTTTTAGTCGTATGTGTGCAGTTCAATAACCATATTACATGTTGGCTGCGAAAACTATACCGTTATACACATGTCTCAACATTAATTATTAAAAACAAATCGTCTACTCGTTCTAATATGTTTACGCAGTAGGCATATAACGCTGTCTCTCTAAACTTTCCCTAAACCACGAGCTGAACTTATATCTAACTGTTGGTAGGCTCCATCGAGTCGAAATTTTCCATTCGTTGATTTTGGAATGAATATTTTTTGATTAAAAAAAATAGATACCTATGATTTCTTAAAAATTGAAAATAGAAGAAAATTTAAAAATTGAGGTCGTAAAATGGAATAATTTTGTCTTTCGAGGACCTACAAGAGTTGGCAAATATATTATGTTGTTTAGATTGCCGCATTACTAGATGCAAAGTCGATCACGAATTCACGACCGTTTCAATGCTGGGTGTTCTATTCAAGGTTGCGAATAAATTACCTGGCAATGCGGCAACTCAAAATACAAAAGTGTAAATTGGTTTGCCGACTTTGAGATTCGAAGGAGTAGGTGTTTATTTCGACGTTGTGTAATTCTTTAAATACTGCAGACAGGTAAAATTTAGATAGGGTGTTTCAAAAGTAAAGTAGCTCCTTGAAAATGGCAAAAAGCAATTTTTCTAAATTTAGATACCGGGTGTCCGAAAAATTCTGATTTTTCTAATTTTCAAGCAAGTTTTATGGATAATTTAATTCATTCGAGTTGTTTAAACAGCTTCATCGCCATTTTTTGTATTTTACATGCTGCTAATCTACAATTTTTAGGAATGAAATTCCCAAGGAGTCAGAATTTTTCGGGCACTCGGTATGTGTGTAACTGCTGATGAATTCAAGTAGCAAATGAGTACCGTTTTTCCAAACTGAGCTAACTTTTTTTTTTGGCGTTTTTGACCTTTTGACGGATTCGGGTAGTTGAAATACACTGCCACCAGATGGCATTAACAAGATTTCGCTACCTGTGTTACTTGCATTGTTTTGTAACCAAAACCGTTCTGAGTTGCGAAAATCATTGAAAATCGTTATAATTTCAGTACAGGGAATTGAATAGTTTTTTTTTTTTTTTTTTTTGCTGGAAAGTGTTCTCCTACCATCCATACATGAGCGACTTGAAAAAATCGGATACTTGTGCAAGTTGTGTGGCGCTCAGAGACAAAATATGCTTTTTCGTTTTTCCAAACTGAGCTAACTTCGTTATTTTTCATTTTCTTCCGATTCTCATGGCGCCACACTCGAAAATTTTGAAATTCTACCTACGCCACATGATGTCGAAAGGTAGCCTCCTTACATTAGTCTTTTTACCAGCTTCAAAAAATTATTACTCTTCTATGGACAGTTTTTTGTGTTTCCTGAAAAATCACTTTTTGCAAGTTAGCTCAGTTTGGAAAAACGGTACTCAAATAAATATCGCCTCAATTTTTTTTTTTCAAAATGACGTAAAATTTCTAACTTTTCATAATTTTTTTAGGTAGGTAAATTAGTTATTTATGAATTTGAAAAATTGTATTTGCAGTTTGCCCATCATTTGAGGAATTTATACAAAATTATCAAGCAATGAAATTTCAGCTGCAGTTCGAAGATTAGACACACTTAATTACACACTTGGGCTAACTATGGCCTACACTATCATTAGGTTGGATTTAAGAAGTAGAATCACTTCATTAGAGACACCTTGTATCGACTTTTTTTCAGATCAGATTTCAAAGTTTCAATGTGGTCAAAAAAGCACAATTTAGATATTCAACTATACATCTGAAATTTTTTGGTTGAAATTATTTTTATGGTTCAAGCTAATAATCTATGTTTTCTAAAGAAATTTTAAAATTTCATAGAAAACCGAAATGTCGTTGGAGGCTAAAAAATGGCTAGAAATTAAGAAATTCGATCCTGAGAGGTTTATATTGAGTGTATGGGCCAATAATTATGCATGATTTTTTTCTTCTTCTTGGAAAATTTCCAACTGCCAACTATTAAAAAATACATTTTTGTTCACTTTTGAATTTAAAAAAAATTCTCAAAAATTTAAAAATAATCTGAAGCAACTGAAAATTTTTGTCAACAGAAAATTGAGGAGGGGTGAAAATTTTTAAATCTCACCGAAGTGTCCAAAATTGTAGTAAATGAAAAAAAATTCAAACTCCCGAAATCTAATGCAAACATAGATCGATATTTTTTATATTTCAAAAAAAAAATTAATCACTGAAAAAATCATAATTTTTAAATTTGAAAAAATCTCCAAAAATTAGTAAAGTCAACTTTTGTAGGTTTCTGGCCAAAATTTTTGTTATTAAATTTTTGTGAAAGCTCTTGTTGAAAATTTTATCATCATTCAAGTCAACGAAAGAAAGTCTAACACAATAGATGACCTGGATAGCCAAAGTGGTTCTCTGGTCACATGAAATATCAACATGACCTATTTTTGGAACCTTTTTTCCCAATAAAATTGCCTAAATATGTCGATAAAAATTTTGTCTAGACTTACAATTGAAACGATATGAAGCTCTGAATATTTGAAGATGTCGTAAGACTTTATTTAGGCGTCCTATTTATGAATCAACCATCTACAGGGTGTTCAATAATTACTTAGATATCATAGAAAAAATTTCAAGACGAATATATTGCCCTTCTTGAAAATGGACAGCCAAAAAGTTCTCAAAAACTCTGATTAGAATTACTTCCTAAAAAACTGAACACTGTTGTGGTTATTTTTTTTGTCGAATATTTAAATTGAACGAACAATATCCCAAGGAAAGGAAAACAAGAGAAAAAACACTCAATTTTTAAAATTTACCAAGATTTCCATATTTTTAATTCAAAAAAAAAAAAAATCAAGGCATAAAAATTATTTAGCTGCCATTGCACTGTTAATTTCTACCATAACATTTTTGATCAAAATCTTTTTGAATTCTTTTGAATTCGACATCTTTTAACTTCTTCAGTAGAATTCTTTCAGATTTCAGGGCTATTACTGCAGTTACAGATTCATTGTGATTGATATTCTTGAAAAAATGTGAAATTTTTAATTTTCAATACATTCAATGGACAAATTAGGTTTTTTCTGATAGGCGGGTTCTGCGCCAGGAGGAAGATTTTTGGTAAATGTTTCAATCCAACAAAAGCATAATGGAACTACAATGAAAAAGTAGTGATACCAACAGGCACCCAATTCACAGCAAGTCATCTCGATAGATTTCAGGCCCCTTAAATCATGATTGCCAACTGTAGGTACCTATACCTACATAAAAACGTAATAAATCGACTTTTTCAAAAATTTTGCAAAAATAATTAGCTAAAGCAGTCAAAATATGGAAAAAAACTTGATAACAAATTTCTGGGAATACACATTTACCTTATTTCGATTTTGAATAGCTCCTTCAAAAATGTAGATATGCAAAAAAATGACATAACACTTTTTCACGTCACAATATAATTTCTTTCAAGAAGCTCACTACTCAAATTACCCACTAAACTGGAATTGATTTTTTTTTTTCAAATTTTTGGATTCTGAATGGAAAACTATCAGGAAAATATTTTGTGCAAAAATTTGTATCAATGTAATTTTTGCTCATTTTATTCATTTATTCTTTATTGGGGGGAGGGGGGGAGACAAAATCATCAAAAATTACTGAATGGTCCATTTAGAAATTCAAATAGAAAACCTTTTCCACTACTTTTTCCCCACAAAAGTCTTCTCCATAATTTAAATTTTTCAATTTATTTACCTTCAGTAAATTCAAAACTTCCCCAGAACCGTCCTCCTGACACATACCACCAAACCAGGGCACATAAATATTAAAACACCTTCACCAACCCCCGGAAATGCTTCGAAAAACACCTAATTACCAAACAACCACATCCAAATCGTGAAAATTTTTCAAATCCCAGCCCTGAAATTCGACTAATTTCAGCTATAATTATACTCGCTCGCGCACCCAAATTCACTCGCTCGTATACACGCGTAGCCCGCAAATTAGAACGGAAAAAGATTATAAAAAACGTTTATCGGAGACGAAATACAGCAAAGCAGCTTCATTAATTTTCCGTTAAGATAATTATACGCCGGCAATATCCTCAATTAAGCCGTTCGGTAGTGGGTTATCTTTGAAACATTCGTCGTTAAAAGCTCGAACAATTTTAAATAGGTGATAGAGGAAAGAAAAAGCAGATGAAGAATTATTCAAGGCGCGGCTCAGCTATTCCAGCATTACTTGGAAAACGTCTTCGTTACACAACCCACACAGAATTCGAGACCCGAAACCCCAAAACTCAACGATTTCAATTCCCAACCCCCGACAAAGCGTAAAATTTTAAAATCCAATAGATACCTACTGTGCAACCTACTAACCTACGAAATATCTAAAAATATAGGTAATTATAGGTATACAAAGGTAATTTATTCATCAGCGAATAATATTAACTACCTATACCTACTTTGTTTATTAAAATACCTAAACGTACATGGATAATAAATGTTGTTTACTTAGTAACTAAGTATTGTAAATAGTAACTTTTCTTTTTTGAAAAATCGTTTTCCTTTTTTTTTCAATTTCAAATTACATACTCGAAAGAAAGAAAAAAAACACACAATCCTAAAAAAAAAACTATCAAATTGTCAATATTCAGCGACTAAAGAAACTCTCCGCTAAGAACTAAAAAATGAAGCGATAAAACTAACGTATAATTTAATCCATAATGAAAACACCGTCAACGGCTTATAAAAATTAAAAAAAAATCCAGCAATTATAGAGAAAAAAAATCATCCAGTCCTATTCTACGTGTTTACACGGTTCACGAAAGTTTTCTCTTTTTTTTTCCATACACAGAAAACGTGTGAACGTTTAATTAAAATATTTCAAAAAAAAATATTCATCATCGAAAAGTACACTACCATTTTCACGATTAAAGCGTATAATATGTGTACATTGCCAAACATATCGAATACATTAGTAAAAAATTTCTCTTAATTAATAAAAAAAAAATTCAAAAAAAAAAACTAAGCACACCAACACCAAAAAGCATTAATATCAAAAGGCGATTCGCATGCAAAAAACCAAGTCACCGATAATCATTATATTGTTATCGTTTAAACGAAATTTCCCCCATAAATGGATAACCGCGTTTGTAATTTGTTATTTACATCGAAATACATTTATACACGAAGACAGCACGAACGCACCTCGACGCCCATAATACAAATTACACAGGTGGATTCGTATTACAGCGTACTGAATGTTTGTGTAGGTAGATACATCATTAAGTAATTATGGTTTTAGGTACCGTTTAAAAAAAAAAAATCATTTTTGCCTTAAGAATCGCACATACCTGCAGGGAAAGTATTGCTTTTAATTACTGCTTAAATATTACATGCAAACGTTCAATGGTAGCCATTGGTAAAAGCCGCTGGAATTAATGGGCCCTACAACAAATACATAAAACAATATTATTTTTTTCTTCATTCTTGAATTATAATCGTAGGCTACACCGAAAATTAGAGTAGGCGATTTCACAATCAAAGATGGAAAATTCCTCGAGCCGAGATATGTAAATAAATGAAATTCACCGAGTATACAACTTTTTCCCATCTTTGATTTACAATCCGTACGAAATGTATCGGGGTGTTTTTGCGTGGTATTTTTCCTATAAAATAGGTATACGCCGAAACGGTACCCCTATACCTATGCAATATCGTTGTTATTTGTATACTTATGTAGGTACATACCGCCAAAGTATAGGTAGTTTTGGGTTTCGTTAAAACAATAAATTATTTCATCAATAATGCCATGTTCGCTATTACGAGTACGAGCCGAATTCCTTCCTTGTATTGTAATTATATCGTTTAAATATTTATACTACAGCGTTGATTTTATTTTTCAGCTCGTTATACTTATTATGTGTTTTGGATTCGGTTCGCGTATAGCTAATTAAATATCGTCGTCAGTCGATAATGATAATTATTTTAAATCCATAATTCGAAATTAATTCCAGTTTATACGAGGTTCTTTGACTTAGATTGCTGGAGCTTTACGAAAGCCACGAAAATTGTGCTTTTTCGAAATCAGATCAGGGGGGTATTTAGAATAACGCTTTTAACAACATTATTTTGAAATGAGAAATCAATGATTGGGTGAACATGCCCAGATTTGCGTATTTGGATACATTACTTGGAAATTGGCCATAGGTACTTTGAATACTGCCCTGTGATTGGCGAAATCGCAAGTGAAAGTTTTTAAAATTTTCATCTTGGTGCCAAAATAATAATTTATTCGCCATGAAACAAGAACATTTTGAAAATGGAGAAATTTTCAGAATTTTTTGGAAATTTACCTTCTCAAAACAAAAGTCTCAAGTCATTTTTCAGATTTTTTTTTGGAAATTTACCTTCGAGAGACTGAAGTCTCAAGTCATGATGTGCTAATGATAAAAATGGGGGAAAAAATGATGAGTCGATTTTTTCAAAAAGTTTTCAAGTTCTGTAATTTTCAACCTTTTTTTTTAAAAAAAAAATCCATTTTTTCGAGTTTTAAGCTCCTAAAAGAAAATTTTCGAATTTTAAAACTGATACGGTCATGTTTTGAGGCGGGAGGGGGGATAAAATTTGAAAAATGCAACGTTTTTAGATTAAAAAATAATGCAACGTTGATCTGGAAAAAATAAAATATTTCAAAAAATGAGAATCAACTGACAAAAAATATGGAAACTGGTGGAAAAAAGAATTTTAAAATGATAGGAAAAAAAAATTAAAAAATTAAAAAAATATATAAAGTAGGATGTGTTTTGAGAAAAGAAGAAATGAAAAATGAGAAAAAAAACTGGTAAAGGGTACCTGCCTATTTTAAAATGACAAAAAATGATAAAAAAATTTCAATTGATATTTTAATAAAGAGTTTTAAAATTTGTCTCTCTCTATTGCCTCAGCTCCAAAGTAAGTAGGTACCTAGTACCTACATTGAAGGTTTTTACCCCCCGCACCCCAAAAAAGTGTGTTAATTATTTTCAATAATTGTTTTAATGTTTTTCAGTTTTCAAAATTATTTTCAACTCGAGAATCACTCTTGCTCGAACTGAAATTGAAAACTGAAAAGACGTGAAAGGAAATTGAAAAGATATCATAATATCATTTTTTTGACGGTGATATCTTTTCAAGTGCTTTTCATGATGAAAGAGGATTTCGTTCAGATCGAAAAATTTTGAAATTGGAATTTGATGAGTGACCTTCCATGAAGAAATCGACTTTCGGTCCAAAAACACGTTTTTGAGATGATCGCGTTTAAAGTTTACCATCAGTTATCAGCGAAACTGCGACTGATACCCAAACCTCAGTATTATTATGGCCTAGAATGGTTTTTTCATCTCTCTTTCAGCATGGCCATGGCCTAGCTCGTAAAAATTGAAGAGGCATTGTGCTTTCACACATCATGGACAAAATTTAGTCATTTTTTACATTTTTTTGGTTGTATTTTTTTACGTTTTGGGCTCTAGTGGGTCGAGTTTTTCACTTTAGGTGTTTGGAGAGGTTTTAAATGAAATTTGAGAGTTTGAAGACCAAAATTATGATAAAAGTGAAGAATTCGATTTTTTGATCAAAAGTAGATTTATTTGTGAAAGGTTAAAAAAAAAAAACTTGAAAAGATATAAGTATATAAAAAAATGAATTTACAAAAAATCTGTAAGTAGAAAATTCCAACTTGCAATTTTTTCAAGAATAGAAATTGGAACTTGAAAAGAATTTTAAAAAAATTAGGATGGGAAAATGAGAAATTTAAGAAGTTATGGAAGTTTGAATTTTTTTGAATAATTTCAGGACTAAAAACTTTGTAAAGATTTGAACCATGGAGAAGAAAATTTGGAGAAAATCAAATTGAGACTGGGGAAAAAATTGAAAGGCACCACATGAAACAAAAATCGTTTTTTTGAGAATAGACAGAATCGAATGATGTCAAGGTAAGGCAATTCAAATTTAGATGAGCATTTATCAGTAAGACCATTTTCCAAAAAAGGAATCCAAATGGATCATACGCTTTTTAAAATAAAAATTGTGAATTTTACTAAAAATTTCCCCAATTTAATAGTTTTTATCCAATTTTTAAAAAATTTACAAGTTTAATGCAATTTTTAACGCCAATCTCCTGCACAACTACTTGTGGTCACAACAAGATTTTCGTCGCGGACTGTATCCTAGCTGTGATAATTCCTTCAACTGAACAGATAGGCAACCTATCTTGATTCCGATCATTTATATTTGCCAATTATTCGAATTTCAGAGACAAATACAAACTGCCTTAAAAATTTTCATTCGCAATATTTTTGTCAAATACCACTCGTAATTGGTTCAATTTTTGTCAAGTACCAATCGTAATTGGTTTAGTTTCCCCAGAACAAAAAATTGAAAAATTCTCATTTTCTGTTTTTTTGTGTAGTTGAAATGCTCAAAAATTTGTTGAGAGTCATTTCAACTTTTTCATAATGACGAATTGGAGTTCACTGATTACAGGGACCAAAAAAAACCCAACTAAAATCTTCGAATCAAACAGAATTTTCTATATTTTTGCATTATTTAGAAAAACTGTGTGACCAAGAAGTCGCAGATAACTCGACTTCTGTAAATAGAGACTAAATTCCATTAGTTCATCAACCAATGATGCATTTTTGTGAAGTAGTAAAATCAGTATTGATAGAGAATTTCAATTTATCAATTATTTAACTTATTATTACGCGGGGAGGTGAGGAGCATTTTTTTTCCTTCGGAGTATGAAATATGAAAATGAATTAGTTTTACAGTAGGTGTATGTCACTATGGAAAAACAGGAATGATATTTTTTTCCTTGGATAAAATAATTGGAAATTTTCGTAAGACGCACGCGAAATTATAATATAATGAAGACTTTAGTTCTAATATTACAAGGTACCTCAATAAGAAACCAGTAGGTATCGGTAATTGCACTTATTAAATCGTTTACATAAAATAATCAATCGTTAGTTAAATTTCATTTTAAAAATTGATATACTGAACGCGGTTTAAACGTAAAACGTATTGATACCATTATATCCCTACAAAAAATGATTTTCAGACCATTATCCTCAATTTTTTCAAAATTTCCACCACCATTGAAAACAGAAACAATACACGAATAAAAATACGTTATCGTAGATGATTAAAATTTGTTATAGTCGTTTTGAACAATTAAGTATACCTAATACTAGCACTAAAATGCAAAGGAAATAAAAACTATAGGTATTGTTTTAAACATGCTGCAAGCATCGCTACACCAGGAACTAATAAAAAAATCAAAATCTAAACATACACGCTGTTTTGTTCGAATACGAAAAAAATATAATATATGTAGGCATGCAAATTTTCTATGTACACAAGAAAAAAAAATAGAAAAACACCGTAGTACGTATCTGAATAAAAATTTTCAAAAACATACTGGATTGTAGCTGATTGGTGCTCGCGATACTCCGATCGGAGGAAATCCGGATGGTTGAGGTGATGCTGCTTGAACATAATTGGCAACGTTTTCCGCATTAGTTGAATTATAAATTTCAGTTAAAGGGCCTGGTGAGGTATTCGTTGCAGGATACCCTGCTCTATTTGTGGCTTGGTGAGGGGAAGTTGGTGGAGCAAAACCTTGTGCTGCTACGGCTTGATAATTGCTCATAACTGCGAATTATCATCATCATAATTACAAAAGGTATTATGGCATATTAATACATCGTATAGAATTTTTTAATAATTTAGCTAAGTATTTATTTTTTGTTTGGTAAATTTTAATTAGAAAGAAATTGGTTTAGGGGTGAATTTTAATGATGGGGAGGTATCAGCCGGCCCAGCACAGATCTTTAGGCGCAACATCCAAATCCAAAAGTATGATTTTAAAAGCACCTTTGTTTCAAATCTCTTGACAAAGGAAAAGGATCACGTGATAAATGGAAGGGATCATCCATCGGGTGATACGTGCATTACAACAAGTGACCAGTGTTGTGACGAAAGACTTGCGGTACCTATCATATAATATGTGAGATCAGTCAAATCAAAAGTGAAATGAAAGGAGACAATCGTTGTTCAAAAAAAGACAACTGACGAGAGAAAGAGTTGAAATTACTGGGGTAACAAATAAGAAGTAATGACATATACCACATAACAATTCACATAACAATTAAAAATGTCCCATCACAAGTGACAAACTTCGAGTCACTGGTTTGACAATTGAAAATTGTTACATGACAATTAGAAACTTCCCTCGACAAATGTCATCAATGTCACTTGGCATTTGGCAATTATTGACAAAAGTCACTTGACAATAATAACCAAAAGTCACTTGACAAATGTCACCGATACTGGAATGCACTGGACAAAAAATGACAAATGTCACTTGACAATAATCAACAAAAAATTCATTTGACAATATTCAATAAACATCACTTGACAAATGTCACTGACACTGGAATGCACTGGACAAAAGTTGACAAATGTTACTTGACAATGATTGAAAAAATGTTACTTGACAATGATTGAAAAAATGTCACGTGACAATAATTGACAAACATCACTTGACAATGATTGACAAACGTCACTTGACAATGATTGACAAACGTCACTTGACAATGATTGACAAACGTCACTTGACAATGATTGACAAATGTCACTTGACAATGATTGACAAATCACTTGGCAATGGTCGACAAATCACTTGACAATGATCGAAAAATCACTTGACAAAAATTAACAAATGTCACTTGACAATAATCAATAAAAGTCACTTGACAAAATGTCATGACACTTGAATGCACTGGACAATAAATTGACAAATGTCACTTGGCAATAATCGGCAAATGTCACTTGACATATGTCACTAAAAACACTGGACAATAAATTGGCAAATGTCACTTGACTATATGTGACACTTATCCCATGACAATAATTGACAAATACCGCTTGACAAAAGTCACTTGATTAAATCAATTGACAATAACTGACATCTGATGTTTGACAATGATTGGTACCTGTCACTTGACGATAATTGACAAATGCCATTAGGCAATAATTGACAAAAATGTCGCTTGACAATGATTGACACCTGTCCCTACACAATAGTCGGCAAATGTCACTTATTAATAAGAAAAAAATGTCACTTGACAATAATTAACAACTGTCACTTGACAGAAACAGACAAATGTCAATTGACAATAATTAACTATAACGTGTTAACAATTGACAAATGTCACTTGACAATAATTGACAAATGCTACATGATAATAATCAACAAATGTCACTTGACAATAATTGACAAATGTCGCATAACGTACAACATGTCACTTTACATGCATTAAAATGTTATGTAACATTTATTGTATGTTACTTTAACATATAACAAAATGTTACATAACGTCACTTGGCAACAATGGCAGGCGTTGAGTCATATTCCAAGTGTCAGATGACACATCAATAAAAGTTGCATGGCAAGTGACAGAAGTTCGGAGTCAAGTGATAGAGGTCACTTGTCGAGCAACTCGTGATAAATTCTACATAAAAATTACCTCAGAGTTTGACCCTTACCATCATATGAAAAGTGATATAGATAAGTATAAGATTATGATTCAAGCAATGATAAGTGCTAGGTGATAAGTGACAAGTGATATGTACACCACTTGACATGTATTAGGATCAAATACTAAGAAATGAATTCTCTTAAGGTTTTAAAGCTCAAGAAATTTATGAAATTTTACACTGAAGGTAAGCAAATCTAAAACCTAAAATTTGCACCCATTCCTTACTTCTTTGAACTGCTGATAAATTTTTGAAAAACAAAAAAACTTGAAAGGGTACCTAAATTTTTTCACCAAAAAATCCAATTTCTTCCAAAATTCAAATTTCAAAATCAATATTACAAACATTGGTCCAAATTCAAAACTTCGAACAAAATCGATTTCATAAGAGAGAAAAAAATCAAAAATATATACCTGAAAGTGCTTGCGTTAACATTGGATTGTTATTGTTTGGTGTCATCTGACCATTCGTTAAATCAACTGAAAAATAATATAAGAAATAACACGAAAAAAAAGTTAAAGACATGAAAAGGCCCAGAAAAGCGATGAAAATGCAACACAACCAAATGACTGTAGTTGAAAAATTGTTAGTATAGAATGATAAGCGGGTGTTATTCATTTTATACAAACACTATCACTACTTGGAATAAACGCTTGGTGCAATATATAAAAATACTTATATGATATAAAAAAAAATCAAGGAAAAAAAATTAGTTAAAACGTTTACTAACTAAATCTAAATAGTATCATTATTCCTATTTAATGATGGCTCTACACCTAGGCCTATAGTATAGAAATTGCGCATGTATGAAATATAATAATAAGCAACAACGGAAACTATGTAAACGAAAATTTCCGAAGTAAAAAAAATTTCATCAAACCTAAGACTTAACATTACTGCACGAGCTACTTGATATCGAAGAATTCTGTAGTAACAAATTTTAATCTCATTTGATTTCGTATAGGTAGGTACATTCGGTAATACCGCTTTTTTGGAATTAATAATGAAAATTACTTAGGTAAAACGTCGACGGATAATTTTTTACATTTGTTTTGGTAAAGATTGTCATCTTGAAAAGTATATACCTACAAAATATATACAGATAACGTAACGTTTACAATAACTAAGTAATAATAACGATTATATGACGTGGACTATGTATACCTATGGAAGAGTGTGAAAAGTCATTAATTTTACCACGTGCTGCTGCCAAGCCACGTAGTAGGCCTTAAGAAATGTGGCGAACCGGCTGAACGAAAATTTCAATCATTCAAACGTTTGATAGTAATAATATATATAGATGACCGAAATCACAAAAGCTGTTTATTTTCAATTATACTAATTATTCATCTTTATGTTTTGTAACAGGCGTTTTAGATTAGCAAAAGTTGCCTTTCAAGGAGTATTTTGTTCTACAGAGGATGCCATTGTTTGCTGTGAAATCGTTATGTCCACAGTGAATTAGATAAATGTACCGGAGTTTTGATCAATGAATGGATTGGTAGGTATATTAAATCAATCTTTCTCAGTTTTTTCCTTACCTAATTTTAATTAGTGATGAACGTTATTCTTCTAAAACTTTCATTTTTAAAATTCAAAGATGAACTAAAATTTAGGTATGTAGAATCAAAATTCCAATTTAGTTCTGCCAAGACCATGATTTCAAAAAAAAAAAAAATGCAAGTCCAAACGCCCCACTTCATTGTTAACAACACCCAGGGTTCCGTACGATTCATTTTTCACGATTCACGATTCATGAATCGATTCACGATTCAATGAATTATGAATCGTGAATCGATTCATATTTTGTCAATATGAACCGTGAATCACGAATCGTTTAAGCTAGTATCATGAATCGTGAATCGTGAATCGATTCATATTTTTAAGACGATTCATTTTGACGGATCAAAAGTCAAAAAATTAAATTTTAAATTCAAGATGTGTGAGAGCGACCGGGGTAATTAGGAACACCTCTCCCCCCCCCCCCCAACAAAATAGAAATAGCAAAATGATCTCTGCTCTCTGTGTCTCTGTCTCTGCTGAGTAAAAAAGACAAGTAAAACAGTAATTTATCAATTTTTTCAACCCACCATTCGAGAAAAACTGAATTTTCGTAAAATAGGTGAATAATATGGGAATAAATTCTGTAAATTCTATCGAGCAGCTATGAATCGAAAAACGAATCGTGAAAATGAATCGCGATTCACGATTCATGAATCATTGAATCGTGAATCGTGAATCGATTCCTTTTTTAAGAAAATGAGTTGTGAGTTATGATCCGGCATAAAAATTAGAATGAATTGTGAATCGTGAATCAGTTCGTTTTTTTTGACGAATCGTCGGAACCCTGACAACACCCTAATTATTTTGCTTTTTTCGTTCACATTTTTTTAAAGAGAGTTTTAGGCAGGCTTGGGATGATCATTCAAAAAGTGAACACAGCTGGTTTATATTTATGAATGAGGGCTTGAAGAACAAACAAAGAAGGAGAGTGAAGAATGTCAAAAAATGAGAATGAATGAAGAATTAGAACTTGAAAAATTGAATTTTACACAATGAACGAGTTAAAACAAAAGCCAAAATTATCTAGGTACGGCAGTACTTTTCCCAACACTAATGACTGAAAAATGCGGGTTTCATTTTTTTTTGCTCACAAATTCTGTTCTTATTCTTTTCTGATCGTTCTTGTTATTCTTTTCATTCTTCAAATTTTTGGTTCTTTGTTTGGTCTTCGAGATTAAAACTTCACATGGCATACCTACTCGCTATCATTAAAATTGTATTTCTCCCTGGTAGAGTCACTGTCACAAGAAGATGATTCATTTCAGTTAAGAAAATTGAAATAACAAAAAAATCATGCGTTCTTTTTCTTGCTTTTTTCCTGATTTTTCTCATTCGTTTTCTCTCAACATTCTCAACTTTGTTCTTATTCTTTATATGTTTGGTTTTTTGTTCCTTTTTGTTCTTGAAGTCCTGGTTCCAACTGAGAATAGAACAAAGAGTGAAATATGATGAGCAGGAATAGAGAGTAAAGAGTGTGACAAGAGAATGGTAACTTCACTTGCCACTTTTATGTTACTCGACTCCTACTTCCACTCTCACTCCCACTTCTATTCATTTTTCAAAATCGAAACAAAATCACCAAAAATTAGGTGTAAGAAGAAAAAACTAATTACCTTTTTGTCTGAAAAGTAAGAAGAAAAGATGAAAACTGAGGGGAGCCAGAATTAATTGAGCACCTGGTCTCATTATTTTCAATTTTTTGCACCTCAAAAAGTGTAAAATAAGAAGAAAAGTGGGAGTGAGAAGTGTTGAAATTTTAGACACTCTCACTCCTTTACAGAACAATCCAATATGAGGGTGTTCTCATGTGCTTCTATGGAGTCCACTCTCACTCCTGCCACACTCCTTCAAAAATTTGTACTCCTTTGCACTCCACACTCCCACTCTACTCTTGCAACACTGAACAAACCACTAAAATGAACTGAACAAAATGACATTATGTAACCCAAATAAACTGAACAGTTTTTTTTGAACCGAACAAAATGAAAAAACGATCATCGACCCAGCCTAGTTTCAAGTCTAAAATAAAATTGTCTAAATGTCGGAAAAATTTTCATAAACTTTTCCAGAGATGACCAAAATTAAATTAAACCAAAATTTCACTCCAAAAAGTCCAAAAATTGTAAGTTAATTACTTTTTTAAAAGTTCTTCCATGAAAAAAATTGGTATGGTGCCTGGACAGTTTCAGCATTAATTGGATGATAATTAAGAACAGAGGAAAGGGAGAAATTTTGATCAGTGGTAAGTAAATAAGTTAGGCACCCCTTCCTTCATTTCTGATATAATGGCAAAAATTGAAAATCTGCATAAATCTAAATCGCTGATGCAGCAGATGGCATAAAATTATCAAATGTGCTAAACAGAATTGCGATTTTTCCAAGATCAAGCCCTTACTCCCTCAGCCTCAAAATTGAGCCAACATACCTATTCACTAGAACTCAGTAAGTGCTTCATGGTTATTAAGTGAAAGACTGCGATTTTACCCTGAATCACCAATTTAAAGACCCAACTCATGCTTGTGGCAGTAGATACCTCAATTTTTCATGCATAACCAAATAACAGCAAATAGCAAAAATAATGTTACTGTGAGCGAGAATTTCAGTGTTCTTTGTGATTTATCAACTGTTTACTTATGATTTTATTCAGTAACATATAATTAGAATACTTTTAATAGAAAAAAATTGAGATTAGTACAAATGAAGTATTTTGGTTTAAAGGTACCAACATAGCGATCAATTTAATCAATAATAGGTTAATTGCTGAACGTTAAATAAATCGATTAGGACAGCAATGTTTGGCAAAGCAACACTTATAACTGAAGAAACCAATATTCATATAGTAAATTAAAACATCCACCTTTTGTTTGAAATTATAAGGCAAGTTTCATTCCTGATTATTAAACGATTTTAAATCTAATGCATAGTTATAAATTAACAAAAATTCTTGTTTAACTTAACATTACCATGTTCTAATAACTTCAAATATATAAATTATGATGTTTTTTAAAGAAGATTTTGGCATTTGTAAGATATTTATAAAATTACCTAATTACTTAAGTAATTGTCCTTTTAATTGTGTTTTTTTTTTTAAGCAAACTTTCATTTAAAAAAATAATTCCTAATTTATTCGATACCTAAGAGAAAGTTTTGGTTTTCTATATGTCAACGATTCGGTTCAGTATGTTATATTAAATTGTTATGAAACTGAGATGAAATCTTACCTGTGACATAGGTTTTCACACGTTCGTCCCCCGAATACATATCAGAACGCATCAATATTGGTTGAGGCGGTGGTGCTTTTCGCTGGGATCGGTAAGTGACTGCGTTATTCACTTGACCCGATTCACCACGATGCAAAGGTGAATCATTACGAATTGCTGGTGCTGATGCGTTTTGTTGGAAATCATAATACGTAGTCGTGCCTCGTTCAACGTTACTAGGTGTGGTGGTTACTGGTGGAGGAGGAGCAGGAGCGCCAGCAGCTGCTCCAGGATTTGGATAGTATCCATAACTAGGATATCCTGATGAGGAAAAAATATTGATTAATATATTTGTAAGTAGATATATAAATTATTTAGCAAAATTTACTTTCAATAAATGAAAAAAAGTTACATTTTCAAAGAGAATGCAATTCAAAATTAGAATAGAATGAGTAAAAATGGGTCAAATAAAACATGCACTGAATTTTAAAAAAAAATGGCAAGATGATTCAATTGGAATCAGAGATTTCAAAAAAAAAAAATTGAACTCCCCAGCTCAAAAGTAGACAAAACGAAACCAGTAGGTAAACCTTACAGTAGGTACGGTTATTTTCCGATAAAAACTTTTTTTGAATTTTTTTTTCTACTGAGAACCGACCTTGACCCTTGAAAATTGTGATTCAATTTCTATCCATCACTGAACCAGTTTTCAGGAACTTGATAAAGAAATAGTGAAACATTTTAGATTATGAATTTGAAAGGTTCTCAATTTTCACTAAATTTAAGTTGATCGTTTGAAAAATTCAGAGTCAAGTTAAAAAATTTATTCAACGCTTAAAATAATTTTTGATGATATTTTTTTAAAAAAATTCAAGGAAATATTTTGATTCACTCAAATTTTTCTTTGATGGTATATCAATGAAATTTTTATACAGTTCAAATTTTTCAGCTAATGGCTTGAAAATTTGACCAAAAACTTTTTGATCATATAAATAAATCTATACTTATTAAGTAATTAATTTGGCCATCCCTTTATAGCAATCCAGCAGTTGAAATTATTCAAAAATAGTATTTAATAAAAATTTAAAATCCATTTGGTAGAACTTAAATTTTTCTATTCGAATGAATTGAACGATTTGCAATGATGATTTTCCAAATGATGAGGTCAGAAATGTAAGAATTTTAAAAGTTTTCGGTTTTCTGTTAGATGTTGTTCAATTAGGGTTGCTGTATCTACATAGAAGTACTTTTCCATCTTCACCAAATTTTCTCAAAGCTTCAAGAATGGATATGATATAATTTAAAACAATTTTTTTCAGCACATACAAATTTATTCATCATTTAACTCTGAAGGATTCGAAGAAATAATGTTTTTGAATCAAATTAGGAAAATGTTTCAAAGGTTTCATAATAAGTTAGGTAGGTATACTGCAGTTGGAAAGCATCTAATTTTGTACACTTCACGCAACCAAAATACAACAATCAAGAAATGTATCGATATTGTGTAAGGGTGAATGAGTTTCACTCGGTTCTTATCATTAGAATTACAGTAATGTACTAATATGGTTCAAAAAATAGGAAGCAATAATAGAGTGCTATGTTGTGAAAAAAAAACTGGTACTGGCACCTAATAATTTTTTTTTCGCCAAACAGCCAAACTGATCGCTTCTTCAACTTCGATTTTTTTATTTTTATTGCATTTTATTCTTAAAAATCAAAAACGGAAAAAATTTGGAGAAGTTTTCAATTGAAAAAAAATGAAGGAATCAAAGTCAAAAAATTCTTTCTATAGAATTTTTTCCAATTTTGAATTTTTTCCAGCATTTTACAATTTTTTCTCATATTTTTTCAAATTTTAATTTTTAAAAACATTTTTCACTTCAGGTTTTTCAAATTTCCTTCCAACTAAATAATTGAGGAAATTTTTGAAAATAAGAAATTAAAAAAAATTCAAAACTGAAAAAATTTAGAGTTAAAAAATTTAAACTTAAGATTTTCGAAATCCCATTTGGGTCAAAAATAATTAAGAGCTGGCAATATTTATGTACCAGAGTATGTAGGTATTTTGCACTCGTACTCTACACATGTGCTATGGAAAGTCTAGGTACCTATCTTTTTTTTCATACGCTACAACCACAACTACATTACACAGGTGCTGTGTTTTGAAATCGATTACCGCTGGTACTGCAAGGGTAACTGTAGATAAAGATAACACTCCTCATTTTAAGGGTTCCATTATACTGTAAGTTAATTTCTACAAAATTTGTATTAGGACTTAATCAATATATTACAAAACAAAGTTTTTCTCGTGCCAGATTTCACCGTTGGGTTTATTCCACATGATCTCAACGATGGTGTTAGTAATCGATAAAGTAAATACTTATAGTAGTTATCTACTTCTGATTTAGATACAGCAATAAATAATTCCGATTATAAAAAGAATTAGTTTATTCATACATAATATCTAATGGAATAATTGGTGTTGTGAAAACTACACATCAGTCAGTTTATCAATATCTATCACCTAATTATACTTATAGAATGTACCTAATCTTGCTTTGCATGTATCATTAATAGTATTATTACAAAGTAACTATAATGGGTATGTAAGTATTGTGATTGTATAATTCATATTTATATTTCTAAAGGGAAATTCTAAAACTCTCATTTTAAATGAATAAATAATTCAAAAACATAAAATTAACAAAGAAACATTGGATTAAAATAAAGGAAAAAAGTCAACAAAAATGGCATAATTAAGTAGTTACAACTGGAACATTGTATGAATGATAAAATAGATTCCAATTTAATCAACATTTAAAAACCAATTAAAAATTTGTCACTGGTAACAATATCACGATCTTGAAATTTTTATAAGATATCTACCTTTACCCCACCCCGATGTATTAATGAATTGGTAATTACATATTTTAATTAAAAGGTAATCACAGTTAGGGATGTATTTAAATAGGTACCCAAATTTGACGAACATAGTTCAAATATTTTCATTTGTAAATTTGGATTTGATTTTTTTTTTCTTTCAAATCTTTGAAATGTATTTAATAAATGTAACTCATCGAACTCGATCATGGAAGACAATTCACAAAACTGATGGATTATCAATCACAATGCATGTAATTCTCAGTTAAAGTCATTTTGACGTTAACAGATAAAATTCAAAAAAAGTATACAATTGAATAATCTTCAAGAATTGATAAAATAATTAATAAATGTTCAGTTACATTTCTCCTTAGAAAGGGTAGGCAGGTAACTATTACATATGTAATGGGAACGCCCATTTTAAAAATTGAGAAATCAATAGGTACCTAATAAGTAGGTATGTACATACTCAATATTTTATTCGCGTATCCATTAAATTTACTTAAGGTATATTTAGTTTTTAAACTGGATCGTCTGTTGTCTTCATGCTAGGAACGTACTCGTCGACTACCCTAGTTCGGTTTTGATTTTTTTTTTTTTTTTAATTTCAAAGCCACCATACACTTGTGAACACATTACCTACAGTTCATCAGAGACCAGCGAATGGTAATTTTTGATTTTAATGATGCAAATAAGCTACTATGGGCACACTAGTGGTATAGTTTTGTTCACAGTGCTGAGATATAAAAACTCAAAGTGTTCGAATTCAAAAATTTAAACAATTTGTAATTTCAAAATTAATTACTAGCTAACATAAGCGCACTGAGGGAGAGTACTCAGGGATTTCGAGTTCTTTCCTAAAGCTCTTCAAGGAGATTTTTCATCATAAAGATGCTAGAAAAGAATTTCTTTTTACTTTTCAAAAATAATTTTTCAAAAAAAAATTTCCCTCGTTTTATTCCGTCAGCACATATTTTAATTAAGCTATATTTTCTTGAATAAACTAAACTTTGAATTGCTTCTCTCTGGATCAGAATTAATTGAATTTCGGTGAAATAAATTTTATTGAAAAATCACTGATTTTTCAATCAATTATTAATTTATCCAAAACATTAGTATGTTCTTTTGTTCCAAAAATTAGACAAAAATGGTAGTTCCGTTACACAATTTCTGGATGCGCTTATGACCAGCTATTAAGTTACTATTATATGAAACTATTCTTTTTTTTGGTGCCTACAGGTTCTAAGGAAAAAATTATTTGATTTGTAGCAATTAGAAAAATGATTATCCAATAGAGGATGAAATTAATGAATCGCTATGGGCTAAAAAAAATAAGTTGAAAATCACTTAATGTAAGCATAATATTTGTAAAATATTGATCTACAGATACCTAATATATTTAAAATGAATAATTATACCTATTCAATAATCAACACAATATGGTATGTACTTATAGAGTAATCAAAAGTGCTGGAGATCAAACGGATAGAAAAATACAGCAATATACATGGATTCATTATTTTAAAACGTACCTATTTGTACAAGTGTGAGAGGCTCATTCAGAAACACTCAAGAAAATGTACATAGGTAGGTAATTAGGCATCATAGAATGTAAAACTTAACCGACTTAAACAGTAACAGTTGACTCTTCATTGTCGAGAAACCATGAAATATTTTAATTTGAATGCACCTAATTTTCAAAATACTGAAGAACATTTCTTTCCAAGTATTTATCTCCCATAGTGAATGTTTGTAAATTTAAAAAAAAAAAAAGATTTTGATGACTTCAACGACAAAATAAAATATTGACTTGAATTGTATTTTTTCAAAATTCAGTAATCCTTTCTCACACATATAGAAAAATTGTCAAATGCATGGTAGTATCAATTTTCATTAATCGAATGGGGACATCTATTTCTCCAAAATCAATAGCATTTTCATAAAAGATGTACAAATATAGTAAATGAAAATCGCATACAAGTTCAAATTTGGCAAAAGGCATACTTTTCTCCACAATTAATTCTATGGGATAAAAAATATGTCACCAAATATATGTATATGTTACGCCTAATCGATGTAATTGCCTAATTCATGAAATAGGCAAAAAAATTGCCTAATGCATGAAATAGGCAATCCGTTGCCTATTTCATGCATTAGGCAAAATTATTGCCTATTTCATGAATTAGGCAACGAATTTGGAGAAAATTTCATGATTTAGGCAACGTTGATTTCAAGTATTGAAATTATTGTGAATGCAGCAGTTCAAGTCTGTAATGCGAAATATGAATGGATTTGAGTCGTTGGGGTAATTTCAGTATGTTTAAAAAATTTTCGTTACTAGGGAGTAAAACGCTACTTTACTCCCTCTCGCGAATCGCTCGAGTGCTTAAATTCGCGTTTTTTTCCCTCTATAACGAAAAATATCGTATGCAACTCGGGAGTAAAATGATTTTCGACAATTTTGATTCATTTCCCTCGCTTCGCTCGGGCAATAAACCTCAAAATTCGTCAAAAAATCATTTTACTCCCTTGTTGCATAATATACTATTTCAAGCTGTCTTTCAAAGAAACGACAGAAAACGACGGATACAGCATACCTAAAAGTAATTATTTTTTGTCGTTTTTCCAAAATAAAAGAATTTGAGTCGTCGGGGTAATTTCAGTAGGTATGTTTAAAAATTTTCAAACTGTCGGTTTTCACAGAAATGACGGATCCAATATAATATACCTAAAAATGATTAGTTTTTGTCGTTTTTTCAAAATAAAAAAATTTGAGTCGTTGGAGTAATTCTTCATAATAGGTTACCTCCATTCATAATTCGCATTACAGACTTGAACTGTCGTATTCAACGAGACCTTGTTTTGTAAACCGGAGGCGGAGGGTGCAAATTTTTTTCTCGTTTTTACGCCAAGTCCTTCCGGTGGTTGGTGAGCGATTTTTTTTTCGTATTCTCTATTCTGCAATATTCCGACGTGTGTTTTTTCAACTTAAAATTTTTTCTTGTCAAGGTCGAAAATTTTGACGTAATTTTTTTCAAATTAAAAAATTTTCTTAACAAGGTCGCAATTTTTTTCAACTTTAAAATTTTGGTGGTCAAAGTCGAAATTTTTTACGAAATTTTTTTCAACTTCAATTTTTTTTGACGTATTCTAAATACTTCTCCAAATTTCAAAATTTTTGTCAAGGTTTCAATTTTTCAACAAAATGTTCTCAACTACACTGCAAATTTGTAAAACACGCCCAGGAGCCCAGGTCAATTCTTCCAAGCCAAAAATTTTTCCCCAACAATTTAAAAAATTGTAACCTGGACAAAAAATTTGAAGTTTGGAAAAATATTTAAAAATTAAAACACATCAAAAAAATTGAAGTTGATTAGAAATTTCGTAAAAAAATTTCGACCTTGTCAAGAAAAATTTCAAAGTTGAAAAAAAATTACGTCCTCGTTAAAAAAAAATTTATTTTGAAAAAAAATCTTAAAAAATTTCGACTTTGACAAGAAAAATTTTAAAGTTGAAAAAAAAAACACGTCGGAATATTGCAGAATTCGAAAAAAAAATCGCTCACCAACCACCAGGAGGACTTGGCGTAAAAACGAGAAAAAAATTGCTCCCTCCGCCTCCGGTTTACAAAACAAGAAATCATTTCAATGCTTGAAATCAACGTTGCCTAAATCATGAAATTTTCTCCAAATTCGTTGCCTAATTCATGAAATAGGCAATAATTTTGCCTAATGCATGAAATAGGCAACGGATTGCCTATTTCATGCATTAGGCAATTTTTTTGCCTATTTCATGAATTAGGCAATTACATCGATTAGGCGTAACATATGTATTGGCACAGCCATTATCACACCTAGATGGACATTTATACCTGCAGTACAAAATATATAGGTGGGTAAAATTCCAGAGGTATGTTTCAATTTTCAAAAATATTTCAATCTCGAATAAACTTATACAAAAGCAACATCCCTTTTTAAAGTGTTGATTTATTTCAAATTTTAAACCTACTAAAAATTCAACATAAGCCACGACCGAAAAAACAGAGGTAAAGTAGTTCATTCGGAGGAGGCGTTCCAAAATTTTCTTAAAACTGCAAGTCCCAAGCTGGATGGAAGTGGAGAACTTCAGAATGGGATATTTTTCGAAACAAAAAAAAGGAATCTATCTGAGTTTCTGCACCTTCCTGAATCATTTGACCTCTGAATTAGGGACCATTTTTTTGTCCTTCACAAAGAAGCTGAAAATCCACAGATTGCAAGTTTGGAGATATTTTTATTTCCACCAAATTCAAATTTACTCACTTGAACATCATAAAAAAAAATTAATGAAAAAATATATTATGGTAGGCTACCAACTGCATTCTGATTCACATACACAGTGGCGCTGGCGCATCCAGAAATTAATTATGGGAGGGGCTGAGAATTTTCGAAAAATTGGACGAGGGGTCAAATTTCTAATTAATCATTTTGTACTGATCTTTCAGTCAAAAGTCATTAATTTTTTCTGACAAAGTGGGAGTTTATTTAGGAATCGGAGATTTTTGACTCGAACATTGATCAAAATTATCAATTTTTAACATAAAAAAAATTAAAATACTGCCCTGGCGAAGCGAGGGCGGAAATTTTTTGAAAAAAATACTGTTTGAAAAACAAAAAAAATGCACTTTTCAAATATTTTTGCAATAAAAAAATATTTTCCCGAGCTTTAAGGATTTTCTTTTTTTTTTGGGGGGGGGGGGCTTTAGCCCCTTAGCCCACCTTCCCTTGAATTCACCACTGCACATACACAACTTTGATTAATTTTTTCAAAATATCAAAAAATCTAGCTCGATTCTGAGTTGTCTGAGTGAGTTTGAATATGGTGAAAATAGTGATTTGTAACTTTTCAATTTCTAGTATGTAGAAGACAAAAATTGGTGTCTAATTTTGAGGTTTATGATTCTGGTTGCATAATAATTAACTCAAATTGTGCTTTTTTAGCAAGTGATCGAGGTTTTCTACTGATGGAAGAAACCCCAAAGTGACAAAACCTACTTTTTTGTGTGTTTTTTCTTTCAGAAACGACTGAACTTTGAGGTTTTTTAGGATCTGTCCTCTTTTGGACTGAAGGGGAAACATTTGGGGAGGGGTCTCTCTGTCAAAGAGAAATACTTACCTCACTAGTTTATAGGAATTTTTTTCGATCCATGTTGATCGAAGTAATTGTTTTGATTGGCAACAGAAAATTCATTCAGTGTACTTGCACAGCTCATAATTTGACAGTCACTCACAACTACTTGTAAAATGTTGATTTTCTAAGCTTGTAAAAATGTACAGAGATGATGAATATTTTTCTGTACACCTTGTAACCTCTTAATCATATGAATAAGTAAAATTTTTCCAAAATTAATCGAAGTATTTGACCACTACTAACGTTGAAAAAAAATGGGTAGGGTATTGATCACAGATATATTTTCTTTCAACTTTTGCCTCAAAGTTTTGCAATCGCATAAATGTTATTATTGGAAATCACACATTAGGTAAAAAATCCAACTTGTCCCTAAATCAACCATAAAGATTCTTTCCAACTGCAGCAACACATATTATACGGATATCGAGCCTACGTAGAAATCTAAGTAGGTAGATAGACAATAATTATAATATACTTCCAAACTGCAATACTTCAAGAATCAAAAACTAAAGCTACCAATAAAGACGACGCCAATGGATAGATTTTTCATTTTTGGAATCGGCCCAATCAACTTAATTTATTATTCGTCCTTCATTCAACTCATTCCAAGGGGTAAATTTTTTAATTAACAATAAATCATTCGAAATAATTAAATACTTATACGAATATGATTTTTTGTGCAAGAGGCACATTGGAACAGAATCATAATTTAAAATTTTGTTTTCATCATTTTTCCATCAAACATGACTTCGAGGTCTATCAGCAGCATTTTTTTTACAGCAACCCAACTTACCAACAAAAAATTCCCTCCAAAAAAATTCAACATGAAACTCATCAAATAGTCAAAAATAATTTCACACCCTATTTCTATTCTATCAGCATTCCGACTACATCATTTTGTAAAACATCGCATGCAAATCAACTCAAAGCCCGAATTTTCCCAACACCTAATTGGATTGCCAAAATCCTGCGTTGGGTAAAATCACAACAGAAAAACATTTCACAAAGGCAACAAAAAGATGGAATAAAAATTATAAAACAGATAATAAAATACATCATTGCCAAACATCGAAACGTAAAATTAAATGAAAAAAATATGAAATTTCAAAACAAAAAAAAGGAATAAAATAACAAAATAAAAAAACAATTTATCGTTAGTTTGGTAAGCAGCACGAAAGCGTAAAATTGTTAGTTAAGTGTTCACAATTGCATGGCATGCACGTGACATCAAAAAATGACCGGAATTAGTTCGATGCATAAACGGATTCGGAAGCAAAGGTATATTATTACCTGCTGGATGGTATGGCAGTCCGAAACTAGGGTAGCCGGAGTACGCTCCGCGATTTGTGGCATATGCTGCGTATGCTGCAGCCGGAAAACCTGCGAATAAAACACCAGTTAAAAAATTACTGCAGTTGTACGTCGTCGATTAGTTTTAAATAATCTAATGTATTATCAATACCACACATTTACTATTCCTGCCATACGTTCTACCTTTCGCATCATTAATTTATCTATTGTAACCGAAAAGTTGCCAGAATTTCAAAAACAACAATTCCCGAGGTTTTTGGTAATCAATATGAATACTTCAAATATACAACATCACAAAATGGAAATCTTACGCCAACGTGACAAGTCTGGTTTTTCATTTAGAAAATTTATATCATACCTGAAAATATGCCAACAAATTTTCAAAATGAAAATTCCACCGAATTTCGCAAATAGCTGCGTGTGTGTACTTTGGTAAGTACTCGAAAAACGGATTCCAACGAATTGTCAACATTACATATGAATGCGTAATAGCAATTTCGAATAAACCGAGAGACGCGGGCTTGCAAAAGTTTTTAAACATCGCTGGAGCGATTCCAAAACTTCGAGATAATATAAGATTATGTCTCGATAATTCTACACTATTACAATTAACGAATTTGAATTTTTTTTTTCTTGGGGAATTCGCGAAGATTGCGCAGATATAAACGGTAATAAATAACGATGAGCTATGGTGATTTTCAGCTTTGGATTTTGCTCAATCTTACAATTTTTAGGGTTCTAAACCAATCAATGGAGGGAAAGAGAGAAATAAATTACGAAAGTTCATTTGTATTCGCAGATAGGACAATTTTACAATTTATTTTTGTGGAGTGTGTTTTATTTTTTTGAGGTTTAAATTCAAGTTGAAAATTCAATATTTGCATTTTTTTTGTTCAAATTTTTCGAAAACTTTTTTTTCAAACTTGAACAAAAGTCAAGCGGATAAATTCAAAACGAAACCATATACGAAAAAAAGGACCTAAACGCTATTTTTAAAACTTTTTTCTCGTGCTAAAATCTTCATCGTATTTTTCAGCAAAAAAAAATTTAGAATACACTTAGGTCCCTTTTCTCATACAAGGTTTTCGAATTTCTAATCTGGGTAGATTTTTTGGACTTCACAGTTGATATAAACAGGTCCAGAAATTAATCATGGGAGGCGCTGAAAATTTGAAAAAAAATAGGGGTAAAATTTCAAATCAGTAATTTTTTACTGATATTTTACTCAAAATAAATGTTTTTTTCTGATAAATTGGGAATTTATTAAGAAAGTAGTGATTTTTGACTGAAAAATCAATAACCGAGCAAGGTGAGGGCGAAATTTTTTTGAAAATACTGCATCAAGGGCAAAATAATGAACTTTTTTTTACATTTTTGTGATAACAAATTTCCTTTCCGAGCCTAAGGAGGGGGGGGGGGAACTCAAGCCTCCTGAGTGCGCTTTTGATACTACATTTATTTTTTTTATTCAATTCAATTTTTTTTCAATTTTTCACGTTTCACAATATTTAGTTAGAATATTATCAATTCAAAAGTTCTTTCAAATCACAAACTTCAAATTTTTTCCATTCAAATTGACGTTTTGAAGTATTTGTATGATTAGAAAATCATTTTATATTATTGAATAAATTCTGTACACTGAAAAAAAATAATAAAATTTATTCCCCCCCCTCCCCCAAAAAATAACGTGTCCCAATTCTCAAAATAGGTAAACTTTATTATTTTTTTGAATAAAATTAATTTTTTTGGTAAAATTTATTCATTTTTTTGACAAAATTTATTCATTTTTTTGACAAAAATTATTCATTTTTTTGACAAAAATTATTCATTTTTTTGACAAAAATTATTCATTTTTTTTGACAAAAATTATTCATTTTTTTGACAAAAATTATTCATTTTTTTGACAAAAATTATTATTTTTGGGGTAAAATGTATTCATTTTCGTAACTTCTGTTTTTTCCGTGTGGGTATTTAAGATTGTAGATGGAATTCAGAATCGATGATGCGAAATATGTAGGATGGGCTGGAAAAATGAAAAGCTCTTCGATTTTGCCAATTTTTTGATTCGTGATGTACCTAGTTTGAGTTGAAAATTGTTTGAAAAATTTTTAGCCTAGCTTTTTGCTTAGACACTGATGTGAGGTGCCCTAAAAGTAAAATAATTTCCAAGCAATTCTGTTTCTTGTGTTTAAACCCTCCAAATTATAAATTTTTTTTGAACGTCCTAGCAATGCCTCGCGCCAAAAAAAACACGATTTTAGACATTCAATCTCAAAATGAGTGTGTTAGGTTTTTTGATTGAAAGATCATTAATTCCTTCAGTTTTGTTTGAGCTTTAAAAAAAGTTGCAGATCAATTTTTTTTTGGTAAAAAAAACATACAGATTTTTAGAAAAATTGAAACTTAAATTCTGTTAATTTTTTATCCAATTATTTATTCCATTGAGTAATTATCTAATTTAAACTATCATTTAATTACCAATTTTATTTATTCATTTGATTCATCGATTGCATTGATTCATCATATCAACTTCAACTTTTTCCTTTTTTACGAATATTTCGTTATTTTCATAAATAAATTTAGACTTGGATAACAAAAAATGCCCCACACGAAAAAAAATCCACATCTTCTGCATAGAAAGATGAATTTAAAAAATTTATACACCAAAATTAATTTTCAAAAAATTAGCCCAAATAAATTACCCATTTACAAATCAGTCATAACCGAGTCGAGATTTATATAGGTAGATACAGACACACTAAAATAATCCAAATAAAAATAAGCTCCTGGCGCAGAAATTGGGGTAGATATAAACCACGGTCCAATAATAAAAATTCATAAAATTATGAAAATTCGTATTAGGTAATTCGTTTTTTCTCGTGTTTAAAACCAATAAACGCGAAACCTAGACCAATAACGGCTCGTTTCTCAGCCCCTGAAAGACGCTGTTTTATTATCCCCCGCGATATTTTTTTATAGCGAGTTGAAAGAAGAGAAAAAGTAATCAGTGGTTTATCATCAGCATACATTTACACCGAGTTGTCATATTTTTGACGTCTGCGGCGTAATTTCCGAGCTGATTAGTTTTTTAAATTGATTAATTTGTATCCGGCGGCCTTATTACTCGCCTTTGGATTTTCATAAACTTCTCCGTGTAATCAAGCAATTTGAATCGCAAACACGTTAAATTAATCTCGAAGGAATATATTTCGCAGAAAAAGCAAACAGCTTATCTATGCCGGAGAAAAAGTAATCGATTTTTGGGAATTTTCCAAACTTAAATTCCAAACTCCAGTTGCAAGCCAGCAACGATTGGTAACTGGTAAGCGTGTTGGGTCATGATAAAAGAGTTTCTAACGTGAGTCTCATTTATTTAAAAATATATAGCCTAGGTAATTTTTTGTAGCTATTGTTTCGAGCCCGAGTGGGTCTTATATTACCCCCATCTGTTATCTGCGTACACCTTTTATCATTCCACTAAGCTATAGATTTTCTTTGATTTCGAGTTTTATTTATTTCGTAATACGTATAGAGAGCTACCTTGATTGTTCGGAGGGAGAAAAAAAAAGAAGGTTAGAATGAAAATTACGAATATTTTCGGTATAGAAAATTTTCCGCAGAAAGAAAAATAGGTTGTATTTATATATCGGAGAAGAACGAAATATTAGAAATAGAAACGCTACTGTACGAGGCATTTCCGATTTGAAAACTTTAATTTACGTTTGTTTTATAGTTACAAACTTTAGCTCGAAACAAAACTTAAGTTCAAAATGGACGACTTGATTTTCCGTTTGAGACATTTAGTTCGCGTTAGCACTTGAAAGATATATTTTATTATCCTTTTGAAATAAAAAGAACTTTTATGCCGAATAAAATGTTAAAACTTTAACAATAATGTTTACAGGCAATTTTGATGTTTTGAAATTATTGTTCGTTAGAATCAAATTTTTGATTTCGAAATTACCCCCGAGGTTTCTAAACGGTGTACTTTTTTTTTTTGAAAAAAAAAAAAAGGTTTTATTCTCGTTGACGTGGCGACTATTTCGTACGTATAAAATATCAATAAACTAAATTATTCGAATTATTTTATTTTTTACGCTCAGTTTTTCCCTCCAAGTGTTTCATAATAAAACACACCTATAAAAATTCAAAATTAACACCTCAAAGCCTTTTTTGTTTTTCCTTCTTCAAAAAAATGTGAAAATTTACTAATAATGTAAAAAAAAGGGCATATTTATTAAATAGACCATTGAATAGGTAGGCAGGTAGGTAAAAAAAAACCTGGAATATGAAAAAAAATCAAGAAAAATTCCTTACCATCTGGTAGCGTTCCTAAAGGCCACATAAAATCTGAAAAAACAAAAACACAAAATTAATATTCGTCGAATAAAAATCTCCAAAGTAATAATTTCATAAATTGATTTTAAATGAAAAACTGTACGCTCCTAAAATTTCGAAATATTTCATTTCTAAAACGTGGCAAGTACCTCGAAAAAAAAAATACCAATTACATTTTCGATTGAAATCTGCTATCTGAATACTTTCAGTTCGTAAGTACATCAATACAATCCAGTTATATCGGTTAGTGATATTCTCTATCTACTAAATCTACGTTATATAAACTAAGAAAACATTGTTGTTTCACTCTACGCTACAAATCCTTCTCTCTAAATACTACCAAAAAAACCACCAATAAACTGAAAACGTTTTCTAAGTTCGTAGATTTTCTGTAGGACAGAATAATTTTCAGTCTTCACTCAATTTACATTTTATGTCGCTATAAAACTATAAATCTAATTGCTAATATTTCTATGACAATTCTGACTAATTGACGAAATTCTCTATGAATGATGAAGAAATACCTATTGATTTTCTCAACGTATACAAAGAGATCTAATACTCTAATACTATTAAATTTGGATAATTTTCTCCATCATTCAAAATTTCTAGTAAGTTACACTTAGTCTAAGAATAAGTATTACTAAGGAAAAAAAACCACTAACATTGTAAAAATAAAAGCTAAACTCTTCGGTGTTTGTCGAAGCGAAATATAAAATATGGAGCAACGAGTCGAAATGTTTCAACATTTTGAAAACTTGGTCACTCGAATTATAAAAGAAATGTTCCATGCTAACTTTTGCTGCCAAGGACACTAATATTTATTTAGTATTGTCTACTACGCTCATACCGAAAAAAAAACCTCCAGATTATCGAATGTACTGCACTCGAGTATGTATATTACTGACAACTTTTCGCAGAAACAAAAGTTTTGGTTATTTTGTAGTCTATTATTGTGAATACATAATAATAAATTTCAACTTAGGGGCACGTCTAAGACTACCAATATCAGAAAAGCAACCTACGTACAGACTCTTGTATCTACGTTTCGAATTCAAAACGAATATGATTTCTAGCCAGAGATGGGAATAAGAAGTATACAGGGTGGTTCATTTTTGAAATACTTTTCCAAATTCATCGAGTAGGCAAAATTCCAAGTTTAATAAGTTGTATTCCTAATTGGAAGATAGGTTTGCATTTTGTTTTCAAAAGCAGAATAGATGAAAGAGAGGATACAATACATTTTGAATCGAAAAATCTCAAAACAAAAAATTACCCTCCATATCCAAATACTTCATCCCCTTTCAAAAAATATTAGAATTCTTAAAATTTTTGCCAATCTAATACTTTAATCTGACAAAATTATCACCAGAGGTTTTCCCCCTCTCTTCTGTCTGGATTTTTTAAAAAATGAAGTGAAGTAATTGGTACTTTTTTTCAAAACTGAAAAAAACAAAAGAAAATGACATTTTTTCTAGGAAAAATATCTACGTCAAAATCTATTCTATTCGCAGGATTTTTTTGCTTTTTCATTGAAGGTAAAAAATAGGTTCCGGTGATATTTTTAAAGTGAAAACATCAAATATTCGAAACAATGTGTTTTTGTAAAATTCCAATTTTTTTTAAACATGGCAAGATTTTAGGTTTAAGTAAGAAGATGTAAGGGTTGAGTCAGGAGTAAGATTTAATTTCACTATGTTCAATAGATATAAAAAATGAAAATTTTGGATTCAAAAATTCAAGAAAGAGCAAAAATTTCAATTATTTTGTTTTTCACAGTAAAAACAGAATTGTAGAATATAAAAATTTTTAAATTAATTTTAATTTAAATTAAAGATTTATTTATTTTCAATTTTGAAAATTAATAGTTTTAAATTTTAACTTATTTCCTCGTTTTCTTGAAACTAAGGTAAAATTTTTGCTACTTTTTAAGTTTTTTGTTTTTTTTTTTTGTTGCCAGTAAACGCTTTGAATTTTGATAACATAGTTTTAAAATAGATCATCCTTGCACCTAGACTTCAGATTGGAGAAATAAAAATATGCTACGTTGAAAATCCCAAGAAAAGGTGAAATAAGTCGGTGGTGATCAATTCTGAGATATTCAGGAACTTGAGGTGATTCTGAAGATCATTCTAAGATAAAAATCAGCCAGATTCGTTGAAATTTGATTGAGATATCCTTCACTCGAATTTTCGGTAGCAAAAAGTATATTTTTGAGAAAATTAGTTTCAAAAATTTGAAATTATTTTTTTCAATTTTTTTTCGTTGCATTTTGAAATAATGTTGAATGAAACTTTCATGCTGGTCACGAGAAAAGTGGTGAAAAAATCCCATCACCCAAAGATTTTTCACAATTACAGTTTCTTTTTTTTCATTTTTAAATAACTTTTGACCTTAAATGCCAAAGAAAGACTCCTAGAGAAAAAATGAATAGAACATAAACTGTAGAGCGTAAAAATTCCATCTATAAAGTCCTATTAGTTTTTTCTTGGAAACTTGGCTTTCAAAATTTTTGATTCGAAGTTCACCCTTTTTTTAAAAATTGAAAATACTTCGAAAACTAAGCTAGGTAAATGAAAAAAAAAAACAAATAAGATTCTATAGATGGGAAATTTAAAATTCTACCATTTATGCTCTATGCATTTTTTCTGCAAAGAAGCCTCTTTTTTCCAGAAAATCCACTTCAAAGGTCAAAAGTCATCAAAAAATGCAAAAACGAAACAAAAAATTGAAATTGTGAAAAATCTTTGAGTGAAGGAATTTTTTCACAATTCATTTTATGATCGGCGCGAAAAAAAAACTACAGAAACTTGGAAAGAAATTTGAAAAAAATCGATTTTTTTGACGAAGTATTAGCGTCAGGGTTAAAAAATGAGGAAAAAACTATATTCTAAAAATTTATGGAATCTTTCAATTTTCAAAGGGTAACAATCCTAGTTTATTCTATAACGAAAGAAAAAAGAAATTAAGAATGAAAAATGATAAGTAGACAATCTGATCGAAAAATATTTCCAAAATGAATTTTATAAAAAATAATCAATAGGTATAATTTCTTTTTTCAAATAATTTTTCGAAATCATCATAAAAATCAATAAAAAATGTCCCTCTCTACAACACCACCCCACTTTCTTTTTCAAGTGTCTGAAAAAATTAGCCACGAAAAAAAAACCCTAAAATTTTCCCACTCCTGGATATAAAAATAGTACCCCATAAAATAACTCACGTTCTATAGACAAAATACGTAGTACAAATAGGTACACAAATACATTAGCATGCTATTACCATAATCAAAAACTATAAAAGAAAACTGCTGGAAAATTCTCACAATCGCTAGTAATTGGGGAAACTTCGTATTTTTTTTTTTGAAAATTCGCCGAAATTTCTGCTCAATAAAATCATTTGTTTATGAATGATAACGCGTATGGTAAGCTCGTAAATCAAAACTTTTTGCCTCCGATGAGAATACCTTCGACTGCAGGGAAAATTAGGCGAAGTTTTCGGTACAATACATAGACAGATGAAGAGGCTGGGAAAAAGTTCAAACTTTGGTATTCTCGATTAAGTATTAAGGATTCGGATTCTTTGTCAGACATCTAATTACCTAACACAGTCAAACGCTAAGTTGGAAAATACTCGTACGTACATTATGTATAAAAATAAAGGCAAAAAAAAAACAAAAAAAACTTACACTGTTATCAAAAGACACATTTTATAACAGGTTAATATTCTAATTGTAGAAAAAAAAAACTAACCACTAAAATAACGTATTAACATATTAGTTAAAAACTAATTACGATTAATCGACTAACCGAGGGAAAAACTCTACTCTATTCTAAAAATTAGTACCTATCTAATGTTGTTTGAAAAAAAAAAGAGGAAATAAACGAAAAAAAATCTAACTAACAAGCTAAATAAAAACTGTAAACCCTAAATCACTTACAGTTTAACTTTAATTTTTTTTATTTTCTTAATGACTAGAACGCAGAAATCCAAAGTCGAGTTTGCGATCTAAAGCGAAAACCAAAGTCTGGTGCCTGTACATATCCACACTATCGTACAGGTTACTTTCTCGCCGTCCGAACAAATTGTGTATAATGATGAACACGCAATAATTTTTCTAAATTTATTAACAATTCTAAAAACTAGATTATTAACAGGAAACAAGTCCATTGTCATATTGCCTAATTCAGAGTAATTATATAGCTAAAAACTATAAAACACAGGTAGTTATGCAAAGAAGTTATTTAACTAATAATAGGCGTAGCTTCTTCTCTTTTTAGGATCAAAATCGACAGGGATCTTTTTCACTGAAGACAAAATAACCTTTGAAAAATTTCAAATTTTAAATCAAGATCTTTCCCTGAAAAATTCTGGGCATTTTCTGCATTCATTCAATCCCATTTCAAAAATGAGAGAGAAAAAAATATAGGTAATTTAAATTTGATAACTCAGCAATGGGAATTTCATAAGGGAGGTATCCCCACTCAAAATGAAATTTTGAGCCAAAACAGAAATAAATCATAAGTAGATCATAAAAAAATTCGTATCCAAAATTTCAGGTTCTGAAGTTGATTTGTAGAATTTTGATGGATTTTTGAAATTTCAAAATTAGATGGGTACCTCATCACCCTGTAATTAGTCCAATCGATTAAAATAGCTTAAATTTGGCATACCTATACCTCATTTTTGACTTCCTCAATCAAATGGAAGTGATTTCGACACCGTTTGAAGCCCCTCAAAATTTTGGAATTTCAAGAATTGGAGAAAAGTCATTAAAATGATCCATATGATCTTCGCACTCATAATTAGAATTACTCATATTAAAATCAAAAAAATGAAATTTTTTCAAGAAAATATTCTTCCGAAAAATATGAAAACTGAAAGCACGAATTTCGGAAAATTATGCTTTAATCGATCAAATACCTAGGTCACCAATATGAGTGATTTACAATTATAGGAGCTGAAGTCCATTTATGGAATATTTTTACGTGTTTTTTTTCTGAACTGGAAAATTCAAAATTTTTCTGAGGACTTCGAAAAATCTTGAAACTGTTTCCAATCCATTTGAGAGATCAAAAATAGGACATACAAAATTTCAGGTTTTTTGTGGATTAGATCGAATTTCCATGTTTTCCAAGGTGAGAAGGTAATTTTGAAATGTCAAAAATTCACCAAAATTCAAAAAATGAACTTCGATACCTGAAATTTTAAATTATGGATTTTTTTTCACGATGAAATTCAAATTTTTTTTTCGACTCAAAATTTTACATCCAAAATGAGAATTTCTCCTTCGAAAGTACCTCCCTCCCCAAATCCCAAATTCTATCCAATTTCCACCACCATTCCGAAGCTCTAACACTGATATAATTCTCTATAAACTATGTTTTATTACGAGTACCTAGACGTCTATTCTAATATAAGTAAAGAAATACACGTATATTAGTCAATACATACAAAAACATTAATACATTACAATTACCCTAATAATTATATAATCTAATCTTCTACACTCATTAAATATTTAGGTTAAAAATGACGTATAGGTCACTAAGCTAAAAGTTTTCATAACATATCTATTTCTATACCAGTTACACTTCGTTTTGATTATTTTCATGATTACCACGAAAAAGAAAAAAATATTAGAAGAAACTTAGCGTTATAATAATTTTGTAGTACCTAATTGAAATTGGAAAAACAACATTGATCCTTTTCGGTCGCCGTTAATTTATATAGAGGTATAAATGATTAAGTTTGTAGAATATGAAAAACAAGAAATCATAAACAAGCCACCGAAAAAGTAAAAATAAATAAATAAGGAAACTGATAGGTAAGTAAGGTACACAAGAAGAAAAAAGTTTCATTCAACAATAAATTATAATACAAAAGAAACAGAGACAGACAAATCAAGGTTTCATTAATAAGCAAAAGTAGAGAAAATTTCAACAACTTTCGAGTTATACTCTTGAATTAAACAACTAATCCGCTAGCTCGAGATATCGCACTTATTTTTGAAATTTCGACCGAAATGAATCTTTTTTTGACGTCGAGATAGCGTCTACATTAGGGGTAGTTACGCTTTCGCAAAATTTCTACGTACCTAGATTTTTACTTTCAAGCTGAAGAATGGGTAATTAGAAATTGAACATGGGTGATTTTTATATTGCAATTTTGATCTAGAAGCCTTAATTAACTTTGAAAATATTATAAGTACTTCTATATTTCTATTTGTCAAAAATGTAGATCTAAAGTGAGTAGGCGATACCTTGATCGAATTGGAACTGTTGGAAAAACAAACTAATCAAGATATGTAAGTATTAGAAACACTAGGTACCTAATTACCTAACTATTGCTCGTACACGAAGCTACGATTAATTAATCGTTTAATTAGTTGTATTTTGTATCACAGATACTCATTCATGCATAATTGAGGCCGGTAGATCACTCATTAGTTGCAAAGGCGGAATGGAAACTCGTTTAGGAGGATCCTAAGAGCTTCATTGCACGATTTTTATCGATTTTTTCAAAAAAAATTATTCCAATTGTTGGTTAGGAATTTATTCAACAATCTAGTAGGGATGCAAACTGTATCGAGAAAATAAAAATACTGATGTGATGAGTAAATGAAATGTACGATAATTTAATTTTTAGATATTGCCCTTTCATTTATTTTCAGGGACCGTCCATGAAAGAAAGATTTAAGAGATCAAAAAAATCTTGATCGATTTTTCAGGTCTCTGGAGTCCCAAATCCGAAAAATAGCAAATTTCGGTAAAATGATTCCTAAGGTCTTTTTCATCGCAGATGGTCACAATGACAAAGGAAAGCAAATGAAAAGGGGAAGAGGGAGGTGAAAATTTCATTTAAATGATGTGAGAATGAAATGTGATCGAAGGAAAGGGAAGGATGAAGGGACAGGGCGAAGGGGCAAATCGTTCCCTGAAGATGATAAACTTCCATTTTTAGTTAAGTACAAAAATTGAGATTAAATGAATAAAAAATGCAAAAAAAGCGATTATTCCTTTTTGATATTGAATTTTATTTTTCCATTTTGACTCATTTAGGAGAAATTTATGAAACAAATTGTCTATTGGATTGGCTTTTCAACTTGTAAAGATTTATTTCAAAACCAAAAATTTACTCTCTACAATGCACAAATGAAGAAAAAAATTATTCACAGTTCTTCCAATTTTTTAGAAAAAAAAATTGTAAAATCTTTCATGGCTTTCATAAAATACATACCTAAGTAGAAATTAGAAAAACAATGAAGTGCCAATTTTTTTTAAATTTAGGTGATATTTTGTATTATTCTTTGTTTTTATGCATTTATTCTTACTTTTCGTGATTACACCCCCCCCCCCCTCCCGGAATGGTTGGAAAGTCTTCGGAACATTTTATTTTTGAAGGGAATTACCTACATTCCACTTTTTTTTGTCAGGGGTGGCGACGATTAGGAGGGGAAGGAAGGTATAAAATGTCATTGATTCAGTTTACTTCTCATTTTCTGGATTTGAAAAAAAATCAAAAAGGAATATATTTTTGATCAGAAAAAAAAAAAAAGAAAGAAAAATAGAAAAACAGCAATCGTTGAAATTTAAATTGAATAAATTTTCCTTGAATAATGTTTTGCATAGTATGAAAACTGAAGGGGCTGGTCCGCTAGTCAGCATTAAAAGTGGAAAAGCTTGAAAATTTTTAAAACTCTGAAGGTGCCTTAAAAGAATTTTTGCCATTTCAAATCATAAAACAAGCAAAAAATCATCTCAATGACATTGGTTGAACTCTAAATTAAATTTTTCATCAGAGGAAAATTTATTCTGCTTTCAAATTTTAAAAAGTGATTTTCTTCTTCAATTTTAAAAATATTAATTGAGATATTTATCCCTTTTTTTTAAAAAAAATGACATCTTAGATTGGAAAGAAAGGGTGAAAAAGGTGCGTAATTACAGCTTGTCATGAGTCCTCTTTTTTATTTCTTTGTGAATTAGTAAGATTTAAAAAATATTGAAACCTCTTTAGTTTCATAATATTCCGAATGAACTTCGCATCAATGCTAAAAAAAAGTCAAATATTAAAGAAAAAATTGATGGATTACCCTTCCTGCTCCTCAAGAAGAAAAAAAAATAAATACATGAGAAATTTCTGTTGAGAAACTGTTCAAGAAGAATTTGGTCAGCATAATTGAAATTCGGAAGAATTCTTCATACTTCGGGAAAATAGGTAGAAAAATTTTTAAAACCCCAATCTGAAGTACCTATTTATTTTCCCACACTTTTTCCCTCGTGTATCCAATAAAAATTGAATAATATTCTAAAGTTTTGAAAATGATGAAAAAATGCGTTGAAAATTCTATTTGAAATCTTTCAAGAAAATGGAAAAAGATTTGCAATTTTTGCACTGGATTCACATCAACTATCGTCAACTCCAGTGAAATCTCCAATTATGTACTTTTCACCAAAAGAACTTCATACGTATGTAAATCGATAAGTTGCATCCCTACAACCAAGCTAATTTCTGCCACAAGCCTATTCAGATCCTTGACACCTATACAGGGGAAAAAATCAGAATAATTCGTTCTCCAACCCTAAATTTAATACCCCTCGCCATACATTCAATTTTCCCACCACCTAGCACATTCCTTCGACAATTCATTCGGCCATTGAAATTTCTCATTCGCAACAAAAAGTTATGCGTTAAAAAAAAAAACGAAGAATAATTTAAAACAATATAAAAAAATAACAATAAAAAAAAGAACGTAGCGAGCAAAATGTGAACATATAAGATGAGTTAAACAATGTAGGTAGATAAAAATTACAATGAAATCGCGGCCGGCACCGCAGCTGTAGGAAAAACTGCGGTAGGAATGTCGAAACTCTGCACCCCCAATAAATCCGACATGCTATATGTTAATGGGGGAGTCGCCTGTGGGACACGTAACCCTAACAAACGCTTATACACGGCGGCCTGTAATCCGCCATATACAGGTGTCGGAGTAGGTACAGGTATATAAGCGGCTGGAAATATTGTCGGAGCGGTCATATTAGGGGTGTTATTTGTTGGCAAAGGATAAGGAGTAAAACGGTAAGCAGAAGGGTTTCCTAAAGCAGTCGTTACAGACGCATTTGCATCGATAGAGGTAGAAACTTCACATTTTGATGCTAACTCACCGTATGCCCCTCTGCCGGGTAGACGAGATTTCGCAACTGCAACCGGTAACATGACTTCTTTAGGCTGTGCTTTTTTACATTCCACCTGCGAATCAAAAAAATACCAAAAAAATTTCAATTTCGGGTAAAAATAATTATTTACTCGCGAGTTCTCAAAAAAAAAGCATCCAATATTAAAATTCCAAAGGGTATCCTTTGGTATGAGTTATTCTACACTTCGTTAATTTACAAAATCGAATTTTTATCGTTCAATATGGGTAGGAAAAAAATACCAAAATTACACAAAAAAAAACTGGGAAATTTATTCCACCAAAAAAAAAAAACCGCCTTCGATAATCGATATCGGTTACGTGCGAAGCGAAAAACTTTTTTCTTGCTTACTACACCGAAATATAAACCAATCACTGCTTATAATGTGCGAGTAAATCACCATAAAATAATGTTAGGTATAAACATTCGGGCGAATACGCCTTATAACTATGGGAATACCATACAAAATGATTAATTTTTCCAAAAGTTGGAAATGTTTAGTTTTAAAAACGTAGAAAGAGTTATTATCCGCTGAGAAACGCATTTTTTCACCCCCAAATAAACACGTACGCACGAAATCGGCTGAATACTTTAGGAAAACCGTTTGAATTATTATCGGCTTTTCAGTGTAATTCTATCTACAAAACGAATGAGAAAATTTCGTTTAGTAATTTATCAAACAATCAATTTACAACTGCGAATAAAAATCTGATAATTTTGCGTTAAATCATAATCGCCGATATACGTACATAAAGTCGTCGAATATAAATTCGTTGAAATGATACGTATAGGTCTAGGTACTGCTTGTATACCTACATATCATTAAAGAGATTTGTTGCTTGTTGGCGACAATGGCGTGTAAATCATGCGAACCAAACGTGCCATACCATTTGGCGTATACAGCAGTTAATTCGATGTTCATATGTATTAATTTTACCCAATTTCGAAAATATACAAAGTTAACATAAATAAGCTTAAAGTTAGCTTTAGGTGTGCCAAAATAATCTGTATTATCCCTAATTTGCGTCGTTGTCGCGAGATAGGCAGAGCTGAAATCCAGGTATCTGAGGTATCGCCTATTTTTTTTTCTAACCCCAAAAAGTCATCTTAATGTTGATAAAAAATTGCACAATTTTACTGCAGGGTTCGGGAGGCGAAAAGGAAATTTTTGGAAACCATCTTCTCAATTTTCAATTCCCAAGATCAAAAAGTTGGAAATTTTTCCTGAAAAGTCCTGAAATTAAAATTCAAAAAGAAGTGAAAATTTGATCGCAACTTTAATCCTTTGAAATTTATGCCAAAGCCATAGAATCAAAAATTGAACTATCGGATTTGCGGGATTGGATTCCTTGAAGTCTAATTTTTTTTATCAAATTTTTCTTGCCTTCCAGAGGAAAAGTCACCAAGTAGATATCACTAAAAATAAAAATTATAAAACTGAATTTCAAGGGGTATTTGAAGCCCCTGAAACTGATCTTAAGACCATTTTCTCAGAAAATTGAAAATTGCTTGAAGGGAGGAGGGGAATTAGAACTAAGTCAAAATTCTCAGAATTATGATCCAAAACCTTTATAAACCGCAAAATTCAAACTTTTTTAAAAATGTAAATGTCAATCTACCAAACTCAAAATATTTTTTGTATTGTTATTTGGTCGTTGCACATTTGTACTCAGCTGAACATTTCCTCTAAAAAAACCCACATGGAAATGAAACACTTGATGATTAAAATGAAAACTCACCAGTATAAACATTTTCCCTGTAGATTCAAGAATTCATACTGCAATAGTCCAGTTCTTTCCCAAAATCACCCAGTGATAACATTATGATTTCAAGACAAAATTCTCTGATTTCCAGAAATCACCCTGTGATTACCAGAAATTGCCCCATGATGACCCTAAGGTTACTAGAAATTGCCCCATAATGACCCCATGGTTACCAGAAATTGCACCATGATAGGTGAATAATTTCTAGAAATCACCCCGCCTGATTTGCCAAAATCGGTGTTTATATTCTCTTCGCCAAACGGTCTGCCGGTTGTTTTTACCATTGATAAGTTTCCAGTAGTTTTTGCTAAAAACTACCAAACCAGAGTTTAAAACCGCTAGAAACCATAACCATTAAAAACCAACACAACCAGATTTTTTGAAAATTTCAAGTGGTTATCACAACCAATTGGAACCATTTCAAGTATTTTGCAGAAAACCACTAAAAACCATAACCAACAACCAATTGATTTTCAACTCACAAAAACCACCACAACAACCACCAACTGAATCAATTTTTCAATTTTTTCAATGATAAAATGACTTTCTGTTTCTTATTTAATTTTTAATTTTGAATCATTTTGTAACTTGTAAGTCAAGTATCCATACTTCCAAATGCCAAAATGCCAATTTTTCCCAAATTATGGTGAATTTCTGAAAAACCACCACAACTAGATTTTTTGAAAATTTAAAGTGGTTATCATAACCATTCGGAACCGTTTGGAATATTCTGTAGAAAACCACCAAAAACCATACTTGACCAACAACCATTTGATTTCCAATTCTCAAAAACTACAAGAACAACCACCAATTGAAACTAAAGCGATTTTAAACCCTGTAACAAACTTGTTGGTAGTTTTTTTTTGCTCTTGGTGGTCGAAAACTCATTTATTCCCAAAAAAAAACTGGTGTAGTATCATTTTTTTGCAATAAATCAGAAAAATTATATCAAACTGGTATAATTTGTATGAAATTGATGAATATCCAAGAAGAATTAACATAGGTAAATGAAAGAAAAAAAGTTAAAAATAAAGAATTTTTCATTTTTTCAACATATTTGGTGGTCTTTTTAGTAAAGGTTTGATTTTTCAAATTTTCTGAACCTTATTATGTTTAAGGAGTTCTACACCTTTGAAAAAGTAGTGTTACTTCCATTGGTACTTTTTCTACTTTACTAACCAAAAAAATTACTTGAGGTAAAAACAACCAGTGAAAAAACTACCAGAGGTTAAAAAAACTACTGTTCCACCATTACATTGTTCACTAATGTCGAAGTCTCACATTCGAATCCCATTTCCAATGCAGGAAACATTTTTTACAATAATTTGGAGTTTCACTAATAAGGTGAGTGTTTTTACTCTGAACTAAAATCTGGTTTTTGTGGAATATTTTTCATTTTTTGTGGAATCAATTCCCATCTTAGCTCAGCCAAGATGCACAAAACGCAGCAGGGATCATTAGGAGAGAATCATTATTTTATTTTATTAGTGCCTTAGCTGCAAAGATGCAGCATCTTCAAGACCCAGTTTTGCACACCTGGTGTAGAAATGTCGCATTTCTTCAATATGATTGTACCTGTAATTCTCAAAACTGTGGTTCCATCATCTCTGTTTAAGAACCCTACATTTTCTATTCCTTATAAATCTAAATCAGAACTATGATTCTCTTTGCAGTTCTCTCGTTTCATGGTACGATGGTACATTTTTTTGTAAAATTTTATTAATATTCAAACAAGTTATGTTTTTAGAAATTTAGGAGAGCTGTAATTTGTAGAACTACAAAATGATGTTTTGTGATTTGAACCACAGTACTGCGGTTTTATTTACAGCTCTTTACACGCTGTCGCCCTGTGATAGCCCTGCAATTTCCCAAAAAATTCCCTGTTATAGCCCATAATGTTCAGAAATTATTCCATGATCAGGGCTGCAAGAAAGCTGAATTTTTGGTTCTCTTTCTTAGGTAATCTTGTTCTCAGAACTTTTGGTGCGTTGATTCCTCAATTCTTTTTTGCTCTGAAATTTTGTTCCTGACCTTGTTCTTTTTTGATTGTTCTCATTCTCATTTTCATTCTTTTTTATTTTTCAGTTCTTTTTAGTTCTTTGTTCATTCCTTAAGTTTCAAATTTAATATGATTTACTTGCTAGTTCCTACACAAGAAAAAATGCAGAAATTTCAAGACCTTTGCAAGAACTTCTTTATTTGCGCCATATTGCCATGTAAAAAACATATCACTATAACGATCAAAAAATAAATAATTTTTTTGAATAAAATTCTGCTGACAGAACATTTTTCAGCTATTTACAAAAAAAAAACATCTACTCCACACGTGCTATCAAAATTGTCCCAATATGGAAATGCAACCTTTACAGACATGAAACACACACCAAACTACGTTCTAACTTTCATATTTTATCAATATCGAGGTACACATTTTCTAAATTTTTTCTCCAAAATTCCAGGCCATAGCCAAATCAATGTCGAGGGAAATTGCGGTACAGCACCACGCCACGATTACAATTTGACAATGGCTATTCGCAAACACACGTATACCTAATATCGTCTATGTAAATTTACTATTTTACATATCGGCAGGCAGGCATATTGATAGATAATACGAAAAGAGGAAAATTTCCAACATGAATATATGTATGATGACTAAATAAATTCATGCGTTGCGTTGGTTTTTAAAAACGGTGACGAGAATTTTCATTTTTGTACTATTTATCAGGGCGACGCAATGAAAAACCAACATCACCGGATTATATAGAAAAGGTAACGAAAGGCAACTGATGCGGTTTATTGTAAGAAAATCCAGAATATTACGCCGCCTATATAAGCAGTCATCATCAATCTAGACTTCCAACAAAAAGCTTGTCACGATAGAATTAATAACTTATAAATATAAGGGTTCTTTTGATGCTATAAACTTTCTATTTTGAAATACGCACAAGCGGAAGAAAGACTTGACATCGCCGAGGTATGCTAAAACCTGTCGTACCGCGTGTAGATATTCGCCTTATTCGCTCGCAAACCATGTATATACGATTGTAATTCCTTCGAGTTGCCTTTTCAATATACACCAACATTACGCGTAAAATTAATCGCTTGTATTGTACCACTGATGCCGTCTACCGAGCGAAATTTGTTTTATCCTGGCACACCGTGTATGTGTAATATAATTTTTTCTTAGTTAATTTCGGCACGCAGGAATGCGGTTGCGGTTTTGTCTTTGGAATACACTTACTTATCTGTATTCTGCCGACGTTCGCGAACACATTGTGTCCCTCAAATTCATGGAGGTGTTTGAGTTGATTATTTGGAATAAAAAAAAATCATATTTTAATTAGGTGTAGAGGCTTCCACTCAAAGAAAGTTTGGGAATGATGTTGGATTTTTAGATATCATGGATGATTACATGTTGGCAATTATATAAAATTTCCATGTAGGATGATAATATTCAGTGTTGTCATTCTGCACGCAGAATAATCTATTCTGCATTCTGCGCAGAATGCAGTGCAGAATACATAATGGATGCAGAATACGTATAATACACAGAATATGCAGAATGATGCAGAATGATGCATAATGTGATAAATTTAGCTAAAATTTGTACGTGTAAAAAGCCCAATTATGTGTCTTTTTCACGTTGTTTGTTGACCAACTGACCAAATGTTACTAATTTTAGGTGTAACTACCATCATTATCGATTCTTCATCCCAGATTTGTGTTAATTTGAGGCAGTGGCAGTGAACAGGAAAAACTGCAACTACTTAATTTAGAATTTGAATTTGAATCAATTTTTATGTTTTCATAAATCTGAAGCTGAGTGGAAAATTTCTAAAAAAAATATTTGAAAATGAATTTACCATTTGAATAATGCGATTATTGATTAACATAGGTCAGTATTCTGCGTATTCTGCATATTATGCATATTCTGCATTATGCGCAGAATAGAGAGCTATTCTGCGTGTGCTATTCTGCGCGCAGAATGCAGAATATTATGCGCCATTTATTCTGCGTAACAACCCTGATAATATTACCACTTTATTTTTTATAAAATACAAGGAGAAAAAAATGACAGATATTTAACAAGGTATAATTACGCATTCCTGGCATACTTTGCTACTCGCAATTAAAGTGTTGTGCAGAGAAATATAAGTATAGATTATTGTATATTGTAATGTACTGATGCTTCATTCTGAATCAGTGGAAAATCATCACTACATGGTCAGAATTGCAGTGAAGGAAAATTAATGGGAATATGATGTTTCTCTTGGAAATTTCACTGTTTTTCCAGCAATTCCGCTGATCTTCACTGAGTTCTGAGAGATCTGCTGAATTTTCAGAGATTTTTTCCACTACTTTTCTTTTGAATGAATTTTTTCCACCGATGTCTCTCCATCACTTCATATGGAACATTTTAACTGATTATCAAAGATTATTTCCTCCCTGCCCTAAAAACTGGAATATAACTCAGAGAGTTGAAAAGAATTCCACTAGAATTTTCAAAAATAATTTAATTTTTTTTTAAAAAGATCGTTCTTTAAAAAATGTCGAAATTAATTTTTCAGGCATGAAGAATATTGTTAGAAATTTGTTCAATTGTACTCCTAATTTTGAAAATTTGAAAATTCGAGTTTGAAATTGAAAATTGGTAATCAGAGTTTCAAGTTTTTCAAGTGAAGACCAGAAGTTTTTCAGCACTTCTTGCAGATATAGGAGATTAAATTACTGGGTAATTCTATTATGTCCAAAAATTCCACTTCCTCACCCACACAGATGATCTCGGATCTTATGCACCAAATACTTTGAGCTCGTATTTTAAAATATATTTTATCACATGTTTCTTTCCTAATTTTGATAGATACATACGTACATACAGTTTCATTTCTTACAAATCTTTAAACCACACTACAAACGCAGAGATTTATCCTTCCAATTTTTAGCGCATGGTTCAAATTTCTTGACCAATTTTTAAATCCAAATATTCTATTGCAGTTAATATGAGAATTCCTCATTGTTTCTTTCAAATTCTTAGAATATTTTTATGGCGGAAAATAAGGTAGATTTAATTTTAAAGATTATTCATTCACCAACATCATATAATATCTACCACCATTTTAAAAGCCCTACATCTATCTAGACATCCCAAAAAACCAACACAATACAGCACACTAAAACTAGGCCGTTTACGGGAACTAGCTCGAGTGGGTAATATTCAACATTTTTTTTTTTTTTTTATATCAATGCAATGAGAGCTTTGGGACACTAAAGAATGTTGACGTAGTTTACGCAATGAAAGATGGATGATTTACTCACTTCTCCTTATACCTACACGAGGTGAGTTTTTATAACCGTATCTATCTCATACAACGACTAGCATATTTATTTTCTTATGCTGCTTTTTCAACTTGGCAAACAAATTCCATCATGTCAGCTTTTTTGTTTGTGTTATTTTGCCGTTATTACATTAAAATACAATATTATATTCTTCGAGTTTTCATATAAGTATAGGTATGTAAGTAGCATATATCTACATATAATATCTTTTCACGCAGGATTTCTCAGTAATAAAACTCCATTTTCATTGATGGAAAATTCTTCCCTCATAACATTCCCATGTACATTTTACACATGAAAGTGGGTAAAGTACTCGAGTTGTAAGGGAAAAAACGCTGAATTTATAATGCAATGAAATGGTGTTTTGTCATTTTTATTCAACTTCGGCTTAATTTATAGTTTTCTCTCATCTCATTTGATAAATAAGAGGACTTGTAACGTGTTTTTTTTTCTTCTATTTTTATGATATGTACACAAGTCTAACTAAATTGGGTAGGAAAAAGTCTAGGTACTTTATACTCTTCCTGTTGATAAAAATTACACTTTGAATAGATCAAAAATCAGTACTTGGCCATAATTACTGGGGCACAAAAGAGACAAGGAAAGGCTAAGCATTATTGGAGAAGAAAATTTATAATAAGTATTGGAAAAATTTACTCGGATTTTTTCAATTTTTTTGAAGTTTTGAATTTTTAAACAAAAATTTCACTTCATGTTTTTCAAAATTCTCTTCAAACAACGAAAGATGAAAATGAATTTTTTAAAATAAGTATTTTAATAAAGGAAATAAGTAGGTAATTAAGCATAGAATTTAAAAAACTTGAAAAAAATTAAAATAGAAAAAAAAAGAGAAAACTTGTAACTTGAAAAAAATTTACTGTTGTAAAATTCTAAAATTTAATACAATTTTGAAAAAAAAATATCTAATAAAAGAAATTGAAAAATTTCAACGTACAAAGAATGTATCTCAACTCAATGTAAAATTTTGAGCCCAAATAAAAAAACTCAAAAAGTACACCATAAGAGAATCCCAAATCTAAAATTTCAGATGCTGAAGTTCATTTTGTGAATTTTAGCGAATTTTTGAATTTTCAAAATTACCTCAAAATATTAAAATTTGATCTGATTTACGGAAAACACTGAAATTTTGTTTATACTTACCCTATTTTTGACCTGCCGAATTGATTGGAAGTGGTTTCAAGACGATTCGAATCCACCAAAAAATTTTGAAATTTTCCAACGCAACGTTGGAAAAATGTCTATAAAAATGGTCCATATGCATTTCAGCATTTATAATCGCAAATTACTCTTATTGATGACCCATTCCATCAATTAAAACACTGTTTTCCAAAATTCGTACCTAACTTTGAGTAAAAACTCGTACGTATTTTTTTTTCAGTAAAATTTTTTTACCAAAAAATACGAATTTCAACTAGAAATATAAATTTTAGAAAATCGTTCTCAAGTCCACCAAATAGGTAACCAATATGGGTAATTTATGATTATAGGAGCTGAAGTTCATACAGACCATTTTTTTGATATTTTCTCCAGGGTTGGAAAATTCCAGAACGTCTCAAAACCGCTTTCAATCGATTCAGCAGGTCAAAATTAGGGTATCTACATATGTAAAAAATTCCAAGTTTTTTCGTTTTTTCTTTGATTAGATAAAATTTTCATAATTATTTTGCATGGCTACATCCAAAAATTCGCTAAATTTCAAGAAGTCGACTTCAACTTCTGAAATTTTGAGTATAGATTCTCTTATTGTATAACTTTGGATTTTATTTTGTGTGAGCTCAAAATTTTACTTTGAGTAGGGATACTTTCCTCTCTAGAATAAATTAAAATCAGAATACGAAAGTTCCACCTTCAAATCATCTTTCGATACTGCTTCTACTACAAAATCTTCAAATTTTTTGGAATTTTTCGAACATGTTTTTCACGTTCTTCAATTCCGATATTATTCGCCAATTCAATAGTTTTTTATCACACTCTAAGCAAAGATACAGATAATCAAAACCAATAATACATCTAAAATACTCACCATTTTGTTATTTATTTCATGGAAATGTATTTCACAGACTTTTTCTACAACATCTTCTGAATGAAACGTGACAAAACCAAATCCTGCGACAACAAAGAAAAACGCAAAAATTGAATAATCCATCAATTAATCACGATAAGCTATCTGAATAAACCATAAAATATATCATCGCAATCACGCTGGAAAAGTGATTTAAAAAAGAAAAGAAAAGAAAAAGGTACGGCAACGTAAAAATAAGACATCGGTGTCCTATATCTACGAGCAAAACGTTACCTACACATTTCTCCAAGCGATGATATCTATTCAACGCAAGACACTCACACATTTCAAGCGACAAAAAAAAGGGTAACGCGAAACTCGAACACTTCTTGGAAAATAAAAACAATGAATTGGGCGAAAAAAACGGTTTCTTTGCTTAAACCCTGGAAGAAAATTTACGAAAAACGAGTTCACTCGATGGTACATCTATCATTTATTAGATCCTTCCATTTAAATAACTGCGGATTACGTTGCTATCGAAATAAAATCGCGAAAAGGAGGAAATGAAAAAAAAATTAATGCACTTTCTGCAAAAGTATAGAAAAATACGATTTTTATTTCCGACTGTCATTCGATTTGAAAAAAAAAAACTGTTTTCATAACGTTCCTGGTATTTGAAAAATTAAAAAAAGAAAGATAGCAGAATCGAACTGATAAACGAATAGAGCGAAATTCCATCCAAGCTGTTACGAGAGAGCCTTTGAAAATTATAATTTCCAAAAATAACGTTTCAAAAATGAATTTAAATCGATAAAAAGTACATAATTTTTAAAACGTATCGGACCGTTAGGACATGTACTTTTCCCCCAGAACAAAATAAAGGGAGCGTTTACACAATTTTCATTAAACCAAAGATGGTTATTTACGTTGAGAAATAAATTTTTATATTTTCCCTCTTATTCGATTTCTCGTTTATTTATAAATTCCGCCGGTACGTTTACAATAAGTACATTGAAACGATGGCGAATTCAGTTTTTTCTCTTTTGACAATTGTCAACAAGCATCGCTTATCGTAGCTTTCGAGTATTTTTACTCTTACGTACGAGGTACATATCGGTAAATTCATCCGATATCACGCAATTTGATTTTTCAAAAAGGAAGAAAAAAAATTGTAATTTCGATAGCGTCTTTCATTTTGAAATGGGTAACAAGGGCTATTTTCTTGTACTATTTTTTGTTGGCAGTACCGACCTGCGGTTGATTTTTTATACCGTGATATGCGATAACACATTTCACCATGACATTTTTTTTTCACAAATAGTAAGAGAAATCATTTGGGTTTTTTCACGCGTTTTATCTTTTTTTTTTACATTTCCCTTCTCTTTCGCCCTCTTACATTATCTTTTTTCAATTTTTAGCATTTCTAAAATGCTTCTGTCGCAAGTGACGCGTATGTTTGACGCGGATGAAAAAACAACTTGACGGATTTTCTTTCGGGTTCTCGGCTACGATGATATCTGTAGCAGAAATCTACCCTCGAACCGCCACGTGTTAATATAAAAATTTGATTCGCGCGTCTCAAAACCCCGCTGGAAAAGAAACACGCGAATTAATTGTTACCATATTCGGGATATTTTTGATTTATACGCCGAAGAGATTTTATACGAAAATAAGCCAGTAAGTAAATTAACGTGTAGCCTTGTGGAGGGCAAAATTCGCTGTTTCTCGTGGCGTCCGAGTGTAAAAAAAAAATCTGAATAAAAAGTTACACCGAAAGGAGAAATTTATATTTTGAATTATAACTTGGCGCAGATTTCAACGAATCTAGCAGGAAAAAATCTTTTCAAACGGTCAGCACAAAAGTAACACATTCCAACAAACCGTGCTCATTTTCAAAGTGGGTTTCTTTTTATTTCGTTATCTGAAATAATTTCACCCCAAACGTGCTGTACTTACAAAAGAAAAGAATTTGTCCGCACCGTGATCAGATTTATAACCACCAGATACGGTTCCGAAAGAAGTGTACTTATCAGAAGAAAGGCCAACCGGAACACGAATATTAAGGAAGCGCAGATTTTTCAAATACGTACTTATACCAGCGAAATTTCAAAGAACTTCTTAAGGTCGAAGATAGTCGTTAAGTACGAGCAGAGGTGCAACGATTACAATTTTAATCGATTATATTCGATTTTCATTCCCCGATTAAAATAATCGAACCGACATCGATTAATCGCGATTAATCGAGCTTCAGCGCCCTCTACAGGTAAAATTTGTAAGTTTCCATTCTTGCTTCCTGATTGGCCGATGCATTTGTGACGTTTTTTACGGAAGGAGATTCCGACCTTGTGAAACACGCAGAAATGGCGATGACGCATAAACAAACACCTGTTTCGTTACATTTATTATTACGAGTTAAAGTTCAATGACATTGTTAATTTTTAACGAATAAAGTGGTTTGAATTTGTAATTTATAAGTATCGATTTATTCATTAAGCCGAAAAATGGACTGGGATAGCGAAGATCATGTCCAATACAATGATTATTACAATGATATATTGCAAGGAAAGTACCTAATATCTCGACGATTAAGTTACGATAGATCAAAATAAATAATTATTAGGTATGTCCTTGATTCACTTCTATAGAGGAAATGGAAATAGAACAGTTGATGGAAGAAGCGGAAATCTCGGAAGATGAATATGAAGATGTAGAGTGTGACGAAGTAGCTCAAAATCCGGGTGGTTCTAAGAAAAAAGTAAACTCAAAAAGGCTAAGCTAATATCACATTACTTTACTACTTTACCTATGAAATAATGTTTCAAAATATAGGGCTTTAGCTTGGAAATATTTCGAGGAAGTGGATAGTACAAATGCAACATGCAAATTATGTGGGGCTAATGTAAAAACGAGCAGAAATACATCAAATATGCGTCAGCATGCCGAAAGTAAACATGGAATAGTACGTACTCTCTTAAAGATTTGTTACCACATTTACTACGAATTCGAAAATTTTATTAAACCCGGAAAGGCGAATTAGTTTGAAAATTACAGTACTTACATTCTTGCATTGGAATTTTAGCAAAACATAAAAGACTCATTTGATAAAAGAGAAAAAGCAACGAAGCACTGATCACTGATCACCATTGGGAGAAATAATTTGTAAAGAAAAAGAGTAAAAATCACACAAAATTAATCGCGAGTCAAAATTTACTTTGAGAGTTGTATTATTGACGATTCACTATCACAACCGAAAAATGGTAAAAATTTGGTTAATTATTATTTACGACTACGAGATCTACGTTCTACGTTAATTCGCGAGTGATATGTTGTAAAATCGCGACCAGGACACTGAAGAAAGAAACACAAAATAATATATTTTTATATTTGAGTAAGATTCAATGACTCAAGAAAAACGTAATCTTCACAGCTGTTGGAAACATCAATGAGTCTTGATTTGTTATCGTACCTGAAAAATGAATTGATAAAATTATTACGTTTTTAATGTATTAAATTTATTGCTTTTGATTCAAATTTGTTAACAGAAATTCCCAAAATCGGAAAAAGATGAAAACATACCGCCTGTTAGCAAAGAAAGAAAAGATGAAATCGATGAGGCGATGGCCACGTACTTCATCAATGACAGCCGGCCCTTTGGAATGGTTCGAAACGAGCATTTTCGTAAATTTCTGCAGGTGCTAGTTCCGGGCTATACGCCTCCAAGCGTTAAAACTTTGAACGGCATTCAAGATAGGCTGTACGAACAAGTAACAGATGAAATAAAAGAAACTGCGAAAGAATGTGCATCCATTAGTATAACCACAGATACGTGGACATCGCCAAATAATATTTCATACCTAGGCGTTACATATACGGCGGCGGCGGTACACAAAGACGGAGAAACAGTTCTGACAGATGGCGTATTAGCGTGTACTCCGGCGTACGGTCACACTAGCGATGATATAAGCGGCCAAGTGAATTCCATTCTAGATTCATACGGCATCGATCGCAGTAAACTATCGTCAATCACCACTGATAATGCCGCCGCGATGCTGAAAGCAGGCAGACAAGTTGGCGCAAAGTAAATTATATCTTTTAATTACCAAAAAAAAAAAAAAAACACAGTTACTCATTAATTGTAATACATGAACGTCCCTGATTTTCAATCATTTTCAGATATTCGTTGGGGTGTTACGTCCATCAACTTCAACTTGCATTGAAAACTGCTGTACCAAAAGCTACGTCTATCCAGTCCTTGATAACAAAAATTAAATCAATTGTAACTTACTTCAAACAATCATCGACTGCCAGCGCTAAATTAAAGCAACGAACTACACTAATACCGCTATTATGTAACGCAACGAGATGGAACTCAACACATACCATGTTAGCAAGGTACAAAGAGATATACTCCGATATCCAAGTCGTCTGTGGGGAACTGCAAAGAAACGATTTTCAACTTTCTTCGAATGAAGTTGCTTTGCTGGACAAAGTTATTCCCATCCTTGCCACATACGTCGAGGCTACAAAACAACTGGAAGGAAATAATGCCACAGCCCACCTCTGTAATCGAGTGTCAGAGTATATTAATGATAAAATTGTGTTGTTTAAGAGAGGTGAAACAAATGAAGATATATTACTTCTGCTGCGCGAATTACAAACAGGTAACATTATTTTCAAATACTTACATACCTACGATGAACCAATATTTACGTATTCTCATTTATTTATGCTGCAGAAAATCGACAAAGATTGCATATTTACAAGGACGTCTATAATTTGGCTGTATTCTTAAATCCGCATGCGAAGGGAGACGTGATGCAGAACGATAAAGTAATCGAAGATGTAACATCTTTAATTTCCGGATTAGCGGAAAAGGAATCCAATGATAATACTGTTCCGGCTCCTCAACCAACCAATAATCCGAGCTTACCCGTCCCACGTCTGAAAAAGAACGACAGTTTTAAAGATTGGGAAAAATCAAAAAACTAAAAACTTTATCGGAAGCCGAAGAAGTTCGCTCTAATAATAATGAACATGCCGAAGAAGAAATTCACCGATATAAATCTGCGCCAGTGCCAAATGAAAACACCTCGATTATAGGTTACTGGGAGCGGAGTAACTTGAAGTATTTAAAAGAAATATCCCTGCTGTTTAGCACCATAAATCCAACAAGCTGTGCTAGCGAGAGGTTATTTTCGGGATCTAAATTTTTGATCAATCTATACCGTACCAGGTTAGCACCGGACACTGTAAATAAGCAGATGGTAATTAAAAAAAATAGCAAAATTGGAAGACGTCAATAAATCCTAAGACCTATGCAAGTAATCATAATTGTGTATTAGTACCTAATAACATTTTTCGATTGATCTTAAGATCGATGTATTTTTCTTATTTCAGATGATCTCGATTCCTGGAACTTATAACGATTTCTGCTTGGCAATTTCATCCGTTTGCTAAACACAAAATACTGATCAATGAACCATTTCATTCGAAGTATTATAGGTTCTTGCAAACTAACTTACGTCATAAATTTGTTTCAATTTACTTACTTGTTATATTGATTTTAGCTTTGAGGTATTTATTGTCTTACAGCTAACTTGTTTGATTAAGATTCGGTTATTTCGTTGAAAAGCATTTGAAACATTTCCGCAGATATACATTTTTATTTTATTTTCATAAATTCTTCTGAAGTTTGTTCTTAATCCTATGAATTTGAATAATATAATTATTATTTCCGAAATATATTTGGAATTCAGATAATCGCTTAGGTACCTGTGTTGGTTTTTTTTTTGAAATTGAATTTCTGTATAAACGCTCTGTAATCTGCTACGAGTTCTCAGAAAATTGGCCAAATCAGTTCGTACTCTTGGTCGTTTTCCTTCACCGAAATTCTAATCTGGTTTTATAATTATCACTGTTCAGCAACGTACTACGGAAACACCCCGGATTAATAAAGAGTTCAACTGAAATTGAATCTATACAAACACATTACCTGAAAATTTTAATTCTGAGCGGACAAATCGGCGGCCAATTCTTCTTTAGGAGTGAGTAAACCATTTACAACTCATAGTATGTTGAAAATTGCAGTCACCTTTCGATATCTGTTTTTTGATTCTCATCACTCAGATATTTTTGATATTGTGATAACAATTTCAAACTGGAAGTACAGCCACATACAGATAGTATCAAAGATTATTCGTCAACAGAGCACAAAAATTCATACCTCAGGTTTAACTTTTGTTGTAACACAAGTACAAAATCTTATCTCGGACACAAAGGGCGATTGAATTTTCGGAATAAATTTCATCGAAATGACGTTTCCGTGTTTCTACACTGATTTAAATATTGTCGAAATCATTTTCAAACGATTTAACAGTATAACGAGTCGACATTTTACGGTAACGACATCAACAAGCACAATTCATAATCACAACACAACACATTTCACGAATAAATTAAATGCAATATACATTTTACTTCATTTTTCGTTGGAATTGAAAATATCTACCTCAGATGAGTACATTTCTGTAACATGATCCAGTTGATCAAATCTTTCAGAAGAATATGAAATTTATACGTAACGCAAACGACAAATATAAGGCAAATTTATATTTTAAGAACAGAAAAATGTTGAAAATCAGCCATCACTGATCATGTGATTACATCAGCCAATCAGAAATTAGCATAAATTTACAACCAAAATAATCGATTAAAAATCGATTAATTCCGATTATTTCTGAAAAAAAATCGATATATTATCGATTACACATCGTTGCATCTCTGAGTACGAGTTTAAAAAGTAACTTTTGATTCTTTTCATAAGCACGTCGTCAACAAATTCGCTTGATTTGCATAGTTTTATAGGTACGCATTTCGTTTCCAATTTATTTTAATGCGGCGAAAGGCAGAAGCGGGGAAGGAATAAAAGGAATTACCTCGGATTCGCGGTATCATCGAAAAATCAACTATAAGATGGTGGGTAATTAAAAATTCTCGCAAAATTTTAACGTTTTGAAAATCTGTTCGATTACTTTTACGAGTAGATATTTTCAGTTTTCGGGGAATATTTTCAAATCAAATATCTATTTCCCAGATTGTCTTTGGATTCTGTGCCCAATATTAATGTGCTCACCCATTCAGAAAAAAAGAAAGAAATACCTACCTACTTACAACGAGTAATTCTGCGCATTATTTTTTATTTAACCAAATATTAAAAGTGTCAAAAAAGGATGTCAGAACTAGGAACATGATTTGAAAAATTCAATCATTGGAATGAGACGAATTTTAAAAATCAAAAAATATTATTCTGTTATAATTATGCTTTGACTCTGAATCAAAATTAAAAGGAACTGATTTTTATACCTAGTAAAAAAACAACCTTTTCAAATGATCGTTTTTCCTCAATCATTTTGATTTGAAAAATAACAATTTTTGTAAAATTTTATTTGCATTTCGTTGAACTTTTTTTTACGTGAATTTAAAGTGATAGGTAATCAAAAAATTTCAATGAAAATAAAAAGTTTATTGAAAATTCATAAAAATAGAAAAATTTCTCCCATCTGATTCAAAAACACCCAAATTTTGATAAATTTCTACAAAAATAGGCTTAATATTTTAGAAATTCTGATTAAAATATCTTTCTCTTTATGAATTTTCAATAAAAATAGCATTCGTCCCTTTGAATGTCTCATTACAAATCACTGAATATTTTCAACGATTCTCATACTTAATCTGCATAAATATTTTTGAAAATTTCATCCAAGATGCTTCAATTTTCATTATTTTTAAAATGAAAATTTAAAGAAATAAAGAAACCATTACGTAGGTACCTAATTTCGTTTTGTCATGCCCAAGAAAATTAATATTTCGATGAATTCCTGCTACAAGGTGTCTAACAAAATCTCAAACCCCAAAAGAAGGACCTTGGAAGGACTTTCAGCATGACCTTTTCAAAATTAATACTGTAACACACACACACCCCTCCCCCATCTAAAAAAATTATTTTAGGAGAACAATTTTATTCTGTTTCAAATTATTTCTTTGTTCAAGATGGAAGAGAAGAGAAAAGAAGAGAAGATTTTTTTACATAATTTTGAAAAAAAGGGGGAAATTCACTGAGCCTGGGCGAACCGAGGGCGAAAATTTTTGAAAAAAGGGCTTCCCTAGAATCAAAAAATTTCTTAGTTAGGTAAAATTTTTGCTTATTTCCGTGCTTTGTTTAAACTTCAAAAAAATAAAAAATAGGTACCTATCTATGGGCTCGTTCCCGATTTCCTCCCAAAAAAATCAAAACATTTCTGAACATTGCAATCGAGATCGCTATACGAGTCCTTTGATAAATGAGAAAGACAATTTTTTTTTTTTCACTTGAAATATTAAAATTGTGTAGGCTGGGAAAGGAAGAATGTTTCATACAATTATTTTGAAAATTAAACTATGTAAATTTACTGAGCCCGAGCGAAGGCGACGGCGACGGAGAAAATTTTTGGAGAAAAGAGCATTCAAAAGCTGAACTTTTTAGCTTTTAACGGGGGAATCTAAAAATTTGAAATGGGAAGGATTTTTTACTCAATATAAGGACTTCGGAAGGACTGGAAGGACCCTTCAACCAATTTAAGGACGGGAAGGACTTGTTAGACATCCTGTACTAAGTATTACAAATTTCCGTTCAAAATTGTTTTGAAAATAAAAACTTGAAAAACTTGAATTACCAAGTACCTACTTTTAAAAATTGAACTCAAAATTCTAAAAATGTTTAATTTATATGAATTTTTTGATATTTTGAATTGAAAATTTAAAAAAAATTGAACTTCAAATTCATCAAAATCTTTAAGAAATCATTCAAGTACATGGACTAGATTTTTCTAAAGAAATGTCAGGATTCCTATTTCACACGTTTTTTCCTTATTTCGTTACCATTGTTCCAGGTTTATTTTGAAAATTTGTTCATTTGATTTTAATGAAACCTTGATGAAAATAATACCTACTAATCCTGAAAAAATTCAAAAAAAAAGAAAATTACCTCCAAAGCTTTCATTTTTCCAGTTTTAATTTTTAAAAAAATCGTATTTTGATGAATATTTTCACATGAAAAAGAAAGAGCTACCAAATTTGCAAAACTTCATCCAAAGGTACTGTTTTTTTTTTTTTTAAAAAAAAAATGAATTTCTAACAGAAATAAAAGTTTTGAAATGGTAAACCCAAAAAATTGTACCTTCAGAACTTCAAAATAAATTTTTTTACCATGAACGATTTTAATTTTCTGAAATTCTCGCCTATGCTTCCCTAGGGCCAGAGTTATACGTTTTCCTTACAATTTAATACAGGGTGACCGGGAAGTACATCCCGAAAAAAATTTAAAATTTCAGTAAAAAAAATTTATTGGCGAGGTTATCTTTTTTTTCTCATATTCTACTAAAATAGACTGTCTTCTAATCTCTGCATAAGTTATTACTCGAAGAACCTCAATAATCCACAATTTTCTCGTAAAACAGAAAAATAATTCAGTAATTCAGGGATAAATCATCTGGTTCCAATTTGTGAAGCGCTGAAATCTAATCCTCCTTATTTCGAGGTTGAACGCATTGTTTTGAAATTGACAGGGTTGAAATCAAGCTTTTGGCTATCTTGAAACCTACCCCCAGATATTCGAAGATTTTATTCCGCGCAATTTTCAAATTTTGCTTGACTAAGTTTAGCTGTAGCATTATAAACTAAAATCGAATTATGCTTCACAAAAAATTTAAGAGTTGAGAATCTATGAAGTGGCCTATGATCGAATAGTAATGAACCAAGGATTCTGCCAGAATTGAAAATTTTTGGATAAGTTGATTAGAGAATTTTTGAGAAGCATTTATTTTTGGGAACTACTTTTCGGTCACCCGGTACTTGATGAAAATCAGTTACATTTTACATTACCAATTTTTTCTATCAAGTAGGTAAGTATCTAACTGAAAAGGAAAAAAATTGAGTAAAATTTGCTCAAAATGTATTTTAAAATAAAGATCTTGGAAAAAATTTTAGCCACGCTTTAATCGGGTCAAATTGACTTTTCTCCATTGAATTTTTTTCATTTTTGGCAAAAATTTATGAAAATTCATCCGATTTTTTTTGTACAAAAATTATCAAATGTGGCCTTCCCCTCAAACATAATTAAACCTGGATACAGAAATCATCCTCAAAAGTCAAAAATTAGTTTTTGAGATAAAGTTCTCCCTTAATTTTTTGTCCATTTAACAAGGAAGTCTTCACTAAAACTCAATATTTGATAAAAAAAATAGATCATAAGCTTTCAATGTTTCATTAGCAACAAAAATCTGCTCAATTCAACAACCTAAACCACTAAAAAAAACCAAAAATAAATTTTACTCCAAAAACTTGAAAGAAAGGCAAGCATCATGAAAATTAGACGCGAGATAGATTGCCTACCCTTTGGATCACAGAAGTCACCAAAATTTTCAATAACCCTGTACCTAAAACTAGATGCCAATTTTTTTCAAATTCATGAATATTGGTACATACATTAAAATTGAACAATTTTTAAAAAAGTAAAAATTTCTTCCAAAAAACTTTTTTTTCAATTTTAGGCTCAGTACTGATTACTTTTTCAGAACGTGGCTCGATTTTTCAGATCCCACACTACCTATCGCCCCTACTAATTAATAAAACCGTACTTCCATAATTTTTAATACCCTTCCATCGCAAAATATTTTCTTCACCCTCAGCCGATGCTCAACTGAGCGAGCAAAAATATCATTATTTCGTATTAATAACTAAACGCAGACGCTGCCGTAATATTATTCTTACCCTAAAATCGTAAATTATCTGCTCGGAATTTTTTCCTACGTACGAGACACACGACGAAAAATTTTCAATGTTGCAGCCTCGTATAAAATTACTCGAGAATACGGCTTTAAATTTTTTACACTAATGTATGTCCAATTACTCTCAGCAGCACGCGTTACTTTTTCGCCATAATTCAACCGACGATGATAATAAAAGTTCGCCAAGTATTTTCTAATTTTTTTTTTTTATAATTGGCGGTATTTTGCGGCGAGATAGGTGATGCATGGTAACCGCATTCCAGCAAAACGTGATTAAAAAGCTGGTAGCCGTTCTGAAACATAATAGGAACAGCCATTGAAAAAAAAAAAGTTCTAAATCATTCATTGTTTTCAGTCAATGAGTGCCTTTAGATGGGGTGACTTTTTAAAGTGCTTTTTCGTTTCTATTGTTAATCTTAACCGTACCACTCTTTTGGTTTTTACTTCCAAAAATTGCCAAGTTTGAAAAATGCTACTCTATCATTCTTCGGTTGTCGTTTTTTCTCTCTCTCTTTTCTTTCTTCGGCTATAACCAGCGACGCTTTGTGATGATTTTTTTTTTTATTTGATGGATTTGTATTGCTTTTTACGCAGCTTTATTTGTGAATAATTTTCGTGTCGTAGGCCATGTATTTTTCTCTTCTATATTTCGAGTGTTCTCGAATACATAACGGTTGCATTATTTAACGTCTACGTAAGTATATATGGCATCGGGCGAGAGAAACGTTGAATTTATCGCCGTCGATTTTACACATAAAAAGTATAACTTGTTTTCCATTATAATGAAAGCTAATTCCGAACGTTTTTGCGCCACAGTCAAGTACAGCGCGAGAAAAAAAAATACAAACGCGAAATACAACCATAAAAAATGAATTAGTGCAGCGAAAAATAGAAGTGTGTTGGAAATTTATGCGTATAAAAAAGGAAATTAAACGCTACAATGAACATCTTGTAACAGAACGTTTAAAAAACAGTTTTTATATAAAATTTAAAATTATAAATCTAGTAAAAGAAGAAAAAAAGTATATGGTACATGCGTAAAAGAAGCGAGAATTAACGATTTAAAAAATAAAATGAAAAAAAAAAAGGCCAGCTAAAGAGATAACCAAAATATGCCAGAGCAATGAAGCGACAAAAACGAATCTTTTCAAAAAAAAAAACAGTCCATTTAAAAATCCATTAACAGCCCCCTTAATTACTCGAACCCCTTGCGTCTTGTTTGAAAATTTTGTTACTGCGATAACGAGCTTCTTATTAAACAAAGAGCTCTTTAAACCGAGGGCATATAATTTATACTGGGATAAACATTTAATGTAATTTTCTTGGCGTACAAAAAAATAAAAAAATTAATAAAAAATAATTTTTTTCAAAACGAAATGCATGCGGATTTTTTTTGTGTTGTAACTTGGTATAATACTGAGGACCGAGTTTATATTTAACCCGTTTATCGGAACGAATATAAACGTGAAAAATGCGCCAAGTATAATTGTTTTTTGAAAAAAATAAAATAAAATCCGAATCCGTATCGTAATGGGTATTTATTCGTACAGTTTTGCTATACACAGCCGAGTAATCCTAGGCGAAATATTCATCATTTTATTCAGTTCGACTATATCTATACGTATATCTAGGCTTATCCGAGTGTTATATATGGTATTTTTCTCTAATGAAATTATCCCGAGTATCTCTGGTGCAAAGTTTGACCTTATTTTTTTTTTTTCAATATTCTATTACTTAGGTATTTATTCGCGTATAAATTTGTAAAACTCGAAGTAGCGTTGGGGGTTCTCGTTGGCATAGAATAAGGTGTACCTACAGATAGTGATTTACAGTCCACGTGAAAGATATGTATACCTATGCGGATGTTTGAACATATGCGACTGCGGTAGAGAGTAAACGAGCTAACGGAGAAATTAATATCTAGGCATGATGGATTCGCATCTGTCAAGGGCGTCTCAGAGCACATTTTTGCGATCCAAACTTACTTGTAGGAAGTTAAATTACATTATGAATTAGCTTGTTGAAATTGTCATCGGATCTCGAAATACGTAGATGTGCCATCCAGAGGAGAATTTCGTATCGAGGTGAAGTCTTTATTGAGATACGAGGGTTCATAATGCGGATAGCATGTGATGATTATCTCATTATTTTAGAATCATAAAGATGGGAGAATGAGTCGGTTTGGTAATTATAAATTACAGGCTATTTAATTGTAATGGGGCGTAAGAAAATTTGGAAGTTGGGAGTTTTAGAAGAGCTATTTATCTTTTCGTTACTAGGGAGTAAAACGCTACTTTACTCCCTCTCGCGAATTGCTCGAGTGCTTAAATTCGCGTTTTTCTCCCTCTATAACGAAAAATATCGTATGCAACTCGGGAGTATAATGATTTTCGACAATTATTTTGATTCATTTCCCTCGCTTCGCTCGGGCAATAAACCTCAAAATTCGTCAAAAAATCATTTTACTCCCTTGTCGCATAATATACTAATTTTTGAAAAATATTTATTATGAGTCTAGCTGTGCCAAGATTTTATCCATGTTTTCATCCTTTGATTCAATTTTTTTTATAGACGAATGCAGAAATTATCGAAGAAGGCCAAATTGAAGAAAAATGAGAAGATTGCTGAAAAAATTGAATACCTAGTAGGTATTTAATCTGACTCAGTCGTGGTGTTTTCAAATAATTTATGAAATAAATAAGTGAGCCTGACATGAAAACCACTCTTAGAGGTCAAAAATTAGTTTTTGAATTCAGGTTCCTCCTTGATTCAATTGCTTCTAAAAGGCTCAAAATCAATGTCAACTCAAAATCCAAAATTTTGACACCTAAGGTTAGTTTATACATCCAGGTTAACATATAAATCAGAGAGCAAAAAGAAACTGAAATATGATTTTTTTGTAACAAACCATCAGGTACCTAGACCAACCTACCAACTCTTTAAATCTGAGTCAAATAAAAAAATTCTTCATTTTTGAACCAGTGAAATAAATTTAACAGGGTCTCTAATAAAATTTTTTGAGAAAAAAGCTTGACTTAGCTTGACCTTTTCGAATGACTTTTTTGACAATCAATCCCAAATTTTTTGATCCCCCCCTTGAGTATATTCTTTTTAAAGGAAATTTCAAGCACCTTTTTTGTCCATCCCTCAAAAATACTCTTCTTTTTCATAAATGGAAAATAAAATTTTTATGATTTTTGAAATTTTTGAAAAAAAACTCGAATTTTTGAGTTAATTAGTAAAAAAAAGTTTGGCTTTTCAGGACCAGCTTGACCGCAACGCAAGGCTTGAAAAATCATATTTGAAGAAGAAGAAAAATGTAGCTCTTGTGACATATTTGTTAGGATGAAAAATCTCCTAGGTGAGCTTGAAAGAAGTGCTTGAGCTTCTTTAGCTCTCCTCTTCAATTCCTCTGCTTTTTAAATGAATGATTTTCAGTGAAAATATTCTTAATAGATCCTGAGAATCATCCTCAATACGATAATAAAACTGATAAATGGTATTTTATGGACCCTCAGTAACCGAGATGGGACCGAAATTGACAGATTAATTTTTTTTTTAGATGAATGAAATTTTCTGAGACGAATTAACACAAAATTGAGGGAGTCTGTGGAAAATCAAAAATGTCACTTGGAGTTTTTTTTTCTCAGAGTTGATCACAAAACAAAACCAAACATTAGATAGATATGGCTCCCACTCAAGTTGGAAATTTTTCTACAAAATTTATAAAAAATTTGGTTGTAAATCAAAAAATGTTCTCAGAAAGTTAGCTATTTTCTCTTTTACGCTTTTGATTTTTAATCCAATTTCATTTCTAGTTGACTATTCGAAAAATTCTCCAAGAAAATTAGGCACTTTGGTATCTACCCACAAAATTTTTATCCAGCAAAAAAATGATTAATATTGGAATTTTGGAGAGCATCTGAATTTGGCATAACGCTTTGTATCTTCCAATCTCATCCAAGAAGTTTTCAAAGAGATTTTCAATTCTGCTCAACTTTTTCCAAGAGCTGATTATGGCAGATGGATTGTGATGTTTTTAGAACACGCAAAGTCCAAATTTTGGCAGTGAAAAAAAGTCTCGACTTATGCTTTGCTTGTATTGGTTAGGTACAGTTCTAGTAACAGTTGATCAAAAAAATCACGAAATGAAAAAGTATGGATTTTTAATTTCAATTCTTAAAATAGGAATCTGTTTCAATTCTGTCTCATATTATTTTTTTGCTTTTGAGACTCGGGCAGCGGAAATCCCCCCCCCTCGGCCCAAGAATGCAAAAAATCGCTGGAATTGGTGGAAATTCAAAAATGACCATACCAAAATGATCGTTTCGACGAGCTGAACCAATGATGTCCACGGTTTTGTGATTTGAGCCTTATCGCGGATTTTTCGATTTGAATTTAAAACTATAAATTTAAAAAGAAAACAAATTATCAATCCCAAAATTGGTGTTCAGCAGGTCAAATTATTTTTATGCAAGTACACTGTTCAAGTGTAAATTTTTTGGTAGGTACTTGGTACCTAACTGGTCATGTTATCTTAATTTTTTCTCTTTTTCTGTTCAAAAATCCCAATTTGTAGAGTAATTTTGGCAAATTTCGAGCAAATGAAAAAAATTAAAATAAATTGGGGTATTCAATATTTTTGTGTATAATTTTATCAGTAATTATCAGCACAAAATATCACTACTGAGACAATTAGGGTCCGATCACACAAAATTTACTATAGACATTTCACATGAAATTTTATCTTGATTAAGTATTTGAAGTTTGCTCAACATTCGTCCAAAATATTTGACATTTTTGAGCGAATTTTTAAAAATCTAAATAATTAAAATGAAGGCCTTCTGACGTTTCATTCAAAAATCGCTCATCATTTGGGGATGTATTTTGAAAAATCCACATTTAAGTGTTTTTTGTTTTTTTGGAATCATAAACTTTTTTTTGTATCATACATAATTCAAAAATGAAATAAAAAATATTTCAGGAAGATTCTTGCTTCTTCCTGAGAAGTGAACTCTAAATTTTTTGGGTCATTTTACGACTCAAACAACTGCATCCAACTCCTCGACAACAATTTTCCCTCTAGTTTTTCCATGTCATCTGTCTCTACTGCTAAACACGTAACACACAAATATGACTTCTCTCGCAGAACTTTTCCGAGTTGGAAATTTTTTCAATAGCTTCACGATGAAAAGAAAACTCCCCAGAACCAAGTACTCGTACCAATACTTATACCCACGATATACTAGAACTGCGAAATTAAAATAGAAAAAAATTCATTCGCGTTGCGAAAAATTTCGTTTAAACGGGCGCGTGTAAATGTAGCTAAGGTATCATTTAAAGCAAAACTCACGTGTTTTCTTTCTGCTTTTTGCATATTTTATCCTCGCCGGTGTTATCGCTATATTTGCTGAGCACCGTATAATTTTTTATGTGTACTTCAATCTGTCACTTGCAAGTGTTTTTCTGTTACCTATTTCAGCACAATGCAAGTGCTCACCAAAAAACCATTTGATGTAGATTTCTTCTCCTTTTTTTTTTTTACAATGGAAATAAACACGAGAATTCAACGTCACAACACTTTGGTGTAGATTTCATTATTTTTTTACGTACGACTATGCGAATATGCTACGAGAAGTTTTTAAAAACTTTGTTTTTTTTTCGCCTGCCGCATCTCGTATAGTACTCGTATTATTTACTCCGAACAATTTTCAACGTATGCTAAGTAAATTAATTCACGCCTGAAATTGAGGTCCGTACAATATTATAAATAATCTCGCTTATAATGGCACAAATAGGTAAAGAAACAATTGTTATGGCGGTTATCAAATCTTCCAGAATTTCTAATTGGCTGAAATTATGACGTCATATGGAACAACCAATCAGAATTCGTTTTCTTTGTAGTTTTTACAGTTTTTATATCTGGTAACACTGCCATTTTCCTGGCTGAATACAATTTCAAATGAAAGCCAATAAAATTTATCTATCTTCACGTTCAATAAAAAAATATAATGAAAATTTTGAATTCCAATAATTTTTGAGGTTTTGTGTATGAATGAATTTTAAAATATTGGATATTTTTTTTCAAGTTTGATTTTTAGAGTGAAAACGATCTTGCTTCGAGAATCAATAGCTCTTTTTTCAGAGCTCGGAAAGATCAAAAATTTTGCATAGAACAGGGAACTAGGCACACAGGCGTACACAACGAATAGTTACCACCTCCCCTTTCGAAAAAATCTCCAAATAAATGGTCCCTTACCTACCTTGTAAGGAAAGGATTTGCAAATTTTAAAGGAGAATTCTCTTCTCCTCGAAATTAAACAAACCTAATTTTTAAGCGAAATATTGAAAAGAAGAGCGTGCTCTTTAATTTAAAAAAAATTTTCTCCTCGAATATTCGGAAAAAGATTGATTTTCAAAACGAAATAATATTTACATTTTTCGATTTAATAATAGGTAATAAAAAACATTTTTAAACTTTTAGAAAAATTTTTCAATTTTTTTTTTCAAAAAACACGAAGTAAGTGTCTACTAAATCACAAAAATAAAAAATTTGTACCAAGTGCAATTTTTGAAATTTTTTACAATATTTTTTTATTCACTCTTTCCTTTGAAGAAATATTTGCTTCAAATCGATAAATTCTATGCAAACCTCAGTAAATTCAAGTTTTGAAAAAATTGAATTTTTAATGCCAGCTTGTCCTGCCTACTAAATATTTCAACAATCAAATCATGGAGTGAGGTAGAAATTTGTGAATAAAGAGTTCATAAAATTTTGAAAATCATCAGTCACCATAAATATTATGTAAATAGAAAAATATTGAGCTTGAGCGAAGCGAATGCAAAAATTTTTGGGTTGAAAGCTAAAATTTCATAATATTTTCTATAATTAAATTTTTCACTCAAAATTTGTACTTTTTTCGGACTTTTTACAAACTTTTGGATTACATAAGTATGTACATTAGTAAAATTGGTACTTTTCCGAATTTTTGAATACTTTTCACACCCAATAGACACCATAGGCGCACCCAAGGGGAAGGGGGGCTCAAGGGACTCAAGATCTTCCTCAAGCTCCGAAAAAAAATTTTCTGCAAAAATGTGAAAAAAGTGTATTTTTTGCTCTTCAAACAATTTTCTTTCAAAAAAATTTTCGCCCTCACTTCACTTGGGCAGTATTTTAGTTTTTTATTTTAAAAGTTAATAATTTTTGACTGATTTTTCATTCAAAAACCACCGTTATCTCAATAAATACCCTTTTTGTCAGAAAAAATTGATGATTTTCGACTGCAAAACCAATGAAAAATGACTAATTTGAAATTTAACCCCCTCTCTCATTTTTTCCTAAATTCTCAGCCCCACCTTTAATTAATTTCTAGGTGCGTCTATGATAGATAGACACCTTACAAATAGAGAACAAAAAAAAATGATTCTTTGAACCCCTGAAAAATGGACACCGACAGTATTTTTGAGTAAAAACATCTCTATACCAATATTATTCTATGTAAAAAATTCGCAATTTTTTTCAATTTTAAAAGAACAGATGTTTTAAATTTTATTATGACTGAGTAAGGACTATTGGCTTATTGTCTAGTCAGTATACAAAGTGACACTTGACCCAAAGTTTTTCAAGATCCTCGCACAACTCCTGTATTCAATTTTTAAAAAAAAAAATATGCAAAAAATCTACCCTGTACCTGGAACGTATCTTTTTTCAAGGTACGCTGCCTCGATAAATCCTCAACACCACGAACCTCCTAAAACGGTAATTCATTGCGACATTTTTTTAACCATTTTTGATACCTAGGTACATCCAAAATAAGCGTAAGTCTTTTTAAAAAGAAAATCATGTCATATTTTACCGTTACAGTTTTAGTTTAACAGTCGTATGCGTGTTCGCGGAAATGTTCACTAATCTGGACACTCCACGACAGAGAATTTTAAAAACTCACACGAGACCTTCATATCAAACGGTGGAAAAAACCAAACCAAAAAGAAACTAAAAAAAACACAGTGTAATCGTTGCGAACTTTTGTAATGGATATAAACACGCGACATCATTGCATTTCATTACCTTTTTCTCATGCTAGACGTTTTATTATCATGGTATCGTTTTAATGCAATTAGAAATATGAAATTTTAATTTCACCTCACGCATGCAACATATTAATACACCTATTTTTTTTGAATGAAATCGCACAATTGTGTTATTTTTTTCAACGTAAATATTTTTCCTAGCGAAAATATTCGTTTGTCACAGTTTGACACGATCATCTGCGCCTTAGTTCGTTTCACGCGAATCAAATTATAAGGTTAATTTCGAGCTGCGCGCGGTATTTTACTCGTACACCCCGATTTTGTTGTTTGAAACAATTACACGTGCGAGGGCGTGCGAGCGGCTGGCAATATAAATCATAAAGCTTCGTCACCATTAAAAATGAAAACCACGCTCGCTTCTTCAACACAATAGTAAAGCATTTTTCGTACAGCGGCGCACAGAATATAAGAGAAAAAATGATAATTTATTTGCGACAAAAACATAGGCCACTTTAGCTAACAGCAATCCCCTCAATTACATTACCAGTTGCACCCAGTTACTTTTAAAAATATCAAAGCAGAAATCTCAAAACTGTAAGAAAGGGCAAGACGATGCAGTAAACCGACACGAAGGCTTAAAGGAACCGGCATAAACTAAATGAAAAATAGTACATAGGTAGCTGGAAACTAGCTCGAATATGGTATGAAATCCGACGCGACGATGCAGTTATTACGATATTTTCACGCCGTACCCAGAGAGATACTTGCAATATCATTTTATAAGCCAGTATCAGACTCGATGTGTGGGTAGAATTAGCGATATGACGTCACTAAATGAAAAGGTTTTTCAAATTCGAGCCGGTATAACCATACGCCGCCGGTATTAATGACCGCATCACCTTTTACAAAATCATTTCGACCGCAAAATACTCGTACCTAGCTAGAGGTATTACCTCTATGGAGAGAAAAAAAGATGCGTGTGCCGGCGCTTTTTGCAGCACCCCGCTTAGAATTCGGGTTAATCGAATGAACGATGAGAGAGATTTAGTGAATAAAACTATACTCGCAGGGCCGGCTGCATAAACGCTGAGCTAGGTAGGCAGATAGGCTATAGACAGCTTTATGTATCGGTGTGCAGACGACGCAACGCGACGCCAGTGGCAGCAGCAGAAGCGCATAACCATTCACCAAGCATACTGAATATACAGGGTGTTTCATATTTGACTGCACGGAAAAAACAGAAGATACATTTTACCCCAGAAATAATAAATTTTATCAAAAAAAAAAGATATATTTTATCAAAAAAATTAATAAATTTTACCAAAATGATAAATTTTAATCAAAAAATAATAAAATGTATTCAAAAAAAATAATAACGTGTTTCAATTCACAAAATAGGTGAAATTTGTTTTAAAAAATAATATTTATTATCAGAAAAAATAATAAAATTTGTCAGAAAATGAATAAATTTTATCAAAAAAAATAAATTTTATTAAAAAAAATGATAAATTTTACCTATTTTGAGAATTGGGACGCGTTATTATTTTTTTGGATAAATTTTATTATATTTTTTTTTCAGTGTGCGCTCTTCCAGATACTGAGTAGGCAACTCATCTTCAGTTCAAGGACGGATGTTTACCTAATCGTTGGATTGCAGGGGCTGAGTTATGCTCAAAAAAGAAAATTCTTGAATTACTGGTGTTCCGCATGAAGCATTCGAAAAAAACAGTGCCCACGGTATTTCAAAACTAATTTCCCCTTGCTTTTCGAGTTTTTTCAGATTTTTTTTTTCAATTTTTAAAACCTATTATGAATTTGATCAATTATGGGAAGAGGGAGATTTTAGATTCTGTCACGCAATAATGGTCAATGGCATCCATAAATTTTTTCAAAGAAGTGGGCACAATTTCAAATTAAATTTCAATAAAATTTGAATTCAGAATTGGGAGAAACTGACTGAATGAAATCGTCAGAGTCACGTTAATACCAAATTCACTGAAAAAAAAATTGATTTTCATCGATAAATTAAATCACATTTGCACCACTTAAAAAACTGCCAAAATTCAGTACTTTTCACCGGTTCAGTGCACGAATTCGTCAAAATTTCGCAATCATCCTGTAAAAATCTGCCCAGATTTTACAAAAATTCTGCAATAATTGATATAAATTCTGCAGAAGTCCAGTAAAAAAAATTGCGTAAATTCTATCAAAATTTTATACAGGTTCTGAAAAAAAAAATCTCCATGAATTTTACAATAATTCTGTAAAAATTGGTGGGTAAAATCTACAAAAATTTTGCATGAATTTTGCAAAATTGTTGCATGAATTCTGCAAAAAATCAGCATGAATTCTGCAAAAATTCAGCATGAATCCTGCAAAATTTCAGCATGAATTCTGCAAAAAATCAGCATGAATTCTGCAAAAAATCAGCATGAATTCTGCAAAAACATCAGCATGAATTCTGCAAAAACATCAGCATGAATTTTGCAAAATTTCAGCATGAATCCTGCAATTCAACATGAATTCTGCAAAAATTCAGCATGAATTCTGCAAAAAAAATCAACATGAATTCTGCAAAAAAAAAATCAGCATGAATTTTGCAAAAATTCAGCATGAATTCTGCAAAAAAAATCAGCATGAATTTTGCAAAAATTCAGCATGAATTCTGCAAAAAAAATCAGCATGAATTTTGCAAAAAAAATCAGCATGAATTTTGCAAAAATTCAGCATGAATCCTGCAAAATTTCAGCATGAATCCTGCAAAAATTCAGCATGAATTCTGCAAAAATTCAACATAAATCCTGCAGAAATTCTGCATGAATCCTGCAAAAATTCAGCATGAACTCTGCAAAAATTCAGGATGATTTCTAAGAAAATTCAACAGAAAAATGTTTCGTGAATTCTACAAAAGTTGTGTTTGAATTCTAAAAAAAAATCTGCATGACTTGACTTCTGCGAAAATCTTGCAAATAATTCTGTGTAAATTACTGAATTCTATAAAAATTGAAAACAAATTCTGCAAAAAAATTGCACGGATTTTGCAATTATCCTTCAAAAATTGTTGGATGAATTCTGCAATAATGCTGCATGAATTCTTCAATAAATCTACACGAACTCTGCGATAATTCTGCGTGAATTCTGCAAAAATCCTACAAAAAATGCTGTGTGAACTCTATAAAAATTTTACAAAAATTTTGCAATAACCCTTCAAAAATTGTTGGGTGAATTCTGCAAAAATGTTGCATAGATTCCTTAAAAATTCTCCATGAATTTTACAATAATTTTGCAAAAATTGCTCGGCGAAATCTGCTAAAATTTTGCATGAACCTTGCGAAATTGCTGCACGAATCCTATATCAGCTTCAGCATGAATCTTGTAAAAATGCAGCATGTTTTCTAAGGAAATTATGTAGAAAAATGCTGTGCGAATTCTGCAAAAATTCTGAATGAATTCCGCGAAAATATTGCAAATAATTTGGTTCGAATTTTATAAAAATTCTACACAAATTCTGCAAAAAATTGCAAAAATTTTGCAATACCTATCCTCCCAAAATTATTGGGCGAATTCTTCAAAAAGTCGTCATGAATTCTGCAATAATTTTGCAAAAAATGCTGCGTGAATTCTGCAAGAATTCGACAACAAATACTGCGTGAATTGTACAAAAATTCTGCACAAATTTTACAAAAAATGTAGCGGTTTTCGGATAAAATTCCGCAGATAGATTCTGCAAAAATACTGCATGTATTTTACAAAACTTCTGCAAAAAATGCTATGTGAATCCTATGAAAATTTTGCAAAGATTCTGCAAGAATTAATGTGTGAATTCTATAGCTCATCTTTCTTCTTGTTTTCACAGAATTTCAGCTAAAATTTCAAAATTTCTTCGACTGTTTCAAGTTTTTTAAAAAGTGGGCACCCTAAAAAAAATTGAAGATTTTTTCTGTCCCTGTAAATTTAGTGAACAACCAAAAAAAAGTCGGTTTTTTAATACCACTACTTATAAGCAATTTTTTTTTGGAAAAGAAAACGTGGATCTTTACAGAGGCTAAAACATAGTCCTCCATCTTGTTCGAATCAAGAGTTTAAACCTGTTAAACTTTTTAAAAAAACCTCGAGAAAACATTCATTCTTCAATTTTTTGTTTTTAGATTTCAAAAAACTTTTTTCTTTATTAGTTCAATCATATAATTCTCATCTTTGCTTGTTCCATTTAGCTACAGAGCTGGCATTGTTTGGAATTTGAAATATAAATAAGGGTTTTCAGGTGTTTTTCTCAAAATTAAACGCTCGTGATTTTTGATTTAAACAAGATAAGAGAAGCGGAGTCGCACTATTGGAATCAGAAAGTATTGAAATTTGCTAAAATAAAAAAAATAAAAAACACAAAAGACGTAAATTTTTCAATTACCCATCTCCAAAAATGGAAAAAACCCTCAAATTTATACGTTTTTTTCGAATATTTGATGGGGTACACCCACCCTAATTCATCTACAAAAATAATCAACCGCAAAGCTATTCTTGGTTGTCGAGAAACGCCAAGTACAGCCGGAACAGCCAGACGAGCTCAACTAAATTCAAAGAAAAATCCAAGAGCATAACCCAGCCCCTGCAATTCAAAGGCTAAGCAAACGCACATACTCGGACCGAGGATGAGTTGCCTACTCAGTGGCTGGAAGGAGCGCAGTCAGCTATGAAACACCCTGTATACGTGTAGGTAGGCAGCTCGGTAATTTTGAAAAGCTGATTTTCCAACACCAGCGCGACGCCGGTAGCGGCACATCCACATACGAGTACAAAACAGCCAGGCCAATTTCACACATATTTTATCATTTAAATTACTCGTGTTTTTCGAGACTGCACCAGGAGCAAGAGGCGCAGTTATACTCGGTATGGTATAGCGGGTCGGGCATATTGTATGACCCATTTTCAACTTCCTTAAACACATGAACGTGAAAACTGCCGAGGTCGAAGGTTTTCCAAGTCATAATGTTCCCTTATCCTTTCGCTAGCTTACCACCTCGGCACGCATTCGTACAAGTTTTGTTTCCGGTCGTATTATCTGGCTTTGTTTCAACTCGAATTTATTACCCGAAATTATTATTCCGAGATTCAGCCCCTTCCGCAAATTCATTTTCTTATTCGCCCCCTCCTCCCGGCCACCAGCCCGACCAGTAATTCGTGAACGTTAACAGAATGATAGTTAACCCCTAAAATGTGCATTAACCGAAATCTTATCGGGGATTGTAAATTAGATGAATGCCGTTAGCTCGCCGCGCCTTGCCCGGGCTCGGCCTACCTTGCCATACCGCGCGTGTGGCCAGTTCACAATTTTACTACCTGGCGACCTATGAGTAATCATTTTATATGCCACACCGCTTTAGAGGTTCTTTCGTCCATTTTACCTTTATATACGTACTATCTACCTTTTGCCACACTATAATTTAAATATTACCAGCCGCAGATTCGCGATTAGCGCCCGCAGTAAAACTATTACCGACGTTGCAAATGCTTCTGAGTCTGGTACAGAAATTGCGTATAACCGTAAAACGATATCGCCCTGGAAAGAGTCAAATTTATTGTTTCTCGATAGCGTCCCCGTACGTAGTTGTGTGCGATGATTAATAATTTATTCATTAATCATTCCGAGTCGAGGAAAAAAATCATCGATCAGGTGAGGTATTGAATGAAACAAATCGATTCGGCGGAAATTTAATTGAAATGAATTGAAAAATTGAACTTTTGAATAAAATTGTACCAATAATGAAACAGTAAAATTTTGGCAATATGTTTTTCAATTCTTTCGCCACACTTTTATTTTGAGGGGGGGGGGGATAATAATTATTTTTTGATGCAATTTTTTAATCGGGTAAAAAAACGATGAAAAAAAAGGTAAAGGAAAAGAGTACTTAATTTCAAAATTCGGAAAAAGCAGAAGAATAAATAAAAAATGTCAAAGTAGGATTGAAAAAGCAGAACAAAAGCAGAAAATCGCGACACACAAACAAAATTTAGGACAAATGCAGGCTGCAGGATTTTCAGAAGTGTTAGGCACCTTGAAAATGTTTAAAAATGGGGGTCACACTAAAATTTTCAAAAAAAAAAAAAATCAATAACTCAGTGTACCGTATAAGTCTGGCATAGCAATTGAACAACCTACTAAGATGAGTCAGTGACCGCCTACAAAAAAGGAATCTTAAGGGGTCATTTTCCTGCATGTTACTTTTTCCGGATTTGAGGCCCCAAAATCCTAAAAAATCTATCAACGCCCTCTCTCATTGAGTTGCCAAGATGCAGAACGAGTTCTTGAATCGATATTTTGTACAAGACCTTCATCAAGAGTTATAACAAAAAATTTGTGAAAAAGCTCGCTTATTCATTTTAAAAACCTTTTTCTAACCTGCATTATCACTTTACCTTTAATCGAAGAATTTCAAACGTTTATTTTCGAATGATCGCATAAAAAATATTTAAAAAAAATTTTTGAAGCCTTTGACGACTTTGAACGATACAAACTGGAGGGAGGGGGGACTACAAATTGAAAACTACAGATTTCAACAGAATTTTTTTACTTTAAAAACAATATCAATTTTTTAAAATCCTAAATGCAATTTTTTGAAGAAAATAAAAGTATTATTTTGCAAATTTCCTTATCCATTTGAACAAAATGTTCATTAAAAAATTGTTTTGATTTTGCTACATCTACAATTAAATTCTGCTACAAATAATTGAACTTGAACCAATACTTTGATTCTTGAATACAATTCAAAAATCCTAATTTTTTTCGTGAATGATGCTGCAATAATTTTTTATCAACGTTACAGCTCTTAAGAAATGAATGTAAGAATTTTGTCAATTTTTGAATTTTTTTAAAACAAAAGGTGGAGGGAGAGAAATGATACTCTCGAAAATTTCAGAAAATTGAGTTCAAATTGAAACTTGAAGAACGTGATGAAAATTTTAGAGAAATTTTCAGCTTTGGATCGAAAAAATTCAGAAAATACCATAAACTGATAAGGGGGTGGCACGGGGAGGGCTTAGCCCCCCGAAAGTGGAATTAGCTCCCCAAAAACTTTTCGTGTTTGATTGTCAAATATTTTCAAACCACATGTACCATGAAAAAAATGTCTTTTCTGGGCATTGAATACCCAATTTTTTCAAAGCTTCGCTCGGGCATAAACAAAATCACAATTCAACAAATTATTTTAGAAGTAGCATTACGAAAGAGGTCTTCTTTTCGCCCGAAACTCCTTGTAAAGCCCCATGTCTTCGTCCTCAATTTGTACTCTCTCTCAAAAAAAGCTTCAAACGACACTCTTTGCGAATATGTTCTCCCGCCCCTCTCCCTAAAATAACATCAACAATAAGAACTTTGATAGCATTAAAATACAAAAAAAATGGCTTTTTTGGGCATCAAAAATCCAATTTTTCAAAGCTTTATCCTCACTTCGCTCAGGTATAAATTAAATCATAATTAAATAAATTATTTAAGGTGACAATGTTAAAAAAAGTTGCCTCTTACTTCTTCCTCACAAAATTTTTCGGGCATTTCAAGTCCTTGTACCCACTTTACAGTTTGCACCCTTCTGAAAAATCGTTTGATCAACCTGGGGATTAGCCCCCCTCCCGATCCATTCCTTTAAATCCACCAATGGAAAATAAAAATTACGAAGAAAACACTACTTTTGAGACAAAAACATCCAATTTTGTATCCTGAACAATATACCTAATCAACTGCTTACGAATCATTCCCATAAAGGTATTTAAATTTTTGAACCCTATTGGTATTGGAAATCTAATTTTATACCTAGTAACATTTATTTTGATTTCTTGGACACCCTGGAGTTCATTTTTAATTTTTCTTTCTCAACGTTGCGTTGACTAGATCTCGTTATTACAAAAAGTTATTATTAAATGTACCTCGGCACACAAAAATTAGAACTGCTGAGAATCAAAATTTTCTGTACATTGGCGCATCCAGAAATGTTCAAAGGGAGGAGGCTAAATTTAAAACAAATTAGGTTTCAAAAATCTATTTTTATTCCGTTTTGAAGTCATAACTGCCCAAAAATTATCCAAGAGAGAAACTAAAAATTCAAGGGAAAATAGAAGAGAAGAGTGGGTCTTTGACAATAAACATTCTGAGGCGGAAAAAAATCGTCTTTTTCATGCATCACAAGACTTGATAGAAATTTCTGATGGAATTTTCAAAATGTTTTAAAATTTTTCGGGTGGGAAAATGAAAATGAAAATCCAGGGTTCGGAATCACTTTTTTCGAATTTTCAAATGAGAACCAGCACCAGAACCAATTGAGAAAATTTATAGAACTATTCCCAATAAAGAGAAGAACCAGAGAGAAATAATTTTGAAATTAACCTGAACCATCAGAACCAGAATCTACAATTCAAATTTCAATTAATTCACAAAAATTGAGATAAAATTTCAAAACTATACTGCAGACCTTGATTTGACTTCAAAATTGAAATTAGTCAAATTTTGATGTGTAATTTGGAAGAAAAAAAATGACTGGAACTGGGAGCACCAGAACCATACTTGGAACCGGGAAAACCAGTAAATTTTATTGACTCCTGGAACCAGAACCACAACCCCTCATAAAAACCTGGTTTACGAAACCATTTTAGAACCAGAATCATTTCATTTTAAAGGTCAAAGAGAGCACCAGAAACACCAAAAAAATTTCAAATGGTTCCGCACTCAGGGGAAAATCATTATGAAATACATACTTCGATTTTTTTTCTAGAAACCAAAAAAGTACATAGTCAGAAAAAAGCGAAACAATTTTTATTTTTTTAAATTTAGTACGAACATGATTTTAACTTTTTTTTTTCAAATAATATTAGTAAAAAAAATTTCATTTTCACTCCCGAAATTTTTGCTTAATTTTCGTTTCTAGAAGTAAATGGCACAAAGTTAGTCACAAAAAATGAGGTGATGGAAAAAATTCATAAAATATTGAACAGAGACAAAATTTCAAATCTTCAATTTAAAATCATCGCAAAAATTCCCAAAATTACCCCAATCGTTATACCATATCCAAGCTCAACCCGGAATTACGTACCGCGAGCCCTCCAAAACACCATTCAAGACGCTTCTAAGCTTATTTCAAAAGCACCCTCATATACCCTCATTAATCACCCATCGTCACTTCAGCCTGTTCCGAAAATTATACAGTCTGCGAGGGAAAAAAAAGAATAAAAATATAAAATAAATAAAAAAAAGGGGGGGTAAACACCATCAAAAAAGACGTAGGTACAATTAAATTGTTTTTCGTATTATAGAAACAGTATTCTATTCTTTTCAACTTTAAATCAGTTTAGCGAATATTATACCGATGCGATGCGATGCGGGTTAGCAGTAGGATGAAAATCTCCAACAAATAATGAGACGAATGCGCCGCCGTCTTACAAAAACCATTTAAGTTTCTGTTAAGACTTCTTAAAATATCGTTTCCCGACAACTTATACTACTTATATGCTATGCGGGTTACGCTGTCGCAAAGTCGCAAGCGTAAGCGTTATTACATTAGAGTGAAACCGCAAACGTTACACAAAATCATGATACTATGCGAAAACTTTTAACCCTCGCCCGGTAAACTTTGTATTAAAGCCCATAGCAAAGTAACGAAATACACGCTAAAGGTTAACCTTAATGAAACTCAATTCACAAATTTTATTTTCCAACCATTTTTTCACCTCAGTTGCATTTTATCATTGTATAGAGAGTATCCGAACATACCCTATAGACTTATCGTAGTAAGTATATACCAAGTGGTACACCATGGCAGAGCAACCGGCAGTATAGGTACGTCTATGTATACTTTTGATAATCGTATTACACGGCGAGAAAATTTCCAAACGCCACACCTGAACTACGAGTAAATGCTGCGTTTCCTTATTGGATTAATTACAACCTTACGTTAAGTATTAAACTAACACCGAAAGTAAATAATGTTTTTAGATGGGGGCTATTTCGCCATTCCGTTCGAGCCTGCTCCCCCTCCTCGGCCATTTGCTGGCTTGCAAAATGAAAACACATAAAATAATCTGTACTCTTTAGACCACGCACACAACCCGGTTCGCTGAAATTTATCGAAGTTGTGTGTGCCGACAAATATTTCCATAAATCAGATGACCTACAAGGAAAACAATATCTACGTTCGAGCCTTCGGGCCCCCTTTCGGTTTCCGTTTCCCACCACTAAATGCTATAAAAACAATTTCAATACAAATGAATTTACCCTCGTAGGGTTTCGATATTGGCAAACCTATCATCGTTCGAAGCAGTTATAATTGTTAAAGCTGACAAAAAACTTATATTTTAATAAGAATTCCAACCTCATACCCGTCCAAAAACTTATCAACGTTTTTGTATAGGTAGGTATAGAGACATAGAGAGGTAGATTCTACAAAGTATTTATACGTTTACGTAGGTTTATACGGTATGGTAGGTATACTGACGATGAAACCATCTTATCGAAGATAGAACGTCGTTCTTCGCAATATTTAATTTACGACTGGTCAACGGTATATACCTTTATAACTTGAACTCGGCATTAGATTAATAAAAGTTAGGCGAACGTTGAGTTTATTTCACAAGCTTGCCTGCTGTGAAAATAAATGAACCGTCTTTGCAGCTTTAGCGCGCTAAGAAAAGCTCTTTTTAAATCGCGCAACAAAAAAAAATCATCATCGTTTCTAGTATAGTAACATTTAACTAAAGAAACCTACCAAGATAATGACAACCCATTTTGTGCACCTGGCTCGAAAAAATTCGGTAATTATATTTTCATAAATCATCCCATTGCTTCATTTACTTGAGAATATAATAAATACGAAGTGTATTTTTGTAATTGTGTAAAACTAGCAGTAGGTCGAAGTACGTAGAAATAATATGATATGAGAGGGTAGGTATTTCAAAAAAAAAAAATAAAATAAGGGCCCTGTGGTGCAGATGTTATTCAACTTGGACTCTAAATATTGGTCCCAAATTGAAGCTGTAAATTTTTCGAGCAATAGGATACCAAATACGATTGATTTTGGTTCAGAGGAAAGGCTTGAGGAAGTTCGGATAAAGATTCGAGTTACCAGGAAGCTCTTATTTGGATGAAAACTCCTTACTTCAGGGGTGGTTTTTGATCAAAATTGTGAGAAGAAAAATTTTTCATTTTTGAACTACTTTCAAGTACCTAAAGTGTCTATCCATATTTTCCCGAAAACTTAAATTTGGTCAATGATTCAGTTGGTAAGCTGCTGTGACCGATATTCTTTTTATTTTCATTTTAGGGCTCACTGAACAAATATTTTGGCTGTTTTGGTAAATTGATAACTCAAATAAAACAAATTTAACTTATATTTCTCAGAAGTGATCCTAACCCATGAAACAGTCGAGGACGAATAATCTCTCATTTTTATAAACCACAGAGGTCCATTTTTTCTATTTTCAATTTTTGTGGAAGTGTCTCATTTCATCCCTCACGTAAGTAGAACCTCAAGAATTCTTGAGTAATTTTTTAGATTTTTTCGACTTGGGTACCTATTCAAACATTTTGAAAAAAATTACAAATCTGAAATGTGAATAATTTGAGCCTATATTCAAAAATCACGCCATGAAAAATTTCGACTGAAAAAAACACACGTTGAAGTTTTTCAGTTTCAATGTGATCTTTTCTAAACAAGATGAATGATTTTCTTAGGTAAGGAAATGATTACAAAATTTTCAAAACCGGTTAAAAACAAGAGTAATTTTCCCCAATAAATAATTCCATCCCTCTCCCCCCCCCCAAAAAAAAAAACAATCGCTGTTATTTTTCCACCAAGAGACGACTCAATTTGAAAAATTTTATGTAAAGTTTTCCCTCCAAAGAATAAAATCCATTTTTAAAAAAATTTCTCAATTTAAATGAAAATTTTCAAATTCAAAATGCTATTTTTGCTGAGTGTAAGTTGCGATTCCTTTACCAAAAATTTATCCCTCTCGGGAAAATTGTAATTTCCAACCTAATTTCAATATTTTTGTTTTTTGAGCTAATAATATGAATTTAATTTCAATTCAACATTTATTTTTGATGGGTTTAAAAAATAAGATGATTGCTTTCTTAATTTTTCTAATTGAAAATGTATTTTCCTTCAGTTTTTCAAGTACCTGGTAATTTATTTGAATTTTTGAAATTTCGAATAAATTGATGAATTTTATCCGTATTTATAGGTACTGACGAAATTTTATGGGAGGTGCGAGGTACAGGTAATTACTTCTCACTTGGCCAAGTTCATTTTTCGCCAATAATTTTCGTGCTGAAAATTGAATATGTTTTCTGAACCCATAATATATTTGTAAAACGAATTTCATGATTTTCTAAATTTTTTCAATTTGAATGCATTCAATCATTTCCACCTTGAAATGGTTGTTTCAATTTTTTTTTGGATAAAAATTATCATTTTCGGAGAGGATTGAAAATTTTTTGGGGGAGGGGGAGAAAGGGTGCAGTTATTAATTTTTCTGAATTGGAAGGCAAAACAACTGGGGGTATAAAAAAATGAAAAATGCGTGATTGTGAAAGGAGTTCAAAAATATGAACAAAGTTTGTTCGAAAGTGGTCATAAAATATTGAAAAACTTCTTACTAAAACAGAATTTTGGTTTTTAAATAGTTTTCAACTCTGAAATGCAATTTTTCTAAATTTTTCCAAGTACATAGAAGGTTATAACTTTCAAAAAAAAATTCACCGATTTAGACCTAATTTTTTCAAGTAAAAATGTAAATTAGCCATTATTGAGGATAGGAAACTAGCTACTCCCTCTGCCCTTCCTCTGAATACAAAAACATTCTTCAAAAATGAAGATGAATTTGAAAAAAAAATTCATGTTACATTTTTTGAGAGGACCCATTCCTCCTTCCCCAGGGATTCAAGTCAGATTTTTTCACCAATTTACCCGAAGAACAATTATTACTTTTAACATAATACCTTCTTGGAACTGATTAATTTCTTTTAATGTGGAGATGATTTTTTCCGAAGAAATCCCTGGGTCAATTTCGCGAAACTTGAGATACGATTTTTACAAATTTTAAAGATCAAAATTCAATTTACCACCTTATCTCTTCATTTGAAATTTCCCAACTTTGTGCCCACATTCCCAGTCAGAAAGTCAAAAAAATAACAAACTCAATTGTACCTATTATTACTTTAATCTTCTCAATTCAAATAAATTGAATTTTTTCAACTCAGAATGTAATTTTTTCTAAATTTTCAAAATCAGAAAAAACTTTATTGACCCATTTAAAAGAGAACATTTTTTCTTCGTAAGTAGTTTTATAATTTTTTATTTTATGGATAATTCATTTTTCATTAATTTTTCATACCAGTAAAGATACTTTTTTTTTTCAATTTTTCTATAAAAACAGAAATTTTGAAGGTAACTTTAATATTGGTGCTTCGGGTTTCCCAATACTAGATATGCATTTTTTTTTTTAATCTTAAAGCGGATTTGGCGAATTTTCTGTTTAAAAATCTGAGATCAATCATCAATTTTTTAAATTTTTATGAGAGCATTAATTAAATCAAACGAAACATTCAAATTACTAAAATTGTACTTGATAAAAAATCAGTTTCACAAAAAAATAAACATTTTCTCATACCAATAAAAATTCATAAAAAAAAAAAATTCAGAAGGATTTAACATTAAATCTTTCCAAATCCCAACGATTTTCTCCAATTTTGACTAAATCGTATCCTTTTGTACTCAATATAGCTGTTTAATTCGATTCCCCTTTTTCTAATTCAACAGAACGTTTCAATTGTGCACTTGGCTGCGGCATTTAACTTCTTTCACCCTCCACTGATGAGATTGTATTGGGGTCACGTGACAATGGCGAGGTCATTCTACAACGTTCTTCATCCCCTTCTGGTCTGATGCACTCTTGCAAGTTCGAAGTAAGTGATACGTTTCTTTTGGCAACGGGCATTCTTTTTGAAAAAAATACAACTTTTGATTTGATTGGGGCAATTCGAACCACCTTTTTTTTTCTAGGTATCACAAATACTGCTGATTTCGCATCGTGTTGATCAATTCAGATCATACAAAAACTATGCCAAATACTCGAACACCTACAACCCAGTAAATCATTCTTTCTAAATCATAAAAAGGTATTATCTGAATCAAGGCAGTGCGGGGGGGGATAATACTTCACACACATCCAATAATTACCACAACTACGTAAAACGTATATTTAAGACTCAGACATACGAATTCGCCAATTATCCAGATTTACATTATTTTCCAACCGACCACATGCATTGCGCTGGAAAACATGTTAGCTAATGCGCGAAAGTACGCCTATACTATAACGTTTCTATTAACTAATCCTCTTCCATATTCACTCTTTTTGTTCGAACAAAAAGGCAGACAAATAATTTACTCGCATAAAGAAATCTCTTTCAAAATCAGCTAGGCGTTCTTTGAAACACGTTCTCTCTTTTAGAGGTGAACAAAAAACAATCCATCCTCCTCCTTTTCGAAAATAAGAGAAGCGAATAGTAAAAGCGTATTCGCTTTTCCATTACTAATGGAAAAACAGAAGTGATTGTTTTTAATACGAGAAAATGGAAATTAGGAAGGAAAAGAGACGTTTTTAACAAAGCAATTAGCTGGATAACTGTCGCCCGCAAAATGGAATTTGTAAAAGACGCGTAGAGAGAGGTGAAGTATGAAACGACAGCGGAGGACGGGTGGCGACACTGAGGGGGATGGGAAACGCGTAGAACTTGTTCGAAAATCGTTGTCAGATATCGTGAAGAATCAGGGATTCTCAACGTATTAATCTAGCTCTCGTATTACCCACGTTTTCGCATTAATTTCCAAACTCATTACACATCAACAACGCCATAAACCATATTAACCGAGAACTTAGCCCAATTTTTTCCCTCCGAAAAATAGAAATTTTCGCGAAGGCAGTCGAGAAAATTTTTCAATTAAAACTTTACCAAGCGTAAGATTATTCCGAATTACGTAGGTATTTCGGAAAAATTACCAAAGACTATTTTATTTTCATACGATTCACTCGACGATAAATTTTCTGCAACTTTAGAAAATTAGCCAATAAATAAATGGATTTTCTTGCACTTATCGTAATTATTCAAATGCGTACGGTGTACCGCATAAAACCATAAATTTTGATTCGAAATACGACATTGAGAATTCTCGTCGGTATAAATCAAACTCACTTTTTTTTCCAAACATAAAACTTCCGATGTTTTTTCCTCTTTTTTTTTTTTTTAATCGTACTAATTTGAAAATAAATTCGTATTCCGTTTTTGCGACGACGATTCGTTTTAGAATAATGAAACATACCGATGGTAACGGTATAAGATGAGTAAACGATAACATACTGAGAGACCCTAGGATGAATGACAAAAATTTTCCAAGGAATGATGTGAAAACCGAAAAGGGGCGTCCTGTATCCGCCGCAATCATTAGTCTCTTCATGTCAACAGAATGTGCAAAATCTCCCAGTCATCCCTCAATTATTCGCCCTGATACTCCTTGCGAGAGTAGAACGAAGCTAGGGGAAAAATTGTCACCAGTAATCAACCTTCTAGCACGAGGCTTTCTCTTTTCTCCTTTCTTTTTTTTTTTCAACATTCATCGCGCCAAAACGTTTCTCTTTTTTCGCCCCGAAAAAAAACCCTTTTATTTCGACTCCATCCAACTCTCGGTGCTTCGGTGCGGTAGATACATATCATGAAACATTTTTTCGTCGCTTTTTCCTTTCTTTTTAACTTCACGTTCAAACGTTTCGCAAGAAAACTACTTACACTTAAGAGCAGACATGCTATAATAAGCGGACGAGACGAATATACCAGTCATAACGTATTAGATCGCGTAGATCTCGTTTTCAACTTTCTTTCTTTTTCGTCAACGTTTTGTACCTTTGAGAGATATTCAACTTTGGGAGAAAAAATTTTGAGAAAATTGATAAATTTTCGACTTCAATGTACGCGATTTTTTCTAGAACAAGATTTATTCTTCGAGTGAAGGTAATTCGCAGGGATGGAGGATATTTTTAAAGCGATAAATGCGAATTTATTGTAGCAATGGTTGCATATTCTGCGCAGTATTTTTTGGGATGATTTTTTTTTCGTCAATTTTTTTTTATTATGAAATGTTGGAAATTTTTTATAGCTGATGGATTTTTGAATAGAGATATGATCAGATTCTAATGGACATCATTATTTTTCAATTTTTTGTAGTAATATCTGCCTATGTATTGTACTTGTTTAATTTAGGAGATGTATTTTTTTTTTTAAGAAAGAAATAATTTACATAAGTAAAACGACGAAACCCTGAACACAAATACCGATATTATTCGAAAGACAATCTTATTTTTGTTGAAGAAAGTAATCATGAAAAATTCTAAAACTAAGTTTTTTTTTTTCAAGTTAATATTCGTATATTTAAGTGAGTAAAATGAATGAAGTATTCCGATTTTTAAAAAAAACACACACACATTAAATTGACAGAATACTTAAAACAATAAAATTAAAATTCTGGACCACTGCTACAGTCAGACAAATTTTTACGAAATAGCTCCAGATTCTGATTATCATTGATACTCAAATCTATATCCGAAATTTTACAATTTTTGGTACTTATCTCAAATATAAAATGTACTTAACGAAAGAAATTTTTAAAAAAAATTGCTATTTCATTCATAAATGAAAATAATTTCAAGTATTCTGAGATAAAACGAAAAATTCTCCTTCTTGTAAGTAGTTGAAACTGATGCATTTTCGAGTTTTTATTAAATTATTTTTTGATAGATTAGGTATTAAATTTTGAATTATTGGTGAAATATTTCTCCTGGCTTAAGCTAGGAAAAATATTTCAAAATGTTCATAGTGAGATCAACGTAAATATTTGATTTCCACTTTCAAACAATATTGCTGAATGGAAATTCTATTGATGCCAGATAACTGGTCAATCAGGATGTCCAAGTTTTTTTGTTAAATAATTTTCAAACTTCTCGAATTCTCTAGACAATTTTTTCAAATTTTTCAGATCATTTAATTCGATTTGCAACATTCTTGTAGATAATTTTTTAAGCAGAGACGAAAATTATCAGTCCCATAAACAAACTTGAAAAAAACCTAAAGTACTTCATTGAAGTTATTAAAAACGATTTCACATTCAAATATTCGAGATAATTAAAAACTTTTCAATAAAAAAATATTAATTAAAAAAAATCAAGTTTTCAGATAAATTTTAACTTTTTAAATTTTTTTTTTGATTTTTAAAAAAAATATTTACCAGCACAGTTTGTAAAAGAAACCTTTTTCCATCACCCTCTACTTCCATTTCCCTCAATTAATCTACTTTTTCCCCATAGTCTTCGAATTTTAGTGATTTTTTTTTATTGCATAAGGAGTAGGGATGATAACTTATTAATCCTAGATAGTTTAGTAAGTAAATGATAAATACAAAAATAAGACCAAACATAGCAAGGCTGAAGGTTTTAGAAAATTATACTTTCAAATTTCAAAAGTTGAAAAAGAATTCTACCTCTACAGATATAAAGGAAACAACAGCATGTGTTGCATTTATTATGAAAAAACGAAAAAGAGCATACATTTTTCAAAAGGCTCTGGTGTGGTAAGGGGGTCATTTGGCCTCTGGTCCAACTTTGGAAAAATTCTTGCGCCATTCGATTTGCCATAGTAAAAGATGATTTTAGAGCGCATGAGCGAATTTTTACCTCACCCCTGGGGGGCTGGGGGGCCAAAATACGCGTTTTTCAAGCCGAAAACTCTTAAAAATTCTATCTCCGCGAGTTTTCAACCGATTTTTTCCAAACTTGGCACAAAGGTAGTGGTACTAGAGGGGAATGCCCTGAAATTTTTTCAGATTTTTTTGACCACTTTAATGACCTTGAATTCGACTTTGAAGATTTCAAATCGCTCTGGGGGGCACAGCTGGAGGGGCTGTCTGAAAAATTTTTTTAAATTAAAATTTTTCAATGTATTTTACATTTTTGAGAATTTTTTCAGATTTTTTCAGGTGGTGGAAAGTGGTCAAAAGCTCAAAAATCTGCCGCAATTCATCATTTTTATTGCTTAAAATCAACGTTTTTCTTCAAGTTTTCATTTTTAATAGTTTCCTGCCAAAAATATTATTATTCTATTCACTCTCCGTGTCCCATTTTGACCTTTGTTTGTTCATTTCTCATGACTGTTATCAGTTATGTTCAAAGCAGAAATGAATATCTATGAAAAAAAAGCCCCATCCGAGGATTTTTGGCGTAATTGACTCACAAATAATGTGACAAAAGTAATCCTACCTGTTTTTGAAGTTTGCCTGATTCCTCTGAGATTATTGGCCTTCCTCCCCGCTCAGTGGAGGGTTTTCTTATTATTTGAGGAGATTTATTCCATGATTTTACGTCATAGACGGAATAAAACGACTATATTCCCTCTCGCGGCTCTCGCTAATCGCTCAAGTACTTAAATTCGCGTTTTTCCCCTCTATGACGTACGTGTATAATATCGTATTCAACTCGGGTGATGAATGATTTTCGACAATTTTGAGTTATTTCCCTCGTTTCACTCGGGCAAAAATCTCAAAATTTTCAAAAATCACTTTTCATCCCCCTTGTTGCACAATATACTATTTGACTATTGGTACATTCAACTTTTCTAAATTGAACCCAGACCTCTTTTTTCCTTCTCTATTTTTTATTATTATTATTATTATTTATTTTTTTTTTTTTCAACTATGGAGGATATTTAAAGTACCTAGGTAAGCTAAATGACACAAAATTCAGAAATTGAAAACCAACTAATCAGCTATTCATTTTATAAGTATATCACAAAACTTATGAAATATTTCTAAAAATCAGAAAATAACGTTAGCGTATAATTAATTAATTATGCTTTTGTAATCTAATCATCATTTTCACTATCTTCATTTATGATTGGATCTTCAATTTCGTTGTCAAATATTCTGTACAAGATTTGAGCTGGGCGCACAATTAATTATACGCTGACGAGTCAAATAGTATATTGTGCAACAAGGGGGATGAAGTGATTTTTGAAAATTTTGAGATTTCTGCCCGAGTGAAACGAGGGAAATAACTCAAAATTGTCGAAAATCATTCATCACCCGAGTTGAATACGATATTATACACGTACGTCATAGAGGGGAAAAACGCGAATTTAAGTACTTGAGCGATTAGCGAGAGCCGCGAGAGGGAATATAGTCGTTTTATTCCGTCTATGACGTAAAATCATGGAATAAATCTCCTCAAATAATAAGAAAACCCTCCACTGAGCGGGGAGGAAGGCCAATAATCTCAGAGGAATCAGGCAAACTTCAAAAACAGGTAGGATTACTTTTGTCACATTATTTGTGAGTCAATTACGCCAAAAATCCTCGGATGGGGCTTTTTTTCATAGATATTCATTTCTGCTTTGAACATAACTGATAACAGTCATGAGAAATGAACAAACAAAGGTCAAAATGGGACACGGAGAGTGAATAGAATAATAATATTCTTCATTTTTGGCAGGAAACTATTAAAAATGAAAACTTGAAGAAAAACGTTGATTTTAAGCAATAAAAATGATGAATTGCGGCGAATTTTTGAGCTTTTGACCACTTTCCACCACCTGAAAAAATCTGAAAAAATTCTCAGAAATGTAAAATACATTGAAAAATTTTAATTTAAAAAAATTTTTCAGACAGCCCCCCAGCTGTGCCCCCCAGAGCGATTTGAAATCTTCAAAGTCGAATTCAAGGTCATTAAAGTGGTCAAAAAAATCTGAAAAAATTTCAGGGCATTCCCCTCTAGTACCACTACCTTTGTGCCAAGTTTGGAAAAAATCGGTTGAAAACTCGCGGAAATAGAATTTTTAAGAGTTTTCGGCTTGAAAAACGCGTATTTTAGCCCCCCAGCCCCCCAGGGGTGAGGTAAAAATTCGCTCATGCGCTCTAAAATCATCTTTTACTATGGCAAATCGAATGGCGCAAGAATTTTTCCAAAGTTGGACCAGAGGCCAAATGACCCCCTTACCACACCAGAGCCTTTGTGAAAATCTGTTGGAAACTTTGTGAATAGTATCAGCCGGAAATTACCGGTGAATCACCATCTCAACATCATCAAATTATCAAATAAATCCAGGGTAAAATTTTGAAGAAATGAAATTTTCAAACAATTTTTTTTCAGATTGTTTAATAATAATTTTTTTGTATTGAGAAAAAAAAATTAACTACAGAGAAAGAGGTGAAAACTTCAAAATTCTCCGCATTTTTATTTCTTCTTGGGTGAGGAGGAAGAGGAGGAGGGAAGTCAAAAATAGAATAGTCTTGTTAATGTTTAAAAATTGGGCTGAATTTTGTAGAAACAAAATAAATCTAATTCCTTTACTGAATATCAATGCCAAAATTTTTTGAAACCAATCATAGCGTCTTATTCAATGTTTTGTTCAAGGTTCCAAATATTTTACCTCACAATGCGGATTCATTGCTGAATTAGTGTATGAAGGTTTGCCGGTCCTCAGACTGAGGGGATAAAATCTATAAACTAGAAAATATTGAGTTCTCAACGTTTCTTGGCATTTAACTTGCAAAATGAAATGAAAATAAAATAAAAATCATTATGAAAATTAATTTTATTCCGTGAGGATTTGGTCCAACCTTGAAATTGAAGTATATCATGAAAAATTGAAAATTTAATTGTAAAAACTCACTGAAAAAAAAACCACAAAAAAATCATGAATGAATTTTGTAAAATCGTCAAAACCCACCACAAAATCAAAAAATTTTCATCAAAACTCATCAAAAATCAATAAAATTTACAACAAAAAAAACGATAATATTCACCAATCATAATTATTATTAATTTCATAATTTTATTGAAGAAAGAAGATGAAAAACAGAAATCGAAAATTTTCCAGCCAAATCGATCTTTTCCAACCCCAAACAAAAATTCTCCTCAAAAAATCACCCATTTTCAAGTAATTTTTGACTAAGTAAATAGTAAATACACAATTTTATCCCCCCTGCTTTTCAGTTCACTTTAGCCCTAAATACATATGATGAAAATGTTTTGATCCACACTACAACCTTGATACAATGTTTACGAAAATATAGAATTGAGGAAATTCCAGATACGCCACATTTCAAGACCAAAACGAAACAAGTTTTAAAGATGGAAAATCTCTTGTACCATATTTTATTTCAATTTCAAGCTTTTACGGATTAAATTCGAACCCATCACCTATTTTATTCTAAGTTCTAAAGTTTGGCAAAATTAGATAAAACGTTAATTTGTATAATGTATGACATTGAAAATATTCCATTATAGGAAAGATAACTTTACCCCTTCAAATCACAAATTCGACAATATATTTACACATCTATAATTTTGGTTGCATGATTACAAAAAGGAAGGAGCAGAACTGTGGCCAAAACATTCGGTATTAAATGAAACAAACGACGAAGGCGAAATTTTGTCGAAAATTCGTAATCCCATTGAGAAAAAAAATGATAAATTTTCATCGAGCCAACGCTAATTGATAAACTATTTTGAAAACTCTTAATTGAATTTTCGAATTGTAATTCAATTATACGAAGAGATGTAAAGATTTTAACCCATTTGTAATCTTCGATAAATTTTACATTCTTCTAATTCGTATTCCAATGTAACCTCAAATTCAAAAAAAAAAGAAAAAAAAATTGAAAAACAATAATCTCACACCAAAAAATTTTTCATCTATTTTATAAACGATGAAAATATATTCGAGGTACCTCTTCTAATCTAATCAAAAGCGCAGCATTTTCATCAATACCTATTTCATAATCGAACAAAACGCATCATTCAGACTACAAAAAAATAGAGGGGATAGGTACATTTCAGTTGGAAAATTTCGAAAAGCCGCACACAGCTTTTGATAGGTTAAATTTGGACGAGTAGCGCGTAATGCGAACAAACTTAACCCCACCCGATTCTTCTTTTTTTCCTCCGCAAATGCCATTAAGGATTAAAGGACACATATATCTTATGTCAACGGCAGGCAGTGTCGCAAATTGCGTTTAATATCATAACGAACCACTCTTCCGCGTGTAACTGCCCCTTAATCATCATTCCCCACTCGCGTTTTTGGTTTATGTTCGTGTTCGCGTGTGAGAAAAAAAAAAGAAAAAATCTCAACGTGCTATAGAAATCAAAAGGCAAACAAAGCACCCTAGTTATTTGTTATAAAAATGCTACGCTTGTACAAAAATTTTTCCGAATTTATTTCATTTTATTATATTTGACAAGCGAGGAAAAACTCACCTCTATGTCTATTCGTTTGTTTATCGAACATTAACATAGCGTCTTCAATCTGTAAAATAAAATAAATACTCGATAACAAATATTTACCAATAAAAACAGTACAAAATAAATATAAATAAAATTAATAAAAATAACATTAAACTATACGTAGATAGGTATCGTAATGTAAGTATATAGGATAAGTACGTGATTCTCCAAGGCTCGGGTCTCGACTGAATAGATTTGTTTCTCTTTCAATACCCCCTCGAACCCCCCTCCCCCCTTTTCGACTGAGAATCAAACGACGCACGAAGACAAAACGAAATTACATTTCTCGGAAAATTTCCTTCGAGCAAACTCTCGTTCTAAATTCTAAAACATGATTGACTCGAAGCATTATCATCAAATTAATTATTGCTTTGCAATTTGAAAATGTGTAATACTTACAGAACTAATTTTACAGATTGAACGCGAGTAATCTACGAATCCATTTACTAAATAATACATTACGAGGCCGAAATTAATATCCATTTAATATCATTTTTGTTCTCTGACATATTATATACGAACAGCATAACCGAGCGAAATAAATCAATGCTTCTAAAAATGACCTGTTCTACATACGTTGCCGCTTCTGTTTTTGTTGTCGGCCAGAAAATAATTAGAAAAATGATTTATTGCGGTCGCTCTATTCGTAAATATGAAAATGTTCTTTAGAAGCGAAATTCACTTTCTTGAAAAAAAAATCACGTCGAAATAGAGAGCGCAAAAAAAAAGTGAAGCAGAAATTTAAATATAAAGTAATTCTTGACTTTTTTTCTCCACCGCAGCCGATACGACACGATGTACGCAGGTATAGAAATTTTCAAACCGACGGAATTCTTATTCTCCGGGTGACACTTTATTTTATTTAAGGTGTTTTTCAATTTTTTTTCAGACTATGATTATCGTGTCCAAAAATGGGAATAAGAGAACCCAACTAGGTACTAGGTTCTCGTTTATGGTATGTATAGAGAATTTCTACACAGTCACACATTTCATTCCAGTTTTTCCCCTTTGTATACTATGAAAAAGGGAAACAGTAGTAGGCCCATGTGTTTTGTAACTGAATCATTGAGATAATGTGATATTTTATCCCTTTTGTTACACTCTTTACATTATTTCTTCCGTTTAAAATAATAGTATCGTTTGGTCTTTCATTTTATCATTACAAAAAAGATTCATTTTCGAGCTGCGAGGCAAAAAAATTGAAAAGAACAGAAGGAAAGAAAAGATTATTATTTTATTTAGCATCTGAATTTTTCTCTCCATCTTATCGATACTGTCGGTGTTCTAGTGTACTAAGAAATTTCCCAAGAGAGGGGCGAAACTTGAATTTTTTTTCAAGGGTCATATTTTTCTTTTTAAGATGGAGAAAAAGCGAGGAGTGAATTGAGCTTTGTACGTGGCAGAATTTTTTGGTAAATTTTTTCCTTCCTATCTCAATTGTGTTCGAGGATATTATTTTGATAAAATTTAAGGATCACCAAAATCTTTCGATTTCTGTCTCCTTTGACGAGAAATTATAACACAATTTCTCGGCTTCGTACGCAGAACTGAAAACCCTTTAAAACTGACTTCCAATTTCAAAAAAAGTGAAAAATTGAAATTTCTTTAAATTTAATTTCAGATTTCAAGATGATTTTATCCAACAGAAGATTAGAAATTCCAAAGATTTAAATCCTTTTTTTTCCAACTTTTCCACAATTTATTCGGTAGGAGTTTTCCCGACTTTTCTGTTTTTTTTTTTTAGATAAATTTTTCGAATTCTTCCAGATTTTTTACACATAAAATGATAATGATATTCACGAACCATCGAGAGGATAATTTTTTCACGTAATGTACTTAAATTCCAAAATTTTGCAGAAGAATAATGTGAAATACATTGGGTCTGAAGATTTTTATCCTAAAATTATTACATTTTACAAACTAAATTTTTAGATGCTTTTCCTTCGCCCAGAAAAAAATTTCAATAAAAGGAAAAAAAACAATTTCAAAGGAAAATTAATTATTAAGTTTTGAAAAATGAAACAAATTATGCCAGGGCAGTTAACAGATCATAGGTAGGAATAGAATTTCAGATTTTTTCGACCTGAAAATTGAAAAATCCTCGCGATTCACCTCCTCCCCTCACCTAAAAATCAACACATGTTTATAATATGAACATTTATAGGTGAGAAATATTAAAATGTTCACCTCTAGCAAAGTGAAAGCCAAATTTTTTACAAAACAGGACTTTCGAAAAATGAAAATTAACCACTTTTCTTTCATTAGAGTTTTCCAAAAGATGTCTACTAATTTCAAATTTTCTTGTATTTCCTCATGTTTTTTATTCAAAATCACGATCAAAAACATCATGGAATTTCTTTCTTATTACCAGCTCATCAAAAAGTAGGTAGATTACAATCAGAGAAAAAAAAAAGATTTCTGAGATTCTCGAAAAATTCCAGAGAAAGTTCCGAAATTTTTTGACTTTTTTCTGACTTTTCCAGACCATTGAAATTCGCTGACTTTTCCAAATTTTCCAGAAAAAGTATACCTCGTCGTATAATAAAGACATCTAATTTCCGGGAAAATTCTTCGTCAAAAAAAAATTAAACGAAGAAATAGTTTAGAAAAAAGTTGATATTAAGATAATTTTACAATTTACTCATTGAAAAATTCGAGGCAACATAAAGCTCCCAATTTTTATAGGGCTGTTGAAACTACGTCATCCTTATCAAAAAATGTGATAAGGAACTGGTGGGAAAAATAAAAAATCATTCATTTCGTGTGTATTTATATAAAATTTTCATAAATTTATCAATTATTGCCAAAAAAATGAAGTTTTATGACAATTGTGAAAATAATAAAATTTGTAGCAAGAAAAAAAATACTTTAAAAATTCAAAATTTTCCCACCAGTTCAATTGTGACGTCAGTTTCAACAGCCGTATTAAAAAATTTGAAAATTTTTCAGCCCAGTTTGTAATCAATGTAAACTAAGTAGATCGATAATTTATTTGAAAAAATTGACTAGTGATACTCAATTTTTTTGTGATTTTATCTAAGTGCAAAAAAAAATTGAAAAACACGTAAGAATTCTTCTAAAAAAATTATTCAATTGAGTCCAAACAGGGTTTGAGTGTAAATTTTACTCTTAGAAGACATCTAAAGCTCAAATTTTACCTTTAAGTAGGTATTTTTAATTTTTGAATAGTAAAAAAAAAAAAAAATTCGAATCAATCGTCCTTTCGCTTTCATTACACCCTTAGAAGTGACCTTGACGAGTTAACACAAATCGTCATTTCTTTTTCAAACCTGGTTAAATTTTCAACAATTTAAAATTTTTTAAAAAATTGCGACCATAAAAATACCCTCTTAATCATTTGAATGATCAATAAAATTTCATTGTAAAATCAATAAGTAAACAAATTTTGGTTCAATTACCTAGTAATTCAAATTAATTGAATGAAAAATTTGTTAAAATTACTTTATTGATTCCATTGATTGAATTAGTAAAATTAAAAATTTAAAAATTTCTAATTCTAGCAAATTAAATATTCAAATTTATTGATTAAAATAATTGAAATTGAATCAGTAATATTTTTCACTGAATTTATAATAAATTTTCACTGAATTTATAATAAATTTTCACTGAATTTATAATAAATTTTCACTGATTAGGTCAGTTGACAAATTTTGTCTACTCCATCTGTTAAATATGCTAAAATGACTAGTTGAAATTTAGAGAGTAGGGAGGTAAATTGTAAGCCTGATTATAGAAACCACCCTTAGGTGTCAAAAATTGGTTTTCGAGTTGACATTGATTTCAAGCCTTTCAGAAAGAGCACGAAAAACCTCAACTCAAAAAATAATTTTTGACCTCTAAAAGGGTGATTTCTACATCCAGACTCATATATTTCATTTTTGACTCCAGGAAAGGAAAAATTGAAAAAAATACCTCCTTACAAAATTAGTAAGAGAGAGATGAAGTACGTAGGTAATGAATTATTAGGTATCAGATAAATGAAAAAACTAATCAAAACACATAATTTAAACTTATTCGGTTCTGACCAATTCAAATCGTTCAAAATATTCACCATGACTCATTAATAACATTTTTCACAACCAATATAAGTAAGTACACGCTGAAAAAAAATTTTTAGTCATCGCTAAAAAAAACGTGTTTTCAAAAGTTTCCATTTCGATACAAAAAAGTTCTCCGCTAAGGAAATCCTTAAGCGAAATTCATGATTTTTTCATGAATTAACTTTTATTCAGACACAAATACGTGGGCTATCAATGACAATCATTTTTCAATGAGACGTAATTTCCATTTGAACACGACTCGATACACTCGAAGATAGAATATCTAGTTCCCAAAATAACTCCCCTTGCAAAGCAGCGAATTCGCGTCGGTGTCGTAAACAATCGTCAATCGTTAATTACCATTTAAACGTTAACAAATTTTACATTTTAATCGAGCCCATTAAAGAAACATCGCCGCAATGTCACCGCACTCTCCTCTCACCCTCGCCGAGATTTAAATACAGCAGAAAAATGTTTGTTTTATAGCCTAAAAACAAGGCTCATGTGAAAATAATATAACGCAAAACACGCGAGTTAGCTGCATTGCCACTAACGAGTTTTTCAAAAGAATCACAAAATCCTACAAATGCCGCAGAATTTTATCTAAAGAAAAAAGACGACAATGTGAAGGACCCTTTAATGATGATGGCAGAGCTTGAGCTCTAGACGCGAAAGGATATATGTACGTTGCTCTACCACGAATGGGAATTACAGCGAGCAGCGCACAGAAGGGGTTTAATGAGAACAGCCGCAGGAGGAGGCAATAAAAAAAAAATATGAAATACTCTGCAAGAAACGACATAATGACCTCTTGTAATCTCTTTAAGCTCGAAACCGGAATTCGCAACCCGTTTTTAAAGTAAATGCATACAAAACCTCATGCATTTACCATGTTTTTCTTTTTCGTCACATCTCTATCTTGACACAATATGTTTCCCATTCTTTCTTTTTCTTTTCCAGTTTTTTTTCCTTATTTTAATTTCTCCGTCTGTTTTTCTCTTTCCTTTTTCACCAATAACCGAGCATATTGTGAATGTGCCGAGGTCTCGGATTCGATGTTCGAAATATTACTGTTTGCGATCGAATTATCATAAAACTCGTTATAAAAAATTTTCAACAAAATTTCGTTTCACTTATAACGACTTACTTTTTAAAAAAGTTTGCGAAAAAATGAAGAAAAAAAATCATGCATTAAACGTGACTTAAATAAAAAATGTTTAATTTTAACAACTAAATATCAAATCCAGGCTGATTCTAAAATATTTTTTAATGCGATGCCATTTTGAGAGAAAAAGTTTTATTTTCGTATTTTTCCTCCTTTTCTGTTCGAGAAAATGCGTTTTCAACTTCGAGCGAAGTATTTACGTCGAAAATTTCCACCATTCAGTGAGCAACCATTCACGACGATGGTTCTTTAAAATTCATATTTTTTTTCCATTCTACATAATTTTTGCAAATTTACTGCATTGTTCTAAGAATTTCACCGACTGCGGATCGAGTTAATGAAATTTTTCCAGTATTTTATTCCCGCCGCAGGTGATTTGCGGAAGTCGAAGATTTTTCGGAGAGGTTTAATTTTTTTTTCATTGATGTAAATTTTAACTTATGCGAGGGTTCAAAATCAAATGTATGAAGTGTTTGGATAAAATATTTGTATTAAAAAGATGAATATATCCAAATCTATGACAAAATTAGGTAACCACTGTTTTTAGATATTAAATTACTTGCCCACACTGCCCACAGATTAGGAAAAAGTTGTCGAATTTGTTTTTACACCACCTTGATTTTACTTAAGAGCAATCACCAGTTTATTTAAATTGATCAATTTTGAAAAAATGATTTATATTTGTAACAGAGCTCAATTGAACCGTGGAGAAAGAGAGCAGTTTGCTCCTCTTCCTCTTCCTCCCCTCCCCAAAAAACCTGAAAACTGCATTTTAATTCACCAAAATTGGTCAAAGTCAACAATTTGAAAGAAATTGTGTAATTTGATTCTAAAAAATTGAATAAAAAAAAATTGAGCATACTTATTTTAAGTTGAAAAAAAAACAATAAAAATTCCATTCGAATTGGAAATTTTCAATTTTTTGTTCCTCCGCGTAATAATTCAATTACCAATGCTCGATTTCGTACCTATGAAGCAGAGGCGATTTTCCAAGGGAAGTTAGGAAAGTCAGACTTTCATCGATTTTTTCAAAAATTAAGATTTTCTCAAGTACATGCCAGTTTTTTTCTAAAAGAGCATGAACATTTTTCCAAGTTGCAATGTAGAAATGTTCCAAAGTTCAGATTTTTTTTTTCATTTTTTTCCCAATCACGACTCATAAAATTGTTCAAATAATTAAATTGATGAATTTTTGGTACAAGGAAACATTTTTTGGAAATCAAATGAAAAAATCAATCAGTTTAATAAATTGATAGTCTAATGAGAGATAAATATAATCAAAAATTTCCTTATTATCTTGAATCTCTGAAAAAAAAAAAATAGTAAAAATTTGATACTTGCCAGGGAGTCATTTATGTCAACTTCATACATATAAAAATGGGTATTTTTTGGGGTCAGAAGTTCATTTTTAATAGGTAGGTTAGGTATAGAAAAACGTTATACAACTTTTTTCATTGACAGATACACAAACAGTTGTCAAGTGGGAAGCCATCTAACTATATTTTTCAACGCTTTATCAATTTCTATCGCAATTTGTGGTCCTGAAATATTCTTCAATAGATATTTATAATATTAACTAATTTTTTGAAATTAAAATTTGAATATCCGATTTTTAAAACCTTACTTTGGTTCTGATTAACTTTCAACTTCATATTGAAATATTTCGATTTTTAAGCAAAATAACAATTTTTGAGCAGATTCACCAAAAGCATGGTCAATATTTAAATTAATTCATTTTTTCAATTACAATTTTTTTTTATTTCGACTTCAGCTTAAGATACATAACATTTTCATTTAAAAATTACTTCAATTGACTTCTTAAAATTATTTCTTTACAGTAAACCGAATATTGTTTCATTGGTCAGAAGAGGCAGTTGATTTGAAAATTTCTGAGAGAAATGGATATTTTTTCCCAATTTTTTTTCGACTTGAAGAACAGTTTTCCACGTTTCCAACTCAAAACAAAAATTTTCCAAAAAAAAAAAAGTCTTCAGGTACCAACCTTCTAAAATTTTTTGATTCTCGTTGAATTCATTGTTATATTTTGATGTCTTATTTTATATTTAAATAATTTTTTTTCATCAAAATTTTGCATTTTTTCAGCATGAAAACTAAAATACAACACTGATGCTTCATTCGAAACTTCTAAAAAAAAATCACAGGTAAATTATTTTTTTTATACAAAATTTCACCTAACATTTCCTCAAAAATAAACGAAAAATTTTCAGTATCATGACATAGATTTCTGTACACGAGTCGACTTTTCCAACACATCTATTCACAAAACAAAACTGGCACTTAAAACTCAACACGCGAACGCAACAAAACATCAGATGGTCTGGCTAAACGGTGTTTAGAATAATTGCGAAATGTAATGAAGTTTCTGTTTGAATAATTTTGATGAACCGTGAAGTAGTATAATGCAATCACAAATACGATTTTATTAATGGATATCTGAGGAAAAAAAACCATTCAATGCGGATCAGCTTTTCGTTATCATTCCTTTTCCACGCCATTGCGTTAATTTCATTGTCAAGATGTACTCGAACATCGATTTCGACAAAGATTTCAGTTCCCGTTTTTCGTTTCTGTTTATCCGGCGAGTTTTTCCCTCATTATTTTCAGTTTGAATTTTCAATTCATGTGGGTGGATTATTGATTCGTTGGTATGTTTCTGTTTTTTTTTTTTTTTTTTCAAAAAAATTGATACAACGATGTCCAGTGTACAAAGAGTGAATTAGCTGAGTGAATTTAGGATACAGAACTACAGAAAAAAATATCAACTAAAATTTACGCAAACAAATTCATAAATAAATGATTTCTTTTGAATTTCGAGCAAATGGTGTTTCAAAATTTCGACAACAAGCAGAAAATCGTCGAAAAATTTCATTTTTGCAAACACCCCATTGAAAAATTAAATTTCAACCCTTACTACTTGTTAACATTCAATTTAGATCAATAAAACGAGCAACAAAATCTAAATCCAAGTACCTATCTTTACAGTAAATGGCCCACCTAACCTCTCTTATTGCTTTTCGATATTCGTTTCGAGAATCGGAGCACTTAAAAAATAGTCTTTCTCTCCATTTAATATTTGTTTATTGAATTAATACTAAGAGAACTTCGGGGTAAAAATCTTCGAACAAGATATAACAATAGAATAGAAGAAGACACAGCAAAACCGAAGCATCTTCTAGTATAGGAACATTTATAGAAAATTGTTCTACAGACATAGCGAAAGTTATAAAAGAAAAGTAGGTACCGGGTGAAGACAAAGCGTCAAAATACAAATTTTTAAAAATTCAACTTCAATAGTAAGCAAAAGCTAGAAAAGAAACACACAAAGTCACTTTGCTTTTATACCATGGTAAATACATATAAAGAAATCTGAAAAAGTAGAGCTGATCATTTTTCGGTTGAGAAAAAAAGAGGAACGTATAGGCGCCGACTAAGTTCTGCATTACCAACTTTTTTTTTCATTCCATTTAGCTCCCTTTTGCAAAACACAAACGCTACAAACAAAAAAACTTTTCAAGTTCTATACATTCGGTTACCAAACATTTCACGAAAAATACGTAAGTAACCCAAGTATACATTTCTTCCTATATACAGGGTGTCCGTCGAATATTTCCAGTATTGATAAAATATCGAATAAAAATTTCCTCTATATGTCAGGCTTGGATACAGAAATTAGTCTTGGGGGTTGAAAATTGATTTTTGAATTGAGGTTCTTTCTTTTTTTGAAAGGCTCAAAATTAGTGCCAACTCAACAACCAATTTTGGACTCCTAACAAGGAATAAAAAAAATCCAAAGTATAGATATCATAAAAGAACCCATAATATCCAAAATTTTAAATGCTGAAGAGCATTTCTCAAATATTAGCGAATTTTGGAAATTTCAAAAGTACCTCATCGCCCAGCAAAGTACGAAAATTTGATCTAATCAGTGAGAAAAGCTGAAATTTGGAATAATTGTGAATTAAAGGTCAGAATCGTCTCATCTGTTTTTGAATTTTGATCTATTTTGGAGAACCTCGGACCAAGGATCAGAAACTAGAGGGACTACGGACCAATAATTTTTATTATTATAATAATGATTTTTGACCGAGTTATGGGTGATTTTCTATTTTGGAAAAATGATACCAGGCTAAAAAAATACGGAATTTTTGACCCAAATGATCGAAATTCAATCGTGAACATACAATATATCATTCGATTCTTCTCGACAAGATAAATCCAATGATGTATCCATTTTTTTTTTTTTGGAATTTTAATCGATTTTCGGTCTAGTTATGGGCAATTTTCTGTGAAAAATGACACCAAGTACATAATCTTTTATTCCATTTTTTTTTTAGCAACTTTCAGGTGGACCAAAATTCAAAAGAGAATACACAAAAATATTCATCTCGAAGAGAGGAATGCAGCGGTGCCCTCAATTTCTTAAGTGGGATTTTTTTTCACGGATTTGAGCGCGATATTCAAAAATCAGTAATTAGGGAGAAATCCTCCTAATTCTGAAAAAAAAAGTCACTGGAATTGGCCGAAAATCAGTTGTGAATTAATGGGTAAAATTAAATTCGAGATCAAAATAAACTCCATTGTGTAGAATGTCACGATTTGTAACTGGCTGCACTGATATACAAAATTTTCCAAAAAATTCCGAATTAGACTTTCAGTGATTTAAAAAAAATACATAATATTTTCAGACGAGAAAATAATCAATTCAAAGTCAATAAAATTCCGCATTTTGGAATTTTATGATTTGCTACTGGCTGCACTGGTGTATGAAATTTTCAATTTTTTTTTCTCAATATTAATTTTCAATAGTTGAAAATTTTTTGTTCAGATTACTCGATGAAAAAAAATCATTCCAACTTGATGAAAATTTCATATTATTGGAATATGTATTGCAATCTGCAACTATTCAACCCCCTGGTAGCAGTCTGATTTTTAGTTGGAGAAGGATAGCGATGGTTTAGAAAAATGTAGAAACTCAAATCGCATGTTTCAAGTGCTACGACAGCTTCTCACACAATTTTTATTGACTAAAAAAACACCAAAAACAACGCTTTTTTTCAAAAGTAGGTGCACTTTGAGCACACCTTGCTCCCCTTCCCTTGTCCCTGGGGGGAATCATTTTTTTTGAGAGGTCTCCTACTCAAAGTAAACCACCCTACCAAATTTGATAAAATTCCAAGAATTTTATTTCACTCCACACAGATGTCCAGGCTCACATCTAAAATATTTCGACTGTTTCCCTAATTTAATCAAGCACATGTTCAAGTTCAATTCCACCGATCAAGTCCAAGAATCACTGAAACTGAAAGTTTTCAAAATTATCTAGTAAAAAAAAAATCATCGAAATCAGTTCTCGAAAAAATAGTACATTATTAAATTTAGAAAAAACCACTTTTTTTTCAAGTAAACCTTCTACCAAGCTGATTAATTATGTAATCGATAAGACGCCGAACGGATTTCCGTGTATAAGGTCGTTAATCAAAACAAAACAATACCTCAATTAGCCTTCGTAGACTATGAACCCATTAAATATAAAATAAAAAAATTTGCGTAGATAAATAAAACGTCTATCATTTCAATTCCATCAGGTACTCGTACAAAACCATGACATTTTATATGGACCGTACACTTACGAAAAGAGGGGCAAGAGATAAAAGCAAAACCGAAATCATTGACGAAATTTAATCAAAGCTTCGAAAAAAAAAATCTATCAGATTATAGTCACGAGTTCGTGGAATAACTCAAACGTAGTCGGATTTTTTTTCAAAAAATTATATAGGTAGGTAGATTCGAATACTCGCACGTGTATGAATTTTGCCACCTTTTTTGAATTAAATCTCAATCTATTGTAAAATGATGTCCAACAATTGTGATTGTTTCGAGAAAGTGAAATAATTTCATCGTTTGAAAAAATTCGCGATTGCAACGAATAATTGAACGTTTTCTGCCAAAAACAACCAATCCAGATCAAGATGACAACCGAACAACCATTCTGTGGATTAATGTTGCTGGAATTTGGCAAGTATTACGCTGCTAACATCAGTGGTTACGCAGACATACCAATATGTTTAGTTGGCGTGGCTCTAAATCTACTCAACCTCGTAGTATTCACTCGAAAAAATATGATTTCGCCAGCCGGAGTGATATTCAAACATTTAGCCTTGGCTGATTTATTGGTCTTACTGGGCTGTATTCCGTTCGTGTGGTATGAATATATTCGAGAGAGTGATTCCTCTGCGGAACAAAATTGGGATTACGAGTGGTTGGTATTCACAATACATTGCACCAATTTCATAGCCATGATGCATTCAATATCAATCTGGCTCACAGTCATGTTAATGATATGGAGATACATTGCTGTCGTACATCCATCGAGGGAATCTGCCTGGTGCAGTTTGAAAATGACACGAAATGTGGTATTTGTAGGATACATATTCTGCATTTTGATTTTTACACCGGTTTATTTCGCTCATGAAATTAGAACCGAAATTGTGGATGAGAAGATCACCTACAGTGCCAAGTTCAAAGATAATGCTTTCTTGTATGCGGTGATTTTCATAACCAATGGACTTCTGCTCAAATTATTGCCATCCCTGGTTTTGACATTTTTTAGCTTTAGGTCAGTGATCTCTGAATTGAATTCCCGATACAAATTGATAATTTATTCCGAAACTGAATTAATCGAGATTTTTTTTCACAGGTTGATTCTCACTCTAGTTGAAATAAAGAAACAGCACAAGTTGATTTCTCCTTCGAAAATCCAAACTGCGGCCATCAGGAATATCGAAACGACACAGATTGTTGATCGATCAACGACCATTTTGATGACAGTTCTGATGTTATTTTTGATCGCCGAAGTACCCCTAGGAACCCTCAGCTTGTTCAATGCAATTTATGGTAATGGAATTCATCACGAATGTTATGATTTGCTGGGACGAATATTCGATACTATAACTCTTCTAAATACATCGATCACATTTTTTGTGTACTATATTTTAAATCAAAGGTTTAGAACCACGTTTAAATATTTGTTTAATCGAAATACGTCCAATTCTTCACAAGAAGATACGCTGATGTCTTATGATTTTAGTATGAATACGAACACATCCCAAGCATGATTTGAAAACGATTGAGATGAGGAGGGATGAAGGATGCAAAATCATGCAACAAATAGAAAAAAAAATTCAAAATACATAAAAAAATTATTCATGAGAAATTCGAAAATAAAAATTGAAAATTATAATTTCGATCGAATAAAATATCAAAAAAAATCTACAAACTCTTGCAAAACTACGAACGAAATTGATTATATTTCGTAAAAAAAGGATTGAAAAAATGGGTACATTTTTCTATAAAATTTCAATGAATCTTTTGCAATTATTATTTTAACTTATTTTTAAAAGCAATTTCATCGATTTCTTCGATTTCTAATGACCTATCAATTTTAGTCATTTTTTTCATTCCATATTCGAAATAATTTTCGCGATGAAAATTTAAAATTTTGTTTTCTATAATTTAAATTAAACGATTAAGATTTTTATATCATCTTTCGTGAACTAACTGAAAACGGTGATATTATTCTTGACATGAAAATTTTTATCGTAAATATTTTTGTATTTTTTATGCAACATTTTTTTTTTTTTCAACATTGCTTTGTTCTAAGTATGTATTTTTGACATTAATTTTGTAAAAATCTACCAATTTAATAAAGTGTATCTCCATAAATATTTTAATAGAATTTATGCTGATTTCCTTTTCCTGTAGATAGAATGTAGATTTCATAAGAAATCCAAAAGCAACACAACAAAAGTTAATACATATTTTAATTGAATATGGTTGCCCCTTCAAATCTCAGATTCGGCAAATCTATTCACATCTTCTGTTCAATCGCGCTATTGAGATTTGTTTACACTCGTGGCGAATTTGATAAATCTTCTTGTTTATTTTTTTTTTCTTTCAAAAAGGATTTAACTTAAGGAAATTTTCAATTTAATTTTTTTTGTAGAGGATGAAATCAGCTCCCAAGAGATGAATTGATCGGTCAAAAATTTTTGACTGTGAATTTTTTTCCTACTTCTCCACTTTTTTTGACCCTTTCTTGAATTTTTCAACCGGCGTGCCATTCTGGGGGGAGGGGCGTATTAAAAAATTTCCAACATCAAACATCTTCTCAATTTACTTAATTTTTCCGAATTTTTCGGAAAATTACTCTCCATTCTGAATTTTTATGAAATGAATATCAAATGTTATTGTTTATGAGTAAGTAGTTAAGTACCAACTGCTTTAAATTTGAAGAAATTATTTGATCTTTTTTTGGCTATTTTGTTGAATTTCTGCATTATTTTTAGCCCCTTTTTTCCAGAAAAAATTGATGTTAAAAGTATCCAGAAAATTTAAATTTATCAAATTGTTACTTGTATGTATTTATAAATCATTGAATAAGATTGAAGTTTTTTTAAAATGATTTCGTTTCATTTTTGATAATTTTATCAGATTTTTTTACCATTTTATTGAAAAAAAACTTCTCCCCTCGTCCCCTCAGTAATCCAACTACCTACCTATGTTTGGAATTGGGTACACAAACCTCTGCATAACATTTTGAATATCTATCTACTAAAAATTAAAATGCATAACTTGAATATAGCTAGGTATCTCTTTTTTTTTTTTTTTTTTTTTTCATGAGCTAAGATTTTAAATTAATTTGATTGCATTTTTCCATAAATACTCGAAAGTCATCAAAAAGTTTCCTAACAAAAAATCAACTTTACCAAATGTAGGGTAATCTGCCTCCTAGTCCTACTACAATTTTGGTATCGCCCCAGACGTTTTCGAGACAAAAATGCAATATTTTTTAAAATTAAGAAAAATTGTAAAATAAATAGGTAATTCCATCATTTGAAAGCTTGTTTTATTCTCTTTGAGATGACGAGATGAGCTATTTTGAAAATTTTCCAAAATGTCTCCTCATACTACAAATACAAAGAAATATCAGAAAATCGATGATAAGAAAATAACAAGCCATTAAGCACAGAATATGTGACTCTCGAAACGGTAAAACCCCCTATTTGAATTTCTGAATCTGCAGATACTGTTTAAAAAAAGAGGGTTGAAAGTGGAGAGGTGTTGGTACTTGAAATCTTCAAGAACGAATATTCCATTTGCATGAAATACCCATCAACTCAGGCAAGGATGAACTAACGAAATCAAATATGGTACGAGTATTATTATTTCCAACGATTATGGATTTCTAGTAACAACTGACAATTTGAATCAAACATGTAGAATATTACAAAGTCATACAATAAGTAAGTTGAAAAAAAAAAACACGAAAAATTAAAACTTTGAAAATATGATTCCAGAAAAAAAAAAACACCCAAAAGGAACAACTGGCGAAATAAAATTCTAAGGTCTTCTCATTCTAATGACACTTGCATTCAACATAATAACTTGTGTTTTCCTCCAGCGACCTAGCTAATAATTTTATAATTTGAAAACCGCATGATTGATTCACCCTTTTCTCCTTGAAATTTTGCAACCCATCACATTTCTTCACAGAAAAATAATAGTTGAAAAAAAAACTTCAAAAAAGCGAAATGATAAAAGACCGAAAAAAGTATAAGCGAGAGAGACGAAGACAGAGGAACCTGGTCCTTTCTCAAAGTTGATTATTCGTGTCATACACTAAGTATTAAAAAAGAACTGAAGGTTGGAAATTTCAAAATGACGAGATGCTTTTGTCAGGAAGTAAATTGAAAATAAAAACCGACATTAACCGAAAATGATAAAGTTTAAAAGCTCTTCTACGTCTAACGAGCAGTAGGACAGCAATAGTGAGTAATTCGAAACTTTCTCAAACAACTTTTGTTCGTTTTTGTTAGATTGAAAAGTCAGCATTACGTGCGTCATACCACACTACTTTACAGAAAATCAAGCATAAAGCGCAAATAGACGTCCACGATTAAACATTATTTTCACCGTCCGGTCAGGTTTGCATCCGCGGTAAAATTATACGTTTTATTAAACCTGCGCTTAATTGAGACCAAAAAAAAATGTGGGAAAAAAGGATTCACATATTCGTAGAGAAAAGCAATGCAAAATTTATTTTTATCGGTATCACGAATTCAACGAGGAAAAAAATAATTAAGTATCTCAGCATAGGAGTTTTCTGAACTAAAAATATCATCATCTCATAAATTTTAATTAAATTGAATATAAAAAATTCGTTATTAGATACTTCTCTTATTTCGAAAGATATCTATTTTTTCATCCTACGTCAAAATCGAGAAACTTTTCAGGATCGGTAATTTAGAGAACCGAAAATTTCAAATCAATTTGATTGAAACGTAATCAACGTGATTTCGAAATTCTATGAAGCATCGACCTACTTAAAGTTCAACTTTTCACGAACCACCCATTGTAAAAATTCAACCTAATACTCATTTTAATCATGAAATAATGTCTACATAATGCATTACGTAGGTATTTTACATACATATTACGCCTTTTCCCTTTTTACATGAGTGGGTCTCATACAATACAGGTAGTCATATATAATGCCTCAATAGGGGTTGTCTGTATGTTCCTTTTAATGTAATAAGCTATGAACTTTTCACGAATAAGCTCCAAGCCAACCTATCATCTCAGCTCTATTGTTGATACAGTTGAATTAAATGTAAAAATGAGAATTTAGCTATACCTATTTCTTTTTTAAATAAAATGTTTTTATTGGCAACGTAATGTTAATTTAATTTGTTCCGTTTCTTTTTATGTCTCAATTCGAGTCGTACGGTGAGATTACTTTGTAACAAATGGGAGCGTAAATTGAAGATTTATGGAACAAATGGCCGTAGATAAATCAAAATTACAATTTTAAATCGCTGAAAAGCCCTTATTGAGGGGAAAATCGTTGAATTTCAAACCGTTTTCAAATGAATAAAGATTACGTGAGCGATTAATTCTGAACTTTCGAAGTGCTGACTTTTGGTCAATTTCAAAAAAAAAAAATCATACCTACCTACTTGGATTTTATTGTAAATGTATTAGAATTATAAGTACCATACCTAGTTATATCTATAAAAATCTTACTCAACTATTGGTTATACAATAAAAAAAATTGAACTTTTTTTTTAAAATTAAAAATAAATAATTAGATATTTCAAAAAGTGATCCTCCAATAAAAATCATAGAAAATTTTAATAGCCACTAAAATGTTGAAAAACACTGATAACTATTTTCAAAAATGAAAATTCGATTCGGAATGATTCAGGGGAAATGAGGATTATTTAAAAATTCATTGCGAGTAAAAAAAAAACTAGAAAAAGTTACCTTTCCAAAATGACGCCGAATTCAAGCCGGAGTCAGTAAGTCTAAGTTCATAGATTGACTCTGGTGCCGAGTCAGGGTCTATGTGGAGACAGGAGTCAAGGAGCGAGTTTGACTTCGGAGTCAAGAGTCAAGGTTACAAATTTGTTCCATAGATTGACTCCGGGATCAAATTGGAGTCAAGGTCATGGATTGACTCCGGGGTCAAATTGGAGTCAAGGTCATGGATTGACTGCGGGGGTCAAATTGGATTCAGGGTAATAGATTGACTTCGGGGTCAAATTGGAGTCAAGGTCATAGACTAACTTCGAGGTCAAAGTCATAGATTGACTTCGGAATAAAGGTGGAGTCAAGGTCATGGATTGACTCCGGGGTCAACTTGGATTCAGGGTCATAGATTGACTTCGGGGTCAAACTAGAGTCAAGGTCATAGACTAACTCCTGGGTCAACTTGGATTCAGGGTCATGAATTGACTTCGGGGTCAAATAAGAGTCAAGGTCATAGACTAACTTCGGGGTCGAAGTCATACATTGACTTCGGAATAAAGGTGGAGTCAAGAGTCAGCGTGTGAGTTTGACCCCAGAATCCAGGTGGAATCAGAAGTCAACTTTCTTGCTGTCTTCTATTCCTGATTTTTGGACTAATATTTTTCCAAGAATTTCAAGTCATTTAAATGAAATAGATAGGTACCTGCTACACGCACAAAGAAAAATGCGATGTTTGTTGCCTGTTGGAATCAAAACTGATGTTCTCCTCATTAAAATTTTGGTAGAATGCACTCTTTTTTTTAAAAAAAATTCAAAACCTTAGTACAATTTAAAAAAAAAAAATTTACAGAGTAAGTAAACATTTTGTTAATTAAAAAAAAGAGAAATTTTTGTTTCAGTGCAACGAGGACTGTTAATGAAGCAAAAAATGGCCATTCTTTTCGTCTTTTGATTAGAACATTGTACGAGTCCTTCAAGTCTGAGGCTAAGCATGAAAAATTGCGATTTTTAAAAACAAAATTTTTAACTTCAAGATGAAAAATTTTTTCATTAAGCATGCATGAAAATTTATTAGCTTTTAAGTAAAAATCACAAACACGAAAGTTTCATTATGTGCTGACTTTTCTGTTTAAAAAAATTCATAAATCACTTTCGTTGGTTGGATTTTGTCAAAATTTTACCTAGTCGACTTTTCCCTCCAAAATTCGTACTTATTGATTTTTTTCAAAGAAATTCGCATTTTTGGATTTTTCTTTCAAAATGTGAACTTACTAATTTTGGTTTTAAAAATTCGAGCCCCTTTGAATTTTTTCCCAATAATTGATCTTTTCCCAATTTTATATTCTTCACTATCTACTCAATACTCGTGTTTTTTTCTTCCATATTTTCAATTTTTTGTATCTGTATTAAATCCTGATTTTTGTCTCAGGTGAAAAATTCAAACTTTAAAAGACGATTTTGAAATGAAAATAAAAAACCATGAATTGGACAAATTAATATCAATTGACCATTTTAGGTACACAGTTTTGAAATAAATTATTTTTGTCTGTTTTTTTTTTTTTTTTTTTTTAATTTTAAATAGTTCACTATGAGAGTATTAATGGCCAAATGAAATAGGTTTGCACCGATTCAGTGGATCAAAATATCCCGATAAGGCCGATAAATACTCGAAAATCTTACAATTTTACATTTTCTCTAATTCTCTAAGACTGATTTTTAAAAAAATTAGACAAACTTCGATACTTCAAAAGCTTACATTGGTCAATTAGGTATTTAGTTTTCATCCAATTTTTCACCAGCATACTAAATTTACTCCCAAATCCAAAAATACACCTACATGTCAAAAACCAAACCAACCATCAATTACAACCACCAAATTACCACGAACGCCAAATTCAACCCCACATCTAACCATCCCCATAGAAAAATTATACCCTAACAACGAAAAAAAAAAAACTGCACCGATGAAAAATCGTAGCCGGTATAAAACCGAGTTTGGTTAATTTAGAATTGTGGTCATGTAATTGAAAATAGAACAACGTTTGAAAACGTTACCTCCGCGTTATTATCTCATAGTTGCAGCCAAAGTTGAAATTTAGCGTCGAAGAAATTCGGGCTATCCGCCCGGAGAATGAGGTGAAAATGTCGAACTGTTACATACGATAAGGTCAAATGTGTGTGGACCAAATGACGTGCCTAGAATTTTTACACTTTCTCCGTCTTCTCTAACGTCATGAAGTATAATTTTTCAGTTTACGCGAAATAAGAGAAAGGGTTTGTTACATTATTGGAATGCTAAAATTTTGCAACTCGAAGCCAATTTTTAAGTATACTATTTTAACCCCGATGCGATGCCCATATATCGTATCGTGATCGATTTTAAACTTACCAAACTAAACAACCATAAGTTAGCAAGCTCTCATACTGTATTTTTTACAATCTACTTTCCAACGAATTCGCATTAGCTACGAACTAAAAATGAAACCTAACGAATACATTTACCACATTTTGCACAAAAATGGCACAAAATTTAAAACTGTACATTTTAGATTGAATCTGTACTACAAAACAAACAAAAACAATCGATACAAAAGTTTTGAAAAGTTATTACCTGCAGCGATTTCATTAACGTATTTCCATAAAACAGAATAATCTCCTTTAATATTTCACCGCCAGTTCATTTGTCGTAAGACATAAATTCACATCGGTAATATTTCCAAAGACCAAGAAAATTTTCACTTTAATAACCCATCGAGTCGAAATCAAAGACGAATTCAAAACGTAATTTTCAAATGCCTCGAAAGCAAATTTTCCATAGGTATATCGCTACACCCATCAAAATACACCCTAACAAAATTATTTCGATAAAATGGAAAAAAACAGAAATTTTTCCACAAGAATTCACGTATGAAAAAAACCTCCCTTAAAAAAAAAATAATATCGAGTTGAACAAACGAGGAAAGAGTTCACAAACAAGGTAAAAAAAAAAGGTCTGTTTGTTGAAATTTGAAAAAATTTCGAACCTCTTTAGCAGAATAATTCGACTTGCAGAAAGTAGGAGTTACCCGAACCTGTTCTTGACAGGGTATTTTCCATTTTATACGACTTATTTCAGTTTCACGTCCTGCTAATTGCGTCGCTATCATTAATATCTTTCATTTCGTTAACATACGCACACAACTTTTCCACGAACCGTTAAACCGTTAAAAATTTCCACGTTTAACGTTCCATTATAATATTCTAAATTTTTAAATTTTACATCGTAGGAATATTTTGGACAAATTATTATTTTTTTTCCAGAGAAAAACAATAAAATCGATTTGTGACGTGTTTGCGATTTTGAGCTAGAAAAAATTATCAAATTTGTTTTTTCAAACTATCCACTAATACCCCTCAGTATAGCGCATAACTAACGTAAATTTGAAAAAATTTGGTTGAAAACTCTCGGAGATAAAAATTTTTATTGGAAAGGCTGAAAAAAGTAAACTCGGCGTAGGGGAGGGGTTGGGGGCCAAAAATTTTACCAGGTGATTTTCAGATCCGAAGAACCAAATTCCGTGGGTTAGTTTCAAATTTCAGCTCTAGCGCAGATTCGTCTATGTATCTTACCCGCCGGTATTCTTTCGATTTTTTTTTTTTGGTAAGTACAGAACGTCTGTATAGAATGATATAATATTCTATCAATGTACGCGAGTGAAAAAACCTAAGACAATTTGTTTTTCTTTTGATGGCATTTAGCAGTTTATAGAAGGGAATAACGGCTATATTAGTAAGTTAGCTGCGGGAGAAATCGATTCAAATATTAATTTTACTCTGTATTCTGATCGCTTCGGTTTAAATGAAATCGTAACAACGGCACGTTTCTTTCGACACACATTGCGTTGCAGATATGCGTTTAATATCCTATAAGCGTGGTATAAGCGCATTATTTATGGCAGCCTTACAACTAAGTATATACGTGTTAAACTCGCTAACTAAAAACCTCAATTACCTAAGATAAACTAACGCGAAATGAAAGAAACGATACGCCGAAGGAATTGCGCACCGAGCTCATTACAAATCAATCCATTACTTCAGCTTTTTCACATAAAAATAAGTACCTAGTTAATATATTTTATCTATGCGTTTGTGTTTAATTGTTCATGGCTTTTAATGGGCACGTAGATATGATAATTTTTTTTTAAATTGAAAAATAATTGTTGGACATGAAGCAGGCAGAGTTAAGATTTTGGAAAATAATGACATGAGGATTATAAATTCGAAAATTCGACTTAAGAGGATTTTCAAAAAAAAAAATCGCTACTTTGTGGTTTCAAGCTATTAAAAAATAAAAAGGAAGATTTTTTGTTGTTTTTTGATGAAATTCTAATTGAAATGGATCATACTGTTGTTATTCTATACAGCATGTGCCCTAAACCCAAATCAAGTCTTTGAAGATAAATTTTCATTGATTATTAATAAACATTATTTGCATAAAATTCGCGGTTTTCGAAAATTTTTCAAGAATCGAGAAATAAACATGAAGTTTGTAAAGTATTGATTTTTATTTTAATTGAAAAGGGAGATTTTTTTTTTAATGCAAGCAACGTATTTTTAACACACACAAAAAAATGCATTTACAAAAAATAATAGTCCTTATTTCACCATTTTTACGGGGGAAGGGGGCCAGGAGACATCTTCAAGATCATTGGTCAACAATTTAAAAGTATTCTTGCTCTAATAGTGAGGAAATTACCAAAAATTTCTCCCACCTTTCAGGCTTTCAAAGGGTCCATTTTGAAGAGGCTAAAATTTTCCCCAAAACCCAAAAATACTGTTTGATTTATCAATTGTCATTATTTTAGAGTGCAGATTCTAAATTTCAACTCAAAATTTTCGAGTCGACCCCTCAGCCCCCTTTCTCGTACTCTCAAAGAGACAAAATTTCAAAAAAAAAAAAGTCAACAATGTTTTCGAACATGCTGATTTCAAAGGGGCTTGATTTTGAGATTCAACTCTCTTAGCCTCCCGTTCTCATTGTCCTCAAATTTAGAACAAACTGAGTTTTTGGGTGTATAAGGGCTAAGGTAGGGTCAAGACCTATAGTTGGGGGTAAGAGAGAGATCTAACCTTGAAATCAAGCTGAAATTTGAACTGAACGTGAACACCCTCGAAAACGTTACAAACGACATGTCACACAAATATTACTAATATTTTTTTAACATTTTGGCTCAAATTTGGAGCCATGAAGAATTGAGGATGAATGCTCAGAGGTTACCTACATTAAAAAATTGAGTCGAAATTTGAAATCAGTATCTCCAAAATCGTAATGAATGATACGTCACACAGTATTTGGAAAATGTTTAGCTTTCTCAGTGAACCCATTGAAAAGTGGGAGAAATTCTTGGTGATATTCTCACCGTTAGATCTGATGAAAATTGTAAACTAGCGGTCATGACTTCTAGCGAGAGGCCAATTGGCTGTAATTTCAGGATTCCCTTAACTTACTAAAAATGGTGAAAACACGGCTACTTGTGAATACTTTTTTTTTTTGCGAATTCAAAATACTTAGATAAGTACTTGAGAATATTTTTTTCTTTTTTTTTCAACATACCTTACTAAAATACTAAGATTTTTATTCTTTTTAATTTTCAATTTTTCAAAAAAAGTCCTACGAAAATTTCAGGACTCTACATACCTTAATTAGTTTTTTTCCATCACAGAAAAATGTTAGGTACTTACATGAAAACGTTACACCCCTTAAATTTTAACCCTTCCCCCAAAACGTAAGTTTAGGACGAATCTATGTCAAAAAAAATCCTCCAAAAAATTAAGGATTGCCTTTTTATTCAAAAGAAAAATTTATACTCCAAGTTCATCACTCAATATCTAATGATTTATTTTGGGAAATCCACAATGTCACATTCATAATTATTTTTTTCGAAAATGAAAAAAAAAAGGGAGGTCAATAAAAAATTTCTATTTAATATTTTTGGGTAGATAGTAGGTACCTAAACATTAATTTTGATACCAAACTCTATTTATAAAATTTTTCCAAAATCATTTTTTAAAAAAGAATTTTACCGAAAATTAAAAAATCACAAAACAGTATTTTTTAAAGGCAAAGTTTAAAATTACGTCTCAATGATATGTTTCCAATTTTTTTTATTACATAGGGTAAAATTGCTAATTTCGTTATTTTACACCGGTTTGGGCAAGATTCAAATTCCTCTGGATTTAAAATCCAAAAATTCTCAAAATTCGGAATTTGGATTCCAATCCACTCTCATAACGGAATTTCGAATTTTAATTCCATTTTTTGCAAAGAATTTCAGAATTCGGATTTAAAATTTCATTTTTATCAAAATCCTTCATTTTAAAATTCAAAAATTTTCGTGCTTCGTGATCCAGCGATCAGTATTCAAGTTTGAGGATCAGACATCATGGAATTTGATCATTTCGTACCTGATTATGTCGCAATTTTTTAAATTGAATGACACAAGGGGTTTGAAAAACTTCAATCCTCTCCATTTCCTTTCCCCGTTTCACCAGTTTGTAGACAGAGCGAGAAAGAATATTTTTTATGGTTCTAATGTTCATAAAAATGTATTTTGTTTTATTTTATTATTGCATAATACTAATTCAAAATTTAAATTGAAAATGAAGCCAAATTACATTTTTGGATTTTGAATCCTATCACACAAAAAATGATTTGTAATTTCGAATTTGAAATAAATTTTTTCAGAGGATTTTGGAATTCAGATTTGAAACTCCTCTTTTGCTACGGATTTTCTCCAGCCATAATTTTACATCATCACAAGGTTCTATAAATTGAAAAAAATCGTTCAAACAAGTCATATGCGCACCCAGAAATTAATTAAGGATGAGGCTGAGAATTCGAGAAAAAAGGGGAAGGGGGTAAAATTTCAAATTAGTCATTTTTTACCGATCTATCAGTCAAAAATCATCAATTTTTTCTGGCAAATTGAGAATGTATTGAGGAATTGATGATTTTTGACTGAAAAATTAGTCAAACATCACCAAATTTTAAAATAAAATGATTGAAATATTGCCCAAGCGAAGCGAGGACGAAATTTTTCTGAAAAAATACTGTTTAAAAAGCAAAAAAAATGAACTTTTTAATTATTTTTGCAATACGATAATCTTTTTCCCGTGTCTAAAAAAGAAAATCATTCAAAAGCATTATTTCACATATAGGCAGCTTCAGCTGCAGGTCATAAACCTACTTCATAAAAGTTTGTGTTCAAAATGGTTATCAATTTTTTTTTTAATCAAAATGAAAATTCACTCAATTACTGGTAAAAACTGCCAACTCTGGAATTTTTTACAGAAAAAGTACATTTTCAACGATAAAAATCAATTACCAGATATCTAAATAGGTAGTCGTTACCTATAGAGAATTGATTACTCGATAATTTCGGTCAAAGTAATCTCACGTAACGAGTACAAACAAAATAGGTATCGTGGGCACGGTAACACTGTTTCGAATAATTAGTTAGATAATATCTGCGATGAAAACGATCCGACGTTCGAACATCGCTACGAGAGGGGAGAAATTGGCCGAAATACGTCGCATGACCGCGGGGCCGAACATTACCAATTTATTAATTTTTTGTTTACGTCGATTACGAGCGAAACACTGGTCGGTGGATGGCGTATCTCTGCGCGAACCCTAGCCGCATCTTTTTCACTGGGTAACGCATTAAGAACGACAAATATTATAAATAAACTCGACTCGCGTTGAGAAGAGCTTACGAATGGAAAATATACTTTAATTAAGAGTTCAAGGCACATCCACAAAATTAACTAGGAACAAATTAACGGCTAATGGATTCGTGGAAAAGGTAACCCGTCATGCTAAGGGTAAAGAATAAAGTACCGAGTTAAGCAAAAGGGAAATCAAAATTACACGATAAAGGGTTATGTTTGTTCGGGTTATCACAGAGTACGCGCTAATGACAATTCGTCAGTTTCTAATAAAATATCCATCAACAGGGTTAAAGATAACGGAAATTATTCCATTAAGAAAGAGCAACGCGTTTCTACGAAATTGATGCGCCCGGTAATTGAAAAGCAGTCACCGTATTTACGTTGCCCGGCTTGAAATACATAGAATTGGTCACCGGCACCGACGACCGGCGGCGTGGCATGCGTTAGAATTTGAAATTCGACCACGCTGGCCGAGGTCATTCGCGCAGCTTTACCCTTGCTTCGGCTTTACGAGCTTGGGGAAAAAACGCTTTACCTAAATAAACTTTTTATTTCAAGTTCATCTCGTGACGATTGTTTATGCTCAATGTACATGGATTCTGGATATATTTTGATGCCTTTACGACTTCGTACCACCGTCGCAATTGCTGTATATTAAATTTTTATTTTAAAAAACTAGGTAGGGTGTGAGATAATTTAATTCGATTCGTTATTCGTAAATTATCGTCGTTTTGAAATTTTCCAGTAACATAACACTTCATCAAAGCAATAGACTATGTCACATTTAAAACTGTTTCCAACGCTGCGCTATGCTTCGACTTTTTTTTCCCTCTCGGAAAATAATCTACGGTGTTTTAAAAACATCGTACTGCAACTTTTTTCCTTCTCAACGGTTCGACTTAGTCGAAAGGACTTAACGTTAAGTTACGTTGATTGCTGCGCTGTACTCTTCGTGAATATAAAACCTTTTGAAAATTTTATTTTTCTAAGAATTTCTCATCATTGTTTATAGTTTATAAATATTTGATTACGGTTGTTTCGAGCTGCTGATAACAAAATTAACCGAACTGCAAATAGATGAATATGCTGAATTGACAACCAAACGTTCGTTTTTCGTCTGGAATTTGTCAAACGAGTTCGCTCGAGATATTTTCATTAAACGGATCTAAATCGTAAGAATTGAAACGCCAACGAGATTATTAAACAAATGTAGGCTCAGAAGTTCAATTTTTTCTTATTATTTGATTAAATAATCAATCGCCGGTGCGAGGTGTTTGATAAATGGTTTTTGATACGTGATGAAAATGTTGCCTATGTTTAAAAAAGGAGGAGAAAGGGCTTGTTGAAAATCTGTTCATCAAAATGTATGATTTGAATCATAAAAATGGAAAGTACAGGGTGACTTAAAATTTCCGGAACGCAAAAATTGTAAGGGTTTGCAAATAATGAAATCATATTTACGACGTAGCCGAAGCTCTATTCCCTTCAAAAAATATGAACTCATCCCCCATTGTTCACAAATCTCTAAAAAATTTTCAAATTTTTCAAATTTTTGAGTTTTTCAAAAAAAAATCTTGAAACTTAAAATTCCGAAAATTTCAAAAATTGAGATATTCAAAAACTAATATTTTCATATGAAAGGTCACTGAACAAGAATCAAAAATCATTGCATACCAATTTTGCCTAATCAAAAATTTAAAGGGGCAAAAATTTACACTTTTCAAGCTATATGGTAAGTAAACACTCGTATATGTATATCTACAATTCTTTGCCATGTACGTTCATAGCCCGGGTAGCTCAGTGGGCAGAGCATTAGGAACAAACTAATGTTTGGTGTATCCGCGGAGAAATCTGCAACCTCGTTTCCCAACCTAAGGGTCCAGGGTTCGAGTCCCTCTGTCCGGGCATAGAATTTTTTTGTCTTTTAAAATGTTTTTTCAACTTGATTAATCAAATTATGGAATTGAAACCCTTTTTGTGAAATTTTTTACTCATTTTAACAAGAAATATAGAGGTGTAAAAAATTGAAGATTCTCTAAATTACGAAAAAAAAAGTTGCGTTCCGGAACTTTTGGGTCACCCTGCACCAAAGTACACAGCTCAAAAACTGATTATTTGAAAATTTATTGTCAAATATCAAAATTGATGAGTAATTGGCGCGTGAAAAGCCAAAAAATCTTGCAAAGATCCCATTCTTACAATTAAATTGTACAACAGGGCTGATTATATCGCACTTTTTTCAAAAAATGAAGAAAAGGCTGGCCACGAAGTAATTTCTGAACATAAAAACAACGAGACAAAAATTTCAGCCCCTTGACTTCATATTTGTCTTTATCCATTACACCTAAGAATCTGACATGTTCAAAAAATTACGAAAAAATTACCACTTTTTTCCATGTTTTAAACAAAATTCTGGTAAAAAAAATGCAGAGCATTTAGAAAAACTTCAAACATTTCAAAAATTAATTGAGGGGGCAAAAATTAGTTTTATTTATTTTTTTTCGAAGAGGAATCCTCAGAAGAACCTACCCAGCTATTTTTTTCAAAATTGGCCAAGCATCTCTTTAGTCCTTACCAGAAGTTATCCCAGTCATCGGGAAAGTTGAGATCCATCGTTAATTTATTAATTTTTTTGGGAAGGGAGGAGGGGAGGAAGAAAGATACAGCTGGAAGGATGAAGAAAAAAATCGATACAACGAAAATTTCAAAACCATCAATCATTTTATGAAAAATACAAATTTTTTGAACCCAAACGAAAAGATAATCTTGGTGAAAAATTTTGCATGAAACAAATTTCGAAACTTAAAATTATATCACAGTTTTCAAAATTTCAAATGTCAGAATGAGAAGGAGCTAAGATGTGTCATCCTCCTCCCGTCAGAAGTTATCTCAGTGGCCTAGAAAGTTGGGATCCATAGTGTTTTTTTTTTTGGATTAGGCTAGAAATATTAGTAAAAATTTTGAAGAAAAATATCATATTTTCACGCAAAAGTTGGACCTCATGAAATTTTGAAAAAAAAAATCAATGGATGAAATTTAAAGCCTGGACGATAATTTTTATCAAAGAAAGTATTCAAATAAGTATTAAAAGAGAAACAATTATTGAAATTTTTATAGTTCCATGAAAAAAAACAAAAACAAAAAAAAAACAGGAACATTTAGTCATTTTAGAAGAAAATACAGGAAAAATGCAAGGCATCAGAACACACAAGAAAAATGAAGGACAAAATAAGGACTTGCAAGATTTTCACAACTGTCAGACACCTTGTTTCAAAAATGAATCTATAGTTTAGGTGTCTTTACTCAAGAATGTCAGTGAATGCCCAACTGCCCATTTCTAATCTTTACACGATTTTTAAAAATTTTTATCAATTATCATAGTTTTTTTTTGTTTTTTAAATACTTATCCAAAAAATTGAGAATTAAAAATAAAATCCTTAAATAATATTCATATGGATATTTTAGCCCATCAAAACCACAGGTGGCCAGTTTTCAAAATGAGAAAAATAATATTTTTGTGTTTTTTTGTTAAATAGTACATTCTCGTATATCACTCGTGGCAACACTGGAGCGCTTGGCACCGCCCCACCTATCGCCTATCGGTTGTGGTGAAAGGGCAGCGCAGCCGTCTCGCTCATTCTCATTCTGTTATGTTTCATGAACTCGTCCGGATCTCTCACTCTCTGTTAGATACGTGACACTTTACCTTTTTCTCTCTCTGTTGTACACTTACGTGTTAGCATTGAATACATTCATTATCTCACGTGTTGCTGTGTTATTGCTTCTTCTCTCTCTCGTATATATCTACGTGGTACGTATCCTGGTATTCTATCATGGTAAGCAGAGCGTGTGAAGACGATTTTCCGGCTGGCTGTTTTAGCCGGGAGCGTTTTCTCACCTCTGATAATCGTTTGCATTATTTTTATCTTTGCTTTTAAATACTGAATATTTTTCAAAGTGGCTTAAAATTAAATAATGAATAATCTCGCGTAATTTAATGACAATATAATCTGAAGAACGTTGAGATCGAAGATCGTGGTGTTATCATGCCGAATTTATCTAGACTGGAATATTTGATTAAAATGCCGAATTATTTTAGATTGTTAATATGATGCGATAATAATGCTGATAGATCGAAGTAGTTTCGCTGACCAATTTTTTATTTCAACGGCAGCTTGTAAAAATATTTCCTGTGTTATCAGGTTGAACTAAATCAAATTTTTTTTAGCCACAAATACCAGAATTAGATCGTTATTTATCTAGACACCTGTAAAATACTACTGATATTACTCAGTTTGGTGAAGATTGCGAACGAATTAAACGGCACTATTTTTTTGATGAATTATATGACAAATATGTGAAAATTAAATTCCTAGAACTTAATTGTTTTTTTTAGAACGAATGAATATTTAAACCAGTAAGTCTGAATTCATACAGCTTGGTATTAATAAATACTCAGAAGATTGATCATTTTATCACTGATTAGATCGCAAATATATGAAAGTAGAATACTCGGCATCAGGTAAATAAATAGATCATTTACATTTTAAAAATTTGAAGATCAGACATTACATTTAGAAGATGATTGATAATAATTACTCATAAAATCGTCATGTTGTAGAACAAATATTTTCGGCACAGAATTAGATCGTTTAAAGATTGTTTATTTATATAATGGAATGCCTGAATATGAAAATCGGCATAATAAAACATAATTAGATCGTTGAACATAGATTGTTGAGAATATATTTACTTAATTAGCAAGATAAGCCCGTAAAGCTGAAAAATACAGTGGGGTAAAGATCGACATTGAATTAGAACGAATTATTATTTTAGAATCGGCAAATGTTAGTGAGTTGAGAAAGAATTTTTAGGCGATGACATCATACTGCCAGAGTTAGATCGTATGGAAAAACCCATAATAATGGTGAAGAATGTAATAGATAAGAAATACTGGCCGGGCTACGAGAACCCTTATCGCCAACTTTTTATACCTGATAGATGAATACAATAGCACCGAAGGGTGACGAATGCTATTTTAGATTGGAGAAAAACCCAATGTATGAATCATGCTTTGCTTGTTGGAATTGAATACAATAGATCGAGACGTCGGAGAATTTCATGTGGCTGGATTTGATAAAACCTTACGATTGAATTCTGAATGTTATTTACTGTAGACCGTACATGGACATATTGATAGAATGACAATGCTGCATTTACGATGACGTCACCAGCCTGCACCTTATCAATAAAGAATACGTGCTAATTCAAAACCCAACGAATACAATACTAATTTTACATTATTGGATAAAATTCCAAATTGATGACGAATGTCAACTGGAGCACTGATACTAGCTTTATTATTCTGACACCTGCCAATGATGACGTAGACGATGATTCATTTTTTTTACCAGCGACTAGACCCTTATCAGACATTCTTTAGATCGATGATTCAACATGGACATTTGACAATATGACAATGGACTACGTGTATACCTGCTTCAACCCCTTAGATCGATGACTCAACACCACACCTTAGACCGAGAATGTTATCTGGACTAACTCTTGAACAATGACTAATGTTAGACTGATGACTAATGCTAGATCAGTGATTGAGCATAGACCATGTCTAGTCTCAATTCACAACTAATTTTAGATCTCGGACTAACTTTAGATCGGAGGGCTAAGTTTAGTTCTATGATGCATTTTAGATCGATGACTCATCTTTACTGAAATCAACACTACACCTTAGATGGAAAATTTTATCAACCTATGTGGACATTTCTTAAATGTGACTCAGCTCAATGAGCTTTTAGATTCGAGTCAAATTTTTGGACGATGACGAATGGATTTTTTTCTACCATGACGCACATTAGAATGACGCATTAGAACAAAACATATTTTTAGATCGATGCATTTGGAATTTTAGATTGGTGGATATTTTCACGGATATAGGCATATTTTTTTTAGAACGATGCCTCGACTTAGATTGATGACTCATAGCAGAGGAACATAGCACATTCTTAGATCGATGCCATTTATTTAGTTTGATAAAAGATGACTCATGCCTGCCATTTAGATGATAGACGCAAACGTGCATATTTTTTTAGATTAAAGCACATGATTTTTTTAGATGGATATTTTAGATGATAATTTTGACGTAGTCACGTTTAGCACTAAATTGCTTTCAACTTAGATGATGAATAGAAGATTTTGACGTATTTAAGTTTAGCATTGATTGCTCTCACCTTAGATGAAATTAGATTTTGTATTTTAGTGTCGAAGCGTTGAGCGGACGCCTATTTTTTTCTGGCAATGGCATTTTTCACATTTGTTTTTTTTGATATTACTTATGCTACCCTACGTGGAAAAATGGAATTTATGCATTGTTTATCCATATTAAAAAGCCCAATTGCGCAAGGGTGAACCTCAGTGAACGCATAGATAGCAACACACCTCAAATTAGATGGATAGCTCTGAAATAGATGATGGCGGAGTTTACTAAAACCTCTATGGTCTCTGCAATTCAGAAGCTGGCAGAACGGAATTTATTAAAATCCTGTGTGGTCTCCGTTACCTGTGTGGACATTTTTTTTGAAATTACCTTAGTGGACATTACCTGTGTGGATATTTTTTTGACATTACCTGTGTGGATATTTTTTTGAAATTACCTGTGTGGATACTTTTTTTTGAAATTACCTGTGTGGACATTTTTTTTGAAGTTACCTTAGTGGGAAATTTTGTTAGTACCTTAGATGGCTGGTTATCGGAGTTTATTAAAACCCTTTGAGGTCTCCGCAACTTAGATGTGAAATTTATTTTAAAGATGTGGAGTTTCTTAAAACCCTTCGTGGTCTCCAAATATAGGCCTGTTAAAGCGGAGTAAAGCCTGGTTATAGAGTGGTTTCCGTCGGAGTAAAGCCCAGTTACAGAGTGGTTTCCGTGCTACTTGTCTTTAAATGATGCTATGTGTTGTATGCTATCTATCGCTACCGAATCTTAAGGTTACTCTGTACGTACGCCAGGTGACCAGATATCGGGACAAATTCACTGTGGTTCGCGGGTGGCTTACTTGAGTGCGGTGGTAGTCCTGGAAACTAGGGGCTATCGATCGGCTCCTGTAGGCTAGTGGGTATAGATGAAGTATGCGAATCGCTACCTAATCTATATCGCCGTAAGTTTGGAAGTACTCCATACAGACTTACGTCCGCCATATTGTGGAGTGACTCCTAGTGCACCAAGGACATTATTATTTATAGATGAATTTTTGCTTACTGTTTTAGAAGATGAGCCGCCAAGTTAATCAATTGAAAAACGATAAAGATAATCTATCTGCACAGGAGTCCTCTGCAAAAAGGGAACATAGTTCCGCCACGTCGACATCCCTGTCTGAAGGGAATGTTGGAGTTAAGGGAACGAAACAAATAGTTACGATGGTTATTTCTGATTCTGAAAGCGAGAATAACTTAGAACAAACCAATAATCAGGCTGACACTAACATAGATCGAATGCACAGTTTATCAGACGATAGCTCGTCGGACGAAGATTCAGTTATTCCATTAATATACTGCCCAACAGAAGTACCGTTTGACCAACATAGACCGTTTCAAATTAAGAAGGAAATACCAGACAAAGAAGTGCAGAAAACAATCGTCAAGCAAATCATTGAAGCGAATAAGCGTTTTCTTAGATCGGAGCAGTATAGCAGTTCAGCTGACAAAAGAAGTTTAACTAAACCCAAAATTAGTAATGATGAGCAAATCGACTCAGACCGTTTTGAAGGTGAATCCGAAGATGAAGATGTCAACTTTGTACCAAAAAATAGATCGACCAACTCCGTACAGTACGTATCAGATGAATCAAATTCTGACTCTCTCTCAGAAGATGACAAAGTTATAGATCGGTCATCACCAGACTCATTGAGTTCAAGTAAGTCTGAAGATAAAAAGAATAGTAAAAAGCGCAAGTTAAGACGCACCATTAGATTGACTGATAAGAAACCAAAACCTGGAACGTCAAAAAGTAACGAGAAAACCCCATCATCAATGAATGTGAAAGAAGTAGATTTATTGAAAATACATCAATTTAGAACGGTTGCTTCCAGTGCGAGATATCGCCTGACTAAGAACGATTCCTATGACAATTGGTATGCCAGATTTAGATGCGAATTAGAAGGAATGGGCTTGGATCCAGAACGTGTAAATCAAACCAAGATGGACAATAATCACATGCTGAATTTACTTATGATGAGAATCGACAAAGTTTACGTAGATGAAATCGCACAGTGTAGAACGTTTAAGAAAGCCATCAAAATTCTGCAAGATGTTAGAAGATCCGAATCAAATCAATCTACTAGATCGATCAAACAACAATTTTCTCGACTTAGATTGTACCAATCAGAATCGATAGCTGAATTTTTCCAAAGATTACGCAAAATTAGAGCGCAGTATCTCACTATAGTCGGCAAGAATATACCCAAAGCGGATGTTTTTGATCAAATTGTATATGCTACAGAACGAATCTACCCAGACATCAATAATAAGATTGAGTTTAGTGGCGGCTATCCTAAGACGAGTATTCGTGATATAAAGAACTACCTTTTGAAGCAAGAAGCAAGAGCGAAAGATAATCAACCGCAAAGAGCGAATTATTTTAAAAATAGATCGAACAATAATAGTAAGTATAATACAAATAGATTGAGATCAGATTCAAAACGTGAAATATTATGCCATCGTTGCAATAGACTGGGGCACCGCAAAAGAGAATGCACCTTTGAAAGACTCTGTTATGTTTGTGGTAAAGTTGGACACCTCGCTAAAGACTGCACATCTTCAAATAAACGGTGGAATAAACCTAGATCTGATAATAGTAATAGATCGTGTCAGTCGAATAATAATCGCTATGATCGTAATCAAAACGATAATTGCAGATCAAACTATCAGAATAATTTTCAACGTAATTTCAATCATAACGTAGATCGTAACAACAACTCGTATCGTGGTAATAGATCGAATCGTGGTAACTACAACAACAACAATGATCGTAGAAATAATTATTACAACAATGATCGTCAACCTCGCCACCAAGCCAATTATCAAGACGCTGGTCAAAATCAGAATTACCGCCGAGGAGGTAGACGCGGACGAGGACGCGGATTCAATAAACCGCCTGAGAATGTTGAATATAATAATAATTCTAATAATACTACTAATTCTAAAAACGCTAGTGATACTACCACCAAGAATGAAAGTAAATAGACTGTTATTGTTGTTCATTTATTTACAGAAGCAATGAGCTTTCAAGCTAAGTTAGAATGTAATTTAGATTGGGAACAAAATTTAGATTGTACTTTAATTGCCAAACGAGATGCTGATATCAAAAACAGCCAATTAGATCGAGCATACCTTACGATAGAAGACAGTGATAAGAACTTATGCTTTATCGGCGACACCGGAGCAACGTCACATTTTGTAAAGAGCGATCACAACTTAGAAAATAAAGTAGAATGCGAATCAACGATAGATGGTGCCCGCAAAGATGCGAAGATGTATTCGAATGTTAAAGGAACAATCTCTGGAAAATCTGTTTACTGCAACAATAAGATCGATATATCTGACGCTATATATGTACCTAACATGGTAGACAATTTACTCTCGCTACGAAAATTTGCTGAAATGGGCTACACAATTATATTGAATAATAAAAACGCTAAAATTTTGAACGGTAACAAGTTAGTAATGAAAGGCATTTATAGATCACCATTTTGGTATTTTCTCATAGACTGTAATTCGGAAAGTGCTTTAGTAACTAGAACGAGAAATAGAATTTACACTATAGATCCAGTTGATAATATCACTGACGAAAATTCGAGCGACGAAGAAGATTTAGACCCTCCTACATTACCCAACCCGTTTAAGAAACGCCAAAAACAAGATAAGATCGTAGTTAATGTTGATGACATTGATGACTTAGATGAATATGACGAATTAGAAGTAGATTCAACGTTTGCTGATATAGAACGAAATGATGAAAATATTGATCAACGACTGTGTATAGATGATATTTTAATTCAACATGAGATTCCACATGACGCTCACATCCAAAGGAACGAAATTACTAGAACGGAACCAATAGACATGACAGCGGAAGAATATCTATTATATAAAGAGAAGTGGTGTTTTCGTTGTAACGGATAGGCTCCGCGGAACCAACGAGTTGAAGGTGGAGGCCGGTACCGTTAGATAGCCCTCGACGAGAGGAAGGTTTAGCGCGCATAAAATTCCAAAAAAGCTGCCCGCAAAGTTGAGAAAAGTCGCGCCAAAGTTTGGCAATTTTCGGCTTCTGTTTGGCCAATCAGAAAGTGGTTAGCTGAAAACGCGGTTTTTCGCGATTATCTTGAAACCGGTTGGTCGAATCGAAAATCTAACGACACATTGACGATTGCAAATTTTACGAGCTACAATTTTGGTTCTCTTCGATTTTTGCTCAAACGGCTTCGTTTTTGAGTTATTGCTCAAAATGTGTAGAGTCGAAGTTTCAAAAATTTAGGCCAATCAGGCGTTAACGTGCGAAATTTTACACCATTCAACAACAACAACAGCATAGCCGCGTAGTGTGGCGCATGGATTCTCACCCCGAAGGGAGGTGGTTCGAGTCCCGGGTCAGGAGGAAATTTTTTTCAACGTAATAAAGTTGATTATTTTAAATCAATTATTTTTCAAGATTTAGTACAATTTTCTTTTGAAAGAAAAGCTTTTTCCAAGATGGAAAAGCTTTTTCCTAAGATGAAAACACAACTTTTTAAAAATGATGATTTTTTTTCAAAAAAAATTTTTTTAGTAATGATTTCAATTTTTCAAAGCTAAATAATTTTTTTAAAACTATTTAAATTCAAAAAAATTGAACACAATTGGTCCAATTTTTTAATTAATGTGAGAGGCTGTTTTTTAAAAAATTAATTACGCCTGTGAAAAAAAAAATTGTTGAAAATCTGCAAATATTGGAAAATTTTATTAACTAAGATTTTTTAAATCAAAGAATTTATGAAATTGATGGGAGAATTTTTGTCCATTTTTTTTTCAAAGAATAAATTTGAAAAAATTGAACAATTTTTCAAAAAACAAAAAAAAATGAGATGAAAGCTTCCTCCATGATGAGGAATTTTTTCAAAAAAAAAATGAATATAATTCTAAAAACAATTTTTTTATTAAAAAAGAAACTTCTTTTGATAAATGAGTAGTCTTTTTTTTTTCAAATTGATTTTTCTTAAATATCATTCTAAAAACATTTTTTTTATATAAAAAAACTTCTTTTTAAAATTGATCAGTTTTTTTCAAGTCAATTTTTTTTAGTCAATCTTAAAAAAAAAGGAATTATCATTGTAAAAATCATTTTTTTTTTCAAATGATGTTGTTTTGAAAATTGATAACTTTTTAAAAATTATTTTTCTTGGTGAATAAGACAAAAATAATTCGACTTTGGGTAATTACATATATTTCGATAATTTTTTAAATTGTAAAAAATTGAAAACGTTTTTAACTTTTTGAATCGGATGGTGACTTAATTTTTTATTCGGATTTGAGGACTAATTAATTTTTTTAAAATGTCCGAGGTAGTTTGAATTATTTTTTTTAAATATCCCTTTTATTAATCATTAAAAAATAGAGAAAGATTTTGTGACTTGAAAGAAATTATTTTGATCAGGATTGTATTTTTAAAAACTGGTTTGACCTCTGTAATAATTTTTTAAAAAAAATTATTATTGAGTGATGGAATTATTGATCAATGGAAGAGGTATTCTAAAAATAATAATTTTACCAAGAGTTGGAAGTAAATAGAATGGTTCAAATCAGGGTACCTATTAAAAAAAGAATTGATTCCATCTGTAGTATTTTACAATTGATCCTACATGGGTAACTTTAAAAAAATTATACAGAATTGATCAAAATTTTAATTATTGTGAGAGGATATTCAAAAAAAGTACAACCTGGGTATTTTCAAGAAAAATTGATTTGAGCTTCAATGTTTCAATTAATACCTAGGAATTCGCGAGCAATTCTACACATACTTACTTATAATTTAAGCCTCAGATCGAATATCATTTTGGCATTGGGGTATTTGAAAATTTATTGATCAGATCAGAACTATATGTATAAGTTGAAAAAAATTTAAATTGAATACAATATTATTGATCAAACTTTAGGTCAAGGGAGAGGTTATAAAAAAAATAGATTCAACCTGAAGTATAGGTATTAATTAAATATAATCAACTGAATTTTTGTCAAATAATGGGAGGAATATTTTTTTAAAAAAAAGTGACCTGTGGTGAAAATTGATTCACTTTTGCGATTTGAAACAAATATAATTAATTGAGTAAATGTGCTTTTATAGTAATGAGAGAGAGTATTCAAAAAATATACATCAGACGTGAGTAAGTTAAAACCTTGAAATATTTGTAATTTTTTACAATTGAAATGGAAAAGAGTGTGGAAAAAATTGATTGGTCAAATCTTTAATTAATGGGAAAGAGCATTAAAAAAAAGCTATTTGTTGCTCTATGGCTGTTTTTGAAAATATGTGGTTTTGTGTGGGTACCTCTGCAACAATATATAGAAATTATGGTAGATTGGTAGAGTATTCAGAAAAAATTAAACTGGGATTGAAATTGAAAGCAAGTATTCCAATGGGAGGATTTTTCCATTTTTTTTTCAAAGAATAAATTTGAAAAAATTGAACAATTTTTCAAAAAACAAAACCAAAATTGAGACGAAAGCGTTTTCTAAGATGAAGAACTTCTTCAAAGAAAATGAATATCATTCTAAACACAATTTTTTTATGAAAAAAACTTCTTTTGAAAATTGATCAGTTTTTTTTCAAGCTAATTTTTCTTAGTGAATCTTCAAAAAAAATGAATTATCATTCCAAAAAAATTTTTTTCAAATGATGTTGTTTTGAAAATTGATTAATTTTTTAAAATTTCTAGAGAATGGATGTTCTTTGGGTAGATAATTTTGAACCAATCCAAAGAAAGTACAAATTGAATATAATTGATTGAATTTTAGTCAAATAATGAGAAGAGCATTCTAAAAAAAACTGACCTGGGGTTAAAACTGATTCACTTCTGTAAATTTGAAATTTTTCAAAAATCATTAATTAATATAAGTACCTAAATCAAATAGGTATTTATAAATGAGAGGAATTATTGAAAAAAAAAAAAAGTAATTAAATCCACCAAAAGTATTTTTCAAAAAAAATAATTTGACCTATGTATTGTAATCTCATTTTTAAAAATAATTTATTGGTTGAATTTTTGATTAAGTAACATGATGAAATTGAAAAGAATTGATTGTATTTGAAACAAATAAATTTGTCATGTGTAATTTTTTTCAAATTGAATGATCAAATTTTCATAAATTATAGGAGGTAACATTCAGATTGAAAATGTAATTGATTGGTTCTTAACAATTCAAACTTTTTAAAAAATCAATGTGTACCTAATATTGAACAAATGAGGTGATGATAGTTTTTTTTTGAAAATTTATAATTAAGTAATATTGAAAAATTTAGGTAATGGAATGAAGTATTCAAATGAATAATTCAAATTGAACACAATTGAAAGAAGTTAGGGTAACTCTATAGTGATTTTTGAAAACCATGGGATGGGTGTTCATGATGAAATTCAATTTTTTTTATTTATATGTGCGATTTTTGAAAGTTGTAAGGATATGAGGGTTTAGTGAAGGTACCTCAATGACAATTTTTGAAAATTGTGATGGGAATGTCAGAGTACCTAACTATGGAATTATTAAACATTGTAAGGATGGATATATGTATTGAGGGCACCTCTATAATGTTTTTTTGAAAAGTTTGGGTACCTCCACAGAGTTTTTTTTTTTTTTTAAATCATAGGAGGAGTATCTGAAAAAAAAACCAATCTGGGATTTAAATTGAAAACCATTTGGGATTGATGGGGTGTACAGAAAAAATTGATTAGACTGGATATTCTTGGCATTAAAAAGTGATATCACCAGATAATTTGAGATATATTATTTTAAAAAAATTGTTTATTTATAAAAATGTGGAAAGAAATACCCGTCCGAAGGACGGGTAGAAAGTCTAGTTTAGAATATAAAACGAAATGTATGATTTGGCATCGTAGACTTGGACATATGGATTATAAAAAGATGGTGGAATTAAAAGCCAGAACGACTTTATTGAAAAACGTAAAATTAGACGCAAAAATGATTGAGAATTGTCTAGACTGTAAAATTGCGAACATGAAAAAGTTGAAATTCAATATACGTAGACGTAGAGCGCTTAGACCGTTTCATACTATTCATTCTGATATTATTGGGCCAATTACACCTGCTTCGTATAAAAACAAATTTAGATGGATCATCAGCTTCATAGATGATTATAGTAGATTTGCTGTATGTTATGTAATTCACAAAAAGAACGAGGCGTTAAATTGCTTTAAGCTATATTTAGATCACATTAGAAATATCACAGATTCAGAACGTAAACATTTAATTCGAGTATTTAGATCGGATAATGGCGGCGAATACACATCAGACGAATTTAAAGAATTTTTAGATCGAAACAAAATTCATCATTTTACTTCAGAGCCAAAAACGAGCCAACACAACGGCACTGTAGAACGGTTCAACCAGACTATCGCTGGAAAAGTCAGAGTTATGCTTGTAGACTCAGGGCTACCCACCTACCACTGGGATATAGCTCTTGGAGCGGCTGTATACGTATATAATAGACAACCTCACGCTGGAATAGATTGGCTTTGCCCTTTAGAACGAGTTTTTCCAAAAATAAAGATCAACTTTGACCAATTACGCAGATTTGGAAGTCTTGTATTTTTAAAACGGCAAAATGTTACATCAAAATTTGAGCCGAAAGGAATGTATGGCATCCTTGTAGGTTACACGCCAACTGGCTATAAAGTTATGTTGCCAAAATCGAAAAAGATCATTAGAACAAAACACGTTAGACCATTTGAAGCTAGAACATACAAACACCTCACCGGCTTACCCGTTGATGATTTAGAACCTGAAATGGATGAAAAAGAATGGATCAAAGATTTTAGATCGGTTTATAGAAGAAATGAAGATGGAACACCCATGCCTGACAAACCTGTCGAAACCCCTACCGAAATCAAAGAAACGGAGGGAGTAGAAGATCGTGAACCCGAACCTGAGCCTTCCACTTCGAACGAATTGCCAAAGAAAAGAAAGCCGGGTAGACCGAAGAAAAGGAAAACCCTTAACCGCGAGAAAAAGTCGGAGGGAGCGAAGAAAGCCAAATTAGAGAATAAATTGATAGAAAACGAAGACGTTGAAAAGATTGAAATTGACACTGGTGCCACTACAATCAAAGAACACTTTGAAAAAGAATTAGAACGACTCAGAGCTTACATTGCTTTGACTGCAGACAACGAAGAGCTTGAAACTTTTGCTTTAATGGCTGGTTTAGTTGGAGATCCAATGACAGTAGAAGAAGCTTTATCTGGACCAGATCGTGAACATTGGGAAAATGCTATAGGCGAAGAATTCAAATCACATGATCGTCATAATACCTACATTTTCGTAAATAGACCGAAACCTGAAGAAAAGCCCACAATTGTAGATTCGATTATGCTATTAAAAACTAAAATCGATACAAATGGCAGATTGATATTCAAAGCACGATTAGTAGCTCGTGGATATAAAGACAAACGATTTTATTCTCTCTCAGAAATATACTCACCTGTATCTAGATTGGCTATGATCAGAATTGCATTGAGCATTATAAACAAGTTCAATTTAGAAGCTTATCACTTAGACGTTAAGACCGCTTTCCTACATGGAGATCTAGACGCGATTACCTACTTAGAAATTCCAAAATCAATGAACGTAGATGATGAAACCCGTAGAACGAAAATTTTACTTTTGAAGAAGGCCATTTATGGATTAAAACAGAGCCCAAAGAAATGGAACGAACACTTCAACAAAGTTATGAAACAACTTGGATTTAGACAAGACATCAATGACCCCTGCATTTATTGGATTAGAGATCGAGATTTTGAAGCATTTTTAATTTTATACGTGGATGATATCCTATTTGCTGGAAACAATATACCTAGAATGAACGACTTGATCGATAAACTACTAGAATATCTTGAGATCGTTAATCTTGGCGAACCTAAAAAGTTTGTTGGAATAGAAATCATTAGAAAAAGATCGGAACGAATTTACTACCTTCATCAAAAGAACTATACGACCGAAATTTTGAAAAGATTTAATATGGCAACTGCTAATGCATACCCAATCCCTATGGTTTATCAAAATAGGAATGACAAAGAACGAATCTTGACTGCATTACTTTTAGATGGAAACGAACCGAAGAATCGTAAAGAACGTAAAGCCTTGAAAAGATTGAACAAACACAAACAATATGGACAAGCACCTTTTCCGTACAGAGAAGCTATAGGTAGTCTGATGTACCTAGCGAATGGCACAAGGCCAGACATAACCTACTCTGTCAACATGCTTAGCAGAAAACAAGCAAGTCCTTCAAGATTAGATTGGGAGAACGTTAAAAGAGTATTTAGATATTTAGTTGGAACGAAAAATTATGGTTTAGAATATAGAAGTACTGGTAGACCGTTAACAGCTCACGCAGATGCTAGCTATGGAGACGACGTAGATACTAGAAAAGCAACGACTGGAACAATTATTAGACTGCATGGAGACATAGTTTCTTGGTCATCCAAACGCCAAGGAAATGTTTCAACTTCAACCTGTGAATCTGAATATGTAGCTTTAAATGCAGCCCTACAAGAAGCGATTGCAACGAACGCAACTTTAAATAGAGCGACTGGAAAAGAATATTTACCAATTGAACTATTTGGAGATAATTCCCCGTCGATCCAGTGCACGGAAAAACCTGGAGTTTCATCTTTAAGACACATCCCAGACATCAAGTTTCACTACATTCTAGATCATGTAATCAATGAACGAGCCACAATAGAATGGGTTAGCTCCAAAGAACAAGACGCAGATATTTTGACAAAACCATTGACGGAAAAACCCTTCACACAGTTTAGATCGAGAATAGTTACAAAGATACCCTGCTTAGAAGTTTAGATCGAATGTACAGATGGTTTTATTTTAAATTCGCAAAAGAGATCGGAATCCAGTCCAAGATGAAGAAATGAATTTTAGAACGAATGTTAGAATGATAATATGATGATATTTGTTTAAATTTTTACCTCCCATCCAACAGATTGTAAACTTTTGCTTGTTAAAATAAAAGGAGGGAGTGTTAAATAGTACATTCTCGTATATCACTCGTGGCAACACTGGAGCGCTTGGCACCGCCCCACCTATCGCCTATCGGTTGTGGTGAAAGGGCAGCGCAGCCGTCTCGCTCATTCTCATTCTGTTATGTTTCATGAACTCGTCCGGATCTCTCACTCTCTGTTAGATACGTGACACTTTACCTTTTTCTCTCTCTGTTGTACACTTACGTGTTAGCATTGAATACATTCATTATCTCACGTGTTGCTGTGTTATTGCTTCTTCTCTCTCTCGTATATATCTACGTGGTACGTATCCTGGTATTCTATCATTTTTAAATACTTATCCAAAAAAATTGAGAATTTAAAAAAATCCTGAAATAATATTCATATGGATATTTTTATTTTAGCCCATCAAAACCTCTCCTCTCCAATTTTCGAAAAAAGTGCAAAACAATCTTTGCCACAGCAAATTTTTATCATAATGATTTTTTTCCAACATCAAAATCGAGGGGTAAATGTGATAAAGTAACGCCTAAGTATCATAATAAATTCGGAAATGCTGAGTTTCTAAACAAAAATTTCGTTTCGGCAAAAAAATTATTATGACAAAATTTTTTCAACTTCAACAGTTCTGCTCATTTCCATGATTATGTTTTTAAAGCATTTTTTCATTTAGACTATTAATTTTTTGACTTTTTTAAAATTTTGAAGCCGCGTAAAAATCGTCGAAAATAAAATTTTCCAATTGAAAACATTCTGTAATACCAGTAATTTTTCGCAAAAGGGTATTCGCCCCTTCAATTTCACATCCAGGCAACCTCTCCAACCCACTTAAACAAAATATCACTTAGCAAACTACTTATGTACTACCGAAAAAACTCCGTCCAACACAGCCAATAACTTATTGGCAGCAATAACTTGATCCTCGAATTATTTTGAAATGCTTTTAGACATACGATGTATCTCTAAACAGAAACTAGGCTAGGATTAAATTTAGACGGACACCCCAAAACCTCCGGACAATCAGAATTCATTAGAACAGCCATTTTGCAGTCATCTACGTTTAACCAACGCACTCGTGTGGTTTTCCATACTATGTGCGGTGCGGCGACATGTACGTATTGTTCGAATGCATATCAACTGACCCAATGCGGTTTTCCTGCCCTATTTTTAGTTTGGCAAAACTCCGAAACTAGCTAATTAATCCTGGAGTGAATCTATACCTTGTCTTATACCGTAGTCCAACTTTTAAATACCGAAACGTTTGATTTTAAACCTTGCCAAAGGCGTGACCACCGCTAAAGGCTAGAACTGTATCGACGTAGGTCTGCGTATATGAAAAATGTGTGTACTTATGTTCTCACGTAGCTTTATAAGTACCTAGGCTACCTACTTATCTATCCATTAATCTTAATTGTCGATTTTGGATAGTGCAATAAATTTTCCCATTCGATGAAATCGCCCGATGTATAAACTCTACATTCATCTTTGAAATTTTTCATTCCTCATAAATTCGGATACAAGAAAAAAAACATTCAACTTTTCATTGTTTTCCAAAAATTAATGCAGTCAAGATGAAAGACTCAAAGTTGAACTACTAAAATGATTAAAATTTTTCCATGCTTTAAAATCTCAAATTTTCAAAAAAAAAAAAAAGAAAGATTGAAACTGAATCAAATTGCTCGAGATTTTGACTAACTTCATAAGAGTAGTTATTCTGAGTTGAGAATCCATCATATAAAAAGATGGCTCAGCTAAAAAAAAAGAGCTAATAGAGCATTTGACCACGAAAACCAATCGAATATTATTCCTCAAAAATTCAAGCCTAATTGAGAACCATCTTTAAACAAATTTGTCCAAAATTTTTTTGAAAATGTGTTTTGCATTAAAACATGATAAAATTAAAATATCGTAACGGTGGCTGAGGTCTCAATCATCGCATACTAATTTTTATTCCTTTGACATATCAATAGGTATTGATTCAATTCCCTAATTTTTCATCAAAAAATTCAATGAAAACAATTTATACTTGAATCATTTTTTTTCTGGTAACAGTAACATTATTTAATTTAGCAGGTATTTTTCAAGGCAGAAATTGAAATGTTGAAAATATTTTCAATAGCAATGATATTATGAATAAGGTATGAGGGGGTAAAATTGAAAAACAGCATAAATTTTTTAGCCAAAAAAAGTATGGTACAAAAAGAGAATAAAAATCATACATAAAAAATAGAATTTTTCATTTTTACATATTTCGATTTTTTGTCAGGCATGAAAAATGTACTGAAAATTTTTTAGATTCATTACATTGCTTACAAATTACAAGGGAAGTGCACGAAATGGGGCAAACCAAATTTTTTCTTCACAGGCTAGTAGAGCATCAAAACAAACCTCTACAGCCACAATTTCAACCTCTGAAGTTGATAGGAGGAATTATGAAGGTTTGAATTTCGAAAAATCTTCCAATTCATTGAAAAAATTAAATAATCTAATGTGAGAAATAGAAAAATTTAAATATGCAACTCTGAAATTTATGGCGTTGAGAACGTCTTTTTTTTACCAAAAATTAATATTCTCAGTATTTTTCGACGTTTATTGTTTTACTCCAAAATCTCTCAATGCAGTCTCAAAAAAATGAACATGAAAAAATGCCACTTTTACTTCAGGAGAAATTCTCTCCGAATGTGAATCAGATAAATCAAAATAAATTATTGCAATGTAAGTATTTGAAACATGCAATGACAAAAAAATTCATCAAAAATTATTTATCCATTTTTCTATCAATTTTTTTAATATTTCAGAAAAAATTGGCTGGCCAAGTAACGAAATTCACTGATTATCAATGAAAAATTTCATAGGCGTGACTGAACCTTCTGAGAAAGGTGTGCCAAAACTTTGGGCCCTTCAATAAATTTTTTTTAAAAATCTATGTCCAAAAAATTTTATATTCCAATAAAAATAATAGTATTGAATCAAAATCGAAATTGAAGGGGGCAAAGCTTTGAAATAAGTGAATTTTCAATATCCAAAAAAAACATTTTTTAAAGATTTTAATGCTTTGAAAATTCAAAATTCCCATCTGATGTAATTGAGGTAGATGCAATGCACCTCTTGCCCTTTTACTTCATTTTCCGATGCCATTGGTATGGAAAATTAAATATTCAAATGTATTTTTATAAAATTATGTTTATGCCTGGGGGCGAAGCAAAGGCGAAGTTTTAGAAAAATTTGGATCTCTTTCTCTGCTGTCAAAAACTCAGATGCGTGACGAAGTGATATGTTTTGAGGGGAGGGGGTGTACCTAAAATTTTCCCTATTAAATTTTTTGGAAAATTCCTAACTATTTTTTCCAAAAAAAACAACTAATTTTCATAAAATTTTTCACAAATTTTCCCAATTTTTAAATTTAGTTAGGTAAAGATTTGTTTTGACTGAAAAAATTTCTCCAAATTAGGTATTTAAATATCATTTTCCAAGAAAATTTCCATCGCATATGAAAATGATTTTTTCATTTAATAAAAGACAATTAAAATATTTGAGGCTTGAAGATTTCTCATTTTATTTGAAGAAAAATTGAGGTAAGTAGGTTCAGCTGCTTCAGCTACAGAATCTGAGTTGATGAAATTTTGAAAAAATTACGTAAAAAAAACAATCTGTACCTAGTTGGAAAAGGTTTAGGAAAAAATTGAGCTAACGTCTCTGCCAAAAAGTAACATTTTTTCAAATTCGTCAAATTATTTGAAAATTATCCAAAATTTCCTTTATTCGATTTTTGATCCGTTTTTTCTAAAATTATTCATGGAGAGAAAAAAATTGAAAAATTTGAGAAAAATAGGGTGTGCCTGGCACAGCCTGCAGTCACGCTTATGTTTAAAAATCCCCGATTTTTTATGAAAATGAGAATCACTGATTGCACATAGTCAAATAGCACTCAAATTCACTAATTTTGAACGAGGCAAGAGTCTCACGATTCGTAAAATTTTCAAAAATCAAAATGAGTAAATAAAGGAATCAATCACTCGAGATGATTATCTACATTTTCTTTCTTCAAAATTTCAAAAAAATACAAAAAATGTTTTTAAAAAAATTAGTCCATCCCCTCTTCAAATGAAAAAAAAAATCATTCATTATTTCGCAGAAAATATTATTGACAAATGTGTTTCAGATCCTCTTTTTTTTTCATCTCCATAAATGAAGGAATTTTTTCACTGACCTTTTTTCCCCCATCCTTGGCAATTTCCACAATCGACCTATCGTAATACCATCGATAAACAATTGACTTAGTAGGATAATACCATCAAGAAAGATTGAAGTTATTGATGATACACTCGAGCATATCGTTGTACGGCTTCATTTACGTATCCAGGAGAATGTAAGTAAGTACGTACTTAATAAAGAACCACACTTCACGACAGTACACGCGTAACAAGATGAATTTTTTCACATCTTAAGCGTGCTTTCATCTTTTCCGCACCGAACATTAAACGTATACAGGTGTTAGTGATGTAAGACTTATTGCATAACTTTATACAAGCTCGTTGCTCGGTTTCCACAAAGCACTAAAACTGGGTACTTACTACTCGCGAAAAAGAAAACTCCTTTTTTCTTTAAACTATACACAGCATATATACGAATACTAAACATAATAATACAATAGTTATACCGAGCAACCGATAAATTTCTGTTTCAACTCGTAATAAGATCACGTTCTTGTAAATAAGATATAGTTTTCTACTTTACATTTTTTGCATTAGGACTTTCGACAGTTTTTCTCTTTTTTTCCCCCTCCGCTCTTTCTGTTCGTTGATACGAAATCGTAAATATTTAAAAATCGAATAGTAACAACTTAAATGTAAATTATGAGAAGGAGAAAGGACGTGCACTTTCGTTAAAAAGTTGATAAATCGTTTTAACCTTTCCACTTTGGAAAACACTTTAGAGTTGCCAGCTTTTAATCGCAAACAACACCCCCTCTCCGTCGCCCGATCTTTTATGAATCGTTTTTTTCGTGCTTTTTTCCCCCTGCCCGTCTCGTTCTCCTCTCTTCACTATCAGGATGAGATTTAAGTTAAGTTTGCGCCGTAATGTATTTGCCCGTTTACGTTGTAATTTATTATATTGCTCTTTCGAAGTCCTCATCCCTTCACCTTTTCACGTTATTTCTTGCGGAGGATAAAAAACAGCCCAATGTTCGTTCATATTTCTGCAGCCTTTCGATATAAAAATGTAGTTTGTTCTTCTCTCTCTTTTTTTCCGCTCATCTCTTTTCTCTTTTTTCCAATTTTTTTCCACTTCTGTCCTCTTCCCTCCGTCTCGTCCGCCTTTAGCTCGTTCGTTCGCGTAGCATTAGTAAAATGAAAAGTGTTTACAGAGGAATTATTTTCCGCAACGAGGATGCAGTTTTTGGAAATATTCCTCGTCGTCGGTTACCGCGTATTTACGCCGAACAAAAATAATACACAGGTATTCGAGTAGGTAATAAATTTAAATGACGTAGAACGTATCCACCGAGGTATTTTCAAAACAATACAACTCGACGAGGTTATTGTGTAACAAATTTCGAATAAATTTATATGTATAGACTACGCAGACGACGACGTTCAGCATATACACGTAAAATATATAAGGAATCGACAATATAATCGAATAATTAATTCAAATTATCAGCTTGCCGAACAAGAACGCGGCCATATAGTCGTACTAGGCTACGCCAAGGTTGCCAAAAGCGTGTTGAACCAGCGCCAAGATTTTTTCCTTTTCAAATGTCGAAAATGCGAAATATCAGATTTTACCCTCTTTTTTCCATCATTTATATTACGAACGCAAGATAAACAAACGTATATGGTAAAACCCTTTGAAAACTAGTAAAATCAATGTCGAAAATGAGACAATATTTTTTCCGCCGCCTTTACTTTTAATAATATCGAAAAAGATGGCGAGGGGAGTGATTGGGGCCAGGGGGCGACGTCGGCCTCGAAAAAACTATTTTCACAGATTTATCAAGTTTTTTTTCTCGCCGACGTTATCTTCTTGCTCTTTTTTCTGTCACATTTTCTGTTTATTTCTTTCACCGTCGTAATTTACATTTAAATCGCGGCTCTGTCGGTAACTTTTTAATATCGCCCAAAGTCTCTTCGAGCAGCTTGATAAAAGCGAAACGAATACATAAAAAACCGTTCGGCCCTCGAAAATGCTATTAAAAACAATCTGCCGCTCCGACTAAAGCTCAATTTTAATTTTGAGAAACTAATTTTGAGGGAGAAACCTCTAGTAGCATAAGATTAATTCGCTATCCGCGGACGTTTTTATTGAGATTCTAATGGCGATATTTTTCACGCTATACGTTCGCCGGCGCTTGGTCGCTGTGAAAATCGTTATTTCGCGCAGCATTCGTATAGCCCGCCACCGCATCGTCGACCATTCGGCGAGAAGATTTTTACAAACATTTGTTCGAGTATCATACCGCACGTTAGGATACGGTTATACCTACAAACAAGCTGAAAATAATTGTAAATGGACCCCCGACGAGGAGTAGCCTTTGGAAATCCAATTATTGACCATAATTCGACCGTGAAGAGGTTAGAAGGAAGAAACGACTTTGAGCAATTGATTTCCATAAAAAAATTTATTGAAATTCTTCATCTTGAAAAATATTGGCGGTGTTTAGAATTCTACGAGTTGACAGGTGAAAAACACTCTTTGAACCCCTGCTGTATATTGTATCAAGAGTTGTTTACACTTACCTACCTACTTTAATGGAATTTCAGACTACCACAATGACTAGTTTTGTGACCTTGTTTGAGGCCTTTGTCCTGTTATCATACACTAGCTGAGGGATTGAGGATGTATTTGGCTCCAACCTTCAAGTAAGGTGAAGTAGGAAGGCAGTTGAATTGTTCATGACGAGAGGATTCCAAAAATGTATTTGTTTTTGTATTTTGAGCAATTTTTAGCCGAGTTATGGGCGTTTTTCTTCATCAATTCTCCACATAGCAAAAAAGCCATCTCTCGTCTAAATGCTCGAAATTGAATGATAAAAAATCCATTCGATTGTTCATGACGAGAGGATTCCAAAAATGTATTTGTTTTTGCATTTTGACCAATTTTCAGCCGAGTTATGAACGATTTTCTTCATCAATTCTCCACATAGCAAAAAAGCCATCTCTCGTCCAAATGCTCGAAATTGAATGATAAAAAAACCATTCGATTGTTCATGACGAGAGGATTCCAAAAATGTATTTGTTTTTGTATTTTGAGCAATTTTTAGCCGAGTTATGGGCGTTTTTCTTCATCAATTCTCCACATAGCAAAAAAGCCATCTCTCCTTCAAATGCTCGAAATTGAATGATAAAAAAACCATTCGATTGTTCATGACGAGAGGATTCCAAAAATGTATTTGTTTTTGCATTTTGAACAATTTTCAGCCGAGTTATGGACGTTTTTCTTCAATAATTCTCCACTTTCTTAATTTGAATCAGTCAAAAATGCCTAAATTGACTGATGAAATAGAGAAAATCAAGTCACTGATAATCAGTCCAATTCCACTGATTCCCCAGTTGATCAGCGTCATTTTACTGCCAATCAGTGAAAAATTACTGATTCAAATAGTGAATTTTGATTGTTGAATCAGTGAAAATTAGTTGACTGATTGAAATCAGTGAAAATTTACTGATTCAAATCAGTGATTTTTCATTATTGGATCCGTAAAAAAATTTCACTGATTGAATCAGTAATTAATTAACGATTGAATCAGTGAAATTTTATTTTTACTGATTCAGTAGTGAAAATTTACTGATTGAATCGTAATTTTTTTTACTGATTCCTACAGTTACTCGATTATTTCGATTTTAATCAGTCATTTTTGACTGATTCAAATTAAGACAGCACTTAGCAAAAAAGCCATATCTCGTCCAAATGCTCGAAATTGAATGATAAAAAAACCATTTGATTTTTCATGACGAGAGGATTCCAAAAATGTATTTGTTTTTGCATTTTGATCAATTTTTAGCCGAGTTATGGATGTTTTTCTTCATCAATTCTCCACATAGCACTCTCTAAATCTGAATCAGTCAAAAAACTGAAAATTCACTGATTAAACAGCGAAAAGTGTGCAACTATCAATCAGTGAAATTTGACTGTCAATCAGTGAAAAATCACTGATTCAAATAGTGAATTTTAATTTTTGAATCAGTAATATTTTTTCAACTACTGAAATGAATCAGTAAAAATTTAAATTTACTAATTCAATCAGTGAATAATTACTGATTGAATCAGTAAATCAGTAAATTAAAATTTTTACTGATTCGATCAGTAAATTAAAATTTTTACCGATTTAAAAATGAAAATTCACTGATTTCTTCAGTTGCACACTTTTGTCTTATTAATCAGTGAATTTTGACTGATTCAAGTTTAGAGAGCAAAAAAACCATCTCTCGTCCAAATGCTCGAAATTGAATGAAAAAAAAACGCTGCTATAACTTTTGAATGAATTATCGAATCGATGAAAACAACCCGCCATATTCTCTCTAAATCTGAATCAGTCAAAAAACTGAAAATTCACTGATTAAACAGCGAAAAGTGTGCAACTACATATTAATCAGTGAACTTTGACTGTCAATCAGTGAAAAATTACTGATTCAATTAGTGAATTTTCATTTTTGAATCAGCAATATTTTTTCAACTACTGAAATGAATCAGTAAAAATTAAAATTTACTAATTCAATCAGTGAATAATTACTGATTCAATCAGTGATTAATTATTGATTCAATCAGTAAATTGAAATTTTTACTGATTCGATCAGTAAATTACAGTTTTTACCGATTCAAAAATGAAAATTCACTGATTAAATCGGTAAAATTTTCCATGGGCGCCGGCAGAGGGTAGCGGAGGTAGCAGTCGCTACCTCATAAACTTTTCGTTTTTTTTTTTTTGCATTGGATAGGTTTTCATTACTTTAGTAATTAGATTTCAGTCATTTCAGTCAATCAGTGAGTAGGTAAGTTTACTAGTGTAAAACTAGACACACTGTAAACTTGATATCGAACAAAATATATTTTTTAATTTTCAAATTTTCATAACCAGTAAGACGGATGGACGATTAATAAGGCTGACAATAATATTTATATTTATAACCTCGAGGAAATTTTTTTTTTCTGTATTTCTTTTAAAAATTTTGGATGCAGTTGCATGAGCAAAAACATTTTTGCATGCGCTTCCGAAAAACGATCTGACTAAGCCAGTGGCGTAAATACGGGGGGGGGGGGGGGTACAAAACCCCCCAGACACCCTTCAAAAATGAATTTTTTGGACATCAAAAATCAAATTTTTTCAAAAAACAACATTATTATTATTTTTGGCTAGTTCAAAAGTTCAATATGTAAGCCTGTGGCGTAAATACCTCCCTCAAAACCCTCAAAAATGAATTTTTCGGGTATTAAAAATCAATTTTTTCAAAGCTCTGCCCTCGCTTCGCTCGGGCATAAAATAGTCACTATTTTTAAATTACAAACGCCGTTTGACTCCCCATTATCCCAGATCTTTATGCCCATTTAGTATATACCTAAGAAAAAAATTTTCACCCTTCGACTTCTGTCCCCTCCCCCCCCCCCAGAAGAAATGTCAAGTTACGCTACTGTGACTAACGATGAAATATAATTGGTCAAATCGTCAATATAGTGGGTTTGCAAAAAATTGCCATTTTTTCCCTTTTATTTGAGTCACAACACTCAAATTAGGGTACTACTTCTATGATCTATGTAAATTGAACGGGCATTAATAAAAAATTGGATTAGGCACTCGTCAGCACTTTTTCTTGCTACCTCGTAGGAAAATCCTGCCGGCGCCCATGAAATTTTCACTGATTTCTTCAGTTGCACACTTTTGTCTTATCAATCAGTGAATTTTGACTGATTCAAGTTTAGAGAGTTGGATACTTCTAAAGCATCCATTGGCACTCAATTTTTAGAAAAATCCATAATTACCCCACTTTGATCTTAACAAACAAAAAGATATCAGCTAAAGGGCTTCCAATGCAATCCGTTGTGTTCATAAAAACCTGCTGGACATCTCCAAAGTTGGCCGCATCACTGCCACTGGCTTAGGAGTATGAGCAATTGAGCATGTCTAATCTTAATTATGAAACAGCCCTCATAGAAAGCATCCATTCAATATTTATACCACACAAGATTGACACTTTGATTCGAATACGTATCAAAAGTAAAATTTTTATCAACCCTAGAAAAAAAAATACCCTCAAGTATGTGCGTAACTTGGGTTATTTAAATGTATTATATGAATAAATGTTACTCCATAAAGAAAATTAAGAAATTTCTCTGTACGTAAATAATGTAAAGAAGGTGCGCCAACTAGTGAACGACTCTATTGGGAAAAATATCTACTATTGTATGTTGGCAGCCTTCACCGAAATGATTAAAATGGATGAACCGTATTTTCTTGGATTTTATTATTAAAATATGCGTTTTTTATGAAAGAGAAAAAGGGCTGTTTCGAAAGCTGTGAAAGTTGTTGTTTTCCTCTTCTTTTCCTTTCTTTTTTTCCAAAAAAAAAAAAAATATAAATATAATTCATCGGCGGATATTTTCTTCACCATTACCATTGTCGAGGAAAGATGGTTCGAACATTCGGTTATGCCGAGTGAAAAACGTAACGAAATGCAATAATTTTACATGATCCAAATACACCGGGTCATTTACACAAACGCAAATTTTCACGAACGTAAAATAACTGGGGCAAACAATACTAAATGCTGGCGAATATGTGAACATGTGTTTCCAAAAAAAAACCTAGGTACTTTGCACGTAAGTAATGTTTTCATTTTATGTACCTATGTGAAATTTTTCACTTTTTTTTTCATTAATAGGAGGAATGATTTTGAAGGGGAAAGCAGAAAATATGGAAACTTCAAGTATGTCTTAAATGATTTGAGACTTCCCCAAAAAATGAATTTTTCCTTCTGCAAGGTTTAGCAAAATAGCTTTCTTGCTGCTTAAAATAAAGAAAGACCATTCAAGAAAATCACGTGAGATTTTTATTTCATTCTGAAATTTCTCTCCTTATTTATTCATCTATTCAAATTTATTAATTAATAATTACAAATTAATTTAAAATTGAAAAAAAAAAATAGAATTCAACAATCGATTACTCACCGAGCCAAATTGTTCGAAATAATTTTTGACATCTTCTAAAGAAGTTGCGGCGGATAATCCGCCAACAAATATTTTCTTCGTTCTGGTAACCATCTGGAAAACGCAAAAAATACAAAAAAAAATTAATTACCAGGATCCGCAAAGAAAAAAATTACTCGTATAAATTCATGCGAAAGACCATTACAAAATAATTATCAACCATAAAATCATTTCATTCCCTTATTCTCTAATTAACAGCTCATTTTTATACCGGGTAATTTTATGCAAATCTCATTGGTGTAATTTTCATACAAAGTACAATGTTTATCTACTTATACACTTTCACCTGGTAAAAATTTACCTTATCTGCTATCTTGCATATCCCATTCTATTGCGCGTATCGTGCCAATCTTTCGCCAAATTTGCACGATATTCGCACGAATTGAATGAAAAAATTATAAGTAAATAAGGATACATACAGCACGTTTGGTTTTTAAAAACCTCATTTTACCAACAAGAAATAACCCCCAGACATCGACGTAAGCACTTCCATCTTTTATGCACTTCATTCCGTTTCTATAAACACCGAAGAAACATCGATTAAACAATTATGGTACCGCAAGGTTTTCAACAACACATGCGATAGAACAGCACATTTTCTTCTACAGCTCGTACCAGAGTCTTCGATAAAATGGAAATAAAAAATATCGTAATGGCAAAATTTTCAAAAAATTTTTAGTTTCGATCAAAGAATCGTATTATTATTTTCAAAAATTTCCATTCGTGAACATAAAGGTACTAATGGGGGGAGGGGGAGGGAGAAGAGAATAAGGGGAATTCCCGTGGGATTTTTCAGTATAAGTATTCAAACGAACAGTTGAACCATTATTTTTTCAAATTGGAAAAATTTTAATATGTAGTTCCTCAAATGGAAAAAATCTTCATTTTCCTAAATTCAAAATTTTTCATACGTTTCCAAAATAGAAAAATGTTCATTTTTTTCATAATTAGAATTTTTTAAAACAATTTTTCCATACACTTTTCCAAATTGGAAAAGTTTTTTTTTCTAAACGAGGGAACAGAATCAAATTATCATTTTTCTATCATTCCTATCCTCTATCCACATTCTTCCAAGTTGAGAAAATTGAACAGATTTGCCCTGCCAAACTTGAAAAAAAAAATAGGTATAAAAACAATCAAAAAAACAATCAAATTTTTCAAAAACTATGACTTTGCTGTGCTCAGCCTAACTTATTTTTCTTCTTTATGTACTTTTAAAATAGGTAATCCATATTCTACAAAACTTAACTTTTTTCGTATTGTTCTTCAAAATTATTTCAACCAATTTTATCAAGTAGGTATATAGGAATATTTTTTCTACTTCAATCTTGTAATCTCGATGTTTGAAAATCTAATTTTTCAAAAGCGTTGGCTTCGCTACGTTCGGCCTAATCGAATTTCTTCTACAATATTTTTAAAGAAGAAATGGTATGTAGATGATTCATTCAGGTTCATTAATCCAAAACATCATTTTATTGTACCTTGAATTTGAGGTCAACTAAAATTTTTGTGCTTCGCTCGGGAAACTTTATTTATCTCTCTCGCATTCACACAGATATTTTCAAAATTTCACTCATAAATTTGTAATTTGTCTAGAAATTTTTCATTTTTGCTTCGATCGAGATGAATAGAAAATTTCGTAGATTTTTTTTTTAAACTAAAATGCGTTAGGTTTGAAAAAAGGTGAAAAGGACTCTGGTGTGATAAGGGGAATGTTTTAGTCTCTGATGGAACCTTAATAAAAAAATTGATGCCATTCGATTTTACTTTGTAGAAGGTGATTTCTGAGCTCATGAGCGAATTTTCATCTCACCCCTGGAAGGCTGTTGCCTTTATATACTTACGTGGTTTTCAAAATGAAACTTTCATCTTCGCGAGTTCGCACCCATTTTAAAAAAAAAATTGGCATATTGGTTAAAGAGAGTAGATACCCTGAGATTTTTTCAGATTTTTCTAACCACTTTAGTGACCTTGAATTGGACCGAAAATCTCAAATCGGCTCAGGGAAACACAATTTTAAAACAGACAGAAGAATAATTTTCTACCAACGTTTTTCAATTTTCCAGAATTTTTCAGATTTTTTTTAAAGTGAAAGTTGGTCAAATATCAAAAAAATCGAGGTAGGTAATTAATCTTTTTTTTTGTTCTTTGAAATTGTCATTTTTCATCAATTTTTCTTCTTTTTTTTTTTGAATATTTGACCAACTTTCACAAAAAAATCTGGGACTGTATGAAACACATTGAAATACTAAGGTGGAAAATTATTTTTCAGCCTGTCCCAAAATTGTCTCCCAGGGTGATCTGAAATTTTTGAAGTCAAATTCATGGTCACTAAAGTAGTTGAAAAAATTTTAGTGTACTCTCTTTTAATAGGTACCTTTACCTACTTACCAATTTTGAAAAAAATCCGAAGGAAACATACATTTAAAGAAGAAATTTTTATTTTGAAAATCGCGTATTTGGAGGCCTTAGTCCTCCAATGCAGGGGCGAAACTTCACTTTTGGTTGGGGGGGGGGGGTGGAATCCACGAATTTGCCGAATCGAAACCTATGAATTTTCAGAATTGGCCGACTCAAAGTTCTATTCAGAACATGTACAAAAACCTCGAGTGAACATGCCAAATCAAATTTGGCGATCATTACTTCTTTTTTAAAAAAGAGAACTTTACCAACTACACGCATTGAAAATGAAAAAAATTCTCATTTTTTGTGCTACTTTTTTGATTTTCAAAAAAAATCCAATATTTCTGAAATTACTTCCTTCCGAAAAATTTAACATTTTCTAAAATTTCATTTGAGATGGCCACCAATTTTTTTGATTTTCATTTACGAGAAGAATTAATTTTTTAAAAAATAATTTCGTAAATTTACTGAAACCGAGCGAAGCGAGGGCGAAAATTTTTTGAAAAAAAAAAGCATTTCAAAATAAAATTTCTTCATTTTAATTGATGTTTTAGTTTTTAAGGAGAGAGGATATTTTCAACCCATATTTCTTATAACATATGTAAGTATGTATTTTAAATTTTATATGCCTGAGCGAAGCGAGAGCTAAAATTTGAAAAATTGATGATTTTCAGAAAGGAAATAGTTCGTTTTGTAATGGTTCATTGTCTGAAAAATTTTCCGACTTTTTCCAAGATTTGCCGACTCCCCCCCCCCCCCCCCAGTTTCGCCCCTGCACCAATGGTGAGACGAAAATTCGCTTACATGGTATAAAATTACCTTCTACCAAGATAAATCGAATAGCAAAAAAAAAAAATCGATCAAAATCCATCAGAGGCCAAATAAACCCTCTCTCCACCACCACAGCAGAGCCTTTGAAATCAGAGATTTAGTAAATTAATAGAAGGGGGAGTTAATTCCTGTAAAGTTCAATCGATGAATTTATGCTATCGACCCCGGTCCCCAAAAAATCGGTCTCATTCGTCCTTGAATGAATGAATTCTCAAAATTTTCCAGCAATTTCGCCGCAACTACGTCAAAATCAAGATCAAGTAATGTTTACGTACTCACGAAGCAAAAAAAAATCATTGGCATTATGAGATAGGTAAAAAAATTCTTTTTGGCGTAAGGATATCATCTAGTTCGGAAAATTGAAAATATGAATCGGTACTTCCACAAATCCCTCCTCCCCGAAGAAAAATGCCTTCGAAATGTCACTGTTTGTGCAGAGTAAAATTAATAAAACGCGGATTTATAATTAAACGGTAATTACACGCTTCACTGTATTAATTATCGAATCAATTCGAGATCTGGATTCGTTTGAAGGGACTCGAAAAACTAATAAAATCGCGACTGTAATTAGGTAATAATTAAAAAATACGTAAAAGGGAACAAATACGCGACAAAATGAAGTCGCGATGGAATACATTAATTTAATTATTTAAATGTATTCCTTTTGCAAGACGGATAAGCACACTGAGTACTGGAATAAAAACCGAAATTTCCATAAAAATGAAGAAATATTACGTGCACAATTCCAAGACAAAGACAAGGAAACATTACAGCGTCAGCTTTCCGACCACGTTATGCAATACGAGTGTGTCTCTGTCTATTCATACCATTACTATTGCGGGTACTCTATGTATAGCTTTTGCCTATCTTATCCATGTGTGCGTCTTTTTCGACTGGTACATAATTAATTACGCATTTTCACATCCACCAAAGATGTAAATGAAAAATGCTTCCATATTTACAAAACACTATAGGTAGCGAAACATATCTCGTCGGTGGAAAATACAACAGTACCTATACGGTAGGTACTTATAAGGATCAGGTACTTGGACTTGAACCGTGAACCGAGGTGTTTTTAAAATCAAGCTCTTTAATTCAATTGCGAAAATAATTTAATACAGCGTTCCTTTTCGCTCGTTGAAATCGCACAAAGAAATAATTAATCACTCGAATTGCATATCGTTGTCATTGAAAAACAATATAAACCTTATTTAGTTCCGGTTGAATTAAAAAGAAAACTCGAGTTGGCTTTTCCTCATTTCAATTCCGTTCTTGTATCCAACAATCCGAAAGTTTTATAAAGCTCGGGTATTTGACGCGCGGTGTCATAAGCTATAGAGATTTAAGGCTTCCCTTTTTTTCCCCTGATAAAAATTACAAAAATAAATATCTACCGTTTGTCCTCAAAAAGGTTTCTTTACATATTTTATTGTATCTTAGGTGGGAGTCTTGGGTGTAAGGTACAAGGCGATGAATTAAGTCGCGCGCGCTGCAAACTTATAAAACTCGATAAACACATTTTATCAAGTCCAACAGTGAAGTCGATGCAATAAATACGTCCGAGTGAGTTACTCTTACCTAGTTAGATTTTATGTTATATTTTTCTAATGCTAGCGAATTACGTTCAATAGCGTAGTTTTCTCGGTTTTATTTCCAGAGCTCCAGTTTACTCTGTGCCAATACTGTAAAGATATAAAATACACCCAAGTTCGTATCTGATCATAAATTACGTAGATTATTTTCCAAATTCATTTTCATACGTGGTTTTTATCCTGTAGCGGTTTCGGGTGTGCTTATTGAAGAAACCCTAAATCAAAATTACTTTATTAAACGCATCTCGTGGAGGTTTTAGCGGGTGATAGTGGTACCCTAAATTCTAAATGAGGAGTGTAAATATGTAGATTAATCAGGTTTTCAATTTGAAAGGACAAATAAAACATTTTTTGTTCTCTAAATTTTCTTTGAAAAAATATTGACACCTGAGAAATTATGGAGAAGTAAAAATTAGGTCAACAATACAGAGTGAGGAATTCTTAGCAAAACGTCTAACGAAATTTTTGGAAAAAATACAAAGTTTCCACACCCCCTCCCCCTCAATTCAACGATGCAAAAATTGAAATACATAATTATGTAATTGTACAGAATTTGGATTTAAAATTATTGGTAATATTTGTAATTTCGACACTTTTTTGGAATTAATATTTCTCAACGAGTAATTCTGGGGAGGGGGGTGTCAACTGGCTAACTCCATACCAAGAGTATGATCATACAGGAATTTAAAGAGAGAACATACCCTCAAACAAAAACACAAACCATGTTTCCTTACTATTTTTTTTTTTTTTTTCAAATCAACATCATGTTCTCTTTATTCCTTTTTCTGAAACAAAATCATGATCAGAGGCAGGAAGCATTTAATGCTTTAATATTTTTCGACTTAACACAATTTTCCGAAAAAAAATGTCATCCTCACGAAAAGGATGAGTTAAAGGTAATCCGGAATAAGCTGAAGCCTTCGATTTCATTTCTAGATTTATTTGAACTCCATTTTCAAAATACGATTTATTTTTAGAGAGAGGTGAAAGGGTTAGGATAGGGGGAAAATGTTGAAAATATCGAGAGAGGCTTCAAAATAAATCTTTCTTGATCTCCAAAGTGTGTTTTTGAGGTAATTTTACTTTAAAAAATAACAAAAAAATTGTAAAAATCAGCCTAATGAAATGAGAAAGGTACCAAAATTTAAAATTTTTCAACATTAAAAATTGAACCGAATTGAATTTTTGCAAATACTCCCAAAAAATTTTCAACTTCTACTCTCTCAAGTCATTCTGATCAAATTGAAATGGGTAAATTCTACTTTAATTCAGAATTGATTTAAAAAAAAAAAAAAAAACTAAAAGTCGTTTTTTTTTGCAATTTTTGCATCATTTTTCTAGATAACAATAATAATAATTTTCAAGTACTCCCTTACTACTCACTCATTTTTGAATGAGTGAAAACAATCGAAAATCACTGGGAAACAGAATTGCAGTAAAGAAATAAAGAAGTGAAAAAATTGTTGGAAACTCGGTGAAAATTCACCGAAAAGTCAGTAAAATGTTTGAAATATTCTAAAAAATCAATAAAAATCTGCTGAAAATCAAAGAATTTTGCTGATTTTTTCTGCGCTGCAATTTTGACTTTTTTCAAAGACTTTTCATTGATTCGAAATGAGAAAGTATCCCTGCCGTAAATAAGGGACCTTGTGTAAAAAAATCAGGTGTTCTTATTTTTGTGTGTTTGGTCTAGATTTGGTGTCATTTGGATCAAAAACGAGAAAAATGAGGCATCGATTTTTTTCACACTAGGTCTCTTCTTTACGGCAGGGTCACATACTCGTATAATCATCAACCATTTAATTGATTTTTCAACTACATATAAGTACATCAATTATTCTCTTATTTATACCTAAAATCTGTAAAAATGATCAAAAATCACTGGAAAATAGTCAAAATTTCAATAACAATTTCACTAAAAGCAAACAGTGGAAAAAAAATACTCAAAAACAGTGGCAATTCACTGGAAAGTCAGTAAAATATCTGTTCAGTGAAAATTATCAAAATTCACAGGAAAAACAGTCAGAATTAAAATTGCAGCACAGTAAAAAATTAGTGAAAAAAATTCACCGAAAACAAACAGTAAAACAAATTGCGGGAAAACCACTAAAAGTTCACTGAGAAGACCGTTAAATATCTAAAATCAGTAAAATTCTATGAAAAATCAGCAAAAATGCACTAAAAAATTCATAGGTTATTCTATGCTACAATGTTCACTTTTTTTCAGCAACTTTTTACCAATCTGAAATATGAGTGAACTTTGCTGAAAAATCAGTGAAAAGCTAATGAAAGTTACAAATTTTTTCTGATTTTTTCAGGACTGCATTTCTGATTACATATTTATTGACTTTTCATTGATTAAAAATGAGAGAGTAACGATGGCTCTGGTGTTTTTTTGGTGTATACCTCGTGACCTACCCAGTCTCAAAAACTCGAAAAAAAATTGAAAAGAACTGTGCTCAAGAGTAAAATTTATTATAATTTTTTTTTCATATTCCAGTCGTGAAAGAAAAAGAAATAAAAATCTCAAAAACGTGAAAATGTTGTGTATTTATTACAAAAAATGAAAGAATTTCTCAATTTCAATATTTGTGACCCTACCGTGAAGAAGGGACCTCGTGTAAAAAAAATCGATGTCTTCAATTTTATGTGTTTGGTCCGAATTTGGTGTCATTTGAACCAAAAACGTGAAAAATGAGACATCGGTTTTTTTTACACTAGGGCTCTTCTTTACGTCAGGGCCACATTTGCTGTTTTCAAAAAAATTAAGTATGACTTCTTGGAGTGAACTTTTCAAAATTCCTTCACTTTTTCAAGTTTTTCTTATTTTTGGGAAGGGAAAAATTCTGTTTTTCTGTTGAAATCACAACTTTTTTTTAGATGATTTTATGATTAATGCCAAAAATTTGATTTTTTTCTGTTATTTCGTTCCTACTTTTTGTGCTTTGAACCGGTAGGTGAAATACCTCCCTGAAATTGCGCCTTTGGGGGTCGCGAAATGCTTGGATAGATAGGTTTACCTACCTATACAAGCATGCGACTACTTTTCTGACGAAATTACAGGCGAAATTAGCCTGTCCTGTACTCGGCTTACGTAACATTACGTTCCGAATACAGCAGCTTTCGATCTTTCTACTCTCATCTAGCAGCTACTAGATTCTTCTAGCGGCTGACTAGATGATGAAATCAAACCGGCAGTTACGTAGGTTTACCCTTTCCCTTCTCGACTGCTACTTCTAGATGCTTCCACAGAAGCTGACGACTAGAAGTAGCTGAGAGCGAGAGCTCATTTGATCATTATACTTCATACGTTACGTTTATGTAAATACTAGGTACTCTGTGTACATCGAGCGTTTATCGCGTTTTTATCTGATACTTCATGTTTACGTGTGATGTATATTCGTAATCTCGGTTGTGCTAATAAATTCAGTTGACGTTTCACCGTGCAAGATTCTTTCTTTGTGATAAGTTGTGCACTCTGAGTGACTCAACTTATTACTTCGCGATTCGTAAAGTGCAATCTATTTGATTTGGTGTAATAAGTCCGGTGAAGTGATCGTTGACTCTGTGCCCACGGTAGCCAGACTCACAGGCAGGCCCAGGATCCCATTGATCACCTCGTCTTGCGAAAGCCTATCTATCACCTCACCAACCAGCTCACGACTTACGTGAGGGCTAAAGATACAATCACCAGCCAACTCAACCATCTATTACCACCAATTCAGCTTGTTATCAATGACAATATTTTTTTTAAAAAAATTCATCAATGCAATGAAAATGAACGATGAAAAAAACTTCAATAATTAGTAGGTACTAGCTAACTACTTCCAAAAATATACTCAGAAGATAAATCTATAACAAAGGGGAAGGGGGGAGGGGTATGCATCAGCGTGATTTATCCAACAGGTGATTTTTTCTTTATCGAACCTTTGGCTTACGTTGAATCCCACACATGCATTCTGACACCTCGCTCCAACATTAAAATTTTGGTTTTGGCCCACTTCCACCTCTTCAAATTGTGTTCAGTTTTTTTGTCCACATTTTTGAAAAAAAAAAAAACAAACTGGCAGGGACCGGTGCAATCATTTCCAAAACTTCTGAAAGGTGAAAATAAAAGATTTGTTATCTGTGCATTCATTTTCTTTGATTTTGTTTTAGCATGGATAACATTCTAGCTCTGAACTCGCGTTACCTAATTAATTTGAAAAAATCATAAGAATAAAGCATTAGCATAATGCAAATTTGATGCATTTGCAATTCTATAAGTCGGTCGAATTAATTGATTATCCCTTTTCACCACATAATTGGGAAATCTACTTACACTGGAGTAATTTGGGTTGCCGCATTGCAAGAAGCAAGGAGAAACACTCCATCCAAAACACTCGGCAAAGGTATTCACAGTTCAACAGCATTATCGAATCAAAAAGTAAACCTATGCGGTACACGGATGATCGAATTGACGATACCAATTACCAACAAGCCAACATATTCAGGTGGATACATACAATACATACATACTCCTTATATTTAGGAAGAAAAAAAAAAGCTGGCTTTTAAAAAAGTGATGGCGATGTTACGCGGTATGCAACGTCAATTCATATCACCGCATGCAATCGAATCGAACAATGGCAGAAATATCAGTAAATAACGATTACAACGAGTATTACGCGAAAACAAAGGCATGTATAAAGAACATGCGAACACAATGAAAGTTTATCGTCGCGTATAAAACGTCAATGGCAAAATACATGGCAGCAAAAAAGACCACGTCGAGTGACAAGAATTAGTTATAAATGGTAGCGAAGGTTCGGGAGTCGCATAGCATTAATTGTCATTATGATTTATCCGAAATACTGTTAACTTTAACAATAAAACATGTCATATGGTGAAAATTTACGAAATTCTCCCAATTTATCCACTACAGTCGAAATATTTTAAATTTTCCTCGAGGGATAAACAATAAAATGGAAAACGGAGAATTCAAAGAACAATATCCGTTTCGCATCGTTTAACCCGGGCAAGAAGTATTTTATTGCGAAGGGACCATAACGAACAACAATAATTAGTAATGGAAGAAGAGCGGCAAATATCAATTATGCAGCCTATACAGTATTAAAACAAAAGCTCATTTTAACTTTTTCCTCATCTGGTGTGGTTCTCTCTTCGTCACTGCCGATGAAAACGAAAATAGATAATTCTATCGAATTGTGGATAAGTTATTAATAGCGCCGCGCCGCGGCGAGTATCTTTTTTCGTTAATTCTATTACGAGCTCGTCCAATTACGTTTAATAAGTTATTATAAACGCAAGAACGGTTCGGTATTTTTCACTTTTTCTCGTTTCGATGGGAATAAAAGTTTTACCTATGCATGGCGTGGCAGATACCTTTATATTCGACGAAGAGATTTCCGCGAAAAATGAATCGGAATCGAGAATTTATTTTCATCAAATTAATTCGAAAATCTGTAGAATTTAATATTCGTGGAACTCGAGCAGAGGTAGCTTGCCGAGGGTGTACATTTCAGGAGGGATCAAACTGGTGTAGGAAGAAAAATTCATGCAAGGTATTGATAATAATTTTTGGCCCAATTTCAAACAAGAGTTGAAATGAAAGAAGGGATGAATATGATTGGGATTTTCCCAAGAATTAAGTATAGATATTAAAATTTGTTGTTGGTGATTTTTTTTTATCCAAAATCAAAATTAAAAGGATTAAATTTGAGAGTTTCAAAGTATAGAATATCGAGAATGAATCATCGCGTTGGTATGATAATTTTCTGTCGCCAACAAAAATAAAAAGACCACATATTTTTTAATCAATTTCCCTTAAAATGATTGTTATGCAACCCATCAATTCCAGTTTCTGGCGCAGAAACTGCCACAACAAAAAAAAACTCGTCCAGGTTTCCACGTTCTCGATTCATATCCGTGAAATTTTTTTTTGTAGCATTCAAACTTTTGCAATTACTTCCTTTGGCAGATTCAGACATGTGTCCATCATGCAGAGGCACAAAAAAAATAGCAATCATCGATGATTTTACAATTGAAATGATAGTCCAAATTTTGGGGACTTCCCCATTTTCGGAAAATAATTCAAGTTTTAGAAAATTGTGCAAATGTCCAATTTTAAGAATAAATGTCCAAATTTTGAAGATTTTTTGTGGTGAAAAAATTGTTCAAATTTTTCAATATTTTTTTAAAAAAAATATAACAATTTATGAAAAATGGTTCGAATTTATTTTAGAAAATTTATTCAAGTCTTGCAATATTCTCCAAATTATTAGAATACCTAATTTCTACACACGGTTTTCCATGAATATTTTTTTGCCAAATTCTGTTTAGTCTGCTTTTAAAAAAAATACGCCAAAAACTTTTTTCAGCCATGGGAATAGAGAGTACGTACCTACTTAAAAAAAAACTGAATAATTTTTACTTCATGACTTTTGCCTAATATTAAACTTGAAGGCGCTATGACAAAATTTGTTCAAAAAGTTTTTATGAAAATAAACTAATCGAAGGAATGAAAAGTTCGCTGAAAACTGAAGAAATTTTGTTCTATAAAATTTTTGCTCAACATTGAAAATAAATAGGCTATGGATAACTCAAAATAAATCGGCTTTAAAAAATTTTCAATTTTCTCAATTTTCAAAAAACCCTCAGCCCCTTAAATTTTGATGTTGGACAAAAAGTTAACAGAACAATTTTTTCACAATTAGAAAGAAATAAATGACCAAAGGATGCTCGATTTTATAAAAGGTACAAAAATGCAATATAAAAATTACAAAAATACAAATATGAAAATTGAAACTACGTTTCGACAAGTTACGTAGTTTCAATTTTCATATTGTATTTTTTTAATTTTCATATTGTATTCTGGTACCTTTTATAAAATCGAGCATCCTTTGGTCATTTATTTTTTTCTAATTGTATTACTCAAATGCTCATCAATAAAATAGTTTTTTTTTTAATTTTAAATTTTATTGTCTCTTCAATTTTAAAGTTTGGTAAAAAAATCATTGGAAATTGTTCAGTTCTTCAAAGTACTATCCATTCCATGGTTAAAAAATTTGTTCGACATGATTTTTTTTTGAAAGTAGATAACATTTGCTCCTTCAATTTTCAAAATAGGCAACATGTTCATCTCAAATTTTTCGGTGGTACCCTATTGTACCAAAAAAGTATAGCAGACAGTTCATGGAATGCACCCAGCTATACTTCAGAGTTCAGACAGTGCCTATTAAAAAACTACATATAAATATTCAAAAAATAAATCCATAAAAAATCATCCCAGTGCCAGAAAACTTCAAACTTTAACAAAATAATGTATTTTTTAAACGAAAATCTTTCCTATTTCCAAAAATGTTCAACCAGGTATTGAAAAATTGTACAAAATTGTTGAAAAATCTTGCCATTTTTGGAAAATTTTTCAAGTTTTGTTAAATAGGTAGATAAGTAAAATAACCCAATTTTTAAAATTCTGAAATACTCATTTGAAGAATTACTGGAATATCGTTCATGTTTTTTCTAACCATCTAATTTTGGTAATTGCAACCATTTGATTTTTCCAAAATTATTCATTTGTCAGCCTGAATACAGAAACCACCTTTAAGGGTCTATAGTAATTGGTTTTTAACCAAACTCTGATTTTAGATGTTTGAGAAGAAGCAGAATCAAGGAGAAACCTCAACTCAATACCAATTTTTGACATCCCCCCCAAGGTTGGTTTCTACATCCAGATTAATGAAGAAATCGTAAAACTTGAAAAAAATTGTCTAAGTGTTTAAAAAATTTTAATTTTTTTAAAATATAATTTTTTGAAAGGGAGAATAACTAATTTTTGAAAAAGCATCTACGTGGGAAAAAACCATCCAAGAAAAATAATTGACAAGGTTTGAAAATTTGTCCAGTTTTTTCCATATTTAAATATAATTACATTTTTTAAACAATAGTAATTGAAAATTATAAAATTTCTTCACTATTTAAAAATCTAATTTTTGAAAAAATTTTCAATTTTTGCCAAGTATTCAATTTTGAAATTCTAAAATATGATGACGTTTTAAAAAATTTTAAATTTTTGTGTCGATCGTCTGATGAGTGCACCAAAAGTCCTCTGAATTTTTATGAAAATGAAAAAGAACCATCTTAACCCACAGTCCCATTCCTATCAAATAGTCTTTCTCATTACTGATATTTTCTTTAAAAATTAAAACTTGAACGATTAAAAAATGCATAGTTTTTGAAAGAATTTTTCAGAAGGACAATTACTTACCTAAAATCAAGTTCAGAAACCAAAAAAACATCAAAATAATTGTTTTTCTGACCATTTTATGAAAAACGAGTATTTTTTAAATCTTAATATAAAGCAATCACCTCTTTGATACCCTGTCTCCCTCCCCTCCTGCAATGTAATAAATCCATTGCTCCAAACATCATTTTGAATCATTTTCCCAACAAATTCCCTCCAACTTAAAAAATTGAAATTCATTCATCAAGCTACATCAAACATCTCTCATATCCAACGCTCAACTCATCACCTCAACTGCCAAGATTTCCAGAAAATATTTTCTCGCAAATGAAACAAATCTACACCTCACCGCACCTGTATACGGAAACCCGACGCGGAACTGAGTTCAGGTTCAACGATCTTTATATAAAGCTTAAAACATCTCATCAGCATCGGTGTGATTTACTCCAGATGTCGCCGCGCGTAGAATTAACAATGCAAAAATTAACACAAACTTTAGAAATTTTAACTTGATACGGTTATGAACGAATTTCTACAATATTGTTCAATCTAACGCAATTAATCATTTTCAACTTCCACGTTGCATCCGAAGAATAGGAAGCAAGAAAAAAAAGAGAGCAAAGGTGCACATATCGATTTTCTTCGCTTCAAACAATCATTAATTAATGGAAAAGATACTTACGAGTAGGTATTTCTTTTTAATTAATTAAAAAAGTTATAGATTAAATAAAAGACAGTTGCTCAAACTTTGAAAATTGTTTAATTTATACAAGAAACTCATTGTACCAAAAAAAAAAAAAAAAAAAAAAAAGGAGAAAAAAAATTAAATTTAAGGAAGAAAAATACACACAAAAAAGAAACAAATTTCGTACTAAACTTCTAAATTGTTTAAATATCTCACTATTTTTACCCCCTCCTTAACCTGGAGCTACGACTACTTGGAGTATTCGCATTTCCGAAGTAACTAGCAAGACAGGTATACGAATTGAAATGTCAACTAGCTTTTGCGCATTCTTATTAATAAATGAACATATGAAATTCATGCGGTACCTTCGGTGCGGTGACGGCTTTAAAGGGAAGTCGGGCAATATTAACCGGGTGATTGTGCAAACGAGAGTCCGAGACTATGAATTTTTCACTAAAAAAAAAACTCGTTTTCTGCATAAATGCAACATCATGAACATGGTCTTTCACGTATACCAAATAGAATAACTCTTCCGAGGAATCAAAATCATTTACAAAGGAAAAGAAAAGACCTTCATTAAGTACCTAATTTATATGCAGAAACGAAAACAAACGCCAGATGGCGTTGCCAATAACTTACTCTTTACTTCATACTATGTTACATGCTTTTACATAATATGCGCCGCAAAATTGGCGAGGCCTCCCCGCACGCTTTTCTGTTTTTGGAACCATCTTTTTCCGGTCACATTTTCATCTGAAAAAGCAGCCAGAGACGGTGTTGACTTTACTGAAAAGTAATGTTCTTCTCTTTTATTACAAACGCGCTCCTGTTGCCCACATCGCGCCACATCAAATCCTCCAGCAAATAAAACTCCCTTTATTTTGTTTTTCCATCATGATTCTTCGCCTCTAAGTATCGTCCTTTGTTTACACTTTTCTATCAAAGCTTGAAAAAACTTCATCATTCAACGGTTGGCGTTCTATATTGCGGTAAAATCTTTATGCTTTACATAATATTTATGTATCTCCTTTTACTTTTTTCCCTTCTTTGGCTCGGCTTTTTTATATATTTATATACTTACGACTTGCGGTAAGTATACTGAAAATAAATCTATGAAGTGAGAACGGCGTTAGTCAAGTGAAACTTTTAAAATCCATTTGAATACATTTTATTTCAGCCTTTTGCGTCGTATAGGAAGAAAAATATCTTAATCAGTGGGATTTTTATACGATAGCGTGTGGAAATTTAACCCTTGGAATCGATAATCCAAAAAATGAGCTTATTTCTGTGACAAAAAAATTTAAAACACCCCAAAAAAATTTTAAAAACAAAAAAATACTTGCATTCGGAAATTTTTGAAAAATAAAACTGTATTGCAAAGAGACACTGCAATTAAAAAATTTAAAAATAGTGGTAAATTCAGGTCGAATCGAAAGAGTGGAGGGGAGTAGGGAAGAGAAGATTAGAAGCTCTTCCCTATAAGTTGCAAAATTGCATTTTTGGTGAAAAAAATTAGGTTCCAGTTGAAAATTTCTAGAAACAATCATATATACTTATTTCTTTCAGAGTAACTCTTCATTTTGAGCTAGAAAAATAGAAAAAATCATTTTCTGACTACCTACCACAACATGATTTTTTTGATCGAATGCCACAAAATACAATAAATAAAATCGAAAAAACACTGGCAAATCAGATGCCAGATTCGATGATAACTTTTTTTTTTAGGGGCATATACGGCGAAAAAAGTCTACACAATATGAAATAGGAAAAAAGGATGGAGGAATAAAGCATTATTAGAATTATAGGAGACTCAGATTTTTTTTTTAGGTTTTATTATCCTGGGAATGTATACTTAATTGCTAAGATTTTTACGTCCAATGTTAGAAATGGTGGTCCGAAAGGGGGGAGATTTGGTGTTGGAGTTTGAGGGTTTGATTAGTTGTAGAATTTTTTCAGTTTCTATTTTCGAGTCTGGAATGATTCTGGTATTAGAAAATACTCGATTTAGATTTTTTTGTCAATAAATACAAAAATTTATTTTTTCACTCAAGATGAAAAATTTCCCACTTTTGTAAGAAAAAAAGTGAAGTAAAAAAGTTACAACTTTCTCAATTTGAATCGTATTTTTCGATCAAAAAATTTTCCATGTTTGTTGGAGAGAGCAAACAACTTCTGTACTCCCTCCTTTCCTCAGATGATGTTGAAATACAAAGTTTTCAACATGTTTTCCCCCGAATTTTTCCACTATTTATGATCAATGCGTGATTAAACCAAGTATCCAAAATTTCAGGTGTTGAAGCTCATTTTTATCGAATTTTGGAGTATTTTTGATACCTCAAAATTACTTACCTACTTCGTAGCCTTGCAAAATAAATTCAAATTAATATTTTTTGACTCGCAATTTATTGGAAAAAAATATTTTTTGAACTAAAAAATAGGAATTTGAGCAAAAATTTACGAATTTTGAAAAATTGTGCTTTTATCAATCAAATAGGTCACAAATATGGGTATAATCGATGATTGTGGGTGCTGAAATTCATTTAAGCCATTTTTATGGTATTTTCTCTAGCATTGAAAATTTTTAAAATTTTCTGGTAGCTCCGAAATGTCTTGAAACCACTTCCAATCGACTTGTTAGGTCGAAAATAGGATACATACCAAATTTTTGCGTTTTATGTTGATTAGATTAATTTTTCATATTTTGTTGGGCTATGAGTAATTTGAAATTTCAAAAATTCACCAAAATTGGAAAAGTGAATACAGCACTTGTAACTTTGGATATGGTGCTCTTTTATGATATACTTTCGATGTTAGGACACCTTCCTTGTCAGAGGGGGGGGAATACACAAAAATTTAGCAATAATGATGGATAAAAAAATAACGCACACATGTGAAATTTTGGAATTTTATGGAAAAATTTATGCTAACTAATCCATAATAATTTAGAAAGTTGGTCTGACAACGCTGATTACAAGATGGTAGGATCATTTTTATATTCAAGAAATTTTTCATTTCGGAGCTGGAAAACAATTTTGAAAATTGTAGCCATGAAGAAAAAATTTAAAAAATTCATTTCCAAAAAATATTTTCAATTTTTCCCCTCGCAATGAGCCAATTTTGGTTCACTGAAAAAATTTCATTCAAAAAATTAAACACTTGGACTCGTAGCGTCGTAGCTAAATTTTCTCTCAAGGTTTTTCTTACCCAAATTCTTAGCATCATTATCTCCATTTTCATCTCTTTTCACACCAAAATTACTTCAAAAACAATCATTCAATCAATACAAACATCCAAATCTATAAAATCAAATACCCCAAATCAAGGTGAAAAACACCACCCAGCAGATTACCTTTCCAGCAATTTGGTTGGCGAATTAGCCTATGCATAAAAATTTACGTTCACAGCCACGCAAAAATTAATATCCACAAAAAAAAGAAACCCTACGAAGAAAAAAGAGCACCAAATGGAACATAAAAGTTGAAAAAAAAAAGAACCTAAGTGTAAGTAAAACATATAAGAAAAATGAAAAACTTTCAGTTATATACGTAAATCTCTCTCTCTTTTTAACTTCTTCAACGCAAAAAAATGTAATTACAAACAGCACCTGCATTTTCCCAACGCTTCGCCGTTATTTTGCGTTAATATTAAACTTCCGACGTCGAATTTTGGAAAACGAAAACCAGAGCGCATAAGGAAATCTGAAAAATCCGTAATCTTAAAATCTTCGGCGCGACGCACATATTGAAGTATTTTTAATAAAAATTTCTCCGCTAGTATGTTTACATTTTTTTGCTCTCCGTCTCTCTCTCTCTTTCTAAAATTACGCCAGATACGATTGTGTTCCACGAGTACTAAAAATATCACAATTTCGCTGTAATTCGAAATAACTTATATCTCTTACTTAGGGTGAAAAAGTCTTTCTGAATAGCTTATTTTATTTTATTTTTCTTTCCTTTTTTTCCCCTTTCCTCTTTAGGCATTTCCTGCGCTTATTTGTTTGGCCTTCTTTTTTTTATGGCTTACCATTTTTTTTATGAATGGAATTAATGAACGAGAACAGATACAGGTATGTAGGTTATAGTACAATCGTCGAGATTGCCAGAAATAGGTGCTAAATGATTAATTGCACCAAATGCATATTTGTTTGAAAATTTTTACTCTATTTTATGGTACGTTTTGATTTAATTTTTTGATCTAATAAATCATACGAATAGGCAAAGTTTTCAAAACTTGATCAAAGTATTTAAATTTTATATAATTCGAGCATTTTATGATCGCTATTTATAGTCTCGGTAGGAAATTTCCTATCAATTATTCTTCTATTGGCGAAACACGCGGTATAATTCAAATAAATAATCAACCAAGAAATTCCTATCAAAACAAGACTATATGGTAAAGTTGGCTATTTGCATTACATTGTTTCAAACATTCTTTTCTAGATAAAAATCCAGTTCGAATACTTGGATTAAATTTAATCCCAGAGAAAAATACTTAAAAATCGATCAAACGCCTTAGCATTGATAAGTACCCAGATATTCGTTAAAATTGAAACAAAATAGAAACATAGTCTGGATATTTTTTTTCTATTTTATTTTCAATCGCCCTGCGTAATTACAGACTACAGGTATTGAATATTAAATTAGAATACTCGTAGGTATTTCGGCCACCGTCGAAGTGATAAAAAAAACAAAAACGTCTCGAGTTTTTCAAAAAAAAAAAAAAGTAGACAGAGGAGAAAAGTTACAAAATGAAATGTTAAATAATGCAAAGTGATCTAGTAGTAAACTGTCGTTGGAAATTAAATTATTTATTAATCACTTTTTCACTTAAATATACGTTGAACAGAAGAAATGTAGGTACTTTTTTCTGTCACTCTTTTTTTTTCGTTTTAATATAGGTATAAGAAAAATAGGTAAAATGTCGCGTTTAAACTGCATTCGTAAAAGTTCACTCACAACTGAGTACCTATCTGGATCGAAATTAACGTGAAAAACTCCACGTTAAATGCAACTGTCGTAGTATCAGATTGTTCTTCAATTATGTATTTCATTTGAAATAACGAGCGTTGTATTCATTCGATTCAAACATTTAGTACGTTTTGACAACTTTTACCTCTCGAATTGAAAAATACACAGTTGTACTGTCATTTCGAGAAAATTAATTCTCAAGACTCAAGTTGTGATTATTTTCAATTTTTAAATCAACGTATCTAAATGAAAAAAATCAGGTGAAATATATTTAGATAGGTACCTCCTCAATTTACTTTTTTTGCTGAAAATTTTCATAGGCGACTAATAAGTAAATATTTCCAATAAAATTAGATTTTTTTTTAAACCATAAAACTTTTTTTTTCGTCATTTTTTACTATTTTTCTATTACAACAGAATGTAAAATTATCGAAATCGAGACCAATTTTTATATTTCGTTTGAATATATCCCAATGGGATTTTACATAGGTACATCAACTTCCGCAAATAAACTCGTACACACTTTTTCCTCGTTCTTTTAAAAATAATAAATCAAATTTACATCGTTTTATTGTTTCGCTCAGTATGCGAATATAGGTGGACCGAGCACATGTAGACGTACTACGAGTACATAAGGCTGAAACATTTCCGAATAATATATTTCTTTAAATCGAAATTAATCCGATATTACGCCGGTACAGGAATGTGGAATGGAAATTTTTCGAAAACGTTCTCTTTTTTTATTGCCAAAATAATGTTTTATGCATGTCTCACCGTACAGCATTCAGCATGAGTGTAGTAACAAACGCTTACCCAGACCCAGAGGACGTAAAGAAATTTAAACGTTTATATTGCAGTATTAAAATTTCAAAGTAATATATTACGAATGTACGAATATAAATATAAAGGTTTTCAATGAAAATGAACTATTTGAACTAGGTACGTGTACCTAATAATATAAGTAGGTAAAGAGAAATGATTCAAATTTCTTCATCACGTTTTGTTTTTGTATCAGTAATTATAGATTTGGAATAAGGCAACATACTCATTCTCTCATTCTGAATCACTGATGAATAGTCAGAATTGCAGCACGGAGAAACAGCCAAATTCACTGATTTTCAGTGAATTTTCTCAGCTGAATTCATAAAATTCACTGATCTTTTGGTGAATTTTCACTGATTTTTCGGCGAATTTTCACTGATTTTTCGTTGAATTTCCATTGATTTTCCGGCAAATTTTCACCGATTTTCCGGTGAATTTTCACTAATTTTCCAATAATTTTTCACACTAATTTGTTTTCAATGACAATTATTCACCGATTTTCTCCTGTGCTGCCATTTTGACTATTTCTAAGTAATTTTGGATATTTTTCACTGATTCATGAAAAAGAGAGCAGTTCGAAGTCATGAAAAGTCAATTTTGAAAGGCCAAAATTCAAAAATTAAAAGGTTTTGAAAAGTAACAAACTTTGAATAGTGGACAAAAAAATTAAAAATTTGATAAATTTCTGAAAATTAATTATGCATTAACCCAGATCAGCCCAGATTGGGCAATTTCTCCTAGGGACAAAACAAATATCTTATCTGTGTTTGAATTCGACTGGACATTCCTACTTTCAACTAAAATCTGGATCAAAAAATTATTTTTTTTCCACCATGGAATAAAAATTTGCAAACTATAAAATACATACTGAACAAATATCCATCTGTTATTTTTCTCTTATACCGTCAAAATTGAAGGAGCCAATAACACTACTTGGAGATAAAAACTCAGAATAATTAAATTTTTTTTCACTTGAAATTGATATTTTAATGTCTTTAATTTAAGGCAAAGACACCACGAAAAAAATTTGAAATCTATCCAAATTCAAAAACTAAAAAACAATTAAATTCGGTGTTGATTTTAAATTTTAACTCAGTTTTGAGATTTAGCTCCTATTGCCCTCCCCACTGTATAACTTAGGGGCAAAGTGAAAGGGTATAAGCGTAAAAGGGGCCAAAGGAGAGTTATTACTCACATTGAAGGGGTATGGAGGAGGATAATATTGAATCTGGGCTGCAATTTGAACTTAACACTCTCGATAACAATACAAACGACCCCAAATGATATTGTTGACATTTTTTTGAAATACTAGCTCCAATCTCGACCAGGATGGTCGCTGGTCAAAGGTCGAATCGAAAAACAGTCAAAATTTGAATTCAGCACCCCTCCTGTCCTTCTCCCCTTCCCGAAATCATAGTAAAATGATACATCACATACACGGAAAAAACATAAGTTACGAAAATGAATACATTTTACCCCAAAAATAATAAATTTTATCAAAAAAATTGATAAATTTTACCAAAATAATAAATTTTAATTAAAAAATAATAAAATGTAAGTATTCAAAAAAATAATAACGTGTTTCAATTCACAAAATAGGTGAAATTTGTTCTAAAAAATAATAATTTATTATCGGAAAAAATGATAAAATTTGTCAAAAAAAATGAATAAATTTTACCAAAAAGAATAAATTTTATTCAAAAAAAAAAAAGGATAAATTTTACCTATTTTGAGAATTGGGACACGTTATTATTTTTTTGGATAAATTTTATTTTTATTTTTATTTTTCAGTGTAGTATCTCATTTTTTTGGAAAATTTTTAACCTCCTCAGAGGATCCCTAAGGGATGAGACAATTTTTTGTAAATAATAATTTCTTTGAAAATTGCAAACCAGACATCAAGAGGATCAACACGGGGAGAGGGGGCGATTGACTGTAATTTCAGAACATCACTATTAAAAATAGTGAAAAGAAGCTTCTTGTGATTTTTTTGGTGTGAAAAATGAACCTCGTAAAAAAAAATTATAATCTACAGAAAAGGAAGAACTTATTCTCTTTCATTTCAAACTAAAATTAGCACTCTGCAGTTTTTAATTCATTTTTAAAACTCGCGAAATAATTCCTCATAAGAATACACGTAAAGAGAAAATTAATCATGTTTTCGTTTGCGGTTCTAGGTTTCGCCCACAGATGGCGACTCATTCGGTGCAAAAATGCGAATGATTCAACTGTACTGCAGTACCTTACCTACTCAGTATTCTAAAAAAACCACAGACACACAATTCGATATTTGCTGCGGTGGATGTCTTCAGGACATATTCAAGTCCACTCCATACACCCCCCCTTCCCGACAAAAATTATAAGTATAAATTCCTGGATTTCAGAGGGTGTCTGGCGAGCGGACAAAAATGTGTACTTTATTTAGTGGATACCACTAAAAAAAAATAGACAAAACTGTTACTTTTATTAATAATATCAACACATGAACAGTTGATGTTTAGAAAATTTTGAGGAAAAAAATGTAGACTTGAGAAATGCAAATTGAGACAAATTTGAGGAAAAAAATTTAGACATAAAGAATTGACGCAGAGGAAAATTTTAATTCGAAGGGGTAAATGCTGTTTTTAAGAAAAAAAAATCACGTCAAAATTTTCTTCAATCATGAGAATGAATAGTGTTTTGAAAGCTGGACAAATTTCGCCCAACTTGAAAATTGCAGGGACTACAAAAAAATTTGTTCAACATTTTTTTTTTGAAAAAATTAAATAATTAAATGAATGAATATTACGTTGCAAACCGAAGAAATTCTGTTCTATAGACTTTTTTCTCGACATCAAAAATAAAGAGGCTAAGGACATAACAGATTTTGCCCCCTCAATTATCAAGATAGGCAGCACATTCATCTGACTTTTTTCAGTTTTATTTACATTGTTATATCTAAAAATGAAATATTATCGCCCCCTAACCGACACCTGAATACCATAAAATGGAAATTCCTGAAATTTTACTCAGAACTATCTGTTTCAATAATTATGTATTTTTCAAGCACAAACAGACCCAATTAATATTTTTCAACGCTCGAAATTTTTCAATAAATTCTTAAACAGCAAAATACATCGCCGATAGGCAATTACTTACCCACCGCTCGACCATAAAAACCCCCTAAATCGAACGCAAAAAAATTACAACTCGACGACCATTTTGCCAACGCAACGTTAACAGTCGAATAAATATAAAATTTTATCAATTTGCGACAAACTTTGCAAGTTTCAAATAAAGCTTTTCGTATAAAAATGCTTTGTTGATAGGCTGTCGACAAGCGACAGCGACGACAACGGTAATAACACATGCGGGTTTAGAATACGCCATTATTCAACGAATTTGGCTTTGATCCCAATAATTTCATTCAAAATGGCAAGCATTTATCGATTTAGAATTTCAGCATTAAATCGCACACTATACGTTTCGTTTTACGTTTTATTCGACGAGTGTACGACTGAAATGCACGCGTATCTTACGTATAGGTACACGGCGGAGTATAGAAATGTATTTAGCATACTTATACATACCCAACCAATACATACACATAACCTTTTATACGGCTGGTGAAAGGGGAAAGGGGGAAACGAAAATCTCGAGTATAAAAAAAGAACCATCGCACGAAACATGCGACCAAGAATGTGTCAAATAATATAAGTACATACCTATTCGGAATTACTCGGCGAACGAATTGTTTGTATAGGTCTTAGGTCTACATTGACGGATAATTTAACCAATGCGGCTCTAACACCTCGGTTCGTCGATAATTAAGAAACCCGAAGAGAGAAAAAATAATAAGGCGTAACGAAGAAGAATAGAAACCATTTTCGGAACAATTTTACGCGCAATTTCGATACCGCAAGAATTAACTCGAACGCGCCAGCATTAACCGTTATATAGGGATAAATGAGGACATAAACAAACGGAAACGAATATTCCCCAACACCTGCAATTTCAAATTCTTATTTCCGACTCGAAGAGTAAATTATCGAAGAACTGGAGAATGGCAGCGAAGAACGGAAAACTACGAAATCGCGGGAGCAACGCGTTGAGGGAAAACCTTGATGCAAAGATACCGGAGATAATGTTATTTCCCGAGACACCCCTTTCCGCTAAGAAATCACTACTTAACGCGAATTAACCGCCCTTAAACGCTATGAACTGAAATTTCCTTACCCTTTTATCCTGTCGCCCGGCTGCATACCCCCACCAATCGAACTCGCAAGGGGTTTTCCAGTTCGCCTTTAATTCAAAAGTTTTAACGATGAAACTTCGTTAAAGTTGGTCTCCTCGTCATCAATTATCGGTAAATGTAGTTGGAGAGTTACCAAATGCGATCGAATTACCAGAGAAGCTTTTTCATAAAAATATTTCAAATTAAACCATACGCGCGATAATTTCTTAGGATTTTAATGCGCGCCTCAGCCGTTCGCCGCGCATCGCCAGTCGTATTCGTTCATATACCCATTTCGAAGAGTCGTTTTCTATTGTACATGCACGCCTAACCTAACCTACACAATTTTATTCCTCGTTCGGTTCTGCACCGTACAGGGTGTTTCGTAAAAGCAGCGTTTCCTTCAATTCGGGGGAAAGGCAGCTCATACTGCGTACAAGGAGATGTGTTTGCCGACTCTTCGAATTACAGGAGCAGAAATATGCTTTTTTTGAACTATTTTTGCAAAATTCTTCGTATAGATATTCGAAAAGTATATTTTTCTGATAAAAAAAAATCGGCAACAAATTATTAGGTACCAAAGGCAAAAAATGAAAAATATTATTAGGTAAAAATTTGTATTTTTTAGTTTTGTTAGACCTCTACTGATTGGAAATTCAAAACCGTGTACATTTTTACTCCTCTTGATTTTACTTTCTTTAGAAATTTCAACACCCTGTTTCTAATTTCTATTTTTGTGGGTGAATGACTGAATAAAATTAATTTTAAAATTGTCCATTACTATCAACAAGGGAGGTATCCCAATTTAAAGTAAAATTTTGAGCCCAAACAAAAATAAATCGAACAGGGGCGTAGCCAAGGGGAGTTTTGGGGGTCTGGACCCCCTCTTTGGAACAAGAATTTCTGTGGAAAATTCCTTTTTTAGAAATTAAAAAATTCAATTTTCTCAAAGCTTCGCCCTTGGTTCGCTGAGGCATTAACAAAATCATTAAAAAATTCCTTTTTTGGGCATCAAATATCCAATTTTTTCGAAGCTTCGCCCTCGGTACAATGGGCGTGAATTAAATCGCTATTATATGAGCTATTTAAGACTAAAGTGCAAAAAAAGCTGATTTTTACCCCTCCCTTTTCCCCTCTACCCAAAAAGTTCTCGTTTTTGAAGTTTGTACTTATTTTTCAGCCATCCAAAAAAAAACTTCTGACGCCACTGGTTCAGCCCTCCCTTTCCGATGCTTTTGGCTACGCCACTGAAATCCAAAGAACATCATAAAAGAACCTCAAATCCAAAATTTTACAGGTTCTGAAATTAATTTCTTGAATTTTGGTGAATTTCCAAAATTTCAAAATTACCTCATCGCCCTGCAAAATATGAAAGTTTAATCGAATTAACAAAAAAAAACACTTAAATTTGGTTTCTACCCTTTTCGCCCCCCCCCCCCCCCCCGAATTGATTGGAAACGGTTTCAAGATGTTTTGGAGCCTCTCCGGACAATTTTAAAATTATCCAGTCATAAAAATGGACCATATACTTGGACTTCAGCACCTCTAAATCTAATCGTTCTGGCAGAAAATTACATTTTTTCAGAGAAAATTTTCATTTTAAGCTATGAAAATGGAAAAATGGTATTTTGAAAACGAACTGCAATACCATTTTTTTGCTCAGAGCCACAGAATACTAAAATGGAGAATTATAAAACTACCAAATAGGATGTCAGACTCGATAATAAATTTTGAATTTTTTTAGCGCTAAAAAAAGGCCAGTAAAAATAACTCATTGTGATTTGTGAACTTTAGCACCTATACAATCGTGAATTATCCATATTTGTGACCTATTTCAGTGATTAAAGCACTTTTTTTTTTACAAAAGTTGTAATTTTATTTTCTGGCATGAAATTAAATTTCTCTCCAAATATATGAATTCGAACTCAAAGCTCGAATTTTGAAAAATTTCAGCTTTAATATTGATCAAGGAGGCCACAAGCCACAATATGGGTAATAATCCACAATTATAGGTGTTGAAGAGTTTATTATAGACCATTTTTATAAGCTTTTCTCCAGCGCACAATGGACCGAATAGGTCAAAGTTTCTTAGGCCACTCTGGACCAAAAAATCAATCGCATGAAATTGTGGGTAAAACAATGCCTATTGTGTTTTTTTTGCTGGAAAGGAGCGTTTTTTTTCAGTTATTCAACAATTTAGCTGTTAGAAAATGGCAACTAAAAACTTCAATTTTTTTTCAATGTTCTATGTCAACTGGCCTCTTCTGAAGGAGGGAGACAAAATATACTCAAATTCGAAATTTTCGACTTCAAATCCCCAGAATTTCATACCCATACCGCTATTTTTCAGTTTTTCTCATGGCACTGCAATGACCCCAAATTCGAAATTCTCGACCGAAAACCCCTTGAATTTCACACCCATGTCGATTTTTTTAATTTTTTCGAAATTGGCGGTCAATACTGCCTTCCTTGAGGGTTGAGAGAAACATTTTTAAAAATTTTGAATTCAGTATGTAAAGATGGTGTGGTGTATGAATTTTCTATTGTTTTTGGGATCTTTCGATGGGTGAGAATAAAATTTGATGAACAGATATTTTGTCCAATCGGTCCACTGTGCAGCGGTAGAAAATCCCAAAATTTTTCGGAATCCCCGAAACTTCACGAAACCGTTACTAATCGATTTAGAAGGTCAAAAATAGAAAATAAACCGAATTTCAGCCTTTTTCGTTCATTTTACATTAAATTTTCATATTTTTCTGAGCAATGAGGTAATTTTGAAATTTTCAAAAATTCATCAAATTGCAAAAAATCGAACTTCAACCTTCAAAATTTTGGATACAAGGTTCTCTTATAACAGACGTATTTCGATGGATCGACGACTCTAAATAAGAGAATATTCGCAGCATAAATTTACACTACAAAGAAGCCTCATTTATTGGAAAATTTCACGTCGTGATATTTAAATTTCGCGCGAGAATTAGGCCCATCAAGTATCGAACTACCTAATTCAAAAAGTTCGGCTGGAAAAATCGCTGCATCGTATTGATTGAAACATTTTTTTGGGGCAACTTTACGGAATTAGTTTTTTCCCCTTCTGGAGTAACACGTATGTATCTGCGAATTTCGGTTTCGGCCAAAAAAATCTATTTTGCCTTTCGTTTTTAGTGGTGAGTTTTGAAAAATTGCCAAACAATTGTGCTGTAAATTCGGTTTCGGTTTCATTACACATATGTTACGTATACCGAGTACAACGCTGCGGGGAGAAATATGGTTGGTTTTTTTCCCTCCTTGGTGCTTGTATAAATCAGAATTCAGTCGATGGGAATTTTGTTTTCGCAATGAATGCGGTGGTATGTTGTTAATATGGATATAAATTACACGTCGAAGAATCTTTTCGGAAATGGTTACCAAAAGATAGAGAGGGTTGGTCTGGATATACCAATGCAAGCCTTACGTAAGCTTGCGAGGAGAAATGGCGAGATGATGTTTTCATTTGAAAAATGTGTTGCCCATGTTTGAATTAATGATTAGTGGTAAAAACGTGGTAAAACTTAAATGGTAATAATTTACGAGATAGAGTACGTCTACGTTCCTATATCTAAGTATTCTGTTATTTAAGAATTGGTAAAGTACAACAAAAAAAAAAAAGCACCGCAAAATAAAAACAAAAAATACCGCCTATATTTGGAATTGTTTTTCGGTTTATTTCTCGGCTGAAATAGCTACTATTTGTGACATATATCCAAACGGCGTGTACTAATACCGCTGGGAAAGAAGCTAATGTATTTTTCGTAGTAACTGAACCATACGAATGATCGGCGTGTGTACATTCTAGGATATCGGTGATTTTTTATTTGAACGTTTCATTTGCAAATCGATTCGCAGTATACTTTTTAGGCGTTTCCGTCGAGATTAAAAATGTATGTACTTAGTGCATGCACATACCCACATATACAAAGTCGCGTTTCGTAAAAAAATAATGTTGTCTGTGGTGGTGTAATAGAGATTGGAGATGCAAGTTGAATACACGTACGTAGGTGTAATTATACTCGAGATTAACCGATTGCAAAGATACAGCGTGTTTCAGAAATAGAGTACCTCCTTCAAATCATCATATAGGCAACCTATCGGAAACCCGAGTTTGTATGTTTTTCTACCTGTCAAAAAATAGCTGCGTAAGTAATATTTTTTTATGTTGATTTATGTATGAAAAAATTGTTCTAGGTATCTGTAGCATGTAATTTTGAATTATTATTAAAATAGAAAGTCGGGGTGTGAACAAACAGGAAGAGGGAAGGACAGGGAAGGTCGCTTCTCACCGATGACTAAATCGACACGAAAAATGGCTTCAGGAACGAAATTGAAAATACACTGCGAACGACTGAATTGTTCTTTTTCCAACTCTATGACTCAACTCAAGTGGTCCGCTTGTTTTTTTCCAAGTTCGAATTTTTTTCTCGATTATTTTTTCAAAATTCAAAAATTTTTTCCAAGTTTGAATTTTTTTCTCGATCATTTTTTCAAAATTCAAAATTTTTTTGCGAGTTCAAATTTTCTCGATTTTATAACTGTGGATAACGTAAAAAAAAAAAATACAAATAAAGTTTGTCATTCTTGTTTTTTTCATTCCCAAAATTGAAATTTTTAAAAAATTTATTCAAAAATTCGTCAACATTATCAAAAGTTTGTTAAATACAGGTACAGGTTTTGGTGTTTTACTTTTTTTGTTTCAAGTATCTCGATCTCCTATCTCAAAAGAAATTTTGAATTTTGAAAAAATAATCGAGAAAAATTCGAAATTTCGAACTTGGAAAAAAATCTTGAAGTTTGAAAAAAATGGAGAAAAAATTCAAACTTGAAAAAAAAATCGTGAAGTTTGAAAAAATTAAAAAATAATCGAGAGAAAGTTCGAATTTAGTTTGATAAAATAATGGAGAAAAAATTCAAACATGGAAAAAATTTTTGAAGCTTGAAAAAATAATGGAAAGAAAATTCAAACTTGGAAAAAAACTTTGATGAAAAAATAATCGAGAGAAAATTCGAATTTAGTTAAAAAAATAATGGAGAAAAAATTCAAACTTGAAAAAAAATCGTGAAGTTTGAAAAAATATAAAAAATAATCGAGAGAAAGTTCGAATTAAGTAAAAATTCGAACATGGAAAAAATTTTTGAAGTTTGAAAAAATAATGGAAAGAAAATTCAAACTTGAAAAAAATTGTAAAGTTTGAAAAATAATGGAGAGAAAATTCAAACTTGGAAAAAAAACTTTGATGAAAAAATAATCGAGAGAAAATTCGAATTTAGTTTGAAAAAATAATGGAGAAAAAATTCAAACTTGAAAATGAAGTTTGAAAAAATAATGGAAGTGAAGTTTGAAAAATAATGGAGAGAAAATTCAAACTAAGAAACAAAAATTTGATGAAAAAATAATCGAGAGAAAATTCAAATTTGAAAAAAAATTGTGAAGTTTGAAAAAATAATGGAAAGAAAATTCAAACTTGAAAAAAAATTGTGAAGTTTGAAAAAAATGGAGAAAAAATTCAAACTTGAAAAAAAATCGTGAAGTTTGAAAAAAAAATAAAAAATAATCGAGAGAAAGTTCGAATTTAGTAAAAATTCGAACATGGAAAAAATTTTTGAAGTTTGAAAAAATAATGGAAAGAAAATTCAAACTTGAAAAAAAATTGTATGGTTTGAAAAATAATTGAGAGAAAATTCAAACTTGGAAAAAAAAACTTTGATGAAAAAATAATCGAGAGAAAATTCGAATTTTGTTTGAAAAAATAATGGAGAAAAAATTCAAACTTGGAAAAAAATTTTGAAGTTTGAAAAAATAATGGAAAGAAAATTCAAACTTGAAAAAAAATTGTGAAGTTTGAAAAATAATGGAGAGAAAATTCAAACTTGGAAAAAAAATTGATGAAAAAATAATCGAGAGAAAATTCAAACTTGAAAAATTTTTTTGAAGTTTAAAAAAAATAAAGAATGATCGAGAGAAAGTTCGAATATAGTTTGAAAAAATAATAGAGAAAAAATTCAAACATGAAAAAAATTAGAAAATTTTCGAATTTGAAAACAAAAAACAAAAAAGCAAGCAGACCACTTGAGTCATAGAGTTGGAAAAGGAACGATTCAGTCGTTCGCAGTGTATTTTCAATTTCGTGCCTGATTTTTTCAACTAAATAATAAAATAAGTACTGGCCATCCGCATGTTCCAACATCCAATACGCACAGCACGCAAAATAAGTTGAAAACATGTCCTTTAAAAATTTAAACATAAAAGTAATATTTGAAATGATTTCTTTGATCATTCTTCGCATTTCAACTGTACACGCGGAGCAAACGATGCAAAAAGAATAAAAGATACGTCTAGGTATATTCCGCATACTTTCTTTTCAAAATACGGATAAACGTCATTTCAAAGCTGGAAAAATTTTCCGCTTTCGAAATTTCAATCGTGGTAATATAAAATGCCAAACACAAACGAAATAAATTCTAAATAACTAGACAAAAGATTCAAAATAACGGCGAATCGGGAAAAAAATCCTACAGACTAGCGTTTCATATAAAATTAAAAAGAGAAAAAAAAATTAATCAACTAAAATCTCTCCGATCCGAATTTCCACACAGCACAATACGATTCTAAAAATAAAAAATCCATTTCATCGAAGCAAAAATGACCCAATGCATCAAAAGGAATTTAATAATGTAACGATGAAAGGATACGGTATATCTACCTATGTGATTTCATAATTCAATCGTCGTTGACATTGTTATTATTCATCTTAATTAATGGTATAAGTACATACAACTACCTACATTTATGCATCAACCCAAGTACAAATATAGGCATTTTCTACAAAAAAAAAAAAATTGAAATATCAATATAAATTAAAAAGCAATACCATTGTGTTTTTCAAACAGACTATAAACTAATTTAATCCGGGAAATAACGACGAAATGATAGATATTCGTACAAAATCTGCGAGCTCATTTCTTGGCGAAATGATTTTCGTATAGGTATGTTTTAATGCTTTATTGCATGAATAGGAATATGTATCGTTATTACAACTTGGTCTATTATCAGATGGAACGTTAGCCAGTCACGCATTTCCGCTTTAAAAAGTTACCCTTTGAGAGAACATTCGAACAAATGTAATATTTTTCTCATTTATCGTCGAAATACAGACCTCTAATAAAAATCAAGAGAAAAATACTGCAAGTATTTCAATTCATTTTTTTCCCTACAAAATTGCTACTAGCTATAGCAACTCAGCTTACAACGAAAATAAACTAGGAAACTTCAAGATTATGTGAACTACATTACCGAGGTTTTTTATCAACATACTTTCATTGAAAAATACACAGAATAAAACGGCAAAAAATATATTCGTTTTATGTGCACGGTTGTAAGATAGTTTGAATATTTCTCTACGTTAATTTATATAGCAAGTAGTAAGTTACCAACGAAAGATATGCAATTTGCAGTTCATGTAGAATCGCAGCATTCAAAACGTCTTCTTTTTTACCACAAATTACTTTTTAAAATGGTTCGTACGTAGATGTGTTTGCAGTGCATACATTGCATATGCACTGAAATATAACGAAGAAATCAAGTACATGGTACATACGTCAATATGAGTATAGGTACAGAGTACATATATTTACGATATTGCGCATCATAAGATGATGTCTGTCTCCACAAAAGTGAAACGAGAATCGTAATATTAAACTAGTTGCCTAATTCAGGCACTTTTTCTATTAAAATGTGTTTTCAAATTTTATAAATGATGGAAACATTTTTTGAAATATTACCTATTCATAAAAATTGAAAAAACTATTTTATTCCATCACATAAAAAAAAAAGATTTTGAACCAACATTAAGAGGAAGAGAAGTAACTGAAGTGAGATAGATGATGGTTCGGAAAATTACTGAAATGAATCGTGGTGCAAAATTTTTAAAAAGTTGAAAGGTATCGAAATATTAAGACTTTTGAAAGATTTTTTCAAAAAGACACGAAGTCATGAAAGTTTACCTTTTCTCATTACAAATTTCTGCATGTAAAACATTAAGATAATTTGATAGAAAATTTAATACATTGAAAACTTGTGTTTTGAATAAAAAGATCTAGAAAATCGGTTTTGAAAATCACCCATGAAAGTTTACCTTTTCTCATTACAAATTTCTGCATGTAAAACATTTAGATAATTTGATAGAAAATTTTAATACATTGAAAACTTGTGTTTTGAATAAAAAGATCTAGAAAATCGGTTTTGAAAATCACCCTTGGTAAATTATGCAAACCCCATTAAAATTTTAACAAAATAAAATGTTGTGATTTTTTTTTTGAAAAAAAGTAGAAGTCACTTTTATTTGAAAAACCAACGATCTTACTTGGAATTCCGGAAATGAAAAAAAAAAACAAATTATATCAAATTAAAATTTTGTAATTTTTTTGGAATTTTTCATACAGATTCTTAGGAACCCCACGCTCTGGGCCTCATTTTCCCAATAAGATTTAATATTATAATTCTAAAAACAAAAAAAAATTGTTTTGAAAAATAATTATACAAAATTTCCAAGTGTTTCCAAACCTGAAAACATGATTGAATTTTGGTTTTCTAAGATGAAATTTGGGCCCTAGAAATCATCTTAGGAAAGAATCTGAAGAACCTTAAATTGTTGTAGGTAAATGTATAATTTAGAAATTTTCACTCGATTTGAGGGTTCTTCAACCTCTTTTTTAGGAAGATTCCTCGGACCCAAAGTTCATCTCCAAGAATAAAAATAGTTACATTTTCAGATTTTTTTCAGGAATATTCGAAAATTTTCCCCGCATTTTCCCCTTTATTTTATAATATTTTTTTTAGTTTTCAACATTTTATATGGGAAAAAAAGAGCGTTCAACGTACAATTCTCAATTGATTTGGAAGAAAAGCATTTTGAAGCAAACCACGCCCGCCCCTCCCCCCCAAAAAGGACAAGATATTTGAAATTCGAAAATTCTATAATTTTACTGACTTTTTTTACAAGATACTTTTATGTAAAATATCGAATAAAATATCATGAAAATAAAGCAAAAAAAATACCTCAGGAAACACCGAAAAGTCTTTGAAAATTTTCTAAAAAAATTTTAAAAACTAAAAAAATCGTAATATTTTATTAAAAAACCATTTTGAAAAACTTGAAAATCGTGATGAAATAATCCAAAAATATACTACACAGTGACTTTTCAAAAATTTTCTGATGCACATTCAGCGGCATTTGTCATCTTAAAAAAAAATGGTTTTAGATTAATGTTCCAACATGTTGAAGTTCTTTCCGGATGAGAAAGTGGAATACGAATTTTTTCATTTAGGCAGCTGATTTTTTTTCCCCCAAAAAAAAACACTTTCGAACAAAAATGAAACCAAATTCATCAATCTTAAGAAAAGTAACAACCCATTTCAATTTTTGAAAAAAATTGGCGGTAAAAGCTTTCCATCAAATTATTCTTTAAAAAATTTCTCAACAGCCTGTTCCATCCCTTCCCTAACCCAATGGTCATCTCGTTTCCAAAATTCACGATTCATTTCTTGGTCATGACAAATAAAAAAAAATAAAAAAAAACGAATTCTTAGGTACGTCAAAAGCTAATTTCTCCACAAAAAAAGTTAATTAATACCAAAAGAATTTGGTTTCAAGATTTCGCACGGGTACATCGTCAGATTTATCTCCACCAACGAGACTTATTTATTATTTCGGTACATTTTCGAAAAAAAAGAAAAAAAAAATTGCCATGATCCGAGACTGTACAAGTTATTCAGACGCTTTGAAGTCTCGAGTCGAAAATTTCATTAATCTAAGCACCTTTAACAGTAATTAGTTAAGATTACAAGGGATTGTAACGTATTTCAGTTTCTTCCTTTGATAATAGAATTTATTCTAGACCATAATTATAGGACGTTTAAAAAGAAAATACGTTATATTCGTTTAATTCGGCTGTTTATAAAGATCTATAAATAAATATGTTAATTTTTGTATCGCGAAAAAATTAAATTAAAAAATTCTTCCCTTTCGCCTTTTACAAGGAATCATGCCATATTAACATTTTAATCCTTTGTCTCGAAGATTAAAATATTTCAGCCTCGTAAAACCATCAACTAAGTATATTCGCAGACACCAACGCACACCAATCCTCGTGATGAATTCACCAGCGATCTCCAAACAGCGAGAATTTTTCCGAAAAAAAATAATTCATTCCTAATTGACGATGAGAAATTCCCACACCGCAGACAAAAAATATATCATCGTGTAAATTGACCAACAACGCAGTGAAATAGGTGTATCAAGTTTATCGTAAATACATCCGGCATGTGTATGTTTTCACCCTTTCTACCCTTTCATTAGAGATACTCTCTCGGTATAGTACATTTACCTTTACCCAGCACCACATATTGACGCGATTTCACCATAGTTGTAAAATGCCTGCGGGCTGTGGCGGAATATCATACCAGCTATAGTGGTGCGCGTTCAAGCCTGGCATTCGTGATGTACTCGTACAAACAAACACATAGTTAAGCTCCATGCCCTTTTCCCTTTCCCTTTGCACTTCATTTTCAATATTCTTTTTTCTTTCGAACATTTTCACTTATTTTTTATTTTATTCCAGAGCTGTGTAGTGTGTACTGATGAATAGGAAGACGGAATACAGAAAATTGATGGGGTTTCCATGGGACAGAAGAAAGAAATGATTTACCAAAATAGCTGTCACATTTTACCTAATTTTTAATTAAATTAATTTCGAAATAATTATCGTCTAATGACTATACGACAATAAAAACGATTCGAATTAAAGGGTTTCCTGTTTGTGGCTTTTCCATTCGGTTTTATGGATCGACGTTGCGAATAAGTGGGCCACTAAATTAACCACGTAGGTATGAATTACACACTTAATTTTTCTTCTTGACATACTCATTTATTTTTTAATTAGGTACATGTGCTAAATCAGTCGTCTCTAAGGAAAGGAAAAATATGTTTGCATGTTTTCTCAGCCATAGTTCATATTATAGAGAGAACATTATGAAATTTTTCGCAATTTGGAATGAAATTACAACGCTTTACGACCAATACACATGATGTTTTCATTCTCTACAAAAACAAATCACAAAAATTGCAGTATTTGGAGATGTAATTTATCAGCAAAAAATCCATTCAGAAATGAAAGTACATCTCGTAAAGTTTTTTGAATTTTTTTCTCCCAAAAAATACAGAAGATTGATTTAAAACCCGGTATAATAATGCTGGTAAAAATGAGGTATGCTGTGCGTGTTGTTAAATCGTTAATTTTTTGAGAAAAAAAAATTCAAAATTTGGTAAATTGGCTGGAAAAGTAATTTTGTACCTGAAATATGAATGATATGCATGTTCAATAGCATTTCACCCTTTAACCTCGAAAAATGAGCTTTTGAAATTTTCCGAAGGATACACTTTCAAAAACTATTTCGAGCCAACGTTCATAAAATGAAAGTTCAAATTAAATTGGCACAAAGTACAAAATATCGAAAAAAAAAAAAAAAATACATTCACAGCAAACAGTGATTTCCCAATTTTTCAGGGATGCCCAAAATATCAAAATTGGAAAAGGTCAAAAATGAATTTTTTTGATGTCTCTACAAAAAAAAAATTGATCAACTGTAATTTTGGCAAAATAACAGCCATCTATACACCATTGTGCAATAAATTTTCAAAAAATAGCTATAAAAATTATATGAAGTGAAGCTTGAAAAGAAATTCGAAAATTTTCAACACCTGACACCATTTTTCAGATGCATGATAATAGAGAATAAAAATCTTATAATTTTTCAATTGATTTTTCAAAATTATTTTCACATTTTTAAAGAAATTTTTCCACTGGATGAATCCTTTATGAAGAGAGACAAGGGTGCATTTTTTGGAACCTATTGCAAATTTTTCAAAAATCATAACCTAATGAACTGTCTCTCGATTATATCATGACCTTTTTTACAGTGATACCAGCAGTTCAAGAATACTGCAGGGTTTTTCAAAAACAAAAAGATGTATAGTTACAAAATAAATGACGGGCAATAAAAAATTTGGCTTCAATTTTCAAAAGAAAATAAATGTTTTGGTTGCCTTTTTCTCGCAAGTATAATTTTTTTATAAGCTCAAGAACCGGGGAATAGGAGTTGGAGCTAAATTGACTTCAAATTGACCCCAACCTGACTCCGAAGTCAAGCCAAAGTTTCAAGGTCATAAATCAACTCCAAAGTCAGGGAGTCAAGGTCAAAGGTTGACTCTAGAGTCAGGAAGTCAAGGTCATAGGTTGACTCTAGAGTCAGGAAGTCAAGGTCATACGTTGACTCCAGAGTCAGGAAGTCAAGGCCATTATTTGACCCCAGAGTCAAGGCCATATAGATTGGGAATCAAGGTCATAGATTAACTGCAGAGTCGATATGGCGTCAGGAGTTGAGGTGTGAGTTTGACCCCGAAGTCAAGGTGGAGTCAAAGGTCAGGGCTTGAGTTTGAAACCGAAGTCAATCCGGATTTGGAAGTCAAGTTCCGATGTTAACTCCAGAGTTGAATCGGAGTCAAGGTCAATGTTAAACCCAGGGAATAGGAGCGACTCCGGAGTCAGAGTCACTCCAACTACAGCTTGCTCCCGATCCCGAAGTCAAGCGGGGTGTAGCCAGGAGTGAATTTTCTTCCTCGACTCTGGGAGTCAGGAGGACTCTTGAAGCCTAAATTTTTATCCCAATTAGTAGATAACCCTGCGAAAAGTGTCAAGATACAGTCGATAAAAATTATTATAATGTATTTTTAATGAAATGAACATCTAAAATTCAAAAAATAAAATTTGAACCGGGTTCAGTGAACGCAAAATTTTCAGAAAATTCAAAATTTGACGATAAAAAATACATTTTGAGAAATTTGTATGAATATTTTATCCTTGCTAGATGGGAAATTTAAACACTTTAGACTTGAAAAACGACGTTCTGAGCGAATTTTATCACATTACAGTTAGTGCGAGAGCCGAACCACTAAAAAGTGGTTGAAATGACTGAAAGCTGGGACCGGTCTCAAAAGTTAGTGGATGTACCCCTATTTCGAAAAAAAATTGTCTGCCAATCCGCAGCTGCTGCTTTAAAGCTCAGCGAAAGCTCAAAAGTTCACAATTTTCATGAACTTTTGGCCAAAAACACTGATGGTCGAAATTGGTGTCAAATTATAGGATTTTTTACGCTGAATCCGAATATGTGGGTCTGCCGACCCTGAAGTGCTGCCCAAAGCTCAGCAGGAGGGGTCAAAAGGGGAGAAAACTCGAAAAATTCGCCATTTTTTGAGAAAATTCACGTAAAAAATCACTTAATTGACATGAAACAGGTTTAATAAATGCTTTAAAATATGACTGAAGAACAATCATCACCTCTCAAATTCAAAATTTTGAAAAATTGTCGCATTTTAGGGGGTGGGGCGTAAGGGGTGCATCAACAAACTCGTGTATATAGGCATGTGATGTATCAAAATGTATGTTTTCCAGGCCGTAGAACTCGATTACGGTAATATTTTTCACTCTAGGGGTACAGGGATGGTACTAATTTTTATGGTTCACAAATAGTAGCTTTGGAAAAAATTATATAATTATTACTGGTTTTGAAAAAAATCAAATTCATTTTTCAAAATTTGTGAAAACAAAAAGTAATTTGTAGCAATACAACTATATTTACCTAAAGTATCCTCAAAATTTCAAATTTCTAAAAATATACCTACAATATAAATATGATTTTTAAAATATTCAACAAGTATATAATCAAAATCCGAATCTAAAGAATATCTTGCGATTGCTGGTTAATCTCAGGCAAGTTTTTGTACCAAAATGCCTATTAGGTGGATTATGGATTATTAAGGGATGTATACATAATATTGCATTGGCCATAGACAGAATTAGGGGAATGGATTGAGGGGGCTGAACTTGAGGTTGGTGACATTGGAAGCTTTTTTGAAAGGGTGCAAATTGGCTATAGAGTTTTGAAATACCAGAAGGTTTTTTGAAAGCGGGGGAAAAAAGGGCATTATTCTTTCATAACGTTTCTTAAAATAGTTCGTTGAATTTCGATTTTATTCATACCTGAGCGAAGTAAGGTTGAAACTCGGAGAAAAAATTTGGTGTTTAATGCCCAAAAAAATCATTTTTCAAAATGTTGTGATGCTTTGAGAATTTCTATCTGATGTGATGTGATTTGAAGGGGCATTGACAATCAAACACGAACAATTTTTTGGGGCTATTTTCTATTTTGAGAGGGCCAAGCCCTCCCAGGACTAACCCTTATTTATATTTCTCTCAAGTTACGATTTGTGATTCATAAAAATTAGTGCCATCCCTGTACCCCTGGGGTGAAAAATATTACCGTAATCGAGTTCTACGGCTTGGAAAACATACATTTTGATACATCACATGCCTATATACACGAGTTTGTTGATGCACCCCTTACGCCCCACCCCCTAAAATGCGACAATTTTTCAAAATTTTGAATTTGAGAGGTGATGATTGTTCTTCAGTCATATTTTAAAGCATTTATTAAACCTGTTTCATGTCAATTAAGTGATTTTTTACGTGAATTTTCTCAAAAAATGGCGAATTTTTCGAGTTTTCTCCCCTTTTGACCCCTCCTGCTGAGCTTTGGGCAGCACTTCAGGGTCGGCAGACCCACATATTCGGATTCAGCGTAAAAAATCCTATAATTTGACACCAATTTCGACCATCAGTGTTTTTGGCCAAAAGTTCATGAAAATTGTGAACTTTTGAGCTTTCGCTGAGCTTTAAAGCAGCAGCTGCGGATTGGCAGACAAATTTTTTTCGAAATAGGGGTACATCCACTAACTTTTGAGACCGGTCCCAGCTTTCAGTCCTTTCAACCACTTTTTAGTGGTTCGGCTCTTGGACTATAAGATTTCCAATCTAAATTTTTTTTAAAAAGAGTATTAGGAAATTAATTTAAGTATGTAAATTACAAAAAGAATATTTTGGACGAATTTCTCATTCTTTTGGAACAAATTTCTCTCAATTCCAATTTTTTTCGGTTTTGATAAATTATTGCCGAGACGCTTTGTGATTCTGGCTGGTTCAAAATTAGACCTCACAAAACACCTCCTCATTCTTCCTTCCTTCAAATAATTCCCAATTAAATGGTCTCTCACTAATAAGTAGATCTTTATGACAATCGAAGATGAAAAAATTATGCAACATGCTACATATTTCACCTATATCAATATCCACCAAAAATCACTCTGACATCTTCATAAATCACACCCCAAATAAATCGTTTTTAATCGAGAAAATTACACCACTGGGTGATATCGAAAACTTACACCCAAGTTATACTGGAAAATGGGCACTAAACATAACATTCTATTGAACTGAGAATAAGTATCTACTCATAACATTAACGTCAAGTTTAAAAGATGGATTTTATTCGGATTTTTCCGTTTCTATTCGGTTATTACATTTTAACCAAATTGAACCACGCCTATAGAAATACCGATACTTAAACTAATACCGCTATCGCCATACTTTATAATCGGGAACCGCCTCCCAAGCTACATTATTATGGTACCATCTTTGGTGGAAATAAAAAATAAGTGCTCTTTTTTGAATTTACCTTTGGGTTTCCCTTCTTTTTACCCTCGGTTTATAAATTTTGTGTTAACAGAAAAGGATGCGCTATTACTTTTTTTCAAAAGCAGATTTTTTTTCTCGGAAAGTGGTCAAACGTCTGTTTATTTGTATTTTTGGCAAAAATTTCCTTATTTTCTTTTATATTATGAAACCTCGCCTAAGAGAAAAAAATACCCATTTTTTCGAAGTCATTTTGTAATAATTGGTTTTCTATTCGATTTCATAAAAATGTAAGCAATTATTAATCAACTTCAAATAATATCAAAATCGAAGTCGAACATAACTTTTTATTTCAACGATTTGAAAAAGCAAAACGAGCATGTAGAAATTTTCAAAAAAAAAAAAAAGGCACCAAGAAAAAATCCATAACGAAAAAGTACCTTGCGGAAGAGGCATTATAACTTGACTTTCTGCTATGGTTGTATAAGAAATATAAGTGTAAGCCCAATAAATAAAAGTTTTCCCCCATATGAGCTCGAGCCTATATCTAATGCAATTTATTATTACAAAAATACAATTGCAATTAACCGCACGTGTTGGGTTTTTATAAGACCGGTCTAACTATTCGTTTAAGCATCCTAGAAAAATTGTATAACGAACATTTTCAAATAAATTGCCGTCAAAATATAATTCAAACTTTCAAAAAGATTCTTTCTCCTACGGTGTAGCCGGCAAACGACGGAAGAGTAACGGTAAAGTTTTACTCGTAATATGTATAATATGGAGTATGAGGGGGTGGCTATAAAATCTTTTATAATAACCGCGCCGCGCCGCGGAATATGTGTTTACACCGATTCTAAAACGTAGCAACGCTTAAGCTTCCATCCATTCGGAGGGATCTATCCTCTTTTCATAAAACTGGCCACCCATCTTTTAATTTATCTGATATTTCAGGCGAATAAGTTTTGAAGTTTAACCTTCGCGTAATTTTACAAATTATATTAACGCTTTTTCTCGATCCGTCCGCTCCCGTCTATACCCCTTTGAGGATACACTTCTACGTACGAACAGCAACGCCACCAAAGTTGCCTACTGTGCGCCGTGCTGTGCCATTTCCAACGCATGCACACGCACATTTTCATGAAAATGCACACGTACGTAACCGTACTTTCGTACTATAAACCCAAAAAGCAGTCGGAAAACCGCCCAACTTTAAATAAATGGCCGTTTTACATTGGCACAGCCGAGCAATTTGGCTGCCGAGTTGATTTCACAATTTCAAATTAACGCGTAATTCATTTTGAGGCAGCGAAAACACACGCACAAACAATTACAAAACTCGAACACGTATTTTTCGCCTTCGACTTCGGTTTCCCATATCATCGGAATAAACAAACGCATGACGCGACTTCCATTCCAATCGTGGGGTTATTTCAGGTATCTATATCGAAATCTACCTTTGTGAACCTGGTGTCTAATTGAATTAATCTTGTAATTAGCACATCGAGCCTGAAAATCTTTATATTAGTTGATTAGCCTTTTACGGAGACCTTTTGCTGGTAAACTGGGCAAATGATTGGGGTTATGGTTGTTTATTGGTCGGAATTGGTAACATGATTGGCTAATATTGCTGATAAATCAATTTATTGGACAAAAAAGGCTAAAATTTTCAAATTTTATTACTGATAAGGGAGGTAGCCCAATACAAAGTAAAATTTTGAGCTGAAACGAAAATAAATCAAAAGTACATCATAAAAGAACCATCTCCAAAATTTCAGGTGCTGAAGTTCATTTCTTGAATTTTGACTAATTTTTGAAATCAGTACCCCATTTCCCAATAAAATATGAAAATTAAACCTCTGTATCCTATTTTTGACCTCCTGAATCGATTGGAAATGGTTTTAAAATGTTTCTAAGGAGTTTTCCAGCATTGCAAAAAAGCCTATTCGAATCGTTTCAAGTACCAATAATCAGATACCACCCTTGTTGAAACTTCAAAAATGGGCTATCTACCAACCTTTATTTTTCAAAATCTATGTGTACGTTATCGACGTATTTAGAAATTTTTCCTAGGGAAATTTTTCTGCTAAAAACATGGATTTGAACTGGGTGTGACGATTTTCAGAAAATTGTGCTTCAATCGAACAAATAGTTCACCGATATGAGTTATCTGCAATTTTAGATGCTGAAGTTCATATAATAATTCATTTTTATGAGCTTTTCTCCAGTGCTGGAAAATTTTAAAATTTTCTAAAAGATTTTTAACGTCTCTAAAAAACATTTCCAATCGATTCGAGAGGTTAAAAATAAAGTATAGGTATATAAAATTTCAGATTTTTTAGTAGATTTAATCAAATTTTGAAAATTTTCAAGGTGGTAGGTAATTTTAACATTTCAAAAAATTGCCCAAGTTTGAAAAATGAATTTCTGCACCAAAAATTTTGGATATGATGTTCATTTTCAATTGCCTTTCATCTCAAAATTTTACTTCTATGTTGGGATTCAGAGGCGAAGTCAAGAGAGTGTTTTGTGGTTCTACTCACCTCTCCCCATCCTCAAGAACTTATTGGAAAAAGGCCTTTTTGGACCATTTAAAATCAAATTTCCTCAATTTGAACTATTTTAGAGGACTACGCAAAAGACTTTCTTTTTATAAGTACATTGAAGTCTCCATTTTCACTATGTGTTTGCACACCCCCCCCCCCCCAAAAAAAAAAAACCTTCTGATTTGTTCCAAAATTAAATTTTCATCAAAGTCGTATTCCAAAATATTTTGTCCAAGCCTCACGAGGAATTTATAATACCAGCGCGACTTCTTCATATTAATAAAAATTATTCAAAGTTTGAATTTTTTTTACATATCAAAAAAAATATTTTGGGGAGGGGTGGAGGTGAACTCAAAATTTTTCCAAAAATTAGGAAATTTCGGACCCTCTTCCATGAAAAATTTTTGGCTGCGCCACTGTAAAGATTTCTCCTTCGTGAGCTACTTGCAATTATTACTTATCGATGTGAAAAGTTCAAAAAATACTGATAATTTTTGGGTTTTCTGAAGAAATTGTCAAACACGAAATTGAATTATTGTTTTACAGGTTTTCCCATCGTGTATTCAAGTAGCTTCAGAAAACTAGGCCTCGTATGTATTTATGCCTCAGAATGACCTTGAAAAATTTTCATCCCAAACTCATTGATTATGTCAGTGCCATTCTCTCAATTGCTCAAATAATTCAACCATGAACAAAAATTTTAAAAAAGCTATTTTTGAAATTTTTCTCATTGAAACGGATTAAAATTAAAATTTTTCATTCAAAAATGACCTTTGTAACAATTTTTTTCCACTATATCACTTTTCAAAAAATATGAAAAGAAAACTATAAGTACCTACTTACATTTTTCTGTACCTTAAAATTTTCTGGGAAATTTATGTTCCAATTTAAAGAATCATCGTCGATGATTTCTCGATATCACCCACATCACTCACCCTCACAATCACAATTTTAACAAATTTAAAAATTCACTCATTTTTTTGATAAATAGTTTAAAAATCATTTGAAAATTAAAAATTTGAAAATTTTTTCCAATATTACTCCAAAATTATTCAAAATTGTTAAATTGGAGAAACAACACATCTACACCAAAAAAAAATTGGACCGGTATTTTTACATTTTAGGACATCTTATCTACAAATTTTTGGGAAATCCATCAAATTCGTAATTTTGGTAGGTGATAAAATTTTCAAAAGCCAAATCATGATTTTTTTATGATTCTTTTACACTTTTCCACATTTTTGTAGTTTTTTTTTGGCTTTGCAAATCAGGAGACTGACTTTTGCCTACCCCTGTGTTTTCTGAACTTTTTGCATTATTTTCCTTAAATAATATTGGCAATAATTTGAATGAGTTGACAGTTGAGAGGGTAGAGAAAACTTCCTAGAAAATTCTCTGCATGCAAATTTCCTCTTTCGTCTAAAATTTTTGAACTACACGAACAAACTGCAGCATTCAATTGGTCCATAGCAGTAGATTAAAAAAATTATTTCTTTCCTGCCCCTTCTTTTCATCAATTTAAAGAGACATTTTTTTCAATTTTCATAATTTATCCAATATCCAAAGAAAAAAATGTACTTAGATAGGTACCAATTTTTTTCACTCATCAAGGCCAAAGAGGTCAGGTACCTTGTCAAAATTAATCAAGTTCATCAATAGGTACCCATGCAATCCAAAATCCAATCCAAAATCCTGCAAAATGAACAATAATTCATCACCTAAAACCCTCTCGAAATTACCCCAAAAATATTTTCCTTCTCAACCCGACGTAGATTTCCATCATTTGAACAACCGTAGGTATAGGTACTTGGTTTTTTCAGTTAAAATCGCGCGAATTTCCATCTCTGTGGCGAAAAGTAAAATAAACACGCGAATACAATAACGTACGCGAAAGCATAAAATACGTTGATAATATTGCATAACCGAGTGCCGGAAATAACTAGAATATTCGTAAAAACAGACTCGATGTACGTAACCATAAATAAACTACAATACCAACACGAATAATATAAAAGTCTGCCATACAATACATGGCATAACTAGGCACATGCATATGTACATTGTGCACTGCATACCTAAACAAATTTCCAAGCCATAAATACGTATAATAATTATTCACTCACTTTTGGGTGCGCTCTTCTAGGAAAAGCTACTTTTGGATCGATCTGCAAACAAACGAGAAAAAAACATATCAATTACTTATTCGAGCATAAGGGAAAAAAACATGTTAAAAAAACAAACCATCAACATGCATCCATTAGTTTGATTTAAACATCTTTCTAAAAAGTAATCGGCCACAAATTTAAAATTTTCACTAACAGATAAGTTGTTAGGAGAGCGAAAAAAAAGTGGAAAAAGAGTTCATTTTTTTTTTTTTTTGGTAAATCGTCAGCTGAAGGTTTTAGAGGAAAATGCGGCAACTCGGATAGGCTTGGCGTGACGGCTTTGATGAATACTTATAGGGCCCGAATCGTATCATTTATCATAACGTCAGTGCTACTGCTATACTATTTCTCCTTCATCCTTTTATGATTAATATTCTGACAAAATGTGAACTAAGTAGTAAGTTTTCTACAACAAAATGAACGCTAGACTCGATCTTTACTCTCGATATATTTCACACAAAATTCGTTTTCGTGTCGTGATACAAGGTGAAAAAAAAGTGGTAAAAAATAAAAACAATAGACGTATTAGTCTACGATTTTCCCCCGTGACCGTCCTCCCCTTTTTTTTCATTATTTCAGATAATATAATTATGTAAAATTTTGCAAGGAAATTCTACCTCAATCTAAAATCAATAACGAGGTTTCAATTTTATTTCTCTTGTTGTGGAATTTTTCTGTTATTCGTACGACCCTCGCAATTGCCCTTTTGTACATGAATTATCATCGAAATCCAAAAATTCGCATTTTATTCAGATGACAGCGCAAAAAAGTTCGTATAGGTATAAATGAGAATTTTTTTTAAAAAAACAGCAGGTTTTTCAAGATAAACAAACATTCACTTTTCAAACAGAAGCATGATTATAAGTAATTTATGAATCCGGCAAAATTATAATTTTAACGCAGCGTTTCAAAGTTGAAGGAACTTTTCTTATAAACCTACGAAAGTTTTCAAATTATAAACCAAATTATTGCACGTAAACAAAATAGGCAATAGACCACTCAACACAGTTGCTTTAATTCTATAAGCATTTTCCAACGTCAAACATATGTGTGGTTACCTGTTTGACTGTGACAAAAATAGGTTAAAGACCCCCTTATTCCGTCATTCAAAAGATAAAAAAGTAGGTTTATAAAAATTGAAAATTTCGAGATCAAGAAGGCAATGTTTTTTGATTCCATTACGTACGTAGATTTTCACATGAGAAAATTTCGTACAGGAAGATGAATAAGAAATGAAATCACTCTGTTTTCGTATTAGTACGTGCGAAGCCAAAAATAAACTCGTCTTTTAAAATCTAATCAAAAACGTTCGAAATTCAAAGTTTTACATAAAAGAAACCGGGTAATTTACGTTTTCGTGCCAGCCTTTTAGATAACAACTCTGGCAAAAAACTGAATGAACATTATCCCACTCTCGCCGAGAACACTTGATCAACAAAAACTTTTCTTCAACTTCCTTTTCTCGCGCAAATTCCTTTGCTTTATCTCGCAATGAAGGTCGTCTTAAGCGAACCAAAAACACCACCGCAACTTGCGCGAATGCTTTTTAAATTATTGCTTAACTTTTCTCAACATAACCATATAATTTCGTTTTGATAAAGCCGCAAAATTCTTATTATCGCTGTCATCAGTATAATTAGCGAACACCGATAGATTCGAGTAAATTATTATTTTTAACGCGTTGTCGACGGAGTTTCCATTTAATCGATGTCTCGTAAATTGAATCATCTTAAAATAATTTTCGTGGGCCAATTTTTTTCCCTGATATCATTTGGATATTGGACAATTAGACATGGGACTTGCAAAAGAATTGTTTTATTTTTAAAAAAAGTTGGTTTGGTTGGAATAAGAGTTGGGATGTAAAAATATTATTTTTTTACTTTTCATTTTATTCAGGCAATGAAGAGGTTTTTTTTCAGTTTCAGTTTTAATGAAAATAAAAAGAGAACCACCGGAGCCTCCACTAACTTCCATTGAAGGCTAATTTCGATTATCGAAAAGAATGTGATGTCCATAAATTTCACATTATGGCTAAAATTTCAATTGATCGTTGGCGAATTTTCAAAAACTTGAAAATAATTTTTTTCAGCGCAAATGAGCTATTTTTTTTAGGAAAAAATATATATTCTCATCACATTTGATCTAATTTAGGTTTCAACGAAACAACGACCCTCCCCTCCTCTCCCCTCAAGTATTTTACTTTTTTAAAAAAAATTTCCAAAGTTGTTTCATTTTTTTTCAGTATTTTCGAATTTTTTTAGACTGAATCCGAATCAATATAAGAAGCTAAATAGAGCAGTTGTATTTCGACCAGTTTATCGAAACCAAAAGTGGATTTTTCTGGCCAGCAATTTGACTGAAAAATTGAAATAATTGAAATGGCCAAAACTATACTTCCAGCTATAATGGAATTTACAGACTTCTCTTTGAGTAACAGAAAATCTAGTTCTAGCTTCTTAAGGGTATGCTTTCGTTTGTTATCAATAAGTAAAATTTAGGATCGCGATTTCTCATCCAATGTCGAACGAATTTTTATGAAATTTTCGATAAATGCTTTATTAATGCACTGTCTGTGGAGGACTTTTGCGATATTTCCAAAAAGTATTATATTAATCGAAAAAAAAAAGATTTAAAAGAATAATTTTGCAGACTAGAGCAGACTTTTCCACAATTTTATGATTTTTGTAACGTAATTTTTTCAAAATTGGAAGGATTTAGGTGAAAAGTCTCAAAAGTCCTCCAAAGATCTCACTGTACAAAAACGAAATATTAAAAGATATTAGAAAAATGTTGAATATTTGCTGAAATATAACGATCCTAAGTTGTCCAAATTTACCGAAAGCATACCCTTAACATTGGATAAAATTCGAAGTATGTAATGAGACCAAAATGGTAAGAAAATGCTTACAATTGCTTGAAAAGGAGAGGGATGAGAGAGATAGGGATGGAGCGGAGGGTATGGAGAGGAAGGGGAGAGGGAGGTCAATATTTCGCAGGAATCAATTGAACATTGAAACATATTCTTTGATACATCCGACGTGACGACCATCTTCTATCAACAACATAAAAACATTGCGACTTTTTCTCAACTTTTTCTGCGATTTCAATTTTGTTCATTCTTTTTTTTAAAACAGTTCAGCAGAGAATTTGAAAAAAAATTCTGACTTTTTGGTGAATTTTCACTGATTTCCCAGCAATGATTTCACTGATTTCACTGATTTTTAAAGCAATTTTTCACTTTTTCCACTTTTACTCATTTTTCAACAAACTTTTTATAGATTTCTCTAATTTTACAGCAATTTTCACTGATTTCACTAATTTTTCAATGAATTGTCACTGATTTCACTGCTTATCCAACAACTTGTCATTGATTTCTCGCTTTTCCAGCAATTTTTCACTGATTTCACTGCTTTTTCCAACAACATTTCTCCACTTAATTCGCTGATTTTCCAATACATGTTTCATCAATTTCACCAATTTTACTCATTTTTAACAATTTTTCACTGATTTCACAATTTTTTCACACGTTTCATTGATTTTATAGTGTGTAGCATTTCTAATTCTTTTCCAGTGATTTTCAATAATTTCATCGATTCATAAGTGAAAAGTTGAAACGAAGTTAACAAAAAAGTTGAGATACCGTCATTTTAACCAATTTCAATTAAGCTTGTTTTATTAACAATTACCATCCAAATTCCTGAAAAAAAAATGATGAACGATCCACCTTTACCCGATTACCCTTCGAATTAATCCGATCAGAGCCAACAAAAAACTTTCAGCGCGTTTTAAATTTCGCAATTTAAAGACGAATAAAAAACACACCTACGTAAAATCTCGAAACTTTCTCGATACAATTAGTCATTCCTATCAACAAAAGTGATAGACGACCGATAATTACAAGAAGGTAATTCATTTACTTACACATCAAAACTATTTTACGAACAAAGACCAAAATAATCAAATTGAACTTTCAATACACAATTAATTTGGACATTTCTTTTCCGCTGCCTTTTTTTTTTTCATCCCATTCTCAAACGTATCGTTATAATCTCGCAGTAGCGAGGAATTTTCACGTTCGTACAGCACTTTTCCTGGTTTTCATTTAAGCTTAGCCTTACAGATTAGAAAATTAAATGAACTTTTAATGAATTCTAAATGATTTGCGCGCAGAATGAACAACTTTTCGAATAAAACGTTTTTATCAAGGCAAAAGAGAGCAAAAACCGGTAAAAGAGGGAAAAAAATCCTCGCTTCGAATAATTTTCACCGTTTTAATAGATATAGGTAAGTGATTCGACATATTGAAACGTCAACAAATTTTCTATCATAATTGCTCGCGTCTGGTAAGTAAGTTAAATTGAAAATAACCCATTTATTTTCCAAGACAACGGCTTAACGTAATTTCATGACTATTGTTAACCCGAGTGGTCTTAAATTTCACGAATTTGTAAGCGCAGATATGCTTCGTACAAAACGTTAATTTGAAACAACAATAGCACCAAATGAATATAATTTCAACGTGCAGATATACGTGTAACTCGTTTTGTTTCGGGCGCCGAAATAGTCAAATATTTGACGTTTTATCGAATTTACCAAAGTGACGACATCGTGATATCTACTCATTTCTGATTCTTTTCTTTTCTTTTCTTTTTTTTTTTTTCATTTTGGACATAACACTCTTGCGTGGAAGAACATACAAGGGGAGAAATCACTACAATTCGGATGTTAAGGGTTACGAAATTGTCGCGAAATTCCCATTCCCTTCAATTGGTATACGCGACGGTACTCTCCGCGGACATTCTTTTCTCGTTCCTTTTTACGCATTGTATTGTTCGCGAAACCGCACCGCTCAAATGCGATTACCAAGTCTATTGTTCGAAACTAAAATACACCTAGGTTTAAATTAAATATCGTCGTACGCAATATTCCAAAATGCACGGCGACCATTATGACCGAATAAAATGTTCCGATAAAAAGAATACTTACATGATGGTCGTAATTTAAACTGCGTACATCCCAACCTCATCCCCTCCTTCAATTGGCCAAAATCACAGAAGAAAAAAATTACAACCCTGTTCAATTGAATTCATTGAATGAGGTAATTGGTGCTGTGATGGTCACATATTTACCCTGAGCCTGAGGATTCAAACTTTTCTTAACAACTTTTTCCACTTTTTTTTTCAGGTACGTTCTGATAAAGTGTAAAGTAATTCCACTTGAAAAATACCGACTGATACTGATTTTATTGTCAAACCTTCAAAAATTTAAAGATTATCAACAAAAAGTGGTAAATATTGCTTTAAAATATCAACAGTTTTCAACTGAAAAAATCAGCAATTTTCAATTGAGAAAAAAAACACTAACAATTGAAAACAATTATTGATCTTAAAACTGTAGAAATCACTAATTTCCAGACTGCGGAAATCAAAAATTTTCAGACAGAAGAAAACAGTAAACTGACCATTGGATAACAAAAATGATTAATTCAAAGACAGAAAAGTCACTAATTTTGAGACTGAAAAAATCACCGATTTTAGTTCTTACAAAACAAACACTAATTCTTGTACAAAAAAAATTACTGATTTCTAAACTGAAGAAATCACTGATTATTGTACGTACTGAAAAAAAACAATGATTTTGTCCTGAAAAAATCAGTGAATTTATACTTTAAAAAATAGTGATTTTATACTGAAAAAAATTAGTGATTTTATACTGAAAATAATCAGTGATTTTATACTGAAAATAATCAGTGATTTTTTTGTTCTGAAAATGATCAGTGACCTTCGAACTGAAAAAATCACTGATTTTATTTCTTAGTGAAAAATCACTAATTCTTGTACAAAAAATCACTGATTTCTAAACTGAAGAAATCATTAATTTTTGTACTGAAAAAATCGCTGATTTTTGTACTGAAAAAATCACTGATTTTTGTACTGAAAAAAAATCACTGATTTTTGTACTGAAAAAAATCACTGATTTTTGTACTGAATAAAAACACTGATTTTTGTACCGAAAAAATCACTGATTTCTGTACTGAAAAAATCACTGATTTTTGTACTGAGATAATCACTGATATTTGTACTGAAAAAATCACTGATATTTGTACTGAAAAAATCACTGATTTTTGTACTGGAAAAAATCACTGATTTTTGTCCTGAAACAATAAGTGACTTTTGAACTGAAAAAATCACTGATTTTTGTCCTGAAACAATAAGTGACTTTTGAACTGAAAAAATCACTTATTTCATTTCTTACTGAAAAAAATTACAAATTTTTGGACAAAAATCACTGATTCCTAAACTGAATAGATCACTAATTTTTGGACTGAAGAAATCACTGATTTTTGTACTAAAAAATCAGTGGTTTTCGTTGTGAAAAAATCAGTGATTTTTGTTGTGAATACAATCAGTGATTTTTGAACTGAAAAAATCACTGATTTTAGTTCTTACTAAGAAAATCACTAATTCTTGTAAAAAAAAAACACCAATTTCTGCACTGAAGAAATCACTAATTTTTGGACTAAAAATATCATTGATTATCATACTGAAAATATTGATGATTTTTTAAATTTAGTGGATTGCAAAAAAAAAAACAGTGATTTTGGAATAAAAGAAAATCACAGGTTTTCACACCAAAAATCCTCAATTTTGGACTGAAAAAACAATCACAGTTTTTCAAATAAGAAAAAAAGTTCAGATTTTTGACCAAGAAAACTTTCACAAAGAAAAAATCACAGAGGTGGAAAAAACCTAATATTTTTTCAAATTAAAAAACAAAAGTTAAAAAAAAAATTAAATGAAAGAAATTGATGAAAAATCGTTAATTTCCAGTTTGTAAAACAGATAATTTCATCACAGGTTCAGATTCACAGAGCAAATTTTAAAGATGTGTTGGTTCAGGCTTGGTACCTAAGTAATGATTCTGAAAAATTAATTGAAACTCAATTTTACCCCCCTCCCCCCATCTACAAATACTTCCCTGATTTAGCAAAACTTAGACATAGTTTCTAGATTACAAAGAACCAAAAATGCAGTTTCGAATCAAGAAACCAATTATGTATCGAAATTTACAAACTCAACTCAAATTTAAAACATATTTTTTACGTAGATATGAAATTCACCTTTATGTTGAATTCATCCAGCTCCCTCAATACTTTCAAAATGAAAAAGTATCACCTATCATAACATTCGCCCCTCTTTCGCCCTCCACCGCCCTCCAATTCACCGCAAAAACACATATTTACACAAAGTCGCAGCACACATCTGCCATACGCCAGAAATACGCACATCGTACGCGTGAAAATTCAGAGAATTCCAAACCGAAAAGTCCAAAGACCTTAGTCAGCATTTTTACAAATGTGTATGGGTGCGTTATAAGTAGTAAAAATTCACTATATTACACGCCTGTTGTAACATTCTTTCAACTAGAAATAAGGAATTTCAGTAACGTATAAAACGTTATATTAGAGAAGCATCTCGTATTACAAATTACTTTTCATTTCCGCGTTACCTCGTTTTCCTTACGTTTTTTCTTCTTTTTTCCCCCACTCTCCATCTCACTCGTGAAAAGTATTTGTAGATATCCAGGGGGTCTGAGAATTCTCTCCAAGAAACGTACACACTTTATACACCTTATCACTAATTTACTCGCATTGAATCGCGCCCACTGTTCCTAATCCTAACAAAAATATATCGTGTAGTATTCCATATCTGTAGATACTCGAGTTAAACATCTGACGCTAAATAAATGCGTGATTTGGGCGAGAAAACGTATAGATGAGAGCAAATTGCCAAAAGCTTTGTTCGATATCGATACAATAACACCCTTTGCAGACGAAAATACAAAACATTAATATTTTTTCTAAAAATAATAAAAATCCCATTGATTACAAAGTATCTTTCTCTCCTCGGAATAAAAAAAAACAATTTCGTAAAGGTAATGAAAAGAAAATGCTTTTTCGACGAAATATCGAGGTACATTAATACGTCTTTAAAAACAATGAAGAGGGGGAAAAAACACAAAGGTGATGAAGGAAAAATCGAAAATTATTTTGAATAGCGACTGTCAACGCGCGAAGTCGATTAACCCAGTTTTGAAAATACAATTAGTAGGTATAATAAAAGAGGATAAAGCGTGATGATTCTAAGGCTTTGGTGCGATTTTAAAAACTGATAGAAAAAGATAAGTATTAATAAGTTCGGTAATTCTTTTGTTACCCACATTTTTCAATCCAATTATTAAATTAAGATCAATGAATAATATTTTAATTAATTTATTCGTTTCTCAACTTTTTAAGCCGAATTTGCTGGAATCAAGTTTAACAGCTTCCAAAAGTCTATTTGGGTTTGAAACAGATACTTTCGGAAGCTTTATATAGGTGCTTTTAACATCGTAATAATATTGATAGTCGGAGTTGAATTTTAAAGTCATTAATATCCTTAATTTTCTACTAATCCTATTTCTCGAGAAAGGTACAAAAAGAGGAGAATAAATTTCGCCGAAGGAAAATCCGACTTTAATCCAACCACACGAGAGAACGTAGGTTCGAATATTCGAATCATTAGAACCACCTTAATTTTTTCAAAAAATTCATCGCCTAGCTCGAGAAAAAAATTCCAATGCTTATTCCGTTTAAAACCTTTTTTTTTTTTCAAAATTCATAATTCACAGTCAATTGAACATTTAGATTCTTTTGGAAAAATAAAACTCGGCGTAGATGTATTTTACGAGCGACAAGAAACCCCGATCGTTACTTTATTCGACCTACTGGGCGAAAAAATAAATCCTACGGATTTTACAATTTCGCAAATCAATTGGCAAATCTCAAACAATATGAAAAAATTCCCTCTCCGTCTTGTTTTCCCATTTCGAATGTAACTTATTAATCCGATGCGCGAATTCGGAGAAGTCAGGTCAAAGGGTCATAACCTCTTTGAAACCAAGTGAGAAAAAGAAAAAGTTTCCAATATTTATCAAGGAAAGAATTTATGCATTTTAATCTTCATAATAGCGTGTATTTTTTTCCAACAAACTTTTACACGCTTCGTCGATTACTAGAAGATTTTGACACCATAAAATATACCATCGACTGCAACATTCGTTCTTACGAAATTAAAAATGAACAATGTGAGTGTTTTTGTCCTCGTATGAAAAAAATATGAGTATCATCCGGAAGTTGTATCGGAATCAGAGAATCGAGATATCCAACTTGAAAGCAAGGTGACAAGAGTGTATCCTATCGTTGATGCTTTTACAGTATTTATAAGCCGGAGAGATATTCCTGAAGTAGGTATTCGGAAAACGCGGACATCCGTATCGCAGATAATGAACGCCGCGTTAATAATTTACCTACGTTACGAAGACGAATCTGTAATAACAAATGAACAATTAAGCTGATTGTGAGCGATAAAAATTCCTCCGCGGAATGAATGAAATAGGTAAAGCAACTCGATTAAATATTAACGTCGCTGGCGGCAGCGTTAAAATTCGCAAAGGTTGAACGCCCACTGAAGTACGTATACAACTATCTGACAGTCCAAAATTCACAGAAAATGTCCGATAAAAAGCTCGTAAGTAAATAAAAACAGAGTCGCGCCGTTTCAATAATTTTTCAATTTGTTTCCAAAAATCGAAATGTTCTTAAATTGATAGCGGAATTTTCTGCAATGAAAGTGACATCAAAAAGAACAAAATGAAATGAACGATAATTTTAGAAATTTTTGAAAATTTTTATTGAATGATGGACATGATGAAAAGGTTTCAAATTCGAGTAGGTATATTTTTGAAAACCCGACAAAAATGGATATAATATTTTCACAAGTTTATTACCAAAATTTTAATTTTGAAAAATTTCCAAAAAATCCTGAATCCTGTAAAATTTTCTTTAAAGTGAAACAATTACTTATTTAAATTAAAGCAAATTATAAGAAATTTGACTGATTTTCAATTAAAATTCGCTCCAGGAAAAAATTAAGTAAACTAAAAAACGTAAGAAATATTATTTTTTTGGTGGTGTTAGGAGGAAGGAGGGGACTGAATCTGAAAATTTCAACACAGACATAAATTACACCTAAAATAGAGGTGAAAAAGAGCTCATGAGGCCAAAATCAAACCAAACTATACAGAAATTATTTTACCGAAGTATTCAGAGTTTGAGCTGATGGAACTCGATTGAAAAGAAATGAAATATTTTTTCAGTCAGCTCCCCCAATCATTAAAACCAATAAGCATTTCTAAAGCTCGAACAAAAAAATCTAAGAATTTTTTTTCGTTAATTATGTCAGCGTCCGCCCCACCCCACTACCAAAAAAATCAACAATTTTAAAAATTTCAACATCCTCTAAAATGGGAAAAATATGAAAACATAAATTCAAAAAAGTACCATAGGTGCACCCACAAGGAAAAATTTTTACATCAAATCATATCTGATTTACGTCGAATTTGAAATTACATCACATTTTATAAAATTTTATCCCAAAAATGTCCATACAAAATTATATTCATCTAAGTATTTTTTTTTCGGATGTAATATTTTATTAAAAATCAGATGAAATTTGAAAAAACAAAAATTTAGGTGGAATATTTTTAGGATCTACATAAGTAACATTTGGCATCACTTTGAATCAAATTCACGCCAAAAGGACCAATTTCACCACATTATTGAGAAAAATCGTACGAAAATTTTATGACACCAAAATCAAAAAATTATTTTCATTCTTACCTACTGAAAATTTTAAAAATCTGGTGAAATAAGAAACGGTTCAAAAATATGAGAACTTGAAGAAGTGACAAAAGATGAAATTTTTTTAAATTTCAGGTAGACCATTCAAAAACAGTCTTAGAACCCATAAGTTTTTTTTGCTCGCTTTCTCAGTAATGAATCAGTAAAAATTATCGAAAATCACTGGGAAACAGAGTTGTAGCACAGTAGGTAATATGTACCTAAATAAAGAAACATTTCAGTGAAAGCAAACAGTGAGAACAATAGCCTGGAAAATCAGCAAGAATTTAAAGTCAGTATAACAGTTGAAATTTGCTGAAAAATCAGTGAAACTCTTTGAAAAATCCGCGAAAATCAGCTGAAAATCAAAGAATTTCACTTATTTTCCTTTCGTTGCAATTTCGATTTTTTTTATGTGATTTTTCATACTGATACGAAAGGGGAGAGTGAAACTCGAAACATAAAAAAATGAATCTACAAAATGGAACACTTCTCTTGATTTTTACCTTATTATTTTTCAATCGCCAAAAAATTGAAACTGTTTCAATAAAAAGTTATAGTGTAATGAAATATCCGATTTCGATATGAAACTAGGGAGGAGGGGCGAAGGAGCAGATTATTCCAAAAAAATCAACATCAATAAAAAAAACATTTCGTTTCAAGAGAAAACTATTGATTTTTTTTCCAAAATTTTTGCTCCTGCAATAAAGCGTAATTTTTCTATATTTTTTTTATTTATTTACTTATTTTTATTGAAAGAAATGTTTTATAGTCTCTCAAGACATAGACACCAAAGATATTGGCCCAGCAGCCCAGCAACTTTTCAACTCTTTCATCAAATCAGTCGATAAAATTCTTCATTTTTGGACAATTTTCTGATATTCTCAAATACTTTTTTCAATAATCGTAGACTTATTGGGACAAAACTGAACTGTTTGATTGAAAAATCAAAAAAGTGAATAATTTTTCACTGAAATGTAATTCCTTATTGGTTTTTCTACTTAAAATAAAATTCTTTACACTTTTCTCATAGAAAACAAAAATTTTCCAAAAACTTCATAATTTTGAAAATTTTCCACTCAAACCTAAACCTAATTTTTTCAAATTATATTCAATTCAAATCTACAGTATGTAGGTACATGTTAAAATCCATGTTCAAAATGTCTATAATAAGTATGATAAGTACCCACTCATACCTATAAGTAGGTACCAACACTTCGCATCAAAAATACTAAAATAAAGAAATCAACTCCGATTCCCACATTCGGATTTTGATTCATTGCCGTTGCTCAAATTACACCACGCGCACCGAGCCGGGCAAAACATTCCAAACAAGAACAACAGTAGTTTCTTTCGTCACATAAATTTATCGTTAAGAAACGATACCTTATACTTACTTAAAAGTTCATTTAAAGGGCCGTAAATTTTTCTAAAACTACAGGGAACGCCGCCGTTGTTAAAAAGGAGAGAGGAAAAAAAACGTAGTAAATAATACGGCCATTTATTAAATGAGATATCACGCAATATAAACTCGTGTATATATATAAGTCTTTTGTAATATTGTTCAGCGTTGCGTGAATCACTGATAATGTGAAGCATCTTCCTCACCCATTTATATAAATTTCTCACACAGCACACAGTGAAACATTGCCGTAGGTATTGAAACCAGCCACAGGAATGAGTCTTGAGAGAGAAAAAATTAAACGGTTTAAAAAAATATATCTACCTAAATTCGTTCAGTTCGGTTCGCAGTTACAGCGATACGATAATTAAAAACAAAATCACCTTTTTAAAATAATATTTTTTTCCCTTATATATTTTTTTTTTCAAAATGCACTTATTAGCAAATCCGATGAGAAACTTGTAAATTGAAATGTTTCCAAAATTTATTAACGTTTGGGTTACGCAGCAAGTTACACAGATAAGAAATATTGCCTCAAAAACCGTTATCAATTATCGTATATCTGTATGTACAAATTAAGTATACGAATAAAACCATAAATTATGCAGAATTTTGTAACACGAATCTTTTTTTTTCTTGTACGTCTACGTACGGAAATAAATTTCAAATGTTTAGGTGCTACGTCTGTCCAGTTTAATTTTATGTCAAAACAGACGATAGATGTTTAAATCCAGAGGTACTTTACGAAATAGAAACATGCGCATAGTGAGAATTTTTCAAGTAAGTACAAAGTATTGAATCTAGGGTGATAGGGTGAGGTTTAAAATAGCATTTTTGGATTTTGGAGGCATCGCCCTCCAGAGTTTTAGTTCTTTTTAAAAATGAGATTCTCAAAATTTTAGGATGCCATTGAAAAAAATTGAGATGAATGATTCAATGTGTTGCCGATCAAGAAAATTAAAGGAGCAAAAGCAAATTCAGCTTCTAAAAAAATGACATTAAAACTTATTCAAGAGCCCTTTACCCACCTCCCTGAGACAATTCTTCAGAATCAAAATATGTCTTGGAAAAATGAAACTGATATCATGTTTAGATTCTAGGGTACCTAATTTTAAGAACTTTTGCAGCAATTTTTAAAAAAAATGATCAAGGTGGGGGTTGGGCAGGGGTTGATAAACCATGTAAAAATCGTTATATGTGTTACGCCTGATCGATGTAATTGCCTAATTCATGAAATAGGCAAGACAATTGCCTATTTCATGAATTATGCAATAAATTTGGAGAAAATTTCATGATTTAGGCAACGTTGAATTCAAGCACTGCAATGATTGTGAATGCAGAAGTTCAAGTCTGTAATGCGAATTATGAATGGAGGTAACCTATTGAATTGAATGAAACGATAAGAGGTATGTTGAGTCCGTCGTTTCCTGTCGTTTCTTTGAAAAACGACAGTTTGAAAATTTTTTAACATACTTTAAGTTCCCCCAACGACTCCATTTTTTTTTTATTTTGGAAAAACGACAAAAAACAAAATTTTTTAAGTATGTTGGATCCGTCGTTTCCTGTCGTTTCTTTGAAAAACGACAGTTTGAAATTTTTTAACATACTTTAAGTTCCCCCAACGACTCCAATTTTTTTTTATTTTGGAAAAACGACAAAAAAACAAAATTTTTTAAGTATGTTGGATCCGTCGTTTCCTGTCGTTTCTTTGAAAAACGACAGTTTGAAAATTTTTTAACATACTTTAAGTTCCCTCAACGACTCCAATTTTTTTTTTTTTGGAAAAACGACAAAAAACAAAATTTTTTAAGTATGTTGGATCCGTCGTTTCCTGTCGTTTCTTTGAAAAACGACAGTTTGAAATTTTTTTAACATACTTTAAGTTCCCCCAACGACTCCAATTTTTTTTTATTTTGGAAAAACGACAAAAAAAAAATTTTTAAGTATGTTGGATCCGTCGTTTCCTGTCGTTTCTTTGAAAAACGACAGTTTGAAAATTTTTAAACATACTGAAATTACCCCAACGACTTTGTTTAAAAATTTTCAAACTGAATTGCTGCATTCCCAATCAATTGCAATGCTTGAATTCAACGTTGCCTAAATCATGAATTAGGCAATTATTACATCGATTAGGCGTAACATATGCATAAATTGCCTAACTCGAGATTTTGAAGGAGCAGTAATACAAACAAATAATCAAAATTCGTTTCTTGATCGCAGATAAAATTCAGAGTTATGAATGAAAAAAATTGACATTTTTGAAAAAATAAGGTGGGGGTTGGGCAGGGGCTGATAATTTTTTCAAAATGTCAATTTTTTTCATTCATAACTCTGAATTTTAATCTTTGATCAAAAAACGAATTTTGATTATTTGTTTGTATTACTGCCCCTTCAAATCTTGAGTTAGGCAATTTATGAGTATAACAATTTTTACTTATTTTTTCGACCTCTACGCAACCCTCACCTTATTTTTTTCAAAATTTAGAAATTTTCATTTTCCATGACTACAAATTTTCCATGTTGGCAGCACTGCTACAAAAAAACCAGGTCCGTGTCAGATGAAATTTATGCGTTTTCAAGGTGGGCGCCTGAGATACTTCAACATAGGCAGCCATTTGAGCAGATCGACGAGCAACATATCTGGCCGATCCCCGTGAGATCTGGGATTGGGGTTCTTTCCTGAGAACTTTTGGTTCATTTTTGTTTCAGCTCAAAACCATTTTTCGATTCGGGACACCTCGTCCTTTGTTGACACAGAAAAATAGCTCCGATATTAATTCATTTTAATGTATTGCCACACTAATGAAATTTTATCAACAATTGTATACAATTAACGATGAAAAACACTCGTTCGAAAAGTTTAAGAGTATAATAACTTTCTATCCAAGTCGTTCATCTCGCTATAATATTTCGAATTCAACTTTATCCTAAAAGGATTAAAAGTAGAAGTAAAAACATTACTACAAATTTCATTTCGCTGCGCGCCGAATTATATAAAGAGAAAATTTTCATCTAATAAGCTGGCTGCTAGTTACTTAACGAAATTTTCTTCTCACTTTGCATAAAGTTGCCTCTCGACATACTTTATTATTTTTATACCTTACCTAAAGCAATGAATCCGTGGTAATCGTTTAAAACCCGAGGAAAATAAATATCATCCATTCGCTTGTATAAATAAAAAGCAATTCAATTAAGCACCGAATACAGACTTACAGACAACAAAGTCAGACAATTAATCTAATTCAAAACATTAAACTTTGAACCTTCAAGTCTTATCAGATTTTCTGTGATTTTTTTCCATCTCTTTCTCCCTTTTAATACTGCAGAGCAACTTGGAACTTTTCGGCGAATGTTATCATATGCCAATCTATTCAGATGCGCAAATCCACTAGCTGGATATTTAGGCTTATCGCGCAGTTTTGCCGATAAAAATACCACCGATTTTACCATTCTACCCTTTATACACTGCGCGATCTGACGATTTACGACGTAATTAACGTTTTTATTATACGATTCGAATCCATTCGTAGTCTTTTTCTCTCGTATCGCGACAATTTACCAAAAAATTTTCTTCTAGAGGAAAAATTGACTCGTTTACGGGAAGTCGAGACGAAAAACTAAACTAAAAATCATATTTTTTTTCAATCCAGAAAAACATTTCGGTAGCCGAAGAATTGTTAAAAACTCGTCTTTAAAAATTGTTTCAAAGCAGAGGCCAACCGAAGTGATATTAGTAATTTAATATAATCAATCACGCTAAGGCCGAGTTTTTCCTCCAGTCAACTTGGGCTACATACAGCCCGTGTAACCACACTGAATGCCGGAATAGCGCTGCATTATTCATTAAGGCGGCCATTATGAAAGCCAAAATTAAAATGTCAACGATAAACGGACCGTTTATCAAATTTACGTTCGCCAAGATTTTCCAGCTCAACATACACGGATGATGTTGGCGTTTCGAAAACAGGGGGTAATATCTCTTTCTGCCCTGCTTCCTGGATTCACCATAATTGTATTCATTGATGGTATTTTATAGATGACTTATAATATTTTTATTATTATGGAAGGGATGAGGATTTTCATTGTTTTTTTGGTAAATTTTTTCCAGCCGAAATGTAAATTTGCTCTTGTTAATTTTTTTCTGTACAAATAAACGTTGCAGTCATGCACAGTATAAAATAAGGTGGCCTTATTAAAACAAACGCAGTATTTTGAAGTTTTAATTAAACTTCATCTTTTCTATTATGTAAACCTTTTTGAATAGGTATGAAAATAAATACATCTCTCTGGTTACCTACTTTTACTTCGTCTCATACTCGTCCTGCCAAGTTCGTTAGAATCAAAAGAGAAAAACTATGCCTCGAATAACGATTTTTTTTTCTCTTTAAATAATACGGCGCTTCCTACGTGAACGTTGAGATTATTTTTATTCAATGGGGTTATATTTTAAGCGTCAATTTTTATCTCGAATTTATCCAATAGACAGAAAAACTCATACATCGAGCTGCTTATATTGAATATATTCATTAAAGTATATTGTGTTGAAGGAAAATCGATTTGTTTATGATTCAAGAGGCAGCTCCAAGGTATGACACTTGGAGAAGCTTATTTCATACTGTGGAAAAAAAGAATAAAAGTTTGAACTTATACAGAGTGTTGTAGAATAAAGATACTGCCTTAAATTCGATAAGTAGGCAACTCCCCGATGAAAAAATTTTAGATCAAATCGTATCAAATCGTATTTGATTTAGATCAAATTTTATCAAAACAGATAAAATTTGATCTCAAAAATGTCCTAATCAAATTAATATATCTAATTACATCTGATTTTTTTTTTTTAGATATGATTTGATCAAATTAGATGTCAATTGATCACATCATATCAAATTGGATCTGAACCTTCATAATTTTTTCAAATGTGAATTGATACAATGAGGATATGATTTGCTGTAATTTGATAAAATCAGATTGGGACATTTTTGAGATATGATCAAAAATGTGAAATTTTTTCATCTTGTCATTCTGACGAAAAACACGTTTGTTTGTCTGAAAAAAAAGCAAGCATTAACGACTCATAAAGATTCAAAACTTTTAAATTTTTCATAATTTCGTTTAAGACCAACAAAAATTACAATTATAAGTATTTTTTCATGGAATCATCTTTTTCACGAATTAGAAAAACAAAGCTATCAGAAAAAATACCTTCTCAAACACAATTTCTTTATCTATAATACGAAAATAATTCCATCAGACAATTTTTTTTTCAAACTTCAAAGATATCTACTTATCACGATTCATGAATCATAATGGTGAAATTTGCGCGAAATTTTAATTCACATTTGCAACAGCGAAGAAACTTTCATTTAGTGAAACGAAGATAAACACAGGCTTAATGTATAGCTTTCCATTTTTCCACGAAGACGAATATGCATTATTTAAGCGCATATTTGCATTTTGAATTTGCTGACTTTGGAATAATTCAGTTTAAATAGGACGGCTTTTTACCTTTTATACTTCGGAATGGCGGCAAAACACCCAAGTTACAACGTGTAACTTTCTTTTTTACTCATAAGTTGCAGTTAAACGGAATGGAAAACTGGAAAGAAAACTTCCATGGAGGAAGACGAACGTATGGCGAGAAGAAAATACAATCAAGTGTTCAAAAACTACTGAATTTAGAATTTACAATGGATTTAGTCTTTCGTCGTACATCAGTAGGGCGAATGCTAAAGCGTGAAATGAATTTGGTAGGTAGACGTTTATTTATATGTATGTACCTATGGAAAATTTCGAATGTTTCGAGCTTCGTTTATACTTTTGTAGGTTTTTTCAGTATCTATGCATTCAGTCAGATTTTTATTGAGTTTTTTGATAAAATGAAAAAAAAAAAAATCGAACCAAATAAATTTTTAAAATGAGTTTTTTGATTAGTAGAAATACTAACTATTGTATAGGGTGTTCCATAAATCGTCTGCCAAACTTACTATTCTGGTTCGTGAGTAGGGTACCACTAAAAAACCTTTGAAATGAATATGTTGCCGATCTTGAAAGTTAAAGGGGCAAATGTAGCCTCCAAAAAATTACTTCAAAAATATTTTCAACCGTGATAATGAATTGTAGGTACCTACTTTGGAAACAGAAACAATTTTGTTCTATGTTTTTTTTTTCTAACATCAGAATTCAAAATAAAGGGGCCAAGAGTCATCAAAAATTGAGAAAATTCGAAAAAAATTTGCCCATTTGTTTGGAGTGACTCATAGCTCCTTCATTCTCGATTTTAGGCAAAAAGTGTTCAGAACAAAAGAACAAAAATTTTCAATTTTCAACGTACTAGCCATGTCCTTGATCAGCTGATATTTTTAGAATTTTTTTGAACAAGTTTTTGTAGCTCCTTCAATTTTGAAATAGAGCAGAACGTCATAAACGATAAAAATTTGTTCAGTTTTCAAAGTGATTTATCCATTTCTACCACTAGAAATTTTTTCAGCGTAATTTTTTAGAACCAGCATTTCAGCCTTCAATTTTTGAAACTGGCAACATGCTCATGTTCATCTCGAGTTTTTTTTTCGGTTGGTACCCCGTTATACTTATCCCCCCCCCCCCCCCAAAAAAAAAAAATATTCGACAGACAATTCAAAGAACACCTTGTATTATCAAGTATAACTTTGAGCTTTCTTATCGCTATTTTGATGAAGTTGAAGAAAATATCTTCAATTTTTGATGTAAGCAAATTTTACAATTTTAAATCTTCAAGATATTCGTATTTTCTGGGTTGGATTTTCGAATTTTCATGACTTTATCAGGGATAAAAACAGCTATCATGACCAAAATTGAAAAAAATTGAAAATTTTTCAAGAACAAAAGAAATTATTAAAATAATTTCCTGCCATGTTCAAAAGAGAAAAAAAATTATTAAAAATTCTGCAAATTTTTTCCAACATTCATTGCTGTTAAACATCCTGCGAATAATATCACGACAAAGTATCAAAAAAATTTCAAAACCAATTACTTAATCTGATTTTACGTCCAATTATTTTAATCTAAAAAATATCGTTCATTTTGACACAAGATATCCATAATAAGTGATAAGTTTTCCGCCCCCCCCCCCAATCCCACTTTTCCACCAAACTGTCCAAATGACTTGTTTCTTAGTTTTGTAACAATTATTCCTACAACCGTCACACGAATTCAAAATAAATTACATTGATACGAAATAAAACCAACAACTTCTTGACCATTTCGTAATTACTTCAATGAATCAGAATAGATGCACTTGATATATTCACGCAGACCAAGCCTTACGCTAAAGGGTACCCCCGGATGAGATAGGCGAATCGGCCTAAGAGCTACTTTTTGAAATTGACCCCTGGACATTATTAGGGACCCCAAAAAATGATTTTAGGAAATTTTTTCAACTCCTCAACTCACCCCCCTTTACCCCCACCCCCCAAAATAGCGAATTTTCGTCAAAAAATCATATCTCCGAACCTAATGGACCAAAAATTCTGAAATTTATGTGGTGTATACAGGGAGTGGTGACCAATATTTGAGAATTTTTTCAGATTTTTTTTGCACTGCCTTCTAGCCAAAATTCCACTTTGAAACTTTAAAATCGCCATAACTCTGAAACTAAAAAACATACATTTTTTCTTTTTGGCACAAATATAGTCCTACCATGGTACAATATAATGATATTTTTTTCAGATTTTTCGAGTTGGTAGAACAGACCTAAAAATGCGATTTACTGTTCAAAACCACCAATTTCGCCATTCACGCAACGAAAAATTCTGAAATTATTTATGTGGTGTATACGGGAAGTGGTGACCAATTTTTAAAAAAATTTTCCGAATTTTTTTTGCAGTGCATTCTAGCCAAAACCCCACCCTCAAACTTTGAAAATTGCTCGAATTCCAAAATTAACAGGCAAACATTTGTTCTACTTTTTGAAACTGACCATCGGACATAATTAAGAACACCAAAAATGTCTTGGGTGCTTCTCCCACTTTTCACTTCACCCCCCCCCCCCCCCGAATACCGGATTTCGTCTAAAAATCTCATCTTGGTACCTTTTTTTTTTTCAAAATTTTGAAATTTTTCTATGGTGTATACTGTATATTGCGAATTTTTTCGGCCTTTTTTGCGCTGCGTTTTAGCCAAAACTTCACTTAATGACTTTATAACTGCTCTACTTTCAACGGTTTCAAAATTAAAAAACATACCTACCTTTAATTTTCGCTCCTTTCCGGAATTTCATACTCTGAAACCTTAAAATTGAGTGAAAATCCAAACGAAATCCCAAAAATTCATAATGATCAAATGAAAAATGTAGTTAATAGCCCATACAAGCGAATAAAACCCTCATTTCTATCAGTATCGCACCGCTAATTTTCATAGCTCGCATTTTGAAAACTTGGTTTTGCATATACCTAAGGTCGGTTTGGTTCACCGTGGTCACATTGCCTAATTTCAATTTTTCAGATTCTCATCTTGGGAAAAACAGACGAAAAAAATGCACTTTTCTGTTCAAAAATAACCATTTCGTTACTCATACAAACGAAAATGCATACCGTGCAGGTTCAGGAAAGTATCTAAAGTCGGAAAACATACTTAATTTTTCGCTAGAGTCAAAATATGAAAAATGGGCGATTAATTCTCTTTTTTTTCGCATTATTAAGCAGTTCAGACCTCTATGATGCTTTAAACATGTTTTTCTCGTTTTTTTTTGTTTTTTTTGAAAGTCATGATTTTCTCATTTTCAAATACCTCTATCTCACCGAAAAATTGACCTAGGATGCTCACACAAGTCTTAAAATGTACCTCATAGCCTTCCCTCTCATTTAGTCAAAAAACTCATTTTTGAAAAATCCGACTTTTTAAGTACCTTTTCCCCGCGCCATACACAAATTTTAATATTTATATGGTGAAAACAGAGGAGGTAACAAACTATTGAGAATGTTTTCAATGTTTTTTGTAGTGTATTCCAGCCGAAAAACCAAAAAACGCTTGTCTTTTAAACGTTGAATTTCTCCAGATACACATTCGTTCTTTTTAGTTGTTGTTTAAGAGTGTGTTTTTGGCAAGAATGCATTGCAAAAAACATCTGAAAGAATCCTCAAAAGTTTGTTCCTCTCTCTGTGTCCCTGTTCAAAGGGTGAATTTTTACTCAATTTTAAGGCTTCAGATTATAAAATTCCGGGAAGAAGCTGAATTGAAATTTTGACACCTAATGTCGATTGTCTGACACGGTCACATATTGTCCCAGAAACCATATTTGCACAACAAAAAAAAAGTTGATATTACCAAGATGAGATTTTTAGACGAAATCCGGTATTCGGGGGGGGGGGGGTGAAGTGAAAGGTGGGAGATGCACCCAAGACTTTTTTGGTGTTCTTAATTATGTCCGATGGTCAGTTTCAAAAAGTAGAACAAATGTTTGCCTGTTAATTTTGGAATTCGAGCAATTTTCAAAGTTTGAGGGTGGGGTTTTGGCTAGAATGCACTGCAAAAAAAATTCGGAAAATTTTTTTAAAAATTGGTCACCACTTCCCGTATACACCACATAAATAATTTCAGAATTTTTCGTTGCGTGAATGGCGAAATTGGTGGTTTTGAACAGTAAATCGCATTTTTAGGTCTGTTCTACCAACTCGAAAAATCTGAAAAAAATATCATTATATTGTACCATGGGAGGACTATATTTGTGCCAAAAAGAAAAAATGTATGTTTTTTAGTTTCAGAGTTATGGCGATTTTAAAGTTTCAAAGTGGAATTTTGGCTAGAAGGCAGTGCAAAAAAAATCTGAAAAAATTCTCAAATATTGGTCACCACTCCCTGTATACACCACATAAATTTCAGAATTTTTGGTCCATTAGGTTCGGAGATATGATTTTTTGACGAAAATTCGCTATTTTGGGGGGTGGGGGTAAAGGGGGGTGAGTTGAGGAGTTGAAAAAATTTCCTAAAATCATTTTTTGGGGTCCCTAATAATGTCCAGGGGTCAATTTCGAAAAGTAGCTCTTAGGCCGATTCGCCTATCTTATCCGGGGGTACCCTTTTCGATTAATTTCAAGCTTTCCCCGAAAGTTTGTTCTTTTCTAATTAGGCTGTGAGCTAGTTCCGGCATTTTAAAACTTTTCCTTCAATACGGTTAAAAAGTTTCACAATAATTTGTAAGTAGATACTTCGAATCTAGCAAAGAACTAGGTTCAATTTAGAGCAAAAAAATAAAATAAAAAGAACACCTTTACCTTTAGGAGATATACATTGCATATTTCTTATTATTTCATGGAATGGCTGAAGCTGAATCGTTAGGGGATTTTCAGGGAAAGTTGATAAAACTGCCTAATCGTAAATAATGAAACACGAGCAGGTAGAAAGTATCCTCAAGAGGGGGCAAGGTGTTGTATAAAGATCAAACACCCGAGTTTATTTTAATGCTTTCTTTCTTCGAAGAGGCCGATTTTCGTGCTGTGGACTTTGCAGACATGATAAGAATATGATATAGGTACATTGATTGGTATCGAAATATTTGGGTGAAAATATTATTAAGGTAATAGAAATAGGAGCTTTTTTATTGGCTGTATAAATGAGTAGGCGTACTTCACCTAATAATACAAAAGCCAAAAAGTTCATTCGGCCAATTTTTCAGTACTCATGATGTACATTTAGGAGTGGGAGAACTTTCGAAAAAAATTCAGCTCCTCCGAGTGAGATAGGGTGCTCAAAATAGGGTCATATTTTTGAAAAGCATGCGATTTTTCCAGTTTTCTGTTCCCAAAACTCTCAAAATCGGAAATTTCTGAGTCGATACCTGGTTCGAAAAATTTTTTTCATCAATAAAATTTTCAAAGTGCATTACTAAGCATATTTTTGATTGAAAGAAAAACGTTCAGCTAGATGTTTCAAAAAATTTAGTGATTTTGATATCTATCGAAAATTTCATGCTTTAAAAAATCAACTCATTAGTTTCATCAGTGGATGCTTTGTTTCCACGTAAATCCTCAGAAACAGTTCGAAATTAAAAAAAAAAAAAAAATCGAATGACACCTTATCGTAAGATATCGAGGATTTTCTATTTTTGAGATTTTGGAAGCAAAAAACTCAGAAAAATCTTACTTATTTCGAAAATTACCCAATTTCGAAGATCCATTGCTCCTATCCAAGGGGCCCGGAAATCTAAAATTTCTCCAAACAGATCCAAAACATATAAAAATTTTACCAAATCGAAAAACTTTTCGAAAAGCAGCTCTAGCTCCATCGCTCGTATAGAATCTAAGCCTACACACGAAGAGATAATAATCCACGCGAGTATACTGAATTAAAATAATCGTTACCAACACGAAAAATAATTCAACTGCACCGACGAAAAATAGAATTCGCACTAAGCAACGTTACTAATTACAAAATTAAAGCCTACTTTTTGTCCAATAAGGTCTCAATAACCGAACAGATACTCCGAAACATAATCCAGAGAGATTAAGGGAATATATTAACTTAATCGGATTACCTCTTCGTTATACTTATATTTGTCGGGTAAAGTTACATCGTTCTACAGATAAAATGCACGAATTCATAAACATTTATACGTGAAATATACATAAAAAATGAATAATTGAAAACTCTCGGTTTCCAATTTTTGTACGTGATGCTAAATTGCGTTAATGTTAAGAATTTATTCAATTTCCAAAAAGATTTATCATCCGCTGAGCGCACACAGACTATTTTTTAATTTGGACGAACCGTAAAATATGCGAATAATATGAAAATTTTCATCGATTTTTTTTTATACCGAGTACCAATTAGGTTATGAATAGCGAAAAGATGACGACAACAAATTCAAAGCCTATTATTGTAGATAATGTACTCTCTAAACCTGAATCAGTCAAAATTCACTGATTAATAAGACAAAAGTGTGCAACTGAACAAATCAGTGAAAAATTCACCGATTTAATTAGTGAATTTTCATTTTTGAATCGGTAAAAATTTTAATTTACTGATTGAATCAGTAATTATTCACTGATTGAATTAGTAAATTTGAATTTTTACTGATTCATTTCAGTAGTTAGAAAAATATTACTGATTCAAAGATGAAAATTCACTAATTGAATCAGTAATTTTTCACTGATTGAAAGTTAAATTTCACTGATTAATAGTTGCACACTTTTCGCTGTTTAATCAGTGAATTTTCAGTTTTTTGACTGATTCAGATTTAGAGAGTAGATAATACAGCACCTAGAACATCCTGGCCGATTTTCTTATCAACTGTTTCCAAATATGTGGCAATTTTCCATCAATCAATTCCCTAAACATACCCAGACATTAAAGAAGAGGCTGAGAATTCAAAAAAAATAGGGAGAGGGTCAAAAATTTCAAATCAGTCATTTTTCACTGATTTTTCAGTCAAAATTATTGATTTTTTTCTGACAAATTGGGAATTGATTGAAAAATCAGTGATTTTTGACCAAAATACCAATAAATTCACTTTTTATACATTTTCATAATAAAAAAATCTCATTTTTGAAATAGGAAGCAAGGCAAAACAAATCAAAAATTCGGATACGTCTGAAAAGATGTTTTTTTTGCATTTTTCAAGGTCTTTCACCACCAAAAAAAATCTGAAAAAAATATTACAGACACTTTTTTTTTTTCAAAATTGCACCTCTGAAACATCAAGTAAAAAACTCGATTTCCAAGTTTTAAAATGCGATTTTGGGCTAGAAAAAATCATCAATTTTTTTTTCAAACCACCCACTAATACCCCTCAGTATAGTGTATAACTCACGTAAATTTGAAAAAATTTGGTTGAAAACTCTCGGAGATAAAAATTTTAATGGAAAGGCTGAAAAAAGTTACGTTTTGCCCCATAACTTGGGCTAGGGGAGGGGTAGGGGGCTAAAAATTTTGCCACGTGGTTTTCAGACCCTAAGAACCAAATTCCGTGGGTTAGTTTGAAATTTCAGCTCTGTAACCCAGGAGAATTAGCATCAAAAAATCGCTTAAAAAAGAAATATATGTTGGTCGAAATTTTATTGCTGAAAAAGTTTCTATATGATGTCCAGAGTATGTGGTAAAAACCCAACACCCCCACCCCCATTGCTTTTTGAGGGGGGTGAACCCCTTGTGGGGGGAAAAATTGTTTTGCACCGATCTCACTCAAATTTGGGTGGAAGGTTAGGTGGGTGTAGAAGTACTCCCAAAAAAATTTTCAGGTCCCCCCGACCTCAGAGAGCTGAACCATCGCTCTCCAAAGTTGAGAATTTTTGACAAAAATGAAAAAAAACGAATATTTCGAGTATAAAATCACCCCATAATATCAATTTTGAAAACTTTTATGATTTCTGTGTACATTTTGAGATGACGAATCCGACTAGCACATCAACTTTTTCATTTGAGGTGTTTAACTACCCTTGCGGCCCCTTTCAAAGTATTTAGATCGTGTTTTTTAAAGTTTTTTTATCTGAAAAAACCGTGATCTGTATACTTTGAACGCGGCCGCAGGGGTAGTTAAACACCTCAAATGAAAAAGTTGATGTGCTAGTCGGATTCGTCATCTCAAAATGTACACAGAAATCATAAAAGTTTTCAAAATTGATATTATGGGGTGATTTTATACTCGAAATACTCGGTTTTTTTCATTTTTGTCAAAAATTCCCAACTTTGGAGAGCGATGGTTCAGCTCCCTGAGGTCGGGGGGACCTGAAAATTTTTTTGGGAGTACTTCTACACCCACCTAACCTTCCACCCAAATTTGAGTGAAATCGGTGCAAAACAATTTTTCCCCCCACAAGGGGTCCACCCCCCTCAAAAAGCAATGGGGGTGGGGGTGGTGGGTTTTTACCACATACTCTGGACATCATATAGAAACTTTTTCAGCAATAAAATTTCGACTAACATATATTTCTTTTTTCAAAGTGCATTTCTCCTGGGCTACTGGGGCAGATTCGTCTTTAATCGTCGGTACCAAAGGGCATAATAAGAATCTTCGATTAAAAAACAAATTCTGATTATTTTTTGGATTACTGCCCCTTCAAATCTTGAGTTCGGCACTTTATGCAGATGATAATTTTTATTTGCTTTATCGACCTTCGCCAGATAACCTCACCTCATTTTTTTTTATGAATTGTAAAATTTTTGTTTTTTCATGACTACGAATTCGAATCTGAGATGAAAAAACGAATTTTGATTATTTTTGCATAACTGCCCCTTCAAATCTTGAGTTAGGCAATTTATTTATATCAATTTTCATTTACTTCATCAACCTTTACCCATCAACCACTACCTATCTTATCTTTTCAAAATTATGAAATTTCCTCTTTTTTTCATGTTGGCAACACTGATACCACCACTCAGAATAATTGTTGAATTTTTTAGTCCGATGATATTTCAATTGTTACCCATACAAATGAGAAATTCTAGAAATGGATTCCCTACAAAAGTATATTTTCTGGAAAAATTAAGCCTAAAAAAAATTATTGGAACATGAATCGTAGAGCGAAAAAATTCCTTTTTGTAAGAGTCCAATTATAGTTTGTTTTTTTTTCAAACGTGCTTAGTGAGATATTTTCAATAAAAGCACCAAAATTTAACTTTCGACTTTTCGCTAAAATAGCTCGAAAGCTAAGCCTCTTGAAAAAAACTAATTGGTCTTTACAGAAAGGAAATTTTACGCTCGACAATTTGTATTTCATTCAATTTTTTTCGTAGAGCGGTAGAGCCCTTCCATCGTTCAAAAAAATCACTTCAAGAATCAAAAGATATCAAAAAGTGCAAAAAAATAGTCAGACAAAACATTCACACAGTGAAAAATCTCAACATGATGGAATTTTTTCACGATTTTTCTTTTGCATGGTCAGCCTAAAAAATACGTTTAAAAATCCTTTTAAAATTTCAAACCGCATTTTCCATATTGAGCTGTGTAATTTTTAGAAAAATGGGTGAAAAAACGAAAGCAGTCAAAAAATACCTACAGCCCGAAAAAAATTATCCCAAATTGTTTCAGAAATACAGCCCGATTCGTCCATTTCATGCAAAAAGATCAAACACACGAATATCAACTCGTTAATGTAATAATTAATAAGATAATATAATTATTATTCAATTAAACCGCCATCCCAGGTTTGGGTATCCATGTAAGTTCTTCTGTTGGTAGCGCGTATAACGATGTAAATTAATTTAGAAACTCTGGCCATTATTTGTACGAGAAAACAGCGCAGTTTAAACTTCAACCATTTGTAATTGTACTCGAGTCTTAACCCGGCGCGCATTTTCAGTCAGATTCGACCACTTAGGAGGGAAAAAAATTCCCAACTTTGTTTCATCGCGTAACGCCATCTCATTGACTCGAGAAATAAATATAAATTCGGCCAAAAACTCGAAAAAATATAAGGATAAGACGCGCAAACACGAAGCCGAAGGAAAAAAAGTACAGTAAAGCTTAGTTTAAAACTGTCTGCAGGAGACATGACGAGGATATTAATTATTTCGGATAGTGCCACAGAAACTTCCCGTTAACAAGCCAAGATATAAGACGAAATTTAGGTACCTAACGTTAAAATGAAAAGGCTAAGTCCAAAATGGTATATAATGATTTACCCCGCGCTTTATCCCGGGCGATTTTTCCTTTTAATGACATTTCGTAACAGTAAATCTTGATGTTAGCCCCGAAACTTACTTTTATTAAAAATAAAATGTAAAATTTCATATTGCCGAGCGTGACGATGGTAAGTTTACCCTGCGCCCGACGCCGAGAAAATGAAAACCTTTATTCCAAACATGTACCTTGCTATGTCAATATCATAACGTTTCAATCGGAATGAAAATTCGCTGTCTTCATAATTCACATGGTGGAAATTAGGTATCTACAAAGATGTTACACACTACGGTACCTACATTTAATAACAATCGACCCGAGACAAACAGTAAGTATTGCACAGTCATCTTCAGGTCCGACGATAGCTGCTTGATTTCCTTTTTTTTTCCTCTCTTTTTCATTTCACCTCAAACACAGAACGATTCTGCTGCCTCGTGGATTGTCTAATTTATGTCTACCTACTTCAATACCTACATTCCATGATGGTTCTATTTCGATTTCCAAACTGATGGTATTTTTTTACGTGAAATTTCATAATTACTCGCGAACGTACCTTTGTTGAGGTATAGAAATTTCGATATAGAAACCAAAAAATCAAGATTAAATCGCCCAACTCCGAAGTAAAAAAATTCCCAATGCAAATAACATCCCTTCGAAATACGTGCATATAACGCCATTTATCTAATGTGCTTTAACAACGGAAGGCCTTTCATCTTTTTCCTCGTATTTTTTTCCCGCTTTTCTTTTTTCTTCTCTTTTGGTTTATTTTTTACCATTGTCAGCAATAAACCTTCTTTATCTCATCAACAGCAAAATGATAAAAATAGAGAAAAAGTATTAAAAAAAAGAGAAAACCGTCGTATGCGTCATTTCGATGTTATCAATTTTGCGAAAACGAAATGAAAAAATCTAGATATTTACTGACTTGTGAAAAATTCATTTTAACAAGTAATGAGGAAAAAACGACTACAAAATAATAACCGTGTTTTCTCGGACTATTTCAATCATTATAAATAAATCAGATAAACAATATTCGTTCAAAAGGAGCAGGGAGAAGGAGAAAACGAGGATATAAAATCTTTTAAAATCAGTAATAATTCTATTCGTATTTCTCGTTACGATTTAGGTAGTTGAGGCATCATCGGCGCTTCCGGCTCATTCGTAGGTTTACATGTTGATCGTAAAAATTCCCGATTTCCGAGCGAGGTTTTTTTCTTCGCTTTAATAGAAATTCCGCTCGGAGAGAAATTGAATCAGTTCTTTTTTCAATGATTTTCATTTTGTAAGATTACAATGTACAACTTGGTGAGCCAATTTTTCGATGATTTGAGTTGACGTGGGATAATATTTTCAAAATATTTTAGAAATCGTGGAATTTTTTTTCACCGATCAAAGTTATCAATTTTGATCTGAAGAAGAAAAAATTATGTAAAGAGGCCAAGTCGAGCTGGTTTCAGCGATAGGAACATATAGAAAATGTAACCCGAATTTTCATTCATTTCGTTTGGAAAATCCGGCTAAAAATCAAACAGGAATTTACATTTCGTATAGACCTATATGTAACATTTTGCTTAAAACGTTGAAATTTTGAAAGTTTCGCTTAAAATAACATTTCCAGCGCAGATTTTCACAAATACGATGTAAATCGCATTTCGAGTTCAATAATTCTTTGAATATTTTGAAGAAGGGATTGGAAAACAAGCAGGAAAAACAAAATACACATTATTCAAACGCAATACGATTTTACATCTGAAAACAGAAATATGTACGTGTGTTTTTATATGTGTAGGTGGTTAAAATAACTCAAAGTATGGAGAGATGGAAAAGTGAGAGTTTCTGGTTTCACTGAGAAAAATAAGTAGCCTATCAGCAGAATTCAAGGAGCAAACAACTTGATGAAAAAAATTAATTGTGACGTATTTTCGGCTGCAGACGTACAATGATATTTCAAAAAAAAGGAACTTATCTCGAAAATGAAGATGAAAAAATATTTTTGGACGATTCTTTGCCTAATGTGAAAATTGAAAAACGTGTAAAAATTCAATACTTAATTTTAAAGTTTCCTCATTTTAAGCATTACCTAATGCTTTTATACAAAATCTATTATGGGTGGTTATTCTTGAAATCCGCAAACCGGGTTATGAAATTTTCTAAAATTTTGATATCGAAATTTAACGCACATAACGCTCATAATGCGAAGTTCTCGGGGTCGTAATCGATGCTATGATAACTCTCGCGCCGGTTAGAGGCACCTAAAACCTGGAATTATGAGCGTTATGTGCGTTAAAATTCGTTATCAACATTTCGGAAAATTTCATAACGGGGATAGCAAATTTCAAAAATGGCCGTCCAGTAGAATTAATTTTCATTTTTTCACTTGAAAAAAAAATGTAGGAAGAAATATAAACTTTTAAAATTTTCACCATGATCGGTGGAATTTTTAGTCACGATTAATTTTCAATTTTTCCCACTTTTTAATAAACTAAGATAATTAAATTTTGATGTGTCGGGCGAAAAATCGTCATACTTGACAAAATTTTTCAGTTCTCCGAAAGGCATTTATTTCCATGATTAAATGTTCCCGATTTTTTATTCTAACATTGGGCAAAAATGGTTATCGACCGCTTTCGAAGCTTATATTCTGAACTCGAACAAACTTTTTCACGAACAGGATATTTCACAATTTTTTTTTTTGAATCTGTTTTCTTGAATATTGAAATTCCAAATTTTTTGTTTAGCGAATATAAAAAAAACTATTGTACAATGAAATAACGCCATTTTATGACAAAATGATGGCAGTACTTTATTAAACCCAAAATAACAGTTGAGAAAGAGGAAGAGTCTCAAAGACTCTTGAAAAAAAAAAAGGTATTCGCTGGGTACTGATGTTTCAAATCATAAGGCCAAAATGACAAAATGCACTTATGTGACTTTTGCTGACCTTACATTCAAAATTTTCATCTCTTTAGGTCATTTAATTCGTTGAAAAAATTTACGTTTTGAGACCTAAAATGAAGTGCGAATTAATTTTTGGAAATCTAAAATTTTGGTATTACTGGAGACGATAATATGGATTGGATAATGAGTTTCAGACGTTTTTTTATTTTTATTTTGGACCACTTCTTCTCCTCTCCCCAAAAAATACTGGCCACAAATTTCATTTCCCCCTCAAAAAAGTACCGGGTGACCGGGAAGTACATACCGAAAAAAATTTAAAATTTCAGTAAAAAAAATTTATTGGCGAGGTAATCTTTTTTTTCTCATATTCTACTAAAATAGACTGTCTTCTAATCTCTGCATAAGTTATTGCTCGAAGAACCTCAATTATCCACAATTTTCTCGTAAAACAGAAAAATAATTCAGTAATTCAGGGATAAATCATCTGGTTCCAATTTGTGAAGCGCTGAAATCTAATCCTCCTTATTTCAAGGTTGAACGCATTGTTTTGAAATTGACAGGGTTGAAATCAAGCTTTTGGCTATCTTGAAACCTACCCCCAGATATTCAAAGATTTTATTCCTCGCAATTTTTAAATTTTGCTTGGCCATGTTTAGCTGTAGCATTATAAACTAAAATCGAATTATGCTTCACAAAAAATTTAAATGAGTTGAGAATCCATGAAGTGGCCTATGATCGAATAGTAATGAACCAAGGATTCTGCCAGAATTGAAATTTTTCGGATAAATTGATTAGGGAATTTTTAAGAAGCATTTATTTTTGGGAACTACTTTTCGGTCACCCTGTACAATAGAATAAAATTCCGAACCTCGATGAATCCTATTTCCAAAATTTAGAGCTTTCGGGGCATTCTATATTCGAGATTTTTGAATTCGGGAAAAAGTTGTTCAAGAATTGTATTTAAGATTCAGTATTCCGAAAAATGTTCGAAAAATGTTCGTTTGGGATTTTTGCTTTGGAAAAATGACTGTGCACTTTTTCCATCTTTGAAGGTATTTCTAAAAATTTTAAAATCACAATAAGTAATTAAATAATTTTTTCTGCAGATGAAGCCTCAAGCGAAATTTTGATCCCACTCTTTGTGATCACTCAAAATTTTTTATAAATGGTCAAAAATACACACGTGGTCCAGATATGGAAACGACCTTTGAGTGTGAAAAATTAGTTTTGGGGTTGACACTGATTTTGAACCTTTCAGAAGGAGCATAATCAAGGAAGAATCCCAACTCAAAATCCAATTTTTGATGACCCCCTTTTCCAAATTCAAGCTCAAAAATGTAGTTGCCACCTGAAAATAAAAATCAATATGAATTTTTTTTATTCAACTAAGCACTCAAAAAATATATGGAAGAAACCTGACTTCAGCTCCAGAAAAAAATTAAAATTTGTTGGAGTGTTAAAAATGATCTGATATTATAAAATTCTGGAAAGTGGTGGGCAGGAGGCTTTTTTGAATTTTATCAATTTAACAGGATTTTTTTTTTCAAAAATACATATCTACTTCCCTATTTTTTTTTATTTATTTATTTTTTTTTTACAGAAAATCTAATTTTTAGACCTTTAAAAATTTACTTAATGAAAACCAAAAACTAAATTTGGGCAGTCGAAGTTTTGGCTATGAAAGTTTCGTAATTTCCTCTAATCAAAAAACTTAATTTCGTACAAATCGAAGGCAACCACCTCCAATAAAGGTAGGTTTTATTGGTAGGTATTCTGATGCATAAATTTTAAAAATCAAGCACCATTCACCAGTCACTCCAACTGCGAGTGTAAAATATTCGGATACACACACAAAAATGGTTCGAAAAAAAGGCTATCATAGTAACAAAATAACCAGGATTCGCAAAAATATCAAAAATATGGCAAAGCTATTTATTAAAATCATCAAATCCATCCGAAATTAATACCAACTCACCCTCATTTCACCATTTTCATATTCAGAAAATAATTCCTTCCTCTTTCCCCGCCCCCACACACAACCCAAATTTCAAATTACAACCAAAGAAAAAAGAAATCAAGACAATTAATTAAACCGCACGCCATTTACAATCCGACCTAAATGCGGGACGAGACGAGAAAAAACATTAGTGAAATTATTACTGCCAATTGTTAACCCCTTTCGCCTGATTTTATTTTTCTTTCATTCTTCAAAAACAGCGCCGTACAAATGATACATAACAAGTCTATTTTCTTAATATCGTTCGACCAACTTGAGAGAAACATTTGATTAAGAATCTAACGCGGAAGTATTTCAGTTTACAGTACAGAATAGACATTCGACTCTCGGTAATCTTTTTATTAATTTTACCAACTTGGTAGCTTTCTGAAAGGCTTCATTCTACATAGAAAAATAAACGCGTATCGCAATATCTTCAAGATCGGTTAATTATACCAATTCTTTGATTAAAACATCTTTCTCATCTTACTCATGGCATACAAAAGTTAAGTATAAAGCTGCTACGGCGAGGTGTTTTTGGTAGTAGGAATACAAATACATGAATATTCAATCACGTATTAACTTCCAGGGAGCTTTTTGAGTCTCAAAAGTTTTACATAATTTAAATATTCAATTATTGTGTAACGTTTCGTCGTTCTAACGAGTGAAAAAATTGTGAAATAGGGAACCTACCTATGGTAGATTTCCATCGTGTATTTTACACTACAATAAGGTGAAAAATTCTCGTAGTAAAAATTTACAAGTACCCGCTAAAAAATCGACGATTGGCATTACACTGCTCCGAAATATCAAGAATATTGATCTCAAACGACGTAAGAAAATTTTGCACACTCGGGCTTATATTTTTGGCTCGGAGTAGGTAAGATGACGATTGTAATGTAGCATAGGGTAGGGTACTAAGAGACTAACCCCATTTCAAACATTCACTTGGAATGATTTCATTCAAAAACAACCGGAGAACAGATTTCTCGATAGAATAAAAGCAAGTTTTCGTTGATTTAACTCCTTTTACAGTAGGAGAAGCATCATGCGAAATGATAAATTCCACCACACAAATACCTCGAAACGAATTATCTGATAGCGAGAAGATTAACAACCTTCCCGTCTCCTGTTCATTGTTCAATCCGTTAAAGCCGCTAAGTAAACTCCATCTAGGAATCTTCGAAGCTTAAGCAAACGAATTCGAATTGCAGATATTCCTGCTGTACCATTCCCGCCCGTTACCCGTTTCCGGCAAAGACCATTATTGAAATCAACTTGGTGCGCGCAAATCTGGTTCTACTTCTACTATATTTACCAAACGTTGTCCTTTTCTGCTTTCTCTCGATGGTTAACAAATATCAGAATTAGGGCTCGAGCCGCCAAACAAGAAAAGAAAAGAGTGAGATTTACTTTTCTAGCGTCGGTCTGCTGTTTTCGAGTCATTATGAGAAGTGACGAAGAAAAGGGGGGACCTGGGTGGACCAGGCTTTCTCCAAGGGGCCAGTTTTTTTCAAAAATAATTTTCCTGATTTTTTTTCTCAGCGAAAAAATAATCGTACGTGACAATTTTTACTTCAGATTATGGAAAATCTAAATAAAAACCTTTTAGTTGATTATTTTCAATGTTCAAGATATCTATAGAGATTTGGGGGTTAATTCCTTCCCTCCCAAATGGTCGAAACAGACTGGCAAATCGTTTGAAAAATGACAATTTTTGCTTCTCATACGTGAGTCTGGATATGGAAATCGCCTTTATATAGGTGTCAAAAATTGCTGAGTTGACACGGATTTTGGAATTTTCAGAAGAGATAAAATCTGGGGAGAATCTCAATTCAAAAACCAATTTCTTCAACTTTAATGCGGTTTCTATATCCAGGCTCACACATGAGATGTTTTCAAAAAAATCGTTAAATTTTGACACCCCTCCCCCTCCATACTTTACTCTTCTGTATCCATTCAATAAAATTAGCCAAATTAACTACTGATTCTGAGATGGGGAAAAGAGGTAAATTCCTATATCCATCGCAATGATAAAATTTCCTAAAAAATTATTCCCTACCTACGTAGAAAAAATTTCGATACTCAAATTAGAGTCGAATTATTGAAATGTAGGTATAGGTACGAACCCACATTCGAAAAAAATTCATACGATTAAATTATTATCAAAACGTATAGCCATGCTACGTACGTTTTTGAAAATTCGAATTTAAAACGGTAGTAGAGACTTTTACATTAATCGCCAAATCTATTGGGAACATTTTTATAGCGAATTTCCCTACTAAAAAATAACACATAGCTGGAAGCTATTAGATATTGCGTAGCGACATGACCAAATTTCAACGTTATTTACGTTTTCAACCTTTTTTTTTTTTTTTTCATTTTTTGTTGTTTTTATTTCGTGTACCTTCGAAATCGATTCAACAAGTGATGCTTCCAGGAAAACAAGTTTTAAACAGAATATAGTACATAATTCGGATTGAAAAACAGTGTTATCTCTTACCTTTTTACCGTCTAAATCATGAGTAACAATTGCTAATACTTTATCTACGCTAGAAGCTTCTGCGAAAGTAACAAAACCGAAACCCCTGAAACAAAATAAAAATACAAATATTATAGAACTTTGAAATATAAAAATTATAATATTATTTGTTCTGATTATGGAATAAAAAATTGTTTGAGATGGATCTTGGTACTTGTCCCTTACCTCTCCAAGTTTGAAAGCTGATTGCTCGTTTTACTAATTTAAGATTTTCAAGAACATATCTTCAATTGGACAAGCGATGAATTGAAGTAAAAATTTCGAAGGTGAATGAAAATAAAATTTTTTCCAAATGAAGTTGTGAAAAAGTGAAAATTCTGGTGGCAGAAAATCGAAAACATTAAATCTGGTGGCTGTTTTCAGATTGCGTAAAGAAATGGAGAAAAGTGATAAGAAATTTTTTCTTTCGAATTTTTGATGAAATGCATTCACAAATTAAGACGGAATTGAAAATAAATATTTCTGAGTATAAAGTAAAGTTTATAGTTTTAATTAAAAACTTTATGGTTTTATAAAAACTTTCATTTCAGCACAATGAGTTATATTTCAAAAAAATTTCTCTTTTGGAACAGCAATTGCCAAAGAATTAAAGTTGATTTCCAAATAGGTACCGAATTTTGTCAATTTTTGCCCAAACTTCATATTCAGGATTGCAATCATACTTATTATCTAAAAAAATTTACATTTTAAAGTAATGCCTGAATTAGGAAACTCAGTCGAATTCTGCCATTTTCCAAATTTTAATCTTTTGAATTCAGCAGATTTGAGGAATTTTTGCAATGGCTTAATGTGCAAAAACAGTACAAAAAATATCTGGATGTAATTTTTGTTCTCATTTTTTTTTTTTTTTTTCAAACAGTACTAAATGTAAACGGCTGCTAGCATAAAAAAAATGCATTCAAGGACTCTTTTGGCATATAATGGTTTCATAACAACTGAAGTCGTTTTGGAGGGAAAAAACGGTATCATTCATGAAATTTTGAGGGCAATTCTCATCCATTCTATAAGTTAATTTCGATACTCTGAGAGCAAAATTAAACATTTTATTTATCTGACGCAAAGAAGAACCGAAAAATAGCATCTGTATGAGGCTAAAAATAATATTGAAAAATTCTGATTCGTGAAATTTTTATTTCAATTTCTCCAACTAAAAATGAAATTTTCTTAAATTTTTTCAACCTAAAGTGTAAAAAATTCAAAAATTTCTAAAAAAATTCTCACTTCTAAAATTTTTTCAAAAAACGACCTCATTTTTTTGAGAGATAAGCTTCTTTTTTAGCCCTTAACTCGTTCGATTCAGTTCCAATACTGACACAAAATAATGTAATAAGGGTTTCCTGGTATTTTGGAATGAGAAGTCAATCTTAAGCTTGAACAGAAAAATTCTTGCAATATTGAGGAGGTGAATCGAATCTATTTTTCGATGAAAAATCTGTTATAAGATTAAAAAAATCGATTTGAACTACTCTCTTAATTTGAATCAGTCAAAAATGCCTGAATTGACTGATGAAATAGTGAAAATCAAGTCACTGATAATCAGTCAAATTCCACTGATTTCCCAGTTAATCAGCGTCATTTTACTGCCAATCAGTGAAAAATTACCGATTCAAATAGTGGATTTTGATTGTTAAATCAGTGAAAATTAGTTGACTGATTGAAATCAGTAAAAATTTACTGATTCAAATCAGTGGATTTTCATTATTGAAACAGTGAAAAAAAAATTCACTGATTGAATCAGTAATTAATTAACGATTGAATCAGTGAAATTTTATTTTTACTGATTTAGTAGTGAAATTTCACTGACTGAATCGTACTTTTTTTTACTAATTCCTACAGTGACTTGATTTTGTCGATTTTAATCAGTCATTTTTGACTGATTCAAATTAAGAGAGTAAAACTTCTGCTCCAAACTGGATAAGAAGACTGATGCATTTCGAACTATGGAATCCTTTTTTTTTTTTTTTTTTTTTTTTAACATTTACCTATGAATAAAAAATTTTGATAATGAACGATTCATTTTCAAAGATGAAAATGATGACAAAAATCTGTTTATAGGATGGGACAAAATTTCAAAATTTCCAACTAAAATGAATTTTTTCCAATTTATTCCAGCCCAGAATCTCAGAATAATTCGAAAAAATTTTTAAAATCATCACTTTTGAAAATTCTTCTTTCTAGACTGGATTTAAATTTTTCGGTTAAAAATGCGATTCTATTATTGGGAAGGGATATTCTGCTCTCCGGAGCCTTCATTTGGCCCTAATATATCCATTTTAATTATGAGCAATACGGTATATCAAAATGTGTACTCATCATCTTACAAAATTTTGAAAATTTTTTTACAACTTTCCAACTTTTTTTTTCCTTTCAAGTTTCACTCTACACAAATCTTAAAATACCTACCTAGCACCAACTACCAATCTCAAACGAGTCACCACGTCTCCTTTTCACAATTACATTTCTTCTTCGCTTGAAAAATTCTCCCAAAGACATTAGACGCCATCTTTTCTGACAGAATAAAAAATACCCTCGTTGAAATCGAGACGGTTATTTCAATTGGAAAAATATCCGACGCACAAGTCACCGTGGCATTAAAGTATTTAATGAAGGTAGCTTATGGCTGTTGAAAACTAGAAACAATTTACATCGAACTGCCATAACATTTGACTAATAACTCATCGAAAATAGCATAATGAATGGAGGCGAGAACACGTCATTGACAGAAGAGCGACTGAAAACAGAAAATAGGGTGACGAGCTTGCAAATGTATTATTCGTGTCGTAACAGTCGAGCGTCGCGTGGTCTACCGCGTACAGCTAATACGCTATTTAACGACGCAAAACGTTTCTCCTTTTATCAATTTTCCTACAAAATAGTGATCTAACCGCGTGTAGGTTTTGCGTCCCGAAAATCACCGCATTCCTATTCTCACAAAATTAAAAAATTAATCGATTTGTTCAAAGGAAAAAAAAATGAATAATCACAAAAGATCGAATATCTATACGTACATTAATTCTTCGATACAATTTACAAACGATCCGAGAAATAGGAAGATAAGATGAAGATAATCTCTCTCACAATCATACGAATAAAAATTCCATACGTGATTTTCACGATAAAAAAATATGAAAAAAACAAATTGCTTTTTGCTCTTCAAAATGTCTGCTCTCTTTAGAAATTACGTAAGTATAATACACAATCGTATCGTCGCCGCTGAAAAGCTGCAGGTAAGTTAACGAGTTGTTCGCAGCAAAACATTCTCTTTCTGGTTCTGCAAAACGTAGCAATAGGTATCTGCAGCAGAGAGACGATGCTATGATGTTCGTTTCCTCGTCACATCGTAATAGTTTCTCTGTTCGGTGTATTCCTATTCACACGAGAAGGCAATTTACCCGCGGGATTCCATCGTTGACATCTCTGCCAGTATTCCGCTCTCTTTCCATCCTTTACCATCCGTGATTAACTAAAAACTCGACAAATCTGATAGTTCCATCGTATCTCATTCCAAGACTGTGAATTTTTTTTGTTATTTTGCGAATCAAAACATCAACATATCAAATGATGAAACCTCCCTACCCCTCAAATCTCGAAATATTCAAGTTATGCTGAATCGAATTCGTACAATGGGCAATTTTTTTGCTAAAGCATAAAATCGACAGCAATAACGAGCTTAATTATTGCCTATTTTTTAAAATAGGTATACAATGAATTTTTACAAAATTACATCGATTGAGCAATTATAAATTTAAAATAATTAAAAAAGTGAACAGTCACTCAAATAATCACAGTCGTTTTAAAAAATGATATAAAAATGGATTACAAAATTACGGAAAAATAATTATGGAAAATGTTATGAGCATCAAAAAATAATCAATTTTATCGCTAAATTCGCCTCAAATTCAGAATTTATTTTCATGATTAGATGCCTGAGTCCATAATTTGATTACAAATGAGATCCAGAATTTAAAAAATTACAGAAAAGATCGCCTCTTGATAGGGAGAATTTTTCTGTCTTTTTTCTTTTTCTTTTTTTTTTTTTAATTTTCTTAGCACGAACTCAACAAGAAGGAGTGCGAGTTATAATGCAACAATTTTCATTACAAATTTTTCAAAAAAAACTTCTTTCTGTTCTTCAATAAGGAGCTGAAAAATTCGAAAAATTGTGTTGAAAATTTTACTTTCTGCCGGATAATTTTTTCAAAAATAAAAAGTTCTACAGCTTAGAAACATCATTGGCTTTCAATTTTCAACTCAAGACTCATTTTCTGAGGTTCTTGGAATCATTTTTCATCGTTATTTGGATACCTATACCGACTCCCTCAGTGAGAAAAACTACTCATAAAAATCACTGCCGGAGATTTTCCAATCTTTCCAAATTTTTGAAAAAATATGTAAGTATCTAAGTAGCCAACTACCTATTTATGTATTGTGCAATTTACAAGAAAAAAAAACCAGATTTTTCATTGAATGTCTGAAAACGCGAAAAGAGTGATCTTTTCGTAAAACCTCCCTCCTCCCCTCACTCTTTTCTCAAATAATATAAAAATGAGTACCAGTGACATTATTGGATAAAAAAACATTCAAAACTATTTTTAAAAAGTTTTTTCAAGGAAAAAAATACTCTCTCATTTATAAATCAATGAAAATTATCTAAAATCACTAGGAAACAGTCAAAATTCCAATACAGTAAATAAATCTGCGAGAAAAATTTCATTGTAAGCAAAAAAATGAAAAAAATTGCTGAGAAATCAGTGAAAATTTACTGAAAAGTCAGAAAAGTATCTTAAATCAGCTTAAAAAATTCAGTAAAATTCTTTGAGTATCAGCGAAAATCTGTCAAAATTTCAAGAATTTTGCTGATTTTTCCTCTGCTGCAATTCTGACTTTTTTCATCAACTTTCGTCTCTCACTGGTTCGAAAAGCAGGGGTTTCAAATTTAATTCATTTAGCCATCCCCAAAAATTAGTCTAACACAAAAATCTTCAAAAATCTAGGGATGCGTTCAATGGACGAGGCTCAGATATTCCCAGGCCTCCTCCTTCTCTTAATCTCAGCATGGAGATTTTTAACATGAAAGTTTCAAAAATAAAGAGCATTATTTTGCTTTTCAAACATGCTTTTTCAAAAAAAAAAAAAAAGCCCGAAAAAAGTTAATCATTCAATTTTTTGAAATCACATTTCAACTCATCTGTAAAGAATCAGCCGAGTTTGATGAAATTTCGCCTTCTTGAATCAGTGAAATAATGTGTATTGAAAATTATGATTTTTTTACTAATTTTTCAATCAACTCTCAATTTGCTAAAAAAAATTAGTAATTTTCACTGAGATCGAGATCAATGAAAAATACCATAAAATTTCTTACTAAATTCATTTTACAGATTAAAAAAATTTAAAGTGGGCTAAATTTGGCTCATTCAGATTCAGAGCGTATTATTTATTGCCTGTTTCAAAAATCCCACAATTTTTCAATTTTTTTTTTGTTCAAATTTCAATAAAAAATTCCCTGACTAGGTACGCAAATAAAATATGGTTTAATTATTGTAACTCAATTGGTGTAATCATGCCAAAATTTATGGCCAATTTTATGTAATAGGCAAAAAAATTATAATTCGTGATTTAAGCATTACATCGATTTGGCCGAACATTTACATCCCATAATTTTCCAATCAACCACACACGAAGAACCACATACAAATTTCCAATTCATCCAACAACAAAACACCCAGCTACCCCTTAGATCCCGAAAATCTTCACAATGAAAATTCTTTCAATTAAAAACTTTCACGCCCAGGTGCATACCTCCCAATACAAAAAATCTTTTTGTTATTCCGTTAACTTTTAATTATCGAGAAAGCAAGGAGGAAAAAAAATGGCAAAAGCGAGGCCTTCGTACCTACGAAAGCTCTTTAGAAAAGTTATATGCTCTACGATCCTACGTACAGAATTGGAACGCAAAGCTGTACTGTAATGTGAATATTACTTTCGTACGAATACATTTGACAATTCTTTCCTTCATTTACCAAACGATAAAAAACATTTTCTTCCTGGTAAAGCTTTCCATCTACACTTTAAATTATTCCGCCTACTTTTTTCTTCAGGATAATAACAAACGTTTTTCGGAATAAAATTTACATTAGTCTATTTCTTTGAAAATTGAAATTCGCAAAATTTTATTCTGCTTTTGTTGCAATTCTTTATAGTTTTTTCGATGGCTTAAACGACCGCGCGTATTAAACCGCCGCATTATTTTTATACTACGTGTCAGCTTTATACGGCATTGCGGAGTGTTAAAAATTAATCTTTTGCTTTTTTTCCCCGGTCTCTTTGAATACTCGCTCTTGACAAATTAAAAAATATAAATTACCTAGGAAAAATCAGATAGGGAAACATTCGTAGATACGAAATGCTGTCTAGATTAATTTCATATTATTTAACAATGTCTTCGAGATGCATATTACGAGCAGAAAAAAAACCAGAATTCACATATTGGCCACCCTGATGCATCCAACAGAAAAAATTTGATGTCAGCTCGAAATAATTATACAATTATTTGATCATTTCATCAACGCAGATTAATTTCGCGTAATTAAAAAAAAAGCATGAAAATTTCGACAAAAGGGTGCGAAAAAAATTAAAATTTCTACCGCATAATCGGTGCATGGGTTTCAATACGTACTCGTATAAAAAGTAGGTAATCATTTTCACTTGGCAATTTCGCAAAGTACGCGGGTAAAAAAACGTGCTGCGCACGACCGTCGGAAAAAAAAATATCTAAGACGTTCACGTTGCCAGAAAATATCAACATTAAGAAAAAATATAAGTAGTGAATTACCGGATTTATCGTTTATTTTTAGGCCATTATCGATGATAACGGCGTCGAGGATATTTCAAAATCTAATGAATCGCTTCAGGAAGCAAAATAAAAAGGAAGAAATAAACTTTACGTCGAATCAAGTCAGCTTATAGGAGAAAACCCATTTTCGATAGTCTCATCATTAAACACATCATTGGCATTAGTCGATATGCCTCAAGTGTAAGGTCAAATTCTCTCAAGCTATAACACTGCGCACGGTGGCGGATGCCGATGGCGTTACAACCATCAGCTTAAAACATCACCGCAGCAACCAAACCCGCCAAATCTCAGCTCGTCTCGAAACAGGAAAAAATAAAGATTTCTTTATACCATAAATACGAATCTGAAATATCGCCCATTTTACGGCGATTTTTTCACGACAAAATGATAATCGAGTCGATTAAACGAGATTTTACACATCACAGCTCGGACAGCTTATTTTACCTGAACTAAAATTCCCCCCTCCCCTCCATCTACGATATCGCGATTTAGGTATAGTTTCGTACGTAATATTTAAACAAACCCAGCGGTATATTTCTTTGCTGGAAAATACGTAACTTTTGTATTACGTATGAAAGTCGATTCTGCATTCAGAATGTCAGATGTATACGGTACGCGTTGCGTTCTGTCCGTGATACTAAATTTGTATGTAATAATTGAAAAAGGCTTTTCCGTCGAGACATACTCGCTTTCATATGCTAATATGGATTTTTCTCTTTCTTTTTTTTTACATTTTCTGAAAATTATTCGCTCCATTTCTTTTTGTTGAAATTTCATTCTGCATTTTTACTATTTCTATTTCCTTTCACCGTATCCCTCTCGTAGTCTCTTTTTTTTTTGCTTCTCAGAGATTTCTTCCTTTCCCAGTGCTGCTTTTTTCACTCTTTCGAAATTTCGCTTCTTTTCTTATCGCGTGGTCGACCTTTGAGGTTGCCTTTTTTTTTCATTACCTGTGCTCGTTCTTCGACATAAATTTATGATAAAATTGCACTACTATGGAGCAATAGATACATATTTTCGACGAAAATAACGAGTATGCTTGGGAATAATTTGGTATAACTTACATTACACATACACACGGATCTTAGTTGCTGTACCTTTTTTTCTTTTTTGTGAAAAAACCATCGATAAATACAGAGTACGGGTCAATGTAGTATCCAAAGATGTATATTTGGTATTCGCGAATATACCATGGGTACATTACGAACTTGTAATAACGATTTATAAAAAAAAGCATGTAGGTAGCTATGTGTAACCAACCCTCGTTATTTTTCAAAATCAAGTATCTCAATATATCGTACTTGGGTGCATTGAAAAAGTAAATTTGAGAAAATATTCCGGGTGAATCAACAGTACTTATTTTTGGATGTAGATGTTGAATTACTAGCGGGGAAAAAAAAACGAAAAATATTTCTTCGAGTTTTTTTCATAAATTGAATCCAGGTAAAAATGTTGTAAATATGATGTTTCGAGAATTTGAACAAAATAAAAATTAGAATTCGAACAGTTTGCTTGAAAAAATTCACCATAATTATTTCAATATTTCCAAACAAAATAAAAATAAAATTTAATTTAAAAAAATTTTTGATGACAAAATTCAAAAAAAAAATTGTTTATGATCACAAAACCTCTAACAAACCACAATTTCAAAATTTGATGAATTTTTCGATGGAATCTGACTAAGATCTATTAATATTCATAAAGAGAAGGAGGAAAATGACCAAAAATCAAATGGTTTCCAAATCACACTTACCTACTATTAAGTATAAAAGTTTCCTAATTTTTTCTTAAGCATTTGAAACGAAAAATTTTCAAAAATAAAATAATTTTTACTTGGTGAAATACTTTCCTCAATTTTCTCCACTAAAAATGCAATTTTCGACAAGAGAGCCGACAGAATTTTCTAATCAGAGTGCAAAAGAACTTTTCGAGTTGAGTATTATTTTACTTCGATTTTAATGTTATTTATGCATAGAAAGCAACCAAGTAGCCAAAAATGAACATTTAAGGAGGAAGGCAGTGTATTTTTTTGAAAAATTGATGTTTTTTTATAATGCTCATCTTCTTCCCCTTCGAGGATAAAAATATGCAATCCAATTTTCATCTCTTGTTCAGTGTGAAACTCTTCAATGATAGGTAGGTACCTATTTAAAAATAACAACCTACCTAAGAATTAATGATAAAACTTGGGTAAAAATCTCGAAGGGTGAAAGTGAAAAATTTGTCGACTAGGTGACTAATAGCTACCTGCGATAGAAAAAAGAGAAATTTTTGACTCATATTTTCAAAAAAATTAAATTTTCCGACGAATCATTTCGAAAATAAAAAACAAAAATTTTTGTTTTCTTTAGTTATTTTTCATCAAGTTTCCTGTTGAAAAAAAAACAAAATTTTTGAAGAAAAAAAGCATCTGAAGACTGAAATATCTTTACTGAAATTTGTGCTTTTTTCGTTTTGACTTTTTAAAAAACATTCCTTAATGAGCTCTTCACCTTGAAAAAAAACGATTTTTTTTTGAAAATTCCATTCAAGATTGTCACAGAGTCTTTTCATCAATGAGAAGAGCTAAAAGGTTTTTTTTTTTAAAAAAAAATTGAAAATATTCGATTATCTGAACTAGAAAAAGAAAAGGTTCATACCATTATTTTTAAAATGAATAGCTTTCAGGAAAAAGGAATTCCAAAGTAGAAATTTATTCATTTATTTAATTAATATTTTAGTAGGGGAGGGTTTTTTCAGAATTTTTCCAGAACTGGCCAATTATTTTGAAGCTGTCCAGTAGTTTTTTTGAGTTGAGCAATCCCTCTCCTTTCCTCTACAAGCCCTTGTTAAAAAGAGAATAAATTTAGAAACTGAAAAAAAAAACAACAATCGAAAACGAGCAGTGGAGCAGTGTTGATAGGAGAAGGATTGAAGAATGAGGACACAGAATTTAAATAAAGTTCGTAGGTACTAAAATTAAAACCCAAAAATTCTTACTTTTTTCGTAGGTACTCCTCCAATTTTAATAATGTCTCGATGACCAGAAAAAATTATTTTCGTTGATCAAATTTCGTCAGAACTTCGTACTTTTTAGATTTTTTGTTTTGGAAATTCGAATCATTTTATAGTTATTTTGTAACATCTGCTCAATATTTGTAGTTTTTTTGCACTTTGGTAATTTTGGTACTTCGTAAAAACCATGCTACTCGAATGCAAGATTTCAGGAGAAATATTCATACAATGACTAGAAAAATTTTTGACATAATTTTCAAGTTTCCAAAGATTGAAGCAAAAAAATATTTATGGCATTTCATGAGAAATCATACATTAAGGCGAAGGAGGTTAAAAATGAGATTTGGATTTTTCTGATATAAAATACAAGAGGAATTGAATGGTGCAAACCGCAGCTCAGCTGAAGAAAAACTCACCAAGTTATGGCACTTTAAAATTGAGAAGTACTGGAAACAACTTTTCGAGGGAAAGAAAAAAGCTCTTAAAGTTTTTCATTACCTACATTTTTTTCAATTTTTACGATTCTATGAAAGTATAGAAATGAAATTACGATGAAAAATTGGTGGTCCTACGGTAGAATTTCACGAGAAATTCAATGGTGTAAGTTTCAGGTCTATACTTCGTCACACCGTGAAGTCAACCTTGTGAAAGAGTTGAAAAAAATTATGAAACTTGCATTTTATCGCTCAAGAAAATTCAGACGCTGCTTTCTATATATACTCGCATGAGGCAGTAAAACGACGAAAACAAATAGGGAGGGAGTTCCAGATATCAGAAAACAAATTTCCGGAAAATTTCATTTTTGATAAAAATCAACGTTTCGATCTATTTTGGCGTTTTTCTCGAGAACATGAATTTCAACTAAAAGTATGGTTTTTCATGGAACGTCAAATTTCAAAAAGAAAAAATATTCCTACCATCACTTTTCTTTCCATTTCCAGTCTTCGAAATTTCTCAAAAAGGTATTGTGCATTTTTTAAAATTTTGAAAAAGATTAAATTTTCAAATAATTCGTCTTTCTGATAGATATCTTGAAGTATAAAATTGAATTTATAAATCTAAATGCAGGGCTTTTCAGAATTTTTGCAAAATTTTCGACACGACGTTTCTCGCCTTCTTACAGTTCCTAATACCCAATAAAAATCAGATAAAAGCAATAACATTTCAAGCCACCTAACTCAATTTTAAAATTTTTTCTACATCGAGTGATAAACTGGAGTAAAAAATTATTACATTATGTAGTTCAAAAAATCTGAGTTTTTGACCCATAATGCCAGACTACTCCAGTAATTCCATCATTTTTAGCACTATAATTCATTTTTTTTTTTTTGAAAAATTGAGAAAACTGACATGCCTATTCAAGAAAGATGAAGAAAAATTGTATTTATTAGAAAATTGAGGTTTACAGTTGGGAATTTTCAATTTTCATCTCCGTCGATATTTTCCTTTAGTTCGCTTGTGAACACAAACCTTGACCCTCTTCTCCCCTGAGATTTCAATTTTCAGGTTAAATAACTATCGAAGTCTCAATATAACCTCCGTAGACGTAAAATTTAAGAAAAGTTTCATCGAAGGAACAAAATTTTCCGCAGATAGAGAATCAGTCAAGTTTATACAAATTCCCGCTAACATAACAATTAGCTGGAGAAAGTACGTCGCACGTACATCAGGCACAGCCATCTGATAAATAATTAATAAGATAAAAAACCATAGGTAGGGCGGAGCAATAAATGAAATTACAGCCGGCGACTTGCAAACGAGAAGTAACTTAAAACACTTATTTATTTTAGGATTAGCGGAGAAATTTTATAGACGCGATGCGATGTTACGAACAAAAGCAAAAGCAAAACGGGGGCTCGAACGAGTGAAAAAAAAATTCATGAAATGTCGTTGCTGAACTTCGAGAATAAAAGAAAGATTAAGTCAATATTAAAACATTTTCAAGGCTGTGAAAGGGGTGGCCCCAGAAAAACTTTAATTGTTATAACGAAGTAAACTTTTTCTAATTTAAACTCCGACCAGAATTTTCGAAGCTGTTGGTATTCTCTAACTGTATCAGACTTTGTATATATTCGAAAACTTTCTAATTATTAATCCCCACCGTCCTCGGTATTACTTATACAATATGTCGGTCGGTGAAAATGCGGTAATTTCGTTGAAATTCAAATTTCAAATCTTCATTTTTTGTCATTTCAACACCTCCAGCGCAATAACTTTTTTAACGTTTTTTATCGCGTGCTAGTTCTATTTCTATACGCGAAATAAATTTCCCGTCGCTTATTCTATTGCTGATAAGATTTCCAATTTAATTTTCTACGTACAACCGCGCGCGCCGGCAACGTTTTCGTTTTTCCACAACAACGCGCGTTCTCGTACGTGATAACTTTGGGTATTTTTCTTGCTCGGCTTTAATTAGCTATTTATTTATAGCCGGCGGTTTTCCGAGAGCTCAAAATTTGCTGCAATTAGATTTCGTAGGTGGAGTAGTCTGACAGGGGATTTTTTTCTGGGGAAAAGGAAGATGAAAAAAATTGTCAATGAAGTTGATTTTGGGGGTTTTAAAATATCAGTTTTTCCCGTTCAAAACCATAAATAATGGAAATTTTTACTCGCCTTAAAAATGTACTCGAAGCTTCAAAAAAATTATCAGAAAAAATGTACATGAAATTTGACGGAGCTTTATAATGGGGGTGGAACTGAAAAAATTATCGGGTTACCGAAGGAGGGGGGGGGGACGACTTGTAATATTTTTATGCATCATTTGCGATTTTTTTTACCAATTTACCCAACTTTGAGGGCTCATATCTCGAGATAGGTTGTACTAGGGGGAAAACTGTTTGAGGAATCTGAAAGTTAATTAGTAGGAGATTCAAATTCAATAATCACATTTTGAAAAGCTCAAAATTGACCTTTGGTGGTGAAAGCTCAACTTTCATAATGGGTACAAAATATGAAAGCTACCATTTAAAAATCTGAAAAATTGCAATAAGTAACCCTTTTTACCTTCTTTTCAACCATAAAATTTTCAAGATAGGTTTTTTAGACCCCTGCGGGGTACAGGGGTCCACAATTTTGAACAAAATTCAAAAAAATCGAAAAAACAAAGTAATACATCGATTATTACTAATTCGAAGGCACTGATTTCGAATATGTACATGGTTTTTTCATTCGACCCCTCTGAACCACCCTATTAGCCCCCTTAGTAGGGGGCAAAATTCGAAAAAATTAAAAATAACGTGTGACCTATCGTTTGTTAGGTATTTGATGGCACTGAGTTCGAATATTGGCTTATTTCTTGAATTTGACCCTTCAGTACCCCTCTAGCCCCTCAATTTTGGGGAAAACTGCGCTGAGAAATGAAAATATCGTGTGAAATATCGACTCAAAATAACTTGAGAGTGTAGAATTTGAATATCGACTTACTTTTTCATTCCATCTTTTTCTTCGATCTCGAATCGAATCCCCCCCCCCACACCACGAAAGTCACATTTTCCACTCAATTAGAGCACGGAGAAGGGTTCAGAGGGATCAGATGAAAAATCTGAGTACAGAATCGAACTCAGCATCTTCGAATTATAAAAAAATCGATGCATCACTTTTTTGGGGTGGGGGAAATTTTTTGAATTTTGGTCGAAATTATAGATCTTTGTACCAACCTCCTCCCTTCAGGAATGTGGAGATCCAATCTTTAAAATTTTTTGGCTGAAAAGGGGTAAAAAGGGCTATTTACCCTAATTTTTTCATATTTTTAAATGGTTTCTGCACTTATCAGGAAAGCTGAGCTTTCTTAACCAAAGTTAAACTTTGAGCTTTTAAAAATTTGATTAGCGTTTTTCAATTTCTAATCAATCCTACAAACAGTTTTCCTTCAGATACAACTTATCTCAAAATACAAGCCCTCAAAACTGGTCAATTTGGCAAAAAAAAATCGCAAATTGGTATATGAAAAATATTCAAATACCCCCCCCCCCCCAGGTGACCTTGAAGGTTGAAAAGGAAATTATTGTGGCTTTCGGAATAGACCATCAAATGGAACTCGTAAAAAAAGTGAGCGAAATCAGAAAATCCGACTTCATTTTTAGTTCTAATTAGGGTGAAATATCCCCTCGAAAAAGATTATTTTTTGCGCTCAAAAATCATCAAAAATTTCCCCTTGAATCCCCAAACATTGGAATTCTCAAAATTACCAACCTCAAAAATACATCCGAAGCTTGAAGACAATTTACATTTAAAAAAATATACGAAATTTGACAAAAGTTTTACAATGATCCGTGCAAGTTTCCAAGCACGTTATCGAATAATCTATCGATGAATTCAGAGAAATAAGCAAATCCTCGTAACACTCGCATACTCGCCAAATACATGAAAAATAGACAAATACGAACATAACTGCGTTACGATGAAACCCTACCCACACAAATGTAATCTTTTTAATATCATAAAAAACTCGTATACTCGCAATGTATACAGCTGACTAGCTGTACCTGCGCTACTCGTGGAAACTTTGCGGCGAATTTCCATATTTTTCGTACGTTTGTTATTATTTTCCACTTTTCATTTTATAACTTCTCCTTTCAAAGCCACTTTAATTCTTTTTTCTAAATCCAACTTTTCTTTTTCAACCGACGTCATCTTAATCAAAAAATATGAATTTAATTAAACGTTTAATTAAATATAAAAACTTTCCAAAGAAGATAAAAAGAAAAATGGATTTTAATGAAGAGCCGCGCCGTCAACATAGATAGCTAGGTACCTCCATTTATACAGATGAAAAAAGAGAACAAACAAGTCCCTAATGACACACACAAAAAAGTTGAAATAATTTTACTCTTTTTTTTTTACCATTTTAAAGCAAACTTCTATCCGCAGTATTAACCTTAACGTAATTATGAAAAATATACTTTTCAAATGATGCTTTATTCCTATACCGACAATAGATGCATTTCAAACTACAAAGTTGAAATGGAAAAGTTAAAATATCAGAAAGGTACCTCCATCGAGGTCTATTTTTATGGTTTATGAAAATATATAAAATCGATAGAAAAATTTCCAACTTAATCATTCGAACCGATAAACAGTCAATTTTTATAGTCTAGCGATGGAAAAAAAAAGTATAACTTTTGTTTCATTACGTATACGTTGTTTCGTATACATAAACATAAACAAATTCAGCCGACCAATAGTTAACTCAATTTCTTTCATGTTTTCTTAGATACTTTTACTTCGGATAAGTATTAGGTCAGGTTCATTTTGTCGTAAAACTAAATGCAATAGACAATTCCTATTCTGAGGAAAAGTTTTCGGGAAACTTCGCCGAATAAGTAAAGTGAAACTTTTCGAACTTTTATTTACATCGTTTTGTAAATGTAATAAACAGCCGTCTAGGGAACTATAAACTTACACCAGCAGATATTACACCTTTAAATGCGCTGATTACTTCAGATCACAAATTTCAAAACTTCAAATTTGCAGATTTGAATAACGAATTATAGTATGTATGTATTCAAATTCCCCTCGCATGAGAGTGTTTGATGGAAAAAAGTTGCCAAGTTTTACAGCCTCGGTATCTGGAGTACACGTGAAATAATAATACACATTCGACGCCGCAGTCAATCGAAAATTCCGAGGGTAGATTTTTCCTCGTGGCTTTTTTCCACAGCAATGTAGGTACCGAAAACGAAAAACGAGTTTGTGATTTATTGACGAAATGGAAGAGTAAAATTTTACATGCAAATCTCAATTTATCATATTGAAATGTAACTTGAAATTTTTTTAATCATTTGCAATATTTCGATTGAATTGGCCTGAATATTTTTATGTCAAAAGTATTTTAAATTTTCATAGGTTGGAAATTTCAGTTCGAATTGCACTGGTTTCCAATGAAAATGAGTAAGTGAATGAAAAATTTCAGCAAAAAAATCTGTCAGATGTTGTTGATAGGTAATTTTTTATTCTACATGTAAATCAGGGGTTTTTAAAAATAAATTTCACAAATTTTCCGAAAAGTTCATTGATTTTTAATAAATCGTACAGATTTGTAATACAAATTTCCACCAGTTTGTCGTAAATTTCATCAATTTTCAGTAAAATTCTTCAATTCTTGGTATATATTTTTTTTGTAAATTTTAATAGCTTTTGATAGATTTAATACTCTTGTCTCTTGTTGTTAGTATATTATTTAGTAAATTTTACCAATTGTTTGTGATTTTTAATAATTTTCATTAATTTTAATTTTTAACCGAGTAAATTTCCTATTCTAATGAGACATTTCGTCAATTTTTAGAACTTTCATGGTTTTTTAGGTAATAATAGTAATTACATATTGCTGGTTTTTTCGGAGAATTTTCATGGACTGATTTCTCACCTTTCCGACCCAGGTTCAGTTAATGCCATCAATTATTTCCCACTACACGTAATTGAAGGCCACCTAATATCCGCATATTTCAGTATCTTCAGATTTGGTACCGCACGTTTGCCAATTTTTAATCAATTTCGCAGATTTTTTAGTATAAATTTCACTCATTTTCAGCAAAATTCGCCTATTTTTAGTAAAATTTACTGATTTTTAACAAAATTCACAACTTTTTAGAAAAATCTACTGTTTTTAGTGAACTTAACAAATTTTTAACAAAATTTACCAACTATTAGTGAAATTCACTATTTTGTACTTTGGTTAATTTTTAATCGATTTCGCTAATTTTCAACCATTTCACTGATTTTTAACAAAATTCACTGATTTTCAACAAAATTCATCAATTTTCAACAAAATTCACCAATTTTCAACAAAATTCACCAATTTTCAACAAAATTCACCAATTTTCAACAAAATTTACCTATTTTTAGTAAAATTCACCTAGGTACTTCTAGTAAAATTCACCTACTTTTAGTAAAATTCACCTACTTTTAGTGAAATTCACCTATTTTTTGTAAAATTCACTGATTTTTAGCAAAATTTATAGAATTTTAGCAAATCTACTGATTTTTCTAGTGATTTTTAGCAAAATTCACTACCTACGTTACAGAAAAATTCACTGATTTTTAGGAAACTTCACCAATTTTTAGCAAAATTCACTAACTATTGGTAAAATTTACCATTTTTTGGCACATAATTTATTAATTCTCTATTTTTCAGAAACATTTTGGTAATTATTTTCAGTGAACATTACCAAAAGTGATTTTTCAACAATTTTTAAAAATGCTCTCTAGTATTTATGAATAATTTTAAAATTTGTTTTAGATTCTTATTGATTTTAAGTAATTTTTGCTATCTTTTTGAAAAGGATAATTTGATTATACTGAGAGATTATTCAGTCTAGTAGATACATTTTCAAGCAGAGTTCATACGAAAGGATCCTTGCACGTAAGAACTTCATAAGAAGGACCGAAAAAAACATCCTGCATTTTTACGAAAATTGGTAAGGTAGTTCACTTTGACAAAATATGATTTTTTTCCATTTCTGAGTAGCGACACTAACTAGGAACTTTTGTTGCCTAAAAAAAAGCAATTTGAATTTTTACATCTCCCAGAACGATTGACCTTAAAACTGCGTATAATTTTGTCCTTCGCCAGAATCAATAATCAATTAATCATAAACATGAATTTTAGAAACATTTTATGTATCTTTACCAACTTCAATTCGCCAACTAAAAACAGTTCAAACACTTCAAAATTCAGTCTTAAAACATTATTTAGTCACCTGAAATAATTTTTTGACGGGATTTTACAAAAAAAATCGAGACAGTGCAGCCAATTTCATTATGATTTAAGAACACATTTTCAGACAATTTTTGTAGGCAACACTGCTGCTAACAATTTTCAAAAAAATTAATCTTTTTGGAGACTGAAAATTTTTTCGTCTTATTTTTTGGGGGTGGTGAGAGGGGGTGTCTGAGTGAGCGATAGAATTCAGTGAAAAATCAAACATTTTTTGGATTTACGATCTGTAATTTTTCAACCACTTGATAGAGAGAAAAAATTGCATTAAATTTTGAGGCCAATGATTCAGGAAGAAGTAGAAATTCAAATTTGCAAATTTTTAGGGTAAAAACTGCATTTTGTTCTAAAAATGATTTCACTTTGAGATTTCTCAAAATCTCTATTCTACTTTCATCAAACCCCAATTTTTTTTCACTGCATCCTACTGTTACAGTCTTCAAAATACAACAAAAAAAATGTGAAAAATTACAAAATTTTCCAATTTTAAAATTTGAACTGAAAACAAAAACAAAAACGAATTTACTAAAAAGATTGGGCGCACTAGGAATCCTCCAGCAATTTATTTTTCATTGAAATAAGTACTTACACGGTCTACAAAATTTATATACTCGGGAGAAAATCATCAAATTTAAAATTTTTATTACAGCCATAAATAGAAATCTGGTCGACAGGACACTTTGAGCAATTAAATCCGATGTATTTTTGATTGCAAAAGTTCAACACGAGTTTATTTTCATGATGCATTCGTAAAACCTATCGGGTAACTTGAATAACCATTACTTACGTCTACACCGGATCTAGATGAGTATGTACCATCAAGTAATATCTTTAAAAGTTCAACATACCCAGTTACTTATTCCCCATTCGATACTGCAAGTTTAGAAAAATAATATTCACGAAGCACATTCACAAACGAATTCCCTTACCCAGCCAATTACTTCTCGATTCGAAATGTACATAAACTACAGTATCATCACTCAAGACACAAAAGACCCCCTCTCCTTCGATAAATTCCACCGAACGAAAAAAATTTCCAACAATTTTAATAACTGAAACTTATATTGTAACAAAACCATTCGGTCACGACAAAGTTTTGCTCAAACTATTATTAATAAAGGACCGATTATTCATCCGTTTATAAATAATAGCTACCGACTAATTTTGAAAGTATCCACCTAAAACCCCTTTAAATGGGTCATCGCTACGAAAAGGGGTACTACCGAAACTGAAAATAGTTACCGCGCTTTAATGTTCACGCGTTTCCAGTAAAATAACGCTTAACGTTCGAATTTATGGGAAAAATTATGGTAGTTATGGAATATTAGAAAATAGTTTTTATTATAGGACAACCTAACGAAGCGGGCTCGCTCGAATGTAAATTGTAGCAGATGGTCCGAACATACCCACAGTTATCTTCTTTTATGATCATGATGATTATCATTATAATTATTATTCATTACAGCCCAAATATTTAGCAAGAAAAAATTTCACCAAATTTGATTAAAGGCGCAGAGTATAATCTTGGAATAGATTTCCAGACTAATAAGTCGCATAAAGTTTCTTCGTAGATAGTTTCGAATAGACAAAAACAACCGGCCGAATACAAAATACAAATTTTAGAGCTAACGATACGTTCAAAGCTCGAACCTCAAGGCTGAAAAAATCAACTTATTCCAACTCTATGCTATAAATTTATCAAAAAATTATTTTAAAAAGAAAAACTCGCGGAACTGAAATTGTAATTTGATTTGATTAAAGCAGCAAATATCGTAGAATTAAAAGTATTACGAAAAATTAAAGCCTTTCTCGCAGTCGAAGACATAATTATATAGAGAATACTAATAACGACTCATCATGAATAAAGGAAATACTACGAAAGAGGAAAAATCAGGAAATATAAAATGGAAATTGTTTGTTTCGTCAACAGGGCGCCTTTATTTTCATCCGGTATTATGCTACTTCCTCGCTTGTGCAACCTTTATAATTCAACGCTAAGAAATGAGCTGCATTTCTCGTTATCATCATTTGTAACCAAAAATAAATTAATAAATAACTGTATAAGTATCAGGATTGTAATACGTATAATCTGCTTTTTATACCGAGCATAGTCTGGATGTACGATATTTTTTGGCCTTTTTCCACATGAATTTTGATGAAAAGTATAGACTGAAAATTTAACGTTAATTCGTAGTCCTACATTGTAAAATTTTATCAGTGGATTCGAATTGGAAGACCGAAAAAAAATTGAAGGAAAAATTTAAAAAAAATAAAGTTGCAATTTTCTATCGAATATTCATCCACGAATTTCACGATTATTTCGTAACAAATGATAAATCAAATTGACAAGAATAAAATTATAAAAGGCGCAGGAATAAATGCCTACATCGAAGCAAATAAAATCGAGAAAAACAAATTTTCTAAACATGATACCCAGGTACCTGGCTACCTGCTACATGTACTTACACATTCATGTTGCACCATATACAGATACATATCCTAATAGTATCTAAGAGTTTCATGCGAACTAAATTTACCAAACGAGCTTCTTACACGTCATATTGCATGCCAATGCTTGATATACTAAGGGCACATCATCAGGCACCGAAAGGTACACGTCCACACTACTTTTTCGATCCTTTTTTATTCGGCTATTTCAACTTTTCAAAGTTTTCTCTCCTTTCTTTAAAAGTCGCTTCCTGTCTTATCGGCGAAAAAGTTTCACCTGAGCTTTTTCAATATTTTAAATTGTCTTCTTCCTCTTTCCTGCCTCGCACTTTTTTTAATTGCTTGTAACTTGCGCGAGCCCGCGAGCTAAGGAAATTTAATGTTTTACTTTCCGCCAAGTATTCCAAGTTCGTGAAGTACTTATACTTACTCTAACGTCCATTCAAAACGAGAAACGTCATTCCTTGTACGTACTTACGACACGAAAACAACCCGAGCTTTTCATTCGCCGGCTAAACAGCGGTGAAGAATGCATTTACAATAAATAAACGAGTACGGTACAACGTGCATGGTGTTCAGGGGATCCCAAAAACTAACGTAGGATAAAGTTGAAACAGGGGTAGGTAAAATTCTATGCTGCATCGAAATGACTATTCTTATGAATATTGTACGAAAAAATTCACCTGGGATAATTTTTCACAAAAACTAATATAAATTTAATTTATCTACATAGGTATTGAAGAAGAACAAAAATTGAGACATCATTGTTTTCAAGTACAATTGAAAGCTGGAACTAACTAATCAAAATATACGATACTGATGGGACCGGAGATGAAAAATTTCCAACAAGAAATAGGTAAGAAATTCAAAAAAAATTGATGACTTTTTAGTAGAAAATTTGTACTTGAATCAGAAAAATTGGAAAAAAATTGTACTCAACTCATAAAATCTAAAGTTTGGTTCTTCCTTGACCAGGAATTATTTCATTTTTTTTGAATTTTTTTTTTTTCATTTTTACTGATTTTTATAATTTTAGTGACTTTAAAATTTAATTACACATTTTCAGAAAAGTATATTTTTCCAACTTATTTGTTAGGTCAACGAAATTTGAATCTAATTTTTTCTATAGAAAATTTCTATTGAAATTTTTGGTAACTTTTTTACAAATTTTAACAAAATATTTTGTAATGAGCGATTTTTACTAATTTTTATTTGAAAGTTTAGATCATTTTTATCAACATACCATACTTATATCAGTTGTGGTTTTTTTTTTTCAGGAAATGAGACCAAATTCGGCAACAAAATTAATTCTGAGAAAAACGTAAAAATGCCAATTAGGATTGAAAACGTGATTTTTTTGTTTTTTGATAGATTGGTGTACTCTGTACTTATATGATCTTTACTTTCCTACTTTCACGTGAGATCGCCCCGAACTCGTGAAACATGTTTTAAATAATATAAACACACCAACAGCTATAAAAATAAAATTTCGAAAACAAAAAAATTACATTTGTGTTGGGTTATTTACGTTTGAAGAAGTTTTGGGATCACTTGGAAACCTGATACGGATCCTAAACCAGAATTTTCAGATTCTACAGCGAATTTTTCACAAGATGGAAAGAAAATCGAATTTTCGCGCCATAAGTAAGTTTTTTTACTGAAAATTTTCACTCACAAACTTTAAACGTGTCTTCATCAAAACTTGGTTTTTTCACCATCAAATTTCAAATCCTTGCAAAACTGCCAGTTTGACATGAAAGAAGATCCGTACTAGCTCATTTGAAAGGTTTTCAACATGTTCGAATAGCGCAAACCGCGTTTAAAAATATTTACAAATGGAATTTTCTATGATTTTTTGAACTTTGCCAAAAAATGATTTTCAAAAATCAACTTTTCGAGAAAAACGCAACACAAAATTTGGAACTGTTTTCAATGAATAAAAACAATTGTGTAATGTAAAAGACTTTTTTTTTTGAAAATGGTTTATTTACGTCCTCCTACATCATTTTAGGTCATTGACCCCTTCCAGAAATTTCAGGCACTGAACGAAAATCACCTTTTTTAAGCTATGATGACATTTTTTTCACGAATATATTTTCACTAAAACTCGTTTTTAAGAAAGAAGATGGCACTTTTGGGTCCTGCACCTGTTTTCATAATATGAAAGTAGAGGGTTCATAGTATACAAATCGCCAAAAAATAATTCCCATATTTTTGGTCATTTTTTCTTATTTTGCGTTTTTCTCGAAATTTACTTTTCCGACGTATGGTCGGGTATCCCTTGGTGCATCACAAATATTACTTCAAGAAAACAAGACCTTTCGAGGACTGAAATTCATATTGAGACTACGATCAGTGAAATTCGTTTCAGAAAAATTATTTCAACTTAAAACCTGATTTTTTTCATTTTTCTAATTTTTTCTGGTTTTCTAAAATGCCAGAATCATCTCATAGCCCAGCAAAATACGAAAATTTAACTCATCAAGGTGAAAAGCGGTAAAAGAAAACTTACTACGTCCTAATATCAACCTCACAAATCAAAAGTGCTTTCAAATCAATCTGGAGTCTCCATAAGATTGACAATTTTTTGCAGGGGTGGAGGGGCTTGCAACTAATCTCATTTTCTAGCAAGCTTGAACCTTGAAAATTCTGGAAAGCCTGGAAAAAATCCAGGTTGCCACCATTGACTCTCACGTACATTTTTGGAATCCTCTCGTCGTGAACAATCGAATGAGTTTTTTATCATTCAATTTCGAGCATTTGGTCGAGAGATAGCTTTTTTGCTACGCCGAGAGTTGATGAAGAAAAACGCTCATAACTCGTCCAAAAATTACTCAAAATGCAAAAACTAATGCATTTTTGGAATCCTCTCGTCATGAACAATCGAATGGTTTTTTTGTCATTCAATTTCGAGCCTTTGGATGGAAAGTGATTTTTTAGCCGGATGTCGGAAGTTGAGAGGAGAAAAATGCCTGTAACTCAGCCAAAAATTGCTCAAAACGCAAAAATTAACGTCAGTTCTACCTTGTTCGGTCACCTTTCTCATTCCAAATCCGTAAAAAATCACTGATTCACTGTCAGAATTTTACCAGGAAATAATTTTCATTTCAATTATTAGAATTCAATAAATTTTGATTTTTTTTTTTCTTAATAATTTTCGAGAAAATTTTTATTCCTCCATTCTCACCTAAATATCACACAACTAGGTATTTTCTATTTTAATCGATAATTTAAAAAAAATTTAAACACTAATCAAAATAATTAAAAAATCATCACCGATAATTTTCAATTTACACCTCAAACTATTTTCAACATTTTCAATCATTTTTGCACCGTTATTCATCAATTTGGCCATATTTGGCACAAAATTTCCATCCTTTTAATTCCATCAAACGCCATTCTTTACACCTCCATACACTGAAAGTTATACAACGATGATATTAATAGAAAATGATGTTTCCGAGCTGGAGTCGAAATTAGGGCGATAGAGAATTTCACTTTCCAAGGGGTTTGAATACATAAAGACGAGCGGAATATAAACGATAAAAAAGGCAGGCCTACCGCTCCAACCGTTATCAAAATTTTGGTTTACGCGAAGCCATATTTCGAAAGGGGTGCACTCCAAACGAGAATCCAAACCGAGATGAATATATATTAAAAATAAATACCTAATTTAATAATTTTTATACACCACATACTAAAACCGCACAATCAGCGGTTTCGCATCCAAAAACTCGCCACTTTTTAGCCTATATTTCGACACATTCACAAAGCCTGTTCGAAATTCCCGAATAAAATGCTACAATTAAAGGCGTTATTTTTCGCTTTTTGTTCCTCTTTTAACGATCTTATATCTCAATGTCACCCGGTACTTAAAATAAATAGAATAACATTCCGACTAAATTAAAAACAAAAGAAAAAAACTCGCATTTATAACGCAAATTCCTTCCAACATACCGGCTATAAAACTTCTGATAAGGGATTTTTTTACACTCAGACGAACCTATTGTTACTCCACATTCAAAAAAGGCCACCGCCTTTCGAAAATATTTCGATCGTCTGCGAATTTCTAATCATTGGATTTCGACTTACTCTGTATTATTTTTAGAATCCGACGTAATCCAACAAACGGTGGGTAAAAAAATGTTAGGAAAAATATTACAGCGAGATCGACGAGGAAACACTCAGTCCGTATACATGAAACGATACAAGGAATATTATAGAGGCGTGAAATACACACTAGAACTCCGGTTAGGGACAAAATAGGTACGTATTCTAGCCAGTCAACTTTTTTTGCTTTCGAGCCGGCCACGGTAGGAAGGACGGTAACACATTCTCAAAGGGATTTGGAAAATGTTCGCTATTAACGAGGGAACTGATTGATGGTATGCGTGACCGCAGACAACAAACTCCCAAATCAACTTTACCCAATGCTCGCAGCTTTGTAACTACTGGCTTTTTCGCTTTCATTCACTCTTTACTTTACGTCTTTCCCAACCAAATTGTCTTAAATACAATTTTCCTGACGTTGTCCGATTTAATGCATCCTAGCGAGAAACTGTCTGGCAAACGTGGAAGCTTTCGAATTAACCGCAATTTTCACGAATAAAGAATCAACTTCTTTGAACTTAAGCTCCAGGGAAATTATTTTGAATTAAATGGAACGCAATACCAAAATAAAAATTTAATACGATAAAGTCGCGTGCGATATGTAGAGGTGTACCGACGAGTCAACAAAAAGAGAACCCAAGCAACCGTTTTTTCCCCACCTATATCCTCGTATCATCCGAACGAATAAATATATAAAAACTCCGCAACGTTTCTCCGAACCGTATCCATTGTCCGGCCTTTGATAATACCGAAAATAACACCTATAAAGTAATTTCTTCCATTCGACTGCGTTCCGTGTCGTCTGTACATGGGACAAAGTCAACCTCCGCACACTTACGAATGACTCTACACAGCTTAAAAAGCACTACACTTATACGACCGCCAACCATATCCAATTCGATTAGAAAAATTATTATGGAGAAAATTCTGATATTTTTTCAGGTATCTGAAAGGTGTGCTTTTTTCGAAATTACCGGCAAAATCGATACGATATCTCGAATGCAATGGTCAAAAGGTCATTGAACTCGGTCAAAATAAGCTACTCATAGCCAAATTTTCGCCCCGACTGATATTCCGACTAATAAACTATACACGTTGAAAAGTTTACAACGCGAAATTGTTTTTATATAGAAAGTTTATACCGAAGTACACAAATCTTGTTCATTTCTATTGAAGGCATGTACCTAACAGATATACTTAAATGAAAGAAGCGCATACGAAAAACCATTCGCTAAAAAACAATTTTACCGTCGGAGAGGAGAGGAGAAAAAAACTGCGCTTACGTGCTTCTTTAAATGTATGAATGTTTTATACTTATGTAAGTGTATGCAGACGGATGAGGGTTTGCAATTGAGTACGCATTTTAATTTGCACAAACGATACTAACTCGCATTGTAAAGCGGGTTACATTCTATTTTCCAATTATTTTAAAGCATTTTTACGCCATTTTGCGAAATTGAAATTGAACCGAGAGATAGTGCAGAAAATCATCTTTGAAACTTCATTTGCTGTTTATGCCCTCCTTTTTCTTTTTCCGCCAGGTAATGAATAATAAACAGGTGCTCATGCATGAGATACCCTGGTACGGTACCCAACCTATACATATTGTAGTGTTTTCAGAATGTATACGCGAGAGGATACTGGTAGCTGAGGTATCAAATTCTAACCTATGCGTAAACGTTTTTAACACTTTTATAATTCTGTAGCGATATATTTTCAAGTGAGGGAAGGATAGGAGAAATAGAAATTATTTTGTTTCGAGAGGAAAATAGAAAAGGAGAAGAGAGTAGAAATTAAAAAAAAAAATTGGTATTATATATTTTTTTAATGGCTGAAAAAATGAAAAAATTGATGAGTCGATAATTTTCAATTTTTGCTTACCTTCCCCGCCACAATACTTTTTTTTTGTATATGTTTGAAATTCTGATTTTCAATCGCCATTTATGCCTCTAAAAAGTTGCGACTTTAGTAGATTTAGAAAACGAGAAAAAAATCAATCTGCTATATCTTTCGATCGTACATCAGCTCGAAGCTGGAAATTTTTCAAAAAAATTCAAAATATTAAATGCGGGTATCTAATTAAAAAAATTTGAAAAATTGATTCAATTTTTTAGATCATATTTTGTGAGTATCTCGATTGGTAAGTAGATTTTTTTTGAAATAATGAAGTCCAATATCATTGAATTTTTATACATGCAATTGAAAAAAAAAAAAAAAAATTATAAAATATCTACCGATTTCTTCAGAAAATTCGTACTTCTTGATAAAAAGAAATAAACAGGTTCACAATTTGGATAATTTTGGGAATTTCGGAAAATGCTCTGGTGTGGTAAGGAGATCGTTTGACCTCTGGTGAAACTCGATTAAAATTTTTATGCTATTCGGTTCATCTCGGTGAAAGATGATTTTATGGAACGCGTCGAGGAATTTTTATCTCAACTCCAAGGTGGCTGGGCCCCAAAAAATACGTGATTTTCAAGGCCAAAAATTCAATTTTTGCGAGTTTTCAACAGATGTTTTTCAATCTCAGGGTATCTAACTGATTTTTTTTCTATAAAATCACTACTTTTTCACTACTTTTTTTAAAAAAAATTTTCAATTTGTACCCCCCCCCCCCAAATCGACTCTCTTTCCAACATACAAAAAAAAATTATAATTTTTTAGAGAAAAAAAAATGATATTAGAAAAAAATCTTTATTTTAAATGTAATAAATGAAAAATGAACAATTTTTGAAATTTAAAAAAATTAATTTCGCGTCTTTGGAATTTTTTTAATTTTTCACTACTTCTTTTCAAATTTTCGTCTGAATTCACTACTTTTCCACTACCGGCATGACCGGTTTTTCAAATCACTACTTTTTCACTACTTTCACTACTCGTTAGATACCCTGAATCTTGGCACCTGATGAATGTTGAATTTTTCAGATTTTTCAAGTTGCATAATTGGCCTTTAATTTTACTTAGAAAACTTCAAATTGCCCTGGGGAACGCAATTTTTGGGCGGGAGAAAATAATTGTTTTCGAAATTTTTTCAACGTAAGTAATTTCACATCTTTCAACATTTCTTCAAATTTTTTCGAGGGGTAAAAGTTGAAAAAATATTCAAAAAATCGACGTCTTTAACCATCTTTGTCCCGTAAAATTATTGCTTTTCGTCGATTTTTCACGGTTTTTTGAATATTTTGGACCAACTTCCATCCCTCGAAATTTTTTTTAAATTTAATTGTAAAAAGTGTGAAATTTACTGAAAAACTTTGGAAAAAATGTTTTTTGTCGGTCCGTCTCAAAATTGTGTCTACCTGGGCAATTTGAAATTTTCAAAGTAAAATTCAATGTCATTAAAGTTGACATTTTTTAGCTCGAAAATTACGTATTTTGGGGCATCAATCCCCCCCCCCCCCAAGGTAAGTAAAATCAAAATTCGTCCATTCGTTCTAAAATGATCATCTGCCAAGACCAATAATTGAATGACATAAAAATTTTTATCAAGTTCCACCAGAGACCAAATAACACTAATTACCACACTAAAGCCTTCTTGATTGCAGTGAATTTTTATTTTAAATGATTTTTGAATACTTTGACGCTTTGTGTGCCATAAAAAAAATTGATAAAGAAGTACAATTTTTTCCATTTTTTTACAGCATTCAAAATTGCAATATTGTTTCTCTGTTTGAGATGAATTGAACAAGAAATTTGAATCTCAGTGTCACACAGAGCTGCGAGAAAAATTGAAATTTCGAACTTGAAAATCTGAAAAAACTTCATAATGGAAATTTTCGGTCTTTTATTCAGTAGGTAATAAATGATTTTCAAAAAATCTCGGGTTGGAATTACGTAGAATCCTTATCAACATATCAACGTAAGCACTTGAGTTCAAATATAAAAATTTATTCATTTTTCAAAGTAATAGTTTTAAAAGAAAAAAGTTGAAAATTTTGAATTACAATTTTTATCCATTGGTTCAATTTTATTTAGATAATACCTAGGTACACATTATTTATAAATTTTGTTGATTTTAGAAAAAAAAAAAAATGATTAGCTTTCTTGAAGCATACTTCTATTTCCCCAGAATCACAAATTTTCATAGGATACAATCTCAATTCAATTCAGAAGTACGATTTTGTTTCATTTTCTAGCTAAAAAATGAAACCTACAAAAACAGGTGAGGAAGGTCAAAACCTAAGTATTTTTTAAAAAATTCCACTCAAATCCTTAAATAAAATTTTTTGAATAAAAATGAAATTCCATCATAATGTCATTGATCTGTGTGTGAAGGGGGGGGGGGCTACCATCTCTGTATATTTTATTTTAATTTTCTTGAGTTTTTTAAATTATCAAAAAATGCCAGATTTCCGAAAAAAAAAAAATTATAAACATTTTGTTACTCGCCTCTAAAAATTCATCTTGAAAAATCAATATCAAAAAACCTCGATTTCGAATATTAATGTACTTGGATTCAAAAAGAAATCCATTGATTTCAGTCCAATTTTCTCACGAATTTGCCACTGTTACCGAAAAATTTTCCAAAATTTCTCCACTACATTGTTTCATCGCTGATACAAAAAAACCGTAAATTTACATGTTTTTTTCCAAGTTCATTGTTCTGACTTAAACTGTGTACCGCGTTATTGGCCATGACGTTGCATTATAACTAACATTTTTATTTCTTTTTTTTCGTTTTGTTCTACCCCACCTAGTTATTTGGACTGGTGTCCGACAATACATTTTTCCAACTCTCGAGACTCGACATTTATGAAAACTAATAACGACTTTAAAGAAAATTCCATTACAGAATGAAAATTTCCCAACACAACGTTTATTTATAGAGAGTAAATAACGAAATTTCAAGACCAGATACGAAGAGAAAAAAATCTGATCTTGGTATTTGGTAGGTACACATAATTTGAAAGGAATAATTTTTTTCCAATTTTCACCCCACGAGGCGTAACGCTACTGAAGAATTTTTCGCAATATCGATAAAATATTTTCGCAAACTCATTGTTTGTAAATTTTTGCGTTTTGTAAACAAATGAAAATGTTTTTCCGATATAGCGTTTCGTCGTCGTCGTCATCCTGGTATCGTCATTTTCATAATCTATCATCATCCTTTTCGACGCAATTCTTTTTCCTTCTCTTTTATACACGGTAATGTTTTTTTCGTGAGATCCCCGCGGAATTCCGCAATAGATTTTCTCTACCGAATGATTTTTGTATCATTTCCGGTCTATTGCAATTCAATTTTATTTTTCTTCTGCAATGGCTAATGTAATTTCAGAAGTGGAAAATTTCCCAATGAAAGACTATTTCCGTTTACTTCTGTAATTTTTAATTTATGCCCTTTCCCGTGTGAAATTGAAAAACCCCGAGGACAGCTAATCCACGTCGAATTAAACTTGATTAAGCGTTGTGATTTTCAAACGCCCTATTCAAAAATCGACGGGTTCGTCGCGTCGTCCTGCATTCACAGACTTGTACACTTTTTCCAAATCCTCCTTTTCACATCGATCTGTAATGTGCTTCTTAAATTCGGTGTAAAATTGAAATAAAATTGGATAAAAGCGACGACTATTCAAAAAATATTATTTTTAACGTTCACCGTCAGATGTACTGGAATTTGTTTGTAGATAAGAGAGAAAGACATGAACAAAATTTGCCAAAAGTATTTATACCAAATCAAAACTGGTGAAATTGTTTGAAAAAATGCAAAATCATTTTTTTTTAATTTTTAGAAATAAGTGTTCAAATTCCTTTAAAATTAATGTCCTTGGTAGAAAGAATATTTACATCTTGGTGGCGAGTGATAATGCAGCCCTCATACACAGTGAGTCGCGGAAGCTTTTTTTTCAAAGGGTACAAAGTTAGTATAAAGACTCAAGATACCAGAAGGATTTTTGGGAAAGGGAGAAAAAGAAACCTTTCGTAGCGTTGCCTCAAATAGTTCGCATAATTGTAATTTTGATCATTTCCGAGCCGAGCGCTGCGAAAGCGATATTTTAAAAGAAAAAATTCCGCATTAATGCAATTTTAACAACTCAAATTGTAAAAAAAAAATTGAAATTTTGGCAAAACGTGTTACAAATATGAAATATCTATTCCAAAATTGGTGGAACATCAAATCAATTTTGGTTTAAAATTTTTGAAAAATTTCAAAAATGAGATGAAAATTATCAAAATGTAAAAATAAAATAGAATTGATGAATTTTTCGAAAATGAATAAATATTTAGCAAAGTCGCTTGAAATATTCCAAAGTGAAGTGATAAATGATGGAAATTTGATGGGAATGGGTTGGAAAAGACTATTTTTCAAAATTTCCATCAATTTCGGACACTTTTAAGGATTTTTGAGACAATTTACAAAATTTTCAAGGCTTTCGAACATCTTTAATTTTACTATAGTTAATGCGTGAACATTTTTGGTAAACATTTTAGGAAAATGAGTAATTTTAATTTTCTCCCAAACTTCTTCAAGGAGAGAATTTTGAGAATTTTCCTTCAATTCCCTCCTCCTCCCACTCTAGAACAGAATTTTAGTACCTAATTTCAGATTTCTCCCATACTCCACTCTAGCGTAGAAATTCAACAATTTTGAATTTCCTTCGAACCCGCCGCGCCGTCCAAAATTCAAAAGTTCATGCATCGTTCAAATCTAAATTTATTCTGATTCTCGAGTTCAAATTTTTCAATTCTAATAAAAATTCTTTCTAATCATTTATTAGGAAGTGATAAATTTTAAAAAACATCAAGTTTTTTGTTACCTACTCTCTAAATTTGAATCAGTTAAAATTCACTGATTAATAAGACAAAAGTGTGCAACTGAAGAAATCAGTGAAAATTTTACCGATTTAATCAGTGAATTTTCATTTTTGAATCGGTAAAAATTGCAATTTACTGATCGAATCAGTGAAAATTTTAATTTATTGATTGAATTAGTAAATTTAAATTTTTACTGATTCATTTCAGTAGTTAAAAAAAATTTACTGATCCAAAAATGAAAATTCACTAATTAAATCAGTAATTTTTCACTGTTTCACTAATTAACAGTTGCACACTTTTCGCTGTTTAATCAGCGAATTTTCAGTTTTTTGACTGATTGAGATTTAGAGAGAGTAGAAATTTAAAACCTAATAATCAAAACCTAGGAAAAGTTTTAAAATCATTGCAAAAAATTATCGAATTAGAAGAAATTTACAAAAAATGACGTTGAAAACTTTGAGAAAATTCGAATGTAAAAAAAAGCATAGCTGGAAAACATTTCAATGTTGAAAATTTTTTCAAGGATTTCTTTAAATTTTATTCAAATTCGTGTTTTTAAATAAAATTTCCCGCTCAAAAATAATCGAATTTTTGAAAAAAGTTTTCAATTTCATGTTCTTTAAATTTTTTTCTCATTCAGTAAGTAATTACTAATTAGAAGATATTTTCAAAAGTAATAATACTTGATAAAAAATTGGAAAAATTTCGAGAACATTTTACCCATGAAAATCTGATCTGAGAAATTAGATTGCTGCCAATTCGGAATTTTTGGAGTGAAAGTGAAGATCTGATTGAAGAACAATATCGTACATTATGTTTGAATATTAAATATCCTATTTTAATAGATTTTGTGCGACATAAATATTTGAAAAAAATTGTATTACCCCTACCCATGATTACTTGAAACCTTCTTTTGCAATTGCAACATCGAAACCAACCTCGATCAGACTTCAACTACTTTTCAAATACTTTTTAAAGCCCGCACAAAATTTTCAAAAAAAAATTATTATTCAAAAACGGTAGTCAAACTCGAAAACAATATTTTTATAACGAATATGTGCCCTCGACTACGATAAGGTACCTATGGTCACAAAATGGATATTTTTTTTATGACCTTCTTTTGAAGAGGTTAGTATCCTCATTCCAATAAAACAAACCGGAGATGCCAGACTTTATAATTGTCCTTGCTACAAATATTTTAAGAAAGAAATACAGTGTAAAAAACGAGACATTTTTAAGCAATTTTTTGCCACTTCAAGTCAATTTTTCGAGCAAAGGAAAGGTTCTACGAAAAAAATGAATAAAAAATAAATTGTAGAGCGTGATAATTTCATTTTGTAGAGTGAAATTAGTCTTTTTTTTTCTAAAAAACTAAGCTTTAGAGATGTTTCAGTCGAAAGTTCAAAGCTAAACTTTAAAACACGTTTTTCTCAAAATGTTGTTTTTGGGTGCGGTCCCTTTTCGTAGACCAAGTCACATATTGAATTAAATTAAATAAATATAAAATAAGGACCTTTTTTCAGAAACATGTCAAACTCGAAAACGAATATTCCACTTCATGAACTGGAGTGACCTATACTTCATACCACAACATGTTCCAAAACAAATTGAATAAAACCCCTGATGCCTTAAGGGGTAAACAAATACACACTATAAATTTGCAAAATATTACCAATACCGACCAACTGAACCGAAAAAAGCACCTCAATTATGAAACACCCTGTAGGTAGTGTAGGTACATCTAACGTAAGACATTGATAGACTTTTTCGATGACATGCAGCAAGTTATTCTACACCTCATTCGACATAAACTCAACCATATAAAGTATCAGGTAGCTATAACTTGACTGCGGCTTTAACCAAAGTTATTTCATTAGGGGTATGGTGAAATGCCAATCAAAGAGTTGAGCAATGCGCGAGCTTTAGTTAACGTATTCGCTTCCAGTTGGACGTTCGTATCGAAAATCATTTCAATCACGGTTAATTTTAAGATCACCGGTCCTTCATACGGGTTGGAAATTCACGCTAGACAACGTTCGCAGGCCGATGCCGAAGCCGGTTAATTTGGCTGAAATGAATAGCCACTCTCATTAATACGACGTGGAAAAATAAAAACGCCAAAAATTCTCGGCGACCGAGGCCGAGGGTGTAATCGTGCGAAAAACATTTGTAATCGGCTGACAGCGTGTAGAAAAGATGCGCGGCGGAAAAATGAACGAGGATGGGGAGGATGGGACGACTGGAACTGCACAGTGCACAGGTCGGTCGAAAACAACCAACGATAAGAGAAAACCGTATGGGGCCTGGCCTGTTTATTGGCAATGCGGATTTAGATTGCGCCATTGTTCAACTTGATGCAAACTATTGTAAAGCTTCTATCAAAAATAAACTAACGTTCCTCTGACCTTTACTAGCACCCTTGAATACGTTTACTACCACATACATACGTAAGTACACCCTTTGCCTACGTCAGCCGTAGTGTTGGCTTCGTTAATTCTATTTTCTGTGTTCAGAATCGTACCTAATGAAATCAGTTTGGTGTTTTTACCCAAATTTTCGACTTTGCACAATACAAAGGTATCGATATACGAGGTGGAATTTGGGATTTAGGCAAATTTTAATTTGGTTTCTGGTTAAGGACTGTTTGGGTGGAAAAATGTGGCATATTCAAAAATCATTTTTTAAAAATATTTTAGGTATAATTGTTTTATATTTTAAAAAAATATTTCAACTCATCATTTTTTTCATTAATTTCTTCATTAAAAAAATTATTTATAAATTGCAGTATTTTTTGAAAAAATGAAAAAATCAGAGATAATATTTTGCAATATTCTTTTGAAAAAAAAAAAGAAAATTAATGAATCCCCCTCTTCCCTGCCTAAAAAGATGGGGAAAATCATCAACTGTCAACTTCAAAAAAAATGACCACAAATAATAAAACCTTCAAAAATTACGAATGATAAAAAACGTAATAACTTAGTTAAATTGCTGGCTCAATTTTAACATAGTAATTACTTTTACACGTTTACAAATAAGAAATCTTGAAATGTCACCGCAAAGTAACCCGACTCTTCGACGAATAAATGTTTTCATGACCCCTTGATTCAACATTCAAAAATAAAATGAAAAAACACACGCATATGAAATGTTTCGAGCAAAAGCAAACATTTCCCTTTGACCAGATGTTTAAATGGGTTATTTATAAAAAAAAAAATCTCCACGAATTGCTTTCCATCAAATTATGCTGGCTGTTGACATTTTACACGGTAATACTGCGGGTCCGCGCGACCGAATCGGATGTAAAAATAAGCGTCGATAAAATTGCATAACTCGTGTATTTACGGCGCTCGTTTTTACGAATTCGAAATACGAGACTTTTTTGACCGATTTATGAGATAAATTGAGATGGAATCTTACCTCGATCGGCGCGTAGTAGGATCTTTCATCACCATTACTTCTGTTACTTCGCCAAATTTACTAAAATATTCTTTTAATGACTCTGTAACAGAAAAGAAAAAAATACAATTAATAATTTGATACAAGTAAAGTAATAAAACTCCAGCAAAAAAAATTGTAACGCAGTAAACAAGGGTAGTAAGTTCCATAGCCCATCAGTCGGATTTTTTTTTCTATGGTTAAAATAAATAAATCATTTTGAAAAAGAAACGAGAAGAAGATTGGGAATCGAAATCTCTAAAAACCACATCTACAGAATAGAACTAGAGTACCTATAACATACTTAATCTGAAAGCCACGCATTGTAGTGCGACTATACGATGTTTATTCGGCAAGGGGTTATAGAATGAAATCCCAGTATATATGCATGTCATCTGTATTCTCAAGTGGTATCTGGCCCAGCTTGGAATTTCGAATACATCATCTCACCTTTTCGCAATGGAATTCTTTTCACGGACACCATAAGTTTCGATCTGTTTTTAGATTTCTTTTGGTGTAGGTGAGTAAAGTTACACGTTGGTAGCCAAATTATCGTATCTTCGAACAATTTATTTTGGTATTTTAATATCAGCATATATTTCGAAAAATCTCTCTTTTTAAAATTCTGTGGTTTTTTTTTCAGATTTTGGTATTTTTATTGATTTGTTTTAAATCTTGAAGTTTTCTGAAGTTTTCTCTTTTTTCTTCTACAAAAAAAATTGAAAATAATACTACAAATATTGACAAAAATCAAAGAAGTATTTATCAAGAGATTTACTGGATCTAAAAAGTAAAACTCCAAGATTTTTTAAAAAGGGGTTCTGGCTTCGGCTCTGGCACCGAAAAATTCGTCGGAGGGGACTCCTTCCTCCTCTCTCTAGCTAAGGCTCCAGGACTTTCAAAAAAGTCCCTCCGAGCTCCGAAAAATTCACCTGGAGGGGAGCTCTCCTCCCTTCTCCCTTTCATTCTTCCAATTAAAAAATATGTATAAAAGAGTGAAGTGTTGACAATTCCTTAATTCTTGCTTTTCACAGTGAAATAATTAAAATTCTCTCAGTTTTACGGGTTTCTGTTTTTTTTTTTTTTTTTTTTTTTAATAGATGGACACTTTTATTGAAAACAGTTCAGAAATTTTTAGCTTCTCAGTAGATAGTAATAAAAAAGTGGAATATTAGAAATTATTAAAATGATGCCATAGGTACCTGAAAAAAAAACCGAATTTTTTGGCACTTTTCATTTTGAATACTACCATCAAGTTGAACTTGAACCTCGAATGCTTCCTTAAGAATATAGTTTAATTTCTTTAACAACTTTCTGTACCACTTCTACTGAGATTGGATACCAGGGATGGAAAAATGATAAAGCTTGAATTTTAGAATTATTTCTTCATTTTCACCCAATTTAGATGGCTTTTTCAGCAATCTCAAAATGAGCAAAAAATCTTTGACATCAAAAATAAGTTGCGATGAAATTTTTCAAAAAAAAAAAAAAAAAAAATGATCAAGACAGTACATATTTCCAGTTTCATTGCGTCTCATTCCCACAATTTTCACAGAATTTCCAACGACAGAAAAAAAAATTAAAAATTAATTTCTTTGGGCCAAAAAATTTGGAGGTTATTTTTCTGACCATTGAATGAGCAATTCGAATTTTATAAGAATTTTTGTGTATGCAAGTCGATTCGAAGATGGTATGATTTTATGACAAGTTTTGATGATTTTGACGATTTTTCATGATTTTTTGACAGGTTTCGACGATTTTAGAACGAATTTTGATGATTTTTTAACATTTTTTAGGATTTTTTAAAAATAGGGTTGATAATTTTTTGACGGTTTTTGATAGTTTTATGGTGGTGAGAATTTTTTGAAAAATTTTATCATAATTAAATTTTGTGATGAAACAAATTTTCAACTTCATTTTTTAGTCAATAGTCACCTTTTTCAAACTTTGTCAATCTCTTTCAGCAGTGCATACAATTATTCGTCAAAATTTAAAAATTTTAATTCGCTTGTAATTTGTGGAATTTTTGAAAACTTGATCGCCTCTTTTCCCCTAATTCCCCATAAAGTTACTTCAATAGCCTACTGATCTGATTAGACAACGTTAGAAATAATTTCCCCCCCCCCCTCGACCCCAAAAAATACACGATCATTTAAAATTTCACGATTTTCAAGAAATATCTGCGAATATAAAATTTTCGACGAAATTTTTCGAAAACCTGTTATGAACACCAAATTAGCCAAATACTTCCTCAAACAAAAATAAAATTATAAAAATAACTATACTTCTAAAAATATGTAAACAAAATTTAATATGAACAAGAAAAACGACTACGTATCACGTTTCCTACTTTGAAAAAAAATCACACGAAATTCATTCGAAGAAAATTATTAGTTGACAAACAGGCAATCATCTTCCATCGGGTACGTTTGATCCTTGATCTATTTTTACGCCACAATTTCCCTTTCGTTAAAACCGAAAAAAAAAACTTAAATTATCGAAACGCACAAAAAGAACCCTCCTCCGCCCCTTCATCACAGATTAATCAATTTTTGTAACTTACATTACACGATCTAGATTACCAAAAGAAATCTTTCTTTTGGAGAAACAAAAACAAAAAACAGCCATAAATTCGACATTAAGAAACTAAATAATTTTGTCTAATGAACATAAATCACGCATGTAATATATTCAAATCATTTATACTGCAGTGGAGTGAAACGCATTAAAAATGGCGTTCCGACGGAATCGCGTTTTACCATAATTCTCTTTTTATCCATACCAATGTTATCGCCTTCACAATCCCTAATCTGCAATATAAGATGATGCTTATTTAATATACTTACGCAATTCTTCGGGTAATAAACGAAACAACGCTATAATGTAATCTTACAATCTTAATTAAATTTTAACTAAGTCAAACAAATGCGAATATGAAAAATTTTCTGATATGAGACCGACATTTTCGGTCGTATAATGATGGGAAAATTTTCATCGTTGGGATTTTTCTTTTTTTCTCAATCGATCGATAGAAAAAAGAGAAATTTCATCACTGAGGTATTTTTCCCTTTTTTTTTCAATCAATTGTTTAAAAAAAAAGAAAAATTTTATCTTTAAGTAATTTTTTCTTTTTCTTTTTCAATCGATAGCGATAAAAAGGGGAAATTTTATCACTGAGGTATTTTTTCTTTTTTTTTCAATCAATTGTTGAAAAAAGAGAAAATTTTCATCATTAAGGATTTTTTTCTTTTTTTCTCTCAATCGATAGCGATAAAAAAAGATAACAAGTTCATCACTAAGTAATTTTTTTTCAATCGATCGATAAAAAAAAGAAAAATTTTCATCACTGAGGATTTTTTCTTTTTTTTTTTCAATTGATGGATAAAAAAGAGAGAAATTTTCGTTAATAAGGAATTTTTTCTTTTTTTTCGATTGAATGATGCAAAAAGAGAAATTTTCATCACTGAGAATTTTTTTCTGTTTTTCAATCAATGATAAGAAAAATCCCTACCAAAATTCTGAATTCAGCTTAACTAAACTTCTGAAAAGAACTGATAAACTATATAAAAATGGCCTCATCTCAGTTAAGCCATTAAAGTAAAATACCACTTAGCACAATGACAATCACGTTGACCATAATTCATTCAAACTACCTACTTCTCTTCACGAATAATATGAATATCCTTAACACGTCATTTACAATAATTTTTTCCAAGATATTTACTCTCAGACAATATGATACAAGGGTCGAGCTACAAACTTCATGGATAAGTTGATAAACGGTTTATAAAGATGTTTGTTTCTTTTAGTACATTACGGTTCGAGTTAAACGAGCTAATTGCACTCTGTCGTGAAAAACATTTTTAATTAATATTTACAACATTGAATCTAGCGACATATTCTGATTACAAACATATAATTCAAATTTGGCTAAAAACCAAATAAGAAACATATGTAACAAGGATGTTGTTATTTTCCACGACTAATCTTTTTCTGAAGCGGCATTTATGGCTTTCAAAAAGCTGTAAAAAATTAGTAATAATCAAATTTTGATTGGTCTAATTTAAAAAGCTTTTCCCATCAAACAAAAAATTATCAATAATGAGAAGAAAAGGTCAACATTTCAATTTATCCATTAAAAAAATATTTTCTCGCCCCAATCAAAATTTTTAAAAAAATCAAACATCACCATATCCAATCAAATGAGTACGAAAATTCCAAACCAACGAATAATTTCCATCTTGCCAAAAATCATTCAATCGATACCCTGAAAATTATCCTTCAAAACGAACGTAATCCTACGTTCATAACATCCGAATGTAATTAGGTTTGCATACAGGATTCCAACAGAAGGAAACGTTTGTTTTCCTACAAGGTCGTTAATATTTCAGACGGCCATTTAAATTGCAAAATTCAAAGAAATCTCGAAGACGAAATTTTAAAAGAGGTAATTTTTTGCATCGTGAAAATTTTCAAGCAGTCGCGAGACAATTCAAAATTGGCCACATAGAGATAAGAAAGAATATTTATGATAAATTATATCGTTTTCGTCCTTCTTCTCTAGAGAAACGTCGCATTACTTTTATTTATTCAAGAGTTTGAACAAATTGAATTAATTAAATTTGTTTATTTACTTTTAGCGTTGATGATAAATCGTACTATACGGCGGCGTTGAATTTTATTGATCTTGCAAACAAACCATACAAAGAATTATCCACGGTCGTAAATTTTATCCGCAGAGAAGGTTGACGAGAGTCGCAAAAATGACCAACGTTTTTACGTAGGTACTTTTGTTCTCGCGGCAATGAGAAAATATGAAAAATTACCAAAGCGATTAATTTAATTAAGAAATGTTACAGAAAAAAAAAAATCTGAAGGGTTTCATTGACACCGTAAAAATCGTATCTTTTGTCGTATCGACGAGAAAGAAAATTGGGTAATTTTTTTCCAATATGAATGAAATACCTTTCAGGGGGAAATTTTTGTTAAGATTTTGTTAGCATCATTCCTCAAAAGAATCCCGAGCTCTGATCTTCGGTTAATTCCTGTGTTTTTTATACCTTTTGAAAAAAAAAGAAGAAGAAAATCAATCTGTAATCATTCAAGTTTAACGGATACCAAATGGGATGGGATTAAAGAAGAACGCGGAAACGTCGAAACACCTCCATCACAAGCTTGGAAGACGAACTAAGGTCTCTAATAAGTATTTCCTTTACAATTCGAAATAGAAAAAAAAAAGAGAAAGAAATAAAGTCATCATCTCGTTGCTTTTTATTTTTAGACCTCATCTTCATCAGTCATTTCTAAACGTTATGAAGCAGAAATGCTATTACTATTAACAAAGGTAAGTAATATACAGCTTGGAAAAGTTTATTTTAATTAAAACCAGTAGGTAGGTAGGTCTCTAGCTCTTTGCGTACAAAGGCGGTCAAAATTATATCAAAAGGGTTAACGACTTATTTTAATATTTTGGTTTAGAGGTCTGAATTTTCGATTACTCGGCTAGGGGAAAAAAATTGTATACATACACAAAACCAATGATATTTTCGAGCCATTTGCATACCTGTTATGGAGATACTTAAAGTATACGTGTAATACGAACTTTACTCTCAATTTACATATATCTCATCCACCCTTATAATACTATTATAGTACGACACGTGACTGTTCATAAGAAAATTGCGTAAAAGCGGTTAACTGTGTAAATGGATTATGAGACATTAGCTTTAATGTAAACCAGCTAGTATATTCGAATTCCTTCAGAATTTTAATAACAATTTTACGCTGGTTTCTTTTCCTGCGCGAGTTTACTTACGAATTTGAATTTTTATCGAACTTCATGGATGATCGAGTTTTTTTTCTCCTTTTTATCACGCTTCAGCTAATAATCGAAATCAGCCAACTTCGCCGATTTTTTTCCTCTGTCTCACCCTGTCTAAGATATATCTTCGATTCTTCACTTCGTCCTGTAAACACAATTTTAATTCTACGCCCGGAGTTAAATTGCGTAGAATCAAACATTTAGGACGGGTTTAATATCGACTCGGATGGCCGGACGGGTACTCGTATTTTGGATACGAAACGATATAAACTCAGGTATTCGATATCGATGGCGAAATGGGGTTTTTAAATTTCGCTGGTGTAAACGATTAGCTTACGAAGGCGAAATAAAAATTAGATAAGTAGGAATAAATTTCGGGGAAGGTGTAATTGTATGGCAAAAAAAAAGGATTCGAACGATGAATTGCAACAAGACTGAAAAAATTTGAATCGAGGACAAAAAAGAAATACGAAAGAGTATGAACGACGAATCATTATAAATGAGCGATTTTTTTTTCATTTTTGGATGAAGAATGAAATGGATGGAAGTTCCATTTCAACTCCTGTAATTTTTACAGTATTCCTAATTTTCCATTTCGTGTTTTCCAAAAATTTTGAGAATTTTTCTTCATTTTTCATAATTTTTTTCAATTTTGAAAAATTTAATTTTCAAAAAATTAATAGTTTTGATTTTTCTTCAATGTTCGTGAAAAATTTTGATTTTTCAATATCAACCATACACCTACGTCAAATTCAAATGACACCGAATTCAGCAATTTTAATGATTTTTATAATTTGTTCCGTTTCATTAGAGGACGATTTTCATCTGAGTTTTTTTCTCGCGAGAAGGAGGAAGCCACCTTATTGAGGAAATTTCTTTTTCTTCAATTTTTTCCTAATTCGATCGTTTATTTTTTTTTTCAATGTTCAATATTTATGCACTTCCTGTCGTTTTTAGATATTTTTTGTCGTTTATTTTCTTCTTTTTGTGGTCTAACGAAGAAATGGCCGTCATTTTGATCCCAATCCTTCAATGTAGAGGAGGGAAGGAGGAGAGTACCCTTGTAATTTTCGTACAAATGAGATTTGTTGCGAAATGGCTCAACTTTGAAGGCTCATATTCATCCTTTGGCTCGTTTTGATGCAAGTTGAGCGTTTTTGAATAAAATTGAAAGTAGATTTAAAATTGATAATTTACATTTTGAATCAAAAATTTTACTTTTTTGATGAAAGCTCAATTTTTATGATGAGTACAAAAGATGAAAGCTATCATTTGAAAATCTGAAAAAAATTATAGCAATGAGAAATTTTTATTCGTTTTTCAACAAAATACTTTTCAGGATTGGAATTGGATCTCTATGCCTTTATTAAGGGGCACAAGGGTAAGGGTCTTTGATTTTGGTCAAAATTCAAAAAAAAAAGAAAAAGGTGAAGTAACCTATAGATTTCTACTGATTTGAAAGCGCTAAGTTCGAATATGTGTGTAGTTTTTTTCATCTATTCCCACAGACCCCCCCCCCCAACCTCCTTGAGAAAGTCGAAATTCAAAAAAAAATCAAGATCAATTTGTGAGGTGTCGTTTGTTTGGTTTTTGAAGGCACTGAGTTGGAATATTTACCTACTTTTGGATTTCACCCTTCGGTGCTCCTTTATTTGTTCCCCCTCCTCATTTTGAGAAATCGCGAGGAAAAAAATGAAAATAGCGTATAGCATTTCGATTTCTACTAATTCGAGGGTGCTGAACTACTTACTTTCTCAATCTGCCTCCCCCCTCGTGTTCCGCACTGGCCTCAGTGAAAAAAATGCCAATTTTTTAGAAATTCGGGGGCTAATTTCGAAATTGAGTAATCGCAGAAATCAATGAAAAACTGCTGGTACAATAAAATTGATGAATTTCCAATTTTGAATCAGTAATGTTATTCCATGACCATTGATTCAATCAGTAAACGAAAATTTTTACTGATTCCTTTCAACAGTTATTAAAAAATTTATGTTTCTAAAAATCAAATTCACGAAATAATATTGAATCAGTAGTTTTTTCATCATTGGCAGTGAAATTTCACCTGATTCTGCAGTAATTTTATTCTGGCTATTTCTTCAGCGTAGGTATTTTTACAGATACAAATTAAGAAAAAAGACACGACAACATTCCACAAATTCATCAAAAATTGCAATTGCTGGATCACAGATGAACTTTTTGAAAGTAATCATAAATTTTCATAAAAATTAGAAAAAATAGTACGTACCTAAAAAACATTGAAATATTGGCCAAAGACCAAAAAAGTCCTAAAAAATTATCAGTTTTTTAAAAATCTTTTCATCCTTCAACTTTCAAAGAAAAAGTTGAATTCAATTTTTTCACCGCATTTGATGACATTTTTAACGCCTTTTTAATTTGAAAATTTTAAACAATTTTGGTAATACGTACATTAACACTAAATAATTCATAAGCTTTTAAACTTTTCAACAATTTTCACACTTTGGGTAATAATTTAAAAAAATTCCAACGGCATTTTCATTTAAAATTACCTACTTCTTACAAGAAAAGTACACTTGACAAACCCCCACTTGCCGAACTCCATTTGTATTACATCGATTAAACATTTCGATTAATTAAAAAACTTAATATTTCCTCGCGTTTATAACTTCCAGACAAGGAGGGGGGAAAAACAAGCCAACTCGAAACCATAAATTTAACGATAATTCGACAATTTATGTAGGTCTATTGGGCTAATAACTCTTGACTAATTGTGTTTTTAAAAAAATTAATTTCGACCGCGACTAACTTAATTTCAACCATTCATTACTGACACAATCAAGCTTGTTTGAATCTGTTTATTATTCCGTCTTAATTATTCAATATTTTTTTCAGCGAATTCATTTATTCACGTTGCGTCAAAGCTTTCGGCATTTTTTTTTTACGACGACAACATCTTCGCGTGTAAGTGGCTAGGTAGATGTACTTGGGTACATACGAGGTACCTATATAAATTTAGGATATACTTTACTTATGTATATTTACGTATTTCTTCCATTTCGTTCAGCTTTTCTACATGTATGGTTCGAATTCGAAGTAGCCGTGAAAAAAAATCAATATAAGAGAGTAGAATAAATGATTTCGGGGCTACATTTCATTTTGTTTTAAAAACATTCGCATTCGCGGCGTCTTCGAGTTTGGTAAAACTAAACAAATGGTACCTAGATATATTTGCTATTCCTATTTTTTTTTATAGATTTTTTTCTACCATACGCGTTGTTTTCGGGGATAGAGTAATATAGATATTAGGGTGTATTTTATACCACAGTGAATTTTTTTTCGAATTTTGGATATCTCATTTTGTGGCGTGGTTCATTTTCTTGAAAAAACGAGGTCTCAAAATTTCAGGTCCCACGTCTATCAAAGGTCAAAGCAAGATCCTCTTTTATCTTATAGGATTCGACGTAGAATATTATGTAACACACTAAAAACGAAAAAATCTAAAAATCTGAATAATTTCAATTTTTAGAGATGCGGGAACTACGAAATCAAGAACTGAAAATAACCAAAGGGATTTTTCAAGGGAGGAGAGGGATGATAAACGAGAATTGCCAACTCATTGAAATGATCAACTGAAAAAAAAAAATTCCAACAATAATTTATCCAGCTTTTTTTTCAGTATTAATTCTACATGGAAATGGAGGAGGAAAAGAGGGTCATAAAAATTTTTACAGAATTTTTCTCGAATGTATTTCAACAAAAAAGATGAAAATTGAGGTTTGTGCTGTAGATCAAAAAATCAAGGCATAATACAATTATTAAAAGTTTTTGTTTTTTTTTGTAAATAAAGACATATTTCGGAAAAAGCAAACAAAAAATCGCCTAATGAAATTTTTTAGGAAAAGTACATAAAATTTTACAAGTCTTTTTTTGCCATTTGGAAATCTCTCCCATTTCGTAGATACAAGAAATTTTTCAACAGTTTTGATGATGCTGGGTTTTCAACGTTTTTATAATTATTGTTGTACCTAATTCTATTCTTACAAGGAAGACCAGAAAATAACAACAATTTCAGTTTGGCAACTAGAAAAACTGAAAATATGATTACAGGTATTACAAAAGTAAAATTTTTCAAAGTTTTGCTGCTCTTTGAATGTTTTAATAGAAGGATAAAAAACGAGATTCTTTTTCGGAGACATTTAAAGCAAGAAAAATTGTATGAAAATAGCAAGCATTTATATTTTTTAGATTCAATTGATACCATGAAAATTTTCAACTCATAAACTCTTCAACTAACTAAAGGGAAGTTCCCCTTTCCCCTCCCTCCCAGTTCCGTCTGGAACTGTCCGAAGAACAATCCAGGAAGTTCAAAGGGTCCTCAAATTGAATGAAAATTAAAAAATTAACCATTTGAGTCTCTTCAGAATACTCCCTCTCAAGATGATTCTTCGAGTCTCAAGTTTATCTCTAAAAATCAAAATTTTGAATCGTTTTCTCAGATTTTAAAAAAATATGGACTTGGGGTACTTGAAAATTTTGCATTATTTTTTTCTGGACTTTTTTATCTTATTTGTTTTTTCCCAAATTGGAGTAATCAACTAAAAATGATAATTTACCTAGAAATATGATTTTTTTTCATTTTTAATTTCTCGATGGGAAATCCAAATAAGATGAAATAGGGTGAAAATATTGCTTTTTTATACTTTTTATACTTATAAGCGTCCAAGAATGACCCACTAGGTCGGTCATGGTAGAAGTGCTTTTTTTACAAGACAAGACATAGTCAAATCTGGAACTTGAATACCTTCATGACGTCACTATAATCATACCGATGAATGTCGTTTCGATGTTTTTTTTTTCAAAGTCCAGAGTATTTACGTAATTTTTAAACCGTTTAGAATTTTCTGAATAAATTTTCCAAATTTTTTCTTCATAATTTTTTCAACTCTTAATTTTTCTCCCAGAATTTTCTCAACTGTTTTTTTCTGATGTTTTTTTCCGTGACCAAATTTTTTTGACGTAATTTTTCAATTTCAAAATTTTTTTCTCATATATTTTATTTTTTTTCAACAACAATTTTTTGACGCAATTTCTTCCACTGTAATTTTTTCAGAAGAATTTCTCCACGTCTAAATTTTTCTCGAAGTTTTTTTCAACTCGATTTTTTCCCCTCAACATTTTTATGACGTTAATCAAACAGAAATAATTCTTTTTAAAAATTACGTCAGAAAAATTTCAGGTGAGAAAACTAAGAGAAAAAAAATTGATCATGGAAGAATAGCATCAGAAATCAGAAAAAAAATTTAGTTGAGAAAATTACGAGAAAAAAAATTTAATTGTGGAAGAAAAACATCGGAAGAAAAATTCAGTCAAGAAAATTACGAGGAAAAAAATTGGAAAACTTCTTCAGAAAATACTAAACGGTTTAAAAATGACGTAAATATTCTGAACTTTGAGAAAAAAAAAACAGTCGAAACGACATTCAGCGTTATGAGTAATGACGTCATGAAGGTTTTTGAGTTCCAGGTTTGACTGTCTTGTCAATTTTTTGGAGCAAAAGAAATGGGACTGGAAAATCTTGGAAAAACAAATTTTTTCAATGTTGATTTTTTTAGCAGGAAAACTGTATAAAAGGAGTAGGATGACAAAAAAAGGTCTTCAGCTTGTTTTCTAATTTTTTTTAATACCATCCTGATAAGCACCCAAATACAATTTTCAGTCAAAAAACCCTCAAGAAAAATTGAGCTGATTTCGTTCGTACTGTGATTCAATTTTACATTCCTCACACTACCAACTCCCCTCCCATACAAAAAAATGATTATAACCGCATTTTTCTTTGAAAAAATACCCATTACAGAGAAATGAGTTGACTTTTACACCAAAAAAACGATAAAAACTGCAATAACTCATTCAAAAATTATTCAAATAGGTACAACAAGAATACTCTCAAACGTACCAAAAAATCAAATTTTTTGAATATATGTATCTTTTGTTTCTCTGAAGATTGACCCTTTACCAACTGTGAAATGAATCGTTCGCAAACGTTTTCAGTATCTTCAATGAATTCAACACGTCAAGAACCACCAATCAACATCAAAATCGTATTTTTCAATTTTTTTGGTCACCAAACTGCTTTTCTCATGGCAGGCCACCATCGTTAAATTCATAAAAAAAATTTAATGGAGTCCACCACATGACCCGCCATCACCAATGTAGGAGACTAAAATTTGGGAATCCTATTTTCAGACGGAAATTAACCATTCCAACGCGTAAAACTTTCAAAATTCGACCTCGATTTAAACGGACACCCTGATTACCAGAAAAATAAAACACCTACACATTTACACCACAAGTCACAATTTCTACCCAATTTTGTTAAACCGACCACAAAACACCTTTCAATACATCAATTAAGAACCTATGCCTAGAAATCCGTCAGGTATCCGCCACCGTCCTTCCCACCCTTCTACCCTTCCAGCGTCCAGCGGGGGCGAAATTATCAACAAACGAAATAGAGTAATTGATGAGATTAACGACATTTTCATTATTATAGCGTCGAATGCCTCGCTCAAATACGTATCCGTCTGATTAATATATATTAAACGGCGAAACGTGAGTGTTAAATTTAAGCGGCTCATCTGCGAAATGTTTAAACGCATTTTCTGCGTCGCGCGCCGCACGCCGGCGGCCCACGCCACCGTATTAAGGGAGAAATGTATTCAAAAAATGGTATCGAAAACGTTCCGCTAAGTTTACGGTCGGGATGTTATAAATTTGATTTATGTCGACAGTTTTTTTTTTGCTACGCCGAAGGAGCGCCGGAGCGGGGGTCGCGTACTTCGTAAGCCGAGGGGACACCTTCCAAATAAATCAACGCCCGATGTTACTCGCGATAATAGCCCTTTTTGAACGTTTTAATATTCGTGCCATCTATCCCCTCCGTTTTTGAACACCCCCTCCGCTCCAATACCCTCTTAACTAAATTACGTCGGAATTCGGTGCCCCCCTTCTGGAACAGGTTGCGTTTACAATTCGTAGCTAGACAAAGCATAACGATAAAACATTAATTTCGTATTATCGTCTACATTTCGTGACGGTCAGATCACCGAATCATGTGCAATTGACGGGTATACGAATTCGACGCGAGGTACTGAGGACCCTATCGAAATATTTTACCTACTTTCGAGATATTTTTAGGGCTGAGGCGCGTGCGTTCGCGTATAAAATACCCGCTTACGTATAATACCTTTCTCGGGTGTATGTATACTTACGAATTTTCACCTTCGATATTCGAGCAGACGAAGAAAGTATACTTTAGGTATAGCTATAGCTATTTATATTTACTTATCACAAAAATGAGGGATTTTCTTGCCGTCATTTTTCGTCCCAAAGCTACCCTTCTTCTCTCGAGACGTAACATTCCTCTATAAGGAAATTGAAAATTACGCGGCGACGACGTCGTTTCCCAACGTTTGCTCATGTATGCTTATTCGAAATGGAAAAAAATATGCAAAAATGAATTCGCGAGTAAATTCCTCGGTGGTTAATATGAATCATACACCATCGTTGGCTCCGTCGTAACGACCCATTAAATTTTATCTTTTACAAATGCATCGCGAGCAAGGTGTATTTACTTAGCTCGCTCCACATACACGCACGTCAGCTCAGGGATACTCAAAATGCGGACGAATCTCCTACCCCGACTCATAGTCCGGCTAAAATAGTTTTTCCGCTTTTGAAATTTACGGGCCATTTGGTTCGACTCTCACCCTTCGCTGTTCCTATTCGACCTTTTATTTATCGACTAGAATTTAAATTTACTGTGAACGTTTTGTATACTATACAGATTCATTGCACATATTACCGACGTATAAAGTGACATTTATTTTCCATACCATGTTTTTCAAATTACTCTACATACTCCAATGTTTCATGCCGGCTACGGAAAATTTTCCCTAGGAGCTGGCAGATTCGCAGAATAACGAATCATCGTTTTTTAATTCACAGCACCGACCGTAACTGCCTGTATGATAGATAAGATTTATTTTCAAATTACAACCTTTTTTTTTTTTCAGCCATGCATCGAATTCCGCTGGAAATTTCCAACGTATCGATACGATATCTTTTCGGGTAAATAAAATTCGAAAAAGTTTGCCATTTTGTAAGTTTCGAAACACCCTCGATTTTTTAATTTTTTTCTACCGAAATTTTCAAACCCGAGAATATAAAAAGCTATAGAATGACAAAGAGTAGCGACGAGCAATTCGAAAATCCAGTTGTAATTTTGGTTTTAAAAAAACTGAATACCGAGGTTATGATAAATGGTTTTGTTCAGCGCGTGGCAATTCTCAGCGAGTTATCGTCTCATTTGTTTTCTAGATCACTAATTCGTTAAAAAATTTACCCTTTTTGGATAGCGTAAGCGTTGATATAAAACATTATGACGTTACATTATCTCCTTTAGCGGATGTACGAGCAACTTTTGCATCGGCGAGAAAAAATATATAAATTTATTAAAATTTCGTTCGTATTCGCCACATGCGACCTTTTTTCGTTCTGTATGTTTTGGTTGGTTTTTTTTTTTATGGATACCGTAAGAGTAGTTTCGAGAGGCTTTATTTTGGTAGACATGTCGAGTGAAATTTTGTACTGTGAGAATAAGTACCAACGAACTGATTTAGAATGGGGGGGGGGGATGAACGACTAATCGTACCTGTGATAAAAAACTAAAAGCCCGGAACACGAGGTTAGATTTTTGTAAAAATTAATTACGTATAATTTGAGCAACGCTGCGCTGTACGAACGCGCTTTGAAAATTATTCGCTGCTTGTTCGCGTTTAATTAATAAGCACGTTTGCGGTCGGAATAATTGCCCGGTAAGATTTTTGACGGAATAAGTGTGACCGGGAATGAGACTGAAATATTCAAGTATGACGGTTTCGCGTATAGTTGTCAAAGAGAAGTCGCTCTATGTTAATTAGTTGTTTTTCTCGGATTTTCTGATGCAATGGCGAAATCTACTTGTGAAAATTTTCTCTGGATTTTTTTATCCGAAAATATAATGAATATGTTTAAGGATTTCGTACCGAATACTTGAACTCGCTAGTTTAAAAATCTGGGTAGGTCGAAACTGAAAACGAGTTTCTTGGAAGAGGAGTCAACCCTTACCAAGATATATCAAAGATTGAAAGAGCACTGATTTTTTTAAATTTCGAAATATTTTTTTAATCGTTGAATAAAATTTGCTCAAAGAAAACGATGTTTTCAAGTGTGTGTTTGAAGGAGGGGTGAGGAGGAGTAGGAGAAGGAAGAGAAAAATTTGTCATATTTACCGAAATTTGTTGCCTTTTCTCAACAATAAGACGAGACATGTAGTTAGCTAAAATTATTGCAATAAAAAAATGAAGTAAAGTTTCCTTTGAAAGGAAATGTTGAAAACATGGATATGTTTTTTCCTCTCATCTTGAATTTTGAAATCAATTTAATTTCAAAAAAAATATAAAAATTTGTTTTTAAAATTTTTTCAGCTCTTTGATATTTTTCCTGTTAATATTCTGACTTTTTAATATCAAGTCAATTTTCAGCTTCTGACTTTTTGATAATATAAACAATAAGTTAATTTCGAAAACATAAAAATTTATAAGTTTTTGACTTTTAGTCACGTAAAATTTGGTGTCGCAAAATAGGGACATAAAATTTTGGATAAACCCCTCACCTAAAAGGAATTTCAGCTTTTGACTTTCTTGTATATAATACCTAAGTTGAATTTAAAAATATAAAAATTTGTTTTCAAAAGTCAGCTTCTAACTTTCTGACATTAGGTTAATTTCAAAAATATAAAAATATTTATAAGTTTCTGACTGAGCGTAACGCAAAAATAGCGTATTAAAAATTTTGGAATGACGACCCCCTCCCCCCCCCACCCAAGAGGAAAAAACATATCCATGTTAATACCAATGAAATAAGAAATAACCTTTGAGAAAAATTGAAAAATATAGTGATTTTCTAAGAAAAAAAAATACGCACAGTTTGTTTTAAAAACTCGAGGTTCAAAAAGTGAACAATAGCCATTCAAAGAAAAATTCCAATTATTCTTACAAGAAAAATATCCCTTTTCAAATCAAAATTTTGAGCTCGAACAAAAAAATTTCCAAAGTACCTCACACCTCAAAAGAATCCGTAGGTATCCAAAATTTCAGGGACTGAAAAGCATTTCTCAAATTTAGACGACTTTGAAATTTTAAAATTCGGTACCTCTTGACCCCGCAAAATATGAAAATTTGATCTCAGTAACCAAAAAAGCTGAAATTTTATAAAGGTATAGCCTATTTTCAACCTGCTGAAACGATTGGAAGTAATTTCCAGACGATTCAGAGCCACCGGAAAATTTTTAATTTTCCAACGTAAAAGAAAATTCCATAAAAATGGCCTATATAAACTTCAGCGCCTATATTGATCAATTTTTCAAAAATTCGTAACTTTGAATTCAAATCTACATTTTTGGCAAAAATTCAAAATTTAAAATTTTGTCTTTAAATTTGCCAAAATTCGTGAGATGCACTTCAGCATCTGAAATTTTTAGATATGGAGTTCTTTTATGGTGTATTTTCGATTTTTCTATTTTGGTTGAGCTCAAAATTTTATTTTGAGTTGGGATACCTCCCTTCTTAGCCCTGGAGAAAGAGACATGACCAATTCAAAACATCACTTTATTCAAAAACACAAGTTCACCCGCAGAGGGTAGCAGAAGTAGCAGTCGCTACCTCATAAATTTTTCGTATTTTAGTTTTTCTTCGTTTTTGTGTTCAATTTTTGATATCGTAGAAAACAAAAATTGAATAAAGTAGTAAAATTGTAAAAATTTTGAATGAGGAAGTCTATGGATCAAAAATGCTTTTTACCCTCGTAAACGGTCTCAAAGAGCTTGTGTGATGTGAAAAGCCAAAATTTTTTCAGAAATCTAAAAAATTGAAGAAAAAAATTCATCCCTTCTTAAAATTTTTGTTTAGCTTTACTTTTTGATTTTTTTTTTGAATTTTCAATAAAATGAAACCGTATGCTGAAAATACTTTTCAAAAAATGGAGCTAAACCTGGCAGTGCTGTGGATAGCTGTACTTTTTCTCATGTGTGACCCTGCCGGAAAGAAAGGACCTTATGTAAAAAAAAAAATCGATATCTCATTTTTCACGTTTTTGGTCCAAATAACATCAAATCTGGACCAAACGCATAAACATAAAGACATCGATTTTTTTTTACACAAGGTCCCTCCTTTCCGGCAGGGTCATATATTTTGAAAAATTTTGCCTTCAGTAACAAAAATATGGTATTCTAATTCATTATTATTATTATTATTATTATTAAATTTTTTTGGGAGTGGGGGTGGGGGGTGGTGGTGGTAAGATGACAGAGTTAAATTTCTCTTGCTACCTCATCAGAAAATCCTGCAGGCTGGTTTGCAAAAACAATTCGAAATTACAATGGAACTACCCTCTTCTACCTTTTCTTTTTTAAAATTCCAAAGATCAAAGAAGCTTATTTAAACAAAAAAAAATTCTAAAAAAATATCAAATACATTTTCAAATTAATTTTTTCTTCACCCAAGACGAATTTATGGTAATTCAAAAATTATTGTTCAATTTATTTGGCGACATTTAATTTCGGTCCATTCTCCTCCTTGCAGCTCGGTCATAAACAATATTTTAAATTATTTTTCAAGTATATCTAAAAAAAGTTGATTTTTCATCATAAAATGGGTAGGAAAAGGGGAGGAAAAATGAATTGGACTCTCATCAAGCCAAGAAAACATCAAAAATGTATCTTGAAACGTATAAAATATTACAAATGTGCCTAAATCTTCTAAGGTATGTTCAAACATTAAAATTCATTCAAAAACCACCAAAATTCGACCCCTCTTAAGTTTAAAAAAATCCCTCGCAAATCGAAAAATTAATTCGAATTTTTGAATTTTCGAGTTTGCCTTTCTATCAAATACCTTCCAATAAACTACATACTTGGCACAATGAAATCTGTAAATTACAATTCCGCGTATGCCATTCCCTTATGAGACTACGAAAACGAAACGACGTGTTTATTCTCTATTACGAATTCGAATACCGATACATTCGCTTACTAACCTACAGCAAGGCCTATTTTAAGGCGCAGTTCCGCACATTTTGCGAAGTTCCAAAAGCTTCACACGCAGTTCCAAAATTAAAAATGCGCAGTTCCAATTTTTTTTTTGGAATTTTTAACATAAAAATATCCCAATTCTACAAAAGTGTATTTTTTCGTATCCTGAATATCATTACCAATTTTATGTTATTTTTCCCCTTAAAACTTATTTTCTAAAATCAATTTTCCAACAGCTTCGGCCTCGCTACGCTCGGCCTTTTTGTATTTGTTCCCCTTTAATTGTTTTACAGTAAAAGTGGCCGAATTTTTATTCAACTTCAAGTATTACTCCAAAACAATATTTTATTGCACCTTGAAGAGGGGTTCAAAAATTTTCGCCCTCGCTTCACTCGGGTTAAATTCAATTTATTTCATATTCGCTTTAAAACACAATAATTATGTAATTTTGAAATTTGATCATAATTTGTTTCAAAATTTTCTATTCTCGAATTTTCTAAGCATTAAAACAAAACATGGGAAAAAACGATTTTTTTAGGCATTAAAAACTTAATTTTTCCAAACCTTCGCCCTCGCTTCGCTCGGGCATGAACAAAATTATAATTATATAAATTATTTGAAGCGACAGCGAGAAAAAATGCTACATTATGCCACCTCTCCCGAAAATCCTTCTGGAATTTCAAATCCTGGTACTCATTTTATATTCTCTCCCAAAAAAAGCTTCCAAAACCACTAGGAACAAATAAAAAAGAGGGAAAATTATCTAAAATTGTAGCTTGGTCATCAAATTTGTGCTATTCACCACCACCACCACCCCTCCCCCCCAAAAAAAAGCCAGAGTCCGTTTTGTTCCGAAGGAGAGAGGTGGTAAAATGTGCTTTACATGCGTAGTTCCAAATTTTCCTTAAAATAGGCCCTGACCTACAGAAGATATCTCAATCTTCCCATACTTCTCCTTTTACGAAAAAAAAATTCATCTAGGCGAATAAAACTGACATGAATTGGAATCTTACAATATATCAACGAAGAAAATACAATTTTGCGGCGATGTATCTGAGAAGTGAAAATCATTGCTAAGCTGCGCTGCGCTTTTACAAAAAAAAAAAAAAAGGAAAAATTTTTCCATCTGTGATGGTTAGTTCTGAGATGCATTTCAGATCGAATAATCTGCAACGACGAGTTCGATTTTACGCGCTATAAATTCAAGACTAACTATTCGAGTTTCTCAACTTACTGGCGATGGTTTTCTGTAAACGTTTGTTACGTTGAAGGAGGTTAGCGAAAAGCGCACAGCAGTAAAATCGGAAACTGTTATGCGGTATAGGTACAATGAAATTTTTACTGTCTGTATATGTTTACGATGACGAGACACGACGCGACGCGATGTAATTAAAAGTAAAACGCGAGCATTGACTTCTGTCACACAATATATTTTACCTGATTTTAAAACCGAAATGATAATTGTGTTAATTAGTCGCACCTTATTTGCAACTGTGTTTTAATGCAATTTACAATTAATGAATATCGAACCACACCACATCTCCGCCTCGCCACGTGTAATCTTATACACGAGGTCTTGAAATATTGCTTAATTTTTATTTAAGTGTAATGTACACGTAGCGTAGGTAGGTATAATACAAGTAATCAATATAATACAACAAGACCCCCCAAAAAAAGCAGAAGAAAAATTATTTGGCGTTAGCAGAAAAAAAAACACATTTTTATATCCGAATCGCAATTTACAACGGTTTCCGTTTCGGGTTAAGATTCGCCGTTTTCATAATGTGGCCTTTAATTAGCTAATTTTTCATATTTTTCCCTTTAGAAATGCCACCCGGGGTTAATGCTGAATTTTTTTCCACGTTTTATTTTGTTTAGGTGGATTTTACGTCACCGTTTGGCTAAGTGGAAATTACCAGATATAAATCAAAATGTTCTAATTAAAATAAGAAAACTATTTTTGAAAATTCCTACAAATAAAATGTAATTTTTCAGCGTTTTTCTCGCCTCGGTTAGGCCGGTACGTATTAAAAATAAAAAAAGTACGTGCTCGGTGAAAAATTTTAATCGCGGAATATTTTTGAATTATTTTTCTCGTTCTCGGTGAAGATGAAAGTAATAATGAACCTTTTTTGCCCAAGAAACGGAATTCTTTTTTAGGTGGTCATATCTGGCACGAAATGGGGATGAAAATTTGACGATGAAGTGAAATACGATTGGATGACAATAATTGAAAAATTACGTGAGCAGATATTACCAAAATTTTCCAAAAATTTTAACCAAATTATTCTGCATGAGGTCATTAAAAAAATAATTTTGTTCATTTTACTTTTTGTACTTTTAGTGGCTGAAGATGAAATTCTTGATAAAATTTACCCATTTCCATGAATGGTTTTTTTTTTTTTGCAAAACTGCCAAAAAAGTAAATTATCGAGATGAAATTTATTTCGAAAGACGAATAGACTCTGATGCCATTTTTTTGCAAGCTCGCAAAATTTATCGATTTTCGTTTTCGAAATGATGAAAGCCGATGTATTCCAAATAAACAGGATTAGGATTAGGAAATGAATGAAACGTTCACTGACCTTTTTGATTACTCAATCTCTCGTATAACAGTACGGATTAGTTTCAATGTAGAATAGCGTTCAATTGGTTGCTTTAAAATCGAAAATATCGTAATGTTGGGCAACTGAAAATATGTAGAATCATAAAAAAGGCTTCAATATTGATCAGAAACGATTGAAAATATCAGCTTGCGATACCAAAATTATCTCCTAACCTCGTTCTTATTTTTAGGCTTGAAATTTTAAAAGGTGCTGTGAAAATTAGAAAATTGAAACATTCTTTGACGATAGTTTTCTCATAGAATACTTAAAACTGCATTGAAAAATGAAAAAGCATTCGAAAACTTATACTTAAAAGTAAAATTAATTTTGAAATTTATACTTCAAGGTTGTGTCGAGTTTCGAAATGAGAAAACCAAAATGTGCAGTTTTTTCATCATCGATACTTAACTGGAAAGTTGAAACTTTTTTGAAAAATGTGAACCTACGAAAAGTTTGACATTTTACTCGTTTCCAATTTCGGACGTTTGCAGATGTTTTCATCGTGAAAAATGAAAGTAACTGCAGTGTTTATCGATTAGGTAAAAGAAAGTCGAGGAAAACCAGAGATTTAGTCACTGTAACCGACATTGCCTTTTTTTTTGATCGAAATTCGTATATTAAGAGTATGTATGGGCTGGGGGAGAAGGAAAGGGGAAGTATTTGAATGGAAACCCAGTATTAAATCTGTTTTAAACGATGAAATGTGTGGATGGCAAAAAAGAAGTGAGAAGATCTTTTTAAAAAAACGAAGGGTCTCAGAGAAGACAGACCACCGCGTCTCTTCGAAACATTCACGATAGAATTAAAAAAAAAAAAAAAAAAAAAACAGACACAGACATCATGATAAAACGCATATGTAATGATCAAAGAACCAATAGTCTCCGAACCTTTCAAAAAAAAATTAAATCCCTGCCCTCAGTTTAAATTCGAAGCAAACACTGTTTTAAAACTGACACTTCTACACTTAAGATTTACAGCCAGTGATCTAACTAAGTAAAATGTATCATTTATAAACAATTGTTTCTATTCTTTTCTACTGTATTTTATAAGTAGGTAAGGAGGGTACAAATACCCACGTTTTTGTCTATTCACAGTCAAGATCATTGTATTCCCGGACACGAATTGGTTGAGGTATACAAAAAAAAAGGTTTTTATGTGGTAAGGTCATTATTATGCGATTTTTTTGTGCTAGACGGACCAATAATTGGGTTCTTGACCGCGGTATGTGTTCTCAATAACCCAGGAAAAAAAGCATCGAAAAAATCGCTTTAAAAAAATATGTTAAGACGAAATTTTATTGTTGAAAAAGCTTCTCTATGATGTCCAGAATCTGTGGTAAAAACGCACCAGTCCTCTACCCTATTGCTTTTTGAGGGGGTGGGCCCCTTGTGGAGGAGAAAATTGTTTTGCACCGATTTTGCTCGAATTCAGGTGGAAGGTTAGGTGGGTATAGAAGTGCACCCCAAAAAATTTCAACTTCCCTCGATCTCAGGGGGCTGAACCATCGCTCTTCAGAGATGAGAATTTTTGACTAAAATGACAAAAAATTGAGTCTTTTCGAGAATAAAGTCATATAATTTCAATTTTGAAAAGTATCATGAGTTCTGTAAACATTTTGATATGACAAATCCGACTAGCCCATAAAATTCTTCATTTGGTGTGATGAACCAGCCCCTTTCAATTCGTAATTATGCAGATCGTAATTTTTTCAGAAAAAAATGATCTAAAAAAAAACACTAGGTGGGTAATTCTTCGAAAATCGGCGAATTTCAGCATTCAAAATTTTGAAAAGTAAAAACTCTTTTTTTGTGAAATTTTTGAAAGAATATCATTAATCAGCTTACCCAGAACACTTTTATGAAAACGGGGTCAATTCATACCTCAAGGGGGTAGGGTGGGACGATTAAACGTTTCCGTCATTATGCTTAATTTTCAATAGGTTTTTAATATGTTCCATCGTCGTGGATCATCATTTCTGCGCTTTAAAATGGCAGATATTCCTGCAATTTGAGAAAATGTATTTAAAATGGTGAATATCTCATGATAACATATCAAAAAATTTAAAATGATCAATAATATGATCTATACTGCAGATAATTACTCAATTTTTTCCGGATTCGCCACGACGAAAGAAAAAACTACACCATCCACGACGTAGGAAAATTGAGTAATTATTTGCAAAATAGGCCACATAACTGAGTTTTGAAAAAAATTTTGAAATGCTACGAGGATATATTCACCATTTTAAACACTTTTTTTCAATTTTCAGGAATATAGGCCGTTTTGAAGGCGAGAACTGATTAGCCACGGCGATGGAACGTTTTTTTGTAAACAGCACAATATTGATAAACAATCACTCACAAAACTGTTAATTTCATTGAGATTCAAAATTTTCGTAGATTATGTTGTTCTCGGGACGATAACTGACCAGGGCTGCCACTTCACAGCACAAAATATTGTATTAGTAAGCCAGGAAAAATTATTGAAAATTATCCACGGCGAAAGAAAGAAAATTGTAAACACACTTTGGGCTTCAAATATGGGACTATGGGACACTTTTTTTTGACCTTCAATCAGGTCATCACACACCTTCATATACGTTGATTATATGTAACGGTCATTTTTTTCAAAAAACCGCATTAATTTACATCATTTAGAACATTCAATTTGAAAAACATTTTGAATACAAGCCACGGCGATGGAATTTTCGGGGGTAAAATGGTCGTGCACCCGAATTGTGGGGGGTGGCACTCATAATTCTTAGTGGTATAGGTGTAGGAGATAGTACTCCTACTCATGAAAAAAAAAAAAAAAAAAAAAAAACGTAACTTTTTGAGTTATACACTGGTAACAGAAATTTGCCGATTTTCGAAGAATTACCCAGGTATACTTGAATACACACAAACCTCAGCGAGAAGAAGCTCGGACAGAATATGTATATTGTCTTTTTATTCTGAAAAATTTCCGAAGTTTTACAGGGTGTCCTTTATATCTCAGAAATGATTTTCCCTGACTTTTCCAGGTTTTTCAGACCAATTTTTCGACATTTTCTAGCATAGGTGCACCCAAGGGGTGGGCTCAGGGGGCTTAAGCCCCCCATAGGCTCGGAAAAAATATTTTTTTATTACAAAAATAATTAAAAAGTGAATTTTTTTGTTTTTCAAACAGAATTTTTTCCAAAAAAAATTCGCCCTAGCTTCGCTCGGGCAGTACTTTAGCCTTTTATGTTCAAAATTGATAATATTTGAAAAATTTTCAAGTCAAAAATCACCAACTCTTCAATATATTCCCAGTTTATCAGAAAAAATTGATGATTTTTGACTAAAAGATCAGTGAAAAATGATTAATTTGAAAGACCCACGCCCCTGATTTTCTCAAATTCTCAGATCCTCCCTTAACCCTTTACCGCACGACTTGGAATTTTTTCGAAAAAAACTTTTTTTTTTGATGCAATACCACCCATAGAATACCAGAAAAATGGTGAAAAAAAATTCCCAACTGAAAACATTCCCCCAGGGGTCAAAAAACAGCTGTGGTCATATGTGACCACTCATGCATATAGTGCACAGTGGGCAAAGGAGACACCTCATAACACTCAGGATTCATTATTTTAAAAAAAAAAGTGATAAAAGTTGGTTAAATATCGTGTTGGTATAGTTTTTTTGGTCGTAGATTACGAATTTGACAAAAAATTGATTTGGGGCAATGGAGAGGTGGTGGGGGAGGTGCTGAAATTGAAATCCATCTCAAAAATATCGTGTAGTATGTCGAAATCTAGGTTTTCGAGGTCGTAGATTACAAATCTGACGTCGGAAAATTTTTTGGAGCAATGGGAAGGGGAGGGGAGAGGGTAGGGGAGGAGCTATATTTAAAATTCACCAAATCTTCGAGTAGTATATCGAAATCTAGGTTTTGGAGGTCGTAGATTAATTTGGCAAATTTTTATTTGAGTCCGGGGGGAGGAAGTGGGGAGCTAAAATTGGAGTGGAGCAAAAAATTGTTCCCTATATCGAAATCCAACGTTTTGCTTTTACATCATTATCGATCAAAAAATTATGAATTTAAAAATTAGGTAGTTGAAACACTTTGGCTCGAGCAGAGCGAGGAAATTTTTTTTTTGAAAAGTTTATAGGTATTAAAATGAGTCCAAAAACTTCAAATAATTCATTCTCTTTCCGGATCTTTACAAAATTCCAGCAGAAATGCCCAAAATTTCAAAATTTCTTTACTTTTTCCGGGTTTCCTGCGTTTTCAGATAATGGACACCCTGTTTTACCGCCCCCTTCTCCCCACCGATTCAGTTTGAAACATCTCAATTGACACTCAAATTTTAATTGAATTAGTCGAAAATGAATGCAATCTCGACACACAAAAAAAACATTTTAAATGCTCTGATAAATCGAAGAAAAATAAATTGATTAAAATCAAACGCACAATAATGATCGAAAACTGAACACCAATCCCAATTTCCATTCCATCCTTGACCTAAACATTGAAAATCCATCAGCAGATTTTTATGATTACGTTGTACTCTATAAAATTATGAATCAGGCCAAAAACCGGGTAAGGCAACGCGAAGTACATATTCATAAAACGTGTCTTGGCACATAATAAAATTTAACGAACATATGTACTTCCACCGACACACCCAAAGACGAATCAAGCAACTATTTTCGGGGTAAGAATGCCGCACCAGAAAAATGCATACGCAAAATTAAAGCAAAAGTACAATTTCTGCAGATTTTTTTTTGCACGAATCCGAGAGAAAAGAATGACTCATATTTTGCCTCTTTAATCTCCCCGAAGGCAGCGTATCCGCACACTAATCTTTCGACGGTTCATCAAAACATCAAACGACGAGTTGCTCTGTCTGGAAATCGGGTTACTCCATCGTTTTCAATTTTGCATTTTCTCGACTTCGTTATACCCGGCGCAGTTCGACTTGCAGCATGGTATAACTTTGTTATAGCGAAATATACGGGCGAGTATGGTATATAGTATCATTCGCATCTAAAAAACGAGGAAATCTGCGTAACGAAGCGAAATCGTAATAGGCGAGGTGGGCGGAGGGGACAGCGGAGAATTCTTTTTTTAAAAAAATAAATAATAAAAATATAATGAAATGAAATCTATTTTCGCAGAAATAGAAAACTTGAAACCTTTTTTTTCTCTCTCTCGCTCTTTCTTTCTTATTTATGGCCAACAACTTTTTTCTCATTTTGGAAAAATTTTGAACTTCGAGTTTGGAAATATATGCCCAGTAGAGTACCAGCGTAGACTACGGTATATACGAAGAAAGAGAAACCAAAAACGAGAAGGGATCTAACACGCTTAAAAATCTGAATTCAAGAGAAACTCGCCTGTAAAAGAATGATAAACGATTAGAAAGAGCGAGCGTTCGGGAAAAAACAGGAAACGGTGGAAAAACTTTTTGGAAAAAACAAAAAAGAAATTCTCGCGCAATTATTTGTTACTTGTTTTCATCCGGCATAATTCATTTCCCCCTCGTTAGTTTTTAAAGCTGAGTCCGGACACATAAACTTTTCTTTTAACTTGCACCGCGATGGCTACGCGAGTTCTCCAAGGGAAAACTCACATTAAAGCTCTAACGAAGAGTTGGGAAAAACCGAGAAAAACAGAGAAGTCTGTTTAATATAATCACAATAAATCTATAGCTAGCGATTTGAATCTCAAAGGATTCGGAAATGGAAGCCGAAATAAGAAAAATAACAAAAAAGAAACAAAACCCTTAATGAAGATGGACTGATTTTTCTTCCTATAAAACGTGTAATCAACCGAACCTATTTCCACTTCGGTAAATCTCCTTTTTATAAATAAATTGAAAGCTTTTATTTTTATTTTTTTCATCCCTCCGTCCTACTCGCTACTATATTCTTATTTTCACAAAAAAAAAGAGGAGAACTAAAGTTGAAGAAATATAAAACGAGATAAGCCACCGATAATCAAAAACTTATAATTAAGTACCCTTTTTTCTTTCGTTGCAACTTTTTTTTTTTATTAATTTTAAGACAAATTAACCGTTTTTTATGGCACAAATTCTCGAGATAAAATCGTTTTCGTGCACCGTATTCGTTTTATTATAACCAGATATATATTGCGGGTTTAAAATTATTTCCGATGTTTTATTATACTAATGACTTCGTTAGACTGCAATGAATGCATCTCCCCGTCCCAAAAATAAATGAATGACGTCTGCGTGTCTGCAATATTTCTTTACAGAGCGAGTGAAGCGGAGTAAGAAAAAGGAAGATATAATAATGAAAAGAAACCAAGTAGCAAAAAATTGTATTAAATGAGCTGACAAAAAATCATTTGAGAGGTGTTCATTGAAGGTAAGTAACTTTTTTTTTCAAAAGTTGAAGCCCGAGTGGAGTAGTTATGTAACTTGCTACCTACTTCGTTCTCGCCACACCTCAAAATGACGGCAAGAATTTTTCTCTTCTTCACTCTTACCCTTTCTTGCCAACTTCACAATCTGACTATGCGGTTTAAAAAATTTGAAAAAATGAAAAAAAATGTTGAAATTTCTTTGAAAATAGTTTTATAATGAATATTTTTATCAAAATAATACTATTTTGGCACCAATTAATTTTCTATAACTTAAAATTTTGATCGTTGGTTCAGCAAAAAAAAAAAATCTGAGCTACCGATTATTTTCACCTCTCATACAATAATTTTTGAAAAATATGTGGAATATGGTTTTCGTTCATTTTGAAAAAAATTTCCTAAACGAGAGCTTATCATGGAAAATCACCACCAAAAATTTTCGTGGATCTAAGTATATTAATCTCTGATTTTTTTTGGGGGGGGGGGATTTTTCCTTGATTTTGCTATTTTTCTAAAAAAAATATTATTTTTATGAATTTGAATCTCTTACTTTTTTATAAAAAATTTTCTCAAAATTGATTAAAATTTCTCAATAATTAACTACAACACAGTATCATCTTGAATTTTCGAAAATTAAAAAAAGAAAAAAAGCGGATCTGAACTAAATTTTAAGAGGGGTGAAATATTCATTTTAGAGGTTTTTTGTATTTCTTTAAAATGGACGAAATAAATATTAGTAAAACTGCTAATAATACCAAAAAATGAAGAAAAAAAAATAAGTACTGAAAAATGACATGCATTTAAACCGATTTTCCGAAGATAACAGTTATTTCATTCGAGGAAATTTTTTTCAATTTTCGCATTTCATCAGTTGTTTGACCAGGATCGCATCCAAGGGGGCTCGGGAGGGTCGAGCACCCTCCTAAAATTAATAATTTTTCACTGATCATTCAATCAAAAATCATTGATTTTCCAATAAATTACATATTTTTCAGAAAATATGAATACATTTTTGCTAAAAGATCAATGAAAAATGACTCATTTGAAATCTGACCTCCTTCCACTATTTTTTTTCAAATTCTCAGCCTTTCCCTTAATTAATTTCTGGGGTTTGGCACCTTTCGTGAGGAAAAAATTCCTTCCCCAATTAATTTCCCATTTTTGCCACCTAAATTGAATTTTGTTTTTAATCACCTTGAAAATGGGTTATATTTCTGAAAAATGGTAGATCAGTTCGAATAATAGACAAAAACAAAATATGAAAAGTTCATGAGAATTTTTGGGAAACTTAAAAATTTAAAAATTGTAATTCTTTTGAAATAAAAATGTGATATTCTTGAGAAAAAATTACAAAAATTATTTCTAAAGAACCAAAAATTGATAAAAATTCGGCTTCTCATCTTAAACCAAATATCAATAAATTTTGTTCAAAAAATGAGTATAATTTTTTTTGAAATTAAATTTTTGCTACAAAAAAATTTGAAATTTTTTCAATTTAAAAAAAAAAAATTATCAAAACTTGGACTATAAACTCAGCCAGTTGAAATTTTAGTTACCAATGACTATGAGTTTCTGGAAATGATGATTCCAAAAAGCCCATACTTTCGTAGGCACATGTTTTAATCAAAAGAGGACATTTCAAGTGGTTTCCATATGAGATTGAATTTCAAAAAAAAGTTACCGCTTTATTTAAATAAAAATTTTACGACTTTTTCTAAATTTTTCAGAGCAATTTTGAAATTATTTTTTTTACGTCACTCTTATTTTCAGAAACTTTCTCTATCTAATATTTAATGTTCTATTTTTTGAACTTCAGAACGCACTTTTCAAAAATCAGGTCGTAATGCAGAATTTTGATTCTTTTGTAAGAAAATGCCAATCATATCATAGGAATACGAATGAGCGAACTACTCAATAGATGCACAGCAGTTTGATGACCCTCAAATCCAAAAATTATTAAATATTTATAAAAATTATCAAAAGTCATACCTAAAATTCATCCAAATGAAAAATCCGTCGAACAAAGCAAGCAAGGGGTTTCGTAGGGAGAGGACAGAACACGTAGAAAATGTAATAATTTCCTTCGATGCATTTTTAAATATTGGAACTTGACCAGGCCATTTCTTTTTTTAATCAAAACGGGTTTTTTTGTGGAAAATTTTTTCAAATAGTATTTCTAGTCTCAAGCATTTTCCCTGAAAAATTTCATTCATACCTACACCTACCTCAATTATGCAAAGAAAGCTCTATCGTGAGAATACGAAAAATTACGAGATGAAAACGTAATTTTCATCACAACTTCGCACCTGCCAAAAATCTGTAAAAAATTACGTGACGTTGGGCAATAAAATTAGAAAAGTAAAAAATTGAGCAATTTCTAGCAATTTGAATTTTTTGACGATTTTTATCAACTTCATCTATTATAAATTATACACTTGAAAGAAGTAGGCGTATTTATTGGCCTTCTTTATCGTTCGATTTACCTTTTCTTTTCTAGAATAGGTACAATCAGTTTCATTTTCAGGTGATCGATTAAATCCGTATAAATCAAATTATTTATCACACCAATGGCCTCGGAAAGGATTTTTTAAACAAAAAACTATAAACCACACACATCTACTTTTATATTTACACAACACTGTACGAAAAGATAAATACACCTCTATTTTTTAGACATTCGTCTATTTTTTTTTAACGTTAAAATTTTAAGTACGCAGCTTAGGTCAAAAACAGCATAAAATAACAAAGGTGTTGACCGTCTCATCCTTCTACGTGTACTTATTACCGTACTAAATAATATTAATTGTTTTTAAAAAGCCACGTCGGTGTCGCAGGTCTGCGAAGTCAACAAAATTGAAAGTGGTTTTACACATACAGCCATTCATAACATTGTAGCTGCATTGTAGGTAAAGGTACCTGCGCCGAAGCACTTCGCTGGTGTTATTAAGAGTAGATTTTTGACGTTACCTTTTCAATGAAATATTTTAAAAATTAACGTGTTTCGAAATGATCTTAAAAATAGAATCGGAAGCGCCTACGCGCTCATTTTTCGCCAGCCAAACGCAGACGCTCATTCGTTTTCGTCATCGTCGGTACCATACGTACGTACGTGTAATATGGACGGGCAAATGATGTGAACTGACAATTATTCAGTGGCGGATTTTAATTGGACGAGGTGCGGTATTTCTGCTTGTGTAAGTTTTGTACCGTAAACAAATCTCATTTATAATGAAGCTTGCATCGGTGGTTAATTATCGCTGTCACCAACGAGCATCGGCGTGTAGGAATCAACAGAATTTTCTGTCTTTTATGAGTGCTCTCTTTGATCTTGTTACGCCCTGTTATCAGCGTTCATATCTTACGTTCGCGTCGCGTTTTCGCCTTATCGACTACCCTCGTTCGCGGCTCAACCTTCCCTCAGCTCGTCTAAGTTTCCAATAATAAATACGATACAGGTGTAGAAGGTATATGCGATATTAGGATTGAGTTGGGTTCGTATACGTCTGCGTAGGCTCTCTGCAGTCTTAGTCCAGTGCAATTAGGAAATTACCTAGACAAAATTCCCATCAAAAATTTTTTTTTTGGAATATGTTTGGGACGTTGCCCTAAGTAAAACCTACAACTTCCCCCACTCCCCTCCCGCTTGCGTTTCCCCCAATTGTGGATCAAAGCCCCCCAAAATCAGTTTTTTTGATATATCTCTGAAAATATTGATTTTATGTCAAAATTAGTTCAGTACAATTTTAAAGTAGACTGAATTTCCTATCACTTTCATTCTATGAAATTTTTTGTAGCTATCACGGGTGAGGAGTGGGAGGGTTCTGAAAAAGAGGTGTTTCCGAATAAGCTGTAGAAATACTTATAATACATGATCGGGGAGCCTGCGTAATACATTCTGTTGAACACGTACGACAATATTTATTTGAAATATTAATTTTCCCTACCCCTTCATCTCCCCCATACCCCTCCCCCCTCTGAAAACTAAAAAGTAGCTAAAATTGCAGCACAGCTAGTCCTGGGAATATGTAGTAATAAAAGTATAGCCATACCAAGACATAATTCTCATCAAAATTTTTTTTCAGAAATATGTTTGGAGCGTTACCCCAAGTTAAACCTGCATCTTCCCAATCTCCCCCTCTTACATTTTCCTCCAATTGTGGATCAAAGCCCCCCCAAAAATCAGTTTCTTTGATGTATCATGTAAATATTGATTTTATGCCAAAATTAGTTCAGTACGATTTCAAAATAGACTAAATTTGCTTCAACTTTCACTCTATTAAATTTTTTGTAGCTATCATAGGTGAGGAGTGGGAGGGGGGTGTTTCTGAAACAGCTGTGGAAATACTTATAAATGCATTTAATACAATGACCGGAATTCACGTAATGCATTTCGTTGAATAGGCATAAGTAAAATTACAATTATGCGAATTATTCAAGGTGGCAGCGAAAAAATCTCTTTCTACCCCTCTCACCGAAAATGTTTCTGGTATTCTACTCATTTTTTACCCCCCTTCCATCCCTCAAACGAGTTCACTCATAACGGCGACAATTATGTAGAGATATGATATGTTTCGCACTACCTGGCTTACCTACATACATGGAGGATGAATTGTTCAAATAAGTGTATCAATTGTAAAAGATATTCTTGTAGAAATAAAGATCCACTGTCTGTCGAGTAGGAGGAGGGCAATTTTGATTTTTAGGGGGCAATTTATTAGTAGGTACTTCATTTATCAAGACTATTAGCTTTGTGTGTTTTTATTTCGACTCATATCTATAAAACAACTTTTTATCAAGAAATCAGTAAAAATTATAGAAAATCACCAAGTATAACATGGTTAGAATTGCAGCACAGCAATAAAAAAATTAGTGAAAAATTTCACTGAAAGCAGAGTGTGAAATAATTGCTGGAAGATCAGTGACAATTCACTGTAAAGTTGATAAAATAAAATTTTTCTGAATAATCATAAAAATCTTTGAAAAATCAGCAAGTTCTGACTTTCAAATATCAAGTAAAGAGCCTTTCCTAATAAGATGGTGAAATCCGCCCCTACACCGTTTGGGCTGAAACTTACCCAAAATGTTAGTCTCGATGTAAAACATCCCCAAAAAAATTTTTGGCTCGATCCCCCCACCCCAACTCGAGTAAAATGGCCGTAAATGCCCGAAATTCAAAAATTCGTAGCTTTGAAAGGGGTGGTTCAAAATTTTTGAAATTTTCACAGAAAATAGTTGATGGGTAGGTGTATATGTGAGAATTTTTTCAAATTTTTTTTCGCACATTTGGGGGTTTCGTGGGGTTTGGAAACTTCAAAAATTCGTAGAAAAAAAATCGGGGAACCCTTCGCTGGAATTTTTTAAAAAGTTGGTATTACCCTTAGGTATAACATATATTTTTTCAGACCCCGTGAGGTGCAACATGGTCAAAAAATCAAAAACTATGAAAAAAACGTGTTTTTGACGTTTTTTTCGCCATTTTCACACCTCTCAAGGTCAATATTTTGGAGACCAATTAAATTTGGTTTAATAAGGGGTCCACATATTCAAAAATTACATTTTTGAATAATCGAGCCTCAAACAGATGATTATAGCGTCGCGGCGCTTTTGATTGTTAATGATACATCAATCCAGTGCAATTGGACAAAAAAATGGTAGCGTACGGAAAAAATCCCGATCCAAGTTTTTTTGGCCCAATTGATTCAGGGCACCATACCGAACAATATGATGAGACTTCTTGCCCCCCCCCCAGTGTCGGAGGCACCTGAGCAAGGGGTTAAACCCCCAAAAATTTGGTTTCGCCTTATAACTCGCTGATAAGGCAATTTCTAAAAAACAAAAAAAAAATTGTTTGTAAAATAATTATTCATTTACGTTGTTGAGTTTAGTATAAAATAGATATTTTCACTTTTTAGTGCAGAACACCCCACGAAATACCCTTATACATGCAGTCGTATTGACACAATTTTCTGATTTGCGGCATTCGATTATCGGAAAAGCTATTCTTTTTTTCGTCCATTTGAGTGAGGGGCGTGAGCCGAAGTTGATGACGAGTGAGACTGAGAAAAAAAACGAGCGAAAATTGATTTAATTTTCTGTTCTGAATTTTCTGAAATTCTTGAAAATATCGGAAGTGGTATAAAAACCAATTTTCCCCCCCCCCCCCCCGAGAAGGTCATTTCTGATGTTATTTCTTTAAAAAAATAAAAAAAAAAACCTTAAAATGGCTCACACGGAGGATGTTTGGGAGTAAATGAATGGGAAATTTCTTTAAGCATCAAGTATTTACGTGTAAAAAATCTTGGGATTTGATACCATCCTCGAATCCTCGAATTTAAAAAAAAAAACATTCACTCGTTGTCTCTCTCTCACTCCAGTGGAGTCTGCTTTACCGAATTTTTCTTTTTTTTTCATCATAAAATTTAAACAAAATATCTCAAGTAATTCTTGATTGCTTTTTTTTCTCAGTCACAATCATGATCACTTTCGATTCACCATTCTCTCGATTACGAAAAAATGAAAAATAGCCTTTTCGACTCAAAATACTACACGGAATCGAATGCTGATGGAAATCAGAAAGTTCTATCTTTATTTCAATGGCTTTTCTGTAATAATTTTAAAGCCGCCGTTCCAATACGAATGTTTTCTCACAAGTATAAGGGTTTTTCGTGGTGGTGTTGGAAGGCATAGTTTGCATTTTGCACGAAAAAGTAAAAATATCTACATAGTTTACTGCAAACTCAATACCAATTTTTTTTAGAAATTGCCTTATCGGCGAGGTATAAGGCGAAACCAAATTTTTGGGGGTTTAACCCCTTGCTCAGGTGCCTCCGACACTGGGGGGGGGGCAAGAAGTCTCATCATATTGTTCGGTATGGTGCCCTGAATCAATTGGGCCAAAAAAACTTGGATCGGGATTTTTTCCGTACGCTACCATTTTTTTGTCCAATTGCACTGGATTGATGTATCATTAACAATCAAAAGCGCCGCGACGCTATAATCATCTGTTTGAGGCTCGATTATTCAAAAATGTAATTTTTGAATATGTGGACCTTATTAAACCAAATTTAATTGGTCTCCAAAATATTGACCTTGAGAGGTGTGAAAATGGCGAAAAAACGTCAAAAACACGTTTTTTCATAGTTTTTGATTTTTTGACCATGTTGCACCCCTCACGGGGTCTGAAAAAATATATGTTATACCTAAGGGTAATACCAACTTTTAAAAAATTCCAGCGAGGGGTCCCCCGATTTTTTTCTACGAATTTTTGAAGTTTTCAAACCCCACGAAACCCCCCCAAATGTGCGAAAAAAGAGTTGCAGAAATTCTCACATAAACACCTACCCATCAACTATTTTCTGTGAAAATTTCAAAAATTTTGAACCACCCCTTTCAAAGCTACGAATTTTTGAATTTCGGGCATTTACGGCCATTTTACTCGAGTTGGGGTGGGGGGATCGAGCCAAAAATTTTTTTGGGGATGTTTTACATCGAGACTAACATTTTGGGTAAGTTTCAGCCCAAACGGTGTAGGGGCGGATTTCACCATCTTATTAGGAAAGGCTCTTTTCAGCTTCTGACTTTTTGATGTACAGACATTGAGTTAACTTTGAAAATACATAAATTTATAAGTTTTTGACTTTTAGTCACACAAAATTTGGTGTTGCAAAATAGAGTTTTAAAATTTTTAGAATAACCGTTCCGCCTAAGAGAAATTTCAGCTTCTGACTACCTGACATTAAAATTTTAGAATGACCCCCACCCAAGAGAAAAAACATCCATGTTGAAAGTGATTTTTTTAGAGGGGATGGGGGTGATGGATGAGAGAAGATGAAAGGGTGGGAGAAGGAATATTTTAGCATTCAACAAAATGCATTACGTGAGTTCCGGTCATGTATTAAATACATATAAGTATTTCCACAGCTGTTTCAGAAACACCCCCCTCCCTTTCCTCACCTATGATAGCTACAAAAAATTTAATAGAGTGAAAGTTGAAGCAAATTTAGTCTACTTTGAAATTGTACTGAACTAATTTTGGCGTAAAATCAATATTTACATGATACATCAAAGAAACTGATTTTTGGGGGGCTTTGATCCACAATTGGAGGAAATGTAAGAGGGAGAGATTGGGAAGATGTAAATTTAACTTGGGGTAACGCTCCAAACATATTTCTGAAAAAAAATTTTGATGAGAATTATGTCTTGGTATGGCTATACTTTTATTACTACATATTCCCAGGACTAGCTGTGCTGCAATTTTAGCTACTTTTTAGTTTTCAGAGGGGGAAGGGGGAGGGGGGAGGGGCATGGGGGAGATGAAGGGGTAGGGAAAATTAATATTTCAAATAAATATTGTCGTACGTGTTCAACGGAATGTATTACGCAGGCTCCCCGATCATGTATTATAAGTATTTCTACAGCTGATTCGGAAACACCTCTTTTTCAGAACCCTCCCACTCCTCACCCGTGATAGCTACAAAAAATTTCATAGAATGAAAGTGATAGGAAATTCAGTCTACTTTAAAATTGTACTGAACTAATTTTGACGTAAAATCAATATTTACAGAGATATATCAAAAAAACTGATTTTGGGGGGCTTTGATCCACAATTGGGGGAAACGCAAGCGGGAGGGGAGTGGGGGAAGTTGTAGGTTTTACTTAGGGCAACGTCCCAAACATATTCCAAAAAAAAAAAATTTGATGGGAATTTTGTCTAGGTATGACTATTTTTATTACTAACTTCCCAGGATTATCTACCAAGCTGTGTTTTTACAGCGAGACCACGTGCGGCATTTTTCGCAGTAGGTATTTTTTTTCCTTCGAATACGACAACGTGTCGCAATAAACGAATGAAATGATGCGAATAAAGGTGAAAAGTTGAATTTTCCGCATACGCGGAATAACAAATTGTGCAATTAATGAAACGGAATAAAACATTTTTGAATGGCTAATTTCGACTCGAGCGAGCTGTATTATTATTTCGCTCCAGATTCGGTTCGATGATTGATTTCAAGTGTAGGTTGAGAAATGATGGAGAGAGACGGGGGTGAGATTTGTTCCTTCCCCGGGGAAAAAGAGAAGGAAAAACACAGTTGAAAAAAAAACAGAATCGAAAGAAAACGGTGAAATTTACAAGTTCCAGGTTTCATCCCAAACTCCATCCAATCTGATTTTATTTCAGCTTAAAAAATAATTGTGAAAATTTTCAAATTCGTATTTGAGTTAAATATAAATGGAAATTCAATTTTTTACATAAATCTAGGAGTCTGTTTTTTTCGAGGCAGGAAAAATATAAAAAATGATTGCTTTTCGGGAAAAATATTCAAATTTTTGCTACATATTTTCTGGCTTTTTAGCTCATGAAATAATAAGATTCTGGTCTCTTTTTTTGGTGGGGGGGGGGAGTAAATCATGAAAAAATGCTCACAGTTTAGATTGTTTCATCAGCATAAATGGAGAAAGAATTTTGTACATTTTATCGGGAAAAAATTCAAGAAGTTTTTAGGATCACAAAGAAACAAAACAAAAATAAGGAAAATATTGCAATCCCCCCCCCCCCCCCAATAAAAAAGAAAAATAATGTACGTAGGAATAGGCATTTGACATCGAATAAGTCACCATCTATGGGGAAAACACGGAACTAAACGAAACCATTATAAATTTTTTCATTACATGTATTCTTATGAGAAATTCGCGATTTTTGAAAATTAATTAAAAATCGAGTACTGAACATGCAGGGTTCATTTTTGTTTTAAATGGAAGAGTAAATCGTACTCTTTTTCAAATAATTTTTCTCTCATTTCTTACTCCACTTATTAACTGAAAAAAATTTGAATCAATGTAAATATCTTTTACATGTTTTTATATAACCCTACAACGCGTACAACGAAAAAATACCCGTTTTCCCCTACTCGACTCATAACGCGACGCGCGTTGATTTCAAATATCGTCCAATCACAGCTCAGCGTTCTCGTCGTTTACGTTTTAAAAACATGAAAAAGTTACGTACGTTAATTTCAATTTTTTTCAATGAATACGCACAATAGAAAAGAAAAGAAAAAATTCGTTGTTAAGAGGAAGATTCACTCTTTCATTTAAAGCAAAAATGAACTCTGCACGTTCAGTACCCGATTTTTAATTAATTTTTAAAAATCGCAAATTTCCCATAAGAATACATGTAAATGAAAAAGTTATCATGGTTTCGTTTTCGTAGCAGCGCTCTCTGCAGGAGGTGCCGATCGCCTATTAAATTCGTCAGATTCAGACAATTTCAGTTGTACTTATGAGGATTGATTTTAAAAATTTGTTCTGGTTTCCTTCCCTCCCCAAACAATTCGAATATTTTTCAAAACAATAAATATTCAATCAAAAATCATTCCAATAATAAACATGGTGAAAAGTGGGACCCGTAACCTTCTATAAAATTTTGGTTAATAAATGTGAAAAAAAATATTAAAATTTCCAATTTTTTTGAAAAAATTGTATCATACTCTTGAACTCTCTTAATGTGAATCAGTCAAAAATGCCTAAATTGACTGATGAAACATAAAAAATAAAGTCACTGATAATCAGTCAAATTCCACTGATTCTCCAGTTAATCAGCGTCAATATTCTGCCACTCAGTGAAAAATTACTGATTCAAATAGTGAATTTTGATTGTTGAATCAGTAAAAATTAACGGACCGATTCAATCAGTGAATTTTTTTACTGATTCAATAATGAAAATTCAATGAATTGAATCAGTAAATTTTTACAAATTTCTATCGGTAAAAAAAATTCACTGATCGAATCAGTAATTAATTACTGATTGAATCAGTGAAATTTCATTTTTACTGATTCAGTTATGAAAATTTACGGACTGAATCAGTACATTTTTTCACTGATTTCTACAGTGACTCAATTTTGTCGATTTTAATCAGTTAATTTTGACTGATGAAATAGAGAAAATCAAGTCAATGATACTCAGTCAAATTCCACTGATCCCCCACTTAATCAGTGTCATTTTACTGCCAATCAGTGAAAAATTTTGATTGTCGAATCAGTAAAAATTAATGAACTGATTGAAATCAGAAAAAATTTACCGATTCAAATCAGTGAATTTTCATTATTGAATCACAGAATCAGTAAAAAAATTTCACTGATTGAATCAGTAATCAATTATCGATTGAACCAGTCAATTTTTCCGCTGATTCCTACAGTGACTCAATTTTGTCGATTTTAATCAGTCAATTTTAACTGATTCAAGTAAAGAGAGTACTTTTCAGAATAATGATTTCTCTTTTTTTTTCCAAATTTTTCAAACCTTCAACATTGGTACGATATTTATGAACATAAATAAAGCATCAGGGGAGCGAAGGATCTTTTTCTCACGTCTTAGTACAAACAAATGATTTGAAAAGATACCTAATTACCTGGCACCCCTCTCAGAAGCCCCTCTCACCATAACAGACGATAATATTTGGAAAAAATCGACATATTTCAGAATTTCTGGAATAATTTCAATTATTTTTGACCATCCAATTCCGAAATCCGGATTAAATTTTCAGTTGAGTAATTATTTATTTCAACAAAATTTACCAATTTTTAGAGAAAATTTGTAGATTTTTACAACATAATTTACCAACTTTCTAAAAAATGTTCTCAAAAAGTCGGAAAATTTAGAAACATGTGCGTAAATTTGCTAAATTAAAAAAAATTCTCTATACGCAGCAAAAATATAACATGAAAAAGTACAAAATTTCATAAAGAATGACAGATTTTTATTTCAAAGAAGTAGAATTCTTTCTGACAATAAACGATTACAAAACGAGCTGTTTTCAGAAGAGAAGAGAAAATTTTCATTTTAAAAATGCTGATTTTTCAATTGAAGGAATAATTGATCAATCGAACCCTTTCCTCTCATCGCAGTCGAAAATCGAAACAATTCATTCCTACATATCTATTACCAATTAATTCATCAATTTCGAAAATGGATTCAATAAAGAAAAAAAAAGAAAAGTCAACTCGATACTTGAAAAAACCAAGTTGATAAAAATACCCCTCAAAAAATCTGATTAATTCGAAACTTTTCTTATCGAAATTAAAAACATTTCGAACACGGTTTTTCTCTCACAAAAAAATCCCCAGGTAAATCCTCACTAATAACACGAAGAATTGAAATTTTCACTCCGATTCTTCTTACCATTCCCTCGATGTTTTTAATTAATAAACCCATGCAATTTGTTCAGCAGGTATCATAATGTTATACAAAAGCAAAATCAAAATATGTATTTGTATACTGGCAACAGCGAATAAGTTTTTACTTCAATAGCATTCCGCAGACTGCGAACCGTTTCCACGCAGGATACCCAATTCAGAGCATTTAATTGCAACCAAATGACCTTAGTCATCATTAACGAATTTTAAACCGTCGGTATTTTTTGATTAAACTTTTTCATAAAACCGAGACCGACGAGGTTTCTAATTATTTTTCCCTTTTTGTAAAAACTCGGACGCTTTTCTTGCACTTTTGTTAGTCGCGAGATTTAGAGTGTAATCACCGAGTACACAGTAAATTATCCTTTTCAGACTATCTTTCTCATAAAAGTAGGTACGTAGCTCGCCTCAGATATCATTTTAAAAGACAGTACAACATTCGCTAGAATTTCCTGCACTTGTCAATTTACACGCCGATAACGATGACAATTTCTCCAAGATCAGTTACCTATCTACGTGTAATGGTTGAAATATCTGTCTGCAGTCTGCAGTTTGCCCTCGGATGCGAATGTGGAACACGACGTAACGTCGAAAACGATGCAAACTCGTTAAAAATTATCTCATCAATAACGATTTACGAGTTAGAAAGTATATTCGAGTGTAAGGTCGAGCTAATATATTTTTTACTTTTTTCAGCGGCGATAATTGAGCACAAGCGTTAACATTTGAGCATGTTCAATTTACATCAACCACGAATAGAAAACCCATATACTGACAAATACTACAAAAGCATGAAAACGGTCGAAAGAAAAGCGAATTTCCTATATGTCGACGACACGACACCTCGCGTGCAATAAATAAGAAATAACTGAAATAACTAAACGACTGGAAGATGAATTGTATGATTATTTTGAACAAATTTCATTTCGGTAATTCTTCCTTCATCGCCGCTGAGTGCTTGTCGTTCGTTTTTATTCAGCTAGTCAACCATGTTGGAGTATTTTCTCGAGATAGTCTACCAATTTTTAATATAATTTTAACTCGAGTCATATATTTTCGTATACCAAATAAATAAAATTTCAGCGAAAAGTTTTTTCCAACTTTCGAAATAAAAAGATCAAATCGGTAAAAACAAAACAACGTATAAAAATCATTGCAAACATACCTTTAAAAAATATATCGAAAAATTTATCAAAAGTTTAGAAAAATGTCCCCTAAAAAAATTTCACTTTTGTTAAATCTTTTCGAAAATAGAATGGAAAAAGACAAATACGATAAAATGTAATTTAAACGAGGAACTTGTCGGTGTGAAATCTAATTTGATGGGACTGGAAAAGTCAAATGAGCCGTTGAGCGTATGTCTGGTCTCTCGGGATGAACCCAAACTTTAATAGCGGTTGTCACACTTTCCGGGACATAGAACTTCTTTCAGATCAGTTTTTTGTTTTGTCGCTTCATTGACGTCGTTTTCTACTCCTTAAAAACATTTTCAAGTTTTTCGCAACATTCACACGCACACGACGACGAATAAGGAAGAAGTGGGAAAAAAAAAGCAAAAGCAAATGAACAAAAGTACTAAGTACGTTGTTTTCAATTTGCGACAGCGGAAGGCGGTATTAATTTAGTCCGGTTACATATGGTACAACATTTTCAGTAACCAAAGGTGTGTATGTTTCTTGAAGATAAACGTTTTCCTGCTTTTATACTCCGTGAGCTTTTTTTTTCGTCATTTCACTCATTAGTTCTATCGTTTGAATTGTGTACTAAATAAAAATGTCCTGACGGGGTGGAACCCAAGTGGTCGTAATATCTTCATTGTTAAACACTGAAAATCGATTCGAGAGTTTGGTAAACATTTTCGAGACTGAATTTTCAATTTATTAAAATGGATTTTGCGGTAGCAGTGAGTTCGTTTATTCCTTCAATCTGAAAGTTTCTGCTGCCGGATCAGCTTCCCAAGTCAAAGGTATACGAAGTTTGTGATATGATAATTTTTTTAGAAAAATGTTCAATTACTTTTTGCCCCCTCTTCCCCAAAAAAAAGTTCTGAGGGCTCTGGTGTGGTCAGAGAGTCATTAACCTTTGATGATGGATTTTCATAAAAATTATTATGACATTTGATTTTGTCTTGTTAGAAAATTATTTTGGAGCACATGAGCAAATTTTTATCTCACACCTGGGGGGGGGGCTGAGGCTCCAAAATACGTGATTTCCAAGATGAAAATTCTATTTAACGAATATCCAGTCGATTTTTTTCAAATTTTCAAACTTGGATTGTGGGTAAAGGAATTAGATGGCAGGATCCTAAAATTTTTTCAGATTTTTTTCAATCACTTTAACGACCCTAAATTTGCCTTTAAAACTTCAAATCGTTCTAGGAAACACAATTTTGGGACAGACAGAAAATTTTTTCCAAATTTTTTCAGATTTTTCCGAGTAGTAGAAATTGATCAAATATTCAGAAAACCGGGGAAAAATTGATTAAATCTGGTAATTTTACAAAAATTATAAATTAAGCAGATTTTCAAAATATTTGACTATTTTCCACCACTCAAGAAATCTGAAAAAATTCCGAGAGGTATGGAATACATACAATAAAAAACTTTGAAAAAAAAAGGTGTCCCTTAAGGCGATTTGAAATTTTCAAAGTCAAAGCAAATTCAAAATCATTAGAGAAGTTGAAAAAATTTGAAAAAATTTCAGGTTACTCTCTCTCTAGTGCCTCTACTCACGTGCCAAGTTTGAAAAAAAAAATTATAGTAGGAAATTCCGGAGATGGAATTTTTATCTTGGAAACCACGTATTCTGCGAGCCTCAGTCCTGCCCCCCACCCCGATTGAGATAGAAAATCTCAAAGGTACTTAATAAATATTTGTAATTCGCATCCATACCCATCTCCCAATTTAATTCCATTATGCGAAGTAAAGCCATAAATTATTGAGATTGACAAAGGTTAATGAAATAATGAAACATCAGATTTAAATAATTAAAAAAAAAACGACTTGGGAAAACGCCAGGTAAATTGCTTCGTTAATTTTCAATACAATCAGATAAATATCGCAAAAGTCAGCAAATTCGTATTACAGAGAGGAAAAAAATTGAGATACGGTGACAAAATGCAGCAATCCAATGCTGTTTTGAGAGTCAATATTAAGGCCCGAGGGAATATCGGTTGAATGCAACGTATATATCAATCCGGCAGCGCACTCTAATTAACAACGTTCCAAACTAATTTTCAAATAACGACTATCCCTTGCTCGTTTCGACGACGAAACGTTGAGTGGTGCGTTAGTGTACGTCGAGTAAGTTATTACACGTTCTAATCTTTATATAAGTCTATAATAAAGGATCTTCAAGCATTAATACTAAAATTTATCCTTAGACTTTCAGAGGGCATTTTAATCCAATTGCCTTTAGCTTTGGAATGAAATCTATAGGGGCACGGTTTCGTCGAGCTGCGTTGGTAAGGTCTAAGTACCAAGACGAATATTTCGGTGTCAGTGTAATGTGTGTATAGCTCTGTGTGCATCTTTCTGCCATAAATCAAGCCATAAACTTGAATATGTATCTGCGAGAAATGAAAAGTAGTTAAAGAGTTAAGTAAGAGATGTGGTTAAAATTTTGCATTTCTTATGCGATTTTAATCTCTTTTTGTAATAGCGAGACGTTAAAATTTTTTTGAAAAGTTTACTATTATCTTTGTTGCCATAATGTGAATTTTTAATCATTTATTTTTTTCAGATGGTGGAATATACTTACATGGACTCCATTTATAAAGATCAGCAGATCAGCGAGTGTTTTTTACCAGAACTTCCCTTTCTCTTCGGTGCCATGATTGAAAATTTGAAAATCGAAAATTAATTTTTTAGCAGAAAAATCAAAATTTTACTATAACGAAGTATAATTTCCTTCTAGTTCATTACCCCCCCCCCCTCGAACAGATGTCTTCGATTCGCCACTAATGATGATTCTTTAATAAATACACATTTGTATATTGATTGTTGAAAAAAAAATCATAAACAAATATTACCTATCGATCATTTTTTTAAAAAAATGCACGCACTTAAATGAACAAAACTACCAATTTCTGCTAATTGAAAGCCGACCTAAAATGTATAGAAATCAAGTCAAAAATATGGAATTAGATACCTACATTCATTATTTTTGAAAATAATTATTTGAGCAAATTATTTTCCAATTTTTCTTTCTATTCTCAAATAAATGAAGAAACCCTAATTAATAAGATAGGAGAATTAAAAATTAAAATTTAATCTGACGCGAAAAATGGAGCGCAAATTTCAAAATCTTGGTATTTCAACAGTTTCTTCCCCTCCCATCCCTATTACGTGTGTACCTGTGGTCTTTTATTTACTTTTTTTTTGGCTCCGATTTCTTTTCCAAAGTTGCCCGTTTGTGGAATGATTATAATTCCTATTTCAATTTCATTTTTATTTCAAACTATTTAGGAATTTAAATCACGGTAGAATTTTTGTAATTCTTACATATTTAGAATGTTATTTTTTAAATTTTCTTTACAACACCTGCTCCATTTCCAGTCTAGAAAAACCAAAATGAGGTTGGAAAACAAATTCATCTTTTCGATTATTGTTCTATTTGAGGGGGGGGGGGGTCCTTAAAACATAAAAATCACTATATCATGTACACTTCATTGAGAATAAAAAAAATAATAAACAAAATATGAAAACAAAGAAGTTTGATAGGATAACAATTTAAATTTTGCTGATACGAGTTGACTACTTTGTACACCCGGAGAAAATTCAAAAATATATTTCACTTTTCAAGTTTTCACACCAATAGAAATATTTTATAGCCGATAAAACCTCGAATTTTGTCAAGTTTTACATATGAATACTTAAACCAGCCCGGTTAGCAAAAGAAGCAGAAAAATCAGAAACGAAGTACACAAAAACAAAATCTTATATTCAGCCTGATTCATGGCCAAACTACATTATTGACAAGCCAACATGCTGAACTTGGCAGCAATGCAGAAAGACGGGAATCCTGCGTTTTGATTGGTGATGACACGACGTCACTAACATGAATCACCAATCAAAACGCAGGATTCCCGTCTTTCTGCATTGTTGCCAAGTTCAGCATTTTAGCCTGTCAAATGTAGTTTGGCCATTCCTGACGATTACGTTTGATTCTGCTCAATTATGTCCGATTATGTCCTATTCTGCCCTATTCTGCCCTATTCTGCCCAATTATGTCCGATTCTGTTTTATTCTGTCCGGTTCTGCCGTTTTTGTTTCACGTAGTACTCTGGGAAGTTCTGAAGTTGCCTTGCAATTAAGGCAGAATGTGGCAGAATGGAACAGATTGTTCTGTCATTTTTGCACGCCACGAAGGTGCCTCACAGAATAACCAAATCAACCTTTAGGAGTAGTTTGTTGTTTTTTTTTTTCTAGCAAACTACCTATACCTACTTGCTATCGTTATGTTCATACAAACCAAAAAACTCTGTAGTTCAAAAGAAAAAAGAAAAATGAAACAATATCATTGTTTTGCAGACCTGTTAGAAGTTATATAAAAATGTTATTGATCCTAAAAAATACTGAGCCAATGCATCTAACGGAATTTTCGAAATAAAATTCAGACAAACTTTTCCATAATAATTTTTTTGAACTTTCGTCAAAAGGTATCCAATTCCAATTCTGAAAAGTCAGCAAAATATTTGAGATTCTTTGAAAAATCAGCGAATAACCGTTGAAAAACAAATAATTTTGCTGATTTTTCCAGTGCTGCGATATTTTTTTCAATGACTTTTCATTTATTCAAAATAAAAGATAGTTCAGTAAAACATTAAAGAGATGGAAAAAATTCATTTATGCCCGTTTTGTAGGATTTTCCCATCCTTTTTTCCAGGGTTTTCCATATTTTTCATTACTTGCTAGACCTGCCAGACACCATTTGAAATTCACAACTAATTGAGATAAAATAAAAAGACAGGTAAAAGGTCGAGTTTGAATAACCCGCGTTTTTAAAGCACGTGGTTTTAACCGCATCGAAAAAAAATTCAACCACCCTTTCCCTCAAATTTAAAAAAAAAACGAAACACCAAATCTCATCTCGATCTGCTATACCTACAACTGGATTTCAAATTAAAAAAATCACCACAGTTACAACATTTCAAACTAATCCGCCATATGAGCATTTTGTATAATAAACGCTAATCTTTGTAGCTGGTTTTAATGATCGTTTAAAATCGTTTCGAACATTTTTATTTAATAATCGTAGTTTTGGCAAACACGTGTACATCGTTCTGGTTGTCATTTTACGCCGACATAAAACATTTCGTCCGAGAAAAAGATGTACTCACAGGTGAAATTTTTAAACATTACGGCGACGACGGTTACTTATGGAGCTTAAATGAACGATGACGATTGGCGACTTATTTTAAACGAATAACGTGTTAACGCCGCAGCAGTCGAAAGGGCCGGGGGAGGCTGCAGGAAGGAAAGCAATGAGAGGAAAAACAGTAGCGATGGCGGTAACAACAACAACAACGAAGGCTACAACAAATTCATCAGCTATTTATTATATAAATATAAAAAATATCAACTTGTCAGCCTTTTTTTTCCACTTTAGCGCACATCTCAGCCTCTCAGGCGTACGCTGGCTGGAGAGGAAAAAAAACATAGGTGTAGCGAGGAAGGGGAAAAAAAGAGGAAGAGAGCATTAGGAAAAAAAATCATCAAATTACCTCCATTACTCAGACACTTGACTCGCGTATACGGAACAACGATCAATTATAAAATCTGGGCGAAATCATAAATTCTCAGACACTCCTTTTGATCATGAGAAATTCGGCTTAAAAGCTACAATTACGTATTTACGTCAAAAAAGCAAGACGAAGAGGAGAAGCTCGAATGTACATTGTTTTCGGCGTTTTGTTTACACAACTCTGTCGGATAAACAAAAGCGCCGAAGAAAAATCGTTTCAAGATTGATGGGGCAGCAAGGCAAAAACGAAAGAAATAACACCACTGAGTGCATTTACGACGTCAGACTTGTGAAGAAAACGAGAGCAGAGCACGTTGTCCGACGTTAAGCCCTATGGGCGAAGACACCGAGAGGGGCCTGTTTTCTCGACAAATATGATAACAAAATATTGATTGGAGAGAGGACTGTCTACAGCTACGACTTCCCCTGCTTATTGCGACGCTCGGCACAGCGAGAGGATCCCGTTGGTTTTCTTTTCCTTTCGGGCGTAATGGACTTCTAGAACGAAACAGCGAGGAAAGCGAGTAGAGAGATAAAATGGTCCTCGGTGCATTAGGTTTACCGCTATCATTATTTATAATCTTATAAACTTAACCGCACTTGAAGACCTCGCGTCGCGTCGCCCATCGTTTTCCTTCAAAATGTTCAACTTTTCCACTTCATTTGCTTCACCCTTTGCTACGATATAATGATCGTGTTTAGCGCCACCCGAAGACCAAATTCAATCATTTCAATTTCAACGAAAGCTGAACTCGAAACAGCAATTACACCGATTTCAAAAACAATGATGATAGTTTCGCCCTCAAAAACTTATCGCCGCTCTTTTTTTTCCCGCCTCTCTAATTGGTCTAATGTACGTAAGTCAACAATGTAAAAGTTTCGCGTTTCGAGTACAATAACGACGCTCGATGCGATTTCTGATCCGGGCGGCGATAGAATAAATTACCCGCCATTATTCTCTCTCCGCGGAGCGCGAAAAAACCCCAAAAAAACGAACCGGCCGCCGCGAATTCGTGATTGGAAAAGTACGCTGAATGCGAGTAAATCAACGGCATATGAAGAATGATGAGAATTACACGACATGCGGTAATTGCAATTACACCTACCTCATCAATTTGGTCCGAATCGTTTGCGCAAACGTACGGAGCCAATTCGGCGATAAACTATGGAGTAATAAGTGGTTCTCAGAGAATGGAGGAAATAAATTTCGTTCAGAGTTTCCACGCAATACGTGTAGGTATTTTCAAGAAAAATTGGGGCTTTTTCAAAAAAGAAATTTGATTGTTAACCTCGCCAATTTTATGATCTTTTACTTTTTACTGCTCACTTGTATGGAATTCTATCAATTCAAAATGGAATTTTTTCATTTTGTGACTTAAAATGCAATTTATCCTAATTTTTTAACATTAGGTAAAAATATCCATGTCCAATTTGTTATATTGGGACACGAGTTCAAAATTCAAATTGGTGTTTGGGACACCAGTCCCGCAATTGTATTTTTGAAACATTATTATCTGGGACATCAGTCCTTATTGCATTTTTGAAACACTATCTGAACTTTTTTCTGATACACAAATACTCCTAAAGAGATTTTTTGAGGTACTATGTTCAAATTTGAAGTTTTGGGACACTGCGTCTTAATTGAAAATTTTCTGGACGTCATGCCAAAAATTATAGTTTTGTTTTCTCTGCCACATCAGAATTATAGATTTTCAGTGGCTGTGTCCAAATTGATACTTAATGTTTTTTATTTTTCGGAAAATTGATTATTTCTTAATAATTTTCGATGCATACTTTTTTGGACACGACGTCCTATTGTTTATTTCTGGGAATGCCGTTTTTTGTTTTTTTTTTTTAGATGTCATGTCAAATTTTCAGATTTTTGAACGTAATTCGAAATATATTTTTTTGGAAACTGAAGCCAATTAATCTATTTTCATTTTTGGAGGAAAAAATATACAGAATTTTTCAACTGTAAGAATTTTACAGTTGAAAAAATTGAAAAAATCCAAGCTGGAAAGTTTTTCAGGTCAAAATTTCCTTCAACAAAAAAATGTAAGTATAGAAATTTAAATTTTCCTTTTCTTCTTCTAACTTGGATTTTTTCAACTTTTTAAGTATTTTTTTAAATTTCTTCCAATTTGACTTTTTTCAATTCTATTTATTTTTTCAACATTTAGATTTCAAAAAAAAATCAACTTTACTCTCTAGTACATTGATTAAAGAAAAGTAACTAAAATCACTAAAAAACTGTCAGAATTTCAGTCCAATTAAGTGGAAAAAATTCGTTGAAAGCAATTACTTAATGAAAAAATTGCTGGGAATAAATCTGTGAAAATTCACTGAAAAGTCAGCAAATTATCTTGATTCGCTGAAATATCACCGAAATTCTTTCAAAAATCAACGAAAATCCGCTGAAAATTTAAAAATTGTGCTGATTTTTTATGTGCTGCAATTTTGACTTTTTTTCAGTAACTTTTCACTGATTCGAAATGAAGAGCGTATTTCTTCAAAATTTCGTTCAGTTAAATAATTGAAAGAAATTTAAAAGGAACTAGAATATTTCAGATTGAATATTTAACCAGCTGTTAGACGTCAAGGAATTTTCAGAAAAAATCAGAATTATAAGAGAGAATCTCAAAATTGGAAAATTTTCAGGAAAATCTAACCATTGAAAATATTCAAAGATTTGATATGCCTAATTTTGAAAAAAAAAAAAAAAAAAAAAAAGTAGAATTGAGGTAACTAGAGAAATGTGAACTTGGAAAATTAAAATGAATTTTTGGACTTAGATCGTAGAAATTCCATTTGAGGCAAAAACAATCAGAAATCAGTAAAAAAAAATGATAATAATAATAAAAAAAAATTAAAAAAACACGAAAAATTTTGTTCAAAAGTGTAAAGAATGAAGCTGGAATAAAAATTTTTTCGAACCTTAAATCGAAACACTTGAAATGACCGCTTTTTTTAGAACATGGGAAATAACGACTCCAGATTGGAGGATGACCACACCACATTAATGGAAAATGTTCTTTTATAGATCTCAGCTGTATTCAATCTTTTTCCTTGAGGTAGGTTATGATAAACTAACGTGAAACGAAAATGAAAGAAATTCCGAATTATTTACCTCATATTTTCACCAAGGATTCATTTTCCTCAAAATGTATTATGATTTATGATTTTTTCATCGTCATTTTTTTCTTACCTGAAACAGAAAAATGAAAAATTGATATTTAGTAAAAACAAAATCTAGATAATTTTCAACTGAATAATTATGCACAGGAAAATGAATGAAATACCTATACTCAATGTATAATGATTCACTGAGATTATACAAAAAATGTAAAAACCCATTTTTCTTTCCAACTGATGAATAAAAATTCCTCGCAAAATTCATTTGTACAACCCCCAGAAAATTGGAATCCCTTTCTGGTACTTTGGTCACACAAACTCGACCTACTCCTCAATCTATAGTCCACCTCCTTAATCATACAATTTTTTCAAAAGTAAAAGACAACAAAAGGGATGTTTCATTAATAAAACACAGCGGCTGTGAGAAACAAGACAATCACATTAAACAGTTGTTAAAATCGCGTAAAACTATAAACAAACGCAGTCGACAATATAAAAATGTCGAGCAAACACCGTTTCCAACGTTTACATGATAAATTACCCCCGAAGGAAAATTTTCTCTAGTTTCTAATCTACGTTATTTTAAGCGCTGTCTGCGCCAACCAAATCGTATCTCCTGCGAATGAAATTCTTTCAGAAATTGCAAAAAAAATTATACAATGCCCATAGACCTACTGATGGATTATCGTATGGAATAGGTGCAGCGATTCACCATCGTCTAATTAATAATACTCTTTCAACGCTTCGAAAATTCCAATGTCTGGTAATTTCACCAACATGGCGATAAATATTACACAATTTTCAACTATAATATGCTTTGCACTGAACTATTTTTCGTTTAGAAATCTATGTTTATGTAAAACCAAAAAAAAAATCTCAACATTTAGGACGTCGCTATCACAACAATTATACGAATTATTCAAATTTATTTCAGCAAGCAAGCAATCAACGGAAGACAGGAGTAGATAGATCTTATAGTTCAAGGGGTCTAGAAATCGTTTTGGATGAGGGCCACGCACGTGTATTTTATTCATCGCGTATGTTGCAGTTGTTCCACTTTGTTAAACCAGTAAATGACAATATCTTAATAGCAGATCACGAGTAATTATCGAATTTTAATTGAAATATGTACGAAAAGAAATTTTAGGAAAATTCCACATTTTTTCGAAATTAAAAAAAAATTAAAAATCAAATTAGCTAGATTGGGATTGAAGGATCAAAATTTTTTGAAATTGTAATAAAAGACTGAAAATAAAAATCACATTTTTTTTCTATAAGTATCTGAGAACTTTTTTTTACTTTCTCAGGAGTCAATATAAATTAGTACCTCTACCTACAATAACAAAAATTAAATGACCTCACAAAATCACACTAGGTAAGTAACCTAAAAATAATTTTTAAAAAAAATATGATACACACATTTAAATAACTCTAGTGAGCACGAAATAAATATAGGTACGAAACAATGCCACAAATTCAAATAAAAAAATTTAAAACAATAGCAAACCATTTAATTTGATTAATAGCCTGTAAACGACAATGTCACAGGTCCGCCTTTTTCAAATTCTATTCTTTTATGAAATTGAGCAATGCTCACACAAATATTCAATAGCATCGTTCAACCTTTAGACGAAAATAAATTTAACAATTTTGTCACAATATTTTAATCCAATCGCATTAAAGAAACCTTAATGGGAAGAAGGTACATATAGGACTACACATGTAACGAGTAAAATATACATTATGTACATATTTTTAAAAATATTACAAGTTCGTTTATGGCTCATACTTGTCATCTACGTTACTGTTTTTCGTATTTCGGAGTAATATTTTGTTAGCACGAGCTCTCTAAACAGTCGTTGAACCAATTTTCGTACAGTTTACTTGTCACATGAAAGGTGATAACGTGTAAATATATACGTAGGTCTAAGTACTTACATAACCATAATAAAAAATCGTAAAAATTCATCAAGACTTTCTAAGGTGAACTTTTTACAATCTATACATAAAATGTTAGATTATAAAGCTCAGATCACCATATCAGTTGCTGAAAGTTTGTCAAAATACTAAAAAATAGAGGGTGGTTTCTTTAAAAAAATTCTTGGCAGAAGGAAAGCCTTTGTTTCTACCATTTGAAACAAAAATTGGGTATAATTTTATTTTTTAAAGGAATAATTTTAATGACACCAAAAAAATTAAAACCACCATATTTTTCAGTGGGACATCATCTCGTAATATTTCATGTTTTTTTTTTTTTTTTTTTTAAATAAAAATCTGAGAAAATTTGTACTGATTTTAAAATGGATCTTTATGAACAAAACATCATTATCAAAAATTTCTCATCTCCACTTCATACTCCCTCCATCAAAACCATGGATCATTTGAAAAAATGAAAAAATTACAAGCCTAATCCCATTCTGTCCAGAAAAATTTAAAATAAAATTCTCAATGTACCGGTGACTGCTATTCAAAAAAAAAAAATTAATCTGAATGTACTACTTAATTTCTTAATTTTTTTCTGGTTCTAAAATTATTTCATCTCAAAAAATTTTTTACTTTTGCAGGATGTCCCCTCTATCTCAGAAATGATTTTTCCTGACTATTCCAGGTTTTCCAGACCAATTTCTCGAAATTTTCCGGACCTTTCAAATATGTTATTCTTGTAAGATGGAGAAGGGGTGGTTTTTTGGGTGATGAAATTGTGCAGAAGAATGATTTAAAATGCATAATGCTCAAAATTTTTTTTTCAAATCATTACATTTCGCAAGATTTTTAGAATCTCATCGGTCTAAATTCAATTTTAAAAATTGTTGAATATTCTCAGTTTTAAAATTCAAAAATTCCTTTGCAAATCAATTCCTTCTCCCCAGAAAAAAACATGTGCCTCAAATTTATAAATTCTACAAAAATCTCTCTTTTTGGCTGGGCCCAGCAGTAGAGTAAAATGTCAATTATTTTAATGAAATATACAAATGTAATGGGCCCAGGAGGAGCAAGTGCGAAATTTTTTGTAAAAAAATCGTAAAAAATTGAAAAATCATCTCTGAATACCTTCGTAAAGTTTCCCAAAATGTGACCAGAAAATACGAATTCTCTTCCATTTTTTTTTTTTTTTCAAAATAGTGATCCACTGGGAACATAGTACTCAAAAAATACGCGTTGAAAAAATCTCTGCAGAAAGAAAAGAGTGTAAATTATCCCCGAGCGTAAAGGGAGGGAATTTTTTTTTAAAACTTGATAATTCAATAGACAAGAATATCAATTTTTCACATTACAAATTTATGATCAATAAAAAATGATGAATACTAAAAGAAGTAGAAATAATTTATCCCGAGCGGAGGGAGGTAAAAATTTTGTAATGAAAGAGCCAGAAACTTCAGACAAATAATTTTTCTTCCGAATTTTTGCATAAATTCCAGCGGAAATGCCGAAAATTTCAAAATTCTCTGACTTTTCCAGATGGTTCAAATTCCCTGACTTTTCCCAGTTTTCCTGGTTTTCCAAAGAATGGACCCCCTGTTTTGTTTTGCCCAGAAAATATATCTCTTTTTTTGAAATTATGCAAAAAATTAATGTTTTCGAATTTTAAAAAATGAAAAATCACTTTTCAGAAAATTTTCTTATGACAACCAATTTTCTTTACTTTTATACGTAATGGCTGTGAAAATTCTTCTGATTTTTTTCACTTCTTCCTCCTCTTTATACATTTTTTTAAATATTGAAGGGGCAAAAATTTTGATTTTTTTGGTCAGTCATGCAAAATTTTTCAATTTGTACAATTCTGAAAAATTTTAGAAACAAGAGGATCTTTAACCGTTATTTTCTATGTCTATAAAATATCGCAGAATAACAACAAGGGTGCGACTACTTCGAAAAAATACTAAAATTATTATGATACATCAGCAAAATGAAATTATAACGTAAATCTGAATTATTTTTCAGTAAAAAATTACTAATCGAGCCAAAATATAACTCAAAAAGTTTTTCTACGAATTTCGAAAACCGCTGCACATTGGTATACTTTTAATACCACCTCGGTCGAGATAATAATCTCTTCACTGGAATGAGAATTTTCGTATCAAATACCCACCTACGCTTATTTACCTTTTACCAACCTCTCCATTTTAACTATAATAATCTGCTAACTTCTGAAAATAATCATGATGAGAAAAAGAAGCAGAATGCAGCTTGAATTTGTATAGTTTGTTTGGGAGTAGTAAAACGAGAACCTTAAAAATGAAAATTCGTATGTCTCTTATTATTCAACAAACGTATTGTGCTACTTTATAGTATATACCTACTATTTTTTGTTGGTTTCTTTTTGTTGAGAATTTTCGAGTTAGTCCTTTTTTATGTAAGTTTCAAGTTCTTACAGTTTTGTGAAAGTATTTTTCTCCAACTTTTGATACAAAAGAATAAAAATAAAAAAAAGAACACCAAGTTTGGGACACGAGTGTCGCTAATCGGTGAACTTACCCGAAGGAGTTTGGTTCACTTGGTTTATATGTGTTTGGTCATTTTTTTCTTCTTTTTTTTTTTTTAATATTCATTAAGCGTGATGAAAACAATGACGAGAGATGGAGGGAAGGGTTACATGTGTTTTTAGTGCATACCTCCCTGTATTGATTTTATGTTGAAAATTATGTCTTTGTTTTTTCGATTTAATTTTTTCAAGATTCTAGTTCAATTTTTTTTTCAGCAATATTTCATATTATTTCAGCTTGCTTGCTCAATTTTTATCGATTGACCGATTGAGATTATAATCCTAAAAAGTTGATACATCCGGAGTGAAAAAAATTCACTTATTACTATCGAGTTTTTCTTCGAATTTATCTGAAATTTCATTGGAGTAGCTTCAGGAATGATTTAGTATGAGAAAAGAAAAAAAGTAATGAACTTGTAGACCGCATCATCTTTCTATTTGCGTTTTTGTACGGCGAGTAGGTGAGTCCCTTTGTTCGCATATGTACTTGGAAAACAAAGTATGCAATTTGATTTTTTTTTTCCTTCATTGAAGTACCGTAGAGGACATATTGGCGGTTGGAAATTTTTGAAAGCTTTTGTAGGGCGTTTTGAAGAGCTTTTATACACCCTTCTCACGTAGCTAACGACTAGTCGTGACAATCGACTTTATGATTATCGTGTACGGTATTTTGTCGTTTTCTTTCGACAAGCCACATTTTCCTTTTGACTAAATAGTCGGTTGCTTGAAAAATTGGCTGCAAATGCGCGCACGAAAATTCCGCATTGTCGTATTAAAATGTAGTTTCGCTAGGTTTAGGCGTTAGTTTTATTATTTTTTATCATCTCGTATATAGCTGCTTAAATAATTTTTTTTATTTGAACCCGTCACTCGACTTATGAACGTATCGTGACCGTTTTTCTATATACGTTAGGTCCCTGTCTTATATATTTTCCTCTTTTATTGCGGCGTTTTCGTTTTACTCTTATATAACTGATTCGCTTCTATCTTTTGCGGCTTTTCCGACCGATCGAATGAGAAATAAAAAACAACGAATTGGTGATGCGATGATGGAACAATGAAAATATATCGAAGAGGAGCCTTCCGGTCCGGACATCTATAATCGAAATTGAATTACATTTTCTAACTTTATCGTAGTTTGGTGGTAGTTTATCTTGGTACTTTTTTTTTCTTCTTCTTTCTGGTGCAAAGATTGCACATTTTTTTTATCGTCCAACATGAATAAAACATTAACCGAATAATAGACGATTTAAAATATAAAAGCGCCAATGCAGAAAGCAACTTCTGTTAATTTCTGAGCATTAAGTGACAATTCAAGTCGAAATATTTTATAGCATAACGTGGTCGGAATTTGGATACATTTTTTTCCCTCTTTCTTTCTTACTTTCTTTCAAGTGTCGTAAAGGTTTTCGATGTATGTGTTATTTATGGTAAAATAGGCAACCAACTTGAGCGCGCAATTGCCGAGTTTAAATTGAGATTATTCCAATTATGCAGGCTGGATGCTTGGAAATGTGGAAGTTTTTTTTTCGCTAAAAGAGGTGTGCATTAATTCAGTTCTTGCGCAAATTCAAATTTTCAGTGAAGAGAGGTAGTTTGTGGAGATGTAGATGAAGTATTATATTTTAACCAAATCTTATTAAGAGAAAAAAATCGATAAAAAAAAGGATACTGAGACTAATTTTACAGAAATTTTTTTGGAGTATTTATTACATGCGATGAAGTGAGAAGATATGTACCTTATTTACCTACTACAAATTGGAGACATTTAGTTGAAAAAAATCAACGATAATTTAAGTAGTCAATCCTGATTAAAATTGATCATTTTGACATGATATGAAAAAAAAAACACCAAAATAAATAAATACATGAAAAAGGTCAGGACAAAAGTTGTTTCTTGGCTTACGAACGATTCATTTACCCTTCCCTCTCCCCAACTATACTATTTTTTCCTCTGCAGTTGCCTCGAAAATCTGATTTCAGACGATTTTGAAAATTTTCACTAATGATCTAAAAGTCAAAAAAAAAATTTCATGATGTCCACGTTTTCAGCTGATATTTTAATCGAAAAAAAAATTATTGTTTGTAATTTCCTGACTCATATCCATTGTTATGTATTTTCCTTCATTAAAAAAAAAGTGTCGAGATGGGGCAGGTCGACAAGAGAAGGGCGCAAAATTTGCATTTCTACTTACTGGGCCTGAATCCAATTTTTAAAAACTTTGAACAATTGAAACGTACCTCAATTGACACTAAAAGGTTCATACTTCATGTTGAAAAGTTTCGAAAAAATTGGTAGAATTTTAAAACAATCTTGGATGCAATTTTTCAAAATTTTTGCTACGCATAATTCGACTTGATTTTTTTTTAATGTGAACAGGAGCAGATTTAGGGTGGGTCCTGAGAGAACTTGGCCCTCTCAAAAGTGAAATTAGCCCCTCAAAAAATAAAATTATGGAAAATGAAATTAACATGGATATTGTTTCTTTCCTCCAGAGGGGGGGGGGGTGTCATTCCAAAATTTCTAAGGGCAAAATTTTAAGTAGGACCAAAATTTTCAAGACTAAAAATCAGAAAGTCATTGATCGATATGTTATCCAACGATATTTTAGAAATATAATTAAATATCAGATTGTCAAAATGACAGGAAAAAAAATATCAGAAATTCAGTAGGTAGCTGATTTTTAAAATTTGCAAAAAATTTTATATTTTCGAAATTGACTTACCAACGACCCAATATCAGAAAATCAGAATGACAGGAGAAATACCTATCAGAGAGCTAAAAGCTGATTTTTAAAAACAAATTTTTATGTTTTTGAATTTAACTTGATATAGGAAATCAGGTTGACAAGAAAAAAGATGTCGTTGTTACCAACATTTCCTTTCAGAACATACTTGACTTCTTTTTTTTCTGCCGTTTCCGAGTTTTTTGAACCCTGGAGGTCGTGTGGCTCATCATCAATTTAGGTCAAACGTGGCCACCCACAGGATTTTCTAATGAGGTAGCAAGAGAAAATTTTGACGAGCATAATTTCAACTCCAATTTAGGTGCGTATTTGAATCCAGATTTATCAACAGAAAAAATACCATTGTGATTATCTTTTGTTTATTCAGGGAGAGGTTTTTCCAAAATTACTCTCTTAATTTGAATCAGTCAAAAATGCCTAAATTGACTGATGAAATAGAGAAAATCAAGTCACTGATAATCAGTCAAATTCCACTGATTCCCCAGTTAATCAGCGTCATTTTACTGTCAATCAGTGAAAAATTATCGATTCAAATAGTGAATTTTGATTGTTGAATGGGTGAAAATTAGTTGACTGATTGAAATCAGTAAAAATTTACTGATTCAAATCAGTGATTTTTCATCATTGAATCAGTAAAAAAAATTTTACTGGTTGAATCAGTAATTAATTAACGATTGAATCAGTGAAATTTTATTCTTACTGATTCAGTAGTGAAAATTCACTGATTGAATCGTAATTTTTTTTACTGATTCCTACAGTGACTTGATTTTGTCAATTTTAATCAGTCATTTTTCACTGATTAAACAGCGAAAAGTGTGCAACTATTAATCAGTGAAATTTGACTGTCAATCAGGGAAAAATTACTGATTTAATTAGTGAATTTTCATTTTTGAATCAGTAATCTTTTTTCAATTACTGAAATGAATCAGTAAAAATCAAAATTTACTAATTCAATCCGTAAATTAAAATTTTTACTGATTCGATCAGTAAATTACAATTTTTACCGATTCAAAAATGAAAATTCACTGATTGAATCGGTAAAATTTTCACTGATTTCTTCAGTTGCACACTTTTGTCTTATTAATCAGTGAATTTTGACTGATTCAAGTTTAGAGAGTGGGTATCCACGACTCTGCTTGGTCTAGCCCCAGATTTTATCAAATAGTCATTTCTCAAAAATTATCAAAATTTCTCGATAATTACCACACTTAGATCCATTTTAATTTTTGAAAATTTTAAACAAATTAAGAAAGCATAAACGTTGATTTTAAAATGAGAAGAATATTTTTTTTACAGTTTTCAGGATTTCCTCAAGAGAAAGTGAATTGAATAAAGTCAAATTGCTAAAAATCAAAGAATAAAAAAATTGAGGATTGAAAAATGGCGTGTATTTAAATCAATTTTCCATAATTTAGAATCAGGTAATGAAAAAAAAAATTCGCTTTTCAGAAGCTCTTTGAGATTTCTTTTGAGAAAAAAATTACTTCCCTATTTTAGTAATATCCTATAGTTTCTGAAGTTCGCATGGGATCATTTTTGAGATTTTCTCCAGAGGTGCTGGAAAACTCCAAATTTTTTAGAAGCTTCAAAACGTCTTGAGACCACTTCCAATCAATTCGGGAGGTCAAAAATAGGGCTTATACTAAATTCCAACTTTTTTCATTGATTAGATGAAATTTTCATATTTTGCAGGACGATGAAATAATTTTAAAAATTCCAAAATTCGCCAAAATTCGAAGGAAAAAATTTCGGTACCTGGAATTTAGAAAATGTGATTCTTTTATGATGCTCTTTCGACTTTTTTTTTTTGTTTCAGCTCAAAATTTCATTTCGAGTTGAATACCTACCTTGTTGGTAAGCATAGCGAGTAGATATATCTAATCAAAATTTTTAAAGGTGTAGCAAACTAAGACACCAAATCCTTATTCACCTTCACACCGAATTTTTCAATCCTGAATTTCGTGATTGCATCCAAATACGTACAAAGTCAACACTTCAACACACCACTCTTCAAATAACACCAGCACATTCTACAAATACATCTCGTGAACAAAAAACGAGTAAAATTTAGGTAGGTACATGAAATGATTTCTAGTGCATCGTCGTCTAAAGGAATATCAATAACAATACAGTATCGCATCCAAACGCGAAAAATATTTACCATGCAGATCACGAGATCAAACGAATAAAATAGGTCAAATTCGCAACCAAGTGGTATAAAGGTTAAAAAGTCTGATTTCATTCTTTCAAACCACACAACGTACGATTTTCAATTTCTTTTTACAAGGAATTTGTATTTTTTCATGTATATCTACGGATCATCAAGCAACGTTTAGAAAATCTAATAGTTCTTTCTTTTCATATCCATTATTTACAAATTTCTAGCCCATAGCTATGGAAAAATGTACCCTTATATGTACCTGCCTACTTTATTTTTCTCGATTTCTTGTTTTAATTTCAAAGCAAAATATTTCCATATGTAAATTCTTCAAATTATTCATTTGAAATATCAGCAGATGGTATTTTCCTATTTTTGATGGCTCTCGTGTTATTTTATATCACGTACAAATAGATATCTACTTCCTTTCAACCTTTTCGACTATACGAAATGAGGTAAGTTGTACAATAATACCTCACACAGGTACATCAGAACTCCTCAAGTAGATATACTTCTAACACACTGCAGATATTTCACTGGTTGAACGCTGAGTTCAACGTAAGAAGTACGAAAGTAATTAAAGTTACATCAAGTTGAAGATTCATCTTGTTTGTTTAAGGCACAATAACACTATGCAAGTTAGACATTACACAGCGCGATTCGTTACAGCACAGTCATAACCGGTTAACTAATTGATAAAAACGATTCAATTAACAATACGATAACGAAGTTGACAACTAATTTAAACTGGGACAAATTTGGGACGATGTCGTTTCAATTATACGTCATTCCATTCATCCAACAATCAACGCGATGGAAACTGCATTATTATGCATACGAGAACGACTACATACGAGTGTGTATCGAATCGATTCAACCCGAATGCTCCAGCTACCTTTATTGAAGTGAGAAAAAATTCATCATCAGCTCATTTATCATACTTAGCGAAAAACAAATAGATTGACCTTGAACAGTTCGTACGATTTTTTTTTACATACGAATCTCAACAAAGGAACTTTCAACCGAAATATTTCTTCATCAATTTGTCCCTTTCGTTTTCTTAAACCCAAAAAAATTCTCAATTCGAATTTTAAAAAAATTAATAATAAAATTATGACGAAAAAAGTCCAAAAATTAACCCATCGTCTGCATACAAATTCGTACACGAGTAAAATATGGTATACGTACCGGAGTTAACGTATTTCCAACATTAATTTCATTTTACGCCTGTTACCTCGAAGCTTATAACCAACAACTCTTCAACGAATGGGCATTTTCGTCGAGCAAATTTCGCCTTCGCGCATCCCAGAACGCGGTATTCGAATTCTGGATTATAAAACTAGCATATTTCATAAAGGCAGGTATACTATACTTGGAACTTAACGTTGTAGTATGCATATCGTGTATATAGAGAACGACGAAAAGCGCATAAACTTATGTAAGTACAACACCAGAACTATTCCTCTTTACTGAATGTTCAATTTCCCGAGTTTTATTACTCACTTAATTTCATTAAGAGCTTAAAACGGAAGCCTCGAATAAATCCAGATAATTCCTTTTTTGGCTCCTACTGTGTGAAATTTTCCTTGAGTATGCTTCATAATACCTAAGATTTAGACAAGTTAGGTAGGCCCGAGCCCCCCTTCTCGGATCCCCCGGCCATCGTCGAAACTTGATAATAAATCATTATAAGATTAATAAAACTTTTATGCGATAATTATACAAATATTAAGCGAGTATATTATTCTTATCTGGGCACGAATCGAAGAGACGTTCGAACGATTTTTAATATTTTCGTTGCGAAGATTACAGCATCGGATGTGCGAATATTTGAAATTAAACTTGGAAAGTATTAAGTAGGGTATCCTTCATTTGAACCTGCAGGCAGCGTTACAAATTACTCATTTACCGCCTTGTTTAATGCATTTTGGAAGAATGTGCAATTGGTTGAACTTGTTTGGTGTTTTTCTGCTTGAGGAGGAGGGATACTTGGGCGAAAATCACGGGATGAAATTTTGACAACCATTGCAGACCAAATTTTTTCCATCAGTCGTATTGAAAATAAAAAACAATATTCATGTTTTTTTAGCTACTTTTTCAACTTCTAAAAAAAAAATTATTTCTTGAAGACTACACTCTTCCAAAAAAAATAGAACAATTTTTGAAAATTTCAGGCAAGATCGCCAGTAAGTCCCCCATCCGCTTAAAAGTGTATCCGAATCTCCAAATTTGAGAAAATTCAGGAATTTTCAGGGGTTCCAAACTTGCTGTTACCCAGCACTGAATACATCGTGTTTTCTCCTTGTATTCTGAATTTTTTTTGTGTTACACTTTGAAGTATAAATTTTTCAATGTGATTTTTATAACAATTTGAAAGTGTTTCGTAAGCGTAACTGCAGGGTATGCCGAGTGCCACTTTTCCCAGATTTTTCAATTTTTTTCTCTCCAGGGATAATTTTAGAAAAAACGGATAAAAAAATCAATAAAGGAAATTTTAGATAATTTTCAGATAATTTGACGAATTCGAAAAAATGGTTAGCTCAATTTTTTCTCAAGCTTTTTTCAACTAAAGATTGTTTTTTTTGTTTGTTTTTTTCACATTTTATCAACTCAGATTCTGTAGCTGTACTTACCTCGATTCTTCTTCAAATAAAATGAAAATTCTTTCAGCTCTCGAAAATTTTAGTCTACCATTGAATAAAAAAAAATCATTTTCATATGCGTTGAAAATTTTCTTGTAAAATGATATTTTAATAATTCGAAAAAAAAAATTCAGTCAAAACCAATATTTGGAAAAATTTTACGAAGTTGGGATATTTTTAAGAAGTTATAAAATTTTATGGGAATTAGTTGGTTTTTTTTCGGAAAAATGGTTGAGCATTTTTCAGAAAATTTAGCTGGGGAAATTTGAGGTAAGTACATCCCCTCAACATATAACTTCGTCAGGCAATTGAGTTTTTTGACATTAGAAATCCAATTTGTTTAAAGCTTCGCCCTTGCTTCGCCCAGGCATAAACACAATTTTATAAAAATACTTCTGGGTATTTTAATTTTCCATACCGGTACCATCGGAAAATGAAGTATAAAGGCAAAAGGTACCTAGCGTCCCCCTCAATTACATCAGATGGGAATTTTGAATTTTCAAAGCATTAAAATCTGAAAAAATGACTTTTTTTGGACAGTGAAAATCCGCTTGTTTCGAAGCTTTGCCCTCTTTAAATCCGATTTTGATTCATTGTTATTTTTTTCTAATTTTATTGGAGGGTCCAACGTTTTGGCACACCCTACTCAGAAGGTTCAGTCACGCATATGAAATGTTTTGGTAGGTACCTTATCAATTTTTATTGAAACTCGGAGAAGGAAGTTGATGAGAGAGGAGAGATACTTGAACGAGAACTTGCCAACTCAATATGTAATCATGCTCAACAAAACATCTCCTTACTTCCCCCTTACAAATTCATTCTCTCGAACTTGGAGACTGAAGTGATAGAATTTTTGATCGTTACCAATTTTGGGAAGAAAAATTTTGAATATTGTTTCCGGAACAGCCACCTACCTCAGTGATTGAGAGAAAACAGAAAAAAATCTGAAATATTATAGTTCGTTTTCAAAATTAAAAAAGTTCAGGCACAGAAATAGTAGAAATATGTCAAATTTTCAAAAACCTTGCTCTGCCTTCTTAAATTGAAGCGTCCGTTTAAAAAACAACCATAGTCCAAATACAGGAAAAAAATTTTATTGTAGTTTCGAAAATAGAATTTAATGAAAAAAACAATGGTATTATTTATTTCAGATTTTAAAACAGACATTAACGCTTTTTTTGTGTTTCTAAATTGAAGGTTTTCGAGCGTTTTGTTTAAAAAATAGCCATAGTTTATCAAGTTGATGCTGATTGGTTATGAACAACCAATCAGAATCAAGCTAGTTGATTATTGAACAAAAAGCTCGAAACCTTTGAAGACCTGTGATTTAAAAACACATGGGAAAATTTTCAATTTCCATTTTTGAGAACCGGAGGAAAATTTGGACGGTCAAAACTGTCTTGTAATAGGCCCTTAATCCACATTTTGAAATTAACTTTCATTTATAGAACCTAATTTTTAATCGTAGAAATGTTAGAAATGTTTTGAGTAGATATTATTTCACTCTCCGGTAAAATTCCATTTTTGGACTATGATTGTTTCTTAGACGGAGGCTTCAATATTACTTCATTTTCGAAGGTTAACAATTTCTCAAAGTATATCTAATATTTTACACTCTTTTTTTTTTTATTATTCTTAAAAATTAAAATAGATGTCGTGCTTCAAGTTGAAACCTCCCAAATATTTCAAAATTTTCAATCCTACAGCCAACGTACTTATAATAAATTTAAAGGAGAAGCTATGTACTTATAGGTTCATATTGCCTTGATTTTCAGAAAAAAAAAAGGTAACTGAATTCCTTATTTAGAGTGTAACACATTCCCAATTTTTTCACCTTTCCCAAATTCGAACTTAGGAAAATTTAGGAAAATTTGGGAAAAAATTGGGAATCCCAACTTGGCTCAACTTTTTCCTATTTTTTCAACTTTTTGCTACTTTGAGATGATCTGAGAGGGTGTTCACCCCCTCCCCCCCCATCGTCACGCCTCTGTTGGATCTCAATATTTAAAAATTATTCAAAAAGAATATTGCGAGAGTTTTTTTTTATAACTCAGCACATCACAGATCTATTCATTGGCACCCAGCACACACAATTATAATTCAATGATAGTAATACGCACATTCTCAACACGTGATCATCGCATTGAAAATCAATAAGTAATCCGCCAATAAAGACGTAACACAGCTTAGGAAAACACTCGGCATTATCACAAAATTAGCAAATTATTGTTATATAAAATATACGTACAGTTAACGACTCTGCGGTGGCCTAAATTCTACGACACAAAGTAATACTTAAATATTGCAAGTACGTATAACCGTTTACAACGGAACCAAAATCTAATGGTCTGAAGTTTCTTATATTTAGAATTTTTCCAGACGTAAATCTCTTGTAACAACTTTTACATTTTTCCACAGTAAAAATTCCACGTTGAAAAAAAATCCAAGAAAAACGTACCCAAATCGCAAAGGAACAATTCAGCCGTAATTACTATTTCAAAAACTTAATGGTTTTTAAAATACCAAAACAGTAAACTTATCCCATTTACTCGGTAATTAGCGGATTAAAGTGAATTATGTACGGACTTCAATTAATGAGAAACTATTTCGAATATCGTACAAACCATCGGCGCTTATGTTGGTTCAATCAATTAAACGAATTATGTATCTGTGCAGAATTAAATAGGTGCTTATTACTACCTACCACTTAATTATTGTTTAAAAACATTCGAAATTTTCTCACACTCGATACTTATAATTAATCCAAATCATGGGAAAAATTTCAAAATCAATTTCTAAAAATTAAAAATAATAAAATTTTTCAATCATAAGAACCCAAGCTGTGAGAAAAATGCATCTAACGTTGGAAAACTCGACAGAAAATTTTTACGACAGGTGAATGTATAAATCAAGGCGTTAGGAACCGCAATTTACACCACACGAGCACAAAAACAACTCCAAGTAGCAGATAAATAACCCCGATCAATCGAAGGCAACATTTTATAAACAATAAAATCCTGTTTAATCGCATAATACGAACAAATGGCAAAGTGTAATTCGAAGAACACAGTAAAACCGCCTTTTTCAGATACCCAATAATACGTTTGAAAGTTTTGAAAATGGCGCATAATAGCTGACATGACAATCAGAACACGATATGAAAATAAAAAGAAGCAAATTTTCATTTCTACTTTTCCTCAATATTTAACGAAAAAAAAAGAGGAAAAAAACGCACACAACTCGGTATAAAAGTTCCAAACTACCACTTTTTTCAAATTTTATGATAAAAAAGCTTGCAGCGAAACTTTCAACTTGGAATTGGAAAATGTATCATAACTACGTATACAATTTTATAAAAGAATAAAGGGAAACTCGACGATGCTACATACACGCTTTTTTCTTCGTCGTTTTAATAACTAAAAAATATAATACGTTAAGAACGATTTCACTTCGTCTGGAGAATCACGCAGATTGACACATTTATGTCACACGTATACTTCGCAAGTTCCACGTTCCTCGTCATATATTAACGGTGAAAAACAAACACCAAAGATGGGATTTATTTCGATACTTTTATACGCGATGATTGAACAGTCGAAAAAAAAAAGGTACCAACCTACGTACAAAAATATATCTAAATTACGAATAATTCTCTACTTTGGAATCCTTCACACGACAATTTTTTCCATAATAAATATTTCGCTCGGTTATTCTCCTTTCCCCGCGCGTATACGTATCTGCTAATTTACATAAAAATTTAATATACTGATTTTCCATCCAGATTTCCGAATCGAAAACTTTTTTCATCATTCGACAACTTTATTATAAAATTTCCACTCGAGCGGGCCTAAATAAGGAACGACCTTGAACGTCAACGTTATTGTAACGTGGTTGATGAATTTATAACCGCACTTGGCAGCATTAATTTATTCTCTTCAAGAAAAACTTCATATACTTGATACTTTTTAACGGGCTAAAAAATACATTCGCACTTGATGTTACTCCTCGTATACGTAAACCATACTAACTTCAAATCATGAACGGTAACTGTCTAAAGAAATGAACGCTCATTGAAAAGTTTGATAATAAATTGCGTCTGTAAAAGATAACACGTGAGAAATTTTTATTACAATCGTTTTTTCCCGCCACTTTTACTAGAATATTTCAGGGCCGAGTAGGTAATTTACACCGAACAAATCGAGTTATCGGTGGGATTCGAGGTGGCGGGGAGAAAGGGGTTAATTATGTTCGACAGAAATGAAATTTACAGATTTTTCCAATAGAAATGAAAGATATTCAACGTGTAGCGATGCGATGAACGGATAGATTACTCGAGGGCATAAATTCCTTGCCAGAGATGAAAAGTTATATGGGAAATGAAATCACAATTGCAAAAATTTTCCGCAGTGGAAATGTTTTGAAATGAATAACACGAAAACAGTTTCAAGTGTTTTGAAAATCGTTGAAAAAAATATTGAAATTGTTTCGCATTTGAAAGTCGGTTGTAAAAATGATTCAAAAACGATAAAGAGAAGTTTAAAAAGTTATAAAATTTTTCCTAATGGTTAAATAATTTACTGCTATTGAAATAGAATTATTCAAATCATACAACGAAAATGGTACAAAATTGAATTTCGAATCATTTACATGTGAACCTGAATATAGAATCCATCCTTAGGTATCAAAAAAAAATGGTTTTTGAATTGACACGTGATTTTGGGCTTTTCAGGAGAAGCAGAATTAAGGAAGAACTTCGACTAGAAAACCAATAAATTTGACACCCAATAAGTGTGATTTCTATGAATTTATATCCACAGTTTGTAAATTGAAAAACTGATTCCTATACAATCTCAGTCTCTAAAATGAAGTAAATTCAAGTGCATTGGCATAGCACCCGAAAAACTAATTATATTTAATTATTTATTTTTCAAAATAAAATTTAGAAAAAAATAAAAATGAAAATGCATGAAATTTGGACGAAAATTGCTCAAATTTCAAAAACTAATAAATTTTTGAAATCCTCTCGTCATGAACAATCGAATGGTTTTTTTCATCGTTCAATTCCGAGCATTTGATTAAAAGGGGCGTAGCCTAAAATCTAACCAGCTATTGTTCTATTGTTCTCATGATTAATGATGTAAAATAGTTGAAAATCTAACCAACGGAGAAAAAATGGCCGAAAATCTAACCAGAAGCAAAACGAACGAGTCACTGAACGAATGAATCAATTCTGAACATAGTCTGATACAAGACAGTCGATCTTGGATCTCAAATACCTTTATGATATCACTGCTCATACCGCTGAATGTCGTTTCGATTTTTTTTTTTTTTCAAGTCCAGAATATTTAACCTCATTTTAAACAGTTCAGAAATTTTTGAAGAAGTTTTCCAAATTTCCTCGTAATTTTTCAAACCCTCATATTTTTTTGCTAATTTTTTCAACTGAATTTTTTGTTATTTTTCCGCGACCAAGGTTTTTTTTTTCATATTTTATTCAGTAGCTATTTTTCTGACGCAATTTTTCCTCTGTAATTTTTTTTGAAGAATTTCTCCATGTCTAAATTTTTTTCTTAGCATTTTTTCAACTCGATTTTTTCCCATGACGTCAATCAAACGAAAATCATTTTTTCAAAAAATATGTAAGTTCAACACTGAAAAAATTCTTCAGGAAAAATTTCAGTAGAGAACAATTAGGTACGCCAGAAAAATTTCAGGTGAGAAAATTATGGTAAAAAAATTTGATCGTGGAAGAATAACATCAGAAAAAAAATCAGCTGAGAAAATTACGAGGAAAAAAATTGGAAAACTTCTTCAGGAAATTCTAAACTGTTTAAAAATGACGTAAATATTTTGAACTTTGAGAAAAAAAGGTCGAAACGACATTCAGTGATACGAGTAGTGACGTCACGAAGGTATGGAACATTTCGTTCACTAAAATGAACCTAGACTCTGCTTGGTTACATTTTCGGTTATTATCGGGCCTATTGTTCACCTGTCAATAAACAGCAAGAGGTCATGTCTGGTTAGATTTTCGGAAACGCCGGATTAAAAGATGGATTTTTGCTGCGTGGTGAAGAAAAATGGCTGTAATTTGGACGAAATTTGCTCAAAATACTAAAACTAATGCATTTGAAATTCGAAATAATTGAATTTTAAAATTTGAAGAAATGAAAAGTTAAAACATTAAAACTTCAAAAAAAAAATTACAAAAAAATTAAAATGTTTGCAAAAAAAAGTTAAAATAATTTCTCCTCTCAATTCACCAGATAATTTTTTAAAAAAAATTGATTTCCTCAAATGGGATGAAAGAGCATATCAAATTGATTAAGATTATCAGATTCCTCAAACAGCCGAAAAAAAATCGAAAATGAGAAAACAAATTCAAACTCTTACCCACATCATAATTCTTCTTTGAAAAAATTTCAACTTCCCATTTGGTGAAAAAAATAAGCCATAAATTCATAATATTACAAATCTCATATTTTTCATGAGAAGCAACTTGAAAATTTTCAGAATTACTTCTCCTGAACCAGATACGATCAAATTCTTTCATATCTCTAGTAACTTGACCGATTTTGAAAAGTCAAAAAAAAATTCCCTCATATTTCCCCCTAGGTATCTCATGATGTTTAACCGTCCAATTGATCATCACAATTTCTTCATTCATTTCATAACCTTTTATTTAAAAAAAATCTTGACCCATTCCCTCCAAAAATGACTAAAATTTCAATTTGAAAAATGTTTCAAGTGAAAGAAATCAAAATGGCCCCTCACTTCTAATTAAAAAATAACTAATTCGAAATTATTACCAAAACAATTTGTGAACGTCTACCCACTTTAAAAGGAGTTGAAAATGGAATACAAATTGATACGATTAGGTTCGTTTTGGAGTGCCCAAAATTTTGAAAAAAATAATATGGAGTTCAGAAATTTTTAGAAGCCTTTCATTCGATTTTCAATCATCGTTGGGCAGCTTTTTGTGTCAGTACGTGCGTGAGGGTAATTAATCATCCCAAGCAAACCTAATTTTGGTACTACGAGCAAAGGAAGTGATCTTGACATTTTTTGAAACCAATTTTTAAAAAAAACTTCACACAGATACGTATTTTTAAAGCTACAAAATTTCATATTTATCAACGTAGAAAAATTTAAATCTATCCAAACACTCTTGATTTTTTTTCAAATGAAACTACCTACACTCGAGGCGTCACAATGATAAACTAAAATTGTGAAAATTTCAACCATTTTTTCATATTTTTGAAATTTTACGCCCTCGAGCGCCACTTAATTTCCACTTAAGGCAAGGAAAAAAACTAGAGATTATTCTCTTATAAAAACGAACAACTTTGAAGGGCAAACTTTTGAATGCTCGAAAATAAGAAAACCACCCTATTTCACAAATTAGTCTATTTTCATACACATGTTTTCTTTCCCTTACATTATTAAAAGTAGTAGCGGGGCAAGAACGTAATTTTATTGAAAAAAAAAGAAGGTTCAAGAATACACTGACGAAAGAACTTTGTTTAAATAGAATTCGGCTTTGTAGCCCTATAAATGCATCGGATATTACGCCCTAAAACGCACCTATATCTCGGCGTACGTTGGAAAATTACGACAGCTTTGAAAATTTTCGCCAGTAAATAGCGTTCAGACGCAATAAGCAACAAAAACCAAACATATTTTTTGGATAAACTCGTATGTTGGAAAATCATTTTTCGTTCCAACGATCATTTATTCGGTGCTCGCGAGCGTTTTAAATAAATTGTTTTTAAAAAATTTGCGATTTTCTTTCAAAAGCGATCTGTTTTTATCGAACTTCTTTTCTACACTGGTATTATACGAACGTTATCGAGAGCATATGGAATTTCCACCCAAATAAACGCAATGCGAACGCATTTTGTTCGAGCCAAATTCAAACTGTACGAATACTGCGGATGTATGTACGAAAAATTCTCGGATTTTTTCCCCATTTTTATCGAAAAATCGTACAGTGCATACGTATAAAATACGACTGTGTAATAATTCATTGTCATTACTGAAAAACTGATCTCTTCGTCATCGATAGTATGGATTTTCGTTTGCATGCCAACGTTTATAATATGTAAAGCTTTGCTTTTTTCGAAATTATAACCCAAGTTTACAACAAATCGTGTTAACCCCTTATACCACTTTTCAAAGCTTGTTTTTCGACTAGCACTGTATAAAATTTCTTTGGCAATATTCCTATTCGATTCATATCTTAAGTATTCTTTTCTTTGATGCCGTGGAAAATACCCATTCGGAGGTTGTATTAAAAGAGAGAAAAAAGGCCCGAACGCAACCCCTTTACATTACTTTCCGATGATACTTACACTCGTACCGTCGTACGTCACAAAATGCGAAAAAATTTCCTTTCTGGGAACAGCATGCTCTTCTCCACGAATGTAGCTTCGTGACTTGCTCGTAAACTGTCTGAATGCAGGCTAATTGACATTTAGTACGTATGCGGTTTTTGCGCGCAATTTCCAATTCGTAATATGCTTTTTGAGTTTCGCAAACGAAAATTTATGCCGCTTGATTTAATTGACGCGTAAGAATAAATTTTTCATAACGTCGTTCGCGGTTTATTCGTACTTACGGTAATTTTATACAGAATACGTCGAAGTTTCTATTTGATTGGGTAAAATGAAAATTTCATTTTTAGAAAAACCAATATTATTGTAGAGTATCCGGGATTAATTTTTACCTCATCTCTGATTTCGTCTCTTGATGTTTCTCAGTCAGTAGGTGTTTCATTTTGGTGAAAATGGCTCAGATGAGTTCTCTTGGTATTCTTATGACTTTTTACGAAGGTATTGCGCAAAATGAGTTTTTGTATCGAAAAAGATTTTGTAACTTTAATTATGAGTATTCAAAAAAAATAATTTTTATAATGAACATACAGGGTCCACTGGTAAAAAGAGGTGGGTAGTGGTTTATTGTAATCTAGGATTTGTTAAAAAATAAATAAATAAATAAATAAATAATAAAAAAGAAAAGAGTGGAATCGTTGCATATTGTCATAAGGGTTGCCTACATGTAGGTCGACAAGGGGCAATGCCAACGCTGTACTCAAAATATCCGCGAGCGGTTAAGTGGGGGGGAGGTAGTGTTGCCAATTTTACAAAAATTTAATTTTTGCCCCTTCAAATTTTTGATTAGGCAAAATCGGTATGCAATGATTTTTGATCTTTGTTCAATACCTTTCATATGCAAATATTAGTTTTTGAATATCTCGATTTTCAAAATTTGCAAAATTTTGGGGTGTAAGATTTTTTTTTTGAAAAACTCAAAACTTTGAAAAATTTGAAATTTTTTTGTAATTTGTGAACAATGGGGGATGAGTTCATATTTTTTTGAAGGGAACGAGCTTCAGCCAAGTACGTCGTGAATAAGATTTCATCATTTGCTGGCCCTTACAATTTTTTATACGAATAAATTTTTGCGTTTCGGAAATTTTAATGCATAGTTCAGATATTCGACATATTTTCAGAGTATTTAATTGATTTTTTGATTTTGACCAATGCATACTTACAAAATAGTAAGCCAAATCCAAAAATGAGAAAGGAAATGGGACATATCCCACCTTGATCTATGTTTTTCCTCAGGGAAATCGAGAGAAGGGTCGGGGGTATTCTATCCTCATGAGACGGTGGTTTGAGTTATGGGTCAAAATAACCTCACAAGGAATGTATCCCAGCTTAAAGTGAAATTTTGAGCTCAAACAAAAAAAAACAACAAAAATACACTATCATGAGAATCCCATATCAAACATTTTAGATGCTGAAGTTGGTTTCCGGAATTTTGGAGAATTTTTGAAATTTCAAAATTACCTCATTCGCCTAAAAAATATAAAATTTTATTCTAATCAACGAAAAAATCAGAATTTGGATACACCTTACCCTGAATGGATTGAAAGCAGTTTCAAGACGTTTTGAAGCGACCAGAAAATGTTTCCAGCTAAAAATTGTCCATATGAAGTATGAATTTCAGCACCTATAATCACGGATTACCAATATTGGTAACCAACTTGATCGATTTTAAAAAATGCGATTTTCCGAAATAATAATTATGTTATTTTGGGTTCAAATTTGTATTTTTTGGGATCAAAATTTTACTTTGAGTATAGATACCTATCTGCTCCCTTGTCAGAAATAGATTCTAGGAGTCAAAAAATCTAAATTTCGGCACATGACTTGAAAATTGAAAATTTCCAATTTTTTCTCCTCTCCACCTTCATCTCTATGGGCTTAGTTTAGGTTTTGGACAGAAACAGACTTTACAAGCAAAAAAAATAAAGTTAGATATCACACTCAATTTTTTGAGACATTTTTTCACCTCAGCCCTTCCCGTCCCTCTTCTGGATCTTAATTGGAGTTTGAGGTCCAAATGAGCACAGAAATAGATTTAGAAGCTCCAAATATCTCCAATTCCCGAAAAAAATCATTCCTCTCTCTCAAAAAGTCAAAATAAAGGTTACTCTAATGCCTCACTCATGGTGGTTGTGCACTGGCTGTTTTGAATGCTATAAAAAACATAAAATTAGAAAAAAATAATCATGATTATTTTCTCAACGAATAAGATCGATATTTTGCCTTTACAAAAGAAAGTTCACATCACCAACATTTTTCATAAACATAAATGCTGAAGAAAATTCGGCTTATATTTTTCCGATATCAAAAAATGACGATTTTTGTTTTTGGCCCGTGACACAATTTAATAAAAAGTTGGGGAAAATCAGGAAAATGTAATCCCACGGGGGTTATATCCAAAAATTTAAGGTATCCAAATCATTTTATATCGGTTTAGAAAATTTTAACGTTGGAGGGGGCATGGAGGTGAAATTTGTGTCAGGTTGGTACCTCACGAATCCAACACATCGCATAATTAGTCAGCCAAACACATTCTAATATTCTATAGATAATCAATGGCGGTAAATTTTAAAAAAAGCAAAAACTAAAAAATTTCAAACTAGAAATATATAATTCAAGGAATTTGGAGAAAAAACTGGCGAAATGAAATTTTATTAAAGCTTAATTAACGCTTTAATTACGACGGAACCGCGATCGCAGCATTGAAAATCCATATACCCACACCAGGGGTATAGGTAAGCAATCCAGCAGCACCACAAAGAGGCCGGTTTTCGTCAATGACATCTAGACAATCTATGCCTCTATGGGTAAGGGTATTCAGTATCGTGGGTACGTAAGCCGATAATTTTTGATTCGACACTCGATGACGCGAAGGGTGACGCAGGGACTCGATTTTTGACCGAACTTGAAAAGGTATCGGCCCGCTGCGTGAAGTCGGTTTCACGCCAATTAGTAAAATACTTTCGAAGTAGATTACACAGAAACGAATTTGAGGTAATGGAAGGCAAAAGGGGATCAAAAAAAACTATTTTTTTTCGATTTTTTGTATTTTTTCTGAGAAAAAAAAACAACACAAAAACGGATAAGTCGGATTGGCATGTTTACGCTCAGTAGATGAGGAGGGGGAAGAGGGGGCAAATAAATTTAAGTTCTAAAAAAGGTAAAAGATTTAGATAGGTAAGTACCTAAACATTTAAATCAGATACATTTGATGGAAAAATTGAAAGAACTCGATCGAACCAAACCCAGATTAAATCAAATGTAAATAGATGAGGGAGAGAGGGCTTGACTTGAGATGAAAAAAAGTTCCAATAATATCGAAGGCGGTATTAAAATCCAAGTTTGTTGACCTTCCTTATTCATTTTCAGGGCCTTCTAAACAAATCTAATAAAAAAATCATTTTAACCGGAGAAAATTTTAGGTCGAAACGAAAATAAAATCCTTTCTTTTTTTCCTCCCTCATCCTCCTCCCATATAAAAAAAAAAAAATCATCAATTAAATCAAAAATGTTTACATTTTGCACAACAATGCAGCAAATTTTGATGAAAAATTCACCAAAATTAAAACAAAAGAACTTTACACTCAAAATTTTGGTATTTTTCTTATGAACTTTCGATATCATCCCCCCTCCAGCCACTCCTCCATAAAAATCACTGCCGATGAGGATACTTCGTACGAGGAGTTCCATGAAGGAAAAAGTGAAGAAGCCAAAATTATAAATTTTTCACGCGAGGTATCAAAATTCATGTTTTTCAACATCTATAACCAATTCCCAATGTTACTTTAATCCCGAATAACTTATTCATTCATAACGCTCTCGGACTCGTGTTATGAGTGAAAAAAAAATGCAAAATTTCTTCGTTCATTTTTTTCAAATTTTAAAATATTATTATTATTTTACAATAAGGGAAAATAAAGAATGCTTCTAATCGTTCTAAAATCTAAAACAACTTTTTTCGAATTTTCTTCCAAAAAAATTAATTTTGTGTACGTAGAACAGCAATAAAAAATCATCATCGCAGTATCACATTCGAATAATTATTATTTTCGAATCGAAAGCACACACTCATCATTTTTGCACACCCCCCACCCCTCGAAAAAAATCCAAAAAACTCTCGAAAATTACATTTTTCAAACTACATTTCACAAACAAACCTCCACACAAAAACAAAACCCAAGTACGCGTGCAAGTATCAAAATTTCATTTAAACGTTTGCTTGGAAAAAAGAAAATAAAAAATGAAAGGGGGAAAAACACACACGCGCGAGGCACGTCACAGATCACCATTTACACGTAAAACGTTACTACGTTTAAACGTGTTAGGTAGTATAATTTATCAGTACGAGATGAAAGCTCCCAAGTGCCCGTACATCAAGAATCATGGTACAGTGGTACGCTCATCGTCGCGACGAGACGCGACACAAACATACCATGTGCCTTTTGCGTACTCCGCAGAAAAACGCAATTCGGCAAATTTCAAGAAGTGCAAAAATGAGTCTTTTCGATGACGCCGTACTTGGGATGCTTCTAACTGTAACAACACTTATGCTGTTTTACAGCCGTCGTCACGATTTTTTCTTTTAAGTACTATTAGCATTCTACATTTTACTGCGGTCCTTAATGGGGCCAAACTGTTCTTAGTGTTTTTCAAAGCGATGATTTTTTTCCACATTTACTCTTCGGTACACTTTTCATCAGAATTAGGTATGTCAGCAGCTTAAATTAATTTTTCATCGTTAATAAATTTCCTTATCAGTGAACAGATGCAATTCTAAAAAAAAATAGGGACACAGAGAACTGATTTTCCATTTCAAAAATGATAAATTGTACATATGACTTCCGGGTTACATACAAACAATCAAAATTACTCCTTTTTTTTCTCTTCAAAGCTCTTCTCATCTCCTTCAATTAAAATACACAACCAATATTTGACAATCAAACAGAAACAATAAGTACACTAAGTATTTAAAAGTATATAAGACGACGAATCCGCGAAAATTCAGAAACAGCCCGAGGGTATCTAGTTGCGATGACGATGGTAGAAAAATACGAATACAGCAAATACGTACGAAATCTCAGTTCGCAGACAAAAAATTGTCACGAGCAATTGATTTCCTAAATTAAAGGCTAAAACTCATTTTATACGCGGATTTTTTTCCCCCTTGCTTTGAAATATTCATTTTTCATTGGATGACTGTTTTGTTTTAGTATAAGAGACGTTGTAGTCGCGCAAAATGAAGAATCTTTTCACTATAGGAGTAAGGTACTTCAAAGCGAGGGAAGCTTCGTTAAAATTTTCATATTTTACAGTTTCCATCCTTTATATAACGGTTTTCTTACCCCTCACTATGGCATCCTGATGCATTTTATTTTTACTCTTGTAAATTTCTCTTTGTAGTGCTGCTGCTTTTTCGTACTTGAACATGTACATAAGAGTCCTATTATTAACGAAGGTTTTCGATTTTTTTTTTGTTTGGTATGGTTGCTTTCGCTACACTTTTTCAATGTTTTGCTTTCATTGTGTTTCGCCATATCAGTCGTTCGTTAAATAATTCAGAATTTCATAAAGTTTCTGCAAAATAATTAACTTTTTTCTCTTATTTTCTGTACCGAGTGCAAATATGAATGAGAAAAAAGCAAAAAAGCAACGTCAGCGTGAGAATTCGTAAATGAGAAATTTTCTAAAAAGAAAAATAATGTAATTTTGAGAAAAATTGTATTCTTACAATGTGTGTTTTGGAAAACTATTTTCGACTGATGAATGACGACACTTGAATTAGAGTAAATTCATTTCAAATTTAATTATTTTGGTTTCTCACCCACCTACGTATATGTGGCCCTGCCGAAAATAAGGGACCTTGTGTAAAAAAAAATCGATGTCTCATTTTTCACGTTTTTGGCCCAAATGACACTAAATCTGGACCAAACACATAAAAATAAAGACATCGATTTTTTTTTACACAAGGTCCCTTCTTTCCAGCAGGGTCACATATTTTGAAAAATAGCAATTTTTTGAAAAAAAAAACTTGCTTTCATTAAATAACTGACCGTACATAAAAAAAAAATGTTACAAAATTCGCGGTTCGTATAATGAACTTGATCCGCATTTCTAACATATTTTTCACTTCATACCGAAAAAATTTCCACTCGAGCACAAGGTGAATTAGAAACTTCATGTAGACATCAGAGCGATATTTTATTTCGGGTACACGTCGGTCGTGTCGTTTCAAAGTACGAAATATTTGTTCTAACAGACTACCTCACACAAAAAAGAAAGAGATGGAGAGAACGAAACCCACAACATCGTTTATAGTAGTCTACCTATTTCACTAACAAAGTCAACTACAAATGATCCGTGGCACGATGTTAAAATACAAGGCTTTTAATGAAATACCAATTGTACCGATGTATTTACTTCGTTTACGAGAAACGAATGTCTGAATTTCGTACCATTGACAATCACGTGGAACATTTTTCGAAACCAGATTAAGCATTCAATCGCGAATCGAGTCTAGTTCAATTTTACCCGGATTTCATCGAAAAGAAAATTTAAGTGTACAGAAGCATCGATACGGTGCAGAGTGGCGTCGAAAAGTAAGGTACAAGGCGGCTCCTCCCCCCCCCCCCAAAAAAAAAAAATCCAGTGGTGATTTATGGTATTATTTGCACCCTTCCTCTTCGTACCCTCTTCCCAAATTACATTAGAGAAGGATTCTCAAATCATGAAAACAATTTTCAAAATACTTTTTTGGATTATTCGCCAAATTTTTTCATAGCTTTGATCTTGCTTCACTCGTGTATGAACAAAATCACAATCATGTTATGAACTAATTGAGACAACCGTGACGGAAAATGCTCTTTTTTGACACCGCCTCCTCCTCGAAAATCCTTCTGATTTTTCCCATTTTTGTCTTCATTTGGCACCGAATCGAAACAAAAACTTTCGACGCCACTGACGGATTGCAACCACAAACCTACAATAATTCGTAGACAACCATTAAGTGTTCATTTCTTTCAGAGTTTGTTTCAACAAAGATCAGAGGGATTCAAGAGCATTCAAATAAAAATCACTTACGTATCTAAATCTATAGGTAGGTACTCGTATTTTTAAGAATATTTTCACATCGTCCGAAATATGAACTCACCTGAAACAAAAAAAAACAAAATTGGTTGATTAGCTGCTTGATAATGGCATTATATTGCTTTATTTTTCAACAATAAATCACGGGAAAAAATTCGCCAAAAGTAATAATTAAAAATCTTTATAAAAAAGTGGAATGATGCTTAAAATTTTGAAATCTTGCTTACAGGAATTTTCGAGATTTTCTCAAAAAGGAGACAAAGCATCAAAATTTTAAGGTTTAATTAGAAAAGTATAGAAAAAAATTACCACAGTATTTCTTCAACATTTAGAAATCATATCTGATCTCAAAAAACATCGATCGCCTTATTTGCTCTTTGGGACATTATTATTGTATTTTAGTCTCAAAAAATTGAACCAAAAAATAATTTTGGGGAACAATCCATAAAATATGAAAAATTAGTTTCGAATCTCATGCAAAAAATCAATAAAAATTCCTTCGTTCATTAAAACTTGAATCTCCTTCCAATTGATATAAAATAATCCGAATTTTAATTGACTTTAGTTCCAACGAAAAACCCTTTCTTGAATTCTGAAGACTCGATGGTTTCCTAAACCGAAAATTTTGAACACTTTTGAAAGCATTCTAAAAACTTCCCATTTACTCAAAAACAGTCCATGGCCAAAAAATTACCTTAAGTATATTCAATTCATCTTATTCAAGCGATTTATTGTTCTCGTCTAAAAAAATTAGAAAACATTGTTCAAAATAATTAGGTAGCTTGAGAAATCTGATATATCCTGAAAAGAGGCTTTTCGCAATTTTTGCAAGGGTAAGAGAACTCGATTTGAAACTCAAGTGTTATTACGTACCTCTATAATTTTTCTATAAGTGAATTTGTCGTTTTTTTCAGCTATTTTTTCATTTTTTACATAAGATTGCATGCTGAAAGAAATCTCAAAATAACTGATATAGTCGGTTCTTCAGTATAAAATTCCACCATCTTGTAGAAGAAAAATGATACCAGATTATTAAAATGTCTCCTTTTTTATCAAATGATGGAGGAGGGGGGGGGGGGTAATTGGTCCATAATTTCAAAAGCTGGAAGTGAGATTCAAAAAAAAAATACATATTCTCGTAAAAATTCATACAGAAACTTGTGCAAATTTTTAATTCTGCAAAAATAATCACCTATAATTGAAATCTGAAAAAGTTATTTTTACGTTTTTACCCTAATCTAGAATATATTTTTTCCTCTCAATGTGCCTTCTAACAGATTTTGCAGGTTATGTAAAAATTAGCCATATAATTTTAGGTTTCATCAGGGACTTGTGCAAATAATTTTTTTTTAGCTTGAAATACAAGAAAATTTTTGACTCACCCCAATCCCTTCAATTCTAAATCGATTGCCCCTCCACACCCAAAAAAATCATTTGTGAGCCTGGATATAGAAATCGCTCGATCTTAGATCTCAAAAATTGGTTTCTGAGTTGACCTGATAATATTCGAATTTTAGGAATCCGATGTCATTTTGGCTCTAAAAAGTGATGAAGGCTTACACAAGGTCAATTTTGAACTACTTTAGGACACCCTCAGTATTTTTTTTTATCAGAAATTTAATACATGATTTTTCAATCTGTCAAAATTTTGAATAAAAAATTTTCACGTGTAAATTTGATACACATCGAGGTCTATTCGCTAATATTATGTGATGATTTGGATTTTTTAATTGATTTTTTTGAAATGGCAAGAATTGAAACAATAAATGCACAATTGCACATTAGGGTTGCTCATATTTACATAGGAAAAAATTTTTTGTTAGATATCGGGCGTGCCACCCCCTAAATTTTTTCCTCCATAGGTAGGCATTCCGCAGAAAAAATTTCAGCCCGATCGGATGAAGTTAACACGTGCCTCTCCCCCCCCTCAAATTTCGACTTTTCATCAAAAATCACACAATTTACCGCAAAACTTTTTTTAAAGGGGAAAAACGGGGTCATGACCATAATAAAAATTGTTCCCTGGAGTGTAAGGAATCGAATGACCCCCATAGCCACCCTTGTGGACGCATTAGGGAGCCCAATACGAGCGAGGGAAGCATCCAAAACGCGAAAATGAGCTGTCTGCTGAGGTTATTCACATGAACTTGGAAAATTTTTTATTGTCAGTTAACGATCGTGTCACCCCGCCAACTTTTTATTTTATAGGTGGGTATCGCAAGGAAAAAATTTCAGCTCGATCGGAGGGGGTTAACCCGTGCCTCTCGCCCCCTCAAATTTTGACTTTTTCTAAAAAATCACACAATTTACCATATAACTCTCTTTATAAGGGGAAAAACGGGGTCATGACCATAACATAAATTGTTCATCGGGGTGTAAGGAATCGAATGACACCATATAGTCACCATTGTGGAGACGTTAGGGGGCCAGTACGAGGGGGAGAAGTGTACAAAACGTAAAAATGATGTTTTTTTTTGTATAGGTACCAATTTGTTCTAAAAAATTGAACAAAGTAATGATTTTTTACAACGATTTATTTAATTCTATACATTTCTCGATGACGCTGAACAAGTTGCATCATATATTGCTTTTGAGCAGTGAGGGGCCGCTCAGCTCTCATGAGGGCGCACTCTTAAACTCTCTAGTTTTTTGAGTGAGCGTGAGCGGAGTGCACAATTCATGTTCCATGAGCGGAGCGTAAAATTCATATGAGCGCAACTTGAGTTTCAGCGCTCATTTCGCTCATTTCTCATGCTAAATTTGAATGTAAATTTCGGAAAAAACATGATTTTTTGTAAAAAAAAATTCAAAAATACATATTTTTCATTTTTTGCATTTGTATTTCTAAGAAATTCATTAAAAAATGTATATTTTTGAAAGAATTACACAAGATTAGGTTTTTTTTTGAAGTTTGTATTTTATAGATGAGCGTATGTAATGAGCGCGAGCGTGAGAAAAAAAGTCATTGAGCGGAGCGTAGAAAATATGCATGAGCGAGAGCGCGAAAACCCTTGAGCGGCCCATCACTGCTTTTGAGCATCATCTTTTGATCCGAACTTTGCATATTTTTCTATACCAACGCAATGCAAGAGTTACCTAAATGGTGTGAAGATTGTAAAAAGTATTGAAGTTTATAACGATCGCGCTGAACGAGGCATTGCATTGGTAGAAAAATATGCAAAGTTCGGATCAAAAGATGATGCTCAAAAGCAATATATGATGCAACTTGTTCAGCGTCATCGAGAAATGTATAGAATTAAATAAATCGTTGTAAAAAATCATTACTTTGTTCAATTTTTTAGAACAAATTGGTACCTATACAAAAAAAACATCATTTTTACGTTTTGTACACTTCTCCCCCTCGTACTGGCCCCCTAACGTCTTCACAATGGTGACTATATGGTGTCATTCGATTCCTTACACCCCGATGAACAATTTATGTTATGGTCATGACCCCGTTTTTCCCCTTATAAAGAGAGTTATATGGTAAATTGTGTGATTTTTTAGAAAAAGTCAAAATTTGAGGGGGCGAGAGGCACGGGTTAACCCCCTCCGATCGAGCTGAAATTTTTTCCTTGCGATACCCACCTATAAAATAAAAAGTTGGCGGGGTGACACGATCGTTAACTGACAATAAAAAATTTTCCAAGTTCATGTGAATAACCTCAGCAGACAGCTCATTTTCACGTTTTGGATGCTTCCCTCGCTCGTATTGGGCCCCTTAATGCGTCCACAAGGGTGGCTATAGGGTCATTCGACTCCTTACACTCCAGGAAACAATTTTTATTCTGGTCATGACCCCGTTTTCCCCTTTATAAAGAGAGTTATATGGTAAATTGTGTGATTTTTTAGAAAAAGTCAAAATTTGAGGGGGCGAGAGGCACGGGTTAACCCCCTCCGATCGAGCTGAAATTTTTTCCTTGCGATACCCACCTATAAAATAAAAAGTTGGCGGGGTGACACGATCGTTAACTGACAATAAAAAATTTTCCAAGTTCATGTGAATAACCTCAGCAGACAGCTCATTTTCGCGTTTTGGATGCTTCCCTCGCTCGTATTGGGCCCCCTAATGCGTCCACAAGGGCGGCTATGGGGTCATTCGACTCCTTACACTCCAGGGAACAATTTTTATTATGGTCATGACCCCATTTTTCCCCTTTAAAAAAAGTTATGCGGTAAATTGTGTGATTTTTGATGAAAAGTTGAAATTTGAGGGGGGGAGAGGCACGTGTTAACTTCATCCGATCGGGCTGAAATTTTTTCTGCGTAATGCCTACGTGTAAAGGAAAAAATTTAGGGGGTGGCAACTTCGAATTTCAAAAATTTTTAAATATGAGCAACCCTATTGCACATACATACGTTCAAATTTTCGGCAATTGTTCAAAAATTAAAAAATAATCAAATCGAATAAAACATTTGATCCATTTTTTAAAAACTAATCATAAAAATTTTCTAAACCCGTTTCCCCTTCAAACATCCAGAAAAAAATAAACGAATCGATTTAGTAAAACCCACACCGAAATATTATACAGGCGCAGAATATGTGACCCTCACAACAGCCAGAACCTTTTTTATAAGTTGGACAAAATCTTAAATTTTTTATAGCGAAAACCTTTCTATCCGACGAATTGATCTTTTCCATTCGAATGAATTATCCTACTTAATCCCAAATACGATATAAACATCCAGTGAAACTTCAATTTGCAAATTAAAACCCAAAATGAGCGTTTTTTTAATACTCGAAATTAGTAGAAAAAGTTCCAACAACGTGCCAAGATTGCTAATCACATTTCAGGGTGAAAAAAAAATTCCAGTCGAATTTCCACCCGACATTATTAAATCCACGCCAACCTTCGGATTGAAAAACAAAACGCCGAAAAAAGGGGAGGCGTTAAGTCTCTAAAAAAAAGTACCCCGGTCGCGCGGGGCGATTTCGGCTAAATAAATTGCGTAAATAAAAGTCGATTTAATTAGATCTAATTATATTTTTCAGAAAGGAGAAATTTACATGAAACGGCGAGTATTTTTTTTCTTGTGCGAAAGTGTCTGCGCATGAAATGATTATCAAAAACACTGGACTGTAAATAATTACTCAAAAGCTTGAAAATAATTCCGAATGAGAAAAGAAAAAAAAAGGCGCGGCGGCGGCAATTAAACAGAGAAACACAATGCAGAATTTTATTTAAAACACTACAGTACTTACATTTTATTTCGTACTTTTTTCTCACTTCAATCTTTCGCGGATAAAACAACGAAAAAAATTAAAATTTTCTCCACTTTAAGCCTCCAAACAACTAGCAACGGAAGAACAAAAAAAAAAGAGAGATTTCCTATTTTATTTCATCAGACGCACATTCTTACCGAGTAATTCGGAAAATTCGATTTAATTTGGCATCAAAATGTGCAACTCGTTTCTTTCGATAGTTTCTTTTTTTTCCGACGAGCCTCCACCCTTTCGCTAGAGATACTCGTACCACCGCAAACCCTGTTTATTTTATGCTCCGGCGAGGCAAGGCGAATGGTGCCCCTTTAACAGCCATTCCAAAGAAATCCGCAGAAATAAAATATACGTTTCTGAGGTGTATCTCTTTTTCGTGCTAACAATCTGGACTAAATCCAAATACCGACGTTGTTTTACTCTTATCGCTCCGATTACCATCTTAACCGTTCAAAAGTATAAGAATTGATGCTTAAACGCGTATTCCAAGGGTTTCTCAAAAATAAATTCCAAATTCAGACCATCCAGGTATATAATAATTTATCCGAACCTACTCTAATCTCTTTTATAAAATTTTCTCTTTTTTTTGCCTCGGTATCAACCAAGGGAAAGCAGAATAGAGAAAAAAAACATGATTCATGAATCATACCTTGTTCGAAATGTACCAAAATGAAATAAATTTTTGGGTAAAATACGTATAATTATGTTATATATTTTTATGCACGAATAAATTCGGAAACCTTGATACCTTAGGATAATGATTTCGCATCGCTTTTCAACTTTTCGTTACGTAAGAGAACGTCGTCTCGGGGGAAAATTATTTTCGTGATTCCTCACACGAAATTTACCAACGTACAAATTCTAAACAATGTAAAGAGCTGTCAAAACAAACATTAATAAAATCTGTAAACAAACCGAACTTATCATTTACAAGATGTCATTTCGTTAAATAATATACATACGTAAGACGTTATGTTTACTCGAAACAAAAAAATAAACTAATTTTTAACCAGCGTCTTGTATTTTTCTGGGGGAATGTTCACCAAAACCTTCAGTCCTCACCAATTACCAAGCCACTGGGTACACATTGCTATCTGCTTCCTTCGAAGGGGAAAAAACACACCCATCAGATTGGAAACTTATGCACGAAACACTTGAGCCAGATAAAATTTATCATTCTTCCGCCTCAACTGATTCTCGGAGATTTTCATATTTCTCAATTTTGAAAATTCCCAACCTCGCAATAATTTTCTCGAGCGGTTTCGTCGTATACCAAAAAGAAACGACAAAATTAAAAAGAAGGTGAGACATATGGAGCGTCTTGATGACACATTACTCTTGGGCGTGAAACGTTATTTTTTTTCCTTCAAACTTTTCGCAACCACGCGTATCAAAGATTCGAGTTCTGCTCAGTTTTTGTGCACTTTTTTTTTTTGGAAGAAACAATATGTTATAGGGACCCGAGTTATCGAAATACGTTTTGTAACCTTCTACATCCACACGTAACAATATCTGGAAAACGTTCATGCTGAAAAATACGTACACGGTACAAAAATTCCCATTTATATAAAAAATGAAAAAAAAAAAACGTAAAATATGGAGAATCAATTCTTCCGGTTTATATGTTTTGACCACATCAATCTCGGCGAAATTTTTTCATCTCGTACCAACTGCTGCGATAGGTAATGGCGAATATTTCCAAGCGAATTTTTTTACCCCCGGTTTAGACATAGGGAGTTTCCTAGCTTGCCATTTAATCCAAATACCAACTATCATATCTTCGAAAATAGCTGCACAGCACATTAAATTTAAATAAGTAAGGAAGTATTAGCAATGTAAACTGGGAAACAATTCGATATGGTGATTCAAAATGTATCTGCCACTTGGATATACCTCCATAGACCTAAAGCTAAATCAACAAGGCTATTTCCATTTAGTCGATTGTAGGTGTACGGTAGATAGGTATACGTTCACATACATAATATGATAGACAATGATAAAAGTTCATCTTGCAAACGGCGCATTCATAATCCGAAGTCGTATATCACCTATGTTACGCAGGCAAACACATTTATATGGAACCCATTTTGAAAGTTATCATCAACAACAAATGCAAAGATAGATAAACTCAAAAATTGTTTACATAAATCTATCCTAATCGCTTGGAACATGTTTGCGGTTGAACAGTTGCAGGAAACGACTACATAAAAGAAAAAAAAATATACCGAGATTATTATACAAAGTTTATACAAAATTCTTCCAACATACCACTTTGTTATGCGAAAAATATTTTTTGCATAGGTACTTATATAGTCCATAAAAATTACAAATTTTCATCTCCCCAGCATCACCATCGAAAGTTCAAGTTATACGGTATACGCAGATGTAGGTCTATAGGTATAGACCGCCTACTTGCTTTTTTTTTCGCCCATGAGAACGTAAAATAACAAGAGGGATTTTTTTTTATTTGCGTGAAGTTGAATTTATACAACATTAACCATATTTGGTTTTTTCTTTATCTGCTTTCTTGAAATGATGGAATTACGAATGGGAAATTGTAATCAATTTTTAAGTGAAAAACCTTGACCATTTCGATTAAATTACGAAAGTAACTAAATAGGTGTATGAAATAACTGGTGCGTTAAGTTTCGACGAAAATGTAGGTACGAATAATTGAACTCGTGAATTGAGATAAATCCAATAAACGGGGATTAAAATTAAAAGAAATCGTTCGTATTAAAATGGGTTGATTAGAAAAATTATAAATATCGTGGTATGACATAAAGTTTTCGAGGTACCTAGAAATTTATTTTTATTTTGGTTTCGGGAAATCTTGATTGTGGTGTACAAAAGCCTATATTTTTTTGAAGTTTAATAATTGATTTTTATAGTATTTTTCACATTGATCAGGAGAAAAGTAGGGGAAAATTCCACCTCGTAAAGATTTTTCATGATTTGAATTTTTCGCTGAACATTTTTTTTACAGTTTTTGATTAAATTTTCTGAGCAAAAAGGAAGGGTTCAACGAAAAAAAATAATAGATACAGCGTGAATTACAGCTTTCGAAATATTCCAGATGAAAGTGTGACTAATTTTTTTTATTTATGAAAATATTTCCTAGAAAGAAAACTATCAACTTGGACTCGAGAAGCAAGAAAATTTTTCGTTCTACAATTCATGTTCTAATATTATTATCATTTTTTTTTTTTTTTTGTAGGCTCAGGAAATCGATTTTTTCTGATTGGTGATTCTGGCTCAGTGAGCATTCTAAGATTTTTTTGTAGCTGTTCAAATTGTAAAATTGATTTTTCTGATAAATTTTTCCTACCTGGATACTCTACCCCTCCCCCCGTCCCCTGGAAAAATATTAAATCCGTTTCAACTTCCTGTTCAATAAATAGAAATTCTATATGAAAATGACGAGGGTAAGAAGCATGGATGAAACTTGGGCAAAAATCTCCCCGTCCGGGGGTAGGAAGAAAATTAATGATTTTCCGACGAACATTATTGAAAAGGAGAAATGTGCTGACTTTTATTTTAAAAAAAGAAAATTTTCTACCAGTTGCACTGAAAATGAAAAACAAAAAGTACTCTTTCGATTTCTACAAAAAACTGATTCCTTAATGATCTCTCCCATTTAAAAAAGTGGAATGACACCCCCCCCCCACCCCCAAGGAAAATCAAAGAATTTTTGAAAATCCCATAATATTCAATTATCTGGTAAGGAAAGTTAGCAGAAACTTCTTCATTAAAATTCATGCTTCTTTCGTACTACTGCACATTAAAAATGGATTTCCTTAATGAGCTCCTTTCTTCTGAAAAAGAAATCGAAAATTGTTCAACAATTCCATTTAAGATGGTTACCAAGTCCTCTGATAAATAAGAAGGTTTTTTTTCATTTGAAAATATTCAATTGTCTGGGCTAGAAGGGAAGAAGGTTCATACTCTCAATTTGTAAATTGATTGTTTTAAGGAACTAAGCTTGAGCGAAACGAAGGTAAAACATTTTCAGGAAAAATGATTTAAATCCTTCTGGATTTAAAATCCAAAAAACTTTAAAATCCGGATTTTGGATTTGAAATTCGTTTCTGCAATGGAAGAGCTCTTTTCCAAAATAGGATAAATTTTCAAACCGTATGTGGAAAAAGGGGCTCAAGGGTAAATTTTTTCTAAAAAAGTTATCCTTAAGCCCTTTTTTTCATGCACAAATTTTGGACTTATCTCACTATGGAAAAGAGCTCTTCAATGGATTTTGTATTTTGGATTTGAAATCCCAATTTTTTCAAAATCCTCTATTTGTAAAATGATAATGAACCATCAACGGTTTAGTTTAAATGATAATAACTTCAGCTTTTTGAAAGGTCATGAAAATGTTTTCAAGTAGGTAGTAATGTAGAAATGTTTCAAAGTTCAGGATTTTTTTTTCATTACCTTCACACTCAGAGTTTGGATTTTGAATCCGCTGTCTATGTTACGCCTAAAAGCGGCAATTGCCTAATGCCAGCATTAGGCAAGGGCTTTGCCGAATACCAGTATTAGGCAAAAAAGCTGCCGAATGCCGGCATTCGGCAACGAAATTGGAAAAAAATGCCAGATTTAGGCAACCGTTATTTACCTACATTATATTCGAATGGAATCGAGTGGTTTATTCATGTTGTTAGGAATTACGAATTGAATAATTGACATTTTTCGAGTTTAACATTTATCTAGATGTCAGAAACGATGAATATTATGAAAATCACACGAAAAAAAAATTAAAAATGTCAGAAACGATAATAACGAAAATGGTACCTATGAAATTTTATAATTAAGGGGAAAAGTACACCAAAAAAGTTTAAATTGTCCAAAATTTTGCAAAGTTATCAGAAATTTTTTTTGAAAAAATTTCAAAATTTAAACGAGGAAAATTTGAATTTCTAAATTTTTGAACGTTGATTTTTTTGTTTTGAAAAAAAGTTGCACGAAAAAAATACTTCATTCTCCTCATTTCGCAGTCGCCCTGAAATTTGAAAAAAGTAAGAATTTCCTGAGCCAGTTTAAAACTATGAAAAAATCCGAAACGAAAAGAATGAAGTGTAGAAAAGTGTTCAATATTTTCTCACAAGATTTTTTTCATTTCTTGGCGTAATATTTTATTTTTTTATCATTTCAGAATTACTTTTTCTATCAATTTTGTAAAGGGAAAGATGAACAATTTTTTTCAAAAAAATTGAAATTTTCAGACTGAAAATCGCACCTTCAGTGCAACAACAACACATCTCAAAATTAAAAAACCTGAATTCAAAAACAACACATCTCAAAAAACTATCAAAAGTAACATGTATTGTAAAAATCTGTCACCGTCATTGGAAAGTGCGTGAAAAATTACAATGGATCTTCACAAAAAAATTAAATATAAATTCGTCTTCAATGTTTAAAGAACCAAGAAATTTTCATTTTTTTTTTAGATATGTTGTTTTTACTTTTTTTGAGATGTGTTATAATTGCACTGAGAGTGTGAATTAGTATAAATTTTTATTCTTGTGATTTAGAAGACACCCTGCTCCTTCAAACATGATTCATCCTTAATTGTAAATTTTTTTTAAAAAATTCATCTTCAATTAAAATAAAATATGTAGCTATTGGCTAATTTTTTTATGACCGTCTATTTTAATTTTCTTTTCGTGTGATTTTCATAATATTCATCGTTTCTGACATCTAGATAAATGTAAAACTCGAAAAATGTCAATTATTCAATTCGTAATTCCTAACAACATGAATAAACCACTCGATTCCATTCGAATATAATGTAGGTAAATAACGGTTGCCTAAATCTGGCATTTTTTTTCAATTTCGTTGCCGAATGCCGGCATTCGGCAGCTTTTTTGCCTAATACTGGTATTCGGCAAAGCCCTTGCCTAATGCTGGCATTCGGCAATTTTTTGCCGAATGCCAGCATTAGGCAATTGCCGCTTTTAGGCGTAACATCTACAAGGATTTCGAATTTTTAATTTGAAGTCCATTTTAGCAGAGGATTTTGGATTTTGGATTTGAAAACCTTCTGTTCCGGATTTTGCCCATCCCTGTGCCGAATTCGAATATGATTTCAATTTTACTCATCGCTTTATAATTTGAATTTTTCGTTGAAAATTTTTTTACACTTTTTGATAGAATTTTTGACATTTCGGAGTCGATTTTTTAAGCAAAGAAGGCCTTCTAAAAGATAGCTAGAATCTAATATTGTTGAGCATAATATTTCCTTTCCATAAAGTCCTATTCATTTTTTCATCCGAAACTTAGTTTTCAAAATATTCTCAATAAAAACTAAAGTTGAACTTTAACCTTAGCTTCTAAAAATAAATAAATAAATAAATAAATAAATAAATAAATAAATAAAATGAATTGGACTTTACAAAAAGGAAATTTTACACTCTACAATGTAGGTAAGTTGTTATATCCACTTTTTTTTTGTTGATTTTTCCTTTTTCAAAAAATGAACTCGGAATTGGCAAAAGTTACAAAAAAATGGGAGAAAAAATAGCGATCAGTACGTTAAATACTATAAAATCACCTACATATTAAATTTCAAACAGCATTTTCCATTAAAACAAATAGGTAATTATGCATATTGTTCCTGAAGAAATATAACCCTGCTCATTTCGAAGAGAAAAACTCCAAGAACAGCTGAACATTTAATCCCATCTGAATTAGATTCAAACTAAAAAGCTCGCAACTTTAATGCATGATGTATTCAAATTCATCACACATATACCTATTTTCTAAGTACTTTTCAAAGAAACATCAACATTTGTTTCGAAAGACATCACAAAAATGAATCGTGTATCATCGCGACTAATAAAACAGGCGTATAGTAAAATAAAGTCTACATTCGTATATAGGGATATGAAGTTATATTACAGTCTTGAATAATATAAATGTGCTTCGCTACCTATTATAATACCCACGTGGTGGTTCATCTTACGTCAACATAACGTACCAAGAACCAACGCATTCATTATAAATTTGTTTTTACATTGAACATATTTTTGTTTACCTATACTTCATTTACCTACAAGAAATCGATATAATATGTAGTTAATAGCAACCTAATCTTGGGTTTCCACAACATTCTCCGCACATTTTCGTAGGTTAAGGAATAAGGTGACAAAATTCAGCTATTCTGTGTTCGAGTGAATTAGCACGAAAGCTATTCGCTCAGTCTTTCGGAATCCAGGTGAACACTTATCTTAGTCGGATGTGGCGTGAATGATAAAATAATGATGGAAATAAAATTGATTGAATGCCAGGTATTTGATCTTTTGTGAGAAATTAATCTATGGTTGCTGCTTTTACACTGGGAAAGTTCGTGTGAGTAAATTCGGCTCGTTTGTAATGAGATGAGCATGAGAGATGTCGAAATTCATCCTATGTCATTTGCATCGTTTGAATATCAACCTAATCCAAAAAAATAGTTCATAGTCAACGAAATTATCCCCTCCTTTATTATAAGTTTATTCTAAAATCTGGAACTTTATAAATAGAGTTTCGATTTCAAAGGAAGGGAGAGAGCACATATCTCCTTCAAATCACTAAATAGTCAATCATTCTTGCATAATTTTCAGGGGTGCCCTAATTCGACTTTTTGAAAAAAAACATGCTTAAATAATATTTAGGCACCGCAAACCAAAATTCTTCAGTGTTTCAGGGATTCCAAAAACATCAAAAATATAAATTCAAAAATTGAAAGTTTCGAGGGGGATTTTAAGGAACTTCACTTTCAAATTGCAAAATTTTTTTCAATGTGGTACGACAAAAAATGTATAAGAAATATAGCAATAAATTTTTAAAAGAACTGAATTCTTTGTTTTCGCTTTTCTTGAAAATGGACGATAACTGAAGAGTACCTGCCTTTTAAAAATTATTAATTACGCCCGCCCGCCCCCTCCCAAAAAAACAGAAAAAATTCATGCAGTACCTTCCTAAATTTTCAACCTTTACAAAGAGCTGTTTGAATGAAACCAACAGCTTATTTGTCCTTACGCAACAATTTTCGAACATGAGTTGACCATTTCCCATAATACTCGTATTAGATAAATTTTTATGCACCATCAAGAATCAAGAAGTTCCTCATTTCTGAAAATTTCTACAAAAATTATGAGATTCAAATTTTTTAGCTTTTTGAAAAAATTTGTGGGAATGATTCAACTGAGTTGATATTAAAGGAGAGACAGCACAACATTCAATATTTTTTTAAAACTCTTTCCTCATTTTTCTGACTCACGTACCTATAAAGGTTTTCCCTAAAAAAACATGATTTTTCTAAATTTTCATACACTTGAACTCAATTTTCTTCACTACAAATGTTACTTCTGTCATTTTTTTTTCTTTTTTGGAAACTAAGACAAGTTGCAATGACAGTTTCCTTATACTTCACCGTGAATTTTCAAAGGGTCAGTGAATCTCAAGCAAAGTACAGGGGACCTAGCAAGAGGGTTCACTTAAAAATGACTGGTAAAATTTTGGAGCTGATCAGATCAAGATTCTAAGAAAATATTATTAGAAAATATTCAAAAAAAATACAGGGGAAAAATTTGTTGAAAAAAAATTGGCGGTGAAAAATTTTAGCGAAAAAAAAACAAAAAAATCTGGATTTGAGAAAAATTTGAAATTTTGAGGATAACGATTTTAAGAAAAATATCAGTTTGAAAAATTGAAAAGAAAAATGCAAAAAAAATTCAGATGAAATGATGAAAATGAATTTCGAGTGGAGAAAAAAAATGGATAAAAAATGTAAGATGAAAAAAATGGGAAAAATCTGTGACTCGGTCGTACTACAAAACAATTTCAAAAAAAAAAATAGAGATAAGTATTTCTAAATGATTTCAGCTACGAGTATTTTTCTTTTTTTCAAATTTTCCATATTATACCATTGAGAGGAGGGGAGGAAGATGCGGGGGGAGGTATTCGGTCCAAAAATCACAACACAAATACGAAATTTCCAAACGATAGAAACCGAATTTCTTATCCATACAAACCATTAAAAACACAAATTCCATCAAACACCACGAAATCGTGTGACTCGACCAACGAAATTTATGAACATCGTGATTCACGGAAAAGTCATCCGCGACTCGGTTCGCGCCAAAGCTGTAAAGTACACCCTTAAAATTTGAAATACAATATCCATTTAACATTCTGGCCGATAAATTACAACCGCAGAAATTATACGTAACTCGGCCATAACCCGCGCTCGTATACAATTCGAGTATTTTTAATGAAATTATGCGGTATTAAATCAACTCTCTAAACGCAGCAACACTGCAACAATAATGTACAAGGATTAAATAAATGAACGAATCGATTAAAAACTACATAGAACGAGAAGTTGAGGCGCGAGGAGCCTGGCAGTGGGTAAAAAAAAAATCGCACGTACGAATTTTCAAAACACCATACCGAGGTATATACGTAAGCTATAACGCGCAGTCGAAATATGAAATAGTATCATATGACAAACAAAATATAATGAACGTATATTTAAATAACACAACTTTGAAAACTAGCATTATCACGGGAATATTGCGCATAGGTCTAAAATGTTTTCGAGAATTCCAGCGGCACCACCGCTCCACCGCGAATCCCCATATTCGCTAGCACAATAACGAATAGTCATAACAAAATTTCCTGGTAAAAGAGAACACAGCAATGGTGTAATAAATTTTGCAACAACTGGAGCGTGTTTAAATTGTTATCATTCAATATTTATGTCTGCTAAGAGATACAGGAAACAGAATCCGCACGAATCCATTAACTTCGAACTGTATCTATCGTACAGACATGCACAGACTAACGAAATATGGTCTATCTGTATGTACACATGCTGAATTTTGATTAAAAATCAAATGTCAAACAATTAAAGATGCCAGTAAACGGAATACAGGAGCCAAGGAGAACTTCGGTTCCCATAAAATGGAGATATTTTCTGTCTCTATACTGATTTTCATTCTCAATACGTATTTGTAATAATAAATATAACTTTTGGTTTCGAATAAGCTAATTTCATTGAAAAATACTATTCTTGGAATAATATTTGCAAATATCTGAAAATTCCAAGTCCAAAAGAAGCCGGGAGGTTTTGCAAATTATTTTAGAGGTCAAGTAATCATAAAAATACGGATAAAAATAAAACGTGATGGCCTGATGATGCAATATTCATGAATATTTCAATTTTTAGCCACTTTTCTGGTTCCTTGTTTCTCTTCCTCCACCGTGAATTTTCAAAGGGTCAAGAGAAGCTCAAGCGAAGTACAGTCGACCTAGCAAGAGGGTTCACTTAAAAATAACTGATAAAATTTTGGAGCTGATAAGATCAAGATTCTAGGAAAATATTTTTTTAAAAAAAAACAAGGAAAAAATTTGTTGAAAAAATTGAAGCCTGAAAAAAATTGAATTTCGGTGATGAAAAATTTCAGTTGACAAAAAAAATCTGGATTTGATAAAAATTTGAATTTTTGAGGATAACGATTCTGAGAAAAATATCAGTTTAAAAAATTGAAAAGAAAAATGCAAGAAAAATTCAGATGAAATGATGAAAATGAATTTCGAGTTGGAAAAAAATGGATGAAAACTGTACTTAAGCCGAAAAAAATTGGAAAAAAATGAATTTAATATGAAAGAATTAGAATGAGAAAAAATTTGTGAAGAAATTGAAGTTAAAAAAAAAGATAAAAAATTTAGGCTTAAAAATTCAGAAAAAAATGGATTTAAGAACAAATTTGAGAGAAAGTTGAAATTTTGGAGTTGATAATGATAGGTACTGAAAAACACGATGGCTCAAAAGATCAAAATTAAAATTCAGAAAAAATATTCAAAGAAATTTTCAAATTGAGAGAAAATGCGAGAAAAAATGTGAGCTGAAAAAAATTGAAGAAAAAATCTGGATTTCAGACCAAATTCGAGAACAAATCAAAAAAATGGGAGTTGATATAGATTATGAAAAAATTGCTAAAAAATATGAAAATAAAAATGCAGAGAAAAAAATGGAGTTTCATATTTTTGGAATGAGGAAAAATTTAGGGAAAAAATTCAAATAGAAAAATAATTTAGAAAAAAATCTGAAATTTTGTAGAGAAAAAAATTGAAACAAAAAAAATTTCAAGTTGAGAAAAAATGCTGGTAGAAATGTAGAATGAAAAAAATTGATAAAAAAACTGTATTTCAGACCGAATTTGGGAACAAATCAAAATTTTGGAATTTATAACGATTCTGAGTAAAAAATTGATCAAGTAAAAAAATTGAAAAGAAAAATTTAGGGGGAAAACTTCACCTATTAAAAACATTAAACTCTCCGTCTAAAAAACAACCATAGTCCATATTTAGAAATTTTTTTTATTACAGTTTCTGAAAAAAAAAATTCACGAGAAAACCAATGATGTTATTATTTATTTCGAATTTAAAAAAGACGTCCACGTTAACCCTTTATTTGTGTTTCTAAATTGAAGGTTTTTGAGTTTTTTGTTTAGAAAACAACCATAGTCCATCAGGTTGACGCTGATTGGTTGTGAATAACCAATCAGAATTAAGCTGGTAGACTGTAAACAAAAATCTCGAAAACTTCGAAGACTTCTTGTAATTAAAAAACGCATGGGAAAATTTTCAATTTCTATTTTTGAGAACTGAAAGAAAATTTGAACGGTCAAACCTGCCCTGCAGTTCCTTAATCCACTTTTTTTTTTAAATTAATCAATATTCATCTAACTCAATTTTTAGACGGAAACTTCATTTTTGAGAAAAAGTTGGCGGGGAATTTCCAAGTTAGAAAAATTTGCAAAAAATTGAAATCTGAATAAAATTCAAGAAAATATTTGCAGTTGAAAAAAAAATTGAGACAAAATTCAAGCTATAAAAAACTGAACTTGAGAAAAAAAAACGAAAAAAAATCTTTAAGGCAGGTAAATGAACGATTTGGTCGTAAGCGAGAATGATAAGGAACTTGACCAAAAATAAAAATGGAAAAACAACACGATTTTTTACAAAAATTTTCAAAATATAAGTTTTTTTTCGTAAAATAAGACATATTTGACGAAAATGTTAACGAAAATCCAAGTTGGAAATCTAAAAAATTGTTATTTCTCGAATATTCAACAATAAAATGACAGAGTTTTGAAATTTTCAAAAGAAATTTGAAAATTTAACGCGACTATTTTTCTCCGGCAGAATCCAAGATGACCCTGCAAATATCCCTTCAAATCCTCAACTTTGATATTTCAGACCTATCTTAATATTAGTATAAAAATTCATAGAAAATTCCGATACAACCCACTCCACATCCCTACAAACTAACGATCCATAAATCTTTTCAAATAACCGAAATATATACGAAACCCTCGTCATTATTATCCTTACACTGCAGAAACGCCGGATAAAAGCGAGTCAAGGTCTTGTCACATTAATTTAAATTACCCAGTAAGCAGTTTGCTGAAAGAATATAACCATCAGCGTGTATTTTATTCGCCATCCGAATCCGGCACCAAAGTCGAGCATAGAAAATGTAAAATACGATTACGCTCGCATAAACAATGAAAATTTAGTTTTTAAAATTTAAACGAGTCGAATGTAACTGAACTCGCCGGGTAAAGTGCCAAACAAATACCTACGTCACAATTAAACACATCAGCTCCGCTTATTTGATTGCACCGAACTGTCAAAGCAGAAAGCAGCTACCAGCAAATTTATCTTAAAATGCACCTTTCTACGTATACAATCTGCGTTCAAAACGTTTCCCAAATTAAAATCACGTTGCAATAAAAACCAAAGCAACATGTCGTAAAGTTTGACAGCGCAGCGCCATTATCATTCTGTTATGCAGTATTTACCACCACACCAAGCCACATCACACATCGCACGTTATTCTTAGATGATCATGAACTCTTTCATTTTATTTACAATTGTACACGCATTTTACGTATAAACAAAAAAAAATACTAAGTCCATGATACGCAGATACAGTCGATAATATCGATGCTTAAGTCGAATATGCCTAGATGGATAGTTACCCGTATATTTTGCCAGTACTGAGAATTTTCGACGGTATTCTCGCAAAAGCGGATTTTTTTAATCAACAACCACCTTCCACTGACAATCAAATCCTTTTCGAGGCGGCTCGTTGCGACATTTTTACGTTCAAGAAGGCTTTAAACGGGAGAAAGATGTATCGCAGCTGTTTAACGATTACGTTTGGAAAAAAAAAAGTATGTACACACAGACGCGGTTAGAATCATGATGCGCACGCGGAGTTTTCAAATTTCGAATACATACTGCACAACAAAGCTGGCTGCCTTTTGAACCCTTACAGTTCTTCATAATAAAAAGGAAGTAACATGTGTATGATACGACGTTTATTGTTTTATGCCATACAACTCTTCGCCATTTTTTCCCATGCGAATTTCCAGAATAATATTCCAGCTTAGGTTTTTACTACTGAATTTAGTTATTAGGTTGCCATAATGGGATGAAAAATCGATATTTTAATACCAAAAAGTGCATTTTTTTCCGCAGAAATCCAGCTTGACAATTATTCCGGGTAGAGTTTCAAAGATGGAAATATTTAGATGAGGAATTTTTTCAATTTTTAATTTTATCAGATCGATGACTCGAGCTTAGGATGGAAAAATCGAAATTTCGTACAAATGGTTGTCTATTTTTGGTACTCCCATAATGCGGTATCCCATATATTAAAGTGCATTCCGAAACTTGCCTACCTTTTTGTCATTGATAAATGTAAGAGAAATGCGAAATTCAGCGAAATTTCAGCCTCCTTCGAATGTTACCATGTTCTGAGCGTTTTTTTTCTTCTTCTTTTTTTTTTCCATAGGTAAATAAGGCAGTTTCCCAAATGTTTTTTTATGCGTCGCGTGATTAATGACTTCTCCAAAGATGCCGCGTATTTCCCTTTATTTACTTTTTACGATTTTTTTTTCTACCTAAATATTGTCTAACGTGGTCTAGTAGAGGAAAAAATTTATCGTTTAAAAGATCATTAACGATAGGTTGATGAATAATTTTGGTATTTAGCCAACATTAATAGCGAAGTACTTTCGATAGGAACTGAATAGGTGCATAGTCCGACGCATACTTGTAGTTTAGATGCATTTACCTTAGGTATGGACATGTGTTAATACGTGTACGTGGATTTTCTAGCTTCTACGTGGTTATTTATAGGCGAGTCGAATGCGTAATCGAATCAATCGCAGGGATTAAGGGAAGCAGACATAGCACGGATGGAGGAATTTGGCAACGGAGAATTTGCATCATCCGGGATCGCGACAGATTTAAACGTAAGAGCGAAAAAAGAGGTAATCAAAAATAAATTCTAATTTATCATTCGATTCGAATGGTGAATCTTATAGGTAGGTATAAACGTGTTAATATGGACTAAAATTTATATGTATAATATTAAAATAAAATTCTAAAATATTTCCATGATTTTGTGAACGTATTCAGCACTTATTGAATTTACTTTATATAAGTTCAAGATTGAATTATGTTGATAAAAAATCTTGAATAAACAAATATTAGATTGCTTTATTAATTTTTTGAGAATTTGAAACAACAAAACAAGGCGTCAAACTTACATGAAGATTTAAGGACCGTTGAAACTAAAGTTTAGAATGTTTTTGATATGAAGGCAATGACTTGAAAATTGAATAAAAATTCTGATTATTTTGTTCATTTTGAAAATCGATCATTTTTGTAAAAATATACACATTAGGATCATAATAAGATCATTTTAACAGGAATTGCTCGAAAGAGTATTTTCAAAATTTTTCTCTAAAAGTACCTGATGCACTGAAAAAAATAAATAAGTAAATAAAATTTATCCAAAATGATAATAAGGTGTTTCAATTCTCAAAATCAGTAGAATTTATTATTATTTTGAATATAATCTATTTTTTTTTTTTGGTAAAATTTTTTCATTTTTTTTGACAAATTTTATTATTTTTTCTGATAAAAAATTTTTTTTTTAGAACAAATTTAACCTATTTTGTGAATTGGAGACACGTTATTATTTTTTTTGAATGAATTTTACCATTTTTTTGATTAAAATTTATTCATGTTTTAGATAAAATTTATTATTTTTGGAGTAAAATGTATATGCTTTTTTTAATCGCGAGTAAATCATATCATAGGTAAGTAAAAATACTGAAAACGTAAAATTCAGTTTTTCAAGTTTATTTCCATATTTTTGTAACAAAAAAAAACAACACTAAAGCAATTTCTACGAGATTCTGTTTTGGGTCACTGACTAAAGTAGAATCCGAATAGGTATCGAATTACTTTTTAATTTTACCTCTTTCCCCTTGATCTAATCGACCCCTTCTCAAATTGATCGTACATATATTTCGGTTTGGGAAGAGAGAAGGAGGTAAAAACAAATAATAAGTCGATATTCGAATTGTACGACCTCGAATTAGTAACAATCGATATGTCACACGTCATCATTTCAATTTTTTAAAATACTTTTCCTAAAAATTTGGGGTTGGGGGGGTGAAAGGCCAAATCCAAAAAATGAACAAATATTCGAACTCAGTGCTCTCAAATACCTAACAAACAATTTGTCACACGTTATTTTTCATTTTTTCGAATTTTGACTCCTATCAAGGGGGCTGTATGAAAGTTCAGAAGGGCTGAATGAAAAAGCCAAGTACATATTCGAAATCAGTGCCTTGAAATCAGAAGAAATCAATGAAGTTTGGTCAAAATAGTGGACCCATGTACCCTTTAGGGGTCTTCCCATCTTAAAAATTTGTTGGTTGAAAAGGCTACTCACTGTACTTTTTTCAAATTTTTAAATGGTCGGTTTTATCTATTTTGATGATCATGAAAGTTGAGCTTTCATCAACAAAGTTCAACTTCAAGTTTTTCAAAATGTGAATATCGTTTTCAAATTCTTTTTTGGACTCCGCAAACAATTTTCCTTCGAGTATAACCTATCTTGAGATATGCGAGCCTTCAAAATTGGGCAATTTGGCGAAAAATCGCAATTGCCTGAAAATTACGATGCTCACCCCTTCCCCTCTCCCTAGCATCCTTGAGGGCTAGAAAAGAAATGATTGTCCTCTTACAATAGGTGTCTAGCTGCCTACTGCCTGGCAACCTACTTTTTCACAAAAGATTGTGGTCTCCGAACTCAATATGGGGAGAAAAAAAGAAAAAACGATCCAATCGCAAAAGAGAACTTTTTTAGAAATACTCAAAATGTACCCCGTCAAAAAAAAACTGAGATAGAATTTAATCGATGGGCTTAATCTCATTTCTTGATCTACATCAGAAAAATTAAAAAAATCAACATCAAAAATTTCATGTTCTCCTCTGTTGTAACTGGATCTGTGCACAAAAATATTTATTACACTTTTTTTTTTAATTTCATAACTCAAAAAATTATATTTTTTCAACTTCACGTTACAAAGTTCAGGAGTCCAAACTCACTAGAGAACTTCAAATATCTCATTTTGAAACTTTCGACTAACAGCCATCCTCAAATTTTGAAAATTACTTTCCTCACCCCCAAAAAATATCAAAAACTGAGTTGGCACTCTTCTACCCAAAATTACTTAAAATTTGATGAAATATGGACCCATTGTGTAATTTCTGGACGAGTAGATACATATTACACCTGGAATGGCATGAGTTTAAAAAAATCTTCAAGAACCTTATCAGTTTGAATTATTCTTGGTTCGTCCAATGTCAAAATTGAAAATATGCCCAGAAAGATGATTAAAAACAATCGATAAATTTTGGAAATTTTCTCGACAGAATGTAATGATTGTAATTTCAATGTTGAGCAAAACATCATCGCAAAAAAATTTACTCACATTTCTAACTTTCTGCAGCACTTCAAATTTTTAATTAATTTACTCAGCTTTCCAAAAAAAAAAAAAACAATTCAATCATCTTTCAAACATCTATTGTTCCTCTTTATTCCCCAAAGTCATTTGCTCTTCTAATTTGAAAATAAAAAAAAACTTTTAAAAAAAAATTTCATCATGATCTAAATAAAATCATTTCACTGATCCATGCATAAACCCTAATTGGCTAAAATGATATCATTTTAGCCAATTCATACATTTTTTTTTCGAATGTTAAATTAGCAGTTACCCAAAGTAACCAGCTCACCACCTCACGATACCAACTTTCATGATTTACCCACGTGAATTAACATAAATCATTGTCAAATCAAATTCATCATTTTGAAAGCAAATATGGAAACGGTTTAGTTTATTTTAACAATCGATAGTTTACAATAGTTATTAATTCTGTTTACTTTGCCCATTAGTATATCCATCGAACATCCGATTAGTTCTCGTGAAGGAAAAAAATCTTGTATGTATGAGCAAACTTGAATTTTATTTTTATAACCATACTGCATTGCATCACAATACCTTTCAAATGATTCGATACCAATTTTAGCTAATATTCTCACTATTTTGCGACTTGAAAAAAATGAAATCGTAAGTAGGTATTTTTTCATATCCATAACCTCAAGTACCTAGGTATTTAATTTTCTATGTACGTAAGTTGATAAAAATAAGTACATAATGATTCTAGTTTTTTTTTTTTTTTTTTTCGTGTAGGTAAAGTAAGGTACCTACACACTAAACTTACACGACACGATCATAACAATCGACATCATTTTTAACGATACCACATCCTAAACAATCAAGCCATAAAATTAAATCATCCGATTAAAGTACACTCAGTATGTGCAATCTTCTTTTTTTTTTTTCAAAATAACGAAACACATTAAGAGGGGTATTAATGAAGTTAAATGGGATATCAGGGTACTTGTCTTTCAACTCAGCGGTTACTATTTTGATTTCTACCAAAGCCACCACTTTACTAGAATAATTCCAGTTTCCCTCGTATAATAATCTAACCCTTTCGCTCGTTAATATTGCAGCATTTTGGGCATGAGTGAGCTGTAACCTCATTGCGCGTTTATTGTTCAAAATCAAGTGTTGACTTCATTTGTAAAACATGTACGTACATAACATATAAGTAGCCTTTTGGATGTTTGAAAACGATCGATGTATGTTACATTTCATCATTTTTTTCACCCCTAAAAATAATCGGGTCAAAGTTGTCAGTCATAGGTGTTATTTTTTCACGCAGGTAGGTGCAATTGTCAGGGGAAAAAAATAACGTGTTAATGGTGCGATGTGATACTTAAAACCGTACACCTAAGTATACAAATACGTAAAATGTATATTTACTCAGCGTGCGTTTAAAAATTCCCTTTAATTTTCAAAAAAAAAAAAGAGAAAAAAGTCAAAGTGAGAATTAAGCATAATTATACGCTTCGAGATGGTAAAAGTTGTTAATTCAATGTTATTGCATTATTATACCGCATAACTTGTATCCAAGGAGTTCGTACCTACAGCACCTATAGCTATTTGGAATATCTAATTTACCCATACATACATATAGGTATCTATAGTTACGTAGATATTCTTCGATTAAGCGAACGAGGGTCTTGAAAAGCCTCGTGTTATGTCTGTTCGTCGGCGGCGCTTCGCGGCGCGGTTTAAAAAGAGGTGAACTTCGTTTTGAAATTGAATTAGCTTCGCAAAACGACGAACACAACGAAAAGACGTAAATCGTTTCGCTGCGTCAGTAACTTTCATAAAGAAAATCGGATTTTGGTTTCGATGCGCATAGACGAAGCAAATCTGCTACTAAACGGATGTGAAGTCTCGGATGAGCTACAGGAATGAGAAAAGCGTTCTGATCCGGGGAATGACACTGTTTTATATTAAAGCTTCTTACCTGTCGAATTAACCGGTGACAAATGTCAAACGAAAACAACTATACAGTCGACTTCATCAATAAAACACCAATGTGGCCCGATAGCGGGGCATTGTCAATGAAATGTAAGCTTCAATACCATTTAATGGATCGGCGTCTGCGGTGCTACAATTTTTGCCCGATTCGATATCTACATATAATTGAACACCGAAGTGCACTATGTTATGCAAAGAGGCGAATTGTTGGCGAAAAAATGATGTTGAATCGATAAGTCAGATTTTTTTTTGGATGAAAATCAACGCTCTGAATATTTGAGTGAAATATTGTGTAGGTAAATTATTCATATTTTGTGGCATTTACATTAAGTACTCAGATATTTATTTTTTAACCTGATTTCATTATTTTTCCATTGAATAATTGAAATGAACACATTCTTACTTTTTTGGAAACAAAATGCTAAAATTTTGTCTATTTTTTGAGAAAAAATATCATTACCATTGTAAAAAATATACTTTCAATAAAAAAAAAATCATTCAACTCGCCCCTTCAGCCAAAATTGAGATTTTTAGGGGGAGAGGGGAGGTGATGCACATCAAATGGGAATTTTTCTCCACCTTAATTAAAAAGCATCTAAATACCAACTTCATGGGTAATTAGGTACAAATTTTTTTCAAAAAATTCAAGATGATCTCGCTCAAGTGTAAGATACGAAATCCAGATTTGACGCTGACTTTTCCATTTAATCATTTTTTTTTTGTTCTTGAATTCGGAACCAGTTTTTGTTGAGCGTGATTTTTTTGGCACCATCTCATTTTGAATCAGTTTTCACTGAAATGGTCATAAATGCAACATAAGAAAAAATTTAAAATCATCAAAATTCTTTGATATTCAGCAGAATTTTCGTTGATTTTTCAAAGAATTTCTCCAATTTTTCAGCAAAATTTCAAGGATTTTACCAAGTTTGCAGCGAATTTTCATTGTTTTTCCAGTAATTTTCGCAGTTTTCTAAAAGACAAATTCAAAAAAAAAGACATGATCAAATGGGAAAATTAAATTTCAATAAATATTTCGACTTAAATTGAAGAAGTAAAAATTACAAACATTTTTTCAACTTACGCAGGTAAAATTCAATTTTTAAAAAAATATCCAGATGTTAAAAATCAAGTACTTACATATAGTAGAAAATTATAAATGATTCAAATTTTTTCAACTTAAAGAGGTCAAATCAATTTTTTCCAGGAGTACTCCAGTCGAATTAATTTTTTTAGATGTCTACTCCTCCCAATAATTGAAAAATCGAAAGATTGTATTGAATTTGAACCCAAGTCAAATTATCATTTTTTGCATTTTTTGAATAACACTCTTTCTCCCTCCCTCCCTCCCCTCCCCCATCAGTTAACAATTCAATAAATTAATAATTTTTATCAGAGGTCGAATTAATATTTTTAAAAGTCTTCTTCCATTGATTAAAGTTTTGAAATTTTTTTCGAATTATTATAAAGGTAAAATCAAAATTTTTGAATACTCCCTCCCCTTGATTAAAAATTCAATCAATCAATTTTTTCAAATAACTCAGGCCGAATCAATCTTTTGAATATTCCCTTTTATCGAATGAAAATTTCATCAATTGTATTGAATTTAAATAGCAACTATGCAGCTCAAATTCTCAAAATTTATTTTTTCACGTGAAAAAAATTGACTTGCGAGCCAAAACGATCTTGTAGAGAGAGTTGGCCGAACTCATCCAACATCTCAAATCATGGTACAAATTCAGGGGATTTAAACACGAAAAACTTCAATTTTTTCGAAAATGGTCCAACTTTGGAAGCCCATAGCTCCGGCTCAAAGGCTACGTGGGATCTCAAAATTTTCCTGGTTGGTTCTCCACTCGAGCTATGTACCAAATACATCAGAAAATAATCAAAATAAAATAACCATTTTTTGACTTTTTTGAAATTTCAAATAATGATGTAGTATGGTTCAAAAACATCCAGCGAAAAATTGCCTAAAAAATATTTTGATATGAAAAAAAAAATATGAGGGAACTTTTTTCCTTGAACAAAATTTTCTTAGACAATTTTTTTGCTGATTGTTTTTGAACCCAAAGATATTACAATTTCACGTTTTTTTTCGTGAATTCCCGAAAGAATTTTTTTTTTAAATTTACATTAATAAGCCCATCATGCTGTTTTTCTTAATATAAAAATTTCGTTTTTAATACTTACCTACCAGGTTAGAAAAACGAAAAATCTTTCGAATATGAGGAGAAAAGATTTTGAATATTTAGGTGAAGTTTTTCCTAAAGTTATCCAACAATGCTCAATAATTTTTTTTAATATCAAGATAATTGCAGTTTACCATTCTTACCTTAGAATATCCTACCCTAACTATAATCTAATTTTTTGAACTAAAATGAAATTTTTTATCATTAGTGAAAAGGACAATTGTCCACTGCTCCATTCATTCTAGCTTCAGATATTGTTAGTTTTTTATTTTTTTTATTTTTTCAAAAAAACGGGTCAATAAATCAAGATTTTGATTTTTTTTCAATTATTAGAAAAATCTTTCATCATAATGAAAATTTACGAAAATTTACCTACACTTCTGTCCACAATTGCGGTAATTTGAGTCTAGGTAAGTACATAAATATGTATAAATGTTCGCAGCATGGAAAATTTCAAACACGAGTATGAATTAAATTGAGACAGGATGTAATAACTTAGCTCATCAAGTACTGACTCGGATAGTGACAGGAAAAGAATATCATTGTCTATACGAATAACCAACCGCCTAAGCAAGAGTACGTAGAATAATTTTTTTTTAACGTTTGCATTTCACAAGAGCTGTGAAAAAAGAGTGTAAAATGATCTTTGAAAATCGTGAAATTTTAGATTCGTTACTTCTTACAGAAGAAAATTTGTACCTAAGTATTTTTTTTTAAATCAAAGGTTTAATCGATTTTTTATTGAAAAAGAAAATCTTCCAACACTGAAAAAAATTAGAAAAATTTTCAAACTTCGATATTCCCTATTCCACAGTATCTCGCCAAAATTCGATTAAAAACCCGACAATATGAGCTTCTTCGACCACTTCATTAATAATTATTATAAGACGATAATTGAGTAAAATATCAGATAAAAATAATTTCCCTCGATCACATAATAAAATCAAAATAAGAAAACAGTGAGAAATTCAAACAAGCTCGTCCAATATTAATACGAAAAAAATCAAAAAAACATGAAACTGAAACTAGTGGTTACTTATAAACAAATAGTTACGTAATTCGTACTACACAACCCCCTGGTATAATATTAAGAAGACCATTATCGCGTGCATTTAATAACAGAACAGTTATACCTATACGTACATCGTTTCTTGGTAAAAATAGAAACCGATCCGATAACGTTTCCGTATAACCCAATGTACTTATACTTCAATGTACAAAAAATACATTCCCTTCGAACAGAAGACTCCGGTAATAGGAATAAAATCGTCTCAATAATTTATTAAATTTTTATAACTCGATTCGTAATCCAAAACGGCACGAAAAAGAAGTAAGAACGTTCTTTGTTTTCCAAAATCGCGGGTAATTACCTTCTCGTATGTGTAGATAACGGAATGAGAATAGGAGTATTTGTGCTCAACGTTCACGTATGTGGAGTCCAATTTAAGTCTAAAAGTCAACATATCTGGATAAAAATCTCAACTAATTCCACGCAGCTTATTGACCTCGTTTGAACGAAGGACTAGAATGAGAGGCAAAAGTAGAATCATTCAGGAACCTACGGATCTAGATTGGTCATTACTATTGTTGTAATGTACGTTCGAAAGATAACACTCGGTGAAAAAGCACAGAAACGATTAAATTTTCGAATTAATGCCATAATAACAAACTATCCTTAAATACACGTGCGATTACTTTCAATGGAAATTTCACTTTATTCGTCGAAAATTAAATTTTGCCACGAGTATAAAAATCTCGTCTCGAATACTTATATACATCTACGTGTATGAGATATTTGATTTAAAATCACTCCAGCGTCTGTCTCAATTTAAAAGGAAAAACTTTTCTTATTACTGGCTCTTTATGATGTCCACATCGATATTCGTATTTCTTCGTAGGCAGGTATACTGATGTATCTACGACTACACTAATAAAAAAATATAAAATATAGGTGTAGGAAAGTTCGGCCTTTTGAAGAATATTTAAACGGTACGTCGAGTTTCAAACTTTAAATATCCACTTTTCGTAATGTTTTTTACATCAAATTTACGATATTATTTTTGAACGTGTATACGCCAAGATTATTTCTCCAGTAAGAGGTTTGTAAATTTTATTTTTTTCAGAATTGCGAAGCTGTAAAATTCGTTAATGCGATTTTTTTTTCTGAGTATGTATTAAATTTTTGAAAATTTTTTACTTACTCGAAAGCCAAACGAATGCTAGAAGTACCAAACTCTGGTTTTTTTTTTCAGAAATTCTGATATTTCAAAAAATTAAAATCACAGAGAATCCAGTAATTTTGAATTTAAATTGGAAAAAAATCCGAAAATGATTCAAAATCAGATCGAAATTAGAGCCCATTTACCACATCCCTATTAATCTATCATGTCTGTCATCGTACCAAACACATACATAGGTGATAGGTATCCAAAGTTATACACCTGGAACACTTCTCTTGACAGTGGATTGTGAGGGTAGCAGTGTTGATTTATAAACTTAACATCAACACACCCACGACCACGTAGCCAGTCAAACGAACAAACAGCTAAAGTTCGTAATGTAATTCATATACCATAAATAATATTAACTTTACGTTGTAATTAGCGGATTGCCGTTATATCTACGCTGATAAATTACGCAAATTTTATGAACACGCTGTTATTTCAATTCTTGTTTTTGAACGTGATTTGGAGCTGGTAAGACTAAAAGTAAACTTCATTAACCTTAGGAATTTTCATTTCTCAGTAGTATCGTTTAGGTACTGTAGAAAATCTGAAATGAAATGGTAAAAAATTTAGGGAAAAATCTCACACCCACTTTTTTATAATGAAAGGGTGAAAGGATTTGACCCTTTTTTGTATACATAGCTGAAAAGAACATTTGGTTTTTTAGAATTATTTTATCTGGCAACTTCAACATTTAAATAATTGGAAAATAAAAAAACATTTCTGTTCTTCTCAACACAAAGACCCAGTAAAAGCCTAACACGTGAGCCTGGATAAACGTAGAAGACACTAAAAAGGTCAAAAACTAGTTTTTGAGTTGAAGTTTCTTTTTGATTCTAGATTCCACTCCTTCTAAAAAGTTCAACATCGATGTCAACTCAAAAAATGATTTTTTACCCCGTAAGGTGGTTTCGTTTTTTTTTTAAAGGTGATCTGATTCTCAATTTGCCAAACAAAAATACAAAAATCAAAATGCAGAATTTTCAAAAAAAAATTAAATTCTCCCTCTCAAAAAATATATCTTCGAAAAAATGACATAATTTTTGCAAACCTACGACAATTTTTTCAAAAATTCATCAGCATAATCCTAACAGCGAAACCTTCGCTTTCACAACCCATCAGAGACGTACCGAAGTCATTTTCCAGGGGGGGGGGGAGGAGGAGGAGGAGGAGGAGGAGGAGGACTGATGAAAATCCCAACTCGAATCCATGAAATTCCCGACATCCTAACTCAAAATGGATACAACTTAGAATACCAGGAAAATTTTATGAGGAATGAGTAAAAAAGAAACTTTTTTTTGGCACCATCACCTTCAATAGTGCACATAGTAATTATGTTTTAATTTATAACCGAGGGAAGTGAGGGTGAAGCTTTGAAAAAATTGGATTTTTAGTGTCTGAAAAAGTAATTTTTTTATATTTTAACGCTTTCAAAATTCTTATTTGATGTAATTTGAGAGGGGGAGGGTGAGAAGATAGCCATTACAATATATTCACAATCAATGGCGTCGGAAGCTTTTTTGGGAGGGTAAAAATTGAGAATAAAAACACGGAGTATCAGAACAGAAATACATATTTTCAGGGGAATGGACTAAAAGGAGCCTTTTCAACACTGTTGTTACCTACTGGAAATAGTTTGCTGAAATTTGATTTTGTTCATGCCCGAGCGAAGTGAGGGCGAAATTTCGAAACTAACAAGTGAAAATTTTATTGATTTTCAACTTAGAAAAATGATAAATTTTCAGTTGAGAAAATGATAAATTTTCAGTTGAGAAAATGATGAATTTTCAGTTGAGAAAATTATGGATTTTCAGTCTGAAATGACTAATTCCCAACTGCCCAATATTCCCAACTCAGCCTTTATTCGTGAGTTATGCTTCCGGTTCGGTACGTCACTGCAACCCATTCACGTCAATTGAGTCGAAATTCAACTCCCTAAAAAAGTAGGCCACCTAGGCACCTACATCTCATAACCAAATTTTGAGATGTCGAAAACGATGCCTAATTTTAATTTTGGGTAAATTTTTGAAAATGGTTGGAATAGATTATTGACACGTTAATTTCTTAAGAAAAATATAAAATCAAGAGATAAAAATCTGAAAATTGGTTTCATAATAAAATTAATCCTTTTAAATAGAAGGCAACCATTTTCAAGCTGTTCTGAAGCTTACAGCGAAAACTGGGTTTTCTCTGGTGCATTAAAATTGCTCCAAGGGCCAAAATCGATTTCAGCTGCTCAAAATTTGGTTCCAAGATGTAAACGATATATTCCTTCAGTGAGCCAAATTTTAGTTCGATTGATGAGGTCAGATTATAAAGGGTTATTATTAGTAAGAAAATATTACTATTTTTTAGGGACAAAAGCGTACTTGCTTTCAGATAAAAAATGCAGGTTTTTTTCAATTTTGAGTTAGGTAAATACGAGTACGAAGCTTTCTGTAGCTCACTTTCATTTTTAGCACCACTATTTTCATTGCAGAATTTTTCCATAATGTCCCGCTGGACATTTTAATTGTGACGTGGCTTTCAAGAAGGAATAAAGGGCACCCAAATTTTTAATTTGACCAGCTTAATTTTTTCAATTCCTATGATAATTTTTTTGAATCCGTATTTATATTTTTAAATGGTATGGTGTAACCAGGGTGGGGGGGGGCGAATTCCCCATGAGGTCAAAAAATTACATGAAAAATGCATTTTTGAGGCATTAAAATTCTAATTTTTTCAAAGCTTTGCTCGAGTACGAACAAATATTACAATAACTTTTTTCTTCCTCCTTCTTCTGTCACTTAGCTCCAAAAAAAGCTTCCGAAGCTCAGATTTGTGATTTTGTTTTTGGTTTTAAAGGTCAAAATAACTAAAATGAGAATTTTTTGTTCCAAAATTGAGTACATTTTCATCACAATCTTTTTCTTAAATATTCTTTGAAAATCGAATATAAAGAACTTTTGATAACAATACATTGAGCTTGAGTATGAAAATTGAAAATCAGCCTTACGCATCAAAAATTGGCTTCTGAGTCAGGGTTTTCCTCGATTCTACCTCTTCTGAAAGCCCCAAAATCAGTTTAAACTCAAGTAGGTACCAATTTTTGAAACCCAAGTGTAGTTTCTATATCCAGGCTCACACACGTGAAACTCTTAATATCTATTCATGAAAATAATTCAAATTTTAAATCTAATTTTTTTGGGGGGCGGCTCGAAATTTCTCAAAAAATTATACAAGCTCGAACCCCACCCATGAGAAATCTCTGGCTACGCCCCCACCAAATGATAACATTCTACAGCAAATACCAAAACATTCACTTATACCCGAAAATCATTTCGATTTTCTTATTAAACAAAACATTTCGATATTTCCACTGCGAATTCATCCCACACGAGGTCAAAACGGTTGAAAAATTTAATCTAATTACACAATATTACGAAGAGTAGGCTGTTGAAAAAAAAAGCAAGACGAAAACTCTACGGTAAAAAATTGTAATGTATTCACTTTTGGATTTCATCGTTTACAATGTAATTTCCATAAAGAAAACGGAGCGCAATTTCATCTTTTTTACTCGGCTTTTATGATAGTCAATTCGCCCCCGATTTTCTGCTACACGGAGAACAATTTATAAAAGGAAGAAATTTTTTTTCGAAAAAAGAAGTAAAAAATAATGGAAAGCAATTCATCACACGTTTAATATTTAATTTGCGCGGTAATAATTTAACAATCAGTAGGTTTTTTCTCTTCGAAGAGATTCTCGACGTTTAATGAAGAAAACACGTTATAGCTTCCTTTAATAAGAAATCTACCTACTATTCCATACCGTCTAACCCAACGTCGTACCTATAAAACCAATTTCTAAACTTGGCGCAAATTGGAGAACCATTTTTAAAAAATTTCACGCTTTAGCGAAAGGAGAAAAAAATCAATTTTAGAATTTGTCGATAGTTTTTATGAAGGAGAAAAAAAGAGAAAAATCAATACATCGGGAACTTTTTTTTTCGCGGTTAATCTCGCGCCGAATTGTATAATCTATATTCGGGCTCCGACGAGCCGTTTATAGAGGGGAACCGCGACAGAATTGAATAAAATAAATAAATCGTGTTTTGGCCATTACACAAAGAGGTATTTAATTACTAATATTGAACTGAGAGAAAATGAAAACGAAACGAATGCCAAAATTTCGACATCAACTTATTCACTTTGTTTATTTCTAGTTCTTAAGCCTCGCAAGTCCCTATTATGTATCGAATGAATGGCTTTTGACGACAGATGTACATGACAACAGACTATTTCTTAAACAAAATATTTTTACCGCCACCCGTGCGAACCTACGTACACTGCTATCAAGTAGTCACCTCTTTTTTGTTGAGGGCGCGAGGTTGTTAATTTAAAACTTTCGTGTTTTCATTTTAATATATTAATGCTTCATTAACATACTTAATGATGATATTCGCAATTATATTCGAATTCTCCGAATGATTTTAAAAATTACTTTTCTTTTCTTCTCCTTCTATACCAGTGAAAAAGTATATTTTTTAAAAACGTCATTTTCGTCAACGACTGAACACAGCTAATTACCTACGTGATATTTTATTTTATTAGAATATCAACCATGTACTTGCTAACCAACGCGAGACAAGTACTTATATCTACATACGAACAGTACGTACGACATATGTAGATGTACAACGGGGTAATATGTTTTACGTCAGATTGCATAAGAAGAATCATATTTTCGCACATGTATTCATTTTGAATTTAAAATCGACGAGTGGCACAGTTGTGAAAAAAAGAATGCGTTTACCTAGTCGCGAAAAGTAATTTATGACGAGACTTTACCCAAATACTTAATACGAGCAGGAGTTATATGTGTTGAAATTTTTGGAATATTGCCACAAGTTCAAGGGCTTTAATGACTTTAAAATGGAAACATGGGAAAAAATTTCATTATATTGGAAACACGCATCGCAATTTGTTGTACGGTGTATAAATTGAAGCTCTTTTGAAAGGGAGAATGTCGTTTTCACACAATTCTAACCACGTGGGCTTTTAACATAGAGAAGTACCTATGTATATTTTTGGCTTGGTGGGAGAAGAGTCTATTTTTATAATTTTGACGAAAACACCTGAGTGGAAAAAACAGTTTAATCTCGAAGCGTTAGAGATTGAGGTATTAATTCTTCAACGTTTTTTGACCTTTTTTTATTTCGAATTTCTCAAAATTAGTTTTTCAGTAGAATGCCAGATTATGACTGATTTTTCACACTTCATTACTTTTTATGGCTGGTCAAAATGAGGCGCTTTCAACGAGTCATTGGATTTTTTATTACTTTTCAAGATTTCATGACCTCTCATTCCTTGCATTTAAAAAATATCAGATTTGGAGATGTTCCTTTCTTTGAAATTTTCATCAAGATTTTCATTGAAAACATCGGTTCATTTTCTTACGTATCTTTAGCACTAAATGATTTTCAATCCCCCCTTCCCTTCCCTAGTAGAAGCCATTACAATAAATCAATAATTATGATTTCAGGAAAAGCTTTAAAATTAGATAAAATACCTTATCATATCTGAACTTTTACAATTCTTTATAGATTTTTCGATCAAGAAGACAAGAAGTACCTATGTTTTTAGAAACAGGATGGACTTTTTTCGTGACTTTTTAAATTATTTTTTGCCGCTCTCTCTCTATTTTGAAACACTGAAATTAATTCCGCAGTTCCAGTTTTAATTTTAGTTCTTAAAATTTTCAAGTTCCAGTTCCAGTTTTCAATATTTTTTAAATCCAAGTTCAAAAATTAAAATTTTTTAAATTATAAGGAATTAAAAAATCCAAAATTTCGGCAAAAATTGAGACGATTTTGTTCTTCTTTTTCTTTTCAAAGTATTTACAATTTTTCATTTTTTAGTTCCAAATACCGCAGTTCCAAAATTCAATTTTTTTTAAATTTTGAGGGATTAAAAAATCCAAAATTTCTGAAAAAATTGAACTGATGTTTTTTCTTTTTCTTTTCAACATATCTACTTACAAATTTTTCATTTTTATATTTTCAAGCTCAACAAGATTTCTAGAAAAAAAAAATTAGAAAGTAATCTTTTTTAGAAATTTTGTAACACCAGACTTTCTGAATCACGAATTTTTTAACGAAGAATTTAAAATTTGAATAATGTATGAGAGGATGTTTTAAATTGGATAAAATTTTAAAATTTACAACACAATTTTTCATTCATTCACTTTTCTACGTAATTTTTCAAGGTTCGTGTGGGGTCATTTTTTTAGTAAAGAATTTTCAATTGAATATTGCGGTTTGATCGATACACTTCAACACCAAAATTTTCTACTTTTCGAAGTCGAATTTTCAAAATTTTGAATTTTTTCTGTTCTTTACTTCATTTGGAAATTTGTTGACAAAATCCTGCTTTTTTCGAAAAAAATTGGGGTATAATGTAAGATGAAGAAAGAAAAGAATATGATTTTAATTGAGAGAAAAATTTTATTCATTCATTTTTAGATCAAATTTTTAATTTACATTTATAAGGTTTGAATTTTTTTAATAAAAAGTTTGCAATTGAATTTGATTTGGTGTTTGGTGTTTGGTGAATTTCAACATAAAAATTTTGACTTGATGATTTTTTTCTATTCTTTACTCTATTTCGAAATCTTTTCAACGTGAATAAACTAAAACTGATACTGTTTTCAAAAAAAGTATCTGAATAAAAATTGCAATTTGCAAAAAGTTTTGGAACTGTCATAAAAATGAAATTCAATTCAATCCAGTTCAAGTTTTTCAGTTTTAGTTCCAGTTTTTCTCAGTTTTCAGTAAAAAGATTCGTAGTATTTTAAAAGGAGCTGTTCAAGCTGACAAAAAAATTTTGAATCAGGACAACATCATATCGAAAGAGTATTTAAAATTATCCTAAATTTAGAATTTCAAACATTTTTTCAAATTGAAGGAATTTTAAAATTCACAAACACCAACTTATTCATGAAAAAGGTACCTACATAAAACTTCAAATCTAATGAATCAAAAAAATTATAATCTTACAGTATTCTATCTTCAACCAACCAAACTGATTTGGAGAACTGAGATCATCTCATAAAAATAACGATAAAGAGCTTTTTAGACAATCAGAACGGGAGATAAAATCTAAAAATTGCTTGATAATGAAACATTACGTCTCCATTCAATAATTACACTATTTAAATGAGATTTTTCTGAGAATCATAAAATAAAAAAATTTCCAACTTACTCATTTGTATAATTCAAGTATATTCTTATTCTAAAATGGTCATTTGTAACTCACCTGAAACAAAATAAAACAAAATGAATTGCTCATTAGTTGAATCAAATTGAGAAAAAAATTACTACCTACAAATTATGATGAAAAACCAGACTTTGGCCTTAAAAAAAAAAAAAAAAAAAAAAACTTAATGCAAGTCGGGGGGGGATCACACTTTTCATCAGATATTTTATGACACAAAATTGGATGTTTCAAATCTATTTTTAAAATCAAACGCCAGGAAAAAGTGCTTGTGAATGAACTTTTTCTAAATTCTAAAATTTTAACTGCTGAAATTCTCTGAAGGATACGAATTAGTTCAAAACATGTTTGGATGCTAAAATTCTTGAGGAAATCGAGTTATAAAAATGATTTAAAAATAAGAAACTCATATTGAAGATTTTTTCAGCTTTTAAAATACAGCTGATTATTCGGAAAATGATCCAAAAGAGTGAGAATGGCAGCACAAGAAAAAATCAGCAAAATTCTTGAATTTTCAGCAAATGTTCTCTGATTTTTCAACGGAATTTCACTGATTTTTCAGCGATTTTTCTCACTGTTTGAACTTTTTCTTTGATTTATTACTATGCTGCAATTCAAACCGTTTTTCAGTGATTTTCGATCATTTTCATTAATTTATAAATTAGAGAGTGGCTTCAATCATTTCTCCGTTTTTGAGCTGAAGGACTAAAATTTTCTAGAGTAGGTCTTTGAATTGAAATGAATCACGCCAGGTAATTTTGTCAAAAAAGAGGTATTTTCATTCATTTCGAATCATGCATTTTAATGAAAAATGATTAAAATATTCAATCAGAGAATAAAAAATGAAGTATTGATCAACCACCATATCGTTTGATGTAATACATTTTTGTTAATCCCACAAGATTTCAACAAAAATAATGATAAAATTTTAAAAATACATCCACGAAAAAGACGTTTCCTTTTTCAAGGGAAATCTTCGCCTCATTTTCACAACGCCTCATAAAATTTCTAAAAACTATCTTCTCCATTATCACTTGAATTTTTCCACATCGAACCCCATTTCGATTCTTTTTAAAAAGACCCAAATCTACCATCATAGACTAACCCTCGTTCGACAAACACAAGGCGCACACATTCTGCATTCAAGTTTAAGGTCGATAATGTATACGGCGGAAAGTTGATGAAGAAGCGAAAATACATCCAAGTACATAGACATCCCCTAAGCTAAGCCTCGCCGAGCCGGCATTACGACACGAGAACTTTATACTTATACGGTACAAAACTCACTAGTCAGCCACGACTACGTCTATATAATATTACCCGAGCAAAATATCGATAAACATACGATAACCAGCAGCAAATTCGTCACTACCTATAATGGTGTTTACTCTTTTTTTTTTTTCACCATACACGTATATGGGAAAATAAGAAAAAAATGATAATCTGCGACAAACTCCAGCAAGCGGTATTTTTTTCATCGATATTTTTTTCCATTCAGCAAAAGCGCTCGCAAGCTGAAACTGACTAGGAACAGATAAACGTTTTCCTCACTTCAACTTATCCCGCGCTTCTTCACTAATATTCGAAAACCGTCTAACGAAGACAGAAGGAGGAAAATACGAAATTCATAGCCGATTACACCGATGTGCAGTGAACTGACAGAAAACTCTGATGATGCTTCTGATGATGGCGAAGGCAACGAAATGCAATATAAAGATATTCCATCGAATGAATCTATCTCTACCGTCTACGTATAGAGCGTGTTTTCTGCCAAAGAACTATATTGTAAATATTATCATACCGAAAAGGGTTAAAAGTGGCAAAGCAAAGGGAAAAGTGTGTTTTTAAACCTGAAAACTTCGTTACCAAACAAAGTTCCTCTTCCTTTTCTTTCGCCGCGCGTTATCTTTTCTCTTTTCACTTCAGCTTACACATATAGTTTTTTAAGCGCCCGCTGCCGAGTCCCAAATATCGCCGCAGCGACGAATTTGCCCCTTATTTTTTTTCCTTGCCGTTGTTATTGTTGGTGTTGTTGTTGCATATTTTCTGTACGTGAAAGATAAATAATCCGTAGGTTTAGATTTACTTAAGATATTGCAATTGGAAAGTTTATATGGGGTATGGGAAAATTCGTATTTTTTTTCAAGTATAATTCTATTTTTATTCAAATTTTGTTTCAAGTTATTTGATGGCGTAGGTATCTATCATGATTAGTTTGAGGAATATTTTGGATACCACCATCAGATAAAATGTCTCGAAAAATTAAAAACGAAGCACAAAAAGTACCTACTTAGGGATTACTCAAGAAAATCTAACCATGCTGAATTTTCTTTCTCTTTAGCGAAATTACAATCCAACGAGCTGAACTTTTCTTCGGAATCATCGCTTGGAAATTTTCCATCCAAATTAGCAAATGCAATTTTTTATTAGACCTAATTTATTTTTTCACAAACAATACGATACCATGGTAGACGATGCATTTCAGCATTGTATTGCCATATCCTAACTAGTTAGCGTTATTCTACACGTTTGCGTGCCAAATGTCGTTATTTTCCGCATTGTATGTATTTACATTCGTATACCGAGTGCACAACTACCCAATCAAAGTACACTGCAGTTCGCTCATGCGCATATGTAATGATCGACAGAGCCAGGAAAAGAAAAATAATAAAATTACCGACTGTGTAGGTACAATTTGTACGTACAAGTCGAGAACATAGACGTAAAAATACAATAGCAAACGAGTTTTAGAACAATTTATGAATGAAATGATGTTCACGATCATTAACTCTTTAATTTATGTACAGTGAAAAAATACTATAATTATTTTTTCTAGTTCAATTACTTACTGTACCGGAAAATTGCATTTTTAAAATTATTTTAAATTTTCTCCAATTTTTTTCAGAAAAATTTCCTATTCAAGAATGTGAGTTTGAACTCAAAAGTTACAAATTTTGGAAAATTGAGCTTCAATCGATCAAAAAGATTACAAATATGGGTAATTTGCGATTATAGGTGCTAAAAAGCTAAAAAAAATGAAATTTTTTATGTGTTTTTCTCCACTGCTGAAAAATTCCAAAATTTTTTGGTCGCTCCGAAACGTCTCGAAACCGCTTTAAATCGATTCAGATGGTCGAAAATGAGGTATAAGTATACCACATTTCAAATTTTTCTGTTGATTAGATCAAATTATCATATTTTTTAGAATTATGGTGATTTTAAAATTTCAAAAATTCGTTAAAATTTGAGAAATTCATTTCAGTACTGGAAATTTTTGAGATAAAGTTTTTGTGCATAGTATTTTCGTTTTTTTTTTGTTTGGGCTCAATATTTCCCTTGCTAGTTTGGATACCTTTCTTGCGTTTTAGTACGTAGAGTAGATTTTTGATCCTTTAATTCCTCAAATCCCCCCCTTTCTAATCATCCTTCATCTCACCTACCGTACTTCCCTCAAATCCATTTGTGAAAATGTAGAATATGTAGAAACCAAGTGAAATCTTTAAAATATCGTGCTAGATCGTAAGATCGAAGTCACCTAGAAAATGTTGAAAATGTAAATTTCCTCTTTCAAAAATTCCAAAAAAAAAAGTGTAACAAAATACATTTTACAATTGATGGAATTAGAATGAGATGAGACAATCAGAAAATGTCAAGAGTTCATTTTATCATTATATTTGGGTTCATTGGACGTTTTTTGAGTCATCATTGAGTTATAATTTTTATTTTCTTATCATTGACTAGGATCTAGCCAATCAGAAACGTTTCTCGAATTATTTTACATTTTACATATTATTCTACATTTTTACGTAAAATTGAAATAAAATATCCTACGTGTAAAATGAAAACTCCAACCCAGAACCCAGATAATTGAATATTTTAAAATTAAATCAAATTTCCCTTCTCATTCATCAGGAGACTTCATAACAATCTTGAATGGAATTTTCATAATTTTTTTAATTTTTTTTTTGAAAGGAGAGGAGCTCACTAAGAAAGTCATTTTTGGAGCGAATCAAAAAGTGAAGCAAAAAAAAAACGAAAATTTTTCAAAATTATACCTTTTCGTGCCAGATACTTGAATATTTTGAACCGGAAAAAATTCGTCCCTGTTTTTTATCGAAAAACTTGGAATCAGTTTTTTTTCGAAGTCAAAAAAGTAGCTCGAAAAATGCTTCAATTTTTGTGCTTTATTTTCATTACGAGAGGTCGAAAAAATTTCATTCTTCAGTAAATATGAATCAGTAAATTTTCATTTTTTTTTAATAACATGGTTGATATTTTTTTTTATTTTCATCCCCGAGATTTTCGACCAAGTTTCGACCTTAAAGTGTTTTTTTAGCTCAATTTTTCTTCAATTTTTTTGCAACACAAACTGTTTTTTCAAACGGTTTTCTAATCAATTTTTTTCAAAATTTTCTAAAATTCAAATTTTACTACTCGATTTTATTCTCAAATCTTCATAATTTTAATAATTAACAAAATAAATACATTTAAAGATAAAATTAATTTCATAAATAACATCATTTTTATGCATGGTAAATTTTATTAGAAAATGATATTTAAAAAATTAAAATTTTGTAAAACTTTTTAAAAAGTTGTAAATTGGAAATATTTTTATCAGTTGAAACCAATCTTCAAGTACTGAATTTAAAATTAGAATAAAAATTTTAAAAAGTTGGATAATTTGAAAAAAAAAACTGAAAATTTTTATGAAAATTAGTAGATTTTTTGGGGCAAAAAGCTAAAAGGAAAAATACGTAGCAGGAAATTTTTCAAAAAATTAAGCTGGAAAAATTTTAGGTCCCTCCCCCCTTCAAAAAAAATAACAGATAGCTTCGCCATGTCTCCGTCTCTGCGTCTAAGTGAATTTCCTTTTTCAAAAAAATCCTAAATAATCATAGAATCGAACGCTCGCACCTTTAATCGATGCTACAATAGCAGCTAATATGTTCAGACAGTTTTGAAGCTTACACGTTATACGTACAAAAGCTTGTTTGTATTATAAATGCCACCATCAATGGTAAAACTCATCAAAATCGAACAAACAACGGACGCTATATCTGATTATTATGTCATACCCGTCTCTTATAAGGAGGAGATTGCCTTTTTACGCTCGTCTCACTTTTGTAGTAACACCACGATCTTTTTACTTAAACTCGCTCCGTTCTATGATTATTTTCCATCGAAATGTTCAATTTCTAACCACGCTTTGAATTATCAACTATTTTCAGAATTAAAGGGTCAAATGCTCTCTTTCTGAACGTATCTCGAAAACTAAACTTTTATTCGTAAGATTGTTTTAGTCTACTTCAAAATTTAAAGGGCTAAGAAGGTGTCTCGAGATGGAAAAAAATTTGAGAACTGGTAAAATTTTCATTTGATAATTTTTTCAGGAATTTTTGAATTTTGGGGGTTTCTTCACTATTCGTCAATCCCTTCAGTTTCGATGATACTTCAAAAATTATTTCAAAAAATTTTTGGATAGTTTTTATTGTTCGCTTAGGTATAAAATTATTTTTTTAAATTTTTTGCTGCCCCGAAATTCATCTTTAGTCGTTAAAATTCTGCAATTGAACAAAAAAAACCAAGAGAAAAGTTCTTCAACTTCCAATTTTCCACTGCTCTTAACCTACCCCCGATGAAAATATCATTCCACGTCCGAAAATTCGTTATTACTCGTCCAAGACACCATTAAAAGGTTATCTGCCTCCTCGAATAAACCGCCAGTAAATTCGGGGATTTAAAAATTTTCGCTCGAGATTCGAGCCAATAAACGGTGAAAAAAATGTTCCACGATACAGCGGGTAAAATTTATGACGTATTTTGTAACGTATCCGCGCATCGCCGCCAGTGTAACTTATTTCGAAAGTTAGGCTCTCTCATAATCCTTTTTAGCCATTTTCATTGTATTCATTAATTACCTTGTGGTCAGAAGCAAACGCTCGGGATTTCGGAAAAACAAGTATTTAGGAAGTTGAACGATGATTAATCAGGTGTAAAGTTGAATAAAATTAATTCGTCAACAAAATGAAAAGTCGGATAGAAAAGAAAACCATGCTAATGGAATTACGGAAAATATGTGCAATTAATTTGCGTATATTACAAGGGCGGTGATTAATGATCTTACATTGACGTAAACCGGGCTAAACCGCGACCAAGGGGGGAATATTACGGGCCGACGATGTCGTTGATTACCAATTTTAATCAGTCGTAAAAATTTACATAATTGCGAAATAATAACGCGAAAGAGATTAAAAAATCAATTTGGTAACTCGGCGTAGTCTCATCTTCAAAACGTGTGCTAAGTTGTGACAGAATGTTACGAAAAAAAAATAATAATCGCTTAAAAAATAGGACTGATTTGTTTTTAATTTTTTTTGTTTTACTATTAATTACTAATTAGGGTGCTCTCAAGATAAAAGGCAGTGTTTTCTTATTAGAAATGTATCAATATCACGTATTCGCGTGACTTGGGTTTTTGTTTATGTGGCCCGACGTAGGTAATACGAAATTTACGATTTACGCGTATTATTATAAGCACGTTCGAATTTTCTATAGTATACCAACCGAACGTAAAATTAAATGTCATTTTATGTAGAAATTTTGATTTTTTTTGCGGTTATCGAGAAGAAAAAAAACGTAAAAAAGGAAAGAAAAGTAGAATGGCAAATAGTTTCTTATACCTCTACATTTGCTTTTCCTTTCACGTAGAATTTATCTCCTCTTGCTGGACCTTTTTCAACTATCAGTTCGCATATTTACAATCGACGTTATTACGTTTTCTCTCTTTCCCTTTTTTATCGACTTTTTCTTTGTTTTTTTTTCTTTTTTAATTTTCTTTTCTATCTCTTTTTTTCGTTTTTTTTTTCTGAATAAGAAAAAGTTAGCAGCATTCGTTTTGGAAATTTATGAGCGACTATATTACTCGCTGTTACTGATTAAACGAAATTAGTGTATTTTATTCCTTTCAATGTAATTTACGACTTGATTTTTTTAAAAATTTTCCTCTATCGGTGCTAATTCACACTTGGTCTTTGAAAGGGATTTACGTAGTATTGAAATTTTCGACGCTTTTGTGTTCCAGCAGAAGAAATATAAAAGGAAATGAAATCAGTTGTGCGTGCGTTAATTGAGATTAATTTAATTTGATACGATGTTCGGGTATCGAACAGATTCTCTAATTTTATCAATCTTCTCAACCGAGGAAGTATTGTCGAGTTGATTTTTGATTGCTGCTTCGTACTGATACAAAACGTATTATAATTACGTACGTAGGTGCTTTATTTGTAATACGAAGTACGAGTATTTGATCGTATGTACTTATTGTTGCGTTCTGAAATAAGTGTATTTTCTGTGCATGTAATTGTATAAAAGTAATATTCGTAAACTGTGGAGTCGATATGCGGTGTTCATTCGATTACATTTGTAGATATAGGATACGCTGAAGAAATCCACTCCAATTCCAAATATAAATTGGAAGGTATATCTGCGAATTCCAAGTTCATTGTTTCGTTTTGCAAAGTTTTTCACTTATCGGATTCTTTGCTCAACTTGTTCATCAGATCTAATCGAGCTTAAAAATTGATACGCCATTATTATTTTCTGGTCCGGAGATGGTGGTGAAACACGTAGGAGTGGAAAGGCACCTGTTCTTGGATTTTTGAGGAATCATATTGGAAGAAAGTTTATGAATTTTTTTATGACAATGAGCTTCTTTTGGGAAAATTGGTCCGTTGATTAATCTTCTTAATAATTCATGAAAATTATTTCAAAATATAAATTAATAAAAATATCATAAAATTTTTCTAATATTAGAATATCTTAATTGGGTTCGAATATCAAAAATTAAAATGGCGCTATCGAATTTTTAACTCGATTGAAAAACTTTGATGGTGGATTTTTGTGGTTGGTTAGATGAGAAAAAATTGATAGGTAGGCATAATTTAAATATTTCAAGGGATAATTTTTAAAAATGAAGGATGTGTTTGAAAAGTCGAATCATTTTTAGTCAGCGGAAAAGCTGAGAAAAAGTCTAGATTTTTGAACTAGGCTGAGAATCAGTAATAAAGTCACGTCTGTTGTCAAAAATTCGCAAAAAGTAGAGAAATTTATTTTTCATCATTGGAACAAAAAAAATTTCAAGTACCTCAGAATTTTTTTCAAATATTTGAGAAAAAAAGTAAGAAAAACTTACTTTAGTTTTTCATTTTAAAACAGAAAAAATTTTCCATAGAAGCTGAAGTTCATAATGCACTATTTTTTGGAGCTATTCCTCAGAGCTGAAAAATTCCAAAATTGTCTAGTAGCTTTGAAACGCCTGGAACCGCCTCCAATCGATTTGGCAGGTCTAAAATAGGGTGTATACCAATTTTTAGATTTTTACCTCGATATGTGAACAATGAGTGTAGTTTTGAATTTTTCTCAGAAGAATTTTCTGCTCAAAAATACGAATTCAAACTCGAAGTTATCAAATTCGGGAAATGACGCTTTAATCGATCAAATAGGTCAGTAATATTGATAATCCGCGATTACAGGTGATTGAAATTCATACAGATCATTTTTATAGACTTTTTTTCAGGGCTAAAAAATTCCAAAATTTTCTGGTGGCTTCAAAATGTTTTGAAACTGTTTCCAATCGATTTGGGAGGTTAAAAATAGAGGTTATTCCAAGTTCCTGATTTTCTATTGATTAGATCAATTTTTTATATTTTTTTTAGGGTTAAGTATAGGTGATTTTGAAATCTCAAAAATCCGCGAAAATTCGAAAACTGCACTTCAGTAAGTATTTGAAATTTTGACCATGGATCGATTTTTTTTGTTTTGTCTCAAAACTTTACTTTGATTAGGAATACCTCTCTTATTCGATCGAATTTTCTCATTTTGGCAGGGCTATAAGGTGGGCAATACTTACCTAATTTAGAAATTTCAAAAATTCGCCCAAACTTAAGAAATGCATTTCATTTCTTGAAATTTTTAATATGGGATCATAACAAGATGTACTTCCGATTTTTTTTTGTTTGTTAAATTGATTCAAGGTATTGGATTGAGGAAATAAGAAATTGTAAATTTGAGTCAAGTACCTAAATTTTAAACGAAAATTGGCTTTCATTCGTCACCAAAAAAGACAGTCAAGAAGGTATTTTATTTTTTATCGGGAAACCAACAACCAATTCGAAATCAAAAGGTTCGAATTATATAAAAACCGGTTTTAAACCATTATTTGATCAATATTACTCGTCTCTAGATGAAAAAAATCACAATTCTACCTCTTTTCCACCAAAATTGGCCATTTTTCACGACTCAGATTGTACGATTATGTGAATGTTGCTTTTTCAATCAAAAAATCAATTACATATTCGAGTTTAGAAGAGTCGAATTATACGAAAATGATATAAAATTTATTTCGACCCCGAAAATAGGGGTAACCACCCGTAAAACTTTCCCTCCTTTTCCAGCTGAAGGAAATTTTTAATGGATTTTTTTTTCAAAATTTTTTTTGGGTCATACTGAAATAAAAACCACTTTTAAACTTGTGCAGACTCATAAATTTCAATTATTCAAACTACCTATTTAAAGATTTTATTTCAAGTTTTAAATTTTCTAACCAGCCTTCAGTCATAAAATATTTGAATGTCAAAATATCCATAGAATAAAAATTCATAAAATATGAAAAAAAAAATTGAAAATATCCTCGAAAAATGGCTGTTGATGACACTTTCAGGAAAACTGTTAGTGTTAGTACTATGACCAATTTTATAGTAAATAAGAAACTTTTTTTGATTTTTTTTTTCTTTAAAATTTTCCAATTTTTTTTGAATAAATCTAGGTTTTAAGAACTACTGAAGGGAAATAGAGATTAAATGATCCATTTCAATATCTGCACACAAGTAACACAACCTCATAAAATCAATTTTTTACGTTCTTCGGAAGATAAAAATCGAATATGGATAAAAAATATGGTAAAATGAGAAATTGGCAAACGTTATGGGTATTCGAAAAAGAAAATAATACAAATTGAAAAAAAATCTCCGCTCTAATAAATTATCCTCCTAGTTAGAGATTTTTTTACAGTATGTTCCCCAATACCATACTGCAGAATCATTATAAAACAAAAAAAAAAAAAAAAAAAGGAGGAAAATCTAAAATCGTGGTTGAAATTCGAAAATTCATTCATTTAAAGATATAATAAAATTTACAAAAAAAAAAAAACCTTCTATTCCACGATTTTCTAATATTTTACCATATGAAAATGACATTTTACGTTGAAAAAATATGAGACATTTAACAAAAGAATATATTTTTATGTGAATTCATTTTTCTCACCGATGTCAAAAACGCAAAAGGCAAGACAAGCATTATTCTCTAAAAAAATATATCTATATATAGATATAAATATAAAAGTGTCAAATCTACCCTCTTCCTTTTATATGAAAGAGCACAAAAATTCCAGAAGTTACCTTTTTTTTTTTTTTGCGAAATCAAATTTGTGTTTTTTCCACACCCAGACACTGTCGTCTCTCCATTTCACGCTCCACAGTTAGAAAATTGAATCTACAATCGACAACGTGTACCGTCGTACATGCTGCATCCAAAACCTATTAAAAGCGACGCCGACGTCGATTTGCAGGCTCAAAAATTATATATAAAATACAAATATTAAATTTCTCCGCGCTTGTGTAATATAATGAGTAAAGCCGCCGCTTTCAAAAAGGAGCAGTCAGCACGCTTTATGAACTCGTAATCTAATTCCGCAGCCGGATTTTTTTCCCTCTCTTATCCTAAAATAAATCATCGCGCAATTTCCTATATACGTGTGGCTTAGCTTAGGTACCCGTCGAAAAAGAATTTTTTCCAAGTTATATGATCAATCAAAGGTCTATTTTTATACATTTGTTCTCACCTTTTTTTATGTGCAAGCGTTTCTCTTCATGGAATGATCGAAAATTTCCCGCTCAAAGGGTACGATTATAAAAGTTGGATTTTTCCCCCGTAAATTGTATCGAGAAAATGATAAATATTAAAATTAACTTCTACGAGAAGTTTGTTTCAAAAGAATACGATCAATTCTTCGCTCCTTGGAAAAAATAATTATAATTTTTTGTTACTGTTAAACCTCATTTTTACCGGAATATTGTATTAAAAAACGCTGAAATGCCATAATTAAAAACACCAACTCGAGTAAAGAATCGCAAAACAAAAAAAACACGTTCGTTATCGATTAATAAAATATTTTTTCGCTTTTTTTTTCGCGCGCGCGGAATTTTTGAATTTGAAAAAGCACGAGGTACCTGCATTTAACGCGTGTACAGAAAACGAACAATAATAATTATACTCGATGACGTGATTATTTTCTAAAGAGTGAAATGAACCGGGAAAGCATAAAAATATGGAAAAAAACTGGTGCTTTTGTTGTTCATTCGGAGTTTATGGTTTAGTTAAGTGGCCTTTCAACGTTTTTGAAATATCGACGATGCCTTATACTCGTACACAACATGAAATATATATGAAAAGCTCGTAATAAATAACCGTTGACACAAATTGTTACGAATTTCAATGCAGAAAAGAAAAATCCTTTAACCAATACTTTTTGATTTTTTGTTCGTTTCCATCGTTTTGTATTTGCAGCAGCAAAAACTTATACGTATATGTTACGTTTGGCTTATTATATAGTTTCTTCTTTTCACAGCGACGTATAAATGTATTCGCGAACGTACACGAGGTATTTTTTCATCTTTTTTTCTGTACCTGGTTTCGTGATTTTTCATTAATTAACATGTAGATACCAATCGCAGGTTTTTTTTTAATAAAGTTGTAAATATGTCATGAAAATGAGTCATTTTTTCAGATTAATTATTATTTTTTTGTTTTTTCAGATTGTATTCAAAAATGTAAAGAGAATGTTTCGTCTTTAATTCACTCTAGTAAAAACATTTTATTACGTTGACTCCTTTTTTTCAAAATGATTATCGGCCACTTTTGCATTCAAGGGAAAGTTTTGGAGCCTTGAATCCTCGTTCTCCTTCTCCTCCTTTTGAAGATTTGAAAAATGGGAAAATGAAGCTGTGAGCTATGAACGTTTTTGTTAATAATAATTTATGCCCTTCATAATTTTCTATATGTAATTGATTTGTTCAATGTTCATTCTTTGCAAAAAATTCTTACACACAAATACCTATGTTTAATAACTAGGAGGGAGGAGGAGGAGGAGGAGAAGGAGGGGGTGATGAAGTACTGATGAGGAAGAAATTTAAGGATGTCTGATTTACTAGTTGAAGGAGCTGGAATAAGAATAAATCAACTTTTTATTGTACGATCAATAAATTAAAACTTGATGGCTCAAAAAAAATTTCAACACCAAAGCTTTTTAAAATCGAGCATTCTTCAATCAATTACAAAAATATTACAAGATTTAATTCTTTAAAAGAATCATTATTGAACTACAGTTATTTTAACAAATTCTCGAAAAAAGTCATGAGCATAATATTATTCTTCTATACATTTGTTAAATCTATTCTAACCTTGTAAGTACCTCCTATTTAAAAAAAAAAAAGTGATTTTTTATTCTTAAAGGAAAAAAATGAACAAAAGATGATAATCCCAATCTATATTCAAAAATGCTCAAAAAATCAAAAAATGGTTCAATCTATTTAAAAATTGGTCTTTTGTCCAAAAATAAATCATCATATATATAAAGCTACAAGACACGAAAAATCGAGTAAAAACCTCCAGCCTCTTCTATGGCACCTAGAAAGCTATTTTTTTTTTAATGGATTCCTTGGAACAGTACCTCTTTGGGAAAAATACGAATGGGGCAAAAAAAGCAATTCAAAGCCCCCAAATTTTGAATTTAAGTTTCGAAAAATTGTATTTTCCAAACATTTTAAGCCCGTACTCGATCCCAATTCTATGTACAATTTTCGTTATGGTCTCTTTGGAAAGAGGATGAAATTTTCTACATTTCGTTCGCTTACACTATGCACCTAGGACTTACGACTGTCTCAAAATTTTAATCCAAAGTTTCAAAAGCTAAACTTGATTCTTTACATTAATATTCTGGAAAAACTATAAGTCCTAGGTGCATAGTGTAAGCGAACGAAATGTAGAAAATTTCATCCTCTTTCCAAAGAGACCATAACGAAAATTGTATGTATATTTGGAGTAAAATTGGGGCCAAAAATGTACAAATAATCAAAATACATCCAACCACTTTTCACGAATTTCGCGATTCCTTCGCAGAGAAATGTTAGTGGTGTATTTACACGGATTTTGTCCTTGTGGTAGTGAATAATACCCACCCTCATAACAACACAATGTATTTCTTAAGAACTGCGACTGCCAAACCTGTTTTACCTGGACGACTCTTTCTATAGTGAGGTTTTCTAAACATTCATCCCTTGGCGCCTTCGCGAGATTCATTTGTCATTTGATGCAGACAAATGATATTGCACTATAGGTATATGTTGATTTTTTTTGTTGGTATTTGGCCAAGACAAAGGGTACTAGGGAAATACTCGGAATTTTAAAAACTAAGAGTGTGTGCGAACATAAAGAATTTTTCAAATAAATGAATGAGTAAAGGGATAAAAAAATATTTTTTTCACTGATGAGGAAGCAGTTGTAAAATAATCCACAGCTACAGACAGAATCGGTGCGGTGTTATTATCAAACCATATTTGAAAAAAAAAATCATACGGTGAAATTTAACATAGTGAGCCCCGAAGGGGCGAGAGGCGGTCTGAGCGAAGCGATGACCGCAATGGGGGTTGGACCGCGAAGCGGTCAGGGGGCGAAGCCCCCTAGTAAATAAATACATGGAAAACACTCAAAATTGCAGCACAGTAATTAATCACTGAAAAATTCAATGAAAGCAAACAATGAAAAAAAATTCTGAAAAATCAGTAAAATGTCTGGAATTTGCGAAAAGAAATCATTGAAATTCTTTGAAAAGTCAGCGAAAATTCACTGAAAATCAAGAATTTCGCTGATTTTTCCTATCTGCAATTCTGATATTTTTTTTCAATGACTGTTCATGGATTTTAAACGAGAAAGTACTTCTTTTGTAACATCGGGATGCAGTTATGAATAAGTTCGTTGAAATCTTGTACTAATCAGTCTTATCAGAAACTACATTATAAATAAACATTAACATGTCATCTAATTTTCCATTTTTTTTTTTTTTTGAAAATTTGTCACAGGATTTCTCTTTCAAACCCCCTTCCTCATTATCATTTGGTCAAATTTCGGTTTTTTGAAATTTGGGAATAAAGGAATTATCAAAATCTTCATTTATTTATTCAATCAATTGTTTTTTCTTAGAAATGGGCATAATAGCGCAAATAAATTAATATCACAAAGAAAAAAAGAAACAGCAAATCTCAAATTTTTTGTCTAAGGAGTTGATTAAAAAAATCGATAATTTTTTTTAGAAACTTACAAAACCTAAAATTTTTAAATTTTTAAATCTTTGCAACGACTAAACCTCAAAAGTTGATAAAAATTAGCTTATTTTCAAAGAAAATTACGAAAAAGTATTATAAAAATTCGATAAAAAATTATAGGAATTGAAAAACAATTCATAAAAATCGTTCATCATTGAAAAAAAAAAAAACTAAAAAATTTGAAAAATTTCATTTGAAAATTCTTCATCATAAAAAAATTGCAGAAAAATACTTATAAGTGAAAGAAAAATTGCAATCCATAAATATTATAAATATGATCCAAAAATAACATAAACATCATCAAAATGTCATGAAAATAACTAAAAATTCAAAAGAAGTAAGTACTTCAGATTTTGAATTTTCATGAAAATTGTATGAAAATTAAAAACGACATTAGAAAGTCATCAAAGCACAGTTTCCAAGTTGAAATCAAAAATTTTTTGGACCATTTTTTTAATTTTTTAATTTTAAAAAATGACACAAAGCATGACCTAAAAATGCAGTATCAATAAACAGGAGAATTAACAAGACCATTCAACACCTCTCGAAAATTCCAAAAGGCCCCCAGCCTCAGAAAATTTATTTTAACCAAATGAAAATTTTTAAAAATAAAATACAACCACAATACTGATCAATAATTATCTTTAAAGGCAGATCTAACAAAGCCAAAAGGGACAAGGGTACACTTATTGTCGTCTTTAAAACCTTTGGCTCAAATTGTGTGAAGTATTTCACGGTATAACTTTTATTGAACCTTAGAAGTTATATGATAAAAATCCAACGCAATACAGTAAGTTATTTTCTTATTTTTCCTGGTACTGGTTAGTATGGCTTTAATCAATAATAACAATAAAACTTTTCCTTGGTTCAAAATTACTCTTTTTCGTAACACACCAATGGAGAGGTATTTCGTTCGAAATTTTTTTTCAATCAAGAGTCGGAGCTTTAATTGAGAACTTATTTATAATTCAGTGAGCTTTTTTGCTGTGCTTTTTAGACCGTCGTCGTCGTATGGCCAATGACTTAAATGAATCGAAATAATTTAGGAGATTTTTGCGTCAATTATAATTACACGAAATGCTAAGTGCATCCTGCACGGTATACTGACTGAAACATTTCACTCACCCTTTCATCCAACCCCCCCCCCCCTACCCCACGAAAGACCAAAACATAGTATTTTTTCGAATACTAAGTAGTTTTTTTCCAACATTTCTATAGTTGGACATACAAAATTCGTACGTAATTGACTGAAAAAATGGTTTCTGTTTGAATAAATTATGATTCGCGCCGAATTTCACTGAAAACTGAATAAAATCAAGGTAAAAAGCAACAAATCAGAATTTTCGATTTTAACGAATTTTTTAAGAATTATGTCAAACATCACCAAATTACGTTCTGCAATTTAAAAAAATAAGGTACACCACAATTTCACTAACATACATAAAAATCGTACAATTTTTGGAAAATTATTTCACCCAATTCCAGATCTTCAATTGTATACTCTTTTTGCATCCAATATCACACTGAAAAATAAATAAATAAAAATCCAAAAAAATGATAACGTGTCCCAATTCTCAAAATAGGTAAAATTTATTATTTTTTTGAATCAAATTTATTTTTCTGGATAAAATTTATTTTTTGGGTAAAATTTATTCATTTTTTGACAAATTTCATAATTTTTTCTGATGAAAAATGTTATTTTTTAAAACAAATTTCACCTATTTTGTAAATTGAGACTCGTTATTATTTTTTTGGAATAAATTTGATTATTTTTCGATTAAAATTTATTATTTTGGTAAAATTTATTCATTTTTTTGATAAAGTTTATTATTTTTGGGGTAAAATGTATTCGTTTTCGTAACTTCGATTTTTTCCGTGGCACCAAAATATCTATCCAAGTCACAGATTCTCTCAGCCATTCCTCAACCATCCAGCACACCCCTCGTACCTAATTTAATCGCACACGGAAAAAGGCACAAAATAAGAACATCGAACTTTCCATAATTACCCGCCAGCTTTGGAAAAGTTATAATCAGGCAAGGTTAGCCGAGCTCGCGCCGAGCGTAAAAATATGACGGAATAAAGTCGCATAGAATTTCGCGTACTTGGAAAAGAATGAATACAGCAAAAGAGAAAAAAAAACTATTATGATGCGGAATTTTCTCTTCTATCGAACTTAATCTGCTTTTTTTCTGGCTTCACTTGTTTCCGGTGTTGAACTATTAATCTTTTGTAAAAGATGGTTTCGCCTTCTTTCACTATGTGCTGGGGCGAGAGCAGAAAAGTTCTAACGTTTCATCTTACTTTATCGTCTGGCGACATCGATCCAATACTAAAATTACAACGTAAAAATGTCTTTTACTTGGTCACGCGATTTTTCGATTACGATTTTTCTCGTCCAGCGGTATCTTTTCTCCACAGTCGAACCGCTACCGGTTTATTAGAGTGGAAAAAAATGCAAAAAAATCAACTCCGCGCGTTTTACAAACACGCCTCAAATAGCATCGAAAATTCTACCCTTTCTTCCGTCGAACGTACAGAAACAATAAAAGCATTTTCAAATTAACTTTATCTAAGGTGTTATCGTTTTTTCTTCTCTTTTTTCAATTACAGATTTACTCTTCGCTCGTCTTTAGTTAATATTTGTTAGATGAAAATATTCGCTGGCAATATCAACATCCAAACGGTTTTCACGTTTTTTTAAAAAATAATTCCAATCCACGTGGGTACTTTACCGATCAATTGCGAATAAAAAAGATGAAAGAAATTCGAAACGACGAACTGAAAAGAAGCAATCAATTAAGTACACGTTGCTGGCACAAAAGAGGTAAAAAAAGAGGCAAATTTGCCCAAAAGATTCGTCTGCGTTTAATTTTAAAAAACGATACGAGCAGAGAGATTTCAATACACGAGAATTTCGATTCGATTTTTTTTTTACCCCGCGGAGAAAATTAACCTCCGGAGATACCGAATATCTTAAGAATTAACTTCATAAGGAAGGTCATGGTGCGTTTTTAAGCTGATTTCAACAATGGTCAGTAATATTGTTAGATAAAAAGACATCGCAATTAGTTTCTTTTTCCAAGGGGAATTAATCTCTTTAGGTGATTCGACCGCTTTACTTTTTATCTTTATTCTTTCACGAGTCACATATAATTAAATTTATTCTGGAAAAAAAAAGTAGAAAATATTTCTCTTTGTTTTTATTTCACGTGTAAAGCAGATTAAATGCGAGTTTAGAAATCCGTTTAGTGGCGTATTAATCGAATTAGCTGTACACCTACAATCCGCCAAAACACTAATCCTACGTATTGCCGAGTTTTTTTCCACTATTAAGTAGGTATACGAAGGTATAAATGGTAATGGTAGCCTATATACAAAGCTCGCCAGCCATATTGCATTTGTACATATCTAAGGCCATCTAAATCTAATACATTCAGTCATAGTAGGTAGCTAGGTACTCCATTATCGAGAAATACGCAGATAATGCTGAATAATTCACGACGCGATGTTGAATTATATCGGATAGGTATCTCATCGGTATCGATATTTTGATGTATCGATACCGAGAGCAGATAGAAACACCAAGAATCGTGGAATCCTGGTTAACGAAATGATTTTGCTAAACGCATCAATCACAAATTACACCGAAGCTTTATCTCTGGCGAAGGAAAATTTCAAACCATCTGGAGTTTTATTTCATTATTTGCAAGCATTCGTTATCCTTATAAGTTACGAAAACCCTAACGGCGTAATTTGAATAGCATTTTACCTAACTTTCCATTTTCAAATCCGCGTTTCGCAAATTGAGTATTTTTTTTGCTCGTCTTCAATACGAGAAACGTTTCAAGTTGTCAAAAAGTTTTGATTTTTTTCTTTACATATTTCGATGAAATTTTTAAAATAATGAGGCATTTAATAAGCGACGATTTAGAAAGGTTGGGGGAGCAGGGGAGGGGTAAAATCAAGAGTCTGGATGGTGGTACTTTTTGTCACATTTTTCATCAGACTCGGCGTGACGTCTGGCAGCACCTGTTATTAATAACAAAACGCGATATAAACCATGAATACTTTACTGTGCAAGGCACGTAGGTAAAGTTTCTTTATTGTTATAATTATTCAAAGTTTTAGCGTAAATGGTTTCAGTTGGATGTATGGGTTTGGATTTTAAAGCGAATATTTTTAATTTATGCGAATATCCGACCAACTAGATCGTTCTTCTTGGTGGTATTCATATACGTAGGACCTATTTTAGTTAGATACGATGGAACCATACTTACATAACGTATAATGCGAACATGTTGTTTTCTTTCCACGGTAGCGGCAGTTTCTCTATGGCTGTTTCATATAACCACCGTATTATATAGCAATTGGTACAATAAAATAATAAATTAAACGTATAGTCGAAAATACGTAAGTTGTTGTAGGAGGTGAATTGAGGCAAAATTTTGGTAGAAAAAATAAGATGAAATTTTAGAGGAGAAATATCTCGCATAATACACGTGCCAAGTTGACTTTGAATTTTCAACTGAACGAAAGTTATGGAATCGAAAAAATATATAATCTGCATAAGAACAGTGTACAAGTTTATAGGAAATGGCATTAACCTCGTCTGTAGGATGAAAAATTCAAGGGGAAAAAAAGCTTCAAAGGAGAAAGCTGCGCAGTAGGTTAGGTACTGAAACCCCATCGTTTTTCATTCCATGTAAAATAAATATATTTCTGTGTCTAGCTCTGGAGAAGAGTTACGACTTCAGGAAGTGTATTTTTTTCGAAATACTTTCCTATAGACCGAATAGGAAAAGTATTCGGAATACCTTTGAACTTACTCAGAAATTGTACGTTTTTTGGTAGAGCTGCCGTAGGGAGGCGGAAAATATATATGAAATGGTAAGTGATATACTAGCAAGTCAATCCTGGATGTATTTTTAATGCTTGGCACTTTGGTTGAGGATTTTTTCGATAAAGTGTATTTTTTTGTTGTTTAGTGAGGTTGGAGAGGTCAGCTGTGGGAGTTGGAACGTTTCGAGAGAAGAAAATTCATCTTGATGAAATATTGCCTATGATGAAACTGAATAGGAGTAGAATGGAGAATGGAGAATTTCCATGAAGCACAAATCAACTGTTTATAATTAAAATTTTCTCAGAGGGGAGGGGAGAACATTGAGGTAGGTAGGTGTAGTCTGTTTACTTTGAAAAAAATTCTTCTGAAGCTTCAAATTTAATTTTGTTGACCAACTGAATTCATTTTTAGTAATTTTTTTTCTAAACTAAAATATGCTTTTTCATATTCTATACGATGAGCATTCAGAAACATGTCAGCGATTTTTTTTTTAAGCAGAAATTCTATGCTCAAATTGAGTGCCATATTTACTTACAAACAAAACAGTTCGAGTTTTTAGAGTCTCTTGGAATTTGTCAGCAGTTCCCTAATGTCCCTAGTAAATAAGTATCCAAGACTGTTATACATTTTTAACAATTGAAAAAATTGAAGAATATTAAAATGTAGATGAACTACAATTCGATTTTTTTTTTTCATTTAAAAATTGGTATCTTCAGATTTGGCAATTTCTAAAAAAAGCAAATGTGATTTCTACACTTAATTTGAAAATACCAAGTATGAATCTGGAAGGAAAATGAATACAACTGGTTATCAAAAAGAAAATTGACGCTTTGAGAAGATCTCTTCTCAAAATAAACAGACTATAAGTGTTGATGCTAGAAAATTGAAAAATAAAATGAACTTTTAAAATAAATTTCAAATATTTGAAAATAAAAATAATATTGCAACATTGAAAATAATGAACTAATAGAATGATGACTTTAGAAAAATTTAAAGGCACCTTTCACAAGATGTTAAGCAATATTTCACAACAAAAAAGGAAGACGTTTAGTAGGTATGCCATTTATCAAACATTTTATAATTTTTAAAAATAATAAGGCAAAAAAATATCCTTTGTACGCATCTAAACCTGCCCGGCGTGCAAAAAAAGCAGAAAAAGGCAGAAAAATTAGCAGAAAAGGGCAGGCATTCTCACTTTTTGCTCATTTCGACCCCTGCTGCGTGTTGAACGTAGGAACGTACTTCCCCGTTGCGCGTGCGCACTGTTCCTCTGGGCTAATTTCTCAGAAAAAGGCAGAATTCGGCAGAAAGGGGCAAAAATTATCAACAGACTCGAGCAGAAAAAGGTAGAATAAATTCTGCTTTTCTTGCACGCCGGGGTGGATATAGAAACCATCCTTAGTAGTCGAAAATTAGTATTTGAGTGGATGTTCCATTTGATTCTACATATTTTCAAAGGCTCTACAATCAGCGTCAGTTCAAAAACTGTTTTTTAACACCTAAGGGTGCTTTCTATATTCAGGCTCACAAATTTCAAAGAAAAAATGATTGAAAAATTTCAAATGAAGTAATTCCAAAATTCAGGGGAAAAAAGAGAACAGATATTTGAAATTTCAAAATTTGTGGTAAAAAAAAGAAAATTTTGACACTTCTACTTCTGGTAAAAAAAAGTAAAACATATAATGCTCAAGCAAGAAGCAAGGAAAAATCAAGATTTGAGAAAATATTCATCTTGTTTTGTTTATTTTTCATTGCAAAGAAAGAAAGGAATACCCACATTAATTTATTGCGTTGACGCCTTCTAAAAGAGAAGGCAGGCAATATTTGAAATGTTTATATGAGTCAGTTCTGCCATCAACAACTTTTTGATTTTTCCTCAAACGATCTCTAATTCAAATTTAGAAAATTTCAAGAATAGAAAATTTCAAGGCGTTCCGCAAAATTTCGAAACAAAAAAAAATACTGGAAGGAAAAATTTCGTAAAATTTTACGGAATAAGGCTTCATCAACTAGACTTGAAGTCAAATTCACATTTTCTAACATTAATTTTTAATTTCGTTGAAAAAAATCAGACGTACCTGATTAGAATTTTTAATGAGAAAAATTGGACAGCATCGTTAGAAGGGAACTTCCAAAAAAATAAAAATGAAATAAAAACACAATCAAGCATCAGAGAAAAATTTGAACACAATTATTTTAATTCAATCAAGTTTTGTGAGAAAAAAAAAACAAAACAAAAACTGCTAATTCACATCTACACGCGTGAAAATGACCAAAAGCAGGATATATTTTTGTTGAATTTTACAAAAATTCTTTTTAAAAAAACTTTTAAAATGTGAAAAAATGCAAAAAAACACAAGCACATAAATTGGTTTTAAAAAAATAAAATCCTTCCATTCATTAGATATTTTATTCTGAGTGGATCTAATTTCATTCTCTATCAGCTTAAATCAGTAGATACAGGCATCAACGAATCAGTATAATTTCTAACTCATTTAAATCGAAGAAAAAATGGTGATTTAATCAGTCATTTTCATCAATTGAATCAGTCATTCCATAATTTTTCACTGAATCGATAACGAAATTTTGTGGATTCATTTCATATCAGTCAATCAATTTTGTCCATTATTTTCATCTGTCAAATGGGCTAGAAGTGACTGCTTCAAATTCAGAGAGCATAAAATATGAATTAGGTTTCAAAATGTTGATACTTCTCTTATTCCCTTCTTCACAAGTCATTTTTTTGAGCCTCATTAATTTTTTTCAAGCCAGAGACAAAGTTAGGGAGTTATTTTGAAAATTTTCCACTAAAAAAGAATAATTTTTACATTTTTTCCAATTCGTTTTAATGAAATATAAATCATAATGACTAAGTTTCCAATTTTTTAATACTTTTCTTTCCTCAAAAAAATATAGAAAATCTTTATGGATGGACTTTTTGGAAACAAATTAACTAAAATTAATACTTCTCAGAACTAAAGAAAGCCTGTTTTTTTTTGTTTTTTTTTTTTTTGTCAAATCATATTGAATATTGGATACTTCTTTGATAGAATTTTTTAAACCAGAAATTCATTTCAATGTCGCTTTTTTAAATTCACTGATCCGAAACTACATACTTCAACTTTGATAACAAGGAAATATTATTTTTTTAAAAAAAGTTGAAAAAATTATCCAGCTAAAAAAAATTTATCCTTGGTATTTCAACGAAGACCACACACATCCCACCCCTACGCAAGATAGGTCGACTACTGGCAAATTAAACGGAGACAGCTCGTTTTTGAAACACCCTGTATGTATATTGTGGTATACTGTATATGATATTTCAGTCTCATCCGAATTGCGCGTTCAGTTGAAAAATCCGCCGCATCGCTTTATCTGGCGTATTCACGCTCGGCCAACGATTTCCGTCAACATTAGTGAAAAAATTTAGCTAAAAACAAGCGAATGCTATTCCATGCCATCCTATATTCTATGGCATTGCGAAAAAAAAAATGAATATGTAATACGTCCTGCCGAATAAAAAATATAACGCCACGCGCACCATAACAATCTAGGTTAGCTGTTTTGAAATTTCCAACTTCTTCGCACAACTTGCACACGAACCGAAAAAAAAAGAGGAAAGAAGACGAAAAACAGAGAGAGAAAAAAACTGCGAAAAACACTCTACGAAATCGCGTTAAACTTTCCAACAAGTATATGTCATTTTTTAGAAAATTTTGCGCTTCAAATATTTAATACCATTCGATAACGAAACCGACCATTAGATTCTAAACACTAACGCATAACCGCATTTATTATGATTTAATATCCAATTAAAGCCCGGTGAAAAAGCTTTTCCGGAAAACTTATAAAATATAAATTCGACCGAAGGGTTGAAAATTTTATGCTAGGTGTAAAACAAACCTTCGGAGTCTCTGCTTATATATAGGTATCTCCGACATACCACACTAACGTAATTTTACCAAAAAAAAAGTTTCTTTTTGGTGTGCCTTTTTTTATCTTTTTCTTTTGTAAAGGTATGTAGGTGTGGCTGAGGTGTGTATGAGAGTATGAGTGAAGACGAAGGGGTAAATTTGATTTATGTTCGCGCGAGTGTATTATATGGCTGTAAAGAAGAGGAGAAAAAAAAATGCAACCATCGCGAAACGATACTTTTCCTCGATGAGGAATTTAGATGAGTCGTATAATTGATCGGGACGGGTTATTTTTCATAACTTAATAGAGTTAAGGGAAATAGTATCGCGTTGTGTTTCGTAACTGATTGCTGAGATTTTTTTCCGAGTGTTTTAGTTTTTAAAAATGTTTCTAGGTAATATCCAGCATCCACTGTTTACATTTTGCTGAATAGATCTTTTTTCATTAAAAAAAATCTTTGATTCTATTTCTTTGAAAAATTTCTAAATTCTACTGAAAACACTGCTGGACTAATATTTATAATCAAAAGGCGGTCTTAGAATCCATCAAAATTTAAAAATGAAACTGAAAAGTGAAAAAATCATGATGGGTTATGAATTTTAAAAATTTTTCGTTACCAAATTGATACTTTTCATTGATAGAATTTCAAAAAAGCCTTGGAAATGGGAACTTATGGTCTGATGAAAAACCACGATCCATGACGATTTTCTCACTCATTACTTTCATTTTTCACATCGGTTATAATGCTGCTTTAAAGTTCTTCAAGCACCTAATGCCTATCAATTGCGTCACCTAAATAACGAAATTCGATACTGAAATTTTGGTAATTTTTTCTTTCAAAAGGTAGGTATTTGTTGGACTAGAAAAAAATCCTGAGTTCATTAAACTGAATTATAAATAATTTTAAAAAAATTGTTTCAAAAACTTTGGTTCCTTTAGACTTGAAGACACAAAAAATTTTCAGGAAACTGAAAAATTCAATTGAAAAAATGAATACCACGTGTTCTTGCGATTTTTTTTATTAATCGATTGATATAATTTTGAAAATTCCTACTCAGAATTTAAATGCAATTTATAGGTATTGGGTAGTTCTTTCAAGTGAATTTTTTGATAAAAATAATCATGAACAAATTAATCAGTTTTTGAAATATAATTCATTTTCATTTCACAATGTTTCTTTTTAGCCCTTCCAATTTTGAATTCAAGCAGAAATTAAAGACCATCTACGTGATTGGAAAAAATACCTACACGTACAAATTTTGATGCAAAATTACTGTCGAATATTTTGCAGTACATACCCCTCCCTCTCACCGTTTCCACGTTCCAACTTTTTTTAAAAATGCTGAATACTCAACTTCCGCTGTGCTTTTTCTAAAAATGAAGGGGATGTAAAAAAAGATTCAACCTTTCATTTTGTTGGTCAGACAGGGTGTCCACAATACCTCAGAGATGATTCTTCCTGACCTTTTCAGGTTTCCCAAACTAATCTTTCTCAGTTTTCCAGACTTTTCGAATGGATAGAAGGGGGGGGGGGGTATTTTGAAAAACTGTGCCACGTAGATGGCTATTGGCTAGAAAATAAAGGTCGCTTTAAAGAGTATGAAAACTTCATCTTGTTGAATAATGACTCGGGTTGATTGAAATGAAACAAGAAAAATGTAGAACCAAATCGATTTCACCGATTTTTCATTCGCCAAAAAAAAAACAATTTCTTTAAGTGAATAATTGCCTGTCTTTAAAATGAAAAAAAAAGAATTTTAGAGGGAGGGCAAAATTATTCATATAATTATTCGGATTTTTTCAATGGTTTGAGCGAAGAAAAACTTGAAATTAATTTTTTGAAGGAATTTCCGAAACACTTTTTTCAATAAGAAATCAGGAATGAAGTATTTTTCATAAAATCATGTTCAAGAAACAAAAAACGATCTTAACAGAATACCTATTCGATTTTCAAGAAAAATCTTCATTTCAATCTTAAATAAACATATTGGATAATTTTTTATTTAATTGTTTTTGAAAAGAAAACGTAGTCGAACATATTGCTTTCTTTACTATGAATTTGAAAAAGCAAATTGTAGGGAAAAACTCTCGATTTTTTGTCATTGACATTTTTTTGAACTGAGTCAAAAGGGGAGGAAAAAAATTGCTCACTGACAGACTCTCGGGTATCCAAACGGTCTATGTACAACAATTTATCTACCCTTTTGATCTAAGGAACAAAAAAAAACTAGTTTTTTTTCAAAAATTTTTACCCCTTCAAATAAAAAAGTAGGCAATTTGCTCTACAGCGGAAATAAACGACAGAAATATGTAGAATAAAGACACAAAACAAACTTCCCAGAAAATGGCCGAGTTGAAACTTCCAAAACTTTTTTTGAACATTGAAGAGAAGAATGTAAAAAAAAAGTTAAGACGCACAGCGTCAAAAAATCAACGTGACAATTTGAGTCTCCAGCTGAAATCCTGCAGTGACCAAGTTGGACTCAAAATTTTAAAAATTCTTAAAAAAGGAAAAAATTGTTTTTTGGGCTTTATATTATGTACCTAGTGCTTTAATATTCATCAAAAAAAAAAAAAAAAATTAGCATTTTTTAGAAATAATTCAGTATAACTGAGAGATATTTGTACAAAAATCTTGAAATATTTCTAGATTGAACTCAGAAAAAATTGATCAACGGGGATTCAATTTCAACTCCAAAAAAAGTTAGATTCGCACAGGACAATCAATCTTGTCAACTCATTTGCCTTTTTTTTTTTTAGGGTTTTCGAACCGTCAAGTCATGAAAAATTATACAAGACGATCTCGTCTAAATGATATTTGAAGAGAATTTAAGAATTTCTAAAAAAAAAAAAAAAAAAAAAAAAACGGGATCGTACTTTTAAATTCAAATTTCGAATTATCTACAAACAGGCAAAAATTTTAGTTGGCAAAGAAATAGAAAAAACTCTCCTCTCTCTCGATGATAATAATACATACAAAACAACTAGGTACCTTCACATCTATCACTAAAAAAAATTTTTTTTTCAAACTTTTGTACCATTATTTGAGGAAAAAAGTTCAACATGAGGTCATGCCACAATTTCTTTTCCAAGTACTCTGTCCAGACCCCCCCCCCCCAAAAAAAAACAAAAACAAAGACGATATCTACTCCAATGTTTAGAATTTTTATATTTTCCATTGTGAAGAAAATTTGAAGATAAAAAATACCAATTTTTTAGTCTAATGGAATCGATATATCTACCGGTATAAATTTTCACCATTTACCGAACTCGATCGATTAAAATTTGTAATACGATCTCAATGGCCAAAAATTAGCATTACATATATTTTCAATTAAAATAAATAAAATTGATAATTCCGAGAAGATTATCGGGCATTTATACCATAATACATAAACCTATACCAAAGCGAATGTAAATTTACAGATAACGTCCGCATTTAATTTCACATTCGCCGTTAGGTCCTCGGTGGGTAGATATTGGACGGAAAATTACAAACATTTGTTACTGCATTATGGCTCGTACACCTTCATACACCCTTCAGCTTTCATAAAAGGTAGAACAGCTTCGGGTTATTCCTTAGTGCAGCCTCGGCATCACCCTGTAACGCCATTTTTACAGGCGAACACGTGTAAAGTCAATAATTTCGTCGCGTTCGTGTTCTGTTTTTTAGTGCATTTCTATAGCGCTTGGAAATCTCATAGTTGGTCAAGAATCTTAGATTTAATATACCGATTTTATATAATAATTCGCAGCACTCGATCGGTCCTAGGTGACATTTCAGCGCAGGAAAAAATTCGTTGAGCATAAAACCGAACCAAACTACTTCCTTAATTCTATTTCTTTCATAAATAAGCCCATATTACAGCGCGGCAAAAAAATCCCAAGAATAAGAAGTAGGTGTACGGCGATACGCGCACGTGTCGTTTTTTTTTTCAAAACGTTATTTCGAAATGTCAGAAAAGGTAGCTTTTGTGGCAGCGGGTATGTAATGGTGTGATAAAGGTACGCAATAAATTACGATTATTGATTGCGAGGGATTACGGCGAGGTGTTTGTGCAGGGAGTGGTTGGGCATTTAAAGTATATACCTACTACTGTGTATCTAGGTCGTTTTAACATAATTCGTTCTTTGCTTAAAATATAATTCGGGTTTTGTTTGTGCTTTTTAGGAATACCATCATAGGTACCTGGTACGATTTATTTTTTAAATATTCGCGCTCAGCCTGGCCCCGACCCGGCCCGGACGCTCCGAACGGAAAGATAATTTCGTTGTTTGGAAATTTCTTTTCTTTTTTTCGGTGCAAGGTTATTATTACGTACAACGGTAAGATAATATGATAACAATGAGCAAATTCGTTCGAATTAATGAAATTTTAATCAATGAATTTTATATCATACGAGACCAAATCGTGATAGTTTTTTCCGCAAATGCGATACCGATATTTTACCCACAGATTTATTCCAACTTTTGAGATAGAATTTTTTAACTTGGGATTTTTTCATTTTTTATTAATTATTTTAATTAATTTCAAAACTTTATGTAGGTTTTTCATTAGAGGTAGTAATTTTTTTCAAAATCCATTTTTTTTTTATTTCTTAACATTTTTTTTGATTTTCATACCCATTTTATAGAACTTTTTCCAATTTGAGAATGGTCTCGAATAATTTTGAAAATTTTCTTCAATTTTTCCTCCATTCGTTAATTTTTTTTCAATTAAAAAGTTCTGGAAGTTTTTCCCAATCTTGAATTTTTCAAACTCAATAAAAGGAGCCTAGACATAGAAACTGATTTTTGAGTTGTCACTGATTTTAGGTCTTTCAGAAGGGGGGGGGGGGAATCGAAGGGAAACCTCAACTCAAAACAAAAATGAAATTTTGAGCACAAGCAAAAAAAAATCGAATTGCACCGTAAAAGAGAGTCCATTTCTATATGTAAAAAATTTCAGAAGCTAAAGTTCATTTTTCGAATTTCAGTGAATTTTTGAAATTTCAAATTTACCTAATTCGAAGCCCTGCAAAAAATGAACATTTGATATAATCAACGAAAATTTTTGACCTGCCAAATCGATTCAGAGTGATTTTGAGACAATTCAAAGCCACCAGAAAATTTTGGAATTTTAGTGTTGGAGAAAAGTCCATAAAAACAGTTCATGTGAACTTTAGCACCCATTACCGCGGATTGATCATATTGATGACCAATTTAATCGATTATTAAAGCATAATTTTCCAAAACAGGTAATTTTGAGTAGAAACTTGTATATTTTTTTCATTAAGTAAGTAAGTAAAATTTTCCAGCCAAAAATTATAGATGTTAATAAGGAGGGCACCAAAATGGGTAATTTACGATTATAGGAGCTGAAGTTCACAGGGATCATTTTTTCTGAGCTTTTCTTCAGCCCTGAAAAGTTCCAAAATTTTCTAGTAGCCACGAAACGTCTCAAAACCGCTTCGAATTACTTTGGGAGGTAAAAAATAGAGTAGAATACCAAATTTCAGCTTTTTTCGTTGATTAGATTAAATTTTTATATTTTTTAGGGTTATTAGGTAATTTTGAGATTTAAAAAAAATTGCTAAAATTCGAGAAATGCACTTCAGCATCTGAAATTTTGGATCTGAGGTTCTTTTATAGTGTATTTTTGATTTTTATGGTTTGGGCTCTAAATGTTACTTTGAATTGAGATAACTTTCCAGGCTCACAAATAATTGGAAGAAATTTTAAAAAGTACACAAGTGAGTAATAAAAATACTTACAAAATTGTAAAAAACATTTAAAAAATTTTTTTGAGAAAATTTGAATTTAAAAGGAATGTTACTGATGATAAAATTATAAAATTGGGTACAGCTATGAAAAAAATTTGAATTGAAAAAATCAAAATAATTTTAGAGTTGAAATAAATTCAAACTTGAATTTTCGATATCCAACTCACGACAAAAAAATTAGGAGCAAGTGGTACGAGTATCAGTGGTGTTGAAAAGCGGGTACCCCCCCCCCCCCCCAACTACATATCAGACAGACATTTTCGATGCATTAAAACATGAAAAAATAATTTTTTGGACATTAAAAACTCGGTTTTTTCAAAGCTAAAATGACAATTCAGATATATAATATGAATCATTTGAGGCGACATAAAGCCAACATTTTTTTTGCCTCCTCATAAAAATCCTTTTGGTATTTGAAGTTTTGGTAGGTACTCATTTTGTACTCCTTCCCCCCCCCCAAAAAAAAAAAAAAAAAACTTCCGACGCCTCTGACGAGTAATACCAGAAATTAAAATGACATTATTCTAAATGGTAAGTATTAAGTACATACGATATGATGGCAATGGCAAAGCATACCAATGATTTGAACGTGACTGCAAGAAGGGCAGGGTTCGAATAACCTTCCATAGCGTGTGAAGCAACTAAAACGTAAATAAACAATACACTATCGTGTTCCATAAGGTATTAACTACACATGAAAAAATATTTCAAATAAGGTAAAAACCGTTTTCGAAACATTTGACCATTTTTTTACTCAGAAAAATGTACATAAAGATTCGACGTACTTTGAAACTTGGAAATCCAATTTGATAACTTCTGATGAATATACCTACTTATTAAATTCAATAAAAAATTATACTCCGATAATCATTCGTATATACCTAACATAAAAAGATACAGCTACCTATATAAATAATAATACCATATTGTTTTTCAGCTTAATTTTAACTAAGTAGGTATTAAAAAATTCATGGATTATTGAATTATACATCATTTTATATGTCTGTATTTTTTTTTATACAGGAATAGACGAAACCCCATGACTATGAGAGAGCTACACTACAATAGGAAGTTGTTAGGACCAAAATGAGTTCTCGTAATAGAATTTTTTTTCATTTATCTCCATAACGGTCTATAGTTTCGTATTTTTATGGCCAAATAATCGTTTCATTAACCAACATTATAATTACACGTATCACAATTTTTTTTCGCATATTGAATTGATAAAAGGTCAAGTAAAATACCACCAGGCTACGCAACGTTAAGAGATTTATAATAATGCATTACATTAGAAAAAAATTAATCATCAAAGCGTTTTAATTAACGATTGCGTTATTTTATACCAAGTCAAGCACCTAATATGGAAAAAAAACACACGAAGTCGCGAAAAAAAAAAAGGGGGTAAAATGTAAAACAGACATTAACATAGCCATCTACTGCTAATAATTAAAAAAGTAATAATTGAGAACTCTTTGTGATACCGTGAAAGCTCGTTTTGATAGCTTTTTCGTTTTTCAGAGTCTATATTGATCGCGTGTAACTTTTTTTCTCATGTCAATTTCTCTTCATTAGATAGCATAACGTTTGCATAAAATAATGCTAAATGAGTCCGCGATGGGAAAAAATACCCCAAGATGATACGATAAAAATCGAACCGAATAAATTTTCGAAATCGAGGTTAGGGTTTGGAAAATTTACATGTTTCGTGCGAAATAATTATGTACCGGAGTGAGGTTTTCTGCTCCACCTGAACATTTCATTCGACTACGAATTTCTTAATGAAGAATAAATTGATAAAAATTATTTTTTAAATCTTTGAATGAAAAAATTTCCACTGTATGGTTAATGCCAATCTAATTTTACGTAATTTTCTTATCATCAACCATCGGAGAAATAAAATTAATATTTTATTTTTAAATTTTCGAGTTATTTTTTTCAAAGAAAAAATGTTACAATTTCAGATCGACCAAAACGTGACATTGTACTGGCGATATAAATGTTTTTTGGAAAGGTTATCATTTTACGAGTAAAATCATTATTTTTTTATAATTGGGCTCCTATACCGATAAGAGTTATCTTTGAAAAACTCATTCGTCCTTCGCTGGACTGCAATGTGGTTATCGAAAAGAATCGTTCGTTAGATTTATTAACAGTAGAAAGAAATATGCAGCGAGATTGGGCACATTTTTTCAAACAAGTGAACGTGAACCGATTTTTTTTTATAAAAAAATTCTCGATAATTTAATCATGAAATTAATTACGAGTCGAATTTATGAAATATCCAATTATCACGTCTATTGAATGGGTAAAATATTCGGAAAGGATTTTTGATCCATGAGGGGCAACTGAATAATGACTTTAGAAGGTCGAGAAGGGAGCAAAGTACAAAAATTCGCAAAATGGTTGCATTACCTAGATATCTTTTCGTATTTTTTGAAGCAATAGCAAGTTGAAAGGAGCAGGATTGTTAGAATTTTGGTAGGAACTTATTAACCTACTACTGATGATTTATCAACAACATTGGGATTTCAAATATAAAAGTCCAAATCAATTCCAATTTTCTAGCTAAATTTTTTTGATTTCTTTAATTTGGATTTTTTTTCAAAATTATTGGGTTCAATTTTAAATTTTTTCAACATGAATTTTCTCAAAAATTTTTGAATTTTGATTTTTTTTAATTTCTTAAAAAAATCGATTATTTACTGAATTGAAATTTTTTTTCAAAAAATCAAGTTGCAATTTTTCTGATTTAAAATTGAAGAAAAATTAAGTTGAAAGAAATTCTAAAATATTGAAGTTGAAAAAATTGATAGAATCAATGTCGGAAAATTTTTGGAGAAATTGTACAGCAGGTAAAAAATTTTAATACTGAAAATTTTTCCAACTTTCATTCTATAAATATGAATTTTTTTAATTTCGTAACTTTCAATAAGTACAAACTTTCAACTAGAAAAATATGAATTTGAAAAAAAAAAAATGGAAAAATCAATGTTGAAAAAATTTTAATTTTTTTTAATTGTTTTAAAAAAATCTTACCAATGAAAAAAAATTTTAATTGAACAAAATTTTGGAAAAAAATTAAATTAAAGAAATTGAAAAAAATCTCAGCTGAAAAAATTTGGATCTAAATAATGAAAATCCCATTCGAGGCAAAATTAATCAAGAACCGGAATTATTTTTTCATCAACCTTTGATCAAAGGCAACGAAAATACCACGCCTATTAAATTCAACATCAGATGATTTGAAAATTCATGGCATAAATTTATGAAAATGTGTAAAGGTATCTTTCAAAATACAGAACCGTTTCCTTATGCCTACTTATTAATTTACAAGTCCCATAATCTACGCATCACCACGACAGATACCTCTCTCTGTTTTAGTATTAAATAAAATCATGCCACCAGCAGCCAAATATGTAAGGCTAATCAAAGGAGAGCAGAAAAAAAATTGAAAAAAATTATTTCAAACGCTATGTCATCTATTAGGATAACCAAGGCTATAAATAAAGAACGAAGCGTTGTTATAATTAATGAAATAGATGCGTCTGCGAAGAAGAAGCAGTCGAGGATATTATCTCTAGCCAGGGGTCTATTACACCAGAATTTACATGCCAACAAATCGTGAATTACCACCATGCCATTTATCCTTCTCACCCTTTTAAACCAACACGAGTAATAGGCTTCGCATACCGCTACGTTTCATTCCGCCACTTTCTGCTAAAATACTAAATTAAAATCGAAGTATTTTCAACAGCAAACCGCGTCGAGTAAAACGTTGATTGTGTAATACATCGCGGATAAATTAAATCATTTCAACTTAGGCAATCAAGAGATGAATGAAACGTGGTTGGTTCAAAATAGCCGCAGGGTGGTTTTTGTTTCCAGTTTGGAGAGGTGAATTTGAAAAAATTGTCAAATTGACAAGTACGAACATTTAACCTCTGACCTATTTTCATTTTTTGGAAAATAATTTTTTTCAGAAATTCATTGACAAAAATCGACCACTTGAAAAAAATAATTCGATTCATAACTCGTCAAAATCCATTATATTTATAGATACCTACGTACGATGTTTTATCATTCCCTCGCAAATTGCGATCAACGAGATAACAAAATGTTATACACGTATTACAAAAAACGAACCCGTATAAATTCACATTACCGAACACGACCCAAACCATCCAACAAGGAAACAAAATTTTCGATAAGTTGAAAAAAAATTGTACCATTTTTATCGAAATACTCGCGATTGGTGCGGATCAAAAACCCCAACGCGTAAATTTTCATACACACTGTGCCATCATTCAGGTCATCAGCGATATTCATTAACTTCAAATTAAATTTTAAAAAGCCCTATCATCAGACAATTTTATCATTTAATTAAACTAGTGTATTTCATGCAAATGCGTTGATACAAATCAACCAAAAAAAAATGTTCGATAAGTTTACTCGCGGTAATTAATGTTAATTATTGGAAGCAAATATTGGCGTTTGATTATTTTTTTCAAAGACCGAATCGTATTCGACATTATCAATTTCTTATCGACATAAACTCGAGAGCACTATAGTTTACCTTGAGCGGTAACACCGTTACAATGATTTTTTCCCAATAAAAATTATTGTACTTACGCACGCGGATAACACGGCTCGCGAACAATTTATTTATCGATGATTTTTTTTCAATATTGTACATTCCAGGGTAGAATAAGCGCGAAAAAGTTAGCAACGTATAGTAGTAGACCTTTGATCGCTCAATGTGTTAGAGAGGCATAGCGAAGGGGGCATTGATGACTGGCAAACCAAGTTGTCTAATGATATATAAATTGCAATTTTAAATTTTAATCAAAGAAAATAATGAATTTAAAAAAGATCACGTGAATAAATAATATGAAAAAAATGGTATTTGTAGCTTTTTTTCAATTAACTCTCTATAAATAGTTTTCACTCTTTTTTGAGGAAATTTGAAGAAAAATAATAATAGGTATGGCATTTAAAAAAATATGTAGATTAGATACAAACTTAAATTGCCGGAAGGTAGAGGAAAAAAATTACCAAAAATAATTTTCAAAAAAAAAAAAATGAAAATTGAAAATTTCAAGTAAGTACATATTTTTTTGAAATTTCTTGAAATTATGTCAGAAATCATCAGAGAAAAGTAATAAAGAATTTAATGTAAAAAATGGCAAAATAAAAAATCAAAATCAATTTAAAAATGAAAATTAATTTTTTTTTATTTCAACCACATTTTACAATATAGAATAATTTTAAACTTTGAAGTAACTTCATAATGATTACTTCAATTTGAGAAGATTTATCAACGTTCTTTTTGTGAAATGAAAAAAATTATTATTTAATCTATACGATCAAAAAAATAAAAAGATGCAAATTTCTGATTTTTTTGTACCCCCCCCCCCTCAATTTCTCTAAAATTATTTTGATAAAAATTGGTTTCCAACAAAGGGATTAAAAAATTAAAAATGAGTTAAATTAAAATGAGCTGAAAACGACATCGAGAATATTCAACCAAGATGAAACTTGCTACGCAGCAACTATGAATTTTTACCCCCTCCCCCACCTCCTATTTTTGAAATTACTACGATCAAAAGGTTTTGAGAGGAAATCGCAAAAAAAAATATGCTCAATAGAAAAGAAATTTTTGATAATGAAAGTTGGTAGGTAAATGTCAAATAAAAAATAATTTTTCAACTTTTTGAATAAATTTCAAAAAGTATGAAATAATTTAGGAAAGCAAGTTGAAGGATTTTCACGTTAAATCAAACAAATTATTGTACTTGATAATATTTTTCAACATTTCTATTCGGAACTACATACATTCACGAATTTCAGGCTTTGAACAGGACTGAACCAACTGAAGGTATTCCCCCTCCCCTTCTCATCTTCAAAAAAATCTATTTATTCAAAAATTTACATTTGAATGAGAAAAATTGCATTTCAACGCTTCACAGATTATTATAACTGAAAATTAGCTGGAAAATCTCAGAAATTCAAACCAAAAAAATTGTAATTTATGACTGAACTATTTTTATAACTGAAATGGCAATTTTGACGAATCAATTTGTTTTTTTTTGCTCCACAGATAATTTTCAGCTGATTTAATTTCAGTCAAAAAATGAACTCCAAATCTAAAAAACTGTGGTTAAACAAGATGACAATTTTCCGATTGAAATCAGAATTTTTTCAACAATAAGTATAGGTAGGTCATAGGTATGTAGTTTTCTCATTGGCGAGACAAATTTTTCTATGTTTCAACTAATTATACGTAGGTAGGTATCTATATGCAATTCAATTAGAAAATTACCAACAAGAATACACTGCAAATGACTTTACACAACAACTAACCAAATTTCAAAACCAAAAAGTAGGATTTTTGTAAGTCTCTTTGTAGATTTTTTTAAAAGTGAAACTATTCCCCTTTTTTCAAATTATTACTCGAAAAATGATGAAAAACATAGAAGTTTTTTTTTTTCAAGTCAAGTCGATAAAGCAAGGCAGGTGGATTTTTTAAATTGAAAATAATAAAATACAAGTTCGCAAAAGCATTAGAAATGAAAAATTATGAAAAATTCAAAAGAAAAACAAATTTTATCAACAAGAAAATTGGTAAATATAAAACTGCAACCTGGAACTTTCAACTCAGAAAGAAAGCAGTTCAGAACTTTTTGGAAAATCAAGATTTTTAAAGCCCAAAACACAACTTTTGCAAGTTCTTGAATAAGGTACTCTTCTTTTTTGGCTAGTCAGTTTCATTTTTTATCGAAATTTAGGCGAAAATGTCTCAATTTTTGTCCTTTCTCAATCACAGATGCCAACTTCAGTCGAAATACCCTGATTAACCCTTTTTTCGCGATTATTTTACTCGAGGTCTCGAAATTCACCTTTTTTCAGCTTTTTCACCATAAAAAAAAGAGAAAAAAGTAAATGTAGAACGCTTGCAAAAAGAGTGTCTGTCGGGGTATTTTGACCTGCTGAACACGAATTTGGTATCGATTTTTTTCATTTGGCCATTTCTTTCTGTTTAAATGATCAAAATTTGAAAAATCTGCTAAAATCGCAACGTTTTTGTACGGTTTTTCGCAAATTTCGGCCCTTAGTTCAAAAAATTGGCCAAAACCGAATGCACGGCGAAATTCTACATGAAAAACAAATCTTTTAATGATTTTTCCAGAATGGTCTTTCTTTGATTATAATGGTGTTTTTTGCGATTGAAAACTTCAAGTAGCCAAAACAACGCAAAGAAGTGCACCAAAATTTTTGAAAAAATCATCACGAATACACCTCTACGAGATGTAACTTTGTCCCAAAGAACAGAAAATTTCGTTCATTTCCGTTGAAATTAAAAATTCTTGAAAATCAGCCAATAAAATGGCCTAATCTTCGAAAGGGAGAGGGTTCGGGGGTCAACATTTTTTCTATAATGTTTTTACATCAATTGACACCAATTAAGGGGGTTGGAGTGAAAATCGGAGCTGGGGCCAAATTTACCCATTTTTTCCAGCCATACCCTTTCACTTGAAGAGCCATCAGATCAGCACTGAATTTGGGCATTTCAGAAGAGGTAGCATTAGGGAGGAACTTCAACTCAAAAATCAATTTTTTAAGAATTATTTCTAAATCTAACAGGCTCATACCATCCTTCACCAACACAGATACCAGCCTACAGAACTTCATTCCAAAGAATTTCCCATCATTACCAACCACACACCAAATTAAATAAACTGAAGTAGAAATCAAGCCCCTGGAACCAAATCTCACTCAATTCTTTCAACACATCATAACATCAACAACAAACCCATCCCACACCGAAAAACTTTCCATCCAACTGGATACACATTTTCAACCCTATTTGCACACATCGGTAACGCATCTACAATCGGTTTCCACATACACAAAGGGTATATCGCGTCGCATTTGATCTTTGACCCTGTGACCTAAATTACCAATAAAAACGGAAATATTATAGTTTGAAACGACAACGTTGCCTACTCTTCGTATGAGAACAATTTAATTAATTTAAACGCTTCGATAAAGCTGTATAATTTGTCTGCCGATTCGTCCATTCGTCCGACCAACTAGTTCCATTATACATCGAGCTATAGTCTACTCTAAATATGTAACACGATAATAAGTCATTATCCTTTTATTGACCATGATAGGACATTTCCTGTACACTATTAACACTAGATGCTTAATTTTGCATTTTACTACACATCATTATTTATTATCGTAGGTACCTAGCGTTTGTACTCTTTCCGTTAAACCGTTTTTTTTTTACTATTATTATTTTTCATTTCAAGTATGATATTTTTTTTCTTAAATCAAAATGTAAATAATGAATCCGCCGCCGCGCCGCGTCACGCCGATTCTGCCAACGAGAAACAAACACGATGCGTGTCACTAATTTTTACATTATATTTTTACTCTGCACATATTCACCTTGAAAATTTACGCTGTAAGATATTGAAGACTGAATGTTGAACGTGAGCTGGGCACGAGGAATATTCTATTTCGCATATGGACACTGCTCGTTGCATAGTTGGGTTTACGTTACGTTATCATGTGATACCATAACCTATACGTATGTAATTATTTCATCTCGCGACCCATACTTGTTATACGCAGAAACGAAATGTCCTCACATGACACCAGAAATATATAAACAATTACAATAACCGAAAAAAAAAATCTCCCACAAAAGGTCACTGGTAAACTGTAAAATGCAACAGACCGTATAACTAGAACGCCTCGTCGTTATCCACTGTCCTCTGTCATACAAAATACCCGGATAACAACAGTATCTAAGCGTAGGGATACGTAAAAATTCATATGAAAATGAAAAATATCGTACTATTGTACTCTGGAAACTTTTTTTTTTCGAATTTCATAATTTAATCAAACTTTAATGACATTTTTTCGCCGGAGTAGAATACTCGAGAAGGAAAATTTTCCATAAAACTCGTCCGGGTAGCAAGTACTACGTAGAAATTTTTGTATGGAAAATAGCAGGGCTGATATGACGGTAAACAAAAACTTTTATACGTTGGCAAATAAAGCAAATTATCGAACATTATCTATATATGCGATCGCAAAAGTAAACTCGACTAAAGTTAATCTATAAATTCAATACGAATCAATGTTAACCATTGTTTAAAATTTAACACCGAACGAGAACCGACTCCAGCTCCGAAAGCTGCGCAGAGCGCTGGAAAGTAAAGGGGAAAAAAACCTAACGAGGGTCATTTTTCATCGTATAATATCCTTTTTCATTCTGGACATGTCCCAAATCCGCTATTATTTTATCATACCAACACGCGACTTTCAACGTTTTCTCTTTCTTCCCTTTAAGGTTAAAATTTCGTCTATGTATATTCATTTTGTACCCAATGAAAACAACTCGTATCGTAAATGACGGTAAATTTTTTTTCTTTACAGGGGCACGCACATGATATTCTGTGTGCAATGTAGGTAGCTCGAGTTTATGGATAAACGATTTCGGTCATTTATGGTAATTTTTTATACGACTATAATTCTATGCAGTTGACGGGGCTTTTGTAGCAGATTCTGAGGGAATATTGCGAAGGTGTGGTGAAATATTATATGCAGTGAATTTCGAGCTCGTAGTCTTATTTCACAGGGTTTTTTTCGGGAAGATGGTTGGATTTGGAGAATTATCGAAAAAGGGACTCGATTGACGATTGGAAGAATTTATATGGATTGAAAATTTTTCGTCTGAAGAGTTCAAGTTTGGGGGGAAATAGAATAATCAAAATTTGTGGAGTTAGTTTGAAAAATTCTCGAATTGAATAATTTTTTTTCAATTTTTCCACTCGAGTAAGATAGTTTCAATTTTTTCGAAAAATACAAGGCGTCCAATGAAATGAATTTCAAATCAAAATGCAAGGCTTTTTAATCCCTTCCCTCCTTCCAACCCGTCAGAAATGCTCAAATTAAAACAAAAATCAATAAAATGACGCGTTTTAACGGAGAGTACCTAATTAATAAGTAGCAAGTAAGTGCATATTTTCAACAAAAAATTAATGCTGAAAATTAGATGCAAAAAATTGTACGAAATATCTAATCAAATTCTTCAATCTAACAGCAGCAATTTTAAAGAACTTTTGCCAGATATTCAGTTCGAGACGTTTTCTAATCCTCCTCCCTCCTCCCCGCACAACACCCCAGAGAGTCATTTTTAAAGCATTGAAATTTTTTTAAATATTTTTTTGGCATTAAAAGCTCAATTTTTTCAAAGCTTATTTACCCTCATTTCATTCGACCATGAACAAAATCTAAATGAATTATTTGAGCTGACAAAGCGAAAAAAATGCTCCGTTTTGTTCTCTCCCCCGAAAATTCTTCTGGTATTCCGAGTTTTTGAACGTTTGAACTTATTTTGTACCTTTCAAAGAAAAACTCCCGACGCCACTGCTTACAAAAATCCAAAATTTAATGTTTACACAAATTAATGCTCTTCAAAAAAAAAAAATTCAATCCAATAAAAAACAAGACTGAAAAACGGAAAATTTTAATTCAGTCGTTAAAATTTTCCGTTTTTCAGTCTTGTTTTTTATTAGAAAGGACAAAAAATCAGTACTTTAGATCTAAAGTACTGATTTTTTGTCCTTGTTTCCATCATGAAATTTTGTTGTTTTTTTTTTTTAATAAAACGGAAGCAGAGAGTTGGGCATTCGTCTGCTCCTTCCCTCCCAATAATGATGAAATTGAATTTTTAGTTTAAAAAAAAATCGGGTTCAAGTTTGAAAGTATGAAAATTCAAGGTGACTTTTTTCAATTTAGAAAATTGAAATTCAATCCAAAATGACTGCTCAAAGTAAGCAAACAAGATTTTCATTCGAAAAAATTAAAATTTTCCAAACAAGAAATTGAAAACTTGAAAAATAATTTGGACTAAATTTGAATAGAAAAAAATAGTTTTGAATTTTCCATTTTAATATCAAACTTTTTTTAAATTTCAGTTTGAGCTGTCCAGCTCTGGATGAAAAACGAACGATGTAAAAAAAAATTCAAAATTAAGCAACAAAACAATAGGAAAATTATACCTATTCCCAACCACCAGTTCAACATTTTTATTGCCTTTTATACACACCAAAATGTAAAATTTAAAATATTCTAGCTCAAGTTTTCATATTTTTCCATTTTGAACAATAATTTCCCAAAAAGATGAATTTTATAAATGAAAAGTAATGAACTTTTCAGAAATAAGCAAAACTCTTTTAGAACTCTCAGATTGCAAAAGTTGTCAAGACACCTCACCAAAATACAAGTTCTCAGATTTCCCATTTTATAAAAATGTCAATGTTTGAGAATTTTTCAGCTCAAACATAATTTTTTTGTTTCAAAATAATTTTTCTGCTGGCTGATCTGTTCTTCACTTGAGTAAAAAGTATAAGCCTCCTATTTTTCAAAACTTCAAACACAATTTTGACGTTTCAGCTTCTTTTTCCACCAACATTTTTCTGATCACTATTAGGTAATTTTATTACCTCCTACTTTTTGATAAACCAAATCAGACCCTTACGAACCAATACAATTTTTGAACATCGAATAAATGCCATTTGTCACTCAGAAAAATCTCCAATTTTCATCTGACATAAGTACTTGATTTTTTAGTAAAAACATTTAACAAAAATGGAAATATTAAAAAAAAAAAAAACATAAATCGAAACATAATCAAAATTCTAATAGTACCTACAATTAAAGCAAAACACTTGATATGATTATGAAGTGAAAAAATTCAAATTAGTTCTCTTTAAATCGATAAGATATTTTTAAGCCTGCCAAATTGTTCCTGAAAATTTGAGAATTCGAAAATATGTCGATTCTTTAAAATTAATTTCCGGACAAAACGTTCAAATTTGTTATCAATTTTACCTTGAATGATTACCTTGTTGATGAATCGAGGAATCCAAACTTGAAATAAAAGCTTGAACACTTGAAGAGAGGAAAATAACCGACAAATGGAAAAATTAAACTTCAGAATCGTGTTTCAGATCAGATTTTCATACTCATTTTGCTAAAAAGTGCCTAACACAATTTGAAATTACAAAAATTCGCCAAAATTCGAGATCGAATCAAGCACCTCTTTTTAGAGAATCGCCAAAAATTTTTTTGCTGAAAATTTCCCAAATATGGAGTATTTTAAGAGCGAAAAAATGAGTGAATACAGCAATTAGCTCTAATATTAAGTTTATCCAGTGAAAACACGCGATGAACACAATTTTATGAATAATTCTGGGAAATATTCGAAAATCACCTCTAATGGAATAATTGATCCAATTTTTCGTCAAAAATTAGCGAAAAAAAACCAAATCCTTGTAATCTCAACTCAACCACATAAAAATTAAAATCTTACCTGGAGTTGTTTGCCAACTGAGACCTCCGATGAACATTTTTCTGCAAAAAAAAAAAAAAAATACGATTAATCGACTCGAATTTAGGAACAAAATTTATTGATAAAATTCTTCACCAAAACTACAATAAAATGATTATAGGGAGGGAGCTGGAAAAGGAGGCGATAACGTCAATACATTTGAAGTAAAAATTCACTCCGTCAAAGTAAATCAATTACAATTCGCGCATAAATGACAACATCGCGTTCAAAAATTCACACCACAACAAACCCACGTGAATTCTACGCACACGCATTAAAAAATTATTCAATTTCGAGAAAAGTACGTCCATTAATAATACATTCCATATACATCAATTTTTAATACTTCCATTCAAACAAGTTCCGTGCATATGCGAAATCGCACTCAACGGCGCGAATGTTTTTGTATCAAAAACTTGGCTATATACGACGTCGTGCTCTCGAAGTGAAATTGAAAATTTGAAATTTAGACTTCCATCGAAAAATATGACGTACGTAAAACGTATAGTACACAAGCGCGCGGTAAAAACGGCTCGGCTGACTTCATATAGAACAGCAGCTTAGACAGAATCTTCCTTACTCGTTCAATTTTCTAGATGAGAGAATTTAACGAGGAATTTCATATAAGAAACACGTATTCAAAATTGAATATTATGCAGGGCAACACAAATAGTACCGGAACTGTTTCCTTTGATTTATCGTAGTTACGCCGCATATCGTACGGACTATCGTTCGTAGTGTGCATCGAAATGCGAACTTGTAGTTGTAAAAAGAAGAAAAAAAAAACTCAATTAAAATCGGCTAAAGTATCGTTCAACGTGTAACGACTAAGTATAATACAAGCAGGTATAGGGAAAAAACACAGCAAGGTGAAAAAAAAATAAAGAAAATTCGCTTGACGAAATTTTCGCATTACCTGGAAGAATTGAAATTGTCACTTATAAAGCATTCCGAACAGATTAACGTGAAAAGTTTTTTTTCTCCTTTTTTTCCTCGGCGAAGCGATTATTTGCCGAACCTTAAAAACCGTGTCTCAAAACAAAATTACAAGAAAATGAATTTTACATTCTTCAAATTTCACCGTGAAATAGGTTTAGGAGAAAACTAACTCTGCTTTCATTTTTTCGACGAATGAAAAATCTAATAGGAAGTTAGAAACTGGAAAAACGATTTTCCGGTCTTCGAAAATTATTTCTCATCGGGAAAAAAAAACTTTCTTGTTTTTAACCCGTCAATATCAATTTTTATTTCTTTTTAAAGCATTCCCGAGGCTATAAGTCGATTCGCCGTATTATGTATTCTTCATTCTTCCTAATCAAAGGTACTTGCGTGTGTGTGATTTCACTTTGAATATTAAAATACGAACGAGAGAGAGAAACGATGGAACAAAGTAAATTTTCACAAAGTAGATACACGCTTGTAGGTACACGTTGATAAAAGTTTGATGAAAAATTCTACAATATAAACTTATTGCACGGAGGCTAATAAAAAAAACAAAATTTTCATATAAAAAAATCTTCAGCTTTTTTCCGCTGCAACGAAATTCGAGGTATTTTCCTATCTTTCGCGTAGATTACGTACGAAAAAGAGAAAATACCGTACGAAAACAAACTCGCGTTGGAAAAAATCACATCGCTTGTATCTACAGTCTTACTATTGGAAAAAATTTTCCCGAGTACCTACGCTATTGGAAATGGTTTAACCAACGTGTTATATTTGCTGACCTTTGTACAAAGGGAGACCTATAGGTAAGATCTAATTTGTATGTAGGAACACAAATATTCTAAAATTGATGAAAATTTTAATGTTTTTGAAGAAGAAAACCTATTTATTGGAAGATTATGATTAAAAAATGTTCACAAAGGAGAAAATTGAAGAGTAGTCCAATCACATTAGGATTCCGTTTGAAATGAAGTAGTGGGGGGGATTTTTTTAAAGCCAAATTGCTCAAGGTGTCCTAGTCAAGATATACATTTAGAAAAATCTGAATAAAATTGACCTAGAAGCATTCCTCCCTTCCCTGGCCTGCCCACAGAGGGTATCTGTGGTACAGAAATTTCGTATTTTTTTTTTTTGGGGGGGGGGGTTTGCTTCTGTCCATTATAAGGAATCGAAATTATTTTTAAAAAGACCCAATTTTAAGGTGGTAGAGAAGAGGAAAAAATTAAAATGCGGTAAAAATGAAAATTTTTTGATTAAAAAAGTCGTAAAAGGTCTCAAAGAGCTTGTGAAAGGCAAAATGAACTTTCGTTTTATTCGAACATCTTTTCAATTTTTTTATCATTGTGACATACTTACTTGATTTTAAATTTTTGAAAAGTAGCTCAAACACTTGAAATTTCTTTATTTAGACAGAATAACTCAAAAATCTCAATTTCTTCATTTTTGATTATAGCAATGCTGCCAAAACTTCAATTCGCTCTTCCTTCAAAAAATCCCCCCCACCAAAAAAATCTATAAAAAAAGTATTTCATCCCCTTTTAAAATCTATGTTTGGACCCTTTTTTGATTCATTTTAATTTTTCAAAAATTCAAAAATTCAAAAACTATGAAACAGCCTTTTCATTATAATATAGAGAAATTTTAAACTATTTTGAAAAATGAATACTTACTGTAAAAAAAAAAGAAGAAAAATTGAGGTCATAGTAACCTGAGCAGAACCAAGAATATCTTAGTCATTTTCCTATGTGAAAAAACTGCATTTTCAATAAGAAATATACCAATAAGATTTGAGTCATAATTTTTTTTTTGGGTGGGGGGGAGGAGGAGGAGGAGGAGGAGGAGGGATAGCAAAATTATGAGCAATACCTACCAATTAAGTGAGGATTTCTCTAGTTTTAAATTTCTCTCCTCCTCCTCCTCCCAGTGGCATGGCGTAGCCAGAAATTTCTCTTGGGGGGGTCCACACTTCCAAATTTTTTCGAGAAATTTTTAGTTCACTTTTCACCATTCTCCTCACCCCCCCACCCCACAAAAAATGGCCTATGGGAACACTAAATTCATAATTTGAAACACTTTCATTCATAAATGTATCAATAAATCACGATTTGCATAAAATATTTAGAGAAAAAACTTCGATAAAGGTGTAATTTTGAAATAAGCAACTTTCAAAGTGATCATTTCGATCTTAAAAAAGGAAAATAATAACCAGAAACTTCACGCAATAGTGTCAGAAGCTTTCTTTGGAAAGGCAGAAAGTGGATATGGAGACTTAAAATACCAAGATTGGAGCCTTTTTTCGCATAATTATTGCAAATAATTCAAACAATTGAGATTTTTTTATGCCCGAGCGAAGCGAGGGCGAAGCTTTCAGAAAAATTTGTTTTTAATGCCTTAAAAAGGCGTTTTTTTCACGTGAATTTTTGACCTCATGGGGGGGGGGGTCCGGACCCCCTGGACCCCCCTGGCTACGTCACTTCCTCCTCCTCCTTTTTCTTCTCCTCCTCTCCCTTAATAAAACCAACATTTTTCATCTTCAAGGAAATCTCATTTGAATATTGAGTTCATTGTGATTTTTTTTAAATGAAATATTTCTTCAACCTCAAGATTCAATTAAATCAGTTTCAGTTAAAAATTTTCAATATTCTGAACCTATAGTATTTGAATTATCTAAAAAATTATAGTTTTTAATATGAGGGTGAAACTTTCCCAAGTGATCTCAAATCAAAGTTAAATTATGCTTGTCAATAGTTTCTGGGATTATTTCATCAGAAAATACTGCGGACGGTCATGCCTCCCTCGGTCCATATTTTTGACCCTAAACCCCATTTTCTAATTTTTTTCTGTTTCTTCTATCACTATTTTTAAAAAATAATTAACTCTGTTCAATTTTTAAGGGCGCAAAATTTTTTCCATTGAATCAATTTTACATAAAATTTAAAATTGTATAACAAATTTTCCAAAAAAAAAAAAAAAAAAAAAAAAGGTAATGTAGGCAACGAAAAAAATCCAAAAAACAGGTTTTGAGACAGAAATGTGAACCTGTGGGTGGGGCAAAGAAAAGTGTAATTCTCCGAGCTAATTTTGTCCGAGTTTTTGCATTTTTCGATTAAGACAACTTCCTGAGCAATTGGCTTAAAAATATGTTCCTCCACTTAATTTCAAGTTCAGTTCTCAGATGAACTAATTTGATTGAACCAAGTGATATTTACACTGCAACTTCATTTCGTTCAAAATTTTCCATAATTTCGAGCTCCAAAGACACCAAGTTCCTTATACACCTTATATTTTATCCTCAACACCGGAATTTTTTCCAGTATTAATTTTAATCGCTTCACTGAGAACCGAAGTCGTACGAGTCGGTCGATTCGCCCATACGTGGTAGTTATAATAATTAATTACTAACGCGAACGTAACTAAATATTGTAATACAAACAAAATACAAGTACCCACACAAGCACACCGTCGCACAATAGCAACCTTGTTCAAAATTATGACAATGCTGCAAGTTCGACAAGGACATTTCGAAAAAATCGTAAAATAATAAAAAAAAAACTCGTTCTACTTTTTTCTCCATAATGATTGATAATTTAAACGACGAATTCGCATTCGGTCGGTTCACTTTCTTATACGATTTGCTCGTCTGATTACGTGTACGAATGGGATGTGGTAATTAGCGACGAACAATACGGTTTAATCAACCTATACGCCGGCAATGGTTTAATGGCAGGTGTCGCTGAACCACTCATTATAACGCGTACTGCTCGATTCCATTCCATCAATTTCCGTACCACAGAAACCGGATTTTTGTAACAGATTTTTTTTCGCCCCAATCAATCGAGCAGAATTTCTTTTACAATTCTGCGAAAACTGGTTTACCGATATCTCGTCGTATAGCTTAGATATTGAATTTTTGGTGGGTGAGAATTTAAATAAGCGACACTTTCGTCAACGTAATTATACCTACTTGTCGTGTTTGTTTCGATGAAAAGAACGTGATGGATAATTCGAGGAAATCTTCCGACGACAGGGTGCTAAAATAATTAGGTGTGGTTATTTGGAGCAATTTTTCTTTTAGACAATGAATTAATTTTTCAGAGATGGAGAATGTTGTTTTGAAATCTTTGAATGAATTTTACAATATTTTCAAATTTTTTGGTTAATACAAAATTTGTGATTCTTTCTTAAAAATTGGAGAATGTTTCAGAAATTTTCCAATATCCTGAATTAAAATTTACATTCCCCTGAATAAAAAATAAAAAAAAAAAAATGGAGAAAAATAGTGAGAAGTGAGAAGATTTTACTTTTTTTCATCTCCCTGTGCACTGAATCTCGTTATAAGGTAAGGGGAGAAAAAACAGCAAAATTTTTTACAAAATCGAAAAAATGAATTTCAAATTTTTTTCTCAACTTGTAAGTTTTTTAAAATCGACAGGTGAGTTCTCTTAAAAATTTAAGGATTTTTTTTCTCATCAAGAATAAATAAAGGGCAAAATTTTTCAGAAAAAAAGTCATTAAATTTTTCACTTTTATATTGAAACATAAAAGTTTTATTGAGCCCTGTCCTTTCTTGACGAGATCTAAATTTTTTACGAATTTTTTTTTCAACTTCAAAAATCAAAATTTTTCTTGACGTGGTTGATTTTTTTTTCAACTTCAAAATTTTTCTCAACGAAGTCGAAATTTTTTTCAACTTCAAATTTTTTGACTTGTTCTAAATACTTTTCCAAACTTTAACTTCAATTTGCAAATAAAAGTAATTCGCAGCTGCAGTTGATGATTTTTGGACGGATTTGGTGACCTTCCCCCCTTTTTCTCCCAAACCTCGATCCCTAATACACTGAATTTTAGTAAATTATTTTGTACTCAATTCCGATAGCATAACCTTTTTTCTCCACTTCCTTTCGGTTAAATATTGCAAATTTTAAGACTCTCTCTTATCCATAATCGCACCCTGCAGAGGTTCGGACTGAATTTCGATTTCCAAGATCAACTTTTAAAGAGTAATTTGTCGTGACTTCCGAGACCCGTTGGAAATCTTTGTTCAGCATATTTTTCTCAATTAATTTCATCATTTTTCCATAACCTATTTTTAAAAAAAATACCCAATCCCCTCCTCAAAAAAAAAAATCTGGCCGTATCAGTGATTTTTTATTGATTCGGAAAAAGAGAACAGCGACAGAAAGAAAATCTCACGAAAAAAATTAGATAACCAAAATTGTAAATTAATAAAATTGAATTGTGAATTTTTAAAGAGACAAATTTTAATCGAAATCTACAAAGAGGTCAAATATCGTCCATTTCCTTAAAAAAGCCAGCATCCTTTCAGCTCCATCAAATTGATAATCATTAATTGAAAAGATTCATTTTTTTCTTTTTTAATCTTCTAAAAAAATTCAAACTGATAAAAGTTTTTTCTTTTCTAAAATCGATATAAAAAGTAAAACGCAAACAAAATTGATCACATAGCTTAATCCATATGAATTAATCGATCACCGATATATCTAATACGGTATTATTATCCTATAATCGTACAAATCGTTATTTTTTTCATGTAGGTAAAATAAAAAGACGATGAAATTCTCAAATCTACAGAGCTGAATGTCTCACACACGTAGCACATTCCGTTTATATCTAAAACTAGAATGAACTAGTATAGAAGATGGAAAATGAAAGAAAAAATTAACGAATATTAGTCATCCAACGAGATTACTTGATCCAGCTACATTGAAGGCATTAAAATCTCATATTTATATTTTCAAACGGCTATCAGTATCCTCAATTCCTCATACATATTCAAAATTTAATTTCGAAATATGTACTAAAATTAGCAAAGGACGTTCAAATTGTAGAGAAATAATTGAAAAAGTTGCATAAATAAAATTATAATTTGAGAACATCGCAACTAAGAAGGAAAAGACAAAATTGGTAAATTTTTTGAAGGTTGAATCATCAATATTTTATGAACCAGTTTCTGAAAATGTTTCATTCATAATACCACTTTAATTCTTTGGTAAAGTTAGAATAGTAAATCGAACTTCAAGAATGAAAAAAAATCAATTTAAAATTTATGGAGGACAAAACATAAAGTTTGAGAAGTTCAGTAACTTGCTGAACTGAATCATTTTTTTTTTTTTTTAAGAAAAAAATCAGTCAAAATTAGGATTATTTTTTTTGAAGCTGGAAAAAAATTATAGATAAATTTCAATAGGTACTTTAAAAAAAGTCTTTGAATTTCGTACTTTGGAAATTGCAAAAAAAAAAACTCAATTTTTGGTCATTTTTTAAATAAATTTTTATGATTTCCATGTTTTATTATCATATCTGTTGGAGTACCTTTTTTTCATCTTTCCTAGATTTTTTCAAAATAAGTATTCCAATTTGGAAAAATTATTTCAAAACATTATTCAAAAATATTTGAACCTACTTATCATGTCAACACTTACCACGACTGTGAAAATATTCCAAAATACGTAAAAATTCATCTTAAATTATTCTAATTTCAATTAACAACTAGCTACTTTTTTTTCCACATTTTGAAAATATCTTCGGTGAAAATTCGATATCGAAATAGGTGCGAAAATACGACAAGATTCAATGTATGACATAGCAACTTGTTCATTAAAATTCATTTACTGATTGAAAACACCATAATAAACTCTGTCAATATACCCAAGGGCGTTATTAAACAACACTTCGACATCGAAAGGTTTTACAACAACAAGAACAATCATTTGAAGATTACAGCTTTCACATTAAGTAAGTTTCACCCTTATCGAGGCTTTATTCTGGAATGAAAAAAAAATAATAGGATAATTATACCGGCAACGCAGACAGAAAATTTATGATAGCAGGATGAAAAATTAAACATCAATTTTGACATAAACAACGTGAAATGTATCGGTGATTGTTTCACCGAAGGTACATGTTTCATTAAGTACACAGGTATTTACTTATCGTTAATTTTAATATTCAATAGCGAGGGTATAATTTTTTTTTTCGAAATATCAATACACCATTTGAATCGAGCAAATAATCATCGTAGTAAAATGAATAATTCTGATGCATTATTTGAGGAAAAAAAAAATTGTCCCCAATTTAATAAATGTGTATACCTTGTATTTTGTAATGATATGCTGGACAATTCACGATGGAAACATTTTTTATTATTCATTTTCGTCGAAAATACGAAGAAAAGTAGAGTCGTTTGTAATGCTGCATAAAGAAGGTACAGTTTATTAAACATGGAAGCGAAACACGATTCTTTTTCAGTATACTAGAAGCCGGATACACTTTGACATTTTTTTCTCCCATTTTAGTCATGGTTTTGAAATTTATTTTTAAACCCTAATTTACTTCCTTTCTTTTACTTCGGCCTAATATGATTTCTTATCAACGAAAATTATAATTAGTATTAATCTATGTGTTATCGTACTTGAGGTTACGTTAAGCGAAAGATATAGAAATTTTTTTAAATTAATTACCTAAAGCTGGGTACTTTTGAGTAAGTATACCTACGAAACAAGTAATAATTTTTATGCGCCATTACATCCCAAAGAATATAATAAAATGCATTTCAACTGTGAAAGTAAATTGTCGTGAGCTAGTCAGTACCTCTCGCAATGATAAGATTCAATAGTACTTTGAGAAATGCGCTAAAGAATGCCGCCGCGGTAGCACATTTGCTATGTACAAACGTCGTACTAATGTACGGTTTTTTTGTGCGGGCCAGGGGGACGGCAGGGAGAGGGATTTCGAAAGCCAAAAATAAACGACAGATCATCGACTACATCACGTAACTATCATTACGATGATTTTCTTTTCCATATGGAATTTTTCGACGTCTACCTTCGTCGTGGAGAAAAAATCCTTACCTATTTGTCAAGTCGTCAAATTAGTAACATGGCAGCTTTTGAAAGGGTACCTCGGATTAATTTTTTAGATGATTTTATCAATAAGTAAGTCGAGAATGTCCTTTGCTTTTGGTTTCGAAAAAAATCAATTTTTAGGCGGTATTTTCAGTCTCGAGTGATATGCGGAGTGATTTATAATAAAACACGTTATTTCTACAAAGGAAAAAGTTTTCTATATTTTTGAGGTTTTGTTAGAGTAAAATCATTACAAAATGAATTTTTATTGAAATGACAGAGGAAAATGGGTATACATTTTATTTGAGGGAAAAGTTTCAAAAATATTCAGGTACTTTTAATCAATTTTCATGGAAATTTTACTTTTTGGGAAGACACAAAATAAATTATCAAATCAAGCAGATAAAGTTATCATTCAGAAAATGATGTTTAAGAAAATGATTTTTTTTTTTACAATACCTAATAAAGAAATAATTGGAAAATACATTAAAATCTAAAATTGGAATTTAAAAAAATCGACAAAGAAAATTTTCTAGGGGGGGGAGTCGAAAAATTATACAAGAAAAACGCTGGAATAGGTAGTCGAGGAATATTTTCAGCATGCTGACAATATTTAAAATATTTGAGCAAAGAGAAATTTGAAAATTGCATGATTTTTTGGAACAAACAATTGATACACTCCTTAAATTTAAATTAGTAAAAATTCATCTGTTCGAATGATTGAAATGAAATTCCTTAACAGAAAATCAACGATTTTTCACTGATTTTTCAGACAGAAATATTAATTTTTTTGACAATTTGAGAATGATCAAGAAATCAGAGGTTTCTTACTGAATGATCAAAATATTTCCCAAACGAAGCGAGGGCAATTTTTTTTTGAAAAATGGAACTTGAAGAGCCAAAAATGGACTTTTTTACATTTTTGTGCCAAAAATCTCTTTTTTGAGTTTAAAGAAGGCTCTAGTACTTCTAGTCCCATCCCTTAAGTGTGCCACTGGCTATCATAATCTGATAGTGATAATTATAAATTATAATAAATGGTAACGTATTCCTTACTTCATTTTATATCAGAGTTGTTGAGACAGGAAGATTGGGTGAGGGGGAGGGGGGTTATGCCTCTCTTGTTCCTTACATTTGTTCAAAAATTCGGCAAAATTTCGAATGAAAGAACAAATTTTTCATACGTACGTCTCAAAAATAAGTTCAATAATAATGGACTTTTCTTGATTTCCAAATCTTTTTTTTTTTAAATTAAACATTTTTAAAGGAAACTCGAATCATACTCCATATCAAAACTCTTTCCGAAAAGTCGGATTCATGAAAAACATTTCTCAGTACCTAACTCTCACCCTCCCTCCCCCTCAAAAAAATTGTAGTGGGTCCAGATTATTTGAAGGATTCAACTAAAATTGAAAATCAGAAATTTGTATAAATGGTGTTTTTGAGCTTTCAGAATTTAATAATTTTTTGATGAGCAACGAGCAAGACCAATTGAGGAGTGTCGTTGCAAAACGCAACATCTCCGAAGACCTGATTTTTTGGGAAATCGCAAAAAAACTGTCATTCAAAATTGGGTGGGGGGTTTTGGCTCGGGGCGATCTCATTGGAAAGCTTAGGACCCCAGCTACATGTTTTGGGGTCATTTCGCACTTGTACCTCAAGGAGGGTTGGAGGAGAGGAGGGCAAAAAAAAGATGTTGCGTTTTGCAACGAAACAAATTTTCTGTTGCGTTTTGCAACGACACTCCTCAATTATTGTTTTCATTAATCTTCTGTCAAAATTTTGAATTTTTATGATTTTTTCGGAAATTAACGATTCAGTGAAAAAGTTGTAGTCTTGATTAGACAACGACCAATAGAAGAGAAAATAAGAAAATTTTCACGTCTATCTTTTGTATTTTTTGCAACGAAAAAATAAAAAATACATACAAAGACAGAAATTTTAAAGAAAGATAGACAAGAGATTTGTTTGCAAGGACGAAACTTTTTGAAGAATCAGGTTTAAAAAGCACAAAATACACTATTTCTTAAGCTCTTTAGGACATTTTTTTCCTCTCTACCCCCTTCCCTTCCGGACAGATGGACCCATAATCGATTTTGCTCATGCAGTTACAAATTTACAAATTTTTCTGACATTGAATTCAAGGCCTGAAATTATTCAAATCGGAAAATAACTTTTGTTGTAAAAATTCCACAACTGAAATTGGAAAAATTGCGATTTTCATCTCATCGGTACATAAAATACAACCAAATTCAGTTACATTTTTTTCAACCTAAATTTCAATTTTTTGGCACAATATTCCAATTTTCTAAATTTAAAAACAATATTCCAGACTAGAATAGTAATTTTCTGAATATTCGAGAATTCAGGCTCAGGGACTAGCATCCCGGACGATGTAGCGATTCTACGTCACTCAGCACGTAGTTTCTGATAAAAATTGCAGAAAATAGATAAAAAAAAAGATAAAACTTGAACAAAAAAGTCATCGAGTCGTAAATCAAAGTCAAATCTTTTAGATTGTATTATCTCTCAAAATTCAACGTTTCACGAAATACGAAATACTGATTCATCACGTACCGTATAGAATTCCTTAAAATCGAAAAATTTCGACGAATCATAAATAAAATGACAATTTTTCTTTTCAATGCCACTCAAAATTGGAAAAATCACTAAAATTCCTAATTTTTACTTATGACACTGCAAAATGCCTAAAAATCGAACATTTCAACAAAAAGTCGTAGAATTTTTAAAATCTTTTCCATATCTGTCTCAAAATTCAACATTTAATCGAAATGCCAAATTCGATTCTCAACTTCAAAGAACATCCTAAACCCTAATTCTTCAACAAAAAATCACATACCTCCCCTCTCCCCACTCGAACCCCGAACATCCTCGAATTTTTGAAAACATCCAAGACGACGATACTTCCATTCATTAAATTTTCAACCCGACCAAAAATAACCCACACTAGCCAAACGCTTTCATCTCCTCGACGGTAATTTTGCTGAAAATCTCAGATAATAATAACCACTTGGGTGGGGGGGAGGGGGCGATATAGATGAATGATTACATAAGTAATGACTATTTAAGCTAATTTTATTCTTCGTATAACAAGACGCAGTGTGCTCGAAGGCGACCAAGTATAATAGATATGAATCATCAACAAAGAAGAAAAAATTGGCTAGACTTCGTATAAAAGCAGTCGGTGCGAATATTAATTATGGTAAACAAACGCCACATAAAATGAAATTTATTCTTTCTTACCTTTGCGGCTCGGCGTGAATTAAACCGCGAAACATAGTGTAACTAGTAAGTACTATAAAAGTGTATGTTTACAATAAATAAATAAAAATTTTCGCCCGGGTAAAAAAATATCGTATTAATCTTTCATCGTTCTGGTAAAAAATGTCGTTGTTTAGTAAATTTATATAAAGACGAAATCGTTTAGAACAATTTTTTTTCGTGTTTTATGCAAGTAGTACATTCAAAACAACGAATTAATCGCGGTTCAATTTGATTTTGACCCAATTTTGTACACGATTTTTGGACAGAAGACATCGAAATTATGCATCTTATTATCTCGCCGCGGTTAAATCAGCGTGTAATATCTTTCGACAGCAGAAAATACATATTTCTGCAGCAATGACCAAGAAAAAATCGAATCGGGACGGGGTGAAAATTCATTAAAGAAAACATAGCCGCGAGACTATATACACGTAAAAGTGAAACAAGAAAGTCGAAGATGAATTAAAATTAACGCGAGAAGATTTAACAAACGGGTCAAGATCCATCTTTGATAAATGCGGGCAATTTTTCAGAGCGTTTTCCATCTGGCCGATGTCCCGAGATGCCCGCTACGTTCGTTATAAGTTCCCTGCTCGTTGTCGGGCCCCCGTCGCCGTCCGCCAGCGCCACCGCAGCGCTGCGAAGCCCCCTTTGGACGTCGCCCGTACCGGTCCCGGGTACCGTACGCCGTACGCAGAAATACGACGAACGCAATTACGACGACAACGCCCCCTTAACTCTTCGCTTACCCCCATCTAACGTGTTCTCATCGAAATTGGCAACGAATTTACGCCGAGCCGTCATTTTCTACACCGTTGTAAGGTACGAAAAAATCCGTTGGGAAAACAATGGCACAGATTCTCCGTTGTCTCTTCGCAATTTGGGAAACGATCCAAAGACTTTGTTCCCTTTTCCGTCGCATACTTTAAACGCAATGAGAAAAACGACTGAGATATATAACCCTCGGCGTTTTAATTTCGAAACTGGCAATCGAAATATTTTACTTATTACTTATTTTGACAGATTTCGCCGCTCAACTTTTTCTATTAGGCATTTTTCTCGTTTACACATTTATACATATGTAGAAATTACGCCATATACGAAGAAGCTGAAAATCATACGCTAATCAGTATACTTTTTATTCGACGATGGTAATCACGCCGGTACACTGGGACGCGACGCAAATTCGAGAGACGACGACAATGGCACAACAATAAGTCACCATTATAGAAGCTGCTTCGATTAGGTAGTCTACGTGCTCGATATCGGGGCGACGGGTTTTTCTTCTTTTTTTTTTCACAATTTATAAAGCTACCGATGCAGAAAAGCGAGAAAATCGTGCCATCTAAGCTCCGACGCTAGGTACCTATTACCTGTTTTTAGCCGAAGCCGATGCCTACAATGCCATTCAACGTTTTCATATTAGTGATAAAAATTTATGTCGGTCTTTAATTTTGGGCAAACGGCGCCTTTACCAAACGGCGATTTTTTTTTTCTATCACACCTTTTACGGGTGTGTATGAAAATTTACGATGGTTGCGTATTTACTACTTAAAAAGGGTATTTTCGCTACTCCATAATACCTATACTGCCTGGTACCTAGGCCTATAATGTAATATAGGTATTATACCTAGACCTATATTTGCCTTATCGTGGGGTACCATTGGTCTTTGGAACGAATATTTATTTTTTTCGACGGTTTGATAAGGATTGGTATAAATAATGCAGACATATTGAAGCGAGTTATAGTGAGTCACAAAAGTCTTCGTACGCTCATTTTTTCATATTTTTACCTCTCAAGGGAAGCGAGAAGTTCTCAAAAAAAAATTGAAAAAATTTGGAGAAGGGCTAAACAGGAATGAAGACAAACCTGAATTCTCGAGGAAAAGTCTTGAGGAAAAATTTGGGAGCGAGAAAGTCTCCTTTCAGAAATCCTTATTCAACTTCAAAAATTACTCCCGAAATTACAATTTGTCAATCCATCGCTGAACTTACTTTCCAAATCGAAATTTTTCAAAAATGTCGACGATTAAATAATCTAATTATTCCTTCAAGTGTTTTTTTTCTTACTTCTCTTCAAATGTGCTATCCACTCTCAATCCCAAAAATCAATATTTTTTGTGTCCAAAAAAAGACGTACCCTATTCTCCCCCCTCCCTCAATGGCCGGAATGCAAATTACCAAATGTACGTTCCTTTCCAAATTACATCAGATTGGTATTTTCAAACTTTTAAAATTCCTATTTTGGGTGTTGTAAATGACTTTTTTTTTTTTCAATGGGAGCTGTTACCTAATACCAGTTTTTTTAACTCCTCCAATAAATTCTTTCCTCACCAAGCTTTCTTCTTGAAAATTTTTTTGTAAGCTCCAAGATTTTTTTTTCAATTTCTTCGATTTTCATTTCATAAATATTTATTTAAATCAACAACTGTGAAATCCCATTCTTTGGTTTTAAAATTTTTAAAAACTTGACATTTTCTCAATTATTTCTCACATTAAATTTCTTAAGTAGGAAGTTTTTCAACGCAATATTTTTATTTTAAAAGTTGTAGAGCTGTAAAATAATAATTAAAAACATTTGAGCTGAGCTAAAAAAAATGGAATTTTGAGAAAAAAAATACAAAAGGTGTAAAAATTGAACTTTGAGAATTAATTTCGAGAGCAAAAAATTTGAGAAAAGACTCAATTTTGAGAGAAAATGTCTAGAGTTGAGAAATAAAAATATGTATTTTTAGAAAAAATTCAGGAGTTGAAAATTTTTTATACACGTACTTACCTATCTAAAAAAATTGAAGGAAAAAATTTCAGAGTTGGTAAAAATTTATTTCAGATAAAAAAATTTAGTGTTGAGAAATATTTCGAGGAAAAATTTTTAGAGTTGAAAAATATCTGGAGAAATGGAAATTAAAAATTGAAAATATTTTCAGAATCAAAAAAAAATGGGTTGAAAAATTGCTGATGTCGGTTTCAAATTTTCAAACATCTTACCAACACCACGATACAGTTGCAGGGTTGCAAAAACGAAAACGAAAACCGAGAATCAAAAAGAACCCAATTTCAAAAAATTCGGTTCTCAAACTGTTCTAGAAACCTAAATTTTGAAGAACTGTTTACGACAAAAACCAAAAAAAAATCCAACAAACTCAAGATCCGAACAAAAACTGAGAACGAAATATTCGAAGAATCGAATCGAGAACGAAAATCTAATTTTTTTGTTTTTTATGGTTTTAAATTACCTTTTTAAGTTTTTAAAAAACCGGAATTTTTCACACATATTAAGCTCTAGAAATTTAAAATTATGGAAACAAAAAATTGACGTCCAATTTTTTTCATTTTCACATTCAATTTCAATAATCAGCAGTAAAGATGCAGTGATGCATTATGTCACATCATCTTTCTTATTCTCTGAGAATTTTTTCAGTTTTTACAAATTTTTGAATTTCTAGACCTAAATATGTATGAAAACTTCAGTTTTTCTTTCGGGACAAATACATATCAGTACCAACACAAAGTACTGACACTTTCGTGACTGAATACTTATACTTCCTTATTTTTCTCATGAAGTTAATTCAGTTTCTCTAGAGTGATTTTCACATTTTGACTTGTCCTCTACCTACCTACCACAATTTTTCAACTTTTTGGAGCACTTTAGCTTCCTTATAAGAGAGGTTGCGGTATTCAAACTCGAAGTAAAATTTTGAGCCAAAATAAAACCTAATCAGAAGTACATATCATAACGATACTGAAATTTATTTTTTGATGAATTTTTGAAAATTTAGAATTATACTCATTTCCGTGATTTTTTCATTCAGGGAAATTGTCTGCCAAAAAATATGAATTTGAATTCAAAATTATAAATTTTGGAAAATTGTGTTTCAATAAATAAAATAGGTCAGCAATATGGGTAATTGGCGATTATAGAGGCTGAAGTTCACTTACACCTTTTTTTTATGCTTATCAATTTAGAAGATCAAAAATAGGGTACGTACGAAATTTCAACTGTTTGTAGATAATTTTTTTTATTTCGCTAGATGAGGTAATTTTGACATGTCAAAATCCGCCAAAATTCGAAACGTGAACTTCAGCACCTAAAATTTTGAAAATAAAGTTCTTTTGTAAGGTGTTGCCAATGTATTATAATTTTTGTCCAAAAAATTTTCCTTTGAGTTGGGATATCTTTCTTGTTAGACAAAAAGAAAAGAAAGATAGCAAATGGAAGAAGACTTTCGTGACTCACTGTAGATTTTTCGAACGAATTCTCTGCCTAGGTACATTTTGAAAATAAACGATTTTCAACGAAATTGAAAAAAAAAATCATCTCGATAAGCATATCAAATATTTACCCAAAGATACATTTCAAGTTCTCTTTACACCTGCAGAATGCAAAACTACCTATAAATTTAAATTCATTCATTCGCTAGATAGTAGATATTCCATTAATAAATATATTCGAACCGAAATTCTCATAGGTATTTATAATAAACGAACTGATAACCGATAAATTCCAACATAGTCTAGTTTTTTCCCTTATCGATGGCTCTACATTCTACGTCTAACAGACACGTAAGTATAAAAAAAAGAAATCAACGCTTGATAACGAAAGCTTCAACAGTGTAATTTTATCTGTACGAAATTACAATAATTTCCCGAACCAACATTAAGCCGTGTTAATACAGAACACGTATAATTATCCTGGTGTTAGGTTTACAGAAGACTGCAGATAAGAGCAGAATAACGATAGCTACATTGTTATCGGAATTATCTTTCTTGCACAATGAATCATCTCCGCGCCTTTCGTTCGTATTATCTTAATTTGCTGTTGGAGTGACTTTTTTTTTTCAAAATCATTTTTTCGCATCGAAAGAAACGCCATAAAGGAAAATAAATCTGAGGGTTTTTTCAATAGAAAATGTAATCTTCAAGGTTTTGTATCTTATCGACTAGAAGAATGGAACAAGGAGAGAAATAAAATTGAATATTTTTAATGAACCAATGCTAATAAAGTTTAAAAAACTAACAAATGCACGGAAAAAACAAAAGATACGAAAACGAATACATTTTACTCCAAAAATTATAAATTTTATTTTAAAAAAATGATGAATTTTATCAAAATAATAAATTGAAATAATAAAATTTATTCAAAAAAAATAATAACGTGTCTCAATTCACAAAATAGGTGAAATTTGATCTAAAAAATTATATCCCGGTATGCAAAGAACACGAAAAACGCCTGCGTTACGCTCGCGTAACGCAGGCGTTTTCTTGGACAAAACGCAATTGCGTTTTTGTAGCGCTTTGGCATCGAAAACGCAACGAAAACGCAAAAGACAACTAGTTTCATCTCATTATCATGCCAAGAGAAACTCGTTTGACCAGTCAACATCACCTTCGACAAATGCAAAAAGTCGTTAAAAAGTCATTAAATCTGCGTTTCTTGGCTGCGTTTTGGTTGGAAAAAACGCAAAAAGATCGCAAAAAAAAAACGCAAAAAATGTTTACCGGGATTTTTTATCAGAAAAAATAATGTAAGTTTCTTTTTTCTAAATTCCAATCCAAAATTGCACTTTTTAGTCAAAGCTTCTTTCGTACTTTCAAACTTGTTCGATAAAATTCGTACTTTTTTCAAATTTTTGGATTTCTCGTACTTAGTAGACAGTAGGTACCTTGCTTTTTAAAAAATTCTATAAATTTTACAATTAGACGAATCAGGCAGAATGTAATTTCTGATTTTTCGCGGATTTATGAAGCATTATTTCAGAAAAGGAAAAGAAAACAAGACGAAATACCTACAGTTCCAACTAAACAAGAGTTTATCTTCACACTGCAGTAGCTGAGAACGATGCGGATGACCTGTCTTTACACTAATACTCATTTAAACATGAAATATTTAAATTTAGAAGCGTCTAGACAACATGCACTCAACATTTACGATCGCATTTTAAAACTAAATTTAAAATATTTCCAAGTAAGTAATGAGAAACCAGGAATCGATTCCCTACACTAGTTCATCGCTCAAAATCCCTCTGAAAATCAATTTCACTCATTTCCAAGAAGAATTGGAATTTTTCGGACAGTTATAGGTAAGTACGATGCAAATTTGTTGGATTTTAATAAATTAATGAAAAAAGGAACATAACTTGGCAAAATTTTTCCAATTCGATTTGGATTTTTACCCAATTTTCAACTTGGTGGGGAAAGGTGGAAACGTTTTTCGTTTCTTTTGAGGATTATAACCTGGATTAATATCAAAGGCTGTTGGAAAAATTTAATGGGGTAGAAGAAACGATTAGAACAGAAATTTTCCATTCCAAAATTGTGAAAATTTTTCAAAAGATTATCGCGAAATTTTGATTCGTAAGTTTCCTCCAAGTTAATCTCTAAATTCTCAAACGCCATTCTCGACCTCCAATTAAATGAATGGAAAATTTTGGAATTTCATTTTTTATTTAAAAATAAAACTAAGGGGCGTTTCGTGAGAAAATTTTAACCTTTTCTTGATGTTGCCAAGCATTAAATTTTTTGATAAAAATAAATTTGAAATTTTCAAGAAGTATAATGGTAAAATAAACTTGGAGAATTTCGTCTTTTTCACTCGAAAGTTTCACTTTGTATAGGTATAATTTATCATCCAGCTGCGTAAAAATTTTGAAATTCACATAGGAAGATATAGTTTAACAAAATGTTGGCTTTATGAAAATTTTCCATAAGTTTACAACGTAAATTTTGAAATGGCTTTTGTTCCAAAGAAAATCAATGTTTCATTATAGGCAGAGGCACAAGGTCGTAAAAATTTTTTAGCTAATTCAGATCACAGATAACCTCAAACACCACGATTTACAATTCCCACCCCGAATACCTTCGAATCACCGATTTAATTAATCAACTTACACATCGAGTCGCACAGGGACGAAAATGGTTACCTCGCCGCCATTACTTACGTATACAAAACATCCCATTTAAAAAGCAATCCTTCCATGATTAATAGGAATAAAATCGTAAGCAAGAATCGAATAGGAAATACTCGTCGATCATTAATAATGAAAACTTCGACCTGCACCCCATCATATTCATCTCGGCCAATTATTTATCGTTCGCGTTTATACCGCTTAAACTGATTCCATATCACACATTTTTTAATTACTCTTCATTACGGCCCGCATATGAATTGTATTTAAAGAGAGTTTTCAACACATTACAATAAAAGAATCGAATCAATGTTAAATGGAAATATTTAGGTTTTTAAATTATACCCATTGACTATACACCATGCGAAGCTTTCATTAAGATCGTAAATTTCAAATTTTATACATATTTTTCTCGTCCGCGTGACGGTAATTTATCTCAATTTATAAATCGGTGTATTACCTACCGGGTGCGTGTACCCTGTACCTATACATTTTTGCGACGCTTTAACCATTTTATTTTCAACAGTGGAAAAAACAATCATTAAAAATCAGCCGCTTTTTAAAACATATACGTGGAATTACGTACTATACGTATACACCGTATAATACGAATATTATCCGGAAAAATTGAAATTAAAAAATAAAATGAAAAAAAAAGAGTAATAAAAAACAAAAACGGATTACGAGATTGTTTTTTCCCGTTGCTAACAAAAATATAAAACGCTTTCGGAGACTGAAACGCTCAAGTATTCTCGAGGATTACGTAGGTATACCTACACACGTAGAACGTACATACAGACCATAAGGGCTTATGTATACCTACTGAATACATCTACACGTTTATACATACATACAAATTTTAATAGCAAGTAAGAACTTATAACAACTCTTATTCACCAGCATCAGCAAGAACGTAGAAAGGAAAGAAAAATATGATAATTTTTGCGCGAGTAACAAACATTCTAACAGATTTTTGTTAGAATGTGTATCGCTTAAAAATGGCGGTGTCGTTGTTTCGCGACGATATGGAAAATAAGGCAGAGCTTTCATTTGAATAGGAATTCTTTAAAACCAAGAATTTTTGATGAGTTTAGGTATTAATTTTTATCGAACGTGTAAGAATATCAAGTCGAGTTGATTATCTTTCAACTGATGAGGGAACTAAATATCAAATTTTTTTGAATGCTGAGAATAAAATAATATGAAATTTCAAAGGATACGAGGTTTATTTTAAAATCAAAATTTTTAAATTGGAAAAAAATGATTGAAAAGTTTCTTTAGGTACCTTGGAACAATTCACCAAAATTATTATATGTAGGTACCAATAAAAAAAGTCAACAGTATACCTCTTTCGAATGAAAAATTTGCCCTTCCCATTGAAAAAATCACTTTTAAATTAAAATGTTCGAAAAATATGACCTTTTTTCAAAGAAACATTAAACATTCATTTATTGCACTGAAAAAATTGAGAAAAATTACTCAGAAAATTCGACTTATCACATTACCCCAATAATACCAACTTCACTTCTTTTCTATATCTACCTGATAGGTAAGTTACAAAATGAGTACAAAGTGAAACATTGAAATTTCAAATTTTGATAATCGATCTATGTGAAAGCTATGACATTTTTATATTAAAAATTTGTAAAGAATGAATTTTAATAAAAAAAAAAAAAAAATGAACTGTTGAAAAGTTCTTTAAAAAGTCCAAATTGAAAATGCTGAAAAAATAAGCATAAGTACCTAATATTTTTTCAGCTGAAAAAAAGGCGTTTTCAGGTTGTACTTGTAATATTCTGAGGGGTTTTTTGTTTTATGGCAGGATTGGTACAAAAAACTGGTGATATTATGAATTATTACATTCTGAAGGAATTAATGAGCAGAATTGATGAAACTTGTGAGTTATGGAACACCTATATCGTACACTACATAGTCATAATTTTTTTCATCAGTAAATGCAGATTAGAAGTATCAAATAAAAATATTGAGGAATTCCAAAATCTGATGATATTTTTAGCAAGTCCAACTCCAAAGTTTTTTGATGAACGATAAGTAGTCATAGGCGCACCCAGACATTAATTAAGGGAGGGGCTAAGAGATTGAGAAAAAAATAGGGAGGGGTCAAATTTCAAATTAGTCCATTTTTCACTGATCTATCAGTGAACAGCGTGCCTAACAAAATTTTTCGAGAAAAAGGCTGAGTTAGCTTGACCTTTTCCAATGACTTTTTTGACATGACAACCAACTCGCAAATTTTTGACCCCCCCCCCGTGATTTCAAACATTTTTTTGTCCCTCCCTCAAAAATACTCTTCTTTTTCATTAAGAAATTTCAAAATTCATGGATTTCTTTCTTCATACCAAATTACATTTTAAGGGAAATTCATTCAACACTAATGAAGAGAAGATAGAATTTTCAAAAAAGAAATCGAAATAATTGGAAGGGCAAATGTTTCAGTTTCAGAACATTCAATTATCTAGAATAGAAAAGGGAAACGAAAGAGTCCGTAGTATCATTTTTTGGTGAGCGTAACTCTTTTTCAATTATCAAAATTGAATGAATTTTGAAAAACTTGAGAAATGTTTGGAGTTGTTGGGAAATTTTTAATAACGTTTTATTAATTCGCCTCATTTCAAAAAAAAAATTAAGATGTAAAAGTAAACCAATTTCACTCATTAAACAAAAAAAATAGGAAAAATTGCGCTTTTTTCATTTTTTTTTCCTAATAATCAATGGTAAATGAAACTTAACTGTTTTATGTTTTATGAAATTTTTGAGAAAAAAAAGCTTGACTTTTCAGGAACAGCTTGACCGCAAGGCAAAAAGCTTGACTTATCAGATAGCTTAGGTAATCTGTTGGACGTGCTGGTGAAAAATAATCAATTTTTTCTGACAAACTGGGAATTTATTGAAGAATGATGATTTTTAACTAAAAAATTAGTCAAAAATGATCAAATTTCAAAACAAAATTATTACACTACTGCCCCATGCTGTTTGAAAAGCAAAAAAATGCACTTTTTAAAATATTTTTGTGATGAAAAAAAATCGTTTTTCCGACTGGAAGGGGGGACACAAGCCCCCTGAGTCCCCCCTCCCTTGGGTGCGCCAATAAAGGTAATGAATATTGAAAATTCAGTAATATAACATTCCACATTTTGACTCTGAATTAAACTATCAAAAGGTCCTAAAAAATATGAAAATATTCAATAATTAGTATGTATGTAAATATCAAATGAAAATGTTGAAATTTGTCTCATTTTGACAAAAAGTACCTACCTACATACATATTATTGAAATCTCAAAAAAGTAATTAGGCCTATTTTTGAGTAACCAATTGAAATACAATATCTCTAATTAGATAAAAGATACAAAAAATTATATAACGTTTAATTGAAAAAAAATATATATATAGCGTTTCAAAAAGTAACGAAATAATTATGCCTCGATTCATCGAGACCCAAAAAGTCGATTGATATGAATTAAATTTTGACCTATTTTATGTATTTGATTTTTCATTAAAATGCTATACCAGGATAGGGTGTAAGATTCGAGGGAGAAAGGCGACAGTATAGTCATCGATTGTACTCGGGTCGTGGGTGGGGAATTTTTTCTTTTATCACCTTTATTAATTTTAATAAAAAATTTTAATTGAATTAAAATAATTAATCTAATATTATTTATATTTATTTTTATTTATTTATTTATCTATAATCTATGAAATTAAAACTAATATAATTAATTGAATTGGAGTCAGAATTGGGGCCACGATCATCCGAGGCGGAGGAGAGAGGGTGTTATATTCATTTATGTTCATCCCCTTCTTGGGGCATGGGCAGGGCCACAGGACATCAGTAATTGTACCCATCCATTAAAGGGAGGGGTGTGGGAGTGGCATCAATCTATTGTTCTCGGTTTGTGCTCTTTTGTACAGACATTATTTTCATTTGTACTGTGGGCGAGGCATCATTGCTGACGCCTTCCCAATAGAAAGGAGGGGGCACAAACAGAAATAATGTCAGCACACAAGAGAACACAAATGGAGTGCAATAAATGAACGTCATGGGCGTGGCACCATTCCTGACGCCCCGCCTTGACCTACATTCATTTTTAGGAGAAGGGAGTGAGCATAAACGGAAATGCCAACACATGAGACCACATTATTTAAACACAATCAATTGCCCCTCCCACTCTCATCCCACTCTCTTGAATGGTAGGGGTTCTAAAAGTGAGCTAAGATTCAGCTGGCTTGTAAAACAAAGAGGAAATGTTTGAAATCCTAAAAATTCAAGTATGAAATTAATTTTCAGATTTTTATTTTGAAAAGCCTTTTAAAAAAAGGTTGAAAGTATCTGTAGACAGTTATTTCATGATTTCACAACTTTGAAAGAAACCAAAAGTTTCAATAAGTTTTTATATGCGCCTTATTTGAAATTTTCATTTAAAAATCCAATTCATATTTCACTCAACTTCACCTTCATTTTCACTTCTGAATACGCATTTGCAGGTATCCTGTCATCTTATTAATTGAGAATTTTCAATGAAACTTTAAAAAATTCTGGAAAATTCATCTCAAATAAGGTTAATACATATTTTTCAGAGAAAAAACCTGAAAATTCAACAAAAATATATAAAATTGAAAAAAAAAACTACAATATTTCCTCAACAAAAAGTCATGAAATATTAGAGTAGGTATACCTAAATTTTTTTCATCAAATTCAGTTTTTTCGTAAAATTTATAAATAGAAAATTCATTCGATGAAAAAAAATAGATACCTAATCCAAAATCTAATCAAATTGTTCGCGAATAATTCACCAAACCATTTAAAATCTTATCTATGCACATACGATTCGACCAGGGGAGAAAATAAATAACACGTTTTTTAATCGTTATTACAGCGTCGATTAAGTTCTCATAAAATTCATAATTTTACAGATAAAATGTACCCAAAGATAATTCGGTGATTTCATGTTACGGGCATGCAGCCAAAGGAAATTACTAATAGGCGGGTCTCAAAAAGAATAATAAATAAGTTGGTGGTTAATTATTACACATTTCAAACGTTCTGAAAGAAATTATGAAAACAATTTATTTGCCCCACCAACCTAATTTTCATTTGCTTCTATTAATTCCAATTATCTCATTACATTCTACGCTTACGTAATATTTTCTTCGCTGGTACGGTCGGAGCGTTGAAAACTTCACGTTTTTTCCAATTAACCGTCGTACTTTCTTCGCTTTAATCCTCAATACGATACGCAAGGTAGAAAGAAATCATAACGATACGATATCGAAATATTAAAAAACATCAAAAAAGGATTTCGCCCAGAATGAGACCTGGCGCGAGGTTTTTTTTTTACATCAAAACCCCAACTTAATAAAGGCAGCTAGCGACGTTGGAGGAAAAAAACCGAATAGAAAATTACTTACTAAATAATTCAAGAATATGCAAAGTGTTTAATGCAAACCCTTATAGATAATTTCATTCCGTATTATATACTTTCAACGTAAAAAGTTATACTCGCTAACGAAATTAATTAGTACGAAATACTCTCTGTGTGCATATCGATTCCGCACCCGTCATCCGACCATAATATCGTATACATACAACGAAACCGTCCTAAGGTACTGCACCATCTGGCATATTCGCTGCTCTAATGTGCTTTGATTTTTCGAATATAATTTCCACTTCTTTTGATCTTATTCCAATTTATCTAGATTATTTCTCAAAAAACACCATCACTCAGAAATACTCTACTAACGTTCATCTGATGACTGTGCTACTCGACGATGAGTATTTGAAAACGTACAGCTAGGTACTCGTACTTATCAGTTTTTACGTTACATAAGCTTTTGCTTTTGCTTTATTCATTTTTATACTTTTTTTTTTCCTTTCTCGCAAGTTAAATTAATTATTACAGTACGTTTTCTCTAATTATTTCCGTATTGCGGAGTTGATATACCGAACTTCAACAGGATATGGTGTTTTGTAAAAAAAAAAAAGAGATGAGAAGTTTTATAAATGTGAATTTTTTACTGTAAGTAGGTATTGAAAAAAAGGATTTGGTTCGACGTAGCTTCGATGCTGGTGCATATAAAATGAGAGCTTCATTTGGTTTCGTGAATCGAAGTACATATTCGTATACGACTTAATTCGGGTCATACCTCGTATATAGACGAGTATTATTGGCTTTGCATTATCACAGCCCCTCAATCAATAACTTATTGAATTAATATGCGAAGGGTGTTTCAATTCTATATAATTATGTAGCATCGGCATCGTCATCAACCTTTCACGAGTCATCTACGTTATAAATCAGAAGAAAAAAATTATGATACCGAGATGAGAACAATGACAGGTAACACGTGCTTGAAAAATTTAATCTTTGGGGCTGTAGAAATGCTTCGAATAGTATATTTTTTGTTGGGAATAATCGAATCAGCTTGGAAAAATTGAATGAGGAGTCTTAAAAAACCTTGAATCGATTATTTTCTAAATCTGGAGTCTTACAAAATTTCTGAAGGAATTACAAAATTACAAATAAATCTCGAATAAAGAGGACAACACAACAAACAGTTACAGTTTAAAAATTTAATTATCCTTCAAATTGAGAAAAATGGAGTTAGAGTTTGAATAAAATGACGGTCAAAAAAAGAAATCTTCACATTCTGAATTAAAAATCTGGTTTGATTAAAAAAAAAATCATAATATTTCTAAGACGATTTGGAAGTCCCAGAAGCTTTTGAATCGTGGATATGTTTTCAAGTTTCCACTCAAATTCAAAAACATGTTTAATACAATTTTTAATTTAAAAAATGAAATAATTAAACATAACACATTCAAAGGAATATCAAAATTGTAAAATCAATTTCTGTGATAGAAGAAACATTGATGGAGAAAGGGTCTTCATATTTATAAAATTTACCTACTTATTTTTTGTTGAAATGTTAAATAGGTACCAATGGTACCTGCATATCAAGCAAAACTGATAAAATGTCAATAAGTACACGGAAAAAACAGAAGTTACGAAAATGAATACATTTTACCCCCAAAATAATAAATTTTATCAAAAAAATTAATAAATTTTACCAAAATAATAAATTTTAATCAAAAAATAATAAAATGTATTCAAAAAAATAATAACGTGTTTCAATTCACAAAATAGGTGAAATTTATTCTAAAAATAGTATTTATTATCAGAAAAAATAATGAAATTCGTCAAAAAAATGAATAAATTTTACCAAAAAGAATAAATTTTATTCAAAAAAATGATAAATTTTACCTATTTTGAGAATTGGGACATGTTATTATTTTTTTGGATAAATTTTATCATTTTTTTTTCAGTGTAGGTCAATTATTTATTTTTTATTTTTCCACCATGTTTGACAAAGTTTTGTTGATATTAAATCCAAAATATTAATTCATTATGATATGTTATATAATTTTTAGAATAAAATTTTGACCTTCAATTTTTGAGTCAAAACTTCAATTCAATTCCCCCCCCCTCCCCATAATATACGTAAGCCTTAAGCCTGAATATAGAAACCACCCTTTTGGGTCAAAAATTGGTTTTTGAGTCAACACTGATTTTGAATCTTTCAAAAATATCAAAAAGACGGAAAATCAATTCGAAAATCAATTTTTGACGTTATTCTGAGGGTGATTTTCATATCCAGGCTTACTATGCTCTCATGATAAAATTAGAAAAATTAGAAAATTTGGTTCGGTAGGTTGCAAAGCCACTAACGAAAATTTGGAAATCGCTCAATTCGAGAACCACCACTGTTTCTAATTGGGGTGGGAGCAGATGGAAAAATTCCCTCCTTCCGAATCAGAAAATATCTGGTACATGATCATGACAATATTTTGTTCAGACGTACCATTTCCAATCTCTTTGAAAAAATCCAACTGCAATTCATTTTTGGTCTACCTAAAATGTATAAAATTACATTCAAAAAATCGTTGCAAAGAATCTCATTGAATTTTTTTTCATCATTTTTCAAATTCATTTGTAGCAATATTTTTATTGCAAAATTAGGTTTTTACATCGTGTTTTTTTACCTCCAAGAATTCTTAAAATTTAAAAATTGAGATAAAAAATTCTCCAACTTTTTTCACAAAACTCAAAAATTTTAGAAAATTCGAAAATTTGGAAGTACTTGAAGTTAATAATGAACACAAACCAAATTTTCAGTAGATATTTCAACTCTAAAAGGAGGTATAGAATGCTCAGAAACGTATTTTAAAAAATCATGAAATTTAATACTTAATGATTAAAACATTTCAAAATATACATATATCAAAATATTTTGAGTAATTTCCAATAAATATGACAAGATAATTTGAAGAAAACGTCTTCATTTAAAAAAAAAAAAATTAAAATAAAAGAACGAAAAAATTCACTTTCAGAACTTCAATAATTTTCCTTTGCTTCACAAAATCGTTTTAGGAAGCTTGAAATTCACATGTAGGACAAAATTCAGAGTGCCCTAATTACCTCAGAGATTATTTTCCCGACTTTTTCAGATTTCCCAGACAATTTTCCTGAACTATTCCCTTCAAAGGCGGAGAGGGAGTAAAGTAAATTTTATTTTCAAAAAATGATACCATAGGATGGGTAAAGCAATTAAAACATTCTTAAACAAAGTATGAAAACTTTATTTTTTATAAGCAAAAAAATCAATTTTTGTAATAAATATGACCTTTTTTAAAATGAGAAAAAATTCAAAGAGAGGTAAAATTATTTATATTATTGTTTTTGGATTTTTTCAATAATTTGAACGATGAAGAATAATTAAATACCTATATGTTTTTTTGAAAAAAATTAACCTAATTGAAGTAAGCATAAAAAAAGAACCGAAAGACTTCAAATAATATTGTGCCGTTATGGATTTTTAAAAAATTGCAATTTCAAAATTTCCTGACTTATTCAGATTTTGAACACCCAGAAAATTGAGTATAGTGGAACGTTCAGAGTAGACACCTTCGAATTTCCAGAAATCATTAAATTGTTTCTCCATGACCAAGTTCTCAACTGCAAAAATCAATTCTTGTTCCAGATAAGATGAAAAAAATTCAACATTATTCACGAGAATTTAAAACAGACCCAAAATAGATATTTCAGATCGATTTAGGAATCCAAAATTACATCATGATTAAAATTACCCCCCTTTCTTGTTCCGAATAAACTTTCTCGAAAGAGATCGTTAGAATTTCACGAACACAAATAAAAACCACGCCACCAAGATTTTAGCCAATTTGAAAAAAAATTCTCCAAACCAGAAAATTATTTTGCTCGCCGAGAACATAAATTTTTCAGGTTTCTCGAAACGCTTTTCCACCAATCCGGTGGCCGTTCGATTCGATAACTTTTACTTCAAGTCGTACCCTCGTAAAATTCAAACGAAAAACTCGAAACCGACGAAAATCTTCTCGACGGTCGGGTCGACTACGGAAAAATACAGAGAGCTCGGAATTAAAGGCCTGGGTACAATTGAAATATACAACAATCGATAAATAATACAGAAATAATTCCATAATTAATTTTACTTCCAGTAATTCACGCATACATAAATATAATTAAAATTATTTTTCAGTGACGCCGCTCAACTTTATAATCTAATTAAATTTTAGTACTTTGAAATTGTTTTCTTAGTTATGTCGACAGTAAAACGTTTAAAACGCTTCCTACCGCTTTACGAAGTTTCATCACACTACAACGATGTTCACCGAAAAACATTTTAAAATTTTCATTAAATTCGTACCAGCTAAAGCGCAAATTCATATTTAAAGCACGTTACTTCGGTTGTGCTTCTTTTTAATTGATAAGTATAATTAGAATGATAAACTCGCGCGCATTTTTACAATTATATATTACGAATATACGAATCGAAGAGGCGAAAAAAAACGGCGCAACTGCGCACCGTCGCCCGCGAAATCTCTTTCATTCGCCTTTTTATACTTAATCACGATCAATAAATAATTAAACGTATTTTCGAATAAAATAAACCTACAATTATAAATGTCAATTAATTTTAAATTCACTTTATCGTTAATTGCGTCAGACTGGAAAAATTAAAATTTAATGAGACTTCATTAAACATATATTTTCTATACTGATATTTGGTCTGCTCGTACACGTCAGCTTTTTCACATTAAAGGATCATTCATTTCGCAAACGGTTAAACACATTCGCAAGCCGCCGCCACCGCCCCGTCCGTACCCCGCGCCCGGCCCGACCATTCCGCCGTCTAATACGCGCCTTATACTAATTTATTTCGTTACATTGAACGTAAACAAGTCGCCAACACTTTTACTTGGGTTTATTTTCCAAAAAGGCAAAAGGCCCGAACCCGAACCATCAACGGACGGATCTTCTATATCTTTTCGTTTAGCAGCGGCTCGCCGAGCACTTCTAACATAATAGAAAATTTTTCCTGCGGCAAAATTATTTTTCCACGTTGTTAAAATGGGGAATTAAAAATTTTTACGCGCTACGTAGATATAATAAACGCAAATATAAAATACACCCATTTTACTCCTAAATGCCATAAACACTTTGACGCGTTGCGTTATTCGATAATCTCGTAAAATTTACCCGCCGCCGTTGGCGTCCTGATATATCTATACTAAGCTCATTTTATTTATACGTCTTCCGATGGTCGTGTTTTTCTCCCATAACAGGCAATTAAAGCGAATAAGAGATCGAATTTACATTCAAATGTAACAATTTGAAATCGAAATGGATCGATTTTTTGAGCAGATCTGAGTAACTAAAATCGAGTAATCGAAAAATCTAATTACAAAAGAGAGAAAAATTTCAAGCACTGAAGGGAATCTGGGGGATGATGTACTACTTTAGGCCAAATATTCAGTCGAATATATTCAAATTGGTCAAATCATCTGATTTTTTATATCCAATTGAAATTTAAAGCAAGTTTGAAAAGAATTGGGATCCATTTTCAGATTCGAAAAAATTGAATCGAATTCATTATGTGAAAATCCTTTGATTTAAATTGAGTATTTAAACCCCCCCTCCCAAAAAAACAGGAATAAAAAACAAGCTAAAAGCTAAGAACAAAAAGCTGAAAGTAAATCAAATTCAGTTGACAAGCTGACAGCCGAAAGTTCAAAAGTTTTAAAAATAGCAAACAAAAAGTTAGCCAAAAGCTTTTTCTTGCAGCTTTATTAATTATAATATCTTTACTTTCAACTCAATATAGTAGAAAAATTTGTTCACGATTCACAAAATTGTTTCAACTTCAGCTCTTGATTTCTCTTTCTCTAGATATTTTTCAATTTTTAAAATCCCCTTCAATATATTCCAACTCTAAAATTTTTTCACCAAGAATAAAATTATTTTCTATCGTTCTGAAATTTTTCCCTCCAATTTGTTTCTTTCGGGTCTAAAAATTTTTCAACTCTTTGTATTTTTTTTTTAAATTTCAACTCCGGAAAGTTTTTTTCAACATTGATCTTTTTGCAATCTTTTTTTATAGCTCTTGAAATTTTTTATTACAATTTTATAATTTTTGGAACTCTTGAAATTTGTTGTCAATATCCTAATTTTTTCAGCTCAAAATTTTTTTCTCACATCATTTTTGAGTACTAAAATTTTTAGAATAAAAAATTTTTGAAAAAATTAGGGTTGGAAAAAATTTGTGAAAAAGTTGGGGTTGGAAAAATTAGGATTGGAAAAAAATTTTGAAAAAAATTTTGAAAAAATTTCTGTTGGAAAAAATTTTGAAAAAATTTCTGTTGGAAAAAATTTTGAAAAAATTTCTGTTGGAAAAAATTTTGAAAAAATTTCTGTTGGAAAAAATTCTTAGGTTAAGGTGAAAAAAACTCAAAAAATTTTTAACTCAAAGTATAGAATTTTACATTTGGTGGTTGAGATAAATATGTACATAGTAAACGAAACAATTTTATAGAACAGAAAAAATTTTTAGTAAATGAAAATTGAAAAAATTGAAAAAAATCTTGGAGCAAGTGTCAGAGTGAATATGGCCCGACCCAAGAGAAACGACTATAGTTCCGTGGTGGTGGCAACCCTGCTAGCAAGTTGATTCGAATCCTTATATAAACTCTGCGTTAGCGGAGTAAAACTAGTTCCGATTCTGTCGTTTGAGTTGGTTGATGCGTTGCTGGATCGAGTTTAGGCTCGATCTGGTGCGTTTTCAACCCTCGAACGAGTTCTAAAAACATACTCGTTTAGGCTAAGTTTCGAAGTTTCGATTCTACCCCTAATTCAAGTATTCGTATGTCGTTTTAACATCTCTCGCTTCGGCTTGTACGACGCCCGGCTAAGTCACCGGAATCGGACTTAGCCGGGGACGCGTAAGTATCGAATCCGGCTCGATTTATTTACCCGTCATCGGAATTCACCCGCGATTCCATCATGGCCCCTCATTTCGATGGGGGACCAATGGGGATCCTTCAAGGTACCAGTGCACCTAGGCCTGGATAGAGACCCTGGGACCCCGGTGGAATTCGCCATTCGCGAGATCGGTTCCCTCCGCGGAGATATCCATCCGGAGATATCCTCCGCGGCGTCGTTCCTATTCCCGCCGCGCGAATTCTTCCACACGTTCAGAACAATATGATCCATCGACCCCCTTGCAGCTCCGGCGAAGTAGGGGACGATGGAGTTCAGCTCAATACGATGGCACCGATCGGGGAGGTCTATAGCTCCTTTCGCCGCCGCCTCCGCAGCCAGCGGCGTGGCGTCGAATTGAGTGTAAAATCATCTCGATCATCGCCAATTTAGATCCATCCGTAACCGTAGGTCGCGGCCGTCACTCACACACACATACAGGTACGATTAAATACGTCGTGCAAATATACGCTTGTATCTGTCAACCGTGTTTTTATTCGTTCCAACGTGCGAGACCCCAGACGGGCCCCGCGGACCCTCGGCGAAGGGACTTCCTCCTAAATATCCTCCGGGAGGCAAGTCCGTAGAGCAAGATCGGGAACCTGGTGCGCACCAGTGTAATGGGGACAGAAGGACACAACGGCCAGAGGACTCGTGAGGAAGGGGACAACCCTACCGTCCCCACACTCCCTCCTACGTCCTCCATAAACAGTCCATTTCTTTACCACCCCGTCCGGCTGAATCTTCTCTACATAATGGCGCCCGAAATAACGTGACTCTCCAGACTACGACTCCCACAGATGGCCACCTGTGCATAGGATAAAGAGGCTGGAAGCACATCGGACAAAATCCTGTATGTATATCTTCCGATTTTCCACCAATCCGCAAGTCGGAAGTATACCATATGTTCGTAAAAAATCTGAAACAAGGTAAAAAATTATCGATTTAGGCGTCCTAAACGCAAAATTAGGTACAAATCGCATATGGTAACGTCTATATTTATTATATCATTATTCAAAATTTTGTCCCCAAGCTCTAGGCCTCCGGACTACAAAATTTTTCGCACCTTAAGTGAATAAAAATTAAATTTAGGCGTAACTGACACCGTAAATAGTGAAAAAATGTAACAAAAATGTTCTCCTTAACTCCATATCACGAATTACTAGTAATAATTACAGTTAAATTTCCGTGACGCGGAAATCTAGTAAATACGATATTGTAATTCCTATCAAATATCCTTAAAACGTCTTCCCCACTGTAACAGTTCGTGACGGAAACGTGCGACGTACACGACAACCTCAGTGTATCCTTAACCCATTTCCTCAATCAAACCACAAATTCCTTCATTTTTTCTCTCCCTTTATGGCGAAATACAGCCACAAAATTTTTTACATCGTAAAAACAACACCAAAATTCCAGGGATGGCGACATGATAGATGAAGGGAACGCGGCATTTCCCCCGTTAAGGTACCGGATATTGGGCCCCCCGAACGATGTGGAATCATGTGATTAGGATGTCACCTTTTCGCACCATGTCACAATCACTGGCTGTAAGCATCATAAATGCAAAAATGTCAAAAATTGCGAAATTTCAGGCCATAAAAATTCGCACAAGAACGTCACCCAAAAATCAATATTTTTCTATAAAAAATCCTTGACAATTATCAAATATTGTGACGTCAATTCGGAACTAGGCACCTTAAGTGCAAAATATAAATTCCTCACTTCGAAAATTTCGGACTATGTACCTTAAGTACACAAAAAAAAAAATATATATCAAAAATATTAATTTCGGCCAAAAACGTGTGAAATATCAAGGTCATAAAAAATTCGCACCAAAATACGAGTCAAAAAGTAGAAAACTTCGACCCCCCCCCTCCTGGCCATTAACGTAACGTAATTAACGTAAATAACATCTCAAGCACACAAAGTGCTCAATAATAATAACTTACACCATCAGAAATGATGAAAATTTCCGGATATGTAAATCTATGTATATATTCCGATATCAAATTATCAATCATACGACTTGATAATCTGATACTTCACATTTTTATGTGAAAATTAATTATAAGCCAATAGTCTCACTTTCCATAAAGTGAAAAAAACCAAAAATGCACCACTTTTCATCTGCAAATGAAAATATCGGTACATTTCCGTTATAACGTAAAATCATGGCAATTTTATTAATTTGCCAGTTGAAAGTGCGATGACCACAATAATTAAGTATTTTTTGTTGCAGCAAGAAATCCTTTTATTATGCTCTACGCATTCATTATCTACTCTTTGTATACCCAAAATTTACGAACCCATTTGTGGCGAAATGAATTTATTTTTCCACACCCTAAAAATTCAAAATGGACTAACCCACCCGAAAATTCGAAAATTTCAGGCCCTTCTTCTTCAAAAATTATATAACCACTCATTTCGAACATTTCGATCTACAAAATTAACTTCCACAACCTAGAAAATCGAAATCCAAAAATTATTACTCAAAATTCATAAATACACTCATTTTCATCTCGACAATAATCTTTTCGACCTCCAAAAAAAAAAAAAATTAAAAATCACCAAATCATCATTCAAAATCCATAAACTCATTCACTTTCATTCATTTCAAGTTTCGATTAAAACAATCTATCTCACGATCTAAAAAATTCAAATCCTGCAAATTCCACTCAAAAAATATCAAAACTATCATTTCGATCACCAGAACCCTACACTCTCACAAATGAGAAAATCAAAATTCATAGACACAATTTTCGAACCAAATAACCCCTTTTTACCACCTAAAAAATCACAATTTTTCGAACAAAAATTCAAAATTCACTATTTCAAGCTACGAAATCTTTTTCCCAAAACTAAAAATCTAAAAATTCATTATTTCATCTGAAAACTCAAGAATTTACTCCGATCAATAAAATCTTTTTCACTCACAAATCTTCTCTCATGATCAAGAACATCAAAATTTCACTCAGCAAAATTTTTAATAACCAATTTCGAACTAGGTAACCCTTTTCACAACCTAAAAAATCAAAATTTGCAAATTTCCATTAAAATATTCAAAATTAATACATCGATCATCGAAATACTTTCTCAAAATTAACATATCAAAATTCATAATTCCAAAACTCACTACAAAATTCAGTGACTACTTTGGACTAACGAAAATCTTTTTTCATGACATCGAAAATCAGAATTTTCAAACCTGCATCAAAAAATTCAAAAACTCAACCCTTTGGCTATCATATCTCATTTCAAACATTAGAAAACGTCAAAATTCATAGTCACCTTTTAAAAATTCAATAAACCCTTTCGATCATCAAAATTTACATTTAGAATTCCAGTAATTAATCACGATCAACAAAATTTCTTATCCTATGACATAAAAATATCAAAATTTCCAAATCAATATTCAAAAATCAATTTAACGTTTCGATCAACAAAATTCATTCTCTCCTTTAGAAAATATCAAAAATCACAATTTCATCAAAGAATTTAATAACTCCTTTCGATCATCATTTTCAATCTACGTAATTACTATTCTCATGACTTATAAAATCAAAATTCTCCGAAAAATCTCAAAAAATTCTTTTATTTAATCAAGTCAAAACCCATTGATTCGATCTATATTTCGATTCGATATTCAAAATTATATTTTTCGCCGAAAATAATGGTAACCCTGTTTCCACTTTTCAACCGAAAAATAAATCGTTGGCGCCAATACGATTTCCGGCCCAGCATGCCCATTCAGACCAAAAATCCATCGCGATCCAAATTCTCAGTTTAGATCTTCTTTTTTTCCCCTTCACTAGTCCAATGCGCAAATGGTTTAGTCAATATTCACATTCAGAACAATAGGCACGATAAAGAAAAGTCAATTCCTTTCAAAATATTTTTCTTAGAATCGTAAATCAATTCTTTACAACAAAGAATCAATTAATGTAAAATCCGTAAAGATGACAGCAACCTGTCAAATTAATTCAATTCTATTGTAAATAAAAATATTGGCGACTTTATGTGCAAAAGCCGCCATGTATATCCGCTTCATTATTTAAGCTTAAGGCATACTTTTTTGGTACAAACGCTTTCACCCCTTTGAAATTCAAAGGACGCTTCTTTCTATTTTTAACGGTGGCGGTAAACCATTATTTATACAAATGTATGTACATCGATGCACCTTTTTTCACTCAAAAATACATCCGTTTACGATTTTCAAACAATACTTTTAACTCATTAAAATTCAATCTATTGAAATTACATTTCTTGGCAAAATCAAGATTTCCTACATTTTGGCACAGTTATCTTCACCCCATTATTTTCAAAAAATCGAAAAATCAATTAATCATCGACCGTTTCCTACATAATATCACGGCTTTGACAGCTCCGGAAATCAAGATTTTCACATTTTGGCACACTTACGTTCACCCCATTATATTCCAAAATTTAAAAATCGATTAATCTCTATAAATGTCATCTCGAACTTGACAGCTCCTATAGATTTCGGCAAACTTCTTTTTACCTTTTCTATATATTGAATGACACAATCAATTGACTTAATCAATTCTATTATCTTTACTTGTACTACAAAATTTCCTGAAACCTTGAAAATAAACTAACTTTCGAAATCTATGTACATACATCGGTATATTTAGACTTAAGAATTTTCTCATAAAAACGGAAACGACTGTATAGAAACAAAACAAAAATATCGTGCGATTTCTCGAACCTAAACCAACCCAAACAATAAAAGGATCGCATTCGCTATTCATAAAAAAGAACAATCCATTGAAATCTCAACAATAGAACTGGTCATCCCAAAATACACGACCTCTACAACCGGACTAATTCTCGGCAAATCAAGCTACCTAAAACTCAAATAAATAAAACCCCGTTTTCAAATTCGAAATCATTTAACGTCTTTCTCTTCTGCTATTTGGTTATCAGCAAAGATTGCCGTTTTCAACGTTTACCAAGTACACCTAGCTATCTGGTACACTCTTTCTCTACTTTTTAAACGCTGCCTTTAAAACTCGCGCTTGACTAGATCTACCTTTACAAGGTTAACCTAGTCAATCTCGTATTTCTTTTTCTTCTGCTTTTAATCATTTTGTGAATTTAAATACTGCAACAGTACGTGTACAACGACGACCGCAGTAAATACTTTCACATTTTTACGCTTTCCAAATTAGTTAATTAATTCCGCGACTTATAATTTCGACTTTTTCATCCAAAATTTAAATTTTGAAATTGTGGACTGCAACAGTACGTGTACAACGACGACCGCAGTACACAATTCTATATTCTAAAATATCCGCGACCTATACATCGCGACCTACTATTTTTTATAAATTTTCTTTTGAGCTTATAAAAACTGTAGAAGTAAGCGCGCAACGACTGCAGTAAATAATCTCACCTTCAAAATTTTTGCGAATTAATTAACGTACGACCTATTATTTCGGCAATTTCCGTCTAGCTTAACAAAAATCAAAATTTGAAATTACAAGCTGCAACAGTACGTGGACAACGACGACCGCAGCAAATAATTTCACACCACAAAATTTTCGCGAACTAAACACAGCGTCACTTTCGATCTAATAATTTTCTGAATCAAAATTTAAATTCATTTCGCAAAATTTAACTAAATTTTTGGCCAAAACCCAACAATTTTCTGAAAATTGCGACAGTACGTGTACAACGACGACTGCAATTAAAGAGAATTACAAAATTTAATAGGAAATTTTCGGCTAATTCCTACAATTTTCTGAAAATTGCGACAGTACGTGGACAACGACGACTGCAATTCAAGAAAATCGCATTTTCCAGATAATTTGAGAAATTAATTATCCGTTTACGTTCTCCAAAATAAAATAGGCATCAGACACGACTGGGAAACAGCGGACTTGATACCTATACCTCTCTTTTCCTGATTTTTTGAGAGATCCTATAAATTTTTCCACATACCATCCTAAAATTTACCCAGCCTGAAACGAGAAGTTTATTGCTAATCGGATTAAAGGCTCTCTAAATTCTTCTCCCCCTTTCAAAGTCACACAAAAACCCCTCTCTGCTCGCAGAGTCGGTAAGGCCCAGTTGGTCAGCATGGGATTACGAATCCGACTTAGCTGATCTCTGGAATTCATCAGTTTTCCTACACCACTCCTGGCAGTGGACCCAAAAACACCTTTCTACCTCTCAAAAAATTCACACGTCATCATCCGAAATTTCAATAATTGAAAATTTCTCAGTTATCGCAAAGTAAAATTCCAAAAAACCCCCTCTATCCAATTTCTACGATTCGTTAACTCCTCATTTTCCTCAAAACAACTCGAAATCCTTTTTAGCCGAACTCTTTGGATAAAAATTCAAAAATCTCTCACCCTTTGACTGTACCAAAATTTCATTAAAAATATTTTTTCGATCAAATTTACGCCTCTGCATACTACTCGCATAATTTACGTCGTAAAAACTTGCTTGAACCGCCAAATACCACTGGCACTGATTCTAACTCGCTATCAATCCGCTCAACACATCTGAGCCACGAAAAACTCTAAAAACATTTCTTATTTCGCTACTTGAATAAAAACCCAAAATCATCAACTCAAAATCAACAATTTTCAAGGCAATTTTATTGTAGACATCGTATAGAAATCCTCCAAATTCAAAAATTTCAAAAAGCTTCGATTTTGCACCCAAATCAAAAATGTCTGACGTACCTCCCAATACACCAACCCCTCAAGGCTCCCCCTCTCTAGATCAAAATACTGACGACTCACAATTTGCACCACAATCATTCCCAGATTCTCCATTCTTTGATACAACTCCTGAACAAATTTCTCCTCAACCTTCCACATCCAAAACCCCTCCAAAATCTCCGATTCTTGAACCAAAATCTAAAAACGATGCAAAGGCATAGCTTCCTACATTCATGATATCTCGAATCCCTCTGAAAAACGGAAAATTCCCCTCAGAACAAACTAAAAATGAAATTTCGGATAAAACACCCTCTCCGCAAGGCCCCCTTAACCCCCTCGAAATCTCAAAAACATCACAAAGAGAAACAGCTTTCTGGAACGCTAAATTGACCCTAAATGTACTTTCGGTACCGGAAGGAAAACAAAAAGATATAAACCGAATTTTGGACATCGGGGCTCAAAACGTAGACTCAAAACTCCAAATTATCGAAAAGAATCTCGCGAATGTAATTACAAAAAATTATTCCCCCTCCCAATTTCGAAAATTAAGACAGAATGAAGCAGCCCTCAAGGCTTTCCCAAATCTAAATTCAAAAACCTGCTATGTTGACGACGTCCTCTTAAATGAAAAACAAGCAGAATCCATAATTTTTGAAGCCGAAAAATTACTTCGTAAAAAACACCACGCGTATCTAGACACCATGGTGACCGGAGACACCATGCAGTCAGTCCTTTACCAACTCATTAGGGGCTCCGAAAACGTTATTATGCGCGTCTCCTATCAATTCTTACCCCACCAACGAAACTACTCCGTAGCGAATAAAGAAATGCTAAGTCTATTCCTTCATCTGCAGAGCCTTCCATCCTGGCTCAACGGACAATATATTCACGTCCGAACAGAACTAAAATCAATCGTAAATAAATACCGCTACCTTTCAAGAAACAAAACATCGAAATGGTGCGATGAAATCGCAAAATACAACCTAATTTTCGACCTAGAAACCAAAAAAGAATTATATGAAACTTCATCTCAAGATGATGAAATCGATAAAAACATAAATCGCCTCTCAAACCTTTTGGACACCCATCAAGAAAGTATGAACAAATTTGATTTTATGACAGAAAAATTAATATCATCAGCGGAAAAATACGAAAACGAAATAGATGAAGTGAAAGGAAAAATCACAGAACATCAAGAGGCAATAACAGAAACAGATTCCATTTTATATAATCACGACTACGAAATTCAAGGATTAGCGGAAGGGTTAGGAGACTTGGCGCACGAACTCGCAGACTTTAAATCAGCCACATCAAATGAAAAACCAAGACTACCTCCGATCTGAAAGAAATCCGCGAATTAATCGATTCAAAATTCAATACCCTAAAAACTGAAATAGATAACGTAAATTCTGAAATAAAATCCATCCAGAATAAAACTCAAAATCAGGATAGTATTGACGTCGACCTAAACCTGATACACTCAAATTTTTCAACCCCTGCGCCAACTCTCAACCCTAAAGCCTCCTCATCTCCGTTTGAAATTCCAGAAATTAATGACAAAATTGAAAAATGCGAGCTAGAAAACGAAAATGATTACGATATAGACTCGGACAAAGAAAATTACGACGACGAAATATTCGAGCACACAGAGGTCCCCGACCTACCCGTCAAGATTCATCAAAAATATGCTGTAGAAGACAGCGATGTACCAGAATGGCTAAAAGCCATAAAATCCAGAACCTTTTTCACATTTTGGGACCCAGTAAAACAAATGGGCAAACCAAAATCATTTTTACTGAATATATCTTCCGACTCAACCTTAACTATCGAATTAAACTCCGACGCCAACGCAAATACCATATCAAGAGGCACTTTAAATAGCATTCGCGCAATTGTTCCTGTAAAATACCACGCATCTTCAGATATAGGACTCCCATTTTCTCCATTCATACCCAGCCCTCTCTCCGAAATCGCAATAGTACAGGGAATGATAGGTACCTACAATATAAAAATCCCTTTCAAAATAATCGAATCAAAAGAGCCGACGTGCTACATAAGTAAAAACGCAATAAGACAACTTCGTTTGGACCACCTAAATATCACAAATTTCGAAACCCTAAAAAATCAAAATTCTTCCCAAACCCAAAATTTGGATAATAAAAATTCTCACGGCACTGAAAACAACTCTGAAAAAATTAACAACGATCAAACAAAAATAATTTCGGACCAATTAAAAACAGAGTTACAAAATCACGATTTTGACAAAATTGACTCCGAAATTGAGGATATTTTCTCTAACAATACTAAAACATATCACAGAAACGAGAAAATCGCCTCACCTAAAACGACAACTGATGACAGCGAACATAATCACGGCCTAGTACCCTTCACCTACCAAAATAAAATTCAAACGAAATACCTACCTCACGATCAAATTACCCTAAAAATAAATGAAATAGAAATAGAAACAATCCTAAATCCCTCAAAAAATGAAAACATCATAAGTAAACACCAATCAGACGAAATTTTGAATAAATACCCAAAAAAAATTCTTACGACATACATAAACGACAAACCAACCGCTATCATCAATTGTACCTTTGGCATATCCCAACAAAAAATTCAATTCACGATTCAAAATACCTGTCTCAAATCATTCTGCACTATCGGCGACTCTGTAATAAAAAACTTTGGAATAATAATTGAAACTCCCGAAGAGATACCTATCATTTCCCCAAAATCGAAAACAATACCAAATATCCTATCAAAATCTTCAAAATCCTCATCATCCTCAACCGAAAGCATTCACGATACATGCGATGAAATGCCAGACTTAGATGAAGTCAAAAAATCAATACGCATTGCCGAATGCCCAACAGACAATTGGAGTGAAATCGAAAGACACATAAAAAACATAAAAACCTTCTCCACCGACGTCACCGATAACAGGCTAGATAAAATCCAAAAACATGTAAATAACTTAAAAATCTTCTCGACCGACGTTGCCGACTGCCCAACGAATCTACAGACAACGGAAAAAATATTGTCACCACAAAATGACAATATAAACAACGATAATAAAAATACTACGACGCCAGAAACCACAGAAATAGCGGATACGATCCTACTAACAATTTCTAACAAAACGACTCTCATCCTGAAAACAAAACCTGAACAAACTAGAAATATCATATCCGAACACTCGCTGCAAGATATAATGCAGAACACACCACATGCGGTGGAGATAAATGTGAGGAATATCCACAAAATTATTCTACTCGAAGACCACCCAACACCTTTTCTCTCGACTCGTAAAGCTTTCATAAAAGGCACCGTAAAAGGCTACAAAATAAAAATCCCGTTTTCGATCATCCCTCTCCACCAACCGTTGTGCTATATTGGTAAAAAATCGATAAAAATACTCCAAACCGAAAATCTAAAAAAAGAGGCTCTAGAAAATCCCAAAATTATTGCTTCTGGCTCATACCCCCCTGATACGAATACGAAATCTATAAAAATTCAAACCGATTTGACTTACCTAGATACGGACGACGTAACAAAAAACCCCACCCTTAAACCAAAACCAAAAAACAAAACCTATCGCCCATTTGACAAAATTTATTTCAAACTCGATAACACCCTTATGATACCACTAGTCATAAACCCATATACCGTGCATAACACCATTTCAAGATCAATCGTTCGAACCATTGAATTACTATTCCCCGGCGCAATACTTCGTAACGACTTTATCAAAGAAATAGAACTCACCTACGAGAATCGACCAGTCTCAATAAAATTTACGCCCTCCGATCTACAAGATATCATCGGTCACATCTCGACTCAGACTCTCGAAAAACTACAAATTCCATACATATTTCGGCGACAATTTGACTTGCAAAATGCTCAAAATTTGGAAACTCCAACAAAATCAAAATCCCTACCCGAAATCCGACGCCTTCCACTCAGCGAACTAAAATCTCGCCATGACCGGAAAATTGCATATTCGACTAAATATTACCCCAACGATTCTGATTCATCAAACTAAAATTCTTTTTTTTTTCTTTTTTCGCAAAAAATACAACACAAAATTAAAAATCCCAAACAAAACCCTTCAGGAACTCAAAATTAAAAAAAAAAAAACATTCGAACTACAAAAATCCACTTTTGGCAACACTGCAAAAAAGATAGGACAAAACCTACCCATCACGAAAACAAACAAGTAGCGCACCATGAAAAGCCAAAAACAATATAATTTTGATTCCAAAACTACAAAGCCAATAAAAAATTTTCAAAATCAATTTCGAGAAAATAAAAATACGTGCGACACCGGCTTTTAAACTTGCAATATTTTTTGTCACTTTCGCCATTTATAAAACCTTGCTATCATTTTCGCATTCGCAATATTTTTCCGTATAAACAATCATGTCGGATACGCTCTACGATTTGGAGGTATGTACTACTTACCCATTAGACCAACTAGCATAACAAATTTAACAAAACCCTCCTTCAAAAAATCATTCGGCGACCAAAAACGCACACCTTTTCACAAACTCACGACCTCAAAATTATAGATATTATCATATCGGCCAATGAACAGCAATAATAATCACTATCAGTAATTCAACCCGATCATTTTCTACTCCAAAAATATAGCACAAATTCTACTTTCGAAAACAACCCATTCAAAACACGTTCGACCACCCCTTTCGATAATAATTAAAAATAAAACTACCAAAAATAGGATCGATATAGCACAACTTACCAAAACTTTGATAATCCATCCAACCAAAAAACATTTCGACCGCAGAAATTCAAAAATCTTCACATTTCCACCTCGCCGCATTATCCAACTTATAACGCCTGAAACATAAAAGATTAAAACAACCAGATTAAAACATGGAAAATTCTGTTTTAGCAACGCCTGCGCCTCTTAAAGAATTCAAAGAAAACAATCGAAAAAGTCATTCGAGACAACGAAGAAATTGACAAAAAAATCCAATACGACATTGAATCGGTGGAGGAAGCGATAAACGAGATCAAATACTTTACACCAAAATCAAGACAGATAACAATCGGATATACGACGTTAATAATAAAAGAACATATGATTCACGTCTGCATCAAACAGACCATGATCGCCGGAGATGGCCACATCAACAACATTGCCAGATTGCTCCTACAGAACACTGAATTTGAAAACTACCTTGAGATTTCGCCGATTTACAAGGAAAAAATTTCCTTGAACGAGTTACAAAATCAACTCCATCTCACCAACTATAACAACATCCTACTCTCGGCATCAAAAGACATCGAAAATCCGGACTACGTAGTTAAACACGATATACAAACAATAAAAAACACGTTAACAACCATCGGCACAAGCAAAATTTCCTTCCTGCCACCTATTCTGGAATCAAATACCACGAAAGAAAAAATCAAGTGGGAAAAATACTCCGAAACGATAGCCGAAGACATAAAATTAATAAAATCAGTCGCCTTCTTACCCAACGACAAACCGGAAACAATCATCAATTATTTAATTACCATCGTCGACTAAAATCGTATCAAAATTTTCTGTTTCTTCTCTCTTTCTCTTTTTCTCTCTCCTTCGTTTAATCATATTATCTGTATTATTATTATTTCTTTCTTGTCTTTTTTTTTCTTTTTTCTTTCTCTCTTTTTCTTTCGCGCTCGTTCTCGCGCCTGTATTTTACTAGATCAAATAAAATATAATCTTTCGAGTACAATAACCGACATCAACAATTATTAAAAAAAAAAAAAAAAAAAAAACACACCAAATGGCACATCAAAATTCAACATTCTGGGCCATCTGTATCAATCAAAATTTCAAAAATGACAAAACCCGTCCGATATCAAAACCATTCGAAAACTCGCCACCTGATTGCATATGGGGCAGAATATCATTCGAAAAATTCAAAATCTCAACTTGGTTTACAATTTCGACGTCATATTCAAAAAATTAAATCAAAATTCAACCAAAATTTCGAAATACTAATGAGGTAATATTACAACGCAAATATTTGACACAAAATTATCTCGAATTTTTTCTCTCTCTCTCAAAAAAAAAAAAATAGAATCAATACCTCAACGAATCGCTAACTAATCCTATACAAAAGGTTAGCACAAACAAATGCAAAAAAGTGGAAACGGAGAAAAAGCTTACGTTTCAAAAATTTCTAACATCCTACACAGAATTATCAAGAAATCAAGATACGAAGAACATGAAGATAGAGCGAATGAGAAGAAAACCAACAACTCAAAATTTAATTCAACATCTTCAAAATTCAAACGAAGTACAAATGGGGCAAAATTCCAATCAAAATTTGAAAAACTTTCTGGCCACATACAAAAATTTCCAAAAATTATGAACATTTGATTTACCACGACATCAGAAATAAAATGGTAAAATGATATGATCGAAAACATCAAGAATGGGAACCAAAATTTGAAAATTTTAGCCCACACGAACATCAAGTTCATATGGGGCAGAATTGTCACAATAAAATTCACAAAACCAAAATTTCTTTTCTTTATTTATTTTTTTTTCACTATTCGGCAAAATAAATGAAAAGTCTGTCATTTCCAAAAAATATTTTTTTTTTTCTTTTCTTCTTTTCCCCTTCTTGGGATTTTCGACGTCATCAAAAATCAAAAATATTTCTGATACAAAAAATCGCCCATTACCATCCCAAAATTTATACAATAAGAAGAATTAACGCGATTTCACTTTTCGAAAAACTCACAATCAAAATTAAAACATACATGCGCCGTAAAAAACTCCATACAGGCAACCATTTCGATCGAAAATCATCCCTACGCGCATATGGGGCACGCCATAGGCGATTTTAGATTCTAAAATTCGAGAAATATTATCAAAACTGATTCTTACCTTTTCAAAATTAGAAATAGCCCAAACGACGCTGACATATGGGGCACTTGGACTCCAAATTCGATTATCGACATCGTCCAAATTCTGAAACAAAAAATTCACAAAATTATTTCACCAAAGTTCAACAATCAAAATTCGCTTTTTATTTTTTTTTCTTTCTTTCTTTCTTTTTGAATATCAACCAGAAAATTTCTATACGACGTGTAAAACCTCACCTTTCGCAAACTAATCAAATTTTTTACAGCAATTCATCAATTTGGAACCAAAATCAACCAGAGCCATGGAAACCTGGAACCAATAAAAAGTAACTGTATCTCAGCACAGCTGAAAAACAACACTTCATGATTTTATATGATAAAAATTCTTTCATCTTTTGCACGTCATGCTTTTCCTATTAATAGGTTAAATATTACAAAATTACTAATTACCTTTCGATTTTTAATAGTCTTTCGACACCATGTTCTGGGTAACCCATATCAACGTCGCAGAAACCACCATGAATCGGCGTGCTGAATCAACCTGTAACAAAAAGTGGACATTATAACACCACTATCGTCACCACGTCGATACTCACCATTCGATACCATCTTTACCCTCGACCATCAAAAAATTCCATCATCGGCATCTGCAAGAATAAAAATTTAAATTAGTATCCGATCACATGTCGTATTATATATTTAGTTTCAATGTACATACCTATACGATCGTTTCTTGTGCTGATGTCAGCAAATATGTTATTTTTACCGATCACATGTCGTATTATATATTTAGTTTCAATGTACATACCTATACGATCGTTTCTTGTGCTGATGTCAGCAAATATGTTATTTTTACGTCTTCCTACACACTTGACGGCTGCGACAAATTAATCATAAGTTTCCCCCGCTTATATTTTTTTTATGGTTCTGTACCAAACCACGCATGTACCCCCCCCCCACCTAGCTTTAAAATTTCCCTATTCAGAGCTCTACAAAATCAAAATTTTCTTATTTTCCTTTTACTGCAAATCTCACAAAAAAAATAGAAAAATATACAAAATCAAAAAAAAAATAATAAACAAAATGTAACAGAGCGCGTGAATAAAATACACAAAATGTAATAAAAATAGTAAAACAAAAAAAAAAAAAAAAATCAAAAAATATGAAATGTAACAGCGAGCGTGAACATAATTATAAAAAGAGATTTGCAATTCTTCCCCCCCATCAAAATCAAAATTCATTTGTAAATTTCCTTTTTGATACTTTTTACGTCTCATAAATTGTAAAACCCCACTTCAAGAACCATATTAACCCCCGAGACGACAATAATATTACACAACCCTATTTTTTCTGTGTTATGAGCTCTGAATAATCACTTTGATATAATTGTACATAATTGTATATAAACAACCCCCTAAAAAATCGTAAGCTGAACCCTGTACGTGCATGGAAGAATTCGCGTCCGAATTCCGCAAAATTTCTCCCCCTCCACACAGTGGTATCTTGACAACAAATCAAAATTTAACAAGGATTCAAATAGTTGACTTAGGGACACTTAACAACCATTTTCTACAAAGTTTAAAACCATTTAATTGTCAAAAAACGTACCATCAAATCAAAATTCAAAGTCTAATCAAAAATATCAATTTTCTTTTCACCATAGTTCTTACGCCGTAAATTTTATTGTCATTTCAAAATACGGCGTCAAAATTTCTGTTTAGCTTAACATTCTGTTTAGCACAATATCAAGTCATCTAGCTAGCAGCACTTTCGGCCCGTCGGCGATCCCTTTCGGCCGTTCCGAGGGTCAGCAGACCGCAAAATTTGTATTTATTATTGAACTACAATAGCCGCACCGGACATACCGGATCAAAATTTATTACTTAGGTTACCACCACCCACAGCAAAAGTCGAATGGGGCAGGGACCAATATCCTCTCTAAGGAACTTAACTTTGACTACAGTACTAAAAGTTCGACCTTTACTATGGGAGGTCAGCTCCCCTAATACAGCTCGATGGGGCATATGTCAGAGTGAATATGGCCCGACCCAAGAGAAACGACTATAGTTCCGTGGTGGTGGCAACCCTGCTAGCAAGTTGATTCGAATCCTTATATAAACTCTGCGTTAGCGGAGTAAAACTAGTTCCGATTCTGTCGTTTGAGTTGGTTGATGCGTTGCTGGATCGAGTTTAGGCTCGATCTGGTGCGTTTTCAACCCTCGAACGAGTTCTAAAAACATACTCGTTTAGGCTAAGTTTCGAAGTTTCGATTCTACCCCTAATTCAAGTATTCGTATGTCGTTTTAACATCTCTCGCTTCGGCTTGTACGACGCCCGGCTAAGTCACCGGAATCGGACTTAGCCGGGGACGCGTAAGTATCGAATCCGGCTCGATTTATTTACCCGTCATCGGAATTCACCCGCGATTCCATCATGGCCCCTCATTTCGATGGGGGACCAATGGGGATCCTTCAAGGTACCAGTGCACCTAGGCCTGGATAGAGACCCTGGGACCCCGGTGGAATTCGCCATTCGCGAGATCGGTTCCCTCCGCGGAGATATCCATCCGGAGATATCCTCCGCGGCGTCGTTCCTATTCCCGCCGCGCGAATTCTTCCACACGTTCAGAACAATATGATCCATCGACCCCTTGCAGCTCCGGCGAAGTAGGGGACGATGGAGTTCAGCTCAATACGATGGCACCGATCGGGGAGGTCTATAGCTCCTTTCGCCGCCGCCTCCGCAGCCAGCGGCGTGGCGTCGAATTGAGTGTAAAATCATCTCGATCATCGCCAATTTAGATCCATCCGTAACCGTAGGTCGCGGCCGTCACTCACACACACATACAGGTACGATTAAATACGTCGTGCAAATATACGCTTGTATCTGTCAACCGTGTTTTTATTCGTTCCAACGTGCGAGACCCCAGACGGGCCCCGCGGACCCTCGGCGAAGGGACTTCCTCCTAAATATCCTCCGGGAGGCAAGTCCGTAGAGCAAGATCGGGAACCTGGTGCGCACCAGTGTAATGGGGACAGAAGGACACAACGGCCAGAGGACTCGTGAGGAAGGGGACAACCCTACCGTCCCCACACTCCCTCCTACGTCCTCCATAAACAGTCCATTTCTTTACCACCCCGTCCGGCTGAATCTTCTCTACACAAGAGAAAATTTTCAAAAATGGGGGAAAAATTTATTACCGATGAAAAAATTTTGAAATCTGAAGAAATAAAATTTTGATAAAATAGTAGGTAATGTACCTATACTAATATTATACCTACAATAACTTGAAAAATGGAATTGTCTTTACTCCACTTAATTCCATAAGTAATTCTCATTTTTTGGTTAGAAACTGAATTAACAGGGATGTTAATTTCAATTTAAGTTACTAACAGGGACGAAACTTGGACAAAAATCTCGGATGGAGGGGAGCAGGAGGGTAAAAATGAAAATTTTACTGACTCATTTTTTTGAAAAAAAGGGAAATTTGTCAACCAAAAAATATAAGGAACAAAAATTCGGAAAATTTCCGATCCGCTTTTTCAACTTCTAAAAAAACAATACTCACCTACTCCATCATAATGACCCTCTCCCTTCAAAATATATTCAGTTGTCTGGAAGAAAGAGGAAAAGAGTCCATAATTTTGAGAATGAATTATGTAAAATTATCGAGTCTGAACGAAGCGAGGACAAAAAATTTTAAAGAAAAAGGCACCCAAAAGCTGAAATTTCATCATTAAAATTCGTAGTACTTTTTTTGATTTCCAAAAATCACAATATCCTTTAATAAGCTTCCCTTTTTTCAAAAAATTCTGAAAATTTTGAAAATTTTATTCCAGGTTACGAAGTTTTTTAGGTAATAAGTAGAAATTATGTTCATTTGAAAATATTCAATCATCTTGACAGAACAGGAAAAAGTTATACGCCATCATTTTGAAAAAAAAAAGAATTATCGTGCAAAAAAAAGGAGTATCGATGACTTTAATGCCCCAAAAATTGAATTGTCAATTTTCGAGTTTTAAAAAAAACAGTGGTTGGTAAGTTTTCTGGTTTTAGATTTGGTTTCTGCCTTTTCAAAAATTGAATACAATATTTTTTCTAAAAAAAAATCAGCCAGTTTTTTAAAAAAAAAATCATTCTAAGTATATTGAATGTAGATATTATAAACCTTCCACCAAGTAGCTAATTCTCTATACCAATTTTTAAAAATTTTTATAATCAAAATTCAACACTTAACATTGCTTCAGAATGGTCATTTTTCATTTTTCTCGCTTCTCTGGGCTCATTTTCATCATTTCATGAATTTTGAAATTTTTTTCAAAAATCAGGGCAATTTTTTTAATGCTGCAGTGAAAAAAAATTCACAAACCGTGAATTTTCATTCCTCAATCATTGTGGTCAACAATGTTCAAAAATACATTTTCAAAATTAAAATAACCTATCTGATAATTTGTTCATTCCTCTAATTCGAAATAGAACCCACACCGAGCATCCGAACACCGAAAAAAACACCACAAAACTCATTCGAAAAAAACCTAAATTACCATCGAACTACAACAAACGAGACGACAGGATACAAAGCCGATAAAAAACCCATGTATACGATTATACTAATGAAGAAAAATTTCCACCGCCGTGACCAAACAAATCATAAACAAATTTACATACCGACTATCAACAATGTAACGAGGAATCAACCTACAACCTACAATATTCAGTTTAGCACGACGAAAAGCTTAAATCCGTCACATAGGCAAAAACAAATGAACAACTAAGAAACACGAAACAGAAATTTGCATGTTTTACGTCGCCTAGCTCAAAATACATTGGTACTTGGTTCACGTAGATTCTTCGATTAATTTTTGCACGCCGATATTTCTATAGGTTTGTATAAGGTACCGAAAGTACGAGATACGAAATTCTGTCAATAGATTCGAGCACCTATAAACCGCATTATCTTTACTTTCTGGCAAAATTATCAAATCAACGCATTCCTTTCTTTATTTCTTCGAAAAAAAAAACAGCACATAATTCCAATAGACTTTGCCATCAGATATCGATATCGATATCGATAAATAATCTTTCGATACAGAAAGCTTCTCTTTCTGTGCATTTTTTTTTTCCTTCAATGTAGAAGTTTTTTTACACGTGAATTCTTCTCTTAGGATTTAAAATTATTGTATTACTTAATTACCTACTTAGCATAAGCAACGAAAATCGAGCCAAAGCTGTATATTTTCGTAGTCATAGGCGTTGTTTCGTAGCTGGTACACTTGTGTACTGGCAAATGGTACCTAATAAACAGTATATCGGAGAATCGTTTCGCGAATTCGCGTAAATTATCAAGTACTCTTATCCCCTATATACTTGAACTAAATAAATAAATGAGATAATACTTCAAATATTAATACTTCTTTAAACTAAATATTTCTACCTTCGAACAAGCGCAACGATATATACCTAAGCGGCTGGCAGAGGTAAAAAATCAAGTACGCCATTTTACGTTTTAACAACCTTAATCAAAATACAAATACATTAAAATTGTACCGATACAATTACTACACGCGTAATTATAGAGTATTTCGATGAAAATTCGTCAAATATAACAACGGTTTGTCTGCTTACTCCTCTTACTCTTCGTTTCGAACACGCAGTCTAAGTACGTTCGTGGTAATAACGTTACGATAATGTGATTTTCGTTTTTAGTTGTTTTATTTTCGAGTATAAAACGTAAACGGATCAAAACTACAAGAATAAAGTTTCAACTACAGTAAAACACTCGGTGAAGAATTGTAAGCGAAAATTTGCACACTCGAATTTCGTACATAACTAAATAAGGTAAAAATAACAATTTCAAAAACAACGATGAAAAGTGAAACTTTTCATTCAAACACGGTCAAATTTTTCTAATTAATTTTAAACGTGGTTCGGTACAGCTTTTCAATGGTTTCGAATTTTATACCGGGTAATTTTATCAAAATCTTTGAGAAATATGCAAAATTCATTGTGTAGGTTTATATAGTCGATAATTGAAAATTATTATGCAGTTTTGTAACAATAATCGAGCTCGTTATCAAAGTGAACTGTGGCCTAGGTGAATTCAAGTTTTATTCATTCAAGTATGATTTTCGTGAAAAAAAAATGAAAAAATTTTTTTCAAAGGTATTTGCGCTATTAATATTCTCACGATCGTAAACGTCTCGAGAATAAATTTAAAACAAAAGAAATCATTGCCGCGGACTGAAAAGTAGAATAATTTATCATTCGAGATTCGTAGGTATATATTTTAAAATTGTCAAGTAAAAAATATAGGTAGAAAAAAGAATTTGAAAAATTGTTTCCAACATTGATTTTATTTTTTTGAAAATTTTCAATACAAGGCTTTGTAGAAGCTGGTTTCTATGCGAAATAATAAAATAATGATCTTCGCTTTGTACAAATATATCACGAAAGGACGAATCATTTCCATACGGGTAGATTTTAACTGCGAAGTAATTAAATATACTCGTACATGCGAGTTATCTTTATATATGTACTTGGACAGTAATTTGCATTTTTTCAAATCATTCACCTATAACGAATTCCATATTATGTGAGACGACAAAAGTACAAGTACTAAGAAAACCTGTGAACCAAGAACCAATGAATAAAATGTGTAATTAGGATTGTCCTATATTTATCTATCTGAGACCTCAGTAAATTTTTATGCCGCGTGTATTCGCACATTTTACAACTCGAATAATATAATCATTCGGGTATTGTTTCGAAATTTTTCCTATTCATTGTGAGGGTTTTTTCGAATGTGTCGATGATACAATCCACCACCCAGAAATCAATTGGAAAGGATATATTTATTTAGATTATTCGGCGGTTGTAACTTGTGATAAGGATTCAGAAACAGTTGAAAAAGTGTTGATAAAAAATTTAAGTCGATTTCATTTGTACTTATTTTCCTTGAATTTTCACATTTCATTCCAAAAAAACCAGTAAGTATCAGGATTTGAATTGAGGTATCAACAGATAAACATTTTTAAACGATCAAAAAATGAGCAAAAAACTGAAGAATTCTCAATTTTATGCCTTTATTTGAGCAGCAGAATTAGTACGAGAATAAAAATTATTGAAAAATTAAAACTTTTAGTGGGGTGTAAGGGAAGGGAAAGGGGAGGATATGGCCTTCAAATTTTCTGTAAAATGAAAAATGGAAACAATTAATCTAAAAAAAATTGTTAAAAAACAGATTTTAACGTATCATTATATTTTTGCCTATTCCAAAAAATCATTTTAGAAACTTTTCATCGATACTTCCATTTTTTTAAAAAAAAATACACAATTCCTTATTTTTTGAAAGTAGGTAAGTTTTGATAATGGTGGGAGGCGAGGGAAAGGTGGAAAACCAACGCCAATGATTTTTCAAGAATAACCTTCAAGTTTTTTCAAAAAATACATTTTTTATTTTTTATTGATAATAATTCAAAATACATGAGAAAAATTTCAAAAGTACCTATCTATACTTTTAAAAAAAGGCCAACTCGAAGTGAAATTTTGAGCCAAAACCAAAATAAATCGAAAGTACATCATAAAAGAACTCCCACTTTATCCAAAATTTTACGCACTGAGGTTCTTTCTCAAATTTTAACGAATTTTTGAAATTTCACCCTGCAAAATATTAAAATTTTATCTATTAATCAGTAAAAAAAAATGTCGACACCCTCCCCCCTTTCAATCGATTGGAAGTGGTTTCGAGGCGTTTCAAAGCCTACAGAAAATTTTGGAATTTTCTTGAAATGGGAAATATTAAATATTTTGGGATTCGTAACTTTTTATGTCAAATCTATACTTTTTTGAGAGAAAATTTTTCTGGAAAAAATTGAAAAATACACCAACAGCGTACGAATCTAGGTAAAAAGCTGAAAGTTGATATATGTGGCCCTGCCGTAAAGATAAAGTGTAAAAAAAATCGATATCTTCATTTTCATGTGTTTGGTCCTGATTTGGTATCATTTGGACCAAAAATGTGAAAAATGAGACATCGATTTTTTTTACACTAGGTTCCTTCTTTACGGCAGGGTCACATATACTCTATTTTTGACATCTCAAATCAATTAAGATCATAGACGCACCCAAGGAGGGCTCAGGAAGCTTGGCCCACCTCCTTAACCTCGGAAAAAAATTGATTACAAAAATATTTAAAAAGTGCATTTTTTTTTGTTTTCCAAACGGGATTTTTTCAAAAAAAAAAATTGCTCTCGCTTCGCTCGGGCAGTATTTTTGTTTCTTTTTTTTAATCGAAAATTGATAATTTTTGACCAATTTTTGAGTCAAAAATCACCGATTCCTCAATAAATTCTCAGTTTGTCAGAAAAAATTAATGATTTTTCGCTAAAGGATCAGTAGGTAAAAAATTATTAATTTGAAATTTGTCCTCTGTCCCGATTTTTCTCAAATTCTCAGCCTCTCCCTTAATTTCTGGCTGCGTCTATGATTGAGATCGATTTCGAGTCGTTTCGAAGCCTCCATAAAATTTAAAAGTTTTCTAGCATTGGAGAAAAATCAAAAAAAAGGTCAATGTGAATTCGACTAGGTATGATCGTGGATCAGCTTTACGTATATTGGGAGCTAAATGGTTGGAAATGGGATATCTGGCAACCTTGAGATTTTTACCTCAATGAGTAACAATTTTTTCCAGCAAAATTTTCTACCGAAAAATATGAATTTGAAATGAGTTATGAATTTCAAAAGAATATGCTGCAATCGATCAAATACTTTGGTCACTATAAGTTCATTTATGGATCATTTTCATGAGCTTTTCTATATTTGAAAATTCCGAATTTTTTTGGAGGGTTCGAAATATCTCAAAACTACTTCCAATCGATTTGGGAGATCAAAAATGAGGCCTGTGTCAAATTTCATTTTTTTTTTTTTTTTCATTGATTAAATCAAAATTTTCATATTTTGAAAAACGATCAGATAATTTTGAAAAAAATTCGTCGAAATTCGAAAAATCAACTTTAGAATGAAATTTTGGGTCTGGAGTATACAGTCAATTTATTTTTGTTTCGGTTTACAATTTCACTTCGAGTTGAGATAGACTTCCATTTCAAGATTATTTTCAATAAAATTTGTTGAAAAATTTTTTCGTAGAATTTAAAAATTTTTGAATACGCAGAATACTTTGATTTTAAAACCATTAGACGAAATAGTGAAAGTATGGGGTGAAAAAAAAAGGATTAGATTGTTTTGAAGTCTGAGAACAACTTCTATGCTCTCTCCACTTCACTGATAGATATAAATTTCAAAAAAAAAAAATCGTAAATTTTTTCAAAATAATAAGAAAAATTGGTGATAAATTTTTATTAAAATGATTATTACATTGTAAAAAATACACTACTATTTTTATCTGGTCACTTCGCCATATTCTCGAATCAAGTTCCACGTTTATATTCGAAAGAAGATTTTTTTACCACATGAAAATTAAAAACCAGAAAAATATACCATAATTTAATAGGCACTTGACATCGAATAAGTCACCATCTATGGGGAAAACACGGAACTAAACGAAACCATTATAAATTTTTTCATTACATGTATTCTTATGAGAAATTCACGATTTTTGAAAATTAATTAAAAATCGAGTACTGAACATGCAGGGTTCATTTTTGTTTTAAATGGAAGAGTAAATCGTACTCTTTTTCAAATAATTTTTCTCTCATTTCTTACTCCACTTATTAACTGAAAAAAATTTGAATCAATGTAAATATCTTTTACATGTTTTTATATAACCCTACAACGCGTACAACGAAAAAATACCCGTTTTCCCCTACTCGACTCATAACGCGACGCGCGTTGATTTCAAATATCGTCCAATCACAGCTCAGCGTTCTCGTCGTTTACGTTTTAAAAACATGAAAAAGTTACGTACGTTAATTTCAATTTTTTTCAATGAATACGCCAAATAGAAAAGAAAAGAAAAAATTCGTTGTTAAGAGGAAGATTCACTCTTTCATTTAAAGCAAAAATGAACTCTGCACGTTCAGTACCCGATTTTTAATCAATTTTTAAAAATCGCAAATTTCCCATAAGAATACATGTAAATGAAAAAGTTATCATGGTTTCGTTTTCGTAGCAGCGCTCTCTGCAGGAGGTGCCGATCGCCTAATGCATTTCATCAAATTAATCAAAACTGATACCGAAGCATCTGAAAAATATGACATTTTTGCCACCATTGATGGCCAAAGTACCTATCTATTTAAAATCCTGACAAATCAGACTACAGACCACACGTAAAATACCACAGAGAATAAAATACATCAAATAATCATTTTAGATGACCGCACATTATGAAAAAAAATACAATGGAATGCGATTACCATTATCATAGCTAATTAAATTATTAACCTCGATCGTACCTACAACGGTACATATGATGAGGATAAATTTATGAAAAGAATAATGAATAATGAAATTTCAACCCGCATAAAAAACAGATTCAAAAATTCATACCTTCGGTACACTTGCACTTGAAAAACTCGCAAAATAATTCGACTTCTCTAAATGTTTGGCCTTTTCGGCCTTTTTGGCCGATAATCGAACCTAACCTATTCAGATCACCATTCCACATGCATAGGTAATTTCTTATCTCAGTAATAGTTTTTTCCTCTGACATGGGAAAAAAAAGGCCATCACCTGACAAACAATCGTTTCCCATATCAATTCATCATGATTTAGGCGAACGAATCCTCGAACCGAACGCCTTACCGATACCTCGATGTCAATTTTTCATACCGTACGCCGAACGTCATTCAGCTCAGTAAAACCAAACGAGCGTCTTTTAAAGAAATTTTTTTTCCAATAAACAGCACACAACAAAATAGGGAAATACCTATATACTTTTTGCCGTCATGTTACTTCACCGGTAAAGTTTTCATTAAAATGTCTCCATCTAACGTTAGCAGAAAGCTATACAGCGAAATTAATTTCACTACCCGCTGTACGTAGGTACTTTACAAGGGTATCCAGTAATTCATTTTGCACAAAACGAACGTTCGCCGGTGCGTTTTAGAAATAGACATTCGAGCTGAAAATACACCGAACGAGAGAGAAAGAGAGAGGAAAAAAAAGATTTATAAGGTAATTTTGGTTGGCGAGAAAATGTCAACTTTTTGGACTTTTAATATTTCCACATGTATAACGTTGTAAGGCCAACCTTTACCCCAGTGATATTTCAATAATGCTTCGATAACGAACGCGTTGTTATGTTTTCGTATATACCAAGGTATATAATAAGGATTAATATTTTATATATTTTTTTCTTATATCTATCGAAGGTAAAAATAAAAAAAGGTAGAAATACATTAGGTGGACTCGAGACTCGCTGGATGAATCAAAATAATACCTATTCGAGTTCTATTGAGCGAAGAAACACGTTTCTTTGCGTTACGTAATTCTATACGGTAAGTATATGATTTAACGCACTAAGTACGTATAATATACGTTTAGGTATCTACATAAATAGATTTTTCATACACATGCATATCCAGTGTCCCCAACGAGTATAGGAGTTGGAAAAATGTACGGAAGGAAAGAATCTGTCGAGCTGGTAATTCGCTGTTTTTACCGAATAGGTACGACAATTTCAAAATAAATAAGTTTCATTCTGGTTGACTAAATTTTCGCTACGTTCGGTTGCCGATTTATAAATATATAGCGAAAAACACAAATGCGAAGGAAAACTTTGCATAAGGATACTCGACGCGGAAACGAAAGAATATAAAGTTAAGCAGCCGATGGAATTTTAAACCGGGATGAGACGAATGCAGAAGGGACGATAAGGATTGAACGTAATAAGCCGATTTTCAAACGACAGCGGCAAAAAGGAAGAGAGAAAAGCGCAAATAAAAAGCAACATGACTTATGTCTTCTCAAACCGTATACGCGTTGTGGTAAAATCTATCTGCCTGATTTTAAACGCATATTACGCCGAAATCTTCATACATACGTAAGTTACCTAGATACATTTGCTTACGTATATTTTTTTTTTGGTACATGACGAATGACGAAAAATAAAATATAAAAATCGTCGAAATCTTCATCGTCGCATTACGCCGCTGGCGAGATTTCCTCTCGTTTAAAATTTTCAAATGGTAATTTTTCAAAGTGTTAGTTGGAGTCGGTAAGGGAGAATTTTCGATGGATACGAGTTTATTTCCCTCTTTTCGGCTCAACGATCGATATTCGTACAATTGTGCGGAATTATCGTATGGAATTGATAATTTAACCGAAAAAAATGTTCTGTAGAAGCTTTTTAATATGAAAAAGTCGATTTTGAGAGAGCTTAGTTCGTCTACCTAGTACCTAGCTGTGTAGTTTTTCACGAAGTGGTCAAATTTGGAAAATAGATCAAAAAATCAGGGTGTCTAACAAAATTTCAAACTCCAAAAGAAGGACCTTAGGACCTTGGAAGGACTTTCAGCCTCCCCCCAGGAAAAAATCAAACTCATTTTAGGACAAATTTTTTATATTTCAAAATATTTCATTGTTTAAGATGGAAGAAAAGAGTTTTCACCATAATTTCGAAAAAAAAAGTAAATTCACTGAACCTAAGCGAAGCAAGGGCAACAATTTTTGAAAAAAGGGCAGCCAGACTCTAAAAATTTCTCTATTTGGTAAAATTTGCGCTTTTTTCCATGTTTTGTTTAAACTTTCCAAAAAAAAAAAAAAAAACAATATCAATGGATTCGTTCTTGATTTTCTTCTAAAAATCGAAACATTTTTGAAAATTCGAATCGAAATGATTATAGAGTCCTTTGATAAATAAGAAGGGACAATTTTATTCACTTGAAAATATTAATTGTCAAGGCTGGGAATAGAAGAAGTTTCATACCATCATTTTGAAAATAAAATTGTGTGAATTTACTGAGTCCGAGCAAAGCGAGAGCGAAAATTGTTTGAGAGAAGAGTATTCAAAAGCTGAACTTTTTTCAGGCACCCACATCATATTTAGCGAAATTTCGATATTAGTGATTTATTTTAGCTTTTGGTGGGCGAGTCTCGAAATTTGAATTGGGCAGGACTTTTTAGTCAGTGTAAGGACTTTGGAAAGACCGGAAGAACTTTTCAGCCAATATAAGGACCGGAAGGAATTTTTAAACACCCTGTAAAATTTCAAAGTTTTCGACATTTTGGTTCTGGAGAAAAAATTTTTATATTTTGAAATTTGAAATGTGATTTTTAACATCTGAAATTTTTTTTTACGAACTTTTTATTTGAAATTTTCTATGACCATTAATTCAATTGATTTTTCTGCGACTGGATATTCATTTCCATTCAGAAAACAAAACACGAGTTTTTGAAATGAAACAATTGTGATGCGCTCTGTGAAATATGGTCACAAGTCAGAAAAGTAATTTTTTTAGAACAGCGAAAAAATCGAATTGGGGTCAAACTTTTTTTTTTCATGCTTCGAAAGAATATTCTTTATAAAAAATTTCGCACAAAATTTTGACCCAGAAAATTTTTTAAAATTAAGTAAAACTTTAAAATGCCATTAAACCAATTTTCAATTCATCAATTAGACCGAGAAAATCGATTTTGATTTTTCCAACTTGTGGCCCTGTTTCACAGATCACATCACAATTAAATAGGGACTGATATTCACAAAAAATGTATATTTTTACACGAATACTTGATTTTTCTGTGTTATTACCAAAAACCAAGTGGAAAATTGTAATTTTGAGGACTTTTTTCCCCTCAAATTCCTACCCCAAATTTGGATAAAGAAAAAAAAAGATTTGAAAATCATTGGCTCTATTTGAAATATAAAGATGAGGGGGGGAGGGGGTGATTACTTGGCACAAAAAAAATTACAGGATCTGCCACAAACATATGCCTCTGTGGTAGAAAGAATACAAATATTGCATTTACAGGGCAATTCAACTATACAGGTACCAATTAATATCAAAATTCAATAGTTTTTTTTTTTTTGAAAAAAAGCCAATAAATTGAATTTTTTCAAGAAAAATTTAAACTTATTAGCCAATTTTTTGAAATCTTGAATGTCAACTTCCAGAAATAACATTTAGAGGTTCCTAATGAAGAACTTTCGCCATTTTTGCAAAATCAAGTTCATTTTTCAAAGAATTTCCTTCAAAAAAGTTAAAAGGTGAAATTTCTAGGTAAACAAAGCATCCTACCAAAAAAAAAAGATTAAAACATGACTTGTATGAGGACTAAAAGACTAAATTTCCTTTGCGAAGAAAGACATACAAAATTTTTCCAAGAGTTGCTATTTTTGTGGTAATTTCAAGTGAAGTTAGAAGTTGAAATTTTTGAATCTCAGTTTTCAAATTCACTTGAGAATATCACCAAAACAGTGGCTCTAGGGAAAATTTTGATCCTTTTCAACAGAAAGGAAATTTATTTCTCTACAATTAACGTTCTAAATAATTTGTTTTTTTTTTTTGTAGAACGCTTCCTTGGCCTAGAAATTCAACCAAGTATTTTATTTCTTAAAAAAAGAATTGATTTCGAAAAAAAATGACGAAAGTTCTTCCTCAAGAATTAAGAACGCCTCTTCAATTGTTTGCTCAAGAAAAATTATTTTCAACGTGTGAAAAACTCCTCTAAGTATATTTTCTAGATTTTTGTGGGAAAAAATACAATTTGACTGATTTTCAAAGAGCATTTGAATTTTAAAATGTGCTATCTTTTTGGGACAACCCTGCACTACTTCGTACGCCTAATTTCCTAAGATCTTATTAATATTAAGTATAATAAATTGGAAAATTTGACTGAAAAATTTTGAAGCTGAAAAAAATATAAGTAATATTGATTTTTGACCAATTTTGAGTAGCAGAACACCAGTTTGGTATTAATTTGTGCCCCCGATGTGATTTTTAGGCCTGAGACAGTGGTTTCGGAAAATGAGGTATAATCAAATTGTACCCCTTCCCCTCCCCCACAACTACATCAGAAATGAATTTTTAAAGCATTAAAACATGAAAAAAATGTCTTTCGAGGCGTTAAAAATACAATTTTTTCCAAAGCTTTGCCCTCGTTTCACTCCAGCTTAAATAAGATCACAATTCTGTGGATCTAATTAGGTAAAGGCGACAGTGCGAAATAAAGTTCCCCTTTGCCCCCTTCACCCAAAAATCCTTCTGGTATTCTAAGTTTTCAAATCCACTTTGTACTTTTCCAAGAAAATCTTCCGACGCCAGGACGCCACTGGCCTGTAACGTCCAATCTAAAGTTCGAGACGACGATTTTGAAAAGAGATGACCAAGTGGAAAAAGCAACGTCAGATTCATGTTTAGGAGGTCAAATTATACTCTTTCGAACACTATTTGAGCAACTGTTTCAATTAAAATCTCAATGTTAAATTTCGTACCTACTGGAAATTTTTCAAATATTGAGATTTACCGACATGCAAAAATTATTTTTCTATATTCAACATTCCAACTCATAAGTTTGCAATATCGAAGGGATTGGATGGGCAAAAATTGAAAATTCCAAATCAAATCTTTTTTAAAAATTTTTTCGACATAACTACAATTTTTTTAATTTTGTAAATACGCAAAATTGCAGTTTTCTGTCTCGAATTTCAAACTGAAAATACAATTTTGGTTGTCTTTGTATTCTTTCTAGACTTGACTTAACAATAAATAACAAAACGATAAAATAAACTGGAATTAAAATTTGTGAAAATTCGGTCTGTAAGTAAATAGAAATTATAAAAATTTTGAAATTGAAAAAAACTGTCAATAAAATAATTTTGAGATACTACACAAAAAATAATAACCTATGGTATACTTAATAAGTTTTTTTTTTGTAAAATTATATTTTCAGAATCACATTTTAAATATAAAATCGACTTGACTTTTCGTCTGACAATTGTATTTTCCATCAAAAAAATTGAAAATTTCTTTCGAAATAATTCCGCCATGGACATACAATCACAAAAATATTTCGAAACGATTGAAAACAATTACAACGCCGACGATTAGCGTAAAATAAGACACAAAGTATTTCACCACATTCACTAAAAAAAAAAAAAAGGAAAGAAAATCAAACTGCGGGTATTTAGGTAGGTAACATCCTATATCATTAAAATATGTCCTCGAGCATGCCAATACGATAAAAAGAATACGCCGAAAATCAATATAATTTCGAAACTATTTATAGAAACGTCGTACTATTGACAAAAGAATTATTAATATATTTAAAAAATCAACCGTTTATTGTATCATCCGAAGGGACTAATTTAATAAAGTTTCAATTATTGTATTCCGATTTGAATAGAAAGGAAAAAAATGGCGGATGGGCGGCTTCGGCTTCGGCTTCCTAACAAATTGAATCAACTCGATTTTGCCAAATGGACAGTAATTATCAGTCAATGCATTAAAATATCACGTTTCGTACGACATCCACGGTAACTAGGTTATAGGTTGCAAATACGCTTTAAATTCTGTATTAAATCCGTCAATTACCCATTTCATTAGGCTGTAGAGTGCGACATACACGACGGTTGGTACGGTGTGACTTTTAATATTTACCTACATTTCTTTTCGATTAATTCGTATGTCCGATTCCGAACACCTATTCTCGCTTATGATTTTAATTTATTAATAAGCAGGACGGACCTGGATACATGTCATGAAGATAAAAAATTATGGAAATTTTACAATAATGCATCGAGTTGCGATCGAGTAATGATGGAAAATAAAATTTGAAAGGAGATGATTTCAATTTGTAATAAAAACGTAATTTAAGTAGGTAAATACGTTAGAAGAATGGATTGGGATAGAATTAATACAAAAAATCAAGTTCAAAAAAAATTGAATTAAAATTGATAAGTAACTACTTTCAGACTTTTTTTTTCAAATTAAATTAAAATTTTTTCTATGATTTTTTTACCCTCGAGCAAAAAGTAAGAAATCGTGAATGTTTAATATGATTAGGTCTCATTCTAACCCCTCAATATTTCTATCTTTTGACAGGACAGGAAATCTTGAAAAAAAATTCCTGACTTCCAAAGATAAGAAAATTTCTTGGAAAATTAGAAATGAGATATCAAACAAAATTTTCCAATTGAAACGCAGAAGTTTAGTTTAATTTTTACAGGAACTTTCTGAGATGAAATTCCGCAACCTCTTTCTTTCTAAAAAAAATCATACTCACAAAAAAATGATATGTTGACTTAATGTTTTGCAGACCTACAGGTACTTACCCAAATTTTGGAAAATCTCATTTAAGGTACTTGGTAGGTACAGAAAAATGAACGAGAAAGTCTTTTGATTCATACTTGAAAACATATTCAACAACATTAATTTCTAGTGAAAAATGCAAGATTTCTGAACCAAATTCAAGAGCTCATTAGCATTTTTTTTTTCATTTTCAGTACCACTTTTCTAACTGCAAGACTTTTTTCTATCGTTTTCATCATTCAGAGAAACAAAGGGGGAATTTGAAAGTTTGAAATCATTTCTCAAACTTGGGCAGGCCCTTTCAATGAGTCAAACGATGTTTGAAAAATTGAAATGAAGAACACGATAGATCAAATAAATTCAATCTATAACAAAAGGTACCTAACAAAATTTTTCAAGGATTTTGAGTTAAAAAAATTACAATTTTTATAAAGAAATTTCAAATTCTTGACAAGTTTTCCAATTTATGATTGTTTTTCGGACTTTTTGAAAATTCGAATCAATTTGATACGTCCTGGCCCTGAATCCTGATCTTTTACAATACCTAATATTTTTTATAAGAACCTTTCTTGTTGGAAAATACTTGAACATTAATTATGTGGAACGAAAGAGTCGATCTAAAAAATACCGGAAATAAAAGAACTGAAAATGAATTTATGATGTTTTGCTATTTGAAAGAGAATTTTATTTAATTTGTTAAAAAAATATTGAAACCTGAAAGAAATAGCAGGGAATATATTTTTTTAAATGAATTTTATAATTTTTTTCGCCTCATAAGCAAGCAAGTATTTATAACTTCAAAAATACATTTTTCTTTTTCATCATACCAAAGCATATGCACGTTTTAAAAAATATTTGGCTGCAAGTTAATAATTGAAGCATTTTTTTATTGAAGAATTATTGAACTGTCGAGAATTTTTATAATTTTCATCGTGTTTCAATTTTTTTGATGGGGGGGGGGGGAGATTTTAGCGATTTCAAAATCATTTTAATTTCACTAGAAGGAAAAAAAGATAAACTTTAAAGATATTGGACTCTTAGCACATGTAACCCAATTTAGAACACAAAAAAATCAAAGAGGATATTTATTTCGGGAGAAAGGTTTAAATTTCTAATTTCCAGCCCTAAATAAGATTTCTCTTGATTCCAAAAGATTTTTTATAATTTTTTAAAAATTTCATTATAAGCTCTGACCGATTAAAATACTCATTATACTTGACCAACAAATTTTTGTTCGAATAAGACGTAAAATCCTATAGGTACCTATAGTCCCAATTTTTCAATATGGTAACATACCAGTTATGGATCACTTTTTCTTTGAATTCGTGCCCTGACTTTATTTATGAACCAATTTTGGTGATTCTTTTTTTAAAATGAACGTTGGACTCTCCTCTACAAAGTAGCGCGATTGAATTTTGAAAAAAACTATTTCAAGTATTTTTTATGCAGGCTTGAAAGACCCAGAAAAAATACGCCTTTTTGGCGGATTCTACCAATTACGGATCATCAAATAAAATCGAAGTGATGCATTTTTTCTCCACTCTGGCTGTATTTCTAACATAATAAAGATGACCTTCAAAGATTTTCATCAACAAATTGTTAAAAAACCGAAGTTGAAAAACTACCAATTGTGGATCGATCCATAATTGGTAGCAAAATTTTTGATTCGCAATTATGGATCAAAAATTTTGCTACCAATTACGGATCAAACCAATTACGGATCACAATCACTTCGGCATCTCACTGCGCGGATTTAACAATGTGAATCACCCAATACATAAAAACACGACGAAAATCTCGGAACAAACGATTTTGGTGAAGAAATCCACCTTTTTTGGTACAAATTTACGTTTTCTTAGATGCTTGGCAAATGACACTCAAAATTCGTAAAACGGGTTGATCGCGCGAAAAATATGTCCATAGTACTTCCCTGAACATGAAATCACCAGCAACCGCATCAAAAACTGAATATAAATATCATTACTTGCTCTTTTCAACATTAACCATTGAAAAAAACACGAAATTTTGACTAAAAATTTGACTCACTTTACTAAAATGAATCTACAAGCGGTTTGGTGACACGAAAAATGCTTTGTTTACATATCTTCTGAAAGCTGAGACTTCAGGCTACAATATTATGTTGGTAAAATTTCGAGTAGACAATCCTAGTCCTACGTAGAGCGCGTCAAAAAAATGATCCGTAATTGGTAGCCTGATCCACAACTGGTATTTTACCATATTTCAAAAATTGAAAATAATGAACAGTTAGATTGATATTCATTTTAAAAAAATTGTTTTTTCTAAATTTTCCAGGCCGAAAAGATCCTTATTTTTGACTAGAATCTTAATTTTATTTGGTTAAAAATGGTGAAATGGTAATTTACTTCGGGGAGGGGAAAAGGGGAGGGGGAAAAGAAGATGGGAGAAAAGCTACCCTTTCAATACAACTTAATCAGGCCTCGAATTTAAATATAAAATTTGAAATAGAGACAGAGAGATGACAATTGAGGTTTTGATTTCTAATTTTCTACATAAATGTGCATCCCTATGGATTTTTTTAAGTAAAAAAACTTATACCTAAAAATAATAAAAATAATTGCTCGATCTTTCTTTTTAAATTCGATCACTCGCTAACACTATTTATTCAACGATTCATTCAAAAAAAAAAGGAAAGAAACAAGCTAACAAAAAAACCACGGCCGAGAAAACTGAAACTCGCAACTCAACGCCGGACAATGGTCGAACACAATTTGTCATTTTCCCCTTCGAACATTCTCATCAACATTTTCACATAATCTTATTAATGCGGAATATTAACGCGTTTTACTTTTATCATTACTTTTTTGATGCTAATTTGCATACAAAATAATCTACATCGTAAAGTTCGCCACTCATAATTTTACAGCTTATCAAGCAACTTCTCTTGAAACTTTCAGTGTTCCCAACCTCAAAGGTTTTTCTTCTTTTTCGACCTAGCATGATTACAAGGCACCAGTTAAACTTAAATTTCACCTAGAGTAAAGTGAAAAAAAAAACTCTCGGTGAAATTCGCAAATTAACGAAAAACAGAATAATTCTCAATTTCCACGACCACTTATGGTAAAACCTCAAAGTATAATTGGTTCGAATAAAACACCCATTCAACTTTAAAGTTTAGGTAACTCGAGTTTAGAGTAATAATAATTTCGACTATTTTAACACATTTTTAAACTGAAAACAGCGTATTCATTTCTTTAATCGTTGAGACAGTTTGTAGAACGAATTATTTTAATTTCATCAAGACGCCCTTTGACAGCGGCGTTTTATTAAAATTACTTTAAATGAGACGTGAACCTCTATATACGCAGACGTGTTTTCATAATACAATTCAACATCAAAGCGGCGGTGAACCTCTCAATCTCTAAATAGGAAATAATAATTTTTACTCTCGACGTACCTAAGCAGTATAATATTCGAATGTGATTCCGAGACTCGTTAGGAATTTATTTTAAATAAAAATACGTTTCGATTGGGCAGAAAAAAATGATTTTGGAATTTTAAATTTTAATTTGATACCAAATTAGAAACCTAAATGGAGAAAAATGTGTAAAAAATTGATAAGGCACATTACATAGGTCGGCATAGAGAATACTGTTTGAACTTATGGGATGATTTTTACAGTATTTTTCGTGCTGATTGCGAAAAAAATGGTGAGAAAATTTCATCACCAAAGGATTTTTCATCATTTCAATTTTTTAAAAATTTTTAGCACTTTTTGATAACTTTGGGCCCTTGAAGTCGATTTTTTGAGTAAAGGAAGGATTCAACGAAAAAAAGTAAAAAGATATTTTAGAACGTAAAATTTTTTTTCTGTAGAGTTGAATTATTTTTTCTTGGTAGGCATTAGCTTTCGAAATATATTAATTATTCATTTTTTTTTTTAGTGACAATATCTCAAAAACTGTTCTTGCTCTTGAGAAAAAACTAATAGGACTCTGCAGAAAGGAAATTTCACACTCCACAAATAATTTCTTTTTTGTAACGGTTTCTTTGTTCATAAAATCGACTCCAAGGGTCAAAAGTTATATCAAAAAATGTAAAATAAATTCTGAATAAAACATTTAAATTATAAAAAATCCTAATTGTGATGAAATAAAACTGAAATCAACCCTTGACGTAGATTTGAGTGGAGTTATGGGGTTTGAACTATTTGAAATACCTATGTGAAAAATATTCCTGAAAAAATTCAAAAATATGCCAAAATATGTTCAATAAAAAGAAGGCAATAGTATCAAAATTCGGGATTTCTGAAGAACTTATTTCGTGATTTTTTTTTCTTCCAAAAGAATAGATTTCCCCATTTTCGGCAAAAAGACAATTTTTAAATTTTATTTTTTTTTGTCTATAGAAAAATGGATTTTTGATTATTTTGCGAAAAAAACTCGTGAAAAATGGAAAAAAGGTCAAACATGTCCAAAATATGTCAAAAACAACAAAAATATGATTTCTACGACAGAATAACGTAAAAAATATGCCCACACAAATGAGGCTAATTTTATTCAAAATTTTATTTTTTGCGAAGAAATTATAAATATCCCATCCCTACTACCAAGACATGAAAGAAAATTCATCCCGAAGCAAAGATAAGAACCGAAACCTAAACCAAAAATCCATGAAACACCTAAAAAAAAATAGGTCAAACCCGAAACTAAAACTAGAATCGAAACCAAACCCGAAATTCAAAAAAATAGAACTGCAACAGAAACCAAAATTATACCGAAATATATAATTTCGGTTTCGATTAATTTCAATTTTTGCCTTTCTTGTTGTGACACTGTTTGGATTTTAACCCTGCTATACCATACCCTGTGACAATTGTCAACAACCGGTTTTTTTCGTGCGTTGCGTTCGCAAGAACGAGTGATCGGGTGGTAACGTCTTCTGGTACCTATGCGCGCTTGCTCAGCCGATCATTTCCGCTGTTCGGCAGATTGCCTACTTTTTCATTTGAAGGGGCAAACATTTTTTTAAAAAATCCGGACCGGTATGAATTTTAATTTTTTTTAGTCCCTTAATTCAAAAGGGTAGGCAAATTGCTTTTCATGAACCAGTAGGACATAGATACACAAGTACCTAGCATGTGGTAGTTTCATCCCCTCCACTTTTGATTTCGTGTGAAAAAATCATCAATAAATACGAAAAATGAGTTTTTTTTCAAAAAATTTTTGCCCCTTCAAATAACGATATAGGCAATATGTTCAACAAGGGAAATGAAAGGTTGAATATTCATGTACATCCCTTAGAAGTTATAAGGTCGTACCAAGCTTGGGTCCAGCGTCAGAAAATTAGACATTTTTTTACCGTATGGTCTTCGAGGGTTAAATTGATGGCTTTCATTTTCTATTTTTTCTGAGCTTTCTTACGGTTAAAATCAGATATTTCATTTCAGTTTCATTCCGTTAATTTTTTTAGATGATGCTTACTTTCAAAATTGAACAAAAAGAACTCATTTTGTGTTCGAAATATTTTCAAGTTTTAGGTTATTTATTTTGGCAGAAAAATTTCAAGAACCAAAGCCGTTATTTTTGCTGTAACCGAAATCGAAACTAAAACGAATAAAAATAAAACCGAACCCGTAACCGAACGAAACCGATATTTTTTCGAATTCGGACCGCAGTGTTACACTCAGATCTATTATATAGGCGCCTACTACCCTTCCAGTTAAAAGGTCTATGGCGAGATTAAATTCGTGATTAGTGATTTAAAAAAATCTTCCTAATCGCCATAAAAGTTGTGGGGAGTTATTTCAATTTTATCGTATTTTTTTCTCATATTAAATTTTGCTAATTTTTCAAGTGTAGGTAAATCTAAGCATTATGGACAATTTTTGAAATTCAAACCCCAGAAATCTCAAAGGTAATTTCTAGGCCAAACATTTCGGCCGTGGAAAATTCTAATGATGCTCTAAAGGCGGAATCTATCGTCAGAATCGATAGAGCAGGAAAAAATTGGTCATTTTCCAGCCTCTCTTAAGTATTTCTATTTCTATTGTTACCTACAAATAAGTACCCAATATTTAAAATTATGGTTCATAACAAAAAATTGATTTTTTGTAAAAATCGAGCAAAAAAATAGACTAGAATAGAATAGAACATAAGTAATTGTAGGGGGTAAAATTTTATTTCTGCAGTGCCCAATTAGTTTTTTTTTAGAAAGCCTAGTTTTTGAAAATATTCTTTCATTAAAAAAATGAGTTGACCTTTGAACTAAGCATATCTCAAAAGCTAAGTTTCTTACTAATTGGATTCCTTGGAAGATAATTTTTTTTGTTGAACCCTTCTACTGCTCAAAGAATTGGCTTTAAATGTCAAAATTTATCTTTCAATGCAAAAAAAATATTAACAAAAACTTCAAATTGCAAAAATTTTAACGATGGAATTTTTTCACTCGTTTTCTCGCGACCATCGTGAAAAATACTATAAAAATCACCCATTAAACTTCAAACAACATTTCAAAAGCTTAAAAATGCCTTCCAGTATAATTTATACGTTCGATACAAAAAAAAATAAAAAAACATAATTCGACCGGGGCTTCTGCGAATGTGACATTTCTTAATATTTGATTCAATTCCACCCGATCTCAAAGAATTACTCGCAATAAAACGCGAGCTTACATTAGTTTGAATAAAAACGTTCAAGTCGATGACTTTTTTATGGATAGGTCTTAGGTTGACGAATTCGTTAGATAAACCGTAAGCAGATAACGAACTCGTTCGAGATAACGCCGGAGTAAGAGAGAGCCACGTTAACGTATCAAAATATCCTTTAATCTGAAAGTTTACTTTTTCTTTCAACTAGGTGACTTGAAAAATAAATAAAAAAATACGCCGGAGAACTTAATAATCCCAATGTCAACCTTTTTTAAAGCTAACGTGTCACTAAAAAAGCCAGTTTTTGGGCCCTTTTCAAATTAGACAACGTTCAAAACTTCACAATATAAGCGCATATCCTTTGTTTAATTCATATTACGAAATCAGTCAACTCGAAAAATATATGAAGAATAATACTATAATAGGTTAATATAATTTTACAAAACAAAGAACACATTTTCCGCCAATTAGGTAAGTTCATTAATACTTTGACTGGAATGTTTTAACGTAATACGAGGTTTTAAAGTTTTTTTTTGCGCCACGGAAAGAGGCATTCGGAATGAGAAAAAAGTTACCGGGGATTAAAGCGATCCGATAAAAAAATAATGAAAAAGTTGGTTCAATTTGGAGGAAAATTTTCTGCTGTCTTTCAATTCAAATATACTATAAGGGTAGAATGGAATGGAATCAAAGCTCCGCGACGTTTTCTAACGAATATAAAATCAACGGTGGAGGAAAAAATTAGATAATATGAATTGTTGATAACACGCACACACGATGGTGGATAAAAAAGCAGTATCTGTGCGAATAATACGGGCTACGGAGTTGATATTTTGAAATTTCGTTTAATTGCTGTAGCATTTCGAGACCGAAAAACGCCGACAAATAGCGAAGCATTTTAAATACGTACTACGATGTAATTAAAACAAACCCACACTTTTCCATCGATTCGTTTACCACTGACACGATCATACATGCTTAGAAAATTATACAATACACGCGTGTACGGATCGATTTGCTACCGTTTCAGGAGTCTCAGCATAGAGCATTCAAATCTAGCCAACTTTTATCATTTCTAATTCCATATCAAAAGGATTACCGTAGAGATTTGCGGCCGCAAATGTAAAAAAAAAGCTCGGCTTAATCGATTAAATTATAATACACCAGAAGAAAACGGTGAAGTTGACCGATGGAAGGGTTTTCAGCGTGATAACGATAAACAATCGGAGAAAATGTGAGATTGCGGTGGAAAAGTTGGGTATGATTTGGAGGTATCAGTTGGAGAGGTATTTTTGCCAAGAGTTGTAAGATTAGCGAAGGAAAAGGGCTCGCGATGGGGAAAATATTATAGTAGAATATAAATATGATGTAAATATTTACCCTGGATCATTGGGTACTTCGGAAGGAGCTCCTCGGATACCATTCTGATGATGATGATGATCCATTTTGATAAAAATAAACTGATATTCGCCTTTTCGCGAATCACTTCCGGAATATTCGAACCGAACTGATACACAGAAATGCACAAACAACCAAAAACGAACTATCAAAACATGAGTGAATATGAGATGGATAAATTTTCGTACTAAAATTTTAACTTTATATTCCGGCGGATGTGAAAAAATAGAAAAAATGAAAATACCATAAAAATAAATGTATAACAAGTTCGCGAACTCGCGAAAGAAAAAACCAATGAGGGAAAATTATTATGTGAAAAAACTACGGCACTAATATATGTCTAAACGCTACGACGCCTAAAGACCGACTAGTCGGCCGGTTCGAAACTCCAACTGGCGTCGTTATCTGTGTAGTGCCAAATAAACTGAAATCGGGAACAATGTCGAACGAGCGTAAAGATAAAAAAGCTTTCCAGAAAAACCCCGAGCGTACACCGTACCGCCAGCACTGTTCGACAAAAAAGTAAAGCAGGAACAGCTGCTCTCCTGAAACATCTCTTCTCTATACCCTTTCGGCCCACTCAATTCCTGATTCTTTTAAGGAAATGCACGCCTTTCTTGCTTGCTACGGTGAAAAACACATGCGCCGCCGGAGTATTCCTTATTCGCGGTTGGGAAAAATTACTCGCGTTATCTGTAGCCATGTTGGTGTATTAATGATGCGATGTGAGACCGAAGTAATGACTACAGAAGCCGCATGATACGTAGTAACTACGTATTTACGATTGGCTGTGATGGCTGAGATGAATTTATTTTCGAAAGTTTTTATCGAGCTTTTCGCGAATAACTGAGGTGAGATGAGTTTGAGATCAATGACGTATCGATAGAAAAGAGAGCTGCCCCAATCCCCAGCGAAAGAATTTTTCACTTGTGAGCTCGGAAAATTTAATAAATTTCATGCTATATTTTTCGAATGAAAAATTAATAAACAAAATGGTAATTTTAAAAGTTCGTAATCAATGAAAAATTATCACTTACCTGTTCGTTGGGAATAGGCTCGGTACTAAGAAAGGCAGAGGTACAGGGGCACAGCCAGGGGGTCTAGACCTCCTTCAGTTCAAGACGTCAAGAATTCATGTAAAAAAAGTCTCTTTGGACATTAAAAATTCAATTTTTCAAAGCTTCGCTCGAGCATAAACGAAATCACAATGTTACCTAATACCTATATCAACTTTTTTCCTCTCCTTTTGGTAAGTAGATACTAGATATTCAAAGTCTCCATATAGCTAAGTTCATACCCTGTACTTTTCAAAAAAAAGCTTCTTTCTTGAAGGAAGGAGGAAAAAGTAATGATGGAAAACTGGAATTAGGACTGGAACTGAAATGATAAGAGCTAAAATCTGATATCTGGAACTGGAACTAAAATGAATTTCAGTTTTATACCAGTTCCAGCATTTTTTTTTTTTTTTTTTGAAAATTGCAATATTTTTAAATAAAATTTCTCTTACATTACGCCTTGCACACCAGATTTTTTTTTTGAAAAATTCAAAGTTTTGTCCACAAATTTCTAAATGGAGTAAAAAACAGAAAAAAATCCAAATTTATGAAAATTTGACGTGAAAAAGTAGAAAATTTAGATGCACAATATTCAATGAAAAACAAAAACGACCTTAAGCGTACCTTAAAAATTTATGTTGAAAAGTGAATAAGTAAAGAAAAAATGTGTTGTAAATTTGAAAATTCCATCCTATTAAAAACATCTTCGCATACATTATTCAAATTTCAATTTTTTTATTGAATAATTATTTAGAACTCAGAGGAAGTCAGCACCAGGAGTCATGAAATTTCTGAAAAAAATTATTTTCCAGGTTTTTTCCAGAAATATTTTGTGTTGAGCTTGAGTAATATGAAAAATTGTACTTTAAACAGAAACACAAAACAATTAAGTTCAATTTTTGTAGAAAATTTTGGATTTTTTCATTTCTTAAAATCTTAAAATAAAAAATAAAAAAAATGGAATTTTGGAACTTGTATTTGGAACTGGAAGTAGAATTGAAAACTGGAACTAGAAAATATTGAGAACTGGAAGTGGAATATTAAACTAGAAATTAAAAATTTTGAGAACTGGAAACTGTTTTCCATCACTGGGACAAAAGAGTTTTCTTTCACATTGTTGCCTCAAATTTCAAATAGTTTGTAATAATTGTGATTTTGTTTACGGTTGAGCGAAGCGAGTGTGAAGTTTTCATGAAGATTGGTATTTTGTGCTCAAAAAATACATTTTTCTCATGTTTTAATGCTTTGAGAGCTTTTATCCGACATAATTTAGAAGTATAAATGATATATTTTTCACCAAGTATCTGTATGATTTTACTGATTTTGAATATATTTTTTCGGTAGTTTTTTCAACTTCCATTTTTAAAAAATTAAAAAGTAAAAATATCTGTTTTTGTGAAAAAAATCATTGAAAAATTGATCAGAAAATGCTATTCGGTTCTTTGAATCCAAAAAATATGGTAAACCTGCGCAGAAAGGGGGAAAGGGAGCCATCCTCCGGGCCCAGGATTTTTTGGGAGTTTTCTAGGACTGAGACGAAAAATCCAATCTTTGCCGCGCAGTCCTTTCGAACAGAAAGCTTTTCTGTGCAATTATGCGCCACACAAGAGTATTTGTTCATTTGGTTTTTGATACGCATAATCTTTTTTTAATTTATCAATTTTTCCCTGATGGGACTCAATTTTCTCTTCAAGGCCTTGAAATATGCATTAGAATAGATAGATGAAAAAAGTCCTGAATTTTGACAAGAATTAATAAAAAGTAAGTTAGGTAGGTATCTACTACCTACTTAAAGTATGATATTTTTTTCCTTAAAACCCATTTTCGATATTTGAAAGTTATAATTTTTTCAAAAACTTGATCTCGCTGCTCTCGGCCTTATCTTTAATTTTGTTTTGACGTAAATCGGGTGATTTTTCATTCATGTGAACCTAAAGCATTACTTTATTGCACATTGAATTTGAGAGTTTTTAGAATTTTCTCTTTCACTTTTCTCGGACCAAATTAATTTTTTTTTTTCATTTGTATTAAAACAACAAATTTTTTTAAATCAAATTACAATTTTTCATCCTTGTTTCACTATAGACAAATACATTTTCATAGGGATTTTCAACTACAATGAAGTTACCGAGGGAAAACATTTCGTTCGGTTGATGAATTTGTGCCATCTTGATTTGGAACATTTTTCAAAAATCAAGTCGGGAATTCCGAGATTACCTATGTCATTCATTCCTAAGTTAATTTTAATAATCATCGGTTTATTTTTTAATTTGTAATATCGGAGTATTAAAAATTTGAAGAGCCTCATCCCTTAAAAATACCTTCGGTACGTCACTGTTTGGAATGGAAATATTCTACGAGGTAAAAATTTCTCATTGTATTCGAGTAAACGAAATTTTACGAACAACGTTTGTGAAAAAGATATTGTAATCGAACGAGTTGAAAAGGCTGCTGCATTCAACCGCAGTTTTCCAACTAGGTATCTGCTGCGAAGTACAACTAAGTAATACATACTTAACTGAGATAAATGTATCTTTTGTCCTTGTCATAATGTAGAATTTGTAGAATGCAGATATAACTTTACGTAGCTATGTATTTGACTAAAGAGTTGAACAAGTAGAACTTAATCAAATTTGAATTCACATTATCAAAATGTAACCGGAACTTTGAAATCTTGGTGTTGGGAATATTGTGATGAATGCATTTGACAATTTATTGGCCAAAGAGCAAGTAGGTATACTTACAATACGTATTTTAAATAAGTCTTAAAGATAATTAAGACGACGTCGGTTTTAATTTCCATTTTAAAAAATCTTCAGGCTAATAGGTAATAGGTATATTAGGATGCTTCAGAACAGGATTTCGGAAAATTTTAATTTTCTCCCGCAATGCCTTCTATAGCTGGATTTTGGAAAATTGAATTCATTTCTGAGCCCCTCCGCCCCTCGTAAGGGTAGAATTTTGAAAATCATACTGTAAAAATTAAAAATTCTCCTGTATTTTTCGCAGGGCTGAATTTTAAGAACGTTTTCAACTTCAAGTTTTTTATTTAAAAATGTGTCGACCTCGAACTGTTCCAATAGGTTAGTACTCTTAAAAAAATGTTGATAAATGAGAATTATTCATCCACGTTTGAATTTCAATGGCAATTCGTTCAGCACAGCTGTCATACAAGTTGCCTGATAACCAGGAATGATTGTATCTGTGTATTGGCAAATCGTCGTTTCTATAGTTTTTTAAATAAGCAACACGACGGAATTATGAAATTGAAAAAATTTTTTTCCATCAATTTAGTATTTTTTTTTCTCGGAAAATTTTCAAGTAGTCGAGGTACTGTCGTTTTTCGTAGTTTTTGAAGAAATGACAGGGATCGATTGTTTATCAAATATTATTTTGAATATGAGGAGTGAATAGGTATTACCTATTACCACAGCTGTGGTAATAATACCTATAAGGAATAAGAAAAAACAGTCTTGCAAAAAGAAGTATTTTATTATGTATTTATGATGAAATTTCTAAACAGTTCAAATTATTTTTCTATTCGACAAGTTCGATTTCTCATCTCTGAAGACTTCGAATTCCTGAGTAAAAAAAGAGTTCAACCTAAGTACCTATTTTTTCCAAAAACACCTGATCCCGAATTCGTCCTTGTAAATATTCTAACACTGACTTAAAATCATCCACTCCGGGAAACATATATACATTAAGAGTGAACATTTATCAGAGCCTATTCCATCTTCACAATACCAAAAATAATCGAGAATAAATGATAAAACTTCGTACGTTCTGGAATATTTCTTTATAAATTGATTTACCTATAGATATTCCTTTTCAATTCAAAAAGTCACGCAGTCGATCGGATTCTCTCACAATGTAGTTGGGTTTTCCGGGATATTTTTGATTGAAAAATTTCCGGTACGCTTCCGCAATATTCTTTTTGGTATCTAGGTTCTTCTGCGTCAACCACGAACCCAAAAAACGTTTGTTGTAAATCACCATGACTTCTTGATTCAAAACTGCCACAGAAATTCTTGAATGATAGTCCTGAAATGTAAATTTTTTTCCGCGATAAACATTTAGAATTAATATATTTTTTTATTAATTTAACTTCTAAAAATGTTTATTAGACAACAGAATGTACGGGGAAAAAAATAGGCTGATCTCTAAAATTACCTATCAGACGTCATGGAAAACTTAATCTCTCATTTCTGAAACGGTGAAAATCAAAAATCATTGAAAAACGGCCAGAATTGCTAGGTACACAGTAAAAAATAAAAATCAGTGAAAAATTCTTATTGAAAGCAAATAAATTTGAAAAATCAGTGAAAGTTCACCAAAAACTCGAGAATATTGATGACTTTTGAAAAATCAGCGAATTTGGCCAATTTTTCCTGTGCTGCAATTCGGACAGTTTATCAGTGACTTTTTTACGATTCAGAATTTGAATCGGTCAAAAATGACTGATTAAAATCGACAAAATCAAGTCACTGTAGGAATCAGTACAAAAAATTACGATTCAATCAGTGAATTTTCACTACTGAATCAGTGAAAATTCACTGATTTGAATCAGTAAATTTTTACTGATTTCAATCAGTTAACTAATTTTTACTGATTCAACAATCAAAATTCACTATTTGAATCAGTAATTTTTCACTGATTGGCAGTAAAATGACGCTGATTAACTGGGGAATCAGTGGAATTTGACTGATTATCAGTGCCTTGATTTTCTCTATTTCATCAGTCAATTTAGGCATTTTTGACTGATTCAAGTTAAGAGAGTACCTAAGAGAGTTAGATGAGGCGCAATAATCGTAAAATTAAATTAAATTCCTTTGGGCGGAAAACTCGGAAAATTTGAACTTGTCATCGAGTAATTCTACCGACCTCCCTCCAATATTTAATATCTTTTTTTTAGATTGAGGTTTCGCAAAATAAATGAAAATTATGATGTGTGTATCTACCCTTTCTTTTTCCATATTGATTAATTCATGATTCGCGTATACAATCCTCTTAGCTAGTCTTATTTCAGTCGAGTATAGATCTTCGATCCTTTGCTTTCGGAGTAACTTTATAGCCTCCTGCAAAATCCAGGAAAATATTAAAATGAGGAATCATAGAGGCGTACCTACTGATACAAAAATTTAATTAGCACATTTACTTACCGCATGAAAATCAACAATCTTACAAACACAACTTCTAGATACACATACATAGATGAATAATTTAAATAGTCGTGCTACTGAATTAGCCATCTTCGTAGGTATATCTATTGTAAGTAAATCACCCTTAAAAGAAACTGATGCAAATAATTATGTCTGGTACCTAGACTATCTGTATCTATAGCCTATTCAGTACAGAATGAATTTTTTTATTAAAAGTCAAATCTACCTTATTGTATAATTTTATTCAGTACCGTTATCAGCGCAAAATTAATTTACAACAGATATTAGAGAAAATTATCAATATCAATATCAATATTATCTTTATAAAATTTTTCATAAATCTCATCAGCTTTTTAGTTTTCTGTTCAAGAATTTCATTATAGTGAACCAGTAGGAGAAATAAGGAAATAACTACCCAGAGGCCAGAATTGCACCTTGAAGTCACTAAATAAAATAATGCTTTTGGATAGGTAGCACCTATACTTACCTAAGAAAATTTTGAACCATGAAAATCATTGAACGATTCGTTTTATTCACGTATCCACCTATATATTTCTACGAGTACAATTTTTTTCAAAAATTGGGAGCAGTGGAAAATCAGCAGTTACGATTTTTATGAGTTAAAATAGAAATATTCAAACCAATTACCTACTCAGTGCGTACGAGTATCTACCTATATCTACGTAAGTAAGTATGTATTACGCAATTACTTACTATAATATCATTCAGAAAAAAATTTCAATGTCTTGGATTTTTTTATCGTACAGGCATTAGTAACTAAGTAGGTAATGTAGGTATTGAGGAAAAACTGAAAAATAATGCATTTTTGAGGGATTTTTTAAAAAAAATAGTACCTATCACTATCAAATACAGAAAATGAGCACCAATGGTATCTTTGGGTAAAGCCCTGAAGGCTTCATGTTCATACTTCATCATTCATAGAGTCATAGACCTCTTAAAACCAACAACTAATTTTGAAAAATTTCGATATTTTTTTCAAATTACGAGTACCTATCTATCAATTTTTCAAAACGAAAAAATAATCTGAATGGAAACCAGATACCATTGCCTGATTAGATTTTATCAGGGGTGTTAACCGAAATCGAAAAAAATAACGGTTACGGTTTAGCGGTTTCGGTTTTCAACTATTTTTTTTCGGTTACGGTTACGATTACGGTTACATTTTTTTACTCATTTCGGTTATCGGTTTTCGGTTTCGGTTACAATGGTAGTAAAAAAAATTCGGTTACGGTTAAAAATAACGGTTTCGGTTAATTTTTTCAAAAACTGTAAAAACAGACCAGATACTCAAAAAAATTGCCAAAATTTTTCCAGTCTCCAAAATTTGACCATTGGCGTTCAAAGTTTTCGAAAAAAATCGTAAAATGATGAATAAATTAAGACCTCAGACCTGATTCAGGGCAGATATTTTAATTTTTTCATTTCTGTCTCTATTCTTTATTGAAAAAGAATGGCTGAAAATCGCAAAATCAATTAACCGAAAACCCGAAAAATCATTTCGGTTACGGTTACGGTTACGGTTACACAATTTTAATTCATTTAGGTTACGGTTTATGGTTACGGTTTCATTTTTCCAAAATTTTGATTTCGGTTACGGTTACGGTTACGGTTAATCATAGATTTATAGCGGTTAATTTTGGATTTCGGTTACGGTTTCGGTTTCGGTTAACACCCCTGGATTTTATGATTTTAATTTTTAATTTTAGTTTTCTTCTAGTTCTCCTGTAGGATGGAAAGGTCATGGCCAACTTGACTTCTAGTTCTTTGTAAGTTTGTAGGTACTTTTCAATATTTTCAATTTGAATTTTCCAATTGCAAAAAATATGAAAAAATAATTCAAAGGATGAGCAGAAGAATGAAGAAAGCTTCCTCAGTTCCTCTGCTGTCCCAACCCCAATCCCCCCTCGCTCACCTCTCTCACTTTTCCTTCATTTTCATTGAGAAAATCCAAGAAAATCACGAGAACTCGAGAACCGAAACCCATAACCTAAACCGTTGAGAAAGAGAAACAATAACCGATAACGAAACCGAACTGTTGCTCAAACCACCACGCGTACAAAGCAAAAAAAAATTATCTGCTGATAAAAATTGTTATCAATCTTGAAATTTGTAAACACTTCACTCAATCTAAGTCCAAGAAGCGAACAAAACTGAAATAATTTGTAATTTTGCTATAGATTTTATTATAAAATCGTACTTTCTGCGATTAAAAATTGTTCTCCGAAGTATCGTAGTATAACTTTAATTTCCCATCATCATACGATAACCTCAGAATGTGGTAAAAGAAGACAGTAAACTTTGAACAACATTGTGTAAATCTTAGTAAGTATGATGACGCTTTTAATATTAATTATTATCTAAAAACAATCCAAATCCTATACACACCTACTTTTCTTTAAAAATAATCCCTCAGACCTATACTAGTTAAACCAAAGATTGTATCTATACTTACTGTACAATGGTATTGGGTTTACGTACATAATTATAGACGAAGTAGAGAATATGAACATCATTTTTAAAATGAAAATTACCTAATACCCTGATAACATTTCTTATCAACATTCGAAAATATCAGTACATCGTTAATCTTACGTTGTTTCAAGTATGAAGTAACTCGAGCAGTATGTAATTAATCGAATCAATATTTTTGTTTCTTAGTTGCTCCATCTTTCGATTAATAATGGATGTCGCCGAAAACAGTTTAATCTCCGGAATTAAAAATATAGAAGAAAAATGCGATGATAGTTTCCAAGAGCCAAATTCTCCTACCGACAAAGATGAAAACAAATTCTCCAATTCTTCCGGAAAAGGTACCAGTAAATCATACTATTCATTAGTTCATATTTCTGTATTTCTTTATTTATTCGGTATTTGATTTATAGTGGACTTACTATTCAAAGCGACTGGCAACGCCCCGATAATGAAAACAAAGAAATGGAAAGTCTCTTCCAGTAAAACTATCGGTGGGATTACTACTTTTTTAAGAAATTATTTAAAATTGGCTCCAGCTGAAAGTTTGGTTAGTTTTAGTCTTCTCATGTAACCAAATCATTAATTTTCATTTGATACGTTTAACCGATTCAATTCTTGTTTACAGTTTTTATACGTGAATCAAGCATTCGCTCCGGCACCAGATCAAATAATCAAAAATTTATATGAATGTTATGGAGCAGAAGGTACACTAGTGATACATTATTGCAAATCTCAAGCTTGGGGTTAGAATAAATCGTTTTACAACAGGAATGGCTTCATGTATTCAGAAACCCCAAAGAACCATTATTTTTAAATGTGGTTTGATTCAGTTCAAAAGTTTTAATTTTTACTTTTATTCTATTCTTGATACATTTATGAAAAGAACAACGGTTCTGTATAATTTTGTATTATCCTAAAAGGCTTATGGATGTTTATTCGGAAAATTCTCATCTGTTATTCGGATATATTCGTGAAAAATTCCTTACATATCATTCTGAACAGTGAATGAAAACTAATGCAAGATTGATGATGTATTTATTAAAAATTTACAGAATTTTTATTTAAAGAAAATAGAATGGCATTACATATAAAAGAAAGTCATTCAGAAACAGAAATAGATATGTTTAGGTTCGAACGAATAAATGTATAGGTGAGGTAAATAATGAAAGTGATCTGTTCGTTGAATTTTTTTTCTTTATTTTGATAAGTAATTTCTTGTGGCAAAAAACAAAATTAGATCAGCATATTCAACTGTTTAGAAAAACAAAATAACGAAGAAAAGATAAGGTCGATTATCATGAATTAAAATTTTCTAAAAAAAAAAAAAAATCGAATTATAATTTACATGTTTTTTTTTTAGAGATGTTTTATTTAAATTTTACTAAAAACTAAATTATTTACAAAACACAGCCATCAAGTTAACGAATTATAACGATTTAAGGGTATGCATCGTTATGAAAATTTCTCAGTTTCGAATCCTTAAGGAGGAATAAAATTGGAATTTGTTCGGATATAAAATTATTGAATAATGAAATGTAATTTGTTATGTAAATAGATAATGTTGATTTCACAATTTTTTTTTCAATTATTTACTGCGATAAGTGGCTGGACTGAGACGTTTTTAACAAGATTTGTGTTTGATCTAAAAATATATTATTACGAGTATAAAAGAAAATAGTCTATTCACAATTCACATGGATCGTAAAAATAGATAGGTAACATTCAACTATAATTCTTACTAATAAAATGAAAATCAACGTAAAAAAATTATACACGTCTAAAATTTTGGAAAACATGACAAAAAATCGGCGGTGGTGAGATAAATTATTTTTGAAAAAAATAAGGAATCGATTAGGCCTACTGTAACATGTTTTAATCAACATGGAAGAGATGTGTTTGCGAATTCTAATTTAAAATAAGACAAAAAAAAAACATTGAAGGGAAGAATACACGAACTTAAATATGATACGTTATACACGAAAATCACACATTAATTACTTATCAATTACTTACTGCTTACAACATTAACAAAAAAATATTCGGAAAATTATTATAGAATGAAAAAAATATACCAAAATAATACATAAAGCGTACTTATTATAACTTAAATTATTTTTCGAGTTCTAATTGAGGAAGCACCTATTATAATCCATACTCCAGAAATCTCTTATTAATGGTAAATAGGAAGCTGAATGAAAATTAAACATTCTACGATAAGGTCAGATTGCTTTGTGCATGATTGAATAACAGTCTTGATTTTTTTTTTTTCTTAAGAAAAATTTTAAAATGTGGTTTTTCAGTTTAGTTGAAATTAGGCAGCTAATGGTATTGTTCTCGGAAAAAAATGAGAACGAAATTGAAAAAATTATCGATGAATTCGATTTAAAAAATTGAATTAGTAGGCCTAAATGGAAGAAAATCTTCATTGCCGATAGTCTTATTTGCTTAAAAATGGTAAAGAGGTGATAAGGTTGAGGAATGCATTCGTCGTTTTCCAAACCAAAAGAAAAAGCGTTTTAAGAATATAGGAAGTATAAAAACGAAGGTAACATTTTAAAAATTATGTATTCTGTCCTTCTACTACTAGATATCTACATTTGATCTAAGATCACATCACGACTAAATTAATGGATGAAATTTTAACGATTTCGTGGAAGGCAATGAAATAATCTGACTTCGAGTTCTCACCGAACTTTCGGCTATATCGCCGACGCTGTATCGATGATTCTGAGACCTCCAGAATACAGGCGGTGGAAACGTCTCGTTCATCCATTCGGGGAAATTGTTTTTCCTACAATTCCACATACTTTTGAGTTTCGTGTCTAATAAATATTCTTTACCGTCTGAACCCGAAGGTAAAATTTTCTTGGGGTCTATTGACAACCATTGTAAAACCTTTTCTGAATTTTCTAAAACGAAATTATGAAATAGGATCATTATGTCTTCGGTTTGGGAACTGTTGTTGACCATGTGGCAGGAAGTTTTCTCAAGAGAATTCCAAGAAAATATTTCGGGTGGATGAGACGAGCTTCTTTGTAGTTTTTGAGAACGTTGTTGGTTGGCATCTGGTAGGTTGGGGTTAGAGGCTGGTAAATGATTACCTCCTCGACTTGCCAGCATCGAGGTGTTCGTTGATGCTAATTCTTGCAATACTTGGATTGCATTTCTGACCTATTGAAAAAATTAAAATGTTAATTGATGGTTTCGAGTGGATTGTTGGATTTAAAATGATGAATGAATTACTTCTTGACTTAACGTTGCCACATGTTTGTGTAATGAGGTAACTTCAGTATCCAATCTGGTGACGTTGACTTTTTGCTCTTGCTCGTTCCGGAAGCTATGCCTAAATCTAAATATTATTTATAATGAATACAAATTTAGTATAATTAAAAAGAGGTACAGAAATACCTGGTACTGAATCTGGTTTGTCTTGGACTGCCATTTCCATGCATAGGAGATCTCGGCGGAGGAGATGTTGGCGATGTTTGACCATCTTCTTGAGCATTTTCATCATCTTCACTAATTGAAGGTAAAGTCAAAACGGGAACTTCGTTGATATCGAGATCCTGTTTGAGAGAGGAAAAAAAGAGAAGGTATTTGAAATCTTCAAAAATCGCTGGTATTGGTGGATTTTGAAATACGAACCTCAGCTTCGTATCCTTCTCTTAAATTATACGTGAGATCATGTTGAATATCATGAGCAAACTCTTGTTGATATTCTGGATAAAGTCGCAGTACATCGATGAGACCTTGCATGTTTATACATTTAAGATCGCAGTACGTTAAAGCTTTTACATCACAGCTAGATTTTACGATAGTGTCATTCGGGCCTGAATTACCGCCGCTTCCTTGCCCATTAGCATTTGGTTGTAACCAAGTGCTAATATCACAACCTACTAAATCACCTTTTCCTATGTATAAAAAAAAAAAAATTACAGAATGATCTTAATTTTTAAATTAAATACCTATTTATATTTTGATAGAAGCTTGGGTACCTAAAATAGCCACAACCATGTCATCATGTACTACTTCCATAGATCCATTACAAAGATAATAAATGGAAGATAATGCATCTCCTTTGTGAATCAAATACTCTCCCGGAGCACAAAAATTCGTACGGATGTGTAACGATAACAACTTTAGACAACCTTGAGCTGCTCTTTCGAAAATTGGAAGCTGTAATATTTCACGATGTAAATGCATGGAAACGTCTCCTCTTAATTCTTCTGGAAATTCTTTCAAAGTCTGAAAAAAAATGAAAGGATTTAATTGATGCAGGTAGCTAACGAAAGTTCTACAATTAGGAGATAAAAATAGAGACGTAGCTAAGCCTTTTTCAATTAGGGAGCCAGAAGCAAGACATAAAAAAATAGCAAAATATATAGGTAGCTGACATTGAAGTCCTAATGATGTCAAAAAATAAAAAAATTTACAAATTGGTTGAAAAAAAATGAAAAAATTACCCCAAATTTGCTAGAATTTTTCCAAACGAAAAAAATATTTCATAAAAAGTGTATAAATGTTGGTAGGTAATCATACCAACTGCATTAAGCAAAGCAATGACGAAATTATGAAAAATTACGTCATAAAAGCAAAACATGGCAACTTATTCGTTCAAAATTTTATAAATCATTTTTGATCTGGGGGTGGGGGAGGGTTTTTCCTTTTTTTGGAGGCTATAAAATAGGTATAAATTTAATCATCAAACATGCATAACATTTTGCAAATATTTTTCATCAGATTATTAGAGCACTACTTGACAGAGGTTCTTTAAAAGCACTTGCCTAATTACTTCTTTTTTAAATTCATTATTCAGTTGCCTTAACATACCTCCCTCACCTCATGTATATCAATTCCATGATTTAAGGACCACATGGTTTGAAAATAATCTTGCATTCGTTGCTTCAATTCATCCGGAATTTGATGCAAAGTAAGAAAATCCTTCAAATCTCTCCATTTTGACTGGTAGAGGGATCTCCTTGAATACATTCTTTGTATAATGGCAGTAACATTACCGAAAACGACGGCATGCATTAACGCTGTCGAAAAAATTCAAGTTTCAGACGGTTTTTTTAGGGTTAAAAAAATTGACTCGTGAGATCTTTTGCAGATATTTACCTCCAATTAACATGGTGCAAATACTGAATATTTTTTCTGAACTCGTATTGGCAGAAACGTTTCCGAATCCTACACTAGTTAAACTTGAACATGTGAAATATAAAGCTGTGATATAAGCTTCTCCATATGATATCGCGTCCACACTAATTTTGAGTCTGTCTGCTAACGTATGTAACCAGCCTGAAATAATTTTCACAAATTTAGTGATATTTGATTTTAAAATACCGTAGGTGGCGGTCGTTTTATATCTTCTGTGGAATTTTGATAGATCCTGAAAAAAAATTATTAGGTATAGTAAAAATTCAAGATTTTTTGGCCCCTGTTCAATTTTACTTTATTGAGAAAAAGTTTAAAGTTTGAAATTTTCGATATTTCTCAAAAATAATTTTAAAAAATTTTACCCTTATCAATTTTCATAAACCTGAGAAATTTCTCGAAAAAATTCAAAACGTAGGTGAAGGTTAATCATGTGCCATAAAATCTTAAATTGAAACCACAATCTTTAGCTAAAATTCAATAAAATTCAAAAAAAGTTGTAAAACAATCCATCAAAATAATATTTTGTTGTAGGTATATGTTGAGAAATCTCACCTAGGTCCCAGTCTTTAGGAAATTTTGATCGTTCTTTCTCAGCAATCACATACCAAATGCAAGCCAGCCAATGAGCAACAATAGTGAAAGATAACATGAGTAAAGTTAAGATCATTGCACTGTATTGAGAATATCTGTCCATCTTTTGAAGTAATCTCGCCAATCTCAACAGTCTGGTCAATTTTAATAAATGAATCTGTCCACTACCCGGATCCTAAAAATGATGAAATAAATAAAAAAATAAGTACATCGATTGTTCGAAAATTGTATAATAATTACATAATTTGAGGAGCTGATTTGAAATTGAAAAACAAACAGTCGAAAAATCAAATTTTACAGATGAAGAGCATAACAATATTCTAATTTCTCAAATCATAATTTGGGAAAAGAAATTTTGATTCGGCGAGTATTGATTATTCATCAAGTTGATTGCCCAAATTGTTTTCCAATTATTTGTCAACTGTGCTAAAAAATATTTTTGGTGATTTTTTACTACGAGTGTTTTCCTGTTTTTTTTTTTCAATTTTCAAATCAGCCTTTGTCGGCTTTGTCTTGGAATTTGAACAAAATTTTTATGTAGGTAATTTAGGTGATAATAATAATTATTAAAATACTCACATCTCCGCTGTATAAATCGTACAAATCGGTAGCGTACAATAAATCAAATGGTAAGGCGGCAAATAAATCAACAACAAACCAACTTTTTACATAATTAATGGCGATTGATCGTGGGTTTGAAACAACTTCTCCTTTTTTACTAACATACGTGGTACGAAAATTTAAAATTATATCTGAAACAAAAAAAGAAAAAATACATTCAAGTAATTTTCATTCATTGTTTAAATAATATTCATAAATTTGAAATCAAATTCAAATTCAGGACAAGTAGAAATAAGGGAGGTCTTCTAGAGGTCTTGGCTCGATTGAGATGTTATGTTATACCTAATATAGCAATAGGTGTATTTAATCATTAATCAAGTACAATAATACAAAGTACTGTTTTACTTCATTTTGAAATAGTGATTTTCTAAAATTTTCGTTCTCGTTCCGCTCGGATAAAATTCATTTCTCTCGTATTCATACTGAAATTACAACATTTTTTAAAATTAAATGAAGTACAATTTTTTCTAGAAATTTTCCACTCTGACATCAATTTTTTCACCCAGGGAAAATAAGCTTGAATTTTGAGAAATAAATATAAATATCCTCAATTTTCATTTAAAAAAAATTGGTGACTAGAAATATTCGCAGATCGCAGTTGAACAATTGGGCACAATTCAAGCAAAGTCGGAAAAAATGACTCAAAAAATACTCAGTCATAACATGAAAAATATTGAAAATTGAAAAAATGATTGTGTCTGTGTCGAATTTCGAATTATGGTTTCATGGCTTCATGGCTACGCTACGTGGTCGAATCCAAAAATTGTTGAAAGAAAATTGAAAATATCCAAAAAATATCACTATTCAAAAAAACAAAATTCAAAAATCAAACGCAAAAACAAATTGACAAAAATAACTTCTATCGTTCTATCTCCATTGGTATTGGTGATGGTAATCGACCTTGACGCCTTGACAAGTGTGTGTTAGTATTGTTAACCAATCAGCAATCACCATTTTGTCTTTTTTAGCGTATATAGCGTGTGTGTGTACTCCTTATGGATGGATTGATTCCCTGCAACCTGATAACCAGTTATTCGCATCTTATATTTAGGTTAGAAGCGAAGAAGCGATTTAGAAGAAGATCCAAAAGAAAGATAATCAATATGATTTGTGGATGATATTTTGTTGTGAATAAAGTGAAAGTAAAGCACCCTTCTCTTTGATGTTAATCGGTGTTTTTCATTTTTAAAGAAGTGACAATGAATTCCGGCGAGAATAGATTTCTTGAACATCGTGGTTCAACAATTCCAAAGTCGAATCTTTCTCAAACAGGATCAAAATTTTTAGCATGTGTCAAAACAGAACCTGGCTGTTTCAACCTTAATCTGTTACCGAGTAAGTGTAATTTTGAATCATGAATTTTGCAATTTTGGTACGTGACAGATTAGTTACTGAAAATGAATTCATGTACATATTCGATGTTTATTAGATTCAAACGTTTACGTCGGGAATGAACCCGGATCATCTACAATGTCTCATTCAAACTCCAGCCGTCAGATTCAGATTAAAGCAGAACCCATCGAAGACATCTCTTCATCCACAAGTACGTTTTTTGAATTCATTCCATTTTAATAAATTTACAACAGATGAGAATACTTGAACATGAAATTAAATCTGAGTCACGTGAATTGAGAGTTGATGCACTAAATAAGTAAAGTAACAGGGTACAATTTTGAATGATAAATCAGTTTCTAGTAGGGCAGAAATACCAGCTATAACAGATGTATATATATTTTCTTGACTTTCATTGTATCTTATTTTTCTAGTTCGAAACAATTTCAAGAACAAGAACAAGAAATTACGAAAGCGTAACGCGGATTCACTTTCTGACGATGGTTTGTACAAATTTTATATTTTGCCATGTGATGGAATATCATCCATTTATTTTTAATATTTATTTTATATCTGCGTTAATAGATATGAAGGAACAAAAAAGGATGTATAATATAAAACCATCACCCAAACTGGAACCCGGCGACACGAAAATCAACCAGGAATCTTACAATTGTGAGTGCAATTTTTTACCTTGATAGTTCGATCATCACAATATTAATGTCGAGTAAATATTTTTAAAAATCTTGTTGAATTTATGTGACAGATAAAAGTACAGCTTTCATTGGGCATACATGTGGATTGATTCAAAGTTGGTTAAATTTCACCCTAAAGAATTTTTATGCTTTCACTGATATATTATACACGATTTTATATTGAATTTGCTCTTCGTAGATAAACTACTTTTTGTACGAGCGAAAGGAAAAAAACATGAAGGCAGAGAGTATGTGAATGTGATCCCTGATCTCGTGAATGTTCATCTTCCACCGTGCTACATAAATTCAGTTCCGGCGAGAAAAAGCTTTTCCTACAACTTGAAAAGTTTCGAATGGGTAAGCTCCTAAGCTGACGATTATTCTTTAGCATTATTCATTTGCGTGACTATATTAATGGGAATTTTTTCATATAGGAGAACCTAGTAGAACATGAATTAATCAGTAAAATTGATAATAACATGAAACGAATCGTCGATTTAGTTCTCGTACCTGGAGAAAAATATGAACGTATTCGGGACGAAATTATTGCAGATTTATGTGATGTATTCAGCGAAGAAAAATTGAAAAAACTGTGGCATTGCTTCGGTTCTTATTTGCATGGGATAGTTTACTCGGATACAAGCATTGATATTCGTTTCGGTAAATTTGTTTTTCATTTATTTTAATATTGATGAAAAAATATGGTAAAACCACTGTACAACTGACGTACCTAATAAAACTTTATATCTGCATTTCAGAGAGCCCACCTTTCGAGCATGTTCTTCAAGAGTTATACAACAAACTTAAGAAATCTTCACGTTTCTTGAAACCATTGAAACAAAAAGGCCATCCAAATCTTGAAAAACCTTGTATCCAGATTCGCCATAAGAAAACGAAAAAAAATATCAACATATCGTTTTCAAGCGCTCTTAAAGTCGAATGCTCTCGCGTAATGAAATTTTATCTCGGCATGAATCCGAATCTGAAATATTTGGCCGTATACCTGGAGATCATCTTAAGAAAATACCGCATAAGAAACAAACACGCTGGTATTTTTCCGCCTTATTGTTCATTTTGGCTCGTTGTATTTTTCATGCAACAGAAAAATTTGCTACCTGCTGTGATCGACGTACGTGAAGCGGCTGAGATGAAACGCCATGTTTCCGGATGGGATTGTTCATTACCTGAAGATTATTCATATCCAACCGAATCAGTCTCCTTGTATTCGTTGTTATTGGGATTTTTCGATTTTTACAAAGATTTCAATTTTCTAAATTACGTCATTTGCCCGTATCTCGGTCATGTTATTGCTCTCAGTGATATCGAGAATTTGGATTTATGTGCCAATAAATGGTCTACGTATCTTCGGCAAATACAAAGCGGAGATCAGATTCAGTTTACCAGAAATTTTTTGAATCTGCAAGATCCAACTGATTTAAGCTGCAATCTTGGTGGCGATGTATTTCAATGTATGGACCTGAATATGTTTGTTGCCATGTGCCGTCGTTTGAGCTGTTCACTGCCGAAAGAAATGGCTGAATTTAATAAAATAGACTGCGTGTGTCTCATTTTACTCGATTCGATTGATCAAGCCAACTATAATCCATACAATTTTCCGAGATACGAGAATTTCGTTGTGTATCGTAAGTATTTAAATGAAGTTTGCGGAGAAAAATTGAACCAGTGTTATTTTTGGGAAGCAATTCGTAAATTGATGGAGTTCGTGTTCAAATTGGAGCCAGTGAACGTAGCAGTCTCTCAAAATTTCAAACTTTTCAAACTTCATTATCCGAGTGAAAGCGTCATTTCGCGTTCTCTTCCTATCATGCATTTTGAATACTGTTCATCGGAGAACACCTGGCAAAGTGATTATATGAAAGAAATTATTCCTGAAAAAGAACCAGTTCAAATATACTTGAGATGTGAAATCGATTTGATAAAGCAGCATAGAGTTCATATATATGCTCAAGGTGAAGCAAGGTTTATCGGTTTTTTGCGTGGTAATTTTAGAAACATGTTGGTGTCCGTTTTGAACCAGATCATATTGCCTTAAGTTTTCATTTTTGTAAATTAAGTTGAGAAGTTTTCCTTCTAATTTTTTTTATTCAAATTATTTTTATGTCTTGTTTTGCACTAAATAGAAGTTTTTTCAAGGAATAATTGACTTTTTAACAGGGATTTCGGTTCCATCTACCTAACTGTGGAAGTCTGGGAGACGGGTGGAGAGTATGAAATAAAATCTATGTACTTCTCTGAGACTAATTAAACAAGAACAAAACACGTATTGGAGAACTTCTGAACATTTTCAAGATCTCATTTTGACTACATCGTGTCGTAGAATTATGTAATTTAAAATCAAATTATTGTTGAAATATCCAAATATCGCGCTACCTTCGCACAATAACTAATGTTGATTTATATGAACTAACACTAACTTCTTTTTGACGAAAAATTTTGTACGAGAAATTCAATTGAAGTGCAATTTTGAAGGTTGAAACAGTTCCCAGAATTTTTTTTCAGAAGTTCAAATTTTTTCAAAATTACATATTCAGATTTTTTTTCAAATCTTTGAAGTCAAAATAAGAAAACGTTATTGCAATTTTCAATTTCGAGTTGAAACTTGGAAGAATTTGGAAAAAATATGTCGTATTTTTGTACTTGTAGTTGTAGTTGAATAATTTTGAAAGAATATTGTTTTTCTTAAACTCGCAAAAAAAATTCAATAATTTTAAAATTTTCCTTAATAAGGGGAGTAATGGTAGAGAACGAAAAAAAAAAATTCAGAAAAATTCTGTAATTTATTCAAGTATTACGATTTTTGGATTGCTCATTTTTGTTTTACCATTTTTTGATTTTTGTTCTACAAAAAATAAACTTCAAAATTTTTTCAAATGTTTTTAAATTTTAAATTTTTTATTCCATTTTTAATTTCAAATTCAAAAATACAAAATTAGTACAAACGCTACAAAGTAAAAAAAAAAAAAAAAAACTCGACAACGCAGTTCGTTCATCTAATCTCACGCCAGGAATGCTAGCTGCAGATTGAAAATGTGGAGGAAACGGGAAAGGGGGAAAAGATTTACGCGCATGCGCCATGTACACTATGCCCTTTTCACACACACCTCGCATTCAGTTCTACTTTGACTTCGATTTCAACTCACCGCAAAGTTTGTTGACGAAAAAATGTTTCGTGATAATAATTTTCGAATTTTTCATTTTCAAAGTAATAATTAAAGTTGGAAAATTAACTAATCGCTTCCTATTGATTTTTGAAAATGTCTACGCAAAATGTTAAATATATCCCTAAAGACGCTCAAGTTATAATGGCTATTCTGAAAGAACTCGGTATCAACGATTTCGATCCAAGAGTTATCAATCAACTTCTCGAATTTATTTATTGTAAGTACCTTCTTCATTTTCAAGTTTTTCATAACAGTATATTATCAAACTGATCTATTATTCAATCTTCACCTAGGGCACACTACCATAATCCTCGATGACGCCAGAGTATTCGCTAATCATGCCAAAAAGAAGACGATCGATGTAGATGATGTTAAATTAGCTATTCAAATGCACGCAGAACAAATGTCATCCTCAGGCCCACCTAGAGATGTAAATAAAATTCTAGACTTTTATTCGATTGAATGATTTCCAAAGTGGTTATTAATTTCTTGGTAATTTTTTCTAGATATTGTTAGAGCTTGCCAGAAGTAAAAATTCTACCTCGCTACCTCCCATAAAACCACAGTCAGGGATAAGATTACCACCAGATCGTTACTGTTTATCGCAACCAAATTATAAACTGAAGTCGAATTTAAATAATACCAAAAAGGTAACCGAATTATTCATTTTTCAATCATTTATTTCATTATTTGTCAAATGACTTAGGTTCATTTCATATTTCGAGTGAGAAATTATTCGTTATGCATAATTTGATCGGAATCAGGTTAATGTTAATTATTTTTATTCTTTTCGTTACGAACATCTTTTCTCAAAAGTTCTATTCTCAGAAATCGTAAAATTTGAATAATTATGGACTTTTTAATTATGTTCAAGTTTTGAATTATATGTTTTATGTGTTTGTAGGTGGTCAATAGTACAGTTACAACTAATGGAACCACTCATGAAGTTAAATTTAGTACAACTCCTGTGTTGAAACAAATGCCTATGATACCTCGAAATGATCCATCATCACCTAATTTCATGTCAAAAGGTATTTTATCGTAATTTCAGATATAAAGTAGAATCGACCTAGAATTTTTTGATAAAGTTTTTTTTTCTATATTGATGAATTTGATGAAAATTATCACAAAACGTAATCATTTCCAATCAAACGATTTAGAAACTGAATAATTTCAAAATTATTACCAAATAATTTTAAATTTTGAACAAATATTGTGCTCGTATGATTGAAAAATGATTTTTGTTTCAGATATCACCTCAGATACACACACAGTTACGGATATCTTGATAACTGATAACACGGTGATGGGAAATTCCAGGCCATCAGTCGATTCATCCAATCAAATTTTAGGTATAAAAACTGAAGCAGAAATAGATTTAATGGAAATAGATGCAATCACTGACCATATTTAAAAATAATTATGCATTTTTTATCTAAAAATAAGTTGTTATGTAAACGAATTTTGTGAGATATGAAATCAACTATGTGGTCTATTTTCCCCATATGTTTGATATTCGATGGAACATTTTCATGAGTCGTATGAATTCTTTTTATGGCAGAACTGCATTTTTTTTTTCATGATTTTTTGTAAATATCTTATCATAATTATTTCACTTTTTGTAACAGAAATACCTCGGTTGAAAAAAACTTACAATATGTCACCCTAATACCGACGTTGTTGTTTCATAGAAATTTGTATATTGCATCGTTCGATACGATATTTTCCACCGGTCAAATTTTAATTAAAAATATTTTCTTTGAAAGTACAAAAACTCGATTAAGATCTGGATACCATTATACTCCGCGAACAAAGTAATTAACTAGTTGAAAAATACCAAAATTCGTATTAATTCGGTTTATACAACGTGTTAGTTAATTGTGTTGTGATTAAAAGTTAGCAACTTTTCGTTGAATGTAAAATTAATCGTAGGGGCGTGTTAGCTGAATAAAGTTTTTTGATATTCTCGATCCGTTGTTTAATATTTCACACGAGGTATTACCATCGTGTCTCGACCGCTTTTAAAATATAAAATGTTCGTTTAGTTTTCTCGTGTGCTTGTGCGACGACAATAAGTACCCAGATTTACGTTAAATGATAAAATTAAACGCCGCTTGTATGGAAATAGCTCTTTCACTGGTTCAATTTGCGGCTGCTATTTTCGTTTTAATATTTGGATATTATTTCAATCAATAATTCTCAACGTGCGAGCAAAAAATACACCGTCTGAGCTTATCACGTTACTGCTAAATACCATCGTTTTTCTACCCACTGAACCTTGAAGCGCATTGAATTGCTCATTTGAAGCACGTACGTATATATGGTTGAAGAGCTAATTTTCTTTTACTATTACTAATTTTCAACTTTTTAACCGAGCTACTCGGCAGAATTTAAATCGAGCTAGGGCTCATATCCACCTTCGTCTTTAACCCAAATTCCTCGCAATCGTTTCGAGTCGAACGTGTTGGAAACATTATCTCGACCAGATTGCTCAAAACTTGATCATATCCCAAATACGTATAAAATTCAATTTATTCGCCCTTTAAGTAACTTCATTCCGAGATGTTTAGAAAAACTTCCCTTTGTCGGAGTTGCAAGAATTTCGATATTAGCTGCTCAAAACTTTCCAAAAAAAGTTTACACTGAAGGGAAAAAATTGACAGCTCATCGCCCTACTCAGCTACTCGTTGTTTTTTTCATCACTTCAGACGTCACCGACCTCGTTGCATTAATTTTAAATAACGAAAAACTTTTTGCGAAATAAAAAATTCAAAAAAGGGAATCTACGAAATTAATTCGTATAAAAAATGAATCATTTGGCGCTTTCGTTCGTCGCCTGCGTTGTTTTTTAAATACGATGAAACGACGAAATATACAGGGTGTACGGTAAGTCGTTTGTCATACTTCGAATTTGAATATAACAATTTACAAAATAATCAAGTTCTCGTGAAATTCAGGATATTCTGAATGCAGCGTTGGCGTTTTTTCTCGACAATCTAAATGTAGGCAACTCTTCATTCAGGCCAGCATGGGACAAGGAGAGACGATTCCTCTACAACCAACAAAATATCATGGGTTGCAGGACTAATGGGGCTCTGGATATGAATATACAGGGTAACCCAAAGGTTCCAGAACGCAAGGTTTTTTCGAAATTTACAAAAATTTCAATTTTTTTGGTAAATTTTTGCCCTTTCAAATTTTTAACTAGGCAAAATCGGTATGCAATGATTTTTGATCCTTGTTCAATGACCTTTCATATGAAAATATTAGTTTTTAAACATAAATTTTTGAAATTTTCGAAATTTTGGGCTTTGAGATTTTTTTTTTGAAAAAACTCAAAAATTTGAAAATTTTTTAGTGATTGGTGAACAATGGGGGATGAGTTCATACTTTTTGAAGGGAATGGAGTTTCAGCTACGTCGTAAATAAGATTTCATTATTCGCTGGCCCTCACAATTTTTTTTACAAATCAATTTTTGCGTTCCGGAAATTTCAAGCCACCTTGTATCTACTTATGTACTCGAAAATTCAGTCATTATTTCGTATTTCATCATGTTTGATAAAAATGAAAAGGTATTAAAAAGATAAATGTTGATTTTATTGGTCAATTTTGAAAACATAGAAGAAATAAAAAAAAAAATCTTAAATATCATCTGACAGTTTCACTAGAAGTCATCAATTGAAAAAAATTTAATTTGAATTTGAAATTGCTTGGTTTCCAAAGTAGGTATCTAGTACCTGACCATTTCTACCGTTGAAATATTGAAAATATCTTTGTCCAATTTTTTTGAGAATAAGTTATGTCCCTTGAAATTTCAAGATAGGCAACATGCTCATTAAAGTGGAACGAAAAAAGTCTAGGATTTTGATAATATTTGTTAGGGTGGTTGACTTCGAATAATAAAAGATCTTCCAAAAAATTAGAGTCAGCCAGTCTAACGGTGAATGCAGCTGGAGGGCTTTAAAGTGGCATCCTTTTCGAAAAAAGTGAATTTTTGCCTCTTGCTGGTAATCTTGATCACTCTTCTTCCCTAAAAAATTGCGATATGAATTTCTACACCACCTTGAATAATTACCTTGAAATCGAAAGTCATTTTTTCCTCTCTAATAGAAAGTTGAAAATTTTCAGATCGCGAATTTTGAACAAATTTTGATTTTCACAAAAAGCCATGGTTTTTTAGCCATCTGGAGTACCTAATTTTTTGGTCAAATTTTTCAAAAAATTTTATAACGGTACTGCCAACCACATTTTGATTAAAACCGTTTTTAAAAAATCAGTTAGCAGCACTGCCACAAAAATTATCTACAAAATAATTCAACTCTCTTTTAATGATCAAAATTCTTAAGCGAATTTTTCAAACCACCGAATAAACAACTTGAATTTTATGAAAATTTCATAAATTAAAATGTATTTGGCTGCCTTGTCATGAACTTTTTTTGAGAAATTTCATACAAAATCATTCTAGGCAATTAACATTTTTTGGGCTCGATTTAGATGTTTTAATTTGAGAAATTTGAATTTAGGTACGTAAATAAGTAAAAAGAAATTTTTGAGTTCGAGACATGCAACTTTTTAACTCAGTACCCTCTTCCCTCTTCCCTTTCCCCGAAAGCAAAATGTGATATTCAATAAAAATTCAAAATTATGATTCAAATTTAGAAAGGTATAAAAATGAAAACACACGAGGTACCTAAATTTTTAAGGATTGTTATAATTACTATTAGGAAGTGGTCCTACCCAAAAGTAGCAAATTCCCATTTTTTCAAAAACGACTCCACTCTTAAGTCCCTTTAGTTCCATTTTACTTTGGACAGAAGAATCCATAATCCTAGAATATTTTTTCTCCCTCAATTCCAAAAGTTCATTTGTAGAATTTTTTTGTAGTACCCGGTTACAATTCGAAATATGAGAGTCGATTTATCGTACACCCTGTACCGTTGAACAAAAAATGCTGAAAATTTCGCGATTTCGAGCTCTTTTCTCCATTCAATTACTATAAAATATAGTAGCGTTAAAATGTAATTAGAGAGACACAGATAGATTAATATCTGTTTTTAAAGGGTTCGTTCCATTATTTAATTCTTGCAAGTTAATCGTCACTTGGCAGATGGTAAAGTCGATTCGGAATTTTCAAAACATTTTTATCCTTTTTTTCATTTCCATTTTGAAAAAAAAAAACCGCCAGTCATTAGAATAAATCGTTGATTGAAACGCAACGAATCAAACCAAAACGGGATAATTTACCGGAATTACAGTTCCCAGTTCCGCACCAAATTCGCCTCGTTCGAGTTAATTTAACATCAAACAAGAAGAAAAAATCAAACGTTTGCTCAATCTGAAGAAATTGTATACTTTGGAACAGCTTTCGGCGCGAACTTGCGGTAAAAGTTTTCCATCGGAACGTCGATAGGAGTAGGAGGTATTTCGCAATTCTATCAATTTCTTCATTAAATTATTACCAGTCGAACTCGATGATGAGTATCTATTTTATGGCGAACTTTTATACCGAGTTTATTTGCCCATAAATGTTTTACCCGTTCCGGTTTTATTTTTAGAGTAAAAGATAAAAGCGAATTGAAAAACCGCCACGCCATCGAAATCCGCTACCGAACAAAGTTTACTTAAAATCTTTCGTAATTATATCTCTTTCTCTGAAGGAAATTTTAATTTAAACACATCTCGACTACGAATGTTCCGCCGGAGTCTCTCTGAAACTCAACACCTCGCTAAAAGGTTCATTTGACACGTCACCTTTTTGCAGCGGCATTGCGTGTGAGAAATTATCGCTGGCGGAGGCGTTGGTATATTAAGTGCGTGAGTTGAACGTCGTCGAAAATAATATTTGACAAAACTGAGCTGCTGAAATACTTCAGGTTGTCGCGATACCTATCCAGACCCTAGGGCGAAAAAAATCTACACAATAACGATAAATTATGACACAATGTGAACCGATTGGCGAGAAAAATGATTTCATCAACGAAATTTATAAACGGATATTTCCAGCATTGGGGAGTTTTTTTCCATCGACCAATTTTCGCGACGAGCTTTTTACAAGATGAAGTCGAAAATGTGTCGTGGAGTTGAAAAGCGACTGCGAACGGCTATGTACCTAATTGTCTAAAATCCGCTGCGATGGTTTTGAAATTGAAATGCTTCAAAGACAATAAGACACGAATCGTTTGCGTGTAAGTATTCGCCGAAACGAGCCAAACAGAATGGATTAACTGAGAGCAACGAGGAAAAAATCAACTAAAAATAATCAAGAATGGAATCAATTCGGTCGGTTTTCCAATTACCATCGCACGACCGCCACGACCGCCATATTTTTAATGTTTATTTTATCCGCGGTTTATAAGCTATCAGCTTTAAAATTACAATATTCCATTTCCAAGCACCATGTTGGGACACCTACGATTTATGATTTTTATGGCTGAACTATATTAATATTCGCAGCTTGAAGTTTTTCGCACAAAAATTAATATTAATAATTATTTTTTTTACGTTCAGCCACATACTCGCACGAGAGGGAAGTTAAAAGGTAGATAAATCGTTGGGTAGTTAGGTATCTAGTAGGTAACTCTAGATAGGTAGCCAATAAAGTACGCAGTGGAAGTTTACAGCTTTCATGTGGTATGTGGACTTTCATGCTCGCTAGAATGAGCAATTTCTCGGCGCATTCGCTTTCGAACAGAATTACTTTTTTATTGTAATTGTTTGAGATGTGCGTAAATGTATTTTGCTTCCCAGTTTCAACCAAACCACAAGTTACACTTCAAAAAAGGTAATACCGATACCGGTAGTGGACGGCTAGGCCGGACATCGGTTGATTTAAGAGTAGAACGCACATGCATTAATGAACCCGCGTGTGCCAAAAATACCATTTAGAATTTTCGTGGCACGTGGTTCCTTTCTCAATGGTGAAAATATTTTTAAAATTCGATTAAAATTTGAGGAAATTTTCTCGATTAAAATCAACGAAAAGTAGATTGATTTTCTCTATGAATATCGAGGTAAATTTTTGATTTCATCGTCCAATATTCTGAGAAGCATGAAATTTCGAATTTTGCTATGGGTCATTAATTCGGCCAAAAGGTGGCGAAATATGTCAACCAAAGAGACCGTTTTCTTTCCAATAGAATCACAAAACGTGTTTTTTATGAATAAAGATAACTCCTGCATAAAATAGATAGGCAACCAATCCTGAGTTTGATTACGTTAGTTTGCGTATTTTTATGAATTAGGAGGGGAAGAGTCTTAGTTATTGGCAAAATAAAGGAATGCAGGGGAGGGGAGGTTTTTCTCTCAATAGTTGAGAAAAATAAACGAACATTTTTTTCAGTAGGAAAAAAATTTTGATTACAATCGGAAAATTAGATCAAATGACGAATAATTTTTTTAAAAGTAATTCTGCTTATTTCGAGCCGAAAAATTCTTCCATAATTTTGCAAAAGTACAAAATATGAAAATTGTATACAGGTAATCAAGGTGAAAAGCTGAAATTTGACATACTTCAACTCTAATTTCTGGACAAACTTCGAGATGTTCTAGAAAACCTTTTGAAGTTTTTCAGCATTGCAAATGTAAAAAATGGTCAAAGTAGGTATGAATTTCTGGACCTATAAAAGTGAATAAGGAACAAATTCATGAGCAATTTGATCTAATTAAAGGAAAATTTCAACAATTTTTAATTTAGGAATCAAATTTTCAAATACCTATTTTTCTCTAGCTAAAATTTTTGAAGAAAAGTAATCAAAATTCTACGCACAATTGAAAGGATTTTTTAATAAAATAATGAAGCAAGAAGTGAGCTCTGCTTTCTTCCAGTCAAAATGTTAGATAAACTTGGTACCCATAATAATGAAGGAAATTGGAATTCGGAAGGATTACCTATTTATTGCATTGAAGGAGACAACTCAGTTACTAAACTCCAAACCTCAGTACTTCAAAAAAAAATTCAAAAAAATAAATTAATCGAATTTATCAAAAAAAAAGTAAAAAATTTCTTGCAAGTGAATTTTTTAGAATAAATTACCTAATTTTGTTTATTTCTATTCAATTTGAAAATTTATACAAAGGAGGTATCCACCTTGAAGTAAAATTTTGAGCCACACCATAAAAGAACCCCTTAATCAAAATTTCAAGAGCTACGAAGCTTCATTTCTCGAATGTTGACAATTTTTGAAATTTAAAAATTACTTCATTGCCCCAAAAAATATAAAAAGATCAAAATTAATCAAAAAAAAATCTGAAAATTGGTATAAAACCCCATTTTTGACCTTCCAAATCGATTGAAAATAGTTTCATAACATTTCGGAGCCTGCAGAAAAATTTTGAATTTTCCAACATTGGAGAAAAACTCTTCAAAATCCGAGATTATAGGTGCTCAAGTTCATATGGGTAATTGAGGTTTTCTCTCGGGCTGGAAAATTCCAAAATTTTCTGGAAGCTTTGAAACGTTCCGAAACTGTTTCCAATTTATTTGTAAGATCAAAAATGTGGTATGTACTTGACAACTTTCAGATTTTTTTTTCAATGCGTACGATGTCATGGTAATTTTGAATTAAATTGGTCAGAACCAGACTGGGGTCAAGTCCATTTTTGGAATTTTTGACTGAATTAGCGATGGCAGATCGACTGGTACGGTTGAAATCACAGTTTTCACATTATTGCATTGAGAGCTAAAAGGGGGTCAAATCCAGTGAAATTCCACTAATGTTAATCTGTATGTACGTTTAAATTTTTGTACTGAAAAATATTCGTATTTTGTCATGGCATATTAAGAAAAAAATAAATAAATAACTATTGTGATGAATTTTCTGAAAATTTTACGTTTTTGTATGGATATTGAATAAAGATTTCCAAAAGTTTCATTTTACCCAAAAATTGGGGATTTCAAAAAATATTGTTGATTTTTTTTGCACTTCTTTTTACATAGCTTGAGTGAACTTCAATCGAAGGCAATTGAATCAACATTGAAATGATGAACTTGGGAGTAAAAACAAGGTTCAACATTTTTTTTTTTGCGAGCCTTAGATCCGAATTTTGGGCACCAGTGAAAACTAAAAGGCAGCCAAGTCCAAAATCTTCGAACAACCAATATTAAAAAATTTTTTTCGGAATTTTCTTAAAAACCGTCTCATGTGGTCACTTTTCAATGCCTGAAATCATGTTTCCTACCAATTTTTTATTTTCATGTAAGATACTTTTTGGTTCTTCTGCAAAATGCGAAAAATGGACTCAACCCTCATCTAGTTCTGATCAATTCCAATGCAATTTTTCTAGGAAATTTTTTTGACAGCAGAATTCCAAAATTGTCTGAAGGCACCAAAACATTATTCGAAATCATTTGCAATCGCTTGGGAGGTCGAAAATAGAAAATAAATACCAAATTTCATCTTCTTTTGTTGATTAGATTATATTTTCATATTTTGCAGGATTGCAGGGTGATTACTCGGGTTATTTTAAAATTTCGAAAATTCGACTCAATTCGAAAAATTACTTTAAATTCTAAAATGTTAATTACGGTGGTCTTTTAGGATGTATTTAGGATTTATTTTGGTTCAGTCCCAAAATTTTCCTATTGATTGGAATACCATTTTTGTTAAAAATAAACTGCTTCGAAATTTTTCAAAGTATTAAAACTTTGATCACTTCAAAAATTTGCCTTTCAGGATCAATGAGTTTTCATTTTTATCTTATTTATGAAATTCATTCACTCCAGACCAAATTCCCATCAATTCAGTCACTCAATCGTCACTTTTGATCTGTCATCAAATTAAAAAATTCCATTCAATCGACACGTGTCAATTCTCAAACAATACACACGCTATCAAATGACACGTGTCATTTAAAACCACTCTTATCCTTCTACCCGCGACACTCTGAATAAAATTTTACGTCTCTATTCCTAAATCTCATCAATTCGCAATTCAATCATAAATAACTAAGCATTGAATGAAATAAAAATTGAACGAAACGTAAGTAAAACTTACCAACAATGAATAATGCTTCAACAACAACGTCACTAACCATCGAAGGCTTGTCAACATTTACAAAGCTGGCATTATAAGGCACTACGATAGCTACATAAAACGTAGCTATTAAAATTAACCAATCCCAGCAACTTTTGAAAAGGCCGTAATGAGACAATACAAATCTAGACTTCTTTAAAGCTGCTGTTTTGTATTCAGGTAAAGGAGCTGAGGACGGCTGTAATAAACTCTGAAAATTAAATTATAACCTTATTTTAATGAGGTACGCACTATCAACTACGTACAATTAAAATAACACAAACATCTACAAAATTCGTATACTTTAGTAGGTATATCTCTCATTCTACGCTAATAACATTAAAATAAATAGGTAAATAAACAAAATTAAAAATAACTCGAATAAATTAGGTGCCAGGTACTGTGTAAATATATTCGTTATTTATTATGCGATATGCATCACGTATTCTCCTAATCTAAGCACTGCAATATCACGATAACACGGTGAAATTTTAAACAAAAAAAATTGCGATTTATTTTCACCAGGTGGAAAAGGGAACCTATAGCTCGCGTATAAATAATATCTTGACACGATCCTTCTCACTTGAATATTGATAATATAGTATTTTTTTGTGCTTACATTAGCAGATAACTGAATTTTTATCTAGAAAAAAATTTTGAAATGTGTCAAGAGGGTTTTATGTAGCGTGAAAAAAGGAGTCGACTAGACTTTCTAATACTTTACATTTTTTATCCTTATTCGCATCCAGATTTACCTAACCCGAGGCGACGAGAAGAAATCTTTTCAGAAAGAATGTAATAATAAGGTAATATAATTTAATAAACATCAAATTTCTTCGACTAAACGTAGACTACAAATATCGTTTTGATAAATTTTTCCATCAATCAACGTGTTCGTGCTGGAACAAAGGATATGACAACTATGCTGGAAATTTTTTTCACCTCGGTTCGTTTGCAACAACCCACATGAAAAAAAATTTCCAACCGAACTATTAATACGGTTTTTGTCGGGTTTTCGCAAAACTTGCGAACTTTAATTGTAAAACTTTTACACTTTCTGGGAAACGTTTCACTGTTGGAGTTCCTCTATAATTTTTACCCTTAAACGAAACGTTATTTTTATGTTTACCAAATTAAAAATAAACTTTTAGGTCATACTAATGAACGTAAACAATTATGATTTTTTCATTCAGACGTTCGTGCGGATGCATTCGGTGGAAAAAGACATTTTACGGGTAAATATTTAGATATTCGTTGCAATATTGTTATTTTTTTAATATTATGTTTTTATTTTTTGTAATAAAAAAGTTTTTTGGCAGTTTATAACTTGACAAAGAATTTTCAGAATTGAAAAAAAACTCGTTTTCTTTGTTGAAAAGTGCGAAGAATAATAAGTACTTAGACTATTCCATATCCATACTAATTTCAACCAAAAATGAAGTTGGATATTCGGATTTCGCTTATTTTTTTTACGAGTTTTCCTTTGTGGCCTATTCACAAAACCAAAATAATTTTTCTTTTAAACCTCAGGGGTACGGGGGGCAGGCCTCGTAATTTTATATAATTGCGATTTTTTTTAGGAGTTTGAAAGAAAATTCATAGAAGATTCATATCAATAATCACATTTTTGAAAACTCAAAGTTGACTTTTCTGGCGAAATCTCAAAATCGAACTTTTCTAACGAAATCTCAAAATCGAACTTTCTGGTGAAAGCTCAAAGTTTAACTTTTTAAAGTGAAAGCTCAAAGTTCAACTTTTGTGTTGAACGCTCAAAGTTCAACTTTTGTGTTGAAAGCTCGAAGTTCAACTTTTGTGTTGAAAGCTCAAAGTTCAACTTTTGTGTTGAAAGCTCAAAGTTCAACTTTGGTGTTGAAAGCTCAAAATTAAACTTTTGTGTTGAGAGCTCAAAATTAAACTCTTTTAATAAAGCTCAAAGTTGAACTTTTCTGGCGAAATCTCAAAATCGAACTTTTCTGGTAACAGCTCAACGTCGAACTTTTCTAATTAAATCTCAAAATCGAGCTTTTTTGGTAAAAGCTCAAAGTTGAACTTTTGTGGTGAAATATCAAAGATGAACTTTCCTAGTAAAATCTCAATTTTGAAATTTCGCCAGAAAAATTGAACTCTGAGCTTTTTCAGAAAAGTTCAACTCTGAGCTTTTACCAGAAAAGTTCAACTTCAAGCTTTCAATGCGAAAGTTCAACTTCAAGCTTTCAATGCGAAAGTTCAACTTTGAGCTTTCGCGTCGGAAAAGTTCGATTTTGAGATTTTCTGGCGAAATCTCAATCGAAGTTTTCTGGGAACAGATCAACGTCGAACTTTTCTGATGAAATCTCAAAATCGAGCTTTTCCGGTAAAAGCTCAAAGTTCAACTTTTGTGGTGAAATCTCAAAGTTGAACTTTCCTAGTAAAATCTCAATTTTGAGATTTCGCCAGAAAAATTTAACTCTGAGCCTTTACCAGAAAAGTTCAACTTCAAGCTTGCAATGCAAAAGTTCAACTTTGAGCTTTCGCCGGAAAAATTCGATTTTGAGATTATCTGGTGAAAGCTCAAAATTAAACTTTTTTGGTAAAAGCTCAAAGTTGAAATTTTGTGGTGAAAGTTTGAAGTTCAACTTTTCTGGTAAAGCTCAAATTTCCTGATATGTACAAAAGATGAAAACTACCATTTAAAAATTTGAAAAATTTCACCTCCCTCCTAAAAAAATCGTATTTTTATTTTTTCACTCAGCTAGAACAGGGGAATGAAGGGGTCGACCAGGGTCGAGTCAAAAAGTAAGCCGATATTCGAATTCTACGCTATCAAACTAGTGAGGAATCGATATTCCGTTCGCTTTTTCGATTTCTCAACATACTTTTCTTTCTCCAAAATAGAAAATTTGCACGATTTTTTTTTGGAAAAAATTATGAAAAATCGATATTGGACATTAAAATATGAACATTAAAAAAGAAAATTACTGAGGTCAAATCCAAAGAATGAGCAAATATTCGAATTCAGTGCCCCCAAAAACCTAAATGACAGGTCACACCCCAATCTTCATTTTTTTTTTTCAATTTCAACTTTTTAAAGGGGGTTAATAGAGAGTTGGAGAGTTGGAGAGGGGTCGAATGAAAAACCTGAGCACATATTCGAACTCGACACTTTCAAATTAGTAGAAATTGATGTCGTGTTTCTGTATTTTTTCGATTTTTTGAAATTTTGGTCAAAATTATGGGCCTCTGTACTCCATAGGAGTATAGAAATTCCATCTCGAAGATTTTTTGGTTGAAAACAGATAAAAAGGGCTATTTACTGTAATTTTTCAGATTTTTAAATGGTAGCTTTCATCTTTTGTACATATCATGAAAGTTGAGTTTTCACCACAAAAGTTCAACTTTGAACTTTTCAAAATGTGATTATTGTTTTTGAACTTCCTATTAATTCTCTTTCAGATACCACAAACCGATTTCCCCAAATACATTTTTCTCGAGTATGAACGTTCAAAGTTGGGTAATTTGACAAAAAAATCCCAATTGCATAAAAATTATAAAACACACCCCTACCCCTCGAGATTTAGAAGAAATATAATCAAGGTTTTTTGAATAAATCATCAAGAGGCGATCGTAAAAAAAATTGAGCGAAATCAAAAGATCTAACTTCATTGTTTGGTTGAATTGGTTCGTAGATCAGCTCAGTAAATCTAATTATAGGTATCATTTGAAATTCTAGAAAGGAATATGAAGGACAGGAGTAAAAATTAGACCCTCATTCGTTCAATTAATATAAATAAATCCCAGAAAAGTAATTATCGTAGCCGAAGCATTACCTACACTGTCTTATTATTCATTCTCCCACATCGCAGAAGCATTATGCGTTTCTTCATTTCATCATGCACGAAAACAAAGTGCAGCAAAAAATTCCGTACGTATGTACCTACGTCGTACAAAAAGACGTTTTTTTTCCTCGTACAAAACCATGCATCTCGCAAAGAGAACAATACATTTTCTCTATTTTCTCTACCTATTGTTTTATTATAACTAGGTTATATTTCTATAGAAGTTCTCAAAACAATACCTACCACATAAATTTCATAATAGCTTAAACAAAATTACTTGGTAGGTAACCACAGTTTTAAAATTATTTTCAAGTGCTTTATAAATACAATACGTGGAAAATTCATTACACGGGGCACCTATGTAGCCATCTACCTACGTTAAAACTATGATAAGCAAGTTGGAACGAAATTGGTTACCTTGATACCTCTAGACCTACACAGAATGGAAAAAAATATCGAAAATTCCAAACGTGGGTAATGAAAATTTCACGCCGAGGGTCTCTTCGATAATTCAACCTTGCAAGTTTTCGAAATGAAAAATTTTTCGCAGAATGATTTCGTAGCAGATCGAATGGAATATTTTTTGTAGCTTTAGTAGGTACCTAGTACCTAAACGGAGGTGGTATTAATACGATACGAAAATATACGTAGGTATAGGTATACCTACTACTGTATGGTATTAAATATGGATGAGTAAAATATAGCAGGATAAAAAATGAGGAAGTTGGTTCAATGGGCCATTTTATATAGAAATTATTTTAATGTCTTCTGATACAATTTTGAATGGGAAAGGAGTTATTATTGTTGCCGAAATGTATAGGTAGGAGAGGAGGTAATTGACATAGAGTTTTTTTCGTTTCTTCGCTGTATTATGTAGGAAATAAAGAAATGTGGATATGGTGACATTTCCATGGTACCTATTTATTATCGTTATCGTTATTTGTAAAACTTTTCCTCAATACGTGATGAATACCTATCTACGTATTGTTATAAAATGTCATTCATGCAGGAAATACAACTTGAAATAAGTTCAAATAAAAGTCTTACGTGGTGAATGATTTAAAGGTCAGCGTTATACGTTGAAAAATAAAATAAAACCGATAGATAATGTTCCAATAAATAAAAGTTTTACAATTAAGTATAATGTATTTTTTATTCAGATTTGGATTTCTACTGGATCCAAGAAAAATCACCAGGTATAGGTAAACATTTCGCCAACTTTCACAAAAGAAGGGACAAATGCTTTTTCTAGAATATTCGAATCAAAACATAGGTATTTTTCGTCATTTTCGGCATGGGAATACGAAACAGGCACCTCAAAAAATTAAAAAAATATCTTTGATCATTTTATGTTTAAAATCAAGATTTGAAAAATGAAGTAAGACTTGAAGAAAAAATTTCAAAATTCAAGAATTTTTATAAATTTCGTTAAAATTTTTGTAAACGAGGGACAATTTTCCACTTTCTGGTTCTGATTCAACAAAATTCTGATTTTGGAAATAGCCCTCGAATAAAACGACTCAAAAAGGAGACAACTATCAATTATTGGCAGTAATATTTAGAGCCGAAACAAAATAAATCAATGACATCATAGAAAAACACCAATATAAAAAAATTTGATTTCAAAGTTCATCTCGAATTTTGGCGAAATTTTAATTTTTTTTTGAGTACCTAGTTAATTGTATAGGTAATTCAAAAACAAATAATCTTGCTGCCGTAAAAAAAATACTTATGAAAAATTTTATTAAATTATTTGTTTAAAAAAAAACTGAATATTTTAGATCAATTAAATCAGTGAAAAAATTCACTAAAAGCAAGAAAACAGGAAAAAAATTGTTGGAAAAACAGTGAAAATTCACTGGAAAGTATAGGAAAATATATTCAATTTGCTGAAAAATCAGCAAATCACTTTGAAAATCAGTGAAATTCATTAGAAATTCAACGAAATCTGCTAAAAGTCGAAGTATTTTGCTGATTTTTTCTGGGCTGCCATTCTGACTTTTTTCATTGGCTTTTCACTAACTCAAATTGAGAGATTACTTTCAACTTTCTGGACTAAATCAGCAAATTGCTTTGGAAAATCAGTGAAATTCTTTAAAAATTCAGCGAAATCTGCTAAAAATTGAAGTATTTTGCTGATTTTTTTCCGGTCTGACATTCTAACTTTTTTCGGTGACTTTTCACTGATTCAAATTGAGAGATTACTTTTAACTTTCTGAACTGATTGGAAATAATTTCGAGATGTAAAAATTGTACTCTAATCAATCAAATATATCCCCAAAAGATATATGTAGGTTATCGATTATAAATCCTAAAGTTCACATGGGCCATTTTAAGGTCTTTTTTCTAGTAGGTACTGGAAAATGCAAAAAAAAATTCTGGAGGCTCCAAAATATCTCAACATTTTAAATCCATTCTAGAGGTAAAAAATAAAGCATGTACCAAATTTCAGCCTTTTTTATCGAGTCAAAAATTCACAAGAATTCCAAAAATCAACATTCTGCTAAAATTTCAGTTATGAAGTTCTTTTATAATCTAATTTCGACTTATTTTTGGTTCACTACAAAATTTTAATGTTGATTGGGATACCTTTCTCGTCAGCTTAACTTTCAACTGCTCAAACTGATTTTTAGATTCGGACCGTACCTATTTTTAGAAATTCAGATTCTGTTTTCATAGGTACATTACCACAGAATATGAAAAATCGATTTTTTCCAGCCTTTTTGTACTTCAAGCTTATTGGAAGAAAATAATTTCATCGAGTTTTTTTCATTTCTGAACAACTTATTTTTTCAACATTTTCCGATTTTGATGATTTTGATAGTGGAGAAAAAAAAACTTAACGAAACAAATAAAATTAGTTTAGATTTTACAGTACGTTTCATTTTTACTTCATTAAATCCCCCCCCCCCCCCCATTATTGAAAATATTTACCTAAGAAGCTTTAATCTCCATATTTATGAAATGACTTTGACTCCTTCAATTTTGAAAATGGGCGATAGATTGTTTATGTTTTTTTTTTCTTAATTTCTGGTTGCTTATCATAATTTCTGGCGATGATAACTACTCATTAAAAACTAATTGCATTCATATTACCCAATACCTAATACCTAAGCCTACCTAGGTACCTATTAAATAAACGATCAATAATTCTTTAAAAATAGTGACGTAGCCAAAATAACAGAACATCCTCCTCCCCCCGCGCCTCATAATTTCAAAAATGTATCACTAAAAAGTCCAAAATACAAAAAATGACAATTTTTCGTATTGTGTGGAACATAATTTTTCGAAAAAATTTAATCTCCAATTCTTTTCAGCAATGATAACGTTTTCAATTTTCTGAAATATTTTTCATATTTTGATGAAATTTTTCAAAAACTACACAATTTCCATTCACCTCCCTCCCCTTCAAAATCACTTTTAAAAAATTTTTCTGGCACCGCCACTAATTTCATCCTCCTCTTGAGAAAATTTTGGCTACGCCATTATTCCGGATTACGTTTACGTATAAATTTAGGTGAACCCATAAGCAAATATCTACCACAGGTAAACTCCTATATTCGTATCTACGTACAGATTTAGCAAGTATATTTGAACTAATTTTATTTCGGAACTTACATTATTGATTATTTTGGTTTTTGGCTTATCTTGTCTATAATGACCCGATAATTGATACAACACTGCTCTACTTCTTCTTCTTCCGTAATTCGCGGGTGGCGCTTCGGGATCTAAATTTCCGTTCGAATCTACGTATTCGTCGGTAACAGATTAAAAACAACTCATTAAATTAAAAAAAAAAACACATCGCGTAAATTTTCAATGCGTTGATATTAAAAAAAAAAATCAATGAAATGAGATTTTTTTATTTTACTACACCTGAGTAATCACCTGCTTCATACTCGTCACACGACGTTCGTAATTCCGCCAACTTCGTATGCGTTATATCTTTATGGGAAGCCAAAAACAGCACCACTTCTCTTTTTTCGTTTTTTATGGGAACAATATCCAATAAGCACCAAAATGGAGTTCCTATAATCATACGAAATCATACGTGCTTTTGTATAATACGCAGATATATCGAAATAAATGAGCCGACAAATGAAATAATAATTAGAACGGTAATAGCCGGACTATATCTATACATTATAACGATTGTACTCGCGAACGCATTTAGATAATGGATAATCCCCAACAACACGGATTTTGTTAACTTGTACGCTGTATGTGTGTTGAAGCGAATTTCAAAATGAATTCTAGTTTGAGTATATCTATGTATAGGTTCGAATTATTCTATGAAAATGAACCACCGCGATGTAATAATTCTCTGCGATTTTTATTATGGTCAATTTGATAGGATAGTTTTTTGTATTCAGGGGCGAAACTTCACTTTTGGTTTAGGGGGGGTGAAATCCACGAATTTGCCGACTCGAAACCTATGAATTTTCAGAATTTGCCGACTCAAAAGTTCTACTCAGAACATGTACAAAAACTTCGAGTAAACATGTCAAATAAAATTTGGCGATCATTATTTCTTTTTTAAAAAAGAGAACTTTACCAACTACACGCATTGAAAATAAAAAAATCTTTTTTGCGCTAATTATTTGATTTTTTAAAAAAAAAAACAATATTTCTGAAATTACCTCCTTCCAAAAAATTGAACATTTTCTAAAATTTCATTTGAGATGGCCACCAAGTTTTTCGATTTTCATTTACGAGAAGAATTAATTTTTTAAAAAAATAATTATTTTATAAATTTACTGAGCCCGAGCGAAGCGAGGGCGAAAATTTTTTGAAAAAAAAAGCATTTTAAACTAAAATTTCTTCATTTCAATTGATGTTTTAGTTTTTAAAGGGAGGTGATATTTTCAACCCATATTTCAGAAAGTAAATAGTTCGTTTTGTAATGGTTCATTATCTGAAAAATTTGCCGACTTTTTCAAAAATTTCCGACTGTTTTCAAAATTTTTCACGTTTATTCAAAATTTTCCGACTTTTCCCAAAATTTGCCGACTTTTTCCAAGATTTGCCGACTGACATTGGGGGGGTGTTCCACCCCCCCACACCCCCCCAAAGTTTCGCCTCTGTTTGTATTGATAATTTACATTTCGGTATTGACGAGCTAATGAGTATTTCTTTTTGAAGGTGCAGGTGAAGAGGTAGATGTTTAATTTGATGAATTTGTGTGGGAGCTTTTCATCAAAATTGTACTCTTTTCATCTAATAAAATAACGATCTGAATAAGTTTGATTGAATTTCATTTTGACAATTCTTCATAATACCTTTCAAGAGTATGGAAATACGATTTGAATTTGAAACTATTGCGACGTTCTTTTTCCTCATTAATTTATAATGCACTGCTCGAATTTTTTCAATCAGGCCAAAAATGAACATTGAAACTTTTCACCATTTCTTCTCAAATAAGTGATGCTCAAAATTTTATAAATTCTTGGAAAAAATGAAATTTGAAACTTTGAGTAAAATTGGTGCTTCAAATAGTATAAAAATATAATCTTAGGTAATATTTTCTAATTTCAGTTTTCAATTCCAGTTCCAGTTCCAAAATTCCATTTTTTTCAAAATTTTGAGAGATGAAAAAAATTCAAAATTTTTTGCAAAAATTGAACTTTGTTGTTCTTCCTTTTCTCTTCAAAGTACAATTTTTTCATTTTTCATGTATTCAATATTCAAACTCAACGCAAAAGATTTCAGGGGGAAAAACTGGAAAATAAATTTTTAAAAAAATTTTATGACTAGGTACTGGTCCTGACTTCCCGAGTCCTGAATAATTATTCAATAATAAAAAAAAAGTGAAATTTGAAGAATGTGTACGAAGATGTTTTTAATTGGATGGAATTTTCAAAAAAATTTACAACATTTTTTACTTGATTCACTTTTCTACATGAATTTTTAAGGTTCGTTTAAGGTCGTTTCTGATTTTGTAAAGTTCAGTCTCTGGTTTTCAATACCTAAGTATGCTGAATAATATTCAATTTAAAATTTTTTGCGAAAAAATTTTTAAAAAAAAGAATATTTTTGCGTTCGCATTCTTCATTTCTTCTGTAACTTTGAAAGACAGAAAACAAAATAAATAGCAAAATCATACTCGTACCTATTAAGCATACCAATTGCAAATCTTGCTCGTTTCCATTTTTTTTTTGAACGGTAGAATAAGAACTTGTTGGAGTGATCGCTTTTTTTTTTTTTGAAAAGTGGGTGGGAGATGTTTCAGAAATTATCTCCGTCAAAATACCTACCTAGTACAAATTTCGTCACTTTCCCCCTCCTATTCTTCTTATTCAATCCTTTTCTCTGCCCAATTATTCCAAATCTCACCATAAAAAAAAATTGAAAAATTTTATATTTTAATCAAATATGACATTATTATAGCCGTTTTAATTAAAAAATGTCAGCAATGTCTATTATTTACCTTTATCTCATATTACAAGGATACTTGGAAAACATTTTTTTTTTCGTATATAAAAAACAAACCAATAGGGACCTCCCTTTCATTTTTGGAAAATCGCCGAGGTATTAAGGTGTTCCTAGAGATGAAAAATCGTTACTATTTTTTTTTTTGAGTAATCCATATTAAACCCATTTTAAAATCATTAATTTTTTTCTAAATTTTTTTACAAAAAAAATACACAAAAAGTGATTTTTTCCAATTTCAAGAACCGTTGAAAAATGAGACAAATAAATAGGTGAAAATCCAGTTTCAATAATTTTTGAACATATGTGAGCTTAGATACAAAAATCACCCGAGGTGTCGAAAACTGGGTTTCAAGTCGACGTTGACACTGATTTTGGTTCTTTCAGATCAGCTCAATAACCATTTTTAGACTTTCGAGGGCCATTTTTATATCCAGTTTCACATGTGCAACATGCAAGCAAAATTTCAAGTGCAGTTGTACTGGTATTTTGATTTTCCTTGACCAACTTTCCAAAATAAAGTTCAAAAACGATCCACCCTTTTACGCACTGAGCGCTAATTTCACCTATTTTCCAAAAATTTACTCCAAAGAAATATCACCACCACTTTCACAACTTTTTCACAACTCCGACAAAATCTTCCTAAACCTCATTCCCTCTTCTTTTCACCCCCAGCACTCCTAATAGTTCCAAGGGACGTATAAAAAACCCGACGAGTAATTTTTCAACCCACCAACGCCGACACTATAAGAGAAAAATTTCAGCTTGTTTTTTCCCCTTATTTACTCGGGCGAGTTTTCATTAACAAAATATGCATGAAGAACTCATACACACACGTACCAAGTAAAATACTCCTAATTAATTCAAGAATCCCTTTAATTACCTGCCTATGTCGAAGGTACATACGTAGATACACCGTAGTGTTGTAATTTCACACTATCGAGGATTTTTACACGAGCGAATCAGAAATATTTTAAACAAACAGACTTCCTTTAATGTATTTCCACGTCGTAAAACTATCATCACACGGAATAAATTTAATTTTAGATAACCCTTTACAAATAAACTGCACATGTGTTGCCATAATTTACATCAAATTCATTTCAATCGATAAAAGCCAAATCGCGAATGAATTTAAATAAAACCACCTCCGTAAATCACCATCGGAACTTCAAAAAAATACACGATGACCTAAATTATATATTTTTTCAAATTAGCCAACTCCGCGCCGGTAAAAAAAATCATAGTTTTTTTTCCAAATCGTACCTACGTGAAAGCTTTCATTTTTTTCGATATTTCGGTTCACAAAACAATAAGGGTTGAAAACGGAAACATTTTCGAATAAGTTATTAAAATGTCGACTACATGAAGCCTCCTGCGGATGTACATTTAAAAAATCTATACCTATTGGATGAAAAAACCCTCATTCGATTTCATATTAAATTGATACTTTTCCGCAAGGTTACGAATGATCGAATTTTTGACTTTAATATTCCAAAATAAAATCCGCCAAGGTACTTTGGGATAGAAAAGCAGATATATTCGCGAATAAAAATCAAATATTCGCGGCAGGTTTGGGTACCTAATCTTTCAAATCCTTAAACAAAATGTTCGCCTGGAAGAAGATATTGCCTGAATAAAATCGAAACCGAGTCTTTCTTAATAGTTGTTCATTCACTCGTATACGTATTTCACACGCCGTAATAATTTATACTCGTTATAAGAATGTTGGAAAACATTAATAAGCCCTCTCGCACTGGCTAAAGTTAACATCTCATCGTAAGAGCCACACACGAATGTTGCTTTTCTCGTGAAGAAAATTGAACAAATGAAAATACTCGCTATCATCGAACTGTACAAGCGCTGTCTTCGTGTATTAAAACCGCAGCTAATTTTTTCCGCTCAACCACCAATTACACATATAATTTTCGCAGACTACTACAAAAGGCCGAAATTGAAATACCCAAAGTTTAATAAAGATAACACACCGCGCTACCGTAATGGATAGCGATATAAAACCAACCTTGGGCGGTATTTTTGCGCGCCATTCTGGCAAAACTCGAAAACATTTTTATATTTAACGATAGGTAGATACTAAATAGCTCCGAGTCGGCTAATTTATTCCCACTCGCTCGCTAGATACGCTTTTCATAACTCTATCCAAACTCATTAATAAAATTATGGCTTTTTATACGAATACGCCGGTACGCGGTTCGAGAACTCGAATGCAATTGCATTTCGATATAAATTCATTATTTTCATCGTTCCAGCCGCCATTTCACAAGTATTTACTAATTTTCAACGAGTCTTTAAAAATAATCTAAAAATGTAACTAATGGAAATGAAATTTTACCTTCCGTCAGCGACATTTTTTTTCTATAACGCTGGAAAGATTTTGAAAATCGAAAAAAAATCTTCCCTTGTTTCGCTTTAATTGAATTTTTTCAGTATTCTTTGAATGTAGACTAACTTTTTTCAACAATTTTCATGGCGTAATTAACAAAAGCTATAAAACGTAATAAGAAAAACTTTGGACGAATTTGAAGGTAGGAGAAAAAAAAACGACGACAATGAAGTTTGAAAAAGAAAAAAAAAAAATAACATTTTTGTCATCGGTACAAAAACTCGAGGAAATTTCGCTATATACGAAAATAGTTTTTCTTTTTAGGTACTTTTTTTTAGAAATTTAATTTGACAGATGTACTTAGAAAGATGGGGATACGTAAATTATGTGCGGTAACTATTAATTGTTCAGAAGTAATTAAGTGTACGGTGAAGTTGCAATAAAAACGACGTGACAATTTAATAAAATTTCACATGGGTAAAAAGTTGATGTAATAAATATGTCGGTGGATAGGCTTAATCATTATGTCAGCAGACAGCAGTGAAACTTTCGCCTTAATGAAATGAAGATACGTATGAGTTGGGTAACTGATTTCTGAACTTTCGAATAAGCACATACGGTGTGTTTCGATGTTTCTTGACTAAATCATCTCCTTTGATATGGTAAGTAGGCAATTTGTTATAATGATGAATCTAATTGCACATGTTTGGCTTTCTAATAAATTATAAGGACGAAGTTCATTTTCTTGTTGGATAATTTGGTGAAAATTTTGTTGGTGAGTTCTGCGCCAGGAGCAATGAGGAGTATTTTTTTTTTTGAATCGGAGAGCTCTTATGGGGGTTATAACAAAAAAATGAGGTCATATTTTGATCTTCGTAACGTGAAAAAATATCAATACGTGCTAATGACAATTTTTTACAAAAAATTCAAATGTAATATAGCAAGGAGTTAAGGGGAAAGGTGAAAAAAAATCGCAACAAAAAATGTATTCTTAATTTTAAAACGGCAAGCGATTCAAGTTTTTGAACTTTTTTACCTCAAAAATTAGAGCAAACCATATGTCATAAAATTTTACTTTTTTGGAATTATGTAAATCAAAATTGTGGGTATTGTAACCCCCACCCCCCATGACCAAGATTGAATTTTATGGTGAAATATGGAAAGTTGTATTTTTTGAATGTCTGAAACTTTTGCTAATTTTAAAATAGATAGAAAAACTCCATAAAAAATTTTGATTCTTGGGGTCTAAGACCAGCTCAAATTTTTATAAATGAATCCAAAATTGTTCAAAAACCAAATGAGACATGAAATATACATTTAAAAGCTGTTGAAGATGTAATTTTTTCGGAATTCTAAACGGTCGTCCCGAATTTTGACTTTAGGAATCTAGAATCATTTCCAGTTATTTTTCAAGGAAGTTTTATACTTAAGTATACCTAAAAAAAAATGGAAAAATTCTGTTTGAAAAATGTAGGTATCTAAAGTAATGATAAAATCTGATTTAAAAAAATGAAAAAAATCAGGCGGGCAAACATTAAAACAAAATAAATTGATATTTTATCATAATTTCTTTCTTCTTTAAAAATAAATAAGATGGAATTTTCATGCTTTTAGAAGTGTGATGAAGTGTCCAACAGTTTTCAAAAATTAAAAATCCCTCGTAGATTTCTTATATATGTAGGCGATACCAAAATTCATCCCAGCCAAAAAATCTCGAAATGGGCGTGAGATGATTATTGGGATGAAAATTCATCTTAAAATTCATCTCAAAATTCATTCCAGCCTAAAAAATCTCGAAAAATTGAGGGGAAATGATTGGGATAAAATTTCATCCCAAACCAAAAATGTGGATTTTGAAAATTTTTTCGGGACGTTGTGGATTTTTCTCAGGTAGAGCACACATTCAAGTAGGCGAAAATTCTCATTTCGGATCATAGAATAATTCAGGATGATGAGTGAGAAACTCAATGCTTTCGGACATAGACGCATCCAGAAATTAATTAAGGCAGGGGCTGCAAATTTGAGAAAAAAGGGGAAAGGGGTCAAATTTCAAATTAGTTATTTTTTACTGATTTATCAGTCAAACGTCATTAAATTTTTCTGGTAAATTGAGAATTTATTGAGGAATCGGTGATTTTTGACTAAAAAATTATTCAAAAATATCAAATTTTAAAATAAATCATTAAACTACTACCCGAGCGAAGCGAAGGCGAAAATTTTTTGAAAAAATAGTGTTTGAAAAGCAAAAAATGAACTTTTTTATTATTTTTGAAGTAGATTTTTTTCTGAGCTTAGGAGAGGGGCTCGAGCCTCCTCAGCCCCCCCCCCCTACGTTGCATTGTCAGGCTTTAAAAAATTAACATAAAAAAATATTGTTCTTTGATTTTTGGATATCCTTTTCTCAGGTATAACATATCCAGGTTAAAATAGATCAACTGAAAATTTCAAATGAAAAATTGGTTGAACTGACATAATATAAAATAAACTCGAAATTACAAATAACAACTTTAAAAGGGCATGATTTTATATTTCACTCTTGCAATGGGAAATATTACCAACATACAAATTTTTATACTGGGATGGATGATAGATTCAGTCATAAACTAATATGGCCTTGAACTGAGTAAAAACTTCTGAAATGAGCTGAAATTCAATGAAAATTGGGCTCATGAAGAGCCTGAATCTTAAACTGAAGAAAATTTGAAAAAATGAAAAAAGCCAATTAAAATTTTTTTAGAGGAAACTTCCGAATTGGATTATGGATTGCCTATTGACTGGATGGAAAGTATATACTTACTCAGCTGTTATGAAACCTACTGTCAGGGAGTACCCAGATGGTGAATGGGGGGGAGGGGATAGTTCCTCTCCAGGATTCTTCAGTATGTTTTTGAAAAAATTGTCATTTCTACTCTCAAGTTGAGAAAAATAAATTACTATTTCCACTCAACACCCCCACTTAGAAAAATTTACGATTTTTTGTACTCGTAATTTATTGAGTTGAGAAAATTTACCCGAAAGTTCGAAAAATTCATTGTGTGATGGTGACTAAAGTCTAATTGATGTAGGCATCATATATTTGAGAAAAAAAATCGAAAATCTAAGTTAGGATTTTCACAGAATTTACCTCTTCCCCCGGCGAAATGCCTTCGGAACGTGCCTGCTCACTGTGATAATACATGATGCGTATTTTTCCTCCATGATAATTATTTCTGAAACTTCACAATATCAAGACTCATCAACTTAAAATTTCATGAAATTCGTTTTTTTTTTTGGGGGGGGGGGGGCGATGTCACGTTGAAATTTCTACAAAAAACTAAAACCTGTCCAAAAATATAATTTCAGCTATTTCTAAAAAAAATCATAATTTTCTGTCAATGAGTGAAAAGGAAACAAACTTGCAATATTCTGACTCTGGCATTAAGATATAGTGAAAAAAGCTTAGATTTTAACCAATTTCAAGTTTGTAGTACATTTTTTATTGACCCTCCTCCCTTGAAACAAGATTTTATAATCCTAACTTTAAAAAAATGGAGCCATAAAGCCACAAAAACACACTGAAATTCCAGGATAGGAATAGGTAAGACTTGATTTTTCTTTCTTCTTGAATGAAAAAAAATTTTATGGAAATTTTCTGAAATTTTTTCATTTCTATGCTGCCAACTCTTTGATTTCTTGAAAACTTGAAAATGAATCCATATTCCTTATACATTCAAAATTTCTACTTTTTATTTTTTAATGAAAATTTTCAAACTTCAATAATCCCTTTCTCGATGAAAAAAAATTATATTTCGAATCGAAAAAATCTATTTCACTTGAAAATTTCCAACTCGTAATAAATTTTATTTTATGTGTACATTGTACATGAACTAAAACCATGCTGTACCATTTCTTTTTTTTTATAAAGCGAACATAACGAGGTAAAAACTTACGTGTGCAACTAATGCCATCAGAAACTGTTTTATCGCCAAAAGTACTAAAAAGAAATGTAAAACTTGCACCAGTGCAACAAAAAAAATACGTTGCAGCTTTGCTACAGGTTATTTTTTCCACTCAATTAAAACCTCGCTCTGTGCACAAAAGACGACCACGTAAAACATTCTTTTCATTCGTGTACGAGACGAAAATTGTTAATCACCATTTGCTCTTCTAATGTCTCTATCCAATAACCTACTTTTACCCAATACAAAAATTTCTCATGAAAAAAGGTATAAACTTGCCAAAAAAATTCGCTCTACTTTCAAATTATTGACTTGATTTGAAAAATAATGAAGAAGACATTTAGCCAATTTTGAACAGTTCAGCAGATTTTTTTGTTTGTATAGGCACCTATTACATAATGGATAGAAAAGCAGCAGAACGAAACATTTGAAAGGAAAATTGTATAGGAAATTATCTCGAATGAAAAAATACGACGAAATGAAAAAAAAAATACGAAAATCATATTAGCCCAAAGGTAATAAAAAACGCATTAAGTTTCATATTTTTTCAAAGCCAACAGGTATATCTGTTTTAAAGAATAAATCGTAACTAACAAAATCCAAACCACGAATTTCATTTTATTTGATGATTCAAAATCTTGTATTCGAGCTAAGTACTCGCTTGAATTATAAAATAACCGAGAAAGCGTAATATATATCGAGAACACCTACTCAGGTGTACCTGAAAAATATCTCAAATAAAACCAGAAAATAGCTAGGTAAAGTACACAGGACTGTACCTATCCGAATGAAAAATTTTATTGCACGTGTATACGTAGACGTACATTAGATCGTAGAAAGTCCTCGTATACGAAATCTTACAGGTTATATAGCTAACTACAAATCTCCTGTGGGACACTTGGAGCGAAGGGTCGTTACGAAAAATAAAGGTGATCATTTTTTGTAAAAATTATTCAAATAAATTACAATGTAAGAAATACGAGATGGACTGTACGAACGAAAGACGAAAAAAAGATTTCTTAAATCTAGTCGGATTTAGGATGAAATAAAAGACTTTTTTTTTTCGCCACGCTACACCAGAAATACTCTTTCACTTATGTGAAATGATTTCAAAATGGAATATGATGATGGTTTTTTTATATTCCGGGAAAAGTATAATCCGCGTTTGGTATAAAATGGTTTCGCTCGTAGTCGTAACGTGCTTCGCAATTGTCGAGAATATTTATGTAGCCATTACGAACACCTCTCGCCATTTTGTACTGCTGTCTGCAATTTATTCGCTATACGCGTCTTTCCTGAAATACAATACACCGTTCACAGTTTCACTTGTGTGTCTACTTTTAGCGTTAAATTTGGCGCCAATTTTTATAGCATTTCAAATGACGTAATTCGACGAAAAATTAAAAGCAAAAGAAACCTAAACACATTCCTTAGATACGCCCGTTGTTCATTTGTTATTGGTAGGGCGACTTTCTATAGAGGAAAATTTAATTTTAAGTTGAAAGCATTTTCTATGCGTACACAACAGACTGAGACTTATTCGATTGTTTTTATCTTTAGCTTAGCAACAATTAATGATGATTCGCCCCTCATATATATTATATTCGTTACGCGACGACTAAGTAACTATACATATATTTTCCGACATTATCCTCGTTATATCGCGCCTCGTGCCTGTTGTCAACACTTTTCCTTCAATTTCGCCTGAATTAGGCTGCATTAAAAAAAAACGACTTCCTAATGTTCGAGCAGACAGTTACATACCAGCGAGGATTAAGCAAAAAAGCGACGCCGATTTTTTATTCGGATCCAGTTCTAAGTGCTCAATTGCGAGACCTTTTTTTCTTTGCGGGCGTAATTATATCTCGATGTGCAAGAAATGGTTCGGAAACGCCCATTTAATGAGGTACTGGCCGAAAAAATGGTTTTCCTTCCGATTTGACCAATTTTTGCGGATTATGATGTTTCATAGGACGTTTTCCATGTTTAGATAGGCAGGCACCCATATTAGGTCCTCAGATTTACAAAATATTTCCAATCTAGTTCATTCTCCCTACCTTCATGATGTTGTATGAGATTTTTCTCTTGGAATTTCTTTAATAAAATAATGATTTCAAGCCATCCCCTCCCCTCCTTGACAAAGCAAGGAAGATTTCAGAACGGTTTCTTGAAGTTGAAAAAAAAACACGAAAATTTGGATAAAAAGATAGATTCCAACATCTTCATTTCCAAAAAAATTGTAATAGAATTTGAAAAGTTTTAAAATATTCTTTTTAGAATTAGATATTTTGAAAAAAAGCCTCCGAATTTCCAGCTTCTTTCCATCCTACACCCAATGAGCTGAACGGAGGCGAGAAAGGGGTCGAATTTTTTCTTTTCGTAAATATAAAAAAATTAATTTAGTTGATTAAAATTTTTTAATGACTTTTGTCTTCTATGCTTAATATAAACAAATTAGAAAAATCGAAAAATGATGAAAAAAAAAAACTTAGGTACTTACCAACATTTTTGCAAATTTTGAATAATTTTTCAATTTTTTTTAGAATTTTGGTAATTTTTCCGGATTTTTTCCATGAAAAAAAAAACTTTACTCAAAAATAAAAATATCGAGTCATCTCGGAATATAATTTTTTTTTCAATCTTCGATGTTTTTTTTTTCATCTCTTGTTAATTTTACGAGTACGTAAAATAAGAGAATAAATTGTGAGATTACTTTCTCGTAGAAATGAGTAGTTTCGAGAGAAGATACTGAAAAATTTCAAAACTCGAAAGTAAGAGGCAACGAACTCCTTCCCCACTTACCCATCACCACACTCAAGTACCCATCAAAGAGTTCATAAACACTCAAAATTCTCAAAGATTAGTTGGCAGTGACCTATAATTATTACAATTAATTTTATAAAGTAGGGTGGACTTTCGTTGGTAGGATTTTAGAGTAGAGCCAAAGGTAAATTAGAACTTTCAGCTTTCTGGTTTGTAGCATTGAATTCTTTGAAAGTTCTTTCTACAGTTACTAACAGTATGTCTCGAAAATTTGTGCATTTTTGAGGAAAGAAAGAGGAAGCCTTTAATTGTAAGTTGTCAAGTCCATAAAAAAAGTTCCAAGAACATATCTACTGTTCTGCAAAAAAAATCATCTCGAAGAAATTTTTAATGTAATTCCATTTCTGGAATGATTCAACCCCAAAACATGGCTAATTATTATTAAAGTGGAAGTCGGATTAGAATTTAAAAAAAATACGTTTTCTAACGAGACAATGAAATATTGTATGTTTGAACATCCTTAGTTCATTTCTGATGTTATTTCGCTGATCAAAAAAAAAGAAAAACGTAGGCACATAAATAAATAAAAAATAAAAGAGATGAAGCCTGACTCAAAACTCACGATAATTCTAAATTGGATATAAAATTGCAAATTATTTCATATTTTGAAAATGATCAATTCTTCTTCTGATGACTGTGCATAAAAATCCAAGTAGAGCGAATTGATCCGTTGGCCTTGAAATTTGAAATTTTTTGATGTACACAAAACAGGATATCAAAACGCGAAGTTTTGGATTTCTTCCCCTACCAATTTTTAAAAAGTTGAAATGAGATTTTTCTAAAATTTCATTCAAAAGAATTTTTCTGCCTTATGAAAATTTTTTAGATTTCATCATATCTCAAAAATGTTCCAATCTGATTTCATCAAATCACATCAAAAGCCTCAAATCCCAGAAAGAAATGGTTGAAAATATTTTCTTCGAAAAAAGATGTAGCAAACAAAATTTCAACCCCCTCAGAAGAGAGGTAAAAGTGGCTTCAAGTTGAAAAAACTTCTCAAAAAATAGGAAAAAAATGAAATTGAAAAATTTTTGAGGACTTTTTTCTGGACACATTGGATCTTTAACAAAAACGTGATTTTGTAACACTTGAAAAGGTTCTTCCACAGCTAAAATTAAAACTTTATTTCCCATTTTACGTGATAATGGAATTTTGGACCCTCTGATTTAATTTCCTAGGAACTACGCACTCAAAAATGTTCAAGCTAATCCCTTTTAAAAAAAGAAAATAAGAAATAAAATATTTAAACGTTTCCCGATTTTTAACCTTTTTTTTTTTTTAATTTTTTGAAATTGAAAAGTTCCAAAACATTGCTTTTAAATACATCAGAATTTTTCTTCAAAAGGGTGTAATTTTCTATCAAGAGAACTCGTCTACTCAGATAAAAATGACAATTAAAAAAAAAGTTCATTCAAAATCAATCTCTTACCCATGCATTTATTTGTAATGTAGGTAAGACTTTTCAAAATAACCAAACAACCCAGTACCAGTATTCTTAATCTATGCCCAGTACCCATTATTGACTTACTTCATTTTAAAATAAAACTTGAAAGTCATTACAATTTTTACCTAAATTTACAAACAATTTTAAAGAAGGTAGAATGCTGAATCTCTGAAATAAATTTCAGTTTGTAATTATAATTCATCTATATATACTTTAACCTCGGCCTATTGTTTCCACAATAGATTAAAACAATGAAAAAGATTCACCCAGGCACACGTAGGTGTACACTCCGCGGGTGTATTTAAACTAATGGACATTCGTGAATATGACAGGCATAAGAATAACCTAAAAATTACATCAAATGGTCAAGAGTTTCAAGTTATAGCGAAAAGAAAAGTTTGCAACAACAAATTTTCTTCGATTCAAAGCACTTGGTAAATATGGCTATACACTTCGCACGCAGCAAAAAAAACGAAAGGTCGAGTATACTACATGTTAAATGAAAGCTCTCTTTCGTTGTTTATTCGGCGCCTCACTTTGCCAAAATATTTCCCGCGTTGAAAAAGTTTTAAATACTTATTCCTATTGGAGTTTGTTACTCTATCATTGTCAATATAGCATATGCAGATGACACAAGGTTATTTTCATTTTAAAATATTGCTCGCAAAGCGTCTACCAAAAAAGTAAATGAAGATTTAGTGCTGTTTATGGTTGCCTCAGTATCACAATCAGTTATGTTTAAGTTGTTGGCTGCTAAGGGTACCTTTGGAAAAAAAAATCCGACACGACGATGTAGGTATCTTTCATATTATACTGCAGAAAAAACCAACCTCTAATCTCCTTGCGGTGAAATTCTGAGAGAAAAATATCACGGTATTTAGAATTTATTGTCGTTTGGTTTCCTTACTGCTGCGTTGAAAAAGGATCATATGAGAGGTAACCTTTTTAAATATAACGATTAATGAGACCGCAATAGTGAAATGTAATTAAATAATAGATGCAATATTCCTTCCGTTTTAAACACCGCAAACCTCAAGCATTCAAGTTGTATAAACCAACTCGCGAATTTCCTTGTTCATTCGATCCCCTTACAAAAAGAAAAATCTCATAATGTCAAACAAAAAGAATATTGGTAAAGTACTCTAATGGGAGGTATCACAACTCAAAGTAAGGTTTTGAGCTAAACCAAAAATTAATCAAAAGTCAGAAATGGGGGAGACCCCCTCAAGGCCATCTCAAAGTTGCAAAACTTTGGGTAAAGTTGGGATTCCCAACTTTTCATAACTCGTCCTAAATTTGCCCAAAAAGTTGAAAAAATTGGGAAAATTTTAAAATATATTATTAAAAAATTTTCCCCCCTCGCTTCGCTCGGGTTCAGTATTAAAAAAAGTAATTCCACTTTGTTTATTTTCAAATGAAATAAAATGGAGAAAATCTTATCAAGGAGCTATGGTGGTCATTAAAGAATTTGATTTTTTCAGAAGCCAAAAAAGCCAGCCCAAAAAATTTTCATTTTTTTAAAAAATATGAATCAGAAAATTTCCCCCTTTTTAATTAATATTGAGTGGTAAATTTTTTCATTTTTACCCCCAAGATTTTTTACCAAGTTTTGTCCCTGAACTCTGAAGTGTCCTTTTTAGCTCATTCTTCCCCCAAAACTTTTTCAACACAAACTGTGCGGATTAAATCAAAAATCAGAGACGAGAAAAATTTACCCAATATCCGACTAGCCTCTCAGTTTTTTTTTTATCGATATCAGGGGTTATTCTAAGCGATAGTTCTAGCTTCTTTAGGCAGTTTCAAAAATTTATGTTGGCAGATTCAAAATTGTTCGGTAGTTTCAAAATTGTTCGGTAGTTTCAAAATTGTTCGGTAATGGACTAGCTTCTAGGGTTTTGACGATCGACGTCCAAAATTATTCGAAGCACAAAATCTTTCAATTCTAAATTTTTCCAGTTTCTTTAATTTTATATTCTTTAAAAATTGTATTCAATATAGGTATTAAAAATTTTCCAGTATCGACATCGATTTGGGGGTTGGAAGAAATCTCTAAAAATATGAAGTCAAAATTTTCTTTAAAAATTGAAAATTGAAAAAAAATGAGAAATTTTTTTGAATAATTGAAATCAAGTTAGAGGAAAATTCACGGTAGGAAAAAATAGTATTGAAAACGTTTCGATTTCTTCAATTTTTTTAAAGATCTGCATGAAATTTTTCCAGTGATTTTCTAATCGTTAAAACGAAAAAAATGCTTTCCTTGGGCATTGAAATCCAATTTTTTCAAAACTTCGCCTTCGCTTTGCTCTGGCATAAACCAAATCATTATTACATATTTGAACTAAGTATTTAAGACAATCCTGAATTCCTTTTGTATTCCAAGTCGCCATACCACTCTGTACCCTTCCCAAAAAATGCCTACGAAGCCGTTGAATGGTCTTCAAGTGAAGACTCCAATTCCAAAGCGAAGCAAGTCTAAAATTCGTACATGAGAAAAAAGACTCATCAAAAAAATTGTTACTGTCGAAAACAGAAAAAAAATTCATTCAAGCTCCTTTTCTCATGTACAGCTTTTGGAATTACCCCGTTTTAAAACTGAGGTCTTCATTTCTGATTTAACAAAAATTTTTCCTCTTTCAACTGGATATTCCCACAAAAAATTGTCATTCCAATTTTTTTTCAATTCGAGATTTCAATCTGGCCAGATAGTTTCAAAATTTAATAAGAATAATCCATGTATCGATTAAATGAAATGTCATTTTTTGGAGTTGGAGTAATTTTGAAAGTTTAAAAATGCACCAAAATTGAAAAAATGAACTTCGACACCTAAAATGTTCAATATGGATTCTTTTGTGACATACTTCTGATTTTGTTTCTTCTTCCAGCTCAAAATTATGGGTCTGTCTATTCTCACACGGAATGAAGAACAAAATGACCGAACTATGCGCGATCTCGTTCATTTTTTTCGTCATCTTCACTGCTACATTGCTTATTTCATAATCTGAGCTGTCAACTGTACCTTTTTCTCAAATTTTTAATTTTTTTTCAGCTTTCGAAATTTTTTCATGTCAATTTTTTTCAACTCCTCCAATAAACTTTTTCACCCACCAAACTTTGTTTTCCAAAATTCTTTGTAAGCTCCAAGATTTTTTTTTCAATTCCTTCGATTTTCATTTTTGCTAAAATTTTCATTTTGTAAATATTTATTCAAATTAACAACTGTGAAATCCCATTCTTTGATCTTGAAATTTTTAAAAACTTGACATTCTCTCGATTTTTTCTCACATCAAGTCCCTTAAAATGTTTTTAACCCAATTTTTTTATTATAAAAATTTCAAAGCTGAAAGATGATTTTGTGAAAAACATTTGAATTGAAATTTTGAGAATAAAAATTCAAAAGGAAATTGAAGGAAAAAATTTTGGAGTTGGTAAAAATTTATTCCAGACGAAAAAATGTCAAGAGTTGAAAAATATTTGGAGGAAGGGAAATTAAAAATTGAACCTATTTTGAGAATCAAAAATAAAATTGGGTTGAAAAATTTGTTCATTTTGGTTTCAAATTTTCAAATATTTTGCATACGATTATGATGTTATGACGCGACGTCACAAGACAGGTTGCGAAGTTGCGATTCGAGCGAACGATTTACATTTTGTTGTTCATTCCGGGTGAGAATAGACAGACCCCAAAATTATTTTTTTAGATTAAAGTTTACCATTAAAATTATCCCTCCCCCCCTAAAAAACATCAACAACAACAAAAGTAATACATAGACCTACCAATTTAAAAATCAACATTTCCTACTTCTGTTTACAACGTAACTTAATCAAATATTCGTTAGCAGCTCATCTTGTAATTGAATTCTTCGAACGGAATTGTTTTTAGAAGTGAATTCATCTTATTACACAACACAATGCCTCCCTACTCTGAATGTTTGCAGAGAAATTCAACCTTTAGTGAAACTAAGTAAGCCGAAGAAAACACGAATGAGAAATTCGTACTAATGTGTTGATGTATTGTCAGTAGTAGGTAGCTAGGTACCTAGACCTACCTACTTCATTAAATTCGCTTTCGCCAAAGTACTTTGGAAAATTTTATCTAGCTCGAACTCTCGGTAAATAATTTTCACCACGTGATAAATTCGGTTGTTAAATAAGTTAAAATTTATAACGAATCAAGGCAGGGAAGGGTGGTTCGAAGCTCGTTAATTTTGTACAAATTTGGCGCGAATCATAAAACCTAGCAGCGTTCTTAGTTTCTCCTCACCTTTGGATACACAATTTAGTATTAATTTTAATCTTTGCAGGTTTTATTAATCATCCGGATTCCATACACAGCTTGTTCGTTCATCTTTATCACGTGCTGTATTATTTTTATTTTCGTAGGAAAATGAGAAACTGTACATACCACAGCGAGGTGGTTAAAATTGAAACATTTCGTAGTTATTCATGATGCTATTGTTTGGAACATCACAACACGAAGAAAATTTTTCACCATTTCACGCTTTTTAATATAACAAAGAATAAAAAACAACGATTTGGGTTAATTTTGCGTAAAAATCGTTTGCGCTTAATTTTTATGAATATTATTCATTCTTTAAAGCATTTTCCTCTTCGATGAAAAATTGCAAATTTGACTAGCAGTGTACGCGCAGAGTAAATTAAACGTGTACCTGGCTTCGGGGGTTGAACAGACTGATAATTTTAAACATTTCTCATAAAGATGAATTGTTAAATAGCGATTTGTATATTGGTTCATTTAACACGATTTCTCATCTATAACTTTATGGGGAAAAAAAGTTGACGGAAATTCAAGCTATGCTGGTTTGCTTTTTCTTAGCGACTTGACGATGTGACGGTGGATTTCAAGCAGAGAGCAAAATTGTCGTTTTTCTTCAAAACGGAAATTTTACTCTATCTTACTTAGAATAAATGTTATTCACCATAGGGTTGGTAACGTGATTATTTTCCTTTTCTTTTTTTTTCACTTACATTGTTATTTCTTTTCAAATTCTTTATTTTTTTTGTTCGGAGTGAAACTTTCTTCGGAGATTTTAATTAAATGGATAATTACGAAAAAGTATTGTTTTGAGATTTTAAACTGGTTAATTTAAATTAATTGTCCCGAATCTGCTTTCGGACTAAATAAGTTATTTCGAAGAGACTTGTTTTTTTCTCTGAAATTCAAAATGTCGCACAATAAATTGCTAGATAAAATGTCTTACAAAATACACAAAGTATGAGTATTTTATGCGTAAGCTTTAAATGAAGTAATGGCTTTTTAAGTGCAGTAGTCTCCTAAGTATAGAATTCAAGGTAAAAATACGCCAGATATCTAAGCAATGTTCTCACCCCTTGATACAGAACCAGTGTCAAAAATTTATAAAGTTGGAAAACTTTTTCGCCGAGTTTTTCCCCTCTATTTTGCAGCCTATGCCTATGGTTATTAATAGTACATTTTCTGTTGACCTGATAAGCTACCAAAATGAAAAAAGATGTAACTTGTGTAGCTTTTCCGGCTTCGTACAACGCGAGTATTAAAGTTTTTGTAAAAAGTGGTGCTGACGGTTCAGTTCGTGTTGAATCTTGCGAGGGGGTTTGGCTAAAATCCGTTCGAAGATCTCTCTTCCCCCCTTTGAAAATATGTTTCGTCCTTTAACCCACTGTTGGGTCAGAATTTCAAAATTAATATTATTAAAATATGTATTGGGAAAAGATGAAAAATATTTTCTTAGAGCGAAGGAAATAATTTCTGAACATTTCTAGGCTTCCATGATTTTTTTTTTGTTAAGTAGGTAAATTGTGTAGATTCACACAGTAATAAGTCAACATTAGAATAATTGTGTAAAGGGATCCGGAAAAATTGAAAAATTTTTTTATAAAGATGAAATTTTTTCCAATTTTTTGATGATGCAAAATTATTTTTAAAAGCCATCTTTTTTGAAAATTTTTGATCTCAAACCTACTTAATCTGCTAAAAATAGAATATTGCCATTATTTGTCATTGTTCAGAGGCGAGCAGGGTGGAAATTGCCCTTGCTGGTAAGAGTACCTTCTAGCGCTCTGTTCTGTCCACAAACAGAAGGAATCCCTTTTTTTTAAAAATGGTTTTTCCATTTGGTTTTCTGTAGGTAAAAGTACCTACACACTCATCAAATTCTTGGAACAAATTACACTGAATTTTGCACTGAATTCTTAAAATTCAACTTCTCATATCTAATGATTTGACGGAGATGGGGGAGTCACTTTGCATAGGGCGATGGGTAGAAAAAAAATACCAAAGCAATCACTGATGATTTTCATTTCCAACAAATGAATTCATACAGCGCTCGTACATATCAAAACTTACTTCAATTTACATCTTGTAGGTAGGTACATAAAAGTTAAAAAGTTTATGTGAGTAGAACTCGAGAAAATATGTCATTTTTCACGTAATTTCCAGTAAATTTTCTTTGGAAATCAAATTATTTTTTCTTTTCAAGTGTTTTTCTCAAGTACCTAGCTATTATCATAGGAGCACCCAGAAATTATTTAAGGGAGGGACGAGGGACTGAGAATTTGAGAAAAAATGGGGCGGGGTCAAATTAGTCAAAAATCATCAATTTTTTCTGACAAACAGAGAATTTATTGAGAAATTAATGATTTTCAGTCAAAAATCGTCAAGTTTTAAAATAAAGTGACTGAAATACTGCCCGAGCGAAGCGAGGACGAATTTCTTTGAAAAAATATGCTTTAAAGAGAGAAAAAATGCACTTTTTTACATTTTTGCAGCAAAAAAATATTTTTTTCGAGCTAAAGGAGGGGCTCAAGGGACTTGAGTGCCCCCCCCCTTGGGTGCGCCTATGCCTATTATTTAATGAAATTTTGACTATATTTTCCAATAATTTACACATTTTGGGTTAAATCAAACCAAATAACTTGGAATTTCTTCATGTTTTGCATAATTTTCAAGTTGGCACGCAAACTGCAAAAAATAAGGGTATTTTTACAAAGGGGGAGGAGAGGAGGAGGGATGGAGATATTCCAAAATACCTACTGAATAAGTACTCAACAATCGGAACTTGAACCCCAATTCTCTGTTACGATTTGTAGAAATTTTTTACTTAATTGAAATTTTTCTCGCACGTTTCAAGTTTTTCAGACAATTTTCTTGAGAATTTAAAGAATTTTTTTGCATGATATTCTGTGCAATTTCAAAGAAAAATTAAAATATTTTTTTGAAAAATAATTTTGTGGTTTCTGATTCATCAATATTTTCTACTTTTATTTTAAACCAAGAAAAATTAACGATTTTTTTAATAATTAACATTTTAAAAAAATTTTTTGGGGTATTTTTATGTAACTAATTTCATTAGTAATTTCGTCGTCTGATTACATTTCGACTAAAAACTAAAAAAAAATCAGAACTGAGTTAAAAGCTCTGAAACGAGCTGAAATAATGATGACAGAAGTACTCTCTTAATTTGAATCAGTCAAAAATGTCTAAATTGACTAATGAAATAGAGAAAATCAAGTCACTGATAATCAGTCAAATTTCACTGATTCTCCACTTAATCAACGTCATTTTACTGCTAATCAGTGAAAAATTACTAATTCAAACAGTGAATTTTAGTTGTTGAATCAGTGAAAATTACTCTCTAAATCTGAATCAGTCAAAAAACTGAAAATTCACTGATTAAACAGCGAAAAGTGTGCAACTATTAATCAGTGAAATTTGACTGTAAATCAGTGAAAAATTACTGATTCAATTAGTGAATTTTCATTTTTGAATCAGTAATCTTTTTTCAACTACTGAAATGAATCAGTAAAAATTAAAATTTACTAATTCAATCAGAGAATAATTACTAATTCAATCAGTGAATAATTACTGATTCAATCAGTGATTAGTTACTGATTCAATCAGTAAATTAAAATTTTTACTGATTCAAAAATGAAAATTGACTGATTAAATCGGTAAAAGTTTCACTGATTTCTTTAGTTGCACACTTTTGTCTTATTAATCAGTGAATTTTGACTGATTCAAGTTTAGAGAGTAGCTGACTGATTGAAATTTGAAATCAGTGAATTTTCATTATTGAATCTGTAAAAAAAAAATAATTTCACTGATTGAATCAGTAATTCATTACCAATTGAATCAGTGAAATTTTATTTTACTGATTCAGTAATGAAAATTCACCGATTGAATCAGTAAATTTTTTTACTGATTCCCACAATATCTTGATTTTGTCGATTTGAATCAGTCAATTTTGACTGATTCAAATGAAGAGAGGATCAATAATATCTAGTGAAAAAATTACTCTCTTTTAGCCAATTTTACTACTGGTTCCAGAATTGTTCTCTCTTAATTTGAATCAGTCAAAAATACCTAAATTGACTGATGAAGATTTTGCTACCAATCAGTGAAAAATCACTGATTCAAATACTGAACTTTGATTGTTGAATCAGTAAAAATTAGTTGACTGATTGAAATCAGTAAAAATTTACTGATTCAAATCAGTGAATTTTACTGTTGAATCAGTAAAAAAATTTCACTGATTGAATCAGTAATTAATTAACGATTGAATCAGTAAAATTTTATTTTTACTGATTCAGTAGTGAAAATTCACTGATTGAATTGTAATTTTTTTTTTTTACTGATTCCTACAGTGCAGTGACTTGATTTTGTCGATTTTAATCAGTCATTTTTGACTGATTCAAATTAAGAAAGTTAAAAATAACTACATCCGGACTGAGCAACAACCTCATTTATATAAATTCTGCTCTTTTTTTTTTTCAAAATTATAGTCGCATATCAATCTACTCTCTAAATCTGAATCAGTAAAAAACTGAAAATTCACTGACTAAACAGCGAAAAATGTGCAACTATTGACCAGTGAAATTTGACTGCCAAATTACTGATTCAATTAGTGAATTTTCTTTTTTGAATCAGTAATTTTTTTTAACTACTGAAATGAATCAGTAGAAATTTAACTTTACTAATTCAATCAGCAAATTAAAATTTTTACCGATTCAAAGATGAAAATTCACTGATAAAATCGGTAAAATTTTCACTGATTTCTTCAGTTGCACACCGAATTTTAACTGATTCAAATTTAGAGAGTACAATCGTATTTTTGGTAAAATATGTAGTAATAAAATTTCAAAATTCGCGAAAAATCGAGAACATTAATTTAATTACTTAGTTGAAATTTATAGGTTCCAAGGATTTTCAAAAATCACTCCGAAGCCTATCAAGTGGATTCTCTCATAAATACAATATATTTCATCCAACTTGAAACAATTTCACTAAAATTAAACGAAGTTATTTTCTGCTACGTTTATTCACCCCGAACAAGCATGAAATAATACACTTCAATGATCCTCAAAACTTTCCTACCAATTACCCGTTATACAGAATGACGTCACTGTAAAATTTCGACTACTCCGGCTTATGAATTTTACCACCACATAAAGAGCTGTGATATGATGGACAGACGATGTACTCGCTCGTCATAAACATTTGAAAATTTTTTCCATACCGTTTTAATAGATATAGCTACACGCATTTGCCAAATTCCAAGCATACGATAAAAAACGCCAAGATGCTTTTCCTCAACATTTCAAAAAATATTCCCTCCGAATTCTTTTTCAGTCTACAAATAGGTAAATATGCTTTTCAAAGTAAATTTCATTCCAGTCTATACACAATAAACCGTAGCTACCTTATGCTACAATGCCACACACATCCTAACTATAAAGCAGCTCTACTTAGTTAGGTAATACCTACACTTCGACTAAACTCCAACACAAAAAACCCCCTCAAATTACGGATCAGATATAGGGAGTAAAATCACGCCATATTTCTTCTCATCCCCGACAAACTTGCCACCATCTTGAATAAGTTCTCATGATTTAACGATGCGGAACTAAACAGCGTATATACGAATTCGAATGAAAATCAAAAATAGAAATGTCTACCCGTCCCATTTTCATTTCGCGAGCGAATATGTTGAAAAATCAAACCAACAGAAGAATTTTCCTCAATCTCAATCATCCGCATGGTAAAAGTTTATTATTCGTAGTTTCATTTCACTGCTCCGCGATAAGGCAAGAAACGCCGGCAAGCCCGCGAATTTCTACAGTCGCTTTTTGCGAAAACCGAAAAAAAAATCAATAGTTGAAAATTAATAGTACAAACTACATTAATATTCACATCAACGACTCGACGAATAGCCGCGCAGTCGATTGTGAATTAGGTCTATTTGAATTAACATACTTTCGCAAAATTACATTTTCTCGATACGATTACGCACGTTTGAACAGCGACGATATTCCGTAATAAAGAACGATTTAGAATTTTTTCAAATTACGACCAGCTAAAGGCACATAACGACCATCATTCGTAATCGGTATTGTAAAGTTTTTTAACGGATATATCTATTCGTAAATCGTAGCAGCCATTATACCAAATGGAAACTACCAACTTTTTAAAAAAAATTACGTGTACGAGAAAAAAATCACCTAATTTCGATATTTCATCTGTTGAAGAAGCTCAACAGTGTCAGCGGATTGTATACAATTTGTATCCAGTACCTACATCATTTCACAACAAAATAACCCAGATGAACCAATAAAATTGTCTTTTTATACTCGCAAGGGGAGAAAAAATACTAGCCACGAATAATACCTACCCGAAGGAAAAAAAAGAAGCTGGTAAACACACCTAATAAAAAACAGATAAGGGTAAAGTGAAAAAAAAACCTAAAGGGAAAAAAATGATGAGAAGTAAAAGAGAAAAAAATAACCATTCCATCATGTTTTTACAGTTTATCAAATCTGTTAGGTACATGGAATTAAACGATGTCTGTGTTTTGTGATAGGGCCTACCTTAGGAGAAAAGATATTTTCCGAAATAATCCGACCAAAAGGAATTCTTCACTTACAATAAATTTATCAGCAGACTTGTTTCTGGAAACTTTTCTCATTCGTACTATCTCGTATAATATCAAATAAAAGTGAAATCGCTCATAACGCAGTAGAACGCAGAAAATTACATCTCCGTTTGATAAAACAAAGACATTGTCGTATATACCTACTTATCAAACAACAGGCAGAACAAGGTGCTTCAAAAGTCACCATTGGAATATTATTCGTATATACCTAGGCTTACGCACGTAGCTATCTAAGTATCTTTACATGGAAACATGATCAAGTTCAATTTGCAAAACTTATAAATTCATTAAATACTACTCAGGTAGCAAGTCGTACTGTATTTAAGTATAGAGGAAATTATTTCGTATACATAGGTGAAGTTAAATGGAGTTTCAATCTTTTCACACGTTTCTTTGTTTTATGTTCATGTTGTTCACTTTGACAGAATGCTTCCCTGCAGCATTAACATAATTCATAACGAATTCAACTTGCTCGTATATAATTATAGCACAATGCCAGGAGTATAGGAATTGTGTATGAAAATGAATTAGCACGATGTGTAAGGTATGGCGCGACACAAACACCTACCACTCCGAACAACATTAGTTTAAAATGAAAACCCTCGAAGCAGGAAGTATCATTTAGAAGAAAAATTACTTGAGGATACTTTTACAAGGACGTACCTACCTAAATAAGACTAATAGCAAATGTATCGTGGATTACTGCACGCTACCAGTCTTAAGTGTTGATCCGAAATTATACGACTGGGGAATGCTCTTGAGCTTGGGGTTTGTTTATAATTTTGATGGAAACATATGTTACCAGAGGTTTTCAGTGGGAAAGTAGGGTTTGAAATATTCTTTGGTAATTCTGCTACATATTTCTGTTGTTATGAGGGGACAACTTGATATATTTGTGGGCCTAAATGTGAAAAAACCCGATGTTGGGGGTGAAAAATCGGGTTTTGAATTGACATGGATTTTGGACCTTTAAAAAGTGGCCTGAAAAATCTTTTTTTACACCTAAGGGTGGTTTATATATTTCCAGGCTCACTTTATACACTTTCAAATTAAACTAGAGTGAAATTTTTGAAAAAATTAGGTTCTAAAACTATCGTATCCTAAATTTCAAATACTCATGTTGATTTTCAGTTTCATTGCAAACTTAATGAAGATTTGACTCGAAACTAAACTATAGCATTTCCAAGTTTGGCTTTTTTGTATCACCTATACATGGCGAGGAAGAAGGGATGAGGGAATGAAAATAGTGTCAATCGTTTTTAGGTTTGTTTATTCGTCATTTAGTTTTGTTTGTACATTTCTTCCTTTTAGAAATAGTCTACTCACAAAAGCATAGCTAAAATTGGAAAATGCTAATGAAATACTTTTCAAAAGCGACAATAAATAGAAGAAATTTCAAGGGTGCCATCGGTTGTTCTTTGTACAGAAATATTTGCACAGTTATTAATTTCATCTCCTTCCCCTATTAGGTATTGTTTCTTCAAAATCTATGGACCGGTGAAAAAGAGGTGAAAAAATGTATGAACTGGGCTCGAATTTTATCAAAAAAAAAATGGGTGAGAGTTCAAAGGAAAGTCAAAAAATTAGTCGTTTTGAAAATACATAAATGAAATTTTTGACATACTTTTTTAATCAGGAATTCGCTAAAACCTGAAAAAGATTCGTTAATTCTTTTGGAAAAATTATCCAATTTTTGAAGAAAAGTCAGGAAATTTTACAAAACAAAAATTGGCAAACGTAGAAAAAATTAGTTGAAATGATGAAAGTTGAGCAAAATTTCCAATTTTTTCGGTACTCAGTAAGTGTATACGCAGGGCCGCCGGCAGAGGGTAGCGGAGGTAGCAGTCGCTACCTCGTAAATTTTTCGTATTCCAGTTTTTTCCTTATTTTTGTGCTAAATTTTTGAAATTGCAGAAAACAAAAAGTAATGAAAGTGACAAAAATAGAAAATTTTTGATTGAGAAAGTCTGTCCGGCATGAATATTATCGGAATGGGAAAAAAATGATTTCACCTTCGTAAGAAGTCTCAAAGAGCTATGTGTGATGTGAAAAGCGAAGAATTTTTCATTGACATAATTTTTAACTTCGGAAAATCATTTTAGGAAATGTAGGTATAGGGACACCATTTTTCGATTTCCTTTTTTTTTTCAATTTTCTGACATTAACAGTGCTGCCATTGCTTACTTCGTCCTTCCTTGAAGAAATCAGAAAAAAAGACTGAAGAAAAAAAAGGATAAGTATCATTTTTTAAGAATTTTGTTTTGCTCTACTTATTTGCTTTTTTGAATTTTCAAAAATTTGAAATGAAACTGTGTCGAGGATTTTTTTAAAAATGGAGCTAGGCCAAACAGAGCTGAGGATAGCTGGATCTTCTCCACCTATTTTGAAAAATGTCACTTTCAGTAAAAAAAATGGTATTCAAATTCATTAACATGTTTTTTTGTGGGGGGGGGGGGGGGTAGTAGGATATGAATAAGTGCTTGAATCAGAGTTAAATTATGTTTGTCTGAATGACTGTCTTGCTACCTCATGAAAAAATCCTGCCGGCGGGCATATGTATACCTAACCTATTAAAAAATCTTTCAAACAAAAAAGAAATAGAGTTCAATTCAATTTTATTAATTTCAGAAGAACTGGATTGAAAGAAGAAAGGAAAATAGGAGGTAGCTAATCTGTTTTCTAATCAAGTCAAAATTCACATTTTCAGCCAGAAAACTGATAAAGTTTGAGCAAAATAAATTCATTTTCATTGGGGTATGAACGCGGTATTGATCTGCTACCCGAAGTACCCCACAAAATATCGAGCTTTAAAAATTTGCATTCCTACGTAATTGGGGTATTCTTGGGATACTGATCTGCCTCCAAAAATACCCCACAAAATATCTGGCCCTAAAAAGATGCTTTTTTGATTGGGGTATTCCCGGGATACTGATCTGGCTCGAAAAATACCCCACAAAATATCTGGCTCTAAAAATTTGCATTCCTAATTGGGGTATTTTTGGGGTACTGATCTGCTAACCCAAAGTACCTCACAAAATATCAGGCCCTAAAAATTTGCATTCCTAATTGGGGTATTTTTGGGGTACTGATCTGCTACCCAAAATACCCCACAAAATATCTGGCCCTAAAAAGATGTTTTTTTGATTGGGGTATTCCCGAGATACTGATCTGCCTCGAAAAATACCCCACAAAATATATAAACACAGAAAAGTTTCATTCCTAATTGGGGTATTTTCGGGGTACTGATCTGCCTCCCAAAGTACCCCACAAAATATCTGGCTTTAAAAATTTGCATTCCTAATTGGGGTATTTTCGGGGTACTGATCTGCCTCCCAAAGTACCCCACAAAATATCTGGCCCTAAAAAGTTGCTTTTTTGATTGAGGTATTTTTGGGGTATTGATTTGGCTCCCAAAGTACCCCACCAAATATCTGGCCCATAAACAGAAGCATTTTTAATTGGGGTATCCCTGAGGTACTAATCTGCCCCTCAAAGTACCCCAATGAATATCTCACTCCAAAATAATTTCATTTTTAAATTATGGTATGGGTGGGGAATTGGTCTGCCTCCCAAAATACCTCACAAAATACCTGGACACTAGAAAGTTTCATTATTAATAAGTGGTATTCCCGCGATACCGATCTGCCTTCTACAGCACCCCACAAAATATCTCACACCAAAATTATTTCATTTTCAAATCTTGGTATTTGTAGGGCAATGATGTGCCTCTGATGTGCCTCCCAAAGTACCCCAATAAATATCTCACCTCAAAATAATTTCATTTTCAAATCATGGTATGTGTGGGGAATTGGTCTGTCTCCCAAAATACCCCACAAAATATCTGGAAAATAAAAAATCTCATTGTTAATTCGGGTATTCTTGGGGTACTGCTCCAAAAATACCCCACAAAATATCTGGCCCATAAAAAGGAATTCATTTTGCCATATCCCATATCACTATTTTCAATATTTTTGTCTTCAAAACATTAAGTAAGTTTAAGTACCTAGGTATATATTTTGTGAATTGAATAAATTGAAAAATTAAAAAATGTATTTAATGGGAAAAAATTGAAAAGTAGGTACAAGAAGGTGAAAAAATATTTTGAATTTTTAAGAGAAAAAGAGACTAGTGAGTTTTTACATAGGTACCATACAAAATTTGAAAATTCAAATTTTGATAACCATTATAGAGGTACCTAATCTTCAAAAACTTTATTCATTTTTTTTTTACTATCAAAAATATGATATCATGTTTTGACATTATCAAATGAATTTTAATTTTCAAGGGATTAGCCAAAAATTCGATATTTCCAAAAAAAAAAAAAAAGATATCTGCAGGTAATTGATTGCCTACATTAAGCCATTTAAGTATTCATGCTATATCCATATCGAGCCATAAAAACACTAAGAATACAAATTGAAAACAAATTTTCAAAACGAAATACATTCCAAATTTGGAATTTTTTTTTTTTCAAAAAAAACGTTCACATCAAGAACTTGATTGTTCATCCCTGACTAAAAAAAAAAACTTGATCAATTTCAAATTATTCGCTTTAATGTAGGTAATCCCTCATTCAAGATTTTCAACCTTAACCTCATTTCCGTTCTGAAATTACGTACACATTGACGCAGACATTAAAAACGGTAGAAAAAATGATAATAAAAAATACACTTCAGGTACCAATATTTCAACATCGTACCGTGTGAATTTAACTCGTACATTCGATATTTTCAATAACGCTGAATCATTCAAACCACACGCCCTCGAAATACATCCATTGAAAAAGTAGTAAATTCGTTGTAATATATCACGGTGAAATTTGATTGAACGTAACATTACATTCTCCCATATAACTGGCATATTTCAGCGAAAGAAATAATTCTCGCTTATGATTCCCAAAAATATATGACCCGGCAACGTAAACTACGTATCTGGGTAAAAGTAAACCGACCAAAGTTGTCAGATGAAACAAAACCCCGAAATTTAATGGATAATCTTTCTATATTGCTTGATAAAAACGAGCGAAGAAAAAGGTTTGATTTTTTACGTCGTGAAAATTTCACATAAAGGATATAAAACTTATATATGGGATCGGTACTTACCATTTTTTTTATAAAATAGTACTTCCAGTTTGAGCTCGTGTTTGTATTCGAGTGCTTGTTCAATTTCCGCGATGTGATCTTCGCTGGTTTCCAGTCCGTAGAGAAATTTACAAGCGCATCCTTTCTGCATTATTTGGGCTCTGGCATAACCGGTCAATTCGCAAAATCCGTCCGAGCAATACACAATTGGATACAATGATGGAACTTGAGCGTTTCCGAGGACGAAATTGCTGTCTGAAAAAAAATCAAAACATATTCGCAAAATTAATCGGGGAATACCGAGAAAACCTTCTCTATTATTTTTCCTCTCCCTTTGAAAAATTTTCTTGCGATGGAAATAAAACATTCAATTAAAACTATTCGACCATTATTACGCGGTTTAGAATTCCGATTTATGAAAAATAATAAATCAACTCGCCAGAAAACCTTACTCAAAAAACTTTAGACAACTAACTCGTACAAGAATCAATTTATATCTGAAATTTACATCCGCAGAATCGAAAATTAGCAGGGCGAATTTTCACAATTCGACGTTTTATTTCCAGCAGTCGCAAAAAAGACAAAAATATCCGCACGATTTTTATTATCAAATTAGAGATAATTCAATTTGCATCGATAATCCCTAAAAGCACTTAAATTTCATTATTTGGGTCATCAATTGACACCAAGTTTAACTATATTAAATTTTTAATGCAAGTTTATTCGGCGAAACAATTTATACGACAGGTACCGAATGTTAAATTAATTTCCCAAAAAATATATCTTTTTTTCTCGATAACGAAAAAAAAAAAGTTTAAACAAGGCTTTCTTTTTTTTTCACCGGTGAAAATTCTATTGACAGATTGAACTCGAAGATTAAGCAGAGACCAGAAGCCAGACCTGCCCTTTTTCTTATTCACCTCGTACTCATCATTCGCTTCTATGAATTTATTCGAAATGAAGTTTTTTAATTTATTCGCCAGGAGCCTGAGCGAGGGTGAAAAAAGAACAAATTTGCTGATATAAAAAAAAGTTCCTTATTCTTTGTTCATCTTAAGCAAACCAACATTCATCTTTAAAAGCTGACGAAAAAATATTTGAATAACTTATGTAAATGAATGCGTACTCGAATGTTAAGTGAGAAATAAAGAAAAGATTATCGATATTCTTTCTAACCCTTGCGATAAAGAATGGCTCTTCGATTTTCGTTTCAATACCTCTCTGCAAACTCGATAGGTAAATAAATTTTACGTAGGTACTCGTTTATCTTTAATACCATATAACTTACGTAGGTCTAACTGTAATTAGTTAATTACACAGGTATCTAGCCTACTTCGAGCCTTTATCGCAATGAATTTTGCATTTAATAGGGTTCTCTTTGACGAGTTCCTTCGTAGAGCAATATTACTCGGGAATAAAGGAAATGAATATAGTTTTCCCGACACGAAAATGCTGTACATTTTGCATTTAAATCTTCCAAATTATGATAATAAAGGCCCTAAAAATTCTACCAAAATATTTCACACAAATATTATTCGAATAGAAATTTTTTTGCCCATTCGAGAAGTACTTTCGTGTAATCACCGACTTGGATTCCATTACCAAAAAAATCGATTCGTGATTTTTTTTTGTTGAAACAAAAAAATGAATGGCAAAAATCGAAACTCAAAGTCGTTTTTTCTGCGGGCTACTTTAGATAACTAAATCCAACGAAAACAACTTAATCTGCATAGATGCCTACATTTTCATAACTTCATCTCCTTTTTCTCGTTGATAGCATTGAATTTTCTTCTTTTTTTCGCCTTTATAAGGTAGAGATACCTATTACCTGCATGTCAGAATTTTTGAATGTTATGGTTTCTGACAACGTGATTCTCTATATAGACGTCGGTTTTTTTTCTCGACTTTTATACATGTTCTCGCATATATTTCATATCATGATACCACTTGATCATTGATTTAGCAATATAAGAAGATTAGATGAATGAGTTTTATTACGAAGATTTATTTGATTCATTTTCGCCAACTTTGAAATTATTGTTCAGAAAAAGGCGATGTTTTTGGCAATAAAATTGTCCATTTTGACAGACTAATTGTAGCAAAAAAATGTAAATTTTTTGACTAGAATTTATTCGCGAGCAAGTTTTATAAATTTTTTGACATTAAGCCATAAAATGATAGGGAGAAAAAATAAGAAAATTACCTAAAACTGTAATAGATCTAATATATAAAATTAATGCGAAGAATTTGTTTTTGCAGCCATTTAAATTTTCTTACTGTGGATAAATTTCTTTAATACTATAGACACATATAAGACAGTTAAGGGAAAAAAAATACTTAATCGTATTAAAAAGCGTTATTCTTGAAATCTTTTTTTTTGCTTGACTTTCTTCGCTTTTAGAAATTGAATTCATCTCGATGTCAACAGCATAACATACTTCTTCACTTAAGGAATATTCGCATCGAACAACGAGTCGCGACGATAAAAGCAATTCGTATTTATTCTACGTACAATTAGGGATGAAAAATTTTATCTTTGAAATTTTATATAGTATATGAGATATTCTTATTACGATGAAATATTAAAAAAATATCTTTGCCACGAGTTATGGCCATAAATTTGAATTCTTAAAAGATATAAGCCATTAAAGTGGAGGATATTTTTACCAAACCGTCTTAGGTATGGGTATTATTAAACCAGAAATATAGGTACGTACTACGTACAGTATAAGCTTAGCACACTTAAAATGAAAACGTATCTTTTACAACCGCCTCGGGGGAAAAACGTGATATTTTCTCATTAAAATGTTCAAGTGTGTGAAAATCTGATAATCGTTTATTTGACAAAATGTACGGTGTAAACTTTTTTAAATCTAGGTAGGGATTTTTTTTAAATTGTGAATTTTAGTTCCAAATTAAATTTGAAACGGGGTTTCTTAATTTTTCAATACGTAGGTAACATTTGCACGTATGTAAAGGTACCTATGAAATCGAACATTTGATTTTGAAAAAAAAAAAAAATCATTCAAACAAAATTTTAGTTCTATAAGCCCTTTGGGAGGTAATCTGTGACAACTCAAAGCGTAATCAGGGTTTTGAATGGTATCTACACCGAGATGTTCAAAAAATAGCAATCTCTAGCTTTTCAATCATAATTCTTGAAAAATTGGCTTCAGTTCACAAGAACTCTGTATTTTAAAAAATTATTCCAAAAATGAATTCACTTTTCAAAATTTGTTCAATTTTATAATTTTTTTTTCAAAGAAAAGTTAAGTTATTTAAAAAATATTTAATCGTTTTTAGACAATTTCAAACAAAAAGTGATCAAAAACCTGAAACTATTCCCGAAAAAACTGATAAATTAACAGAAAAAAACAAACAAAAACAAATATCTAAGTCATTTTCAGTGGCATCGAAAGTTTTTGGGGGGAGGGGGAGGGGGTGTATCTACAAAGTGGTATGTACACCAAAAATACCAAAAAAGTTTAGGGAAGGAAGTAAAGTGGATCGAGCCTCGATTTTCATTTTTGCCTCAAGTAGATAAATAATAGAGTTGTGATTTCTTTCATGCTCAAGCAAAGCGAGTACAAAGCCTTCAAAAAATTGATTTTTAATGCCCCCAAAAATGTTTTTTCATATTTTAATGCATTAAAAATGTTTATCTAAGGCATTTTCTTTGGGCGAAGGGGTGGCGAGGGGGGTACATTTGATACTTCGCACCTCAACTGCCAATCAGTGTATGTACACGGAAAAAACAGAAGTTACGAAAATAAATACATTTTACCCCAAAAATAATAAATTTCATCCAAAAAATTAATAAATTTTAATCAAAAAATATAAAAATAATAAATGTATTCAAAAAAAATAATAACGTGTTTCAATTCACAAAATAGGTAAAATTTGTTCTAAAAAATAATATTTATTATCAGAAATGATGATAAAATTTGTCAAAAAAATGAATAAATTTTACCAAAAAGAATAAATTTTATTCAAAAAAATGATAAATTTTACCTAATTCGAGAATAGGGACACGTTATTATTTTTTTGGATAAATTTTATTTTATTTTTTCAGTGTAGGTAATGTATTCCATGTATCCCATTTTCTGACGCCATTGGTCCTTTCAACTCCTCTCCCTTCTTAAAAAAAAAACATTTTCAGAAAAAAAATCATTTTCCAAAAGACAACCGAAAAAAAAAACATAATAATTACAAAAACAATGTAAGACTTCAAGAAAAGAACCCGAGTTACTTTCATAAGAAACTGAGCAATCCACCCTGATGAGAAAAAAAAAACAAAAACAAGAAAAAAACTTCAAAAAAAACAACACATCCACTTTTAAAAAGAATTAAACCATTTTCAGAAAAAAATCAATCAATTTCCAAAAATAATACAAAAACCCAATTTTAAAAAAACACCTTTATAAAAATCCCTTCTCAAAATTGAAAAAATCAGCCATTTTCAAAAAAAAAATCCATACCACTAAAAAACAAAAAAGGGCTGTTTTCACGTCTTCAGATAAAAAATTATCATTCGCAAAAAAAAAATTAAAAATAATAGGTACCTGCCAATTAAACAGACAAACATTTTCCTTCACCTTCATTGCGGAAAAAATTTGAAGCAAAAACACTGAATATTCATCCATGCGATGAATTTTTTCATAACTTGAAATGAAAGGTACCGGCGCGACGGACAAAACAGGCAAATTTGCTTCAGAGCTGAAATTAAAAACTGACCGATGGAATTTTGGTCTTTAATGGTCTGAAAACATCGTGGTAAAAATTTTGGCCTCTCAGAATTTTTCGTGGAACGTTCTGAAAAACGCGAAAACCCATTTTTACATGTTTTTTTTATTCATAACGTGGTCATTTTTGGTCAAAATTATTTTTCTGGTAATTTAATAAATTGTAAAATACGTGTTTACCCACCACTACTTCGATTTTCATTTTATTTAATTTTTTTTCACAATTTTTGTAATTTCAAGACCCAATAAGTACAGTGGAAGGCTCAAAATTGAACATTTCATTTTCTTTGCGTGGTATACGAAATTACCATACGAAAAAATTTGCAACAGGTTTGAGTTCAGCAACCCAAACTACTTCCAGAAACTACATATTTGTCGCCAAGTCTTGTCTGAAATGTTCAAGTAAGGGGTGGAGGGGGAAATTGACAAAAAACTTTTTTTTTCCAAAAATGAACTCTTATTTTATGAATTTTTGTTCTTTTTTTGAGGAACAGAGAAGCTGTACTTTCACAAAGGGATTTTAAACTCAAAAAATACATTCCGTGAGTACAAATATGGAAAAATCAGCAAAATAAAAAAAACTTTAATTTTCTCAGATTCTTTGGAAAAAATTTCATGTTTGAAAATTTTCGAAATTGGAACAAAGTTGTAAAAAAAATATCTAGATACTTGACACTTCGACCTGCGTAAAAAGTTGACAATAATGACCAGTAAGAATTTAAACGCTTCCACGACCGCTTCGGAAAAAACGACCAAACGCATCAAAAAACCAGGATTGTTAAATCCAAGTACCCAAATCACTTTTAAGCTGTACGTTGAAATAAGTACGTAATGAAAACGAAGTTCATCATCTGCACCTGCAACCCTCCAACATTTTTATTATTGACGAGGATTAATCGTAAAATACCACCTAAAAAAGTTCATCAAACAAGAGGATATTTATTTTAACCACGAGGTAAGTCGAATAAAATCGACTATCCGCAGAGAAGGTACCAAGGTATTAGCTAACGAACATCGAACAACCTTTTTATTCTTGGGGCAGAAATAAAAAAAAAAAATAGAATTTCAACCATACATACGGTAAATCTTAATAACAGTGAACAAACTTCTAATAAATAACTAGAACAGCGTAAAGGATTATTTTCCAAAATGTTTATCTACAGTTTGATCGTATAGGTTATGGTATTTAAACGAAACACCGCGTACAAAACTTGACGACGATAAGGTTTATTTTAAATAACACTCGTAGTCGCTGCTTAAAAGCTTTTAGATTTGAAGTAGATTTCAGGTAATTTTTTTTTTCAGCGAGCTTTATAAAAGCCATAAAGAGGTAAGCATATCTTCAGTCGTAAAGGTACAGCAGCCAGGTACTCGGTAGAGCAGCACAACTGTCATCATTTTTTTCTCTATACAGAGTAATTTTTGTTTTATGAGCCAAGTTTGAACATTGTGGAATCAAAATACTTTCATATTTTTATAAGAAAAATTAATGCATCTGTGGTTTTTTTAATACTAAAACCGTTCTATAAACGTCGTAAGTACACACTTTCGCTTATTTTTCATTTCAGCGATTTTTTTTTCACGACGTAGTCGCATTTTTTGAGATCATTTTTTCCCCCTTCAAAAAATAAGTAAGTAAAACTGTGTAGAAATTCAACTCGGGTACGAAAAATAATAATTCGTAAATTGGTAGAAAAATACGAACGAGAATTTCTGGGTCATTGTGTAGACGTACCAGCGTACAAAGAGTCAAAGATGATGAATAAAATTAAAGCGTGAACTTTAGCTCCTCGTTAAATTGCAAACTTTAATGGGGAAAAATAAATTAGGAATACCCGACCACGTCCTGAGATGCAGCGAATACCTATTTCAATTACGACGAGAACTGATTTTATACAAATATATTCTATACGAGATAACATACCAAGTAGGGGTAAGTACTAAAAGGAAATTATTTTAAAACTGTTCGTTTAACTTTAAATTGTCTATAATAACGTCAATTTGATAGGATTTTACACGCCAAATTGGCATCCGAGTCAGCAAATAATACCACATAAAGTGGTATTTTCAGTAATACTCTCGTTTTATGTCAGTCAAAACTTCGTTAATCTTTTCATTCTGAATGGTGAAATGGTATACGCAAATTTACCAAGAAAGGTGAACAAATTACGTGTTAATTACTTATTCCTACAGATTCGCCTATATGTACTTGTAATGTACTTGCTACATAAATTATGCAAATAGTTAGATTTTTATTTTGATTATGATATGTATGATTTTTCAAGTTAGGTATACTTTGTTGGATAATCAAATTTAACGTAAAAATGCTTTACTAAAGTAAAAGCTTGGAGGAGTAAAAATATACAGAACAAAATTTATTACTAGACATTTTCATAAGTACAAAATTTTCTTATGCATGAATAAGTACCTACTTGCATTAAAAAAGTTTTAAAAGTATTACTTGAACAAAGAGGGAGATGAGAAGGGTAATAAAAATGTTTGCAGTTTCTTTATAGGTAGGTACATTTTTTGCAAACAGCATAATTAAATTTTTTTAGCATGTAGAAATTAATTTTGGATCAAGTTTGTAATTAATTCTACAAAATTGATGATTTTTGTTACATATTTTACGTTTTCTTAGTCTAATTTTAATTTTGCAATTTTATCGATTTGATTGAAGAACTTAAAGAATGATTTCGTTTTTATAATCTAATCATGTTTTTTTTTTTTCAATGAAAAATACTTTTTGTACTTTTTGATGCAGAATTAATTTTTTTGTGGGGCTTCAATACTTCGGCTTATCTATTCCAGCCCCACTCGCCGAGGTAGCGGAGGAAGCAATTGCTACCTAATAAACTTTTCGTTTTCTAGTTTTTTTTTTTTAAATGTCCTGCACAAATTTTCAGATGAAAGAAGTAGAAAACAAAGTTTTGTAAAAGTGATGAAAAAGAGAAATTTTCGATTCAGAGTCTGTCAAGCATGGATACCACCGAAATGGAAAATGAATTTCACCTTCGTGAGAGGTGAGAGGCGTCAAAAAGCTTTTTGTACCTATGACATAATTTTAAATTTTGAGAAAAAAATTAATTTAAATGCATGCCATTTTTCAATTCTCTTTTTTTTCGTTTTTTTATGTACATCAGCAGTGTTGCCAATAATAGATTTTGAGCTGGACCAAGAAGGTCCGAGGATAGCTAAACCATTCCCCCTATCTTGAGGAATTTTACTTTCGCACATACTTTTCCCATTTGTGCTTCTATACAGCAAATAAAATAAGTAAGGGAGGTGCTGAATGTCCTCGAATGTCTAAACTAAGGTCATATGAGCTAGGAAGGTGAGAATATGGCCCCTTCGTTTGTGCTTCATTTGTGCTCCATTTTGCACTTTTTTTATGCTTCCATGGAAAGCAAATTTGGTTTGAGAGGTTCTGCAATTCTGCATGTTTCCAGCCCCTCCCCCCCCCATATCGAATGCGAGGCCTCAACGAAAATTATGCGAGTTGGAAGGGTAAAACTAAGGTCGATCGTTTGTGCTTCATTTTGCAATTTTTTCCCCGTTGAGCATTTCAATCAGAAATCCGGAGCGGAGCCGGAGGGACCACGTTGGACCCGCTCCGGCTCCTCGCTCCGAAGGCCCCTCTTCGTAGATCCCTTCTTTGAATTTGCAATCTCAAAACGTATTCATCGAAATAGAATTTGTACCTACTTCTCATCATTTTCCTTACCATTTCAGTTTGGATTGTCAACTTTTTCAAATTCAGTGGTCTACTCTCATTTATACATCAGTGAAAATTATCGAATTAGGGAACATCGAAAAAATCAGTGAAAAAATTTTCACTGAAAACGAATCAGTGAGAAAAATCACTAAAAAATCAGCAAAATTCAAAAATTTTGCTGAAAAATCAGTGAAAATCTTTGAAAAATTAGTGAAGTTTACTCTCTAAATTTGAATCAGTTAAAATTCTCTGATTAATAAGACAAAAACTTTGAATTGGTGATAATATTTTCATCCTTTTGTAGTTTAATGGAAATGGTCGTTGGAGGCATTTCCATTGTGAAGTATCCGGATAGCTTAGGTGAAATATTATCGAACCAACCAATACTGACACATCATTGCACTGTTGTTGTGTGTAAAAGATCGCGAATACGAATACGAAATAAAACGCAGAACGTAATTTAACTCGGTGTATTTTACACTGTATGAAAATACACAGAGCATGATGGTAACAATTACGCGATTACGTGAACGAGTGAAACGAATACATTTTAAGTGCACAACTGACGAGTACATGTACGAAACAGAGTATATGATCGAGCAACGACCAGACAGCGAATGATTCGCGATACAAAATAGCTCACGACGTTGACTACATCAAGTCGCGAGTTGCGTAATATGCTGAAAGGAGTGGGGATGTAGATAGTAGCTTGGGTAGGTAGGAAACCGGTTTAGATAGGTACCTACTCGCACCAAATCGAATAGAACATTCGAGTCGCGGTTACAACGCGAAAATAAACACCTTTGTCATTTGCCACTGATGGAAAAATACATCAGTGACAACAAAAGAAGAAATTGATAAGAGAGGTAGAAATAAATTTAATTCTACTCGCGAACACAAAGCTTAGGTACTTTGTAACCTTGAATTCGCGAGCAGACAAAAGGCAAGTAAACTAACTGCCGAAAATACAGATGAACTACCTCCTTATCTGTGTAAATAGGTACCTACTTACGCGAAACGTACGTAGATCGCCGATTTACACAGTTATTCTTGTGCAAGTTGGTGCAATTTGGGTAGGAATAATCCCTACCGGTTCAACTTCGCAATTGAAGAAATCAGTGAAAATTTTACCGATTTAATCAATGAATTTTCTTTTTTGAATCGGTAAAAATTTTAATTTACTGATTCAAAAATTAAAATTCACTAATTGAATCAGTAATTTTTCACTGATTGACAGTTAAATTTCACTGATTAACAAATGCACACTTTTCGCTGTTTAATCAGTGAATTTTCAATTTTTTGATTGATTCAGATTTAGAGAGTACTGATTTTTCCTGTGCTGCAATTTCGACTGTTCAAGTGTTCATCAGTGACTTTTCACTGATTCAGAATGAGAGAGTATGTTGCCCAAATCATCACAATTTCTTATTAGAAAATTTTATGGAGAATTTGAATGTGGAAGTGGCAGGATGGTACTTTTTAATTTTACTACTAACAGTAATTTCTCAGTTTTTTCTCCCCTAAACTCCACGAAAATTGTCCGTTATTTTTTTTTTGCTTACGACAGTAGTTAAAAATGACTTATTTTTTGTTTCTTCAAAAGTAGGTATAATGGCAGTTTTAATTTCATGACGATTCCCTAAAATTCGAAATTTTTGATTTTTCATCTTCGGGCAGCCTTTTTAACTTTGCCGGAGGTACTTTTACTAAAAGTCTCGGAGCTAGAACTAGAGGCACATTTTAAAAATTTTCGGAGCCGGAGCCAGAGCCGGAGGGACCAGAACCCCTCTCTCCGGATCCCTGATTTCAATAAGTCATCGATCATTAAATTTTTTCTGATTTTTCAAATCTCAATTGATGTCATTACTAATATGTCTTGAGTCTTGATCTAATTTTTTCAACATTTATTTCAAGTCCAATATTATATTTGAAATGTTATTATGTCTTGATCCATTTTTTTGGTTGTTTTTTCTAGTTTAACAAAATGTTATACTTATTAGCAAAAATGGGCGTGACTAATCCGTTGCAGAAAAATGTTATACTTTTCAAATTTTACCCCTTTCCCCCTCCATTCCTAAGGCATATTTATGCTAAAAAAAAGTACCTATCTACAATTTTCAAAATTAGGTAATAAAAATTCGTCGAAAATTAAAAAATCAACTTGACAACCGAAATATCAGTTTTGGAGGTTTTAAAACAATCTCTCACAAAAATTCTTTTATCGCTGAATTTTAATTTTGAAGGTGGGCCTCCTCGAGTAATTCCCTTGTCAATTATATTCAAAATCTGAAGCTTGGACGATTGAAACACGAATTTCTCCAATTTCCTGATTTTACGTAAGAGTTGAGTCAAATAATATCCATAAAAAAATATTATCTCCATTTGATCTTTTGGGGCGAAGCCGTAAGTCCCTGAAATAGAACAATTTTAGAAACAGTTTTTTGTCATTTTTACCCCCTCGCACCCCCCCCCTCATGTGAAAATTTTTATATCAATATTTTTTCGTTCTCAGGGTGAAAGTAGAATGTGAAATAGACCAGGAGCCACCCGAGGAATTCCTGCACCCCCCCGCCGATCCTCTGGGACATTTTTTTTCTTAAAGGGGGTGTCCTAAGGAACATTTCTAGCGGTTGTCCTCAAAAAAAAAACTGGCCCTAGCACCAAAATGGCGGCCATTTCAATTGACCAACCCCCTCAAAATCAACATTTTCTCTCCTAACTCGAAAACGGTACGATATACGGCAAAATATATGAAATAAAAAATGTTCTACATAAAATTTGGAACATTTTGCTTTTTTAGTGAACGCGTGAAGTGGCCGCGTTCGCGAGATACGCGCGCGTGAAGTTGCGCGTGGTGCTCAAAAATAGAAGTAATGCATACATAATTTTCAGTCCGAGAGCCCATTAATAAAAATGGGCCGAAACAATTAAAAGCTGATATCCTCTCCCCCCCCTATTTCAAAATCCATCGATCTGCCGATCCACAGCTGCTGCTTTTAAGCACAACGAAAGCTCAAAAGTTCACAATTTTCATGAACTTTCGGCCGAAAATATTGATGGTCGAGATTGGTGTCAAATTACAGGATTTTTTACGCTGAATCCGAATATGTAGGTCTACCGGCCCATAAGTGCTGCCTACCCCCCCCCCCCCCTCCCTCCCCAAAAAGAATGGGTAAAATGGGTGAAAAATTGATAAATTCGCATATTTATGGTAAAACTTTTTGTTCATTAAGTAAAGTCACAAAATGAAGTTAAAAACTAGTTATAAATGGTTCCGAGCATTACTCAGGAATAAGGGTGAATTTTTAACTTGAAAATTTTACAAAAATTTCATATTCATGGGGTGAGGCTCAGGGGTGTATTAACAAACTCGAACTTGTGGACATGTGATATATCAAAATATCCGAAACAATTGAAAGCTGGGACCTGTCCCTAAAGTTGGTGTATGACCCCCCTTCCCACCATTACGAAATCCATCGGTCTGCCGATCCACAGCTGCTGATTTTAAGTAGTGGCGTCGTCAAGGGAGGAGGGCCGAAGGAGCCTGCCCATCCCCCGGAAGAAAATGTTGACCTTGCTCGGGCATGAATAAATTTACACTTCTATGGTCCATCTCAAACAAAAAAATGCAAAAGAAAGATACTTTTTACTCCTCCTCTTTGAAATCTTTCTGGAATTTCAAGTCTTTTATACCCACTTGTACGTACACTTTCAAAATAATTTCCAACGCCATTGGATATGCGCATTTTAGCCACTGAAAAAAGTTACCCTCCCCTACCAATATTTCGGAAAACCCGCAAGAAAATTGTTCAACACAAGGCCATTTTTGTGCACCTCCCAATTTTCGATTCTGACGACGTCACTGCTTTAAAGCAAAGTGAAAGCTCAAAAGTTCACACTTTCATAAATTTTCGGCCGAAAGTGATGGTCCAGATGGTGTCAAATTGCAAAATTTTTTACGCTGAATCCGAATATGTAAGTCTGCCGGTCCATTGTATTGCCTAATCCACGGCAGACTAGGTAAAAGGGGAAAATTTTGAAAAATTCACATAACTTTGGCAAAACTTTCTATTCATAAAAATCGCAAAATAGGGTTAAAATCGAGTTACAAATGGTTCTGAGCATCACTCAGGAATAAGGGTGAATTTGTAGCACTCGAATACGACAACTTGAAAACGACAAGTTCACATTGAAGAAAAAACTTCTAATGAATGTTCATATGTCCATTTGCATAAAAATATATGTAGATAATTCGCGTAATTTCAGTTTCTATGAAGAAAATTTGTGATTCTATCAGTAATTCATGAAAACAGGTACCACCCCCTCACACCAATGAAAAAAATATAGTCATATTCGAGTTTTGCAACCCAAAAAACATATATTTTGATATATCACATGTTCACAAGTTCGAGTTTGTTAATACACCCCTGAGCCTCACCCCATGAATATGAAATTTTTGTAAAATTTTCAAGTTAAAAATTCACCCTTATTCCTGAGTAATGCTCGGAACCATTTATAACTAGTTTCTAACTTCATTTTGTGACTTTACTTAATGAACAAAAAGTTTTACCATAAATATGCGAATTTATCAATTTTTCCCCCATTTTACCCATTCTGGGGGAGGGGGATGGGCAGAACTTATGGGCCGGTAGACCTACATATTCGGATTCAGCGTAAAAAATCCTGCAATTTGACACCAATCTCGACCATCAATATTTTCGGCCGAAAGTTCATGAAAATTGTGAACTTTTGAGCTTTCGCTGTGCTTAAAAGCAACAGCTGTGGATCGGCAGATCGATGGATTTCAAAATAGGGGGATGGGATACCAGTTTTCAATTGTTTCGGCCCATTTTTAGTAATGGGCTCTCGGACTGATAGTTATGTATGCATTACTTCTATTTTTGAGCACCACGCGCAACTTCACGCGCGCGTATCTCGCGAACGCGGCCACTTCACGCGTTCACTAAAAAAGCAAAATGTTCCAAATTTTATGTAGAACATTTTTTATTTCATATATTTTGCCGTATATCGTACCGTTTTCGAGTTAGGAGAGAAAATGTTGATTTTGAGGGGGTTGGTCAATTGAAATGGCCGCCATTTTGGTGCTAGGGCCAGTTTTTTTTTTGAGGACAACCGCTAGAAATGTTCCTTAGGACACCCCCTTTAAGAAAAAAAATGTCCCAGAGGATCGGCGGGGGGGTGCAGGAATTCCTCGGGTGGCTCCTGGTCTAAAAAGCAACAATGAAAGCATCGAAAAAAAAATTGCAAAAATAAAAAAATCTTGATTTTTGAAAGAATTTTCCAAATTAAAATAAAGAAATATTTGCATGGAACTGAAAATGCGAAAATTGCTTGAGCAATTCCAGACGAAAATTCTGAGAGGAAAACAATTTTTTTTCACATCTGACATTTTCGACCTTTTACAATTTACGAAGATTTTCCTCTTTCCCAAATAAATCTGCGTTTGCCTCCTGATTTAAAAGCGATGAAAAAGTATTCATCAAAGTTTTTACAGTGGCACCAGATTTCATCCGACTCAAATAAATTGAAACCCCTCCGATAAAATTAAAAACAACGAATTTCACTCGATACAGACCTATAATGTTACCCAACGTGAACCACAATTTATCAAAATGTAAATATAAAAACATTATACCTACCTACAGTAGGTATGTGCGAGTATATAAATGAAATTCTGACCAGACCTAATTTATTCTAAATACATTTTTGCCTACATACGTTTTTAAATTAAAAATACGCAAACGTTAATCCTAAAACTCATATTGTAATGGGAGGAAATAAAGTGAGTTTTTGCATTCTGGGACATCGTTATTAATTTCAAAGGATTTACGAAGGACTACATTGTACACAGTGTTATTTAAAGGGTAAGTTATCATTTGTGAGCCAGTATAATGGATCTTTTTAGTTAGATAAAACTCGGTTAAAAGGGAGGTGTCGGAACCAAAAATTTGCAAATACACAAACAGCTTTGACCGTATTAAATAGCGAACCAAGATTTATCAACGTTATAATGCACTCAAAAAGAAAACCGTTTTCCCATAAGTACCTAAGTAGAGGTACTCGTACGTATACTTATAACATGTAGGTATCTAGGTTGGTTAATATATTTAATTATCGAACATTGTGCCTACATTAGGTACATAATACCTGCCGTATCTTTCACCATAGTAAACTCATCTACGAAGACCCTTCTTAATTTATAAGTACGTAAAATACTTGATAAAGTTATTATAAAATTTTTTAAAAAATCCGATGATTCAAACTTTTACGTCAAACTAAAAATAAAGCGAAGAAATTTATAGAAAATAGTGGTATTTTTAGCATTCGTATTCGATTCCTCACGTCAATTGTACATCTATCTTGTTAAACCCCAACGAATGAACTGCTTTCACCCGAATACTTTTTCAAATCTGTAAATCCAAATTTTCTCAAATAAACACGCAACTCGATCGAATCACTCAATCTGACATTCGTATAAAATAGCAATTCTCCGACCACCTAAACTCGGATATCATTACGTATTTTTCAAATAAAGTAAAATTTTATACGCATGAGCGCAGTAATAACAATTTCCATTTTACTTAGGCAATGAGAACGTAACACCCTAACGTACCTTTTCGGAGAGTAAAAGTTTCGATTTTTTATCTCATACTTACATATCTTGAGAAGGTAAAAAAATGCTTTTTTCGGGGAACACTTATAACGTTGGTAACGTAGATGTATAAAAATATATTATTAAACAAATTTTTTTAAATATGCGATAAACGTTTTTCATGCGTGAGGCAATATAATAACAAGCACTTGTAAAAAAACGAGAGAAAAAAACGTTATTTGGCGCTGCTGGCTATATCTTGTTTTTTTTTTCCGATGTAAAATACACGCCGGTTTTATTTCTGTTTAACGACATCACTTCGAGGGAGATTTCACAACGTGAAAATCAATTTAGCGAGAATTTTTTCTCAAAATGTAAAACGAAGGTACATATGATTTTTAAAAAAAACTTTCGTTCCGATCAAAAATATACAAAATATCCGAATAAAATTACCCAAAATCGAAGTTGAAAATTTGAAAGAAAACTTTGCCAATAGAAACCTTCCATTCGACCGAGGAAAAAATTAAAGAATATGGCACAGTAACAAAGCAAACACGGTGAGTAATTTTTCGCCCGTCAATTTAGGAAAAAAAAAGTATCCATTTCAACGTCAACTTACTCACCTAGAAAAAAATAAAAGAAAAAGGTCAATTTGTCTGGGTTCTTTTCACGGAGTCATAACTTACAAATAATTCAAAAAGTGACGAGAAACTCGTACATAATTTACTTATTTATGGAAATCGTAGCATCATAACATCGAATCATCAGTTCGGCGAGATTGAAAGAGCAATTTGCATAAAGAATCTATCATTAAAGAATAAACCGTCGAGTTCTCTTTCGTCTCATAAACACTGTTTATCAGGAAGCAAATTAACTAGCAAAATATTCAATTCGCTTAATTATAACGACGTAATCAATTTACAAAAAATATATAAATTATACGAAGGAAAAAAAATACCTTCATAAATAAACATTTTTATGCATAAGGAACGAATCTGCGTGGAAATACTCAAATTACCTTCCATACGAGAAAAAAAAACCTATAGAAAACTCGAGCACGGATATTTTTCTAAAAGCTACTCGAATTAAATGAAATGACTGATTTATAATGAACCGTGAAACACCGTTAAATTTCATTTTCATCACGAAGTTGACAAAAATCTTTGGAATTTCGAAACGTATATTTTTAATCTTGAAATACGAATATGAAAAACGTGGGATGGGATTTGAAAAATTTTCAAAATGTAATCTCATTAGTGTAATTTTTTTCAGAAGTAGAGAAGGGAAGAGAAGGGAAATGATGGCTAAGAAAAAATATGCACTTAAATCGAGATTAATTTTCGAAATGCATTACACGTTGCTCGACCATAAAAACTTCCAACTTTACTAAAAAATTTTCAACCTCATTCATTTTTTTTTTTCTAAATAGATGGTAACTTAAGAGTGAAGAAAGGTTTATGGGAGTGAAGAAAATCGATTTTTTAAAGAATATGCAGAGTAATCTGCCATGCACAGATGAATATTAAATCTATCGCCAATAAAAATTGGAAATTTCAAAAAATAAATGAGTTCAAATGAGTTTCTTAACAAAACGGTTTCCTGAAAACGTTACGACTACGATGAAATTGAATTTTATTAAATATTGTCCTACTTTTGACTTATAATTCTACACAACTCTGAGAATTCATTTTTTAATTTTTGGTAAGTATGGAAAAAGTTCAAATTTTGGTTTCATTCAGGGAGGCAAAATCAGAGACCGCCAAAAAATGAAGTTTCCGTGTTTTCTGAATCTAGAGGAAAAGATGTTTTTCAACCTTTTTTTTGGAAATTGAAATACATACAAAACCTATTTTCTGAGAAGTAGATTTTTTCATGTATTTTCCCCACCTTTTTTTTTCGAAACTATGTATGCGAACGATTATCTTTCTTATTTTTTTTAGGGATTGATGAATTTCTGAAAATTTTCAAATTATCCTGAATATAAAAAAGTTGAGGCGTCTGCACCACTTTCAAGAATAAGTACATAATGCGATGCTGATTTTGAATAAATTGATTAAATTTTTGGGATAGAGTTGGGATTCCTTCCACACCCTTTTATTAATCTCAAATTGAACAGTAAAAAATTCAACATAATAGGAAACGTGGTTTCTGAGAAAATGGAACTTGATATCCGGGCCATTTTTTTAGCATTTTTTACTGCGTGGAAAACCCAGTGGGGAGGGGGAGGTAAAATTAGTGAAAATTTCCTCCGACTTTCAATTTCTCCGATCAAGTAAATGATACCTACAATCCTACATTAATAAGACTTTTTTACCTCTTCCTCTCAAAATGCTGTTTTTTACTACTTACCAACAGGTAACTATATTTTACATGAAAGATAGCTGCAGCGAACATAATCAATTTTAATCTTCTTTTTTTTCTCAATCCATTCATTGCTTATTTCAAGTTTGTATTTTTTTTTCTTTATTATAAATTTCATTCAAGTCGAAAAAATCAACGAAATTTCTGATTTGTCCTGAGCAAAGCGAAAAAGAAATTTTTCCAGAGCGAAACAAAGGCGAAAATTTTTAAAACTCGAAGTCAAGGTGCAATAAAACAATCTATTGAAGTAATAGGAGGAAGTATGAATAAAAAATCAGCCAGCTACTTATAAAATATTGAAGGAGTAGAAAAATATGACAAGACTAGAATCCAGTGAGGCCAAAATTTTTTAAAAATTTGATTTCCATACATTAGAAAAAAACGTAGAAATGAAAAATTGTTCAATTTTTTTAATTCGGAGAAACTATGGATGCAAAAATGATAGGAAAATTCTCCCCAGAAATTTTTTTTCATTTTTGCTTTTTTATTTTTTGAAAAATTTTGGAAAATCAAATATTCAACTTTTCCTGTTTGGAAAAAATATGGATACAGGTTGTAAATTTTTTAGTTTGGAAAATTAAGGTCCAAAAAATCTTTATATCTGCTGGAAAAGTCAATTTTTTATGTTACCTACTTTTACTATTTTTTTTGTGATTTTAAATTTGATTAATTTTTTTTTGTTTTTCTTGGTTTTAGCCGGCCATAGGTAGTATGGAATCGGGATTAGAGACTAGTACCAACGTATAGTCCAGCGCGCGGGGAGTTTCAAACACCCGGTCTCAGACCCCTTAAATGTTCATCGTATGCAACCATTTATACATAAAAATTTGACGTGTAGTATTTTTTAAAAAAATGAATAAAATCGTAAATTTAGGAATCTAGGATGGTAGAAAAAAAGATTTGCAAAAAAATTTGTGGTATACACTTTTTGCCTATCTTTGTTTTTGAAGGGGCTGCAGTAATTTTAAATTTTCGTAAAATTCAATTTTTTTTACGTTTGACCGAAATTGTCAATCTAAGTACCTGAAATGATGGAAAAAAAATTGCAAAAAAATTTATGGTATACACTTTTTGCCTATCATCATTTTTGAAGGGGCTACGGAGATTTTAATTTTCGTCAAAAATTGATTTTTTCGTCAATTTCATTGAAATTTTGATCTCCGCAGCCCCTTCAAAAATGATGATGGGCAAAAAGTGTATGCCACAATTTTTTTCTATCATTTCAGGTACTTAGATTGATAATTTCGGTCAAACGTAAAAAAATTGAATTTTACGAAAATTTAAAATTACTGCAGCCCCTTCAAAAACGAAGATAGGCAAAAAGTGTATACCACAATTTGTTTTGCAAATCTTTCTACCATCCTAGATACTTAAATTTACGATTTTATTCATTTTTTAAAAAAATACTACACGTCAAATTTTCATGTATAAATGGTTGCATACGACGAACATTTAAGGGGTCTGAGACCGGGTGTTTGAAACTCTCCGCGCGCTGAACTATACGTTGGTAGTAGTCTCTAATCTCGATTCCATGCTCTATGCTATGGCCGGTTAAGATGAACATTTACTTACTTGGGAAAATCTAAATGACTGCGTGGTAAATTTTTCAGAACTTCAAATATCTACTTTAAAAATTAATTTTTGAAAAATACAAATGAATTTAAACCAATTTTTCAATTTTCTGTAGATCAATTTTTTAAAATATTTTCACACTACATGAAAATAACTCCTCTTCTACACTGTTCAAGCAAATAAAAAATTTTAAAACCTACTCTTACCCCTTTCATTCCTTTATTAAATATTCCTCGACTCTGAAAAATAAATCTATCAAAATCAAGATAGTAGGTAGGTACCTACCTATGTTATTTTAATCATGCCAAAAAGTTATTCGATTAAGAATAAAATCTCAACTTGTAAATTTCAGTTGAAAAAAAATTCCAGATGCAAATTCGACAACGAAGCATTGTCAAGTTTTATCTGTCACTCATAAACGCTTAAACGGTGTTCATTTCTTTGTGGCAAATTTTAATTGAAAAACTTGTAGGTAGTAGCTCCGAAAATGGAAACTTTCTGAAGAACGACCTTAAGCCGAAAAATTCGATCAATTTTCTATAAAATTGATTGATTTGGTTTTCACTATTCGCTCATTTATATCGAAGCCTGTTTACGTATAGATTAAGTCGTCTTAACAGACCAAGTTTTTCACCATTTTCGCAGTCTCGAAATTAAAAATACTTTCATTTGAAGGTTACGAATGATACAAAGTGCGAATGCCTGAAACAAAGCACAAGCGACGTTTTTTGAGAGAAATTTTCGTATAAATTAATGCGGTGTAATAATCTAATGTCTTTCAACGTATAAAAGAAATAGGCTGCTTTAAACGGCGAATTTATAGTACGTATTTTAAATATTTATTCAGTTTCTTCGAGATGAATGAGAATGAAGCTGAGGAAAAAAAACCCAACGATACCGAAGGACCGCGAATATAACCAACCATAATACTATCAACAAACAAAAAACGTACTAAACGAGAACATTGACTACAGTTGAGCAATCCGATTAAAGGGTTAAAAGAAGTGAAGAACATTAAGCCAAGAGTTAAGATAAAGTAAATCTACTCGATAAAAGGATAAACGATATGAATTTTCAGGAATATATCGTGATACCACCATTGCGATGTATTGTGCGGTTTTGTTTCGTAAAAGACTTCCTAAATAACGTAAATTCAATCGGGGTATTGTTATTTGGCTTTCACAGTTCATTTAATGGTCACACGCCAAGCCATGCCGGAGAAATTATTATTTGGCGTTTAAACCCAAAGTAGGATTAATCGTGTATTTTCTTGCCGGCGAAATTTATTTGCAGAGGGGTTTGACATCCGAGCTGAAAATATGGGAGCTAATACTACACAGATGACCCAATTCCACAAAAGAATACAGAACGCGAGGAAGTTGCGCTCTCATTTATTTATGTATACAACATCATGTACCTATCCTATATCATAGAAAAATGAATAAGTAGGTACCTATCTTGATTTTTTCCTCGTGGAATATAAAAGAAGAAAAAAACACAGTGAAGAAATACGATCCGCGAATATAGAACGAAATGGAAAACCACGATGATCGAATCATAGATACTGGAAAGTTTCGAGGAATTCGTCGGTTTACCTGCAGAAATAAACTTTACCCGAGGAAAATTCATCTTAAGGTATAAAAAATGACTATTTTATCGAAAGATATTAAAACAATTAGCAGATCTGGACTATAAATTTCGCGGCTTGAATAAGTAAATTTACAAGGTAGTTTTCTTTCTTTACAAATCAAGATAATAAGGGTTCAAATTATGAAAGTTTACGGGCTAACTCGACTGTTATAATTGAAATTTAAAGCTTTCAGCAGCGTCTACGCAATTTCAAAATATTAAAGATAACTCGGCATAATTATGTTAAATAATTACTGACTTTCCGTCGTAAAAAATTTAATTTTGAATAGTCCGACACCAATTTCCTCTCAAGAGATAATTTCATCTCCCAGTCATCGAAGAAAGATGAAGACCTGGAATGAAATAAAAGAGAAAAGAAAACGATTTTTTATTTAAAAAAAAAAAAAAAAAAAAAAGTACTTCAGATAAATATTTTTTCACATACAATCAGAAAATTACTTACTCGTGGTTTTAATAAAATATATAATATTTTACGTTTAGGTACTTATTCAAAATGCTGTACACTTCACAGTTTAAACAGATGTCAACAAAAATCTTGGTACGTATTTTGTAGGGGAGAAAAAAAATAGCCCATCGATGATTTTTTTTCACTTTATACCACACGACGGAAATTTCATTACAGACGAGGCGAATTTCGTTAACGAACAATGCTTATAAAAGTGACTAAAATGGAGATTTCATTCACGTGGTATCGAAGTGCCTCTTTTATTCTGGAAACAATGGAAATCCCCCCAGTAGTCATTGTTTCGTCGCCAGTGCGAAATGGAAAATTTTAATTAAAACTATCGCTCATTAACTTAATTTCTTATTTGCAGCAACAGACTTCAATACGAGCTTATCTTTAAATTCAAACGGCTTGATCGAGGGTTTCAGCACACTTATTAATTAAACTACAAAGGTAAAGGATGTTTGGAGAATGGTTGTCCAATGTCCGTAAGTTAGATTTGGATCCACGTAGAAGCAAACTGAATGTGTTACCAGAAGGTACAAACGACTTTATAAACAAATTTCGATGAGAATATGGGAATAAATGATACCTAAATAATACCAATTCGGTACAAAATATTTAAAAAAAAATCAAATGTGTTTTTTGGGCTAATTTCGAAATTGTTGAAAGTGAAACAATATATTAATTTCTTTTCAAAATCAAAAAGTAAAATAAACAGTACCGAGTACCTAGGTACTGCGGTACTGGTACTTGGTACTTATATGTATAGCGCCTCGCGCGTGACCTAAACTAAGGCCGGTAACTCGCGGCCATATTGGCAAAGGACATAGTACGTCCTTGATGATATTGGTCAATTTTTTTGAGTTATTGTAATTATTTATCCCGTTGGGTGCTCTTGGCTCATTGGCTGTGTTGCAGTCGAATTTTTGTAATGATAAGTACCGCAGCACGAAATTGAAAATACACTGCGAACGCCTGAATCGTTCCTTTTCCAACTCTATATGACTCACAGTGGTCCGCTTGTTTTTTTCAAGTTCGGAATTTTTTAATTTTTTTCCAAATTCGAATTTTTCTCGATTATTTTTTCAAACTTCAATTTTTTTTGCAAATTCGAATTTTTAATTTATTTCTCGATTATTTTTTCAAACTTCAAAATTTTTTCCCAGGTTCAATTTTTTCTCGATTTTATAACTGTAGATAATAACGTAAAGAAATGTCAAAATTATCAAAAGTTTGTTATACAGGTTCAGGTTTTGGTGTTTGTACTAGTTTGTTTCAAGTATCTCGATTTCCTATCTCTTAAGGAAATTTTGAAAATTGAAAAAAAAATCGAGAAAAATTCAAACTTGAAAAAAATTTTGAAATTTTTGAAGTGTGAAAAAATAACTAAGAAAAAATTCAAAATTGGGAAGAAAATTGAATTTTGAAAAAATAATCGAGAAAAATTCGAATTTGGAAAAAAATTTAATTTCGAACTTGTAAAAAAAAACAAGCGGACCATTGTGAGTCATAGAGTTGGAAAAGGAACGATTCAGTCATTCGCGGTGTCTTCTTTCTCTATATTATAAAGCGGAAGCGCTTCGGCCTTTCGCTTCCTTTTGCCGGTCTCGCAGAAGTGTGTCGCGAATGCGAATATGAAATTTGAATTCCTCGACCATTCGCGGTGGGAAGAACGGTATTTAGAAAGATGCGTTTTTACGCAAAAAAAAAGTATTATAAATTTTGATACTTCACGAAAAGTGATGGCCATTACGATCAAACTGGTGGTATTGTGCTTTTAAACCAGTGTATCCAGATTGGGCAAGTTACTGGCCATCGCGGACTTAGAACGTTTTTTTTTAAATTAAAATTTGAAACGATGTCCTTTTTTTGGACCAAGAAATGATTTAAAAAATTAATTTATCCAAAACTCTGCCCTCACTTCGTTTGGGCAGGTTGGGCCAGTTGGGCATAACTGGTAAAGCTACGTTCACACGATCCAATATATTGGTCAAATCTGTGTTTTTGTCAAATATATTAGAATGTGTGACTGTGGACACACCAATTACTCATCAAATCTGATTGGAACGATTGGATGAAGTAATGAACTTGATTTGATGATTTTCAAACTAGTTCTGAAAATCATCCAATATATTGGACATATCTCTTTCGCGGCGCATGCACAGTTGAATGAACCAAAAACGTGATAATGTGTATTTTTACATTACTCTGTAACCGGCCATAGGTAGTATGGAATCTGGATAAGAGACTAGTATCAAAGTATAGTCCAGCGCGCGGGGACTGGGGAGTTTCAAACACCGGGCTCAGACCCCTTAAATGTTCATCGTATACAACAATTTATACATAAAAATTTGACATGTAGGTAGTATTTTTTAAAAAAATGAATAAAATCGTAAATTTAAGTATCTAGGATGGTAGAAAAAAAGATTTGCAAAAAAAATTGTGGTATACACTTTTTTTGCCTATCTTCGTTTTTGAAGGGGCTGCAGTAATTTTAAATTTTCGTAAAATTCAATTTTTTTTTTTTCGTTTGACCGAAATTATCAATCTAAGTACCTGAAATGATAAAAAAAAAATTGCAAAAAATTTGTGGTACACACTTTTTGCCTATCATCATTTTAAAAAATTGCAAAAATTTGTGGTACACACTTTTTGCCTATCATCATTTTTGAAGGGGCTGGGGAGATTTTAATTTTCGTCAAAAATTGATTTTTTTGTCAATTTCATGAAAATTTTGATCTCCGCAGCCCCTTCAAAAATGATGATAGGCAAAAAGTGTGTACCACAAATTTTTTTGCAATTTTTTTTCTATCATATCAGGTACTTAATCGAAAGTTATGGAAGTTCAAAGCTACAAAAGTAAGTTTTTATTGCAAATTTTACTTATCACGTTCGTAACTTTGAACTTTAATAATTTTCGATTGGTTGACCATACAGCTTTCAAACTTACACCATTTTGTAGAGAATTCAACGTAGATTACTTCCCTTACCTCAAACAATGTTGTACTCACTCAAAAGTTTGAGTTATTTTAACGCTAAGTTGATAAAATGCACTACCCGATTGGCAAAAGTACAGTAAATCTGATTGTCAGAATGCCTTATCAGATACATAATCACATTAGTTCCGTTTTGACAGTCAGATTTACAGAGTAGGAAACAATCAACCAATGAGAGAGCTGGATTTGAACTTTCTTTAACCAATATGGCGGATATGTATTTTAGAATCTCGTCAGATCCTCACTCAGATATTTTTCCATCTGACTACCTTTGTAGTCAGATCCGTATTCAGATGAAGTAGTCATGTAGTATATATCTGACTACTCCGTTTTTCTGACTACAGAAATTAACCAATCATGGAGTCCGGTTTTAGTTTCCAATATGGCGGAGTAGTTCGTCAGATCTCCACTCAGTTATTTTTCCATCTGACTACCTTTGTAGTCAGATCCGCATTCAGATTACATAGTCATATCTTGTAATTCTGACTGATTTAAAAATCTGACTAGAGGATTTAATTTTAAATAATTTTTTAAAAATGAAATTGATTGCTGACATGTTGTTTTTAATGATTATTCATGTCAGGATAGATGTCCGTTCAGTTTCCTACCACTTCAAATTTAATCCCTTCTCACAAATTTTTCACCCTACGTGGGATTCGAACTCGGGTCCCTACACTCATCATTTCCCTAACCTATGCCTACCTAACTATTACGCCACCGGGTGCGTATGAGACATAGGGAAATAATTACTATTTTTTCAAAATTACATTACCTACATTTTTTTTATTTAAATTTTCCCAACTTCGATTTTTCAGTTATTTATTAAAAACAGTCAAAATTGAAAAACTCGAGGGAAAAGTTTTAATAAATATTGTTAAGTAAAAAAATTAAAGATTTGAAAAAATTGAAGAAAATTTTGAAAAGATTGGAAAAAATTTTCAAATTGAGATATTTTAGGGGAATTAATTCATATTTTGTTTTCAAAATAATTTTATTTTTAAAATTGCATTACATTTTGCCATTTTTCTAGCAGTATTTTTTTGATTGAAATTTTTTCAACTTTGATTTCTAAAATGGTTTTTAATTTCATTGAGTTGGAAAAAATTTCTTTCTAAAATTTAAGGAAAAACTTTTCATAATTTTTCAAGCAAAAAAAATTATATTTAGAAAAAATTGAAGAAAATTTTGAATGAAGTTGAAAAAACTTCAAAGAAATCAAAGTCGTAAAATGTTTTGATATCTGAACTTTTTCTCACAGTATTTTTTTTTTTTTTGCTTAAATATTCTTGAAATTATTGATGTATTTTTGTTTTCTTAAATTTTTTCCAACTTTGTATTTCTTAAAACTTTCAAGTTGAAGAAAATTTTAAAAGATATAGAAAAAATTTATTAAAAAATCAATTTTGGTTGGACTAATTCCAAGGAAATTGAATTTTAATATCTTCGGATCAAAAAAATTTCAAGAGTTCTATAATTTTCACAAATAGGTAAAATTGTTTTCCAAAAAAATGAGGTAAACTGAAGTCATTTTGGCACAAAATTAAGGTTACCTCACTGTACTGTTTAGCAAAATATAAGTTATGTAGATAGTTAGGTACGTTTCTTCAATTTTCATTATTTTTGAAGAAAAATTTTAAAATAATGCTTTGATATCGAATTTCTGAAAAAGTGTGATGAAAATTTAAGAATATAAAAATGCCTACTTCAAGGCTCCATTTTTATTTAACAAGATTGTACCTCATTTCAAATAATTTGCAGAAAATAATGATTGTTAATGGAAAAATTTCTACTCTGACGTGAGTCTTGAAAAAAAAGGTATCATCTTCATAGTACACTACCCACAACCCCCCTCCCATCTACCCTAGCAACAGTCTGTTTGTAGTGGTAAAATGTTTAAGACCCAAACTACCCAAACTACCACAAATATGTCCGAAACAACAATTCCTCACTTTTCATCCCCTATTCGGAACGTCATGTTGGTGAAACAGGGTAGAATTGCATGCACATATGCTGCAGTACCGCTAAAGTTTTTTAAACAGGTTGGTGGTGTGTTGCCGAACTACTTTCTGACTGTCAGATCCGACAATGACAATCTGAATATTCTGACGTTTGCCAACCGGGTAAACGTATTTGCAAAATTGAAACTTACTTTTGTAACTTTGAGCTTCCATAACTTTCGATTGGTTGACCGTACAGCTTTCAAACTTACACCATCTTGTAGAGAATTCAACGTAGATTACTTTCCTTATTTCAAACATGTATGTGCTCACTCAAAATTTCGAGTTATTCCAGTATAAAGACGAAAGACTTCGCAATCAAAACTCATTTTCGTAACTTTGAACGTTAATAACTTTCGATCGGTTGACCGTACAACTTTCAAACTTACACCATCTTGTACAGAATTTAACGTAGATTATTTTCCATACCTCAAACAACTATTTTCTCTCTCAAATTCTACAGTTATTTCAATTTTTCATGTCGCACTCACCAAATTTTAACAGTGATGGAAGAGCCGCGAGCGAGCGGGAGCAAGAGCCTTAAAGAGCCCACTTTTTGAGAGAGCGAGAGAGGGAGCCAAGAGCCACAAAATGAAAAATTTCAAAACTAAAAATGAACGCGATTATTGCTTTAAAGCAAAAATCTTAGAACATGGATATGTCAATAAGATGTTTTTTGAGAATTTTAGATGTAATATCATCACCAACAATTATTTAACCACCTTGAACTTCAAATACATAAATGATCTTTTTCTCAAGTCCATCTGAAATGTACAAATTTTTTCATCGTAGTGTGAGTAAAAGTGCACTTTTACTCACACTCGCGAATTGCTCGAGTGCTCAAACTCGCCTTTTACTCACACTACAACAAAAAATATCGTATGCAACTCGGGAGATAAATGATTTTCGACGATTTTGAATTATTTCCCTCGCTTCGCTCGGGCAATAAACCTCAAAATTCGTCGAAAATCACTTTATCTCCCTCATTGCATAATATACTATTTCATATTACTTAGTAAAATAAACAATGTTGCCATCAACCACAAATATAAATTCTTTCCTTTTCAAAACAATTACTCTTATATGGTACCCGCTACAGGTAACACTATTCATCTTACTAAGCAATTTTAAAATCATGATATTTCAATCAACAACTATATTACCAGTATATAATATGTAAATCAAAAACCCTATGGATCAAACTCTTACAATGCTGTTCAAATACATTTCTTCTAAGTTTGTTCAAGTTCAACATAATGTCATTATCTCATTAAATCTATTTTTATGTTATACTACATTACACCTCCAATATTACATAACAAATATTGTTATGTCTTCATCCTAAATGAATTTTTTCCAAGTTTTTGCAAGTCCAACATAATGTCATTATGTATTGTCTTGTTCTAAAAACATTACATAACCACCCGTGTAAAACCAGTATTTATTATAATAATCCAACATAATATCATTGACTATTTTCTAATATTAACATAATCCCATTATGTCTAGACTTGACAACATGTGTGTCCTGTCTGTCAGTCTAGTTGTTAGGTCTAGCCTAGTTGCAGTCTATTTCTCAGTCTAGTCTGCCTCTGTCAAGTAGTCTGTCTAGTCTATCCATTCACCCATCCACTCTCTACCTGTCTATTATTCTGACTATCTTTCTGACATTTTCCAACTAAATCTTTCTAACTATCTTACTAATAGAATCCCATTATGTTTAGACTTAACAGCATCATATCATTATGTCTAGTTTTAATAACATCACATAACTACCACCCACAAGAGTTATGTTACAAAACCTGTGTTTATTGTGAAACTCTAACATAATATCATTATTATCTTCATCTGAAATGAATTTTTTCTAATTTTTTTTTAAGTCTAACAAAATGTCATTATGTTTCAATCTGAAAATGTAACATAACCATCGGCATTCCAACATAATATCATTATGTTATTATCTAAAATGAAAATTTTCTAAGTTTCTTCAAGTCTAACATAATATCATTATGTCGTCTTTATCTAAAATGAAATTTTTCCAAGTTTTTTCAAGTCTAACATATTGTCATTATGTCTCAATCTAAAAACGATCTTTCTATCTTACTAATAAAATCCCATTATGTTTAGACTTAACAGCATCATATCATTATGTCTAGTTTTAACAACATCACACAACTACCACCCACAAGAGTTATGTTACAAAACCGGTGTTTATTGTGAAACTCTTAACATAATATCATTATATCTTCATCTAAAATGAATTTTTTCTAAGTTTTTTCAAGTCTAACATAATACCATTATGTCTTGATCTAAAAACATTACGTTACACCTCCAGCGTTTCGTTACACCTCCAGCGTTTCGTAACGCTTTCAAAATTTTACCCCCCAGCCCTAAGACATATCCATGTCAAAAAGAGCGCTCTTTCAAAAACACCTCACTAACTCATTTGAAGAGCGTTCACTTTAAGGCGTGATCAATTCACCAGGAGCGAGAGCCGGCAAATTTTTCAGGCTCTCCGCTCTTCTTTTTTATCATTTTTTTTTGCTACTTTGTGAAATGTAATGTTCTCTTGTAAGACAACAAGAGAAAAATGTTGTGGAATTTGTATGTTTCAACTTTCAACCCCCATTTTTGATTTTTTGATGACGATTTCACGAACTAAACTTGATAATTTCATACAACTTTTCATTAGTTCACCTATAATATTACGTTTTTGTCCAATTTTTATTCATAATTTGAAAGAGCAGGAGCAAGAGCAAGAGCTGGGAGCGAGCGTGTGAAAATTCAAAGAGCAAGAGCGGAGCATAGAGTGAGCGCCGAATAAAAAGAGTAAGAGCTACATGCTACAAAGAGCGAGAGCCCTCCTACTTAAAATATTCAAAAGAGCGGGAGCCCAGACCACTGAGAGCCGGAGCAAGAGCAAGAGCGGGAGCGCTCCAAAGACGGCTCTTCCATCACTGAATTTTAATTTAATCTACACAAATACATCCGTTTGAACTTGAACTGCCGTACTTATAGAATCTTGGTATGTTGGAGCTACTGGGCTGCGTTCACTTTGGGTTTGAAATAAGGTATTTTCTTATTTATAAGGTGTAAACAAAGAAATCAGCCAATCAGATTTTTTCGTTTCCGAAAGATTTGTTCAAACCATAATTTTTTCCTCGCACCATAATTAATTGGCCACTGCAGGATTATGCTGCTTGAAAATTTTGTTTAATTCATTCTAGTGGGGTAAAGTTGAGAAAAATTGTCATCCCCAGCCAGTAATTATTAAATTATCAAAATTGAAAAGAATGAATTTGCCCTTATGAAAGTTTGTTTATAACTTAAAAATAAGGTAATAGAGTTTTTCGTGTAATGCGTGTACTGTGTAGCCTATTTGTTTGCCCGAATTACTGGTAAAATGTAATCAGTGAACGAAAACGAAACACCTTCGATTAGCTGTGACGTAGGAATCCGGTAGGAATACGTCTTGAATACGTAGGGAAAACATTCCATTTTACCAGTTGTTTAGGCAAACCAGTTAGACAACCACGCATTACACCGTTCATGATGTCAAAAGCGAAAAACTCTATAGGGCTGTTGAAACTGACGTCACAATTGAACTGGTGGGAAAATTTTGAATTTTTAAAGTATTTTTTTTTCTTGCTACAAATTTTATTATTTTCACAATTGTCATAAAACTTCTTTTTTTTGGCAATAATTGATTAATTTATGAAAATTTTATATAAATACGCAGGAAATGAATGATTTTTTTATTTTTCCCACCAGTTCCTTATCACATTTTTTGATAAGGATGACGTAGTTCAACAGCCCTATTACCTTAAGACCGTCAGAAGTTAGGGAAAGCGTCTCCATAAAGTCACCTTATCAGTCTACCTGGCGGTCTACCTCAAAAATCTCGCGTTATTACCGTAATACCGGTTTTTTCGAGTTTGTGATGTTGCTAGGGAAGGCGCCTTCATGCTGTCGATCTACCACTGGGTAGACCGGCTGGTAGACCGCGGTTTTCTTGAGTGTTTAAATCATTTAGAAACCTCCCCGACCTCCAGTCTACCATTCGAAGCTCGCGAAATAGTTATTTTGATAATTTTTGATTCATTCTGAAATTTGAAATAGATAAATAATGCATGAGAGCATGACTACAAAAAAGGAACTTGGTTATTGGCTCGCGATCAGATCGCGAGCCAATAACCAAAAATTCCTTTTTTGTAGTTATGCATTATTTTTGTTATCTATTTCAAATTTTAAAATGAATCAAAACAAAAATTATCTAATTAACTAATTCGCAATCTACTCATGGTAGACCAGAGGTTATTAATAATTTATTAAATCATTAATAACCTCCGGTCTACCATAGGTAGATCGCGAATTAGTTATTTTTTATTTTTATGATTTTATAAATTTTATGCATGTAATCAATTAATCATTTTTTTTCAAAGGTCCAAAAATCATTTCTTATAGATCATCCATCTGGTCTACCGCGGGTAGATCACGAGCTGAAGGCATTTTAATTATCTTTTGGCAGTTTTGGCTCATGATAGGCCCAGGGGTGTTAACCGAAACCGAAACCGTAACCGAAATTCAAAATTAACCGCTATAAATATATGATTAACCGTAACCGTAACTGTAACCGAAATCAAAATTTTGGAAAAATGAAACCGTAACCGTAAACCGTAACCTAAATAAATTAAAATTATGTAACCGTAACCGTAACCGTAACCGAAATGATTTTTTCGGTTTTCGGTTAATTGATTTTGCGATTTTCAGCTATTCTTTTTCAATAAAAAATAGAAACAGAAATGAAAAAATTAAAATATCTGCCCTGAATCAGGTCTGAGGTCTTTATTTATTCATCACTTTATACGATTTTTTTCGAAAACTTTGAATGCCAATGGTCAAATTTTGGAGATTGGAAAAATTTTGGCAATTTTTTTGAGTATTTTGATCTCTTTTTACAGTTTTTGAAAAAATTAACCGAAACCGTTATTTTTAACCGTAACCGAAATTTTTTTACTATCACTGTAACCGAAACCGATAACCGATAACCGAAATGAGTAAAAAAATGTAACCGTAATCGTAACCGTAACCGAAAAAAAAATAGTTGAAAACCGAAACCGCTAAACCGTAACCGTTATTTTTTTCGATTTCGGTTAACACCCCTGGATAGGCCACGGATGGTTGATTCTTGATTGGTTGTTTTTTGCTTCTAATTGTAATTATTAAAAAATTTTAGGACCTTTGAATAAAAATATAATTCCAGTGTTCAACCTTCCGGTCTATCGCGAGCCAAAAGCTAATTAAAAAGCCTTCAGCTCGCGATCTACCCGCGGTAGACCGGATGGATGATCTATAAGAAATGATTTTTGGACCTTTGAAAAAAATATAAAATTTATAAAATCGTCAAAAGTATTAAAATAACTAATTCGCGATCTACCCGCGGTAGACCATGGGAATGGGAAGATCGCGAATTAGTTATTTTGATTTTATAAATTTTATATTTTTTTCAAAGGTTCAAAAATCAAAATCATTTCTTATAGACCATCCATCCGGTCTACCCGATGGTAGATCGATAACAATCAACATGGAGACGCCTTCCTGATCACGTGTAATTACCGTAAATTACGCGGTCTACCTCGGTCTACCCGGTCTACCAGGAGGTAGACCGATAAGGTGCCTCTATGGGGGCGCCTTCCCTAACTTCTGACGGACTTCTATGACCTTATTTCAAACCCAAAGTGAACGCACCCCTGATAACTCGAATTTGCATTACATAGATAGCGCGGTCTATGTTAATACTAAATGGTCTAACTCTAAGGGAAAGCCCTGGGCGCCCTGGGCATTGGCGAACCTGTAATTCGTGGCATTGACTTTTTGTGAAGTCAACGTTTTCTGTGAAGTGACCTGGCTGACGTCACAATTACGACCTGAATTTCATTCATTCCTTGTCTTTGTTGTTGATTTGATAAGTTTGATAATTTTTCCCCCACATTTTTTAAAAAATTTCGTTTTAATGGGTATAAAATTAGAGTATTCCTTAAAAAAATTTATACGTCCAGATCCCAGTAATTACATATTTTTCAGTGTTTATATGACCCACTTATTCATTTTCACTAATTACCCTAACCCGGCACAGAGGGTGTGAAAATGAATTCTTAACTTGGCAGTGAAAGGGTTAAACTTCGTGTATTAAACAGCATCCTATTCTTGTCCTGTTGTGGGTAAGTTTATACCTGTGTAGGTATAGGTATATTTTATGTATATATACTACTGCATAGAAGTACCTATCCACCATTGGGTACTGTATACTATTTTATTCAATTTTCCTACGTACATTCATTGCATTTTTTTCTATCATTTTATAGGATGTTTTACGATGTTTTGTAACATTACCACTGTAGCAATTGAAGAAATTTCTGTTATTGGATCAGTTGAACAGAGTCACATTACCGATAAAGGAGAACATCATCATCGCATAACATGGAAGATACCGAATTTCAGTAAGTGTGTATCGGATTCGGAAGGAAAATTAGTAAAGTCGCCAGAATTCATTCTCCTGCAGAGAGATAAATGTGTATGGTATTTAAGCTTACAATCAATGTATAGTGTCGGTGATGACAACATTATTTTTTCTTCTTTACGTTTGGTTTTGGATCGTAAAAGTGATTGCAAAGAAGCACTTGTCAAATTCAAGTTATTCATCGCGGGGGAACAGCGCAATCAACAGTCGAGCAGGACTTTCAAATTCAACACGAAATCTGACAACAGTGCGGGTATTTTGAGTTCATTCAGCCGTAAAAATATTTACAATTATTGGTCTCACTACACTGCAATTATCGAATGTGAAATAATGATTGAAACTACTTTTTTTGAAGATAAAAGCTTCCCAAATGATTTTGAATTGTTGAAAAATCGTTTACCTACCGATGTCGTACTATCAGTAGGCGAAAAAAAATTCCCAGCTCATAAGACCGTTTTAATTGCTCGTAGTCCGGTTTTTGCTGCCATGTTCGCTACCGATATGACAGAAGCCCAAGGAGTAGTGCATATTAAAGACATGGACGAAGACGTTGTAGAAGAAATGTTACGTTACATTTATACTGGAGAATCGGAAAAATTGAAGGATCTAGCGAAAGATTTATTGATGGCAGCTGACAAATATGATTTGAAAGGACTACGAATCAAATGCGAAGAAATCCTGATCGCGAGTTTGTCGAGTTCCAATGCATTTGAATTATTATCAATCGCCGAATTGCATAACGCGGATCATCTAAAATTTGAAGCCATCCATTTTATTACGGTTAGAAGTAAGCAACTGATGAAAACCTCAGCTTGGGAACGTCTCTGGCAATCAAATCCTGAAGTTATTCGAGAAATAGCTGAGGCTTTTCTACAGCCAAAGTTCACTGTACCTGCTGTAGCTGAATCTGAGTAGGATATAATTTAGCTGTAACCTTAGTACATACCTACTTAGTACTTACTCCTACTATTAATTTTTTTTTCAACTACATTATGTTTTATTAGGTTTCCATTAATCATTGAAAAAAAAAACACGTACTTTTCTATTCTCGTTTTTGTTTCTGTATATTTCTTCTACAACAATTTTCAAAAAATCGAAAATTGAAATTGGAAAGGATTGTGATTTAGAGAACAAAATAATCAATTTCTCATTACTATAGAAAATTTCATACTTTTTGGAATAAAAATTCCATACATTGGAAGCAAAAATTTCGTAATTTTGTGGTAAAAATTTCATAATTTTGAAGTAAACATTTTATAATTTGAGAGTAAAAATTTAATAATTTTGGAGGAAAAATTTCGTAATTTTATACTAAAAATTCTATAATTTTGGAATAATAATTTTGGAATGAACATTCTATAATTTAGGAGCAAAAATTTCCTAACTTTGGAGTTGAAATTCCATAGGTACCTTGGAAGTGAAAATTTTGTAATTTTATAGTAAAATTCCATAATTTTGGAGTAAACATTCCAAATTTTTGGAGGAAAAATTCCAAAATTTCTGTTTTCTCGATTTATTGCTAGACTTTGTCAAGTTTGTCATACATAAAGTGGTCACCATGAAAAAATCAATTCCTAAGTACGATCAAAAAGACGTTCTCAACCAATTATTTTGAAAAAGGACAAAAGTCGACCTGCCCCTGTCCCTTTTATTTTAACGACAAGCAACGCATGCTCATCTTGTCTTTTTTGGGTCTGTCCATTCTCACACGAAATGAACAACAAAATTTCAATCGTTCGCTTAAATTGAAACTTCGCGACCTATTTCGGGACGTCGCGTTTCGACTAATCGTAAGATATTTGAAAATTTGAAATCAAAATCAACAATTTTTCAACTTAATTTTTTTTTGATACCCAAAATAGTTTCAATTTTTAATTTCCTTTTCTTCAAATATTTTTCAACTCTAATTTTTTTCAATTCTGAAATTTTTTCTTTCAATTTTTTTCAGGAGGTATAAAAGTTGTTCAACTGTGGCATTTTTTCTAAAAATACATATTTTTCATTTCTTAATTCTAGAAATATTCTCTCAAAATGAATTTTTTTCTCAAATTTCTTTGCTCTCGAAATTAATCTTCAAAGTTCAATTTTGACATCTTTAGACGTCTTTTCGTCCTTTCCCTTCATAATTCCATTTCTTTTAGCTCAGCTGAAATGTTTTTTTAAGTTCCAAAATTATTTTCCAGCTCTGAAATTTTTAAAATAAAAAAAATTGAAGAAATTGGGCCGAAAAATATTTTAAGAAATTTAATGGGAGAAAAATCGGAAGAAATATCAAGTTTTTAAAAATTTTAAGATCAAAAAATGTTATTAAAAAAATTTAGAAAGCTGAAAAAAATTAAAATTTTGAGAAAAAGGTACAGTTAACAGCTGAGATTATCAGAAGATGATCAACGTAGCACAGAAGATGACAAAAAAAAAATGAACGAGATCGTGCATAGTTTATTCATTTTGTTGTTCATTCCGTGTGAGAATAGACAGACCCGTCATTTTTATTAATGATGCTCCTCCTCCCAAAAATTCCAAATCCAACCAAAACGAAACCTAAAAAGACCTTAAAACCAAACGAGACAACCGACCACCACACGACCGTTTCATTTACACGACAAAATGAAATTCTAGACCTCGTCGACGAAATTGTACCAAACGAATTTGCATACATATGTATACGGTCATTACAAACGAATTTACTCAACTACACGACCGCAAGTTATTACGCACAGGACGGACGCAGGAAAAAGGCGCGAAATTTGAATATTTGACAATCGCTGTTTAGTCTTTCCGTTATTAATAAATAAACATCTCAAGGTGGAAACAAAAGTGAAGCGTATTCGTGCGAAATGATGAATCCCCAACAAAGATAATCTTCTAATTTATCATATTTTACGTCATAAATGTAACTTTTACTTGCGAGCTGAATTACGAGCAGACCACCAACTAAGCAAGTGCAGATTCCAGCTCCTTCGAATAAGTATATCCCTCGATTTGTCATTATAACGGGGCCAGATAGCACGTATATTCGCAATATTTTCATCCCACTACAAATACCTAGTAGATATATAGGCTATAAAATATAAATTTCGATATTTCATATACACCTATGAAAAAAGAAGAAAATATTTTCATACGACAGCTTCGATAATATACCGAAAAAAAAAAAAAACCCCAACTGGGAGATAAAAAAACAAAAACCTATACGCCATAAAAGTAGGCATTTTCACATCTCCAACTAGGTAATTATACCCATTAAGTCGAATTTAACACGAATTTATCATCGAATGAAACCTAAAATGAAATAACATTTCGAATGTTTTGTTAGATTAAACATGAAAGGCGATAAAAATTCCGCGAATGACGTGTAAAATACAATATAATTTTCATCATGAAATTTTCTTTACCGTTGACGCGGGGATAATTTAACGCCATTTTTAACGCGATTTTCTTCCTTCCCCTATCTTTTGGTGATTTAATTAAACGGCAGACTTCAAAAGAAAACTACATAACGTTCCATTTTATACGCCAACTTTTGATATTTCAAATGAAATAAAGCGCGTGTTTTATCGTTACATTTGTTGTTGGTATTTTTTTTTAAAACGAAAAAGCACCTTTTATTTCAGTCTAAGTGAGTATACGCGGATTAAACCGTTTGTTTAAATATTTGTAGCATTCTAAGGTACATAAAATGCTATAACATTTGGAAAACTCTCTTCAACAAGTTTTTCCGTCGGATTTGAAAGTTGAAGAAATGCATGAATTGGTTCGACTGAAAATTTCCCTCGGTAAGTATGTTTTTCATATATCTAGCCTTGCAATCTACATGATGGAAAAGTTGGCTAACAACATAAATTACAAACGGAAAAAGTAATATGAAAATTCCAACAGTCGAATCATGCCCGTAGAAATTAATCCGTACCTAAGGGTATGTTTAAAAATAAATCATAAGGTGAAAGCGAATGAAAATCTGGCTAAAAATACCATCAAACTATGAAGAAAACAGAAAGGTATAAGGATGTATGTAAATAAACCATAGGTCTAGATAACCCACTGAGCAGATATAGGTAAACTTTGAGAAATTTTCTCATTTACATTTACTTAGAATAACATCGATTTTTTTTCTCTCCAAAAGACTGAACATTTCTCATTTCAGCGCTCGCCAAAGTAGCCGTTCAATATTCTCGATGTTTTTGGCCTTTCATTATGCACAATTCAGGATGTACCAACTGCAGAGGAAAAGTTTCAAGTTGAAACTTTATCATTCTACTCATCCTTTTAATAAAGTCACAAAAGTTTCGTAAACTGTTTTTTTTTCGGGGGCGTAAAGAACAGGGTAGTTTCAATTAGAAGCTACGGGATGGAAATAAGGCTTGGGCACACATTTACATTTGTGCGAAGACCGAAAGAGTAAAATCGATAAATTTCAGAGATTAAAAAACACCACGGTTTTACACGATGATTAGATTTTAGGGTGAAATTTCTCAAAATGAAACCAAGTTGAAAATTCTAACGATAATATATTTTTTTTTCTAAAAAAAAAAAAAGCATAAATAAATTTTCTACCTACATAAAATAATCAGAATTTATTTACTAAGTAATGTCACTTCATAGGTTTTTAGGTCAAATTATAAAACCGTTGCTTAAAATGGTGTTTATTATTATTTTTTTTTTTGAAAAAATACCAAGTGCCAATTGTAGAGCTAAAGGCACAACGGAGCAATACCTCGCTATATTTTAAGCACTTTATACCGTAATAAGCAACAACGCTTATACAGAAATAATGCAGATTGCAATCTTAACACTATAAAATGACACCATCGCATCGCTAGAATAACATTATTCAGGAATATCCTTCGGTTATATAATTTAACTGTAGACTAAGTGCACTTTCAGAGAACACTTCAATTTGTTTCACCGTCAGCGTCATCGTCTCACACACACACTGAAATTGTGTCCTAAGAGTAAAATGTTAAGGTAAGTGGATGAAAAAATTACCTACGTTAATTAAATTCGTGATTTTAATTTATAAATCTTTACGAAGCTACTTTTTAGCCTTTGTGATTTTTTTTCTCCTTTTTACTTTCAATTACTTAGTTTGTTTATAAAAACACCAATCATACAATACGATGTTGGGTTACGAAAGTAAATTAGAAAAACGTATTTTTTACTTCTTTCGAATATCTACCTTGCAAACGAGTTTGAAAATAAAATATAAACATTTTTCACTTTTTCATTTATAGCTACGAATAAAAGGTAAATAAGGTTTTGTTATTTTATTTAGCCGAGATGAATTGCAAATCGAAACTAAATGGTGGTATGATAGGTGGGGAATATTAAATTCGAAGAGAAATCAGTTTTGAAAGAAAAAAAATTTGAAATGTTCTTGAAAAAAATTAATTAGAAATATTCGTATTTTCAAAAAAAAAATACCAAAAATGATTGTAATACTTACGTCTAATTTTATGTGCCTCAGTATTAATTTTATTTCTTTTAAATCTTTTACTCAAATAAAATTCAAAATAGGCTTCCTCATATTTCGAACTGTTTTTTTGAGAAAGTTGAATGAGGGAAGAGTTGAAAAGCTGTGTCTGGGGATCTTGAAAAATTTTGGTGAAAATCTCTCTGATTAGAATTTTACTTATTGAAATTTGGCTGTGCTATGTCTAAAAACAAAAAATGGAAATTGAAAGAAAAACTTAGAATGGGTACCGTCATTGGGATTTCTTTTGAAGTCACTACCCTATTTTTCTACCACCAATAGGTACTTCTATCAACTTAAAAAAAGACAATTTCATGTTATTAATTTTTTTGTAAAAAATTGTAGTGATTCTTTTACCTAAAGGGGGTTCCATGAATCGTCTGCCAAACTTCTTTTTTTATATATAATAACCGAGTACCAATAAAAAAAAAACTTGAGATGAACATGTTGCCTATTTTAAAAATTCAAGGGGCAAATGCTGTTTCCAAAAAAATCACGTCAAAAATTTTTTTCAACCACGGAAATAGATAGTACCTACTTTGAAAATTGAACAAATTTTCACAATATGACTTTTTGCCTAACTCGAAATTTGAAGGGGCTACAAAATTTTTTTCTCAAAAACAATATTTAAAAAAAAAATTAACAAATCAAGAGAATGGATGCACATTGAAAACTGAAGAAATTGTTCTGTGCACTTTTTGCCTAAGGCCAAAAATGAAAGGGCTGGCTTGCGCAAAATACGCAGGCTTCAAAAAATTTCAAATTTTTCCAATTTTGATTTGAAGGACCCTTGGCCCCTTCATTTTTAATGTTAGGCAAAAAGTGTATAGAGAACAAAATTTTTTCTGTTTTCAGTGTACTATCCATTCCCTTAATAAAATCATGAGGAAAAATTTTTTTGGAAAAAAATTTCTATAGCCCCTTTAATTTACAAGTTAGGCAAAAAGTCATATAATTAGTGAGAATTTGTTCTGTTTTTAAAATACTATCCATTCCCATGGTTAAAAAAAATACTGACGCAATTTTTTTAGAAATAGCATTTTACCCCTAAATTCTAAAATTAGGCAACATGTTTATCTCGAAGTTTTTTTTAGTGATATCCGGTTACATCCAGAAAAATATGTTGACAGGCGATTCATGGAACACCCTGTACTTAGAATTTTTTACCCTCCAAAAAATTCTTCCTTGTAATCCACCGATTCGAATAAAAACTCAATTGAGAAAGCCGAAGTTTGCGAAAAATATCTCCTGTTCATGAATAAAAAAGGTACTGATATCAATATTACCTATAAGAAATATCTCTACAATTCGACTTGTAAAATAATTTTGTAAGAAAATTCAAGCGAAAAAATAGAAAATTAAAAGGTGATGTTTTCATCTCTATGGGAATAGATGAAAACAATTTCTAGGAGAAATATTCAAGAGAAAAGAATGCGTTCTTCCAATTGGCAAACTTTTTTCTCTACAATTTTTTTTTTAATCAAGTGCTGGTCAAACGTCAAAGAAATAACAGATTAGCAATCGTCTTATGTGATAGAAATGCATCCGTCATTTTCGATTGAAATCATCTTGAAAACATCAACGACAATTTTCAAATTTTTCACTAATAACGCTCAAAATTAAAACAATGAAATATTTCTCTAAATCCAAACCAAACAGCAAAGAAAAAGAAGGATTTTGTACGAAGAAAAATCTACGAAAAAAGAAGTAAATACGGGATAGATTCAATATTTTCTTCTCCAGAATTTTCCAAGGAAAAGAGATTTGCACAATATAAAATTTGGAGAAAAAAAACATTTTCGCAGTTAGAAGTGCGTACATACATATTCCTGATTAAAAAAATATATTATGTTATTGAAAAAGATAGCTCCACTTCAGAGGAACAGTCTGAAAGCCCAAGCGAGAGTTATGTTTGAAACTGAATTGGAGATAAGGATGGGTAAAAAATCAAAAATTTCTAACCGAAAGGAATGGTTTTTTTTACCCAAAGCCCAATTTTTAAATTTTTTTTCCAATTCAAAATAGAAATCAGCTTCCCAAAAAAGGTCTAATTTTCAAAAAAAAATTCTGCCTGAAACCTTTATAATTTACTCGACTAAAAATGAAACATTACCAGAAAGAAATTATCGTTTCTGCCGACTAAAGTCGTCAGAATTGAAAGTGGGTGGGGGGGGGGGGGGTACAAAAAGCAAGGACGTTGCAAAAAAGACAGAGCGTTGAAAAACTTTTTTTTGCTTTTTCGAGATGAAAAAGGAGACACTTTCTTTACAGGCTAAAAATGCACATAAATGTATTCAATTGACTTATGGCATTCATTTTAAAAGTAATTATCTCGCAAAATAATAAGATTTCAAGAATGAAACTTCGATAATCAATAAAATACCATATTGAAGTTGCAAAAAACATTCAATTTAAAGGGATAAATTCAAAGCAAAAAAGTGCAAAAAATTTTTGAGTAGCAGACAAGGTGCCAGAATTAATTTTTTTTTTTGGGGGGGGGGTCTAGCCCCCAGTCCCTCCTTGACTAACCGTTGTTTCTGTGTTCTGTCTCCTCTTCAATCTTGTTCTGACTTCGAAGTAAAATCAATACTTTAGACTGATAAAATTGAACAAAAAATTTGTCAGTTTTGTTTCAAAATTTAGAGCAAAAATTATGAATAAAACCGAAGAGATAAGCAAGATTGGAAATTTTGAAAAATTATATGTTCACACGTTCGAAAAATGTTTTAATAACTTGAAGAATCTAACCAAATAAACCAAATATCAAAACAAAAAATGAAACCTTGAAAAAAAACAAGATTTTGTGGACAATTATTCCGAATAATTTTTTTACTACACATAAATTCAAAAATGATAAAAATAGTTCTTTAAAGTTGCTGTTGAAAAATAGAGTAAGAGCGAAAATTGGATCCTATAAAGGAGTTTTGCGGGCTTTAAAAAAAATCAAAGACCATTAAAAAAATTTTCGATTTTTTCGTAAAATTTTTAAATATTTAATCAGATCTTTAAAAAACAATTTGGGGAAAAGACGAAAATTTCATTTTACATGACCATTTTGAAGTCAAACCATAATATCTACTCTTTTTCCCCTTTCAATCTGAAAAAAAATGTAGAACTTTACCAAACCAAAGAAAAACCTAGATCCAATTCAATTAAATTAGGCATTACGTATCTATGTATTTTAGGAATATTACTGCATCAAATTGTCAAGAGAGGTCTAAATAGCGATACAAATACCTACAAACATATATGGTTATGCTTTTGTGATACATTTTCAATGAAATGATACGGCGTCGTAAGGGATACACGATGCCTATGTCTTTTGATAAATATATAAGTTGGGAAATATTCTCCCGAGACTTTGTCTTTTGCTCTTCAAATGACATCTTTATGTATAAAAACTGATTCTAGTTCAAAAGTGCACTTCATGTTCTAAATATATTCTTTGAAATATTCAAATAGACCTTCTATTTCATTCAAAATATTCATACTTGGAATTTACAAGCACCATTGAGATTATTTGCGCAAAAAAAACGCGAATTCATTGTAAGTTCTTCTAACGTGATTTTGATGATTTAAAAAAGCAAATAAAAGAATTTACGTGCGGTACCCGTCGCCGATGATACTAAACGTAGACCTAAACTTGATTACCTTTATAAATGCGAATACGATGCAATTACGGAATTATAACCGCATGAATGAGTTCAATTTGAACGATTAAATGCACAATTCCAGTTGAACCGATCAATACGCAATTAATTGTTACATAATTTCGAAATTACTCGAATAACCAAAACGCATCAGAACATATAAAGCCACAATGTATCCTACATTTCCAATTAGTACGTCAGATCTGAGTAAAAATTATTCATTTTGAAATGTATTGTGGGAAAAAATCTATTATTAATAATTGTTAAAAAAAATTATCATAGAAATCCATGATAATTCGATAACTCATTTATTGTCTCAAAAGGTCGTCAAAAAGTAGACAATTTCATAATTTTGAATAATTTTCACATCGACATTTTCTCATCATTACTTTAATCGTTGCAGATCTATTCGATTGGAAAATAAACTTAAAAATTTAAAAATCCAAGCTTTATGGAAAAATACACTCGACATAGAAATTTTATTATTTTATGCAAAACTCGGTCATCCCAAATGTTCCAAAAACGACTAGTGTAAGATTTTTTTGATATTTTTTTCCTTTTGTTATTCCCCTGTCAATCGTTATGGAAAAAAAAACGCAAAAAAAGCAAACTACATGCTATCTTCTGCTGTATGCAAAATTCTCCCACGAGAACGATTTTAAATTGTGAGTTTGAATATAAATAACTTTTGTGTATTCGCATAAAAAGGTAAAGATATTAGAGAGCTTTAATGTTGGGAAATTTCTCTACGAGTGCGATCGACAGTTTTCAACAATATCAAATTTTAAAAAAATTATGTTTTGTGTAACAGAATATAGAATATACGAATTTCATCCGACAAAGTTATTCGATTAAATTACACCCGGCAAAAGGTTGAAAGTTACAAAGTTCGGTTTTCTATTGGAGAAAATTTTTTTTACACGAAAAGTGTCAATAAATTCTGATTTATAGCTTTTTAATTTCTAAACAGCCAGTTTGGGTGAAACTTGACGTAATTATTACGCAAGTTTGTATTTGGGGTTTTTTCCTTTTTTCTCTTCGTTTCTTTTCAACAAATTGAATCAAAAGTTGAGAGTTGATGGTTGAAGACGAATGAAAGTTTATGCCAGATAAAAGTTGTTAATTACTCGAATATTTGGACTTTTGCAATTACAAATTTCTCGAATATTTTAGAATTAAAATGGGGGAAAAAATCAAAATTTATACGCCATCGAAGGATAATGTTGGGTTTTGTAAAAGCATATAGCAATAGTTATCAATATTTTAGAACATCCCAACCACTAATCCTATATAAAGTACGAATACCAACACCTACGTATACTTATGTACACCTAATACCTATACCAACTTATCCACAATACACCTACCAAACTTTAAATCAAAATACCTACAGAATTTATACCCAATAGGTTGTTGTTTTTTTTCATAAAGCTACAATCTTAATATTATACGCCACATAGCGCGTGAAAAAAACAGATGAAATAAATTTTTTACGGTACCAAAAGCCTGGCTTCGAATAGCTTAAAATGTCAGCAGAGAAAACAAAAAAAAAATCATTTTAGCAAACATTTCATTTATTACGTATACGCATACTCTATATTACTATTTTTGTTTTTTTGTTGACACGTTCAAATTGAGAGATTAACGGATTTATTTATCTGAACGTTTATACGTAGACGTATAGAGGTGGGCAATGAATTACTGACATCGTTTTTTTTTTTTAGGGTGAATTTTGTATTTGAAAAGTCAGACTTATTTTAAAGCAAATCTTTCACGATCAATATTTTTTAAGCTCGATTTTTATATCTATTTTTTTTTTTTTTCATACTTGAAGCAAGAATTGAGTAAAAAAATAATAAAATATAAATTTTCAACAGGGAGAGACTACTTTTGCTCCATCAATTCACATTACATAGTTTCAGATTCTTAATTTGTAGATAGTTTGAAGGAAAAAATAGAAAAAAGTACGTTTAATTATAATTAGGTATGTTTTGTTCAAATTGAGTCAATATTTGCAAAATTAATTGCGAATATTTCAACTTTAAACTTTAGAGCTGTACCTATAAATTAATTAATTTCTGTGCAATTAGATTCGATGAAACTTTGCAACGGTTCACTGGTTCGTTTTCGGAGGTTCCTAACATTTCATATTTTAAAATGTCAGCTATTTATATCTATAGGGTGTCCTATATGAAACTTTTGTCACATTTATACCTCAAATTAAACGAATACAACGAATAAAAAATTCTATACACGAATACGTTCGTTGTCTAGCTTGAAAATTGATTAAGTTCTGGTTTTAAGGACGTGAAGACAACGAATATGAAAACATCCAATTGTACTGGGTGTTTCGTAAGTAAGGTACCACCTTCAATTAAGAAAGTATACTACTTATCTGGAACCTGATCATGTATTTTTACCCATCGTTGGAATTTCAGAGATTGGAAAAATTCTATTTTGAAAATTTGTTATGGTTATTTTTTCAGTTTGTAAAAACGGGGATGAAATTTCCAAATTTCGATTGGCTATTTTAAACAGGACATTATTGTTTTTTTCTACGTACTACTTTTATCGAAATTTTCAAAAGTGTTCAAAAAAATCGCTTACCCGTAAAGCACGACTTTCACAGAACTTCAGCAGAATTTTTTAAAATGCAAACTATGTCCTCCCTCATGTTCCTCTTCCCTCAAAGATTCGCCATTGAGACGAATTTGCAAAAATTTATATCTAATTTTCAAAAAATTAGGAAAATAAACACAAGAAAACGCTTTTTCAAGTACCTATTAATTATTTGGCATTCAGAAAATTTTGCATCGCTCAGTTTTTTCTTGAGTCAGAAAACTCCTAATTTGAAAAGTGAACAGAATTCTCAACCTGAATTAATTTTTAGACACTGCTGGAAAAATTCAGATCACCAACAAAATATTCAATAAAAATAATGAGAACACTCATATTAATTTCTGTTGAAATAGTACTCAGGTAGAAAGTTTTTTACAAAGACTATCTAAATACAGAGAGTACATATCTTGGGTAAAAAATACTGAGTATTTTTATGGGCACTGGCGCAAGCATCAATTTCAATCTCTATTGCAATCATCCATAAAATCAGAATAAAAAAAAAATGAGCTTTACGAGCAATTGAAAAGCTTCACTGTACGTCGGTATCAGAATGGGATACCTAAAATTTGATGGTTTCAAGGAGGACAGTTTTTTATTAGAGGATGGAGGTGGAATTAACTGATCACTAAAATGCTGAATGAAAAATATTTCTTGTGATTACAGTGAAAATAAATAATTATAAAGAATGAACGTAGCGCGGACGAAATTTTTTGCACACAAAATCCTTCCAAAACTAAAAGTTCGTAATTGGTTATTTCCATTAAATAAATTTTTTTCAAAAAATAGGCTTTAAAATAATGTTAGTATGAATGGCCATGATCTAATATCACTTCAGGAAAAATGTTGAAGTATTTTTCTCCAATTTTCCGCCGATTTTTTTTTTTCAAAAAACATGAAAAATGTGATATTTCTGTGGACCCATGAAAAATAGATGGTATAATGATATTTTTGAATGTAGACCCGGAGTAATCATTTTGCAATTTTTTATTTTTTCGAAAATTGAAGGAGGATGTAGCACAAAAGTTGTGTTTAAACTTCAAAACGACGTGGTAAAAATTACATCTTCCAGGATCCATTCCAAAAATCGAAATCGATTTTTTGGTCCAATTGATAGAGGAATATATTCTGAACATTTTATGAAGAAAAAAATCGAAAATTGGTTTTAAAATAACAGAGATATGGCACTTTAAAGTTTTGATTTAAAAAAATTTTCCGGGCCAAAATTTTGTGCAAAATGTTTTTTAAAATGTATTCTTTCAAAATATGGGGAAAAAATTTAGCCCCAAATTCGATTTTTTCACTGTACTGAAAAATTTACTTTTCCGACTTGTGACTCAATTTCACAGATCGCATCACAAATTCTTAGTTGAGAATTTTCTTGGAAAATAGCTTTAGCATCGATAGTTAGGGCCAAAAATATCATTAGTAATGATTTTAGTTCACCCCCCTCCCCGGTCCTGGGAAAGAAGTTGAAAAATGACTTTTTCATGGTTTTTCAATAGGAAGAAAATTTTTCACTCCTATTCGTCATTTTGGGAACTTTCAAAAACTACCATTTTTTCTAATGATTTTCATTTTTTTAAAAATATCAGAAACCCCCCATCTTCGAAGTTTTCATTCATAAGTCCATAATAGATTCATTCGATTAAAAAAAATTGGCAGCATCATCCCCTCTCTATCTTTGGAGAGAACGCTCAAAAATAGGTACGATTCTCGGTTTATTTTGTAATTTTTGAAATCATGGAAGAAAAAATGTATCGAGGGGTCAAATACACCTACGTAATATTTATAAATTCAAGTATTTTGCCGTATAAGATCGTCTGGGGTGGTTTTATGGATTTGTTCTCTGGTTCCAAAAAATTGTATGTAGGTATGCCAGTAAAAAGACTTGAGGGATCTGCCTGAAAATTCAGACAGAGCGATTTTTTCGTTGGACAATTTACATCGAAAAGCCCAATTTGATCAACATTTTTTAGAGAAAGAAATTGGTACTAAGCAAATTAAAATTTTGCTGTAGATTTCAGAATACCCCTTCCCCCTCCCCCCCAAAAAAAGTGAAACCCTGTTCCAAAAAATCAATACTTAATGAGTAATCTATTAGTCCTACTTTTAAAAAAAGAAGGTAATTTTAGGTTTTTTTTCAAAAAAAAAAAAAAAAATACATACATTCAAGTTTAAAAAATTGATTTGTAAACAAATACTTGCCAAAAATTAAAAAGTAAAATCCAAGAAACTGAAATTCGAATTTAGATGGTTTTGGAACACGCTCTTCCAAAAATTCCAATCATCGCATTTTTCCTTTTTAAGCCAATTTCATGATAATAAAATAGCTGCTCTCCAAATTTAAAGGGGCATCCGTTTACAGAAGAACAAAAAAATAAACTACAAGTAGGTTTTGTTTTTCAACCAGACAATAAAAAAAACTTAACAAACAATTTAAATTAATTATTTAAGAATTGGGCACTTCGAAATCACATTTGGGTATCTCCACCGACATTTTGACACTTTCAGGTACGTTTTTTAGCGCGAAAATTAGAAGACGATTCATAAAACACATAATTCTCACGGCGAATACTTTTTGCGCTAATTTCGGTCTTATAAAACGTCTATTTCGTTAATACATCCAGACATTTATTCCGCAACAAATATTGCTAAGTCCCGGAATAATTTATACTTGAACCAAAGAAAATTTGATACAATAATTCTCTCCTTAACCACGTTTACGTCTACCAATTCTTCCTTTTCGGTAAAACGAACCGCGTGTATAATTCGCGTTGGTTCGTTTCAGCATCATATCAAAGTACGACGGTAACACTTGTCTATTTTAAACCGCTTAATTTCCCCCTCGCTCGTTCATAAAACTCGACAGTATAGAAAACCACGACACGTAAAAATTTACAAATTTCTCGCTTACTTTCGCCAACGCATGAAAGTCGGTAAGATAGAAAATCAACAATTTAGAAAATTTGATTTGCGCGCGACATGTTCGAAGTTGCCATCTTATTACTTTTCGAGCACAAGAAAATGTCAACTGCTAACCTAAAAATTCATGTCTTTTACTTTTGTAAAGTTGAATTTAATTACGAGAGGATGTAACCGACAAGTTTAAAAGTTTTTCAAATCAAGGTTCGAATCAATAAGTATCACTTGAATGGTAAAGTTAGGTATATCGCCAATCCTACATACTGACGTTGTATTCATTCAGCTTATAGACGAGAATGCGTATGCTTTTTTTTTGTCTCTTTATAGGTCAACTTTTTTTTTATAACTTTCTAGCAATATTTCTTATCGTAAAAAAAATAAAAGTTGTTGGGTTTTTTGGAACTTTTATTTCCAAGTATCGATTTTTTTTTGATTGTTTATAGAGCATGAAAAATCTGATAAGTATTGTTTGAACTTTTATCTATTGTAATAAGTGAACGGATGGGGAAAAATGTTCTCGGTTTCAACTTCTGTCTAAACGTCGTTTAAAGGTTAATTAAGCCTACCTTTGGAAAACATAAACCCACTTGGAAGGTACGAAAATATTTACCTAAGACAATTATCAGAGTTTCCGCGATGAAAGAGCAGATGGGATTGGTACCCAGCTTGGCCTTCCACAGAAGCCTGACAACCGACGAAAAAAATTCATATTTATCTATTCTTAATTTAATCGGCAAAAGATGTACATTTTCTCACGCCATCGGTATTGAAATTTTGGTCATTTTATAAGCAGCCCTGCTTACATTAAAATTTTCCAGTTTGGAGGAAATTTTTCGTATGGTTTTGAAGGCTTTGGATGGGGAAGGGGGATTCAAGCATTTGAATTTTTCATTCTGCATAATTTATGGTGAAATAGGCCAACGAGTATATTTTTAGATTTTTTTCGCCATTTTTAAATTGCATTTTCAAAGGTATCTACAAAGTGTTTGGATATATTTGATACGAACACGTTAAAAAGTATGCACCTAATTTCTCTCTCGAGAACGACGAGGAAAAAAATCAAAAGAATTTTAAGTCGATGGAATGCAGCACTTAAAGCGAACATACCTATAAACTGATATCCAAGTACCTAGCTGGTAGCTACCTACGCGAAAATTTTGGCAGCTCGGTGTAGAAAAATATAATCAATATGCCTAAAGCGCAATCGAAATTCCATCGTGGAAATCAATACCGAAAACATAAATCAAAAAGCTTTCTTATATTCGTTGCCACTTACATTATAACTCATGCTATGTACCTGTATTACGTTAGGTACATTTGAAAATAAACTCGACTCGAGCAACATTTCCATATGCGAATACGTAAACCATAAATCATACCGGATAAAAATATTGGAAAAATGCAAATTTTCTTATTTGTAAAAAAAGCATTTTCGTCATACCTCGGACCGTTGATTTTCATTAATTTGTAAAATAAAATGGCACGCGTACCTACATCGAAAGCGTAATAGTCGAACGCGCCAAACAATACAGCAATCAGTCACCCAAGACAAGTTACCATCACCATTAGTACGGCAAACAAAACAGAACAAAGTTTCCGATATTTTCGTCAATTTATTTTGTTTCCATTTCAACCCCGGCATGGTTCTGTGTACGAACCGAAACGCTGCAGATATCATGTTTACGCGAAAATTAATTTAACCGAAATCCAAGAGGAAAAAATCAATTAGAAGGAAAAAAACTGCTTTTATCGCCATTATCGAATGTGCAACTATCGAGTATTATAGTAAATAAAAATAAAAAGCTTATAAGCTGACGAAAACATCGACCGAGAGGGAAAAAAATGATGAAAAATATCAACTTCGTCATTCCCGGTATAAAATGCAATTTAACCAGGAATTTTGTCAAGACGTGAAATATTATGTGAGAAGTGACGAAGCAAAGGTCAAACGTTAAACAAGAGGGAGAAAATACGATAAGAGGAATTACCGAGCACAAATAACCGTTGCAAAAAATTCAAATTTATACCGATCGCGTTGAAAAATTACAAAAAAGTAACGTTTTTATTCAGACAGACATTTGGAAAAAAAAAGGTGTTGGCTGAGTCTATTTTACGATAGAGGGAGGGTAAGGAGGGTAATTCTTGGCAAGGCCTTAGAAGTGACAAAAAGGGCAAATTGTTGGTTTTTGAATATCAAATGAGCTACGAATCGAGACTAAATTTATAAATCTGTGACTTTGGATTTTCTAGGGTCGCGGTCGAGGATAAAACGAGAAACGCGGAGAATTCTCTGAATCAAAAATAACAGAAAGTAAGTTTAAAATGAATGAATTATTTTGTACCTATAACTAAACATTCTGAAAATTTTGATTTTTAAATAAAACATACTTTATTAAAAACTGAATTCATGTCCGAATTAAAAAAAAGAATTAGCCTTTACCCTCCAATCAAATGAAACGACGACTTCATTTCTACCCTCAATTTAAATAAAATATTACATAAACTTTTTACCCAAAATAGGGAAATTTGAAACTCTTGAGATGTCAATTTGAAAAAAAGAACTATCAAAATCAACTAAAAATCATTTGTTCGTCAACCTATCAACACTGGATAGGTCACCTCTTAGTTTTAGCCAAGGGGAGAGTCATCGAAGTTTGAGCTTTTAGGTTTATGCCACGGGCGGACGAAAAGACGAACTGAATAGAACAGAACAATACACAGGAAAAAAAAACAGAAAATCATGAACAGAGAACAAAACATGGGCGCCGGCAGGATTTTCCTACGAGGTAGCAAGAAAAAGTGCTGACGAGTGCCTAATCCAATTTTTTATTAATGCCCGTTCAATTTACATAGATCATAGTAGTAGTACCCTAATTTGAGTGTTGTGACTCAAATAAAAGGGAAAAAATGGCAATTTTTTGCAAACCCACTATATTGACGATTTGACCAATTATATTTCATCGTTAGTCAGATCGTTTTTCGGAAGCGCATGCAAAAATGTTTTTGCTCATGCAACTGCATCCAAAATTTTTAAAAGAAATACAGAAAAAAAAATTTCCTCGAGGTTATAAATATTATTGTCAGCCTTATTAATCGTCCATCCGTCTTACTGGTTATGAAAATTTGAAAATTAAAAAATATATTTTGTTCGATATCAAGTTTACAGTGTGTCTAGTTTTACACTAGTAAACTTACCTACTCACTGATTGACTGAAATGACTGAAATCTAATTACTAAAGTAATAAAAACCTATCCAATGCAAAAAAAAAAAAAACGAAAAGTTTATGAGGTAGCGACTGCTACCTCCGCTACCCTCTGCCGGCGCCCATGGAACAAAATTATTTGGAAAAATAATTTTCACGAACAAAACGAAACAATTTGGGGAAAAATTCACGAACAGAATAGAACAAAATAATCTAAGAAAATAATATTTAATATTTATTATGTTTTATTTTTTCAATTGTTGAGATTCTTGGAATTTTTCAGAGTTTTTTTGGAGTTTTTTGCAAAATTACTTAATTTACAGTTGTTTTGCTGGCAGAACAAAACCCCCTCAAAGTTACCGTTTCTAGAGTTGGGGGAAACCCATAAAACTGTGGTCAATTTTATGGATAATAATTATCCATGTATTTCACCACAAATATAAAAAGGTTTGAACATGTGGCAAATTTTGTGGATAAGAATTTTCCATCAAAATTACCGTTTCTGGAGTTTGGAGAAACCCATAAAACTGTGGTTAATTTTATGGATAATAATTATCCATGCATTTCACCACAAATATAAAAAGGTTTGAACATGTGGCAAATTTTGTGGATAAGAATTTTCCATCAAAATTACCGTTTCTGGAGTTTGGAGAAACCCATAAAACTGTGGTTAATTTTATGGATAATAATTGTCCATGTATTTTACCACACATGTAAAAAGGTTTGAACATGTGGCAAATTTTGTGGATAAGAATTTTCCATCAAAATTACCGTTTCTGGAGTTTGGAGAAACCCATAAAACTGTGGTTAATTTTATGGATAATAATTGTCCATGTATTTTACCACACATGTAAAAAGGTTTGAACATGTGGCAAATTTTGTGGATAAGAATTTTCCATCAAAATTACCGTTTCTATAGTTTGGAGAAACCCATAAAACTGTGGTTAATCTTATGGATAATAATTATCCATGCATTTCACCACAAATGTAAAAAGGTTTTAACATGTGGCAAATTTTGTGGATAAGAATTATTCATCAAAATTGCCGTTTCTAGAGATTGGTGAAACCCATAAAACTATCAAGTCAAATCGAAAAATTTTTGAAAAATTGTACATTTTATCTTGAATTTTAAAAAATGAAAGAAGTTCAGGTTGACAATGAGACAGAAGTTTTCAATTTTTTGCCATTTCAGCGATGCCAACTTCAGTTTGTCTGTTCCTGCGTTTCAAAAAAGAATTGAGCAGTTGATGAATAAAGAAGTACCTAAGAAGCTCGTTATGTACCTATACTTAAAAACTTTTTACATTTTGAAAACAATTTTCACATTTTTTGATCCAATTTTTATTCGATTTCATCCGCTCCATCATTTCATAATTTTAAAGGAAATTTTCATGGTTTATTTTATTCCCATATCTTCCAGTTTGAATTTTTATTTAAAAAGTACGAAATAATTAGAAATACCCATATATTTTTACGTAAAAAAAATATAACAAATTCACCCATAAATGCTCAAACACTAGAAAATAGATCCGTAAACACGTTCTTGAACATTTTTCACCTCAAAAAATACAACAACAATAACGATAACAAGAAGAAACTAAAACGCGGAGAATAAATCAAGCGCAGAGAGAGCAAGTCTAATTGCGAAAATTCGCAGGTATCATTTAAGCGAAATTTCATGCACAAAGGAAGGAAGAAGGAAGCAGCAAAGCTGTTACAGAAGGGAAACAAGAAGTGGCGAAAAACCGCCAAGATAATTGGAAGGAAAAATATAACGAGGAAAAAAAATAACTAAAAGTAGATAGGCACTTATGCTAAATAAACAGTCATTTTATAAATGAACGAAGTAGGGAAAGAATCGACTCGAACGTGGCTACCTATCTGGAAAACTTTCAAACCGGATTCTCAAATGAATATTAATTATAATTACGATATAACTTGAGGATATTTTAGCAATTTTAGGTACGGTTTACTTTAAAGATGAAACGAATTTTGAAGAATTCGATAAACGATGGGTAAATATAAATTGCACGGGTATATTTTTAATTTCAATATTAACTGCCGAAAAGACGTTTTGTCGAAGAGGTTATTTGGATATTATAAAAGCCGATTTCATTATATTCACGTCAAAATATATGAAGCATTTAACAATTGACACTTAGACTATTGAATGTGATGTACGTACGACTATTATGGTATACGTGTAAACGTAGTACAAAGGCTCGTATGCATAATGAATCGCTTGTCAAAAGGTTTCATTTAGTTCTAAGTGTTACAGACAATATTACGTTAAACAGTCAATAAGTACACCTCCCTAAAAAGTTACTCAAACTAAAGATAAGTATTGAACAAGGTGAGCCATTATATGCAAATAATTTTCTGTACTTATGTAAAATACTAAAGTGAATCCTATATACCTAGATACGTTTGAAAAAAAACCACAATTTCCCTTTTTCATCGAGGATAACAATAAATAAATTATAATTTAATGAAAAAAAAAATTTAATAATGAAATGTCATTTTTGCTGATATATCACTTCATAGCAAATAGTAACCAAACAGTACATTGACGTGAGTTTAATGGCCGCGTACCTTCATCCGAACGTCCGCATTTTTCGAGAACAATAGAAAGGCATAACTTTGGAACGTCTAAACTAAAAAAAAAAGCAACTCCAAACGTTCCCAAAAGCACAACTTTGAATGTCCGCTTGTTTACAAACAATGGAATATCTTTTATATAATGAATACCGAAGCAGAAAGCTGGCTAGTGGCGAGGGTTTGTTAAATATCAGATCTGAACGTTGAATATTGACGATAAATACGCATAATCTGTGCATACTTATCACTCATTATCTATTTATTGTGGAAATGAACAATGTTGGCAAAATATCGAGATTAAATCGACCCAGGAAATATTTGTATAAATAGGGGGTCTATTGTAACAGGAAATTTTTTTTCGAATTTTGGGGCCTCGTCCCCTGGGGTAGTTCATTATTGTGAAGAAATGAGATTCTTAAAATTTTAGCTTCCTATAATTATCAGTTATAGGCAATACATCGAGCCTTTCTTTTCTCATGGGATTCAATATTAAGGTAACATGTTGAGAAAAAATATATTTATATGGGGAAAAAGAGATGAAAATTTTCTAAATTTTCCAGAAAAATTCAAAAATGAATTATGCAAAGAGAATTTCTCTTAATACATTAAGGAAGGTAAGCATTTTAATTTAAAATAAAATTTTGAGCCGAAATCAAAATAAATCGAAATAATGTACCTACCAACATTATTAAAAAAAAATCCAAAATTCAAGATGCTCAAATTCTTTTCTGAAATTGATACGTTTAAAACCGTAGGCGGAGATGGAACATTACTTTGGGGGGGGGGGGGGGCGCTTGAGCCCCAGTTGAAAATGAATGAAACAAAACAAAAATGATGTTTTCGGACACCCCCCCCTTCAAAAAAGTTTCAATCCATTTTTGGAAATGAAACTTGGACAAAAATCTGAATAAGGCATGAAAAGGAAAACTTTGCCAACTGATTCTAAAAAAAAGAGATTGCCTGATTGCCTGTTAAAATTCATTCAAAAAACTATTCCTTAATAACCACCTCTCTTTTCAAAAGCTTTAAAATTTTACAAGTCCTCTAATAAAATAATGGCGAAAATTTTTTGAAAAAAAAAAACATCCAAAAACTGAAATTTACCTTTTTTTCAACTAAAATATTCTAGCACCTATTAAAAAGGAGATGAAATTTTCAACCCTTATTTTTTATTATTTATCTGTAAGATTTCATACCTACACCTACACCCGAGCGAAACGAGGGAAAAGATTTGGAAAAATGCAGATTTTTAGGTAAAAAATAATTCTATTTTTAATAATTTTTCATTGAATAATTCTATTATTTCTGTGCAATTTTTTTTTTTTGAAATTATTCTACTTAATTTCGTGTTGTTTTTTTTTCGTATTTTTCATCAAAATTTAAAATCTGCATAAAAAAGTCGACTTATAGTGAAGTATTGAGGGTAGTAAGAGGAGTTGAATACTTTTACCGACTTTTTCTTTGAATATGGTGTAAAGTTGATGAAAATAAGTCAATTTTACGCAATTTCGACCTTTGAAAAGAAAAAGTCTGTTTTCTTCTCATCTTTGGATTTTTTAAAATCGAGAATACGAAAAAACGTCAGCTCGATTTTTTGATATGTTAATCAGCATGTAAAATTGTACTTTGGAGAATTTTTTCAGATTTTTTGAAGGTGTCCCTGATAGGGAAATGTCATTTCAAAACTTTTACAGCTGATTTTTGGCAATAAAAAAAGTGGCAACACTGATTTTCAAAAAATCGTCAAAAAGCTCATCAAAGGCCCTACACCATGGTAAAAGTTTCAATATTCTACCTATCATAGTTTTCGAGTTACTCGCGCTCAAAATTTACCATATTCAACTTTACCTCAAAACTTTGAATTCTCCAAAAAGACTTGGGGAGCTGCGGTTTGCGGCATTCGTCATCTTTCATCAAAAATCAGAAAAATCGCCGGCACCCCTCCCTTACCACTTTGCGTACAAACTGACATGGATCGACCCTCATCTGAAATGTACTTTCGATTCATTTTTATTTTGGTTAAAAATTCTATTTTGAGTTGAATATTTCCCAACTCTTTTTGAAATAATTTCTCGCCCCCCCCCCCAGTCAATTCTTAAAGATCAAAATTGAATCATATTAGGTATCAAATTTTAAAGAAATGTTTTGGAAATTTCACATTTTCCCCCGATTCTATCAAAAAATGTTGAAAATCTCATCCCTAGTGACGGAGATGAGAGGAATTGCGATACTGATTCACGTCTATTTTTTTGAGCTTTCGAGGGTGAAATGATTACAGAGATGAAAATCATTTTCGAAAGTCATTTTATATTTTTCAGGACATAAGATGACTTATGAATGGCCTTTGAGATGAAAAAACCTTTTTACAATTCATCCCACATTTTTTTCGAATTTTCGAGAGTGAGATGATTTTTCAGAGGAAAATCATTTTTACAAATCATCACATTAGTTTTTCGAATTTTCAATTTTTCAAGGATATGATGACCTCTGAGATTGAAATTATTTTCATAGATCATTCAATGCATTTTTCGGGCGTAACATGTCCTTTGAGACAGCTGAAACTAAAAGCTAGAAACTGGATACCCGATGTTAGGTATTCGATACTTGCAACTTAAAACTTTAAACTCGAAACAAAAATAAAAGATGGCATGTGCTACCTTGTAACGTATCATCTAAAAGAAAAAAGAGTTAGGTTTGATCTCATGAAAGATAGAAAAATTCGTTCATTTTAATTAAATCCATTGGGCGTAATTACAGGTATCTTTTTTCCAATTCAGGCACAACTACACACACGTAATTTCGCCAATCGGCACATTTACAGATCCCAAAAACCGCAACCATCCCGAAGGAAAACGAGACCTTCAAAATTCAAAAAATCTATTTAAGACACGCGCTGAAAATATATGAAAAAATTTCTAAACTAAGTAAGAATGAATTCACCAACGAATATCTGCTGGTACTTGGACGCCGAAAATCCACCTTACAAATCTCATTCATCTACCTAAGTAATTTACTCGCTGCTTTCATTATCAAAATACAGCCAACGTTTTACAAATTAGATAACATTTAGCAATGCTGGGCCAGTTTTTCGTTCGTTTTGCAGCATTCTATAAGAAATAGTACAATTTGCGCTGAAATAAGCGGATGTTCGAAGTTGTGCTTTTCGGATATTCCGAATTGTGCCTTCCTATTGTTCTCGAAAAACGTGGACGTTCGGTTATGCACCGGAGTTTAATTCGGCGTTAATCAAAGGAAACTTACAAACAGGTTAGCCGCAGAAACTATAATTAATTCATGCATAACAAATGTTTTTGAACGGCTAAACCATTAACATTATCCTACGCAGGTAAAAGATGGAATAAAATTTATACGAATGAATTTTATCTAACCCAAGCCTATACCCAAAGTTAATTTTATCTGGTATGATAATATTACCTATCTGTTCATTGGGTGAGAATTTTTCAAAAATATATTAATTTGGAATTAGGTACCCACGTGAACTTGAACCACCTTTGAAACTGAATTTATAAAATGAAAACAAAAATCCAACTTAAATATAGAGATAAAAAGAAAATAAAATCGTACAATTTGATTCCACTTGTATGTTTTTTATTATTCGTTCATTTCGACACGTATATCTAAGCGGTGTTCGTAATATAATCATCATCTGTCAGAAAAGCCGTTCGGAAGAGTGTCACCAAAGGGTAAATACAGTTTGCGGTCGTTATATAGCGCGCCATTTGAATAACTGTAAATGGCACATCTACCGTACCCAAAATTGAAAATTTACTTTCCCAAAAATCTATCCGGAGTAATTTTTCATCTGATGTTCGTCATGTCATGAATTTTCAATATTAGACACGATAAAGAAATTTCGCTTTTTTGCGGTGCCTGTGCGATGCCGAGAATGGTATTAATGAGATTTGCTTTTTCTCTGACACAGTCATTACCTAAAATTGACGCTGAGCCTGTAAAACATTTATGCCTGAATTATCTACACGCGAAAACCATCGTTAACGGCAGAATACCTTATAAAATGATGGGATTTTGTAAGATTTGACATTGTGGTTTTATCGTATAATGAAGAAGTTCTCGTATGTGACAAAGCGAAAATTTATTAAATCTGTGACTTTCTGAATTCAGGGTTATTTGAGTTGGCGAACTGCAAAAAAGCATTTCATTTAAATAATTGACGAAAATTCTAATGAAAAAAAAAAATAAAAATTAGACCCATCAAATTTCAAATTATTTTGCATAGGAAAGCCTTCAGATACCTAGCAAGCTGTCATAAAAAGTAAATTATTCTATGAGTCGTATTTTATACTTCCAATCTGAGAGATAAAATTTTTCAATCACCTCTAACCACTAAATCGTTTAATTTTCTGAATTACTTTTAAAAAAATTCAACTCCATCTCTGCTTTTGAATTGAATTTTTGGTAAATTGTAGACGAAAAATTGATCAAATGGGAAATCCAACAAGAGATACTTCATCAGCATGTGAAATAGGGACCTTTTTTAAATGATTAATTGAAAAATTCTGATTTTTCTCCATCTTTCAAATTATTTCATGGCGATATTGGAAACGATTTCATTGTCTATTTAATAATTATCGACAATACTTATTAGACTATAATCATTTAAAATTTTTCTCTAGTACTTCCTTTAGGACTGAATTTCGATATATTCAATTTTCCTGTAATTTCCTTTCTCCGTTTGACTACTCTCTCATTTATAAATCAGTGAAAATTATCGAATATGACTGAAAAACAGTTAGAATTGCAGCACAGGAGAAAATCACTGAAAAATTTCCACTGAAAACGAATCAGTGAGAAAAATCATTTAAAAATTAGTTAAAATTCACTGAAAAATCGGCAAAATTTTTGAATTTAGCTGAAAAATCAGTGAAAATCTTTGAAAAATCAGTGAATTTTGCTGATTTTTTCTGTGCCGCAATTTCGACTGTTCATCAGTGACTTTTCACTGATTCAGAATGAGAGAGTAGATTTTGATAAGATTTTTCCAGCATCTCCCTCTCCAGTTTAAATTTTGATGATTCAAATTTATTATTATTACTCTTGTATGTACTTCTCTCAAGTTTGAATTTTAGTACCTAATTAAAATTTTCCCCGAACCTCTCTACAAACTAGAATTCAACAATTTCAAATTTTTCCTGTAATTTTGACAATTTCAATTTTCTTTATTGTACCATACTTCTTGTCAGTTCTCACTTGTGTGTTTGGAATCTTTACTTAGAAACTGGCAATACTAATAAATTCTGCATTCTCTGCATGTCTGCAAAGGTTACAAAGATATCAAAGATTTTTTCGAAACGTGAAAAATAAAAAACTACATAATAAAAAAAATTAAAAGTACATAAAATGACTTTGTAGTTTGAATCCGATTGAAAAATAAAATAAAATAAAAGTAAGGAAACCGAATTTTCAAAAAAAAAATTTCGAAGTTCTTAAATTTTCATTTTTTATTGTTGAATTTTTTCAAAATTTTACATATTTTTTCCAAGTTTTTCATTTTTAATTCGAAAATCACTCTCATAGTATTAATTTTCTTCGACCTTGAAGTCGTCTCATATCTTGAAATTGAAGTTTGTCGAGAACATTAAATGTATGAAAAATTTGCAAAAAATTGGAAAATTTTTGGAAAATTTTTAAAAATTTAAAAAATAATGAAAAACTGAGAAATTCCAACTTGAAAAATATTTTGAGAAATTTATGGAAACTTGAGCCATAAAAGAAAAAATTTGGAGGTGAAATCAATTTTGGGCATTTTAAAGCATTTAAAACTAGGAATTTTTTCAGAAAATCAATTCAGCGTACAGCCAATCAGATTGCAGTATTTATTAGTACCTATTATCAATTTTCAAGAAGGAATTCAAACACATTCCTCACTTCAGATCAAATTTTGATGGTAATTTCCAACTTCTTTTGTACGTACCCTCCCTTAGTTTGAATTTTGGTAATTTCAGATTTTTTCTGCGCCCTCCTACAGCTGAAATTTTGGTTCCTAATTTTAAATTTTTATCAACTTGAAATAATGATTACAAAATTTTCTTGTTTACGTATTTTTTTCTTTCACTTCCTAACTTCTTTCAAGGCTGAAATTTGGTACTCTCAAATTACTCCTGTGCTCTCTTCCGTGCTAAATTATGGATTTTCAAATACTCGTACTTCCTGCACCCTCTCCAAGCCGAATTTCGATCATTTCATATAATTTGTCGACCTCAATCAAGGCTCGTTTTCGTCATTTCATCAGAAAAGTTCATTATTGTATACTTTTCTATATTTTTCACATTGCAGGGAGTTTTGAGTAAATCATTCTTTTGAACCCAAGTTCATCAAAATTGAACAATTTTAGATTTTTTGATTTCCGATTTTTGACCATTCAACTCAATATTGATTGAGAGAATGGAATAATTAGACATTCGTATCAAAACGAAAATTATTTAAACCTTGATCAAAAAATTTTAAAAAAACTGATGCAGTCAGAAATAATTTCTAAAGAATAAATACCTATTAAAAATGAGATATCTGTACAGGTATCTGCAAAAAACAATACCTGATTGTAAATTTCAGCCTCAAATAATTTGCAAAGGAAGGAAAGGATTAACCTAAAATTCACACCATACAAACCACTTCTCATTTTTCTACCCAGAAAAAAACTGGACCTAATAATTACCCGATTCGAAGCAATTTAAAAAAATTAATAGGTACATAGATATTTATACGAAAACTTTTTTTAAAAAATCATTAAAAATTTAATTAATAGGAAGGTATTTTGCCAACGTAGGCAATATCAAAGAAAATGAAATGAAAAATACCAACATGATTTCTCGAAACTCGTTAAGCTAATTAAATAGAAATTAAGAGTTAATTAATTTTTGCTACTATACCCAAGTAAGCAGCTATAGGTATAAGCTTACTAACATAATACTACTTTTTCATTTAGGATATGGAGGCACCTAATGCCACAGTAACACTTCGTATTTTCCATATTTAAGTAACCAAGCAATATAAAATCCCTTTGAATAGGCTTCACATAAATTTCTCAGTCTTTCAAGTTTTTTTCCTCTCGTTTTGCGACTCTATTGTTCAACATTTCTGAAGGATCGGTAAGTGAGTGGATACAGCTTTGAAAAGCAACTTATACAAAGTGATGATATAGGTACGTATACAATTGTACCGGGTACATATTCGCGAGAAGAATTATACGTATTTTATGAAGGGAAAAAAAGTGGAATATTTTTTTAAAATGTGGTAGCCGTGGTAGGTAATCTCGCAGAGCTGAATAACTGTCATTTCAAGGGATAGCGTGAAGTTAATGATATTAAATCGGGGTATCAAAATTGAGATTTAATATTTTTTCCGACTATACAAGCCGGAGGGTAGGTATTATGAATGAAGTATGGTTGAGACATCTGATATTTTACATTGTGAAAATATCTCGTCAAAGCGAAAATAGAAGTTAATTTTAATTTGCATTTGTTTTCAATTATTCACGTTTCAAACAAATCCGTCGAGCACGACAAGTTTTTCGCAAATTATTCAAATGAAATAGATAACTCGAGTGAAAACTGCGTGAGAAAATATTTCAAAGTGCAGAAATCTCCATAAAAGCTGATCATTTTTCAATTTCATCGGCTGACAAAAAGTATTTAAGCGGTATATCCGAAATTAATGAGCAGGATTCTATTTTTACGAACCCAAATCGACTATTATTAGCCTTCGTCAACATTTTAGAAGACGAGAGAAAAACGCAATGGAGGAATTTCGTGTTTTTTTTTATCTGCGTTAATGATTCAACTTTCAAACTTGATTTGTAAAAGTGATTAATTTTTTTCTCCTTTGGCGAATTTTTCTTTTTTATTCGAGTCTCCCAGGTCGATTTGTATCAGTCTTCTGGTGTGTTACCGCACAGGTGTAAGGTGTAACTTTAGAACATCGCAAATAATACGAAAATCATATACATTTTGTTACGCAAGTACGAGTATTATTTTTTAGCAAGTATAATATTTCCGAGATGAAACCGATATAAGTGTTGTTGACTATATGGCAAAACAACACCAACACTTATACCTAATGTTCCCGAATATATATCGAATATAAAGGCGAAACGTAGTCCATAAAAGCTACAGGCCTAACGCAATAAAGTGAATCTTTTATGAATACTTTTTTAATAACCAAAACCATGGTTTTATTAAAATAACCATTTTGATAAAAAAATTTAATATAGACGTTATTCGGAACACCCAAAATATCGCGTATTTGTAATTTTATTGCCGGATTTTCATTCTCGATCAATTTTTTTTAATCGTGTTTCACTTCAATCTTCGATAAGAGAGGAAGTATTATGAAAAAAGTGATTTTTTTTCGACATCGTAAATAAATTAAAAATAATGAAATGTAGAATATTCCTACTTAGCTGGTAAAGAAATAATTTAGTTTGATGTAATTTTATTAAAATTGAATGATTATGCTTGACTACTCGTAACAAGAAATTATTTTATTTTATATTTTGAATCAATAGAAAAAAAATAATAAATATTTACTTGGATCATAAATCTGATACATTGAATAATTTCAAGCTCGAACCTCAAGTTTTTTCAGAATATTATTCAATTCTTCTGGACAAACTTCTGATTTATTTTTTTCTGAGAGGTGAGAACGATTTGGTTTTTGTACTTTTTCTAAAAATATTTTTTTGAGGCTTCAGTTTACCTATATTTCAAAAATGATTTCACTTTTTTTCCTTAAAAAATGGCTTATTTGGTTTTGAAAATAGCTTACCTGGTTTTTAACGTTTTTTTTTTCTGAAAACGACCCTGTTTTTCTCGGAAGGAGGGGAAGGGCAGTCTGCAGAAAATTTTATTTTTTTATTTTTGGTTCTCTCAAAAAAATGTTTGGCCTTTTCAGGAACATTTCTTTGTTTAAAAAATTACTTGTTTTTTAGTGTTTTAAAACAAGTTTTGATTTTTTAATTTTTTTCTGAAATTCATTTGGTATTTTATTGAGAAAATAGAATTTTGCATGTTACTCTTTTTTTGTTTCATTATAGCTCTTTCTAAAAACCATTTGGGGGTTTTCTAAAAATGATCTTCTTATAGAAATGCCTTAGTTTTTTAGTATTTTTTCGAATACGATTTGGTTTTTTTTTTCGAAAATCATTTTTTGGGGTATTTCTCTGGAAATGACTCCGTTTCGTTGTCCATACAAGGGTGTTCCATGAATCGTCTGCTAAACATATTTTTTTGGATATAACCGGGTACCATTTAAAAAAAACTTGAGATGAACATGTTGCCTAATTTTAGAATTTAAGGAGCAAATGCTACTTCTAAAAAAATTATGTCAAAAATTTTTTTAACCATGGGAATGGAATTACTTCAAGAACTGAACAAATTTTCACTGTATGACTTTTTTCCTAATTCGAAAATTGAAGGGGCTACCAAAAAATTTTTTAAAACAATTTTTAAAAAGTCAACTAATCAAGGGAATGAATAGCACGTTAAAAACTGAAGAAATTTTGTTCTGTGCACTTTTTGCCTGAAGTCGGGGCTTCGGCTCGCGCCAAATACGTGAGCTTCAAAAAAATTTTCAAATTTTTCCAATTTTGAATGACCCTTGGTCCCTTTATTTTTGATGTTAGGTAAAAAGTGCATAGAGAACAATTTTTTTCTGTTTCCAGCGTACTATCCATTCCCTTAATTAGTTCATGAGGAAAAAATTTTTTGGAAAAAAATGTTTATAGCCCTTCAATTTACAAGTTAGGCAAAAAGTCATATTATTAGGGAAAATTGGTTCTGTTTTTAAAATACTATCCATTCTCATGGTTAAAAAAATGTTGACGTAATTTTTTTAGAAGTAGCATTTGCCCCTTGAATTCTAAAATTAGGCAACATGTTCATCTCAAGTTTTTTTGTAAAGGTACCCGGTTATATCAAAAAAAAAAAAAATGTTTAGCAGACGATTCAAGGAACACCCTGTATTTTAAAATGCAATTTATTGGAAAGTAGGCACCTAGATATAATTTTTTTTGAGAAATTCTTGATTTTTCATCCTGAACTGAAAATAGCATGATTTTTATGAGGGAATTTTATGTCAAGTTTTGCTTTTTTCGTCGTTTCTTTTTAGTTTTTTTTTTGGTGTGGGGGGGGTGTTCTTTCTTGAAAATTGCTAGATTAATTCTGAAAAAAAAACAAATTTTTCAAATTCAAAACACATGACTTATCTAAGTTTGTGTAATAATTTTTTGCATCTCATTACATTTTTGAAGGAACTTTATTTTTCAATTTCGAAAATTGCTTGAGCACTCTTTTTAGAAAAATATCCACCAAAATATTCATCCTAAAAAAAATGTACTGATTTTTTAAGGGTTCTTCTCCAGCACTACAAAATTTCAAAATTTTTTGGTGGCTCTGAAATGTCTCAAAACTGGTTCCAAACAATTCGACAGGTTGAAAACAGTTACCTTTCAACTTTTTTTTGTTGATTAGATCAAATTTTAATATTTTCCAGGGCTATGAGGTTATTTTAAAATTTCAAAAATTCGTCAAAACTTTTATTTTTGTTCGGGCTTAAATTTTTACTTCAAATTGGAATACCTCTCGTATCAGCAAATATCTCTTTAAATAACGAAAGTAACATTCTTCCTCACGCAAAATCTAAATTTTCATATTTTTCGGTGAACTTGAAGGTCCACAAGGCACAAGGTCAAGGAATCAATTTTAATTTTGTTTCAATTTCTAAAAGTAAAAGGGACTTTTATTATCAGGGAGCGGATAAAAATGCGGTTAAAATGGGCAAAATATGCGCTTAAATATGCGCTAAAAAACTCCAAAATATGCCCTAAAAACGTAAAAATATGCGATAGCGATATGGGTGTCTATTTAAAGGGCGTAAAGAGCTGAACCTAGTTCTAACCTTTAAAGGCTGAGAATGGGATAAAAACGATCGATCAAACCATTTATTCAATTAAACGAGTGAAAATCACAAAATTTTGGCAAAATCAGACGCAGAGAACGAAAGTTGAAGATCTGGATGAAAAAATATGATTTTTTTTCAACTTTGAAGTAAAAAAAAAATCTTTTTGAAATAAAGAAAAAATCCTTTTTTTTTCAACGTGTGTGAAAAATATTTTTAAAATGTGTATTTTTTCGATTTTTAAAACTGAAATACTGGAAATTACCAAAATATGCGCTAAAAATGAGAAAATGGAGAAAATATGCTCTAAAACAGTAAAATATTCGCTAAAAATGGCCAAAATATGCAAAATAATGCGTTTAGAGGGAAAATATGCAAAATATGCGGTAACAAATATGGCTCATTTTGTTCAGAAAGACTTGAAACGTGAAAATAGCTTACATATGCGGCTTCTTACTCAAAACAGAAAAACATGTTTTTACATTAAAATCCGCTCCCAGTTTATTATGGTCTTTATTCCAATTAAAAAAAAAATAGACATATGAAAATATTTTCTAATGAGAAATTTTTCTGTTAAAAAACATTTACCCTTACCCCTTACTTTGTAATTTGTTAAAATGCAACTTTGGCAAAAAATGAATGAGAATTTTCAATTAGTACTGTTTTTTGTGAGAAATGTTTCCTTCTCGATCTATTCATCTCTGACTTTTAATTTCAACAACATCGACACGAAAAACGGATTTTATTAGAAGGAAGAGATTTCATCCGACGCAAATGATGCAAAATTCAGCTTTCCACCGATCATTTCTATCTTCGGGCTTGAAAATGACTAGGCTATCACATCTCACATCCTCGTTAATTTTTTCTCTTGCGACAAGACACGTGGGCATCTGAGTCGATGATGTGGGTAGCCTTCGAGACAGCTAAAGAATGAGGTGTCGTAAAAAAAAAACATTCAAAACCAAAGTCTAGTTAATAATATGAAAAAAATTCGGCTGTTCGGACCATTAACCAAGTATTTTAAAAGATCGCAGATCAGGACAAATACTTGTATATTCGACCTAATTATTACATTCAATTGCAGATATAACGCCAACATACGAATAAATTTTTAAAAAGGAATTAATTTTGTTCAAAAAAGTTCATCTTGAAAGAATATGATATTAGTCTTGAGAAAAGCTTAAATATTATACCCAGTATCTTTATCCTTTCGAGTTCATTAGGTAATAGAAGGCGCTTCTGCTTTTTCGCTCAGCCTTTTATACAAATTTAAATGATGCTAATTTGAAATTTCGTCTTTTTTCAGTTCATTATATCACGCAATGTTCATTAGCACGTTTTTCGCGAATTTAAAAATTTATATTCTTTCGCGTCAAAAAAAGAGAGAAAAAAACAGAAAAAGCCATTGTACAAGTAAAATTACACAATGCACAAGACATTAAAAATAAATAATTTATGAAGGAAAAATAATTGTGATACGTTGCGCATTTGCGGTTACATATATCTGCGTATAATTCCTTTCATCGTGATACATAAGTGCGAGAGAATACGAGTACATTCCGACCCCGGCATATGTATTGGATGTTTGCAGAGCACATTGTGATAAATTGATTAAAAAGTGTTCATACCTAACTAAAAAGAATGTACGGTATCTTTTATTCAGGGTACAAAAAATATATCTACCATTAGAATGCCATAGGAAAAAATATATCTACCGGGGTAACTAAGTATACAGCATGTTCGTGTAGCAAAATGCCACCCAAAGCCCGAATTTTCCAAGCTCGCTCTCTTGATTTCTATTCGGCTGGATTGTTTTCGCCATTAAAAAGATATTAATTGAATATGAAATTGAAAATCGGCTTTGTTTATATTTACCATTGGTAAAGTAAACTTTGAAATTTTTAGTTTCATTAGACGTAAAATAACGAATTTTCATTGAATTTTATTATTTTATAGTCAAAAGAAGTTGAATCGATGAATTATTCTGTACTTTTGATGTTTTTTTTTTTTTTTTTTATCGGCTGTATTTACCTAATGGAAAACACAAAAAAGATAATAGAGTGTCCTCAAAGTTGCAAAATTCTCTGAATAATTTTTTTTTTCAAAGCGACGATGATTAATACAACGAGTGGAAAAATATATCAATTTTTTTTTTTGTATGTACCTCAAATACATTCAAAAGTCGATTTTGAAATCACCAAGTTGAACGTGGATAGTAAAAAAAAACAATACACGACGGAAATAAAATCAGAATTACCCCACGTTTCAAAATTTTCGTACGTTGAAGACTCGATCAGAAGTTGGACCAATTTTATTTATGTTCATTAATTCGCTCGTACGTAACGAAACAGGAGCCTGGTTTTCGTTCAATATAAAAAGTTTTCCAACAAAGATAGCCTCTCTATGTTCTAGCTATGACAATAAAGCAATGTAAGTAGTACAAATTACATTTCAGTTTGCGAAATGTTTAGACCATTCAAACTAAAATATTAAACATAAAACTTGTAAAAGCCAAAATACATTTGACAAGCAACATATAGTTTGCATCATAGAAACTTTTTTAGTCCGAATTCCCGAATGTACCATATTACATTACCAAGTAGAAACTATTTAATTCAAATTTATGACTGGTCAATGCGAAAGTGGCGGTAAAGTACTGGTAGTAATAGAGCTTTATCGAAGAACGCATTTATTATAACAAATGCACTTAAAAATAACACGAATTTTGCATAGGATTAATTTAAAATTAATACACGACCGAATAAATCCATAAAATGAAAATCATATCTGAATACGTAGGTATATTAGGTAGGTACTTTTTGAATCGTATACCTACCTCAGGCTTGTTTTTTTACAGTCGTTGTGTCAATAATGAAGAATGGAAAATTTATTTTTTGAGGAGGGTGTTCTTTAGTGGTGAAGGGGGAGGGGGTCAGTTGGAATTTTTTCAAATTAAAAAAAATCAAGTAAAACCACATCACACATGAATTTTTATAAAAATATAGGCAAGATTTTAAAATATCCCTCAACTTGTAGCCAAAAAGAGGGTTTAAAAGGCTCAACTCTTCCTCCTCTTGAGCTCGGTAAAAAGGGATTTTTCATCTTTTTATAGTCTAAAAGAAATGCTTTTTTTGCTTTTGAAACAAAAATAATTTTTCAAAAAAAATTACCCTCGCTTGGCCTTAAACACTTGACATTCTAAAAAAAAAAACAAATTCAATAAAATTCTGCATCTTTATATCAGTGGAATAATTTTCATTGCAAATGAGGCTATTTTTACTGATCTATCAGTCAAAAATCACTGGTTTTTGAGCCGATTCCTCAATTTATCAGAAAAACTGAAATTTTGACTAAAATTTCGCGAGAGAATACCTGAACATTTTTAGAACAAATATGGAAGTCCTTGTAATTGTTTGAAAATTTGGTTTGAACAAAACAAAATTTACCAAATCACATCCAACCACATCCAATTGAAAATTTTTATTAAAAAATCCAAAATTCTAAACTAGGTACCTAAAAATTTTCACCAAGAATCATTTCTCAACACTTCTAGTTCTACATCTTTCATGTACTTTCATGTTCTTGATCTCACATTCTTGAAATATTTCTAGCTTCATTCTCTGAATACGACGGCACTGGTAAAATTTTCCATCAAAATATACTTGAAAAAATTTCAGGATTAAAAATTCTTATTAAATGCTCGTAAAATTTGTGGAAAATGTAAACAAATACTTATTCATTAAAAATTAAAAACCAGCATTAAAAAAATTCAAACCTCAAAGTTCAATTCATTTTTACCAACAATTATTTTCAAACACTAAAAAAAATCACATATTTGAAAATTTCAATTCAAAAGGATAAAAAATTTCTAATTATAGGTAAATTGAGAACAAATGCAACCACAAAACTTGATTTTTTAGGTTGGACTTATGAAACTCGTAGCCCGAACCTATTAAGGAGGGAAAAAAATTTGGTAAGTCCTTTACGATTAAACATTTTGACAGAGTGGAGAAGGGAAGTGAGGGAAACTTATGTTCTCTCTTTTTATTCGCCCATTATAGTAAATTTGAGATTTTTGTCGAAAAATGCAGAATTGAGTGAAAAATCTTCAAAACAGATGACGTGAGATGATCCTTTTTTTTGGAAAGTTGTTAGTACGAGCTTGAAGTATGAAAAAATTTTACTTTAAAATTCAAATCGAAAAGGGAAAATGAATAATATGCAATGTTCAATTTTAGTAGAAAATTTTGGATTTCATGGCCCTCATAATTTAAAAAACTAAAAACTGGAACTGAAAAATTTTGAAAACTGAACATGAAATCGTAGCTAAAAAATTTTAAAATTTGAAACTGAAACTGGAATTCGAAAAATTCACCACAATCTCATTTTTCAGAGCAGTTTTCTTCTATTCGAAGGGCCAAAAGAAGGGAAAAGTGTTCCCCAGCTTGGTATGGTATCGCTGGCTGCGTCACAAACGAAGAAATCAACGTCGCATTCTTGATCAATGCCAATGGGCCAAAATACCTCAATAAACAGTTAAACACCATTTTCGCGATCATTTTCTTTCTTGTCTCGAAATTCTATTTTTTTTTTATCATGAAAATAAACGAAAAAAAAAGTTATAAAATTTATTGAAAATTCACAAAAAAAATCAGTAAGTAGATGCGATTGATATTTTCGTCAAGTCTACTTTTTCATTGAAAATTAGTAAAAATCTCTGAAACCTACAATCAGAAATGCAGCACAAAGAAAAATCACTGAAAAAATGTATACTAAAAAGAAATGACAAAATCATCATTGAAAAGATTGAATTACTCGGGAAAAAATTAATTTAAATATCAAAAATTCGTCGATTCTGCAGGATTTTTTCAATTTTGCTGACTCGGCATTAAAAAATTGAAGTGGTAAGGATTATTCCTACCTAAATTGCACCAAATATTACCACTTCGCGAGTTGAAATAGCGTTATCTGTTCACGAATCGACGTGAACAGGTACCTATTTCAACAAGCAACGAGGCTAACGTATTTATTACGTAATTTATCTGGCAGAAGCTTTGCCTGCCTTTGTCTACTCGCGTACGTTAAACCGCGAGTAGGCAAGTTATTTTCTGCCTCGTTATCGCAAGTTGCTTTGTTCCACTGATGGAAGCTACCATCAGTGGCAAGTTTGGTTGTGCACCGTTTGGCCTTGACGCAACGCAGAGCGTTCGCGTATAGGTAGAAGCCCGTTATCGGGTTTCTTACCTACCTAAGCTGCTATTCATCCCTTCCCTTATCGATAATTACGTGACCGCGCATCTCGGTTCGCGGTTACGTCGCGATGTATTCCTCAGTCGCGCACTGAGTATATTTTTATACACCATCGTAGCTAGACGTTCGCGACTAGTTACATCTCATACTGGCGCAACTGTGTATTGTATTCTTCCGCGTATATTTTCGTACTTGTGCATTTTTGCATCAAGTACAATAAATATTCGAATATCTACGTTGAGTTTTATTTCTCCGCGAATTTATTCGTTCGAAGAATCGCACGCGTTGGTATATGGATTGGTAGTTCAATTGAGTTGGGTTTTGACAGTTTGAGGCCCTCACCTCACTCCCCCTCAAACTATCCCGCGGGAGCCAGAGTCCAAACCCGCTCTGGTGCCAAAATACCAATACATCTAATCAATTACCACCAATTCATTGGCGCCCGAGACAGTTCCTGCTGCTTGAAGAAAATTCGACGAGTCAGCGACTTAGGAAAATCCTGCGGAGTGAAAATCGACGAGTCTACGAACTGAAGACATCTTTAAGAAATCTTGGGTATCGTTATCTCGTTTGATTACCTATTTTCTTCTATTTTTAAATATCGAATCGTTGGTGCGTCGCGTATTAATTAATAAGGGATAATTAATTAGAAAAATCGCGTAATTATAAGTTAGAGTTAAAGTAGGGTGTTTGTAAAAGAACAACTTTAAACCAGGAACGTAGGAACAGGTTAAGGTCGTTTTTCAAAATTACGGTAGAAGTTAGGCGAGATTCGTATTCTGTACTTTCGAACCTACTTAGAAATTACCTATTTGAAGCTCTATACATCATGGCACCTAACGATTCGCACGACAATTTAAACACTGAGCTAATTGATGCTAGAAGAGCAGAAATAGCGAAAAGTGAAGAAGAATATAGGATACTGAAAACCAGGGTTTACCATAAAGATCTGATCGATTTAGATAGAATTGATGACCAAGTAGAATTAAGGGCATCATTCAGCTGGGTAAATGACATGGCATGGGTAACAGGCAGAGAAATTAGAAAGTTGACGAGTAGGATAAAAGACGCGACTAAATCTTCTGGTTCAAATTATAAGGACATTACCGAAAATCAGAAAAAAATTACTGACGTTGAAAGACGATTTTTGGAATTTGAAAAAGAAAATCTGACATCATTTTATTCGTGGAAAGAAAAATGTACAAGTTCGCTAGCTGAAATTTTGGAAAAACAGTCTCAATTCGAAAGTAGGTTAAATAACATGGCCGGAGATTTAGAGGCGTGTAATTTGAGGTTAACCGAAATTAAAAATATCACAGATTCGTATGAAACAGAGGTAAAACAGATTCATGAACAAATTTCAGAGAGGGAAAAAACTTTTGAAAATAAAATTTTGGATCTCGAAAATAGGTTAAAAAATTTAGACAAAAGGCCCGAAAATTCTGAAAACGTGGAAACGAATCAAAATATCGATGAGAGTCTACAAAAAGCTATCGAATTACTATCAACCGCGAATGAAACGATAAAAAATTTAGAAAATCGTATTACGATCCTAGAAGAAAAGCCTACCCAAGAATTTACTCAGAAAGAAATAAAGCTCGTCAAAGACAAAGAATTGACAGCTAAAATGATCAGAGATAATGGAATTGAGTATGGAGAACATAATCACATGCATCCGACCAGATTCGTAAAATTATTTAAAGAATTTGTAAAGAACTACAATAGTTCAAGCCAAGAAAAATCAAATTTGATGCGACAAGTTATAACTTGGAAAAAAGCTCAAAGTTGGCGTGCGAATTCGAATGCGTTTATTGAGTTTGAAAAATTCGAAGAAGAATTTATTAAAACTTTTTGGAATAAACAAAAGAAAAACGAAGTCTGGAAAATGTTTGAAGAAATGGATTTTTCGAAAACATGTAAAACCGGTAGAGAATTTTTAACCGAAATGGATGCATGGATCCAGACCATCGAAGATATGGGTCTGAAAGAAACACCCGAGGTAGTTTTGGCTTTAGAATCGAAAGTACCAGAATGGTGGAAAAGTAAAGTCATATGGGGAAAAGTCGATACACCCTATGACATATTAGATAGGTTAGAGGAACATCTCGATAACTATGAAGACGATCCTAGAATCTTAGATATTTTTGCCGCCGAAAAGTCTAGTAGTAATTTTGGTAGGTTAAGCATGTTTAGGAAAAATGCCACCGATGTAAACTCGTCAGATGATAGTCGACAGAGTATCGAAAAAAATGGCAATCCGGAAAATGTGAATTTTGATAATCAAAAGCCTAACCAAAATGGATTCGGAAGGAAATTTAGGGGTAAAAATAGGAGAACGTTTGGAAATGGTTACGAGACACCTCAAAGTCAACCTACTAGAAATTTTGATCGCGGATACAAAGGGAATGGATTTAATCCAAATGGCCCTAAAAATCCGAATTACGATAGGAAAACTTTTGGAAATCCTAATAATCGTAATTTCGAAGCGAAAAATAATAACCCGAATCCCAAACCATCGACGGGCAATTTACCGAAAGTTAATCAGGTAAATGCGCCAAAAAACGCCGATGGCTCAGGTCCGAGTATGTAGATACAGATAAAATAACATATTACGTCCACGGAGGTTACCAAGTGATAGGTGATTCGTTACTTTATTACTTGTGTAGAAATGGCAGCAAAACAAACATCGGTGACTTGAGAAAGATCCCGTACCTCCGTGAGAATATATCGCTGCGTAATCTGTATAATCGACTCGTACCTGAGAAATTAAAAAGAGACAAAGTATTACTTTGTATGGGAAAAAGGGAACTAAACGATAATTACGTATCTAATGACTTCGTCTTCTCCAAAATGAAGCAGATTATCCAGATGTTGAAAGCCAAAGGTGCCAAGGAAATCGTTTTGGTATATCCAACGATCACTCCGGCCAAGAACGGACATGACCATGTCACGTTGAATCGTGCTTGGCAGTTCCGAAAAATGTTCTATAAGCTTGAAAAGCTAGGCAATGTTCACATCTGTCTTGATCCCTCGATGGTATTTGCTGAAACAGAAATATCACCGAAATCAGGAAATCTGAGATATAAACTCAATCGTGATTATACGATTAGAGTAAATAGGAGGAAATTTTTCTATGATAGGTACTTTGGTAGGTACTTCCCTACCCAAGCTACCTACCAAGAAACAAAATACGCTCTAAACGATTACCTACTAGCGATTAAATCTCTACGACAACAGACAGCTCGGGCTGATTTGTTGATCAATAAAACCCCAACCGAGTTGACTGTAAAACAGATCGATGACGGACCGGTGGTTAATACCCCAACCGAGTCGACTGTACAGATCAATGACGGACCGGTGGTTAATACCCCAACCGAGTCGACCGTAGAAAACGGAATCGATGACGGACCGGTGGTAAATAAATCGCTAAGGCAGCAAACAGTTGAATCTGGAATGCTGACCACTAAAACCACAACCGAGTCGACTGATGAAATCAGGAACGATGACGGAACAGTGGTAGGTATCGTCAAAAAGTGTGAAACACTTATTGAGAGCAATTTAATCGATGATTCGGTTATTCCTGAATTCATTCGAAACGACCTCCAGGAGAAGCGAAAGCAGGGTTCGAATATTTTACAACCGGTCGAAAATGTAGGTGAGCGTGTAGAAAGTATTTTGTATGGGGAAGATAGGATACCTACTTTACCGAAGCCGACGCAGGTAAACCCAACCGACGCTCAATCTGTACTATGCATGGGGCCCCAGAAGGGTCCACCGCCCACGGTCGCGGCAGATGACGTGTGCAGAATTGATCGCTTACCGGGCGTTACTTGTGTTGTGCCGACGACCATTAATGGTGTAGTTTATCCTACTCAACTCGATACTGGTGCTGAACCGAACGTCATGGCATATGAAACTGCGCGTAAATTATTCCTCAAACACCCTGAAAAATGTAAATTTTTACATTTAGATCGTAAAATCGAAATTGAATTAGCCGATAAACAAGTAGTCGAAACTATGCATGCATTGCTTAGAGTTACGATGAATTTCGGTAAATATGAGCTCACGTTACCATTCTACTTGATTCCAGAGTGTAATCAAGTATTTATAATGGGTAGGACTTCGATGTTTGAACTAGGTATCGAACCTAAAATTAGGAAAGGTTATGCCTACTGTAAACCGAAGCGTGAGAGTGAAAAAGAGATCCTGAAGTACATGTCTGAGGAGGAGTACGAAGGAAAACTCAAAATGAATACCGTAAAACCGAGTGGTAGGTATGGCAACGAAATTCCCAATAGGATGAGAAAGTATACTCATGCTAAAGGTGATAGAGAGGGAGATATACCCGAGCCCGATAGATCGAGCGAAATATATCTTAAGAAGTTGTTTGAAGGACTTAAAGAGTACGTAGCTAAAGGTAAAATTAGCGAGAAATGTAAGGATTGGGCTTACAAGTTACTGAGTGAGTATTCTGACGTATTTTCGAAATCGCCAGGTTGCTACACTGGTCCTCCAATACACTTCGATATGTCCGACGAACAGGAATGGCGTGGTTATAATTATCGTCCATCCAACAAACTGTTACCTGCGATAAAACGTGAATTAAAAAATATGTTACGTGATGGCGTGATTACACCGTCAGACACGAAATATATAAACAATACAGTGATTAGGATTAAGGCTAACGGTACTCTACGTCCATGTCTAAATCCTACACATTTGAATCCAAAATTAGCGAACAATTATAACGAATCAGCAACGTTAGACAGAATTATCACTGCTAACGGCGACGCTGAATTCTTTTCAAGTTTTGATTTCGTCAGTGGATTTTGGCAATTACCACTTGATGAATATTCAAAAAAATTTTGTGGATTCGTAATCGAGGGTCAAGTGTATCAATTTGAAAGACTTCCCTATGGTTTGAAAATTTCTTCAGCAGAATTCATAAAAATGATTAATCGCGTAATACCTGACAAAAAATCGATCACGGCGTACGTAGACGATGTTTTAGTTAGGAATAAGGGATTCAAAGAACACGTTTTAGATATTATTGAAGTTTTAGATGCAGGACGAAATTACGGTCTAAAATTAAACGCAGAAAAAACAGATTTGTTCAAAACGTCGACCAAACATCTGGGTTACCAACTTTCAACAGGAAAGATTGGCAAACAGAGCAAAAAAATTGAAAAATTCCTTGAATTCGAAAGAAAGCATTCGAAAAATGGCAATTTCAAATTAACTAAGGTTGTAGAAATACAAGCTTTAGTTGGTTTGACCAATTTATATCGAAGATTTATTCCTGAATATAATGAAATTATAGCTCCGTTAATGAAACTAACGTGCAAAAACGTACCTTTCGAGTGGGGGGAAGAACAAAGTAAAGCTTTTGAACGATTAAAAGACGAATACTGCAGAGATTTTTCACTCTGCACGCCTATCGATAACGTAGATTTTCATTTACATACGGAATGTCTCGAAAATTCAATTTCAGGTGTTTTGTATCAAAAAATCGATGGCGAAAATCGCATTGTCATGTACGTCGATAAAACGTTACAAGATTATCAAAAACGGTACACTTGTACAGACAAAGACATGCTCGCGATTACGTATTGTCTTAAAAGATTAGAAATGTGGTTACATGGACGTATTGTACACGTTAGATCTGATCTGAAATCGTTACTTCCCAAATACGAAGAGCTAGCTCAAACCCATCGAAAAGCTGGTCACTGGATCACTCGTATGAACAGTTTTGATCTCGTCTACGATATTAAATGCACGATCACTGAGTTAAAAAGGCTGAAACAAAGTCAAGAGCCAGGTTTAACAGTGAATAGTTTCAACATAAAATTAGGTGAAGGTATAAACAGTACAGGTTTAGAACCTATCGAGCTAAATAAAATTCAGAATTTCAGGGAAAATCTCGTTGAACTTTTAGATGAATTACCAAAATGGCAGAAATCAGATCCGCTCTGCGATAAAATTTTCGATGATTTAGAACCATTAGGCGAATTTTTGACCGATAGACAAAAAGCCACGAGGTATCGAGTATCTAAAAAATACGAAATAACTCGTGAAAACGGTGAAAAATTACTATGGCGTAAATATTTCGATGGCACGAAGGTTCCTGTTCTGCCTGAGAAATTATTTCATGACGTAGTATATTATTTGCATGATTTGTACGGTCACGTCGGTGGAAATAAACTAGAGCTGATATTCAGACAGTTGTACTTCCATCCGAACGCGTTGAAATTTATTAAAATGAATACAAACATGTGCATCGTTTGTAAAATCAACAAATGTTACGGTCCTAAAAAACGATTCAGGTACGCACAAGTAGAATCTTATCACAAAGGTGATTTAATTTCGGTTGATATTTGTGGTCCAATCGCGGGTATAAAAGGGGAAACTAGGTACCTATTTGCTTGTAAAGATGTCTTCACAGGTAAAGTCTGGTTCTTCCCAACCGATAACATCGAAGCTGAAACAATCGTAGACGAGATGAAAACATTTTTGGAAATTCTAAAAAGTTATGGCGTTACACCTAAAAAAATCATGAGCGATAATGGTCGTCAATTTACGTCAAAAGTATGGAAAGAGTTTATTAAATCATACGATGACATAAAAATGATTTATTCTAGTCCTTTTTCACCCCAGGGAAATTCGATTGAGCGAGTGTTTAGAGAACTAGGGGCAAAATTACGTTCTAGAATAAATACCGAATATCCAGATCGATCATATACTCACGAAGGTTGGTGCGAATACGTTTCTGAGATAGAGAGACAGCTAAACGATCAACCGAACGTACTAGGAATTTGTCCAAACGATTGTTGGGGTATTGAAGAATCTCTAACGGTCGATTTACCTGTAAAAAGGAATAAAAGAAATTTCAAGTACGAGCTGAAAAGATTGAGAGAAGTTTTAGAGAAAAATCTACTTCCATCCGTCACGTCGAAAGAAGCGATGGCGATGAAATTTGATCAGAGTGAGTGTATTTTTGATGAAGATGGATATTTGAGAGTAGTAGTTGACGGCGCGTGTGCTCAGAACGGTAAAGACGAAGCTGTGGCAGGAATAGGGATCTGTTTCGGTCCGGGTTCGAAATTCAACGTCTCTGAAAAAATAACACACGAAAAATATAAAAACACGAATAATTTAGCTGAAATTATTGCAGTGAAAAAAGCTCTTGAATTTGGTATCGCGAAAGGAATCAAGAAAATTAAAATTTTGACTGATTCTAAATATACCGTTTATGCTGTAAACGAAGGTGCGATTAGGTGGAAAGCTAGAAATTGGAAAAATTATGCCAAGAAAGAAGTACATCATAAGGAAATTTTTCAAGAAATTTTAAAATTACGTAGAGAATTCGATCGATGTGAAATTCGACATGTATTTGCTCGCAGATACGAATACATGAATATTCTTGCCGATCAATTAGCTAGGCAGGCCGTATACACATACGAAACTGCAGTGTTAAAAATCGATGAAATGTCCGATCAACAAGCGATGGAACATTTCATTCGTGAAAAAAGAAAACAGCTACGTATATTTGAAGAGCAAAATTTCAATAAATTACACGGAGACACAATTTCTTACAAAGAAGGTGATCTCGTGTTAATTTCTGCTCACAGATTAGCAAATAGCGACAGGTTAATTTCACAGAAATTACTTGAAAAACGCTACGGACCATACATCGTCGTGAAAGAACACAAAGCCAATTGCTACCTCGTCAAAGATTATGCAGGCATAACCGATGACAAGGTAGTAAACGTAAGGCAGATAATTTTATTCCTATCGGCTGAGCAACTCAAAGAAATTGAGGAGGAGGTGAGATGCAAATCGTTGATCGATAAACGCACCCTCCACCAAAGAATCAATGATTTTTTGAGAGTGAACGAGAGAAAGGTTCCAAAAGCTACAGCAGCTACGATAGAAGAAGGTGAAAAAGCCAAAGATGATATTTTCAACGTAAGCGACGATGTTATGGATATGATCGATGAAAATTTCGATTACGAACTTGAGAATATTTCTTCGACGAGTGAACTGGGGCAGGATTTGACTGAAAATCCTGAACTTTCACAAATTTTTGAATCTAGTGTACAGGGGCAGAATTTGAAAAATTCTATGCCAACCGAAAACCTAGAAAATACAAAGTCGAATGAAAATAATCAAGTGAAAAATACAGAGATAAATCCTGAGCCAAAAAATCATCAAATCATCTCTACTGAAAAAATCAAAGGTCGTAAATTACCTACTAAGGGTAAAATTGCGATTAAAAATGGCAAAATGGTACCTGTATATGATGTCATCGATTCTGGTATCGAAAATTCCGATGCTGAAATCAATGATATCGACCCTTCAAATTTTTGCGCCGTGACCATCGAAGATGCGTCAGATAGCGAAAATTTAGAATTTTCCCAGCCAAAAGTACCAAAGGCAATTCAAAAATTAAAAATTGACTCGCAATTCGGAAAAGATTTAGAAAATCTAGTTTCGAAAAATTCAAAGAGGAATTTGAGAGCGAGAAAAAGGGAAAATTTAAAAGAAATTTCGAGTTCTGAAGATGAATTAGAAATTTTGAATGAGTTAAATGATATGAACGAGGTTAAAATTTGGAAAAAAGACTCTGATAGGGAATTTAGACCAATTTTAAAACTCGAAAAGCCACCCGTCGATAAATTCATCAAGTCCGTACGTAGTAAAAAATTACCTAATAAGGTTAAAACTGGCAACGATTCTGGTGTCGAATCCGAGTCAGAAATTATGCAAAGTGAAACCGGTGAAATGCTGAAAGCTTTCAACGATCACGCGAAAACGTACAGGAAAAAATATATTAGAAACGACGAGAAGGCAGATCTTGAAAAATTACTTCGCGCCAATTTCGATAAAGAAACTTTAGATAGGTTAATCGATGAAGCCGAAGCCTATAATAAATCGCGCGCGAAGAGAACAAAGAAGGTTGCCGGTAAAGGTAACAAGAAAAAACAGTACAACGTAAATTACATTGTACTGAACAGGCTTTCGTTTGGTCATAAGATGGTACTCGGGTACCAACTTATGAGAGCGAAGAAAGGGGAAAAGTAATACCTAGGTTAAGTGGTGCACCGCGAAACCGGTTTCGCTGGCGCCACACTACAGAGTAGGGATGCTCGCGCATTCCTATTCGTTGACTCGCTCACTAGGATTCCCTGCCTGACTACCCTGCCTATAATTACGTTATTTTACGAAAATATCCCTACCTAAAAATCGAGAATACCTACGGTAATGGGGCCGAGGTTCGACCAGCGAAAATTTCATAAGCTCTGTTCTTTTTTGTTCCTGGTTGAGTAATGTTCTTCGAATTATTGTGTGCGGGGCTGCGTACGACTCTTTGAGGTGCCAGCTGATTTCTGCGATTGTATGTTCGTTTTTTTTATCTGCGGTTTTTTGAATTTCGATTTTTTCGAAATCTTCTCGCTTGTTTTACCTGTAAGTAAACAACATGAATTAGAATTACGATAATTTTAAGTTTAATTCATAAAATTCAACCTAAAGTAAGGTACAAAAAATTGACACGTGGTTGGATTCTATAGGAAAATGAGATTGACGGCCGATGCGTTTTTGACGGGCTTGCTGTGTCTGGCGATTAAGTTCGTAACGTGCCTGGCGATAATCATAATTTGGAATTTTCTGAAACGATGGTATCGACAGAAAGTTGTGGTCAAGGAGATAGGCGTGCAAACAGGATATGAGCTGACCATAGAATTGAGCACTCAATGTATCAGAAAACATGTCAATATTTGTCCGTGGCATAACATAAGGTACAGTTAGTTTTGCATACTAAGGCAGACAAAGAGTCTACAATGATGGTTTTTTACAGAAACGTGATTTTAAGCGATGAGCGATTTAGAAATCCCACGCCAATCAAAAGAGATTGGAAAAAATCATGTAAATGTTTCAGTGGAGGAAACATGAGAGGCGACAATATCGCCAGCAAAGTTCTAAATTCCAATTTAGACTAGTAGGTATGCAAACTAATAAAACATACCAAATAGTTGAGCAGCTAAATAATGTAGTTGTATCACTCAGCTCGGAGGTTTCCCCGATTCCGAAGCCACGAAGATTATTTTAAGGGAATAATCACGCCGATAAATCGCCATCTATAGTTTTACGATAATCAAGAAATCGTTCGTTCTTCCAATGATCTCCAATTTCGACAAAGAAGCTCGCCGTCTGTGTAAATACGTTCCATATTCGTTGTCCAATTGTACCTGTGTTCTATTTTTAAGTAATCTTCGTAGTCGTCGTCGTATTCGGCGTATCCATCGTCGTATCGAAGGTAACTTATTTCAAATATCGTAAATAACCGCACCGCACACAATAATCTATCTCGATTATGCTTACGTTTATTCTTAATCTAGAAACTCGAAAGCAGAAAAAACATAACACGTGTATTAGTAATAGGTAGTGGAGATAGGGTAGTAAAAAAATAAAATAGGTTAGAATTCGACTTCGTTACATTCCGGTCATCGTAACGTTGGTATTCAAAACTTAACATATGTGCAAAATTCATCTTTCGATTCGTCATAAAATGGTTCAAATAAATTCATACTGCAAAATCAAACTCGATGTTTATGGTAAATTATTCCACATCAAGTCAAAATTGTAGGCGTCAAGTACTTAAAATTATATTTAGCTCGTAGAGAGCAGTCAAAATAGGTTTCGCCATTTCTAGCAGTCACTGAATAAAAAATAAAATTCCGGTACTTATGGCAAATTATTCCAACACCGTGAATAGAACCGACGAAAAGATGAAAATCACTTCGATTTGAGTCGCATGGTAAATTATTCCAGATTCAAAATCGTTGATGATAACCTGGACTAGACTTAAAATTACACTTTCAGCTCGTTTGATAGCATCGTCTTATAAAATAACACTAGTTCAGGCAGAAGTGAAGTTCGTTGATTCGACTTAAAAAATAACACTTCTTATATTTACACTGATTTCGACACTTATCTCGATTTTAGCACCGTCACATTCGTTTTTTAGATTCTACACTGCAATTTTCGGCCATGGTAAATGATTCCACCGAAAACTTGTAAGCTGTAAAGAGTTAGCAGGAAAAAGAATGAAAAAGTAACCGAAACTTTGTATTTGTCGCTCGGTTAACTTTTCACATTCAGCTTTTGAGTTTCCCTAACTAATTATACGTATCCATACTTTATTTTATATATTTACTGATGTACTCGTTCGATATACAGTTCTTGGTTTGACACCGTTGTCGTCGAGTTCCGATGGATACGTAACCAGCGTCGAAACACCAACAGAAACGTTAATATGGTCGTCGAAAATTCATCTTTAAAGTTCGTCGTCGGCGTACCATCATGTAATTCGTGTATTTAACTGTACTTACATTTTGTTTTGTATTTGTTGTCACGTCCGGCCATGGCCGATGATAATTTTTCCGGCGGTAATCTTTTACTTGCCGATGGTCTTCGTTTTACTGCAGGTGTCGACGTCTGGGATTTTCACGTACCGGTACCACACTAGGAATGTCATAGGTGGTCCCGGTGCTGAAAATTTTCTGTAAATAATCTTTAACGACGTTAAATAAAATTCAAAAAAAGCGATTTAATCGCACCAAAAAAATTATTAGTTTCTAAGTTCTTTTAGCGTCTGTTTATTTTGGCCAACGTTCGGTGATAAAACCAGAAAAAATGTTGTCGAAGTTGCGACGTTAAAATCGGTTAGGTACGGAGTGGCTGAACTGCGGTGACGTCATGACGTTATTTTTTCGTTTTTTTTACTTTGTAAATTTTTATTTTTATTCACGAAAATGCCGAAATGCTGGAAAAAGCCGAACGTTTTGTAATATAGTTTTCTTTTAGGCCAAAATTTTTAGGTTATTTATAGTTGTTGGTTCATGCCATGGAAAAAAAAAAAAAAAAAAAAAAAAAAAAAATGGGCATATAAAATTTTGTCTATTTCCAAAATTTTATTTTCGTTTTTTTTAATATCTCAGTCAGTTAAAAATGACGTTTTAAACTTGTCATTTTTATTATTTAAAATTTCGTTTTGTGTCTGTTTTTTCGATTACCTGTCTATCAGGTTGTCATTGCTCGTTTAGTTTTAAGCTAGGCGATCGAATCATACAGAGATTGTATGGTTTTTTTTATTTTGAAATTAGAAAATTCTAAAAGGTCTATTTCAAAATTTTTCAGACATTTTTGTATTTCGAAATTTTAATTTTCTGGCTGTTTTTCATTTTTTTTTTGCAATAGTTAATTCCCTCTGTTTGGTTTTCGAATTCGTTCGAGGTTAGAACTAGGCACATAGGGGGTGTAGGAGAATCCTAGGAGATTATCTACGGCACCCTAGAAAAGGGTGACCATAGATAATTTCTGCCTGAGATCAGAGAAATTAGTGACGAGGAACGGTTACAATTTCTCTTCTCAGGTTATTTCGGGGTATTCCAAGGGATTCTCACTACAAGAAGCCGCACTGCTACGAGTTGGAATAGGATCAATTATTGAAATATCAGCTTCTTACGTTCGGTAAAGGTATTGAGGTAATTGATCTAAGACAGGAAGGTAAATCAGCTCTATCTTCCAATGGGTGCTCATAATGTTAACACTTTAACGGATGGGCATTCATGAAGTTCCAATTGGTTAGCAGAAGCGGTAATGGCAGTAATTTGTTGAAAACAATTTAGTTTCTCCTTTTTCAACAAATATACTGACCATCTGAGTACAGTTAGGAAGTAAGGCTGTACATTGTAATCTGTGATATTAACGTAAAATCCGTTTTATGTTTAATTTTGTTATTTATTTTTCAAATATACAAAACATTTTTGTTGTTGTTAATTTTAAACACATCTCTGTCTTATCCTTCGATGTAATGAGTTTGGTCGCCTGAAATGTTTGTGAATTCTGTGTTTAGAATTTAAATTTTTATAAAAAATATTCTAAATGTTCAGATATTCGAATAGGTATAAAATTGCAATAGTTTTCTTTTCTGTCTTGCATAAATTTTTGATGTACTTATTCTGTTAATATTTCGGGTCATAAAAATTCATGTACATCGGGAGGGGCAGGGATGGGTGGCAGCTTACCTATTAGGAAATTGACAAGGCTAATTTAGATAGGTAATCCTTCCTTCGCTTGAGTTTCCCGAGTACTCTCATTTTCACGACTACTCGGCGGGGCAATGAAGTGGTAAGGATTATTCCTACCTAAATTGCACCAAATATTACCACTTCGCGAGTTGAAATAGCGTTATCTGTTCACGAATCGACGTGAACAGGTACCTATTTCAACAAGCAACGAGGCTAACGTATTTATTACGTAATTTATCTGGCAGAAGCTTTGCCTGCCTTTGTCTACTCGCGTACGTTAAACCGCGAGTAGGCAAGTTATTTTCTGCCTCGTTATCGCAAGTTGCTTTGTTCCACTGATGGAAGCTACCATCAGTGGCAAGTTTGGTTGTGCACCGTTTGGCCTTGACGCAACGCAGAGCGTTCGCGTATAGGTAGAAGCCCGTTATCGGGTTTCTTACCTACCTAAGCTGCTATTCATCCCTTCCCTTATCGATAATTACGTGACCGGGCATCTCGGTTCGCGGTTACGTCGCGATGTATTCCTCAGTCGCGCACTGAGTATATTTTTATACACCATCGTAGCTAGACGTTCGCGACTAGTTACATCTCATACTGGCGCAACTGTGTATTGTATTCTTCCGCGTATATTTTCGTACTTGTGCATTTTTGCATCAAGTACAATAAATATTCGAATATCTACGTTGAGTTTTATTTCTCCGCGAATTTATTCGTTCGAAGAATCGCACGCGTTGGTATATGGATTGGTAGTTCAATTGAGTTGGGTTTTGACAGTTTGAGGCCCTCACCTCACTCCCCCTCAAACTATCCCGCGGGAGCCAGAGTCCAAACCCGCTCTGGTGCCAAAATACCAATACATCTAATCAATTACCACCAATTCAAAATAAAACTGATTTTTTTTTTGTTGTAACTCTGCAAATCTAGAGATTCGAAATGATTTTGGGGGATTAATTTAAATTCTTCGAATATTAACCACCTACCCTTCATGGTATCTACCTACTGAATCTGAAAAAAATATACTTATTGCAATTTTCTAATCATTTTTCTCGTTTTAAATTTTCCGAAGAAAAAAAATTTTTTTAATCCCTCGATTGAAAAGTTAAAGTAAAAAGACAAACAATTGGAAAATTCTTGCTTTTTACAGTAAAGTCGTCAGAATTCTTGCTATTTTCTATTAAGTATTTTTTCTTTTCCAGTAGACATCATGTTACCATTCACCTAATTTCAAAACTTGAAATAAAAATGAAACAGCCCCTCCCCCCTCCGTTGACCTTATCCCACCTCCAAATCACCAATTCAATAATACAATTTTTTGTTTTTTACATTTCAAGTATGTAATTAAATGATGCCCGGAATAAGCTTCATATTTTTTCAAAATGCCCGTTTCACATTATTTATAACACACTAAAATGAATAAATTCGTTTCTAAAAAAAATTTAGGTAGATCATTTCATTAAAGATAATTCGTCGTAAAAGAAAACTTGCTTATATTTTTCACATTGATAAAAAATATTTAAAAATGTTTGTCGGAAGCAGTAAAATGTCAAAAATTTGTAAAAATGTAAGATGCGTAAAATTCTGGCGTTATTCATAAATTTCAGTCGAAAGTTTCCTGTATCAAAAGGAAACATGGCAAAACTTGCTCTGATAAGTTTAGTAAACCGCGTTGGTGTTGTTTTGAAAACTTATACCTATAAATGGTACTTCCATTACCTAAATAAATATTGTAATTTTTTCAATATTTTCATCGTTTCTCTGGTTAGTAGTGTAAAACTAATAAAATAATTTAACGTTATACTTCTAAATCTAAGCATTTCTAACAATTTTATTTCTCCTACTTGAAGAACTACATTCGAGATACCTATCAGTATACTAGAAAGTATTTTTCACTCGATTTTACATTCATAAGTACCCACGTATACTGAAAAATATACATACATATGAAAATTCTATTCCGAAAAAATAGTCGAGTTTTCTTTTTTACATTCTTTGTTGTCAATTTTAGTTGAACACTTCACGGTGTTGAATTTTCTGACGGTTGAGAAAAAAAAACCGAGGGAATAAGTTTTTCAACGTGGAACGACAGATTTTTGAAAAACGGCGAGCAACAAAGTAAAAATAAATGAAGTGGTGGAATGACTAAGCAATGTTAAATTTCGTTCACGTGTGTTTAAGCATTTCAAGCAAGAGAGGTCATGTTACTGTATGTATATTTTTTTAATAAAAGTACCTAGCATATCAACTACCAGTACCATTTACTCGAGTTGAGAGAGAAAAAAAAAGTAATATTACCTCACACGTACATATACAATAAGTAAAATCTAATTTAACTGTTTCGTCACCGTGGAAAAATATCGTTTATATTCTAATTTCACAGGTTCAATGGGTAGGAAAAATATACGGTACGGAGCGAAATACGTTACACACAGGAGTATATTTTTTAATTAAAGAATTTTTTTTTATTCAATTAAAAGCTACATTGGTAGGATATCCACCCACGCGACACAACTGTGTCGTTTTCTTAGCACCATAAACTGAGATAAAAACCAATATTGATTAAATTTCATAGAGCATTTGTTTTTAGTACTGTCAGCAAGTGCTTTCATGTGAAGAAATATAGTTTCGGTATCAAATAAGGTATTATTTACTCGAGGAACGAATACAATTCCCCGTCATTTAATCACAAATCAGTGAAAACTCTGTTCGCCTTATTGTAACGTACCGTAACCAATTTATCGAAACAGTGTTTTCTTTAATAAAACAACATTATGTGACAGGCCACGATGGGGAAAAAATTTTGAAACTTTCATCTGGGATTGGGCGACTGGTACAATGCGAAGCAACACCTCGACTTTTTTTGTACGTTTATTTTTACGCTGTATTATTGATTACAAATGTTGAATCGTGTCTGTTTTTTACAATTCTCGAGTACTTAAAGCGTGTATGGTGAAAATGTCGATGAGGTTACCATGCACTTTACGAGCGCGTGATAGTGACACATCAAGGGAAGACAACCCGTTGTAATTGCTTAACTTAAATTTAACGATAAATGCTTTCATTTGGAGTAAATTTTTGAACGAGGAAAAAAAATAAAGCTTTTGAAGTGTAACACGAAATCAAGAAAAGGAAACGAATTGGCTTATTTTTAAATTGTACCGACACGACAATAAAATACTTATACGGATAAAATGCGTTCGTTAGAATAGAAATGTTTCATTGTTACGAAGTTGTTAATAAAGTTATAATGAGTTTGAAATTTGGTTAGTTTTAGACTTTTGAAAAGAAGGCAAAAAATACCGGATCAAAATTTTGACAAGAAAATTAAACAACAAACAAGTTTACGCGTAGCGAGCGGAAAAGTTATATGAACGATATGTTAAGCAAGTCAGACTTTTAAGAACTGTTATTCTTTTCTTTTTCAATCATGCCTAAGTTTAAACATGAATCTAAATTATGGTTCAAAATTATATCCACGCAGTTGCGAATTTACAGCGAAGAAAAATACAGCGAATAGGGTTTGGGAGATATAAGTAGGTGTATGGAAGTAGGTGAGAAAACAGAGTTTGGAGTTTTCGAACGTCGCAGCTAATCATATTTTTTTTCAAAATAAACCCATGTCAAACTGAGATTAGTCGGTGTAAGTTTACGTTTAAATTAAGTTACAGAAATGATACGGATAAGAAGCCTATAATCGCTGTGAACGAAATTAGATAATGAGATGCATTCTCCCTGTTCGCAATTTCGCGGACTATTAGGTTAGGTACAGTAAGAGAATCGTGCGAATTGTCCCGGAGGATTTTAATCAAATGTGGTCTTCTGGTCTCACTTGTTGGTGGTAGTCTGTGGTACAAAATTTCGCATATCTCTGCATGAAAAAAATTTAAAGGTAAAATTTAGGATAGTGAAAATTTGAAAAAAATTCCTATTTTTTAAATATTAATTGTGGACATTTTTTGACCTTTTTTTTTTAGTTCATTTCATACGAATACGAAATTTCATTCAAGTATTTTTGTCCATTTTTACAATTGAAATAAAAGGATTAAACTCAGTTATTAATCAATTTAAGAATAATAATAATAATGAAAAATTTTAAGAAAATCGGGTCAGAAATTGATTTTTTGCCATAGATAAAAGAAAAGCTAGAAATGGCAGGTAGTATTTCAACATATTTGTATCAGTGTCAAAATTTTCATTCATTTTTTTATCAAGATCGGTTGACCATCAAAATTTGATAATGACGCTAATTTCATCATTTTATTTACCTACATAATAAGATTCATCTACTTCTTACAAAAAATCAGGGTTTCTTTTTTTTTTTTGAAGTCAAAAAAATGAAATCATTAACGTAAAATTTAAATTTATGGCTATTATACCAATGTCATCATTGATGGTGCACATTTTTCTCATTTACTTACAAACTTGGAAACAATTATTTTTTCGGTCAAATAATTTTCAAAAACTGGAATTTTTACAACGAATTTAAATTTGAAACTATAACAGCTAAAATTTTAGTGCGTAGAGAAAGTAATTGAGCTAAACAACTGAAGAAGTATGCATGAAAATTGCTGAGAGAGATTTCGCGTCAGCTCACCTTCAATTATAGAAATTTTACATTTTGAGTAAATTTTTCACTTGATGTGGAGGGGGGGGGGTCCAAAAATTCTAAATTACATCTATTTTCAAACCTGCTTCTTACTATAGCTGCAAGGTGATGAACGCCTGAATAATTTTTTTTACATCATCGTGATGCAACAAATCGAAAGTAGCAAATTTTCCACTTCCAAATACATAACCTTGAAAATATTGTCGAATTAGGAATTTTCCATAATTTAACTGAATAAAAAATACCTCAAAATTAAAAGAAATTTATTTTTTTTCAATTTTCAGAACTTCTGCTAATAAAAAATTTGGAATTTATTTAAAAAATAATTAAACTTTACAAAAGTTTTGCTAAATTTGGAATTAAAAATTACCAGAAATTTTGGAGTTGGAAATTTTAAAATTTTCGAATTAAAAAAAATAATTTTTTAGATCATTTTATCAAATGGAATTGGAAACCTGAATAGGTTAAAATTTTATAGATCTAGAAAAATTGAACTTCTCAAAAAATAAGCAGCCTTTGACACAAATTTTTACTAAATGTGACTCATAACATCCCTAAAATGCTGTAAAAATTTTGTATTCAACATTTTTTCGGAATTTTCTAACCTTTTTCCAAAAATCCTCTGAACTGAAGCAGGGCTTCAGAGTGAAGTCGGAGAGATAGGGGTGGGGGGGGCTTCTTCAGGAGATTTTTTCGGAGCCGGAGCTCGAGTTACATTTTTAAAAGTCCTGAAGCTGGAGCCTCGAGAACTTAGAATTGTCTCCCTTCCATTCGAACCCTGGAGCCGGAGGGACTTTACCCCCTTCTTCTTTCAAATCCCTGAACTCAAGATTTTAATTTCGAAAAAAATCAACTTAAAATTTACATGTTTCAAAATTTCTCTCACTTTAAAGTTAAGAAAAAAATTTAATTTAAATCTTTTAAAATTAATCATTCCAACTGAAAATTCTTTTGATACCTTTTTTAATAAAAATCACTGGATAATTTGGCATTCCGACTTTGGTTCGATGGCATCGTAAAATTTTATCGAAGCAGCTTATTTTTTATTTCTATTAGAAACCTAATTCAGATCCAGATTCAAACGAGAAATAATTACTGAATTTTAAATCTACATGATGTTACGTACCAAAAAGTTTAATGGTGATATCTCACCATTTTATCAATTGTTTCTACCTAATGTAATACCTACTTCGTTTTTGTTTCGTTCGTCATTAATTTCATTGTTTCAGCATCTCACTCATTTTTTCAAAAATTGGGATCAATTTGAATCTACCAATTCCATCCTTAATAACCTTAGGTAAGAGCTTGATAAATGATATGTAGGGTTTCATCATTCCATTATCTCAGCCTATGTGCAGAAAAAACAGAAATTTTACAAAATATGATGGAATTTTTCCAATTCTTTCAAATTCAAAGTACGAAATTAAACACAAAATTTTAATATTTTTATAATTTTCATAGAGATAGGTTGCCATTCTCGTGACCTTTTCAATTTTTTTTTTTTACTCTGTTCAGACACACAGATCCAGACATTGTTCCGTAGGGAATTAAACTAATAAGTAATTAAAATTTCATATTTTTAATTATTCACGGGAGAGAATTTCACCCGATGAAAATTTTTTTAATCTCAAAAATGTCCCAATCAAATTATATTTAATTATATCTAATTTTTTTTTAGATTGATTTGATAAAATTAGATGTCATTTGATCACATCACATCAAACTGGATCTGAACCTTCATATTTTTTTCAGATATGAATTGATACAATGAGATATGATTTGATGTGATTAGATAAAATTAAATTGGGAAATTTTTGAGATATGATTAGATCTGAAATTTTTTCATCGGGCAGTCAATGTGAATATTTCAAAAATACTGAAATTTTATTGTCGTGATTTAAGAAATAAAACAAAATGTACAGATGAGATAAGCAAAGAGGGGAAGAAAAGTTAAGGATCTAGATCCTTTCTGACAGTAAACATGTTTGAAAAAAATGGTAAAATTCTATCTTTTAAATTCCTTTTTTGACAATTTATTTTTCAAAAATAAGATGATATGATTTTTTTTGTTGCGAAACCTATTAGCAGGTATGTTTTTGGCTACGTCACTGGAGCCAGATGCTTACAAAATAAAGTACTGAAATATACGTACCAACTTGGATAATTACGTAACCTCATTCAAATTTTATTTCCATAATTTTGAGCAAAAACCGAAACTGCGAATTTATCTAAATAGGTCAAGTCAATCTATTCTAATTTCATGTGACTTTGACTTAATTCAAAATTCATGTATCTAGCCTACCCACCAAGGGGTAACAATTGAACCAAGCATTATCTCGTGGCCAATAATTCTGTATGTGTAAGTAAACAGTTGTTATGTATGTGTTTCTATCCGCATAGCCAATGATGATGTACCTTTTCACCAAAATATTAATATTTACCTTTTACATCGTCAGAGGGCATTGAATTTACAATGCATGTACGGATCAAGTAAACTTGAAATAATGAAATTTTATTACAAAATTGAAAAAAAATCCAATTAAAAAAATAGTTGAAATCTACTTGATTCATAAAGATATTTTAAACTAAATCCAGATTAGGTATAATTTTTTTACTTTAAGCATTGGATAAAATTTCTCGCTGAAATAACTATACCTACAGCAGAAAACATTGGGAATCACAACATTACTCGAGCAGAATTGAATGGATAAAAGTATTAAAAGAAAAGTCTTGGGTAATATAACGAAATACCATTCCTTTTTCATAAAAATCACATTCAGATTAAGTAGAATTTCTTTCAGCTTTAATAATTCAAAGCCCTATAAAAGGCTCAGGGCACAAACTACCATCAGTTACAGGTACACGTATATCTAACAGATTTTTTTTCATCCTTTTCCACTCGTGTAGAGAATATGTAAATTAACTTATTGAATTTCGAGTATTTACTTAAATTATCATTTGTAAATGCTACATAATGGCATAAAATACTTGGAATTTTCATTTTGCGAAAAAAAAATGATCACATTATGCTATTTTTTTAATTAGGTAGGTAAGCATCGTCTTGTACCTATCTAGCATCAGAACAGTTTTCTTTAATTTCTTAAGCAACAAGAACAAGTATAAACATTCGGATAGGAAGATTTAAAACCTTTTAAAAGGTCTGCTGCATGAATAATTCACTGCACTAAATTAAGTTGAATGATGAGCTTTAAAAAGATTAACTTGATAATTCCACTTCTTCAACGTATAATTGCGAAATATTTCAAGATGATGTAAACAGTAGCTAAGCATATTTCCAAAAGGGAATAATAACTTGGTACTCCATAATACCAATATTTACTCATTTTTTTCATATTTTCTCGAGGGTTAAAAATACTATTAACGGTTTTGAATTAATTATCGGTCAATTTTTTCAACGGTTCTTACTTCAAACGAAATTACGAACATTCACGAATCAATTCGTGTTTTTTTCCCCAAATTAGATGAGAAAAAGGGAAGGTAAAGATTTTTGCATTTTTTACGAAATATCTCATTTTTCCACATTCAGACTACATTCAGCTTTCTTACAAATTGTACAGCTGATCTCGTTAGATGATATTTTCTATACCAATGGAAGTTTTACTTTAAAATCCGACCGAAATGATGAAAAGAATTATTTTCCAAGAGTTGCCGTCCATCGTAAATCTCGAATTCACGTTCTATATTTGCAAAAACTTACGATAAGTAGATACTTTTCAAAAATTAATTTTTCTAGCAACGTATCAGAATGAGGAAAAAAATCGCTATTGTATTAAAAGTTTTTTCCGCTCATAAAAAAGAAAAATTACAAATGTTGCTTCCTGCTACATTTCGAATTCGGAGCATTATTTTCATTAATTTGGAAAATTATTCGTTAAGAAATTCGCGTTAATAGATTTTCTCGTTGATGGATCCAGAGCTCTTCGAATAAGGAAAAAAATCTTCCCAGATATTAACATTTTTATCACCACACTAAGGCATTTTCCTATTATGGTTGGTATCGCGTGAGGTTGGAAAAAAAAAGGAAATAGTCATCAATCTTTTCACAAAGAATGTAGATAAAAGCAGAAGTGAAAAAATACGAATCATCTGGATGTAAAAATTTAATGAAATTTAAGTGATATTTGTCGTTCTATGAAATCAAACAACTGGAAAATAAAGGGAGAAATCGACGAAAAATGAAAATCGCGAGGGAAAATTATTTCAAGTCCTACGAAAAGCAAACACTGATTTTTGCGAATCCATCAAGTATGAATTATTTCTTTTAACTTAATTTTATTCTTTCTGACGTAAGACTCTAATACGACTTTATTTTTCTTTGAAGGACTATAGAGCATTTAATATACTTTTGTGATTTCGTTGCAAGGGAATATTTCTGCTTTTTAAAATTAGAAAAAAAATTGTCAGGAGAAGGTGTCATTGATTTGAAATTACTTCATCACTTTCATAGACCAAAAAAAAGTTTAAATTCATTATTAGTGTAAATAGAGGGGGGAAAGGGAGCTAACGTGATGAAAGTATCATACAAACAATTTCTTCAATTTTTCGTCAAATTTCATCATTCAATTGAAAAATTAGCTATTCTATTGGAAAATTTTCCTCTCGAATCCGCCTCTACTTCTAGATATCATTTTCTCCGCTACAGAGTATCACTCGACATTTCATATTTAATGACATTTTGTTCATTTTCTCTCGTTAAAAAGAAAATTTATCAGCATAAAATAACGATCATTAAAATCTGCGCGTATATAGAATGGAAAAAACGTGAAATTTACGCAAACGAAGTAACTAGAACTTGAACTGCGAATTTTCTCGTAGTAACATTGAGAATACGTGTCTGTCAACGACGATAATAATAAATGATATTTTGTTAACTATCCATCAGCAGTGTTTAAAAAAATGCTACTTGATCGTCTCGAGTTTTAGAACAATGACTTTTTTTTTCACTCTGTATAACCTTTTCATACTTTCAGATGTCTTGAAAATATTTTCAACGTTTTACAAAAATTGATTTTTTTTATACTTCGATATAGGTACTAGGTAGAGGTACAAGGTGTTTGGTGAAGGATTGTCTATACGTTAGATTTGGATTTACCTGGGAACAGAAAAAAACTTAGATGAATGTGTCACCTATCTTTAAAATTGAAGGGACTGAAGCTTTACAAAAAAAAAATCGATTGAAACATATTTTTAATCATAAAAACAGCGATAGAATCAGTAAAATGAAATTCTTTTCTGAAGACTTTGTCACATTTTTGCCTTGCTTGAAAATTTAAAGGACAACAAACGAACGTCGAAACGAAAAAATTCTAAAAATTTATTCGCAGGAACAAATACCTATGATTTTTTGTCTAATTTAAAAATTAAATGGGCTAAAAAAGATTCAACGTAAATAAATATAAATAATGGTGAATTCTCACAAGTTTTATTACTGGAGGTGAAATTTTGAGCCCAAACAGAAATAAATTGAAAATTTATCATAATAACCCCATATATTCACATTTTAGTCACTTGAAGTGCATTATTCGAATTTTGACGGATTTTTGAAATTTCAAAAATGATCTCATCGCCCTGAAAAATAAGTATGAAAATTCATCTGGGTCATTCCATGTCAGTTCAACCACGAAGTGGAAAGTGGGGTCTTCGATTTTTTTGATTTTTTGCATGTGTGTAGACCTCGATGAAAGATGACGAATGGCGCAAACCGGAGCTTCCAAAGTCTTTTTGGAGGGCAGCCATGAGCCCTCAAAGTTTTGAGCATAAGTTGGATATGGTAAATTTCGAGCGTGGATAACTCGGAACCGGTGCTTGGTAGAAAGTTGAAACTTTTTGTAATGTGTAAGGCCTTTGATGAGCTTTTTGGCGATTTTTTTGAAATCAGTGTTGCCACTTTTTTTAATGCCAAAAATTAGCAGGAAAAGTCAAAAAATGGTATTTTTGCATGAAGGACACCTTCAAAAATTCTGAAAAAAATATATATGATGCAACTTTTTGTGCTGAATAACATATAAAAAAATTGAGATGGCGTTATTTTTTAAACTCGTTTAAAAAAATTTCCAAGTTTATAAGAAAACATAATTTTGTATTCCAAGAAGTGAAAATTTTCTAAATTGGTTAAATTACATTATTTTCATCATATTTTGATCATATGTTGAAAAAAAGTCGACAAAAATATTTCTATCGAGCCGATCTTGAATGATATATAGGTAATTGTATATTAAACCAACTAAGTACATATGAGAAAATTTCATCACAAAACGAAAATTACATTTTGAACTAAAAATTTGATTCGTTTACGAATATTCTGGTTCCGAAACATTCTCATGGTTGTGAAAACTGTATTCACCCATAAATGCATTATCGATACAAAAAGGGGTTACTTGTACCTTAATGATGATAGATTTTCAAAAATGTCTTTTTTGTATTGAATAATAATTATTTTCACGTAAAATTTGTATAAAGATAATGTTTTCATGTTAGATTGCTATATTGAACAAGGGAAGTCACAAAAACCTACCTATACAGTACATATTATTCAAGATCGGCTCGATAGAAATATTTTTGTCGACTTTTTTTCAACATATGATCAAAATATGGTAAAAATAATGTAATTTAACCAATTTAGAACATTTTCACTTCTTGGAATACAAAATTATGTTTTCTTATAAACTTGGAAATTTTTTTAAACGAGTTTAAAAAATAACGCCATCTCAATTTTTTTATATGTTATTCAGCACAAAAAGTTGCATCATATATATTTTTTTCAGAATTTTTGAAGGTGTCCTTCATGCAAAAATACCATTTTTTGACTTTTCCTGCTAATTTTTGGCATTAAAAAAAGTGGCAACACTGATTTCAAAAAAATCGCCAAAAAGCTCATCAAAGGCCTTACACATTACAAAAAGTTTCAACTTTCTACCAAGCACCGGTTCCGAGTTATCCACGCTCGAAATTTACCATATCCAACTTATGCTCAAAACTTTGAGGGCTCATGGCTGCCCTCCAAAAAGACTTTGGAAGCTCCGGTTTGCGCCATTCGTCATCTTTCATCGAGGTCTACACACATGCAAAAAATCAAAAAAATCGAAGACCCCACTTTCCACTTCGTGGTTGAACTGACATGGAATGACCCATCTAAATAAGATTATCCAATTTTTGACCTTTAAAATAGATTAGGAGGGGTTTCGAGATGTTTCGAAGCCTTCAAAAAATTTTGGAATTTTTCAGAATTAGAGAAAATCAGATGAAAATGGTCCATAGGTATGAACTTAAGCACCAATAATGATCGCCGGATAGTAATTAAAGATTTATTTGATCGATTAGGTAAAGCATAATTTTCTGAAATTCGAAACTGCCAGTTCGAAATCATCAATTATGAATAACGGGCGAAATTATTCATACCGAAGTTCATATAAATGAATAATTTTTATGGGTATTTCTCCAGGAATCCAGAGCACGTCCGGGGAAGGAGGGTCCTCCTACGGACGATTATTTCGAAGCCGGGGGCCTTTTTATGAAAATCTCAGAACCGGAGCCGCTTTTATAAAAATATTGGAGCTGGAGTCGCTCAGAGGCAGCACATCAGACCCCTTGTGGCTCCCTCCTTCAGAGCCTTCAGAGGTTCTTTCTTCAGGAAATTTTATCAGAAATTTACAGCCGAAAGTTGAAAAAAAAAAACAAAAACAATAAAAATTATTGGAACCAGAACAACCACCAACAAAAAAACAAATGCCGAATTCATGTTGAGCGAATCAAAATACCTTCAGAGAGAGGTCCCTTTTAGGAGAGCCTCCAGAGGACCCTCCTGGAGCCCTAAACTTCATAGAAATTGAGCCAGAGCCACCTTCTAAAAAATCTCAGGGCCGGAGGCACTTTTTTATAAGTTTTGGAGCAGGAGCTGGAACAACCAGCCCCCCTCTCCGGATCCCAGTTTTTCTCCAGTGCTGAAAATTTCAAAAAAATTTAGCAGTTTTGAAACGTCTTGAAATCGTTCCCAAATAATTTGGGAATTCGAAAATAGGGCATATACAAAATTTCAACTGTTTTCATTCGATTAGATCGAGTTTTAATATTTTGTGGGGTTATGAAATAACTGAAATACTTGGGTAATTTTAAAAGTTCAAAAATTTACCAGAAATCAAGAAATGAATTTCAACACCTGAAATTTTGGATGTGTTTTTTTAATGATGAATGAAGATGAACCTATCCACTTTCAACTACCTACATAATTTTCGTTAAGACTTGAAATTTTACTTTTAATTTGGATACCTCTTTTCAAACTCTTTCGTCCCTTTTAACTTCAATATCCCGATGAAAAAAATTTAGATCAAATCGTATCAAATCATATCTGATTTAGATCAAATTTTATCAAAAGAGATAAAATTTGATCTCAAAAATGTCCTAATCAAAATTATATCTGATTAGGTACATCGGATTTTTTTTTAGATATGATTTGATCAAATTAGATGTCATTTGATCACATCATATCAAACTGGATCTGAACCTTCATAATTTTTTCAGATATGAATTGATACGATGAGATATGATCTGATTTAATTTGATAAAATTAGATTGGGACATTTTTGAGATATGATTAGATCTGAAATTTTTTCATCGGGATTAGGTAAAAAAATCACCACTTAATCGTTTTTCATTCGCTTAACCTTATCATTATCAATATCAAAACACTATTCATTTTCATAAATAATTTTTTAAAATTCCGTTTCAAATTGTTTGTTCTTTTCTTTGTAGTAGGGCAATAAAATAATTTAAATTTTCAATATGCCACGACTAGGTATCCATCTCTAACATTAAATATACGTTCGTGGATCAAATTTTTCAGAGGTCATTGGCCCCTTCGATTTTAAATAAAAACACATTTACGAGCATAATGTTTTTCTAATGTAAACAATTTATGTTCCGTAATATTGATGAGGTGTAAACATTTATTGGCCATTTAAATTCATTCTTATATGTTTTTTTATTAACTGCTTCGAATTTTACCAATATTCACGAGGAAAAAATACGATAACCATATTTTTCAATTCAAACTACAACAATAAGGAAGACATTACATGACACTATGTAATTAAATGATCCATTTTCACATGTAACCAGTTACCATTGAAAGTTAACCCATAATGGTTTTGAAAATTGATTTTCAGAAAAGTTATTACGTTCATTTTCTTTAATAAAAGATTTTACTTACTTAACTGAATAGAAAGGAGATATACCTACTCGAAACTATATCATATAAAAGCCCATAATACATTATAAACTTTTTTTTTTTCAAAAAAAAGAAAATATACTTATGCTTGTCGTTTGCAGACAAGTGCCTATAGCAATTGCCTGCTGATACTTGAAAATGGGCGAAACTTTTATATAAATTTTATGAGAAAAATTTTTAATTTATTTCTACTCCGAAGCAATTTTAAAAAACCCAAACTGTATAAATAAAAATCGGTACGTAAACGTAACGAAAACCATTCAAGAATATAATACGCCGATGCGTTGATTTATTGACGAAATACCTTGAGTAGATACAACAATCAAGGGAACAATGGAAATAGGTATGTAGTGTGAAAGGAGAAAATATGATAAGTATGTAATTCGAAAATTTGACAAATTATTTACGACGAATATCTCGAGTTTACTCATCCATTTCAATTGAATATAGGTATGTAGCTCGCTCAACTACGTATCAAACCCAACTGCGCTTTTGAAAGCAACCGAGTTGGAAATGGCAAGTTTCTCTACGCGGCAAATAACGGATAACTTATTACCACTGATAATAGAAGGAAAATGAAAGCAAAAATTGAACATTAGTTCTATCATTCTTCATTAGGGTCACATAACTTTCAAGGCGTAAGCTTGAGTCTGCTGCTAATACAGATGCAGCATTATTCTTTTAAATTAGGTATCTACTACGAGAATCTTCCATTTGAAAAATTTTACGAGCTGGTTTGTACCGGTATATCGTAAAATTTACCAGATGAGAATAAAAATTGATTGTATCAACGAATGAAGTCGTAAAACTAGATGCTGGTCAAGTGAAAAAGAAAAAAAAAAGGTTTGTAGATTAAATAGGTACATATACTGAAAATGACTCACGAGTTCCATCGAAGCGTGTGGCTATGGTATCTAAAAATGTATTCTGAGGAGCTAGAAGCCCCTTCCTAGCTGGCATTTGGAATTACATCAGAATTAACCAATCTGTAATAAAAACAAACGTTATGGTAATTACAATTTTTCGCAGAATGTTTAGCAATAAGTACATATTCAATGATAAAAATTATGAAATGGAACGAATTTTAAATTGCAATTATGATAATGTGGGGGTGGTACTCTTTAAATCTGAATCAGTCAAAAACTGAAAATTCATTGATCATTTAACAGCAAAAAGTGTGTAACTGTCAATCAGTGAAATTTGACTGTCAATCAATGAAAAATTACTGATTCAATTAGTATATTTTCATTTTTGAATCAGTAATTTTTTCTAAGTACTGAAATAAATCAGTAAAAATTTTAATTTACTAATTAAATCAGTGATTAATTACTGATTCGATTAGTAAATTAAAATTTTTACAGATTCAAAAATGAAAATTCACTGATTAAATCGATAAAATTTTCACTGATTTCTTCAGTTGCACACTTTTGTCTTATTAATCAGTGAATTATTGATAAGGTAACATACCAGTTTTGGATCACTTTTTCTTAAATTCATGCCCTGACGTTATTTATGAACCAATTTTGGTGATTTTTTTTTTAAATAAACGTTGACCTCTCTTCTACAAACTAGCGCGGTTGAATTTCGAAAAAAACGATTTCAAGCAGGCTTGAAGGGACCCAGAAAAATACGCCTTTTTAGGGGGTTCTACCAATTACGGATCATCAAATAAAATTTAAGTTATGCAATTTTTTTTCACTCTGACTGTATTTTTAACACTACAAAGATGGCCTTCAAAGATTTTCATCAAAAAATTGTTAAAAAACCGAAGTTGAAAAACTACCAATTGTGGATCGATCCGTAATTGGTAGGAAAATTTTTGATCCGCAATTGAAAATTGAAAATTTTTCTACCAATTATGGATCAAACCAATTACGGATCACTTTCACTTTGGAATTTCATTGCGCGGATTTAATAATGTTAATCACCCAATATATAAAAACACGACGAAAATCTCGGAACAGACAATTTTGGTGAAGAAATCCAACTTTTTTGGTGCCAATTTACGTTTTCTTCGATGCTTGGCAAATGACACTCAAAATTCGCAAAACGGGTTGATCACGCGAAAAATGTGTCGATAGTACTTCCCTGAACATGAAATAATCAGCAACCGCATCAAAAACTAAATATCAATAACACTAATTACACTTTTTAACAATCGCCATTGCAAAAAATACGAAATTTCAACTAAAAATGTGACTCACTTTTTTCAAATGAATCTACAAGCGGTCTGATAACACGAAAAATGCAAAGTTTACATATTTTCTGAAGGTAAGACTTCAGACTACACGATTATGTTGGTATCAATCCTTGGTGACCATTTCGGAACGACGTAGAGCGCCTCAAAAAAATGATCCGTAATTGGTAGCCTGATCCAAAACTGGTATGTTACCTTATACATCACTGATTTTTTTTGAAATTTTGACAAAAAATTTTCAAGGTACGAAAATGGTAAGAGGGTAAAAAATTGCAAAACTGAATTAAAATTTGAATCCAGAGTCTGAAGAAAAATTAAATAATATTTATCGCACATTTTTTTAATCAACATTATAGTTCTTCAGGGTGCCTTTTTGGAGAAGAAACCTGGATAAATTGCTCTCTGTTAGGACAAAAATTGCATAAAAAAAATTTCGGCCAAAATCAGAAAATTTCAAAGAAAATTCAAAAGTAATTAAAAATATATCTGATTCAAATTTTGCTCCATTTGAAAATTCAATCTCAATACTCATAAAACGATTCAAAAAAATGAGGAATTTTTTTCGAACAGAAGTGGTGTTTTCAGAAATTAATAAATCAGATCCAATAATGATGCTTTTGGTGAAAAATTTAAAAAAAATACTGAATCAACTTTTTGAACAATCACTTTTAGAAATTCATCATAGGGTAAAAATCGGGACACATTTTGCGAGGCCCTTCTTCAAAGACACAAAAATTGGATTAAAAAATTGAAAGAAACGACCCCGAGCACCTTTTCTTTTCCATGTTTAATCTGTGCCCTGCCCTTTTTCCTATTTCTGATTAAAACGATCAACCTCAAAAAAATGTATTCAGGAGAGAAATGGTTGGAATTTAAAAATTCAAAGTTTCAAAGTAATTTTATCGTTAAAAAGAGGGGGTTACGAAGAAAAGAATGTGATTTTCAAGCGGTGACGATAAAGTTGCATCTTTCAAAATTGAAGGGGTTACAAAATACAAATAAATCAATTTCGAGATTATATCCATAGAAATTTTAAAAAATAACAATTCTCGAACTTTTTCATATTTTCCAGACCAACTTTTTCAAGTTTTTAAGACCCTCCAACAAAATATCTAAAAAAAAAAAACCATCAAAATCAAAAAGTAAGATTTTATGGAGTTAAATTTTCCACAATTTTGATTTAAAAAATTCCTCCAATTTTTTTAAATGCTGTACGTAGAATGAGGATTAACCCCAAAGGCGACTTTAAAAAAATAAATCGATTTCAGTAACAAGGCCTTAAGAGGTCATTTTATCAAAAGTCTCTTTTTCCTGATTTCGGATTCCAAGCCTCTAAAAAATCTTTTGAAACCTTCCCGCTCCTCGGATGCAAAACGAGCTCTTAAATCAACATTAGTATTTACAATTTGTACAAGATTTTCTTTAAGTTTTATTGTAAAAAAATTTGTTATTTCATAAGCTGTTTTTACTGCTAGGCTTCTTACTTCCAGGAGGTTGAAAAATCGATCAAAACCTTTCGAGGTCCTTAGAATGCAAAACAAGCTCCTATAAATCGATATTTTGTACAAGAATTTTTGCAATTTTTATTGCAAAAAGTTCGTTCATTTTAAAAACTTGTTTTTGACCCACAGGTCCCTTTTTTCGTGAAAGGTCACAAATATTTTTTTTACTATAATTTTTTTTTGCCACACCTAGGAGGAAAATAAGTTTCAGTCATCTATTCCTCAAGAAAGTCGTTATTTTGACTTTTTTTTTTGACCAGTGAAATAATCACACAGAAAATTAGTAAGACCATCACAATTTTTTTTTAATTTTTCGCAGGAAAACAGAACAAATTCCATAGAAATTTTCAAAAAATCATTATTCTATAAGAAAAAAATGAGAAAATATCACGGCTTGATTTTTGGTATCGAATTTTCCGACTGTCTAGACCCCCCTCCCCCCTCCAACACTATTCATTTTCTAAAATATGTACTAACAATTATTTCCTTTTTAGACACCAAAAGTATCTCCATTACAAACAAAATACACCAATTGATCGAATATAAAACGTTAAATATATTATTATGCACATTCGAACCATCGACGTCGACATTTTAATCGAAAAATATGAAGAAAAAATCGATTGCTCATTCGACTCAATCCCCCACCAGGGATTCCGCAATGGCAATAAGTAATCATCTTCGAAATCAAGTGACCTAATTTCAAAGAGATTTTTTTTAATCTCAGAGGACAACGTAATCCTATATTTTTTTCAGAACATTTATTCTGATTTTTTTGGACATCCCGAAGTTTTAAATTTTAATTATACCACGATTCGAAACCATTATCTCAAATTATACTACTCTATAGGCGGTCATTTTTTTTCTTTCGGCGTTTTTTTTTTCTTTTAATCCTTCGACCGCGTTATACCAACAGCTCATTCATTCAAAATGACATTCTGTTGACAAACGCTTTTAAAAAGGAAAACATAAAACGTGATAAAGTTTTAACAATATTTTCCTAATACAGCTGGGTTATTAGCGCTTTATTTTACGAAATTACTTCGGAATCAGCGTTTTAGACTGAAAACCGAAAGGAAACTTTTATTAACGTCGTATCGTATGATATTTTAAAACAATGGTTCTCTTTGATCTACGCCATTAATGTGGCACAAATTATATACGTAGATAACGAACGCGTATATTTCCAAAGCTGGTGTATATTTTCATTTCAAACCATTGGTAAATTTGAATCCGTGCTTGTTAGAATGTTTGATTTTAACCAGGAAGGTACATACTTATGTCTTATCAAAGTTCAGCCTGAAAAACGGATAAAATAGGGAACACTCGAGTTGGAAAGATTCAACGTCAACACGTCGGATGATTTTAAACAAATTAAAAATTTATATTAAATCAAACTTGAAGTTAGAAATTGTCGACATTTTGAAGTTAATAAATAGCGAGGCGATGTAAATTGACTAATTTTAATGAAAATAAAAATAGTTCGTTTTTATCTGGGTTTTTTTTCAAATCAATAAAGTTGGAGGGTAATTTAAATTGAAAAAAGTATTTTAAAAAGGATGGCAATGGAATGGATCACCATGGAAAAAAATTGATTTTGAAACAGTATCATCACAAAAGCTGTTCATAACTCTCGCAAAACGACCGCAATTCAAAGAAAAATGAGGGTTCGGAAGATATTTATCAATTAATTGCGCTACAAAAAACTCACATTTAATGATACACGACTCGAAGCGTTAACTTTTAAAAGCACTAGAAAATGATTTTTCATCCCATAAAAAAAATAAACGTGTACAAATTATCTAACTCCCCCATGCAAATGATTTTTTCAGGCGAAAAAAAAAACGATGGAAAATAACCCCGGTCGACGAAGGGTGTTTCTTCTGATGCCATTTCTAGGTTAGAAATTCAGTTAACCGTCGCTTAACAAGTAACTATCCTACCTAAATACTTATTCCGGCGCCATAAATAGGCTCTATTACATCGGCACAATGAATTCCGGTAAAATAACAAGTAATTTCCAAAATTCAACGGGGGTCTGAAATGAGAATATTTAAACCGGGCAAAGTAAAATTCATTGTCACAATACCGAAACAAGTATACGAAATGGCAATCCTCTTAAATTAAGACTATTCGGAAATCAGCCAGTAGGTATAAGATGGTAGATACATTTTCTTTTGTGTTCTCAGCTGTTGCATCGAGATCAAGAAAATATTTTATTTCATGGTACACCAGATTCGATATTAAAATCAGCGCTAAGGTTTCCAGATAAAATTTATAAGACTTTACGAATCAACCGAGGCGTATTTAATATTCGAAACGAAAAACTCGAAGGGCGGAAATCTGAATGTCAATACAGGAATTCGCGTCGACCAAGGCAAAAAATCTTTCGAATAGGAAATTGAAAATTATCGGTGTTTATTAGTTTGGTAAATGATTTATGCATCGTTTCGAATATAGAAATGTAGGCACCTATTTCTATTTTAGGACCTTGGACCGGAGTAAAAACGCCGATAATGTCATTCATAATGATAAATCGTCTGGAATTTATATTCGTCGGAGACTTATTTGAAATGGTCAAATTTAATTCAACAAAGTTTATTTTATATTCTAAAATAAATACCGGTTTAATATTTAATCAATTACATATCGCGATGATTTGGGAGTTTGCATACTCGTACGTACGTGCAACTGTTTCCTGTTTCACTTTCACTGGTCGGTTGACCTGAATCCTGAATTGAATAAGTCACAAATTCACTCGAACAAGAAAAAATAAATAAAAAAGGGATGAAAAAATTGGTAAAACAAACGGTTAGTCCATTAATCAATTGCTTTTCTTCTTACTGACAGACCTGTATTGGGAAAAAGAGATCAAGGTGGTGTAGAAAAAAATTGGAAAATTTTGTAGGAGAAAATCTACTTCGTAGATTGAAACTGAAATTTTTTATTTTTTCAGTCATATGCACATTGCACTCGTTACAAATCAGGAAGCATTTTTTTAATAAATTTGACCTCCTCTTCCATTTTTTATCAGACCACACTGGTTAAATTTGACTCGAAATCATTTTTTTTTAAATTTCAAAAAAAATTGCAACTTTGAATATGAACTAGCTGGTGTTTGATATGAAATGAAAAATATAACTTTAATCATTTCCAAAAAATTAAAATATTCTCAAACGTGGAAAAATGATAGAAGAATTTGTTTCCTTCTTACAAAATACATAATAATGCAGTAAAATATCCAAATCGATTTTCAAAGTGGAAGGGAAATAATAAGTGACAAAAAAATCATGTACGTTCTAAATTTCTAATTTGAAAGAAAATTTTGAAAAAATTCCTAATTTTATAAATACTAAACGTGAGCCCAGGAAAAAAAATTCAAAGCTTAAAATTTTATCAACTTCCAATTTTGAAGTTGACTATATGGAGAAAGGAGAGAAGGGGTTAGGCCATCCACTTAGACATAATCTTATGTCCAAGTGGAAGACCTAACCTCTCCTCGAGGGTCGTTCAAAAAGAATGATACCAAGACTGAATGCAGAAAATCTGAAAGAATCAGAATAATAAAAATAAGAAACCAATAAACAATATCAAATTCTACACGTATTTCTCTCTACTAATCAACATGCTTGGTTTTTTTTTTAAAAATCATCAGTTTTTGAATTTCCACAGATTTTTAAAAAAAAATGCCTTTTTCGTTCCCTAGTAAGCCAGTTAATCAATTTATCACTTATATTTCAGGTTTTTGGTTTTTCAAACCATTCAAGGGCAGATTTTTAAACACACATCATCTATTTAAAAACCGTAATTTTTCAGGTCTCATTGATAAATCAATGGAAATTACAGAAAATCACTGGAAAACATTCTCAGAATTGCAGCACAGTAATAAATCAGAGAATAGTATATTATGCAATGAGGGAGATAAAGTGATTTTCGACGAATTTTGAGGTTTATTGCCCGAGCGAAGCGAGGGAAATAATTCAAAATCGTCGAAAATCAATTATCTCCCGAGTTCCATACGATATTTTTTGTTGTAGTGTGAGTAAAAGGCGAGTTTGAGCACTCGAGCGATTCGCGAGTGTGAGTAAAAGTGCACTTTTACTCACACTACGATGAAAAAATATTTTACTGGAAGTAAGTAAACAGTAAAAAAAAATGCTGGAAAATCGATGAAATGTTACAGAAAATTTTATCAAAGTTCAAAACTTGCTGAAAATCAGTGAATTTTTTTTAAAAAATTAGGGAAAATTCACTGAATATCAAAGAATTTTGCTGATTTTCCCTGTGCTTCGATTCCAACTTTTTTCAGTGACTTCTCACTGATTCGAAATAAGGAAGTACGAAGAGATCGCAGAAAATGTAAGTAGATTATTTATTTGTTGAAATAAGTGCTAAAAAAAAAGGTAGGAACTCGATTTTCAACTGCCCAAATTGATTTTCCATTTTTCTGCAAAAATTCGAAAAAATAAATTTCACAAAGCTAATTTATTCATCGGAAAATACCGAAGCTCTAAAATTTCAAAAATCAAAAAACAAACTTGGACAGCTGAAATCTTGGAAATAAAAATTTGGGGCATGCTTTTCCGAAAATCTTACTTTCGTTTAAATTGAAAGCGAGCATATCGAGTGATTTTTTCCCTTGAAAATAGCATTTATAATAAGGAATGAGATAAGTGAACTGCATTACAAAATTTTTAAACGGTATTATTTCTGCTAAGTAAGTATAGGCATCTACAAATTTTGGCGTCGGATTCAAATCATTACTACGAAATTTATCCGCAGCTATGTTTCAAAATTCTGTTCATTTATATAATTGGAAAAATATTTTGATGAAAATTTACACTCCTCTCCCTCCTGAAATAACGTATTAATCATTTTTTTAAAGGGTTAAAATTAATCTATTTCATTGAACAATAAAGTTCAGCTAAAGAAACGTAACGAAGTTGAATTATTAAAGTCATAAAGTGGAAAAACGAAAAATTTCAACTGAAATTAAATTTTTTTGATTTTTTCAACACTCCATAATTTTCCTACTTTCAACGTATACAAAAAGAATGAAATAATTTTACCACTATGGGGGGGGGGGGCGCAGAAGAAACGAGCTGCCCTTTCATTTTAGTCATAGATGAAGATGGAATGTTACTTTTTTTGAGAGGGGGGCTTGAACCCCAGGTTAAGAAAGATATTAAAATCAAAAATGTTGATTTTTGGCCCTTGAAAAATTTTTCAACCCTTACCATTACGATATTTCAACTTGAACTTTAATTTAAATTTGAAAAATCGATTTAAAAAATAGTTCGTAAGGTATATCTATCGTGTCATTATTTTTGAGAATGACTTGAGGAAACAGATCGAGCCCGAGCGAAGCGAGGGCGAAATTTTATTATTAAAAAAAGATCCAAAAGATGAATTTATCATTTTTTAAAAATCAATATTATAGTATTAGAATGTCTGCAGGTAGCGAAAGTCGCGAATAAGTTAGGAATTTGGATTTTAGTGGTTGAAATCGCGAAAACGTGGCAAAATTCATCCAAAATTAATCAAGTAACGAATTTTTTTCAAACTTCTTGAATTTTTTTTCTCTTTGTACAATACAAAAATTTAAAAATTTCAATTCTTGTTCTAAAAATTTCTTTTTTCGATTTGAAATGTTTGTTTGTGTAATAAATTTGATGGTATTACTTTTTTTTTTCGAAGGGTGGGCAAATTGAGAGAATTGAGAGGTGGATACAGTGGGGAGGGAAGGGACACAAAACAGTTGTGAATTTTTATTTTTAAAAATCTGTTGATACCCTGAATATTGATTAAAATGAAAGTGAAATCTTCAGCCCTTTACTTTTAAAAATATTTTTAAATTTTTATATGCTCGAGCAAAACGAGGGCCAAGTATTGAAAAGCTAATGATTTTTTGAAAGAAAATCATTCGTTTTTCAAAAGTATGTTGTTTGAAAAAATTCCATCATTTTGGTATAGAAATTTCGTGATTTTTAAAGTTTCGAAATGAGAAAATTAATTACAAAATAATGATAGTTTATCTCTTGAAAATTAAGGATTCGCGAATTTTTTTAAGTGAAAAAATACTCTCTCATTCCGAATCAGCGAAAAGTCACTGATGAACAGTCGAAATTGCAGCACACGAAAAATCAGCAAAATTCACTGATTTTTCAAAGGTTTTCATTAATTTTTCAAAAGTTTTCACTAATTTTTCAAAGATTTTTACTGATTTTCATCAAAATTCAAAAATTTTACCAATCTTTCAGTGAATTTTCATTGATTTTTCAGTGAACATTTTTTCACTGATTTTCTCGTTTGCTGCAATTCCGACTGTTTTTCAGTGATATTCGATAATTTTCACTGATTTAGAAATGATTTAGGGGGCTAATTCAACATTGGAGGACTTGAGCCCTCCATACCTCTCCATCTCCACCTATGATTTCAGTTCACCTCCGTTTCACATATCAGAACACATTTTACTAACAAATTTCAAAATAAACCGCAAACGCGGTGAAAAAATCAACAAAAATCTGAACCACACCAGATGAATTTTCGAAACACTTGACACAAAGGTAAATCTACACAGCAAGTCAAGCAGCATCTCAATATCGGGGATACAAAACGACAAAATCATCCACACGTGTACAATGGTAAAATCGTACTTTTGCAAGTGCACAAGGCGCCAAAGATTTTGGGGGGCGTGTGAAATACTAAATAAAAGCGCTTCAAATTCCATAAGGGTGTTTATACTGGTATAAATATCGTACCATTTTTTCCCCATTCGTTTTCTCTCGTACAACATATTCTATTATTTGTAAACACGAAAGTTATACCAGGGAACCTATCTCAAAGAGAAATTTAGGAGGGAAAACGCAGCTGCGTAGGTTACCTAGCTCGATGTAGTAGTAAGTCCAAGTACCTACGTATTTCATTACAATTTGCAGCAAGGTTGTTTTATTTTTTTCAATCTTTTTTTTTTAGTTGCCTATACGATTACGAGGTGCACTCGTTACCAAATAATACGGCGAAGTGATACTTGAAAAAAAGAAATAATTACAATCCGTATTAATTTATCTGGTGCAGACTGATTCAACACAAGTAGGTACTATAAATCCATTTTTTTTTTGGATAAGATAAGATTTTTCAAGTTGAGTCTTCGAAATGAAAGTTTACGATAGAATTGGAACATCGGTGTAATTATTTTACTTTTGTTTGAAATACGTAAAGATACATTACGTTTAAAATGATTTCACGTTTGCTAAGCTTTCTGGTGATACTCGGGAACGTACTGTTTGTATTCGCTGGTAATGGAAAAACATCGGAACCGCTTTATCTGACGCAGTACGTTACATCGGGACGTATAGAAGATGGTCAACGCGAATCCGAGGTAAGACCATTTCTCAAAGGAATTAAAAGCTACTCGGGTTATTTGACCGTAGATTCGAGGTTCAATTCAAACTTATTTTTTTGGTACTTTCCGAGTAAAAATTCCGAAACGGAGACGCCTTTGGTAATATGGCTGCAAGGTGGCCCCGGTGCGTCTTCTTTATTCGGCTTATTTACCGAAAACGGACCTTACGAGTTTAAAAAAGGTAAACTAAGTTATCGCAAATACACGTGGACGAAGGATTTCAACATGCTATATATCGACAATCCAGTCGGCACTGGGTTCAGTTTCACCAATTCTGAGAACGGTTATTTGACCAATCAGACGTCGATTGGGGAGAGCTTGCATGAAGCATTGAGGCAATTTTTAATATTATTCCCAAATTTGCAAAAATCTAAAATTATAATCAGCGGAGAATCTTACGCCGGCAAATACATACCATCATTAGCTTATACGATTTTGAACAAACGTAGCAATACAAATCCCTCTATAAATATCGAAGGATTATTTATCGGTAATCCGATGATAAGCCCTGAACATATGCTCAACTACAATGAATATTTATACTCGCACGGTTTACTAGACGCCAACGGACGAGACGAACTTAAAAAACAAGAGGAAATAATGAAAAATAAAATCAAATCGGGTAAATGGAAGGAAGCTGCTGAACTAATGAGTAGTACTTTTTTCGGTATGGAGGATCCGAACACGTTGTTTTACAGATTGACTGGCATGGATCAATATTTTTATTTGATTAAAGAAAAACATGCTCCGAGGGATTTTATACGGTTTTTGAACAGACCTGATATTCGAGAAGCCCTCCATGTGGGTACTCGAAGATTTTCAGGCAATTCCTTAAAGGTATACAAACGATTGGAGGAAGACGTGATGAAAAGTATGAAACCGGTTTTCGAAACTGTGATAGAAAATTATCCGACGTTGATTTTTAGCGGACAATTAGATGGAATTTGTCCTTGGTACCTGCAGGAGAATTTGTTTCTACATTTATCCTGGAGCGGAGCCTGGGAATACTATAATGCTGAAAGGAAACATTTCCACTTGAATAAAAAGCTGGTGGGGTATTACAAAACGGCGAAAAATCTCACCGATATGATGATTAGAAACGCTGGCCATATGGTGCCGACAGATAAACCTCAATGGGCGTTGGATCTTCTGCGGAAATTCTCCGAAGGTTATTTCAAACCGAAATATTGAAAAATAATGATCGCCGGATGATATTGGATGGAAAAAATATAGGTGGTGGGAGGGAGGGGTATACGAGTCTGAAATACGTAATTAATTTACGATTTATGGCGATGTAAAATTAATAGCTTTATTTAGTCGTGGAGAAAATTCCACGAGTCGCATATGGCGCTGCACATATGTACTCTGTATAAATTTTGTGAAATAATCTACGTGTAGTTTGTAAGGTACGATATTTCAATGATAATAAACCAAGTAAAATATAATCGTTTTCTTTAGTGTTTGAGAAATGTGAATCGTCAGGCGGATTGTACTTCAAAGAAATAAATAGGCATATTCTACACTGAGAATGAAATAAATTTAGGATTTTAAAACATCGCCGGATATTTTGCCATTTCATCGACGTTTCATCTAAACAACGTTTGATTCGTGTCATCTGCGGGTTCTCATGTTGTATCGATGATTTTGTTCATTTCCAGCACGTTCAACGAGAATATTTTCGTATTTTGTATGAAAACACAGCTTAGCTGGCATTTTATGTGATTTGGTGGAATTTTTTGAATTTTAAAATGATGAAAAGGTATGGTTGGGATTTGAAGGGAAATGAACTAGGATGGATCAATTTTTTCGAATGTTGGGTTTGATTGTACAAGGAGTAGGTTTGCAGTTTGAAAATTTGTATTTAGACTTCGAAAACAAAGTAATACTTTCCCTAAAGGTAAGTATTGTATAGATGCTGAAGTCATAGGCGTACTCGGAAAATAATTAAGGGGGAGGACTAAGAATTCGAAGGAAAATTCGGCAAAAGGGGTCTTATTTCAAATCCGTTATTTGTTACTGTTCTTTCAATCAAAATTATTCATTTGGGATTTGATTGAAAAATTACTTGATAATTTTTGAAAGATCAATGAAAAATAATGGAAATTTTTTGAACAAAACGGGTTGAAGAGCAAAAAATTCATTTTCCTCAACATGAAAAATCTCCTTTCTGAGTTTGGAGGGCTCGAGCCCCCAGAGCCGCCCCCCCCTTCGGTGCCCATTTGTTTGAAGTCATTCCATTATATACATTAATTTTGGAGGGTAAATTTTCTAAATTATTTATGCTCAATAATTATCATAATAATAATGAGTTTTTGGGATTACTGAAAAGAAAGTAGGGAAAGGCTGAGAAAATATATTTAATTTATGACCAAGCGTTCCATTGAAGGGTCGACTGCAATTGCGACAACTGGATAGCAACTTACATTCAACAAATGTTGGGAGGTTTGCCAACCCTCAGAATTGAAGGGGTAAATTCAAAAATCCAAAATTGAAACAGTGAAAGCATGTGATGGTTTTCAATATGTAGGAATAAATTTGATCAATTGATAAGTAATAATAGGTTGGTAAAATTATGTCAACTTTTTTGGGTTCAAAAACACAGAGTTAACAAACTTGATTTAGCATACCAGGTTTTTGGTTTCGTTTTTAAAGAAAATAATGATGGAAAACTAAAAAAAAAAAAAAAAATGAAAAGTAAGAATTGTAGGTAATTAAAACTGAAATTATCTAGATTCAAGTTTTCGTATTTATTTTGAGAATTTTCAATGTTTACAAAAATTTGAGAGGTTTTGCAATATTTACCTATATGGAAATTCAAAATCAAACCGAAAAGAAGCAAAGAGCCCTCACATAGTGACAAAATTGCATTTTTAGTAGGAAACATTACTAGGTATTGAAATTTGAATTTTTTTGAAGGTATACGTAACTGGGTTTCAGGATTTCGTGTTTCAAGCCAAAAAATCAAAAAACATTTCATTTCTGTTTGGAATTGTCAATTTTTTGCCTTTTCAACCCTCAGAGGGCGAGCTCAATTTCATTGCGAAGTGCAAACAAGAACCAAAAACGGGGAAAAACACGAAGAAAAATTTCAAGAAAATTATTCGAAATTTTTTAAGATTTTTGATGACCCTCAATTCTTTTTTTTTTGGGTTCTCTGAATTAAAAACTCAAAAACAGAGTTCGGAGAAGGAATGGGAACAAAAATCGTATCAAAGAATGAAGTATTTAAATCCATGTTTTTCGATCTCCCGAATTTATTTCTTGAGTGATTTTCAAATCTATAGAAGAAAGCTTTTCTATGTGTTTGTTCTAATTTTTCCCGAATTTTCCTCTCCGCATTTTTTAAAAATTTCATTTCTATGAAAACCGTTTTCTCCATTCAAAGAGGCCATCTGCAACAATTTTTGGCACCTGAATTCTCTTAAAAATTCCAAATTGAAACACTCAAATAGGTAATTTACTTTTTGTTGTTTTGACTTTTCTGAAAAATTTTAATGGTTTTCAAAAAACGATTTTTTTTTTCTACCAGCCACATAAAAATTTGAAGGGACTTAGGTAAATAACTTTGTGGACAAAAACTTGAAAATTTGCATCATTCATGATACAAACTCAAATTATTTTAGTTACTGAAACCAAAAAAAAAAAAAAAAACACGAATCCCACAACCTCTCAATTCTATTCTTTTCCTATTGAATCATGAAAACTCAATTCACATTTTGAGCCAAAAAACTTGCAAAAAAATACCTTTTTTTAGGGAACTAAGAGTACTTTTTCAAAAAATTGTACTCAAATGGTCAAATGAGAGAATACTTTCATTTTTTCTTTTCTCAAGTTTATTTTTTAAAACGAAAAAAATCAATATCATAACGATATTTTTAAAAATGAATGCCTGGGTGAAGAAACCATCCTCAGGGGTCAAAAATTGATTTTTGAGTTGACACCGATTTTGGGGCTTTTAGAAGAAGCAGAATCACAAGGTAACCTCAACTCAAAAACAAATTTTCGACCCCTAAGAGTGAGGCTTACATATTTTTATTGATGAAAAAAAATTGATTTTTTAAAATAAGTATTATTTTTTATGAAGCCAAAATCTACCGTAAATTTTTTAATCAATTTTTTCTATGTATAGGTATCATTTTGCTGATTTTGCAAAAAAAAAGAAGGAATTTTCTTAGCATTTGGTCCTAAATATTTCTATAGTATCAGAAGCAAACAAGCGATTTTTTTTTCGTCAGTAATACGTAGGTCTAGGTACCTATATTTTTAACGCATAAAATAGATGGGGATCTGCGCTGAAGGAGGAAAGGAGTCCGAAAAATTGAAAACAACTTGAGGAATTTTTCAACAATACCAATTCTTCGCTTTTTAATGTAATTTTTCAAAAAAATATTCGTTCTTCATTTGCATAGAATTCATGTCGATATTGAAAAAAATACTTTCGAAGTATTCGCAAATTTTCCGATTCTCCATTACAACCTTCGTTTTTTTCTTATTTTTTGTCATCAGTATTGTTGTTATTCAAATTTCAGACCCATTTTAAAAAAATCTAAAAAAACTTAGGTACAGAACGAATTCCATACTCACTCACCTTCCCTTCCTCATAACTTCATCTGGATCCGACAATGATTCGAAGAGAAGTGACAATCAATTGTTTTGAAAACCAGACCATATTTCGAGTTATTAATGGAGCAACTTTGAAAAAATCATTAGGTAACCTACCTACATTTTCCCACAATAAACAACCGAAATCCAATTCTTAACTTCTTACAAGTTGAAAACTTGTACAAGTATCAAAGAATGTTCGTCATCTTCGCCATTGTTTACAAATTAAGTACACACAGTTCCATCGAGCCGTACAATAAAATCGATATCAATATCCATATTAAGCAATAAAACAAACAAAATATTTCATTGGTTTCTCACACAGCACATTACACTGCTACCTACATTCTAACGACTCGTCGAAATCCCTGGGGGGTGAAAATTTGAACGAAACACTTGATTGTATCTTCAAAGAATATTAAGCAACGGAATGGAAACTAAAAGAATGGTTTCTCTAATAAAGTCGACTTGAGGTATGAAGAAAATGAATACATTAGGGCACCGAGTTTATTAAAATGTAAATTTGTATGCAAACGATACGACTCGAACAAAGCTATAAAACAAAAAAGTGTAATTTTCATTTTTTTTTTAAGCTACTGCCCCCGAATTAAATTTTATTTTAGTAATATTTAAAACCGACCTGTTTTAAATGAAAAAATATTTTTCATAACTAATGATCAAAATGTTTTTCGTTTTTTTTTAAAAAAAAAAAAAAAAAAAAAAGAAGTACGTATTCAATGAGTTTCAATTCGTTTAAAAAAATGAACATGGTCAGAATCATTGAAATAATGTTGAATTAAGCAAGTAGGTAAATGGTGGAATGGTTTTGACAAAATAAGTATTAGTGATTTACGAGCATATGATTTGGAGAAACCCCCCGGCCTGATTTATTTTTGAGTGTTTCTTACTCTGCCGCTGTTCATCATACATATGTTCTATAAAAAGAAATCTAAATTCGTGTATAAGTAAATAAAAATTCGCATCAGCGGGTTTTCAGCTATCTCCCGAAGTTTTGAATGATTATGTGAACGTATTGGTTGCCCCACTCGATCTGTAGAGCATGTGTTCATTTATGTATTAGCATGCGAATTCGTTATAAAAATAATAACACGACCGTTTACATTGTGTAACTTTTCTGGCAAAATTTCTCATTTTTAAAAACGTTTTTTTATTATGCCGGCAAACCGAACTGTATAATTTTCACGTTTTTTTTTCTCTCGTAAAAGTTCATCGAACAATCGTTAAGTGAGCACTTATAGTAAATTAACCAGGAAAGCTATGGATAGTATTAAAAATGACTTGGGGGAAATATTTTTTTCGATATGTATAGTAGGTACATAAAAGCTCCCAAGTTCTCAAGAAATTCGTTCAAAACACGTGGTTAAGATTAATGGACCACAAAGCATAATTGAAAATGGGCGGAAAACATGATCGAATTCAATTTCTACATTCCAAAATTTTTAACTATCTATGTAATTTTATTATTCAACTTACACAAATAATGGATTATATTGGAGGTCAAAAATGTAAATTTTTTTAAACCAAATTCTGTTTTTCAAATCTCGATTCTCGAATCGCAATATCCATATAGGTACCTACCTACTTAGTCGTTTGGACCTCCGAAAAAATTTCTTTTTCAGAAATTTTTTTGCAATGAGCTGAGTAGTACTAGGCCTTCGCAAGTGAGAAAAACTAATTTTTCAGTCATTTTCCACTTCAAAATAGCCATTTTTAGCCGATTTTTTTCGTCAAAACATACCCACCCATTTGAATTTAATCACACCATTTTTATTCAATTTCATCCCAATAAGTAGATACTTCATTCACTTTCAATTTTTTTTTTCTTTCAAGAAACTATGTATCAGAAACCACACGACAGAACTGAAAAACGTAAAGGGTCATTCTATAATAAATCAGACAAAAATAGAAATTGTTTTTTGTATTTGTAAAATTCTGCATGGTATCACATGAAAATTCTGAAAAACAAAATTGTCATACATTATAGGCGTACCTAGCTACCTACTAAGTACACAATTTTTTGTCTCCATTAGTCTAAAAATTTCAAATCAAAACTCAAAATGCGGAGGGAAAAAATTCAAAAATTGTCTAAAAAATTCGTTTGAGAAGTGTACAACATACTTACTTGAAAATTTTACCAGAACACCCATTTCTGGCACATTACCTAAGGATAATTTCCAAGGTTTAAAGGTGAGGTATCTAAACGACTGAAATTTTTCTCAGCGAGTTTTCAGTCCCCAGGGAACACCTTTAGAAAGTTTAAAAATCCCAGCCATGAGCCAATTCGCCATTCTCAGACGGATATCTATCTCCAGTAACCAGTAAGTATGTTCACTTTTTTTTCATCTAATACATTAGTAGGTATACGAGTATTCATTATTATTTTTCGACGAAAAACTTTTCAAATAGCAGAGACTTGCAGAAAGGAAGCGTTTAGAATAGAAGATCTACTTAGTTTTAGTGTTTATGTATCTTTATCAAAAATGGTTTTAAGCTCCAAGGAAAGACCCTTTTAATAAAGGCATCTACAATTAAAGAGTTGTAAAGATACTTCAAAGTTACCGAAACACTGGTTTAAGAAATTTCAAGCACTTATCTATTTAGTATCACTTGAAAGGATATAACCCTTAGCTTTCATTTCAATGATTGCTTTGCAGGAAAAGGTCCAAGTCCTAGGTATAAATTCCTAATACGTCTTAGTCGTTATCATTATCTCAAAATCGCTGAAAATGTTTACCAAGATAACATAATTACGCGATGATATAGTCGATCACTTTTTAAAAGGAATTGTCAATAGATGATTTAACAAGGTTGACATTCCAGTCGTGAGTCCAGTATGGCAAAATATCTGGAGGTCGTATCGAGTAGAATGAAGCTTTACATAAATCTAAATTAGTACCTATAAGCGTTCGTTTGTGTAAATTGGTAAGGTAGAGGGATAGGGACAATTCACCATTAGTATTCCTGGCAAAACAAAGAAACCTTAATAACGTTGAGAGGGTTAACGAATTTCGTATTTCTAGCATATTAATAAGGTAATACAAAGCAATGAATAATCTTACCGAAATTAAAATCATCCAACAGAACATGAGAGGCTCGTACCGGAGGATGTAATAACAACCCGATGGACGATCACACTTCCAGCGTTCACATCTCTTCGCAAATTGTATCTCGGATGACAAAATTAAACCGAAAAATCATAAGTCAAATCGAATAGGCCTATTGACGTTCAAGTTGATTTTTTAAACAAGAAATTTACTAATAACGAACGCGAGGCGAAACATATTGCCAGTTCAATCGGACACAACACCGATAATCGTAAAAATACTTCATACCGAAATAGAAAACCATATTTCTTCGAACACCGACACTATTTCAGTATGATTATCTAAGTAATGCGAGTATTTGGTTAAATGAAAATTTAGCATACGTACTAATCACAAAAATATCATTTCCTGTGATATACACCGCAGTTCGCTTGGAAACACGAGTTGGTGAAATTTCCAGCTTTTTCTCAAGTTGGATGATGAATTTCCTCAAGCTAAGTCAACAGCCATCCAACTAGGTCACTTTTTTCCAGTATTGAAATCAATTTCCAACAGCTTGCTTGGGTTTCAAAAAATAGTAATTAGGGGCACACGTTATCACTAGATAAACAAAAGGATTAATTGGCGCCACGGTATGTTTGAAAAATTAAATCTGCAAGGAAAAAAATTAACATCAAAGCTACGCTGGTAGTCGGATGCAGTTGGGAAAATCTATCGTTCTTCGGCGCTGCATGCGGTAGGTAGGATAAAATTTACTCGAAACCGTATTATAAATAATAGAAAGATAAAAGAATATTTGTCAGTTTTATTTACTTTCCTGCTCGGAATTTTTTAACTTTTACGTTAAATTAAAATTAATGTGTACTTGGAAAACCAACACCAGAAGGAAAATAAAAAATGTACAACATTAAAGGGATTTTATATTTGATATTATTCTTAATGAGTCAATAGAAAGAACGAGTTGGGGATTAATTTAAAATTTCTAAAAGGTAATGTTTAACTTCGAAATTCGTTTCGATTGCGTTAATAAAAAGCAAAACTTATCCATTTTTAATGAAATATTAGTCGTATTAAAAATGTCATTCCTAACTTTGACATTTTAATTATCAAAAAGCTCAAAAATTTGAATAAGTCTTCCTGTTTTAATATTTTAGCAAAAATAATAATGATTTAGAAGCTAACGTTGTTTTTAAATATTCGTAAAATGATTACAATCAGAAAAGTTGGTCTTTTGCGAATTGTATCAGTATCAAAATGAATTTCAAAACTGGATTAATCAGTTTAGCATATGTCACATGTCTCGTATGCTTTTGTTAAGCCATGAATATTGAAAATAAATTGATATTAACACTTGGTATTATTTTAAAACCAATGTAAGTTACGAATCGGCGAAAAAAAAAACTTCGAAAATGTTCCGTTGAAAAAACACCTGTTTCAAAAACAAAACAAATTTTCGACTTTCGGAACTTATTAACGGTTCACACGTAGCACTGTTCACACGTCTTGAATATCACTGGATGTCGTGATAAAACGTAAATCTGTGAAAGATCCCATTGCTGCCGGGGAAACTCTTCACCGCAACCCTTCACCAGAAAAAGCGTCAACTCAAGTTTTTGGCGCCTGCGCTTATACATGGCATCATCTCATATATAACTACTCCTTCACTTTTAACCGAGAAAAAAGTAATTAAAACCAAAAATTGAAGAAAAAAATGATAGCGTGGAAGTGAAAGAACGTGGGATTCGTGGAAGAATTTATGAGCTAACTTTTTTTTTGGAAGGTATGGAATTAAAATGGTTTGATGAGGTTTTGAGAAATGAGATATTTTAGATACTCGATTGTAATAATCATCTTCGTAGGTATCACTTCAGCTACATATTAGAAGCCTGGACCTATTTTTTTTTTACGGTAGAAATTTAATTATGAAAAAAAGGGAACAAAATCATGGCACTGGACATTTGAAAAGAATAATGCTTAATCAACAAGCAAAAAACACGTCTTATTTTTGGTAAAAATCACCGAATGTTAGGTACATTGTAATCCTAATTTTCAAATTCATTTTCGTCATCATTGAAATAATATAGGTACAAATTTATTTTTTATTATAGTAATACTTTCATTGCTATCGTATTATAAACAGAATTTTTTTTTTCAAAAATTCTGTTGGATTGGTAATTCAGTATCGATGATGTTGAAAGTTTGAACAAGTCACTGGTTACAGCCCTAATCATCGTTCTATTGAAGTTCCCTCAAAAAAACAATTTAGCAGCATTATAACTTTCAAAAATATGTACTTCCTACTTAGTAGTGTCGGATTTTTGTTTGAATTTTTTCCGATCCCACCTCATCTTATGAATTTAGTTGAAATAACACTAAACATGAATAATATACACATTATTAGATTATCATGCCCAATGCAATTGTAGATTCGAATAGTATTTAAAAATTCGATTATCTGTGTTCTGTTTGCATCACAAAAACGTTTTCATTTTCATTAATAGATTTATAGAGAACAAAAAAAAAGTGAAATAATTATTAGCTGCGATGTATCGATGAAACAGATACAAACTTCCAACTCCGCTGCATATTTCCTTTTGAGTACTTATACATACCATATTAACTTATTAACAAGAAACTGCTAGTTCTACAATTACGTGAGTTTGCGTAAAGGATAACAACAATTCACTCCCCTCGTTTAAAGATATTGATGCATAAAGGAGTTGATCAGTACCGAGAAATAAAATGCTAGATAATACCTGAAGTAGACGTTGTTTCGATGATCATACTAATATGTTTAGGGAATTTAGCTTGAATAATCTGCACATGAACAGAACTCAAAAATATTGAAATAGAATGCAAGAGGTGAATTTTAAAAAAAATTTATTGATTCATTAACAATAACTTAGAAAAAGAAGCCGAGGATTTTACCACCCAAATGTTTTCTTCTCGCTTCCTCATGATCCATAATACCGCCGGAAGTGGTCATTACGATAAAACTGCACAAAACATACCAAGAAAAACATTTATTCGTTAGTACGACGAAACGACAAATATATTCTCTACGAAAATAAAGAGCATTAGAAGTTACCCGAACTGTCTAGAAGGTAGCAAGTTGTTTGTCCATTTTTCAATTTCGTTGATGGGCAGATCGAATCGAGGAGAGATCACTCCGCATTTATTGATGCGGCCTGTTAAATTGACAACAACTTTTCCGGCACGATGATCGTCAACGATTTCGAATTCTTCAATGTATCCTGTGCCCAGATAGTTATCAATAGGTTAAAGTTGAAAAGAACAAAAAAGGGTGATAAATCATAATAATGATACACTGAACGTGAGATTACCATGCTTCATCATCACTTTAAGGAATTTGATGATAACTTTAGAACATGGGCGGATCAATACTTGACGTTTACCAGATTTTTCCGCATTATTGATGCTTTTCAGAGCATCGCTCAATACACTCATACGCACCATGATTCTTCTGTAAAGAAACACAAAATAGAATTAGAATAAAGTTGATGGTAGATGGTTCTCAATATATAATTTATCAAATAGTTACAATATTACGATAATGTTGAGAATTATTGGATATAATATTACGACATGCCACATGTAAAGGGGAAATAAAGTGATATAGAAGTAACGCATGGAAGACAGATAAGGTGTCTTCAAAGACCATTTGATTATGTAATCGAAATGTCTACATAATAGAGAAACTTACTTGATTAATAATTCGAGACAATTGATTTTATTAAATTAATGGACTTGGCGGAAAAATCGTGATAATTCACACATTGACAAACCGAAAACGTTGCCGAAAACAGAAAGAGTTTTCTATTTTAGTATTTTTGTTGGATTGGAAGATCGCGATTATTATCAACTAATTATACAACCACAAAGGTGGAAAGGTTGGCGTTTTGCTGCTGCAACATTTTTTATAGAGCGCGCTGCAAACATTTTCTTGAAGCTTTGAATGCGCTATCTACATTTAAATTAAACCAAAACAAACTTTTTGCTTGATGCTTGGTACTTTTTATCATCGCGGTATCCAATATCCATAAAGCATAAAATGGAACTTTGATGCAAACTAACAACTTGGCGTCCATTTTGGCTGTTCAACTTTAAGTTTCCTTTTCGTATCCGTGGAAATTGAGGTTTTTCGGTAGCTATTTAGGCCAATCAACCGCGATATCTAATTAAAATTGACCTATAAATTCTCGAAATATTTTACTTGGTAGTTTTAATTTACTTTTGTGATACGTTTCCATACCGGATACCGACTGTTTTAGTAAGCGTATTTTAAAGAGAAGTTTCAAGATGTCTTATTACACACGAAGATCCGCTAATTTGGGAGGTAAGCTCAGTATATCTGCCAGTTCGAAACTGTCATATTCGTTAAGTGTGGTAATCGTAGTTATGAAATCGAATCACTGTCTTGTGTTGTAATCGGCGTAATTTGAAAGATTCGTTGATCGCCATGTTACTAGAAATCGAAATTTAACATTACACTGTTTTGATCTTTCCAGACAAGCCAAACGCCTTATACCAACAACAGCAGCAAATTTTACAGCAGTCGTCGCAATACGAAAATTTTGTCAAGTCTTACCAACCCGACCCCGGTGTTTCAATCACAAAAGAAGATAAATCACCTTACGGCACAGTAGCTGAAGCGATGGAAAAGTCCATCATGGTAAATATATTCGATCCTAATCTTCCATACAATTTGCTGGTCTGTATCGGAAACATTGCAAAGAGTTTTTTCGATCAGTTTCCTAAAAAAATCATTCTTATGAAAGTTGATGAGAAGTTACGATACAGATTGAGCAATAATTACGTGTAGTTGTCGCAGTAGAAATTACGTGCAATTTTTTCGAATTATGTAGCTTATTTTAATCATTGATTGTGTTTTTTTCACTAGCGATGATTAGAAATATAAGTGAGACGAGGAAGACAATTAGCATTATGCGTAATACTATGGCTTTTATACTTGTCTGTGTGTGACAACTTTAATGAATGTCTGAAATGAATTGCATTAGTATTGCGAATAACTATATTCAAAATGCTTTAATGTATATTCTATTGGGCAGATTATCTTGTGAGTGAAGTCAAGTCGAATATTACTGAATTAGGACGAGAGAGTAGTGAATTAGTAGTCGTTTTGTCTTCAATTTGTGCGTTACTGAGTCAGCGTACGATGACAAATTTGAATATGTCACACATGTGATTGGTAAATATTTGTCAGTATGTTCGTTGGGTTATGTTGGGCGCTACGCCTAAACGATATTCATTTACAAATTCGAATTTTATGTTATTCATGTTGAAATAATCGTTTACGCGTTGTTAGCAACATATTCAGTGAACGAATTACAATTTATATGAATTTATGCTTGTTGTCTCTCTGGTTCTCCCGAAAATGTAGAAATCGCAACCGCAATCGCAACCGCTGATTCCTGATGTGAAAACCGAAAATGTCTCCGAATCAGATGTGTTGGCAAATAAAGAAGACGCGAGAGCCGAAGTTGCTCGCATGAAAACCGAACATTTCCAGAAATGGAAGGAAGCTAAAAAGAAAGCCGGCTTGAGTACGTTACTTTTTGGCAACCCGTGGTGTCCACTGGCTAGAAAAACTAGAAAATAGCAAGCATTTTAATAAGCCTACTGTAAAAAGCAAGCATTTTTAACATTTTCCTGTTTTTTCGAATTGTGTAATGGGAATATGTAAGGGTTTTCGGACAAATTTTACGTAGGAAAAATTTGCATGGAAATGACGAGAGAAATCCAGAAAAAAGCAAGAATTTTCATTTCTTAGATTCAGTAGACAGTAGACACCATGCCATCGAGTATTCGTTTCGATAAATAAGTTGACGTTTAGTGTAATCTTATACGAAGATTATGTGCTGAACCTAACGTATTTTTTTCAGCGAAAATCGATAAGAAGCTGAAGAAAAGAAGGTTGAATGCTCGATTGGAGAAAGTATTGAAACCTAAGAATGCGTTTTTGATTTTCAACGAATTAAACTTGAAACCCGAGTACGACATGCAAGAAGTTAATAAAACTGGATTCCAAAAAACTTATTTCGCTCGTTTGAAAGTATGAGATTGTTTCCTTCTGGTGTTTAGGCCTTTTTTGGTGGCCAAATAGTGATAATTGTTGTATTTATCCAGCTCAATAATCAAATTTACACTGGAGAAGCTACTAGCGTTTCTGGAGCCAAGATGGTAGCGGCTGATATTGCCTTGAAAGATTGGTTTGTTCAGTCATTCAAAAAACAAGAATCAAGTAAAGCATCCTTCAACCTTAATTCCATCGTATTATAAATTGTAACATGAACGTCGTGTTGCAGTGGCTGAGAAAATGGAAGTCGAAACTACTGAAGCATCTACATCGAATGAACCTGCTCCATGGTCAGCTGTAGGCTCCTACGCCATGCATTTGCTTTTTACTCGTTGGCAAATGAATCCACCGCTTCAAGCTCCCGTTACTCCATCGCCTGAAGGTACTGCAATTCCTTTGAATGGAGCTGCTCCTGCTGCTGCTAACAGTGATCCTAATCAAGTATTTAATTTTCTAGTTATGGTTGTTTTAATTTTTCAATTTATTAATAATTTTTGACTTGCCGTAGTTGGTCAACTACACCCCATCCGCTAACTTGAAATTCCCCCCAAATCCGGAGCAATGCCAGCCATTGTATGTATTGAATTTGGCTTTTCCGAATCTTATATTTGTTGAGAAAACCGATGATGCCAATTCTGAACAGCGTTTCCATTTGCAATGTAAAATCGCTGATATTGTTTACGAAGCCAGAGGTATGATTTTTGTCATCTCAGACATAATTCTTGTTCGAATGATTCTATTTCAATATTTTATTTACAGCTCGCAGTAAGAAGGAAGCTAAACGTCAAATTGCCATCCAAGTTTTGAAGGATTATGGCGTGAATTGCGTTGCAACACAGTAAATTTGTAATAATTCTTTTATTCCATTTTTTCAAGCCAATTCTGTAATAATTTGTTTTACATGTTTAGTTTTCATTTTCATTGAAGTTGTAATCGCTTTGATTTATTATTTTATGTTCCCAAAAGAAAAACGTAACCATCGTTAATTTTTTAAATGTAGGGTTTGATATTTCAGTTCTTAGTTTCAGTGTTCGCTTATTATTGTTTTTATTCGTGTTGATCTGACGAAAATTACTGAAGAATCACATACGTAGTGTACCAAATCAGGAATTTTTCTTTTTCGAATTGATTCTGTTTTAATGGTATTTTTATGAAAGAACTTCGTATGTTTTACTATTTGTTATGCCGAATTTAATGGAAATGCAACATGAATAGCCTGCAGATTGTAAATGTAACGTGAATTGCACATAGCTGTTGATACGAAAAAATTTCTTCGAAACAAACTGTGTAATAATTTTATTTTTATTTAATTCCTTTTAATGTATTGATGAAGTGTACAAACTACATTATTTACATCTTAAAATAAATTTATTATCTTTAAACGATGATTTTCAAGTGAATTTAATTAATTCAATATTATTCAGTCAACTTTTCAGAAATATCGAAATATTTTGCGAGATGGTTGCAATAACGACTAAATACTTTCACTCTGTCCATGAGTCGCCGATGCTACCTTTGAAATTCATTTCTACAACTGTAATTCGAAAAAAATGGCGTAGTTAGATTTTGAGAATTGTTGTGTAGAGTTCGTCAGTCATCACATTAACGGATGAAGAGAAAAAATGATATAAAATGAAGCAATACGACTTACTATTTCTTGTAAAGTTTAGCACGAATTATTTAGTCCAGCTGACTTTGGGAATATCAAAATGTTCGGTGAGGCTGTCTAAATGACGATTGAATACTTCCACTCTCTGTTTATGAGTCATCGATGCCTTTTCTAAAATTCGTTTCTTCAACTGTAATCAAACAAAACAACGCAGTTTCTGAAAATCATTACCCAAACTTGGATATGGCAGAAAGCAAAGATATAAAATGAAACGATATGACTCACTACTTCTTCCTGCTGCGTTTTGAATGCAATTTCAGCTTTCGTCAGTTTAATTTCAGACTTTTCGGGAACAGATTTAGTTTCCGCTGATGTTTTCGACATTTGCGCCATCAAAAACTTTTTTTCTTTTTCTTTGTTTTTTTTCTTCTTTTTTCTGCAAAAAATAGTTATTTAAGTAACATTATGAATAGAACTTCGAGAGTACCGATCTACCGATGACGAACATGAAACTCGTGAAGCACTTACTTCTTCATGTCGCTGTCTATTTTCAATTTAAGAGCTCCTCTATTACATTTATCGTACTCTGACATTTTTTCTCAATAATTTCGTAGTTCACGCGTCTCAAATCTATAAAAGCCTGAAAATAAAGACAGATAGTAAACATGCAGGGCTCATATGAATGATAGGAAAAAAGTAAAGGTACAGCACGTTCACTAGAAAATATTTCGGAAAAATTCTTCGTTACTTGAGTTGCAAAATTGCACTTCGAATGAACAAGGTGATATCGGGGGTTATAGAATTTAGAGGAAAATAATGAAAATAAATGTAAAGATGAAAATAATAAGTAAGTATCTAAATTATCTACACCAAGTGCGACCTGCTACGTAGTCTATAGAGTACGTACCTCGAATTTATAAGTAAATCAATCACTATTTAATGTAGGAGAATATCAATTTTTCAATGCTTTTTTACAACCATCATAATTTCAATTAAAGTATCAACAAAGTTTTAATTTAATAATTAATTTTTCTGAACTTATTTGTTATTTGTGTTATCAATTATTAATTATCAACGACAACCAAAACGACAACAGAAAGTTTCAAAACATTGAGAAAAGAAGAAAAGAAATCGATAATCAAAAATCGATAGATCGACTTATCGTTTATGGTTTCCGCGATTGTCATAAGAATTCTTCTGGATAATTTCGTAATTCGAACTGATAAATTTCGCGAAATTTGAATAATTTTGAATTCTGTATTCTTCAAATTTCATATGTCTTAAATTCGCCATTAACCGCCATTAGCTAACCATTTCACCATTGTTTTCAATCAGAATTCCAAGTAACAAAGAACTAAAGAAGAAAGAAACAAAAGCAAAAGAAACCAAAAGAATGTAAGATGATGTCAAATTTGAATTTCGATGTGCCTCCCTACCTCTTAGAATAAAAAAGGGACTTGTGTGGTGTACAGTACAATAAATTATCTTGATCTGTTCTTGTGTTTTCAGAATCAAAATTACAGGGTTACGAGAAGCGCGTGTTCCTGGTGAATCGACATTGAGTACTTATCGTAATCGTAAGTCTGTTTGTTTTGATTTTTCAATTGCCATTTGGCATTAATTATCGAATTTTTCAATGAGAGAATTACTGATGTTGCAGTACTTCATAGTAGCTTACAGAAGTTGCAGACTGTTGAACTATACAAGTTGATAGCATATTGTGAATTTGTGATAGTATTCGTGGTGTTTTCCATAAACCGTTCAAGTGTTTAGTCATAAGTTGATCATAGTCATAACAATCTTACCTACGAATGATGGTAATAGTTAGCAGTTATGAGTTAACACATAATACAATTCACTTCGCGTAATGAAACTGATAAAAAATCTGTCCTTCGTAGTTCGCAGTTGTTTCGTAGAAATACTTGGATGTTGGGATTTTCGAACTTCGCAGTTATGCATTTTTATCTAATTGATATTTAAACATCAAAATTCTAGTTGTTCGGTTGTCATCTACTCAGAACCACCACGTACAATTTACTTCTCAGCAAATCGTACCTTGAATTTTGAAATTTTGCAAATTAGGTAAGTGTTCTATCAGTTAGTGATATTATTTTTTTGTGAATAGTTCGTCATTGCATTTTAGATTTTCAAAACACTTTATATTGAATCGTAATATCTGAAGTTATTTCGCTATCTTATGTTATTTAGATAAAATTATAAATTTGATGGATGCGGATGCCTTGGCTCAAGCTGAAATAGATAAGAATAATTTACAAAGTGATCTATTGACAGCTGTAAAAGAATGCCAGAAAAAATACGGCGGTCGGGTTGAGCTTGCAACTGAATTGGACCCCAACGTATCCCGTGTTTGCTTCTGTTTCGAAGCAGTTTTTAATCACGGATTGAGAAAAAGTATTTCCAGGCAAGTTTGTGTAAATGTTTTTACGCAGCTGTTATCTCATAGGCTATCGTTCAAATTCGCTTTCTTTTTATGCGTAGAAAACCTGCGAAAGCTTTCTGTATCGAAAAACCAACATTCTGGCTCTCCGTCTCTCACATTCTATCCCAGCACGAACGAGACCGTTATAATAGTTTGAAAAACGTGAAATCGAATTGGGGCAGAGGTAGAGCTTGGCTGAGATCTGCTCTTAATGAGAGATCGTTGGAGCGATACTTGCAGACGCTAATATTTGATGAAATTTTATTAGCGGAATATTATGAAGAAATTGCATTTCTTAGAGATCAAGAAAAGAGTTACATTTTACCCACTGCTGCTGCGGGTATGCATCGAATCATAGTTCTAGTATTTATTCCACCGTCGTCGTATTAATATTATCATTTTTTTTTGCAGGGTTGGTTCCAATATTGTTCGCTATTAGTATCGATAGAGAAGATTTAAATCACAGAAATCACGAAAGTGGAATCGATAAGTTTAATTCGGAGAAAGTCATACTTACCGAATCAATGGGTAAATTTAATCACCTTATTCGTTACAACGTGCGGTTTAGTCGGTGTTGAAAGTTTTTCTTTTTTTTTTTAGATGTGTTGAAAATAAACGATGTTCGCAGAAAACTTCAAAATAACGTTATAGAATTTGATGATGCGTGCGAAAATAATGGTAACTACGACGAAATCAACGCCTCTGTTTGTTCGCCGTGTGATATTTCTACAGTAAATAGGAATTTTCTTCGATTTCCTTATGATACATTTATTTGCCTATATACTCATCATTTTATTATTTTAAAGGTTGAAATAGCGGAGGATGCAGCAGACATAATAAAAAATGAAGACTCCGCCTATTTTAATAATGATTCAGAAGACAATGTGAGGTATGTGTTGATATCGTAGCGTCAAGCTTATCAGTCTGTAACTTTAATTCGTATATTGATCTATTTTTTTTTCATATCACAGTAGCATGGGTCTAAGACCAATTAGTGATGAAGGAGTAGGTGAACTGATACCCGTATCTACAGACGTAAGTGTTTTTTTTATCGATAATAAACTTGGTTCGGAAAAATGACATGATATTTGTTATCGCAAAATAATTTTTTTCCAATTCAATGCCCACAGATCAATAATACGGATGATTCAACTTTATTCTCTGATTTTCCGAGTAAGTATTTTTGTGTATGACGTGATTGAAAAAGTTTGATTTTCATCATCAAATAATTGTTTATAGGCGAAGATGGCATTTCTGTGGGATCGACAGACGATCAAGGATTTCAAAAATTATATGAATCGACGAAAGAAGAATTGAAAAAGCAGTTGACATTAAATTCTACTTTAGATGCTCGTGTCCACGAATTGAATCGGTATAAATTGATTGTAATTATTCATTTCAAACATTTAAAAGATGTTTTATATTGTACGATTTTTTTTTTGCAGAGAAAATGAGGTGTTGAAACACCAACTTCGAAAATACGTTAGTGCTGTCCAAATGTTGAAACAAGAGGATGCAGATCACACGTACGAAGCTCAGTTATATGAAAAAAAATTGGTGCAGGTAAGTTTTCATTGACAGTTGTCTGGTTATTGGCGTAACCTTGAAATCACTTGTCGTTCATGACATATTATTACACATATCACGTGAGCGTATTTCAAATTGAGATCAATTTGCAATACGTACAGAAACTTATGTACGTTCAAGTAGAAATGTTAGGTTTTCCACATTTTTTGAAAAAATTTTCGTAAAATTATTTGTTTAGGTCGCGGAAATGCACGGTGAATTAATGGAACTTAACAATAGACTGCAAATCAACTTGTTAGCTAAAGAAGAAATGAATAAACGATTACAAGAAGAATTGATTTCTTTGAGAGGTCCTCTTCCGTCGGAAGATTTTTCTTTGCATAAACTAGTCAGCCTTTGGGTTCCATCAGTTTTTCTAACCGGACGATATTCCGATCCTCATCACGTCTATCAAGTAATTATTTGTGTAAAGAAAAAACCATGTGCTTGGTTGAATGGAAGAAGTCATTTTTTTGTGGTTTTATGTTTAGGTGCATTTTAGGATAGGTTCTGAAGAGTGGAATGTATACAGAAGGTATGCTCAGTTCCACGCATTTCATCAAAAACTTAAAAAAGAATACAGTATTGCTTCAGGTTTTCATTTTCCACCAAAGAAAACTATTGGAAATAAAGTGAGTTATGTATTTGCTCGAAGATGTAAAAGTTGCTGCAATTTGAGAATTTCCCCGTCCAATGTTATCATTGAAGACGTTAAATTTTTCGATTCTTGGTTCTACGTATCTTGAACGAGTCTAAAAAATTCACGAAATGAGATGAGAGAAGCTAAAGAAAATGTTTCTTTTTATTCTAGGTATAACTGTGAAGTAATATGATTCTTAGAAGACCTAATTTTCGAAATCAGTTCAGTGAATCTCCATTACTCATCAGAAGTACCCTGAAAAACGATGATTTGTTATTTTTCAAAAAATAGTTTGCTCCTTCTTACTGCGAAGTGTGAAAGAAATTGTGATCGGAAAATGAATTTTGAATTCTCTACCTTGAGCCTTAGTGTCCGAACAATTTTTTGGAATCGTTAGTTGAGCCAATTCTTTCACCTCGATTAGCCCAAAGATTTCATTTACATAAAAATTCACAATACGAAAAAAATAGGAGGTTGAAGTTTTTTTGAAATTGTATCGTATGTTTGGTGTGTGTAATTTCCAGAGATTTGATGGAGATGAAAAATGAACGTCATGTTATTTGTTCTATAATTCTTTCTACCGTTCAATAAATTAGTGCAGAGGTATTTCTCTTTAGTGTATTGAATGATTTATTCAAATTTGATTTTTGAAAAACTTAGTTTTTTACAATCTACAAATTTTATTTAAAACATAATTTTGTATACCTATTTCTTACCTAATTCTGAAAAATCAATCAAATTGAACCAGTTTTAAAAATTTGAAAATTAAAAAATGAGCGAATATAATTTTTATTGAAAACTTTTTTCGACGTCTTATTTTTCAAGAAGTAGTAAAATTAATTTAAAGCTATTGAACCAGTTTCAACATTTATAGCTCATAAAAATCTCCTTATTTTGTACTATTTTTAAACAGAATTAAAGAAAAAAACTTATGTATTTGAATTTCTAGTGAGAAGAAATATGCTTTGTGATTCTCTGGAAGCTCTGTAAAACATCGAGGTTGTCCACCAGTCCTTCTTGTCCTGCCTCTTTTCAAAAATTTTGAATCGCTGCTTTTGAAAATTTTATCAATTTTTTTATCAATGAAAAAATTTATGAAAAGGAAATTTTTGCTTCTTCCCAGTGTAATGTTTGAAAAATATCCCATCAAACTGAACTTTTGCTTTTTCATTTCTTAATTTTATTAGCCACTTCGGACCAGAAGAATAAATCTCCAGTGAAAGTGTCGTTCAGGGGAAATTTAAAACTCCTGGAACCTTTTATGTACCTATTCATTGAAAAATAAAATGCAGGACTTTTTGAACATTGGGTATAACATTATTCTAAATCAACTGCACTTGTTTGTTATTAGGATGCAAATTTTGTCGAAGAAAGAAGAAAAAAATTGCAGTTATATTTACGTCAAGTTATTAATTTTTTATTGACTCAAGACTCCCATCTGGCTGTTAACCCAACTAAAGCATTATTCACTTCTCGTGTGCAGTTTTTCAGGTAATTTTTTTCTCTGTTCCTTTGAAAGCTCACGTGATTATTTTAATTCTGATCTTCACTTCGAATTTTTAATCTCTTAGCGAGCAGTACAAAGAAGGTAATCAGTCAAGATCTCACAGCATTTTTGGAAACTGTTTGCAACAACCTCAAAATGATACCGAAGACGCATTGGTACAGTATTCAGGATTATAAAATAATCAACTCATATGTCCAGTGAAAATAAGTACCTGTATCTAGGCAGACATTTCATCACTTTCATTATCGTCTGCTGCCAAAAACGTAAGCTTTACTGTAACTTTTTTAATTTGTTTTTTTCATCTTTTGCTCATTATTCGTAAAAAAAATAATGAAACGATTCATTATTCGATCACCTCATCCTAATTTTTTTGTACTTTTATTTTCATTCATATTACGAATTCTACTTTTGGAAAAATTACAACGAAATTTTTTGTTTTTTATTTCTAATAATCATTTCATAATTCCATTCGTTGAAAATAATTTCATTATTTAGCTTCGAAATGATTAATTCATTGACATTTTACGTTCATACGTGTGTTTGAAGATCAAGTTTTTATATTCGGAATTGAAATTAATTCATGATATACTCAAGTTTAAAATGAAAATTACTTTAAGCTTATTAAAAATTTTTCAAAACAAATACCAAAACACTGATAATCGCTCGAAATAATCAAAAATTCTTTATCTTTATCATCTTTTTTAAAAGTATTATGTATAATTGTGATACAAACTATTTTTCGATTCATTTGAGTATTACATTGAGGAGAACTGATAGGAAATATTTGATTAGTTGATATCAATAAAAAAAATACCCCGGAATGAAATGAAATTCGACTTTGAGCTTTTTAAATGATACCATGTGCGGGCTTATACTGCATATAAATGAACCCGCGCAATTATCAAATTGTGCTTAATCCAGTGCAAAAATCGAGTTACAAATTTTTGATAATTTTTTATTCAACATGACAAGTTTAGAAATAAATCTATCTTTATGGTATAATATTTCACCGTACGGTGGCATGATCAGTTATTATCTATTCTACCATTTTATATGTTATATTTTTTATGTATCTACGTATTACCAATTTGTTTATGTACCATAAAACTTGTTATAAACATTACAATTTTATAAACAATTTTATTACGGAATAATTGATATTTTATTTCCCACGAGTACAGATATGTCTCGTTTCTGTATCAGTTTGGTCTGTCGATGTAGAAATCACGATTGATTAATTTCAATTGTGAAGGGAGCCCTTCGACGCTTTTGGATAATCTAATTTTAAGGTAATCGTTGGAATTTTCACGGACTAAATTATTAGCACTTTTGGATAACAGAAGTTTCATTTTATCTTTTAGTACTACTTTATTATTACGAAGTTTTTTCTTCTTGTCAATTCTTCTGGTTTTATGATTTTTCATGATTATGTTGGAATCGGTCGATGTTGTTGAGTCGAATGAACTTTTCGCATACTGGCGTGTTTTTCTAAATACTGTATGTTTTTTTGGTTTTGGTAAAATTTCTTCAGCATCGTATGAATTTTCTGTGAAAAAATAAGCATAAGTTGATTTTTTCACATTTTATTGGAAAATTACTAATAAATTGGAACTTGCCGTCGGAAGAGGAATGTGGTATTGATTCTTCATCTCGAGAAGTAATCAGAGAATGGCTGCATCCTGCACTACTGTTTCGGAATTCTCGACATGTTGATCGATTGTACATACATTTCGGTTCTTTTGATCTATTTAATTGAAACAAAAAATCAGTTAAGAGCTATTATTATTTTTTGGTATGAATTAGCTTGGTAATTATTCGACATGACCTTTTCGTTTGATTATCTAGAAATATCTGCATTTCCATGATCTCTTGATAATTAGGAGGAGATTCGTAGCTTGGTGGTGGTTCTTGATTGGAGGCAATTTCACTGGAATTATTTCTGTTTCTGGGCCTGTGTTCCGCTGAAACGAATTATTTGTAAATAAAAATATGAACGTTTCATAGCTTATGAAAAGTAAGAAAATTTACCTATCATCTGATTCAGCGTTCCTAGTGCTCGATTCAGTTCGTAGGGTTGTTGCGTTCGGTATAACAACGTACAAATTAACGAACACAGAAGAAATATCGCTGATTAAAGAAAAAAAAGAATATTGAAATTTGCATTTCGTTGAATTTTGAGAATTAGCAAGTAACTTACAAGCTGTTGTAAAAAATGCAAATATCAACCCAGTTGGAAGATACGAAAAAGATTCTGTTTTGGGAAAATAGTAATTCTTATGATGATAGTATTCATCGATTTCTAAAATTTGAAAAAGAGGCCCATAATTAACAATATTCCATTAATAGAGATAAAATTCGGATTTAATTTTGGAATAAAAAAAATTAACTATTTGCACATTGCAATTCGTCACTATCATCACCACAATGATCAAATCCATCACAACGAAGATGTCCAGATATGCACCGATGATTGAGGCATAAGAAGTCGCTGGCCATAAAACAGACTAAAATGAGTCATAAATAATTTCTTGAGGAGATCATCAATAGTACGATCAAATCTAAATATAATCTACGTCTACAAGTCTACTATACCTTCAGCAACTACAGGGATTTCGATTGGCTGAACGAAGTCTTCAGTTTCGTGAAAATTAGACAATGAAAATGCTGAGTATGAAAGGATGAATCGAGATTTTGAATTGAATAATCCATGTAAGTAGATATAAAATCCTATATTTATGCTCCCTATTAATTCTTCGCTGACTATAGTTGAATTTAAATTATGTCGAAAAGTCACTTGTTTTACTTTTTTGTGACCTGATGTTAATCCTTGATGAATTTCCAATCTACTGGGATGTTCTATGGAAACAAATTTGAAAATTACAACATTTTGTTGCTGACGGAAAAATTTAAGTGAAAAACAGTATGGAAGAAATATAGCAACACTTTACCTACTTACCCATATCAAAAAAAGAAATGATTTTGACTAGTAAATGAGATTTGAAATAATTTCCTAATGTTGGCTTGATAATCCATATGCAGTCATATGCTACAGTTTCAAATTCTGTGACCATTTTTGTCATTATAATGGTGCCTCCGATATCCTCTACGTAGCCTCCACAACCTGAATTCGAGAAATGTTACGAAGTATTTGTGAAAATATTTTTCAAGGATAGTGAAAAATTAAACAATTTGGTATTATTCAAGTTTTTTTACTTGTTTCTGGTTTCAGAGAGGTCGAATTATTTTCACCTGAAAATATTAAAAATCGAAATTTAGCAAAAATGGATGGATTCTAGGAATGATTTTTTTTTTTTAAAAATCAACACAAAATACAAAAGTCACGTTAGAATCTCAAAATGACCACATAAACATTTCATTTTGACGTATTTTTTCATTTCTTCCTCCTATTTGGCGTTAAAACCTGACCATATTCGAAAAAATTGAAAATTTCAAAATGGATAGGTACCTATCTATTTTGAAACTGAAAATTGTAGATTTGAAATGGGATTAGTAGGTGTATACCTAATTATTAATGCGAATATTCTAATAATTTATAAAAATTATTATAGTTGGCGATTTCCCATTAGGTATAGCCCCTTTCAGACGATTTTGTTCAAAAATAAACAGTAAAAATACGTACATTGGGGTGTATTCTTTTTGGGTTTGAAATTACACATATTTTTTTTAAATTGAAAAAGGTTTCCCTCCCCCAAAAAAATGGTACTGAAGATGACAAGTGGATGCCGGTCGTATTTTTTGGGTGAAAAATAATCAGATCTATTGAGATAATTTTCTGAAAAAAATAATTATTTTTTCCTTTTTTTTTTTTTTTTTTTTTTTTTTTTTGAAAAAACGGATTCCAACTTCAAGACCGTGTGGAAAGGGATAAGGTTGGAGTCACAAAATGATACTTTACAAAATTATTTTGAGAACTGGTTCTTTTTTTTTTTTAAAGATAGGCAATTAGTAGTAGGAATTTACTTTTTTCTGTGAAAAAAAAAAAAAACTAAAATTGCTCTATTAAATAGGTAGTAAATTTCACAAAATTTTGTTTGGTACCTACTTTTACTCCTTTCTATCAAAATGGTCATTATTTCCCTTGTAAGTTCCAATGTTTAAATCCCCAGTAGATACCCATATTTTCTTTCAAATTTTACCTAAAATGGCTGAATAGTTGAATTTAAAACCGAAATTGGAGGCTTTGTTAGCATAAAAATTGATCGAAAACATTCTTCCACTTGAAATCATAATCGGAGGTCTGAATATTCGGCCACTAGTAATACCAATTCTGCTAGTTCTGCTTTCATAAAACTGTAACAGTAATTTCAAATTTTGAAAATAATGTCCAATAATAATCCGCATAAATATAAAATAGCGAGAAATGATCATCAACATTTACTTCTAACAATGACGGAGGGGCTAATTGATAATCCAAGAAAAATATTTTGATTCTACAATTTTCTATTATCTTTGATGAACATTTAATATTGTACTGGGCTCGATAATCCGATGGATAATGAATAGGAAAAAATGGAGAAGTAATCGTGTTCTCCAATGAATCAGCATTGGGCAATATTTCAAAATTTCTTATATTACCTGAAAAATAATGACATCAAGCAATTGTACCTATACCTACTTCATTAATATAAATAGTGTATAAAAGTTCAAGTTCTCACGTTTTACAGTATATTCGAAGTTAAAAGGATGAGTATAGTTGGCGCTGTAGTAAAAATTTACCATCATACTGTTGGTCTGTGAACGATATATGAATTTAGAAACAGTACGGTTCCCATCAAAAATGGGACAAAACAATCTCCTAACAAGAGCTTTATTGTAAGGTTCTGCGATTTCGATACGATCCTCGTTGCATGATTTTTCGACCCGTCTTCCATCAGCCGTTGATTCATTAATTTTTGGTAATTCGAGTAGCCATATTTTTGCAACGATCATGCAAGATGAGCACGTCACCAAGTCTACTTGACATTTTGATAGGTTATTTGTTTCCTAAATTGCAACATGATACTTTTACATAGAAAAAAAAGAGTATAAAAATTCTTTACCTAAACTTATACGAACCGTATTTAAATCCCATGCTGATATTATACCACTGTACTCAATGGGTAGAAAAAAACTCTTTCTAGTAGAGTTACAAATATTAATTAGTTGGTGACAATATCCCAAACGTAAAGTACATATTATCGCTAGGAAATTTATAAAAAATAATATTAGTCGTTATTTAAAATTGGATTTAATTTTTATAAAATACGAATGAAAGAAGGTACTTACTAAAAATTATCATAAAACCAGCGAGATGCATTCCGTTATCAACAAATACATATTTTAAAAAATCATTACAGACACTGTAAGGTTTCACTGATACAATGATTACGTTCAAGTAATGGTATTAAATCCGATAATTAAGAATTAATCGGGCAATATTTAAGGGTGATTTGAAAAGACAACTTTAAAAAGTTCGTACGAATGCATCAGCCATGAAATGTTCACTAATTCAACTAATAATTTGAGATACAGAAGTACATAGGTAGTTAGGTACGTAATACTCGGACGAATATAATTTATTGATTATTTAAAATCATATTTTTTTCAATTGAAATTGCGAGAAAGTTTTGAAAAAATAATCGGATGTCTTGAACGATTTTTTCGATTTTGATTTACATTATATCCATTGGAGAAACTGAAAATAGAAAAAAATCATAATAAAAATACTTTTGATTAGAATTATAATTGAACAAAAAAAAGAATAAAACATACTCGGTTCTTTTTTCGCTTCTTTTTTCAATTCCCGCAAAAATTCGTCAAAAATTTTGGCAGATTTATTCAACGACGTTTTTCTATAATCTTTTAATACTTTTTCCTTCTGGGGGTCCTCATGGGATTTATTCTTTTTGGCGTTTTCTCCATTTAATTCATTCTTTTCGGGATTTTCTCCATTTAATCCATTCTTATCAGATTCTTGTTCATCTGATTTTGCCTTCTTAGATTCTTCTTCATTTAATTTATTCTTTTCATTATCTTCTTCAAGGACTTTCTGATTTTGTTTATCCCAAACATCGATTTCTTCTGATAATAATCTATTGGAACAATAAAAATTAATTTCTGTTGCTGACAAAATTTCAAAGTAAAAGATAATTCTTTACTGTATGGTAGGAACAGTTGATGGATCGAATAAATCTACTGCCTTGGGTGAAAATGGCACGCACACTTTGCCAGTTTTCGGATGCACACAAAATGGAGATTTCAGCAAATGGTTTAGACCCTTTGACACGTTAATATCGAGCCTCGGATACGTATATTGTAACATTACTTCATCGACGATATTTTTCGTAGTGTAATGCATGTGCTGAAATCAATATTCACAATATTGATACAAATCATGCAAGAGTATGTACGAATTTACAATAATTGATTTTTAAAGAATGCGAACATTTTGTTGGTTGTGTGTTTCCACTACAGCAACGAATTTATCCCATCGCTCGGTACTAGTGTTCACTTTGAATATTTCAGCTTTAACTTTTTCTTGTAATTTTTCGTCTGGTATCATTTTCAGCAACTTGTAGCATCCTTCTTTTGTACTCAAGACGTCTTGTTCTTCGAGCATCATTTCTTTAAATTCTTTTTTTATTACCTTCAAAGCACGACTGTAATCATAGAAAATGATTTTTCAAGTACAACGATGATAAAAATATATAATTGTTCTTGATGAATTTACCTTATAGAGGGATGAATATTTTCACCATATAGTTGGACTTTTTTCGCTTGTTTCTCGCCACCGAGTAAAACCTGGAGATATTCAGCTACAGCTGTTCTCTGACTAACATCCAATTTTCGAGCAGATTCGTCACAAACCCAACAATGAATACCACGTCTTCCGGAAAACACCCATAAAAGACATTTCCAACCGAAATCTTCTCTTAACGCTTGATCCAAGATTTTACACGCTATTGACATGAATTTCCAACATTTATTACAAACTCCTGCACCGGTACAGCATGTGCGAACTTCGTCGTAATCAGTCATATCGATATCGAAAACCATTTCTTTTTCCAAAGGCATGAATTGTGCTCTATTTTTATGATCTTTGGGTCTACAAAACACATTAAAAATTATCGAATCTGTTGTTAATGATAATTATACAATGTTCAGAAGTGATTACTTACCTCAAGGAAAAAACTGCTCCTATGTCTATTTTGTTAGGACATCGTAATTTCACTTCTTTTTCAAATTCTTCTTGACTAGAGAAGGATTGATATCTAACATACACGTCGTCATCCAATGTGAAAGAAAATTCTCGATTTTCGAGATACTTTGGATCCTCTGGAATATAATTCAGTGATAATACATCATTTTATGAAAATAGCGAAGAGTAATCAAATTATGAAAACTTACTTCCTCCATAACTCAACCAATCGAAATAGGGTTTATATGGAAACAAACGTTTATAATAGAATTTCAACATTTCAGGCATACCATCTAAAGATGACATTTTGATCGGTTGATTTTTTATAATTATGGATAGAAACAATAAAAAATTACAGCGAGCGAAGGAACTTGATTGAAATTACAGGACAGTTTTCAATCAGGAGTACGTGTTGAGCATTTCCGAAGTTTCAATTTTCACAAATAATTGATGAAGAATGTGAAATTTCTCAAAATTATTCACTCCGAAAAATAAATTAAATTTGATAATGAAAAATAGTGCATTCGGAAAAAAAACGCGCGATCAACCTACAACTGATAACATTTTGAACGGAAAATTACCAAAAAATTACCAATACAGTAATAATAGTTAATTACTTGGGAACTTTAAGTTTTTTTCATGGTATTTTCCTATTTTTGCATCATTTTTAAAATTTTTCTTATTTCTTGTTGTGTAAAACTTGTAAAACCCAAATAAAAAAATAAAAAAATTGTTTTTCTTTGTTATCAATTATCATTCGTTATCGTCATTTTTCTAATTCTAAATTTTTTTCATTTTTTTAGAATTTGAACATTTTCTTCTATTATTCTCTCGGAAAAAAGTATTTTGCTTGTGATCAAGTTGTCTGTTTCGTGCGCGTATTCGGTATTTTATAATAAAAATTCGTCAGCTGCCTGTAACATCCGTCGTCGCACAAGTATACAAGATCTACCGGGGAAGCCCAGATAAAATAATGTCGATTCACATAAATGACGATGCTGTGGAACTCATAAACATTTATAATATTGGGAGAGAATAACCCCGGCGCCGGACAACACCCGATCATGTAACCGATGGACGTACCCGCCTTGAACATGGAGGATGCGGACGGTGAGCAGAATGTAGAAGCACCAGCACCAGTCCCAGGTCAGAGGTCAGTTGATGTTTGGACCTTTACCATGTTGTAATCACCCGCTTGGATTGGCAAATTTTACACAGTTCATGAACGCAGAATTCGGACCTCAACTTAAAGGCGTTATTGGTTGGGCTAAGCCAGATGCCCAGTGCTCTTATATATATGATCATTATCAAGCGTACTTTGCAAATCCATAATTTCCCGAATTATATTGAGGGAATTCGTCAACGTATTAGTATGCTGAGGACAACAAAAGGAAAGAGTTGGCATTGGAATTCCAACAGCAGCAGCAAAAGCAGAGGATAAAAACATGCGAATACATCCGATGGTAAAGTTCTATTCCAAAATGGTTCCATTGAGTTCCCGGATTACACCATCCAGGATATACGTACTGCCAGATGTAATAATAGTCCATGCTTAATCGTAATAGTTCGCCGCAAGAACTCTGGTGGTCATAATCTGACAGAGATGACTGAATATTTCCAAAATCGTCGTTTAATTTCTCGTTATTTCCAACCTTTTTCCAACAAAGAAATTTATTCAATTTTTTATTTAGACTCTCATCACTTCAGTCGAATCTCTTTATGTGTCTGCATTCAATTAAAATTCGTAAAATCAAACTTCTATGTAATTTTTTTCATTAAATTTTTATATAAGCTGTATTTTGTTCAATTTTTTCCGTTAATTATTAATTCTATCTAATACCAGATTTCACGTTAGTGAATCTTTTGATTACGACAAACATAATCACAAGTACTTCTATGGTGCATTACTTAAATTATACGAACGTAGTCAACTCTTTTCTCCCGCTAAAATCTTGAAGTCTCAAACTGTGGATTTCCTTATACAAGTTACTGATTTTGTGTTTTTGGATTCTGCGAGGACCTGAATTTTCTGGTGCAGTACACAGTAAAACTTGTATAAATTGTTTCTTCTACTAAATAGTAAATTATAGCATTTGTTCATTTTCCTTGAACATTTGTCAGAACAAGGTCAATCAAATCGTTTTCTAAGCAGATTAAAAATGATGAGGACTACAATTAAGTACAAATTATTTAAAAAACGGACACAATTATTCGCAAATATAATTCTGATTGTTTAACAATGATACAAAATATTTTGATTTTTTTTTTTTAAAGTACAATTTGAAAATGAACAACAATTTTAATTGTAAAAATATGTAAATTTACCTAAAAATTAACACCATTTTTCCATTTTACTTTTATCACCGTTACTGTAATGTTCAATATTATCAGCACTATCAGAATTAATACATATTTCAGATTTATGTGATCGTTTGGGACTTTTATGGAAAGAAATGTCACTCGATTTGTCAACGATCTTCACAGATTGCAAACTACAGCCTTTATGAAGAGACAAACGTAAAGGTTTCTGAGGAGGAATCGGTCGTGGATATTTAATTGTTCTTACATAATCAGACGACGTCTCAGAATCATACATTTTCGATCTTCCGTTACAAATATTCTTCAAAGACTGATAATTAGGCTCAGAGTCGAAATCAACCGATTTACAGCTTCGATCGTCTCTGAAATGTCGACGACCACTCTCACCAGATCTGTTACCATTGTATAAAGAATTCTGCGAATCCTTAACGTATCTAATTTTTTTTTCATTTAATAAATTATAATAATTTTCTTTATTTTTACTATTTTCCGTATTACTAGGTATATTAATAACGTTTGAATGCGGATAATTTCTAGGAGAATTCAGCTCTGGATAGTATTTCAAATTTAATCGAGTAGTTAAATCGTTTTTCTTTTTAGAAACGTCATTGGTATAAATTTGAGGGGAATTTTCTCTAGACGACTGGTTGATGCATAAATGCACGGAATTATTTTTAGAATAGTTATTCGAACTGGTAATACTTTTTCCATTTTTCATTTCTTCTTCGGACGGTTTTGTCTCGTTTTTTTGATGTAATTTATTATAAATTATAGGTAAGTCGTGTATTCTTTTAATACTATTTTTACTCGGGGTCGTACCTCCTATCACCGTAACTTTTGATCCTTTTTGAAAAATTTGTACTTGAGATTCGGGTGGTTTGTGTTTCTTTAGGATATAATCGGTTGAATCTTTGGTAGAAGAGATTTCGTCTTTAGAGGCTTTCGACAGGAGCTCGGAAACTTGCTCTTCTAAGTAGGAAATTCGGTGAGTTAGACGAAGATTATCGCTGCGAAAACTGTCCCGTAAACGTTCCGCTTCTCCTGCCTTTTCACGATAGGCATCCAATTCTTCTTGAAGAACTGAGACGCTGAATTGATCTCTTCTAGTTTGACATCGAAGTACTACAATTTGAGCAGGGTTAGGTGAGACGGAAAGTAGCCGGATCATGTCGTCGCGATTGTCGAGGTTGAATGTGTTTTTTCCATTTATTTCTAATAATCTGTAAAAAAAAATTGCACGAATGAAGGTACCTATTTTTTTTTTTGTTGAAGTTGAAATGCTACTGAGATAAGTTGGTAAGTATTATTTACCTATCTCCTTTCATTAATCCAGAATTTTCAGCTGACCATTCTACATATAAGCCATTTCCATCTTCTGATACTTTGGCTCCAAAACGAGGACTTTTTGGGTCATAAATTATTTCTGTGGCGTGTACGTGTACTGAGGATTCATTTTGAACAAAACTGAAAAAAAAAAATCAATATTTTTATTTTAATAAAATTGGTATTTTAAAGATTCGGTACCAAGATTCAATTACTCACTTGAATAAAGTGACGCTTTCTTTTTGTAACGTTGTCGTGTCACATTCTTCTAAGCAAATTTTTAAACTTTGAATTTCTTCTAATATACTTAATAAGTTCAATTCTTCTCTACCTAACTGGTATTCTAGCTCAGCTTGTTGTATTCTGATATCTATATTACTGAAATTGGAATTATTAAAAACTTATAACATTGGGCCTCGTTAAATAGGTTGGTAGCTGGGTACCTATAGAAAATTAGAAATTCCCATACTTACTCTGTAATATCCAGTCTTTCCAATTCTAATTTAATATTTTTTATCAATAAAGTTTTGTTTTCCATTTCATGCTTCAATCTATCGAATTTTTCTTCTGCTATTTTTCTGTCACGAGATGAATGTTCATTTTTATGCTTCGACTGCAAATACGTGGTAGACAATTTGTTCGAACTGACTGACGAATTGAGTTGGCCTCTTAAACTGAAATTTAATTTTTTATATTATTTCAAACTATTGTAGGAAAAGCAAAGTAATAATATCGGTGAAGAAATGCAGATTTTAAAGGGTATTTCTTTATGTATATTTTCTAAATGATTTGGTTGGGATGGGGGGGGGGATGGACCAATATTTTGTTTCAAATTTTAAAATATTGCAGTAAAAATTAATTCTCCACACTCCCTGTTTCTCCCTCATCAACCTTCAAACGTACATTTATCGATTTTCTTTGAAAATTGAAAAAAAAAAGGTAATAAGATGACAATTTTTTTAAAACTTCGATAAAGTTGTTTTAAAAATTCAATCGGTAGTTAAAAATGAAAAAAAGTAGAAATTAGCAAAATTTATTGGTAAAAGTTTGAGAAAACATTTTTATGTAAGACTGAGAATTTTTGAAAATTTAATAGAAATTTTTCAACCACTTGCAATTTTTCTAAAATTATTTAAAATGGTTTTAATATTATTAAAAAATTTTATCCAGAAATACCGTTGCTGGGTACCTATTTTTTTCACCTTCATTACCTTTTCTCAGCAATAAGTAGACGTAGACCTACGTTACACTGCCCCCTTGGAAAAAATTTTTTTCATGTATTTGAAATTTCCATGAAAAATTAATTTTTTTAAAATTGTTCCAAGTAGGGAGCTAGGTACCTGAATTGAAACGGAAATTTAACGTAAAAAATCATCTTTAACATTTACCCGCGTTTTTGAAAAAAAAAAAGTACCCACCTACATAATAACAAACATTATATGCATTTCATTTCTTTTTCAAAAATAATTGTCAGGATAAGGAAGAGAGGGTAACTGGATGAAAAAAAATTTCAGCGAGGAAGAGCTGATTTTTTTCTTTCTTACCTGTTTATAACGTGTTCTTTATCTTTTAAAGCATTTTTTAATGCGTCCATTTCTCTAGCTATATCCTTCGACGTTCTATAAATTGAGGTATTATCTTCACTTGGAGGTGATTTCGAAAACGTCAGAAGGGAATTCGATTTATTATCGGTGATGAGCTGGACGGTATTGTCATCGGCATTAATTTTGTTAGTCAAGTTGATATTTGATGGACTTAACGCCGAATTTACAGAAGTATTGCTGGTTGAGATTTTTTTCTTTCTAGGAGTCGTTGAAAGGGAATTTTCAATTCTGGCCATCTGCATTAAAAAAAATAGACAAAGTTACTCCTTGAATTTTTTTTTTTGAAAAATCAAAATTTAGGTAGGTAAGTATAGTTACCTTTGCTTCCAATGTTTCCAATTGAGCCATTCTAGGTTGTAATAAAACTTGACCTGTGTGTAATGCATTCTGAAAATGTCATTAAAAAAAAAATCAATTAATGCAGATAGGCTGAAATTGCGTAAATATATATCTATAGGCTAATTTAAGAAACGTATTTTGAAATTAAAAATTCTATGATTCCGGCCAGGATCGAACTGGCGACCTTCTGCGTGTAAAGCAGATGTGATAACCGCTACACCACGGAACCACGTTGACAAAGGAGTCCAAATTATTCAACTTCATCGAAAATTATTCGTTTAATTACTAAATATGAATTATTTAATTACGTTTTTAATGAAGTACATCCATCCTCAATATTTCCTTATCAATATCAATTTTTGAAAAATATGAACCAGCGAATAATTTTAGAACAAAAATTAGTATAGGCAGCCAATAGGCAAAGAAAGAGAAAAGTTTTTTTCCTCAATTTTTTCACTTTTTTTTGTTGTGAATGTGGGATTACATTGAATAAATTTTCGTAAAATTCATAATATCGCTGTAAAAAATCAAATTCCAAAATTTAAAAAAAGAAAAAATTTTATGATTCCGGCCGGGATCGAACCGGCGACCTTCTGCGTGTAAAGCAGATGTGATAACCACTACACCACGGAACCACTTGTCCATTCCGGCGATAACCGTGGTACTTTAACACTGGCGAACCTGTACGTATCTATACATTCAAAATTCTATTCACTAAAAATTCTAACCTGTCTAAAATATTAAAATTTTACAAAAATTTAACAGAAAAATACGATATAGGAATGAATTTTAAAATTACATTACCAAGGAACAGGATCTATGAGGTGTCGTATTCATGTATTTTTCATAACTTTCGTTGATCGATTCATCGTTTTTATTGCTTGAAAATACCATTATATTTTTTTTAGAATTTCTGTAACATTATACATCAATATTGGTGAATAATGCAATTACATATTTCCAATAATTTTATTAGAGACAGACAAATTTTGTTAGGTATTCAAATAGAAGCAGTGCTGCACCTAGTGATGCCTATGTACCTTGCTACCTAATTCCGGAAATTCTTAAATAGTTACTTAGGTACTATTCAGTATTCACCTACTTACCTATTCCAAAATCGCATTTAACTCAAAAAAATTAATTTTATTGAGTTTTTATTCAAGATTGACGTAAAATTTGAACATTGATTAAGTAATTTCAAATCCTGCCAGAAATACAAAATTTATTGTAGGTAAGTAAAGTGTAGACGTAGAGGGACATAGTGTCCTCGCTTTCTTTGGGAATAAATTTTTCGCGCAAAATCACGAATTTAACGCAAATAGAAATTTTTTCTTAGATACAGAGAAGCTAGAAATTTGGCACAAACATTTTTAGTCTACACAATTTTTTTTCGAAAAATTCAAAATAAAATTTTCAACACTTCCAAATTGAACTTAGCCTATACCTTAATTACCTACTTAGATTTTTATTCAAAAATTTTTAAAAATTTTAATTTTCTCAAAAAATTAATTATTCTTGTTTTGCCTCTTTTTTTCAAAAGTTGAATGACGGAAAAGGGAGCAAAAAAGTGATCTCTCCACTACACTGAAAAAAAAATAAAATTTATCCAAAAAAATAATACCGTGTCCCAATTCTCAAAATAGGTAAGAGTTATCATTTTTTTGAATAAAATTTATTCTTTTTGGTGAAATTTATTCATTTTTTTGACAAATTTTATCATTTTTTCTGATAATAAATATTATTTTTTAGAACAAATTTCACCTATTTTGTGAATTAAAACACGTTATTATTTTTTTGAATACATTTTATTATTTTTTGATTAAAATTTATTATTTTGGTAAAATTTACATAGGTATTAATTTTTTTGATAAAATCAATCTTTTTTTTTGATAAAATTTATTATTTTTGGGGTAAAATGTATTCATTTTCGTAACTTCTGTTTTTTCCGTGATTTATCAAAATCGAATATTGATCTTTAGAGATATGTACCTACTTAGCTAAAAAATAAAATCTTGCTAAACTTTACAATTTTTATTTTGTTAAAAAAAAAATCTTTTAATTTTTTATTGCTAATAATTTTATTGTACCTAGAACATTGCCAAATTAAACGATTATAGCAGCTCTGTTTTCAAACTTTCAAGTTGGTAAGGAATGTGAATGTAGCATGTTAGAACAAATTCATTTAAAATCGGATTCGAATCTGAAATCTGAATCCATGAATCATTGTGAGTTTTTTTTTTCAAATTTTAATACATTTGCAATTTCGTAATTTGAATTCGATTTTACGAATCCATCATTTTGGAAAAAATTGATGACCGAAGGGGAAAAAATTTGAAAATTTTTACACGACCAAACTCGAGAAATATCACCAACCAAACTTATGATTATGAATATGAATCCTCCACGACAAAGATATAATTTCTCCATTTTTGCCCTATTATGGGACTCCATGCTCCATGCCCCTCCCCCCCCCCCCCCCGAAAAAAAAAAACAGAAAAGAAATCCAAGTCAAAAAAGTTATTCGAATACATTTCATAAATCCGTAATGATTTTTAAATTTGAATGAATTTTTTTCGAATCCGAAAATGGGTTTGAATCCTTTCCAACCTTGCATTGAATTTTTAGAACTATTCGCCCTGATTTTTCAATATTCAGAGAGTATCCATCATTTTATAATTCAGCTTCAAATTGAACTCAAAGATATAGGGATCAAGGAACCTAAGATATCGAATTATAAGATTTCATATCGACGACCTATAATATATACCCAACGTGTAAAATGAGGACGTTCGAACTTGTTTGGAATTGGACTTGAAAAAACTCATTAAGGTTAAAATACAGGTAGGCAACATCACACAGATCAGCAAAGCTTTAATTCTAGTAATTAAAGAGGACTCATTATTAAGAACATCGTCATAAAATGCAGATACCTATATCAATTCCTATTCAATCACCAGCATATAGAATTTTCATCGCTGATAAGTTATAAAAATGTTAAGTACCTACTCTTGTAAGTATGTATAACTGTTCAAAAATATTTGTAAGAATATTCGCTGATGTGTAAACATATGATCTAAATATGCCGACATGTACATGAAATAATCCTACTTTTGGAAAGGTATGTAGGTATCCCAATTAAATTTCTTTGCAATGAAATTCCTCCCAACCTAAAAGTTTAGTCAAGTAAGTATGCGAACGTTCAGGGGAAAAAGATCCCCATCCTCCTCCCATCTTCATACCGACTCCAAAAATTATTGCCCATAAATTTCACTCTAAATCCTAAATCAAGAAATTGCACCACCATCCAGCTTAAAAATTGGATAAATTTCATCCAAGCAATTATGGTTCGAAGCAGGAGACTAAGTTTTGGCAACTGCATTTTTCACTCCTTGCTTGTCACCTCCTCTACCATATGCCTGACTGTTTGACAAATTAGATTGAGTAAAGTAATAAACGAAGTGAGAAGAACCTTGAAGACAAATGAAAAAAATTTCAAGATTATATCTCCCTGTCAGTCTCATTATCAATTACGTTTACGTTGCGTTGGCTCACAAACTCGCGTCTAAAAAAATTATGTAAGTAAGAGCTGTTCATCAGCATATTTCACATTAATATACTGACCTGAAACCTTTACCGAAACGCCGTTTAATGTTATAATCTCCTGTGTGCGATTTTGGACGATTTGTATCCATTTTATGTAACTAATTTCGTTTGGGAAAACATTTCGATTTTAACCTGTAATATAAAATATACATAAAATTATATAATGTTGAGTTAGTACCCACATATTGATATGTATATCAGGTATACCTATGTAAGTCTATACTTAAACACATAAATTCAAATATGAAATACTAAGTAACATAATTACCTACTTATGTAGGTACAAGAATTGTTTCAGGTATTAGATTAGACAGCACAATACCTACAATAATGATAATGATGATCATTATTTTTTTCACCCAAAAAAATAAGTAGGTAGATGGTAGACTGAAATTCTATTGTAAAAAAGTTTTAAATGAGACATTTTGAAAATTCATGTTTGATATTTTATAGACGAAAGACGATGGTGAAAAAAAATCGATTCAATTAAATTAGATTGGGTACAAAAACTTTGCTAGCATGCATTTCCTCCAAGGTAATAGCTCATTAGTGAGAAACACCTCTCCATTTTTGTTTATAATTCTTATCTCAGGTTTTCTATCGCATTTTTTTCACTTGGACCAAGGTCACCATTAGACAAATCGGTGCTTATGATTGTATATGTAAATGGACAAATAAATTCTAACCAATGGTTGAAATTTTGTAAGTTTTTAATCCGACACAGTGAGCCTACATGAACTAGTTATGGCGATTGTGTACGGATATGGCGCGAGCGTGCATCAAACCAAAGTCACATGTTAATAGAAGAATGGGAGCGGTATTCTTCCGCATATGAGGTGTCGAAATAATCGATTTATAGCATCTTTGTTTCTTCATTATTATTTTTCTAACAAACGAATAGAGCTGGGTGCAGAAAACAGATTGCTTAATGCAGATACCTAGACCTACCTAGTTCTCACATTAAAAATTTCAAATGTATGGATAACTCTCACCACCAAAATACATTAATATTCACAGTCTCGATAAATTATTGTATTCTTGGGTGTGAAAAATTGTCGTATTCTCAGGCCCAACCCATCTTTATAAAAAATTGATGAAAATATTCCAAGTTGCAGATGAAAGATTTCTTTTAGACTTTTGAAAATTGTTCAAAATGCTAATAAAATTCTTATAGACCTGAAAAAAAACCGACTTTACAGAGTTACAGAAAAGCAATTGACTGTTAAAAATTTACATAGATTGGAAGGGGGTAAGGTATGTATCTGAGGCAAAGAAGGTACGCATATAATTCTTCCTTAACGTCATGCAAATTGAGAACCACACAAACTCATCTCCCAAACTTCTTTACGTAGCCTTAGGCTGAACAAGATATTCTTCGCTTCGATTTCTTTTTCTCCTTCAATTCTTCGCCATCTATCTATTATCCTATAAGATGATCGTAAAAGAAAAAAAAAACGTGCCTACAAATACACTAACACCGTGAATGCGCATACATCGGATTCATTCTTTTAATCTTTCATCTATGTACCTTCTGTAACATTCTGGCCCAAGCTGTTGCCGGGCACGTACATAAAGATGTGTGTATTATTGTCGCAGACGCGGAGCATTTCCTATTAGGTTAGATACATCTTTACAGCTAATTTTTTTCTTTTATGGGTAAATATTGATGGTATCTTTTGCTGTTTTCATATTATAGTCGAATTATGATCTGGAAGGTGGAATTTTTTGCATTTTGTGATGTCTTTGCGTCTTCTGCTGAAAATTGAGATTGACCTCACTCCTCTCTATCTCATCTACTTCATTATAATGCTGTTCGGAGAAATTCTGCGAGGGAATTGATAAGATTACTGAAGTTGTATGTGGGATCTTAAACTGGAAGAGATCTTTGCAGAAAGCTGATAAGTTAGAAAATAGATTGCATACAAATAAATTTAGGTAAGCAATCGTTTTTTCAATCGACGGAAAACTTTTGGTAGGTTAGTCTTATGGTGAAAATTTTCAAAAACATTTGACAAAAAATAAGTTGTGCACTCTGTTCCATGATTTTTCGATAATCGCTTTTTGATATAGTAGGTATGTCATGGAATTGTGCCAAAAATTATTGCCACTGTCGTTTTTTCCACTGGAGTACTGTATCAGAGGTGTCAAAGGTTGACTCTATGGTAGCTTTTTTCCAAAAATGATACCTATTTGCATTCAAAAACATCAGAAATAGGTATAAGGTACATGCATAAATGTACTTTAATACTTAATACAGGCATTGTGTCTCATGTGTTTTAGTGTCAGTTTAACTCTATTGAGGAACCTCCTTTCCAACAAAAAAGTGCCAAATGTGTCTAAAAATATGTGAAAAGCGTTTTTCCAAACTGAGATGATTCAGATGATTACAAAAGCCATGTACGAGGAAAGGGTCTTGGATTTGAGGTGGTGTTGATCCAAGTTGGATCTTGGATATGGTATGATTTTTTCAATTTTTTTTTTTTTTTTTTCAGGAAAAAAATTTACACCTCGGACATTTTTCCTATAATGTAAGTATACGGTTTTTGTATAACTATCTCAGTTTGGAAAATCGTCTCTTTTATTATGTAGATTTATTAGATTTTTGAGTTAAGAAATGTGATTACAGCAGCACTGAATCAAGGAAAGAAGAAAGGAATACAGTGGCGTAGCCAAAACCGTCTGAAGGGAGGGTGGGTCTGAGATATGTCAATTCGCCAAAATTTTTCCAAGTTTTCAATAGTTCGATGAAAAGTCGTCTCATCAATTGATTGGTCAAGTCAAAATTAAACTTTTCAATATTTTATGAAATTTCATTACGTCATTACTTACTCATTAGATACAAAGTACATACTTACATCAATTTTTCAAAATTTTTTCAAATTCAATGAAATGTTACTATACTGGCAGTCTTGAACTCATGAAACTTTAGCGTAAAAAATTCGATCGATAACATTTGATTTTCCATTTCATAAATAAATTGACAAATGGCACTACACTACAACATTTCCTGGCTGGATTTTTTTTTCGAAAACTAAATTTGAAAAAATATAAGAAACCTGACAAGGGCAAAGATTTCCAAAAAAAAAAATTATATTCAAAAGATTGTAGACTATTCCTTTATTTCCTTTCATCTTTTTTTTCTCCCCAATTAGCAAAGAAGTCGAAACCTTCGTCGTGATCCCATCCCACGTCCGAGATTTGAAAATTCGCGATACATCCTCTGTATAATTTTCTGCATATATGGACACAGGACATCCTAATGTGTCATGATTTTTCATCGGAGATAACGCAAAAATTCCTTCAACTCGCAGAAAATCAATGCGTAAAGAGAGTTTTATAATTCTAAATTTCCAAGTATGGAAATTACGTTATTTGATAACAAGTTCAATGAAATTTTCGCAATGACGTGATAAAATCGCTCATTTTCCTCATTAATGATGAGTAGGTATTCCTATTTTTCATACAGATACCTAATAAATATTACCTAATAAATACTTAATATAAAATAAATTCTAATAAATCTCGGTTATGCCAATCATTTATTTAAAAAAAAAACACGGACCTGTAATTAACCTAATAATGTACCTATTTTCCATTTTTCAAAAAAATCTAGACATACGCCGTCTCATTTTCAGAAAATTAAGACAATATTTACAGAATATTATGTAGACAAAAGTAATGTCTTATTTTAAAAAACCTGGACATTATTTTCATGTCGACATGACACACCCAATCGTCCTATTTTGGTCATGATGCTTTTTCAAAATGAATATTCTCGATATCCATTTTTTTTAGAAACCATGTCAGGGAAGTAACAAAAATTATTAGGCAACATACTGACTCGTTTTCAGAAAACGTGGACACAAAATATCCTTTTTTTCAAATAGGTAATAGAAGAAATGATGACCAGTTTTAGGCGCATCGGCATCAAAATTTTTTTCAACAACTTGGCAGAAACAACAGAACTCAATTCGATCATCCCCTCTCCTCCAAACAATATGTGACCCTACCGTAAAGAAGGGACCTTGTGTAAAAAAATCGACGTCCATTTTTATGCATTTGGTCCAGATTTGGTTTCATTTGGACCAAAAATGTGAAAAATGAGACATCGATTTTTTTTACACTAGGTCCCTTCTTAACAGCAGGGTCACATATTAAGAGGCAATATCATTCAGAGGTGTCATTTTCTAAAATGTAGTCTAATATAAATTCGTTTATCCAGATCAATTTTCCAAAATTCTCAAAAGCTCTGGTGTGATGAAAAGGTCATGTAACCTTTGATGGAATTTGATCAAAATTTTTAGGCCATTCCATTTGCCTTGGTAGAAATTAGAAAATGATTTTAGAGCGCATGAGCAAATTGTTATCTCATCTCTGGAGGGAAAGGTAGACTACGGCTCTAAAATGTATGATTTCCAAGATACCTAATAAAAGTTCTATCTCGGCGAGTTCACCTCCGATTTCTCTCAAACTTGGCACGTAGGTAAAGGTACTCGTAACTCAGGGTCAGGAAGAGTATTTTTCCAACCACTTTAATGACCTTGAACTTGACTTTGAAAATTGAAAATCGTCCAGCAGGACGTAATTTAATTTTTTTCAAGATTTTCTGATGTATTCCACACTTTTCAGAATTTTTCCAATTTTTTTATAATTATAGAAGTTGGTGAAATATTCAAAAAAACGTGAAAAATGGATGAAAATCTGTAGCTTTAAGGAACAAAAATTATTGAATAGAATACGTCGGTTTTTTGAAGAGTTGATTAACTTCTACTATTCGAAAAAATTTGAAGAAATTTTGAGAATTGTGAATATGTACATAGAAAAGATTGAGAAAAAATTATTTCTCTGCGCGTCCTAAAAATTGTGTCCCCGGACAGTTTTAAATTTTCAAAGTTGAATTCAAGGTCATTCGAGTGGTAGGAAAAATCTGAAAAAATTCCAGGCCCCTCCGGTACCTCTACCTACATACCAAGTTTGAGAAAAATCGGTTGAAACCTCGTAGAGATAGAATTTTAGGTCGGGAAAATATTTTAGGACCCCAGCCACCAGGGGCGAGATGAAAATTCACTCATGCGTTCTAAAATCATCTTCTCCTAAAATAAATCAAATGGCATAGAAATTTTGACCACGTTCCACCAGAGGCCAAAAAATTACCCTCTTTCATCATACCAAAGCTTTTACAGTAGTTTTGGAGAATCTTGAAATCAGACCATGCCCATAAGGGAGAAAATGAGAAAAATGAAAAAATCGGCTATAATATGCCTCTTCCAAATCTCATTACTACAACAAAAATTCATCAAATCGGTGAGGAATTTACACTCCACACTTTCAATCCTCTCAACTAGGCAATAGGTACCTATCTACAAGCTCACTTCACTACAGGTGGTACAGTAAATATTCATCAAAAGTCGCACGACAATGTAACACCTTGATTGAAATTCATTCACGCCTGAATGCGTTTATTTATTGAGGCGGCACGTTCGATGTACGAGTGTTTCGTTGACAAACGCTAATTTCATCGCGTACGTTACAAGATTCTCGGAAGAATTTATATTAAAATTTGATTAATCACCGGCTGATACGAGAAGTTTAATTATCTCATACACGAAGGTACAGTAATCATATTTTACCATCACAATTACTCAAACTGGGTCTACACGTCTGCATATTACTTCATTTTAACACTCCATATATCAATTATAACATTTTTATGGAAAGTTTCTTCGACTGACCGACGACCGACCGTAAGATTTACGAATTAAGAAATTTACGATTAACAAAATTCCTCAAACTGGAACTGCCATGCGAAGAGTATGAAGCTCGTATCTAGATACGAACTCGTCCGCGCAGATTAATTTCTCTGAATTATACAATTATTCTACATCCACTAACGTACGTATCAAACTTCTTAGAAGTTTTGAATTTGTAAAAATTACCAAGTTTGTTCATTTTCTCCCATTATTCTCGAGGCAAAGATAACGACGCCTTCACGGTGTAACACTCGGCTAACCTTTTCTGTGCAACTTGTTTCGTTACGGATGAGAAAACACAAAGTTACACACCATCAAACACAATGGACAAATTAAACATACCCACCACTCGTCTTCTTATTACTTTACCTATCATAATCTGATATTGCATTTTAATGAATATGAAACGACTGTTTTTTTTTTCAAAAATTCACTTTTGTTTTATTGGTGCAGAGACAGACTTCAGATGATAGGTACCTATCTATTTGGACACTGGACTTGAAACTAAAGGTGAAGGGAAAGATCTGCTTCAATTCATTATCGATTTTCAGATGGAAAAGGTCTGGTAGTATTTTTAATCGAATTGGTAATAAAAATCCGAATTTTACGACAAATAAATACAATCACAATTAAATTCTGACCAGTACCTACTCGTGTTCTTAAAACTGTGTATATTTTACAAACGAATTAATTACATTGGCTATAGCGTTGAAATAAACATTAAGGAATGTTCTCGTGAGAAATGACAGAATTGAAGTGTTAAGAAACGGAACTAGGCCCATTAACAATTTTCATCTCACTTCGGTACACGTTCAATGTCTCAAATTCTCATATTATAATTTCTTTGTAATTGTAAATCTGCACCTCGGGCATAGAGGCGTATTACTTATATTTCTTTAAACGTCAATGCCATATAAGTCTAATAATGGCCGAGCAAACCGTCAATTGCATGATCGAATGGGGTATAATTACACACGTATTACGAATGAAACACATTTAGCCATCAGTGTAATTTTTTTTCACCTCTGAACAATTTTTCTGCTCGCGAAACCCTTTTCGATGCATATGTGGTTTGCTATCTTTATAACGGTCTGACTTGAGGAGTCCGACGTCACAGTCACACGCATCCCTTTTTAATTTTCGCTGCTATATCGGACTTCCAACGGAGAACATAATTTATGGGTAAACATCTGCGCGGTTTCTCCCATGTAATGAGTACGGTACCCACTCGAGGAATGTTTTTGTATATTTCAGTTGTTGTTCCAAGGTTACTCATATACCCTGTGCCTTCTTCTGATTTACAATTCATTAATATGAAGACCGTTTTACAATAATGGATTCGTAACCGATTATTTTTTCGTTAAAAATACCAATTTGTAGAGGTATAAAATGTATCCGACTGTAAAACAATGCAATTAAGTGTTACGAAATTACCATAGCGATAGACCGGCGATTGCTCTTATCAAAGCTTTTAAATAAACCGCATTTCAAGAGTTGATTTCCGTCGGTGAATACAAAACCCGATAAAATATGTTTTTATTACTAACAACTCGAAGGCCTAATCAAAAGAGCAGCTACCACCAATACAACCATCTCGGCAGACTAGGGTTCAAATTAAACCAGTTTCCAACTTCCTATTGCTCTTCAGGATGTATACCTACAATAAAATAGCTGCCTGGATTTGAAATTGAATCGCGAATGTATGAAAACAAAGCCAGCCAGATACAATTTCCAGGTTTATTACTTTTTGGCAAAACGATATTGGGTTTTCTTTTTTAACGCCGACGAGGAATTGTGAGATTTTTTTAAAAGAATGGAGGAGAAATCTGGGCGAAATATTTTGCAAATGATTAAATCTTGTAAGATAAATTTTTTGGGTTGGAGATTCTGGGAGGAATTCTTTGAGAGCTTTTGTTACAGATAATTACCTATTTTCATGAAATTTTGCTGAGATGGGTAGATAAACAATGATAATTTTTAAACTGCTTGTATTGGTAGTTGGTACTTAAAATCGACAGCTGACCAATCTTATCAAATATGTACTTACTGAAGAAAAAGATAATACATTTTGTTCATCAAAAGACTCAATTATCTGGTTCTATCCTTTCCACTGCTTCGATAGGTAAATAAATGATTACTTTTCAGCGACGTCTGGAACTTTGATTAAAAATAACGTTTTTATTCCATATTTTTATTATATCGTATCACTTCACATCACTTCACATCACTTCACAATACATGCACCCAACGAACTAGAAATGAATTTCAACTAAATAAACGCAGGTACAAATCGAAAAAAAAATGCAATAATCGACCGTTTAATGGCACTACAAATATTTACGTCAAAATTCTTTAGAAAAAAAACCGACAGCTCAAATGTACGCGCGCCAACTAGTTGTCGGACTTGTTTACGACAAGTCTGAGGCAAGCGCAGGAAAAAAAAACCGCTTCACGCTTCAGAGCCCAGAAACGAATATTTAATCAGTGTTGCCTTCGAATATGTGCTGATGTGTGCGGATATTCGCGAGGAATTTGGAAAAAAACGATGATCCCTATTCCGTTCCGAGGTCAATTTTAATTATTTATTTACTGCTTTCTTCCGTCTTGTGCCATTATCTTAGGTAATATGTGTATTATTCGTTGGAATCATCCGGGGAGTAATTTTCGACGAGTGTTCTCATTATTACGGACGTAGGGCAGCATAGGCGCACCCAAGGGGGGGGGGGGCTCAGACGGCTCGAGCTCCCCCCCAAGCCCGGAAAAAATAATTTTTTGCTTCAAAAATGAGAAAAAACTAAAACGTCAATTTTTTGTTCTTCAAAATATATTTTTTCAAAAAATTTTCTCCCTCGCGAATTCAAAACTTGACAATTTTTGATTGATTTTTCAGTCAAAAATCACCAAATTCTCAATAAATTCTCTGTTTGTCAGAAAAAATTGGTGATTTTTGATTGAAATATCAGTGAAAAATGACTCAATTTGAAATTTGACCCCCTCCCCATTTTTTCTCAAATTCTCAGCCCCTCCCTTAATAAATTTCTGGGTGCGCCATGTAGGGCAGAAGACTCGGAGTGGCTGAGAACTTGGGACCGGGAGACATCGATTTTACTGTTTGAAGTGTTTGACAATGTTAAAATGACGAAATTTTAATTGAAAACGGCGACAAAAATTCACTGAGGGTGGAGAGACGACAGGTTGAAAATGCTCATCTGGAAAGCCAGCAGTGAAAATGATGCTTTTTTTCTTCAAATGATTAGCAGTTTTTCTGATTTTCAGTATTTTTGAAAATGAAATGGATCAGACTCGATTAAGACTCGGAAAAGACTCGCATGCGACTCCGACTCCTCGGAGTCGGACTCGATAGAGACTCAGAGTCATTTTGTAAAAGACTCGCGCATTTCGACTCGGAGTCTCAATTTTCAGAGACTCTGGGCAACACTGGACGGTACATAACATTACATATACCTATACCTATACCTATTTTTTAATTTATTTATTTGTTACCAACTTATTTTTCAACACCAAACTTTTTTTGAATTATTTTCAAAACTGTTTTAAGATTTTTTAAAATATTTTTTTCATCTAGATACTCTTCCTTAAACTTTTTTCGGCTCCGAATTGTTTCATTTCACAAAATTATTTCAGCTCATCGGCTGTTAACATTTAGTGCAATTTTTTCAAATTGTGTTCAGTTTTTCTGTGAACTTGCACATTCACAGAAATTTGAGAAATTTGAAAATATATTTCAAGGATAAAATTAAAATAAAAAACGTGGAATTTGAATCAAAACATTTTTGAAGCGAAATTAAAATAAAAACAATAATCTAAACATGAAAAACTGGAAGAACATACTCATCAAAATGTTATGCTTAAAATTAAAGATTTTTCATTACCTATTTTAAAAATTAAAATTAAGTTAAATTAGAAGAAGAAAAAATACCGGAAGAACAGACGCCTAAAAATGTTATAGGTAGGTACTCAAAATTAATATTTTTTAAACAAATTAAATTAATTTAAAAAAATACTGAAATCAGGGGTGTTAACCGTATAACCACTAAAAAACCAAAATAAGAGGGTTTTTTGAAAACCGCAACAAAACCGTAATCGAAAAACTAAAATTTTGAAATATTTAACCAGAACCGCTAACCGTTAAAATTTGTTTTAGTTGAGGTTTTTTATTTAAAAAAAACCGTAACCAAAACAAAATTTTCACAAAATTTTGAAAATATTTCACATTTTTTGAGTTTTTTGATTATTTTTCATCATGCTGCTTAAAATTTGTCAAAATTTTGACTGGAATAAACCACATGAATTAGGTAATGAAAATTAAAAATAATATCGGATAGGTAATTATTAAAAAAATAATGAAAACAAAATTGAAAGAACAACAAAACAGAATTAAACAAACTTTGAAAAGTACCTAGGTACCTACATAGCAAGTGCGCGAATTTTTTAAAAAAACACAAATAATGAGAAAAAGTAAAAAATAACGAAGAAATTCCAAAAAAAAAAATAAGAAATAAAAGACGCTACTTAGTAAAATTTAGGATATAAGAATGGAAATGGAAAAAGGACAAGTTTCCGAACAACAGTTTATTGAGAGTGTGAGGTATTTCACAGTCACAGTGGTCACTGTGAAATACCTCACACTCTCAATAAACTGTTGTTCGGAAACGTATCCTTTTTCCATTTCCATTCTTATATCCAGGATTCTTGGATGTTCAATATTGAGGAACATCACCTGCCACGCTTCATTTCGAAAAATTATTTTTATTCCTATGGCCGACCCCAAGCGGGGTAGTATTCTTCAAAAAGCTTGTTTATAATTACGTCAGGATCGATGGCCGCCTGCAACTTGAGTCTTAAATTCACTTCGGTAATCTGAAAATATATCAGTTTTATAATCATAATTTCAATTCGCAAAACAAATCAAAAAACATAAAAACGGATATTTTGTAAACTTATTATAGAAACGGTAAGTATTTGTCAATGTTTTCTTGCCAACAATTAAATTTTAGTTTGCTGAAAACCTTTATTATTGGAAAATTCACAGGTGATATTTTGATTTTAAAATGCTTACGTAGTCTTTGTTGAGGCGTGCGAGGTCTTTCTGCAGTGTTTCATTTTGCTGCTTAAGGATTTCAAATTGATTTTCTAATTCCTCAATATACTCCAATTTCTGCGACTCGGATAGTTTATTTAACCGTTCCCTTCTTCGTTCTTTTTTACCGAGTAACCTTTTCATAAGATCGCCCTAAAAATAGTTAATTAATTTCTCGAAGAAGTAGGTAGGTACTTAGGTACTGGATACGTTTACTTACATCTTGTGGGAATGATTTCATCATTTCCATCATGGCAATACAAACTGTAAAACAAACGACAACATATTAAGCAGGTAGATACTTAATCTATTGCCTTGTGTACCCCAAATGCGAAACGAACAGAACTTATGTAGGTATCAAAACGAACGAAGCTAGAGAAAGTGTAAAAGGGGTAGTAGGTAGGTAGGTACTTACGGCCTAAGACAATCTGAAAAGAGTTGAAATTCATTTTACGTACTTATTTTGACTAAATAAGAAAATACCTAAAATCAAAATTCTTCAAGGTATTAGTGAGAGCGAGAGTGAAAAACGTTTCAATTTAAATTCGTATTTGGAATCTAATAAAAAGTATCATATCTTATAGAGTAGTAGCGATTTATCTGAAATCAAAGATGATTACGTTGATATTTGTGTAGTTTGTAGGTACCTACTTATGATTGGGTGAATGGTTGATCGCATAATCATACGATCACTAAATCACATTTTTTCCTCCAATTAGGACGTAGAATTTTCTAAACACCGCAGCTTTTCAATTATTTTGTAGGATGATGAGATCGATTTTCTTATTACAGATTAACGAATTAATCAGCATGATTAATAGATTAATAAAGGCGCTGGCGTGATAAGCAGGAGGTAGACATGTGCGTACCTACACCTACTTACTACCGAAATTTTTTCAATTTAAATTTCATATTATTTTTAATCGTGCTTGCATTAAAGCATATAATTAATTTCATTTATTATGGTGTTTGGAGGTGTTTGATGATTTTATCATGTTTAGATAAGTCCAATAGACATATTTTTCGCGCAATTCAAGATCAAAATTATTTTCATATTTTCACAAAAATCATTCCACGATTTTTCTGAGCTTTTGAAGCATGGAACGAATCGAAGAATAAATTTTTAACCCAATAATCATGTAGCAACATTTTATCTAACAAATCAATTCTGAAAATTATTTTCAAAAATGAAAATACAGGTTGGTTTTTTTGTTTTGAATGGTAATTCTCCACATGACATTAAATTTTTTTCCAGAAAATACTCAATTTCTTGATTTTTTTTTTCCGAAATATGTTTTCCGCTTTGAAAACAATTTTTGGAAAAATAAAAATTCCTAACTGAAAAACTGAATTTTTTTGGAAAATTACACAATTTTTAAAAGGTTTTCTTTGGATAAATACCGAGATATTTCAGATATTTCAATCAATTCAAATAAATCCAATGCGTAAGATCGCGACCTTAACGAAATAAGAATAAAAATTTTTCAAAAAATTATCCATGTTTGGAGACTAAACATGATCAATTTCTGAACACCTTGCAAGAGACTCGTTACATCGATATTATAAAATCGCCGACCATAATTTTTTGGTTTTACACGACACAAAATAATAAATCAACAACCACACAATGATTAAGTTGAATTATATTTTTAAATTTACGTAAGTTTACAATTTTTATTAATACATTCATGAAAATGTCTTTTATACTGTTAAATTAATGCTTTACTTGAAACCATTATGGTTATTAAAAAGCACCATCATCTCACATAATAAAAATTATACATCATTCTTGTAGAGGCGCCACTATGAAATGTGAATATACTACAGAAGTCCAAAAAATGACATTTTTCCGAATTCTTCTGATAAAAAAATGTTCATTTTATAGAATAGGTAAGTTATAATTTTTTTTAAAAGCATAATCTGAATTTATATCATATGAAAGCTTGCATTATAAAGCATTAAAATTTCCTTTACCGTCAAAATACTCAAGATATTCGTAGAAAAATATACTTTAAAAATAAGCTCGTAACAAATTTATTGATAAGTTTTGAATCACGCGTAATAAATTAATCATAATTAAGTACCTTCTTTGATTATATAGAAAACAAAGGGGAAAAAAATTCGTACAAAACACCTACATATTTATTATTCCTTAGATGAATTCATCTCGATATTGCATTCGATAGAAAACTAGAGATTTTTCTAAAAATGCGCCAGTAATAATTATGTTTGCTTAATTTTTCCTCTCGACAGATACATTCGAATCACGATCACCTTACGATATTGATTACGAGCAAAAAAAATTTACGTAATTTGAGATCAATTTTTGTAATGATTCGTAATGAATCTGTATCGTTGAAACGTCAAAGAGCGAAAAAAAATAAGCTCATAATTCCGAACTACGTGTAAATGAAGCGATGTTCCATACATTGGCGCATCACTAAAATACATAGTGTTCTACCACTACTAAAAAAAAAATCTCAAAAAATATTAACACCCACTTAAAAAAATTCATCTTCGTCAAGCTTTTAAATAGTAACACACGACAAAATGATCCAATGATCCAAATAAAATTAATCTATACATCTATTCGCTGTTAGAAAATGGTAACGCCAAATAGGTATCGATAAAATAATATTCTTCGTTAAAATAATCAGCAAAAATCTACAAAAAGAAACAAAAAGTTAAACGTAGGTAAATTACCGTAAAAATACAAGCACTGTCATCTTTTCATCGTAACGAACCATACAAAACTTGATACAAGTTTTTTTTTTTTAAAAAAAAAGTAACATACAAATTAAAAAGATCGAAAAATTAATGAAATGAAATAAGAGGATAATTATACAGAATGAAAATTAAAATTAAAAAAATCCGAATGACTTAAAACAGAAATTATTACTATTTGTTTTTACTATACCAAAAATACATGATTTTATAAGGTTCAAAATTTTCATACTAAAACTAAACTTGATACGTTGACTTGAGAACGTAAAAAGTGAAAAACAAAATGTCATTTTCAACACACAAATACATTAATTTGTCGAATACTTCGTAAAAAATAATATTTAAAAAAAAGACTAGAAATTACAATTGGGTACTCTAGGAGAAAAAAAAATACTAAAAACTAAAGAAAAAACTCAATTGAACTAATTTTACTTACTTCAACAGTAATAATAAACATAAAATTAACAATAAAATAATTAAAAATGATAAAACCGATAAGACTGTTACGAAATGAATCTCACACATCGGTGCAATTATGAAGCACGAATTAGGAGACCGATTAGATAGAATTTACAAATTCCAACAGAAAAAAACTGCACTTCTTTGCTTATTTAGAAAAAAAAAATTCAGGTGAAATTAATACTTAATATTGAATGGTTGAATCGGTTTATGATTCATTTTGAATTTTTCATCTCGTTATTGAGAACGGTACGTGATCTTGACGTAAATGTCAAAGGTCATTTATTTGGTAAATGGTTTTTCGTTGAGGCTGCGGCGTGTATTGAAATTTATTCGGGGCCGGTGTATTTCGAATGAGATCATTTCTTCGAAAATTGTAATGTTGGGGCGAACCGGGAACTGAGCTGCTTTCCGAAAGCCTTCGAGGAGGAGGCTGAGGAGGACAGGGAGAAACGTACCTGGAACAGAAGAAAAAATTTTATTATCTACATCAGAAACGTAGTAATACTTATGTTTATGTACCTACATCAGATATTCGCAGTAAGTATCTAATAAAGATGCATTGAAATATTTTTTTGGTGTTGGGGAGGGCGAATGTTTCAAATTTTTTGGTTTTGTCGCCATAATATGGTATTTTTTTAATTTAAATTTTTTCTCAAAAAAAAACTCTGATTTTATTTCGAAAAAGTCGATATTTCACAGAAAAACATAATTTGGTAGGTACCTATACCAACCTAACCAAACTCCCCTTACTTCCCCTTTTTATTCGTCCTGATCTTCTTTTCCAAGAGCACCAAAAAATTACTTTCATTCATTTTAATTTATATGCTAACAATAGAAAAAAAAAAAATCGAGGAGATTTCTCCAAATTTATCACTGCTGGCATTTTTCATCGTTGATTTTCAGCTCGGTAACTTTTTAAAAATCATTTAGTAAAAAAATATGGTATCAGTAAAAAATTACGAACAATGATAATTTTGGGTAAAAATAGCCGCAACGGTGCACCAAGGTCATTTTATTGGAAATTTCCTCAAAATGGATTAAGTATGGAAATGTTATATGTATTACTAGAGGTCAACCACTAAAATGGAGACCATATTATTTTGACAATCACTATGTCATTTTATTAAATTTGAAAAAAATTGATGTTTTTTTTTTAAGTATTACATATTTTTCTAGCTCGTTTTGGAAGTCCTTAAAAATAAACAAAACAAAAGTGGTCTCAAAATAGAGAAACCCTTAGTTCTCATCTCATCTTCTCAATAATGAAAGAAATTTCCTGGTAACTTGGATTCTAGAGATCGGATTAGAAGCCTCACTCCATTGAAACTCTTTTTGGTTACTTTCAGTAAAATGATATTAAACATGAATTCGGAGGACCAAAAATTCCTTAAGATTTTGAAACCTTACTCGATATGTACTCCAAAAATTTCTATTACCTTCAATTTTTCTTTTTCTAACTCTTCGAGGTTTTAGTCCAAAATTATTTCAAGACACGGTTTCAAAATCCGTAAAACATAGTCATTGGTATCAGATACGAAATTTTCAAAATTTTTCCAAGTTAGAGAACGGCCTTCGTTCCAAAATTTGTTAATTATTGAAGGGCTAAAAAATTGAAAAATTTTCAGCTGAAATAGAATAGTTCAAATTTTTTTATTTTTGCCATTATAAGGGGAGCATTGATTCGTTTTTTAGAAAAATTATTTCAGTACTTGCTAAGATACTTGGATTTAGAAATTTTAAATTTTGTACCTATTTAGCTTTCACCCAGTGGGTCAATTTATGGGTTTATGGCCAAATTACACTCCAAAAATAGATACAAGAGTCCAAAAAACCACAATCAAAGTGAAATTTTAGAAAAAAAAAAAACAAACTGAAAATCAAGGTGGATAACATTCTAACGTTCATGCCAACCTATCTCAAAACTATGAAAATTTTCAACTTTTAAAAAGCCACAACTCAACATTTTTTTAAAAAGTTGATAAGCATTGATGAAAAATTAATTTCAAAAATCCACATTTATTTATCTGAAAACTGTATAGGCTTCGAGATCTCTGAAAATATTTGATCACTTCAAAAGATCAAATAATTTAACCACTTTTTTTCTTTTTTCAAGATTTGATGATTTATTTGTCATCTTCCAAAATTGTGGTTCCCTACCACGACGTAATTACTCTGAATGTGCCATAAATTCGTAAAATTATAGGTTCAAACCTTCTAGATAACAGCGGAGAGCCATCAATAAATAATCTTCTTGAAGGTAAAGGCGAATCTGGAGGTTCGTAGAAGTTACGTTTCATCATTAAAGGTGATGATGGGAAATTAGCAGGCGAGGAACTGTTCGAAGATAATCTATTGTAACGAGGTGGAGGACTAGGAGGTGCTGGAGATGGCACGGTAGGAGGAGAGCTGCGTCGTACGTCTTCGGTTGGATTTATGTGAAATTTCAGGTACGAGGAAAACTTCTTTTTCGAACCGTTATAAATATTCTCTTCTAATATCTTAGATTCGTCAGCAAATTTAACACTTTCGGGTAAATATCTACGACTAGGAGATAGTGATGCTGATCTGTAATTCAATCAAGATTTTCCAATTAGACGATTTTTTCTAAAAAAAAAAAGTAACATAATCATTTGATTAATTTTCACAGGTAGGTACTGACCTATAATGCGATGACGTTATAGGGTAACTAGGTAGGTGATTATTCAAATTATAGTTGGGTTGATAATGAAATTTCTGCAAGACTAGAGGACTCGTGTTTTCAGTACCATAAACACTACTATAATTGTTAGAACTAATCGAAGACGATTCTGGTGGATATCGTCTTCTCAGCAAAGGAGATCCGTTGAATTTATTTCTGAAAAAAAAAAAAAAAAAAAAAAAATGTTAACATTCAATAACACATTGTTATCGTTGAACTCCTACAAATCTTAAAAAATCACTTACCCGGTAAACTTATGAGGATCCCATTCGCTGAGTTGTAAGCCATTAACACCGTACTGACCATCTAACGATCGAAAAGGCGAATATTTACCGGAATGATCGCCATTCAAAACAATATTTTCTAACCCTGTACGACGACTTTGATGACTCGATGTCTGAGGCGGAGGTGGAGGAGGTTGCCTTCTCGCAGGCGATGATAACGACGGGGGAAAATACCTAACGAAAAAAAAAGAACAAAAAATTATAAAACGTTTGTCGAAGGAGTTGCATATCTTGCGCCTTGAAAACGAGAGCGTAAAAAAAACACTACAGGGAAAGTGGGAAACACGAAAAAAAAAAATCGAGCTGTATCCTGTTCAACAATACCGAACTCTTTACGTCATTCGACAATTTTTCTCATTATGGCGATTTGAAAATTAATAACTTTACCCTCGTTGGCTTTGATCAAAAATAGAAACGTAATGTAGAATAATACTTTCATTCGTTTGCCATGTTTTACTAATTTCATAATTTCACACATTGAAAATAAAAACATCTTCGCATACGTAGAATAACTTCGTGATATTTCAATACTGATGAAATCTTTCAAAAAAAATTTCGATTTCCAACAATCATTATACATGAAAAAACCCTCCGTTCTTGGGATTCGAACCAGACGCGATAAATTTGCATCCGTAGTAAATGCAACGTACTATATTCCGTTCTATTTTCGTAGGAAATCAATTCGAAATTCCATGATTTTAGATAATATACTTCTCATCGAATAGTTACTGAATCATTCGTCGATAAGAGAATATAAAACGAGTAAAATAGCCAATGCCGTATCCGATTTACCATCACAATAAAAAATCGATTTTGCGACGTAAAATAAAAAGGAAAAATAAAAAAAAATCATAAAATCATAAAATAAAAATCACAAAAATAAAAATAAAAATTTATATAATACACACAGCCATAAAAATTAAAAATTAAAAAAATTCTAAAAAAAAGAAAACAAAAAAGAAATTAATGATTTAACGATAACTCGGAACCGGAAAAATTTACAAAAATCTGGAGCACTTTTTACACGCATGTCCCATCCAACCTGCTAATTAATAAACAAATCTCTGCAGATGCCATTTCGATCGAGAACTGCATAAGGAAAAAATAATCAAAGGTCAATGGGGTTGATATCGTTAAATAACGAACCTGTGCGTATCGCAATTCGTAGATATACGAAACTGCTAACGCACCGAAATCATCAATGATCCACAATACGTATATTTTGTAGCCTAATTCTCACCAAAGTTGCATTTACCTTAGAGGAGTATTACTGGCAGAGTTTGATACTGCATTAGCATACCAAGCTGCTACGTCGACGTTTTTCAATTCGTATCTTTTCAGGAAAGGATGTTCTAGTAATTCTTTGTACTTTGGACGAAGACAATAGTCTTTCGTCAAGCTGAAATAAAATACGAAAATGATTATAATTTAGTAACAATCAACGACGAATTCGCCTCCTTCCAGAGTGACATACCATCTAGAGACGAAATTTTGAAATTCTGGAGTAAATCGTAACGAATCAGGAGGTAGAGATGGTGGATCTTCGTTCAAAACTCTACTTAATACTTCGAAATCACATTTACAATCTTTATAAGGGAAAACTCCAGTGGCCAGTTCGACCAAAGTGATGCCTAAACTCCATACGTCAGCTCGTATGTCGTAATCTGGTTTCCTAGGATCAGGTGGTTCGATTCTCTCCGGCTAAAAAGAACATTACATTAACGATACTTGAACAGAGAGCTGATGAAATCCGCAAAGTCAACTTACAGCCATATATGCAGCACATCCAGCATTTTTGGTTTTTGCTTTAGAATCTACGAGACGTCCGGAGATGCCGAAATCACACAGCTTTACATTTCCTTTTTCGTCTAACAGGATATTTGATGGTTTAACATCTCTGTGTATAACTCCGTGCGATTCTTTTAAATAATGAAGCGCTTTAACGGTCTGAAACAAGGAAACGTGATGCATTACATAACATACTCTCGAAATAGATTTATTTTGGAGGTACTTACAGCTAGAGTAACTTTTCCTAAAATATCCTCTGGTATAGCAGTCTTTAATTTTTTTAGTAATCGATCAAAACAGGTAGCCATTAGTTCCATACAAATCCAAACGTCGGATTCGGTAATAAAGCAGCCGAGATAGCGAACTATATACGGACAATCTAATGACTTGAATACTACATCTAAATCCATAATAATACGCTTGTTTTCGTCGCTATTCCCGGATCTTCTCATTTGCTACGAATTCGCCACAAAAATATGTTAATTACAAGATATCACAGCACGGTATCGTACTAGAAATAGAATACTTACTTTGACAGCGATAATCGTGTTACTAGGTTTATGTAACATTTTAACGACATGGCCACAAGTTCCATTTCCTAATTCTCCTTGATGTTCCAAATCCTTGATTTCGGTTTGGAATTTCTATATTATAACAGAACGATTTCAACGATAAAATAAGGTGTACTTTCAATAACGAGTAGCCAAAGTTGACAACATACAGTGCCATTGATATTCAACGATCCATTCATTTTCATTATTTCTCTCATTTTAGTATCAACTTCGCTACTCTCTTGCGACTTGGGTTGTGTCAAAGATGTAAAAGGAAGTTCCAAGTGTTTCCTGGTTCTTGTAGGAGTCCCAATATCACCGACTGAAACAAAAAATAACCCAAAATTTAGTCTCGACTGAACGAAGATGTAACATACACAAACATTATCACGTAACAAGAAGCTGACTGCTGATGAAGTGGAAAACATGGTACAAGCTCACTAATACTTTTGGTGTTTTTATATATTATTTATATGTCTTATACGCAGCAATTTAAGGATATAAATGTTATTAAAATTAAAATACTTACGTTGTTTAGGTCTACGCCCAGGGCCATGGCTAGGACTCCCACCGAGCGGATTCTCTCTTTGATTATCTTCATTTTCTGCTCTCAATCTCGCCTGAAGACTCATGATTTTCCTTTCGAAATCCATGTTTTCACCACAAGTTACTGTTTTTAACATCGAATACATACGACATAATATCGTCGCATAGTACTTTCAATTTCGTATTACTTTTACAGTGGACATTATCATTTTAAAACTACCGTGCCCTACTGTACCTAGCAAAATCATTATTTTTCTTCATTTTAGTCTTTTGGCTTCTTCGATCATTGTTGCCAGATGATAATAATTAAAACGAGTTGAAACAATACGTGTTTAAAATTCAATGTATTTTTTATTAATTTCGTCGTTTACCTTTTTGTTTTTACGTAATGGAATCGTATTCGAAATGGTCTTCGTACGACTAATTATTTTGAAATAATTCGCAGAATGGATTGTGTTTTAATCAAAACACGAAATTACTTTCTTGTTTATTCACTCAGGTTTTGTGAGTGGATGCACTTGCACTTTCCATTGATATCGATCTATCGATACTCCATCGATACTCGAAATGTATTGATAGCTTTATCAGAAACGAAACAGAACGAAAACTGAAACTTCATCACTTAGAATGATTTTTTTAGAAAAAAATAAGAAAAATTTGAAAAATTTGATAAATCAAAGAAATTCCAACTTTAACTTGCTATCACTGACATTATTAAATCATTATAATTTCGAAATTGAAATAAACTTTTGAAAAAAATCTAAAATGTTTTTCAAAACAGTTTCGTATCATCGAATGGATTTTTGGTAATCGATAAGAATCTTATCGATAAAACGTGTTTGTTTTGTTTTCTTGTTGTTTTCCTTGAAAAAAAATTGACGAAGTTGTGTTTTTTGTTCAAAATTAGCTTATCTTTGCTATTTTTATATTGATGATTTGAACTATTTTATCTATGCTTGCCATCCGGTAATACAATAATAATCGAAAACAAAGCACGCGAATTTAAATGCGACATTTCTTATTCCACATTGAGTGACTTTTTCGCGTATCCGATCGTTTGTATGCACAAATATCTCGAGTAAGTTTTGACATTCAAGTTAACAAAATGGTACTCAGAACTAGAGAAATTGTAGAAATTATGGCTGACTTAGCAAGACATGAAAATATACGCGTCAATATCACCGAAAGTATTAAAGGTGGTTTGGTTACCGGAGTTTCGGCGTTTCTTGGCGGTGTCTTCCTGGGACCTTTAGGAATCGCAGCTGGTATGTGTTATCAGTATTTGTTTAGATTTAGCTGCCATAATAATTAAGGAAAGATGATGCAATTTTAAACTTTTATGCTGAATTTATAGGAGCAGCCCTCGGCGGTCTCACAGCAGCCAGCACATGCTCAAATTTCCGTCCTATAGCAGAAATTCTTCTGAATGATCTCACTCCAGCGCAACAAGCTCTGCTTGTGAATCGAGTCAATAATGTGATCCAGAATCTCGGCGTAGAAGACGTAGTCGCTTTAACTACATTGATCGCCAGTCGCGGAGGTGTACGTGAAAATTTAGTAGATGTTCTTCGTTTGTTCATAACCAGCGACTTGCATTATTCATTGGCTCGTTAGGTGATACAATATGATTGTGTAGGTGGTCTCCCAATCGTTTCAATTATTGTTCTCATCTTCGACTGCATGTTTGATATTACGAATTTTCAAGTGCCTTTCGTTAATTTTATATTATTGTTATTCAAAGAATGTGATTCTCTTTAAGTGTATAATATTTTAATTTATCAAGTTCGCTAACACAATGTTCCTAGGTAGCATTCTGTACGGTGGTCGTAATTTATAATATTTTATTACCGTATTTTTAATTCTGTTTTATGGATTTATTGTTCGCAAGTGTCGGTACCAAAATAATTATACATATCAATTTTTCAGTTGTATGTTTTATACGAAATAGTCACGTTTCACATAACACGTCGTCCAAAACGGTCGTTCATGGACACCCTAAATTAGATCTAAATTCCAAAAGTTTTTTGATTAAAACTTTATCTTAGTAGAAAGGATAAAATGCAAAAATCTAAATTCACTCCGAATGGAAAATAATTTAGAAAAGTTCGACAGTTCATTTGCTGGTTGTTTCGTTTTTTGCAAATTAGAATAGTTATTTTTAAAGTTGAATAATTTTTGATTTTAGTTAAAAATTTTTAGAGTAGCCTCATTCAAGATGAACAAAATTTATTTTCGAAAATTCATTGAATTTTGTTACTTCTGAAAACAACAATTCTTCGAAATTTTTTCATGTTTTCAAATCAAACGAAATGATATTAAAATGTAAAAGTTTGTTTAAATCCAAAGCATTATTTCAATGGTGGAAAAAATGTGCGATAACGATAACAGCAGACAGCTGAATGAAAACCTGAAGACAGAGGAAACTAGGAAAGAAACATCTGTCTAGTATATCGGAAAGTAGGGTAAAATTGGTACATTTCATCTCTTATCTTCAAATTGAATCAGATACTTGAAGATTTTCAGTTGAAACACTTTTTTTTTGGAAGAAGTTACACGTATATAAAATCGGTAATACAAACATTGAATGACCTTTATACCGAAACTGTGATCAAATCACAAAAAGAAAACACTACCTACGCAGTAAATGTTTTATTGATAAATGAAAATTCTAATATCGCTATAGGTACTACAAACCCATTGTTAGATTTTTAATACGACGATGTATCACTCTGAAACACATTTCCTCTTTATTCTTTACAAATCGTGGTGTGCAATCAATATGTAGGTAGCTCAAATTAGGAAAAAATTAAAACAGAAATCTAAACATAATGCAAATTTTTCAGCTGGTTAATCGTTAAACTACGTATAAAGGCGTAATGAAAAAAACAATCCAATTCAAAAGCAAATACCACTAATAATTTTTAAACATAAAATTTCAATGGAATGTTCGCTGCGAATAAACCGAAAAATTTCAATTTTTTGCCTCAAAATAAAAAAAAAGATGAGTCATGCTACAAAAGAAATTTTGATAAGTATTTATTTTTACTATTAAAAAAAAAATACGTTTGCAGTTACGTCCGCTTATCCTATGTATAAAAATGAAACCAAGTACAAAAATTTCAAAGTAAGCTCATCTGAATACCCAAAATTGTGGAGATTTCGTGAAATAATGTACGTTGAATTATCACAAAATTGCACTTATACTACCAATAATAACAGTAACAATAAAATACTACGTTAAATATTCAATCAAACGTACGATTTCAGTACGACGGATTAAATTAAAACTAAAAAATTTTCTTACAAAGAGTAAGCTCGTCGTTTTTCAAAACTACGTAAAATCTTTATAACAATGATCGCACCGTTCGACTCAAAATGTTGTTTTGAAGACTGATCATAGCTCAAGTGACATAATCTTTCAAATTACAAAAAAGATTACATACTTTATACAGTTTTTTTCTCAAACCCTCTCATTTTTTTCCACCATGAAACGAGAAAATGGATTATGATCCACATAATCCAACTCTAGTTCTTTATCGTCGAAATGGGTGCAATTGTAAAAACGTGTTCCACCACATACAAACTTTAACAATTCTCAAAACATAAAAAAACCTAACTACTAAGCAGTTTTGTAGTACGAATTGGTAACATGATATCGTGAATATGTAAATAAAAAAAAAATGGTAGCTACAGAAAACTTAGAAAAAAAATCTACCTAAGATAGGTAAACATAAATATATCACTTAAGCATACTTGTACCTATTTATTTTTATTTACAGCGTAAAGTTAGACCCGATGAAAAAAAATTTGGAACAATGGGTAAGTAAAGCTATAAGGAGTTTTGAGCATGTAATTTTTTTCATTCAAATTTCACATGACAGAAAAATGTACCTATCTCAGTTTCCAAATTTAAAAATCGTTTTTTCTTAAATTTTTGATCAAAAATTTCAATTTTAGAAATTATTATCATATTTCATCACTGACACATGCACAATCAAAATAAAAAAAGTAACGTTTACCTATTTACTTTTTTAAAAAGTAAAACACTTTAGACTAAGGATATGATCAAAATTCAAAAATAGTTGACAAATGAGGCAATATTTCTTGAACTTCGTAACTTTTCATTGAAATGACAAAAATCTTCAATTTTTTTCAGAATTTTTTAATACCTTTTTTTTTCAAAGCATTCTTTGTTTTGTTTTAAAATAAAATTTTGACGATTAAATTTCGGTAATTACTATCATAGCGATATTTTTGTTAGATTTGAAAAAACTAGGTAAAATATGTATTTGAATAAAATATACCCTAAGACTTTTTAAAAAATAATCCTAAAAGTAATGGAAAAATAGAAGAAAAAAAAAAACGTAAAAATTACTCAAAAAATAGGTAAAGATGTTTTGAAAAAAAAAGATATACTTTTAAAAATGAGAAAAAAAATGGAAAAAGTACTTTAAAATGTTGCAAAAAGAAAAAATTGACAAAAAATTTTTTTGAAAAAAAGAAAAAAATATTTTTTAAATGAAAAAATGAAAAAGAATTTTAAAATATTGAACATTTTTCAAAATATCCAGAAAACAATCACAATAATGAAATGTTGAAAATTTAGGGAATTTTTAATTTTTTCCATCTAGTCTAATGAAAGGACATAATGTCAGCGATCATCGAAATTTCTTCAAATTTTTTTCAAATCAAACACAATTTTATTAGGTATAGGTAATTGTAGATAAAATTTGACCTGGAAAACATCACTTTGCGTTACTCAAAATCGTTAAATTTTTGAAAAATTATCCTCTAGGCCCAAGTCATATCCATTTCAAAACTTTATATTTTTTCCAAAAAAAAAACATAGTCATCTATTGGAGAAAAAATATCCAAAAATCGAAAAAAAAAATTAATAAGCTTTATTAAACGCATTTTCGGTTCCAATTGAGAACATTTTCAACTCGAATGGTACAAATATTAAAATTTTCAAATTAAACACCAGCAAATATAAAGGAACCAACAAACGAAAAATAAAACAAAAACACCTAATTCTAAATAAAATAAAACATAAAAAAATTAAATTTACTTTGTACAATATAAATGATGATAAATTTAACGACTAGAAAACCCCCTATGACAATCGATAATTGAATTTAGTGACTATTCGAATTAAAAAAAAAAATTTAGGCATGAAATGCGATCAAAATTCACTTTGAAAATAAAAGCTCAGTCAAATTTCAAAATCTTACATTAGCTTTACATAACTGTACAAAATAAAAAATTATAACCGACTTAGGTACAAGTTTTCTTTCCCTTTAACAAACATTAAATTAGTTCTTTATCACAATTAACGAATTCACGCAATAAACAAAACGTACGTATACTTAATTTAAAACGATACAATTAAATATTTACAATTTTTTTCAGTGAAAAACTATGGTTTCAAGTTGGATATTTCGATACCGCTTAGTTTTAGCAGTATAATTTGTAATAAATTGATTGTCTGCCGTAATTGGTGTATTGATGGCTGTCTAATCGTTTTGTCATTACAGATGACCGACCTTTGGTCCGTTGCTGGTTTCTTTTTTTCGGCTGCTTTACCACGTATTTCGAATTTCGCCAGACGAATGAATCTTTTATCACGTTTGCTCGTTTCTCCCGCGTAAACTGTAAATATTCGTAAATTATTAGTACAGAGGAAGAAAAACAAGAAAATAAAATGCGATTTTAAAGATAGTTTAATATAGGTAGAGGAAGGTACTCGATCTTAAGCGAGGATTATCTTGCGGTATTAATTCGATAAAAAAAATCCCTATTAAACGATGAAAGTTATTTTTATAAAATATTTTTCCAATATTACTTAGAATCAGGAAACGCAGACGTACGGTGATAATAATTTTTGTGCTTATGTCATACACGACGCGGCGCATTCGTACAAGGGCATGATTCTTCGTATACGTAGCTATACATATAATATTTCTAATAAATTAAAAAACGGGTGTGCCTAACAAATGAAGGTTCTTTCGTATGTAGTTGCGCAAATGCCGATATGTAGTGTAGATGTAGGTACACCAATTTTCGACACACATGAATAATCAGTACCTACATATCGGGTACTTTTTACTTAGAACAGCAGATACCATTTGGCACATATCGTGACAGCAGCTACTTTCAGAAGAACATTCGATCAAAATGAAAGGTGTGTTATATACCTAGGGGTAGGTAATCCTGCGACATGGTGTCTATTGGTACTGAAAATAATTTTTTTCCCCATTTTTTTGATTTTTCTTGCTTTTTTTATGAATTTTTTTTAGCTTGAAATTTGCTCAAAAGAGAATTCCTTTTTTAATCTTATAGATGAAAAAATTCAAGAGGAGAGGAAAATGTTAAAAATTCCGGCCTTTTGCAGGAAAAAATTCTGGATATTTTCTCGGCCTTTTTGTTTTTCTTGTCAGGAGACAGCTAGATAGTTATCGTGTGCTATCATTCTACTTAAAATATTAAGATTCTTCTGTTGGTTTCTCAATTCTCAAGTCATCAAAATGAAGGAAGACGAAGAAAAAAATTCGAGAATTTTTTTAAATTTTTGATGTAATCAAAACATAGGTAAGGTAGGTATTTCTAAATTGTGGTTTAAAAAATGGAAACATTTTTACTCATCATATAACCAGGCAAAAGTATGACGTTGGTTAACATGACCTTCTTTTGAATTTGTTTGGCAAAATCCAAAATCTGGCACTAGTTCAAAAGCTCGATATCGTTGATAGTGATTAAAATAATTATTAAAGTTTGACATTTCGAATTTTTTCGTTTTGATAAAAATGCCAGAATTGATTTTAATAATTTTTCTTTATTTTTGATTGGTGCTACGACTCGTGTTATATTAATAGAGAAAAAAATATATTTTAGGGGTAGGTCTGAGCCACTGTGCGAAATATATCAAAGGACGTCTGTTATCGTAAGTTTGAGAATTAAATAAATTTTCGTGATTTTTTCCTTTTCCCTGGCAGAATTCAAAAAGGAAGCAATTTTGGAAAATTTTTACGATAACTGTCCTGAAATTAGGGGCTAGAACATTTTTGAGGAAATTTTTTTCAAAAATATTTATTTTCTAATTTTTTACAGGAGATTCCAAATTCTAGGATACTTGACAGCTGAGTAAACGGATAATAAAGAAATTTTAAGTTTAGGGAATTTGTTTTCATGACTTTTTTTTGAATGCAGTCAGTTTTCAAATGCAATAATTGCATACGGACTCCCTCATCATGTTAAAACGGTCTATGTGCCATTTTCATTTTTTTACAGGATAGTCAAAATAAGTAACAAAATTTGCATTGCGCTGATGGACTTTGTAAATTTCAACCTCATTTTTTTCAGTTCTGAATTAATTAATCTACGTTTTTTAAATTTTAATCGATAAAGCTTGGTTTAGAGAAATCGAAATTATAAAAAACTCAATTTTGAAAAAAAAAATGACACTTGGACCGTTTCAACATTGGTGGGTCGATTCACTATATGACTATTTGCCTACTTTGAAAATTGAAGGGGCTACACAATTTTTTTTTCAAAAAATTTGTTTTCTAATGAACTAATTAAGGGAGTGGATAGTACATTGGAAACAGAAAAAATTTTGTTCTGTACACTTTTTACCTAACATAAAAAATGAAAGGATCAAGGGTCATTCAAAATTAAGAAAATTTGAAATTTTTTCGAAGCCACGTATTTGACGCAAGTCGTAGTCCCTTCATTTTTGACGTTAGGAAAAAAGTGCACAGAGCAAAATTTCTTTAGTTTTCAACTTGTTATTTATTCTTTTAATTGGGTGATTTTTTCAATAGTTGAAAAAAAAATTGTAGCCCCTTCAATTTTTGAGCTGGACAAAAATTTATGATTGTGACCTTTCAGGAAGAAACCGACCTTCGGTCCGAAAAAAATTTTAAAAAAAGTTTCCCAATCAATCCAAAAGAAATGATCCTCATGGTTTTGGACAGATTGGGAAACTTTTTTTAAAATTTTTTTTTCGGACCAAAGGTCGGTTTCTTCCTAGAAGGTCAAGTACCCGGTTTGAAAAAAATGACATTTTTACAAAAAAAAAAAACATCCATTAGGTATACAAGCATCAAATTCATCAAAAATCATAATTTTCGATGGAAATGGATTTCACTGAATGTAAAAAAAATCAGGAATTGGTATTTTCACTGATTTAAATAAAAAAACACCAAAACATTCCATAACAGGTGAAAAATATTCCAATTGTTTCACGATAACTTATTTGAAAAAATCAAAAATTTTTCAATTTTGACCCCCTTTTTGAAACATTTTGTGGTTTTTTGATGGTACGAAACCATTATGCACAGATATGTAATTCTCACACCATACCTATTTATCTCAAAACAGAAAAGTAAGCTCAGGGAACGTACTTGGAGGAGAAATAATCTCTCGTTGTCATACCGGCGTCTCATGAAACACAACATGATTAGTGTGTTGATAGTTATTGTGGTCATTGCAGTTACTTTTAAATTCAGACAATATCTCTGAAGACTGAATTGGTGACTCTTTATAACGTATCCGGTACCTCCAAGGCTCTTCTCCTCTCCATCCGTGTTTCTCTGGATCGTACGGCTCTAATGTATTTATATAATCCCGCAATGTTAACGGACCCATTTCAACGCGTTCTAATGCACAGATCTGACGATCTCCTGCGAATAGAAATAAATTCTTATTAAATTTTATACAAATATTCATTACAACCGAACAACTTTGGTAAATAAATGCATTTCAGTGAAAACGTGGGATATTTTTACATTTGAAAATAGGTAGGTTTGGAAACATAATATAAGTTCGCCAAAAAACAAACTATCCTGGTACATGAGGCGAAGAAGAAAGTTCTAAATTGAAATGGAATATTTATGTAAGTAGGAAAATGTAAGTATCTAATTCGGTAATTACGAACTCAGATTACAACTTTACTCAAATATTATGACTATTTTAGCCACAATTTCCATTCCTTTCTCACGCATCTAATAATTTTGAATGGGCAAAAATAATTTTTTTTCATGTCTTAGATAAGTATAACATGTTGTCTATCTTGATAACTGAAGGGGCTACGAACGAAAATTGAAATAAAATGTTCATTTTGAAAATTATAAGTTAATAAAATTATATGTTAACAATTTTTTTCGCCGAACATCAAAATTGAATAAACATGAAACTAGAAAAATTCTAGAAAATTTCGATTTATTAACTTCAAAACGTCACCCCTATTGACAATTTTGCTAGCACGGTACTAGCATCACTAGCACAACGCTAGCATGGGTAACCAAATGCTCGCACCACGCTAGCATAACTCTGACTAGCTATACATTTGCTAGCAACATATTAGCAATTCGCTAGTAAAGTTTTCTAACAAAAAGTTGTCTCGCAAAATACTAGCTTCGCACTAGCCTATGTTAGACTAGCTTTATGTCTGCTAGCGTACAGTGCCTGTCATAAGTTTAGGACATAGTCGAAAAAACGTGTTTTTTCGACCTATACCTCGCATTTTAGGCCAAAATCCAAAAGTAATACACGTAGGAGATAGGAAATTTCATTGCGGATCGCCTCATTTTGGTCTCGTTTCGCTATCTGTTCTAGTTTTTTTTTATTCACGAAAATGTAACGAAAAACTTGGTGGAAAAATGCCCAAAAAATGCATGTTTTTGTATACAAATCGATCCGTACCCGAAAAATACGCGCTCAAATCGAAAAACCGAATAGCGCAATGGATTCCTCGTAAAATTTTGGTCTAGAATTCGGTTCTCAAAAAAATTTAAAAAATTCTCTGTTCAAAATGCCACATCTTAAAGATTTTTTTAGTTGCTAAAAATCGCAATTTATAGAAATTGCCATATATTGCGATTTTTAGCAACTAAAAAAATCTTCAAGATGTGGCATTTTGAACATAGAATTTTTTTAATTTTTTTGAGAACCGAATTCTAGACCAAAATTTCACGAGGAATCCATTGCGCTATTCGGTTTTTCGATTTGAGCACGTATTTTTCGGGTACGGATCGATTTGTATACAAAAACATGCATTTTTTGGGCATTTTTCCACCAAGTTTTTCGTTACATTTTCGTGAATAAAAAAAAAACTAGAACAGATAGCGAAACGAGACCAAAATGAGGCGATCCGCAATGAAATTTCCTATCTCCTACGTGTATTACTTTTGGATTTTGGCCTAAAATGCGAGGTATAGGTCGAAAAAACACGTTTTTTCGACTATGTCCTAAACTTATGACAGGCACTGTAATGCTAGCTTTTTGCTAGTATAGCTAGCAATACACTAACGTTTGACAACTAGCAAAATTCTAGCTAGCAAAACGCTAGCATAAATAAGACTAGCTTTGCATTCGCTAGCATTATGCTAACGAATGCCGACTAGCAAAATTCTAGCAAACAAAATGCTAGCATCTCTCTAGCATAAATTGGACTAGCTTCGAATTTGCTAGCAATACGCCAACTTTTGACGACTAGCAAAATTCTAGCAAACAAAATGCTAGCATCACTCTAGCGTAAATTGGACTAGCTTCGAATTTGCTAGCAATAAGCTAACTTTTGACGACTAGCAAAATTCTAGCGAACACAGGGTGTCTACCAACTTTGGAAAATCGAAATTCGCGACTTTTCGCGACCTTTTTTCGCGACTTTTTCTAGACTTTTCACGCAGTGCTCCAATTTTGCCCAAAAGACCCCCCCCCCCTTGCGTATACTCGTTTTAAAGGGAATTTCAAGCACTTTTTAATCCCTCCCTTGCAAGTACCTACTCTTCTTTTCCACAGGCTAGAGTCGCTGATAAACTTCGCTGATTCTGAACCTAAAATTCAGAAAAAAAAAATCACGGGAAATCTACATGTGAAGCACCATCATGGAGAGGAAAAAACACAATTTTTAGAGAATAATCAGAATAATATATGCAACAAAAACTTGAAAAATAGGAGCATTTCAGTTCCGAGCGGAGCGAGGAGAAAAAATTTTAGAAGACCTCAAAATTCAAAGTGCAATAAAACAATGTTTCAAGTTGATAAATTTGCGTAAAAATTGGTCAATTTAATTTTTTAAAATTATTGAAAGAAAAACATGATTAGGTAGGCCGAGCACAGCGAGGCCAAAGCATTCAAAAAATTTTATTTTGAAACTTCGAAATTGATTTTTAAAAAGGAAAATTTCAAGTAATAAAATTGGCAGATGAAAATCACTTTTGAAGCATTTGGTTCATTTTAAAATCATGAAAGGAAAAATCGAATAGGGCCGAGCGTAGCGAGGCCGAAATTTTTGAAAAATTCTGATTTAGAGAGTAAGTAAGCCATTAAAAATTACCAAAAGACCTAATTTGATAAAATTTCCAAAATGCTGTCGGATTTCCGAAACTTTGCTGGAATTTCCGACTAGAAATTGGCTGAGGGAATTAATTCGTCCATTCCCCCATCGCGCCCCCCTTGAGCATAGGTATAATGATGTGATTTGGCCCGAGCGAAGCGAGGGCGAATTTTTTTTCGAGAATTTATTACAAAAACAACAAAAAAACGCATTTTCAAATGATTTCTCCTTCTGAATTTTCAAAAAATCCTGGTGAAATCTAAAAAAATTCTACGATTTTTCTAAATTTTTCAAAATATGGATACAAAATATTCATTTTTTCAAAAAAAAAATTGTTGAAAATTCCAATCGCGATTGCTACCCAAAAGAATGCATTTTTCGCTTCAAAATATTCAACTGTTTGGAATGGAAGGAACGTTTGTAATTTAAAAATGATCAATACGAATTGATGAGCCCGAGCGAAGCGAGGGCGAAAATTTTTAGAAAAATGAGTTCAAAAAACTGAAATTTAAAAAGGAATTGTAATTTGGAAAAAATTCGCGACTTTTGTGCCAATTTCGCGACTTTTTCGCGACTTTCGCGACCGCTTTCTGAATTCGCGACTTTTTCGCGACTTTCGCGACTTTCGCGACCGGTAGACACCCTGGAACAAGATGCTAGCATCACTCTAGCGTAAATTGGTCTAGCTTCGCATTTGCTAGCAATTTGCTAACGTTTGATGACTAGCAAAATTCTAGCAAACAAGATGCTAGCATCACTCTAGCGTAAATTGGTCTAGCTTCGCATTTGCTAGCAATTTGCTAACGTTTGATGACTAGCAAAATTCTAGCAAACAAATTGCTAGCAATTTGCTAACGTTTGATGACTAGCAAAATTCTAGCATACAAAATGCTAGCATCACTCGCGTAAATTGGTCTAGCTTCGCATTTGCTAGCAATTTACTAACGTTTGATGACTAGCAAAATTCTAGCAAACAAATTGCTAGCGTCACACTACCAATTGGACTAGCGTATGCTGGGTTCTTCACCATCACCCTATAAGTATATTTGCATAGCTCGCGAGCTATCTTAGCGCCTATGCTGGACCCGTACCGCATAGACCGTACGGTCTGAACGACTGATTTTGCGCTCAAAATACGGATGGTGAAAAAATATTTCGACCCAACCTGTTTTCAAAGCAAAAGGGCAACATTTGGGGGGGGGGAGATTTTCGGGACGATTGGACTCCACCTCGGGGTGTTTTTCTTGGATGAAAAAACGTGAAGTGTATGCGTTCGAAAAATCTAAAAAACGAAAAATTTTACCAGACCGGCAATTTTTGAAAATGCTCGCCACCTCCCGATCATCTCTGTCCAGTTCCCACGGACAACTAGTGGAGTAGTTTCAAGCGTTCGGACGACAATCGTAAAGAAATGAAAAATCTCACGTTTTTTCATCAAAGAAAAACACCCCGAGGTGGAGTCCAATTGCCCCGGAAATCCCCCCAAATGTTGCTCTTGAGCTTTAAAACCCGGTTGGGTCAAAATATTTTTTCACCATCCATATTTTGAGCGCAAAATCAGTCGTCCAGACCGTACGGTCTATGCGGTACAGGTCCGCCTTAGGCGCTAAGATAGCTCGCGAGCTATGCAAATATACTTATAGGGTGATGGTGAAGAACAACTCCGAATGTTGACAATTTGGGTTAGCATAATGTTAGCATAGCTAACCAAGCACTCGCACCACGCTAGCATAAATCTGACTAGCTAAACTTTGGCTAGCGACACACTAGCATTTCGCTAGCATAGTTATATAACAAAAAGTTACTCCAGCAACTACTTGCTTCACACTAGCGTATGTTAGGCTAGCTTTATATCTGTTAGCGTAACGCTAGCTTTTTGCTAGCACACGTCAATGTTTGACCCCCTAACAATATCTAGCATTACGCTAGCAGACATTATGCTAGTCTAACATATGCTAGTGTGAAGCTAATAGTTGGAATGGGGTAACTTTTTGTTAAAAAACGATGCTAGCGAGATGCTAGTGTTTTGCTACCCAACGTATAGCTAGTCAAATTTATGCTAGCGTTGTGCGAGTGTTTGGTTAGTTAAGCTAGCGTTATGCTAGTGATAGGTAGTATTTTGCTAGCCAAATTGTCAATAGTACTAACACTTTGCCACTAACCTAATGCTAACATCACACTAGCATAAATTGACCTATCACATTCCCTAGCAATACGCTAACGTTTGACCTCTATCAAAATACTAGCGCATCACGCTAACATTACGTAGCATCTTTTTGAACACTTTTTGCTAGTAGGTAAATACGCTAGCGTTCTCACGCGAGCGAAATTCTAACACATTTGCTAGCGGTTCGCTAGAAAAAAATTAAGCTAGCAAACAGCTAGCGCTCAATGTGCTAGCGAAATGCTAGTGCACCGTGCTAGTATTTGGTAGCATCTTTTTGGACACTTTTTGCTAGTAAATACGCTAGCGTTTTCATGCTAGCAAAACGCTAGCCCATTTGCTAGAATTTCGCTAGAAAAAATGAAGCCAGCAGAAAACTAGCACTCAAAGTGCTAGCATTAAGTAGCATCTTTTTGGTCACCTTTTGCTAGTAAATACGCTAGCATTTTCATGCTAGCAAAACGCTAGCGCATTTGCTAGCATTTCGCTAGAAAAAATGAAGCCAGCAGAAAGCTAGCACTCAAAGTGCTAGCAAAATGCTAGCACACCGTGCTAGCTCTAGGTAGCGTCTTTTTGGACACTTGTTGCTAGTTAATACGCTAGCATTTTATACTAGCATTATGCTAGCATTTCATGCTAGCATAATGCTAGGAAATAGAGTGCTAGCATTACACTAGCAATATTGTTAGCGTGATGCTAGCATAAAATGCTAGCGTATTTGCTAGCAACAAGTGTCCAAAAAGACGCTACCTAGAGCTAGCACGGTGTGCTAGCATTTTGCTAGCATTTTTTAAAATTTTTTGTCAATAGGGACTTAGTTTTTTCAATTTTGACGTGAGATAGAAACTATGATGAAATTTTTTTTGTTTTCGAGAAAAATCAATCGTTTCCACATTAAAATTCATCTTGGTTCATTTTTCTCGAAAAAACATTTTTTACTCGTTGAATTTTAGAGATCGACAATTTTTTGAACAGTTTTTCGACTGATGGAACTCGATTTTAATATCCGAATATCGTTCTAGTTGGAGAGCAACCTGAAAATTTTTTAAAAATTTTAAAATCGTTCAAAATTTTCTAAAAAAATTGTCAAGAATCGTCAACAATTTATTATATTGCCTAATAAAGAATATTCGTTGAAAATCTGCGATAAAATTTAAAATACCAGAATTGAAAAAAATCTTCAAAAAATTCTTGTTTTTCTCAAACGTAAAAATTCAATGACTCAAAAAAAGTTGCAAATCGAACTTCAAAAATTGCCCTTTTCAACAACGTAATACAGGGGATATCGAAATAAATAAATAATTAATTAATCCCTGATCTAAGACACATTCGTAGAAAAAAACTACACTCATGGGTACTTTATGTAATTACTCAATCAAAACCCATAATCATAGTCACGAACCTGGCCGAGTATATTTCAGCAAAATTAATACGTAAGCCAGAAAATTACGCAGGCTTTTACGCGGAATCAATAAAATAATGTATGGGCCACAGTCGTATAGTCGAGTACCTGAATGTAAATAATACAGGTAAATTGGATGTTTTAGTTCTCGGCGAAACTTTCGTCGTAATAAGTAATTCAATTTCAACTTTTCGCTAAAATGTTTATTTAGCGGGTTGAAATTTTTCACGAGGTGAAAGTGGGTAAAAATTAAGAGTTTTCAGAATTATTCGCTATTTTTAGCGGCAGTGATCTCAAAATAGGATGGAAATAATTTATACAAATTTTGAACTTTTTCATTACCAATTCTAGAAAAATGGATTGGGATTTTTTTTTGGTTTTCTCAAAACAGCTTTATATTTTTTATAATGCTGGAAAATCTAATTTCAGTAGCCTCTTAAAAACTATTGCTGTGAAAAAATTGGCAAATTGATTCTAATTTATTTTCGGGATATTTTAAATTTCGACTTTTATTTTTTAAAATTATTTCAAACTCTTAATTTTTGTTCTCAAATATTTTCAATATAAAAAATTTTTTCGATCTAAAATTTTCTCAATTTTTTATGCTTTTACTTTTTGGAATTTTATTTCAAAACTGTTTCCAATCTTGATATTATTTCAACTCTCAATTTTTTCTTCAATTTTTTCCAATTTTAAAATTTCTTTGTACTTTTTTTTTCAAATTTCCAACGATTTTTTCCATTTTTTTTTTTCAAATTCTAAAATTAATTCCATGGAATATGAAAGAAAGAACTCCCCACTCTAAAAAATTATGAGCTCAAAGTTCGAAGGAATACAAAGCCATGAAATGTTCAAAAATTGTCATATTTTTTTAAAAAGTGATTTTTGTCGCCTGTGAGTAAATCTACCCGGTGGAAACTTTTGATCCCCGCCCTTTCACCCCCTCAACCATTGAAAAATTACAGATCTCAAATATTCAAAGATTTTTGTTAATTATTCCAAATTTTAATTTCTCGTTCAAACAATCATCTCAAGATTAAACCATATGTTTGTTAACTAAAAAAAATTTGGACAAAATTTTTCAAAAAACTATTTTAAGATAGTGCTGCCAACTGTATTCTGATTCGAGCAATTTTAGAATTTTTTCAGTCGGCAGCACTGCAATAAAAAATTTTAAAAATTGACTTTCCGTTTTGATGACCAAAAAATTATTCATCTTGTGTTTCAAAGCACCGAATAAAGGGTTCGGATTTTACAAAAATTACGCAAACCAAAATATAGTTGGCAACATTGCCATTAAAATTTTTTGAAAAATATTTTTAAAAAAATTCATATGTCGAAAAAATTGGCTCCATTTCGAGACGTTTAGATGAGCATAGAGCAATTATTTTGAAACGAATCAAAAAATCTTCAAATTTTCGATCTGAAAATTTTCAATGTCTTCGAAGAAGGTAAAAATTTGCAACCAATTTCGAGATTGAAGATTTGAGGGATCTGTAGATCTAGATATACCCCCAAAAAATCTTTTTTTTATGGGGTAACCGAAATTCCCAGCAGGTGGTACAATCCAAATCTGACAAAATTTTCCTTTTTTTTTTTCAATTGCTTCTCTTTGAGGCCTTTCAGCTTCATCTTCATTTGAGCAGGAGAGCTCAAAATTTTCTCGAGAGCTATTCTACTCAAAATAAACTATTTCACCAATTTACGTCAAAATTTAAAATACTTATCAACTATTTTTTTTTTCATCCACCTTGATGACCAATCCTCATGAATTATTCAATCACTCATTCTCATTCCCTCAATTTCTCCCTTTTTTGGACTAACTAAACGTTCAAATGAAAATTACCACTGCATATGATATGAACTGTACTTCATAATTTCCAAGCTGTTGACTAAAAATAGATCATAACGGTTGGATATTTTTAGTGACAATGCTATATGCAGAAAACATATCTATAATAATTCACGTGCCAATATAATTTTCTACCCGAACCCTTGATACTTTTCGTAAAACTGATAAAAGATAAAACCTAATCTCCGATTTGTCAAATGTTGAATTAAAAATATAAATATACTATCGATTGTTATTTATCGTTACAATGTGGTAGTCATTTTTTCCAACCAAGGTTAATACGTTTTAAAAACTATTTTCCGTTGACCTTTCACGAGTGTAATAAAGTCTCATTTTTAGGCTGTGTAATGATTTCTAAAATATACTTTTGCCAAATGTTGATTTTCAAAATACCTACCAACGGTGACTTAAAAAATTTTATTTTCAATTTTCCAATTATTTTTAACCAATTTGACAAAATAATCTCATCATTGTAGTTTTTCAAATAAAAAAAAATCCTAAATTCTTCGAAGTAATTATCTTATCAACATTAATCAAATTTTACCTTCGAATTGGCCTATCAAAGTTATCAATAAATATGTAGACTTCTGTAACACAAATATTCAAAATACAAATGGCAAAAAAACAATGAGTACCTAATTTTTCAATAAAAAGTCAAAACCTTTTATGCATTAAATATGCCCAATCCGCACAATCCACATAAAAATAAATACCCATAAAATCACATAAAATATCCACAATACTCCATATAAAATTTGAAAATCTACGCAGACCTTTTCCCCTATTTTTCTTTTTTAATCAATAAATAAAAACAGAAATAATTATAACGCTATTTTCAACAATAAGTCAATACCACGTTATTTTCATTCGTACTGAAACTTGACACGTTTCACAGACAAGTTGTTTCCAACTTTTCCATTCGTAAGTACCTATTTCTCTATTATTAACATTTTTAAAAATCATTCCAAAGAAAAGTATAAAATTAGCCTTTCATTTAGCCTGGCAAAAAAAAACCTCGGTAATTTAACCAATTTCGACTGTTATTTTTCCATTTGAAGTTATTTTTTCCAACGTTGTTGTTCAATTTGTAAATTATGCGTTTGCGGTTAAAATGAATAGGTAATAAAGCGAAAAAAAAATTACCTACTCGATATTAAAATACATGTAACAAAAGGCGAATCATAATGACTAAATCTCTAAGTATTTTCAAATCTCAATTTAGCTTATTGCGATTGATAGGAGAAAACCTCTTAATCAAAATGCAAATCATATTTCAGTCGGAAAAAAAGCTGAATAAAAATGAAAATTACCGCCAATATCAGACAAAAGCGACACATTTATGCAAAAGTTTACGGCTGCGGCTCGAAATTAAGTATTCAATCAGCTTTTTTACGCCACGAGAACGAGTAACTTTGGCGAATTATTTTTTAAAAATATCCCGGTTCTTTGTTCGTCGTATATGCAAAACAAAACCTTATTTTAGAGCTTCGGTATAGTCGTAGAAATTATTATCGGTCGTTTTTTACACGTCTAGGTATATTTACTAATATAAAATGACCAAATAAAACGAATACCGGATTCAAAAGGTTTCTATTCCAGTTTAGCAACGTTTTATTTTCCAACAACTTACTTATTGGGTAAATTCAAGAGTACTTTTGAATCGTACGATCGTATTTAGAATACTTGAAAATTAAATAACGTATGAAAGTAAATCGCACACGTATTATATAAAGTTGTACTCGAACGAGCATTAATATAAAGAGAAGGTTTAAATAGCTTCGTTTTTTTGCCTCCGAATTCGTAAAAATATCATTATGGTGTCAATAATTAAACAGCTATGGTGTATTTTAAGAAGATAAACCGAAAAAGAATCTCATTTTACGGGCTTAATGAACATACAAATTTATTTCCGCGATTTTCAAATGTATTCTCATCGATTTACACTAATTAACGACGATTCAATATAAAGCAACATTTACTCGGGGCGATTACCGGCATCATTCGTCATGTTATAATCAATTACCACTAATTCACTGTAAAATACCGTTCATTTACAGTCATTAACAGACTAATACGTTTGTTTACTTTTTATTTTGTGTAATTTTTTGCTCGATGGGAAGGAAAAATGAGGCGAAAAATTGAACGAATCATAATAAGATGTCTTAATTCAGGCTCAAAACGACATAATTTAGAAATAGACCGATTTGAGAAATAATATTAAAACTAGACCAATGGAGAAGGGGGAACTTACCCCTTGAAAAATGACTAAATCTACACGAAAGGGGCTTCAGGCACGAAATTAAAAATACACTGAACGACTGAATCGTTCCTTTTCCAACTCTATGACTCACAGTGGTCCACTTGTTTTTTTTTCAAGTTCGAATTTTTTTCGATTATTTTTTAAACTACAATTTTTTTCCAAGTTCAAAATTTTTTCTCGATTATTTTTTCAAACTTCAAATTTTTTTCAAGTTCGAATTTTTTCTCGATTATTTTTTCAAAATTCAAAATTTCCATAGAGATAGGAGATTGAGATACTTGAAATGAAACAAAAATTATAACACCAAAACCTGAACCTGTATAACAAACTTTTGTTAATGTTGACGAATTTTTGAATAAATTTTGAAAAAATTTCAATTTGTATTTTTTTACGTTATCTACATCTATAAAATCGAGAAAAAATTGAACTTGGAAAAAAAATTTGAATTTTGGAAAAATAATCGAGAAAAAATTCAAACCTGGAAAAAAATTTTCAAACTTGAAAAAATAATTGAGAAAAAATTCGAACTTGGAGAAAAATTCTGAAGTTTGAACTAGGAAAAAAATTCTGAAGTTTGAAAAAATAATCGAGAAAAAATTCAAACCCGGAAAAAAATTCTGAAGTTTGAAAAAATAATCGAGAAAAAATTCGAACTTGGAAAAAAATTTTAAAATTTCGATTTCGAACTTGAAAAAGAAACAAGCGGACCACTGTGAGTCTATGAGTCATAGAGTCGGAAAAGGAACGATTCAGTCGTTCGCAGTGTATTTTCAATTTCGTGCCTGAAGCCTCTTTCGTGTAAATTTAGTCATAAGTCCCTGAAAATGACAAAATTCAATTCAATTCAATTCAATTCAATTATTTATTTTTGTTATATTTTTAATCGAAAAAAGTAGAGCAGAGAGAGAAAATTTTTAAAAAATGATGACTTTTTCAAGAGAAAATTTCATCTAGACCTGAAAAAATTGTACTTTTGAATAGAAAACGTAAAAAAATTGAGATTTTTAATTTTTTTATCCCCCGATCTCCTCATCAGCAAACTTTTGATACCCTTTGATAATCTAGATTCAGTTGACATGACCTCGTTAGCCAAAAATTGCACCTATCCTGTGGATATTTTTTCAATTCCATAAAATTAATAGGAGTGTACAGGTACGAAAAAATGATAATTTTCGATGTACGAGTATAAAATATGTAGGTAACCGAAACGAGCAGTTTAATAATATATTGTGTGCGTACTGAACGATGGCACGCGTTTAAATAGTGTCATAAACCCTCGAAACTTTTGGGATTTCTTTCAAGGTCATACGCAGTCCATTACGTTTTATGGTGTTAAGATTCGTTCAGACGATAACGATGCTTCGTAACGAGGATATACGTGAAGAAAAGGGACAGCACAAATTCGCTTTTTTCGAATCATCAAAAATCTGAAAATGTAGGGAACTGGGTATTTTGGATTGCATGAAAAACTGGTACGTGGAGTGCGGATATTTTTTACTTTTTTTTTCAATTTGGTGTTTTTTAAGATGGAATTAATTTGTACTGAATTTCAACTCCCAGCGAGCTTCATTAGGATAAAAAAAATGGGTCGTCATTTTTAATAAAAATAGTTTTTCGACTCTTTTTCTCAGAGGAGTTGGTTTTTTTTTAGTGGAAAGTTATGAATATTTCATTTTTAGTATAAATATCGTTGCAGTACAGAGAAAATCATCAAAAAATCCTTTGATTTTCAGCGAATTTTTGCTGATTTTTCTAAAAAAATTTTTGATGATTCAGCAAATTTGACGTTTCAATGAATTTTCACTGCTTTTCCAGCAATTTTTTTCATTTTTTGCTTTCAGTAAATTTTTTTTCACTGATTTTTTGTGTTGAATTTCGAAAATAATTTTCTTTCGGGAAATTTTTTCATTATTGCTGAAATACTGTTAAATGAAAAAAAAATTGAGATAAGGTATGCAATTGAAAATATTTCAACATTGAATTAAAAAAATCGCAATGAATTTAAAAAAAAAAAGAAGAAAATATCGATGAAAATTTTGCACTCCGGCACAGGTACAAGATAGAACATAAAGTTAGGTAAATGGTACCATATTGCTTGAAATTTGTAATTTTATTAAGGGCACAGAAAAAGAGCTAGATTTAGTTTCTTAATTCACGACATTCGATTCCTCAGAAATTTTCTAATTGCAAAATTAAGGGTGAAAAAATGTGCAAAAAATGGCTGCAGTGATAGGTATTCAAATTTTAAAGTCTCATCAAAAGAACATAAAAAGAGATAGAACTTTAAGGTCTGCGGAATTTGATTTTATTGAATTTTGTTTTGAGTAGGAAATTATTTTGAAAAAAATTTTCTGATCCTGAGGAAGAAGGTTGATTTAACTTGAACTGAAAATCAAAACGGAAATACACATTTAAAAAAAGCAAAATTATACGGAAAAAAATGTAAAATTGACTGCAAGGGATTTTTCAACGTTCTTGAATTTATTACGGTTGAATTATTTGGACTCCAGGCTCAAAAACTGTCAATTAAAAAGGAAGGAAGTGACTAGGTGAGTAGTTGAGGTCAAACTTGAAAAATATAGGCATCGAAATCCATATTTTTTGGTCGCTTACATAGATTTTTTTGGATTATTCAGACTCTATACGCAAAACTGGATCACTCGTCCTCGAAAAGGTGCACTTTCTTATTTTGGATTAGTGAAAAGTCACTGAAAAAAGGTCAGAGTTGCAGCACAGGAAAAATCAGCAAAATTCTTTAATTTTTAGCAAATTTTTCGTTGGCTTTTCAAAAAATTCCATTGATTTTTCAATGAATTATACTGATTTTTCAGCATTTTATTTCACTGCATTCAGTGAATTATTTTGCTGATTTACATAGGTATTAATATGTTGTAACTCTGATTGTTTTCCAGTGATTTCGACAATTCTCACTAATTTATAAAAATGAGAAAGAGTATTACTAAGACCGAAAATTTTCAATTTTATCGAATCAAGTGTTGAAATTCATTTTTTTTGCTCTCTGAATTCATAACCAGAGTCAAATTTAATCGAACGTAAGAACTGAGCCTCAACGGTTGAAATGAGATCAAAATTGAAGAACTGCTGCCGAATAGTTTTCAGTCTTGATCTCTCCATCGAATTCTATAGAGGGTCATCCTTTGAGTTTGGAATAAAAATAGCCCAGAAAATTGATTCAGAGAGGCTAAAAAAATTTTTAATTTTATTTATCGCATGATAAACTTGAAGGTTTTTGATTTTGGTCACATTCACCGAGAGTTTTAGGTAACCCAAAATATAGTTTTAGGGGTCAAAAAACATGAATTTCGATACCTCACTTGATAATGATGTGACTTTCTCTCTTAAATATCCAATCAATCTTTTTTGGGAAGAGGAAGGTCCAAACAATTGTTGGAAAACCGAATTTTTCATTTTTTTCGTTGCATCAAAAAAATTTTATTCCATTTAATAACCTAAAAAAAATTGAAAATTTTGATCGAAAAAGTTGACTAGAAAAATTGAAATTGAAAAAAATTCACTTCAATTTTAATGAAAAATCTATCTCAAACAATTTAAACGGTTTTGAAGAATACCTCGTCACAAAATTCCATAAATATTTCAATTATTTTTCCAGGCAATTTTTTCAATAAAAATTATTATAACAGAAAATACACAAGTAAATCGTTCCTCACGTCATGTCAGTCCAAAAACATCACCATAATCCACGTTTAAAATATAATTATTTTAAAAATATTTCACCAATTTTATAAAAAATCTCTGGAGTACTTCCAATATGTTTCATTGATTCACATTGGTACTTAATACCTCTTTAGAAAAAACTATTAAAAACTCATACCAGATGTGGAATTGGAAACCAATTTCGATTGGTTTTGATTTATTTTCTCCACCATTTCTAAGCCGAATTTTTCAGTCATCGTATACCATTGCACTACCTCGCAAACAAACGATTTGCAAGCTGACAGAACGCACGTACAGTAAAAAGAATTCAGCATAAATGAAAAGTCTTCCTAATCTCTAAATCACCACTTGTTTTCATAATACGAGATATAATCAAAGAATATTTAAACAGATATAATTTACAGAAAACTTCAATCAATAAAATATCCCACAGCGCATAAATTTTTAAATAATTACACCCGGTTGTGCATCCAATTAGGGACCTCGTTACCCACCCCGACAGAAAATCAACTTCATTTGGAAAAATAAAAGAGAAATTCGTATAAATCATGATACCAGCGCATCGTACTACTAAAAAATTCAAATTTCAAGAATTGTTTGTTTCGCGAGATTTACTGACGTCATTGTCGCGACTCGCGAGTTTTCCATTTTCACTACGACGTTGAAAGCTGAAACCTTAACGAGTTCACGAATTCGTTATAAAGTAAGTAATACAAGAAAGTCGCACTCTAAAAATTTCCATAGGTAACACAGCCCCTTGCTTTTCGGCGTTTAAGTTATCTACGTGACTGCTGGAAAATTACAGCGAGAGCTTACGCCATGGAAATACGATATCCTATCTACGTGAATTAACACGGTTAATTTTCGCCATTTTTGTTGAATTTCCTCCGGCTAAATTCATGTCAAATAAACATCTTATGTATTCAACAGTTTGCTTAAATTAATGTATTATGAATTTTATGAATTTTTCAACAGCATTTTTTGAAATTTAATCTTTACAAATGTAAGAGAAGAAAAAAAACATACGACAAGGGATGTTTTTTTGCATACAATTTTTACACTGTTACATCAACGTTTTATTATGTATTAATTTAGCAACGAGTAGTGCAAAAAAAGTAGAGTTGTTTCTTAAATGACACAATGGCGCCGTATGACTTCTAAACCATCAACGTATACACGCTTTTCCTCTTCCACAAGGTAAACTTTACCATGTGTCGAAAGGCTAAAACGACGGGAGTGAATTGCAATACGTTATATTTAATACACCAGGGAAACCGTACACATTATAAAGTTCTAGCTCATTAGTGTGATACATTACATTATTTATAAATATCGCCAATGAACAAATATTTTGGCCATTTTATGAAAATTGTTTTTTGGAATATTGATCTTTGCCAAAGTACAAAAGTTGAACGGAAAACATGTTCATAGGAGAAATTTGAAAGAAACGTATACGATTCGAATTTTGACGAGATTTGTTTACTTTGAGTGGAGAACCAACCACAACAATTTCGAATTAAAATCACTTAGGTATGGTGTCCATAATATTACAGTTTTCAGATTTTTCAGATGAATTTTCAAGTTTTCCAGACTTTTTATCTATCATATTCATGAAGCTTGTAGAAGAAGGTAATTTTTTGACGTGATTTAATTAATCCGAACCCCGAAGTAGGGCAGAATAACGTTGGGTGATTATATTAATCGATTAGTGAAATAATCGATTAATCGACGTACAGAATAATCGATCAGAAACATCGAAAAATCGATTAATAGATCACTCTGCACAGATGATCGCATAATCGATTGCTTATCAATTATCATATTTCAATTTTTTGGACGAAAATTATTAGTCAATAATTTAAAAAAGTAACACAGTGCGAAAGTTTTGAAAAAAATTTAGAATTTGATCAAAAAATGTGTTTTTTGGCTAAATATTTTCAATATTTTTTCCGAAATTCCTTCAAAGTGTGAAATCTCTCAATAAATTCCTTATAATTTTTCAAAAATTTCAAAATTCCTAAACTTTAAGGCTTTTTTCCCATTTTTTTTTTAAAGAATCTGTTGAGGGATTTCACACTTTGACGAATTTTGAAAAAAAAAAATAATGACGAATATTATTCAAAACCAGGCATTTTTTTAGAAAAAAAAAAACACAAAATTTTGTTCAAAGCTTTCACATTGTATCCCAGATTTTCAAATTTTCGTTTAAATTTCAGCTTGAAAACAAAAAAAATTTTTACGAATTTTCAAAATTCAAAATATTGACCCTTCCCAATCCTAAATGGCACCTTAAAATTTTTTCCCATTTTCTTTGTAAAAATGTGTACAAATCTCTAGAAAAAAAGTAAAAAAAAAATAAAAATTGAGTAGGAAATGCAAAATAGCCAGTTTTCAAGTTTTTACTTCAATTCTTTCAAGAATTTAGGTGGGAGGTAATTTTATAATAAAATTAAATGATGTAATTTTTGAAAAAAAAAGTTGAGAAATTGTTGAGGAATATTTCGATTTTGACCTCTCTGGAGGAGTTTGGCCATTTTCGAACTTTTTTAGGCAGCCCTGGCGCTAAACGGCTAAACCAAAGAAAAAATTGGTCAATTTTTTTTCATCGATTAACTGAAGGATCGATTTTTTTTTTGCCGGTTAATCTATTGTCGATTATTTTCAAAAAATCGATTTTTCTTAACAATAATGCAAAAGAATGAGCTATTTGAGCTGCATATTGTTCAAGATAGCGATTTTTTGATACTTTTTCCAGTACCAAAAAAAAAGATTCAAATTCTTTGATTATTAAAATTTTTGGCATCCTCCTTCCCCTTCCCCCTCCCTCTGTACAAAAACATGAGAACTTAATTCATTATAGAAAAAATTTCAAATGAAAAGAAAAAACTTCACTTTCAAGCGAAATTATTAAGTTTTGAAAAATGAAACGAATTGTGTCAGGATGTCAACCAAATCAATAAAAAATTTCCCCACCGAAAATTTAGAAAACTCCTCCACAATTTATTGTCCCCTCTCCCTTCAAGAAACCTGCCTAAAAGTTGAAAATTCCATGCAAGCCCCTGAAATTTTTTCAGATTGTTCCAGTGAATAAAAATTCAGCGAGGGAGTAAAACATTAGTCATTTTGCAGTGATGTAATAATGTGTTGAGTTATTCGAGCGAAGTGATAATAAATTTTTTTGAAGTAAGACCTTCAAACGTTGAAAATTTCACTTTCCTGTTTCCTCTCATCGAGTGTTTCCAAAACGTGACCAATGATTTCGAATTCTCTTTCACACCCTTTTTTTTCCAACGTCGTGATCAAGGGTATCATGGCATTTCTTTCTCATCATTATTACAGCTCATTAAAAAGTACGTTTCTACAAAAAATCAATTTTAAAAATGAATTCTGTAGAAAAAAACACAAGCGTGACAAGGGAATTATTTTGTTTGAAAAATGCGTAATTCAACGAACAAAGACCTACATTTCAATATCAATTTTTTGCACATCGCAATCGAAAAAAAATTACGAATAAAATAATCAGTGAAGATAGGTAACAATTTGGCTTGAACAGATTAAGAGTGACATTTTTTGTACCTCTACATAAAATTAAAAATAACACGAGCAAAAAAATACTTTTCTACACTACTTATCCTTTTTTTGCACTTGCGAAAATTTCAGGAAAAATTCCCTGAAATCTTCTCAATTTTTGCTCAAGTATGTTAAAAATTTCCTGACCTTTTTTTTTAGGTTTTCTAGAAAAAAAAAAAATTCTACGCTTATTTCATCCACTGGAACGAGTCATTTTTGTATCCCATGAAATTTTGAGTTGAATGGCTTCAATTAAATAATGTTGGTTGGTGTACATGTTTTTTCTGAGACACCAAAAAGTTAATAAACTGTGATGATAACTACATAAGGTAACATACCAGTTTTGGATCACTTTTTCTTTGAATTCGTGTCCTGACACTCCTGACGTTATTTATGAACCAATTTTGGTGATTTTTTTAAAAAAATAAACATTGAACTCTCCTTTACAAAGTAGCGCGGTTGAATTTTGAAAAAAACGATTCCAAGTATTTTTTATCCAGGCTTGAAAAACCCAGAAAAAATACGCCTTTTTAGCCTTTTTAGGGGGTTCTACCAATTACGGATCATCAAATAAAATTTAAGTTATGCATTTTTTTTTCACTCTGATTGTATTTTTTACATTACAAAGATGGCCTTCAAAGATTTTCATCAAAAAATTGTTAAAAAACCGAAGTTGAAAAACTACCAATTGTGGATCGATCCGTAATTGGTAGGAAAATTTTTGATCCGCAATTGAAAATTGAAAATTTTTCTACCAATTATGGATCAAACCAATTACGGATCACTTTCACTTTGAAATTTCACTGCGCAGATTTAATAATGTTAATCACCCAGTATATAAAAACATGACGAAAATCTCGGAACAGACAATTTTGGTGAAGAAATCCAACTTTTTTGGTGCCAATTTACGTTTTCTTCGATGCTTGGCAAATGACACTCAAAATTCGCAAAACGGGTTGATCACGCAAAAAATGTGTCGATAGTACTTCCCTGAACATGATATAATCAGCAACCGCATCAAAAACTAAATATCAATAACACTACTTACACTTTTTAACAATCGCCATTGCAAAAAATACGAAATTTCAACTAAAAATGCGACTCACTTTTTTCAAATGAATCTACAAGCGGTTTGATAAGACGAAAAATGCAAAGTTTACATATTTTCTGAAAGGTAAGACTTCAGACTACACGATTATGTTGGTATCAATCCTTGGTGACCATTTCGGAACGACGTAGAGCGCCTCAAAAAAATGATCCGTAATTGGTAGCCTGATCCAAAACTGGTATGTTACCTTATTCGTATTCACCCCTAAGTGATTCCCAAATTTTTATTCACAAACTTCTAATTTAGCACTTAATTCAAGGAGAGGTACAACATGACCCTTTATTTGGTATTTTTGATGGCATTTTACAAAAAAATTTCATGACCATGTTGCCAACTGCATTATAAAGACTGACAAAATTTCAATAAAATTCAAGTTGCTCATTCAATGACCAGAAAAGTAAGCCAAAAAATTCGTTTGGTCGAAAAAATAAATTTTAATTAAACAGTTTTTCGGCTCACTTCTCAAGCCATTGAAACAGTGACTAGAATTTTATAAAAAATTATAGTCTTAACAGCAACTGGCAGCGCTACCGTGAAAATATTCTGAGAAATTTCATCAAAATTAATTCTTGGCGACTGAAAAATAATATTTGGCTCAATATTGAGGTGTTGGAGTAAAAGATTCGACTTCGGTAAAATTTTTAAAAAAAATCAATTTCACAATTCGCAAATTTTCATTATTCCAGTGAAAGGGGCAAAAAAAGTTTGAATTTCAAATTCAGCACTTTTTTCAAAATTTTTCATTCGTTCTTTTACACCTAAGCTATTTTTTTCAACCCTAATGAATTTTATTTCGAGCCACACTAAAATTCATTCCGAAAAATCAATTAAACAGCCAAAGTTTTCGTAAGAAATTTACACTCCTCGAGAAATCAATCATAGATTTCCAAGTTTAAAACATACAAGAACTACACACATAATTATCGACTCGATATTTTCGTAATTAAAGCAATTGTTTACGACACTCTTGTCGAACTCATCATTCACGAAAATTCGTAACACCCAATAATTAATTAACAAACTCTACAGTAGTTCAAGGTCTCGATACAAAAGTACTTTCAACACCAGCCTTTGCAACACTTTCGAATACAGTTTTAGCCAGTATAGAAAACTTGATCAATCTATGAACTAAAATTAGTCACACCAATGCTGTCCACACTCCACAGATAAACACATTTTTGAGAAAATGTTCAAAATTCAAATCTGTTTGATTTAGAAATAACCATATTGAATACTCGATGAAGATAATGTATTCATGGAATTGGTTTCCAAATGTAAATCCACCACGCGGAATAGCGTGACTTTGGTCAGCCTCGAATATTTCCAACTTTTTTTCACCGTCATAAATAAACAATGCAAGGCGATAGACTTTCCCTATATGTCCGAAATATCGTCAGAAATAAATTAAAGGCTACGTATAATATTTCGCATTATTTGAATAAAATTTTGAAAAAAAAAACACTAAATAATTACTCACGAGCGTCGAATCATTGATAAAAAAATCCGATTGGTAAAAGCAAACGAAAAATTTTGAAATACGCAATTTGGCAACTTGGCATTACATAACTTACATAAGATAGGAATATCGTATGAACGAAGCAAGTAAGTAGGTATTTTTTCAGTTTTTTTTACCATTAAAATGTTAGGGTTCGTAGGGTATTAAGGCGTTGATACTCCTTTTGGGAGGTATAGGATGTCCTGGGAGCAGGATCTGTTATGGGCCCACAGATCTCTTTCCTGGCATCCTCCTTGTATTATGATTAGGCTCAAGTATTCGCGGTAGCTAACACACGGATGCTCGCGCCCCCTCGATCTAACAGTCTCTTGTTCCGAATCCTTCCTGAGGAGCCCTCGAACGAAACGCGTCGCGGTATCGATCTCTTCTCCCTTTACTCAGAAACGAGAACAAGATACGTTCGTAATAATAAATATATTCACGTGACAGTACGAACACATTAGTATACTATTATTACGCAATTACTTTAACGAATTAATTACATTAACACTACAATCACTTTATATCGAACGAAATACTTTAGTCTATAGGTGGATCTGACGGAGTCGATCCAATCGCCGTAGGCAGACCTATAAACCTGGTTGAATACCCTAAGTCGTGACCGAGTCGCGTTACAAAGAATACTGAAGATGTAACGATGCATCAAGAGATACATCGCTACCTACCCTCTACCAACCGCCACAGGGTTGTCAGATCTCGTAAGAAGGGAGAGTAGGGCCATATTACCTCTTACATATGCCCCTTCGGCGCTTAGCTTAGAGCCATCGCGAGAAGTTGAGCACGAACAGTAAGAGATCCTACGTACCCTCACCCCCCTGCCCCTTCGGAGCTTAACTATGAGAGATGACGACCCTGCTGCGTAAGTACAATTTTGATACAGTACAATACTGTAGATTTTGAATTCACCTAAGGTGAAGGGGTCAATTGGTAGATAGGTAGATCTCCTAAGGAGAAGAGAAGAGGGGAAGCGACTCGTCGATAAAAATCGAACGTGGGGCTGACCAGTTCAAAGAAAGGTCAGATGCATAAAGACAAGCAAAAGGTTAAAACACAAAAGATCATCTCCAAACAGGAGGCAATTAGGGCAGAGCGTGAGGTTTATAGAGTGCCTGAGTGACTGAATTGACTCGAGTGAAGAGGAAGCGCTCTTCGTAAAAATTACATTAAAAATAACAAATATACATTTACATGAAAATAATGGTAGAATATGTTGACGTGAGTATTTCGGATTCGAATGGCATATTGGGGCATATGCGATTATTGTGGAAAAAATTACACTGCTGTTGGTTGGTTCATTGGCCTCTATCTCCTTTGGACGTCGTTGAATTCGTCGGGCAATGAACTTTGACAGGATTGCGAAAATTGACATGGATGCGTATATGGACATATGTACGAGTATTTAAGCGTATGTACAATTATTGTGACAGTATTAGATTATTGACAAAATATTGTAAATTAATGTTGCACCCAAGGTGAAGTTGACTGTCGAGGAAGCGGCCAGACTCTTCGACGTGTATTATTCAGCCTTGGAACATTGGCTATTGCATAGTCATCGACGTTGGCACAGCACGCAGATTGAATCGGTGAATTTGAATTCGACTGTGAACACCGTCGGTGATCGTTTTTTTTGGAAAATATGTACTGATACATTCATTGTTGCTATTCTTATGAAATTATCATTATTTTGATACGAAATAAAAAATAAGAAAAACGAATAAAAATAGGGCATATGATAAAAATATGTCTAAAAATATGTGTAAGAATAAAGTTATGAATAAATTTTGTAATTCTAGATTAAAATTAGGGGTCTCGTCGGCCAAACCGGACTCAGGTCGTGTTTGAGCGGGCCGTACAAAGCTTCTTAAGAATAAAAATGGGGCATATATTTTAAGAAAAATAAGAAAATTTAATTCTAGGTATTTTTGATTAAAATTAGAGGCGTATGTAAAACTAGAGTTCTAAAATTAAATCGATGCTAAATTAAACTCTAAAATTAGTAGGGCATACGTAAAGAAGTAATGATAGCATAGTAAGAGTAGAGTATTATCAAAAATAGGTTAAAACTAGGGTATATGCTAAATTAAAATTTAAAATTAATAGGGCATATGTAAGAAAGTAAAAATTTCTAAAAACTATCATAAGAGTAGATTTTGATTAAAGATAAACTAAAGTTTAGGTATATGATTAGATTAAAATAGGCTTAAGAATAGGAAAATTCATGACTAAAATTAACTCAAGACTGTTGCATTTGTTTAAAAATACGAAAATCTAAAAATATGATAATTTAAAAATATGATTACGATGTAGGCTAAATTCTACGAAAAATTGGGACATAGTAAGAGTAAAAATTGATACAAAATAGAGAAAATGATCGAAAAAGAATGCTTCAATTTTGACTATAAATAAGGGAAGTCGATCCACCAAATTTTGAAAAAGAAAATCCAAAAAGTGGGGGCATATGAATAAATTAATATTAGGAAAATGTGATTGAGTGAAAAAATTGAAATTATACTAAAATATAGGAACCTGTGGAAATCAAGTTATGTACAAATGTCAAATCCGGGTAAGTTTGTCATATTCGTAGCGTATTTGCAGATATCACACGTATTGATCGCCGTTTTTTCATTTTTTAGGTACGAATCGGATTTTACATTGACTATGGATCATGGAATCATGGCTTTCGCATCAAATTCGCAGTGCATCAGTTGTGATCACGTCGTATACTTGGTTGCCTTGCTAGGAATGAAGTTAGTGAAATTTTAATTATTTGATTAAGCTGTGAAGAAAGAATTTTGATTAATTTTTAATATTTTCATATTGCAGGTACTGAAATTCTCCTTGGGAGCGGAGCATCTGTAAGGGGGTCATAGTAAGAGGTTATATGGCGTGCCCCTGTTGCTTCTGAAAAATCGCTGGATTTATAGCTCAGATGATCTAGCTGTGAAATTAAACAGAACAAGTTTCGAAAGACAAATTTCAATGATTATAAAATACTGTATACAAGATTTCATCCATTTCGCAGGTCCAAGGTGATATACTTTCAGATTGAATACGAATCCATGTTTGGTAGGTATGTACCTATTTGTTTACCTTTTCCTATTTCACTTGATTAATCGAAGTTTTTTTCTATTGCAGGTGCTGAAAAGAGAGTTATTTGAATGCATATTTGGTGAGTAAACATTTACATTATTCAGTTTTTTATTTATGCAGATAAATTTGAAATATATATATGGCTATATGGTGGTAAAAAAAAAAAATATTGTGATAAAAATAGGTACATAAACAGGTACATATTAAGAGAATATGTGTAGAAATATATGTATGAAAAAAAAAAAATTTAGCAAAATTACAAAATTGTCAAAATTAGGGAATATGTACATTGGACTAAAAGAGAAAATAATAGAAAAAAAAAAAAAATACGTGCGATAAAACAAATTTTACCCCGAATACGAAGCTATGTCGATAGGTTTCGAAATATGTCTAGCGATGTTTTACTCCTTGGGAGAGTTTAAATCTTTCTTTATCATTTGGATTTGATGAACCATACGATTTCGAATTTCTCTGAGCTTTTGGTGTTCGATTGATTTCACATTTGGATCCGTTGATGGCAGTGTCACATTGCATTTCAAGAAGTCCGATGCGAATGTTACCATTACCGGTTCACTCCTTTGGAGGTTCATTAGGGCGATGTTTAAGTCCGTTCGAATTTCGTCGTTGGCATTAGATTTCGGAACCGGGAATACGATGACTAATTCCGTGCCCCTGTTCTTGAGTAGGGTAATGATATTTTCTATTCGTTGGACAATTTTCGGAATCGGTACTTCATTGATGATGTCTTGGTGTCCGAACGATATAGCAACTTTTTTCGGCGTTCCTGGAAGTTCTTCGAGCAGAGTGATTCCGCCTAGGGCGTCCAGGTACGGGCAGTGGGCCGGGAACATCGTCGAATTTTCGTGATAAATTGTACCGAGAGTAATTTCCGTGACCACCATTTTTATATAACCGGAGCCCAATAGTAGTACGTCGTCGATAAAAAAGTATGTTTCGTTCTCAAATTTTGCGGCGGTGAAATGTGTTGGTAGTGGTCTTATATTCTCCATAGGAGCGAAATTTACTCTGTCGATTGGTTGAATCGTTTTCGTCGCTTTTTCCAGTTTTAAATTTCTATTTTCTCGTTCTGCCACTTCACACCGTCGCTCCGCTTTTTTCGTTAGATCTTTTAGGAATTTGTTTTCGATTTCCAATACTGTAATTCGTTTATTAGCTTCGGATAACGATAGGGCTGCCGTCAAATTCGAAATGGTCTCCTCGTATGCTTTGATGGTCGTTTCTTTGGTGATACAATCGGTGCATTCGTTCTCCTATTAACAATGTAAATGCGACGAATTTGGAAATTTAATAGGAAATAAAAATATTTGAAACGGATTTTAAAGAAATGATTAAATTTCGAGAAAATGATTCATTTTCGCATACGTAGATTCAGTATCAGTGCGATGTTGCCATATGTATCCAGTTTTTAGAGTATCATTGTGCGGAGATGTGGTGGGGAGCATGTAGGTATACGTACGTACCATACTGCCCCTTGCACCACATTGAAAATTGGGAAAAAGTTGAGTGGAAGGGCATATGTAAATAAAAGAAAAAAGAGATTGAGATTAAAATTTGGATATCGAAGTTATGAATATAGAATTTTGAGGCATATGCTTGAGTGTAAGCAGAATAATGAAAAATCGAGGTGGGGACATATGCGGGAGATCTACGTAAATGGAGCATATGTATGAGGTAGAAAGAGAGAGATTTAAGACGGATTTAAATGAATAGAATTTTTAAAATGTAGGTATAGAATTTAAACAGGTAGGTATCATCACATTCGGTGCCTATTCAATCAGTACGAATAAATGACGCTCAGTTTTGCGCCGAAATATATAGGTCAGTGCAATGCAACGGAAGTTTAAATTTTGTAATTATAGGTACGCCGTAGTGTATTTTATTTGCATTTGATGCGCATTGAATACAATACGGTTACCTATTTATCTGTTTTACGTTGCGTTTTACCTATTTTCGGTCCAAAACGAGAATCCATTATTTTTCTTGCACTGTAGATAAAATAAATTTGATTTATTTTCACCCCAGATGCAGTGTACCGATCGCATACACACGAACATGGTTTATACCTTGGTAGATATTATAGGTAGGTATCAAGAAGATGGAATTAGGGACATGTGATAGGAGGTAATTTTGAGATTGAAGTGAATACGAAATTATACGGAGTGGAAAAGAGTTTTAAATGAGTGAAAAATGAATTTTGAATGGAATCTAGAATCACTGGATAGATATACGCGCATCACACCGAAAATTCAAGAAATAGGTACGTGTACGAAAGTGTTGAAAATTGTTACAGATTATATTCAATGATTTTTCTTTTTTGAAACGTGCGTAACTAATTATGAACGCAAACAAAACACACGATCACACCGTAGGCGGAAATTCGTGCGAATTCTTTACATTTCATTTTTCGTTTTCATGTTTCAACAGAAAAAACTGGCAAGATAATTACAAAAATGAAAGGTTTGAAGTTACTTACGGATGAATTCGTCGACATTTTGGATATTTTACACGAGATACACGTTATTACAATGTGAAGATGACAATAATTATATTAGCGAGACAGTAAGTTACGCTGAGAAGGTATATAACACGAATGTGGCTGTGAAATATTCGTCCGTTTATTCTAGTCGAAAGCTATACTCCGTAGGAGGGGTTTTCAGATATTTACATGTTCCAGGAATTTTACATTCGTATGCGTACGTGGGGGAGAAGGATAAAAGATGGTGTGTTGAAGAGAGATAGTGAATGTCGAATAGGAATGAGATCGAGTGATTTTTAGATAAGAAAACACATGTTGTACGTCTACGTTTAACTTGATAAAATATTGCTATTGACAAAGAATATTCGAGTCTATTTCTAATTTATAAAAAGTGATGTTTATTTTGATAATGTAATTAATCGAAGTGAGGCATATGAATGAGTAAAAATATGAGTGAGATATGAGGTACTATGAATGGGAAATTGAGTGGGGTATAAGGTAATGTGAATGGGACAAATGTGAGAGAAAATGAAGGTGGGACATATGTAGAGTGATATTTCAATGAAATTCTTTGGTATGAAAATGAAAGTGATTTTGTATGGAAAGGATTTTGAATGGGTATTCAAGGAACGAGAAATAGGTCGGAATCGGTGGTTTGTTTACTCTGACTCGGCTTCGGACCGCGCATCGGCGTATTCTATTTCACTGTTGGCGGTATCTGCGTCGTCAGAGGTGTACAGGTCATTGGTCTCGGCAATATCTTCTTCTAGTTCGATTATCGCCGCTACCTGTTCCTGTGTCATTATTGGGTGGTCGTTGTCGTTTGTAGCGGTAGGGGTTTGTTTACCTTCGGTATTTTTACTTTTGTTCAGCTGAGCGGGTGTTTTTCTATTTATTATTTCATTCATCGTTTTGCAAATTTCTTCGTTTATTTTTGCATCGCGTTCAGCTGAAGTAAATCTACCGCTTTTTCGAATTCGTTCATATTCGTCGTCGTCTGAATTGGTTTCATTTTCTCCAGAGGAGGACGAGATACATTTTCGTTTCTTTTCGGATGGCGATTTTGGGGGTGCTATCCCTTGTTCGATCGCTGGCTTTCGAAATTGTTCGACCGGCATGCCTATGTATGTCATTGTATTTCTTCCAATTGTACAGATTTTTTTGTTAGTTTGTATTATGGAAAATGGAATTTTTGTAGGTTTATTATTGATGGTACAGGATATGGTTGCATACATACTCGATTCGTATGCTTTTCGTTTCTGAGACGGGAAAGTTATAGTTGTTTTGGGTTTCTGTTCAATTTTAATATTTTCTGGAAATTTATGTATAAGTCTGAGAGTTTCTGAAGATGAAATTGTGTTCGCTGGAACTTCGGCGTTTAAATCGATTTTTATTTCAGCATTATCGGTGATGCGGGCCAAGATTTTATTGTTTTGGAGGGCTTCGAGTGCGTAATTGATTTCTTCTGTTGTAGCTTCAGGTTGAGATAATCGAGCAATTAATTTTATTGCTTTGTTTTCGATGTTATGGTAATTTACGGTGTGGTGCTCCAAAGGATGTTGACTCGTTGGTGGATTTTTTGGAACGGGTAAATTTAAGATGGTCATAGAGAGACGTCCGATGATCCATGTATTTTTCATTTCGGTGGTTACATAGAATGGAATTATGTATTTTTTCTGATTCAAAAGACGAATTTTTATTTGTTGAATGTGCTGTTCGGTGACGATGGTCAGTTTTTTATCGATGTCGAGTTTTATAGGTGCTGGAATTGGAATCGGTGCGGTCTCCGTAGGAGCCAATTTCTTCAGTTCCTTTAGAACATCAGATGAAATTAAATTTGGAATCGAATCGGGGTTGATCTGTACGTATTGCGGTGAATTTCCAACGTAGATCGCGATTTCAAAGGTTAGTTTTTCTAATTTCGGTTTTTTGTCAATGGGTTTAATTTCGTTTTCTGTTTTCGAGGTACTCGGAGCTGGTTCATTTTTTACTTTCGGAGTTGCGTCTTGACGAAGTATGATATTTATTAATTTCTTTTGGTGTTTGATCGGTATTCCCAGTTTGCCAATTTTGTATGTATCAGGGATTAAATTGTCGTTCTGATCGGAGGTTGCAATTTGATTTTTGAGGAAAGATTGGTGAGGTTCCATCCATACATGAATTCGGTGGTCTTTTTCGATTTCATTGAATATTTTCCGGAGGTGAATAGCTCGGTCGCGCGAAAATCGTTGCATATCTCTTATGTTGCGAGCCAGAGGAAAGATGAAAATTATCTGTTCTATTACGATTGAGTGTAAAAATTTGACGATTTGTTTCAGATCATTGATTGCTTCTGGAGGGATGATAGGAAATATTCCATGGTTAAGTTCATAGCTTCCGATGGAGATTATAATTTTCGGTTTCCAAAAACGTTGGGTGGTCATCCGGTCCAAGAGTTGTTTGATGGATAGAGTTTCATTTATGTATGGAGGTGTTTTGTCTTTCTTGTGGATATGTTGGTATAGAATTTTCGCGACCACGTCACCTGCGATGTCGTAATCTGTGAGGTCGAGAGTATTTTCTACGGATTCCTGTATGTCTGACGAGCTGTTGAATGTGTCATCTGTCTCCAAGGGAGTCGGTTTTTGAGAATTTTTCTTTTGGAATCGAGGTGTGTCGGATTTCGTATTCGATGAATTTTTGTTATAGTTGACGAATTTTTTGAGTCCATGAAAGTTGTAATTTAGGAAGGTCAACGTTTTTTGATGTTTTTCAAGAGTTCTTTGAGTTTCTTCGATTTTTTCAAAGTCATTGTCCAGGCCTTCTGTTAGTTCAGCTGTTTCTGCTATTTGATGAGTCATTTCTTCCTGGAGTTTTTCTACTATGGCTGTCAAAATTTTCTTATCTTCGTTTAAATTTTCTGTAATTACAGTCACCTGGCGTAATTCTCCTCTATAATCATCGAGTTGGTTTTGTTGGAAAATCATTAATTCGTAAATTTCCTTGATTGAAGCTTGAGTTTCTTTGAAATTTTCGTCCACTTTTTTGTCTAAATTTTTGAATTTTTTGGTGTTAATGGAGGCAGAGAGGTCCGGGGACTCTGCCCCTTGTCGATCGTCGGGTTCATTGGGAGATGGTTCGGAGATTTCCATGGGAGAATTTTGAGATGGTTCCGGCGTCGAGCGTCCTGAGGAATTTGAATTTTCGGTTTTGCTTGTGGCCGAGGTTACGATTTCGTCGATGTGTGTTTTAATGATTTTGCGGAATTTTTCATGTTCGAGTCCAACTTTTGCAATTTGTCTGGCTGCCTGGTACCTTAGGTGTCTGATTGTAACCGAATTTGAAGGCGCGTCTTTGGCTTTATCCAGGTAGTCACGAGCCGATGTCATCAAATGATGTTGGTATTTTAGTGCTTCGGTGGCTTTTGTGCGTAATTTATTCGTAGAAGGTCCCTTGCTGGTATGGGTGTATAGTCGGTATGCCAAAGCTTGCGATGCTCGGTTTGCGATGTCATATTCGTCATGGACAGTTCTAATTTTTTCGTCAAAATTGATTCTGCGGTCTTGGGGAAGGATATCGTTCAGAAGTGATTTTTCCAGATGTAAGACTTCGTCATGGTCATAAACAGTGCATGCATATTTCGGTTGAATTAGTCCTTTTTCGATGTCGGCTGCCAATTTGAGAAATTGGTTGAGATGGTCCAAACTTGTTTCAGCCAGTCGAATAATTTCTTTTTTATTTTCGTCTACGTCAACTACTTTTTTATCGGTGAATTGAATTTCGCATAGGTATGTTCTTATTCCAGCAATCAAGGGTTTCGCTTCGCCTAAGGCGGTTTGAGCACACTTTCTTATGGTGTTTTCGTCTGGAGGGCACATATGTTCGTACTGGTTCAGCTTGAATAAAATCCAAGCTTCCGCTGCCATCACTACTTCGATGGCGTCATACGTACTCCAAACGCTTTTCCCTGGTTCATATCGGTCACCCGGACGTCCATGAACACAAGGTTTTCCTTCGAAGTTTTCGCCATCCGATTTTTGGCAAAAATCTTTGATTTTAGTAATGTCTTCGATTAGTACTTTAATCGGTTCGATGACCTCATTGTCGTTCAATGGCGACATTTCTTCATAGAGAGGTTCCGATTCCGAGTTTTCGTCAATTTTAGGATCAGACTTTGTAGGAGTAGGAGGACAGGATGTATTTTTATCCATTTTAACTCGATTATGCTTACGCACACAATTCCCTATTTTACCCAATATATGAAAATAGGCTAGACGAGGCTCGACTTTATCAGTAATTACGTAAATTAAAAATACCCTGGGCGGAAGAAAAATCACACCCCAATACTGCCTTTGCGGAATAACACACTCAGGCAATATCGTTTAAAAAATACCTAATTACAGCTAATTATATTATGCCTATCTGCACCTGATTTTCCTACTGTATCATAAAATAGTAACTGTTACGTAACGATACCAAATTCTAATGGATTTGTGTCCTTTTGTATGATTCCAGGTCGGTGTTGTGTCTACGATTCGGCTGCCTTTCTCCTATGGATGCAATTGAAAAGGTCAGTCTGCTTGGTCGTCTGGCTCCAGTGGATGGGACGAACGCCTGCTGCTTTTCTTACGACACGATCCAGTTCACGAATTATTCACGTCGATTTTCGAGAGGGGTGAAATTACACGGTGCCCGAAATCGGAGATGTTCAAATAATTACGCGAAGAATACAAGAAGAAAGCACTGATACCTGCTGACACGGTCGCTAGTCGGAGGTCACGCTGAGATGATCGAGCTACTACCACTTCGAGAGCAAATTGGTAAGTGACTTCCACTCGCATCGAGGGTACAATTGTTGGTTACACAAATTGTCACTATAGGGGGTGGATCTTTACAAGATCGTTCGCGATTCGTTGAAGTACAGTTATTACATGGAAACAATATAAGGTCCGCGATATGTAAGAGGTAATATGGCCCGACCTCCCTTCTATGAGATTTGACAACCCTGTGGCGGTTGGTAGAGGGTAAGTAGAGATGTATCTTCGGATACATTGTTACATCAGTATTCTACGTAACGCGACTCGGTCACGACTTAGGGTGCTCATCGAGGTTTATAGGTCTGCCTTTGGCGATTGGATCGACTCCGTCAGATCCTCCTATAGACTAAAGTATTTCGTTCGATATAAAGTGATTGTAGTGTTAAAGTAATTAATTCGTTAAAGTAATTGCGTAATAATAGTATACTAATGTGTTCGAACTGTCACGTGAATATATGTATTATTACGAACGTATCTTGTTCTCGTTTCTGAGTAAAGGGAGAAGAGATCGATACCGCGACGCGTTTCGTTCGAGGGCTCCTCAGGAAGGATTCGGAACAAGAGACTGTTAGATCGAGGGGGCGCGACTATCCGTGTGTTAGCTACCGCGAATACGTTCGAGCCTAATCAGAATACGAAGAGGGTGATAGGAGTCGTAATGTTAGGGTTCGTAGGGTATTAAGGCGTTGATACTCCTTTTGGGAGGTATAGGATGTCCTGGGAGCAAGATCTGTTATGGGCCCACAGATCTCTTTCCTGGCATCCTCCTTGTATTATGATTAGGCTCAAGTATTCGCGGTAGCTAACACACGGATGCTCGCGCCCCCTCGATCTAACAGTCTCTTGTTCCGAATCCTTCCTGAGGAGCCCTCGAACGAAACGCGTCGCGGTATCGATCTCTTCTCCCTTTACTCAGAAACGAGAACAAGATACGTTCGTAATAATAAATATATTCACGTGACAGTACGAACACATTAGTATACTATTATTACGCAATTACTTTAACGAATTAATTACATTAACACTACAATCACTTTATATCGAACGAAATACTTTAGTCTATAGGTGGATCTGACGGAGTCGATCCAATCGCCGTAGGCAGACCTATAAACCTGGTTGAATACCCTAAGTCGTGACCGAGTCGCGTTACAAAGAATACTGAAGATGTAACGATGCATCAAGAGATACATCGCTACCTACCCTCTACCAACCGCCACAGGGTTGTCAGATCTCGTAAGAAGGGAGAGTAGGGCCATATTACCTCTTACAAAAATAGTATTTTTTGTACAAAATGTCTTTCTAGACGATATTACCAATTAATTTGAAAAAAATCGGACACCAGCCGTGTACAATTTTTCATACACCTAATGAAAATTATTCTCATTAATGTTTCGTGTATTTTACTGGCATCTGTAGAAAGCAAAAGACAAAAATATTAATAACGAGAACGAATATTTTTGTCACTACTTGGAAGATGCCAGCAATGGCAGGGTAAACGTTGGTGGTGCTAATTTTTGAAACGATATGCGTGAAAAATTCATAGTCTGGGTCTGGATTATTACGTCATCATTCGTACCTCTTTCGAAGCTCTATACGTAATTTCGCACATGTGACAAGTATTTGAAGTATTAATATTAAAAGACTGGAAGATAATTTCGTTTTCGAATTTCCATTCGAAATTTATAAAATATGATAACAAGGTTATGCTGAGAACTAATCTAGGGGACAAATTTTGGAAACCACAGACAAAATGAAAATTTGTTGGACTTGAAAGAACTAGGTAAAAAATTTACCAGCCAACATATAAATTTTTGTCGGACTTTTAAAAAAGAAAAATTTCTGAAGAATAAACATGACATCTGATATGAAATATCAAAAAACTATAGAAATGTTGATGAAGTCAGCAAAATGTCAGACATTAATTTTCGTAATTTTTTTTTTCAAGTTTACAAAATTTATTGCTCAGCTATTTCAATAAAACAAAATGAAAAATGATTTTAAAAATGAAATATTCAAACAATTTTTTCAACATTTTTTAGTCTCTTTTTTTGAAAACAATTTTGAAAATTAGAAAAGAAGGAAAAAAACAAAAATTGCTGATATTTTAATAAGTTATTCATTGAAAAAATTCTAAGTTCTTAATAATTTAATAACCGGAGAAAATCAGCTTTAAATTTAAAAAAGCCATTGATTTAAAGTAAAAATTGTAAAACTTGTGCAAGTATTTTTTTTCTATTTTTTTTCTTTTTCAGAAAGTGAATTTAAATAAATTGAAAAAAAAATTTTAAAAAGAATTAACTTTCAACAAGAAAACGGCCCCGAGGAGTTTTTCAAAGCCTTTCAATAAATTTTTGGGATTATTTGAACCCAAATTCTAAAAGCTGACACATTTAGTGATTGGTTGGGGGGGGGGGGATAGGTCAGAAGTTAAGATTGGAGAATATTCAGCAAAAAAAAATTATTTTATCTAATTTCATCTCATTACCAAACGCCAGTTTTTGGTTTTGGAAAAGAAATAGCCACAGAAATGGATTCAAAGGATCACAAAACAGAATCTATCTGATGAAATCTACTTCCATAGGTCGAATTTCGAACCTGAAGTCAAAATAACCTAAGCAATAATTGATTCAAAAACTGTTATGGAGGAAGTATTCATCCCAAACAACAATAAAATATTCGACTCCCTCCCATCCCCTCAAAAATACAGATCGAAAGTAGGTCCAACAATAATCTACTGTTCAAAATCTGAGACGCTCAAGCTCAATTTTCAAATATTGGCGAATTTTCAAAAACAAAAAGTTATCCCATGGCTCTGTAGAAGAATAAAATACGAAAAGATTTTACCAAGGCAAGAATCTGTAGTTTGAAAATTGTGAGCCTGAACATAGAAACCACCTTTAGATGTCAAATATTTATTTTTGAGTTGACACTGATTTTGGGCTTTTTAGAAGGGATAGAAACAAAAAGGGAAACCCCAACTTCAAAACCAATTTTTAAACCCGGTTTTTAAAACATTTTATGGACTTCAAAAAATTTCATATTTTGGTGACCTATTATTTAACCAAAATTGACAATATTTTCAAAAATTCGTAACATATGGATTGGGGCAAGTGGATTTTTTTCCAACAAAAAGTGAAAAATACGTCAATAACAATAACTTGATATCGAGATTGAAAAGCTGAAAGTAGGTATAAATTTTAGAAGCGGATTTTATAGCTTTTCCGCCATTTCGGCTTCCAAGAAAATTTTGAAATTTTTCAACAACGCATAGTTGATCGAATCGGTCAAAGTTTCTTAGGCTGCTCCAAACCGAAAAATCAAACGCATGAAATTGTGCGGGTAAAACGATACCTATCACTTTTTTGCTGGAAAAGTGCATTTTTTCAGTTATTCAACAACTTAGCAGTTGAAAAATGCTAACTAAACTTATAAATTTTTTCCAATATCTTCAAAATTTGAAGTTAGCTCCTCCCCCGAAGTATTGGGAGACAAAATATCCCCAAATTCGAAATTCTCGACTTCAAAAACCCAAAATTTAATATCCATATCGCATTTTCTTTTTCAATTTTTCCCACGGTACTACCCTTTTTGAGAATTGAGAGAAAAAAATAACCTCAAATTCGAAATCCTCGACCTAAAAATCCTTGAATTTCACACCCATGTCAATTTTTTCAATTTTTTTTTCAAATTGAGGGTCAGTACCACCCTACTGAAGAGTTGAGAGAATAAATTTTGAAAATGTTGAATTCAATGTGTAAAGATAGTGTGGCGTATGCACTTTTTCAAGTTTTGGGATCTTTATATGAGAATAAAACTTGATGAACAGGTATTTCGCCCATTCCGTCCACTCTGCAATGAAAAAAAATTTATGGAGAAAAATAAAGATTTGACTCAGAAATAAGGTATTTATTGGGAAATTGTGATCGATCAAACAGAACATTAATAGGTAAGTAATCCACAATTGAAGAGGCTTAAATCGATTCAAGCTATTTTTCCCAAAAACTCCAGGGAAAAATCGAAGCCGCTTCAAATCGATTTGGAAGTCGAAACTTTTAGCATTTTACTTTGGTAAGATCACATCTTCACTTCGCACTCCTGTTGGGCCAAGTAGGTATCTGTTAATTCTGAATTTTCAAAAATTCGTCAAAATACAAAAGATTAACTTCAACATTTAAGATATGAAGATTTTTTTTGGATTTATTTCGAACATGTTTTTGTTCCAGGATAAAATTTGGGATTTCTCTCTTCTCAGTTAGATCTATTTTTCAAATTTTTTGAAATAATTTTAATAAACTTATTTTATTTAGTCATATATCTATTTTGTTGACTAAAATTTTCTTTCAGTACATATTTGGCATAATTTTTAGAAAGCCCACCTTATATTTGATTATCACTTTAGGAAAAAGTACGAAGAATTTGTAGGTACGTACAAATATATTTTGTTTAAAACGATTTTTCGCAACCTTGTCAAACAATTTGTAACCTTCGATTTCGGTCACATTTCAATTATAGTACGAAGTATGATGAAAGAAACCCCTTTGTTGTGTTGAGATTACAATGCACCATACATACCGATATGAATTTTCTAATATATATTATCAAGCGTTAAAAGGCCTTTCAGATTTCAAACCAAATAACCTTTAACATCAGATAATCATATTAAATTCATTGGCAATTAAATCAATTACATTAATTTGAAATGATTCAATATTTTACTGATTTGCAATGTTTACAACCCTCAAGTACACAAAATGTTCAATAACAAAGTGCTTATTACCAAACAAGAATACGAGTATGGAAAAATTTACTAAATAATTTCAGCAAACAACTTATTTTCTTCAATAATTCAGTTTTTCAGAATTTAGAAAATAAATTCCCAATTTTTTTTTGATTTCATCTGCAGCAGGCAACCCTCAGCAATTGAACCAAATACTTTATTGGATAATTTCCCCATTGATAAAATTTAATTTTCCAATACTTGAAAGTAATCCAATAATACGAAATTGGTTAACAGAAAACAATCCGGAAAAAAATAATACAACGAAATAAAGAAATAATATCCGAAAAGTTCGCGTGTGTAAATTGACCTACTTAGTAAATAATGTAACAATTACAAGATTAATTAATTTTTTCGATATTTCGCGACCCTCATTTTCAAGGTGGTATTTAAAGAACAAAATAATAAGGATAGCAAATATAGGTGAAGAAAGGGCGACCATTACAGGGGTGTATTGACATTCGTCCTTTACAAATGCGAAACATGAGGGGCTATTTCACGTCGAAATAACCCATTGAATGGCCGTGATAGTTCAATTTGTTTCGTCATTTACGTTGCAAACGATATTACAAGCTAACAAATAATTCTAACTTTTAATGAAACCCAAACGAAATAACAAAATCTAAAGGTTATACAAATCTCAAAATCAAAAATCCACTATCAAACTTTACGGTTTAATTAGAAAGAAAAATTACTCAATTATTCAGTAAATCCACATGGCTCTGTTTATTGATTCGATAAGCTATTTATCCAAAATTACAATTCTCCATTGTATAAGAAAGAATAAAAAAAAAAAAAAAAAACGAAATGAAAACCTCGAAGGGAAATTAGTTTTAAGGTAAGTTTCCATGACCAATTCGGTATAGAATTTTCAATTGTGTATTTTTTCAATGATTCATTGTTAATTAAAAAGCAACAAAATGCAAGTTTTCAGAAATGAAAAAAATATCAATATCAATGTCTTTGTTAAAATGTATAATTAAATGTTGTGTATACGACATGCCGAATGGAATCTTTTCACGTTAAAAAAACCTACTTATCAATAACGTTAGTTTACCCTTTTCGAGCCAGAATTTCGTTTAATAACATTGAAGCCATGGTTACGTTATAAAAAATATTTTATCCAGGAGAGGATTTGTAGATGTTTTGAAAAAAATATACCCACGAGTTGTTCCAATTTAACGAAATAACTTTATAAATTAAAACTGGACAAAATAATTAACCGTTTTGTCATTTCAATTGGGCAATTATAAAATAAAATATTCTTTACGAGCTATTGATACTTCATTTATGAGACGAAAATGGTAACCTTGTTTTTAACGAAGCAAATTTCGGAAAACAAATTAGTGAAGTCTGTGGTCTATGTATAAGGTGACTTTTATACTGCGTACTTCCTCGAATATAAGGGCAAAATAACCGATAAATTGTTGGTCATCATAAATTTAAATTATAGCCATGTACACAGACGTATCAATTTTGTATAAAAGATGAATTTTTTTCAATCGATTTAGTCATTAGTATTACATTGCATAAGGGATTTTTTGAGATGACAATATATCGACCAGAATTTCATCATCGCAATAAAAAATTTATCGTAATTTGAAAATTTGAGTTGTCCATGGCTGAATATTGTTTGAATAACGTTGACCTTGACTTACCCTAATTTTGAAGTCAGCTTTTGTCAAAAAAATGTGGCTCCCTCTTTTGGATTTAATTCAGACTAGAATCCTAGTTCGAATTCCAAAAGAGAGCGCCACGAGAGTTTTCAAATTGAGAGAGTCAACTGACAAAAAAATTGGCTTCCTTTGTGTTGTAAGTTCAGATCAACATTATGCAATGGGAAAACAGGGATGAAAACCGAATCCGAAACCAAAATTCAATTTAAATCGCTTAAAGCTTAAATAAATGGGCTAAATCGAAACCGAAACGAAGCCAAAAGAGAAACGAAATCGAAATGGAACCGAAATCGAAACGAAACCAAAACCGAAACGGAACCAAAAGAGAAACGAAATTAAAACGGAACCAAACTGAAACGATTTCGAAATGGAACCGAAACCAAAACCGAAACGAAAGTGAAATGGAAGAAGAAAGGAACGGAAACCGAAACGGAACCAAAAGAGAAACGAAATCAAAACGGAACCAAATTGAAACGATTTCGAAATGGAACCGAAACCAAAACCAAAACGAAAGTGAAATGGAAGAAGAATGGAACGGAAACCGAAACGGAACCAAAAGAGAAACGAAATCAAAACGAAACCATACTGAAACGATTTCGAAATGGAACCGAAACCAAAACCGAAATGAATGTGAAATGGAATGGAACCGAAACCGAAACGGAACCAAAAGAGAAACGAAATCGAAATAGAACCGAAACCGAAACAAACTCGACATTTTAGAAAATGAAACTGCGACCAAAATCAAAATACACATAATTCTTTTTTTTCTAAAGCTATTTTTTGTGAAAGGACTCAAAAATTTTTCAGTAAAATTGAATTAAAAAAGCAAAGAAAAAAAGTTCTGCATAATTGATATATTTCAAAATAATTGATAATAAAAGTCTTTGTGGAATTATGGCTTGAATAATAATGAGTAAATGATTGACATATTTTATAACCATTTGGTGAGGGTGAATTGAAAAAGTTTTCTTCAATTTCAACTTTAAACATTCACCTTTCCAAATCCCAATAATCCGTAATCTCATATTTTTCTTTCTCAATTTAAAATTACCACCTTCTCAGTCATTTGCTCGCTTCCCTGAGAAAACTAGGAAAATAACTCATAATTATTTCAATTTTTAAAATTGTTAAAAATTTAGAATGCATTAGGTTCCGAAATTGGTAAAATTTCTCAATTTTTTGGTTTCTGGCCCTTCACTCCATTAAAAAAATTCAGGAACCGAAACCAAAAAAAATTGAAACCGTTACCGCCAAACAGAAACCAATATTTCTTTAGATTTCAGTTTGAATCCTTTAAAAACACAACTCAAGGTATAAGGGTAGGAATCTAAGGAATGGGAAGGGATAAAATCCATCTAGAAAAATTGTGCTCGGTTTGTGCTGGATTGTGCACCTACCTAAACGTTTGGGCAACCCCCAAACCCAACATTTTTTTGAAAAAAAGTTGGAGGGCGATGAGACAGAATGTCTCCAATCACGAATGGCGAATACAAAGTTCTCAACTCTTGATAATGTAAATACAATTGAAAATCTATCCCAGACCAGACTGGATCTGCAGCATAGCCTGAGAGTCCAACGGATATCTGCTCCTGCTCTGCCTGCCCCTGGTCCCGACATATTGTCCCAGTTCTAAATAACATAACGTATCAAATTATAAATTTTCTTCTACCGTTAAAACGAACCCCTCTGCCAAGGGAGGGTATTTTTGCTGTAAATATCTATCAATTAAAAAAATAGGATGCTGGTTAAAAATAATTACTAATTCGTTGCCATCATTTTTCGGATTTTTTCTCATCAATCAGTGATCGCGAATCAAAGGTTTATACCGGGCGAAAGGCGAATAATTACCTAATCCCAGACACCAAATCAAAAAAGTCTCGTTTTCTCTCTCACATTCCATTGACTTACATTGATGAAAATCACCAACAGAGGAATTTTTTGCTTTAGTGTTTGGGATCCCTATTCCCTACATACGTTACCTTGGTTCTGATGAAAAAAATCCCAAAAACAATAACAATGAATTGGCTATCATTTTTCACCACCCTATATAATCCAACCTTAATCAAATTCCTTTTATGACCAAGTCCACAGCAGTAGGTACAAGGAGAGAAACCGCTGGTAGGTGTCCCAAGTCTGCAAATCAAAATTTTATCATGACTGAACAAGGAAAAGAGGTCCAAATGTCCCACTTCTAAACCAAAAATATAGCCCTCCGTCTTGGGTGTTGTAAGGGCCTCACGTAAAGTAAGTGTGAAAGCGAAAGCGTAAAATAGGGAGCGTGAATGAGCCGGTGTATTGTAGGTTGAGTCCTCAGAGTGTGAATAATGAGTGCGAAAGAAAGTGAGAGTTTGTGGGGGTAGACAGGAACTCTGCTGGCCCATCCTCTCCTCCCTCTCCTCCCTCCTGCCTCCTCCTCTCAAAATTGGACAGAGTTATAATAATAAATGGTGTGGATAAGATTCGTCTTATAAAAAAACTGTGTTCGGCTAATATTTGGGCAGCTTTTGATCACTCGTATTTAAAAAAAAAATGGGTAAGAACGACATCATGGTGTATTTTTGTGTGTGTGGGGGGGGGGGATGGGATGGGATGAAATCTGAATGAAAAGACTGTGATCTACAAGTGTATTAAGAATATTATTGCACAAAATCAATATTATAAAGCTCGAAAATCATCAGAAATTTTTTAAAAATAATGTCTTAGCTACTTGATTTATTTTTTGGTTTTTGATCTCTTGATTGAGTCAACACTTGAATGGATTGTGAACTATTCTTGGAGACCAAAAAAACACTAGAAGTAAGATCGGTGTTGGAATAAAATAAAATGGGTAAAATTTTCTACTGGTTTGAAGAAATTGATAAAATTTGTTTTTTTCAAAATTGTAAAAAATGAAGAATAATTCAAAAACATTTTTTTGAACATGGGAAATTTGACGAGAAAAATCCAAGAAACTAGTTTAAAATTTCCAAAGTTTTCTTCTTCAAAAAAAAGAATTTTCAAACGTAAAATTTCGATAAAAATTACATTTCACACTCCATTGAGTATAGAGCTCATTTATAAATCAATGAAAAAAATTCACTGAGAGCAAACAGTGAAAAAATAGCAGAAAAATAGGAGAAAATTCAAAACATGTCTTCAAAAATTGTTTTTCTCGAAAAAAATTTTATTAGAAATTTTAGAAACTTATAGTTGAAAAGCGTAATGATTTCTTGCTATAAATAAGTAGTTAAGTACTAAGTACCTCAAAATTCCATAACATGTTGATTTTATTTTTTCAATTCTAATTTTAGTTGAAATTTTTTAATTTTACAGAAAATTTAAACGGGCGTTATTTTCTTGTTCTGATTTAGGAATTTGTTTGAAATTTTGGGAGTTATGAGAAAAAATCCGATAATCATTTTTTTGGGAGGTTTGGAAAATTACTCGAGGATTACCTATCTTCCCTCCAAATTGCCTAACTTTTTGTATTTTCGTTTAACACGGCTCGTAATAATTCAGATAATCAAAATGCAAAATCTCTGTACAAATCTCAAAAAAATTGTAAAAATACATTTCTGTAGGTATATGTGCCGCATTTTTGAGGGAAAGGGGCCAATTTCCAACCCCAAAAAATATGTAGATAAATATTTCTGATTGTATTTAGGAATGATCCACGGTTAAGGGTTGTTACCACACCTCTAAAGAAAACCTGAAGAATCGATTTTTTTCAGAAAAACCATCACCGACATTTAAAGTAAGAAAGCATTTGTGAAGAATTCAAGAAAACGATATTTTTTTGGTAGATGAAGTTATATATTTATACCTAACGGAATTGAAGATTCTTTTAGTGAGTTTTTTTTTTTTTAAATTTTAAGGGAGGTTTTAAAACTTGAAAAAATAATGCATAAAATTTTTTTGAATTTTCCTGAAAAGAGCGGTAAATTCAGAAAATTTGATTAAATAATTTCGTCAAATAGGTATATCAAAACCCATCTCAGATTTGAAATCATCATTTCTTCCAAAATTTCTAAAACTCGGTAACAACCTAAACAGTTGAAAATTAATTACAAATCCTCAAATTCCCACTACGGTCTTTCAAAATTGTTCAAAACCTTTTTTTATAGCTTTACCACTTTCAAAAAAAATCCGCGTCAAAAATTTCTATCCTTGAAAAATGAAAAACAATAGTAAAAAATTTGAGAAATATTTATCAATCATCAATGTAAAAAACATAAAAATTCAAATCTAGTCATTTGAATTTTAAAAAAAATTGAAAATGAATGCGCAAAATTCGTCAATGAAGTACCTTAACCCATAATAATGAATCAAATTCAAAACTCACCAATATTATCAGTAAACGAATTTGAAGAATTCCAGCAGCAAAATAATACTGATAGAAGCCATCGGAAAAAATTTTTTCTATGATCACTCATAACAAAATTTTGATGACTTGCCACCAAAACGAGGGCAACGCATCGAAATCGGGCATGAACTACCACGTGCCATATCAACATATTTTCCACCATTCCTGTCTCGTTCACTTGCTGCTGATGAGAAACAATGTTTCTTCATTGTTTAAATTCATAATTCAACGGGCTGAATTCGGCGAAAATTTTCGTTTGCACACCGCGAACGTTAAATCGATCAATTCGCATGACACCGTGATATGTTGTCTCCTTTTCACGCAGAAAATTTCGAGAATAGATAAATATAGCGAAAGACCGTACATGAACGAAGATTATTCGAAAATGATACGAGATCGAGACAGAGGAACTATAACGTTAATACAATTAACTAAAATGTTTTAATAATTACAAACAAATTCGAGAGTAAAAATGTCCCGTGTAACACGACATACGAGTACGGTTTTATTACGTTAAAACAAACTGATAAAAGGAGACTTTGTTATATAAACATTTTATTAAGCTTTCGTGTTATTAAACGCGCGAAGGTAAATTCGTTCAAAACGAATCCATCGTCCACTCTCTTCAATCAATCTGCAACAAAACCAATATCAAATTATTTTAATTAAAAATCAAATCATTTTTCAAATATAAAAATAGCAATACCTAAGTATCAATTGTATAAATTGTAAAGGGATACCATAAAATATACAAAAAGACTGGTCCAGTACATTTACACAACGAACAGGAAAAATTCCCACTAAGTTTTGTCTTCAAACTCGAATCAGAACTCACAAAGTCGAAGGAGTGCGAGGAGGGGGAGGGGGTTAAGGTGAAAAAATCTCGAAAATATCGAGTGTGGTATTAAAATTCATGTTTTTTTAATGCAAAAAGTGCGTTTCCGATATCATTTTACCAAAATAACCCAAAAGGGAGGGGCTAGCTAAACGGATAATTTTTCATAATACATAATTGGACAAAAAAAATGGCAAAGTATGAGAAAAATTACCACAATGGATTTTTTCATCTGATTGGCTCATAACAAGACTTTCTGCCTCCCTCTCCACCAAAAAAATCGCCAAAGACCCAGAGGAGATGAACCTTTCTCATGAGTTTTTGTTTATAATTTGACGAAAACGCCATTTCAAAAAAAATTAATCATGTACAGCATTATTACACATTAAATTTTCATAGTTATCTTTAATTTTAGAGTGAAATACAAATTAAGCCAACAAATGTTCCTGCAAAAAAAAACTGATTACCTACTTCAGAATTACACCGAACACATGCACAAATAAAGATACAGTTTCCTGGTTCGCAAAATTCGATTCTTTGTAATATTATGAGTTAAAAAGTATATTTTTCATTTTTTTTGCATCCAGGAGGGGGAAGGAGGTGATTGTGGATGAAAAAAACAACAAAATTTGATCCAAATATACCAAACAGATTTTTTGGGAGAAAAAATGAAAACTTGAAAATTTTGATCCAGAGGATATTCTCAGAGCTTTTGAATTCATTTCTGATGTCTTTTTGATATCATTTCATCAAAAAATAAGAAAACGATCCGTACGAGTGGTGTTTTCATAATATTATCAAATGAGATGTCGAACTGCATGATTTTTTGACATTTAGAATCCATTTCTAAAGTCAATTTTGACATCTATCACAAACACAAACCACGATTCTTTAGGACGGGATTCCTCCCTCTCCCAAAGAGTAAGATAAGCGAATCTGCCATAGAACTGAAATTTGAAACTAACCGACGGAATTTAATTCTTAGAATCTGAAAATTACCAGGTAAAATTTTTTGCCCCTTACCCCCCCCCCCCATACCGAGCGCTATTGGTGGGTGGTTTGAAAACAATTTTTTGATGATTTTTTTCTATCCAAAAATCGCACTTGAAAACTTGAAATCGAGTGGTGTAATTCTAAAAAAAAAAAATTCGTGTACCTAGTCCCAATGTACAACGTAATAATATTGTTTTCAGAATTTTTTAAGCGGCGGAATATCTTGAAAAATGCGAAAAACCATTTTTCAGAATGTTTTTCACTTATAAAAACGGCCATTTTTGGCTTAAAATTTTTTTCTGGTAAATATATCCCAAAATACGTATTTATATACCACTTTTCCGATTTCTTTTTCATTTCATCTCTTTTTCGTGATTTTTGTAATTTCACGTCCAAATGAGTACCTACAGCACAAGGCTCAAAATCGAATTTATCCATAGACGAACCCAAGGGGTGGGCTCAGGGGGTTTGAGCCCCCTCCTTAGGCTCGGAGAAAATATTTTTTTATTTCAAAAATATAAAAAAAAGTGCATTTTTATGTTTTTCAAACAATATTTTTTCAAAAAATTTTCGTCCTCGCTTCGCTCGGGCAATATTTTAATCCTATTAAGTATATTCAAAATTGATAATTTTTGACCAATTTTTGAGTCAAAAATCACCAATTCTTCAATAAATTCCCAGTTTGTTAGAAAAAATTGATGATTTTTGACTGAAAGATCAGTGTAAAATGATTATTTTAAAAATTGACCCTCTCTCTTGATTTTTCTCAAATTCTCAGCCCCTTCCTTAATTTATTTCTGCGTGCACCTATGAATTTATCTCACTTTATTTGCCTACGAAATTGTCCAAAATTGTCATAAGAAAAAAAAAACTGCGACAGAGTCATGTTCAGCAGTTTAAACTGCTTCAATAAAGTCCATTTCGTCCCTCTAATGCTAAAAGGTCGTAACTCCAAAATTTTGGAATTTTTGTTTTTTTGCTGAAATGGCAACAATAGGACGTCCTCCACCTAGTAATAACAAAATTTCAGCTTAAACATCAAACAAATCCTTAGAATTAGAAAAAAAATATGTTGGCGTAACTCCATATTCTGAAAATTTTGAAACTTTTTGGGCGTAACTCCACAAAAAATGCAAACAGGTCATGAATAGAAAATTTGACTTTTTACAAAAGTGATAAAAAACTGTGTTACTTGGGATTTTTGAATTTTGGGAAACGTGTGATGATTTTAATATGCTTTTGCAGTGTTCAGAATAAATTTTTAAATTATTTTGTTTCGAAATACGGATTTTTAACTTGGCGTAACTCCAAAAATTTTTTGTGTTTAAGTGTAAAAGGTCGTAACTCCACTATAAAAATTAAAAATGGGTATTTTGAAAAAATAATAGTTGAAAATGCATTCTCAACACTAAAAAAGCATAGTAAAATCAACACCTCTTCTACGAAATTCAAATTTTTCAAGTAATACAGTTTTTTCTCTCTCCTGTAAAAAGTAAAGTTTTGGAGTTACGACCTTTTAGCTTTAGAGGGACGATTTGTACGATCTAAGCACTCAAATTTTGAAAATTCAGCTTTGAGTCAACGAGTTTTTTTTTCAATAATACAAATATCCTGTATATAGAAAAAGTAAAAATTATTTTTCAACTCCTGGGGGGGGGGGGGAGGTGCGGAGGCTATACCACATTTGTTTTCAGTGTACAATAAGTATTTCAAATGAGAAGTCCATTGAAAAAATGGGTCAACTGTTTTTTCATCACAGTTTTGAAAGCATTTTGAAAATATTTGATCTCAGTTTAAAACTAGAAAAAATATTTCTTAGATTTGGTTTCGCTCCGGATGTCTGGCCGTCTCAGGGATCTGGAGGGCCCTCCCCTCTCCGGCTCCAGCTCTGAGATTTTTGATTAAACAACTCCGGCTCTGGCTCCAGAACTTTTAAAAAAGCCTTCGATATTTTTTGAAAGTGACGAAAACCTGCTGACTTAATTAGTGAATTGTCAATTTTGAATAAGTTTTTTTCTCCATAACACGAATTTAATCAGCAAATGTATATTTTTACTGATTCAAAAATTACGATTCACCAATTTAATAAGTAGTTTTTTATTAATTGGTAGCGAAATCTCACTGTGATTTTTTAATAAAATTAATTCTGACTATTTCTTCGATGAATTTTCATTGATTTAAATTAAGAGAGTAGGAGAGGCCTTTCCCCCCTTCCGATGGAATCTCATGTAACAGATACGAGACAAAATAAATTTTTTTCCATGCTTTTGAGTATTTCCCTCAGATGTAATATGGATGTGGTTAAATTTCAAAACACAATTGACACAAAAATTGGTTGAAAAAAAAAATCCGTTTGTGTACTTATCTATCAATGTTTTTCGTTAACCGAGAAAAGTCAAAATAACCACAAAAAATGGATTCTAGATATCAAAAAATATGCATTTCGAACCCCCCTATTACATTGGCCGGACTTGAAAAATGAGAAATTTCCTTCAATACCTGCCCTTTCCAGATTCATCGTTCAAATCGGATTTAAATTTGAATATTTATAAACATAATTTTTCGATTCAATCTTACCATTCAATCAACTGATAAAGACTTATCACACAAGCATCTATTATCATCACACTTGGCAAACATTTCAAATTTCTCGATCTAATTCACTCAAATCAAATTCGACATTTCATCTGACAACATTTTAACAACGACGATAATCATTTCGCGAATCACAGAACACGACAATCGTAATTAGTTCTTAATTACCCAATGTCAACTAATTTGTAGGATGTTAATAAAACAACACATTATTCGAATGATCGTAGAAAACAGACAGCAAAACGTTTTATTATGCTGCTAGAACAACACACATGCAAATTCGTATGAAGAAGAAGTACAAATGTAATGCAAGTTATTTCTGTACTTGAAAATGGAATGTTTGCTGTGCAATGAGAGTAAATTAAAATTCAACGAATTTGATTTCTTTTACGATTTAAATAACCATATAATAACATTTTTGAATGATAAACATTTCCTTTTGTCGTTAACACATGCGTGCCTATAATTTCTGGGAATTTTCTATTACGTAAATCCCCCCCTCCTCATAGATTTTCATCCTCCCTAGCTCGAATAATAGATAAGTTGATAACCTATATATTTTAAAATATTCTTTACTTTCCCTATAACGCAACTTTGATTATTTTACATCGCATATTTAATTTAGAATCTTTATTTATATTTTTAAAAATAGGTAAAATTAATAACCCCTTTTTTTTCAGTTGAAAAAACACCAAACGAAACCGCTAACCAATTTCTCAATTAGGTACATGCGCTTGTATTTTTTTGTCTATGAGAAAAAAAACCATTAGAGGAGGAAAAAAAGATAATTAAAGATATATTTGCAAATAAATTAAAGCTTTTATCGTTTAATCATAGTAAAATGCAATGGTTGTTCTCGATTCGTCGCACGCCCGCGATATAATTAAACCAATTAATTAATTATATTCATTGTTAATTTTTTTGGCGACATTTATGAATATAAATAAAAAAGTGATGTTGGTTTTTCGTATTGTTCATTTACGTCACACGGGTGTGGTTGTTTTAGGTTTCCCTGTAATATGCAGCACGCTGCTGAACGATATTCATTATTTCAAGATGTAGCCGAAAAAAAAAAACTATCAACTAATTTGAATTACACCAATTGCGCGAAATAATACGAAACAACTGCTGAATTTTACGATGAAATGAAATAATAATTTTGGAAGTAGATGCGGTCTTAGTCACGAAATACGTTCGAGTATCGTATTGATTGCGCACATCGGTCGCGGTAACCTTTATCAAAGCTGTTGATACAATACGATCAAAAAAATATAAAGCTGATTTGAAATAGAACATTCGTCGAGTGAAGTATGCATAATGGGTTCGTTTGAAACGAACGTGAATCGCGTAGGTGTGAAAACTTAAAGATGTACCGATTTAGTTTAATTTGAAAATTTCGGTGTTCAAGAAGGAGGCGTGTGAGCCAATACAAGAACGATGGACTTTTCTCAGCAATTTATTTCTTCAAAGATGTAATTGTTTTTCGGCTGGGAAAAAATTATAGGGATCGAATACTTCTTTGAAAAGTTTCAAGGAAAAGAGAGACATTTTTCAAGGATGTGGGAGTTGGTTAAGAAAATTTTAAAGAGTGTGTTAATAGGGTGAGCCGTTGAGACGTCTTTCATTTTTTTTTGTTGAAAAGTTGGAGGAGGGGTTGAAAAAAGTTGTAGCAGGTATGACGTCAAATGAACGGCCGTGGAAAATTTTTTAGGTCTTTCATTTAAAATTACATGGTACAAAATACAAATTGAATTTCAAATTTTCAAAAAAATCATACATTTTTTCAATTGTTTTTCTCTTATTATTAATACTTATTCAATTGCACGTAATTTGATTATTTTCATTAAAAAAGGGAGAAAAAATTCAATTTTTTCACAATTGTTAAGTAATTTTGAAAAATATTTTTAAATTTGGAAGTTGAATCTATTTCCCTTTACAATGTACATTAGGACGAACCACAAATTTTTACAAAACTTAATTCTCAGATTTCTATGAGGTTAGATTTAAAAAAATTAACCTATGACTAAATCCACACGAAAGAGGCTTCAGGCACGAAATAGAAAATACAATGCGAACGACTGAATTGTTCTCCGCCGGTTTTTTTTCTAAGTTCGAAATTTTTCTCGATTATTTTTCAAACTTCAAAAATTTTTTCCAAGTTAGAATTTTTTTCGATTATTTTTTCATCCAATTTTTTTCCAAGTTCGAATTTTTTCTGGATTATTTTTTCAAAATTCAAAATTTCCATAGAGATAGAAGATCGAGATACTTGAAACAAAAACGTAAAACACCAAAACCTGAACCTGTATAGCGTATAACAAACTTTTGATAATGTTGACAAATTTTTGAATAAATTTTGAAAAAATTTCAATTTGGGGAATGAAAAAACAAGAACGACAACCTTCATTTGATTTTTTTTTAACATTATCTACATTTATATACTTAATCGAGAAAAAATTGAACCTTGAAAAAAATTTTGAAGTTGGAAAAAATAATTGAGAAAAAATTCGGACTAAGAAAAAAAATTGAATTTTGAAAAAATACTTAATCGAGAAAAAATTCGAACTTGGAAAAAAATTTTCAAATTTGAAAAAATAATTGAGAAAAAATTCGGACTAAGAAAAAAAATTGAATTTTGAAAAAATACTTAATCGAGAAAAATTTCGAACCTGGAAAAAAATTTTCAAATTTGAAAAAATAATCGAGAAAAAATTCGGACACCGCGAGTCATAGAGTTGGAAAAAGAACGATTCAGTCGTTCGCAGTATATTTTCAATTTTGTGCCTGAAGCCCCTTTCGTGTAGATTTAGTCATAGGTAAAAAATTATTAAGCAATTTGGTATCATTTCACGATAATTTAAGAACCCCTGAAAGAAGAAAAGATGACGAGAATTCATTCCTCCAAAATTTCAGGAAAAAAAGGGGAAATTCACCATAGTGGGTGCATTTATTTATTTAAAAACAGCACAAAAAAATAAGTAAATTTTAATCCCAATTAAATCTGTGAAAAAATTTCAATGAGAAATCAAGAACAAATTTTTGTCGGAGAAAAAATTATGAAGATTTCATTCGAAAATGAATGCTATTTGCAAATAAAAATAATTGAAATTTTGGAACGTAAGTAGGTATATCAAAATTTGAAAACTACCTTGACCTACCTATATTACTTACATTTAGAAAAATCAATTTTGAAAATTTTTTAACATGAAAAATATGTACTAATTAATTCGAAAATTTCAATGACCATTCAATAAAATAATTTTAGTAGGTACCTAAATGAATGGATCATCAGAATGTAAAAAAAAAATAACATTTGTGACCCTGCCGGAAAGAACGGACCTTGTGTAAAAAAAATCAATGCATCAATTTTCACGTTTTTGGTCCAAATGACACCAAATCTGGACCAAACACATAAAAATAAAGACATCGATTTATTTTTACACAAGGTTCCTTCTTTTTGGCAGGGTCACATTTTGACATAATATAATTTTAATGAAAAATCAGTCATCAATTTTGAAAAAAGAACAAATGATAGTTCTACAGAGTGTTTCAAAATATGATATTCTTTTTTTTAAGAACGTGAAATTTTGAAATAATGAAGCATTAGATATGATGAAAAGTCATTTCATAGCACAGAATGAAAAAAAAAACAAACAAAAAAAACTGATAGGTATTTTAAAAATTTAAGTGTTAGTATTTTACAAAAAAATAATAATAATAAAAAAAAATTCAGCATTGAAAAATCTCAATTATTATACCATTCAAAATGTTTTTAAAAAATGATTCAAAAACAAAATTTTACATCTGGATCGCTCAAAGAGAGAATTTCACCGCATATTTTTCTAAGTAATAATTTTCAATAATTTGTTTGAATTCAACCACTCAGTATATAAACGATAACCTTAGCGAGCGAATCGGTTTTTGATAAATTTCAGTTTCACAAATCAATTTTGACCAACGAACTATTTCAGAATTTTTCAAGTACCACATATTTTTTCAAACTGAAAAATTTACCTCATCTCGCCTGATAGAAAAAATTGAAACTCCTCAAAAATTATAAAAATAATCTAAAAAAAAAATCTGAGGCAGCAGCGCACCCAAGGGGGGCGCAGGAGCTCGACACCTTTTAACCTTGAAAATATTTTTTTCATGTAAGTATTACAAAAATGTAAAGAAGTGCATTTTTTTTGCTTTTCAAACAGTATTTTTTTCAAAAAATTTTCAATTAATTATTACTTTTCACTGACCTTTCTGTCAAAAAATCACTAATTTCTCAATCAGTTCCAAAAATCGATAATTTTAACTGAAAGATCAGTATTAAATGACTGACATGAAATTTGACCACGCCTCTATATTTTTTCTCGAATTCTCAGCCTCCTCTCCCTTGATCAACTTCTGAGAGTGCCTAAGGTCTGAAATAGGTAATCAAGCAGAGCAGAAATAATAATAATCTAGTGGTTTTTCATCACCAATAATGTAAAGGAAATTCACAAAATTATTAATTTTTGAAAAATTAAAAATTATTATAAATGATGAGAAAAAACTGATTACATGACGATTTTCATCTGATTTTCCAAACAAACAGTACATTTTCAGGGCCAATCATGCTTTAAAATTTTTTTGCAAGACCTTAGGTGAAGAAATATTCAAGCCCCTTCTCCTTTGCCAAAAAATTACGCTTTCAGAATAACGAACTTCTCTTTTGGACTAAACTCTGAATTTTGAAAAAAATCACCCATACAATAAAAAAATATACCTTTTGAAGAAAAAAAGCACAATTTTTTCGCTCAGATTTCTCCTCGAGATTTTATTTTAGCATCTAAACTTGAAATATTTCCCATGGAAAAAATATTAGATAACATCAAATTTCAAAATCCAACTAATTCAATTTCATCTTATACGCACGTACAAAATAAATCAGATGCATTCGTACCGAATCAAGTAAATAAATGCGAAAAATAACGAAAAAAGTAATTCTTGTTTCACTTAGTTTGATTAAATTTTACGCAAATTTTAACGCATTTAACTTAAAAGCTTGCCAGATTCGTGATCATGCAATTTTTATCGGGCCATTTTTTGAATAAAATCTTATTATCAAATTATTGACGTTTGTAGTAATTTTGAGAGGAAAATTTCATTGTGATGAGGTAAAGCATTTTTGACTGCCTGGATGGGGGGGGGGGGGTAATAATTATTTTGATTTCTTCACGTTTCCCTTTCCACAACAAGCAAATATTACAATTAATTAGGGTGAGAAGCTGAGTGCATCATCTCAATTCCCCCCAAAACCTAGAAACTGCATTTAGATTCGCAAAAATTTTCGGAAAATAAAATTTTCCACTGATGAATACGTCAACTTCTCAATTTCAAATTTTTCCTCGGTTCGTTACACTTAGCACTAAAATTTACAGACCATAAATTATAATTGTTTCGATATTTATGGCCCACAACAAAACTCAGTATAACGAAGTATAGATACTCTCCAATAAATAAACCATGCGACGGTATTTACATAATTTTCCAATTCATTGTCAAACGAACCTGTAGCCAGCTAAACAACTACAGCACAATATAGAAAGTAACATGCGGTAAAATGCACTTGTAATTTCATCGATTGTACTGCATTCAACAATTGAAACGTTCTAAATTCAACAATTTTCCTTCCATTGCACAATTTTCACAGCAAGCACGTCGAAAACAGCGAAATGATGGTATACAGCTACGATACCACAAATAGAAAAGAATATAAGACCAAAAAAAAAAAGCAGACGACTACCTCTTAGGTATATCATAATGAGAAGAGCGTTTGACGGTGCCATATTTTATTTTTAACAGCGTCGGTGGTTTTCTTATTACCCCAGTAACATACATATAGAATTAATAATGATGTTAAAATAAATAATTTGGCCCCATTCCATGCGACGTCTGTCTTTCCAAGTTCAGAAATACACGAACAACTTCACTATTCGAGTTCTATAATCTAATAAAATGGAAAAAGAAAAAGAACCCCCTCTTTATTTCGTAGAAGGCTTGGAGGATAAATTTGGTAAAATTGTAAAACACGATGGAAAAAATTTCTATGAACTAGTTTTTTTTTTTTTACAAATCTTACGTAGGTATTGAAAAATGTCTCATTTTAAAGAAAAAAAAATTAATAAACGATATCTATAAATACTTGGAATTTTTCTTCCACCCATCCAAAAGTACCAAATATGAAATCACATTCCATTCAAAAATCATTCGAAAATTCCTCCCTATAATATTGTCACCTTTCCAGTCAAAATTCGAGTACGAGAAATTCTTCACTCAATCAGAGTAAAATATTCGAACGAGCTACACCTGTATTCGTATTTTAGATATTTCAATTCTGAGCTTATGGTACAAGCACAACCTGCGACGCGTCCTGACTAAAACATCGTTCATACATGAAATGTGTATTTAATGGCTTTAAAAAAGAATAGAAAATCAATAAAGAAACCTTTTATATACTTCTAGTCAAAATTAAACGCATCATTTCTTTCGGAAAATTTCCGAATGAATTTCACTACCCCAAATTACAAGGTAACAAAGGTTGGATTTTTGCGAAAAATTTGGCAAATGAAAATGTCGCAATTTTTAAAAATCCACCGAGACTCGAAATTAAAAAAAAAAAGCATTTTAGACGTTCAAAATAAAACGATAAGTCACGCCGAAAATTTACAAATTCCCTAAAAAGACGAAAAAACATCAAAAATAACATTTCAATAAATTTTAACCTAACTTAGAAACCTGTTGAATTTCAAAAGTACTTTCATTTTACCAAAAAAATCAAATCTATAAGGTCATAAAACACACAAAAAGGCACTTCATTTTATTTTAATTTTGGAAAACCCCCAATAATCGAACAGATGCCAAGATATTCTGAAGTAAAAGTACAATCTACAATCACATCCCACTTCGAATAATAATTACCTAATTTGAAAAATTTGAAAAGCACGTGTAAAAAGTAAGAAATATTGTTTATAAAATTCAATCTTTCAACCTCTAATTATATAACTTTTCGAATTAAGCAATTCACCATACAATTTCTTCTTTCACTAATTTTAATTCGCATTTCATTACGCGGAAATCACATTCGTTATTCGCATAAATTAAAACTGATTCAATTACATCTCGCATATTCACTCGGAGATGCAATTATTCTTCAAATTAACCGGACGTTTCACATTTAGGTACCCATATTTCTTGCCATGAAATATATTCTTCGAATTAAAACTGATGTGTAGTTTTTCATTTCGACGTGAACAATACTTGATTTGATATACGATGAAAAATCAATACACTTTATCCAATTCTAAAAGCAAATTGAAAGTAAATACGATTTCGAATGAGTCTTTTTAGCAAATTTTCTTTTCAACGGTCATCGAGTTCATTTTTTATTCAAACTTTGGTACATATTTGCGTATCAACTTTTACTTTATAAGTTAAGTGTACTCGTGTGAGTAATCTATGTATTTTGAAATCGAAATTTTGTATTTTTCAATGGAGATCAATTTTGAATCGTGTGTTTCGATTGTACGTGAAATAATAAAATATCAATTTTTTTCAACGGGCTATAAATGAGAGGCGGAGGGAGGTCTATTGTTTTGAAAAAAGATTCAAATTCGTATTGCAATCGAATTATTTTAATGATAGATTTGAATAGAGACCATTTTTAAAGCTTGGGATTTTTTTTTACCAAGATCATATAAATTCATCATTTTTATGAATAGGCTGAAGAAATATGAGGGAAATATCATTTTGAACGAGATTCGAATTCATAAAAATAAAATTGTTAGATTATCAAAAAAAAAAAAAAAATTACTTAGAATGACTTTTTTTCAATTTTTAAATTCAAAAAATCCTTACTTGTTTGACATTTTTTAAAAAAATTAAGAAATCTGGAAAGAGGCATTTGAAAAATATTTTTAAGACTTTTTATCAAAACAATTCTTTTCCATTTTTCGCTATTATTTGATAAAATTTCACCGTAATAACAAGATTTAACTGCTCTACTCAATCACTTTCTACTGCTTATTAGCTCCAAAAAGTTTTTGAAGACTTTTGAGCAGCGAATTTCCTACTTATTTTACATTTGGAAAAATACCGCGAAAAAAAATTTAAAATCCAATTTAAAATTTGGACACAGCAACGAGGATAAAAAAATAATGAAAATTTATTAAATTGGCCAACGAACACTATTTTTTTCAATTTCAGGTGTATCGTAGCCAAAATTTTCAAACAAAATAACCTCAAAATTTTCGTAATAGAATTTTTATTACTTTTTTTTTTTTTTTTTGATAATTTTAGGTGAGTTTTGAAATAAACCCATCATCAGTATTTTACATTCTCAAAATGATTTTAAGAAATTAATGTACAGTAATAAGAGAAAAAAGCACTTCCCAAAGCTCGAACAAAAAAAGAGTTTTTTTTTTGGAAAATAACGATAAATAAATTTTATTAATATTATTATCATTCTTTTAGATTTATTCTAAAAAAAATTTTGATAAGAATGGTTGATTTTTTGCATCAAAAAAGTAATTTTTCAGTTGTAGATGAATTATTAATTCCCAAAGAAATATTCATGAGAAAAGGAAGGCAAATTGATTTCCCTTTCTTTCTCCGTTTCTCGAAGTATGCAAGACAAGTTGATTCTCACTTTTTCTCAAAATTTTTTCAAACTTAGAATTATTTTTGGCTCAAAATTTGATTTTTTTTTTCAAATTTTTATTACAATTTTTTCAAGAATTATTTTCAACTCTCAACTTTTTTCAACCTATCATATTTTTCCATGTTGAGGTAAGTGTATGGGACCCTGTCGGAAAGAAGGGACTTGTGTGAAAAAATCTGTCTTCATTTTTACGTGTTTGGTCCAGATTTGGTGTCATCTGGACCAAACGTGAAAAATGAGACATCATTTTTTTTTACCCTAGGTCCCTTCTTTCCAGCGGGGTCACATATAGTTTTTAATTTTTTCTCGAAATTGTTTTCTATCTCGAAGTTTTTCTCAAATTTTTATTCAACTCTAAAATTGTTTCCCAAATTTTTTCTACTTCAAATTTTTTGGTATTTTTTCAAACTTATGAGTTTTTGTTTCACTTTTCTCCAATTTAAAAATTATTTTCATGAAATTTTAAACCAGCTGTTGTTTAAAATTTAAAGTTGGTGTTTAAAAATTTTGAGAAAATTGTTATTGATAAAAATATTGAAATTGATAAAATTTTAAAAGTGTGTGAAAATTATCGCAAAATATTTTGAGAACAAAAAATTAAAGTTGATACAAATTCCAACCTTTTGAAAAATAATTCTAATTCAAAAAATGTAAACAAAAATCAATGAAAAAAGTTGAAAAAAATAGACTTTTGAGAAAACAGTTTAAATTTGGGAAAAACACCTGGATAACGTTAATAAGCTGTAAGAAGTTCGGAATCTACTCGTACATGCCCCGAAAAAAATTTCAGAAAATTAACTCATCAACTCCTAACTTTTAAGATTAAACTTTCTCCGAAAAAAAAAACAACAAAACAAAATTACTTCGAAAAATCACTTCAGAACTGGTCTATTTTCATTCCAAATTCGTAGAAAATAAACCTAATAAAATATTGCTCAAAAATTTTATGATTTATGATTACCTAAGTATTCAGATCGCAGAAGCAGATGAAAAAATATTCAATATTTTTAGCAGAACCAGATTAGAGAAGGTAGGCAGCGGGAGCAGCTTTTTCCCTCTCTCTTTCCAATAACAGCAAAACGCATTTTAGAAAAAAAAAAATAGCTTCAACTAATAAGTTTCAAAAACCTTTTTTGGATTTTTTTTTACTGACTTAAGTCGAAAAAACGAAAAATGTATTTAAGAGTCCAAATCATTGAGAAAAATTCTCGATCTTAGTAGATCAAAGATTTTAAATTACCTCCCTTCCAAGATAGGTACCTCGGTTCACTCCTAATTTTAAAACTGAAAATTTCGTTTAAAAAAACCACAATAAACCTAATTTTTTACCCCTACTTTCCAAACAAAGTTATTTCGAAAAACTACACCGATCCCATGTCATTTTCACATTTTCAAACTTTCAAAAAGTTACACAATCTCACGAAATTGGTCGACTTTAAACGAGAAAACTTATCAACAATATTTATCATTTTTTACCCTCAGAAACGAAAACACGTGGCAAAAATATTCCGATATTTTTTTCAATTCCACACGGATTGAATTTCTAATTACTACCAAAAGCTCGACGAATTCATTTGCCTCGTTCCAGTGTCAAGATTACCACAGTGAAAGTATATTTTTCACGACGATTTTAATCCTATTCAAAAGAAAATCGTTAATTCGCAACGTCGGTTGTTTATTGAAAATACACGCGAACCGTTTCCAGTTATAGGGTTGATTTTGGTCACGCCAAACTACATTAGGTAATTTTATAATATTTTAGACAAAGGATAATTTTTTAGATTGCCATATTTATTTATAATAATCACGCAGTCTAAATGAAAGTTAATTAATCCGCAGTGTACATAGATTCATTAGAATGATGAATTCGACTTTTTTTTTTCTCTTTCGTTTTCGGTCGGTAATTAAAATAGGAGTATTTCACGAGAAAGGTTTATTTTCGAACAGGAGAGGAAACCTTTGTACCTCGAGCTAAAAATACCTCGTGAATTTTTTCCAATAAAATCCAATTTAAAAAGGCAACATTTGGAGTATTTTTTCAGCACAATCTATCTTTGTAGAAAGAATAAAAATTCATCGATTTAAAGGTGCAAAAGCTCTCAATGGATTTTTTGGCAAAAAATTTGTGAAAATTATTAACAAAGGGTTGGCAGAAATGAGATTTCCTATTTTTTAAAAAATCGGTCGAGTATTTTCCAAACGATTTCGTCATTTTAGATCACAAAAGTTGTGATTTTTGGGGATGATTACAAACGAGTGCGATGAAATTTTCATCTTACCGGCTCGTTCGGAGTTCAAGTCATTCCCGGATCAGTTGGTCGTTCACTCGAGCAAATTCTGCACCAAAAATTCAAATTTACCGATCAACATAACATCACGACAAACCGTACGATAAAATCGACAATACTCGATACGAATCTTGGTAAAAGTTGCACACATCGGTTGAGAATTTTCACATATCGAAGCACGAATCATATGCCAGATTCCACGAGCCGGTCAATTTGTTCTAGACACAGATGGACTGCAATTGACTGCAGACAGCGCGCTATTTGATACATTCATTCGCGCGTGTTTTCATGACTCATTCTCGCAGTTACCGGCTGGTTCGTGGTTCGCGTTTCCAACGTCATACAAATGTAGTAAACATTGTTGCCAACCGTACGGCGAGATGATAAAAATTGAGTAAAATCGATTATTTAAAAAAAAAACCTATGTACCTTCGAGTTTGATAAATCAATACGTCGACACAAGAGTCGCCATATTCCTAATCGATACAATCACCCGTTCCGGAGACTCGATCGGAGCCCTTCTCTCGACTTTACACCTTTTATCGTACGTTAATTAATACGACGAAGGACAAACTATTCATTAAACGGATACGTCCGAAAAAAAAGTACAACTCGAGCACGAGCTGGCCTAAGACCAATTTGATGGTCAAATGGACTTCGCAAACCAAAGTTCACTCGCGAATTGACGTAGAAAACCAGACACAAAGAGGGGTTCTCTCTCAATTGCAACATGTGCTAACGATTCATGCCAAATTTACGTTCAATTTTGGTGGAAAAAAAATGCCTTCTGTATTGAAAATTATTTAGTTGCGGTTGGTAAGCAAAAGCAAAGCATTCGTAATGATTATCTTTCGACATACACACCTTTATGACCTTCACAAAATAACATTCTGTCTGTAAAGACGCCCCATTCAAAGGGACGTATTTGGCCTACAGAGAAAACAAGAGGTCAGAATTACGTGGAATTCGGGTACGAATGTGTGATTGATAGAAAAAGATATCATTTTTTGACACCTGCTTTTCACCTTAATTTATGCCTATGCGAATACCATTAAAGGTAAACGAGTTTTGCCAAATAAAGTACCTATCTTCCATCAAATTAAAAAAAGATCCTAATTTTGAAAATTTATCTCGTTGACGTATTTTCGTGCATGAAGGTAAGTACCTTATTTTTAAATACCTATTATTTGGTTCCGGAGATGTTCGTCGGAGTTTAAAATTAATCTTATGGGATAAAGAGAGTAAATAAAATTTAAATTCTCGCATTTCCTAATTGCCATTATTTTATAAGCGTAATAAGCTTAGTTTAATATCAAGCAGAATTTTTTTCAAGATTTATCTCCAAACAATCCAGTTATTTTTGATTTATTTGAAAAAATTTTCAATTTGGTTGATGTACGTATCGATCTATGACCCTGTAATGGGTCATGATCGATCAAATATCGTGTTTATTTCTGGCTGATGGATTAGGATTTATTTTTTTGGCTGGTTGAAAAAAAAGAATGGTATGAAGAGGTAGGGAGAGTAAGATTTCTATTTCATAGAATTCGGGCTTTAAAAATTAAAAAAAAAAAAAAAATCGCACTTGGAATAATAAAATTCTATCAGCAAGACTGAAGTCTGTTTCAATAGTTTTCTCTGAACTAATTTTTTAATTAAAAATGCATTCAAAGATACATCGGAGTTGAAATACTTCTTCGTGTTGGTTGGGTTCATTTAAAAAACTGAATTTGTAATGAAAATTTATTTCCATTTAAAAAAACAAATTGAAATTAAAAATGATGGTGATTTTGCTAATTTATTCATGTCAACTTAAATAGGTACCTAATTAAATAATCATGCGAAATGAGAAAATGAAAAAAATTTCCAAAAGGTCACTTTTATGTGTAACTTTGAAATCTGAAGTCGAGTAAGTAATAAAGTAGACAACGATGCGAATAAATCTATTAACTAATTTTATTCGCGATATATTGCAATGTCATTTCGCTGCAACTTTGACGTCATTTCAAAAACAGATAAAAATAAAACTTGAACGCAGTAAATTGTTCTTTCATAACAATGAAATCTGCACCTAAAGTACCGAATTGCGAATATTATGTTGATATGAAGGATTCATGTAAACAGATTAGAAATATAATTTTTTTTGTTCATTTTTTCTGATCATTTGTTGTTCAATCCGAAAAAATTTCAGGATAAATGCCATTTAAATAATTATTTTTATTTTGAATGATGAAGTATCAAAAAATTATTATGAGTACCTGTACATTAAAGCTGATTTTTTTTATTATTATTTTTAATTTCCTTATTTTACAGAAACACACCGAGTAATTTTCAAAATAAAATAGGGGAAAAATAGAGAAAAGAGAAGAATGATTATTTTTAATGGGAAAAATAAATCTAAAAGAATGTTTTTGCGGAGAAAACGAAATGACCTAGGTGAGGAATAAAGTGGACCTAACCTAACCATTTTGAACAACTTATTGTCGTTTTAAATGAGAAGTAAGCAGAACGAAATTTGAAAAATTTACCGAATCGTTCTTTCATCAAAACACACAGAATTTCTCAATCTGAGACAGAAACTAGAACCAAAGGTTTAGTTACTGAGTAAAAACTTGTGATTGACATTTACGCGTACTAAGCATTCAGCCGATTGATTGACAGATAAAAACGGTGAAAAAAGATGGACAAATTTTTTCAATTTATCCCACTGGACAATTTTCCAAAATTTTATCAAATTTTCCCAAATTTTTAATTTCTATTAAAAAATTCAATTTTGTACTATTTTTTGTCAAGAAACTTCTATTTTCAATTTTTTATAATCTAATGATTCATTTTTTCATCAAATAATTTTTGAAGGTGAAATTTATTTTTGTTTCTTTTTTTTAGTTCTGATATTGGTAAAAAAAAAAACAGCAAACAAAAAATACAATAAAAACTCAGAATATTGGCGAAAAAAAATCAGAACATCTGATCTAAAAAAATTATAACTGATGAAAATGATATTATTTCGGGTTTTCATACCTGTTTTGGAAAACGAAAAATCAAATGAGAAAAAAAAATAAGGTAGATATTAATAACTGAACAATAAACAATAAATTTTTACTTCCTGTAGTCACGTTCCCCTCCTGAAGAGGAAAGAATCTGAAGCCAAAAACAGAAAATAAACGATAAATTAAAACCTTATGCTTTTTGACAAAAATGTGTACCCGAACTGAGCTTTCATTATGTGGATTTAAATCACTAAACTTTACATACGTAATACGAGGTTTTTAAAATTTACGTCATTCTTTTCTGTTTTCTAAATTAAATTTTTACATCCTAACACGATCTTTTTTAATTTTTCCAACCTAAAATATTCTTTCATATATTTTTCAACTTCACATTTATTAATATTTGTTCTTCGATTAGTATTTTCAGCTCATCTCATAAAATTTTCCGAACCCAAACAGTTTCCAAATTTTCATCAACTTTGGATTTTCTTGAGATTTTTTTCAATTCTTAAGGTTGGTTACTATCGGTTGTGGAGCACTTGAGAAGTGAGAACATCAGATTTAAAAAATCATTGGTTTTGAAAAATGTAGAATTTAAAACTTCAAACTGAAAGACTGAAACCTGAACTGTACTTTCTTCGAACTAATTTATTGCTACAACATATAAATTGAATAATCAGCTTCATCACCTTTTTAGTTTGCATTTTTGCATTTGCATTTGCAATCCGGTTTCAGATGTTTCTCATCTCTGCCCTCACTTGCCACGAAGGCACGAATATCCATAAGTCACGGGTCATCGAAAAGGATTATTTTGATTAAACGTATAAGGTAATGAAGTAATTTATGAAAATAATAATAAAATAAAAAGTTGTAGTCGAAAAATATTTTAGGTTGAATTATTGGTCACACTGAGACAAGAAATTACCAAATACGAAACACAATTAGCACTCTTTTTTGATCTTCACAAACATACAACACTGATTTGAAAACAAAAAAAAAATGATAAAAAATATGATCGTGATAAAAAACGAAAATCTCAAAATGAACTATTTTCTCTGAAATTCCGCGTGTATAACGTGAAAATAAATGATATTAATGTTTTAAAGGTGACCAATATCGCATTCTGAGCACTAACGATGTTTCAATTCACCAAAAATTGTTCCGGCGTGGGACTCATGTTGCACAGAATAACACCCAAGGTAATCAAACCAGATATTCGCAGCTTCACAAAAACTACCGATTTACACTCCTCAAACGTGAAAAAAATAGATTATAATAATCTGAGGACGGATAACAGTTCAATAATACATTATGAAAAAACAAACATGGTAAGTTATCCAGCACTTTTCTTTACCTCGAAAACTAATCACATTGCTCCAATGTAACCATATCACTACATCGTTTGTTATTTAGCCGGTTGAAATGGAGAATCCATTTGGAAAAGAAAAACAATTATGCATTTTATGCAAACATAAGCTCGTTCCAGACTACAAAAATGTAAGATTGCTATCACAATTCGTATCAAGATTCACCGGTCGTATGTACAGTCGACACATCACGGGCTTATGTAAAAAGCAACAAGATCGTTTAGAGAAAGAAATCAAAAAATCTCATAAAGCTGGTGAGTAGTTTTCATCAAATCTAAAGTTTACAAAGAAAATATTCACCGTTGATTAATTCATGTTTTTTACGTTGTTTGTAGGATTGATGCCAGCATATTTCCGAGATCCTAAGTTTTCTCACGATCCTCAACTGTTCGATCCCGATCATCCGTTCAGACCTCATAGATATTAGTTATGTCATTTTGTATTTTGTTTAATATATTAGTATCGTTGGATTCTTACGTTTTATGGTTGATGAATCAAAAGCATATAAACTTACTCAGTTTTGAAAATCCATATCTGTTTCTGAATAATGAACTAATTCGTATGGTATTCCGAGTTGTTTGAGGAGCACTGGCAAAGTTATATTTGGGTCTCGATTTTGATACTCGTGCGACAGATCTTTAAGAGCTATCTGACATCCTAGTCGCCATTTCTTAATTAGTGAATTCAGAGCGGCCAAATCATGCTGAGAAAAATGAAAAATATACTAAGTATCGAAAAGAAACGAATAATGAAAATTAGCAAATGAATTACTTGTTTGACATTTTTGGAATCCAACTCTAGCCTCTCAATCTCCGCTTTCTTCTCCGATATTCTCTTCGTGATTTTTTCTATAAACGAGTCGATATCATTATTCTCTTGATCTTCATCGTAATCCATGCTATTTTCCTGATCTTCTTTGCAATCAGCATCTATACTTTTATCTCGCTTCTCTTCAACATTCGAAATTATCGAAACGTCTTCTTGACGAGGTTCCGGTGTCGATACGTCTGCTACAGCTGGCCGGACTTTCAATCTTTTCTTCAAAGACGGTGTAATCGATTTCTCAATTCGATATCGTACTGGCGTTGTATTCATGGTATCGACGTCACTTGAAGAAGTGTTTTCGGCTGTATTGGGCGTGCATGGTGATCGAAAATCAGAAAAGTCGTAGGAAGTATTTGGTGTACTACTCATTGATTTTCTTTTCAAACCTACACGTCTACAAGGAGTCAGTAAAGTCTTACGAATCTTTTTATCATTACTTGAAGACATTTTGAATGAATTTTTCTTCAGTTCTTCATCATCAATGCAACAAAATTTCAATTTATCACCGGAAACGAGCAAGATGTAGATAGATCCGTAGTGTTTAGTATATGAGCTGTTGGTCCATGGTCCAATTAGAATAACTGAAATCTAGTGAAGCACAAATTGGCCGCGAAGACGTCACTTTCTCACTTTTGAAGTATTAAAGTATATAACAAATTGATAAATAAACTGAAATTAATTCAAAATTCATATTGAACAGATGATTATGATATGAATATGATATCAAATCAACATCTCAACATGCACGGAGCGGCGGCCAATGAAATCGACGGATGAAAATGTGCAAAGATGCAGTGTAGGAAAATTGAGAAACACTAATTTTTAATTTTTTTTTTTTAAATAAGCACCGAAAATAAAAATAATTATCCGTAAATAATTATTATTTATTACGCATGTACATAATAAACTATAATTAAGTAAATGAAATAAAACATATAATTTTTTAATAAAAATAAATTAAATTTTTTAGAATAGAGCGAGTTTCTTAAAGTTTGGGCAAGTTATTGTAAATTTTTGAGCGAACAGAAAATCGAACCGTGTTATTTAATAAATTTTTTATTGAAAAGCGGCAGTCCAATTTATTATAATAATTCGTGCTGTGGAAAATTTTTATTGTTGAAAGTGACAAGTAGACAATATCAAGAGCACTCTTTTCAACAATTTTTCCTTCATATTTCTCTAGTCTACCTACTTATAATAATTTACATTTGCATCGGCGTAATTAAAAACAGTGTAATGGTCTACCTACTAGTAAACTGTAAGCAAGCAAATATATGTACAACGAGTAGGTATCGTTATTAATTTTAGTCCAGTGTTTATGAATGAATAATTATCATTATATCAAGGGCAATATAAAAAAGAAAGATTTTTAAATCTTTTTTTTAATTAAAAAATTTTATTTAATTTGAACAATCAACATAGATACTGAAATAAAAGAAAAAACCATAAGTAGATAATTCAACGAATTGATAAGTCAATCCAATCAATAAATTCTGAAAGTCTCGTATAAATGCCTGGAAGAGAAGCTCTGGCACACCCAATCCCAGTGGACACAATTCCCACCACCACCATTTTCATTCCTTTTTTAATCATCAATGGGCCACCGCTATCAGCCTGTAATGAAATTAACACTTGCCTTGTTAAATATTAATAATAACAAGAAAATCAGGTAATTTTCTAAGACTATGTACTTGATACTTCGAGTTCGAAATTTATTTTAAAAAAAATCTCATAATGAAATTCTAACATCGCTTCATTCAACTCTTCAAAAATTTTTCTCGCAACAAAAAATTAACGCTTCAGCAAACATGACGGTTACACTGGGTAACAGTACAAATATAGGTATCTATTTTCTGCAGTTTTTATAATAAGTTGATAAAAATGCGAAATGCGAATCCATTCTAGCTTGTTTATTTTCACTTTTTTGTCGTAATTCGCGAGGTGTTTCCTTATTGATAACACGTCGCGGAAATGACCCGCACTTTTCAGCATTTCATTTTCTTTATCAGTCGTGTCAAATAGGTAGGTTGAAAATGAATCGTGATGTAATGTTACATGCTATAAAATATACCGACGACGAATGTATTTCAATTTTTTATCATAGATACCTCTTGCTTGTATTATTATACCTACTATATCATTTGTATCATAGGTATACATATGTACAATTGTAGGTACATGACTAGCTATCATTTGATGGAAATTTCCATTTCGTCTTACCCAACAAGTATCTTTTTCTCCTTTTTCGTACCCGGCGCACATTTGTGACTTTCGTAAACGCAGTGTTTTATTTCGAGTTGTATACCATCGTTGACATTCGTCATTTTCAAGTATGGGAAGTTGAACTTTATGTAAAATGACAGGAATTTTACCTAGAGACAGAAAATTTTTTCAACATAATTCGATATTTTTTTCAATTTAAAAAAAAATCAATTTCAGTTTTTTTTTTTAGACTACCTTTGCTGAGATCTTCATTTGTAGCTCCCCAACCAGCTGCAACACCATTAGTATGAGAAAAATCAAAAAATTGCGTATTTCCATCGATAGGAAAACAGGCAGGATCTGCATTTGACCAAGAAATATCTTGATGCAGTTCTAATAATGCAATATCGTTTTCTAGTCTATTGCACGAATATTCGGAATGAATTTTTAATCTCGATATTAAAATATTCTGGATGCCATTTTCTCTCGATCCATTTCGGTTTACTACTACGCTATATTTTTCTTTGGAATAGAAAGAAGAAGTACCGCTTTAAAAAATATAACAAATTATTTGTTTTCTTAATATATAGATAGGTAGGTAATTAGGTATGTCATACTTGAACATAATATAAAATGGGTACCTACTTATTGGGTGTATAACTATAATTAGGTTGGCTGAAAAAAAAACATGTTTTAAATGTTGACAAAAAATGATGAGGTAGTTCGGTTTGAGTATGGTTGTTTTAGAAAAAATTTGCGTTCAGGGGTTCTCAAAGTAACTTCACTCTAGAAAAATCGATTAAGTAATGAACTAATGATTTCGCTTTCTTCTGAAAAGAGTCAATTTGAGTTTCTGTACATTCCTTACCCTTTGACCTTGAAATTGAATACCATTATTACTTGTCCCTCTCCTTAAAAGAGGTTGAAAAATTGAAGGTTTTTTGATTTTTTACCGAATTCGAATCTCTGTCACTCAATAACCTCAAAATGATGGACAAAAAATTTTACTTGTTGCTAAGGCTAAAAAAAATTCAAGTCAGTGTTGTCAAATGAATTTACAATGAACGTATCTGATTTTCAAAATCTCTCTCTGGCAACAATGCTGTAAAAATTTTAAAAAATGATGAAATCTATTTTCATGACCAAAATATTTCCCCTTAAATTTACCACTTCAAATAATTCTGGAATTAGATGGAAAAAATATCTACTTTTAAAAATGAACCTTCAATTGAAAATGTAAGTATTTTTTTTTTCTGAATACATTTGTCTTTCCAAAAGCTTCTATCTTCATCTCACTCAAAGTAAGCTTCCTAAATTTTTTGTCAAAATTCTAACTACTTTTTCCTCAGCCTTAAGTATAATATTTTTTTCAGCTTCAAATTTTTCTCATAAAAAAGTTTCAAAATTTTTACCTGCAGAAACAATGGGCAGCTGTAATAACCCATTTTTTATTCACAATCACACCCCCGCATATATGACCCCCTTTGTGTTTGATTGAAACAATCCATGGAAATTCATTTGGCGCAGCTTTCGTTCCTCCGACTATTCTGCTATGTTTTTCATAATATTTCCCGCAGGAAGAGTCAGAAACTGAAAGAAAAACACTAATTCACGAAATTTCTTCTCTCTTTTTTTTTAAAGAGAGAAAAACTCTTTATAATCCTTATGACTATATCAACATAATAATGTATCTAAAGCTCAACAATATCCAGATAACGAAGTTTCAAAACATCGTATCATCACGAATATGGATTAATTAATACATGACACGAGTTATTTCATAACTTACAGTTTATATATTGCTCCAAATTATCAGCACTTGATGAAATTCCGTGAAAAAAAGCCACAATAACGAGCACATTTTGGTTAAAAAGCTTCACCGCAATATGCATAATGAAAAAACACACGCCGACGATCCCACGTTTCGCTACATTTACTCTAATTTCTGCATTTTTATAACCCAGATTATCCACTGGACCTTCATCATGACCTTAAATGATGATCACTTGTAATTGAACTAAAAAAAAAAGTACCTACGTTACTTTATCATTGGGTCAAGGATTTATCTAGGCTACGAATATAATCGTAAAATTACCATTCATTGTTTACTATTCTTATTACCTACGAGTAAACACAGATACAATTTCAAAAAACCCAATTTTCATAAAAATCAAATTCAAAAACTAAACTTTAGAGAAAACTTCCACTTTTGCTTTCATCTGGGATTTCTCCGAATATCACTGCGGTTAATTCTACAAAACAATTCAACGAAACCGAACAAATAAAAAATTCAAACGAATAATGAAAAAACTTTTTTTTTTTCAACAATTGTACAACATTCAACAATAAATTTTTTACAACTTTTTTTTTCCTTTATACGTATAAATATAACAGTAAACAACACGTTAACGTATTAAAATTTGTACAGAAATCTATATGTAGAAGACACACTTTATTTACTTATTTAACTTAATCAATATATAAATATCTAACTCCACATCGACGGATTTCATAATTAAATGGTGTGAAAATACAAAGGAACGCTGTTCCTTACGCTTAAATTAAGACAAAAAAAATTACAAAAAACTTCAATTTGTATACCACGTATTTTAAAACCTAATTTTATAATGTTTGCGTCAAAAATTTAATTTAATTGCACATAGTACAGTGATCACAAAATTTTTTAAGATAGCGGATATTATTTTTCATTTTTAAATTCAATACGTACGCGAATACGTATTCGTTAATTTTTTAGAACAGAAATTATTTTTTACCGATAATAAAAATAATCACATAAAAATATACCTAAGTATTTCTTCTCTTCGTTTGGTAGGTAATAATCGTCGCAATCGGCTGGACTTGCTTAAAGTTATGTTAAAATATACACATACGTACGTATCAGAAAAAGTAGGTAAAATACTTGATATAGGTATTCAAAATCGACGTAAAATTACCTATTTCCCAAAATTAAATCGAAGGATAAATACAACTCGAACGAGTGTATGTAGGTAATTAAAAATTCGATATTTTGTTTTTAATCACGATAAAAAAAACCCTCAAGTTAAAATTTCTAACAAAAAATCAAAATGCACAATTACAAAGTGAAAGCGGATCATAGAAATTTTTTCAAAACAATATTTTCAATTTTCCACTATTTGGGATTTTTTATTTGATAATAATTTTCAATTTTTTTCAAAAACAAATTTTATAGGTAGGTATTTATAGTAAGTATATTCAAATTCAACATAAAATAAAATACATATTTTTAAATATTCTTTGCAAAAATTATTTATAAAAGTATTTTGTTGGTAGACATTGAGATGAGAATACATTCAACGTTAAAAATCATAAATCAGGTCAACTTCAAAGTACATCCAGAATAATAAAAGTCATATCTCAAATAAAATTATTTTAGTGACAGAAAATAGGGGGAAAAAATAACACTTATCATTTAAGGTGATTTTGGAGATGAGCATTTTTGAAAAACTTGACAAAATTTATGGAGTTTTTTTTAATCCCAAACCTGACGAAGACAATATAACTTGTCGAAACGTAGGTAGTCTTTTCGTACTACTCGTTTTTTTCATATTAATTTTTTAAAATATATTTTTTAATAAATAGAACATTTTTTTGGTCATTCAACTTTCTTATAATTTTACGTATCATTTAATTGCTTGAATTAGCCAATTATCCCATCCTCTAATCTGAAAAAATGACTCATCAAAGGGACAAACTAAAATTAGACTCAAAAAGAAAAATGATTAAAGGTGAAAAAAATAATTGCATGTAAAAATATTTCAATATTTAATTTTTTACTCCTAAAAAACCATTTCTGTGTTACTTTTTGGTCAAAATATCGAAAGAGGTCGAACAAGGTGCAGGTAAAAGGGAGGACGGATTTGAAAAATTAAAAATCAATAATTTTTTCTTCGTCTGTGATCAAATCAAGTATTAAAATTTTGTTTCTTAACCTGCCAGGCGTTTCGAAGGAGATGATGGAAAGGGCTCACAATGATGTTAAATTTTGCAGGGGTCAAAAATGGGTTTTGATAATAAAACATTTTAAATCAAGTTCTTCTCCTCAAAGATATCTTTTGACAATGAAATAAAAAAATGGACTCAGAAGATTATAAAACATACGATTTTAAATTTGAATGCCTCATTCAATAACATCAAAAAAAATGTTCAACCTCGTCCTTATCTTTTAGAAATCCCTTTGAAATTTCAGTTCAAAATTACCAAATCAAAAAATATTTTGAAGGTCATAAAACCTGTTTTTTGATACCTCATAAACTTTTGAATCAGAAACGGACTTGGAAAATTTAGAGATATCAAAAAAATGAATACATTTCGATTCCTGAGTCAATAAAATTGAAAAAATTTTAATTTTGAATTTTTTCACCATTACCATCTTCCTTGGATTTAGAATACACAGAAATTAAATTCAATGGTCTCAAAATAATTCTAAAAAAATACAGTAGCCAGAAAGGTGATGAAAAGGGAGGGTTTGTGACAAAAAAATCATTCAAGCAAATTTCTGATTTGAAAAGTGTTGAAAAATTTTTAAAAATGCTTTTGAAAAAAAAACAGGCGCGGATCAGCAGGAGAGATCATTCTCTTCCAATAGTCGAAAATATTTGGTAAATGTTTTTTTTTTTCAATTTAATTTCACATCTTGAAAAAAATTCTGTCTGGATCCGTGAAAGTAGGGATCAAAAAATTCGAATCCCAAGTCACCCACCTGCAGCTGGAATTTGACCCCAAAATGATCATCTGTATTTCTTGCTCACACAGTCAAAATTTTCATAACATTTTCAACATTTTTCCATATTTATATTTTCTCAAAAAAATTTGTTCATAATTTTTTCAATTTTATGAAAATTCTCATTCTAATTCCGAAAGATACAAAAGAAAATTATCGTCGAATTGGCAAAATCTTGGAGTTGCAAATCGTAAAAAAAAATCTGAAAAAATTTAATTACAAATTAATTTTTTTTTTAGAAAATCTTTGAAAAAAATTGAGAAAAAAGTGAAAAAATATTAAAACCTGAAAAAAGCATCGAATTCGAAAAGTTTGAGATGATCAGCGTTCAATCAAAAAATCAATATTGATTGCAGAAAAGTGAAGAACTAGACTTTGGAAAATTTTAACATCTTCAATCATAAAATAAAAAATATTTTCAACTTTTTTTTTTTTTGAAATGTGACAATAATACCCTGGATGTACGACTACAACATTTTAAAATGCAAGAAATCAACTTTTCACAAACACAAAAAATGGGTTTCCAAGATGAACGGATATCCGGTATTTTATAATAACACACTACACACTTCTGTACATTAAAATGGGTCAATTCGATCACAATTTCTGTAAAATATGAAATTCATTTTTAAAAATAAAAACAATTTCTAAAATCTAAAATAAATACACGTAATATACTCGGAATACTCCATTTGATGATAAAATTGACTTAGGTAATAAAAAATTGGAATGTTTGACTAGTTTCATTTTTTTTCTCGTAAATTACCTAAACGATATTTTTAAAAACATTTCAGATAAAAATCTTCCCAGCTCATTTGAAAAAAATCCACAAACCCCCTTCAATAAACGAACCCCACATTATCATGATTTCACAACCCCCTCAGTCCTGAGCCCACAACCCACAACCAAAACTACACCAAGCTATATCTTTGTCAATCGCGAAATTCGTCCAGCTCAAGTTATTTAATCACGTAATGCAACTCTTTTCATATCACAGACGAACAAACCAACTGTAAGATCATTTCGACCAAATTCAAAACTGAAACAGCCATGAGACTGGAAACTTTATACAGTTTGACCAAACAACCCACCAGTATTATTTCGCTCAAGGTGAATACAGACCAAGAACATAGGTCAACAAAGCTGGCCAGTCTCTCGAAACAGTTTTAATTTCAAACTAGCGCGAAATAAGTTGGATTAATTTTGTACATCTGCAGTACCCCTGACACGGATGAAAAAAATACTCGATGCGGAATAACTCTGCCGGCTCTTTGAAAATCTCCAATATGACAAATCTATTAACACTCGCGTGGTTCTCGGATTGCTGCATTATTGAATCAGCAAAATAGGTAGGAATTGCAGTAACGATCCGTTGATAGGGATACAATTTGATAACGTCGATAGGTACTAAAAATTACACACGTTCAATTTAAAAATACGTTAAAAGTATACATTATTAAAATTATTCAACGCGCAGCGTCACGACGGAACATTTTATCGAATTATTTTCGAAATAAAAAACTGAATTAAAACGAGATTACAATTTAAGGCTAAAAAAAGCGCGGTAAAGTTTGAATTAGTTCGTAGTCCGGATCCGGATGTTCCGCTGTGCGTTGCTTTCACTAAATTGTCTTCTGATAATGGCGTAATCACGGTAACATTAAGCATAATTGTTGCTCCTGCCAATCCTCTCTCCGAAGCGACGATAAACATGTATTCGCCGTTGTTCTCCACCTGGACCGAATTTATCGTAAATTCGGCTTTTTGGCAATGCTTCGTATTACTTTCCTGCGAAATAAAAGCGCGTAATAGATTATTTTGGCGAGAAAAAAACTCATCGAGCTTTTATCTACGGAGCGAATTTTATCGAAAATACGTATTATTCTAGGGAACAATTAGCTCTCTCGTTAGCGAACCGATAATAAGTACTTGGGTTAAATTCAAACGTCGCAATCTCAAATGTGTTATGTCTGCTAACTTGTTAGACATTTCCAATGCGGTTACCAGTAAGGATAATGTTGCGGCCAAGTTTGGAAGAATTACCCATTCGTGCTTTTCTTTATGAAGCGTAGCTCAGGTTCAAACACGATCGGAATTTAAAGTTTTGCACTCAACTTTACCGTCGTAAATTTTACCAAAGTTAGTTTACCACCTACCCGAATAGTTCATCAGCGAAACGAGAGAAAAAATAATTATTCTGGCCTGATTTTTTTTTCTCCTCGGTAAACAAAAATTTTAGAAATTTTTTTAATGAAAATTTTTAAGACTTGAAGAAAAAAAACGAAGCGCTATTCGAGGAGAAAATTCGATGAAATGAGGTCAATATTTTCAATTTGGAAAGAAAAAGCTGATAGATTATGAGTTGATTGATGTTTTTAGAAAATGTAAAATCTGAAATAATCGCGCTGAAATGATGTCGAAATTTTAAAAATTAATAGGTAGATACACACTATACATAGGTATAGGTACCCATCAAAATCTGAAAAGCTAAAAAAAAAAGATATTTTGTGGTCTATCAATAAAAAAAATTAATCTGGTGAAAAACGTGGATAAATTTCTAAAATTTCAACAATTATCTCAAAGCATTGCGCGAGAGAAGGGAAGAAGTTATTTTCAATGCATGTAAAGAAGAGGACAAGGAGTTGAGTGGGTGTCGAAATTTTGAAAATTTTGAAGAAATGAATCTTTGGAAAGAAGGGATTACACCTTTCTCTCTCATTTATAAAAATCACTGGAAAATCAGTGAAAATTCACTGAAACGTCAGTAAAATTCAAGAATTTAGCTGAAAAATCAGTGAAAATCTTTGAAAAATCGGTGAAAATCTTTGAAAAAATTAGGGAATATGGTCACGCAAAATAGAATCTTAAAAATTTTGGAATGACCCCCTTCCCACCCAAGAGGAAAAAAACATATCCGTGATAAAATCTTCCCTTGTCTATTTTTTCTTATCAACATTGGGTTGGTGAGAGAAGGAAGAATACAAAAGATGCATTTGTATCACGTTAGCAAAACATAAGGAGAGTAGATAAGATACTCAGAAACTTTTAAAGTTGCAAACATAACCCAATTAATGCCTAAGAGCACATCAACTCAAAAAAAAAATGACAAAAAAATATAAGTTGGGAAATAAATTTAAAAAATCTTTTCGTTTTTTTATCTTCGTAAAAAATTGTCTGAAAATTTGAAAAATTGGTTTGAAGACCGAATAAATTTTACCATCGAGTGCTACATTAATTATTCTTGGCTTCAATACAGATTTTGACAGGAAATTTCACCAAGAATTTGAAAAAATTAGTTTGATGACCATGTAGACCCAAATGAACAAAAACAGTAATTTTTCAAAGAGCCTTTCCTAATAAGGGTCAAAAACGGCTCTTGACCCAAAATTGGTCAAAATGGTCTCAAAACATTCCAAAAAATTTTTTGACCCCCTACCCCACCCTTTTCGAAATTATCACATTTTTAATGTTGAAATTTCAACACGCGATATCTCTGGTAGGGGTGGGTAAAATTTTTTGAAATTTTCAGAGATTATAATCTTGCTGGGTAGTACAAATGAGAATTTTTTGAAAATTTTCGGTTCATATTTTCCCAATTTTTTTTACATTGAAATTTTCAAGAAAATTTTGAGGGGTACATGGGCATCACATAATTTTTTTTTTGGACCTCAAGACGGGGTGCACATGGTCAAAAAAATGAAAACCAAAAAAAACGGTGATTTTTTACTACTTTCTTTGTAGTTACAAGCAAAGTATCCCTACTCAAAGTAAAATTTTGAGTCAGTGACGTACCGAAGGCATTTTCCAGGGGGGGGAGGTCTCATGAAAATCCCAACTCGAATTCATGAAATTCCCAACTCAAAATGGATGCAACTTGAAATACCAAACAATTTTATGAAGAATGAGTAAAAAGGAACCTTTTTTGGCGCTATCGCCTCAAATAATGCACCTAAATATGATTTAATTTATACCCGAGCGAAGCGAGGGCGAAGCTTTGAAAAAATTATATTTTTAATGCTTAAAAAAGCCATTTTTTCTTATTTTAAGGCTTTCAAAATTCTTATTTGATGTAATTTGAGAGGGGTAGGGTAAGAATGTAGCCATTAGATATTCACAATCAATGGTGTTGAAAGCTTTTTTGGGAGCGTAAAATTGAGAATAAAAACGCAGAGTATCAGATCAAGAGTATTTTCAGGGGAATGAATAAAAGGAGCCTTCTTCAACACTGTTTTTACTTGAAATAGTTTGTTGGATTAATGATTTTGTTCATGCCCGAGCGAAGCGAGGGCGAAAAATTTTTAAACTAACAAGTGAAAATTTTATTGATTTCCAACTTGGAAAAATGATACATTTTCAGTTGGGAAAATGATGAATTTTCAGTCGATAAAGTGACTAATTCCCAACTGCTCAATTTTCCCAACTGATGTGTTGAATTGCTCAATTTTCCCAACTTACAAGTAAAAAATTTTCTCAGGGGGGGGAAGCTCCCCCCCCTCCCCCCCTTATCGGTACGTCCCTGTTTTGAGTCAAAATTGTCATAAATTGAAAGTACATCATAAAAAAGTTCCATTTTTAAAATTTCAAGTGCTGAAGTGCATTTCTCGAATTTTGGCGAATTTTTGAAATTCCAAAATTACCTCATCGTCCTGTAAATCATGAAAATTTGATCTGATCAACAAAAAAAGCTGAAATTTGATATACACCCTATTTTAGATTTGAACCTGCCAAATCGATTGGAAGCGGTTTCGAGACGTTTCAGAGCCACCAGAAAATTTTAACTTTTTTCAGCTCTGAAGAAAAGCTCATAAAAACGGCCAATATGAACTTCAGCACCTACATTCGCGGATTGCCATTATTGGTGGCCTAATTGAACAACTGATGCAAAATTCTTAAAAATTCGTCATTTTTGCTCAAAATTATATTTTTGGCTTAAAATTTTCCTGCAAAAAATTTAATTTTAAGAAAGGTTTGAAATTTAACGAAAACCTGAGAAAAATAATTAAAATGTCGTTAATTATCTCTCTGAAGTCCCTTAAAAAGACTCAAACTCTAAAATTTAAAAATTTTGAGTTTGGGGTCTTTTTTGGAGTACATTGCGCAACCTTCAAACTACCTATTTCAAATTCCTTTGCCAAAAAAAATGCATTTTTTCAAACTTCCTGTTCTATAGTTTATGCTTCTCCTTTTTCATAAAACTAAATTACCTTAACAAAGTTTGTTTTTTTTTTTAAAAAAAAAAAAAAACAGTTGAAGAATGAATATTTTTTCCTTAAAAGTTCATGAATCTCTCAAAAAATTTGAAAATTGTTGAAAAAGTGATCAAATTAATGCAATACGGCTGAAATTTATCAATTAAATTTTTGAACTGGAATTTCTGGGAGAAAAATTATACATAGGTAATTCGTCTTTTTTTTGGTCAAAAATAATTGACCTGATTTTTTTTTTCATTATTGAATTACATTTTTGGTCATCAACAGAGACATGTCAACCTTTTACATTTTAATCACTCAAATGATATGTATTATCAAAGTTTTTGATTTTCAGCCTCACCCTTTTGTCGAAAACATGATAGCATTTTTTAAAAATAAATTTTGATATTGAAATATCGTTCCTTGACTTTTTTGACAATCAACAAAAAAAAGAGGCGCCAGTTTTGATCGAAAATGGTCAATTTTGAAAATGAAGCGTCAATTTTTGATTTTCTGATAAAAAATGTGAGGCCAATTATTGTGGAATAGCGATCGCAAAAGATGATAATTTGAACATTTTCGTTTATGGAATAGCAATCGCAAAAGATGATAATTTAAACATTTTCGTTCATAAAATTTTGAAATTCTTTTTGATATGAAAATGTCGACTTTAGGACTTTTTGATTAAAAAATATCAGATTGTCCAATTATTGTTGCAAAACGATGATTTTTGACTTTTTGGACATGAAATATTGAAATTTCCTCCTTCGACTCATAATCCAACAATGACAGTTTATCAAATTCTGATTGTAAAATGAAATTTTCCCACAGAGAAGACCTTTTATTAAAAAATGTTTCTTTTTCAAAACCGTTAGTTTGAAATTAGAATGCCTATCTGGGTAATTGCCTTTTGCAAAAAAGCCTTTCAAATTTCAACGTAAGTATTTCTCACTCAGCTATAAAATTGGCTTATAAACTACCTCAAAATAATACGTAAATCTAACTACGAACAAAACCCAAACAATAAATACAGCTTTAAAAAAATATATTGAGCCAAAATTGACGAGAAAAAGATACTTCGTCGGCGTGTTTTGCATTATAACCTCGAGATTTTTGCGAAAAAAAGGGGGAAAAATCGAAATGTAAAATACCATCATCGGCTTTCTTATTTACCACTTTACCAACATTTGCCAACAAAATTTTCACTAACAGCTTCAATTTAGCTAGACATATTTCCAGTTTAAACCAAAGAAAACTACCTCTTATATCCATACTTCGTAATGACTTTATAACATTTCTCGCACCGAATGTTCGAACATCATTCTTTTTAATGGCATACCATTAAGTTTAGGCGATTTAATTTCAAACGTATTTATTACGCAGCTTGGAAAAGAAACGTTATAAATTTTTACGCTTCTCTTAGCTCGGAAAAAATCGAGTATAACTTTTTCTTTTTTTAGTTAAATCGTTTCAGATTTGAAAGATGAATACGCTCAGGATGCCGGGATACTTTTTTAGCTTTCAGGCTTGGCGCGTTAAAATTTGTCGAGATAAAAATAATACTTTAATAGTACCTTCGTAAGTATTGTCTTTAGCAGCTCTATTACCGCAAATTTTCCTCCATTTTAAATTCAATATTCAGGGTGACGTATTTTATTCGTTCGTTGAATGATTAGAGGAAAAAAGTGTTGACATTGTTGTATTTGATTTTTTTTTTCAAAAGAAAAAAATTTCGAAATGTCACTAAATATGATAGTTTAATAAAAATTCATAAAAGTTGATTCGAAGAAAGAAATTTACCAGTTCGAAGAATTTAATAAAGAGCGCTGAGTATAAAAATTCAGCGAATAATACATTTTGACAGAATGAGATACCGTGATAAGTGAAAAATAAATAAAATTCATTTTAATTTAGGTATTTCATTTTTTTTTTTTTTATAGAACAACTGTAAAATTGCTAGAAAAAAAAAAACTAAAATTTGCAAGTAGCAAATGCCATTTTTTTGTATGTTGAGTTGAGTATCATCTGATACTTAGGTACCTAAAATCAGATTTGACGGTACAATGAAGTAAGAGGCAAAATAATTTCGATGTTTTATACTTCATTCGATTTTGAAGTTGGTTATGGTAAACTTTTTACAGAACCGAATAATCAAAAAAAAAAAAAATGCAAACAAAGAATGCTGGTTGAATTTTACCCACTTACTTATTGCAAAAAAGTTGATGAAATTCGGAATTAGGTACCTATCAACATTATTTTAGTAATTCAATTTATTCCTTCAATTCCAAGGGTCGGCAAACCTTCAGACAGTAGTTTAGTATGGGTTTCTACCTTTCTACTTTCATAAGGCAAATATTGGAAATTTTCAACGAAGAATCTGAATCTGATGTTGAATAAAAATTGAAAAAATTTACTAATACTCGAATTATAAGTGAAAAAATATTTTTAATTACAAAGAAATTCAAAACGTTACATAAATAGAAAGGAAGTTTTTAAATTTGAGTAGGTAAGGTACAAATGTAATTATTGAAAATTTAAGTTTTCTCCAATAAATCGATATTTCAAAACAAATTCGATGGTAGGTATCTTCACGAAAATTAAATCAATAATCACAGCCTTTCTTCAATTACATATTTTTGTTTTCTGCGTATTGGAAATTTTTAATGATTTTTATGACATTTTTATTACTACTTTTATGACATTTCAACACCAATTTCATTATTTGCGTTCTTTAAAACAATGTAACTTACATTTTAAAAAAAATCCAATTTTTCAAAGATTTTTATCGCTTTTCAGATCATTTTTAAAAAACTTTCCCTACCCCAGGAGAACAAGTCAAATGAAATTGAAAAAAAAAAATGTTTTTAAAGATGATTTTGACAACATTGAATCCATTTCTGGAGTATTTCAACCCCAAAATCAACAACCAACCTTTGAAGGCCTACATTAAAATTTTTGGACTATACTGAATGATGTAGGCATCCGACAAGATCGTTTGAATTTTTTCAAAAGGTGAAAAAAAAGCAAGTTGTGCCTAGACTTCAATAAAATATGGTAAAAATGGCATACCCTTTCCCTTCCCTTCCTCTTCCTAATCCTAACTCCAAGTTAACTACTATCCATCGAACTTCAAAGTATTATTATACATATGTGACCTTGCCGTAAAGAGGGGACCTGGGGTAAAAAAACTCGATGTTTTTATTTGTATGTGTTTGGTCCAGATTTGATGTGATTTGAATCAAAAACGTGAAAAATGAGACACAGATTTTTTACACTGGGGCCTTTCTTTACGACAGGGTCACATATTCAAAATATTTTTTGAAATTAAAAAAAAAAATGTTTTAGTAAGCATTTATGAATATTTTCACACAAAAACACAATTGGCATTTATTTTTCATCAGTGGCCATAAAAATATCCTATTTTTCAAGTTTTTTAATTTTTTTTTTAAAACATTTTGTAAGAAATGAGAGAATATTTTGTGGAACATTTTTCTGAATGTTAGTATGAATTCTGACTCATGAAAGTCATCTGTTGCAATTTTCCATGTTTTTTTTTTCACTTCTTGAAAATTCAAAATTTTCATTTCGAAAAAAAGAAAAAATGGTTTAGATAAAAAGTGGCCATGGAAAATCTTTGTCAATGACCTTCAAGTATATTTACACCAACACTTTTTTCAGATATTTTTTCAACTTTTTTTTCAACTTTTTTACGGTAAGTAGATATTGAGAAAATCGAGAAAAATTTTATATTTTTTTATTTTTGAAAATCCCTGAAAAATGGGGCAAGTAAATGTGAAAAATGGGTTCAAATGGTATTTATGAGTGGAGACATATACAAAAACCAATTTTGAAAAAAAATTCAAGTTTTGGTTTTCTATATTTTAAAAAAAATTGAACATAGTCAAAGATGAAAGTTTTACCGTGTTATTCTGACGGTTATTATAATTTTTTCGTTAGCAACTTTTCTCAATTACTTACTTGCCTTCCAAAAAAAAAAAAGAAAAAAAAAGAAAAAAGTTCACTCATTACAAAAATTTCGTGCGTACCTCACAAGACACGAACTTTTCATAATTCTGACCGGGTAGACCAAACCGAGAGCCGAAAATTATTCATTTCGTCATTTTATTTTTATTACAAATTGGAGTATTACCTATTTACTCAACAAGAACGATACTCAAGGTGTAATTAAATACCTAAGATGAATTTTCCAAATAGTTCGGCAGAATTTTCGCTCAACAAAAAAATCCTCCCAAAAAAACAAGATGAATTTTCAACAAAAAATTAGGAAAATTTCAGAAAAAAATTAACAATTCGATAAAGTTGAGAATTTTCACAAAAAAAAGACTTGAAAAAAATTTTTTTTTTGAAACTTTTCAAACACAATATTGAATGTCTACGATTTTCGATGTATCGATTTTTAAACCTTTTATTTTTGATCTCCCTGAATTGATTAAAATCAGTGACGAAACTTTTTTTTCAGAGTTTTTACAAAACTTGAGTACTTTCCAAATTTGAAAAAAAAATAGATAGGTAAATAGCGAAAAAACATATCGTATAATGAAAATAGTCGAAAATTACAACTTAGATATGCTATTTTTAGTAGGTAAAATAAACAAAAGGAATATAAAATTCTTGATAATGAACCGATTGAACGTTGGACGATGTAAACCAATAACAATGTTGAATAAATATAATAAAATAAAGTTCACAATACTTCTACTGCAAATATCTAATATTTAAAAAAAAACTAATTTTAAACGTTCAATGATATAATAATGAACAAAATAAAACAAAACAAAGGCAATTTCTTCCATTGAAAATAATACCTAAGGTATTAAAAAAATTAACTCAATTCTAATAACTTCAATTTTTTAAAATTCCAATTCTGGAGAACCAGTTTCATGCGGAAACTTGATTGGTTCGAAGATAATCGAGCAATCTGCCTCGATTATGAAAAGGTAAATAAAACTTCGACAAAAATGATTATTCGAAAACGAGAGCTTCACGTTCAAGGTATGTAATATCAACTTTGAGGAGAAGTTTGATGTTTAATATCGACGACTACCATTCTTCTTCCATTTTATCTCTAATTCCGGCGGTATATATGGTTATTTCGTCCATCAATTTCAAGTAATCAGTTGCTGTATAGTAGTAAGCGTCTGCGTTACGAACTACATCCGTGAATTCTGACATAACGTCCAATAATTCCTCCATGTAGTGATATTCCCAACTAAAATTGGTATCCGCTTTTGACTTTAAGATCTCGTGAAGGTCTTGTCGGCGTTTATGCCAGTGATCGTGTTTTATCGGAGGAATCATTACAATTTTCCTAACTCCTTTACAGTATGCAGTAACCAAGAGTGATTTCAGTGCATCCTTGATCTCATGGAAGGTACTGTTACTGTTAGCCACCGAATCTATGTCACCGATACTGATCATAATTTTCTTCGGCAAGTGAGGTAATTCTGCTAATACACGATCAAATTTTTTAATCGATTTACGCGAAAAATAATACGGCGATTTTAATAAATGATCGTATAATAATTTTTGAGACCGGATTGCGGCACGAAGTATGCCATAAATTACTCCATCTCCCAGGATCAGGTATTCATCAGACGCGTATGCGGGATTTCCTTGGAACATGACTTGTAAAAACGGACCGAATTTGCGACCGGTCGAATTAAACGGACTGAGACATGATTCCAGCAGTGGCGATGAGAGATTTTGTCTTTTGATATCGTCATTGTAATCTTGTCGATGGTCTTCATCCAAAGATCGTTTTTTCGTTTCGTTATACTGATTTTCGCGATTTAGAGCTCTCTCAGCTTCCCTCTGCTTCCTCAGTTCCGTCGGTTTTATCGTAAGACGTTGTATGGGCTGAATGTGTCGAGGAGTCACTTCTTTTTCGATTTCATGCAAAGGCGATTGATACGCCTGTTTTTCCTCTTTTTCCAGATACTTTCTAAGCATAAATGATTTTTCTTCGGTTATAAATTCTGTCTCATACTTCGCTTCGTTAGTATTTTCGGAATCAATTTTTCTCGGTATCGTATATCGAACCTTTGGCGATTCTGGCTTCTCTTCAGTCTTTTTTTGGATATCTTTACTTTTATCGTCGTGATTTACTTTGGATTTTACTATGTTTTCATCCAGAATCTTGACAGTTTTAGTTTTTGGTTCAGAAGTACAAATTTTATCAATCTTTTCAGACTTTATATCCACAATTTTAGGCTTGGTCGATGATTCGTGGATAATTTTGGTGGTCTGTTTTGGAACCACTGTGGTAGATTTTTGTAGCTTTAGCTTCTTGATAGTTTCGATGTACTCGGAATTTTCCATCTGGAGTTTATCATTTTGATCGGCCAGTAGTAAACTTTGGTTTTTTACGCTTTCCAGCTGCGCTGATGTGATCGTGACTTCTTCTTTCAGTTTACGAGCCTCGTTCGTAACTTTTGCCATTTTGGTATTGGTTTCTTTCAGCACTGACTGATAGCCTATAATTGTGCCTTCGAACATTGCCACCGGAGATGCGACTGATTCAAAACGTACCTCTTTTAAGAGGTCTTGATCAATAACCTGGAAATTCTCGAGACAATTTTTATTCGGACAGTGTGTCGCCTTCTTTTTACCGAGTAATTTTTCTACACAGGAGCGGTGAAAAATATGACCGCATGAATTGGAGGAGACGATGGTTTCTCGAAATTCCGAGCTCGGTTTATTTCCTGGGACAGCTAGATTTTTGAAGCAAGACGTGCAACCAGGAATTACAACCGAGGCCATGCCGACTCCTTTATTTCTGGAAATGGCTTGAGGTGAATACCAGGACGGTAGATTTTCTTGAAGAATTACGGACTGCTCAGGGTGACCAAAGTTTAGTCTGAAAAATTAGATCGTAGATGGTGAGTAATGGGTATTTAAATTGTATAAAATATAAGGAGCGATCATTTTGTAATTTTTTTCCAAAATTGAATTGAGGAATTGTACAAATGGTGGCTGGACTTCAAAGCACCGGTGTTCATAATTTCGTCCTCTCAATTATTCCACATTTACCCCTTTCCATTTGATTTAAAAATTTTTTCGTTTTTAAAAAATTATAAAAAATTGTTTTCGAAAATAGTCTCAACGTGGAAAGCCAAGTCCAAAAAAATCATTAGAGATGATTTTCGAAACCTTTTATTATTTTTTTTGCGAGGGACGAAAATTACCTAAACTTCACATTCTTGATCATTATAAAATTATTTTCAACTATGGGATTTTCGGTGAATTTCTACTCAATTTTAAGGCTTCATAATATGAAATTTCGGAAAGGAGTGAAAATTAAAGGTAGGTCTAGATATGTCTTTTGGTTTTGGAATTAGAGCAATTTTAAAGTCTCTAAGTGAGAATGAACGTATATTTGGCCTTTAGGATGAAAATCTTCTCAAAATATGTAATTTTTTTCTGAACTGAATATTTTCAAAACGAGAAAAACTTCGGAGAAAATCACAGTTTTCAAAAGTCATCAAAACAGGTCCGGGGTTGAAAATTATCACCGATGATTTCAATGGGTGAAAGGATTGATTAGGCAACGACCATTCTCAGAAAAGTTTACTCAAAAATAATTTCCCTTGTTTTTGGAACAAAATTGAAAAATCATGAAAAAAATTTCATTCTTCAACCTCCCATGAAAAAGACAAGAGGAGTCAAAAATCATCTCTAATGGTGTTTTTGGGCTTGACTATCTATGCTAAGGTTATTCTTGTAAAAATTATTTCAATTGTTCAGAATCTCTAGAATATAGACAAATTTCAAGGTCAAACGAAGGGGATAAAATTTGGTGCATGCAAAATCTGAGCTGTCACTCGACGAATAAAGCTCAGTAAATTAACGCCAGAATTTTCTTTCGGCAAAAAATAGTACTTGGCTCATGCAATAATTCAAATCCACGAAAAAGGTATTCGATTAATCTTACGAACGCAAAATTCAATCTGACCTTACACATGTGATTGAAACAGATCGTCAGGTTGCAAATTGAAATAACTTTTCCAGATTTAATAATTACATAAGAAAAACCCGACTTGATAGTAATAATTGGTGTAAAATACTTACTTAGGCCTATCGATGTCTTGAAGTGAAAATTTGCGTACTAAATTATCCGAATTAAAATGATAATACAAATAGAACACCAAAATACACGAAATTAACGAAGAGATGTTCATAGCAGAAGCATGAAATTACATCTGTGCAACTGTGCACAACTTGGATGCATCGTAATAGTCGTTTAGCTCGTCAGTAGCTCTTATCAAATCAATTATTGCGATAAGAGACGCGTACCTATACCTACGTAATTCAAACTAAATCGTAAGGCATCTTCAAACATTCAATATCATTTTTCGACCATTATGTAAATTCGCCTGGGATGTTTTTCTTTAGAAAAAGTAAAGTTGTCCATTCAGTCACTATGCAATACATTTTGAATTTATGTAAGCATGTTTGCCTATCTACAAGTTCGAAGGGGCAATTTTTTCAAAATTACGACTCCCTTCGTCCAAAATTTTGTATCGAAACCCCTCCAGCCAAATTCCAAGTGCTGGAGTTCATTTCTCAAATTTTGGCAAATTTTTGAAATTCAAAAATTACCTTATCATACGAGTATTACCCTGCAAAATAAGAAAATTTGATCTAATCAACGAAAAAAGTTGGAATTGTGTAAACCCCATTTTTGACCTCTAGAATCAATGGAAAGCCTGAAGACGTTTTGAGACCTCTATTTTTTTTCTTTTTGATTTTTTCATCACTGCAGAAAATCCCCATAAAATAATTCATATGAACTCCAACACATACCTATTCGCGAATTTTTTGTATGCATTAGTAATCTATTTGATCGATTAAAGCACAATATTTTCCAAAGTTCTTAGCTTTGAGTTGAAATCCATATTTTTGGCAGAAAATTTTTCTGCAAAGTTCGTCGAAAACTTACGCATTAAGGTCAAAAGTTGAAAGTTGATATCGATAGATTTCCCTTGAGATTTTTAAAAATTCGTTGGAAAAATTTACCATTTCGAACTCGAAGATGAGAAAATTTAACTATCATTTGTACAAATATTTTTCCTAAGTAGGAGTTGACCATTCATACTCTCATACTTTTTTTTTTTTTTTTTTTTCAATGAAAAAGCAGAATTGAATGATCCATCACCCCAAGGAAAAATTTATCAGGTGTCAATAGATAGCTTCATTTTTTCAGGTTCGGAAAATTGAATAATTTGCGATTTTATGATTTTTTTTTTTTCAAATACAAAAAATGATGTAATTTTTCAAAAAAATTTGCCTCGTTGCGTTCATCTTTATTACATTTTTCTTTCTATAGTTGAAAAATAATCTAAACCTACAAAAGTGATTTTCTTTAGATTTTTCTTTAAACTAATTTTACTACTTGAGTTGGTACCCAAGCAATATCTCCTTTAAACTCATTTTCTATGTTTGAAAATCATTTTTTTTTTAATTTTTGGCCACGCTGCAGCTGCACTTGGTCTCATTGTATTTTTTCTTTGTAGTTTAAAAACAGATAATTCAAAACCTTGTCCATGGCACTTTAAAATAGAGGTTTTCCAAAATTTTTTGTGATCTCTAGAATTCAAGAAAAGTTTATAAAAATTTTCTGCCAAAAAATATAAATTTGAAGTAACAAATTTTGAAAAATTGTGCTTCAATCGATCAAATAGGGGGTGATCCGCGATTATAAGCGCTGAAGTTCATATGGACTATTTTAATAGACATTTTTTCACAGATGAAAAATTCCAAAAAAATTTTAAAGGCTACAAAACGTCTGGAAACCGCTTGCAATCGATTTGAAAGGTCAAAACCCGATGAAAAAATTTCAGATCTGATCACATCTCAAAAATGTCCCAATTTAATTTTATCAAATTACATCAAATCATATCTGAAAAAATTATGACGGTTCAGATCCAGTTTGATATGATGTGACCAAAAGACATCCAATTTGATCAAATCATATCTTTAAAAAAAAATCAGATGTAGGTAATTAGATATTTTTTAAGTAGGACATTGTTGAGATCAAATTTTATCCTTTTTGATAAAATTTGATCTAAATCAGATATGATTTGATACGATTTGATCTAAAAAATTTTCATCGGGAAGTAAGACGTAAACCGATTTTCAGATTTTTTTTCGTTAATTAGATCAAATTTTTATATTTTTCAAAGCGATGACGCGATGAGGTCTTAGAGATAATTTTCAAAAAATTTGCTAAAATTTAAGAAATGAACTTTACAGGGTGTCTAACAAACCTTCAAAATCCCAAAACAGGACCTTAGCAGGACCTTCAACAGGACTTTTTAAAAATCGGTTTTACTACTAAATTTTCACCCCCCCCCCCCCTCAAAAAAAATTGAAACAATTTTTGAAAAATTAACCCATGATTTTTCTTCAATGATTGTATGAATTACCTATACAAAACTCATTTTAGAGGAACAAATTTTTCTAGTTTCAAAATATTCAATTGGTAGAAATGGAAGAAAAAAGTTTTTATGGTAATTTCGGAAAGGAAATAGTTCATTTCACAACGAGGGAAGAAAAGCGGATTTCCACGAGTCAAAAATTGTTTTTTCTTTTAGTTCTGAACGATTTTTTTTCTTTATTGCGGAAGTTAATAAATTATTAGGACCATTTTTTACTTTGAAATATAAATTATCTAAGCTGGAAAGAAAGAATTTTCATTGACAATAAAATGGTGTGAATTTTCTGAGCCCGAGCGAAGCAAGGGAGAAAATTTTTGAAGAAAAAAAACATTTAAAAGTTGAAAATTCTTCAGACACCCAGTATCTTGGCGGGTGGGATCTCAAAATTGCTACAAAACAGGACTTTTTACTGAAAAAAGCTCCAAAACAGGACTAAAACAGGACCGACAGGACCTTTCGGCCCAAAACAGGACCAACAGGACCTGTTAGACACCCTGCTTTAGTAAGGCTAAGTACCTGAAATTTTAGGTACACGAAAAAAAAGGAAGTTATGAAAACGAATACATTTTATCCCAAAAATAATAAATTTTATCAAAAAATGAATACAAATACATTTTACTAAAATGATTAAAATTTTTTCAAAACAATAAAATTTATTCTAAAAAAGAATTATAAAGTGTTCCAATTCACGAAATTGGTGAAATTTTCTCCAAAAATAATATTTTTTTATTAAAAAAAATCACAAAATGAATTTTTACCAAAAAAATTAATTTTATTCCAAAAAAGAATTATAACGTGTTCCAATTCACGAAATTGGTGAAATTTTCTCCAAAAATAATATTTTTTATAAAAAAAGTCACAAAATGAATTTTTACCAAAAAAAATTAATTTTATTCAAAAAAAAAAAAAAATTCACCTATTTTGTAAATTGGGACACGTTATTATTTTTTTGAATAAATTTATCATCATTTTCCTTTTTTAGTGTAAATACAGAATTCTATTACGACGTGCTTTTGATTCATTTTCATTTCTGCGCAAAATTTCACATCAAGTTGGAATCTCTTGTACAACCTAAAATTTCCAAAACAAATTACCGTTTCTAGATATTTTTTACTCTAGCAAAAAATCTCCAATTTTCAAAATTAATAACCACCCATAAAAAACCAGCCAACGTAAAACACGTAAACGTAGTTACCTGTAAACTTATTTTACAAAATTTCTACGTGCAAAAAATTACCCACCGACGCATTCGCCAATGAAAAGATTTACAATTAGACGACGTCGAGACACGAAAAAAAAAATCATATATCTACCCCACAGTAGCATTGTTCTTGAAGAAAAGAAAGCTCGCAATTCAAATATGTTGAATAAATACCCTTTTTAGGAAAAAAGACAAAAAAAACTGTATGCTCAGCACAAAACTGTACGAGCAGTAGGTGCCGGAGCTTTTACAGAGTTTTGCAAAAGTTAGCCTTTTTTGCGACGGTAGGTAAGTCTTGTCACGGTATAAAACTCGGGTAATACTATTTTCGTCGTTATTCAAATAATGCATGGTACAGACACTTTTATTCGGGGATAAATTTCATTACAAAGTGTGAATAATTTATGCATTTTTATGAGCGCGAATGAATATACGTATACGAATAATGGATAAAGATCGAAAGCTCAATTCTAGCAGCTTTACCGGGGCGTATAAACTTTTCGAAATATACGTACAAGTTTAACGAATTCCTTCATTATTTGTGCAAAAATACATACATATAGGATATTTATTAGCCTCCGCGGCGTACATATGGTCGTACGGTGCAAAATGTTATTTCGACGAACAATAGCACAGGAAAAAAAAACTAGGCTAACTGCATCGGAATTTATCACGACGTAACACCAAGCTGGCAATACGATGGAAAAAAAATTGCAGTCGAGTCGGTATAAAAAGAATTTAATTTATTTTCGATACATTCTCGTCGAGATTTAAGCAAAAGAAATCGTCAAATTGCATTGGAAGAAAAACGCGAAAGCAAAAGCTGTCGGTCAAAAGCTGCGTAAAACACGACAAGTGACGTTTGAAAATATATGAGGAAAAAAAGAGCGAAGGAGAAAATATATATATGAAATAAGATCGGATTATTTCCCAGGAGCAGTTGTAGTAATGGAATATCTTTCGTTTCGGTTGAGAAATGGAAATTCGAAATGACGCATCTTGATGACATAGTATAAAGCAACCACCCTGCTGCGACCTGTTTCACATTTAATAATATTTGATCAGATTGAATTTTCACTACCGAAAGGCAGAAGTTTGACCAACTGAGTTCAGAAAGTAATAGCCAGTCTGGTCCCAAGGGATTAAAATTGTTCGCTAGGTAGTTTTTCTCGCGCGTTCAGCTCGTACTCCCCATTTCGTCGATTTCAATTTACAAGTATCCATCACGTCGAATGGTAATCTGTTTAAAATGCAAATTGACGGAAAATCTACCTGCAATATTTCACCTTGCTTTGCCTATACCTTCTAGGTAACGAAATACATCTTTAATGTGTGCAGTCATCATGGATATTCGACGTCGTTGAATTTAAATTTCATTATTATAAAAAACCTAGACTTATATCGAATCTTTTTCGAAACCTACTTACGTCCTAACGTATCGTACATGTTTGGCCGGATATACAGCTATACAGGGTGTCCTAAATTCGAAAGAGGAGAAAAAATGACGTAAGATTGCTATACTCGCCAAGAGCAACGAAAATCGTTATCCTTTTGTTGTTCATTTTCTAAATTGAAGGAGCTACGATACTTCAATGATTGGAAATCGTGACTTGGTGTGAAATTTTTTTAGTCAGCTGAGATGAAAAGCTTAGCTGATTTGTAAAACTAGGAGAAACATACAGAATTTTAAGTGTTGAAAAGTCTGTACGAAAATAATGGAAAAACTGAAGGAAGGGAGGGGGTTGAGATATTGAAAATTTCAAATTTTGTAACTTCTTCGAGTATTACCCACCTACGTCTTAATCTATGATTTTTGAGGTAGTAGAATACGAATTTGGTTACATGTTTTGCTAAGAAATTAAGGGTTGGGGTGAGAAGGAGCAAGGGAGCGAGATCTTGAAAAATTAAAATTTTGAAATTTTTTGTGTGATAGTTCGGAATCTACGTTTTCACAGGAGGCGTAGAATTAAAATTCAACAATATTTTTTGCTCAAGAACGAAAAGATATTAAAGGGTGAGAAGACACGGCGTCTAACAAACTTTCAAAATCCCAAAACTGGACCTTCAAAAAAAAGCACAGGAAATTACGGATCAAGCATACCTTAAAATGATCGTTTTTAGTCGTTTTTCCAAAATAGAAAATATTTGAGCCGAGACTGGCAATTCAGGGTGTAGAGAAATTTTCAAAACGTCGTTTTTCAAAAAAACGACAGGAAACGACGGATCCAACATACCTTAAAATAATCGTTTTTTGTCGTTTTTCCGAAAAAAAAAAGATTTGAGCAGAGATCGTCATTTTAGTGCGTTGAAAAATCTTCAAACTGTCGTTTTTCAAAGAAACGACAGGAAACGACGTGACGGATCCAAATGACCTAAAAATGATCGTTTTTTGTCGTTTTTCCAAAATAAAAAAGATTTGAGCTGAAACCGTCATTTCAGGGTGTGGGAAAATTTTCAAACTGTCGTTTTTCAAAGAAACGTCAGGAAACGACGGACCCAAATGACCTAAAAATGATCGTTTTTAGTCATTTTTCCAAAAGAAAAAAGATTTCAGCAGAGACCGTCATTTCAGTGTGTTGAAAAATTTTCAAACTGTCGTTTTTCAAAGAAACGACAGGAAACGACGGATCCACCTGACCTAAAAATTATCGTTTTTAGTCGTTTTTCCAAAATAAAAAAGATTTGAGTCAAGATTGTCATTTCAGCGCCAGTGGCGTTGTCAAGGGGAGGAGGGGGAGTCCGGCCCTCCCGGAAAAAATTCTGGCCCCTGCTTGGCCTCCAGAAAATTTTTTTGTATTTTAAAATTATACAATTACGTGAATCCCTCCCTATTATATCAAAATAAGTAATTTTCAAAGCATTACAACATGAAAAAATCTTTTCTTGACATTGAAAAACCTTTTTTTCAGAGCTTCGCCCTCATTTCGCTCGGGCATGAATAAGTTTACAATTCTATAATCCATCTGAGGCAAAAAAAAAAAAAAAGCAAAATAAGGCTCCTCTTTAAAATCCTTCTGGAATTTCAAGTCTTTCATGCACGTACACTTTCAAAAAAGTTTCCGACGCCTCTGGATAAGGGCATTTTCAGCCACTGAAAAATTATCCCCCCCCCCAATACATCGAAAAAAAAACAAAAAAAAAAGTAGTTCAACACACGACCCATTTTGTGCCCCTCCCCAATTTTCGATTCTTGCAAAGTCACTGTACGTGGTTTGAGAAAAAACTATACCTACTAGTTCTTTCTAAGAGAGTGGAGCTTTGTAGATCAGTGAAGATAGAATGAACTTCTTATTCTTTACCAAATATTTTTTCCAATACAGAAAAAGTCTTCCGTAATAACCCGAAATATATTTTAACATGGATATGATTTTTCCTCGGGGGGGGGGGGGGGGGTCATTCCAAAATTTTTAAGACGCTAATTTTGCGTCAAGCAAAGTCAAAAATTTATAAATTTTTGTATTTTCAAAACTTGATGTCAGAAAGTCAGAAGCTGACTTTTAAAAACTTACAAATTTTTATTTCTTCAAAATATAAATATGGTAACATACCAGTTATGGATCACTTTTTCTTTGAATTCGTGCCCTGACTTTATTTATGAACCAATTTTGGTGATTCTTTTTTTAAAATGAACGTTGGACTCTCTTCTACAAAGTAGCGCGATTGAATTTTGAAAAAAATTATTTCAAGTATTTTTTATGCAGGCTTGAAAGACCCAGAAAAAATACGCCTTTTTGGCGGATTCTACCAATTACGGATCATCAAATAAAATCGAAGTGATGCATTTTTTCTCCACTCTGGCTGTATTTCTAACATAATAAAGATGACCTTCAAAGATTTTCATCAACAAATTGTTAAAAAACCGAAGTTGAAAAACTACCAATTGTGGATCGATCCATAATTGGTAGCAAAATTTTTGATTCGCAATTATGGATCAAAAATTTTGCTACCAATTACGGATCAAACCAATTACGGATCACAATCACTTCGGCATCTCACTGCGCGGATTTAACAATGTGAATCACCCAATACATAAAAACACGACGAAAATCTCGGAACAAACGATTTTGGTGAAGAAATCCACTTTTTTTGGTACAAATTTACGTTTTCTTAGATGCTTGGCAAATGACACTCAAAATTCGTAAAACGGGTTGATCACGCGAAAAATATGTCCATAGTACTTCCTTGAACATGAAATCACCAGCAACCGCATCAAAAACTGAATATAAATATCATTACTTGCTCTTTTCAACATTAACCATTGAAAAAAACACGAAATTTTGACTAAAAATTTGACTCACTTTACTAAAATGAATCTACAAGCGGTTTGGTGACACGAAAAATGCTTCGTTTACATATCTTCTGAAAGCTGAGACTTCAGGCTACAATATTATGTTGGTAAAATTTCGAGTAGACAATCCTAGTCCTACGTAGAGCGCGTCAAAAAAATGATCCGTAATTGGTAGCCTGATCCACAACTGGTATTTTACCATATCAGAAAGTCAGGGGAAAAATTGACTTAATATTAGAAAATCAGAATGACCATGAACATATCAGAGAGCTGAAAGCTGATTTTTAAATTTTAGAAACAAATTTTTATATTTTTGAAATTAGGTAACTTAATATCAGAATTCAGAATGAGAGAAGAAAACATATCCATGTTATCAACATTTCCTTTCAGAGGAAACTTTACTTCATGTTTTTTTTTTCAAATTTAGAAAGTCTATTTTTGAGAAACAAGAGGAGAAAAGAAAGGAGGAAAAAATATCTCCAGATTATCTGGATAGTTCAAAGTAATTTTTCACTTTAAAAAGGGGTATTGGATGAATTTAGGCTCCGAGAAATTCATCAATAAATCGTCATTTTTCATATTTTATTCGAAACAATTTTTTTTGTACCAACCCCTCCCTTCATCATTAAACGCCTATCTGTCTGGCTATATCACTGTTTTTTGAGATAGGTACCCAGCCTACCTAAGACAAACAATTCAAATAAGCATACGAGTCCTTATATAATTTCTCATAAATACTCAAATATTTTATTAGCAATCCTCACCAATGTGCTTGATATTGAATCGAATAAGAACATTAAAAATAAATTAAAATTCTCATTTATCTACTTCCAAAAAAGAAAAATCTCCAACTACAACGTATAATAGAGTTGTTTTTACGTAAGCAATTATCTTTACAAAGAATATGCATTTCCATGAAATTACGAATCATTCCTGTAGGTAATTTTAAAGGCGGCGAGAGCTTAAGAACATCTCAATATAATTACGTAATCCCTGCACACATAAGTACAGAATAAAACACACCACACATTATTTTTCGTATTTCTTCTAAAATTTACATGCAACATAATTGAAGCCTGGAAATCCTCAAGTCATTAAATTGCAAATGTAAAGAAAAGGTTTGGTGAATTTTTTTTTAAACTTTGTACTTTCATTCTGATTAGCATTTAAATTTAAAAAGTTTTTTTTTTTTCTCATTCGAATTAACTACAATCTACATTCTATTTTGCAATTCTTTACGCATATTTTCTTTGTGTATTCTTTTGTCATCGGGGTTTTTAAAGAAGGTATACAAATTACAGTAAATTTGTGAAGTCTACGTAAATAATTCTAAACATAAACGTTTTCAACACTGACTTTCAACATTTTTGCCATTTACTGTAGCTAGATATACTGCTGGGTATTCGAAAATGTTACTAATTGTAATTAAACTTCAAAACTTTTAGTAGGTAGCTGCCTACTGCATAGCTACGTATAATAGTAGCTCAGTAAGATTTGCTATGTTCATTTCTAATTTTATCTCTGAATATTCAACCGACTATGTGGTCGTACTTTATACTCGTCTAGCATTATTTTTCATTCCAAAGTTTTTTCACTCCAGTTTTATGAAATGTTCGCGAAGTATTTTACGTATGATTTGGAGAATTTTTTTTCTAAAAAAATCTTGTACCACATTTGCATTCTTATTGCAAATTCGGGTGGGATGAGAATGACGAACTGATTTGGCAAGAACGGTATCTTTTCTCATAATATATGTAAACATTTAGCATAATAATACGACAATTGTTTCTATAACGATGCCTAAGCTGTGAATTATTCATGCATCGAGTTATTCCTCAAAGGTACTTTGATAAGAGATCGGTTTTAAGTATAATAAAGAGTAGAATATTTCTCTGGGTACTTGTAGATGTATGTATAATGTATTAATGTGGATATTATCGTTGGATTTTAAATGATTTTTTTCCCCTTTAATGATAGGGATGAGTTTTCTTAAGTACTGGCGTAAAAACAAAGTATAGGATGAAAATTTGCATTCGTGAGAACATTTAGTTCGATAATTTGTTTTGAGAATCGATTTAAATGGAACAATATCGATTAACTTGGTGTAATGGGTGGCTATACAGGGTGTCCTAATTTGATTTTGAAAAAATATGACGATAGTGAGCTAAGCCGAAGCGAATGAAAAAAGGAGGCAAATGGGTTGGTTTATTTTTTTGTTGTAAAATGGGTTTCGGTCCAAATGTGAGATAGTGAAGTGTTGACTAAATTTTTTTGTAGAAAAAATTTTGCTTTCTGAGTCGAAACATTTGAAAAAATTCAATTTGAGATGGAATATTTTTAATTTGAGGTCTTCTCGGTAACGCAAGTTTTGATTTTTTCCTGCTTAGGGGGATTCAATTAGTCATTGAGATAAAATAGAATCTTCATTTTCAAGTGTGTGACTTTGGAGAAGCTCCTAAAGTCAAAACTTTTATAGCCTCGAGTGCCAAACAAATAAACTTCTCGTTTGTGTTTCTGAAAAACAAGTATTGAGATTATACATCCAATTTGATTTTTTGCTCTCAAATCCGAGCTCAAAGACCAACTCCATTCAAAGTCATCATGCTTTGGTTTCAAGAAAACTGTAATTTTTAGAAAGAGCTTGTAAAATCCTCTAGGAAAATAAGTCACTCGAGTTGTTATTTCAATTTGTGGCAATTTTTGAAAATTATGTTCTGCTCAAAATAAAATGATAAAAATTCAGATTTGTTCTCATTCGAATATTTCCTCATCGCCCGAGCTCATGATTTATTTCGATTTTTTCTAGTCGATTTCATAGGTAATTCCAGTAATTTTTTCAAGTTTTTATTTTCTTATGCTAAATGAAATTTATCGATTTGAAATTAGATTCAAGTTCCTCAGCAGATTGACTGATGAATTTGTGATACGAATTTGCGGCGAGCAAGAAATTTGATAATGATAGTGAAAATAGAATTTTTTGTGCAATTGGTGCAATTGGAGTACTACATATTTCTTGAAGTCAATTATTGGTGAACCTTCCCATCAAAATTTTCTAAAGAGTTGTGGATTATTTAACTAAGTTTTCGGATTCAAACTGAATCAAAGAATTATAATTTTGCCACATAAGAGAGAAATTTTCGAAATCTCCTCAAAAAAAAAATTACAATTTTTGTTACATTTTTAAAGCCATCTTCACTTGTAACGACTAAAAAAATGATTATAGCAAAAAACTGAGGACGATAAGTAGAAAAAGACTTCTTTTAAGCATCAGATGCTATTCATTTTTTAGCCGAAAAAGTGATGTGTGTATTTTTCTACAATTATACCCGAAATTTTTTTCGATAAGTCCGAAAGAGGAAGTTTCAAGTTTCAAATGGCTAACTAAAGATGAAAAAAAAAAAAAACAGGAACAGAATGAGTTTTTTTTGCAAATAATTTGATCGATTTGAATTTTTGTATGAGACTCTGGAAGTAATTTCCAAAGATATACAGGCACATGAAAAAAAAAAACAGAAGTCACAAAAATGAATACCTTTTACCAAACTCCCCCCAAATAAATTTCACCAAAAAAATGAATAAATTTAATAAATTTTAATCAAAAAAGAATAAAATTTATTCAAAAAAATACTAATAACGTGTCTCTATTCACAAAATTGGTGAAATTTGTTCTAAAAAACAATATTTTTCATCAGAAAAAATAATAAAATTTGTCAAAAAAATGAATAAATTTTACCAAAAAAAAATTTATTCAAAAAAATGATAAATTTTTATCTATTTTGAGAATTGGGACACGTTATTATTTTTTTTTGGATAAATTTTATTATTATTTTTTTTCAATGCACGTAGTTCTATAATCACTTTACAACTGCTGAAAATCAAAAATATTTCAGAAATGATTCTCCGTGACCTTTTTCAGGTTTTCCAGACTAGTTTTTCGAAGTTTTCAAGACCTTCCACCTATGGGTACTTGCTACTTATAAGCCACTCTGGGGGTCAAAAATTGGTTTTCGAGCTGATGTGTCTCCTTGAATTTTCTTCTGAAAGGCTCAAAATCAGTATCAACTCAGAAACCAATTTTCAATCCATAAGTCTGGTTTCGATATCCAGGTTCACGCATAATTTTTTTCAAAAATCATATGCTATTTACGAATTTTTTATAGGCAATTCTCTTTTCCGGTCGTAAACACGACTCAAATTCAATTCTGAAAATTTTTGGACTCCCCTCCCTCTTCGTATAAAAACATGAAAACTTCCATTTATTTCCAAAAAATTAAAATAAGAAGGGGAAAATTTTGGGTTTAAATTAACTTTTGTCGAAAATTTTATAATGAAATAAGCGAAGTGCTCGACACTTTTCTAGACAATTTACTTCTCTTTTTTGAACTAAAAAAATCCTGGAAAAATTCCAAAATTGCCTGACTTTTCAATTTTCAAAATTCCTCGACTTTTTCAAGCTTTTCAGAATCTGAAACCACCAAATCGTACCATTAATTTATCATACGTTTCGATTTTGGAAAAACAATCAGAATTATCTAGATATAGCAAATTCGGCTCTCGAAATTTTTTCTTGAAATTTTGTAAAGTGATTCAGTTTCTTCTCATTGAACATTCACTCGTTCATGAGATACAACTTTAAATAAAATATGCAATTTCGTCTCGGACCTTTTCAATTTATTTTCAAAAACTCGCTCAAAATGAAACAAGGTAACAATAAAAACAATTCAAACCCACCTTTCCTATCCAAAAAAAATGTACCAAAAAAGGTCAGAAAATTCAGACCCTTTAAAAAAACTATACGTAGGTTTCTCTATATCGAATTTCTTTACCTTTTGCGCGCCTTAATTGATAATTTTATTCTACTTTCGAACGCTGAAAAGTTTTTTTCCATTACATCTTCGTTTCTTTGACGTTTAAACGTGGTTGTAATATAAACAGAGAGCCGACGAGTAAAAGGTAAGAAAAAAGATTGGTTTTTCAGTAGATTGAAAATTCAGTTCGAAAAAAAAAAACAATTTTTCCGAGCAATAAGATTGGCCCTCATTTTAAATGACGATTCGACGCCCGGCAATCCATCACTTAGCGTCTAAAGTTGACATATTTACTACTCCGAAATAGATGTTCTCTTAGTCGCCGTTGTCGCTATTAATACCACACCCTGACACGGTTATTGCTAAAACTCAAATTCTTTATAAGAAATTCAGCTCGCGAATACGCGTAACGCTGGCTAAAAAGTGATACATCTTTTAAACAGATTCTCGTAAGTAATTACTTTTTATTTTGTTTTTCCAGCGGCAAAAAATATTACATCAACGGGAAAGAGATTGCTGGTAATTTGATTGCGTCCGCTTTATAGTCGACGAAATTTCCAACTCGTTAATAAATGGCGGTTCGAACATATGTAGACTTAGTACACTACACATGTTGTACGGCGCTAATAAATTTGTATCATTAAAGTGCGGTTAATATATCTGTAAAGTGTAAATACCCTGTTTAGGTACTTTACACTGTAATGTATCTCTTCGCAGTTCGCAGCGATTTTGGCAGTTGGTATCAACAAATATTCAACACAAAAGCCTATATCAATATGTCTGCTAGTTAATATAATGGTTTCCACGAATTAGCCGCGTATTTAGCAACCAATCAATTACAGTTCCTCGGAGAACTATTTTAATACGTGTACGAGTAGCTCTCTTTCTTCTATGTAATTACATTTTAGGTAATTGTGAAATATTGGCTTCAATTATCACAAATACTGAACTTTAGAATAATCGATATATTGCTGATATCTTTATAATTTCAAATACTTGATTTATTTTTTCATCAAAGAGGGTGTAAATGATGCAAAAAATTATTTTGCTGTCTCAAGTACGTTTCAGAACTAAATTTTAAAAAATTGGTAATTGAAAGAAATAGACATGCCAAAATTATTTTATGCTGAGAGTTAGCTCAAAAGTTTCGATTATTTTACCTGGTAATTCAGTAATCTAAATTGATCAATGTAAAAAAATTAATGGCACAAATTCAATTGAAGAGTACGTAGGTATTAATTTTTTTTAAAAAAAATTAATTTCTCAAATTTTTTCTCACTTGAATTTTTTCAGTTTTTTTAATGTAGTGAAAATTTCAAAGTTTCCCAAAAAGGAGCTATATTGCAATTTTTTCTGAAATTAAAGGAAAGAAGTGACTTACGTACCTATCAGAAATTATCAACCTTTTGCAATTAAAAAAATATATACCTACTTAGTAGGAAGATAAATTACAGTCGACCTGTTTTGCAAAATTTTTTCTTAAATTCATTCTTTTGAAAATGTTGCCAACCTTAAAACTTGAAGGAATTACAAAACACAATAATTTTGTCAAATTTGTTCAATTTTAGAGTCTTAAATTTTGAATTTAGGTATCATCAACACATCCAAAAAAAAACACGAGGAATTGACTTAAAAAAAAAAAAATACTTTCAACAGTGTACTTTTTTTTAGAAATAGGTTTTCTATGACTTCTCAGTATTTCCCAGAATTTTCATCAGTGTCTCATACAAAATCTCAAAATCAAAAAGCAGAATTTTAGTAGGTAATTAAAATTTTCACCCGAATTTTGCACGACTTTTTCTCAAGTTTTTCAAATATTAACCAGTGAGAAGGAAGAGGATTGTTTTACGAACAAATTTTTAAAAAAATCGGTTCAAAGTTTCATTTTTCAACGCCAAAGAAAGGATTTTACCTCAAAGCCAATTTCACAAAAAAAAAATCTATTCCAGTTCAAAAAATTTCAATTTTTACAAACCATACCTACCTAATTACAATAAATATTTTGTAAAAAAGTAATGAATTTTCAAATTTTAAACTATAATTTGTATACCAATTTTCTAGCTTGTTTAGATACTTTTCCTTCACCTTCAATTTATGGTGTTTTATTTTTCTGACCTTTTATTGTTTTTATTCTGCATTAAAGAGGAAAACAAGAAACAACAAAAATTCAAAGCTTTGATCATTACTTAAATTTTCATCTCGAGAAAACGGAGAATTATACTTCAGAGTTGGACAACACATTCATACTTAGGTACTTCAAATTCACAAAACGGTTTCGAAAAATCATTTTCAAAATTCGAATTCATTTTCTTAGGAATACAAATTTACAAAAACTCAAGTTTTATTTACATAAAATTTCTCGATTGTAAAAAATCTACGCAGGTAAAGCATAAAAATTTGATGCGAAGGGGATTGGCAAAATCTACAGCTCTCTAGGCATTGAAATGATAAATGATTACTTGATAGATGATTATTTCAACTTGTTAAATCCATCAGTATATTTTTCCAACTACCTACTTCAATCCCTTCCATGCCTCTTTCACGCAAAAAAAGAAACAAAAATAGGTAAAAATAAAAATTTCCATTGAATGAAATATCAATGCCAAATTGAAAAAGTGTAAAAGAAAAGGAGCTCAGGAGCAAACATTTTTTCAGTTCTTTTAAAGCTAGAAGTTCCTTTCTATCTAAATAGATTTTTTTTTTAAACCGAAATAATTTCAACAAAAAATGTAAAATTGTGAAAGAACTTATTATACAAACAAAAACCCTCTCCTCGACTCCTCTTATTCTTCCAAAAATTATTCATGGATCTTTTTAAATGATTTCAACATCCATAACCTAATTTTAAAAATATATTATTTTTTGGACTTTTCAAATACATACATAAAAAAATTCGAGATCAGATGAACTAGAATTTTTTTCAGCAGGATGAATAATCATCATTTATATCAAGTCCATCAAGGGAAGTTTTCAACTCAGAGTAAAATTTTGAGCCCAAACAAAAAAAAATCGAAAGTGCATCATGAAAGAAACCTTATCAAAAAATTTCAAATGCTGAAATGCATTTCTCGATTTTTGGCGATTTTGTAAAATTTTAAAATTATCTCATGGGCCTGCAAAATATGAAAATTCGATCTAATCAATGGAAAGAGCTGAAATTTGGTTTATTCCCTATTTTCAACCAGCCATTTCGATTGGAAGCAGTTTCAAGACTTTTCAGAATCCCAGGAGAATTTTATAATTTTCCAGCCCTAGACAATAGCCTGTCAAAGTCAAACTTTCTTGCCCGAAAATGTGGATTTGAACTCAAAATCACGAATTTTGGAAAATTGTGCTTTAATCGATTAAGGTGCTAAAATTCATATGGATCATTTTTATGAGCTATTCTTCAGCGTTGTAAAGTTCCAAAATTTTCTGGTGGCTCTGAAACGTTTTGAAACTGCCTCCAATCAATTCGACAGGTCGGAAATGAAAAAAAAAAACAATTTTCAGCTCTTTTTATTGATTAGATCAAATTTTTATATTTTGCAGGCTCGTGAGATAATTCTGGAATTATTTCAATAATTCGCCAAAATTCGAAAAATACTCTTCAACGTCTGAAATTTTGGATATAGGGTTCTTTTAAGGTATACCTAGTACCTTACTTACTTTCGATTTTTTGGTTTAGACTCAAAATTTTACTCTGAGCTTCGTAATTAGTCTATTTTATTCCCACAAAACATGGTCGAACTAATTGAAAACAGAGGAAACATCTTGTTTCCAGTAATGGAGTAAATTTTTTTTTTTTCTAGTTGTAAAAATTTATTATTAGTTTTGAGCAGAATTTTTTTTTGAAAGTTAGATATTTTTTTAAAAAAAAATCGATATTGGATGGAAAAATGGTTCCTCGATTTTGAAAAATCATTCCTTCACGCCAGCACCGAGTGAAAAAAATTACATTTTTAATTGGACGTGAAAAACAACCCATCTTGTTTCTACGACCATTTGTCGAATAGTTTCCACCACACGAAGTAATCCTTTTCTCGTTTTATGCTTCATTGAATTATCATAACAAGATGAATAGGCTTCCTATTTCTAAAAATGTTACACCTTAAATTAATTAATGAATCCTTACCGTTATATTATGCGCGATTAATCCGTCAATGACGACACCGGGCGTTAGAGATTTCGATTCTCGTATCCAAAATGCTCTCGTAATGGGCGGATTTGCGCAAAATTCCAACGAAAATGTAACTCTTTGGTTAATTATCGCCGTAATGGTTTTATTGGCAGGATAAACAATAGGGCTTCCTGTAATCAGAAAAAAAATCACAATCGATTACTCTAATACTAAAAAATGAAAAAATAACGCAATCTTGAGCAAAGTTATAAAATTAACGTTGGTGGATGACAAAGATTTCACGCAGAGTATAAAATATATACTGAAAATTATCATTCACAAAGAACAATTTCCTTTGCGATTTTCCACTTAGAATAATAAAATTCGAAGCCTTTGTCGAAGAAATTTCAAAAACGAGCGAAATTATAACGTATTAAAACTTGAAAACATGCTAAATTTTGTTAAAGCTATAATTCTCGTCATTGCCTCGGGTCGATCGGATCCGATAAAAATATTTCTCTAATCTGCCAGTTTCAGAAAAAACAGACAGATACGCGAAATAAACAATGTTCAAACTTCTAAACGACTTTAACGATAAAAGTTTCAAATATAATTTTATCAAATAGGTATTAAATTTTTCTAAAACTTTGCTGATTATTTACTGCTTTTAATTCGAATTAACTTGACCATTCTTATACTATGGTTGAACTTTAGCACAATATTGAACTCAGAATCGTACGAAGCAGCATGAAAAATAATACTTGATAATTAACGGAATATACCAAGATATTGTCCCGATACGAGTAGGTAGGTACCTACCTAATACAGAATAAAAACACATTGAATTCAACTATCATAAAACATCTTCTTTTTGTAACTTTTTCCCAGCATCTAGTTCCACTCGCCCATATAAAAAAGCAAGATAATTTTATCAATAAAAATTTCTAATAAGATAAAGCAACCCCGCCGAGTTTTTCAAAATATTAGCGAAAACGCTGGTGTTCAAACAAGATATATTTTATCGCTACCAGCAGGGTAAACCTTATGACATGAAAGTTGAAAAAAACGACCAAATAAGTTGAATCGTTTCGTAATAACGAATAGAAGCTCACACTTCATTTTTGACAAATGTTATGAACGATGATGATTCGATAATAAATTTATATATAGGGAACGAACCAACAACCAACGCTTATGTACCTAACTCGTATGTATTTTGGCCCCAACCATTTGAGCAGACTTTTCGCAATTTTATACGCTGAATTTCTTATCTATAAATTTTCTCATCGAATACTTTTCCTGTAAAAGGGTACTTTTTTCTCGTAATTCTTAAAAAAAATTATCTGTCGTTGAAATCAGCACTATGTAGGGGTAAAATACAACCAATGCGTTTATGATAAAAGAATAAGTTCAACACTTCATTACGGTGAGCTGTACTTATAGTGAGTGGTATTAAAGAGCCACAGAACTTATCGAGCAGAAAGTTTGACTTTTTTTCAATTATGTGTATTGATATTTTTTTTTTGCTGAAGGGGAATTTTTATATGTGCTCACACATTACCACTTGATGATGTGTAACCATTTTTACAGAATTAAAAAAGAAACGGTTTATTCCTCCTCAGAAAGAAATTCGGGAACAGTAATTAAACAGCCGCACGTTTCTTAAAATTTAAATATCAAAAAAAAAAAACATGAAAATTTCTGTACTCGTTGATTTTGACAGAAACAATTTAAGATTTAAATATTTGAAAATCATAGGGTATCTCATCTGTAATGATAATTTGAGATTTTGACTTGAAAAGTAAATTGGAGTTTTAAAAAAATTACAATGTAAAAAACACATTTTGAATCATTATGTGAGCCTCGATATGGAAACCATTAGGAGTCAAAAATAGATTTTGAGTTGAGATTTTCCCTTGATTTTACTCTTTCTGAAAGGTCCAAATTCAGTGTCAACTTGAAAAAAAAAAGTTGCTAACCTCTAAGATGGTTTCTACATCCAGACACACTCTCATAAATATTTATTAGGCAGAATAAATTAAAAATTGAAAAGTTTTCATTAAATTATTGAAATCAAGGATATATGTTTTTGGATTCTGTAAAAAAAAAGTTTATATTATTTGTTAATAATAAATAAAAAAAATCGAAAAAATTTGTAAACATTTTTTTTCAAGACACTTGAAAGAAATTCCACATTAATTCAGCCAGATTATGATCTTAGGTCTTACAACTTCAGCCAACAAATTTTTACAAACTTTGGTGACTCCATATGGCTTGAAATCTACAATTTTTTTCCACTACACTTTTAGGAAGGGCAAGATCATGATCATTTTTTCTCAATGAAAAGATTCTCAACTTTGAAGTATGACAATCTTATGAGGTAAAATTCAAGGCAATCAGCTATTTTATTTTTTAAATATTCGTGAAAAAATTAAGAGGCATTCCTAAAATTTATCAAAAATGAATACTAAGCTTTAAAAACTCCGAAGGTTTCATGAAAAAAAATTGGAAAAAAAACACAGTGAGTACATTGTGAATATCATAGTGAGTTATTGCCAATGATTTTCATCCTTAGCGAACTCTGATTATTGCAAATTAATAATTTATTATTATAAGAAAGTAGCATGATTTTTGTTACATTTGAGATTTCAAGTTCAAATATCAGTTTATTTTCAGAGACTGATTTTTATAATCCTTTTCACAAACTCTCAATTATGGTTAAAAAAAAGTTTAAAAATTTGATAAAAATTATACAAGGTGACCTGAAGTTTTTTAAGCTGTTTAAAATTGGGGAAAAAAACAGAATAATTCTGTTAAAAAAATTAAAATAATAAAAATAACACGATTTGAGTAATAAAAAAAATAAAAATTTCACGTTTCTCGAAAAAAATTTAAAGCTGAAATATTTTAACTCAAAAATTTCAAGTACTTAGGTATAATTATTTTGAAAAACATTTTTCATGGGTAATTTGAGGTTATTGGAGAAAGAAAAATTCCCTTTCTCACAGATCTAGGTCATTGTCTGGTGTTGTTTGTCAATTTTTCGAAAATAGGTACCATGTTCAAGAATTCCTTCTCTCTTCTACATTTGAATTTATTGTGCATGAAAATTTTTAAGAAGGTCGCTGAGTTTAAATAGATAGACTCCTTTTATTGCAGCAATTCTATCAAAAGACCTATCCCTTTCCCTTTTCATAAAGTGCTTTGAGATGATTTTTTTTTTTTAAAGCAACTCCTCCATGCTTTCAAAAGTTATTAGAGAGAAAATTTGGATGGTTCAATAAGTAAATAATTTTCTCAGAAAAATTTTTTATTTGAGGCTCTAAACTTTGTGTAATTAATACGAGTACCTATGGAATGATCTTTTGTTGGACTTCAAATTCCTTATAAAAATTCATTTATTATGCATTTTTCAATGCTTGATTTTTCGGTCAAATTTTTGAGTAAAGAAATTTTTCAGACTTTTGTGAATATTTTATTTTTTAAAATGTATCAAAAAAATCAGTTACTCGTACATATCCTAAAACATAACATACCTCATTAAAAAAAAAAAAAAAAAAAAGTCAAAAATTATTACCAACTGATTTCATACTCTTGTCCAAATTCAGCCAAAAAACACAACTATAACTTATCCATACGTCTTTGAAAAATACTTGATCAATTTGCTCACAGATACTCAATAAATTACCCTACTTAGGTATCAAAAACCCCATCCACAAAATATGGCAAACACAAACCTCAATTGGTACCGAAAATAAATCCACCAAAACAGTGAAATATTCGCTAAATCCGAATTTATTTTTTATTACCTCGCAAAAAATTACAAAATTGTAAAGTTAAACCGAAAACTGTTTGGGAATAGTAGCGACAAAATTTATTCTATTAGTGTTCTCGTTCTCGTCGCATAAATTATTAGAGAAATTCTCATTGTCGAAGGATTTCCAAGAATATTCGGTATCGGTACGAGGATCAACATTGGAAAATGGCGTAGAGCCGCTATTTATTGCCAGGAATGAAACTGATAGAGGTTCCAAATGGCTTCTTTTTTATTTACATAAGTATTAGAACGGTTTTCTGTCGTGCAACTGACATAATCTTTTTTTTTTCTTTCGCCATTTACTAAATATCTGAGAAATTTAGTCGCAAATAAAATCAACTTTGTCAATTTTTTTTTTACCTTACCTGAGGTTTCGAATATAGAATTTGTTTTTTTTTTTTTTACTTATAGTTATGTTCATCACCAGATGTCAAAATGTCATTTTATATGAACTCAGATTTTAAAAAAACAAAACATTTGTTTTTAACATTTCTGTTTGAGAAAGAATTTAACAAAAGCAGAAAAAATCGAAGCATGGATACAAAAATCATCGCCCTCCCCCTCCTTCGAAAAATAGAAATGTCATTCTCTTCCTCTGTTGTCATTGATGAAGGAGTATCACAATAAAGTGCTATTATCCAAGTACCTAGATATCGAGCGAATATTTAAAGTGCATACCAAATTCAGCTCAGTAAGCAAACACCTCTGATAAAATGTCATTAGATCGAACAGATTTGTTTTTTTCCCCACCATCAAATTCTATGCATGTTACCACTTACTCATACCATAAAAAAGGATATCTTTTTGACACATACAACAGTAACATTTTTCTTCGTCGAATGAAATGAAAATGTTATTCAACGACCATATATCAGCGGATAGCTATACGTCTGAATTTGTCTTCATTCATCTTTTCGATAAAAATTTATTCTCAACCAAAAAATACAGGACCATTTTTCGCAAACGATAGCTTTCTCTAGGTATGCCATTGATAAATTGATAACAATGATTAGTGCAAAACTGGTTGGTAGAAATAGGTGAATAGCTTGGAAAATTCTACTTATCGCGTTAAAATAACTTTCGTTTAACACACCGCATCAATTTTATGACACCCATTCAAGGAAAAAAACACGTCACTATGATTGAAATATAATAAAATATCGATCAATCCACCGCAACTCGAGCTCGCTCATATTTTGAATGAAAAAAGAAAATGAAATTCATCTCCGCAAACGTCGGTAAATGTAAATATTTCGCTTTCAAAGTAGAAAAAATTCCACATATTTTTGCCAGAGTAACATCTAAAGCTTGTCTTTTAACGCGCCAATCATTCCAAAATAATAAAAAATATACGAGTACTCAAAGTTTTACGCGCTGGAAAAAAATTCTAAGAATCACTTCCATCATAATATACGAATCAGTTTACTAAAAGTACCATTAAAAAGGAGCAATTTTTAGGCTGTATGGGCTAGGAATTTATTAATACAGACGAAGAATTCGAAATTATATCAAATTTTCATCAAGCAGGTGAATATTTCATTAAAAATAAAAAGTATGACGTGAAAAGGAAATTTTGGGGGTTTCGTACGGTTTTTGTTTTTGTAGGTATCGAAAGGAGTTCATTTTGAAAAGGAAAAAATTTTTTTCATTATTTTGATCGTGTTTTTCTCTAAATAAGTAGGTACTTGAATATAATTTTTTTTCCAAAAAATTTCAATTTTTTTCAGGAAGACAAACCTTGAAATTTTTCAAAATTTTGTTTTTTCCTAAAAGAGAGGCATCCCAGCGTAGAGTAAAATTTTGAACCGAAACAAAAATAAATAAAAAGCACCTCATAAAATAACCCTATGTCCAAAATATTTCAGATACAAAAGTTAATTTTTCAAATTTTGGGGAATTTTTAAAATTTCACAATTACCTCATCACCATGAAAAAACATGAAAATTTAATCTGATCAACGAAAAAAGCCAAGATTAGGAATACATATGTACCATTTTCAATCTTCCAAAACGATTGAAAGCAATTTCGAGATATTTCAGAGTTTCTAGAAAATTTTGATGATTTCCAGCACGGAGGAAAAACTTATATAAAAATGGATTTGAACTCGAAGTTGTAAGTTTCGAAAAGTTATGTTTGAATTGACCAAATAGGTTATCATTTGAACATTGAAAAATACGATTTCAGGGGTCGGGGTCGAGAAAGAAGGTCGAATCAAAAAGTAAGTCGATTTTCGAATTCTACTCTCTCAAATTAGTGAGAATTAATATGCCTCATGCCCAATCTATATCTTGACATACTTTCCCCAAAAACGGGAAGGGGACTAGGAGGGCACTGAAGGGTCAAATCCAAGAAATAAGCAAATATTCTAACTCAGTGCCCCGAAATACCAAACAAACGACATGCCACACGTAATTCATCATTTTTTTGAATTTTGATCTCATCAAGGAGGTCAATAGGGGGAGGGAGGGGGGGTTCAAAAAGGTTGGTTGAAAAAACTGAATTATTTTTTTCACTTTTTAAAATTTTGATCAAAATTGTGGACCCCTATAAGCCCCGCAGAGGTCTAGAGATCCCATCTGGAAAATTTATTGATCGAAAAAACGGTGAAAAGAGCTACTTACTGAAATTTTTTCCGACTGTCAAATTGTAGCTTTCATCTCTTGTACTCATCATGAAAGTTGAGCTTTCATTACCAAAGTTCAACTTCAAGCTTTTCAAAAATATAATCATCGTTTTTAAATCTTCTATACATTTTCTTTCAGACCCTGCAAACAATTTTCCTCTAAGTACAACCTATCTCGAGATATGAGCCTTTGAAATTCGGCAATTCAACCGAGAATCGCAATTTCATAAAAATTACGAACCCTCCTCCCCCTCTCTCAGGATTAGAAGGGAAACAATCATAGATTTAAGAATAGACAATCGAGGCGAACTCGTAAAAAAAATTGAGCGAAATCGGAAGACCGAACTTCATTTTTAGTTTGAATTACTATGAATACTTATAGCCCTTGAGGGAATTTCAAGGAATGATTCGCCATTTTTAATGAAAATAATTTGATTTAAAAAAAAAAAAACTTGACCGAAAGCTGTTTCGATATTTCAGTTTTTTATTAAAATTGAGGAAGCTGCAAAAACCGAAATTAGGTGATAAGAGTGAGTACCTGGAAAATAGGATGGAGTGAAAAAAAAATCTTGGATTTTGACCAAATTTGGTGGAGTTGTTTAAAAATTTTGAGCCTCTCACGTGCAAGGGGAGGGGAGCAGGGAGTGCTCAAAGTGCACCTCCTTTTGAAAAAAACGCTGTTTTTTGTGTTTTTTAGAACATCAAAATTACGTGAGAAACCGTCACAGCACTAAAAAGATGCGATTTGAGTTTCTACATCTCCCTAAACCGGGGGTCCAAACGTTGCAGATCGCAATATTTTAATAGTATAACATTTTCACAAAGCTGAAATGATTTTTTTTCATCGAGTAATTGAACAAAAATTTTTTACTCACAGAGAGTGAATTTTGAAACGAAAAAAATGAAAATTTTATACACCAGCGCAGCCAACAGCGAATCTTGAGATTCCAAAATACGGAATTTATAGGTATCGACTTTGAATTGATTATTTTTTCGCTTGAAAATATTATTTATTATAGGTTGCTATTTTTTTTCACTCACTAGAACTAGAAGTATATTTCATATGGTTTTTTTTTTTTCACTCCACCTTACTAGACAATTAAAAATTCTTCAAAGGAAAAATTTCAATTTAAAGTATTGAAAAAATTACACAATTTTTTTTAAAATTAATTTTTTTTTTGTTTTTTCAGAAAATTTTTTGATTCTCAAAAATTTTTACTTTCTATTTTTTTCCACTTTCTTTTTACATCACTCAATAAAAAACAAGTTGGATAATTTCATATAGATATACAAAAAATCATTAAGTACTGGTCAAGTCCACCATAGAAAAAAAAACCACACGAAAATTAGACTCGGCCATAAAAAATCCGGGTAAACCCCGGCTAAAGGACCGGACTCGTAATACGTGATGAATTAGCGCACACCCGCGTGAAAATACAAGTCTGTACCAATTTGTTCTAATATAATTTATTTTTTCTTTTTGATTATAATACCGAACCGAGCGAAGGAGAAAAAACAGGCAAACAATTTTAATTATAGTGCCAAGTTTCCACTCACGCAGTTAATGGAACATTCGGTTTATCGTTGTTAATATATTTACCACGATTATTAGGGATTATTCAGAAAGCTCTACTGTCGTTCAGATGCAGACAATTTATCAGGGTGCTTCGGTTTTTGAAACTTAATTTTGCCAGTAAAGTGCCTCCCAACAGTGACGGTATTAGAAACCGCGGCGTTAATGATGCTAGCGCTAATTCTGCTTTAATTTCCATTCAATATCCTTTGTGAATCCGCGCAAAACATTTCTAATTTAATTATTCACTCGATAGCGCCGTCGTTAATTTTTTGCATGCTGGTCTTTTTCCTCCCCCTTTCGTTACCCTTCGCCTGATCCGAATATCGAACAATTGTTCGTCGAAAATTACAAACTAACAAATTCGTAGTACCCGGTTTCTGACAAATTCCCGTAAATAATGGCGATTTTTTATATTGATATGTTTAATTTATTAGCCCCATAAATTTCACGCTAACGTTTTTAGCTAAGACGAAATTAAATTTCGTTATCTGTTTGGCAAAAGTAACCAACGAATGAATCACATTTTCTCTACGATCAGCTATTCCTCCATATACGGACAGCTTTTTATTATAGGCTGCAAACCAGCTATAAATTTGTTCATCAGGCCCAGCTCGTCGCTTTTTTTTACCCATTGAAAAAAATTCTCCAGCAGGCTGTTTCGATTTCAAATACAATACGAAGGTAAGAAGCCCACGTAACATTCGACCTACGAATAGATAATAAAATCAATTTAACGGCGGTGGCGAAACGTGAACTTTTTTCAGTTCTAAAAAACCAACAAAATAGGTACTTATCAGGATTTTTAAATTACCGTATTCATAAGCAACGCAGGTAAAAAAGTTGTCGCGAATTACCAGCTATTTCAAAGATTTAGAAAATTTCACCTAAATTCACGACGGCGCGGCGAAAGTTTAGGCGAAACTTTTTTCCTAAAAAGTAGGTAATAATTTCAACTAAAAAAGAAATCACATTCTCATCATTGGGAAAAAAATCGTGTAATGAAGATTTATGTAGTGGAACTTTGTACCGGGGCAACGTAATTACGAATATTTTTACGATGGTAACCTTGTTACATCTGGAAAATTCTGGTCTCACTGTAAACTTTAACGCATCCAAGGTGCTTTTCTTCTTCGGCTAGCTTTTTTCCCTCGAACCGTTAACGTTTCCCCGATATTACTTCATTCGTGTATTTTTATCGGTTTCTTGAGAAAAATATTTTCCCTCGAGCTTAACACGCTTTCTGCTTTAAAAATATCTTCTTATATATCTGATATTCTTTATTTTTCTCCATATCTGCATCCGAGTAGATGAAAAAAAATAAAGTTTTACTTTATTGACTTACCGAAGGCGTACCGAGCGAGTGGTATGATCAATTAGAGAGTACTCGGTACTCGGCTATTTGAACAAGTTGGCAATTGGCATATTTGTGGGTACGGATGTTTACATGCAGATCGATAGCCTACGAAGTGAGCTTTACTGCATCGTAAAATGTAGGTACGTAGTTTAGGGCTATTCTGTAGTACTTCGTCGGTATGATACTCTGCAAAATGAGTAGGTATATTTCGCACTTGGCAAAATTGGTAAATTAGCAAAGTGTATGCAAGAGAGGTTGAAAATTTCACCTCCCTTTAAATACGAAAATATTGATCAAAAAGGGAAGAAAGTTCAGCCTTGGATGAGTTTTTCTTCGGAAATTTTCGTTCTCGTTTCGCTTGGGCTCGATGAATTTACACAATTTATTACTCGATGACAATTCCGAATGGAATTTTCAGAAATTTTTCAATTTTTTTGTAAGAAGATAAATTCTCTAAGGAATATAGTTTTTTATTTGAAAGTTGAAAACAAGTTACAGTGGAATGAAAAAGCACGAATTTTTGTTCTTTACTTTCAACATTTCTCTAATTTTTAAAATAATTTTTCACCAAAAAAATATTTTTATAAATTTGAATCTCAGATCCGGTACCTATCATATCTACTAATTTTATTTACCGTGAAAGCACAAATGAGAAAAATTATAGTGCAAAATGAAGTACAAATGAAGCATAAACGATCGAGCTCATTTTTTACCCTCCTAATTCATACGATCTTAGTTTAGGCCTCCCATGCGATATGGGTGGGGCTGAAGACATGCAGAACCTCTCAAACCAACTTTTCTTTCCAAGAACGCAAAAATAAAAAAATGTGAATTTAAGAACCTGAAATTTTGAGAACGGATGATTTTCAAACGTAATTTTGATATTTTTTTGTTTCGGACCAAAATTTTATTGACAGTAGATAGAAGTAGGTAGCTTATCTCCGGGTAAAAAATGATTTCAACATTTTTTACGGCAAACCGGTTATGCAATTTTATTAACGCCAATGAAAATGATCGTCTAGCACATTCGTTAGGAGTTGAAAAAATTCTGATGCATAAATAACCCGGAGTGCAAGAAAAGCAGAATTATTCTCCTTTTTTCTGCTCGTTTCTGTTGATAATTTCTGCACTTTTTGCTCTTTTTTCGGTCGAATTTTGCCTTTTTCTGCGGAATTCTGTGTCTGCTCTTTTCTGTTTATTTTCCTGTTTTTTTCCCTGGAACCCGTTCAGTCGTGCAAAGAAAGCAGAAAAAACAGAAAAATAAACAGAAATGAGCAGACATTCTCACGACTCGCTAGAATTTTCACAAAAATTCATCTTGGAAAAATTAAGTAATGGAACATTTGGGAATCCACACACCTCTAAAAATATCCTCATTCAACATTCGGGTTCAAATTTCCGTAATTTCTCCAACTATCCAAATACCAAATGCTATTTGTATAAACATCCAATATCAATCCAGATTAGAGCCGGAGAAGTAAATTTTTTCAAGGTGTCGCAAAATTGTTATACCAGTCCTAACCTCTCCCCCCGAACAACCCCCCCAAAACACCCCCTCCCCCAAAAAAGGTATCGCAAAATTTGCAAAAAATGGTCAAAACATATTTTTAATCTATAGGTAAAAATCATCTCCAAAAAGGAGAACGAGGAGGGATTTTGAAAAAAATTGTGATTAAACCCATACTCCTGAATATTTTCAATGGAATAGAAAATTTTTCTTCAATATGTTTTAAATAGAATTCTTCTCCCAGCGGAACCTTTTTTCGTCAGTTCAAGATTTTTGCCAAAAATGGAATTTCAATCATCAAATTCAAATTTAGTCTATAAATTCATTTTTTCCAATCCTAAAGTAGGTATTTTTTGAGTTTCTTCAATTCTATTTTTTTTTTTTCAAAATTGTTTCCATTATTAAAAAATATTTTCCAACCATTATTTTGTTAAATTTAAATTTCCTTATTTGATTTTTTTTATTTCAACTTCATATTTTTCATTATTTAAAAAATGTTTTTTGATGTGCCGTATTTTTGGCATCGCATGTCACAAATTGACCTTCGAAATCCAGTGCATGTCACACCGTGACACGACTTTCTCCGTCCATGATCCAGATATCACGAAAATTGTCCAACTGTTTTCCGAAAACATCCCGAAAATGACTGAACTCTGAGACATATTTTTGCAAATTTTAAATTTTCATCCACCTCCTGCAAAAGGCGTTGCCTAATTTCAGTTTTTTGTAATTTCATCTAGCACTCAGAGTGGAATTTTTTTTGACCAAGGGAATATCCAATGAAATTCCTTTTTTTCGATTATCCGGATATTTCAAGGAGGTCCTTGGAATATTTGCCAAATATCAAAGTATTTGAATAGCACTTGGATTGTTGGATTATATCCGGATATTTGTTGAACACTTTTAATTTACAACTGAGTTTTGATTATGCTGATGATTCTCGGACCTCTAAAAAAATTCTCATTGCAGCGGAATATAAAAACAAAGAAAAAGTTCAAAATTTACGTAAATACCGATTCAATAAAAAATGCTAAAAATAAAAAACCACGCATGTCAATAATTGAGATCTTAATTAAGTAAAAATATTTTCTGCTGTTAAATGCTCCAAAATTATATTCAACAGAAATTAAATTTCAGTTTGAAACACATCTACGAAGAATACAAAAATTAATAAAAATTTTTTGGTTTTCGTTCGACTTTTAAAATCATTGAACAAAAAATTTTTATATACTTACAATAACATAAGAAAATCGAACTGAAAAAAAAGTAGATAGCATCATCATAATTTTTTTATGATAAATTTAATCAAAAATAATCATTCTGAGTTATAAAAAAATTTTGGTTCGATTTTGAAATGTTTGAGTGGACGATTGGAATCAGGCAAGAATCAATTATCTTTAAATTTGAGATTTGTCGATCTGCAACTTTTGAACACCCTTTTTAGAAGAGAAAAAAATTGAAAATCTCAAGTGAAAACTCAGCTTTTTATGAGGGGAAGGGGGATGCCAGATTTATTCCACAGCAAAAAACACCATCCAAAAATAGCAAACTACCGCATTAAAAAAAAAAAAACCCACTTAGAGCACTCTTAGGGTCGTCTGCGTCTCTTCTTGATCAGGAGGCTTAAAGAATTAACTACCATACCAATTTTAGCCAAGAACTAAAAAAAATCTGTTTTTTCCGAGCCTTCAACACATGAATATTTTGTAAATTTTTAATACGTAAATTCTTCAAAAATCTCAACTTGAGATAACACATTAAAACAAATCGAAACAAAGAGAAATCAGACACTACGAACTTGATTCACGAAAGCATTCATTAATTTATAAAAGTTACACCGCTGCAAGCGAAAAAGTAAAACATTCGATATCTGACAAGTGACCAAGCTTTCGTAAAAATCGCGTACGGTACAATTTTCCTTCTTTTTTTTCCCTCCGACGAACGGAAATGGTTTTATGTGTGTACTTTTGAAATCATTATCATTTTCTAAATGAGACTTTTTAACGAAGTATTTTTTCATGTATGTACTCCATTTTGTATGAAGTTACGAGTAAAATCTCCAACAGCAGCTTTTTAACTGCAGAGAAGAATCGTGACAAACAGCAATTTCATAGAAGACATTTTATCTGGTCGAAATCACTGCAGAAAAGTTAATAGCATGTTAATAATTGAAAACTCGCTGAACGAAATTCGTTCTATAAATGTACGGAACCTTTGTTAGGTATTGCGAAGTTTTATAACCTAACAATGTGTTTTTTTTTCCTTTTTATATAACTTGCAACATGATAAGTAGCCGCGGAAATTGATAAAATTTGTCTTGTTTTTCGCTTCAGATACCTGCTCGTTTCAAATGTTTACAGCCAAAATTCATACACAATCTACGTCTATTCTTTTATCATCGTTTTTAATACGAAGAGTTGAATTACCTATGGGTTTTCTTGCACTGCTCGTAAAAAATACAGCATGAGAGAAAACTACTCGCATTATTATATTATCTGGATTATAAAAAACACTGAAATTCCGTTCGAATTTAATAATATCGAAATACTCGATGAAATTCGAGTTCTTTTTTTTCCCCCGAGTCGAAATCAGTTTTACACGGAATGGCACGCCGCCGAAGCAAGATTTTCGCCTAATTTGTATACAGCGTCACATTGTCAAATTATCAAAGAATTTCCCAATTATTAAGACTTTTCAAAGCATGATAATGTGATAAAGAATTCAAAAAAAAAATAATAAAACGAAACAAAAAAACAAGGAATAGTCCTTTTTAGTGTTTCGGTGCAACTTGAATCCTACTTTTAAAACATTGCCAACGAACTGCTCAAGGAAAAGAAATAAGATCGTGATAAAAGAAAGAGAGAATTAAATTTGTTGACTCAACACTTAATAGGAGTAGGCGAAATTGAATTAATCCGACCAATCCGACGTTTGGGTTACAATCGCTGAGCTCAATGTAAGGTTGTAAACTTTTCCGAGGCGCACTTTCTCCAGCATTATAATAGAAACGATTGCGAGCATCATCCCACATTAGCGAAAAGAGAAAGCTTTACGTACAAGCGGTGGCATGGTGGAATTTGGTGCATAATTTCAGCACCGATGTAGTGGTAATTTTATAATTTTCTAAAAACACTTGGCTGCACACATGTTTTCCATACACCGAATGATATCTGCTTTACATATACTTACACAGTACACACATCTACACGTTCCAATTTTGGAATAATTTAGATACGAGCAAGGCGGCGATGACGGTGTATCTATTTTGAAAATACGATTATAGTCGCAAAGAAACTCGATGGAACGTTACCGTCCTCGTATTGTGCCAGTTGTGCATTAAAACCTCAATCTGACTTATCTGCTTCATTACGATTACCCAAAATAAAGCAGTTTATTTTACTCGGTTTTATTCGCCTAGCCTAATGAAACATATGTGCATATTCGAATTTCGGCGCTAAGAAGTATTTAATTCTTACGTATGAAAATTATCATCCAAAATATTTTCAACGAGGGGCTCGACGAATAAAATTAATCATCGTTAGGTCTGCTCCTGCTAAATTGACAATGATGAAACTAATTATAAAAGCATAAAAGAAATGACACCGAGTAGTTAATTAGTGATAGGCGAAGAAGGGCTTGACTTTTTAATTCTGATAAAGGAAGATGTTGATTAAGTGCAGTCGTGAATCGAGTATTTTGAAAGAAAGGCATCAGACTATTCTTAAGATATATTTTTCTTCGTTTTCCTATTCTATAAATAATCGTCAAGAGGTATTCAAATCGCGAGAAAATCGTTTGGCTAAATGATTGCCTGCTGCATAGTCTAAAAAAAGTATTGCAAGATTTTTGATTTCCAAAAGTTCGAGGGAATACGTAGGGTCGTAGGTGCCCAAGATTAAAAATGGCGAAATATCTCTCTCCTTGGATTTTTGAAACTTTCATTCAACATATTAAACGGGTATTGTTGGAAAAATTTCAGATCTAAAAATTTTCTCCGCCAGGTCTCTGGTCTCTTTAATCACAAAAATGAAAAAAAAAAGATTTTCAGAAGCAAATTTTTCTTCCAAAGAAAATCTTTGATTCCACAGAAAATATGGACCCTTTTTTGAAAATTCTCCTCTTTTTAAGAGAATGAGATTTTGATAAAGGAAATTTGCAATCAAAAAATAAAAAAGGTACATTGTAAATTTTTCACCCTTTTTGAGAAATTTATTTCATTTTTTTTTCGCTTCGTGGGTCATCTTTAAAGGCTCAAAAAGTACCTCAAAACTTTTTTTTTTTTTCGTATAAAATCGATCGGTACACGAAAAATGTACAGGGTGACCCAAAAGTTCCGGAACGCAATGTTTTTTTTCGTAATTTAGAGTGGAATCGTTCCATGTTGTCATAAGGGTTGCCTACTTGTAGGTCGACAAGGGACAATGCCAACCCTGTACTCAAAATATCCGCGAGAGGTTAAGTGGGGGGAGGCAGTGTTGCCAATTTTACAAAAATTCAATTTTTTGGCAAATTTTTGTGCCTTTAAATTTTTGATTAGGCAAAATCGGTATGCAATGCTTTTTGATCCATGATCCTTGTTCAATGACCTTTCTATGCAAATGTTAGTTTTTGAATATCTCGATTTTTGAAATTTTTGGAATTTTGGGTTTTGAGATTTTTTTTTGAAAAACTCAAAAATTTGAAAAATTTGAAATTTTTTTAGTGATTTGTGAGCAATGGGGGATGAGATCATATTTTTTGAAGGGAATGGAGCTTCAGCTACGTCGTAAATAATATTTCATTTTTTGCTGGCTCTTACAATTTTTTTTTACAAATTAATTTTTGAGTTATTTAGCGCAAAATTTCATATCAGATAAATCAATTGAAAATTTTAGCCGAGATATTTTATCCATAGAATTGTGCATGTGGGCATTTCATTTTTTTTCTGGAAACTGGTTAAATTTTTCCGGAAAAAACAATATTTGAGAATTTTAAATCTAAAAAAGTTGAAATAATACTCGGACGATGAAAAAAATACAAAAATTTAAAAAAATATTCAGAATGAAATTTTGTATTAAAAATGCAATTAAATATCCAGTAAATTCTTTTTCAAGGGTTTTTCATCGCAGACATGAATATTAAAAAGATTTGACATTTTCATTCAATAAATTGTTGAAGTACCTAGAAATGGGTGAATTTTTTAAAAATAATTTCCAAATAAAGGGCACAAAGAAGATTAGAGCTAAGTCAAGAAATTGTACTTTAGAAAACGGGCCTAGATGTAAATTTAAAAAAAATTATAAATCCCTTGTTCTAATGGATAATTTTTTGAATCAGCTTTTTTCTTCCCTGCACCCTTCAAATATTCCCTCAAAAAGTTTGCATTCGATGTGAAAAATAAGATTCCAAAATACTTTTACTTTTTTCTTGAATTTTAAGGCTTCTGAGTGAAGCAATTAAAAAGGTGTTCAAAATTCATACGCAAAATGAGAAAAATTTTTGCTTTCAAAAACATGAAAGCAAGAAAACGTTATCTGAGCTTGTATGACAAAAAAAAACACGCTGAAGTCAGGGGCGGCGCGATGGGGGGTATGGGGGGAGGTAACACCCCCCCCCCCAGACAAATTTTCAGTCGGCAAAATCGGCAAAATTTTGGAAATATAAGGTGAGTCGGCAAAATCTCAGAAATGTCAGCAAATTGAAAAAGTTTTAGAAATTTTGCAGCATAATCAATGAAAAATTGAGCCTTTCTAAATTTCAAGTTTGTAGTCCTCTTTCATAAAACACAATCCAACTTCAAAATTATTTACATTCCAAACCGATATTTTCGAAAAATTTCGGCCTCGCTACGCTCGGCCTCATTGGTTTTTTTCTTTCATATGTACTTTTAAAACAATCCAAATTCAACAAAAATGATATTTTTCCCCTACATTATTTCAACTTGGACAAATTTATTTACCTTCTCTTCTCCTTAAAACTACATATAATCTTCGAAACTAATCTGTTGAAACAAAAAATTCTCGTATTGTAAAATTTCAGAATTCTTACTCGGCAATTCTGAATTTTTTAGTCGGCATTTTTGAACATCATTACCCCCCTAAAAGTTTATGCTCGAACCGCCTCTGGCTGAAGTTTATTTCTTTTACGTCTCTCCCCCCCCCCCCAGAAAAGAATAATTTTAGAGTGATGCAAAATGGTCCATTTTTGAAAAATGAAAAAAATACATTAAAAAATGTACGAAAAGTTGTTCAGATGAGGCTGAAAACTCCTCGGAAGTTTTTTTCAAGTCACAAAAGCGAAGTAACTTGAAATTTCCGAAACCTAAAAACTGATTCGTAAAAAAAATAATCAGACTCATTGAATAATGAAATCTTATTTAAAACATGGATGAAGCTCCATTTCCTTCAAAATGATATGAATTTCACCTCCTCCTCCTCTTCTTCCCCTCACCCATTGATTACAAATCACTAAACATGTTTTTTATTTTTGTATTTACCTACTTTTCAAAAATTTTTTGAAATTCAAAATTTCAAAAATTTTAAAAATCAAGAGACTAAAAAACACGTTCAACTTCTGGATAAAGATCAAAAACTATTGAGTACAGATTTTACCTAATAAAAAATAAGTATGATGGGGCAAAAATTTATTAAAAAAATCAAGTTTGTCCCTTACCGAGTTTTATGTAGGCAGCTCTTCTTTCAGATCAACACAAGACAATATGGATAAATTCTATTCTAAATTACGAAAAAAACGTTGTGTTCCGGAACTTTTGGGTCACCCAATGCAACGTATCTCAATGACCATTTTACCTAAAAGAAAGGAACCCTTTTGTATGTTCTTGACAAACAATGTCATAAGAAGGGGAGGAGGAGAGGCTAAAAAATGAACTTCAGGGTGTCCACTAAAACACAAAAATGAAAATTTTTATAATTTTCAAACTTTTTGGGACTGAAAATTTCATTTTTTTTACAATTTTATAATTTTTACTCCCTCTTTTACATTTGAAAAAAAGCTTCAAAAATCGATACTTACATATCAAGCCATTTTAAATTTCTTATTTTGCCTAAAATGCCTAAATAAATACATATCTACTTTAATAATAATAATATCTGGCACAATTTTGAAAAATATCAGTCAATGTACCAAAAATCAACGTCAAGATAGATCCCGAATGACCAGAAAACAAAAAATTTTTGCGGAAAAATGCCATCAAAAACCAAAATTTCATATTTTTGAAATTTTTATACCCAGTTAACTATTTGAAACTTGAAATGTAGGTAGGTGAAGTTATAGGTGTGAATTCAGTGTTTAAATTTTCTTCTTCAATACCTTATCCTTTCTCATCAACGAGAAAAGTTCTAAAAATTCGTGTGAGTAAATCCATATCTCACCTATGCATTTTCAAAGAAATTTCGCCACATTTTTTCTTGAAATACCTGTTTTTTCATTTTTACTTGTTTTATGATTGCTTCATCACCAAAAAATAAATAATAATGATTCAAAAACTTACCAACAACGTTGACTTGAACAGAACGCGACCTCCATTTCTCCATTTTTGAAGTCCTCCCCACAAAACACTTATACTCTCCGGCTTCTTGGTACACAACATTTCCAAGGGTTAATTTCGGACCAGGACCCAGCGGTTCCAAATGCTGCCCAGGATATTTAGATCTTCCCCAGCACGAAACTGACCCAGCCGGACACTCCAGCTGAACTTCACCTCCAAGAGTCACCTCCAAGGCTGACCCCTCTTCGGCCAATTCTTCCGGAGTATCTTCCTCCATAGCTTGATTTCTCGCTTCTGCGGGGTAAACCAAAACAACGGCTGTCTTTAATTAAACCATCACACCAGAAAAGTGCCAAAACAGACACTGTCATTTTATCGCTACGTATAAAATATTCGTACACATAGCTAAATCGAAGAATTGACAGAATAAATGAGTATTCGTGTATTCGAATGGAGACAAATGGATGTGAAAAAATAACAGACACCCTGTACAAGAGTAATCTACGATACAGAGGGCGAGGGTTGATACGTATAGAATGGTTTGACAATTAGTACAGATAGGATGCAGATTAAATGGCGGTACATCAATGACGCCCTTCTATAGAAATTTTATCAAATTATATTTTTAACGCTGATTAAAAGCATTTCCCTTTTACTCGCTTAATACAATAATTTTTTACTTTTTGGATAGATAGGTAATATCAGTTTAATATGTGACAAAGTTGACGCAGTTTCATCAAAGAAACGTATAATTCGATTTCCAAAACATGACTTCATCATTATAAGGCTAGAGGGCTTCATTAAAGAGAGTCACTACACAGAGTCACGTAATCTATTGTGAACAAAAGTACCTACCTATTCTAAAATTTCCATTACAATCGGTACGTACCGATGCTGTTCCGACTGCAGTGAAATTTTGTTTCGAATAGGTAGGTTTACTATTGAGTATGTCTATAGAGCAATGGAAGTACTTATTTATGCCACCTAAACTTTGCGAACTTTGATACGAGGAATTATACTCGTAATCACTGTTGCCTCATTTATCAATTTAAAAAGTTGTTTTTTTTTAAATAAAAAATTGTATTTTTTAATTTGACCAGGCGAGACTCCATTTACCTATTTACATATTTTTTTTATCGCTTATACGATTGTACAAAAATGAGAATTTTTTTTCAACCAACATAGAAAAATAACCAAACGCGAAAAAATATCGAAATCCAATTTAATTTACGCCGCGTTGAAAATAAATTTGTAAAAAAAATTATCGCATCGCTGGCTAAATTCGATATAGTACAGAACAATTCCGCTATCCAATTTCTATGCGGATTTCTTTACACAGCGCGAATATAAAAATTCTATTTACACGAAATATTCTCACTTGGTGTATAAAACAAGTGTATGTATTCGAATTAATGCCAACATTTGTCGCTTTCGATAAAAGCTTAGATATACCTAATGTATGCGATATGAGGGATATAGCTTTTGAATTTCAATAGCTACGTTACACGCTGTGTAATGAATTTATACTGACGAAAAGTAAACACAAAAAATACACAATACTGATTGGCAAAAATGTTCATCACGGAATTTTACACGCTTCGTTAAATATTATGGTATAATTTTGTTTGATATATGGGAAAAATAGAAAATGTACGTAGATATCGCTTGTCGTTAATTTTTAAAATAAAAGAATTCTTTTCCTGTAGCGCCAGAATTCGATGTAACAGTAATTACAAGATTTTATAGGATACCAAAATCAAACGAAATCGTTCTAATTTTATGGCGTTTTACAACATTCTGTACGTTTTTTTATCAAACATTCGAGTGAAATTATTTAAGCCCTGGTTTTTACCCAACAAATCCTTTTAAAAATTTTTCAAGCTTGTACGTACAACCGTCAAACAAAAAATCGATGGCTGAAGAATTTGAATTTTAAATAGGGGTAAGTTGCGGCAAAAAGGAAAATTCCGTTGAAAATTCAAAGAAGTTGACCCAAACGGTGCTTATTTTACTCGAGAGTGGAATTTTAACGTTGTGTCAACAAATGGACTAATTTAAATTGATAGTTCAGGCCTATTTTGCGTAGTTCCAAAAAAAACGCAATTTTAAAGAAAAAAATTATGTTAACTCTTCGCCGCCGGTTTTGATGAAACGTCGATTTTAGAACAAAGTACTTATGTAAAGTGAAACATCATTTGAAAGTAAGTTTTTAAATGTCCAAATTAGGGAATAGGAATAAGCCAAAACGTTGATTACTGACTCCCACCTTACACCCGGAGTCAAGGGAGGAAGTTGACTCCCAACTCCGCCTTCACTCCGGGGTTGATCTATGACCTTGACTCATATCAGGAGTCAATATTTGACTTTCCAACTTCCTGAATCCGGCTCGACTTTGAAATCCAGCAGGAGTGAATTTGAAGGCACTTTGACTCAGACTCCGAAATCAACTCCTATTCTCTCTCTGTTAAAAATTGACTCTTGATTACGCGGCTCGACTCCGGAGTCAAGTTTACACCCTGGCTGCTGACCTCTCCTTAACTCCAAAGTCATTTTCAGCTCGGAGTCCGATAGATCTATGACTTCGGCTCTTGATTCTGACTTGACCCCGGAGTTGATCTATGACCTTGACTCTTGATTTCGACCTGACTCTAAGGTCAATCTGTGACTTTGACTCTTAATTTCGACCTGACTCTGGGGTCAATCTGTGACCTTGACGCTTAATTTCGACCTGACTCTGGGGTCAATCTGTGACCTTGACGCTTAATTTCGACATGACTCTAGGGTCAATCTGTGACCTTGACTCTTGATTTTGACCTGACTCCGGGGTCAATCTATGACGTTGACCCTTACTTTGAATTCAATCTATGACCTTGACTCTTAATTTCGACCTGACTCTGAGGTCGATCTGTGACCTTGACTTTTAATTTCGACCCGACTCTGGGGTCAATCTGTGACCTTGACGCTTAATTTCGACCTGACTCTGGGGTCAATCTGTAACCTTGACTCTTAATTTCGACCTGACTCTAGGGTCAATCTGTGACCTTGACTCTTGATTTTGACCTGACTTCGGGGTCAATTTATGACCTTGACACTTGATTTCGACTTGACTCCGGGGTCAATCTATGACGTTGACCCTTACTTTGAATTCAATCTATGACCTTGACTCTTAATTTCGACCTGACTCTGGGGTCGATCTGTGACCTTGACTCTTGATTCGAACTCTCTGACTCAGGCTCGACTCCGGCGTCTATATGCTCCTATTCCCAAGTCCGAATTGATTTTTTTTTTTCATTTTTGACAAGGTGAAAATATTTATAAAATTTTCAGAAACATTTGTTTTCTTCGAATTAAAAAATTAAAAAAAATTGGTTCATGTCTAACAAGAATCCGTCAGAGCTTCAGAGCTTCGAATTAGAATTCAATTATTCTTGGATATTACGGTGATTCATTTTTTAAATTATTCCCGAATTTTGTTTGTTGGTCACTTGAAAATTTGGCATCCACGTACCTACTTTCAAGTAGTGTAGTTGAATAATTCTCAATCCCAGCCAATTTCAACTTCAAAAATTCACAAAAATTGAAGAATCAAATTTGGCAGCTAAAAATTTGAGTCAGGCTGTTCATTAAAGATATTATTAATTTCATTTTTGAATGATTTAATACCGATAAACATTGAAGAAACGAGTACAAATTGATTTGTCATTCTCCAACGATTTAAACAAAATTCAACAACTGATCAGGGATAAATCATAACCATTTAGCATTACCTGCCTCAAAATTTTTTCTTTAGACTTGGAATTCGTCAAAAAAAAGTCGAAAATACGATAAAAATGTTTGTTTCTTCTAAGAAAATTGTAATTTTTCAAAAAAAAAAATCCCTTGTTGGAGACCAGAGACTAAAGACTGAAGACCAAAGACTAAACTGATTTGTAAAGCAGCTGCTGTCGGGCATTTGTGAGATTTTAAGGCAATTGCAGAACGGATAATTCAGAATCAGAACTAAAAAAATATGATTTTTCAAAAATTACTTTGAATTATCAATTACCTATCAATTAAAACTGAGTAAAATGTTTTCAAAAAGCATCGAGCATTTTTTTTTTTCTGGATGAATATTTCATAATTTTCAAACGATTTTTGCATATCAACGAATGACAGACCAAACATGATTGAATGATTATCAAATTTTTGATCAATCATAAGAAAATTAATATGAACAATTGAAAGATTTCTTCAAATATAAGAAAAAAAAGATTTTTACCCGATATGGGTACATAGAGAAAAACAGAAGGAATTTGGAAATAGGGAGAGGGAGGTAGAATTCTTAAGAATGCAATCGATTTCTTCCAATTTTCCCCATTCAAACTATTAGGTATTTATTATTTTTTGGAAATTTTTTAATGGAAGCGTAATTTTTTCAACTAAAACTACAAATTTTCCCAATCCCTAAGCGAAAAGGACAGCTGTCCTTTCGGTATCGGCACTGCAGCCAATTACAAAAATTTATCGATACTTTTTGCAACAACATCGAAATTTCAAAATCTACGAAAAATTTGTGGAAAAACTTATTCTCATTCCAACGTCTTATCAATTTATCTTTAGAAAAATGTACCAATGACAAACACAGAAAAAACCCCCAAGAAAGAAGCGAGAATTCAATTTATAAAGTCATCTTCAATCTTGTAAATTCAATTCCAACATAACTATGTGCCATTTTTCACCAATAAAGTGAAACTTTCCATTCCAATTACGAAGGAAATCATGAAAACAACCGCGAGAATTTATCTACTTGTACCTCATTCATTGTATAATAAGATACAAATTATTCTATCGAATTATTCCACAAACGTAATAAAATTGATTGATTTGGGCTTCGATCAGGGGCACGTTATGTTTACATCGGCATTTGGTGTTATTGGTTTGAAAAAAAAAATACAAATTTTATCCAGACGATATTTCTGACAGAGACGAAAAGATATTGAATAATTCAATTTATTCATATTTTTAAAAGCTCTCCGAAAGAATATTGTAGATAAGTCGAACAAGAGGGAAAAAATAAAAACAAAATGAAATTTGAATGGCGACTGCATGTTTGATGAGCTGATGGCGATACGCGAACATCGGCGCGGATTTCCAAACTGAAAATAATATTGATGAAGAAAACTCCGCTGTTCGGTAGCGATAAAAGAACAGCTAAGCTGCCTTTACAATCATGGGCAGGCGAAATTTCGATTCACCGCGCGACGTATGTATTCGACAGGGAAACAATTTGCCTCGCAAGATGGCACCAGATTTTACCGAAACTCGAAGAATAATTTATTATTTATTTGTATTCTAAACATGTCAGTGCTAAACGATCGTACATCGGTTGTTTTTTCGCTATAGCAAAACCGACGCTGAAAAGTTTTATTTACATTATTTGCAGACTTTCAGTATCTTATTTTGAATTTAATAAAAATATTGCTCCGCGGATCGTTCGCACAATTCCGAATGAAAATAAAAACATACGAACTAACCACAGATGTTGGAATCATTTGAGCGATATCTATACGAGCATAGACTACCTTATTTTTTTTACTCGGTAATCGCGAGCCGAACGAAATCTATGGACCGTGGAATATTTTTCATAGCAGTTATTCCAGGTGATGATATATTTCGCCAGTTTCGATAATGGGTTTGAAAATGGCTTCTAAATCATTTTTACGCAAGTGGGATTTCGACGATTCGAGTCCAAATTTATTCCAAGTTCAAATATTTTCAATTTCTTCAATTTTAAATTTTTTCAAAAATAAATCAATAATAAAATCTTTTCAACAGTTTAAACTTCAAATTTCTCAAAATTTTTCGAATTCAAATTATTAAATTTTTTAAAATTTTATAATATTAAAAAAATTTAGTATTTGAGTAGGAAGAAATTTTGAAAAATAAGGAAGTTGATTTAAAAAAAAAATTAAAAATTAAAAAAATAGTGAGGAAAAATTTTTTAGTTGAAAGAAATTTCAAAAACCTTCAAAAAGCCGAGTAGGTAGTAGGTACCTCACCGAGAAAAAATGATTATTTAAAAAAATTTAATCAAAAAAATTTAAAGTGAGTAGGAAAAAATTTTAGAACTAAAAATTTTTTCAACTTTGAATTATTGAATTAAAATTTTTTCAGATCAAAAATTGTTTTTAATTTTTTCAATATTTTCAAAATTTTCCTTCATTTTTTCAACTATAAATTTTTTTGAATTTTTTTAAATAAGCAAGTACCTAGTTTTGGATTAAAAAATAAAATTACACTTGCATTAAAATTTGATGGGTATTTTACAGCTTTGATAGAAAAATATGACCGAAGGAATCGATATTACTAATTATAACAAATTTAAAATATGTAGGTATTGTAGGTAATTAACTAGGAAACCAATATTAAATTTCAATTACCTCTGATGTTGAGAAAATAACCTATCGATGAATATTCGGCGAGTTGGTATCGAGTAATACATTTATACCAACCGCTGTCTTCGATCCTAATAGAAGTAAAATTCAAATAACCATCATTGCTTTGCTCAGTTGGTGGTACATCATTATCTGCAAAAAAAAAAAACACCACATAGGCTCATTCAGAAACGAAAAACATCTTCATTTTAAATTAATTACTGTACCTAGAATATTCAAACCACCAATTATCTTTAAATGCAAATGATTTTAAAACACGTGCATACAAATGAAACTAAAAAGCTAGATAGGTATATTCACAGTATACCTATCAAACCACACATTCTACATTACACATACTGGTGCTTATATTTTACCCCGTTCAATAAATATATACAAACATAACGTTCGTTTATAACGCGTGAAAATGATTACTTTACACGAGTTAATATCGTGTTAAATGGACCATATCATCAAATAACGATACGAGTCAACGCAACTTTGACCTAGCAATAACAAAATATTAAAACCGTTGCCATTGCGTTCGATTGTCGAAAAAGCAATTTCGAAACTGAAAAGGTGCAAATCAACATCTTGCCGAAGACAATACTTATTGCTTTATTATAAGTCTGGTCACATTGTCCTTCGCGTTCCAATACTGTTATTTTTCCTCCGGCTGTGTTTTACATTTCGGATGTTCTACATTTATTAAAAATGTCACATATCAGGATTTCTTTCGCGATTCGGCCGTATTTTCTCAACTTTTTTCCTTATTTGAAATCTGCTTATACCTACGCGCGTAACTTTGCCATGATTGATTTCGCGATAAAATAAATTTTTTGCCCGGTACGATTTTGGTTTAGATATTTTACGGTGGGGTTTTGTTGAATGTTTTTATATGAGTTTTTTTTTTTTCAAGATTTCAATCGTTTTGATAATAAATTTCCATTGAAGAATCGTTGCGGTAAATTAGAAATGAACTGTCATATTTTCAAAAGGCTGAGATCACATTATCTGCCATTAATTTCGTTAACAGAAGGTAAAAAGGCTACTTTTGAAAATATTGAAATTTTTTCTATACCCCCTTCCTACTCCTCCAGAGCTGAATTTCAGTAATTAAAATTTTTTGTACGTACTTTCGAAACAGAAATTGTGTAAATCGAAATTTCTTCTGAAAGGTGTATCATAAAATTTTATAATGGAAAGCAGAACTTGAACATAACGGGGCATTTTAAAAAAATTTTTGGAGAGGAAGTAACAAAAATTTTTTTTTACACAATTTTTTTCAGATGACAAAAAATCAATCGTAAAATTTCAAAAAATGTCAGAAAATGCCTTTTTTAATTGTCGTTTTTAAAGAAACGGCCAGAAACGAAGATTTTGCACCTTTTGAAAATGGTAGTTTTTTATCATAAACGACGAAAAACGATAAGTTTTTCCGATATCGTAAAATTGTATTTTCTAGCGAAACACATTTCGCGATGTTGGAATATTATCGTTATTCATCGTTTTTGAATAACCGATGATTCGGCGATACCCCGAGGACATCGAGCCTCGTTTTGAAAGAAGCGATTAAAAACCATCGTTTTGCAAAATTGGAAAATCATAGTTTTTTTGTCATTTTCCAAAAAACGACAAAAAGCTATAATTTTGCTGAATGAGAAAATTTTCGTTTTTCATCGTTTTAAAAGAACGAACTAAAAACGATCATTTTGTGGAAATAGAGGATTAATTTATTTACGGCGAACCGGTTATGCAATTTTATTAACGTCGATGAAAATAATTGCCCAGTACGAATTCGTTGTTGTCGAAAAATTCCGTCGTAGAACAATTGAAATATTCGTTCAATACTTATCATTCCAAGAAAAATGTCTTCCATTTTAAAAAATTTTTTTTTGCTAAATAATATCAAAAGAACATAAGAAATTAATATTCTTCAACTTTTCAAGGACCCTTGATGAAAAATTGATTCTAATAGTTTGGGTAAATATATCCATAATAATTTTTTTGAAACATGTTCTATTCATACGAATGATTCTCGACCCCTCATCATTTCACGATCCTATTCTTCTGATTCCTTCATAATGTACATCCGGTTACACTACATTCCTTAACTGACCGCTTTCTCTTTTTCTTTGTCTTACCACCCTCTTACAAACATCTTTCATCCGAACTGCGGTACATCGACAGCTATCAATTTCGATACGTTATTCATTTGTCAATTGAAATCAGTTCTAATATTGTCGCGATCCAATAAATATCTTTCATTCGACTATTCGACTTCTCGGTTATTTATATAGTCTGATTTTGGGATTCAGTAGGGAGGGGTGATGTGTAGTCAGGGGATGGAATTTTAATCTTGTCATTCTAGGTTTAGAATGTAGGCATAATTTTCCGGCCAATCATTCAATTCAACTTTCGAAAAGAGAGTATCCAAATACCTATAAAAATATGTATCTCACTGAAAACCAATTTATTAGATAAATGCATTTTTGATATTAGATATTTGAATTTCGATTTTTAATGTTAGATTTTTGAGTTCAAATTTTCATTTTCATCTTCCGATTTTTGGTATCCAATATTTATTCATTCAATTTGTAATTATGTTCATATGTATCTTCTTAAAAAAAAAAAAATGGGAATGAGTTCGCCCATATTTTTACATAAATATTTCGTGAGGGATCAACTCATCTACACTCTCTTAATTTGAATCAGTCAAAAATGCCTAAATTGACTGATGAAATAGAGAAAATCAAGTCACTGATAATCAGTCAAATTCCACTGATTCCTCAGTTAATCAGCGTCATTTTACTGCCAATCAGTGAAAAATTACTGATTCAAATAGTGAATTTAGATTGTTGAATCAGTAAAAATTAGTTGACTGGTTGAAATCAGTAAAAATTTACTGATTCAAATCAGTGAATTTTCATTATTGAATCAGTAAAAAAAATTTCACTGATTGAATCAGTAATTAATTAACGATTGAATCAGTGATATTTTGTTTACTGATTCAGTAGGGAAAATTAACTGATTAAATCGTAATTTTTTTTACTTATTCCTACAGTGACTTGATTTTGTCGATTTTAATCAATCATTTTTGACTGATTCAAATTAAGAGAGCAGCCATAACGATTTGAAACTTTTCAAGGCACTTGAAAGAAGTAAAAAGTGATCATAGGGGCACTCAGAAATTGATTAAGGGAGGGGCTGAGAATTTCAGGAAAATAGGGGGGGGGGGGGGTAAAATTTCAAAATAGTTATTTTTCATTGATCTTTCAGCCAAAAATCATCAATTTTTTCTGACAAATTGGGAATTTATTGAGGAACTGGTGATTTTTGAGTTAAAAGTAGTCAAAAATTATCAAATGCTAAAATAAAATGATTAAAATACTGTCTGAGCGAAGCGAGGGCGTGATTTTTTTGAAAAAATACTGCTTGAAAAGTAAAAAAAAAAAACTATGACTAAATCTACACGAATGGGCTTCAGGCACAAAATTGAAAATACACAATTGGAACGAGTGATTCGTTCTTTACATTAGTGATTGGTGAGCGTTTTTTTTTTCAAGTCTAAAATTTTTTCCTCCAATTCTTTTCAAAACGTGAACATTTTTTCATCGATTTCTAATCTATTTTTCAAGTCCAATTTACTCAAATTTATAATTTATTTCAAAACTTCTCAATTTTTAATCTATTTTTCAAGTTTAAAATTTTTCCAAAAAACGTTTTCAACGTCAATTTTTCATTTTTTTCTTATTAAAATATTTTCAACGTCATGGCAAATTCGTAAAACAGGGCCAAGTCAATCCTTCAAGTCTAAAATTTTAAAAAAATTAAGGAAAAAAACGTATTTACATTTGGAAAATATAGACGTTAAAAAATTGTCAGGAAAAATTTTTAGCCTTGAAGGATTGATCTGGCCTGTTGTACGAATTTGATTTGTCGTGACGCTGACGTTGAAAACATTCTGTTCTGATAAGAAATTCTACTCTCGAAAAAATTTACTTGAATAATTAACGTTAAAAAAGTTTAAACCTGAAAAATTTAGTAAGGACTTTGTTAAACTGTATTTTGTATACGACATTCGTAGCCGCACTAGTGGCAACACTGCACCGCCTATCGGTTGTGGTGAGAGAGCGGCGCAGCTGTCTTGCTCGCTCTCACTTCGTTGAACTACTCGAACCCGTCCGCATCTCCGTCTGATACGTGACACTTGCTCGTGTATACTTACGTGTACTTTTGTTTTACTCTCTCGTGTGTAATACATTGATTATCCCACGTTATCACTGGTGTTATTATTTGTATTTGGTACGTATCCTACTACAAGTCTATCATGGTAAGCAGAGCGTGTGAGACGGTTATCCGGCTGGCCTTTGTCGTCGGGAGCGTTTCTCACCTCTGATAATTATTTACTTATTTTTATCAAATTTTCTTGCTTTTATCAAGTGGCTTAATTTAATTCTCGCGTAATTAATTCCATTCTGTGTGATTTTTCATGTTTCCATACGCGAGTCAATGCCAAAAATATGCCGTTTTTTTATTGAATCAATTATGAAATTTTCTGAATTTGCTTTGATCGAAATGCCGATTATTTTATTAAATGCCTGTGAAATATTTCTGACATAATTCAGTTGGGATTGGCTTAGATCGATTATTTTAGCACGTTTGAAACGTTGATTAATATTAGCACATTTGAAACGTTGATATAATTGCTTAGATCGATATTATGGCATTACATTATCAGTGAATTTTCCTTTCCGAACATATACAGTCCAATATGGTTATCACCAGATAAAATAATATTTTAGATCGGCTCCGGACACATCAATTAATTTGTTTTGATTATGCCAATGAATAGTTATGTAAATATACATTTAGATCGATATTTATTAACGGCAAGTGATTAATTCGGCAAATATTATTAGCTTAGATCGTTTATAACTAACGGATTGTTATCGGCTCAGCTTGTCAAGAATCAATGAAATATTATCAGCTTCGAACGTTTTTCAAATGGATATCATATTAGCTTAGATCGTTGACATATAAGAATATCGGCAGATTTTAATAGAAACGTGATGAAATAATATAGCTTAGATCGTAATTACTGAATAATTTGAATTAATATTGACGTTTTACCATTTTAGAAAGAATTTTCTTACACCTTGGATAATTAGCATATTGGCAAATAGATCGTTGAAAGATAAATAGACCATACCAAGGAAGTTTCAACACAGATTATCAAGAAATGGATTATTAGCTTTGATCGTTAACACTAGTTTACCTCAGTTACTAGCTTAAAACGAATTACTAATTAATATCTGTAAAGTGTCTTTGTTTAGATCGGAAATTGAATACTAGCGAATTCGTATCACCTTAGATCGGACCTCAAATCCAAGGAGGCGAAGCTTATTATATTCGAACGGATTTCAAACCTTCAATATTGAACAAGTTTTAGTACATGAGAATGAATTCAAATTGCAACAGTCAAAATTTATTAGCTTAGAACGAATACCTGTGTGGTTTATAATTAAATTTAGCTTAGATCGAAAGAAATACCTGTGTGGATTTAATAAATGAATTTGCTTAGAACGGAATATATATTTAATAACGGCGCATCTTAGACCGAATTTTCAGCCAACAGGATAAATTCTTTACCATTTTAGAACGAATTCCAAACATATAACAGTCGATGACGTCATATTACCAGAGCTACGTTGCCAGGAAAAACCCATATCAGCGATGAAGAATGCGACATGGCGGCCGAGCTACGAGAACTCTTATCGCAAGATGTTTGTTACCTGTGTTATAAATACAATGGAACCAGACAACGACAACGGAGTTATTTTAGATCGGGGAAAAACCCAATGAATAAATCCTGTGTTGGCTTATCAAATAGATAAAAATTAGATCGAGACGCCGAAAATATTTCATTTAGACGTGGGAAAAACCCAACGAATGAATTTTATCCTTATAATGTTATCTTTCAAAGCCCTTATATGGAATCATTACGTTGATATTTTAGATCGGTGGATTTTTCCAAACCTCAATAATGGAATTTTAGTTTGATGACTCAATACTGAATGGTGCTAAAACGTTATCTATCATAATCCTTATATGGAAATTATACTTTAGATCGATGGAGATGTCCGAACCTTTATTGAAGATTCTTGATCGATGACTCATACTAGCAATAAAATTTTAAATGTCTTTTGATGACTAATACTTTAGAACGATGTATATACCTGCTGTAACCTTTGTAAAGGTAACGTTGAAATTCCAAAACTATGACTCAAAATTTAGAACGATGTATATTATATTGATTCAGTTAAAATTTTTGATCGATGACTAATATCCTTTGAAATCTGTACACTCTTTAGATGGATGATTCATTTTGATATGCTTAGAACGATGACAAATACAGTCGGATGACTTTAAACTATTTATGAATTGGCATGCTTTAGCAATGATTATTTAGATCGGCATTTTGAAATATTACACTACCCTATGTGGAAACATGGAATTTGTGCATTGTTTATCCATATATTAAAAAGCCCAATTGCAAGGGTAAACTTCAGTGAATGCATAGATAGCAACATTTGAATATTAGACGAATAGTAAATCAGCTAGTTAAAAGCTTTTAGATCGATTAGTTGGAATTATTACTGAATTTTAGACCCGCTCATTAAAGCGATTATTGAGTTTAGATCAGAAGTTTGAAAATTATCATTGAATTTTAGATCGAATGAATTGGAGTTTATTAAAACCTTTCATGGTCTCCAGTGGATCGAAAAATTGAAAATTATTGAATTTATTACACAGATCTTAGATGTGGAGTTTTCTAAAACCCTACGTGGTCTCCAAATATAGGCCTTCTAGATCGTAGATAAATATTTAAATTTTCAAACGATGCTTATTATGTATGCTATCTAATGCAACCATATCTAAAGGTTACTCTGTACGTACGCCAGGTGACCAGATACTGGTAAAATTCACTGAGGTTTGCGGGTGGTTTGTTTGAGTACAATGGTAGTCATCGGAAACGCGGGGCTATCAATTGGCTCAAACACGCCAGTGGGTATAGATGGGGTATGCGAAACGCTACCAAATCTATATCGCCGTAAGTCTGGAAGAGCTCCATACAGACTTATGCTCGCCATATTGGAGTAACTCCTGTTGTACTTATATACTGACTAAAATTAGATGAATTTTGCTTATTGTTATAGAAGCTTTGAACGAAACGGTTACAAAATGACCCGTCATACAAGAAGATCGGAAAATATAGAAGAAGATGAAAATTTAGATCAAAATAGAACGAATAAAGTAATTTATTGATGATTAAATTTAATTATTAGACGAATTATAATTGTACTTTGTTATCTCATTATACTTGATTTACACAGGAGTCTACTTCAAAAAGAGAATCTAATTCTGCCACATCGACATCCCTACCTGAAGGGAATGCTGGAGCAAAGGGTAAGCAAAATACTAAAAGAGTCATAGATTTAGATGTAAATAAAACTGATAAAAATAAAAATAGATCGGAAATTTCAAAAGAAAGCTTAGAACGCGAAAAAGATTTGAGAAAACGGGCTATTGATTCCCTTTCTAAAACAAAACATGTACATAGAGCGGTAATATCTGATTCTGATGATAATGAGAATACAGTTAACGAACGTGAAACCGAAGCAAGTACTTCTGGTGTACCTTTAGATCGGCAAACTCAGCGACATAATACAACTCCGCTGTTATTAGTATCGGATCCTGAAAATCCTCATGTTATTCAGCACCTTGTTAAGAAGAAATCAGCTGGTAAATCTAGAAGAATATCGAATTCTGAAAATTTAGATCGAATTGATATAAAATTAGAAAGTACTGAATCCTCAACAGACGAAGACTCAATTATTCCATTGCTTTATTGTCCAACGGAAGTACCATTTGATCAGCATAGACCGTTTCAAATCAAAATGGAGGTACCTGAGAACGAAATTCAAAAAGTCATTGTAAAAGAAATTATTGAGGCGAATAAACAGCTTCTTAGATCGGCAAAATTAGATCGTTCAATGGACCAGACATGTTCAACCGAACCAGAGACCATTAGTGATGAGCAAACTGACTCTGATCGTTTCGAAGGTGAATCGGAAGAAGAAGATAAAGACTTTGTACCAGAAAATAGACCGTCTAATTCGTCACAGTATGTATCTGATGAACCTAACTCTGATTCTCGTTCAGAACCTGAAGAAGATGGAGACCCGTCATCACCAAGCTCATCTAGTGACTCAGAAGATGATAGAGATGATAAAAAGCGTAAGAAAAAGAATAAAAATAGATCGAAACACAATAAAAAGAAGTCTAGAACATCAAAAAGTACCGAAAAAGCTCAGTCATCGAGTATAACGGAATTAGAACTATTCAAAATTCATCAGTTTAGAACGGTGGCTTCAAATGCCAGATATAAGTTAACAAAGAACGATTCATATGACAACTGGTATGCTAGATTCAGACGCGAACTAGAAGGAATGGGCCTTGATCCAGAAAAAGAAAATCAAACGAAATTAGATAATAACCATATGCTAAATTTGCTCATGATGAGAATCGACAAAATGTATGTAGATGAGATTGCACAGTGTAGAACGTTCAAGAAAGCCATCAATATTTTACAAGATGTTAGAAGATCGGAATCTAATCAATCATCTAGATCGATCAAACAACAATTTTCTCGGCTCAGATTATACCAATCCGAATCAATTTCAGAATTTTTCTAGCGTCTGCGTAAAATTAGATCGCAATATTTCACTATAGTTGGCAAAAACATACCAAAAGCGGACGTCTTTGACCAAATTGTACATGGCACAGAACGTATTTATCCGGACATCTATAATAAAATAGAATTTAGTGGCGGCTATCCGAAAACGAGTATTAGAGAGATAAAGAATTATTTACTAAAACAAGAAGCTAGAGCGAAAGATAATCAACCGCAAAGAGCGAATTATTTCAAAAATAGATTGAATTCAAATGGCGATTTTAATAGATCGAGAACCAATTCAAAGAATGAAAAACCCTGCCATCGTTGTAATAGATATGGACATCGCAGACGTGAATGTACCTTTCAAAAATTTTGCTATAATTGCCGAAAAGAAGGACATTATGCCAAAAACTGTAAATTTCCCGATAAACGACAAAATAAATCTAGATCGTACAACAATTATAATAAAGGCAATAGATCGTATCAATCGAATAATAATCGATATAATCGTAATAAAAATGATGATTTTAGATGGAATTACCAGAATAATGACTCCTATCGTGAAAATAATCGAAGCTTTGATCGTAACAACAATCATAATAATTCCTATCGTGGTAATAGATCGAATCGTGGAAATTATAATAACAACTTTGATCGTAGAAATAATTATTACAATAATGATCGACGAGCACAGCACCAAGCAAATTATCAAGATGCTGGACAAAATTTTAATAGATCGAATCAGAATTATCGTCGCGGAGGTAAACGCGGACGTGGATTTAATAAACCCGCTGAGAATGTTGATAATAATAATACTAGTAATTCGAATAATGCTAGCGATACTACTACAGTAAAAGAAAGTAAATAGATCGTTATTTATTTATTTGTTTATTTACAGAAATGATAAAATGCCATGCTGAAATCGAACGTCAGTTAGATCGTAATAATGTGTTAATTGCCAAATGTAATGCTGATATCAATAACAGCCAAATAGATCGAGCCAACCTTGCGATAGAAGACAGTGACAAACATTTATGCTTTATTGGCGATACTGGAGCGACGTCACATTTCATAAAAACAGACTGTAATTTAGAAAATAAAGTAGAATGTGAATCAACAATCGATGGTGCCCGTGCTGACGCAAAGATGTATTCGAATGTAAAAGGAACGATTACTGGAAAATCTGTTTACTGCAACAATAAGATCGCTATACCTGACGCTATATACGTACCTAACATGGTAGATAATTTACTCTCACTACGAAAATTTGCAGAAATGGGCTATACAATTATTTTGAACGATAGAAATGCTAGAATTATGGATGGAAAGAATTTAGTAATGAAAGGAATTTATAGATCGCCATTTTGGTATTTTCTTATAGATTGTAATTCATCAAGTGCTTTTGTAACTAGAACGAGAAATAGAATTTATACTATAGATCCAGTCGACAATATCGAAGAAAACGATTCAAGTGATAGTAGTGAAGACCTGGACCCTCCTACGAAACCAAATCCTTTCAAGAAACGCCAAAAACGAGACAAAATTGTATTCAACGTAGATGATATTGATGATTTAGACGAATACGACGAACTAGAAGTAAACTCAACCTTTGCAAATGTAGAACGAGATAATGAAAATATAGATCAACGGCTGTGTATAGATGATATTTTAGTTCAACATGAAATTCCTCATGACTCTTATATCCAGAAAAATGAGTTGATTAGAACAGAACCAAAAGACATGACTCCTGAAGAATTTCTCGAATTTAAATCACAATGTATGGTTTGGCATCGTAGACTCGGACACATGGAATACAAGAAAATGATCGAATTAAAAGCTAGAACGAATTTATTAAAACATGTAAAATTAGACCCACAAATGATTGAAAACTGTACAGATTGCAAAATTGCGAATATGAAGAAATTAAAATTTCACATACGTAGGCGCAGAGCACTGAGACCGTTTCATACAATTCATTCTGATATTATTGGGCCAATTACACCTGTCTCTTACAAGAATAAATTTAAATGGATTATAAGCTTTGTAGACGATTATAGTAGATTTGCTGTATGCTATGTTATGCACAAAAAGAGCGAGGCGTTAAATTGTTTCAAATTATACCTAGACCACATCAGAAATATTACTGATTCAGAACGTAAACACTTAGTTAGAGTATTTAGATCGGATAATGGTGGAGAATATACCTCAGACGAATTTAGTGAATATTTAGAACGGAACAAAATTCATCATGCCACCTCAGAGCCAAAAACGAGCCAACACAATGGCACTGTAGAACGTTTCAATCAGACTATTGCTGGCAAGATTAGAGTAATGCTTGTAGATTCTGGATTACCCACTTATTATTGGGATATAGCTCTTGGAGCGGCTGTATACGTGTATAATAGACAACCTCATGCTGGAATAGATTGGCTATGCCCTTTAGAACGTGTTTTTCCGAAAATTCAGATCAATCATGATCAATTACGTAGATTTGGAAGCCTTGTATTTTTAAAACGGCAAAATGTTACATCCAAATTTGAACCAAAAGGAATGTATGGAATCCTTGTAGGATACACGCCAACTGGTTATAAAGTTATGTTACCAAAATCGAAAAAGATCATTAGAACGAAACACATTAAACCTTATGAAGCCAGAACGTATAAACATTTGACCGGCTTACCTGCTGACGATTTAGAACCTGAAATGAACGAAAACGAATGGATTAAAGACTTTAGAACGATTTATAGAAGAAATGAAGATGGAACGCCTATGCCTAATAGACCTGTTGAGACCCCTACCGAAATCAAAGAAACGGAGGGAGTAAGTGAGCCAGAACCAGAACCAGAACCTGAACTTGTACCCTCAACTTCGAACGTAATTCCGGCCAAAAGAAAACCTGGAAGACCTAAGAAAAGAAAAACCCTCAATCGCGAGAAAAAGTCGGAGGGAGCGAAGAAGGCAAAATTAGAAGAAAAGTTGAACGAAAATGAAGACACTGCAAAGATTGAAATTGACACTGGCGCAACTACAATTAAAGAACATTTTGAAAAAGAATTAGAACGACTTAGAGCGTATATTGCTTTAACAGCAGATAATGAAGATATTGAAACTTTTGCATTAATGGCTGGCTTAGTTGGAGATCCTATTACTGTAGAAGAAGCCTTATCTGGACCAGATCGTGAACATTGGGAAAATGCTATTGGTGAAGAATTTAAATCACATGATCGTCATAACACTTATATCTTTGTGAATAGACCGAAACCTGAAGAAAAACCCACAATTGTAGACTCGATTATGCTATTAAAAACCAAGATCGACACAAATGGCAGATTAATTTTCAAAGCACGATTAGTAGCTCGTGGCTATAAAGATAAACTTTTTTACTCTCTCTCAGAAATTTACTCGCCTGTATCTAGACTGGCTATGGTTAGAATTGCACTGAGCATAATAAATAAATTCAACTTAGAAGCTTACCACTTAGATGTTAAAACTGCTTTCCTACATGGAGATTTAGATGCTATTACCTACCTAGAAATTCCAAAATCGATGAACATAGATGAAGAAACTAGAAGAACGAAAATTTTACTCCTAAAAAAGGCAATTTATGGACTAAAGCAAAGTCCAAAGAAGTGGAACGAACATTTCAACAAAGTTATGAAAAGACTTGGCTTTAAACAAGATATCAATGATCCCTGTATTTATTGGATTAGAGATCGAGATTTTGAAGCATTTTTAATTTTGTACGTAGATGACATCCTATTTGCTGGAAATAATATACCTAGAATGAATGATTTGATCGATAAATTGTTAAAATATCTTGAGATCGTTAATCTTGGTGAACCTAAAAAATTTGTTGGAATAGAAATTATTAGAAAGAGATCGGAAAGAATTTATTACCTACATCAGAAAAACTACACTATTGAAATTTTAAAGAGATTCAATATGGCAAATGCTAATGCCTATCCAATTCCTATGATTTATCAAAATAGAAATGACAAAGAACGATTATTGACTGCACTACTTTTACAAGGTAAAGAACCATCAAATCGTAAAGAACGAAAAGCATTAAAAAGATTGAATAAACATATACAATATGGTCAAGCACCTTTTCCTTATAGAGAAGCTATAGGCAGTCTGATGTACCTAGCCAATGGCACAAGGCCAGACATTACCTACTCTGTAAACATGTTAAGTAGAAAACAAGCAAGCCCTTCAAGATTAGATTGGGAGAATGTCAAAAGAGTTTTTAGATATTTAGTTGGAACGAAAAATTATGGCTTAGAATATCGAAGTAATGGTAGACCGTTAACAGCTCATGCTGATGCTAGTTATGGAGACGACGTAGACACTAGAAAAGCGACGACTGGAACGATTATTAGATTACATGGAGACATAGTTTCGTGGTCATCCAAACGCCAAGGAAATGTATCAACTTCGACTTGTGAATCCGAATATGTAGCTTTGAACGCAGCCCTACAAGAGGCAGTAGCAACGAATGCGACTTTGAATAGAGCGACTGGCAAAGAATATTTACCTATAGAACTGTTTGGAGATAATTCACCATCAATTCAATGTACCGAAAAACCTGGAGTTTCCTCTTTAAGACATATACCAGACATTAAATTTCATTACATCTTAGATCATGTTATCAATGAACGTGCCACAATAGAATGGGTTAGTTCCAAAGAACAAGATGCAGATATACTGACAAAACCTCTGACTGAGAAACCTTTTACTCAGCTTAGATCGAGAATTGTTTCAAAAATATCCTGTGTGGAAATTTAGAACGGCTCCTGATATTATTGTAAACGATTTTACTCCAATTGCATCTAGCCTAGATCAAGAATTACTGCTTAAAATATTCAAATATTGCTTAGATCGGGGATACAATGATTCTACTGACGCAAAATTAGATCGGCTCCAGAGATGCGAAATGTTATTGCTTTGATCGGATATACAAAATAATTTTATTTTAAATTCGCAAAAATTAGATCGGTTCCTAGAATTCTCAATGGACTATACTATGATCGGTTCCAAATTGAAGAAGAACTTGAAGCTTAGATCGGTTATTCCTAGTTAGACCAACTTTGATCGGCTCGTATTTAACTCAAACGTCGGAAACCAAGATCTGAAATTGTCCAAAGGGAGCCATATTGCACTGAAAAGATGAAGAATTAAACATCGAAGGATCGCTAATATGAAAATTGATTTTTTTTTAGATCGATAAATTCAAAATGTTTAGAGTTAGAATTTTACCTCCCATCCAATAAATTGTAAATTTTTGCTCTTTAAAATAAAAGGAGGGAGTGTTAAACTGTATTTTGTATACGACATTCGTAGCCGCACTAGTGGCAACACTGCACCGCCTATCGGTTGTGGTGAGAGAGCGGCGCAGCTGTCTTGCTCGCTCTCACTTCGTTGAACTACTCGAACCTGTCCGCATCTCCGTCTGATACGTGACACTTGCTCGTGTATACTTACGTGTACTTTTGTTTTACTCTCTCGTGTGTAATACATTGATTATCCCACGTTATCACTGGTGTTATTATTTGTATTTGGTACGTATCCTACTACAAGTCTATCAGACTTGAAAAACAGACCTGAAGGGATTTTTAGGAAAAATTTTTAGACCTCTACCAGAAAATTTTGAAATTTTTGAAAAAAAAAATGGGATTTGGACTTAAAAAACAGACTTGAAGGAATTTTTAGGGGAAAAAAATGTAGCCCTCGATGAAAAATTTTTGAAATTTCAAGATTAATTTTTCATAGATCTGTATAAAACTAAAATCACACATTTTCAGATATAACCAAAACTCACAGAGCACATAACATTACCCAAAAGTGGCAAACCCTTGTTTTGTTTTCAAACGTAACTTCATCTATAGAATCCTAAAACTGCCTTCCTTTGATCCAATTTACAAAAAAAATTCGATCATTGCACGAGCCAAAACCCTATATCAACCCAAACCGATCTCGACTCACAATAACCCCCAAAAATCGATCAAACTTCAAGCAAAATCAAAGATACTCATACAACGACCCCTCTTAACATTTCTTTCAACCTCACCAGGTAAATGCCGACACAGCAGGGGTAAATTTCCACTAACAAAAGTATATAAGTAGATAGGTACCATACAGTGAAATGGAAAAACAGTAAAGAATAATTAAAACGAACTTCTGGTTAGTATGAACAGCGGCGTGAAGAGTTTCTTTATTTAGGATGAAAGGATGAAAAATGTAAAGTACTCCCCAGATAAAAGATACTCAGATTTGGAACAAAGGAACAGCATAATATTACTTTGTTTGTTATACATTATAGCGAACAATGGAAATTTCAAAGATTCAATGTCGTTTATTTAAAGGATTCGGATCCAGTTAAAGGTGCTGCTGTTTTTCTCATTGTTTTAATCGTACGCTACATAGGTATATATTAAGTAGAATTTCTCCGCTGAGATTTATAAACATGTTTTCAAGACGTTCCCTATGACGAATAGGTATTCTTCGTATCGATTTATGCAAATGTATAATTTTTATCCGAGTTTTGATCTCCGTAGAATACTCCAGAAAAACAAAGGGTTGGATTTGTATACAAATTCGCCAACAATATTGCGAAAATTTCTCCTTCTTGAAAAAAAATATACCACGGTGTTAGGAATAAGAAGTACCCTTTGGAAAAATAAAACGACGAGACCTAACTAAGTATCTCACAATTATGTTTTTGATAAAATTACTCGTGTGGAATGCGGAGATATTGGAGAAAATGAAGCAGAAGTTTTCCCATTAGCACTTTCACTTGGTCGACTATCCTTTGAGTTGGTTTTAAAATAATATTATGCAAAACATATCCTCTTCGATACTAATTAGATGTAGACTCAGTGGCCATTATCTCAGCCACTTATATTCAATGTTTATCCAAACGGACTCTTAACCTTTAATGTGCTTTTAAATGGGGAAAAAAATCGACCTTATACAGCTTCAAGTTTGACAACGAGGACCCGAAGTAATTAATCGTTGAATATTAGTAGGTGTAAAACCACGATTACCATAAACACTTTGATTGAGTTAGGCAAGACGTAGATTTTATAAAAGGGAAAGTTTTAAGATTTCGCCCAGCAACCTAGTTTTAATTTTTGCAATTTATTGTCACTAGCTCGCAGATAGGTAATTTTATTATCGAAAGTTTTTTCGCCTTTGAATTACTTATGAGAGGTTAAATCGTAATAAAATTTTACAGGTGTGGGTAAAAAAAAAGGGGGAAAACACAAGCGCATTAAAAACATCCAAGTTTTTATTCATCTTCGTATAATTATCTCCGGCACTTTATCTCCATAAAATTGAGAAAAATACGCCGCGAATAATTTCTTGGAAGTGTGAAATGTTTGATTTTTTGAAAAACTACATTGCTTTTTCAACCGATCTAAGTTTCTTCCGTCGATGAAACAAAAACTAATAATGATTCCGGAACAAATGGACGTTGCTACAATGTTGCCAACAGCAATCTACCCATTTCCTTTTATCATTGTAATAAACAAGTCAATCTTAATGGTTATTGCTACGGTTACTATCCTTTCACCCTTTAATAAAAAGATCCAAAATAACGAAGTATGTTATCACCGTCCTAACAAAAATTAATCTCTTTGAGTCTACCCTATCCCTTTTTATTTTAACCAATTTTAACCGCAACAGAATTTCTTCTCATTTTTATTTTCGGGAGATAATTTTTTTTTTCAACGGCGTCAATGTATATACAATCCAATGACGTATCCATCCATTTTTTTCCCCTCGCGGTTGAATTTTTTTTCTCAATTATTTACAAATTCGACCTTTTTTTTTTACCGAATCGATTTCGAATTCGAACGAGAACAACGAAAAAGTCCACTTTGAAAGCTCGAAATAGCGTTTGCCGAAAAAAAATATGACGTTAAAAAATTTCGATAAAGGAGAAAAGATAGGTATAGAGTTAAAAACGGAGAAAACGCCGTAAGTAACAACGTGAACGAAATACAAATAGCTTATTTTTAGATAAACTTTTTAAATTAAAACTTAAATAAGGAATAATACCGAAATAAAATTAGATATTCTGGTTGTCGACTGTTTAAATGGGTCTAATACTGGTAATGAAATAAATAAATACCATTCGATGGCGAAAACGATTTCCATTAAAAGTTTGATTTGAATTTAATTACATTTCTTCCCTTGTTACCTGCGCTTACTTAATGTTGCCTACGATTCGCGAAAATAAACTTTCCACAACATTGTGGAGACTGCAGGGTTTATAATTAAGAATGTTTTGTTTTGTTGGTAATCTTGCAACAGATATTTCGTATAATTTTACGAATGAGAGATCAAAAAAATTATTCCAGAGGATTTCGCCAACCAAGTTTTTCAAAATAGGGCCGGAGTATTCGAATTATTCAATTTGTTTGGAAATGCGAGTTTTTCGAGGTTGAAATTTCGATTTTTGGGGGTTGGTGATTTGTCTTTGAAATATTTCAGATAATTCGTAAATTTTTGAACGTTTAATTTATTCTGAATAAATATATAATTTTTAGTTATTTATATAGCACTAAATAGCAAAAATTTACATTTATGAAAAGAAGGGTGTTCAATGTTCATGTCCATAAAATACATACAATATTTTTAGACTGGTGATGATTAATACGAACAAAAATACTCGAAAATTGCGGTGTTTGAGGATGACGTCTCTAATGCCAATTGAAAGTTGGTTATCTATTTAAGGAATTGCTTAGGGTTCCAAAGTTGAAAATTAAAAAAAAAAAAATGGAATACTTGTATGATTTTTTTTTGATTTTTTAAGACTTATTATTTATTTTTCAGAGTCAAATGAAAGCAATGACGATAACTTTTCAGAAATTTAACTAAACATTTTAAGAAAAAAGAAAGCGGGGGTCAAGTTTTCAAAAATTTTATAATTTTAGTCTGAATATAAATAGAGAATCCATCTTCAGGTGTCAAAACGTAGTTTTTGAGTTGAGGTTCCCCCCTTGATTCTATTAATTTTTAACACCTAACAAGGGAGGTATCCTAAATCAGAGTAAAATTTCAAACCAAAAAAATCGACAGCAATGCTAAAAAAAATCTGAAAAAAATTCGAGATGAATATTGAAATAAAATTTCATCCCAATTTCATCACAGACTTAAAATTCAAGAAACAGTTAGAGATGAATATTGGATAAAAACTTTCGCAAGATCAATCCAGGTTCAAAAGTTCGGAAATCAGCTTGGTATTATACTATCTTAATTTGAATCAGTCAAAAATGACTGATTAAAATCGACAAAATCTAGTCACTGTAGGAATTAGTAAAAAAAAAGTACGATTCAATCAGTGAATTTTCACCACTAAATCAGTATAAATAAAATTTCATTGATTCAATCGTTAATTAATTACTGATTCAGTCAGTGAATTTTTTTTAATGATTAAATAATGAAAAATCACTGATTTCAATCAGTAAATTTTTACTGATTTCAATCAGTCAACTAATTTTCACTGATTCAACAATCAAAATCCACTATTTGGATCGGTAATTTTTTACTGATTGGCAGTAAAATGACGCTGATTAACTGGGGAATCAGTGGAATTTGACATTATTTGACTGATTATCAGTGACTTGATTTTCTCTATTTCATCAGTCAATTTAGGCATTTTTGACTGATTCAATGATGAGAATTCACTGATTTCAATCAGTCAATATTAATTTTTAGATTCAAAAATCAAAATTCACTATTTGAAACAGTAATTTTTCACTGACTGGTAGTAAAATGACACTGATTAACAGGAGAATCAGTGGAATTTAACTGATAATCAGGGACTTGATTTTCTGTATTTATTTTCATCAGTCAATTTTGGAATTTTTTGATTGATTCAAATTCAGAGAGTAGGGCGAATATTGAAATGAAAATTCATCCCATATCATCTCAGGCTTAACAATTTAAAAATGAACTCTGGAAGCATATTTGAGATAAAAATTCATCCCAAGTTCATCCCAGGCCTAAAAATTCGTAAAAAACGCTTGGGATGAAAATTGGGCTGAAAATTCATCCCAAATTTATCCCATAATTGAAAAAATTGAGATAAATTGAGGATACCTAGAATATTTATCCCAAGTTCATCTCATGCTTAAAAATTTGAACATCAGCTTGGGATAAATAGGTATTGGAATACAATTTCATTCCAAACTTGGGATGGATTTGTGATGAAAATTCAATTCACATTCATCTTACTCTTGAAAAATCGAAATGAAGCTTGTCATGATTATTAAAATGAAAGTTTGTCCCAAGTAAATCCCAAGCTTAAAAATTCTAAAAAAAAAAATTGTGATAAATATCGAAATCAATTTCAATGCAGATTCATCTCAGGCTTAAAAATTCTTGAAAAGGCTTAGGATAAATACTGGAACGAAAATTCATATCAGGCTTAAATATTCGAAAAAATCTTCAGACGAATATTGGGATAAAAATTCATCCCAAAGTTCATCTCAGACTTAAAAATCCAAAAAATCTGATTTAGATGAATATTGGAATAAGATTTCATGCCTTTTTCCTTCCAGGCTTGAAAATTCGAAAATCAGCTGGGAATAAAATTTCATCCCAGGTTAAAAAATTCTAAAAAAAATTGATGGGATGAAAATTGGGACACTAAAAATTTTAAACATGCAATCTCTGGAACGCAATTTTTCCAAAATCCTTCTTATCAAATTGGAAGCAAACACCTCCATTGAACCTCTTGTTACCATCAAATCACCCATACATCGCCCATTTTCATTGGATTAAAAAATCAACTTTTTTCAACTCCGCTTCGCTTAAAAAACGCCGAGTACGTAACGAGAAAAAATGAATAACCACAAATACTTGTACATCTCTTCGCGAGATGGATTTCGCAACAGCGAAATAAAGCGATTAGCCGACTTTTTGCGCAGATAGTGAGAAAAACTTTTTTCTAGCTTATTTTTCACCAAAAGTATATATTTTCCTTCTTTTTTCTTTCCCTTTATAAGAAATAAAAGATCTGGAAATTTCGCGTGGAGATTGCGGAGAATAAAAGAGAAACGAGAAGTTAAAAAAAAAAAAGAGAGAACAAAAGTGAACCGAGGCAAGTTTTCCACTGGCATATACTTCGCTAGATACTTTGTGCCTACAGAAAATCGGAAGTGATCTTATACAAATAGCTACATAAAGAAGTCGTGTAATGACTAAAAACGGTCCCACTATCCGAGAAGTTTTCCCTCTGTATAGGCAATAAATATGTTAAAAGTGACGACGAAGGGACAGCCGAAGGAAAAATGCAACCACCAAGTTATTCTCGAATGAAAACAGAACCGTACTTTTTCCAATAATTTTTCCCTCCCGGTAATCTTTTTTTTTAATAAAAATTTTTATCTTTGAAGCATTTCGGCTTCTTTGAGAATTATATTTTTGAAAAGTAAGGTTAAAAAGGCAATACCGATTTCAAAAAATCTCAAGCAAGAATAACTGATCAAAATTTTTTAAAAAAAACTCTTACCAAAAAATTTACCTAAAACTAAAAAAAAACCTCGATTCTCACGAACGCCCACCGTCCTATCAATCATTTAAAAATTGGCCAATTAAATACAACGTCAAATTTAACATCATTTACTCGTAAACGTAAGTGATAAAAATAAGAAAACTTGCACTGAGAAAAAAAAAGTTTCACAAGAACTATAATTCACATACAACTGTCAGAACATTTGTTTAACAGCACGCAAACGTGTGATTCAACTCTTTCAAATTTAATGAGGATGAATAGGCCCCTCGAGGAACACAAAAACCGCAAACCTTCTCAATGTAGGTACTTATTTTTCCAACGCAAAAAAAATACCGTTACAAACAAAAAAGTAAAGAGAAAAAAGGAATTTTCAAAAGACACGAACATATTTAAAAATTATAAACCATTTTTCTCAACGGGGCAATTGTTCAGATGAAAATTTCAGGTAGGTAGTAAATCCACCTATGAAAAATAAATATCGGGACGAAAAAAAAAAAGAAGATCCGCGTGCGTGTAAAAATACTCCAAGTGAAATAAAACTTTCAAAGACAATCGATGCTTTTCGAAAATAAAATAATGATCGACGCAATTAGAATTAAAAATGGATAAACACACATTCTCACCTTTTTGCCAAATTGGATTCGATACCGGATTGGAATCCACGTCACACTTGAGTGATACTGAAATTCCTTCGGTAATAGGGAACCCGAATCCTGGTACTCTGCTAATTCCAAACGAAGGAGTATCTGCAAAAGAAGAAGATAGTAAACAATTAAAGCATCGAATACAGTATTTCAGACAAAAGGGGAACATTGTATAGAAATATACGCCTCTAAATTCATATCCAGTTACGGTATTTTATTGGCAAAATGCCACCTGCAAAATCCCTCCTTCTTTAACGCCAAACTGCACCTTTTCAAATCGAACGCCACACGGTGAAAATAATATCTCATTTGGTCGTGTACACAAAGGTGATAGCTTGATATTTTTGTCAATTTGTCAACAAATATGTGGAAATTATTACGTTTCTGAGTGCTGGATATATCTACGGGTAACGAACCCGAACCCGAAATCAATTTTTTTAATTTCAATTCAATACGTATTATCAATCATTTTGCCAAGTTCAATTTCTATACGTTCCGATGGCTGACACATAAAGATTTAACATCCCTTTTTGTACCAATAAAACATGCAAATTTCTATCAAAAAGAATGCAATAAAAAAATTCCCCGAATTTGTATTAAAGACTCGGCGTTAAAACCCTTCCACTTGTGTCGTTCAAATCGTGGGGAAAAAAACGAAAACCAACGAAAATGGCGATAAAAACTGTTCAAAAGAGAAAAGAACTGCGAATAGATAAAGAAAAGCGAGAACTTCTAAACGACTCAAGAAGTTTATAATATCTAATGTAATTTGTCAAAGCTTTCAACGAGCATAATAATAAGCACGAAAGACGTCGTACTCCTTTTCATCATTTCACCATACCGCGTCGCGTCGTTAGAAACGATTCTTTTTTTAATACCCTGGAAATAATATTCAAAATGTTCTCCGTAAAGCTCGTCGGATAGCAGGGCACCTAATCTCGCCAAGATGTCCAAAAGTATACGATGCTGAGAAAGAACTAACGTAAGTTAGGTGGGTAATAGATATCAGAGTTATAAAACTGCACGTAATAGTTTATGGTGCTTTAATTTCTTAATAACAATGGCCGAGTGAGAAGTTGATCAAACCATTTCAAAAATGCCCACTATAAATATTTCAGAATTCAAAGTCTGCCTTTGAATGCGAATATAAAGCTATAGCTGAAAAATAAAATTTTAAAATAAATTAATAGCTTTATGGATTTATCATTATGAAATTTCACAAACCCGAGCGGGTTAAATAGAAGATACCTACCTATAGATAGATGCAAACTTGCTAATAAAAATTTACTACTTTTTTGATAATAAAATCTTATAGTTAAATCGATATCGCACAACATGGGTTAGCCTTCGAGATGAAAACATCTTGATGAAAACATCTTGCTCTTTTCAGTGTAGGCAAATTACACATTGATGAAATATTTTTGCCATGCAATAAAACTTCAAGGACCAAAATAGTGCTGATTTTTACAACTAGTTAAGAATCTATATTACAAAGGAGAGAGCCTTTTTTACGGAATAGCATCACACCGAAAGTACTGCACGAATTTGAAAGGTGAATACACCATTGAGCTCAAAGAGTAGGTGGTTTATAACGCAAAAAGTTTTGAAAAAGCTGTCTCCAAAGTGGAGTAAAGTCGAGTTAAAGTTGCTCCCCTCCTTCCCCTCCCGCCGTCACAGGCGAAAACCAGTTTTTCATAAATATCTTGAAACGCGAAACTCGAATCAAAAATCTAACGACACTTTGACGATAGGAAATTTTACGGGCTACAATTTTGGTTCTCTTCCATTTTTGCTGAAAAAGCTTCGTTTTCGAGATATTCCTTGAAATGCGATTTCATCTTTGCCCCCCCCCCATGATATTGGCGAGAGACACAATGACTGAACGGGCTTAATTTCGGATTACCACCTCGAACGTCAGGGTTCGAACCCCGTCGGAAGAATTGTTTTGATTTTTTTTTTTACATTAAGTAAAATAATTTTTAAGCACATCGACTTATAGAAATATTCGATTCTTCTTTTTTTAAAGAGAGTGATACATTATGGTTTCTCAAAGAATTCGTTTTTGAATTTGAATTGAGTTAGGGGAAACCCAAAAAACTGTGGTCAATTTTATGGATAATAATTATCCACGCAGTTCACCACAAATGAAAAATGTTTGAACAAGTGGAAAATTTTGTGGATAGAAATTTTCCATCAAAATTACCTATCAATTCTACAGTTCGGAGAAACCCATAAAACTGTGGTTAATTTTGTGGATAATAATTATCCATGCATTTCACCACAAATGAAAAATGTTTGAACATGTGGCTAATTCTGTGGATAGGAATACCCCATCAAAATTACCAATTCTAGAGGTGGGGAAACCCATAAAACTGTGGTTAATTTTGTGAATAATAATTATCCATGCATTTGACCACAAATGTGAAAGGTTTGAACATGTGGCTAATTCTGTGGATAGGAATACCCCATCAAAATTACCAATTCTAGAGGTGGGGAAACCCATAAAACTGTGGTTAATTTTGTGAATAATAATTATCCATGCATTTGACCACAAATGTAAAAGATTTGAACATGTGGCAAATTTTGTGGGTAGGAATTTTCTATCAAAATTACCTATCAATTCTACAGTTCGGAGAAACCCATAAAACTGAGGTTAATTTTGTGGATAATGATTATCCATGCATTTCACCTTCACCACAAATGAAAAATGTTTGAACATGTGGCTAATTCTGTGGATAGGAATACCCCATCAAAATTACCAATTCCAGAGTTGGGGAAACCCATGAAACTGTGGTTAATTTTGTGGATAATAATTATCCATGCATTTCACCACAAATGTAAAAGATTTGAAAATGGGACAAATTTTGTGGGTAGGAATATTCCATCAAAATTACCGTTTCTAGAATTGGAAAAACCCCTAAAACTGTGATCAATTTTACGGATAATAACAATTTTATGGATAATAATTATCCACGCATTTCACCACCAATGAAAAATGTTTGAACCTGTGGCAAATTTTGTGGATAGCAATTTTCCATCAAAATTATCAATTCTAGAGTTGGGGAAACCCATAAAACTGTGGTTAATTTTGTGGATAATAATTATCCATGCATTTCACCACAAATGAAAAATGTTTGAACATGTGGCTAATTTTGTGGATAGGAATTTTCCATCAAAATTATCAATTCTACAGTTTGGAGAAACCCATAAAACTGTGGTCAATTTTATGGATTATAATTATCCATGCATTTCACCAAATTCAAGCTTTTTTTTGTTGATTAAATTAAATTTTTCAATTTTACAGGGCGACGAGATAAGTTTGGAATTTCAAAAATTCCCCAAAGTTCGAGAAATCAACTTCAGCAGCTGAAATTTTGGAAATGGGATCTTATTTATGATGTACTTTCAATTTATGAATTTCCTTTCGGTTCTAAATGTTTTCCTGTGGTTATCACACCTCCTCTAAAAAAATTGTCAACTTATTTCATCGACACCTAGACAAAAAATAAGCACACAGGTTAAAACATCGGAAAATAATTTCCTGTTTAAATTCATATCAACATTTATGCAGCGAACATTTCGTAATTCAAATTATTGATCTGGAAAATCTTTAGCTGGATAAACTAACAATGCGTTTATTTGTCCCGAGTATCAACGACGGTAGTTAATTACGTTCGCTTGGGTTTTGGCTCGAATTCCCCTTATCTCCGCGTTGTCCATTTAAAGGGCACGGTTCAACTTATTTGGTTGAATTTATAAAGCGGTATTACGTTACACGATCGTTTCACAAGGCTCATCATTTATAACCGATAATCCCTCGTCAGCTGCATTTACTTGCAAATCTCCCCTTAAATTTACCATTATTCAATTTTGTTAGCCGTGTTGTTTTTTCTCGTTTTTTGTTTTTACATTTTTTTTTTTCAGATAACTCCTGCGATAGCAATTAATGTACTATGTTAGCACACTGGATTACGTCATTAATAATAAAAGCATTTTCAATTCTACCGCCGAACAATTTAGCTCTCTGGTGATGTCCGACGTGCGACGCGACGTGCCAGTCTAAAAGTTTTATAGCAAAAAACCATCCACATGTATATGTACATTCGAACGAAACAAAACTTTTTTTCTATATTCGACCCAAAGTCGAATATTTTTCGAAAGATACGACAATATACCTTTCGATCCATTAAAAAAATCTCTCAAACAAAACCCACGTGTAAAATTACCCGATACAAATGATCGGTCAATAAAACATTTTATATCGTATGTGTTTACATCACAAACATCTCGTCTATCGAACAAACAAGAAAAAAAAATGATACCAAGGTAGATTCGAATTCGAAAAGAGGGTAAAGACAGAAGTTTATCTTTATTCAAAAAAACCTTCTTATACAATCCCGATTCCAACGTGCTCTATATCGAACATTCGCCAGAGAGCAGAAAAGCGGCGCTGAAAAAACGAAAAATCAAACGGAGATCAGTTTTCTCGTTTATAAACTTTAGCCAAGATAGAATTTGTGCCAAAAATTCAAGCGAGAAAGAACGCATTCGCGTTAAAAGCGTCACTTGGGTTCTTTTTACAGTTTTTCTTCTCGCCTATGTCATTCTCTCATACAACAATCGCCTACGATTTAAAAAGATAAGGGCCATTAATGTAACCATCTCATGTTGCTGGGTCACTTTGCCGAGAAGGGGCGATTTTTCTACTCGAATCTTCTTGCGCAAGGAAAAAGAAGATAACAGCAAGCGTTGATTAATTGTTTTCGGGGCGTTATCTTTTTTACATTAGCTTTCACTTTCACTGCGTAGGGTTACCAAACAAATTTTTCCAAAAAAATACCACTTCCTCGCGTATAAAAGAGTCGAATATACGAAATATACTTCCCCCTTATTTTTTTTCTAGCGTGTAAAAAAATACCACTTAAAAAATTTACATTTTGGAATTTTTTTCAAAAAAATCTCGGTTTGGATTTCGATATCAAATAACTCGGATACATTTTTCGAATTTACCAATCTGGCGATAACCCAGGAGAATTAGCATCAAAAAATCGCTTAAAAAAGAAATATATGTTAGTCGAAATTTTATTGCTGAAAAAGTTTCTATATGATGTCCAGAGTATGTGGTAAAAACCCACCACCCCACCCCTATTGCTTTTTGAGGGGGGTGGACCCCTTGTGGGGGAAAAAATTGTTTTGCACCGATTTCGCTCAAATTTGGGTGGAAGGTTAGGTGGGTGTAGAAGTACTCCCAAAAAAATTTTCAGGTCCCCCCGACCTCAGGGAGCTGAACCATCGCTGCCCAAAGTTGGGAATTTTTGACAAAAATGGAAAAAAACGGAGTATTTCGAGTATAAAATCACCCCATAATACCAATTTTGAAAACTTTTATGATTTTCGTGTATATTTTGAGATGACGAATCCGACTAGCACATCAACTTTTTCATTTGAGGTGTTTAACTACCCCTACGGCCCTTTCAAAGTATGCAGATCGTGTTTTTTGAAGTCATTTTTAGCTGAAAAAACACGATCTGCATACTTTGAAAGGGCCGTAGGGGTAGTTAAACACCTCAAATGAAAAAGTTGATGTGCTAGTCGGATTCGTCATCTCAAAATATACACGAATATCATAAAAGTTTTCAAAATTGGTATTATGGGGTGATTTTATACTCGAAATACTCCGTTTTTTTCCATTTTTGTCAGAAATTCCCAACTTTGGGCAGCGATGGTTCAGCTCCCTGAGGTCGGGGGGACCTGAAAATTTTTTTGGGAGTACTTCTACACCCACCTAACCTTCCACCCAAATTTGAGCGAAATCGGTGCAAAACAATTTTTTCCCCCACAAGGGGTCCACCCCCCTCAAAAAGCAATAGGGGTGGGGGTGGTGGGTTTTTACCACATACTCTGGACATCATATAGAAACTTTTTCAGCAATAAAATTTTGACTAACATATATTTCTTTTTTCAAAGTACATTTCTCCTGGGCTACGAGGGAAAAAATAAAAGTTGAATAAAATTCGAGGCAGAAAATATTTCAAAACACGCTGGAATTATAAGGAAATATACAATTTTCGACGCCGCAAATTACCCCTACCAAATAAATGATCGGAATTTCATCGAACACGTAATACCAATGTCGAAGAATAAAAGTACAAACGTGACCAAAAAAAAAAACAACGATGACATTATTTATGTTTTACAATACGATTATTATTACACCTTTTATAGCAGCTAGAGATCGACTCGAGAGCAAATATTCGAAAAATAGTAGGAACATAAAATTTCTATCCAGTTGAAAATCGTTCTTTATATGAATTTCATATTTCATTCTTAACGTCCTGCCCGAGTGAATTTTCGTCTCAAGTTTTTTCCACTTTTTTGCGACTTTTTTTTCAATTTTATACACAAACCGTGAAGATTTACGAATCATCCGACCACAACGAATTAGCATTTTAATTTATGAATCACCGACGGTTAGTTTACACAATCTTCTATACTTATGGTAATGAGACCAATCTCATTAATACAGTTTTGAAGGACTCTTGTGCAAAATAGTCGTGTCCTACGATGGTGTCGACTTTTGCAAAAGGATTTCATGACGTTTACGCTTTTAAACTCATACACGGTTCGCGTATTTTACACGAAACTAATTTACACAAAATTACGATGCGGACATATTTCACATTCAACATTGATGTATGGGGGTGCATATAACTGTATGTGAGGGGCCAGGGGTGGATCAAGAAATCGAATTTACGCAGTACCTATGGCACATGGCATGAAGCTGAAATGTAGTCCATTTTCAATAATAGCGAAAACTTCTTATTTAAATGTGTGTTTACTCTTTTGATACGAGTCGATTTAATATTAACGTGAAACTTTTTTTCCTTCTTTTTTCCTTTTTTTTTTTCAAGGTAATGAAAATTCACGTGCTTTTGGTTCTATCGAGTTTTAAGTTTTAAATGGAATTTTTTCCAAAGCAAAAAACTTTTCTCAGCAGAATACCCGCTTCGAATGTAAATTTAAGAATATTTCCGTTAGAACGCTGAGAATTAATGAAAATATTCTTATTAACGGAGTTCTTTTTGTTATTGTTTGAAGTTTTTTTCGCCCCTCGACTTATGAGCTTTTATAACGAAAAAGAAATTTTACATCTTGATGTTTTCGTCGGGTACCATTTTTTTTTTTGCGAAGGTATTTTTCTGCTATTTTTGTACCTACACGTTTATTTAAAGGTAACAGCGTGTTTAGTGGAGGAGGATTGGTGTTGAACATTGGGGGAGGGAGAGAAAAGAGAAAATATCCAGCCGACATGAAATTTTTATTTTTTCGAATTGAAATTTGATTTCGCTTAGTTTTTTTGATACGAAACAATTTATTTTATGATTAAAAATGCAGTTTTACGGTCAAAATTTAACTTCGATTCCAGTCCAAGAGACAAAAAATCGCGCATTTTCTTTGAATGAAAAAATTATCAAGTTGGGATGAATGGTTTTTTTATCATTCAATTTCGAGCATTTGGACGAGAGATAGCTTTTTGCTGCAAGGATAGTCGTTGAAGAAAAATGGCTGTAATTTGGACAAAAATTGCTCAATATTCAAAAACTAATAAATTTTTGGAATCCTCTCGTCATGAACAATCGAATGGTTTTTTTATCATTCAATTTCGAACATTTGGACGAGAGATAGCTTTTTGCTGCAAGGATAGTCGTTGAAGAAAAATGGCTGTAATTTGGATAAAAATTGCTCAAAATTCAAAAACTAATACATTTTTGGAATTCTCTCGTCATGAACAATCGAATGGTTTTTGTATCATTTTATTTCGAGAATTTGGATGAAAGATGGATTTTTGCTGCGAGGATAGTCGTTGAAGACAAATGGCTGCAATTTGGATAAAAATTGCTCAAAATGGCAAAACTAATACATTTTTGGAATCCTCTCGTCACGAACAATCGAAAGGTTTTTGTATCATTTAATTTCGAGCATTTGGGTGGAAGATGGATTTTTGCTGCGAGGATAGTCGTTGAAGACAAATGGCTGCAATTTGGACAAAAATTGTTCAAAATTCAAAAACTAATACATTTTTGGAATCCTCTCGTCATGAACAATCGAAAGGTTTTTGTATCATTCAATTTCGAGCATTTGGGTGGAAGATGGATTTTTGCTGCGTGGATAGTCGTTGAAGGAAAATGGCTGTAATTTGGACAAAAATTGCTCAAAATTCTAAAACTAATACATTTTTGGAATCCTCTCGTCATGAACAATCGAATGGTTTTTGTATCATTTTATTTCGAGAATTTGGATGGAAGATGGATTTTTGCTGCGAGGATAGTCGTTGAAGACGAATGGCTGCAATTTGGACAAAATTGCTCAAAATTCAAAAACTAATACATTTTTGGAATCCTCTCGCAACGAACAATCGAAAGGTTTTTGTATCATTTAATTTCGAGCATTTGGGTGGAAGATGGATTTTTGCTGCGAGGATAAGTCGTTGAGGGAAAATCGCTGCAATTTGGACAAAAATTGCTCAAAATTCAAAAACTAATACATTTTTGGAATCCTCTCGTCATGAACAATCGAATGGTTTTTGTATCATTTAATTTCGAGCATTTGGGTGGAAGATGGATTTTTGCTGCGAGGATAGTGTTGAAGAAAAATACTTCTAATTTGGACGAAAATATTTGGGTCATTTTGGAAGAAAAATCTTTTCACATTCTGGTAGCAGACACTCTCCTGACTCCAAATATATGTCACATCCCTTGGGTAATGAGCACAGTGGGGTGCTGGGCCCTCAATGTACAATTTTTTGTCAAATTTGATCATTTTTGGCACAATAATGCCTTTGTAGGTGTCATGCGGTAAGCTGGATAAAAAAAAATCAAATGCAATGTATACTTGGGTTCATTTCGTGTCGAATGGGCAAAAGTTTAAGGAAAAAGAGAATTTCAAATTTTAGAAAACGCACAATTTTCTTCCCTTTTGGCAAAAAAAAATCATCAAAAAAATCTGAAATTTGGATTCCGACTTATCAAAATGGGTTAAAATTTCACGAGAAAAACAAAATTACCAACGGAAATTAAATTTGAGCAATTTTAACTCATTTTGAGCCCCAAAGTTAGATGAATTTTTGATTATTCATTTTCAAATAATTGGCATGTCACCTACGTACGAATGAGGGGTAGAATTTCATAAAAAATTCAAAAATTCCATCCAAAACGGTTTTGATTCACTTTTGAGAATTTTGAGTCTTGCACCCCTCCAGAAGTGATATTATGCCTCTGAGTCTGAGCCTGATTTATTCTTTAAACTTTTCCCCAAGCTGAGGGATAATGTGAAAATTTGATGTATTAATAATAAAAAAAAAACCAACTTGGAAAATATCTCAAAATCGGATAAGTGCATGTTTTGATAAAAGAAAACATAAAAAGGTTTGAAAAGTATATCCTTGAGATTTTAGTGAGAGAAAAAAATCGGGCAATACTTTTTCGCTTGGCTTAAATTTTTACGAAAAAATTGTATGTACTCAAACAGTTCTACCTCCTTTCCATGCTTAAAAAACACCTAAGTACGTAGAAAATGCAGAGTTCAATAAACTTACACAGAACAATCGCTTTCACCATAATTTTCTTCCTAGAAGGCACAACACCCTTATTTTTTAACGAAATAATTTAGCTAGAAATTAAACTAGATTTCATTTTCATTTTGAACACAACACAACATGATACGATACGATGCGATGTTTTGTGAATAAAGATTCGCGTCTGATAAAACTGTATCTAATGATTAAACTTTACATTATACTCGCCTCGCTTTCAAATATCTGCTTCTCAGATGGAGCCATACTTAGTACTTACTAAGAAAGTAAAACTTATTTACAAAGATAACGTTGAAGAAAACTCGAGAAGACACTACCGCAGGGATTTCTTATACACAAAAAGGGAAAAGCGTTCGAATCAATTTTTCCTACAAAATGTTGAAATTATTCAATATCACGTTATTTACACATCTACGAGTAAAAAGCAGAGAAAGTTTTATAAAGAAGTTGAATACTTGCAAGCAAAATAATATCATAACGGTGCGAAAATTGCGGACTAAAATATTGTGAAGTCTCGTCTTAACGAAAAACCCAACTATGAACTTTCTCCAGAGCGATATTTGAATTGCGGACTGCATTAGGTTAAAAGAAAGTATTCTAAACGGACTGCACATATGAAATGAATATTTCTATACGATACATCCATCTACCATCCGAATAGCAAATGTGATGATATTTGAAAACTGTAAATTGTCATCGACTTGTATAAGCACATAAACATACATCAAGAGATACTCAAACTCGAAAGATGTTCAATATGCAATATGAAGTTATTACTCGAATAACTTGGCCAAAGTTAGTTTCATAGTTTGACTGCAACAATCCAAAAAAAATTGATATGCTGGCATAACGCGGCCTGGACCCGCTTAAAATGAGCCAGATACTTGACTATAACTATTTTCAGGTATATAGCACAAAACTATTCGCATAACTCGCATATTTTGCAATGTTGAAGCCTCCGTGAAGCTTTAGCTTTGCGTTTTTCTGACATAAATGCTAAAACTCGAACCAAAGTAGGTATTTTTTTCTATTCGCCAGCGAGCATCCCGTATCTGATGGGGATTTCGTATTCAAGGTTTATTTACTGATATGAATGAATTCTTTACTGTACGTTTGAATAAACATCAAACAGCAGGTTTAAAGTTGGTCGAAAAATTCATTGGTATTGCTTTTAGATTCTTATTGGTAGGAAGGTACAAATCATTTCGGTACGAGTTGAAATTTCAAACATGGATCAATAGATAATTGAAACGAGTAAAAAAGTACTCATCTAAAATAGGGGTTATAACATAATTCAGAAATCCGATTGCTTTTTTGAAATGCGAAATTTTGAGAAACATATTAATTGGTCATTTCAATAATTTTTATTATCATTTACAATTTAAAAGGTGAAAATTCAGCATTTTTTTTTTCAATTTATAGAAATAGTTGAGTGAGGGATCTATTCATCATTCTGAAAAAATCAAATTTTATGTTTCGAGTTGGGATAGGTATCTCTCTTGCGAGGACCTTCGGTTTCATCCTTTTTATAGCACAGAAACTTTGAATTTTTCCTGGGAGCTCCCCTCTCCACATGTAAACATCCTCAAAAATTATCACCATTCAAAATTCGAAATATTGTTCATTTCATTATCGTTGAAATCGGCGATAATCCAAAGGCAGAGAAATTCTGCAAAGCGACTTTCTTTTTCAAAATTAAAATCACCCCCCCCCCCCCCCGTCAAAAAAATCAAACTTATTTTAGGATGACAAATTTTTCTGTTTCAACATATTTCATTGTTCAAGAATCAAGATGGAAGAGAAGAGTTTTTACAATAATTTCGAAAAAAAAATCACTGAGCCTAAGTGAAGCGAGAGCGAAAATTTTAAAAACACAATCTGATTTCCTTTCAAAAAATCAAAAAAATTTTGAAAATTGCAATCGAGATCGTTACGAGTTTTTCGATAAATGAAAGAGATGACTTTTTTCACTTGAAAATATCAATTGCCTAAGCTGGGAAAGGAAGAAGTTTCATAGCATCATTTTGAAAACAAAATTGTGTAAATTTACTGAGCCCGAGCGAAGCTTTGGCGAAAATTTTTGGAGAAAAGAGCATTCAAAAGTTGAACTTTTTTCAAGCACTCATATCATCTGCCACTGGCGACATTTCAAATATTGGTAATTTATTTTAGCTTTTGGCGGGTGAGTCTCAAAATTTAAAAATGGGAAGGACTTTTTGCTCAATAGAAGGACCTCGGAAGGACCGGAAGGACCCTTCGGCCAATATAAAGACCTGTTGCTCTCTAAATCCAAATCAGTAAATGTTTATTAATATAACCGTTGGAATAATATTATTTGAATTTTATAATTAATTTTTAAAAATATAGTAATTAGCCGACAATTGTAATTTTACCATCATTATTTTGACATTGTAATGAGGATTTTTATGGTAGTATTCCCAATCAAATCGGTGATAGAAAAATCTCTGGTCTTATCTGGGATTCGAACCTACGACCCTACGTTCCTATTCCTACCTACCTACTACCTAACTACTCTTTTCCACTAGACTACGGGGACTTAACTGTACTTCACTAGTTTAAAGAAGTATATTTGTATGTATGTGATACCGATGTTTTAACTTCTTATAATATGTATAAAACAATTTTTATATTTGCGCATAAGGAAAATGCAATGTCTAGAAATTTTTATAATAAATTGAAATTCAAGGTTTTCAATATTTCAAAGAATTTTTTCAAAATTGATCAACTAAGTAACTATTGTCAAATATAATATTTTAAATAACATCTATGAAAATTTCAAACATTTCTAACAATGAGGGTATTCCAACTCGAAGTGAAATTTCGAGCCTAAACAAAGAAAAATCGAAAGTATAGCACAAAAAATTCATACCGAATGAAGTGCATTTCTCGAATTTTGGTGATTTTCTAAAATTTAATAAATTATACCTAATAGTTCTGCCAAATATGAAAATTTGTTCTAATCAACAAAAGTGATGCATACTCTATTTTCGACCGCCCGAATTGTTTGGAAATAGTTTAGAGACGTTTCTGATCCACCAGAAAAATTTGCTATATTCCAGCGCTGGGGAATAGCCCATCAAAAAGGTTCATAGATATTAACTTCAACACCTGTAATCGCGAGCTCACCTATTTGACCGATTAAAGTGCAATTTTTCGGAATTTAAGTATTTCTGGTTCGGAAATTTTTCAAAAAAAAATGAATTACTTACGTACCATATCTACCGCATGTATTGATGTAAAAAGTTGAAAATTGGCAGAAACTTTACAGTGAATCGATTGGAAGCGGTTTCAAGACATTTCGGAGCAACCATAAAATTTTTGAACTTTTCAGAATTGGAATAAAGCTTATAAAAAAGATCCATTTGAACTTTAGCACCTATTACAGATTATCCATTTCGGTGACCTATTTGATCGATTAAAGGACATCAAATCTCCAAAATTCGTTATTTTGAAATTCATATTTTTTTGGCAGAAAATAATTTTTTTCGGAAGAAATTTTTGGCCAGAATAATTTTTTTTTCAAGTAATCGCTATTGCTTACATAGAAATAAAAAAATTTGAAATATTTTTGAGTGTTTTCTAATGGTAACAATGTTACTTCATACTCGTCCAACTCGTCCAACTACGTTATACGTTACGGAATCGTTTTACCGGCAGCTCAGTAAAAATTAACTGATTCGAGTAGTAATTCCTCAGAATTGTTAAATATCAGTAAAAAATTTTCAATTTACTGGGAAAAAACTATTAAAATCTGTTGATTTTTCAGTACTTTTCAAATCAACTGGAAAACAGTTTAAAAAGTACTGTTTTCAATAAATTTTAACTGATTTTTAGTTGTTTTAATTAATTTTTTCAGTAAAAATTATTTTACGGAGTGAATCAGTTATATTTTTACTGATTCGGTTTTAGAGAGTGGACACCCTGTATTTTTGAAAAATTTCTCGGCTTTTGCTCCTATTCTTACTTCCACTCCTGACTCTTTATGACAAATGCTCGTATTTCTGTGATGGAAAATCAATACAGATTCCCTTTTCTGTCTGTTTTTACATTATAATTACCGTAATGTGGGACTACTTTGAACATATTTTGCTAATTTTTGCCTACTATTTCCCCCTACCTCTCTCTGTAAGAAATTTTTGAAAATGAGATTTTTATTTGTTGCTCGTCTCTTCCTCTTCCCCCTGCTCAATCAATTCTTTTCATTCATATTTCAAGGTGTATTTTGTAAAAAATGAAAATGTTCAAAGTAGCCCCGGACAAGGAGCTATTTTAAAATTTTTCTCTTAGATTTACGTTTTCAAACCAACGATAATTTGAAAGAGCAACTCCTAATTGAGTAAATTCAAAATTTCAAGCAAAATCGCCCATATTTATACGACTTATGGGCAACTGATCGAAAAAAAATTGGAAAAAGTCTTTGAAAGCTATGTTTTTTCCAAATTCGTCAAAATTAGGGTCCTTAAAAGGCTTAAAACTTACAAATAACCGAATTAAAACAAAAAAATATCATTATTTGAAATATTACGACAGTTTATTAAAATTATTATGACTGCTGAAAAGGTAAAAATGTGTGTAAAAATTGTTACAATTTGACCTGTTCAAAGTAGACCCATTCAAAAAAACATCTATAGCAGGGTTGCCATTTCATGAAAACTTGAAAACTTTGAAAAATTTGATAGAGAAATATTCAGCTATTCATTTAAAAATATTTCTGATTTTTTAAATCAAGCCTAGATTTTTAAAATCAAAGTATATTGAGCTTATAATTTTAGAATTTTTTGAACATGCTTTTTCGAGCTACACTGCTTCGTTGACATTTGTGTTGACGAAAGTCGCGAAAATAACTTGATTGAAAGTATCTCTACACGATAAAATTTGTTCCATTGGGAAAAATTCATTTTTCTAGTGACCAGAAAGCTACAAAGTGAAAATTTACAGCAAGCAATAAGTTCATTTTGTCTCAAAAAAATGCTCTTTTCTTTTTCTAATTTTTCACCATTTCATGAATTTTTGGTTTTCATGAAGACTCCCTAGTTCTCGCTCCTGCTCCCTCTCGTCTCAGATTAATTGTGCTCTCTAGAAAATACTGTTCGAATGAGTTGGCGGGATTTTTTGCGCTCTCGCTTTTAATGGTATTGACATTTCAATTTTTTTGCTCTTTACTCTTACTCTCGTTCTCTCAAAATGCCAACTTCCTTTGGCTCTCGCTACCGCTTGCTCCCGGCTCCTCCATCGCTGGTAATTTTAAAATTCAAAAAATTTGCCAAAATTCGAAAAATGTACTTTGGTACTTGAAGTTTTCGGCGTAGAGATTTTTTACTATGCTTTTCAACCTATTTTCGTTTCAGCTCAAAATTTTACTGCCAGTCTGATACCTTTCTCTTTGAAAAAACTTAGGTACCTACGTTAGAATTTACACGAAAAATATTCAACGTTATCTATCCTCATAACAATTGCCAAATTTGTCAGAAAATCAAACTCCAAATAAAGGCGAAATGATAAGGGGCACACGAAACAGTTTTGTTTTGTCGCACATAACACCATAAATATTTACGATAGGTCATTTGTGCAGTTTTTCAACAAAACGTGCAACACTCATGAATGCTCGACGGACTCCAGCTTTCCATATATTTTTACGATATAGATATAGAACACAATAAAAATATCAGCGCATTATAAAACACGAACGTGAAAAAGTATAAAAGCTCTGATGTTGACGTTGGTAAAAGTTTATTCGTTAGATCGACGAGTTGTTGACCTATGCCAGACCACATAATTACTATACGAAAAATCGATTAAAATAGGTAAACTATAATATTTCGAACACGATTTCGCAACATTAAGGGACGTCCTTTTTAATTTGAACAAATTACATGCATTATCTGATCGGTGTTATTTTTTGCCATGAATTTTAATTAGCAACGATACTTCAAAACTATTCGTAATGGTAAAATGTATACCTATCTAAAAAAAAAAAACATTGCGGCGGAATGGATTTTTGCTTTTTTAATACGAAAATTTAGATAGGTAGATGTCAAATATACCTAGACCTATAAAACTCGATAAAATTTTAATTGAAATTTCAAACTTTTTAAAGCGATACTTGAAAAATATTTGTATAAAATTTAGAAAAGAAATTCGATCCTTATTTATAGGTAAGTATTTTCAAGAAGGAAAAAATGTATTCAAGTATTTTACCTGCTTCGTTAAATGCGTTTTCGCATTGGAAATTTTACCCGCCGCGATCTTTCTTTTTTTCTTTCATTTTTTGAATAATGAAAATTTATTTACTATCCCTCGAAAAACTATTCATTATTCGGCTTTTTCAAATTTGAATTTCATAGCGATAAATTCATTCGCTTCGAAAACAGCCGTCATTTTTTATTATAATGTACATAATAGAAGGAAACCATTTTTACGAATTCCGATATCGTAACTCACATTTTCCACACGTAAGCGTAATATTTGCGCTACATAAAATTCGCATTTTTCAAAAAAAAATACTATACCTATAAAAAAAGTGGGTCATTTATAAATTTTACTTTTTCTTTTCATTAAAAAGCTGGCCCAATATAGATAATTCTGTCAACAAGGAAAAAACAAACTTCGTAGGTACCGTTATCTAATACTTTTTTTTTTATTTTTCAAATGCCTCTTAGGTATCTGATTACAGTAATTTCAACGTTCGTATTAGAGTAGAATTACATAATGTAATGTTTACGTTTTCAAGGTAAGCTGCAAAACTAAAATTATGGAGAAAATTAACCCAAAATGCATCATTAAGGTATTTCCAACGGATTAGCATAATTTATGATTTCATTCAACTTGCAGATATCACAACGCAGCGCGTCCGTTCGGCACCCTTTTCATCCTTTACGCACATAATTTTTAGCTCGATTCGTTATACATTTGCGAAATGGTTTTCTTTTTTTTTTTTTGCTGGCCAAATTTTTTATCGTGGAGGGTATCTCAGACTATTGTGAGTTTTCTAACGAAAAAGAGGTGAAGTCGAGGCAAACTTTCCACGAAGACCATTTTTTTTAAAAGGGTGATACACGTGTGTTGTGTGTTTTTTTTAGCTCATTTCAGGTTTTTTTTTCGTCTCTCAAAATGACCAAAGGGCTCAAAAATTTTGATATTTTAAAGACCGTTTCATATTTTTATCTTTTACTCATTCTTTTACTTATGTACTATTTTTTGTTTTGAAGTTTCGATGAATGTAACTTTTTTCCGCTAAAAAATTCCCAAATTAAGTAGATGTGATCATACATGTAGATCATACAGCTAATTTGCGAATATTACGAATTTATGATTTTTAACGATGTTTATATCAACCTCGAGATTCATTGACCCACTAGGTATTTCAGTGAAGGTCAAGAATCTACCGATGAATATTCAAATAAAAATGTCAAGGTTCGATGTTCGTGATATTCATCGAGCTGCTAGTGAAAGTGAAGAATTGAAAATTCGAGAGGTGTAGGTTAGGTTTTTAGAGCTTCTGAGTTCGAAATACAGCTTCTTTCCTATCAAATCAAAAACTGAAAAAAATTAAATATACCTAATCAGTTATGGGGGAGGAATAGCTTAAGTGAGTTGCATAGTATCAAAAGAAAGTGCCCATATTGGAATTAAGTTACCTAATCTAAAAGGACTATTTCACATCAACTGGAACCCAAAATTAAATCGCGGAGGTTTAATTTCGGTCAAGTTTTTTTTTTTAAGCTTTTCTTCTAATCTTCAAGAGATTTTCAGATTGATGGTATTAGGGCGAAGAAATTTTTGGCAGAATGTTAAAAAGAATTGATAAGAGATAAAGCTCAATTGAGGTGAAAGTTCAATTTTCATGATTATAGCATTAAAGATGAAAGCTGCCATTTGAAATCCTTTTTCTTACCAAAAAATTTTCAAAGTAGGATCTTGATACCCTTGGATTTGGGAGGTACAGTTTTTGAAGGTACGAAGCTAAGAGGATACAGAGAATCTGGATTCTTTTCCCATGATGTCAAGAATTTGCGAAAAAAATGTCTTCTTGAAGCTTTAAAAATCAATTTTTTTTTAAAAAAAAACTTCATTCGGGCATGAAGGTTACATGGTGATTTGCTGGGTATTATTTTTGGTTTTTAAGATCAATACAAGGTCAAAACAATTAGTTTGAAAGGGGAAATATATAATCTTACGACAAAAAAGGAGGTTTGAACGACAGGCAAGCATAACGACAGAAAGAGGAGGTATGAACGACAATTTAATTCGTTCAACGACAGTAATTTCAAACGACAAAATGCGTTGTCATCACGACTAGATTTTTTAATGAATCACGACAATTTGCTCCCCGTCAGAAATGAGTGTTTAAACGACAAATGAAGATTTTGAACGACAACACAGGTGAAGTTCATTTTGCTCAATTTGGCCAACTTTGAATTCAAAATTTTCCAATTTTATAACTGAAATTAATTTGAAATTACCTTATTCTATGAAATATGGACACCTTATGTGCTTTTTTCGCACTTTTGCCTTAAATAAATCCTTCTCTGATCTGATTGGGGAGATGCAAATGATACTTTGCACCCCAGTCAGAATTTTTTTGGGGTGCAATGCATCGCTTGTACCCTACTTTCCGACGCCACTGCTAATGACCCGTTCAATCGATTAAAGCTCAATTTTTCAAAATTCGTCACCTAGTACTTCTAATTTGAATTCATATTTTTTGCGAAAAATTATGTGAAAAATACTAAATGCAAAAGGCACCTCAGTAGATTTCAACTCGAATTTACAAATCACGAAAAATTATACTCCAAATCAATCTAACAGGTATAGGCGCACCCAGAAATTTATTTAGAGAGGGGCTGAGAATTTGAGAAAAAAAAATGTGGGAGGGGTTAAATTTTAAATTATTGGTCATTTTTCTGCAATGATGTTTCAATTTTTTCATCTAGAAATGTGCATTAGATTGTAAAAAAAAATTGTCGTTCAAAAATACTGCTTTGTCGTGAGTGCCGCTCAAGTTGTTGTCGTTTGAGGTCATTATACTGCCGTGTGAATTTTTATTTGTCGTTAATCATGTTTTTCTTATGTACAATATATTTTTCAGTCGTTCGAGGAATTTTTCTGTCGTGTATTTTTCATGGGTTTCAATTTTCTGTCGTTCAAACCTCCTATTTTTGTCGTGGATTCCCCTTTTTTTGTCGTAACGATAAATCATACCCGTTTGAAAGTTGTTTGTTCCAAAATAATTGAAATTTATTCAAATCTTGAGTTCAGTGTTCTTAAATAAGAAGAAAATTTAGTGGGGAGAAGGGAGCGAATTCAAAACGTCTTAAAAAATTGTGAAAGTTCGGACTGCCTTCCTTCAAGTGAATTTTCTCGCTACGCCACTGGCAGGTATTGAGTTTGAATATTTGCATATTTTTTAGATTTAATCCTTCGGTGGTTCTTTAGGCTCCCAATTTTGAAAAAAAAAACATGCAAAAAAATCAAAATAGTGTTTGAGACATTGATTCTCACTAATTTCAAGTCAACAAGTTCCAATATTTTTTCAAGATTGAAACCCCTTCCCCGATTTTTTTTGTGCGAAGTAGTGGGTATTATTTTTTCATCTTTTTCCAAAAGGACTGTGAATCGACGAATCTGAAAAAGTTTTAGGCCAAAAAAACGTGAAAAATCTCTTTTATTTTTGAAAAATTTGAAAAAATTGAATTTATTTTAAAAAATGGACAGAAAATGTTTTGAAAAAATTACGAAAAATAAGAAAAAAAAATTGGAATAACTACAAAAGAAATTAAATTAACAAAGCTCTGAAAAAATAAAGAAATTCAAAATTGGAGAATGATTTTGAAAAATTCATAATTCGAGGAAAGGTTCTGGTGGGTGGGTTTTTAGGCTAGAATACATCGCAAAAAAATTTGAAAAAATTCTCAAAAATGGGTCACTACTCTCCATATAAACCAGATAAATGTCAGAATTTTGGGTTGTGTTAATGATGAAATGGGTATTTTTGAAAAGTAAATCGCGTTTTCCCAACTCTAAAAATCTAAAAAAAATATCATTATAATGTACCATGGTAGGACTATATTTGTGCCAAAAAGAACAAAGTATGTTTTTTAGTTTTAGAATTATCGCGATTTTAAAGTTTCAAAGTGGGTTTTGGCTAGAAGGTAGCGCAAAAAAAAATCGGAAAAAATTCTCAAAAATTGGTCACCACTCCCTATATATGTACATTTATACACCACATAAATTTCGGAATTTTTGGTCCATTGGATTCTGAGATACGATTTTTTGATGAAAATTCGCTATTTTGGGGGTGGGGGTAAGAGGGAGGGGTGAGTTGGGGAGTGAAAAAATTTTCTAAAATCATTTTTTGGGGTCCTTAATAATGTCTGATGGTTCGTTTCAAAAAGTAGCGCTTGGGCAGATTCGCCTATCTTATCCGGGGGTACCCTTTGTTCGAAATGTCGTAGTCATGGGAAATGGGCGAATATTGGTCGAAATTTAATAAAAAGCGAGCATGAATGTATTTTTAGTGAGAAAAAATTGAAAATACGGAATTGATGGGAAAGGCATACATAATTATTTTAAAGTAATAAAACGACCGATTTATCAGTTTTTCGGACGCCACATGTAAACCACCACTCGAAAAAATCTGAAAAAATTCTGAGTGGTGTAAAATGGAGTGGGAAACATGAAAATACTTTTTTCTTTATACCCCGCGGCAAAACGGTGCTCCCAGGGCGATTTGAAATTTTCAAAGTCGAATTCAAGGTCATTGGAGTGGTCGAAAAAATCTGAAAAAATTTCAGGGTATTCCCCTCTAGTACCACTACCTCTGTGTCAAGTTTGGAAAAAATCGGTTGAAAACTCGCGGACATAGAATTTTTAAGAGTTTTCAGCTTGAAAATCGCGTATTTTGAACCCCCCCCCCCCAGCTCCCCAGGGGTGAGATAAAAATTCGCTCATGCGCTCTAAAATCATTGTCTACCATGCCAAATCGAATGGCATAAGAATTTGGTCAAAGATCGACCAAGGGCTAAATGACCCCCTTACCACACCAGAGCCTTTGAATTTGGAATTTAAAAAAAAATGAACGCGTTTTTTGCTTTAAAGCAAAAATCTTAGAACATGGATATGTCAATAAGAATAAGATGCATTAATTGTTTTTTCAGTTGGAGAGTTAGTAGGAGAGTGCATAAAGGCATTTTCTCAAGTTACTGTGTTAACTCTGTTGCACAGATGAAGAGACCCTTTTTGGTTACCAAGAAGGTGGTGGAACACACTCAAATTTTTGATTCAACATAATGTCATTATGTCTAACTATCTTACTAATGTTTTCAAGTCTTGATTTAAAAACATCACACTAAAAACTTACTTAAACTACTTGATACAACATAATATCATTATGTGCTAATCTGAATTAATTTCTCTACTTTTTGATTGCTCAAATTCTCAACTTTTTGATTTCTCAATTTGTCATTCTTTTCAATTTACCGGGGTTTTAATTCATCAACTTTTCAATTCATTGACCTTCTGATTTATCAAATCGACATTCTGATTTATCAAATTGACTTTCCGATTTATCGAATTGAGCCCAATTTATCGAATCAACTCCAATTTATCAAAATGACCATCAAAGCGACTTTTCAATTTATCGAATCAACTTACCAATTTATCGAATCAACTTTCAGATTTATCGAATCGACTTTCCGATTTATCGAATCAACTCCAATTTATCAAAATGACCCTCTGTTTTATCGAATCAACTTTTTAATTTATTAAATCGACTATCTGATTTATTGAGGACTTTTTGACAGACTTTTCGACGACTGACTTTTCGACCAACCGACTTTTCGACCGACCGACTTTTTGAAATAATTTTTTCCAAGTTTCTTCGAGTCTAACATAATGTCATATGTCCTAATCGAAAAACGTTACGTTACTTTACATTACGTTACTTTACATTACGTTACATGCACTGGCATTCCAACATAATATCATTATGTTATTATCTAAAATGAAATTTTTGTTTCTTCAAGTCTAACATAATATCATTATGTCGCCTTCATCGAAAATGAAATTTTTCCAAGTTTTTTCAAGTCTAACATATTGTTATGTCTCGATCGAAAAACGATCTTTCTAACTATCTTACTAATAAAATCCCATTATGTTTAGACTTGACAGCATCATATCATTATGTCTAGTTTTAACAACATCACATAACTACCACCCACAAGAGTTATGTTACAAAACTGGTGTTTATTGTGAAACTCTATAATATCATTATATGTTCATCTAAAATGAATTTTTTCTAAGTTTTTTCAAGTCTAACATAATGCCATTATGTCTTGATCTAAAAACATTACGTTACACCTCCAGCGTTTCGTAACACCTCCAGCGTTTCGTTACACCTCCAGCGTTATCGTTACACTTTCAAAATTTTACCCCCCCCCCAGCCCTAAGACATATCCATGTCAAAATTGAATAAAATCATCCTAGATCAGCGATCTTAATGGTAACCTTAGATCAACTAGTTTCAACTTTCAGTACTCCTATTCAAAGTTAAAAGTTGTATCTAAACATTTTATAAATAGAAAATCTTCAATTCAAAAAATTGGATCACCATTTTTTCGAGAGAAAAAAATCACAGAAATGTCACTGCAAAGTTGACTTACTGAAACTATGAAGGAAAAAAATATGAATCACCACTTTACGCAAACAGAGAAATTTCTAACCAAGCATCCCAGTTGATTTTTTCGTTAAAAAAATCTTTTTTTTGTAAATTTTCAAATTGAAATTCTCACTAGAAGACTTAAACTGAATTATGTGAGAAGTTTCCAATAAGAAACTTATGTGAAGAAAAACGATTCTTTTTTCAGATTTTTTTGATGTGAACTTTTTTTTCAAACATGAATGAATTTTCGTCATTTTCAAGTTGAAGAAGAGTTTTTTTTTGTTTGCCAGGCACTGCCTCTGATTTGGGTAAAAACAAAATTGCTACAGAAAGGTGAAACTAAAAAGACTACATGTTTGGAAAACTGAAACGACATCATTCATAATTAAACGAGAAACGACTACATGTACGACTGGATTTTCATTTCTTCCAAAAACATTCATATGTATTATAAAAAGAGTTGTCTTCATACGCACTCATGAAACTAGATTAATTTTTCCAAAAATGATATTGCCCTTAATAAAATACTATAACATGGTAGGCCCGCGGTCATTATCTAAAACGCCCAAAGGCGAAACGGAAGTAACGGGCGTAAATTAATGACGTGTGAAATCTCGAAAAGGCGCAGAAATGAATTAAAAATCTGGTAACAGAGATAGAAACCAGCAGGGAAGCACGCATGATAGAAGCTCGGGCCGGGCATTTTTACAAGCTAAACATTCTCAAACGAGAAACAACGAAAATGAAAAGGATTATTACTGGTATAGGCCTAAACGTGGACTGCTACATATATTTGTAATAACGATGACATTCGGATAACAAAGAAGGATAAGAAATTTCAAAGTAAGAAAATTGCGTTTCACGTTTTATTTATTTTTTTGATATTTTGATATTTCCATTTCAGCGACACTTTGCTAAATCTGTCGCTGAGACGTATCTGCTCGTATTATAAAAGTTTAATGACATCGTATAACTTTCTTCACATACGCGAATACTGCGAGTTCAAATTTATTTTCGTCGTTTGTTAATTTCACCGGTTAATTTTTTTCTCAGTTTTATAATTCGGCTCCGAAACGAAATTAAAAATTTTTACTACCAATTTACGAGTTGGTAAATTTGGAAAATACGCGCGAATAATTGAAAGTTCTAAACGAATCGAGCCGATTTAACGAATCTGCCAATTTATTAAAGGTATTGGGTTATACGAGGCTGCAAAATTGAGCAATCGTATAAATATTCAATCTCCATTTCGTCAATTTTTAATATCATTTCATTCGAAATGAAAAATTCCATCAATAAAACACGACCATCTTTCAAATGTATTCGTATAAAAAAAAGAAAGAAAAAGGTAATAAGAACTCAATTTTGAGTCTTTTGAAGGAGAAACCGTTTTGAATTTTTTTTCAATGCTAATATCCCGGATTTTCTCGAAGGTATAAAGCCCGATAAAGAAGGAAATTGAAATACTTACCATCTTAAATAACTAATTCAACTTTATTCCTGCCTATTTCGACGCAGTTAATTAAAGGTCGAAATATACGAATTTTCCAATTTCTATTCGCGGTTCGGGTATAAAAATAGGTATCTGTTTTGCATAAGAACGACGATTAATTCGATTTAAAATTCCTTCAAAATTTTCCAACGCACGTTACGGAAGAGAAAAATTTGTCGTGATTTGAAATCGAGGTAACCTATTTAAATTCCTTGTTAACAAAATACACCTTTTTGTTGAACATACTTAATTATCGGTTTATCAAGGCAAAGCGACCGAAGGATAATAAATTTCATTTTACCGATAACACAAAATCTATCAGCGAATATTAAACGTAGGTATTGTTAATGTCCTGGGTGATCTAAAGACATTTGATTAGTAATTACGCGGTGATCTAATATGGAAAGGGTAGCTCGCTTTTCCTTATTCGACGTAATTTGGACTCGGTTCAATTCTGCAATTTTCTAAAACGAAATGAAATGCTCGTGAGGGCATTTTAAATTAAGGATATTCCCGATGGAACGTTTCCCTTATATGGTTACTTAAGCAAATAAATTAATGTCGATCGAACAGTGATATCCATAGCGTTTTCCTCATTCCTCTTTGAAGATAATCATCAGTAATTTAAAATAGTAATCAAAAATTCTACTTTTAGTAGTAATTTTCGATACTTTAAATTGGCTTCTGAAGATCTTATCTAGCTGATTTTGTAGGTATTCTTTTTTCTTTTTTTTTTGTTTCAAAATAAACAGTTTTTATTGTAATCTGTTCGCGAATAATTCTCGAAAAGAACCACGATCTGTGGACATTCTGAGAGTTAGTTTTTAATCTTCGGAACCATATAACCAAAAGTAACTGTTGACTTTAACAGATGTTTTCTTTTTTGCAATAGATAAACATCTAAAGACAGATTAAAGATTAAATTACGTTAAAAATGGTACCATTTAATTTTGAAATTAGCCATGAAAGAAAAAAAAAAGAAAAAAATTGATTATTTTTTGATTGTCTATTTTGAGATAAATTTTTCGATTTGATGGGATTGTTCGCCCCAAAATTACAATCAACCAGGTAACTGATTTACATACCTACTTTGTACACTCGACTAAATAAAAATAATACCCTCGGTACCTTACGATTACATTAACGTAATTCAACTATTAAACTGAAGAACTACGCAATATTACCATTTTACCAGACTACGACGACAAAATAACGAAATTTCAATTTGAAGAAGTTGCCATGCAATTCGTATATATCTCGATAGAATACTGGAATAAAATTAAATTCAGCATATGATAACCATTAGTAGATATCGACCATACCGAAATGTAATTTTATTTCAATACACTTGAGGAAATAATTCAATTTCCGTTTAGTTGGATGAAAAAGAACTACACAGGTAGATAAAATCGGATTAGCGCGAGTTTTTGGGATTCAAATTTATGACAAGTTATTTCGTCATACAATTATCGAACTCACATACCATCATACGTTTTTCTGTTCTCAGCATATCCAATCGTATAATATGTATAACTCAGCAAAAAAAAAAAATAGGGGCTTCGGGCATGATTCTTTTCAACCAATACTATTTTTTTTATATATAAAAAAACCTAAGACTACGAAGTGAAGTTATATTCCTAATGCATGAGAAAGGTACGTATTTCAACAACGCAGTATCTAATCCGTTCATGCTCGAAAAAAATTCCGGATGAAATTCAGATAGGTATTTTTATTTTTCTGAAATGTAAGCAAAACTGTAAAAAATTATACTCCGGGAAAACAATAATTTAGAAAAAATATAACCACGAATTTTCGAAAGCTTAGGGAAATGGAAATTATACTTATAGGCATGTTTTCAAGGTCATGTTCTAAAACATACAAAAACATCCGAAGAAAATAAAAATAAATTTTACGATATTTTCATCCGAATTCGATTTCAATAAAATGTCGAATTTTTCACAACCTATTTTGAAACTTAAAATTGAGTTTCTGATTATTTATTGATCTCATCATTAAAAAAAAATTCAACTTTTACAATGTTGGAAAAAATAAATCAAGACTTTCTCATTAGGTACCTAGTATAAAATGAGTTGATTTTGGCACTTTCTTTTCAAAAGCTGAATGATAAGAGGGTAGAATTCGTGTTTGGACCTTTGGACTCTATAATTCAACTTTTCCTTCCTTTCCCTTTTGTTCTTACAGTACAATTGTTTGTAAACTTTGGCAGGCATTTAAAAAATTTAAATTGAGTGGAAAATGCCAAACAAGTTTGCTTTTTTACAGAAAAATTTATCCCTAAATTTGCTAGCAAGAGAGGTACCCAAACTCAAAGTAAAATTTGGAACCCAAACAAAAATGAATCGAAAGTACATACAAATAAATCATAAAAAGATTTCATATTCAAAATTTCAAGTAGTGCTGAAATGAATTTCTCGAATTTTGGCGAATTTTTGAACGAGTCTTTTCTGATAAGGATCAAAACGCTTCCCTTTCGAAGAGATCGTACGTAGATTGAGATTTTTTAAACAAATGAATTTTTGGAGAGGAGAGGGATGAAGAGTCATCGCTGAATTTTTTTGAATCCTTATTTTTTTACATTCCGAAATTATGAGCAATATGTTTTTAAAAAAATCCAAATCAAACAGAGACTCATTTTTTAAAATTAATTTTCATAATTAACAAGATCGGTAGGTATCCCAACACGAAGTAAAAAATTTCGAACCAAAACAGGAGTAAATTGAAAGTAAAAATTACAAAAACTCAATTTCCTAAATTTCAAGAGCTGAAGTGCATTTCTCGAATTTTAGCGAATTTTTAAAATTTAAAAATTAGCCCATCGTTTTGTAAATCATGAAAATTAGATCTGATCAACAAAAAAAGCTGAAATTTGGTGAATATCCTATTTTCGACTCGCCAAATCGATTGGAAGCAGTTTCAAAACGTTTTGGAGCCACCAAAAAATTTTGAAATTTTCCAGCGTGGAATCTGAATAGTAGATAAAATTTTGTCGTATCTTAAAATTTTACTTTGAGTTGGAGTACTAACTACCTAGTACCTACCTCCCTTGTAAGCCCCAAAAATATATTATATATATTTTCGATTTTTCTCTATTCTTTTTTTTTTTTTTGAAAATGTGCGGCCATCTACATGAAAAGGAGCAACATTGTCGCAAAGTTAATTTTGAGAAGAACAAAAAAAAGTGAATTTGGGTCATAGGGCTCCGAAACCAACTTTTTCGGATTCTACACAAAATTTCTTACAAAAGTCTTAAAAAAGTACTATTTTTGTATCATAAATACGTTTTTTCACAAAAAAAAATCATTCAAAAGCATTAAATGCGTTTTTCTCGAAATTGTTTCTTCAACTTCAATTTCCAAACTTTCATAAAACCGTGAATTTCGCACAAAAAAAGGTCATTCTAAAGGTAATTTTATCTAGTTTGAGAATATGGTAAAAAAAACTGACCCCCCCTCCTCACCATGTTACCTCGTGTCTTGTGGAAGACCATATATTGACGAAAATGATTTCCGTCCGTTATGATAATTTTCGAGAAAAAACATTGATACAACTTTACCTGAATTTATACCATTAAAAAAAATCTCAATATTTTGTCAAAAATGTAATTTCTTTCTACGCAGTTTAATTTTTCAGAATTTTTTGATCGTATGTAGGTGATCATTTTTTAGAGCAATTGAGAAGGGTTGAGTGAGTGGGGTGATAATTCATTACGTCATTAGGTTTATTTGACGTCTGGATAAAACTTCCCGACACCCCTCCCCTGACTTTAAACTGAATTTCGGCCGAAATCGATTTTTCCTTAGTAGATTTCTTAGTAGGTAAGTAAAGCATTATCTCACATTATCCAAAGCCTCGAATTTGTTCGAATTTCATTCCAAAATTTTTTTCAGTCCTCAAAAAATTAAAATTACATCTACTTCTTAATCTAACGTTAAAATTAACCCAGCGAAAAAATTTCAAGCTCAAATAGAAAAATACAAAATAAACTAATACTTACATTGTACATCAAGCAAAATGGAAGTATTTATCGGATTCTGTAGTGTCACATGGTTAACGAGGCAAATTATCGTTGAATTATGGTGAGCTCTTAAAACTTTGGGTAGTTTAGCCTCGCTTCGAAATAAATGGACGGCAGCGTTTTCACTAACTGATGATTCATTAGAAACTTGTAAACTGGGTACGGTAATGACGCCGGTATTTACATCGATATTGTTCGAACTAGGTACTAGTAGCCAGGTTAGCTTGGGCTTTGGATTACCACCTTCTACGATACATTCGACGCTTAAATCGTTATTTTCTCTTATCGGTATGAACAAGTTGCCAGGATCTAATCGGCGACCATCGATTAATAAATAAGGCGATTTCGGCTCCTCTGCGAAACAAAACATAAAGACCCAAATTACCACGTGATATTTAAACGCACGTTCAATTAAATAGAAATTTCCGTCCAGACGACGAATTCGTAGCTAATTTGTTCCAAGTTGGAAAGTTTTCGATACGACGCGACAATATAACGTCAATACACACAGCAGATAAAAGAAGAAAAAAAGGGATAATTGGACAAAGCAAATTATACCCCTGAAATGTTGGAAATATTATACGTAAAAAAACCTCGACTTGGATTTTGAAAAATCGAAAATTAATTAAAAATTTTCACTCTGGAGATTTCTTTTTCCACAAATTAATTTCTAAAAGATCTTTTCGAGAAGTTTTCTACATTTTTTTTATTACATTAAAAAAATGGTCGAATGAAAAATTTAATTAAACTCTTCGTGTGCTTTTTGTTTGCTATAATAAGTGTCAAAGGAAAGCTAAGGTTAGGTATTTGCAATGTTGAATAACAAAATTACGGTTAGGAGGGTGGCAGCGTCATTCAAATCGTCTACTTTCTCCCTCTGTGATTTATTTTCAATGTGAAATCAAAATGATGCGTATAAAAAGATGATTTTTTTATCAATCGGCATTCATTATGTTCTTAATGAGAGCTTTCGAAATGAAAAGTTGAAAAGTAAAGATGAATTTAAGATTATAAAGAAGCGTTAAATTATGATTTCAAGAGTGATTAACAAATAGCCCAAAATTTGGCTATTAAAATACGAAAGTAAAATATTGGTTTAGTTATTTCTTACGTACATTTCATTCGGAAATTATTTTCAGTCGAGAAGAAAATCAAACTTGAAAATTCTAATACAAAAAATTCGATTTGGATAATTCAACCATCACGTCGAATTCACACAGATTCTTTCAAAAATATGAGTAAAAAACCGCTCATCAATTTTCAACCTTTGAGCAAATTTCGAACGAAATAATTAACTCGAAAAGTTTCTCAACTTTCTATAACAAATGCTCGAATAAAAGAGCAGATAGAAAATTAATTTGCCGGAGATAAAAGATGTTGCGTTTCAAATCTCCGGCACTTACAATTAGATAAAATTTTAAACGTAAATCAACATTTTAGAAATGTAATTATAGCAAAGCAAGGGTTTCTATAAATCTCGTAATTTTTTCGCTGCAATAGCTACGAGCATCGAAAACGATATTTTGTTTGAAAATTTTCACGATTAACGAGCATAGTTTCGAGTTAACTAATATATTTTTCATTTGGATGATATTGAATAAAATTTACAGCTAGTGGACAACTTGTTTTTAATTAATTCGGTAACAGATGCACTCGATCTCTATATAATTTAAATACCTATTTGTGTACGCTTCAGAATCACTTATCGTTGTTTAGATAGGTACACCGAGCAAATTACTTTATTGTTTTGAAAAGAATTATCAAAAAATACGAACCATCGTCGCGGGACATTTTTGATCCATTTTGCCATTAAAATGCTAAATACAAACAATTTTATATTCGGGTGTTACAATAATTTTTTTCCCCATTTTCATGATTTTAGAAAACGAACGAATGAAATAAACCGGAGTAATAGAAAATGAAGTATACGTTTAAACTTCATAAACATTCGCACCCTCGTGAAATTATTCGTGCTAATTTTTAAGCCAAATAAACAAACGAATTATACTTAAAAGTTGAATACGTAGTTGATTCGTTTTAAACAAAATGAAAAATAGGAGAAAAAAACTTCACAAACAGACCAAAACCTAAGTGTCCGGAAAATATTCATTTTACAGCGAAATGAATTCAGCAACGAGACCTATAATTAGGCAAATGTAGCACCCAGCTTTAAAATCTATGTGAAAATTTGTTAATTTTTACCTAGAACGATTACGTGAACAGGATTCCCCATCAAACCGCTATCTCGATCTTGACAATGCCACATGCCACCATCTTCAAAGTGAACATTTACTATAGTAATGTGACCGGTTCGCGTATCTTTCGAGTATCGATGTCCGAAATCGATTTCCAGGCCATTATGAAACCATCTCAATTTTTCTTTGGCTATCACAGAACTATTAGTAAGTTCGCAAATGATTTTGGCGTCTTCGCGTTGATGTACCATAAGATCAGTTTTATTAGTAGGATCCGTCAACTCATCACGTGATTTCCACGGTACGCTGCCGACGGTGTGTTGGTGGTGCCGCAGGAAGTGCGATGCTTTTGTCGCGCATTCTACAAAATCTGAAAAAGAATAAATTATCGTCGATTAATAAATCGAATGAATAACAAATTAGAACCAAAAAAATTTTGCGTTTTGAGGGGGATGGATCCCTTGTGAGGGAACAAATTGTTTTGCACCGATTTCGCTCAAATTTGGGTGAAAGGTTAGGTGGGTGTAGAAGTACTCCCAAAAAAATTTTCAGGTCTCCCGACCTCAAGGAGCTGAACCATCGCTTCTCAAAGTTGAGAATTTTGGACAAAATGAAAAAAACTGTGTATTTCCTATTTCGAGTATAAAACCACCCCATAATATCAATTATGGAAACTTTTATGATTTCTGTATACATTTTGAGATGACGAATCCGACTAGACCATCAAGTTTTTCATTTGAGGTTTTTAACCACCCCTACGGCCCCTTTTCAAAGTATACAGATCGTGTTTTTTGAAGTCATTTTTAGCTGAAAAAGCCGCAATCTGTATACTTTGAAAGGGACCGTAGGGTTGGTTAAACACCTCAAATGAAAAACTTGATGGTCTAGTCGGATTCGTCATCTCAAATTGTATACAGAAATCATAAAAGTTTTCAAAATTGATATTATGAGGTGGTTTTATACTTGAAATACACAGTTTTTTTCATTTTTGTCAAAAATTCTCAACTTTGAGAAGCGATGGTTCAGCACACTCACCTAACCTTTCACCCAAATTTGAGCGAAATCGGTGCAAAACAATTTTTTCCCCCACAAGGGATTCACCCTCCTCAAAAAGCAATAGGGTTGGGGGTGGTGGGTTTTTACCACATACTCTGGACATCATATAAAAATAGTCCATACGAACTTCAGCACCTTTAATGGCGAATCACCCAAAATGGTGACTTGAATATTTGATCGATTAATAAATAATTTTATGAAATTTTCCACGGTTGGTTCAAATCCATACTTGAAAAAAAATATATTCTTTCTGGCAAAAATATCGGGTGTGCATGTAAGTTGTGCACTCTGTACGATTATTCGAATTTTTTATAATGATTTTTACATGTTCACACAGAGACATAGCACCTACAGAAAACACCTTCGCGACAATTTTAAATTGGGGCGATGGTTCGCACAATTATCATCACGCGTTTCCTTGGGATTATCGTAGCGGAGAATATATGAGTGCCGCTACTTATGTATTAAACTGGTGGCTGAGAAAAGGTTGGGCTTATGGCCCTAAATATGCTTCTGAAGATCTAGTTAAACGATATACGATGAATAAAGGTGATGGTTCGCATCCAGTGTATTCCATACTAAATTCGAATAATGCGTCAGTCAGCCAAAAGTATACTGATTAGGTATTTAAATAAGAATTATGATGTACCTGATAAAATTTAACAAGCTACCTCAAATGTATAATTGAAAATTTCCACTTAGCATCAATAATAACGCATTTTTTAAATGAAACAACAATTCTGAAAGAATTATTTAGTAGCTAATTATTTTTTGCTATCATTTTTCTTATGTTTTTCCAAAATGTAAACAAGTGATAAAAAGTAGGGTGAAATTGATTTTGATTGCATAATTTAAGAGCTAGATCAAATCGAATATCTAAACGTAAAAATTGTTTTACAACGAGTGGAAATTTTTTTAATTTGGGTAAGATTAGTTTCACATATTTTAAAAATGAATAAAAATTATTTCATAGCTTATACACCTTTCAACCATTACCTCGTTATCTTTATCGTAGATGAGAAAAAAATTTTTAAAAGCCACTGCCACACTTGCCAAAAACGTCACAACAATAAAACTTTCATCGAACGCGGATAGATATCAAGTTTGAAAAACCATTATTTCATATTACGTTGAAAACGCAATTTTAAAAGCACTTTTTCGTTCGAGAAACGTTTCTACAAATTTGATCAGAGTTGTACTCTATGGGTAGATAGACAGAATTAGACCATCGTCGTCTATCAACAAGAAAAGCGAATCTGAAACGAAGCAATAATAATCCGCAGAGGAAAAAAAGGCCGCGGAGATTCCCTCTTTTTATTACGTTTCATTTTGAACGGATTTCCGCGGGAAATTCTGTTAGTATGATTGCCCTTGCGAGGCGATTTTTTCTACGTGATGGTTGAGTAATTTTGGCGAAAAATTATAGAATATGGGTATCTAATTATCCTTCCATAGCACGAAATTAAAACAGGTACCTATGTTTTCAATATGGAATACCATGTTTTTGCCAAAATAACCTTGATAATGGTGCTCTACTTCAATATTTTCTTTATATTTTCAAAAAGACTGATTTCAGAGTCAATAAAAAAAAGGACAAAGGTCGAGTCAAGGGAGCAAAATTTTTATCCGAGTTTTTCATAATTTTCTACTCAAATGGTTTATTTTATTTTTTTAATACGACAAGATGCTTGAACTTGAAAATGGATCGAAAAAAAGGTTCCTCGATATAGCCAATTTTTTAATAGGCGATGTTGGAAATTTTTTTAGTCTACCGGCGCCGCGATGCCTGAAGCCGAAGCTAAAAATCTCAAAATGTAGAGCCATTTTGAAAAAAAATTGTTTTACCCCCTCCTCTGATTCATTTTCAATACTTTGAATAAAATTCTAATCAAAAAGCAATCGCAAGAATATCAATCAACATCAGAATCGTGTTCATCAAGTCAAGTTATCCCTGAGTAATCAGTCTTAAAATTATTTTTTTAGAAAAAACTTCGTTCGGCAACATTTTCAAATTGAGAGGTTTTAATGATTTCTCATTATAAAATTTAAAAAAATCAATTTCGGGAAATGTTTACCTTCCGTACACTCCACAAAAGCTCAAGAAAGCATGTTACTTAACTTTACTAACCTATGTGTTAACGTAACTGTTTTGTTTGCCCACTTCGATGTGGAGAATACATTCTTTTTACCAGTGAAATGTGTTAGTGATTTCTAATGGTATAGACTTAATCTTTTCGGCACCCGGAGCTTGACTTACCGGAGAGATACTTGGCAAGCGGCAAGATCGCCAGACCTATGTCCAACCACCAGGGAAGGGCATAGGATCTTACCCTTACAAGTGGCGCCCAACGTGGGGCACGAACCCACGACCCTGAGATTAAGAGTCTCATGCTCTTTATCATTTTTATCTATATGGAAAAAGAATACCGTCAAAGTTTGCCATTTTTTTTCAAATATCAAATTTGAGTTTTTTTTTTACAATTCTGAGTTCTCTTGCACCGATTAAAATTTAAAAAACGTGAATGAATCAATAAGGCCCTCAAAAAAATTAGATTGAAATTTTCGAAATCCGTTAGGTCTTTTTGGCTCTTCTGTAAGAAAAATGATTTGGCACTTACCCGGTTTTAGTTATCGCGCGACGATATACGAAATTTTTTCCCAGAAATCGCGTCGTTAAAAATAGAGGGAATCACCAATCAGATACCCTACCCTTACGGACTCAAAATTTTCCCATCTTTGCTCCAAAACTGAGAAACGAGCAAGATTGAAGCGGGTACATTCGATTTTTCAAAATAATACATCCATGGAATAATTTTCAATGCAAAAAATTTCAATCATCAGATCTGATTTACGAAATCAAGTCTTCGAAAGTTACAATCTGGTCCACATATTTTTAAAATCTCATTTACAATAATTTTTCGCCGAGGTCCATCAAAATAGGAAAAAAGCTCCAAAACGATCACCCACCTAACACCATAAACGTACATTTAGAACAAAAGCAATATTTCGCTTTCATTTCGATGGTAAAATAAACGGCTTTATTATACCACCCCTTATCCCTAAATTTTTCCCCACATAGGCCCACATTTACAATACCTTAATTCTACATAAAACCCAAGAGCCATATATTAATTAAATCGATTAAAACCCAAAAACACGATTTATGGATTTCCATACAACTGCCAGTGTCGGGAGTCGAACCGTATTAAGAAAAAAAATCCCTGCACCAGCGAAACCCTGCAATTGGTCACAGTTGACGAGGGGTGACAAACTTACACTGATAAAATTTACAGCTTATACTCGCTCGTATTCTACGCAATGGAAACGAAATGGAATAGGAAAGCAGAAAAGAAAATCTCTTCTCATCGATTTCGCTACCCACTTTTCAATCCCTCTTTATTTCGCCGCGTTCGTCTTTCAGCACGAAACATTCATCTCATTAAATTAAGTGATGGCGAGATTGAAGTCAGCAAATACCGTGTTCGCAGCTCTTTTTTTTTCTTCACGCAAAGAATCATAAGTAGCCATAAATCGAGAAGAAAATCGTTTCGGCAAGTAGGCGAGATGACCCAGAAGAGGGTATGTAAAGTATAACATCGTGTAATACGACACTGAAAAGTGCGATTAAAGAGAATTTACAGAGGTATACATTATACAATGACGACGAGTAATAAAATATTACACTTTTTAAGCCCAGATTTTACAAAAAATTAAAATATTTTTCTAAACGAGATAGTTTTGGTGTCATATTTCTCGTGTTTTTTTTTGTTTTTGTTTTTTTTTGATATTGTTAGGTACCTGAGTAATTATAAAAATGCAAATTACATCAAATCGTTTCTTCCCTCGAATTCACAGACAAAAGTACAGTTAATGCAAAATTTACTCTTATGGGGTGTCAAACAAAACAGAAAAGTAATAGACTTTAGCTTCATTAATTTTCAAAAGCAACGCATAAGAGATTTATATGCTTACACTGTAAAAAAAAAAAGTACCTACGTAAAGGGATAAAAAAATGCAACTTTTTATAAAACTTGTCAATGAGATTGTTTGATATTATGTAAGAACACTTTTCAAAAAAAAAAAAGTTCCTAGCATGAAAAATATTCATACTGAAGAAAAATCGAAATTTTCTTCGAGACCACATTCCACAATTTTGTTTTCATTCGACTCCGAAAATTCGCATTTATCCAGATATTGTCAGCCAAACACACATTTATTCTCAACGCTTATCTTCAAATCACAACGTACCAAACACATCGAAATAAATACAGATTAGGCAGCAACCTACACGTAGTATAATGAAAATCAAATGTTTCGCAATACGATATCCCAGACGAGAATAATCAAATTTTACTTTTGTTAGCAAAACTTCCTGATTCCCATCCATAAACGCATGGGCCCGAACATCCGCTAACTCAAACATCGTCAATAATCGCAAACAGCAGAAACTTTCGCAGGGTAAATATATTGAAAATAATGTACGCGTATAAAACCATCTGTGATTTTGAAATAGCATCTGTTGAAAATTACGTTGAAGGTTATCTCCGCAACGCAGATACCTTTCTCGCATCTTTTTCCATTTTTCGCAGGCTCCCGTTGAGACTTTATTTTATCGCTCTCCTTCTAATTTCAGGTATGCAGAAAAAAATCCTTCGAATGTGGGTGTGCGTTCTTTATCTTCGAGAAAATATTTTACTTTATTTTCAAAATGGGGTTGAAATTGATTGCCCGAGGAAGGGGTATCTGTTACATAAACCATAATCTACACTTTTGATAAAATTTAAAAAATATTAATACGTTTCACGCGATAAGAAAAGGGAAAAAAATGAAAAGAATGTGAGGCCTTATATTTACGATGGCGAATATTTTGAAAGAATATCATATACATAAAACCTCAAGTATTTGGTTGAATGATTGACGCGCAACGTCAATTAAAAAATAAAACGAACGGGTCTTCTAAAGGGTCTGGGTTTCCCTCCTAATTCAAGTAATTTTTCTGCCCTTTTCTTTTGCTCGACATGAAATAAAATTGGAGGTAATATTTTAGTAGCCGTTACGGTAGGGTGTGTCTAGAATACTATACTAATGAAGTACCCATCGCAAAAAGCATTCAATTTCTTCCTTTTTTAACCTTTTCCTCTTTCTTACCATATCTTCGGCAACGTTTGCCTGGCACGAAGTTTTCGACTTTCGCCCTCGTGTAAGTAATTTGCTAAGATGTCAGGAAGTCTTCATTCGAGCTTTTTATCTTCTGACACACCCTTCACCGTGTTGAAATTTTTTTTTCAAGTTTTAACTCGAAACGTATACGTTTTATTCAAGTTTTGAGAAAGTTTTTTTAATGTGTCGCTACACTTAACCGAGTCATTCATAATATACCGAGTTGTGGTTTCCAGCCAACCGCCAGACGAAACAAAAACCAAAACACAAAACATCCATGCAATGGGAATTTTTTTCAAAACCGCGAAAACAGGGTTTGCTGATTCGTCAGTTTGCTGGGGAAATATGAAAACCGAAATATATCAGTTTGGTTTACCATAGCGAGAGGTTTTTAAAAATGAGATAGATGTATGTCCAAAATTGCAAATATTTTCACGAATGCTTTTGTGTATGGCAGGTTTCGATTTTAGAAAAGAAAATAACAAATGTGCGAGTTTCTCTTACATGTTATGCTATGATTTTTCTTGACATTTCGAACATTTCATCTTTCGAGTATCTCTGGAAAATTTAGGCAATGAAAAGTGGATACTGGAATAAAATTTCAATTTCGTTTCATTGATAAGAAATCGATCGACTTTTTTTTTCGTAAGGTATTTGGAATAATATAGATTCACCAAAAACGTGCCAGGCCAACGACTCATATAACAGGTATAGAATACACTCGTGTCCTGAAGGCTGAAAGTGACATCTGTCTCAATTTAGATTTATCCAACAAAACGCGAGAAATTCACGAATTTGTATCGATTGGTTTCAGATTTATTGAATTTCACGATTTCTTTTTCTCTTTTTTTTGGGAGGGGGAGGGAGGATCAATCATTAATATATTCCATATCCGGAAATGTTTGAATTTGAGTTAATTTTCTCGTATCAGTTATTATTAGAAGCAGAAAAAAAAATGAAAGATTAGAGTATGCTTTTACCAAAAAAGGGTCGAAAAATAAAATTTTTCAAAATTTCTAATTCATGTTAAGAATTTGCTTTTGACAAAGCCTTCAAACACCCCGCTGGACACTCTTTTTGCGAGCTTTTTCATTGATTTTTGATGGCAAAAAAGCTGAAAAAAGTGAACTTCGAGACCTCGAGTGAAACAATGGCGAAAAGAGTGTTAATCGGAATATTTTGACCTGCTGAACACGAATATGGTATTGGTATTTTCATTTAACTTTTTCTTTTTGAATACAACGCTAAAAATCTGAAAAATCTGAAAAATCTGCTAAAATAACAATGTTTCTGTACGGTTTTTCGCATATTTCAACCTTTAGTTCAAAGAATCGGCCAAAACCGAATACACAGCAAAATTCTACTTGAAAAAACACGTTTTTTAGTAATTTTTCTAGGTTGGTCGCTCTTTGATTATATGGTATTTTTTACGATTGAAAACTTCAAATAGCCGAAAAAACATGAAGAAGTGCGCCAAAATTTTTGAAAAATTTTCATAAATACACCTCTACGAGATGTAACTTTGTGCCAAAGAACAGAAAATTTCGTTCACTTCTGTTGAAATGAAAAATTCTTGAAAATCAGCCAATAAAATTGCCATATCTCCGAAAGGGAAGGGGTGGGGAGGTGTAAAAAATTTTTCTAGAATGTTTTCACATCAAGGGGCAGGGGGTTCGAGTGAAAATCGGAGTGGGGGCCAAATTCACCCCTATCCGGCCAGACCCTTTTCATAGAAAATCAGAGAACTTTTTCGAGATACCGTTTCTTTTCTAATTCGCATTTATGAGAAAAAAATTGACTCATTCATTTTTAGTGAAAATTCATTTCATAATTCAATTTTTAAATTCAGTTCTAGATAAATATCTCCAACGATGAAAAATGGTGTACCTATATTCAAATAGAAAGAAATTTAATTTTTATTTTTGAAAAATTTCCAAATTTTCAACTTAGCACTCTAATAACGCGGAGGATTAGCTAATTCCTAATTATTTTATGACAAATTTTCCCCAAAATTCAAACAAAAGTTGTAAAATTACTCACTCCAATGTTGGCACAATAATTTAGATTATAAACCTCTAGATTTTCCTCGCATTCGTTTTTTTTTTTTTGGAAAATTTTTATTCTTTGCCTTTCGTGACTATCTTCTTCAGCCATCAAAAATTTAACAAAATAATAAGTAAGTATGTTATTGTTTCATTTTTTCATAAAATGATTTCCTTCGAGTTGTCGTGGATTCTTCAAATCATTTTCGTGTTGGAAAAGAGGTAAACATTTTTGTTCCGAAAAATTCAAGCTTTGTAAGAAGAAAAATAACAATATCATTCTTTGAGAATTTTCCGTATTAAATCATCTCAAATGTTCAAAACAATATAAGATTTAATTATAAAATTCTAATTTTCACAAGTCATTTTTCAATACATTCCCCTTCTGTCTGAAAGAAAAAAGGAAATCGAACACTTTTTTTTCAATTTTCAATTTTTTCTCCTCTCAAAAGGGAAAGTAGGTAAATCAGGAAGTAGGAGTCAATTCTGAACTCGAAGTTGAACTGACTCCAAATTGACCTGGAATCTGGCTTGACTCTGGAGCCAAGTCGGAGTCAGAAAATCAAAATCAAAGATTGACTCCGTGGCTAAGCCAGAGTCAGCACTGTCAGCAGTCAAGGTCATAGATCAACTCCGAAGTCAATCCGGGGTCGGGAGTCAAGGTCACAGATTGACTCGCAGAGATCCGGAGTCGGGGTGTGAGTTTAACCCCACAGAGCTCCCTTGATAAATTGTTTGGCTCACTCTCTTCCCCTGAAATAAATGCAAAAATATTCTAAAATGTTTCTAATTTTTTACTCAGGTTTACACGAATTTTCTGCTATGTTTTTTTTCGTTTTTTGTGATTTCAAATTTCTCGACTTTTTAAAAGTTTGGGCAAAAATCTCGAATTTTTAAAAATCACTTTTTGACTTATTTTGAAAATTTAGATTTTCTCGGCTTAGTAAAACCATGGTTTAAGATTTTTTTTTTCAAGTACATAGACATACATTTAATTTAATGAAAAAGTTGTTGTTTTTTTTTCAAATTTCAAACGTTTCAAATCTTGATTTAAAATTTAGAAACACTTACATATTGAAGCTGATTTTAAATCAAATATAAAAATATCATACAAATATAAAATAGCAAATAAATAGATACAAAATGTAAATATTTTCGTCACCTAACCAAAATGTATGTACCTAGTATCTACTTCATACATATCATAGCTGACGATGATCATCACAAAAACCCTTTCTCAAATAAAAATATACAACGCAGGCAGCCAGAAGCAACAAAATTTTACAACTGTTTATAGGGGGAAATTTTTCGAGCTACGAATGCACATAATGAATCAGGTGTTGTAATAATGTTCAAAAACATATCGAAATGATTACACGATAAGTTTATATACTAACGAACAAGTGCCACAGGCGATACATTTCAAAGCGTATAAAACGTAGCTTCATCATAAATATGGTTGACTACGGCTAATGATGAGCGAAGTAGCTGATTTCACAGGAAAACTATTGTGCAGAAATGGGATAATATCAAAGAAACTTGCGGGAAAAAAATCAATCATTCATTCGATAAAATGCCAAATAGAGAAACAACAAGCAAATAAGGGGAAATCTTTTTGAAAAAGTGGATGCTTTGTATCTATGGATGGAGAATTGAAGTCTTGGTAATGCAAAAAATTTGCGCACTGAAAGTAAAATGATAAGGTGAGGATTTTATACGTTTCATTACGCAGGAATTTTCCTCGAAAGACCTAAAAAAAAATCATATACGAGTAAATATAGGCTTTGGAAGGGGAAAAGGATAATTGCATGGGTTGGAATTCAAGTTTCGATATTATTACAAAACTCTATAAGCTTTTTATTAGGTAACAGAAAAATGAAAACAAAGATCAAACTTGAAAATGAATTTTCCTACTTATTTGAAATTTGAAAAAACAAAAAAATCGCGAAAACTATTCAAATTTACAGGAAAAAATTATAAAATTCACAACAATTCGTTATGAAAAAGCCAAAAAAAAAAAAAAAAATACAAATGAATAACAAAAATAATAACTGATCTGCGAAACAACCTCCTTAATCACATCGCTTACATCATGAAAAAAAAAAAAAAATCGTAAAAATACAGAACGCTGCTTCCCTCGGGACCAATTGATGAAATAAAAGAAAGAAGACTCGATTAGGATGAAAAAGTACAATCTTTCGCGACATCTGCTACTTCTATATGTCATTTCTCTACTCTATTAACTTTTTCTCGCAAACGTCGAAATCTTTTATCATCTATATTCTTGCTTTTTTGTTTTTCATTTTCAGCAGAATTTTTTTTTCAGCGAACATTTTCTTGCTCAGCATTTAACGCTAACTCGTCTCGAGATCATTTTACGTACACAGATAAGGTATTACTTCTCTTATAGCAAATAGCGGTTATTTGTTTTGTTGAGATTTTCATTTTTTCAAAACTTAATATCAGCCTTATAGCAGTGTAATAGGTCGTTCCATTGTTGGCTTATACTGCTTTCTCCTTATTTTCTACTCGGTTATGAGAGAGAAAAAAAAATAAAAAGGATCTTTTAACGGCGTTTAAATTATATTTTTTACACAAAATATAATATAGTGTTTTTATATACTCGATTCCTTCGACGTCGTTGTCGGTATATTCTTCACTCAACTCATTTCATTTCGTATCACGTACAACCAACTAAATGTAAGCGAAGTTAACAAGACAGTGTATTTCGAAAATTTTCTCTTCATTTTCGACTGATAACATTTCCACCATAACGTAATCGGTTCTTCCAGAGCATAACGTCATTCATCAAGATCATATGTGAAATTTAATTTCGTACCGGAGTTCTTTTCAAAAAGCTTCGTAGGTATTTCCTCATTCTTCTACCGTCATCGTAAATGCTGTTAAATTTGATAAAAATTATTTTTCGAGAAATCAGATTCCACATGAAGAAAACATGTTTCAAATATGATGAAAATTTTTATAGTTTCTTCCTACCAAAGTGTATTTTATTGGAAAATTTTATTCGGTTTCATTTCAAATATGTAGTTCTTTCTTTTATATAAATTATGATTCAAACATCAACCGTAATTTATCTCAATTTGAAGTAATTCACCAATTTCAAGATAAATTTTAAGACTGATTTGTTTCTCAAAGGTATTTGAATGGAAGTAACACAAAATTTTTTTGGCTTCGAAAAGACTGGGTCGAAAAAGAGGGTAAATAGGAAAAATAAGGGTCAATGACATTTTTGGGTAAAAACATCTACCTATATTAATATTGTCCTCAAGAAAGATTTTTTTTCAATTTTTCAAAATTTTTAAAAATTTTTTAAACTCATATTCCTTAGATCAGGTTACTAAGAAAATGGACCAGGGTAAAGGTCAATTCAGAAAAGTACAGTAAACTTTCAACCAGATCTTTTTGAGACCCACATCGAACTTTGTAGCTGTTTTCTCATTCAATTTTCGAAAAAAAAAAAGCAAAATGACCCATTCTAATACACATCAACCATTAAATCCACATAAAAAGCACTCCGAACCTTAATGAAACCTGATTTTAAAAAATCAAAACTTCGATTGTCTCTACGCATTAAAACCTTGATAAAATAAATCCCGTGTACCGCATTTTACATTACTATATGAACTGAACGAAGGTAATATGATTATAAAACTGCTGAAAGCGACATTTTCTAAAACGTTTTACAGAAAATAATAAAAGCGAGGTTACTTAATGGAAAATTTCGCGAAAGTAAGTGCGTTAAAATCGATCAAAACTTTAATAAAAGTTATCATCGTTGCAAAATTAATTTAATACGACTTCCAAACATTTTAAACTTATTGGTAAAATATTTCCTAATTAATCCAGAAAATATAGTGAAAATTGCATTGTTAGGTTATTAAATTCTGTACCAACCTTAACATCGTTTACAAAACTAAAACAGTGTTAAAGAAAATTAAACTTTGGCCTACGAGAAAATTTTCTTGTTACGATGAAAAACCTTTTTAGTTTTTCGCAGCAATTACGTTCACTTTGATGATTACTCCGATATACTATTTTTATACGACAGACACGGCGGTGCAAAAGACTCGAAAAATCAGTTTAAAAAATTTCCATGATTCATTTTTCACGCTAAAAGTATTTTTTTTTTTACGCGATACTAAAATAATGCATTAAATATTTCGTTATACTGCGCCTAATACCTATTGTGATAAATTATTTTAAATTGAATTAAATTTACGATCCGATTATGTATCGTGTCGGCCACAAAATGAAATCGATTCGCTATTAACACATTTTTCAGGCGTTTTGGAGCCTCCATTAAGTTTTTAATGTTTTTGCAGTAGTTTCCGAACGTTGTGATAAGAATCGATTTCGGTTCAGTTGGGGTTTAGGTTTTTTTTTTAGTACGTTTTTTGATCGTTCTAAATTTTTTTTTGGAAATTATACACTTAAATATTGTTTTTAGAAAGAACCGAAACCATCTGGTTGAAATTAAAAACAACGATCCTATAATCTGCTGTTTTTTCAAAAAGAGAAATCTTCCATTTCCGGCGATTTGGTTATGTGAAACTATTAACACGAAAAACAACCTATTGTGCAACCGCAGCATACCACTTTCCTCTTGTATCGAATTGAGAAGAAATTCCCATTGAGAAAGTTATTGAAAATAATGAAATTGTCGCGAAATTTCCCGTTGAATAGTTTCAAACATCGTAAAATTGATTTAACGACTTTGAAATTTTTTTCAATGGTCCTGAAAATTCTTTCAAACTGTTCAACCATGGTAAAAAAATTCATAGCACAAAAAAATTGATTCAAAATGTAGAAAAAATGGTTGGAACTGTGTCAAAATTTTCAATGAAACATCAAGTCCCTGGAATTTCTACTCATTTTTGCGCTGAAACGGAAAAAAGACGACGCTGATGAGTGACGAATAGAATAGCCAGAATTGCAGCATAGGAAATCCAGCGAAATTCAACAATTTTTAGCGAATTTACGTAGTATTTTTTTTATAGTGAATTTCATTAATTTTTCAGTAATTTTTACACTCTGATTTTAGCAAAATTTTTCACCATTCGATTTCAGTGAAATTTTTTCACTATTCGATTTCAGTGAAATTTTTCACTACACGATTTTAGTGAAATTTTTTCACCTACTCAATTTTAATGAAATTTTTGCACTAATCGATCTCAGTGAATTTTTTTACCATTCAATTTCAGTAAAATTTTCCCAATATTTGTTGAGTGAAATTTTTTCACCATTTGACTTCAGTAAAAACTTTTTACGAATCGATTTCAGTGAAAATTTTTCACTATTCGATTGCAGTGAAATATTTTCAATTTCTGTGAAATACAAATTTTCAATTTCAGTGAAATACAAATTTTCAATTTCAATGAAATACAAATTTTCAATTTCAGTGAAATACAAATTTTCAATTTCAGTGAAATACAAATTTTCAATTTCAGTGAAATACAAATTTTCAATTTCAGTGAAATACAAATTTTCAATTTCAGTGAAATACAAATTTTCAATTTCAGTGAAATACATATTTTCAATTTCAGTGAAATACATATTTTCAATTTCAGTGAAATAGTTTCTTTTTCAATTTCAGTGAAATATTTTCATTTTTAATTTCAATGAAATATTTTCAATTATAGTGAGATTTTTAATTTTTTCACCATTCGATTTCGGTGAAATTTTTAATTTTTTCACTACATATTTAATTTCAGTGCAGTTTTTTTCACTATTTCATTTCAGTAAATTTTTCTCACAATACAATTTCAGAAAAAAATTTTCAATGTTTGATTCCAGTAAAAATTTCCCAATTCCCACTATTCGATTTCAGCGAATTTTGTCACTGTTTTATCACTGTGTTGTAATCCTGATTGTTTTCCAGTAAGTTTTGATAATTTTCACAGATTAAACAAGAAAGTGGGCATATTAAATTTTCATCAAATTTTCCCAACAAACATAGAATTTTCTTCTGAGCAAATTTCAAAGATTTATGTTAAAATTTTGAACAGGATTTAAAGGTATTAAAGACTCTGGGATGGCCTTTAAAATTAAAGTTGCAAGGTATTTTTGACGAGCTTTTAAAAATATTCGTGACTTTCCCATAATATCCAGCGAACATCTGAAAAATTAATCTTAATCTTAATGAATTTGCGCATTAGGCAACACATCCTCCAAAAATTAAATTCCAACTTGAACGAATTAAATTCAAGGCAAAAAAAAGAGGAGATTTTTGAAAAGAAAAATTCACTTGGCAAAATAGGCTCTCGGTAGTTGATAAAAACGAAGTACACTAAAATGTTAGAATGAAGTTTCAAAACTGAAGCCTCAGTTTGCGAATTAGTAACAAAGTTATTAACAGCTAAGTTACCGAAGTAATTATTACAGCTTTTAAAACGTTATCAACTTTTGCAACGAGGTGTTATCTAATGGTAAAAACAAGCTTAAATGTAAAGTCGGAAGCGACAAAACTTGTTCGTATCACGCAATTGCCGTTATTAATGGTGCACTATAATGAAACTGAAAATCAAAGAAAACGCAATGATTACCGTGTCCGAATATATCAGCAAGTTGGTGAATTCATTATTTATAACGCGAAAACGCTTCGGAAAATTTACCCTTTAAACACGCATCATGTGCCAAACTTCGGGCTAAGTTCTCTCAAGACGTGGAATAGAATAAATTTTATTTGTAGGGCCGACATTTACACCATACACCAACGAGAATCGGTAAACGTATCATTAATTACGTTAAAAAGCATAATTCGATATGCGTGAAAGATAATTTGATAAAAATTACTCGAAGAGAACGTAAAAATGATTTTCAATAATATTGCTAAAAAAGGGGTAATATTTTATCGCGAAAGGATCCACCTACCACGATCGGTACTTTATATAATTCCAAAATCGCAACAAAAACCAGATGATTCGTATATTACTTCATATAAAATATAAAGCAGTTAAATTCCAGCGGATATTTCGGGGACCTCGAAGAAAATTTTTCATTTGAATTTCAAATTACTCGCGAGTAAAATAGATTATTAGGAAATTTGTTCGCCATACTCTGAAAAAGCTCGCATTTTATCATATATTTTCCTCATTTTCAAAAATCCGCTTCCACGGCTTGAGCAAAAAAACTTACACTATACTTTTACAACTTCGACATTTTGCCACACCCTATAAAAATATTCCCGTTTCTTTTGCTGCAACAGCAGAAAAATATTTTTTCCTTCTTATTTTCAGCAAAATAACAGCGAAGTGGAGCGTCTTTTTATTATTGTTATTCTCTTTCGCTATATGTATAAATTCTTTTAGAATCATCTTGTTTAGCTAACAATAAGTCGAATTTATATTTTAATAGCGGCCTTATGGCTCTAATGGGAGTAAAAGCTGCTAAGGGCTTTTTTTTTGCGCCTCTTCGCTCCTTCTAATTTTATTATTCTATTCTCACGCAGACAAAACCCGATTTGCGCCAAAACGCTTCTAACGACAGATAGTCCACTAAAGATTTTTTTCCATCGTTTTATTCACTTTTCTCTAGTTTTTTGTTTCGGTTTGCGTTTCGGTTAACATAGAAATCGTATTTTCATTGCGGCCATCAGGCCTTTTTCTAGGCATACGTTCAAGATATATGGTTCGAGAGTAATTTGTTTGCTGTCATCTTTTGTCCTTTGTTATCATTCGCTGCTAATACCAACAAACTTGTAATGGCGGAAGTTAAACAATGAAAAAAAACCTTTTAAAATGTCTTTATTCGCGTTATACTCGATTTTTTCCAGCGGCGAAGTATCGCGGATGAAATTCGGGCTTTTACGAGAAAAAAGAGAGCAATTTTTGGTGAAACGATATGCCAGTTGGACGAGATTTCGGTTCAAGAGGAGGCAATTTCGGTTCGTTATCGTTATAAATAATTCATTTCGTCATGGAGAAAAAAAAATAGAATAGAGTAGTAAGACTGATTGGTCGTGATTTTTCCCATCCCCCTCTTCCTCCTTCAGCAAGATGCCTACTGGACTGAATATTGTTCATGATTTCTACGCCCGGTATACACCATATTATTGCAGAAATATTGGTAATTACGGTAAATTACCGTAAATATTTCAGTAATTATAGAAAATTATCTTAAATACTCTAATAATTACGATAAATTACCCTGAAAATTCTAATAATTACTGTAAATTATGGTGAATATTTTGATAATTACAGAAAATGACCGTCAATATTCCAGTAATTATGGTAAAGTATAGAAAATATTTCAGTAATTACGGTAAATTACCGAAAATATTCAATAATTACGGGATATTAAGGGAAATATTTCAGTAATTACGGTAGATTACTGTATATGTTTCAGTAATTACGATAAATCATAATAAATATTTCAATAATTACGATCAATTACTGCAATTATTCTAATACCTAATTATTGTAAATATTTGAATGATTACTGTAAATAGCCGTAAATATTTCAATAATTACGGTAAATTACCGTAAACATTTCAGTAATTACGGTAAATTACCGTAAACGTTTCAATAATTACGGTAAATTACCGTAAACGTTTCAATAATTACGGTAAATTACCGTAAACGTTTCAATAATTACGGTAAATTACCGTAAACGTTTCAATAATTACGGTAAATTACCGTAAACGTTTCAATAATTTCGGTAAATTACCGTATATGATTCAATAATTACGGTACATTACCGTAAATTTTCCGGTAATTATTGTAAATTATCGCAAATATTCTGATTTTGACATTATTTGCCAGATCATTTTCAATTTGATTTAAATTTTGATCTTCTTTATTCGAATCTGAGCCCTCTTTTTTTGGCTCATTTCCAACGGCCGTTTGATTCGAATTTTGGTCTTTTTCATTCAAAATTCAAAACCAAATGAATGTTAAAGCCCTCCCTAAGAGAAGCGAGGGCAGAAATTTTTTAATAAAAAAATGAATTGAAAAATGACTTAAAAGCAATTCTTCAATTTATAAATTGTGAGAAAAATGTTAAGAATTCATGCTTTTTGGGGAAAATGTTCAAAATGTATGCTATTTTTATATTTTCAGTAAAAAAGTTATCTGAATACGATGTGATCTGATCAGTTTAAAAATTTCAATATTATGAAAAAAAAAAAAAATGAATAAAAGGCACGAAATTCTACAAACTGATTCTAATCGCAGATGGAGTTTTGATTAAATTAACTCTCATCAAAACGAAATTGCTAAAATTAGAACTCTATTTTCTTCATGAAAAATCATAACGAGCAGTTTTTTATGTTTGAAACCAATCTAAAATATTATTTTACCAATTTCAAACGTTTTTCTATTGAGAATGTGTAAGTTCGAAATTCAGTGGTTTCAATTTCTATTTTGAATTTTCCAAGCTTGGAAATGAGTGAGGTATTGTTGGGGGGGGGGGGTATCAACCCATGTTCTTACGTAAGGTAAGACCGAATTCGTATAAATCAATTTTTCTGAGACACCAAATTTTTGCATTTTCTATTTTTTTTTTTGATTTCCGTCAGATACCAAAAAACTTGGTAATTTTCAATTCACTGTTAGGTACCTGATGAAAATTTTTGGATTTTAAAATGAAGGTTTAGCAAAAGATAGGACTTCCAATTCTAAATTCTAAATTCGCTGCAAGAACGAATTCTAAATCTGAATTTTCAGATATTTTTGAATTTTAAATTCAGAAGGATTTAAATCCTGCTCAACCCTGATTCGCATAAAAAATGAAATCGAAATTGGAATCGAATCATCAACTACTTTTTTCTAACTATAAATATAAGAACATAAAAGTTTACATTTTTTTCTGACGACTTAAAACTTGAGAAACTAGAGCAACCATGAATTCGACACCACAAAACTTTCCAAATTGAATATTACAAATCACGACTCCTCCTTTTATTAAGTATCTTTACCCTCGTACATTTTGGTTTTCGGTAATAAACTAAAACGAAAGCCATCGAAATACACGCGATTCGAACCAATTTAAATAATTTGCCAAAATTGCATTAGTTAATGAGCATACACCATTCATTTTCAACCCTATTCTGGAAAAATTACAATGTGGCTTTCTCAAGTTACAATTATAAAAGAAGAAAACGCGGCTCGAAAGTTTAGGATAATTCAAAAACATTCTCGCTCGCCTTCAATTTAATCTTCTTACTACCCTCTCGAAGAAACCCTTGATGAAGCTGATAACTCCACTTAATGTAGTAAATCCACTAAACCCGCGCCTTGCGCCTGTGGCCAAAGATGCGAAACGTGCGGCAGGCTAAATGCCGAAAAAGTAAAGAGATGTACGCCGTATACAAATAAACCAGGCAGGCCAAACAAACAAGCTGGAAAATTTTCATTTCGGTTTCTTTTAAAAATATATAGGTAAGTTAAGTAGATAGTTTACGTAGAGTATCCGTATCTATTTCAAACATTCCTAATATTACACGTTGGTCATATCAATACATTTCATATTATTCATTCGAAAATACGTATTTTTTCCTTGTAAACTATCTCGCGAGAAAAAGTATAAGCATAATTCTCCAAGTCGAACGATATTTTCGGGCATAAGGGAAGTTGAAACTGCGAATCCGTTATCTTCGCGTTCGCAATACGCTGTAAAAATCTAATATTTCACGTTTTGTATACCAACTTTAGTGGTAATAACTTCTTTTTTATGATTTATGAATAAAACTATTTCATTTTGAGAAATTTTGTCAACGATATCGATAAGTTCGGATTTTTTTATTGGTCCGGCAGAAGCGCAAATCCGCTTATCTATTTTTTTCTAAAAAGAATTCGCTATGGTTAGAAAATTATTTCAGAGGGTGTAAACTGCCCGTGGTTTTTTGTGTGTGAAAAAATAGTACGTAGATTTTTTCCAAGATATTTTTTACGGTGTGGTCGAGAAATTCATCATTGACGAGTTCTCTCAAGATTTTATCAAAAGATATATTTTTGATTGAAGATTCAACCGATTTTGAACAGTTTTTGAACAGTTTATTTAAAACAGGTGTTCGATATTTTTAAACAAATTTTGGCAGAATTGAAAAAATTTCAAGACTAACAATTTTTGTGATGTTTTAAACTGCCTACTTCTACATTTTTTCGATAAATTTTGAAATATTTTGGGTATTTTTCAAAAAATTTATATCTAGTTACATAGATTTTTAAAAAATATTTTACAATATTGTAGAAAAATTAATCACTGACGAGAGTTCTTTTTTTAACAAGGAAGGTATTACAACTCGAAGAAAAATTTTGAATAAAAACAGAATTAAAAATAGGGTACGTCAAACAAGAATCTCACATCCAAAATTTTGAATGTTGCAGTTTCTTTGGCGAATTTTTAAAATTTCAAAATTAACACATTATCCCCAGAAAAACATGAAAATTTGTTCGAGCTTACGAAAAAAGTTGTGATTAAGTACATGCCTTATTTTCGAACCTCCAGAATTAATTTTGGATTCTTCAGAGCACCTTGGCATTTTCCAACACTGGAGGAAATCCCATAAAAATGATCCGCATGAATTTCAGCACCAAATATCAGAATTTTTCGTAAATTAGATAGAATTTTTATGTTTTATAGGGCGATAATTTAATTTTGAAATTTCATCAATTCACCCAAATTTGAGAACCAAACTTCAGCACTTCAAACTCTGGAAATGGAGTTCCTTTAAAAAGTACTTCTGTTTTATTATTTTTTTTCGGCTCGAAATTTTACTTCAAGTTTTGGCACCTTTTTTGAGAAAGTAATTTTATCAAAAGCTGCTTTTGACTAAAAATACATATTTTTCGTGTTAAATTGTGTTAAATTTCCACGTCGTAGAAATATACAAAAATTCGATCGAGAAACGGTGTCAATAATACGAAGGAAATATTATACAGGTGAAGAGACGAGCAAGATAAGAAATATTTATGAATGTGAACAATGTTTTGATACCAGGAAATGTGTTAAATCTGAAAGAAAAATGACTTGTATGGTGCGCACTCCCATACACGCATCCGTTCGTCGCCTCGCACACTATAGAGTCACCTCTCATCAGATAATTCAAAAATGGGATATTCAACCGAATGTATAAGTTTGGGGGTGTTCGGACGAAACGAAAGACATCTTGAAAACACAGCGAAATACATCTATACGAAAATCGAACACGCAACCGCAGACGAACTTTCAAACAAGCCAAGGGTATATCTATCTATACCAGACTGGAAACTATAACTTACTTTGCTGTTTACGTAGTAGCAATTTGTGAAATTATTTTCGTCGCGTTCAAAACATCGAAACCGCGAAATAATTATTTTAATGGCGAAAGTGAATTTTGACGAAAATAAATATTTTTATTTTAGGTACAGAGAAATGTGGTCTACCGAATGAGCTTATTTTATGTACATACGTAATATTATTTATTTACAAACGAAACACGCCGAAAATTCGAAAATCATTTCGAGAATAAATGTTTTTTCGATGTTTTGACAGCTTTTGAAGGTATATAAACAAAACAATACTTAATAGGTACCTATTTTCTTTTTATATTAGAAAGGTCATTTCATCAGTTTGCCATTTACGCAACCCTCGTTCCGTAATGAAAAATACAGCTTTGGCTGCGGGTTTTTATTTTTATTCTTGGCCAGATTCGTATACTGCCAAGTAATCCTATTTTAATTAAAGAAATCTGTTTTGAAAAAAGAAAAGCTCTTTGAAAACAACTGAAAACGTGTCGAAGAAACCCGCCCAAATCATTTAATTTGGATTTTTTATTCGCTGGTTTTAAATTCGTATAAAAATATTCCAGTAGGAAATTCCTCGCCAGCCGTCTTCGCCATAATCTCACTTTGAAAATCGATCATACCCAATGCACTTTCAATTTTATTCCAATTTCATCCCCCTAATACGAGACAAGTTTGACCTTAATGTTTATAATGTGTAAATTCACAGATACACTACGTCCGCCTGAAATAGATATCGATTTAGTCATAACAGATAACACGAAAAAGGGGGATGTTTTCTATTTGAAAACAAAGCAAATAATGAATGAAAAATTGCGGAATATCGTTAGCCACGTGTGCTTAAGTACAAATGCAAACACATGGTCGTCGTTCGTTCATATGCTATGGAAAACGACGTGAAACACCATTCAAAAACGTTTTTCCCTTTACTTAACACAATGGTGATGTATTTTAACGTTGAGTAATTCCACGCGAATTGTTCATTTCGGACAAAATCGAGTGATTTCTCGTTTTAGACTCGACTGTGACGTGAAAAGTCAAAAAAAAAGAGTTCAATGGCGAGGAGAGAAAATTCAGGGGAAATTTTCGAGTTCTTCGGGCTCAATCCTATAAAGAAAATAGAATGCAAATACCCAAAGAATTATTTTTATTTTCCGAATTTTTTTGTTGAAAAAAAAATTGTAGAAGGGTCAAAAAAATTCGGCCATATTTTATAACATCTGAACCCAGAAAATGGTACAAAAAAAAATTATGTAAATTGAAAATGTTCAGATATCGAAAGAGAATAAAAAATGGATAATTTTATTAATTCACCACGGACCATAAAATAGAATATTGTATTCAATTCACGTAATCAAATGTGTAGGATTTTTGAGTGGGTGAGAATAAATGAAGATGATATGAAGCTTATATTAGACACAGAGGACGTAGCTTAGGTACCTATACGATACGTATACATATTATATCAATGTGATGAGTCTTTTGTTTACGTTTATCGCGTTTAACTGTAACACACCTACAACAATACGAATTTTCTGAACACCCATTGAATACAACATTTAAACAAACAAATGCCATAGTAAATTCGTATTATTGAATTTCGCACTAAGGTTGAATAATTATCTAAATCAAAACTGTCTCCTGGCTGTAGCTCATCTTCGTAAATTCAAAAATAATAAAACGAAAACACTTCGTATGGAGATATCGAATAAATATTTTCAAACGATGAATTCTCATGAATTGAAATTTTGGCTACCATCGGCACAAAATGATCAAAATTGAGGAATTTTTGAATCTAATTAAGCCAACAAGTGGTATAATATTTCAAAACGTAGAAAAATTTAATTTACTACGATACGTATCTCGGGACAATAAAAAGGTTGGCTATATGGGGTAATAATGTTCTCGTATTTTGTAATTCATATGACGGATACACTTTTCTAAGCCATTAACAAAAATAAATGCAACTCTATAACTTACAATTGTTCATTTACGAGTACTTTAAGGTTTCGCAAGGTTGAAATAAAGGGAATGCTAACATCTGGATGTTGTAAATTTCTAACCACGAAAAATCCAATATAGGTACATTCTCATTCTATTACATTAAAGAACAAACGAGAATGGTTGTATGGTATCTACGTGTATTGCATAAGGACAAACCTCATTCGTACTCTAAATTGTAAAATTTCTATCTCAAATAACGAATTCGAAGATTTTGAAAACATGTTAGAATGAAATCAAGACCAGAACTTGACGGGCTTGTTCAAATAAATAGAGAACTTGAAATTTTCAGCATTGCATGTGTCTATTTCCAATTCGAAGGGAAGACCGAAGAGTCAGAATTTTCTAAAAAGTAACTAATTTCATAGATTGGACCAGATACCACAAGAACATTTTGGAAGACCATGTTGCCCATTTTAAAATTTGATGTAGTAGATAAACCAGATCAAAAAAAAAATGGACCAAAAAATTTTTAATCTCGAAAAAAGGACAATTCTAATACGAATATGGAGCAAATTTTTTATGAAAATTTTTTATTTAACGTAAAAATTGAAGAGATTACTTTAATCATAGAAATTAACAATGGTACTCTAAATAGGTATTTCAGGCCTTTGAGAAATTGAATGTTTTTGGTGGTAAAAATCGTAAGTTGACAATACTTCGTATTTATTTATTTTGTTCATAATTGCACCATTTTGAATGAATTATTACCAACTAACGATTTTTAATACTTCTTGACCTAATTTTACGACTTTTTCATTATTTTTGAAGATTTTTTCCTCGCATTAAAAATTAAAATCGCAAGACCTGAACTGGAACCAGAGGCGATTTTCCAGGGGAAGTTTGGGAAGTCAAACTTCCATTAATTATTTCGAAGATTTGTATTTTTTCAAGAACCAATTATTTTCCTAAAATGTGTCCTAAAAATATAATGTCTTAAAAATATATAAAATGAATGAAATTCCATCCTAAAACAAGTCAATTGCAAGCTCAAATTTTTTCACCACTGAATTTTTTCAACTTAAATATAACAATTTTTTTGGATTTTTTCACTTTTTTTCAATTTTATTTTCCAAGCTATTCCTATTAATTATTGTTTTCAATCCCATACAACTCAAAAATGATTAATTGAACGATTTTGAAAAGTACTTACTTAATGTTAATAAAAATACAAAAGATTTCTACCTTTTCTTTTCGCATTTTGTATGTTTTTTTGATAAATTCGTTTTAAAAACACGTTGAAAAAAATATTAAATTTTTTTGAAATTTTTTGACTTCTTCAGATTTCCTCTTCCAAAATCGCCACTGACTGGAACGAAACAAAATTGACATATTGAAAATTTTTAAAAATGGGTAAATTTTTGATTGAGAAACTTTTTATTTTTTTGACCCAAAGTCCCCACAATTTTACCATTTTCACTAAAAATCACAATACTTTTGAAAATTTAATCCATTCATCCAATTGAAAATTCAATTTTTCTATTCAGAAAAGGCTGCCAGATTTGTTACGCTTCAGGCTTCAGTTTAATCGATTTCTATTGCTCAATTGAAAATTTTTACATGACCTCTTTCATTTTGATGTTAAAGAAAATAAGTATCAAAGTTCGAAAACTTTTCCAGTTTTCGAAGTTAGTAACTATCTTGCATTTTTAAGATCATATACCTCAATTTATGATTTTTTTTCTTCAAAGTAAGTACCTACCTGTTCTCCATTCTTTTTATTAAAAATATAATACAATCCAAATTCTTCAAATGGGTATTCAGAAACGTTTGCTTTCTTAATTTTAAAGAAAGAAAACACGTTTCACCAACCCTCAATACCTTCATGAACTGAGGAGTTTCATTTCAAAACGCAACATCTCCGAAGACCTGATTTTTGGGACATCGAAAAAAACTGTCATTCAAAATTGGGTGTGGGGGGGGGTTGGCTTCGGACGGTCTCATTGGAAAGCTTAGGACCCCAGCTACATGTTTTGAGGTCATTTCGCACTTGTACCTCAAGGGGAGTTGGAGGGGGGCAAAACAAAAAAGATGTTGTGTTTTGACATGAAACAAATTTTTTGTTGCATTTTGAAATGAAACTCCTCAACTGTTCCTCAAACATTCCGACAAGCGATTTTTTGAAGGAAAGCTCAGGGCTAAAATACCATTTCACTAAAATTTTGGCAACCAATTTAAGTTTAGGTCATTCCATGGAAATTGAAAATTTTTAAAAATTATCGGTCAAAATGCTGATGGACAAAAATATGCATATTGTGACCCTGCCTAAAAGAAGGGACCTTGTGTAAAACAAATTATTAATGTTTCATTTTTCACGTTTTTGGTCCAAATGACTATACGAAAATAAAGACATCTTTTTTTTACACAAGATCCCTTCTTTCTGGCAGGGTCACATATCATTTATTGTTTCAAGACATATTAACTCAATTTGTAGACTGAAATTTCCAAAATTTTCTCCTCTGGGTTTCCCTAAAAATTCAACCTCGAAACTGAGAGCCAGAATTATGATGCAATAGTGCCAACACCGAGGGTTACTCAGAAATCCCACTTTTTCATCAGCACCTCGAGGAAATAGTTCATGAAGTTAAGTTTTCAATCAGTGGGATTTGGTAATATTGAAATTTTGTGTGAAAACAACTAAACATCTGCTCACTAGATAGGTACCCCAATCATTACTCTGGTACGATTCTCCAATTCAAACAAAAAATTCTTGTGTGAAATTTTAAATTATTCGCATTTGAAATTATAAAGATACGTACAATTTGAAATTTTTTTAATGATCTGAGAAAAAAAACATAAGCACCTATGAATTTTGTTTCAATTCTGCATTTTTTTTGGTGTCGGTGCCTTGAAAACAAAATATAACAATGAAACGGGAAAAAATGTATGTAAATGAGTTGAGGGGAACTATCTTTCCATCATCAAAACCATAAAATCATACTTTTAGTCAAAAAATGTAAATCCCAGTGAGACGTAATGGCCTTTTTCCCAAAAATTTGGAATTTGAGACAAAAAATTGTGATAAATTGTGAATATGGAAGCTCAATAGATATAGAAACCACCCTTAAAGTGTCGAAAATTAGTTTTTGAGCTGAGGTTCCTCTTTGATTCTAGGATTCTACTCCTTCCGAAAGGTCCAAAATCAGTGCTGACTCAGAAACCAATTTTTGACACCTCAGGGTGTTTTTTTTTTTATCCAAACTCACAAATGTTAGGTTGAAGAAAATCTGAAAAAAATTACGTCGTACAAAAAATAAATGTAAATAAATTCGCGAGTGAATGTTTAGATACTCAAAATTATCGTAAATACAGGCACAAACATTAATCCCAAGCCAGACATCGAAATTACAACATTAATTGGTAGACAGACACTTCAGATTGATCCCATACGGAGCAATATAAACGAGCCAGTATAGAACATACTCGTAAGTGTGGACTATTATTTATCCATAAAACATCACCCTTATCGAAGAGTAAGCCTAAGTATAAAAAATTTAATACGGAACGTTGGTATAAATAATTAACCAATTTCTTAAAGTACCTTTTGAAGAACCTATTAAATTTTTATGAAATTGGAACAGCATATTTCATCTTTTTTGAAACAATATTTTAATTTTGTAAATGCTCCGTGTTTCTGGTTTGTCTCAATGGTATTGAAGCGACTTTATGGTACGTAATTTTCGGTACGAAATTTTCGTTACGCATGCAAGCACAACACCGCCATTAGTAAACTTTACAATTCTAATATCTATACAACGCGAGGATCCATTTCGGGGAGGAAAAAATATATAATTCTCATACGAAATCATTCGATTCATTTGCAACGAAAATATAGCCGCGTATACATTACTCAGCGATTACGGCTGCGTAATTTCACATATCAAGTATCATCAGTATTTCGGTTCTTTATAGGTTCTGGAAAAAATTAGCATACATGATTCGAGGATGAGAAAAAAAATCATTTTTTAACGCCCTCTTTTTTTTCTAAGCTATACTAAAGAAACGAAACGACAAAAGATATTTTAAAAGATACGGCGGTAGTTTGGCAACCGTTCAAAATAGGGATAGCGAAGCAGATACAACAGTTTTAGAAAAAGAAACTTTCTAAGGGACAATTCCCTTGTTATGCAACGTCACCCTGTGGAAAAATGAGTTAAGGTATGATTCACGGTTTCCCCTTTTTGGTACCGCTTTTTTTTCTCCTTTTTATCGTGACAAAGAGTCCCTCCTACGTCGCGTTTTGTACCCCCATTTCACACGTCATACGTGTTAATAAAGCACGTTATTTTTATGAAAACATCGTTTTGTACGGTTCACGGCTCCTCGGTCAAACGTTTTTCGCGATAAATTCTCTCTTCGCCGTTATCGTTCTCTTTTTCTCACCGGCTCGTTTTTCGACGAGGAAAAAAAAAGCGATTAATATGGTTTGATATTTCAACTCTGTACATGAAATTTAACCGCAATTATTAATAAAATTTATACCGAGAGAAATTTTTTTTCCTCGACGAGATAAATGTATCCTTTTGGAGCAGATTTTTAGCCGGGATTTTGTTTCGCGAGAATAAATTCCCTCGTGTCAGGTTTTTCTTTTTTGCATTATAAAATATTTAACGACAGGCGACAAAGAATGCAATGTCAGTTGACGCGATGCAACGAATTTAATCGACTGAATACGATACCACATCTAATCCAATTTCTCGCGTTCATCTTTTAATGGTAATACGAATGAACTGCAACCGATCAATGTTACTGGATGTAGCTTTTTATATGTTATTGTATACGTATGTGAGTAGCGAGTACGTATTACGTATAACTCGATTACATATCTAATTCGTTCTAACTCAACGAATAAGATTATGCTAAATGCACACTTCACATTTAATTGAAATTTATGAAGGGGATTCGATGCGATGCGATCGTTCCCTTTATTTTAGAGGTAGACGGAAGCGAGAATTTGGGTTTTTATACCGCGATTCTTTTCCACCGATGGTGGAAAAAAAATCATGCGAATGAAAAATGACGATACGGTGTTCTGTAATTTTTCTGGGTGTCTTTCTAAAAAAATCTCAAATTTGTCACGTATGCCATTTTGCGAATCCTCAGAAAGGTATGTTGCAGATACATTTATAGTCTATAAAAAAGTGAGTTGAATAAAATTTAGGATCTTCTTTGAATAAAAATTGAAAAATTGTGATTTTTAAAAATCATACGACTACTAAAATTTTATAATACACATGTAGTGGCCTGTATCTGGTGGACACAGGCACTACTGATTAGTTAGATAGATAGATACGTGTTCGATTCGCGATCTTTTTATAGAGGGTTAATTAGTGCCCTGAGAGAGAAAGGGTTAACGCGACATAGAAATAGTCATCAAGTAGAAGCGAAAATATATTACAGCGAAATATTACAAGGTCACAAAAATACTGTACATGTTGAATTATAAGAAGGCACCGGAGTAATAAGTGACGCGAGAGCTACGCAGAGAAACGCAGTGCTTCTAGTCAAAACGGTTTTAGGTACTAAATTACAAAAGATAAATCGCCTACGCTCGGAGGGATGGATTTCGACTTGAACTAGTTCCCTGCACCCCGCGCACGCGGCGGCATGCGCGTGGATGCAAAGGAACGCCGAGATACATTTAGTCACCGAAGAGAAAGCGCGAGCGGCGAGGCTCGCGGTGCTAGCCGGCCAGCGGAAACGGTTCGCATCGGAATTTGGAGGGTTGCTGATGCAACGTATGAATCGGGTTGATTCATACGTTGACAAACCCGGGCATCGATGCTCGCGGCCGGCGAGGGGTGAAACGGCGACTTACTATACATCGCATACGCAAGTATGCAATGTATAGGGGTTGCCAAAGTCGCCACAGTACTCCCCCCCGAGCGACAGCGTTACAGAGTGCAATAAAATGAAGCGAAATGTACATCTAGGCTAACAAGGTATGCAAAAAAATATAAAAGTATGCTAAAAATATGTACGATGTGTAATATTAACATGAAATTACATGGAAATTGAATAGTATGTAAATTATGCGACATATACATGAAAAAATTGGCATTGTATGACAAAAAATGCGAAAAAATGCACAAGGTATACAAGTTACATAAGTAGGTTGTAATATATATGTGAAAACAATGACACATTATACAAATACAATACAGAATAAGAAAAATAGGTATGCTACAAGATAGGTAGGGGTAAAAAATAAGTGCGACGCCCTACTTGGTTGCGACATAGCGGTCGACAAATTTTACTTTCCGAGTAGATTTACGAGTGGGAGGTATTGGAGAGGCAGACTGCTCAGGTTCGATTATATTCGGCTGCTTGGCCAGATCATTAGCTACGTCGTCATTAAAATCTGAGTCAAAAAATGCGGGCTTGACTCGATCGATCGAAACTTTATGAGGCTTGCCCTCTTTTTCGATGGTCACCGTTTTGTCGTTCCTATCTAGGACGCGATATGGTCCGATATAGGGAGGCTGGAGTGCCTTTTTAGCGAATGTTTTGAGGAAAACATGGGACGCTGTGGAAAGTGCTTTGGGAACGAACGAGGCGGGGGTTCCGTGACGACGAGTTGGCTTAATAAATTGGCGGATCGCTGACTGGAGTTCGTGTATAAAATCGTGGGTGTCGCGAATTTCACCGGACGGCGTAAAAAATTCGGCGGGTAACCGGAGTTGGGTGCCGAATGTCAGTTGTGACGGAGACACATTTAAATCCGAATTTATGGTGGAGCGCAATCCCAATAAAATAATGGGTAGTGCACTGCACCAGTTACGCGACTCAACAGCCATGATGGAGGCTTTCAGACAGCGGTGCCAGCGTTCAATACGGCCGTTGCTGGCCGGATGGTATCCGGTCGTCCGGATACGGTCTGCGCCGAGCAGATTTAGGAGCTCACGGATGAGATCGGCTTCGAACTGACGACCCTGGTCACTTGTGAGTGTGACGGGTGTACCAAAACGAGAAACCCATGTCGAAATGAGAATTTTTGCGATATTTGGGGCCGAGGTATCCGATGTCGGAACGGCCTCGGGCCAACGAGAAGCGCGATCGATCATTGTGACGACGTGGGTATGGCCCTGTGAGGGGGGCAGCGGACCCACAATGTCGATATGAAGGTGCTCGAATCTGTCGGACGCGGGAAAATCTTGTATCGGCGCCTTAGTGTGGCGGTCAATTTTTGATTTCTGGCAGGCTTGGCACGCGCGGGCCCACTTTGTCACGTCTTTCCGAATATGAGGCCAGACGAAACGATCGCGTAGGAGCTTGACTGATGCGCGGGTGCCAGGGTGGCTAAGGCCATGAACTGCGTTGAAAACGGCTCGACGAGAGGATTTTGGGATATATGGGCGAACTTTGCCGTGCGAGACGTCGCAGACGAGCAAGAACTGGGATTCTGGAATTTTTCGCTGTTCTAGCTGGAGGCTAGATTTTTTAGCGCGGTAGAGTTCCTCGAGTTCAGCGTCGTTGGCTTGTTCGCGAGCGATTTGTGTATAATCGATTGCGGATGGGTTATGGATTGCTGAAATACGCGACAAGGTATCGGCGGTAATGTTTTCGTCGCCCTGAATATACCTGATGTCGGTCGTAAATTCGGAAATGAACTGCAGTTGGCGCAGTTGTTTCGGTGTCGCTTTCTCTAATTTCTGTTTGAAAGCGAAAGTGAGGGGTTTGTGATCTGTAAAAACCACAAACTCGCGACCCTCGATCATGTGCCGAAAATATTTTATCGCCCTATAAATGGCTAGTAATTCGCGGTCATAAGTCGAATAATTCTGCTCGGTTTTTGTTAATTTTTGCGAGAAAAACGATAGAGGCTCTGGTGAATTATTGCGAATTTGATGGAGCGCGGCTCCGATAGCGGTATCTGACGCGTCGGTCGTAATCGTGATCGGTAGGTCAGATTGTGGGTGGACGAGGAGGGTCGCATTACAAAGTTCTTTCTTGACTTTGTCAAATGCTTCCACTCCTTCGGGCGTCCATTGAACCGGCGTTTTATCTCGTTTTTTATTCGACGTAATAAGGGAATTTAAGTGCGCTTGGGATGACGCGGCATTTGGTATGCACCGGCGGTAAAAATTCACCATCCCAATGAAACGGCGGAGTTCCTCAATGGTCTGCGGCTGCGGAAACGTAGCGATAGCCTGAACGCGGTCAGGCAACGGGGTCAGGCCGACTCAGTTGACGAGGTAACCGAGGAAAGGAACTTCTGATTCGGCGTAACGGCACTTGTCAACATTTAAAGTGAGACCGGCTTCATGGAGTTTTTTAAGAACGGCGAGCACGTGACGTTCGTGCTCCTCAGCGGTGCTTGAGGCAATTAATATGTCGTCTAAATACGCGTACGCGAAGTCAAATTCGCGTAACAGTTCATCAATGAATCTCTGAAAGGTTGAGGCGGCATTTCGGAGACCAAAAGGCATAAATAAGAACTCGAATAATCCGAACGGGGTAATTACAGCAGTTTTTTCGATGTCGTCCGGGGCCATCGGTATACGATAGTATGCCCGAACTATATCCAATTTTGTGAAAAATTTTTTACTGGCGAGTTCGGAATTAAAATCGAGAATATTTGGCACAGGGTACCGGTCGGGTTTGGTACGCTCGTTGAGCTTTCGATAATCGCCGCAGCTGCGCCAACTTCGGTCCGATTTTGGGACAAGGTGCAGGGGGGCCGCGTAGGGGCTCTTTGACGGGCGGCATTCGCCGCGTGCGAGCATCTCTTGGAAAGCGAGCTTAGCTGCTTTGAGCTTTTCTGTGCGTAACCTGCGCGCGCGAGCTGCGGTGGGGGGACCGGTAGTTTCAATGACGTGCGTCGTATTATGGTTAATTTTGGGTAGGTCGTACGATACGCGGGTAATTCCCGGAAAATTTTCGAGTAATTTCAGAAAATCGGTTTTCTGCCTCGCGTGAGTTGCGATCGAATGAACCTCGGCCTTCCGAAGAGAGGCAGGAATGGAAAGGAGTGTCTTTCCATCGATCAATTTTCGATTTTTTAGGTCGGGGAGAAGGTCAAAGTGGGAGAGGAAATCAGCTCCCAATATCGGTACCTTGACGTCGGCCAAATGGAAGGGCCAGACGAAGGGTCGGCGGAGATCAAGATCGAGTTCTAGCAGCTTCTGACCAAAAACGGGTATTTTTGAGTCGTTGGCTGCGTAGAAATGATCCGTGATCCCCTTTTTTTGATCAACCTGGGTGGCTGGAAAAACAGAAACTTCAGCCCCCGTATCAACTAAAAAACCTTTTCGTGTATTTCGATCGGACACAAATAGGCGGCGGGATTCTGAGATCGCGCCATTGATCGCCGCCGCTATCAACGCGCACGTCAGTTTCCCGCTGCCGATTCGGGTTTAAATATACATGGGTCTTCACATTTCTTTGCCTTTGAGCCGAATTTAAAATGGAAATGGCAAATCCGGTTGCCATTTCGCCCGGGCGTTCGTGCCCTCGAACGTCTACCTGAGGAGGGGGACCGCGGTCTATAATTATCTCTATTACTACCTCTAATATCGGCGAGCTGCGATTCCACCTTGTCCAGCCGGAGGTTGATGGCCTCAATGGATGCTAACAGTTTCTCCCAATGGATGTCGGACTTCGACGCGGCGACTGCGGAGATCTGAGGTTCCCTTGGTGTGTACATGATGGAGAAATCGGCGAGTTCAGCTGCTTTTTGGGGGTCCTTGATCCCCTGGGTCGCCAGGTTCTGGCCCATCGGAGCTGGAAGTCGTAATAAAAATTGATTGAGGAGAAAATCCGGGGAGACGTCTTCACCAGCCAGGCGCTCCATCTGGCGGAGCAGTTCGGATGGCTTCTGGTCCCCTAAAACACAGCCCGCGATGAGGCGCTTCCATTTTTCGGGATTGGGCAGCTCATAAGCTTTGATCAGACGTTCGCGAAGTTGAGTATACGGGGTCTCCCCCTTTGGGCCCAATACCAGGTCGCTGATTTTTTCAAGCACTGTGGGCGGAAGCTCCGCGATTACTATATTGTACTTGGCTTGTTCCGTTTTCGCACCCATCGTTTCGAGTTTGCCCTCGATGGCGCTGAACCACAATTTAGGGTTCGATGGGATAAATTCAGTCAACCTGTAGCTTGTATGGACCGCGTCAATTTGAGGTACCTGCGGCGTCGTCATGGTTGCGGATTCGGCTGTGGAGGTCTCTGTTGTTGCAATTTTGGCGTCCTGGGTTGAGCCGGAAGCAGCAGCGGCGACTGGGACGGCTGACGTCGCGGAGGAGGCGGCAAGAGCGGCAGTGGCTGCGGCTGCGGCGGCGGCTGCGGCGGCGGCTGCTTCAGGGGTGCTGGCGATGTCTAAACCGGCTCCAGTGCGCGTCAGGGTCATGCGGACAAATTATGCGACGCGGAAAAGTCGCGGAAAAATACGGCGCGAAAATAGCACGAAAATAGCGCGAAAATCGGCGGCACTGGGCGGCAAGCACAGAAATTTATGCGGCGCGGCACATAGCAGTCACGAACGGCACTGTTTTTTGTGAAAAATCGCGAATTCACAAGGGGTCACCACTTGTAGTGGCCTGTATCTGGTGGACACAGGCACTACTGATTAGTTAGATAGATAGATACGTGTTCGATTCGCGATCTTTTTATAGAGGGTTAATTAGTGCCCTGAGAGAGAAAGGGTTAACGCGACATAGAAATAGTCATCAAGTAGAAGCGAAAATATATTACAGCGAAATATTACAAGGTCACAAAAATACTGTACATGTTGAATTATAAGAAGGCACCGGAGTAATAAGTGACGCGAGAGCTACGCAGAGAAACGCAGTGCTTCTAGTCAAAACGGTTTTAGGTACTAAATTACAAAAGATAAATCGCCTACGCTCGGAGGGATGGATTTCGACTTGAACTAGTTCCCTGCACCCCGCGCACGCGGCGGCATGCGCGTGGATGCAAAGGAACGCCGAGATACATTTAGTCACCGAAGAGAAAGCGCGAGCGGCGAGGCTCGCGGTGCTAGCCGGCCAGCGGAAACGGTTCGCATCGGAATTTGGAGGGTTGCTGATGCAACGTATGAATCGGGTTGATTCATACGTTGACAAACCCGGGCATCGATGCTCGCGGCCGGCGAGGGGTGAAACGGCGACTTACTATACATCGCATACGCAAGTATGCAATGTATAGGGGTTGCCAAAGTCGCCACAACACAATTATTACTTTTTTTGGAATTCTGAAGGTGAAGTCCGTTACTTTGGCAACCAATCATTTTTAAAGCAAGAATTCATCAGTCATCACAATTATTTTATCATTTTTATGGGGTTATAAGCAGGCCTCTAGAATATCAGAGTTCCTTGGCATTAAAAAAAAAAGATGCAAATTGCGTAGAAAAAAATTGTTTCCAAAAAGGACGTCAACATACCTATCATGAGCCATGTGTATGAGATTTAAAAAGAAAGGTGCTGGTTTATTTGAGATGCAGAGAAAAAAATTCAGTCTTGGTTGAAGTGTTCTAAGCAACCTTTCGGTAAGAGAACCACAATTCGACTGGGCCCGTGAGCCGAAAACTTCAGAAGCGTCAAGGTCAAAGTTGAAAGTGGGAGGAGCCATTTCCATAACCTGTTTCTCCATGTCACCATACAGGTGAAACGTTGCCAAGAGGGACAAAAAAAACTAGTCTCTGTGATGTCTGAAATGATAACAAAGCAAGTAGTATGAACATGAACCAAGACCAATGAATTTCAACGGAATCAGTATAAACAAATTGAAACCAGGGCTGATGGAACCAGGGTTGCGAGAACGGAAACAGAAGGGACCGGAACTGATGAAATTGCCTTTTTAGAACGGAACGGAAATTTTTTTTAGAACGAAACGGAACGGTAACGGAACGGAAAAAATATTTTTGGAACGGAACGGTAACGGAACGGAACTTGATCCGTTCTCGTAACCCTGCTTGTACAAAACAGATTTAATATTAATAATAATAAATCTTCAATCAAATATTTTTGGCGAAAATTGACAATATCTTTAAAAAAAGAAATTTGGCGCCGGAAAAGGACACTGGAACTGCCGCAACCCTGGATGGAACAAAATAGAACAGAACAGAACAGAACAACATGAACGAATAAAAAACACTAAAATTTCATTTTTTTAGAACAATAAACAGAACAGAACAGAATAGAGCTCTAAACAAAATGAACGGAACAGAAAGTATGAAAATTTCCTTTTGTTCTGTTCAGAAACAGATCAATATAATTTTTTCCTTCATATTTTTAAAATTATTTTCACCATTTTTCAAGCCATTTTCAAGTAGTTTTACTCCATTCCCTTCTCTCATGTTACTGTTCCGTTCCGTTCTAAACATAATTTTTCCGTTCCGTTACCGTTCCGTTCCATTCTAAAAATAATTTTTTCGTTCCGTTACCGTTCCATTCCGTTCTAAAATGGCAATTTTATCCGTTCTGTTCCGTTCCGTTCCGTTCCGTTCCCGTTCTTGCAACCCTGGTTCCGGCAGTTCCAGTGTCCTTTTCCGGCGCCAAATTTCTTTTTTTTCAAAATATTGTCAATTTTCGCCAAAAATATTTGATTGAAGATCGTATTATTAATATTAAATCTCGAGTACAACAATGAGTAATAGGACCGATTTGGTGCTGTGAGGTCCCCCACTCCAAAATTTAATTTTTCAATTTTGCATCAAAAATACCCGTGCGACCTATCCAAATAAGTTAAAATTTCGCGTGGAATTCAAAAATCACGTCCATTTTACATTTCAACCCCTCAAAGGGGAGGGGTGATTCCTCATACCGAATTTTATTTCTGTAATAATTTTCATCAAAAATATCCGTACAACGTATCAAATTAGGTTTAAATTTCGCATAAAATCCGTAAATCGTGTTCATTTTACATTTTAAATCCTAGAGGGATGGTTTTCTCACCCTAAAATCGATTTTTTTTAAATCAAAATACCCGTTGGACCCTTTGAAATACGTTAAAATTTCACGTAGACCCTGAAAATCATGTTCATTTTATATTGTAACTTCTTGGGGATGATTTGCTAGCCCCAAAATCGAATATTGTACTTTTTCATCAAAAACACCTGTGAAATTGGCTTTGCTCCTAATACCTACATGAATACCCATTTTACGCACAACCAAAAACTTTATTACATCTTCGAGAGGTTAAAATTTCTATTTTTCACAGTTTTTGCATTCCACACAAAACTTTTCTGCCCAACAAGCAATTAATTTCTCATTTTTCCAATCTGAAAAGGAACCATCATTTTGAGTGGTTAAAATGCGCAATTTCTAGATTCTACGTAAAATGTTAACGTACCTCAATAAGTCGCACGGGTACGTATTTTTGATGAAAAATAAGTACGAAAATAGAATTTAATATTTTAATTCAAGGGACAAAAAAATTGAATTTCGCACTAGTCGAGATTTTTTTTTCGAAAATATTCGTCCCTTTAAATGAAACTGAAAAAAATTTGCTCAACAGTGGGAGTGAATGAGTGAAATATTACATTGAAAATTTTTCACGTTTTTACAAAATTTCAAATCATATTTCACGAGTTTCAACCAATTTTCAGAGAAAAATGACAACCTTATGCATATTCCCAATATATTTTCCTAACCTTTTTGACAATATTGTTTAGAAGATTTCTGGAAAAATATCTACCAACGCAAATAAAAGAGAAGAATTTCTTCAAGGCACAGTCTCGCTGTCTGAATATTTTTGTTTTGACGAGGGTCATTTTTATTCATTCATTTAGCGGATTAATTTTGCAGCACGATGAATAAATTACACTGACATCTAGTGAATAACTTTACTCCACAAATCTATCGACGAAAAACTACTTGCTCGTTTAGTTTCTGTTCGTTTTAAATCGTCGAGTTTCTCTAATTGGACAACTAATTTCAATTCTTAAGTTGGTAACATGATGGAAAATTTCCCTACGCTGTAGATCGATTATTTATACAAAAATAAAACGTACACCGAAACAACAGCAACAACAACAACGATTTCATCGGGTAAAGCAAATAATCAACTTAAAAAAAAAGAGTCAAGAAGTTATAACATCATTACGAGTTGAAATTGTACAGCCGTAGTAGGGAAAGAATAATAAGTAGCAGTTCATGCGAAATGATTTATCAGTCAAATAAAGTTCAACTTTTTACTTTTTCATCGCAATGAATAAATAGCGCGCAACTTTGAAAACTCGAGTAAAATTCAGCGTTACGGCGCGCGGAGTTCGACGCAATTTTTTTTTGCAAATTCACCCGACTGTGTGTAAGTATATAAACAAACAACAAACGTAGAAATAAATAATTTAATTTTCCGCGCCATTAATTTTTCTGTAAACTCATCTTTAATCAAGTTTAATTCATTAATGACACCGAAACTAAGCACTCAGGCACAAAAAATTTATCAATGCTTTCGAAATAGGTACGTGGCGCGAGAGGGTGGAAGAAGAAAAAATCCGGTGAATTATGTTAGGTTTTTTCTATTTTTTTTTTTTCGCGCCAGATTACAACAGAAACCCGACGTTATCCAACGAAAAGGAAATAATGTTCCCAACTTTAATTAAATATTTCATTTTCACCAAGAAATAATCTACCGAAGCGATCAGCTGTAAAACAAACTTAATTCGTAGAGTAAAACAACCAAAAAGTACGTCAATATTCGCGTACGTCTGGCTGCGAATGTATATGGAAACCATTTAATGTCCACCAGCGAAAATAATAAAATTATAACGCAAACAAAACGCAAACACGGTTCAGGCCGACTGAAATATTTCCGCGCGTCCTCTTGTTATATAATTTTCATCCCCATTATCCAAAATCACAACACAAAACCAGTATGCGGTTTAACAACATAGAAAAGTTTAAATTCGCATGGATTTATAACACTGGAGGGCGTATCCAACAAGTCAGAATGGTACGTACATTAAATCGTTTCGAGTCGAGGGTCATATGCGTTGGTATGGACAGTGGTACAAAATTAAAACCCGCGTAGTTTCCAAATAATGCGTCTTCGGTTCAAATGCTCCTATACGAATATTACGGGTAGGAAAAAAATTTTTGCGGACTAAAGGTAAAAACACGTAATTTAATTTTACAACCAACGTCTGAAAAGGGTGTATCCCTACTCAGATCAGTCCTATCCTATTTGTACGCGACTGACTCGTATTTCTGCTTAGGCTCCTATTTTTAAACGTATTATTGTTTTCTGCAATGAAAATATTTTCTATTCTGTTTGCGAGGACATCGAAAAATAGGTGTTTCAAATAGATAGCTATAGTTGGTGGCTGGTTATTTACAGCATTTTTACGAAAAAAAAAAAAAAAAAAAAGGTGCATAGATCTTTTCAAGACCAACCCGAGGTCCGACACACTAAAAAAATTTGCAGACATGTGGAGCATCACAAGAAATTTCCATAGCCAAAATTTCAGCCCTTACAGTTTACGGGGGGGGGGAGGGAGTTATGAGGATTTCAATTCTGAAAAATCGTCCGATGTACCGAAAAAATAAGGTAAGTCTCCTAGATCCGCATGTAACACCTCGAGAGGCGAATTTTCACTCAAGCTTTATTGGTGAAAAATATGGAAAAATTGAAATATGTAACAGTAGCTCCCTAAATTCAAACCGTAGATATAACTCTTTTCTACCCCTTCAATTTGAGGAGCTAAAAAAATTGGCTGAGAAACTTTCTGTGATGCTTCACAAGCCTGAAAATTTTTTGGCGTGTTAAACCTCAGGAAAGTTCCTTTTAAGAATTTTCTCAATCAGGATATCAATTTCTTGACACATTTTCTTAATTTTAATTTTGATAACACTGCGTAATGAAAAAAATGGTATTAAATTTGAAAAATTTCGATAGGAGTGGTTTCCTAATTTAGGGAGGAGGGAGCTGGACTCAATTTTCATTAAAAAGTTTGAAATGCGAAATTTTCAAACTTTTTAAATGAAATGAATTTTAAAAAGTAATGAGAAAAATAATTTACCTACTCATATTGAAAAATATAAAAAATTCAAAAAATTGTTCAGTTCAAAAAATCATCTTTTGATCGCACACAGTTTTTTCAAATCAGGTAAATCTAGATCTAGATCTATCCAAAAATTTTATATTTTTGAGAAAAGACAGAAAATTTTCAACCACGTATTAAATAGGTATTTTTCAAATTGTGATACGAGTATATTCTTTAAAATGTTATCTTAATGACTCAGTGTCAGTGGAATCCATTTTATAAAAATTCTTTATTTTGAAGATATTATAATTTTTTCCAAACTCCTCCCTCAAGACCATGACTCCTTATGGTCTAATCTAAGTTTTGTTCAGAACAGCAAACTTTGCATTTTGCTTATGTACATTCATAATAATGAAAATAATAATTTAAACAGAATATATTAAGTATATCATAACTTTGAGAGTCGTCGAAATTGCTTTGCCTCAAAAAAAAAACAACAACAACAATACCTAATGTGAAAACACAAAATATTACCTAATATCGAATTATAAGAATATTCGTCTGTTTCTCCCCCTCCCCCCTTTGAAATTCTAACTGAAATCACGTAACGTAGCTGTACCTCAAACTTGTATAATTCTATTTGAAAGATTGATTGCAGAGCTGAGTAGGAGAACTCAAAATTGAAAAAATTTAACATTTTTGAAACCGCTGTAAAATGCAAAAAAAATCTAATGAGTTGTTCAATTTATTTGGGAGGTCAAATTCTTTGAAAAGAGGAAGATCAATAGGTATTTGAAATTTTAAAAATCGATTCTCTTCTTCAATCAGATTGGAGAAAACTGGAAAACGAATTAAATAATTTATGTATTGTTTAGTCCTAAACATTTTTTGATTTTTAATAAGAATTTGTATCATTTTTTGCGGTATAATTCCAAAATTCGCGATTTTTGAGTAGCCCTCCTCTGGTTTTTTGGAAAATTTGCGATAACCAATTTCTTCAGGTGCTCTCTAAATTTGAATCAGTTAAAATTCACTGATTAATAAGACAAAGTGTACAACTGAAGAAATCAGTGAAAATTTTACCGATTTAATCAGTGAATTTTCATTTTTGAATCGGTAAAAATTTTAATTTGCCGATTGAATCAGTAATTAATCACCGATTCATTTTAGTAGTTGAAAAAAATTACTGATTCAAAAATAAGAATTCACTAATTGAATCAGTAATTTTTCACTGATTAACAGTTGCATTTTTTTTCGCTGTTTAATCAGTGAATTTTCATTTTTTTTTGACTGATTTAGATTTAGAGAGTGAAACAAAATTTTTTAAACGCGAAATCAGACCATTTCAGACAAAAGTTTAAAAGAAAAAACGAAAATAACTACTATTTGTTTAAATACTTTGAAAATAGAAAAATTTAATTCAATCTTCAACAATTTCTGTGGTTTTACCTCTCCCCCCTCTTCATTTCTCATCAGTCATCAATCCACTATTCACGAGTACAAATTCTGGAATTTTTCAAACAGTGAAATTCATTTTACTAATGGCTTTCCTAGAAGAATACTAAATTTTTAATATTTTTAGGCTAGTTTCGAAGAAGCTGGTGAAAGTTATCAAAAATTCGAACAGAACTTATAATAAAAATTCACTTACAAATCTAAATGAAAAATAATTCTTGGGATAGAAATAATTTCACAGGAACTTACCTGAAATCAAAAAAGCAAACATTTCAAATTAAAAAATGATTAATAAAAATACAATATTATTGTATGTACTACTTGCCTAAAAAGAAGATTAAAATTAATATTCTAGGTTTTGATGGGTACCTATACTTTCACACTTTACATTTCAAAAAAATTTTAAAGTATCAATGGTATTAGGCAACGATTCATCATCATTTTAATCTATAAGACACCTCTATCGTCAAATTTTATTGAAATTTCTCATTTAAAAAAATTATGAAAATATTATTAGGTATACGTTTTAATCATTTGTTGTTGGTACGTATATTCCTTTAATATATTAACGTGAATTATTCACAAATTTTCAAAAAACCTATCCTTGATTTTGAATATTTTATTTCCCCAAAAAATATTATCAAATTTTCCGGCCATTTGCTATAAAAAATCTCGACCTTTGATATTTTTTTGGGATGAAATTCACAACCTTTGAAAAGTTGATTACTTTTTCGTAATATGGTTTTCACGATCGTCATTATTTCATAACATACAAAAAATCCATACAAAAATTTGAGACGAAAAGGGAAAGAGTTGTTTTCCAACATACACATCCAAACGGGTAATTTTTTCAAAACACGAAATAAAATATTCCATCGAGATGAAAATTATCGCACGTGTACAATAATCCGAAATATTTCGATTCAGAAATGTAAAATATGTATAAGTCAGCATGTATGGAAAGAAAAAGAAGAAAAAAAATGAAACGCCATTTTCAGATTTACCATCTCTACACAGAATTCTCGATCGAATAAAATATCCGCTGCGAGGAAATGGAAAATATGCCAAAAGTCTATACACAGAGTAGTAGGATCAAGTTCAATATAAAATTCGACTTTCAATCACACTCGAAGCGTTTATCATTCAATCCATTCGAATAAGGTACAGCAATAAAATAATCGCGTCACTGAACCAGACCCAAACGGTTGACACGTTTTCATGTTGAAAAAGCTTCCGCAAAAATTACTTCTTGAAGTCAGATGAACAGTTCAACTTCGAAGATACCAAAAAATAGTTTTATTTCAATTCGATGAACACGCCAAGTCAAATTCTATGATTCGCGAGTCCAACATTTTACCTACTATACATTTCAATTCATTGTTTACACACTTCAAATATATATTACAAATAGTATTGCAATATTTATTCGTAAAATGGATACCTATCTATATCTTGTACAATGTACAAAAATTCAGAATTTTTTCGACCATAAATAAATAAAATGGTTTGCGAATACGTATGTTCGATTGATTATTACGCTTAAACTGATTCCTATGCATACTTGTATAAAGCATACGCGAACTATAAAATGAAAAATATACCAATATATAATTCGATATCGTTTTCTTCAATAAATACAAAAATATTGAAAGAGATCAGCTTTACAAAATTTTCAAAGCATATACTAAGTACTTATGGAATGAATAAAATTTCATTTTTTTTTCTTCAAAATTATCATCCTTGAAACATATATAGGAGAATGGGGGGGGGGGGTGAATTTCAAATTAGGAAATTTTCTTTTCCATTTTTGGCAAAAAGAAAATGGGAAAATATTTTTTTAAATATAGGAAAAAACGAAAAAATTTAAAAACATAAATTCGTACCTACAAAAAAAGAGGAATTTTATTTCTTTTTTTTTTTCAGTTTTTCTTCTTTAGAGGAGGTGATTTTCAAATTACGAACAGTATTTTTTTTCATTGTAGCAAAAGGTAAAAATATTGATATTTTTGTAAAAAAAAAAATAAAAAAAAAATGATAAAAATGAAAAACTTGGAAAATTGAAATTTGGACAAAATTAACGGAAATTTCCATTTTCTCATTCACACATTTTTCATTTTTTTTTCCTTTTGACGAACTAAAATTAATTTATATTTCATCGCAATCTTTTTTCAACCAAATTTCAACCATTAAATTAGGCCTTTTCAACGCACAAACCCCCTCACATTCATCAAACGAAACCCTAATAAAACGTCCGAGTCGCTAATAAAAGAGGAAAATTAGCCATTTCTGAAACTTCGCGTCACATATCGAGGAAGGATGAAATACCGAATGCGATAATCGTATAAAAAAGATAGGTTTTTATTTGGTCGGCGGAACAGAAATCAGCGAAATTTCAGTATCAACAAATCATAAAAAGCAGACATTTCTGACACATCTTCTCTTATTTATTTATATTTACAATGAAATGAAGTTTAAAAGAATTTTTCTCGAAATTATTATATTTATTTTTATTCCGATCTGTCCATTAGAAAGACCATAAATTTGTTTTTATTGCGTTCAGTTTCGGGTCATTTATTTTCAGCCAGGAATAATGCAACGAACAATGTAATTCCTTCTTTTTTCCCTCATTTTTTGCTCGTCTTTGGCATTCACGCAAAATTTCGGCTATTATAGCTTTTTATTTGATCAGCCCGATATTGTAAATCTGCTATGATAAAGAAAAAAATGTCTGTTATTTCGATAAAAAAAAAAAAAAACGTCTAAATTGTTGGAAAATGTATCCTTTTAATTTTTAAAATAGTGTTCGGGATTTATCGCGGTAAAAACTACTTCACGTTATAGGATAAAATAAATAACGAAACCCAGGCTGAAACTTTTTTTCCTTCTTTTTGTGTTGTTAATTTAACCTCGTAAATAATTTTCCAACGACGTAGGGTTTTAGGTTCCGAAGGTGAAAAATCATACAGTAATGGTTGGTAAAATCGTTCGATAATTACCTTTCGACGCGACCACGAATTTATTCGTCAATTTGAAAAAAGCTTTTTTCGGCCATTTTCGTATCGCCGAAAAAAAATACTCGAGGGGCATTTTCGTAATGAAATAAATGAAACATGAACCGATACATTTGTCAGATTCGACGCGGCATCCCATCCAACGGTTTCAAAACGACAAAAATCTCGATTCGAAAAAATACCCTGAAATTTTTTTGCAGTCCAAGTTTCGCGAATGGTTTTATTTTCAAACTCCCATAAGTCGAGTTCTTTTACGAAATTCGACAAAAAAAGTACTCGAGCAATGGTTGTCTTTATGGTGGTCAAACGTTGAAACGTGTAGCATTGTACGAGATGAATTCGTTCAAGTTTTACAACCACTCTTCCTACCTTATCTATCGATTTCTGTTACATTATTATTCCACGGAGATGCAATCGACCCGTTCTACTATAGTCTTTCCAACCGTCCCCAAATGCCTTATTATATTCATTCTGTTCCTTCTTTTATCAGCATCTTTTCCATTATTTTTACCAGTTATATACTTTCACATGGACGGAATAAGTATAGCATTATATTTTAGCAGATCATCTTTTCCCTTACATGTTTCGACTCTATAGATAGCAAAATGCTAAGGCATAAAAATAAATTTTCGTAGCAAAAAACCCACAAAAAGTCGTAAGCGTATAGGAGCAAAGTATAGTCGTATATGAAGAAAAATATTTTCGATGGAAGTTTTTTTTTTATGTGTACCTACTTAAACTTACGTAAGAAATGTAAAACAGCGTTAGTTAAACGAAATTAAAATTTTCATCAAGAGAATGTCTCCGGGACCGCATTTGGCGAGTTAATTAAAAAAACTACTTTAAAGCGACGTAATAAAAGTTGGTACAATTGGGAAATATGTATCCGCAATTCGTTAAATTATTAGTTCAAATTTCGCCAAAATTAACATTTTACTAAAATATTTCGCTTCTTTATTTGCTATGGCAAAGAAAAGTAATGAAAAAGTCAACGTTGGAGAAAATTAGATTCGAGAAATATGTAATTGTGAAGTAGGTATACGTAGAGAATTGAAGATGCGAGATGTACACGAATTCATAAATTAAAGCATCGTTAATTATACATCAAAAGAGTTTATAAAAAAGGTTACAAAATAATCGAAGTAAAGCGTCGACCGAAATTCCAGTCGTGAAAATGTAGTCAGGCATCTGCCTCTATAAACTAACTCAATTCAATAAACAAGTTTATTAACAATTGAGTATAATTATTGAGTCATCATTGCGGATAAATTTTCAACTGTTCGGTGCCCTATTCGAGGGATCGTGAACAATATTTCAGAAAGGTTTAAACGTAGCTATAATAAATGTCATTTGTAATTTAGGGACCTACTGTTAAAAAGTTATTCATAGAATAGGCTTATGCTGCATATCTACAATTTTCACGCAGAAAAAAATCATCGATTTTATTTTCGTTGATATTTTGCAAAATTCGAAGATTATGAGATGAGGCTAAATAAAATTTTTATACCAGGATAACTTTTTGGTGAAAAAAAGCTAGATTTCAGCACAAGTACACAATGAAACAAAATTGAAAATTTCCATTTCTTTTTGGAACCAAGGACATGGAGATTATCTGTATGAGAAAAAAATTTAGTTGTAAGATCGGAAAGAGCGTGAGGAACTGAAAAATTTCAAATTCAAGCACAGCTACAATTTCCCAATAAAAGTACGCTTGCGTTTTTTCAGTAGTTTTTATGTAAGTAGACTGAACACGAGTTTGAGGTTAAATTTTTTTCGCAGTTTTATTCTTATAAGAGAAATTGGGAAAGCGGAGAGGGGGGAAGGAGACCTACCTTGAATTCATTTTTTTGAAATTACAGATTACAAATTTAGTATGATGTTTTTGAACGGTAAGTAGTGGGGCTGAGAATGGAGAAAATATTGACAATTTTCTATAATATTTTTTGCAAGACGTGAGGAAGTCCATTTTTTGAGACGGTAAAAAATACCAAAAAATGACCGAATTTGTGTTCCGCGGCCCCGAATGCCTAAATTTCGATATATTATTCAAAAATGGAAAAATTCACTTTTTCCCCTTCACCCCAGCCACCCAAAAAATTTCTCAGATAGACTTTCTTTTTGTATCTTTTCTTACTTTAAAATGCAACAAAAGCGATGAATATGGGAAAAAATCGAATTATTTGCTTGAACGATTTCTTTTTTTGAAATTTCACTGTTTTTCTATAAAAATTTAAAACACTGATTCCTCACAAAAATTGAATTCTAAAAGTGAAATGTCAAAATTTTTCATCATCTGAAAATCAAATTATTCAAAAAAATTTTCTGAGTCAAAAGTTCGGGGAAAAAATCTTGAACATATCAAAAATATTATTAAGTAGATAAGCATAAAAGTGCCTAATTCAATTCTAAAAATTTTGAAAAATGTAAAATAAAATAAAGTTTCCTCTCTTTAAAAAGTAAAAAAATAATAATAAATTTTGAACAGAAGGAAAATCTATTTTTAATCAAGACGATTTTTTTTAAATTTTTCAAGCAAATTCAAAAGCCATTGCTTTTTTTTCAGAAATGAGTCAGATGTAGATTTGGATACTTTTTATTACAAAAATATAGAGTTTAGACAATTATATTTTGTTCAAAGTTTCAAGATTCGTTTTCCGATTTAAATTTTTCATAATTTGAGTGTTTCATAAGGAAAAAATGAAAAAATATAACCGGATAGAAAAGAATTCTTAAAATATGCGTTCTTTTTGTAGCAGAGGCATATCTATGAGAATTTTTCGAAGACTAAAAATCATAGGCGGATTTAGGGCGGGTCCATGGACGGCTTAGTAGTCTCAAAGGTGAAATTAGCTCTACAAAAAATTTTCGTTTTTGGTTGTCAAACATTCATGAATTACCTGTATACTTGAACTTACTATCCTAAAAAATGAAAAAATATAATTTTTAGGCATTAAAAATACCTACACAATTATTCAATGAATTATTTGAGGCAATAGTAAGAAATAAAGTTCTATTTGACCCTCGTCCCCTGAAAATCAATCTGGCACTCCAAGTTTTTGTTCTAATTTCACTGATAGGTAGTAAATGTTTTTTCTTTCTTAATAAAAAAGCTATTTTCGTTGTTCATTTAAATCAGAAATGACCTGAGGTAGTTACCTCGAAAAGTAAGCTACAAGGGAAATATTGTACCCCCCCCCCCAACGACAGATAGTAATTTTAAATGACTTTTTGAGGCATTAAAGATCAATTTTTTTAAAAGCTTTACCTTTGCTTTGTTTGGATGTGGAGAAAAACACAATTATAAGAATGAATTATTTAAGGTGATACGACAGTGCAAAAAAATTTTCTGGTATTTCAAGTATCTTTACAAATTTTGCAGCCTTCTAAGAGAAAAAGCTTCTAACACAGCTGACTCGATGCTTGATCCTACCAAATCCATTCCCCTAAATCCGCCTATGACTAAAATTTTAGAAAAAATTATGAAATTTCACGAGATTAATGATAGGAATTTCAGGAAATTATAATTTTTGAACCCCTTCTCCCTCTTACAAAACCTATTGGACTGTGACATAATTCTCTATTTGTGGTGCCTGATGAAAAAAAAAAAACTCAAAAAGTAAATTTTGAATATCTATTTACCAAAAATTATGACGAAATTAGGAAACTGGAAGTTTTAATTTTTAATCCGCTGAACATAAATCCGGTGTATTTTCCCAATTTTCTGTTTTTTTAAAAAAATTTTTCACAAAAAACGCTTCAGTAGTTGTTTCTACAAAAACTCGAATAAAAAAATGAATTTCGAAACTGAGTAAAATGGCTACTAAAATTATTTTAAAAACCAACAATAATTTGACCAGCTAAACATCAACTCAACGACGTTATTAATTCAATTTCTCGATTTTTCCTCATAAAATGTTCAAAATTTAGAAAATTCAAAGTAAAAATATTTGATTTTAAAATTTTGAGAGCGAACAGTTGATTCAAAATTATGTATGTACCTGGGAGAATTTTATCTGCTCAATACAAATGAAGCATCTTTTCATGTTGATCATACGTATGCATCTAATAATTCTTCATACCAAAATTACACATTATAAAATTTTAAAAAACCAAATCGTACAAAAAGTTGTGCAAAAATACTCCCTTTCGGATTCAACTTGATATTTTACGTGCAACGAATGCTGATAACGCTTCGAGAAAGAAAAATGAAAAATCGCACTAAGAACTATATAAACTTTTAACTATACAGATTTTACGGGAAAAAATTCACATTACATCAAAGAATTTTCAATTTCTATAATTTGCATGAGAAAAAACTCGACGAAGAATGATGCAAATTTTACGTCAAGGACGTGACATTAATTCAAATTTCAACTCAGATAATGCATTAACCGAATGAATCTGGCTCCGTCGAAGGGCTGTATACTTATTGACATCAGTCGTATGTACACCTAGACTCTAAACCAAATGTACATAAAACATAAAGAATCGCATTAGTCATTCGAAAACTTCTTAGAATGTCATGAGCACGTGACAGGCTGTCAATGTGATGAGAAGTGGCCAATAGAACCAAGATAAAAGGGTAGAATTTTCCATGATAAAAATTGGCATCCGATATGGCGACAACTCGGGGATAAAAAATCATCCAAATTATGTCAAAAATTAAACCGTAGGATCATCGAGTTAGTTAAAAATTATTCGCAAAATACTTTAACACGCTGAACGAGTATAACCGTTGAATTGAATTATAAACTAGGACCTTTTCCGCGGCACAACGTTTCCAACTTCTCAATCAAAATATTATCGAGCGTTTCAGCCTCATCCGCGCGTAAAGTGAAAGTTGATTACAAATTAATGACGACGCATAGTTAATTATTTAGGCCTACGCCGATGGTCGAAAATTTATGCGTATCGTTGCCAATTCTTAGCCTTTAACGATACAAGGGTCAACGCCAAATCCGTTAAACTGGTACTTATACGTAACACGTTTGACCATTTTCGAGCTGCAATCATCCGCCAACAGTCTAAATTAAAATTACTCTTCAAACCGACAAAATACCTCGTGTCTTACACAATTCACACGAAACTTTTTCAATTTCTTTTTTTTTTTCGCAAACGGAAAACGGAACGCTCGTTTTTTTAATGTTTCAAATCAAGCGAGAACTTTTCATCTGTCGTAAGTTTCCCGTGTGTACCTCTCTTATCCAAAAAAACGAAAAAAGAAATCGAGATTTTTAAAACCTTTGTTTAATTTATTGGTCTAGTGTCCGTCGAAAGTTGCTTTCAAGGGAGGATTAAACCACTCGGGGTGTTGTTTAAATTTTGTGGTAAAATGTTTACGTTCTATTTGATTTATTTTCGCATCGTTTTGCCCAAGTATTTTGGTTTTAGTAACACTGATTTAAAAGCTTTTAGAAAAAATAAAAGCGGACTCAAAATTCAGCCTTCATTTCCAAGTTTTTTTTTTGCTCTACCATCCCCATACGTTGTTTTTTTTGTGTGCGAGGGTACTCGAGTGTGTACGCAATGGGTGTCCAACTGATTCGAACGTATCTTTTAGGCCTAGGCTGATGATACTTCACGTACTAAAATAGAATACATTGTAAAAAGTGTACAGATGGGATGAAATTGACTGGATGCACGATGACTTTTACCTATTCGAATAAATCAATTTCGGGAGATCTTTTTAAAAGAAAAAAATGAGTAGGTTTTCTCATTGATTGAAAAGCTTTAAAATAATGCGTACGGTTTTGTCTTTTCCCTGAAATAGGGATTTTGGTAATTTTCTGGAAATTGTACAAGTCCAGCAAATAAAATTAGCAAAAATCTAAGCTGATAACTCAGTAGATAAAACTCGATTCTTCCCTCTCAATATTATTCGAACAAAAATTCGACAAAATTTTGAAAGTTTTGATGATTTTTGACAAAATTTTGTTATATGTACCTACTTACTTGCCAAGTATTAAGCAAAAAGATAAGATACTCTACTTTTTAGGTAGGAGGAAATAATCAAAAAGTTTGAAAATGTGCATCATTGAACTTTTTTTCAAATCCATCCCTCACCCCTCTCCACTTCTGAATTCTTCAGAATCTCTGAACAAGGTGTTTACCGAGATTTAAGAATTCAACATTTTGATAAATGACATTTCTTGTTTTCTATAAAATCACTTTTTCGCGTAATCAATATGAAAAATGATGCACGGAAAAAACAGAAGTTAGAAAAATGAATACATTTTACTCCAAAAATAATAAATTTTATCCAAAAAAAGATAGATTTTATCAAAAAAATTAATAAATTTTACCAAAATAATAAATTTTAATCGAAAAATAATAAAATGTATTCAAAAAATAATAACGTGTTTCAATTCACAAAATAGGTGAAATTTGTTCTAAAAAAAATATTTATTATCAGAAAAAATAATAAAATTTGTCAAAAAAATGAATAAATTTTACCAAAAAGAATAAATTTTATTCAAAAAAACGATAAATTTTACCTATTTTGAGAATTGGGACACGTTATTATCTTTTGGATAAATTTTATTATTATTTTTTCAGTGTGTTCCTGTTTTTTGAAAAAAAAAAAAAATCAGACTAAATACATTTTTTCAAATTTTCCTTGCCATTTTTCTTGCATAAGATTTGGTATCGGATAAAATCTGTAAGGATGAGGGGAAAGGAAATGAAATTTTTTTGCTCAAAAACATTAAGGCTCGAATGTTAAATCGTATACCTTAAAAATTAAGGCAACCTTGGAAATTTTAAGGAACCTTTTCGAGGTTTCTGAGTGGTTGAAAACGCGATAAGAAAATCTCAAGGTCACCTTAATTTTCAAGGTACGATTTAACATTCGAATCTAATACTTGTACTAAAAAAAGAGAATCGTACACTATTCTTTGAGAAAAAAATATTAAATTTGAACTAAAATTTTGATTACGTACCTCCATTTTTTGATTGAAGATTTTCAAAGCATCAAATTTTTATAATTATATCAAGCCCATGTTCCCGAGAGAAGCGAGAGCTAAAAAAAATTGAGAAATTGTGTTTTTTAGGAATGAATGAGGTAGATAATTTGTTTGCCAGGGTGTTAGGAAGAAATTTCTAAGCCTGTTTTCATAATTTTTTTCAGATTCGAGAAAAAAAATTCTCACTTCATCAATAATTTTTCCATTTTTGGCCGATTTTCATGCAAAATTTTAAAGTTTCTTACACGACTTCAGTACTTCTCAATGGCAACTTCCAATCATACCTATATAAAATTAAAAAATCAGAAACATCAAATTGCCGCTGCTCACAACATGAAATTGAAACCTCTTACCATTTACTATTTGAATGTCCCCTACCATTTATCTCGACCCTCCGCAATACATATTCTTCTGAATTTGATATCACATCCCCCTATCCTGAAAATTTTTTTTATACCCCACAATTTGAAAAATTCTGCCACAAAATTATGAAATATCAGGACTCTTACTATAAAAATTTATAAATCATCCCTACACCTAAATTGACCTTTTCCTTTTAATAAATACTTGAGTACCGTTTTTCCAAACTGAGCTAACTTGCAAAAAGTGATTTTTCAGGAAACACAAAAAACTGTCCATAGAAAAGAGTAATAATTTTTTGAAGCTGGTAAAAAGACTAATGTAAGGAGGCTACCTTTCGACATCATGTGGCCTAGGTAGAATTTCAAAATTTTCGAGTGTGGCGCCATGAGAATCGGAAGAAAATGAAAAATAACGAAGTTAGCTCAGTTTGGAAAAACGAAAAAGCATATTTTGTCTCTGAGCGCCACACAACTCGCACAAGTATCGGATTTTTTTAAGTCGCTCATGTATGGATGGTAGGAGAACACTTTCCAGCAAAAAAAAAATAAAAAAATATTCAATTCCCTGTACTTAAATTATAACGATTTCCGAGGATTTTCGCAACTCAGAACGGTTTTGGTCACAGAACAACGCAAGTAACACAGGTAGCGAAATCTTGTTAATGCCATCTGGTGGCAGTGTATTTCAACTACCCGAATCCGTCAAAAGGTCAAAAACGCCAAAAAAAAAGTTAGCTCAGTTTGGAAAAACGGTACTCACTTAGTTCTACTATTATCATTTCTCATAGTTATTTAAGTTATTTAAGTAGTTCTACTCTTATCATTTCTCATAGTTATTTAAGTTATTTATTTATGTATTAATTCTTACATTTTACATTTCTGATCTCTTTATTTTTATTGGATATTTAAGTTATTTACCTATAGGTACAGTGTACCATATAGTTTTCACTTATATTAAGTTTAATGATTTTTGTTAGCCTTTCCCACCTCCCTCCTCTTTATAAACCACAGGTAAAAAGAGGTGGGTAGGTGGTTTATTGTAATATAGGATTTGTCAAAAAATACAATTAAAAAAAAAAAAAAAAGATTGCTTTGGACCTCCTCAGCCTAATAAAACTCTATCTACTGAATTTGCAAGAAAATAAGTTCAATGATTCAAGAACAAATTTGAATTGATATTTATTTTTTTGGAGTGCGAATAGGGATCGAAATATTGAGAACTTCCAGCTGAAATAGATTTTGTCTCAATTTTTCCAACTCGACGTAACATTTTTCTATTTATTTTTAAGAATTCTTCGACTCATCTCAGATTTTTTCTGATTAAAATTATAATTAATTAAAAATTTTGCTCAGCAAGGGACAAGATGACTTTTCTGGCATTCTCGCTTCCTCTCGTTCGGTTTAGCTCAGCGAAATGAACGTAAAATTCAATAAAGATACAGGAAAATATACCACAATTTTGATATTTGAATTAAAAAATAGTAGAGAGAAAAAAAATTCTCTTTGTGCTAAGTTGTTTGCTACGTTCCATACGAGAGAAAAATCGAGAAAAATTCATCAAAAATCAAAATTATTTCAACTCAGCTACTTTTGAACAACATATTTTTCAATTCAACAACTAAGTAATTTTCAGATCTTCGTCTTTTTTTTTTGAATTTCTTTCGCTGGCTTTTCTCAGGTCCGAATATTTTTACGCTTCAATAACTTATTTTTTTTTAAATCAGCAATTTTTGAACCCTCAGTTTTTTTAAATTTTTTTCTCTTATTTCGCTCAAGTTCAGGACTTGACATACTTATCAGTTTTTTCACAATCACTTCCCTCTTGCTTTTTTTTTTGTTATGTAAGTAATAAAATTAAACGTTGCAAAATACACCAATAATATATTTTATAATCGAAGGTGTTTGAAACTCAGGTACTAGAGTTGTATTTTACACTCAAAAATTCAATTTTTTTAAAGCTTTGCTCGGGCAAGAACAAACTCAAAGTTCTATTTATATTTGAGATTGGCTCCTTTTTACTCCTCTATTTAAAATTTTTCTAATATCCCAAGTCTTTGTACCTAATTTGTACTCTCCCAAAAAAAGATTCCAACGCCACTGTATTCTCTATCATTTCTGTTTCCCCTCCTCCCCTCCTCAGGATTCCCAGGAACGTAGAAATTTCAAAAGTAAACTCAAAATGTAATGATTTTGTTTTTAAAAAAATAAAAATAACGAGCTAAGAATCCATAAAATGCTAAAAATTATCTCACGCATATTTCTCCAAACTCATAAATAAAACCCGCAGTCCCAAAACCACACATGTTCGAATTTTGTTAGATAACGAAAAAATAATTTACGAATTACAGAAAAACGTTTTGTAAAAAAATTACACGATGAGAAATTAAACAAATAATATAAAAGCGAATAAGTGGTTATAAAAGAGGCTTATTTACATAAAAACCAAGATTATGTTTGTTAAAATGGTTTGTTTTATAATTAATGATCTCGCCAATGTTATACAACTCTCGCGGCAATATTTATTTCTCACCAAGTCGCGTAGATTTACTTCTTACCTCAGCGTATATAAAATAAGGGTAAAAAATTCACCGAGAATATGAAGTTTTTTGAAAATGAGATACACGTGTTTGTAAATAAATTTACATATTCTAAGAGTGAAAATGAACACGTTATAACGCCTCGGAATTCTAACGCGCAATACTTTATTCGTACTTATATTATGAATGAATCAATACGAAATATGTTTTGATCGTTTGAATGAATCCAATCAACAGCGAGACACTCTCGAAGGATTTCATGCTTCTTTTAGCATAAGTGACAGTTACGGTGGCGCTTTGTATGTGTACAAAGTGCGAGGAAAAAAGCACGGTGAATCTTTGTTATAATTTGAACATTTTCAATAAAATGAATAAAATAGCGAATACTTATTGACTTTGAAAATAGAGTACAAGCGAAAAGAAATAAATCACCAAATAAAGAATAAAAAAAAAAAGGAGAAATACATTGCGCGTTAAAGGTTAAATAAAAACGAATTTCTTTGATAGATTTCTCCCTTCCTTGTAAACAATAATGGTAAAAAGAACTCGCTAAATGAAATTCTTTTCATAGCGTAACATAGAAATTTCAAATGGTAATAAGCAGATATGTTCGTTTGGTTCTTCTTATATAAGTACGCAAATCTATCAAAAAAAACAGCGTTTTAAATTCGCGCCACAATATCTCCAAGGGTAAAAATAATTTAGAAAAAATCTCGCCCCAAGTTGAGGTGTAAAATCAAAATCAGATAGGTTTCTCGGATCACGAAAAACGTCGCGTCGTTTTAAGATAAATTACATAAAAATGTTCTCCAAACGAGAAACTTTAATATCGAAACAAAATTACAACGATAAGAACACAATAAGTGCGGACATCAAATTGCGCGTTGTTCACGCAAAGACGCCCAAAATCGATTTCGCAGTTTGGCTTTTGTTGACATAAATGATATTTTAACGGTGTTTCTAATAAAGTCTGTATCTGTTTTCAAAGAAACCGAAACCGAGTCGTTTTGCGAGATTGTATTTTCGTATAAATCACGTGTTCGTTTCTTTCTTTTCCCTTCCTTTTTTTTTAGAAATATTTAAATCATATTAGGTATAATACAAAAAGACGTAGAAATTAGTAGAAGCTACATGGTTCATTACCCATGGCATTCATCTTTTTTCCTTCTCGCTCCTTCTTGTCTCGTGATTTCAAAAAACGCGAAAAAAAAATCGATGTGCTTAAGTGAAAATACTGCGTAGTAAAGCTTTTAACGAAGTATGGTTGGGAATGAACTGGCGAAAACGATACTATTCAGAAAATAATGTAAAATTTAACAATAACTTTATTCAAAAGCAGCGTAAAATATAAATTTAAACGATTTTCCTTAATTAGTCAATTTCATGAGGGTATTTCCTGTTTTCCTTAATTTTTCCTGGTGAAAGAAGAAGGGAAGGGGATAGAAGCAGGGGTGACAACCTTGGTGTCCGTGGTAACTTTCTGAAATCGGCTGGCACTACACCAAAAAATTCAAAGTTGAAAATAACGTAAAAATGTAAAAATTATCCCACATAGTCTAGTAAAATACGAAAATTTAAAAAAAAAATTGAAGTAAAAAGCTGTAAAAGAGGCTACACTTCAATAATTTCAAGTTCATAAATCTATTGTAAGGAATTTTGAGTCAATCTGGAGCCTCCAGAAAATTGACAGATTTTTTCAGAAGGGTGTCAACTCAAAAATAATTTATTTTTCAAGCGAGGGCGAGCCTTGAAAATTCTGACAACACTTTGAAAAAATTTAAGCCACCACATTTAACACATTTAGTTAGAAGAGCTCAGAAAATATTTGAAACAATTGATAATCATAAAATATAGGTAGATAAAAAGTGGTATAATTTTCCCCCGATCACCGATCTCAAGAGACAAAATTCGTCTAGAAAAAATATACCACTTTACAAAATGCAAAAATTTTCAACCACACCAATTTTTCCAGTTTCTTCAAATCAATTACAATTTTTTAATTTCTAATTTTTGACAAAAAACAAAAAAAGGAGAATTATTTTAAAAGTGAAAATTGTTTAAATAGGCATTTCAAGGATTTATTTATAAAACCAATTGGATTTTCATTCGCATTTCATTTTTTTTTTTTTTTTTTTCATATTTGACCACTTCAAAAATTGACTTCAATTTCAATGTTCAGCATTTTTCAGGGTTTTTTTTGTTCGAAAGAGAAAAAATTATACCATTCAAAGGGCTAAAAGAACGAAAAAAATTCTCGACATTTGGTGCGATTTCGCTGACTGCGTCATAAATTTTAAAAGTGAAGAGAGCTGTCTATTTTCAACACTGAAGGCCTAGCAAAGAAATTTTTACGCAAGAAGTAAAAAAACTAAATTATATTAATGTCCAATTTGAATACTTTATCGATTGGGAATTGAAGGAACCGATGAAAAATTTATCAAAGAGCTTGAAAGATAGTCATTGTGTATTTTTTCCCCACCTAAAACTTCAAAGTAACAAAATTTGATGCAGTTAATGTCCAAAAATAAGAAATATACAAAAAAAAAATGCAATAATCTGCTTTGTGAGTTGCCTATAAATTAACAATTTTGGCAGTTATAGAGTTTTCTTTGAGTTGAAATTTGTCAAAAAATTGGTGGATCATTTTTCAACATTGAAATGGGAAGGAGGTTTTGCAAAAATATCAGTATCGTAATTTAATTTTTGCAGGAAACAGGAAACAAAAAAATTACACATTTTTTATGTACCTAGGGCTGGGCAATGAATCTTGTAGCAGTGGCACAGCCAGAAATTTCTCGTGGAGGGGGGGCGAACTTCCGAAATTTTTCGAGAAATTTTCATCACCTTTCACCAATTCCCCCTCTAACCCCCCCCCCCCCCCAAAAAAAAAAAACTATCATAAGAGTAAATTTATAATTTGAAATATCTTCATTCATTTATGTATCAAGAAATCACAGTTACTCCGGTGTTATCAAGTTCTTATGCATTTTGCATAAAATATTTAGAGAAAAAACTTCGATAAAGATGTAATTTTGGAACAAGCAACTTTCAAACTAATTATTTTGACTTTAAAAAACGAAAATAATACCCAGAAACTCCAAGCAATAAAGTCAAAAGCTTTCTTTGGGAAGGTACAAAGTGGGTATGGAGACTTGAAATACCAAGAGGGAGCCTTTTTTCGTATAATTATTGCAATTAATTTCTATAATATTGTAGTTCTCTTTATGCCTGAGCAAAGTTTTAAGAAAAATTATTTTTTCATATCGCAAAAAAGGCATTTTTAAAATAAATTTTTAACCTCATGCGGGTCCGGACCCCTTGGACCCCCCTTGAAGCGTGAACCCACCAGGAAAAAATTTTAACTAGTACCTATTTTAGCTCATATTTTTATAGAAAATTAAGCACATCTGCAAAATTTCCAAAATCGAGTAATTTTTCTACATTTTGGAACCCCTAAACATCCTTGCAACCCAAATTTGAGGTTTTCCGAACATACCTAATATCTGTTATTTGATACGCATAGAGAGAAACGATACCAAAGAGATGTTCGTAATCAAACGAAAGGTACAAATAATATAGCAAAGGGTAAATCATTGTCACCGAGTAAGTATTTGTGAGGTAAAAGAAAATTATCTTATCGAGCATTGCAGACGTTCGGTATGATTATACTTTATAATCTCGATTTACACTCGAGAGATCGCAGCCAAAGGTATATATTCTCATCAACGGTGCAAATTTGTATCATTCGTCGTTAGCGTAATATTTACTCGGCTTGTTTTATCTCAAATACCTACGATTCATTTTTACGTTTGAATATTATTTTAATAAATCGCTATACGATTAAATCACAGTTCTTCAAATCTTCAGCACCCTTCTCATGAATAATTTATCGGAGACAACTTCCATTTATGTATTCCGTTTATGCTGTACGGTTTGAATTTCAAAATACTTGTCTACATTTATGTATCGCTGCATAAGAAAAGAAACTTTCTTACAAGTTCTTGCGCGCATTTGGATACAGAATGTCTTTTCATTGTTTAATTAACAACGTAATATCTCGCGCCAACTTCTTCATCGCGAGGCGGCACGGCATGGTAGTCTTAACGAATGGAATGCATGTGGAATTTCAAAATTACTTAAATTTCGCTCTTTGAAGTAGAATGTAACCTTTGCGATGGCGTTTGAGTTTTGATGATATTTCGTAGCGACGACGAAGCGCCAGAAAACAGTGGCAAATTATAATAGACGTGTATACGTTTGTATATGTATGGTGTGGTGAAATGTACATACGATTTGATACGTATTCCAAATTATATCGATGGATTATTGCAGAAATGACGAAAGTACAGGATATAAGCGTAATTTTCTCTGGGATGTTGATTTAGCACGATTCTCCGTCCCCAATAAGGTTTTATTTTTACAAAGAATATGAGAAATTGAAATTAGGTGCCTATACCTTTCACACAATTTTATCAAATATTTTTTCTTCACTTAGTTTTTGTTTTAGATTTTTTTCACAATATTTACGGTACTTGGGCAAAAACAAAATAGATTTTAAAAATGAAAGTAGCAAATTTTAATAACTTTTTTTTACCTGTGGCATCTACGTTTTGAATTATTGAAAGGAATAAAAATATTTCACTCCTTCTGACTCTAGGAAGGAGTCATGGGCCCTTAAAATAATTTTTTATTCCAAAAAAATGAATTTTTTAAGTATTCCAAAAAACGAATTTTTTATTCCAAAAAACGAATTTTTTATTCCAAAACAATGAATTTTTTATTCCAAAACAATGAATTTTTTATTCCAAAAAAATGAATGTTTTAAGTATTCCAAAAAATGAATTTTTTATTCCAAAAAAATGAATGTTTTAAGTATTCCAAAAAAATGAATTTTTTATTCCAAAAAAATGAATTTTTTATTCCAAAAAATGAATTTTTTATTCCAAAAAAAATGAATTTTTTATTCCAAAAAAATGAATTTTTTATTCCAAAATTTTTTATTCCAAAAAAATGAATTTTTATTCCAAAAAAATGAATTTTTATTCCAAAAAAAATGAATTTTTATTCCAAAAAAATGAATTTTTATTCCAAAAAAAATGAATTTTTATTCCAAAAAAATGAATTTTTTAAGTATTCCAAAAAATGAATTTTTTAAGTATTCCAAAAAATGAATTTTTTAAGTATTCCAAAAAAATGAATTTTTTATTCCAAAAAATAAATTTTTTATTCCAAAAAAATGAATTTTTTATTCCAAAAAAATGAATTTTTTATTCCAAAAAAATGAATTTTTTATTTCAAAAAAATGAATTTTTCCTTCAAATGAAAAAAAAAACACAAACGACTGCTTCAGCATGAAAAATTTTTTCTCTACAACTTTGGTCATTAGAAATATTTTTTTAGGAATAAAAAGCTCTTTTCACGTTAACCTTGAAAATAGATACATGATTTCACATTTTTGAAAAAAGCACATTATGTATTTGCAAATTTTTACCATTTTTTTCCGCCAGACTTCAAAAAATTCTTCATTACTTATTAAAAATAGCATCATTTTACTGCCAACTGCTTGAAAAATTACAGCTTCAAAGAGTGAATTTTAATTGTTGAATCAGTATAAAAGTAGTTGACTGATTGAAATCAGTAAAAATTTACTCATTCAAATCCGCAAATTTTCATTATTGAGTCAGTAAAAAAAAATTTACTGGTTGAATCAATGATCAACCAGTAAATTAAAATTTTCACTGAGTCATTTCAGTAGTTGAGCAAAAATATACGGATTAAAAAATAAAAATTTACTAATTGAATTGGTAATTTTTCACGGATTGACAGTCAAATTTCACTGCCAATCAGTGACATGATTCCGTCTCTTTCAATCAGTCAAACTTCAGATTTTAACTGATTCAAGTTTAGAGTGGAGGTAAGTATAAAAACACATACAAAATTCTCACATTATTGGTTGAAAAATTCTATAAATCTGTACAAAAAAAAAACTCTACAATTCACATTTTGAAGTTTTGAGACTAAATTTTTTGGTCAGTCTCCACTCTCCAGAGTACATTTTAGAGCAAATAGAAATTTAAATTCACCTTAGCACTAAAAAGTTATCCCAATTGAAAACTTATTTTCCCGAACTTGAAATTAAAATTTTTCATCGAGGGGGGGGGGAGGAGGGAGTTAGTCGGGAGCGTTAATTTTCTGCTCTGCTTCAGTTCGGGTCATAAGCCATCGTCCTACTCGTGAGATTAAAAAAAAATCATCAAACGTAAATTGATCTGATATTAAAACCATTATTCTTTCTTAAGGCCAATCAAAAACATCCCTTTTTTTCCATTCAGTAACCATTCACTCTTGGAATTTAAATAGGCAATATTATTCGTATAATTCGCTCTGCGGGTGGTCATCCATTTATCAGGCACCCTGTACTTGAATAAGATTCGCCTATACCAACCAAAAGACGCCTTTCTTTTAAAAAAGAATTTCATCCAGTTAGACCGATCTATTAAAAATTTTAAAATAATTGTCTTAATCAGATGGACCGATTATAAATATTTTTAAACCCCAGTCGCCGGTTTAAAATCACGACGGCGAAGAGACCCTCATTTGAATGACGAAAAAATCTCCTTTCGCCAGACGCGGAGCGGCGAAAAAATAAAGAACTCGGAGACTTTATTGCAAAGTCGGGAGTGTTTTTTCTGAGCCATTGAAATCCCAGGAAAGATAATTTTAGTAGAAAAGTAACTTAATTATTTTCGTTGCGGAAATAAAATCACTGGGCGAAGAAATTACCAGGATTTTCTAAATTTGCCGCGGCGCGCGGTGGCCTACAGTACGAACACGGAAACAAAGACGGAAAAGTCATTTTAACGTAAACCCCATAACGAAAATCCTCCAGCTTCATTATAGACCGTATGAAGTTGATAGCTTTGGGATTTTCTAAGTTCTCCCATGAGTCGCGGCGACGAGGAGACCTTTTACAAAAGGATGATGCTACTAAATCCTGAATTCAAATAACCTTTGGTATTTATGTTAACCGTTTGCGTAATTACGTACAACGATTTTAAATGGTACACAGATTATCTATATCTCTTTGGTTGTAATGTTACCAACTCACTCAACTAAATATAATTGTTTTCGGAACTTAATGTCCGTATATTTCAAACCTTTCAAACCCTTCGGCGATTCGAATGTGTCTATACTTTTGCCAATATCGAAAACTATACGAGTATTGGTGTCTTAAAAAAATACTCTAATTTTTATTTCTTATCAGTTTTCAGGCGAGAAAACCACCAGAAGCCAAAGTGTGATGATAAATATACAATCCTATCTAATTTACAACTCATTGTAGGCAATTTAAAATAAAAAAGTATCACTTAGACGAGCATAATTATTTATTTACGTGTACACCTGATAAGAAGTTTTTTTTTTTCAAAACAACTTGAAATTTTTTCCAGCGCCTTTTTTTCCTCATTCGCGTGGAAAAAATACATCAAGAAAAAAGCGTAATCTCATGGTAGAAAAATTTATGGAACAAAACTTGCAAACAAAATTACAAAAACTTTTGTCGAACCAAGGAAGGAAAAAGTTGCTAAGTTGACGGTAAACGCATTTTGATTTTTTTTTCATATTTCACCTACCCACCTAAATATAAAGGTGAAAAAATACGACGATATGAAAGAAGACCATTTGATGAAAGTGGGTGAACGTAAAAATGAAGACAGAAATTCAGTGAAATTTTGTACACATAGTTTTATTAATATAAATGCAAGTTCGAAAAGTTTTCGACAAAATAAAAAGGTATTTATTTGAAAAGTTGGCCGGAGTATTTTCAAAATGATATTTACATAGGCGTAGGGAATAAGAGACGAGGAGCGAATTAATTTTTTCCTTCAAATTACCGGTAAATTATTGTCAATCATTCTAACGACGATCGAGCCTTTAGAAATTAATATTAATGAGATTCGGGAGGTAATTAATAATATTTTTGGAAACCTTTGAACTGTGTTTTTTCGGAGAAAAGATATCGTTTGATTTTTCAAATTTATAGAAGAGACGTAAAACTTTCAAAATTGAAGCAGGTTAATGACCTTTGAAGAAAATTGGGATTGGAAAATTAAACAATTTTTTGTTCAACATGAAAATTTAAGTATGTACGAATTTTGTTACAAAATAATGGAAAAAATAATAATCGAGGATAGAAGTTTGAAAACAAAACAGATGTTACGAAGGTTTGACCAAACATAAAAACTAGAGAAACTCAATCCTTTCAATTTCAAAATTAAACAAAAAATCATTAGGTACATGAAAAATATGGTTTCAGTGACTAATTCGCATCAAGAAATAAAATTTTCACTCAATTTTTTTTACGAGTTCTCCTTGATTGTCTATTCACAAAACCACGACCATTTTCCCTCTACCCCTCAAAAGGGCGTGGGCCTCGTAATTTTTACGCATGTGTGATTTTTTTGCCAAATTACCCAACTTTGAGAGCTCATATTTCAAAATAAATTGTACATGGAGGAAAACTGTTTGCAGGTTCTGAAGGATAATTGATAAGAGATTAAAATTCGATCGTAAATTTCTGAAAAGTCAAAGTTGAACTTTGGTGGTGAAAGTTCAACTTTCATGATAAGTACAATAGATGAAAGCTATATAATTTAAAAATCTGAAAAAAATCACAGTAAGTAGCTCTTTTAGCCCTTTTTTCAACCAAAAAATTTTCAAAATGAGATCTCCACATTCCTTTAGGAGTAGAAAGGCCTACAATTTTGATTAAAATTTAAAAAAAAAAAAGTAAAAAGTAAAGTGACACAAATTTTATTAATGATTTGAGACGCAGAGTTCGAATGTGTACTTAGTTTTTTCAGCCCACCCCTATGAACCTTCCCACAGCCTTTGAAAAGATCTAATTCAAAAAGATGAAAAATAATGTGTGACCTGTTGTTTGTTAGGTTTTTGAAAAAACCGAATTCGAATTTTTGCCTTTTTTTTTTGAGATTTGATCCTTCAATGCCTTCCTACAACTCCCCCTCACCCATTTTCGAGGAAAGTATGTTGGGAAATGGAAATGACAAGTGGCTTATCGATTCACACTAATTTGAGGTCATAAAATTCGAATAATGGATTTACTTTTTGATCATACCTCCTTCCTCGTGATCTAATAACCAAACGAAAAATACGATTTTGAGGGGAGGAGTCGGTTGGAGTATGGAGAAGGGGGTTGGATCAAAAAGTAAGTCGATATAAAATTCAGAAAGGCCACGATGCTATCATTATCTACCTGTTAGAGGCTCGATAATCAAAAAAATAGTACCTAAGTACCTAGTTTTTGGCACTTTTTGAAGGGCACACAAATTCAAATTGTTTTTCAAAATATTAGATCGGGAATACGTTTTTTCAAGGTTTAATTTTTTTCTCCATGCCCTCCCCCCTCCTATCGGAGTCTTAAAAATATATATGATACAAGTACCTAAAAGTATGACTATTTTTTAAAGAAAAATTCCAACCTGGGCCACCTAATTTTTTTTCTTTGAATTTTTGAAATTTTCAAATCCCTCAACCCCCTTCCATTATGCGAAAAAATGAGAAAAATTCTCACGTAACCTAACCGATTATTTTCTAGAAAAATTTTTAAAATTTCCAACCACCCCCTTTTAAAGACATGAATTATTGATTTTTGAGTATATCGACCCGCTGATTCTAAAACCGTCCAAGTGCCATTTTTTTCGAAATTGAGATTTTGATTATTTGAGATTCACTAATTCAAGCTGCATCAATTAAGATTCAGAAAAATCGAAAATAATTAATTCAAACTTCTTTCAGATGAGTTTAAAATCTGGAATAATATTCATAAGCACAATGTAAATTTTGTTACGTTTTTTGTCTTTCCTGTAAAAAAAATGATCAATTTGGCACATGGACGATTTTAGAATCAAAGGGTTGATAATGCAGCCATGTTATTCAAGTTGGGGTGGGGGATCGAGCCAGAAAAAATTTTAGGGAAATTTTTCACCATCACTTTACCGGGAGCCTCTCCGACTGCAGCACAAATATCTGCCCTTTCGTTTCCAATGTAATGTTGAAAAACTGGAGAAAAAAGTCTTGCAAAGCTCTTTCACTACAAGATTTTGTTAAACATCATATTGGTAAAAGGTTCCAAAAACTTGAGAAACTCGGTTTAAAAAACCAAAAGAATTCGGGGGAATTTTTTTTTCCGAATAAATTACACTCAAAATCCAGAATATAAATGTGTTTAGATATTTTTATCAAAAGTCAATTTTTCTCTTCAATTTCAGGGTATCTAACTGATTTTTTTTTTTTGTAAAATCACAACTTTTTCACTACTTTTTCCCAAAAAAATTTCAATTTGTACCCCCCCTCCCAAAAAAAAAAATCGACTCTCTTTCCAACATACAAAAGCACGACAGTGCTACCAATTTCACAAAAGTCAAAAACTTATCGTTCGTTTTAATTCATTTTTATTAAAAATGAACAATTTTTGAAATTTAAAAAAATAATTTTTTCATTTTTTCACTACTTTTTTTTAAATTTTCGTCTGAATCACTACTTTTCCACTACCGGCATGACGGGTTTTTCAAATCACTACTTTTTCACTACTTTCACTTGCCGTTAGATACCCCGAATTTAAAAATGGAAAATAAATTCATCAAACATTTTTTCCGAAAAATACACCAACACCGAATAGGAAACTTTTCGAACCACCTAATACGTATCATCTCGTCGAAAATACCACCTCGACGAACTCGGCAAACTCGATATTCTTGGAAACCCTGAACAGCGAACAAATCCTAATCGAAAATTTCCTCGAACTAATTCACATTCTGGTTATTTTTATTCCTCGGTATTAACGGAGCCTCGCCTAGCTTCGACGAACAAAATTACAACGGGGGATAAGATTGTGAAGTATAAGAAAGCCAGGTTCAAGCGACAGTCATTTCTTTATTAAAGTTGAATTATGTGTTTCTGTGTATTTTGTTCTAATAAATCACCAAAACGTGCGAAAAATTAATAAATAATTCGAGATTTATGGGGAAAAAATGGGAAAATTTTGTCTGGCTGAAGCAAAAACACTTTTTACACTTTTTGTAAGTAATCAAAGTGTAACTTAATTATAAGTTTCATTCTTCGAAGAGGGTTTCGGCTCAGCCGTCGTTCAGAGGGTAGATTACAATGTCGTTTATCGTATTAAAACTGGATTACACTTTTAAAATTTCATCTTTCGAGGTTGCTTCGCCTTTCGAGCTTTTTTATTTTATTTTAAAGCAATCTATCGTAAAAAAATCAATTAGTCGTCTGTATAGTTGTAATTTTCAATTTCACCGGATACGAAAATTCAACGTACAAAGTACATACATTATTTTGCCGGATTGTACCCACCTACATTCGAAATTCGAATCAACAAAATAACAACTTCCAATATATAAGTACACATATGGTAAAACCTCACGACGAAATTTATTTTCCTCAATAGGAAGACTTACAAAAGATTCGATAACATTTGTATTCTACACCCACCTTAAACACATACCCGATCCATACCTTCATACGGAGTTATTCACAAACGAAATATCCCACTTGGAAATTATTAAGTTGAAGAATCGCTGTATTTATATCGAAGTAGGCGTTATCCATATTACACCGTTTTCTGAATCTTTAATAATGCAAAAGCTGTAACTTTCTCACATTTATATTTAAAAGTTTATTTTCCAACCCCACCAAGGAGCACCTTTGGCGGGCTGGAAAATCTGCGTACGGAATACGTGATATTTTAAAATAGAGTTATAACTTGGGAGGTTCTCATTAAATGGAAATAATTTGGGAATCAAGTTGTTAAATTTATCTCCTCGGTAGTTACGTAGTCCGCTAGGGTTCTTTTCCTCGTAAGATAAAAAAATCTGCTATAAAAAAAAATAAAAGCATGAATTTTTGAAATTTTCAAGTCGTTTCGACGTATTACGTATTCTGCGAGTGTCTACGACATTAGCGCTTTATCGGTAGTTGCGAGGGAAGAGGGAAAAAAACACACAAGAATTGAAACCGAACATACTAAATGCCATAAATTACAATTTTCTTTATCTCACTCGTCGAACTACGCTGCACTTATTACTCAGTCGTAGCGTACACGACGAATAACATTAAAGACAGCCTGGCTCATAATACCCGATATTACAGCAGCATAAAAAAAATGGGCTAAAATTGTACTGAAGCGAAGTAAAAGGTCATAACGGTTTATCTTTCTTTATCTGCGTATAGAATTTGTTTGTTATGTACTATCGCGAAAAAAGATACCGAGCAAATCTAAATTAAGACATGGGGGAAACATGAAACAAGTTTGTTATTCGCTAAATTTTAATAGTGGCGCCATATATACCCTTTTTATTTTGTGTACGTATAAAAGAAGAAGGAAAAAAAAAACAATCCTAGAAAAAATATCTTTAATTTTTTCAGCACACAGTCATAAGTATATACGAAAAGAAACTCGCAACATATGTATCACCCGACGGGCTACTTTGTCATTGTAAGATTAATTTCGGTGTGTTTTTTCCTGTTCTTTTTTTTCGACTTAAATATGTATACATAAAAATGGTGGATTTTACGATAGCAAATTTAAACGTATATAACCACGCTGCGAGAATTTTTGCTTCATTTGAAAGATAAAATGAAAGTAATTCTTCATCATGAAAGTATCAAATTCGTAATAAAATTCTGTTTCTTTTTCCTTTGATTGGTCGTTTTACGTAACATCTTACGTTTTTTTATACGACGCGATAAAATCGCATTTTTCACTTGATTTGATACGAGATAAAAAAAAAATAGCTACCTTTCTCTTCTTTTTCTGCTTTTTGTTTTCGTCGTTTGTTCTATTCATCATCACTTTATTTTGATAGCGTTTTCTTTTTCTTACCATTTGTTTAAGAAATTATTGAGCTTTTAAAGAGGGACCTTTTCTCGACGATGATTTAACGACAAAGGTAGTACCTACACTTGACCTGGAAATTAAAAATTGTGTTTTGTGTCGAAATTAAATTTTTTCCACTATCGTGTTTTACTTTTAGAAAAAATTCATCAAAAAATTCGAAGAATTTTTAAATAAAAATTATAATTAAAACGGGTGTAGAAAAGGTTGTTTAATAAATGAGATGTCTCCTTCAACGCAGTAGGTAGGTAATCTATCCTAAATTTAATGTATGTTTGCCTATCCTCCGAATCGCAGGAGTAAAATTTGTATTTGGCTCAATCATTTTACAAAATGAATAATTTTAGGTCTAGACAAAAAAAATGAGAGAAATTACATCAAAAAAACAGAAATTTTTTTATTCTCATTTTAGAAATTTCGAAAAATTTGATTCGGACATTTCTACATACCTATCAAAATGGAAAAAAATCAAGTTTTTCAACTTTTTACATATTTTTTTTTTGGGGGGGGGGGGTGAAAAATTGAAATAATAAGTTATAACAAGAATAAAATGGGTGTTTTCATTTTTCAAAAAAATCCTGCGTAGGGAGATTAGCAATCAAATATATATATTTTTAAATATATAAACACAAATGTACAAATTTATATTGAGAAATTTTTAATCAATGAATTATGTTGGAACTTTAAATGGTCTTTAGGATGCTAAGACGTTTTTTAAGAAAAATATTTTTGAATGCAAATATCAAAATAGGTATGCATCTCAATTTTTCATCTTTCATATAGGCATCTACCTACTAAAAATTACGTTAAAAGTACTGCGAATTTCTAATATGCAATTCATTTAGTGTAAAAGATACCCCCCCCCCATTCAACTTTAACTAAAATATGAAAAAAAAAACAATCTATCAATTCAATTCAAGATTTGAGACTTTTTTGAAGACAATTTTTGCTCATTCAATTTTAAAATGAAATATACCGAAACAAACTTAGAGACAAGAAAATACGCATTTTCATCTTAAATCTCGACACAGATTCTATCAATAAGAAAATTAATAAACTTTTAAAAAGCAGAAAAATCATTTGTTTTGAAAAATCAACGTTTCTTTCACTGATTGACCATTTTTGTTGTCAAGCAATTCTCTGAATGAATTGGAAAATTTCTTTAAATATTTTACAAAATAATGAGCCTTTTACATCTCATTGAAGTTCTGTACGTATATTCACAGTTCAAATCACCGATTTGTAAAAAGAATCAACCTCAACCTCGATGTACAATTGTACATAATGTATTCTAAATTCGACAATAACTGAATACTTTTGGTCTGGAAATTTTCAAAAATCGTTGGAATTTGACAATTGAAAATGATTTTACGAAGTTTTAAAAATTCAATGTTCTACGAATCATCTGCCACACTCAATTTTTGAATATTTGCAATCGGGTAGGCGGATACCACCAACAAAAATTAAAGATAAACATATTGCCTATCTTGAAAGTTGAAGGGGCAAATGCTGCTTTTGAAAAAATGACTTGAAAAATTTTTTCAACCGTGGAAAAGGATAATTTTGAAAGCTGGACAAATTCTCACTGTTTGACTTTCTGCTCAACTTTAAAATTGAATGAATTTTGTTCTAAGAAATCTTACAAAATTAACTAATTGCTCTGTAAACTTATTGCCTAAATTAAAAAATTAAAGGCCAAAGAATCATTCAATCAAAATCTGAGAAAAAAATATCAAAATTTCAGAAGCCAGTTTATTTTGAGAGGGATATAACAAAAGAAAAAAAACCATGTACCAGAAAAAAATTGTCAAATAAAAAGGCAAAGGTATACTGTCCAGTGCCCATCATTAAATTTAAAATTGAAGGAGAAAACTAAAGGACTTAGCTGTAAAGTTAAAAGATAAATAGACAAATAAAAAATTAAAAGAAAAAATTGAATAACCCTAGAAATGAATTGTAAACCTTGAAAAAAGAAAGCACTTTGCTCTGGTAATTTTTTTCTGGACGTTAAAATTGAAGAGGTCATAAATATCAATCAAATTAAATGTGTTTCAATTTTCAATAAGATTTTTGATTATTAAAAAAATTCTCCTTAAACCATTCAAATTAAATATCACAAAAAATCTTCAAAACAAAATCGATTCTGCTTTTAATGGACCACAACAATTCACTCTTTTTTTTCCAAAAATTATCTTCCACTGCTCTTCCAAGTATCAGATAAGACAAAAACTATAAGCAATTGATGAGAAAATTGTTCAGTTTCCAAATATCCACCCAATTCCATAAATGAAAAAAATACCTCGAACCAACTTTATAAAAAAAAGTTTGGGTTTTTTTCGCTTTCAAAGATGGACATGTTCATTTAACACTTTTTTGTAGCACCAGAGGTCATCTAAAAAACTATTGTGTAGCAAACAGCTCGCCGAATACCCTAAATACTGTAAAATGTAAAAATTTTCAAATAAAATAACACATTTTCACTTTCCTTCAATTTTTGAACAACGATTATTTCAAATCGTAGAAAAAAGGTCAATTGACCTAACCCAAATAATGAACCTGTAAACATTCAATTTTTTTCAAAATGTCACTCAGTAGTAAAATTTTACTCCCCCCCCCTCCCTCCAAAACTCTCTCCTGGCGGTTCGCTCAACGCTTAAAAAGTGCCCAAATTTCACTCATCTGTTGAGTATACAATATCGTCCAAGTTTATAACTTCTATGAAAAAAAAAACACTCAACAGAGCAGCAAAAAATTCTCCGAAACGTCAAAAAACTCGGTCGGTTAGTCAAATTTTAGAACTTGAACTTCGTATAATTTGTAAGGTCAGCGGGAAAAACTACCCGAGTTTTCGTTTCGATTTTGTTATTTAAATTTATTCATGACGAATGAAAAAGCTCGGTAGTTTTATAATAAAGATTGAATTTGATGAAAATGAAAACCAAATGTTACACTAATTTTTAAAACATGCAAAAAGTAGGTAACAATATCAAAACGCACGCTTCAATAATATTTCAAAAAGTTAGTTTTCAAGACTTTCTAATTAATTTTCGTAACAAATGAACAACTCGGTATAGTAAAAAAGCGCCTCGAATCAACTCGAAAACTTTTCGATTCGATAATTTTATATTTTCGAAACTTAAACTGTGAAAGTTTCCAACAACTTTATACTTTTTCGATTCTTTGTAAAATCAGCCAAGTTATCGAATTTTTATTGAAATTATTACCTTGAAACGAATGTAAAGAAAAAAAGGTCATAAACATTACCTAAAATAATAATAAAGTGTAAAATATCTCGATTTGACATTACGTTCGCTGGTGTAACACTTTTTTCGCTGCAATAATGGGGGGAAAAATGGGAATCTTTAAATACAGTAATGTCAATACATATGGAGGACAAGTACCTCTCTTATACCCATAAAATGCATTTGCTTATCTTCATTCTCAAATAGAATATTACTTTTTCAAAATACGAATATGCTTTTGGCAAATATTTCGATTCCTTCGAATAAATTCGATTAAAAGGATATACTTAAAAAGTGATACAAATGGAGTATCAAACTGGGAGGAAAATAACCAATACCTCGTTAAAAAACATTTACAAATAAAACTTTTTCAACAAAATCGCATCAAAGTTTTTTTTTTTTTGAAGTGTGAAACCTACACATAAAAAAACATATTTCAGTCGAGCACATCTTCGATATTAATCGAAACCGAAATCTATTTAAATCAAATGCCTCAAGTATATCGACAGATCAACAAATTAAAAAAATACTTATTTAATGTCGAACAACATTTAACTCGCTGTTTTATGGGCAACTTAAAAAAACCCATTAAGTATAACATTCGTTTGTTTTGAAAACTTGAATGTAAACTCGAACAAGGTTTTGGAACAGTAAAGCGAAATTGTCAGAATGTTTTTCTTGAAATTTCAAATCCTGATTAAAGTCTTCCGAATAAGTGTTAACTTGAAAAAGTACTTTTCGAAGGTTCCAACTTAACGATAAAATAAATAAAATATACTGCGGTTCATAGTAAGAACGTTTTCGATTTCCCTACAATTTAAAGAGGGTTTTTCCTTTTACGGTTGTTTTTGCAAGTAAAATCCAGCAGATAAAGTTCCGAAATGTCCGTAAATAGGATCGTATTTTATAGTCGATAAGTTGAACCATTGAATAGTTAGCAGCAACATTCCCACAATAAGAATCACAAGAAAAGAAAGGAAAGAAATGGAAGCGGAAGCAAAGTCAACGAGTCGCCGTATGTCAAAGTCTGCAAACGGTGGCAAAAAAAAAGAGAGGGAAATAAGAGAAGGAAAAATAGTGTTACAAGAATAGGACAAAAAGCATAAAATGAAAAGACAGCCGGAAAAGGCAATAAACTGAACACAAATAAGCGTTACCAGCTCATACGCGAAATATTACTAAATGAAAATTCCAACAAGAAAAAAAATACAGCTGAGGTAGGTATTTGGACTCTTTTACACTTTTTTTTTTTACCGTATTTCCGTTAAAATTTCATTTCAGCTCAAGAAAACAAAGTGGAACTAAGTCGACGCTTCCGTATATAAAAAAATTTATACGAGAGTTTAAAAATGGAATATTACGAAAAAAAAACGACGATTTAGTCGTATAAAATATTTAATTTTTTTTACTCCTTGCAGGCCTTACTGAAGAATATTCTTTATTCCGGCTTTTCCGGAATTTCGACGCATTTGACATTTGAACGAAAAATCTTGCACAATTATGTAATAAAACTGGTAAAAAATTTCAATCTACTCGACCTATTTGGAAGAAATCCGGATGGGAATCATTAATCGACTTAAAACACATTCGACTGCAGTGTTTTTCTATTTCTTTCCGTCGACACTAAAAATACCAGCTGCAAGTAGGTAAACACACGGAAAAACACCTGAGCCTATAATGTAGCTATGGTATGTTGTTGAAATGCTTTCAATTCCACGACATATTCATTTTTGCACCATCATTATTTTCTTTACACGCCCAAGAAAAATAAGTTGCTTGCCTCTAACGCTTCGATATTTTCATACACCAGAAGTGTTTTTCTACGAGGGGCCCGATGTCTCGACGTTTCTCTAGACGAATAATTTTTCGTAATACAAATTGGATGGCGAATTTCGTGATTTTAACGAAACGCAGCTCGCGAAAAATTCAACGCAATGATTAATTCGTTCCGGCAACTTTTCATCTCATAATCCGTCATCAATCCAATTATTTTAGAATTCCGGACTGGAAAAAAATAGGTAACGGAGCGAATTTTCGAAACGAAGCTCGGATACAGAAGACATGTGTACTTCTAATGACTTCCATTTCGCTTCAACGTGTTACCCTGCTACATTTTGAATCGCTGTTTTATAATTTCGGTAATTTGTTTCAATTAAAGGGGAGGAACAGGGAAGGGTCGAGAAAAGAGTGAAAATATAACGAGCATCAACGTTTTGTACTAATTGGTTAGTTACATTTTCACTTAGAAATTTTATATTAAATCTCGAAAAACAGGTACCTACGTTTGTTAGCGAGCTGTACGAATATAGCGAGAAAAACGTCATTATTTAAGAGTTTTATTCAAATTATATTCAATTTAGGGCTTTTTGATTCTCGGAGAAGAATTATAAGGCGTTAATGATTGAAATTTTTTTTAAGGAGTAAACTCGACGAAACATCTTCAATTATTATACTTGGCCATAATTTGAATTCTTATCCCAGAGTAACAAAAAAAATTCATCGGTAGAAAAATATCTAGTTCAGAAATATCGAAAAATATTCGATTCGTATCGAAAAATATTCGATTCATGTAAAAAAATATTCGATTCATGTAGAAAAATATTCGATTCATACAGAAAAATATTCGATTCATATCGAAAAATATTCGACTCATATCGAAAAATATTCGATTCATGTAGAAAAATATTCGATTCATATCGAAAAATAATCGATTCGTATCGAAAAATAATTCATATCGAAAAATATTCGATTCATGTAGAAAAATATTCGATTCATGTAGAAAAATATTCGATTCATATTGAAAAATAATCGATTCGTATCGAAAAATAATTCATATCGAAAAATATTCGGTTCATGTAGAAAAATATTCGATTCATATCGAAAAATAATCGATTCGTATCGAAAAATAATTCATATCGAAAAATATTCGGTTCATATCGAAAAATATTCGATTCATGTAGAAAAATATTCGATTCATATAGAAAAATATTCGATTCATATCGAAAAATATTCGACTCATATCGAAAAATATTCTATTCATTTCGAAAAATATTCGATTCATGTAGAAAAATATTCGATTCATATCGAAAAATAATCGATTCGTATCGAAAAATAATTCATATCGAAAAATATTCGGTTCATGTAGAAAAATATTCGATTCATGTAGAAAAATATTCGATTCATATAGAAAAATATTCGATTCATATCGAAAAATATTCGATCCGTATCGAAAAATATTCGATTCGTATCGAAAAATATTCGATTCGAAGTACAGACAAGATCTACGAACGACTTCGAATTCCGCCGAGAAAAAAATTCGTTTTCGAGCGGAAAAAACTAGAAAAAGTACACATTTAGGTGGAAAATTTCAACGTTTAAAAAAGAATTATTAGGATACCGAATTCCGCAACTATTTTTAAACATTTCCGAAGGTTTTTAATCTGAAACCCAGGACAAGCCATTAGTTGGAGTTTTGTGCGAAGAAAATTTCAAGAAAAAATGAAGCGAAAAGAATTATTGCCCAAAGTATTCGCGCGCAAAGGTTACCATCGTCAGAATGAATGGAACAATTTATTTGTTTTGGTATCTCCGAAGACGGATATCATCCATTATAAAAAGCTCCGCCGAAGTTACCGTAAAATGATTACAACGAGAATTATTGGCCCCAAGATATAGTATGTACTTTCATCACGTATCGACGAAAGAAAAAGCCTTTCTTTTTTTCTCTCCCAAACCGTCCAAGTACTGTTTGAAGAAATCTGCGAAGAAACTGCGTCTTGTTAGCTTTACTGCCAAATACTCGTTCTTCAGTTTTAACCTAGCCCTATAACGACTCTTATACACAACTTTACGCTTCTTGTTAAAGAGTTTGAAAGAAATGCTTCGCCCTATCTTTGTTTCTCGTGTGTTTTAATGGCCGGTATACGGTGGCAAGGATTTCGTTACGTGATGATGGTCACTATTTTGATGAATTGTTATTCTCTTTCTTTGCAGTTTTGAATTACGTAATCCGCGAAGGAAACGGAAAGATTTTTTATGTGATTTATGGTGATTTGGGGTTATTTCCTGATGCGGGGGAAAAACAAAAAAATAGAGCATTTAAAAACCTGTTTACGAAATTCCACGTGAAAGGAAATTAGAAAAAGGGTGCTAATGATTAAATTGTAATAAGAAAATTTGAAAAACGAAGTTGCTTATAACTTTTTTTTAAGATGGTAAACAGTGCAAACTGTAAAAGATGATTAAAATTTTTAATTTCTTCGAAACGAAAAAAATAGGCATAATTAATTACATGTTTATAGTCTAAAGCTTGAAATTGCCCAATTTGATGCAGCATTGATTATAACCGTTCCATCTCTGCCCCTGGCTTAATTTGTTTCACTTCTCTGGCGAAATTTGAAAAAAATGAGATTTTTGAGCCTTTTAATTATCTTTTTAGATTTTTGAAGCGGAATTCATTATCAAAAATGAATTTTCGTCTTTGAATTTTCATTCGATTTCTTTTCAAGACGAATTTTTTCAAACATAAAAAAAGCAAAGTGACAAAAAAAATTGAAAAAAATACTTATGCCTATAATTATTCAATGAAAAACAAGCATGTCTTTCAAAAAAAAAAAAAAAAAGAACGTCATCTCAATTTCTAAATTTTGGGAATCCAATTTTTAGACAAGTTTCTATTCTGGAAAAAATTAATGAAACGCAAAGCTTCGAACTTCTTTCAAATGCGGAATTTTAACAATTTTAACAAAACATCAGACTTTCAATGAAATGTTTACGATAAAAAAACTATGTAATTTTTTGCAGCTGAGAACTTGAAAAATTCTGGAAACTTGGCTATCAATTTAAGATCGTTGAAAAGGAAATTTAAAATTAACCTTTGCACTAGTCCAGATTTGAAGGACAAACATAGAACTGGCTTGAAGGAGGGTAGAAAGATCCAACTTTCTCTCTTCCTCTTTCTCCATTTGGGAAAATTACCTTTCCAATACCAAAAAATAGATTTGAGTTGAAAATTTTTGGAAAGTGATGATCTTTTTTGAGACAATTGTTTTTTGAATCAGAAAAAATGAGAAAAACTACTCATCTATTTTATTCAAAAAAAATTCCCCTCCCTTCCCCCTCCTCCTAGGGCTCATTATAAATCAAAATCAAAAAAATTTCTCCTCCTCCCCCTAGGGCTTATTCTAAATCAAAAGGCCCAATAACTCAAATTATCCTTAAAAGATTAAAAAATTCAGAAGAAATAGACATTTAAAAGACTCAAGATGTTCCAATAGAAAGTAAAAGACTTCTAAAAAGAAATCAAAAATCTTCGACGAAATTAATTGGAAGAATTTGAATTATTTCACTAACATTCGATATTTCAGAAAAAAAATGAAGGAAATTATTACTCAAACTAATAGATACGTTACCTATAAAACACATATTTTAAAATCAGAAAAATATCGGTATTTAAAAGAGAAAAAACACGGTTTTTTTCGAAAATACTCCAGTTTTTTTTTTCAAATTTTTGCTCTATTTTCATCAATTTAATGAACCAAAACGCAATATTTTGACAAGGGTGAACGGAGTCTTGAAAATAATGTCTTGCATTTTTCAAGAAACCCTATAAAAAAAACCACAAATATCCAAAAATTCGGAACATGGAAAAAATACTTCTACAGTTATTCTGAATTTGAAAATTGCCGTTCTTTTTTTTCCATTTCGATCGTTTTTGGACATTCTGTATGTGTATCAAATATTGAAACCTAAAAATAAATAGAGCACAAATGTTACGGCAGGTAGCCAAAGAAGCCACAACCTGCTTTGACAGACAATTGACACAATTTCGTGCAAAATCCAGCGTATAATTTTGATTAACGATTCAACAAAATCGTATAATGTATAAAAATATACGTAGGCGGCACGAGCTGAAGTACGCTTGTGAAATACGATTTGCAAACAAACGAATACGAGTAGGTACCAGAGTATTGCAGCTAGCTAAAAGCTCAAGCCAAAAGCCGAAAGCTAGCCCAATTTTCATGGAAAAATGAGAAGCCAAAAGCCAGCTTTTCCAAAATTGGGGTTCGGCTTTTTCAGCTAAAAGCTAAAAAAAATCGGCTAGTTTTTGGCTTTTTTATCAATTTTAATGATTTTGATTTAATTAATGAATTGCCGTTTTTTAAAAATTTCAAAACAATAAAAAATGGACAAGTTGCACGAAATTTTTTTTTCAAAAAAAAATATAGATCGAAAATAGATGTTAAAAGATGAAGATGAAAAAAAAAAAAAATCGAAAATTGGTCGATTACGATCTGCGCAACATTGCGTTTTTTTCGTAGCACTGAAAAAGGGGACGTGCGGACGTGGTCACTGTGACGTCAATAATTCAGATATTACGAGTTTTATGACAAATAGTTGGCTGGTGGGTATAAAATGATAGGTATTTTCTAAATACAGGAACAAAAACTGAATTTTCAGCTACCTACGAAAAAAACGCAATGTTCAAAAAATCATTACATGGATCCTAATTCCTAATGAACCAATTTTCGATTTTTTTTTTTTACAAATTTTCATCTTTTAACAACTACTTTCGATCTATCATTTTTTTGGGGGGGAAAAAATTTCGTGCGATTTTTGTCCATTCAAAAAAATTTAAAAACAATTTATGAATTTGAAATAAAAAATTATTATACCTTTTTGATTTTTCTAAATTCAATTTCAAATACATAAATATTGAAAAATGAAAATTTTTGAACTTATTTTCATTTTCATGTTCTGTTTGCTAAATAATTGAAGAAAATTGTGTATAACTTTTTCAAACATCGCAAAAACTGTTTTCTATGTATATTTTTGGATTCTACGCCAAATTCTATTGTCAATAGAGGGGTCGCGTTATTTTTCATTTTACCAAGCCGAAAGCCAGCCGAAAGCTAGCCAAAAAATTCGGCCAAGCTAAAAGCCAAAAGCTAAAGCCCAAATTTTCAAGGTCGCAAGTTTAAGCCGAAAGCTCAAGCTCAATCTTTCGGCTGCAATACTCTGGTAGGTACGACTTGAAAAACAAATTTGAAACGGTCTCGTTGAACTCCTTCGCTGGTATATTGTTGAAAAATAATATACGTGCGTATTTTTCATAGGACATATTTGTGCTTTAACGACTCGTCTATATCATTTGAAAAAGACGAAAAGCAAAAAACACACATAAGAATACGTATCGCGTATATGTAGTAAGAAGAATAAAAGGTGGAAATATTTCGAGCAGCATAAACATTGAAATATAAGCGGCCTACCAACAACGCCATCCAATAAACCCCTTAAATCTAGCTATATTCGAAATATAAAAACGGTTTCACATATCAACGAAAATCCCACGAGTGTTAAGCGAGGAAAAAAAAGAAGAAACTTACATGTTAGATCTTCATAAGGGTTTATTGGGTACCTGATTATTGCCCTAGCCGAAATACCCGCGTATACAGCGTGGCATCAATAAAGATAACTTTTTTAGTTTATTTGTCCGACCGAAATGAGTACAATCCGCCATTAAATTCAAATGGGAATTTTGCTTGTTTTCTCTCAAATTGTTTGATTCTTTTCCATATTACGGTCGGGTACCAATTCGAGTAATAAAAATCTTTGAAAATTGTCTATATAACCAGGGACGCTATTCATTCTTGTTTTTAAATAACCAATAAACGAAAAGTTTTGCGATTCTTTAAATTCTCGGGATAACTTCGACACACATACAAAAAACTTATAAAAAAAATTAAACGAAAAACTTCTGAACCAAAATAGAGGAACAAAGTCGATGCGTTATGTTTTCAACTGTTTGATATATAGAAGTACTTCTTTTTCTACACGAGGGATGAAATTTCAACGACGTAACGAAAATAACCAATCATTTCGAGATCGTATCAATCTACCGATGAATTAAAATAAAGGCGATTTTTCTTCAACGAATACTAGCTCGAAGGAGAAAAGAATTGAAATTGGGACTCTATCTGATAGGTATCCACCTTCTAAAATCAAATTTCAGCATTATTAACTCCGGAAAAATTCTAGCCTGATGGTAAATGTTTGCTGAAAACCAGGTTTTTTGGAGGAATATCTCCTCAAATAAGCTTCAAAATTTAAAAATAATGATGAAATCTTGTTCTACAGGTAATTTTCTTCCAGAAATGTTCTTTTTTTCCAAAAAAAAACAAAACATTGTCTCTCTTTAAAAATGGGAAATGGTTATGAAAAATTCATGCGCCGCATATAATTTCCTGTCAGAAGGGTTCTTTTTTTTTCCAAAAACAACTTTTTCTTTGCCCAAAAATTAAGGGTGAAAACGCCTAATTTTCCAATAATAATTACAATATATTTTTTGAGGTTGCGTTTTCGGAATTACAAAGTTGAAGGCACCCAAAATTTTGCCAGTGAAATTTTAGGCGCTTTCAACTCTGAATTTTCGACCATTTCAAAAAAATACTGTATCTATTGAAAAATTAGGCGTTTTCAGCTTCAATTTTTGGGTAATGAAGTGAGAATTTTTGGGGAAAAAAGAAACTTTCTGCATGATCGAAAATTACCCGTAAAACATTATTTTTTAAATAATTTTTCAATTTTGAAGCCTATCACGAAAACTCGGTATTCAGCTAGCATTCGTCGCTCTCTTGAGGGTTATGGACGTTTCGGGGAGGGGGAGGAGGCAATTTAGTGTATTGTTTTGTGGATCATTACGAACACAAAATGACCAAAAAAATCAGGGTAGAATTTTTTTGAGGTTTGGTACCTTTTTTCTCCAATATAACTGGACTAAATATAGTACAAGAGTCTCCAGCAAAATGTCAATTTTCAGCGATATTTTCAAAAATTTCCACTCTTCTTGTGACAAATTTTCAACTCGAAAGAAGATAGAGGCTCAATTTTCAACAGCTCAAGTTTATTTTCAAGCGTGTTGCAGAAATTCAAAATTTTCATTTAAAAAATCACAAAATCTCGCTCGAAATTCCAGAGCAGTATGTATTTTGAAGGCCTTTTAAGCCTTCTTTGAAAAATCCCAAAAATCTGTTGGGCAATTTCAAAAAAATTAGGCAATTCCGAAAAAAGTTCTGAAACCCCCTTCCTTTCAGTACTAAAATATTGATTACATAAATAAAGCAATTTCAGGTAGATGCCTTTTTCCTGAAAATTTTTTGCCTTCGCTTAGCTCAGGCTCAGAAACTTAGCACAATTAATTTTCAAAATGATGGTATGAACCTTCCTTTTTTCTAGCCCGAACAAATGAATATTTTTGAGGGGAAAAAATTCCTTTCTTATTAAATTTTAAATAGAATTTACAACGATTTTCCTTTTTTTTTTTTTTTTTTTTTTTTTTTTTGAAAGAAGGGAAACTCATCAAGGAATGTATTTTTTTTAAGTCAAAAAAGTAACACAAAAAACATGAATTTTAAGGAAGAAATTCGGGAGGAAATTTTCATTTTTACTCCACTGCTCCCCCCCCCCGACATTTTTGCCCAAGTTTTGTCCCTCTGATTCTTATCATCATCATTCTTGAGTATTTATTACTGAAAATTTTCACATCAAATAAGAAATTAAAATTGGAATGTACCTATATTTTTGTTCCAAAAGGAAGGAGGAAAGGAGGGAGGAGAGGGAGGTAAGGATAGCCAATGGGAAAATTTTTTTTAAAAATCAATTTTTTTCCAATTTTGGCAGCTTAAAAAAATCTTAAAACACACATAATACTGCTCCAGAATGGTAAAAATCAAGTTCCAGAAGAATCGATGTAGATAAGGCCTAATTTTTCACTGAAAAAGCGCATTTCCAAAAAAAATCATTAAAAAATTGACTTGGGCTACCAAAATTTTAGTCGCATTGCGGTTTTAGAATTATGCTCTTTCCAAAAATCTCACTCTCGTTGAAATCGAAATCGAAAACCTCGAGAGGTTCCTTTGTCAGCATAAAAAATCATCTCCTCATTGCGAACACAAAAGCACACATATCTGCTCGAAAAAATGACTATTGTAAAATATGAATCAGCAACATGAAACCATTGTACGATGGACATTCTACGACTATATTATTCTTGGAAATCATCAATCATACCGAAAATAACAAACCTCGGTCTTTTACAAAAGCTAATGCTAAAAAATCGAACTTGGAATTGCGAGAAAAAAAAACGCTTGCAAAAGGAAAACCAAGATAGAGAAAAATCAACCCTCGACGATGAATTTAAAACATCTATACATAGAGTAAAAGATAAACCTTGATGGCGGACTGGGTTAAGACTAATGACGTAAATCCCGGCAGAGACCCCTAAGGTTCAAGAAAACACATATCATTATGATATATTTGATACCAGACACGAGCGAAGCACTTCCCCATTTTTGTACGAGAGATTTGTCGTGAAAAGGCCTTTTACGAGAATTCCCTATGCATTTAAATTACCCCGAGTTTTAGGGACAAAAGACACACAAGAAACAGAGACGAAGTAATAAAACGTAGTACAAATTTCGCCTCGAAGAAAGCTTTGATAAAATTTTCCAAAATCACGTACAACAGACGCGTGGTTTTACGCAAACTTCAACTCGGTTCGGTTTGCTTATAATGTTTCATGCGCTAGCATGCTGCGTCAGCTTTATTACAAAACTTTCGGCGGCAGCAAAAAGGTATTTGAATTTACACATCTTCGATTATAACCACGGTCTTTCGGATCAAGTTCAACCAAGATTGTATTGGTTTGACAAGCGTTAATCAGTCACAAGACGAGCGAATTGAGAGCAAAAGTAATAACCAAGAGACCGTGTACGACCAAACCATATGAAAACAGATACGAGCACAGTGGCGCGAATAAATCATCGTTCAGTGGCGAATTCACAATTCAAGGGAGCGTGTAATAACTAAGCTATATGCATTTTAGGGAAGCAACCCCAGGCGATCAATTGTTCGCAGTTCGCACCGAAGTATACATAATACGTGAATAACGATAACACCGGACTTATTCCCTTAAATTAGACTTCCACAGCGGTGCAAGGAACATGTTCGAGGCTAGCTTGCAGAATATACTATAGATACTCGAGATTAACAAATGTTTTTCATTAAAAGGCCAAGTACACGTTTTCGGACCGAAACATTTTTACACACGTACCACCGTAACCGCAAAATAGCTGAAAAAATCATGAAATAGTCGTCTGCGTACTATGTAAGGTCATTTTAGCCAGCGAATTTACCAGTTTATATTTTTTCAGTTCGTTAGAAAAAATGAATTAACTGCTCGTAACATGTGATAAACTTATCCTAGCACCGAAAACATAAAAAATGTAATTTTATTTTGTCGTTGAATTGCAGTCAAGTAAACGTATATAATTTATACATCCCTTCTGAGCCATAAAGCTGTTTCTCGAATCGAAAATATTTGTCTAATGTAAGAGTCGAATTTTTTCGAAAATTTTGACATTTTTTTTAGAGTTTTACTCGTCGAATTTGAAAAATATTCGAGAGCATAACAGAAAATTTCCTAAAAATTTTCTATCAAAATTATTTTTATAAATGGATCCTCGATTTTAGAGCTTCAAAAGTTGCTGATTTCTTTAAATTATTGGTCTTAAGTTTGATGTTTTTCTGAAATCGATGTAATTGCCTAATTCATGAAATAAGCAAGAAAATTGAATATTTCATGAATTAGGCAATAAATTTGGAAAAGATTTCATGATTTAGGCAACGTTGATTTCAGGCATTGAAATAATTTTGAACGCAGCAGTTCAAGTCTGCAATTCAAATTATGAATGGAGGTAACCTATTGAATGAAACGATAAGAGGTATGTTAGATCCGTCGTTTCCTGACTTTTTTTTTTTTGAAAAACGAGAGTTTGAAAATTTTTGAACACACTGAATTTACCCAAACAACTCAATTTTTTTTTTGTATTGGAAAAACGACAAAAAATATCATTTTTAGGGTATGTTGGATCCGTCGTTTCCTGTCGTTTCTTTGAAAAACGACAGTTTGAAAATTTTTAAACAGAGTCGTTGGGGTAATTTCAGTATGTTTAAAAAATTTTCAACGGAAACAACGGATCCAACATGCCTAAAAAATTTTGTTTTTTGTCGTTTTTTCAAATTAAAAAAAAATGGAGTCGTTGGGGTAAGTTTAAGTATTCTTAAAAATTTACAAAATGTCGTTTTTCAAAGAAACGACAGGAAACGACGGATCCAACATATCCTAAAAATGATCTTTTTTGTCGTTTTTCCAATATAAAAAAAATTGAGTCGTTGGGGTAAATTCAGTGTGTTCAAAAATTTTCAAACTCTCGTTTTTCACAAAAACGACAGGAAACGACGGATCCAACATACCTCTTATCGTTTCATTCAATAGGTTACCTCCATTCATAATTTGCATTACAGACTTGAACTGCTGCATTCAAAATTATTTCATTGCTTGAAATCAACGTTGCCTAAATCATGAAATTTTCTCCAAATTTATCGCCCATTTCATGAATTAGGCAATTAAATCGATTAGGCATAATAACATACACACACACACACGCACATAATTTTTGTAAAATATCACCCCAAGTGGGTCACGTTTAAAATTGACTAAAACTTGAGTTACGTTTGGCCATATTTTGGAGAACATTAGAAAAATACCATTTTCTGATCATTTTATACAACAATTTTGGTCAATTTTGACCATGGTTCACCAAGGTAAAATTTTAAAAAAAATATAGGTTTAAAATAATAAGGTATGTAATTTTTTTTTTTGAAAATTCTACCTGAAGGCTTCCATAGGTAAGGAGAACTTCAAAATATTGAATAAAATCGGTTGAATCAATCCTGAGGAAGAATTCAAAAATCTCTTTCTACTTTTTGAGCCATACTCAAGAACTAATCAATTTAGAGGTTTAAAACTGAGGAAAATAATGTACATATTTTCTAGGATATCCAGTAAGTTTTTTTTTTTCAAAATTGCTCAAGGACCAATTTTATGCTCTTTCATGACTTTATAACACGGACAAAAAATTTAGCAAACTTCATTTTAAAGAAATTGTCTCACCTCCCATAATTCCCACAATTTAAAAAAATCCACTTGTCTTGAAAATTTCGATTTTTTTCAAAATTAGAATTACCCCTACTTCCTTCCCTCTTCTAATTAATAATTATTTAGTATTTTTGAAACATGTTTCTATCCTTTATTATTTTATTACCCAACATCAAAGTTTTTAAAAATTGTTTTCCTATTTCACTCCCCTTTCCAACATTACAACCTATATATTTTTTTTAAATATTGAAACAGTATTTTTAAAAGTTTTAAAAATATCAATAGATAAGGTACTGATAAAATATTTATTGTAATGTATTGAAACTGTTTCAAAAGTAAAAATAATTCAAACAATTTAAAAAACTTCATAAACTACAAAAAAAAAAGTACTAAAACAACATCAAAAAATCATTATCAAACTATCATTGAAGTAGTTTGAAAAAGTAAAAAATTTGTTAAAACTATTCATTTATCCAGTATAAAAATATTGAGAATAATTTTAAAATGAAGTAAAAATTACTAATAAAATGGCAAAATTTGGTTAAAATATCTAACTAAGAAAATGGCACATTTAAATGTTTTATGCTTACTTTCATCGCAAAAATTCCAACATTTTGAGATCAAATTTTATCAATTTGCACGAAATTTTCATTGAAATCAACGATTTTTCTTTACTTTTGTTTCATTTTCAAAATTTCTGAGATTTTGAAGTAATTGAAATTTGAAGTTCTCTGGAGTAAAGACCCTCAGATTGGGAGAAACCTTTCAGTTTTATTGATACTTCAACAATTTTTGAAAATTTTGAACAATCTTTACGAAAATATGGGCTATTTCTGAATTCAGAAAAATTTTACAAAAATCCATAAGATCTTTGGGTTATTTTAAAGGCTTTATTAATTTACACTTTTTTTATTACAGAGTTTGCAAAAAATTTAAAAGAATTTCGTCATAATTTTGAAAAATTTTGAGGTTTTGGTTGTGAGTAATTTTACACCATTTTTCACACAATTTGTTTTCAAATTTTGTAGCGTTTTTGAAATATGTATAAATTTCAAGAATGCTAGAAATTTTTCGCAATTGAGTAAATATACGTTTTTCATGGCATTTTCAAGTGATTTTTACCAGCTTTTTACTTGGATATTTCTTGAACTTTGAAAGATACATCCTTCAGGATACATTGTCCAATTACCATAAAATATACGATCGATTCTACGCTCAAGTATATAAATAAGTATATTTAATTCGAAAAAATAAATTCCTTCAGAAGACAAAACAACCGAAATAGAATGCATTAATATGTAAGGGAAAAACAAAGCACGAGCAGCATTTCAATATGTAAAATAGGCGTTAATTAAACCCCAAGAATTCCGAGATATTGGCTGCTGGAAATGATTCCGCCGCCGCGTAGTAAAATAAACCGAACTAAATACGCAAACCGAGTGTAATTTAAAACCTTTTATATCCTGGAATACCCCATATTATCGAGCCGGAATAAAAAAACGAGTAAAATAGTTGGCCGATGACTTATGGATTAATAAATTAAAATTCATATCGAGAAATAAGTGGTGCCGAGGCGAAACGTGTAAATGGAATTTTTCCAAAACTTTAATATGAAGTACCTATTTCAAAGACTGGAAATATATTAAAAAGCCTCGAAGGGACGTTTATTTTAATTATACGTTAGTGTCTGTGACAAGGGTTTCATCTGTGCTGGGCCGCCCCTTCGGTTAGCGCGGAGTCGTAATTTCGCATACATTTTCTTCCGGTTATTTGGACTTTCAAGGGATACGCCTTAATTTGCTAAATACCGGAGAATGTGACAATGACAGTTTTAGGCTCGTCCTAGTGAATACTATAAGATTCTAGATTCAGTTGCAGTCGCTGCTCGTAAGCGGTGATAAATATCCAGTTAATGACATTTTCTGCGTTCTTATGTCCAACCGGAACCTTTTCGTAAACCTTCAGATCAAGTCTTTAACGGTATTCTAAGACCTCTACTCGTTTAAAATTCAACGTAATTTAAAGTCTACCAGCGAATTTTCTCGCCGCCGGCTTGACAACAAGTGGACAGCTCGGTATCGATTTTCAAGTCGAAATTTGCGATGCACATGTCTAAATGTCTAATCTTTGGTGGCGTATTAGAGAGAATGAAATCATGGAAAGGGTTAAGGGTTCGATTATGAAGGAGAGAATCGCTTTAGAATTTAATTTATTCCTCTGACAAATTCAGGAAAATATGTAGAACAGGTGAAAAATTATCACTGACGAGGGTTTCGTTGAGGCTTTTTTAAATCATTTCTTCTCCTAAATATCTACGATTAATTTTTTCCCAATAATAAGGAATTTTTCTTCAAAAACGAAAAAAAATTGGAGAATTTTTTTAAAATCTTTTTTTTCTCCCAGTCTTTTGAAAAAAAAATTATTATGGAAAAAAATTGTAACAAATTGAAAACATAAGAAAACGGTTTTTGGTCATATTTTTCATTAAAATACGTACTCATAAATATACTTGGAGTAAAATGGATCAAAAAAATAAACCTTAGCCTGAAATTGGCCAACAAAAGTAGATACTTACCATTTTAATTTTCATTTCACGATTTTTAGGGAAGGGGCCCAAGTCAAATAGTAAGTCAATATTCAAATTCAACGCCCTCAAATTAGTGAGAATGGATACGCTAGCGCTACCCGCATTCAATTTTTTCCGATTATTGAGTTTTTAAAAAAATTGAATTGGGGTAAAATTGAAAAATTATGGGGAAGATTTTTTGAGTTGGAAGAAATTTAAGAAATGTATGAAGTTGAAAAAAAATTAAAAATCGAAATTTTGATAGAATTGAATCGGAAAATTCTAATACTTATTTTTCTGTAAGTATTAATTATTTTCTTCAAATTTTTTCCACTTCATATTTTGGAAAACTTTTCTTCCCACTTTGAAATTTTTCCCTATTATTTTGAAATTTTTTCAACTTTGAATTGTTTAGAGGAAATTTCTACTCATTGTTTTTTAAAATTTCTTCAAACTCAATAAAAAATTCGATGAAATTCTTTGAAAAGCAGAATTGGATAAATTATGGGAAAATTTAGATGGAAAGAATTTCGAACTTTGACACCATTTAAAAAAAAAAACAGAATTAAAAAATTGAAAATTTTAGAATTGACAAAATTTCAACTCAGAATAAATTAAATGAGTCAGGGCTACACGAAGAAAAATTTTTTAGAGGTCGAAGCAGTTGAAAACTAATTTAAAAAATTTTTTCAATACGATTTCAGAAAAAAATCTTAATTTTGGTCACCCCTGGATGGGGAATTGAATCGCGAAACCCCCTATGCAGCTATACCATAGTTAATCCTAATCATTTGACAAAAACAAAAAAAAAGGAAAAATATACGTAATTCAATTTACCATCATTGATGAAAATTAATCAGAAACTCGATATAATTTCGCCGGTACCAAATTTTCAAGTTACAGCTGATCTCGACACATCTGTCAGTTCTATCACTCAGTGGCGCAACCAGAACTTTTTTTTGGAGGGGGCTAGAATTCATGAGAAAAGTAAGGGGTGTAGACCTGCGTAGAGAGGGGGGTCCCCCGAACCCCCGTTTTTTCAAGGAGCTCATTAAGGCTTACCACGGGTGAGGGACCTTGAAATAAAGGGGTAAATTTTCCTAATTACATCGAATATAGATGTTTAAAATTTCCTGAAAGACCTTTTTTCGCGTTTAGATTATCCCCCTGAGACCCAAATTTTCTCGACACGGCTCCAGGGGGGGGGGTGTTAATCTATTTTTATAGAATATTGAGATTTTTCCCCCCTTAAATTATAAACGTGAATTTTATTCAAAACAACAGAGTACAAAGAGCATTAAAAAACAAATGACAGTGAATTTTTCAAAGAGGAACACCTCATTTGGGTAAAATGAAGAGAGAATCGTGTAAATTCGAGTTTTTTCCATCCATACCACCTCCTCAGTCTCATCTTAAAATTCGTTTTGGTCGATTTAGGGCAGTAATTTTGAAAATGTGCTGATTTTCGACACCAGTGGCGTAGCCAGAAGAGTCCGAAAGGGGGGGGGTCTGGGTCGGAAGCTTTTTTTTGGGTGGCTGCAAAATGAGTACAGAGACTTGAAAAACGAGTAATTTTTAGAAGGAGGGGAAGAGAAAGGGGTAAAAATGAGCCTTTTTTTGCACTTTAGTCTTAAATAGTTCATATAATAGTGATTTAATTTACGCCCGAGCGCAGCGAGGGCGAAGCTTCGAAAAAATTGGATATTTAATGACTAAAAAAGACATTTTGTAATGATAATGCCCGAGCGAAGCGAGGGCGAAGCTTTGATAAAATTAGATTTTTTAATGTCTAAAAAATACATTTTTCATAAAAATTCTTGACCTCAAGGGGGGGGGTCCGAACCCCTCCCCCCGGCTACGCCTCTGTTCGACACATTTTTAAAACCACTACCTTAAATCGACCCGAGGTTTTGGGGGGGGCTTTAGCCCCTTAGCCCCCCCCTTGGTTGCGCCACTGTCTATCACAATGCGGTGTAATAACTAGATAACAATGTATTGTGATTGAATCGACAATAGAAAGCATAAATCACTTCAACGAGTATATTATATCCAAGAGCACACTCGACAAGGTGCGAATTACATACGTCGAATGGATTGGACATCCCTAATCCCTTCATGCTACAACAGTTGCAGTCTGGAAATTTTGTTTACTTTTTAGATACTTTCATACCAAAACTCAAAATAGAAAGAACATGACAACACGACTGCACCAGACCGTAGAATTTTTTCTTTTCAAAAGGAAAACATATCCTCATTTCTATTTTCAAAAGCGATGCGACGCGACGAGCTTGAGCACAAAAGCTGGAGTTTTTTCCATTCACGAATGAAGAATTTGGCCAAAAAACTAGCAAATGATTGCAACATGGAATGTCTTGATCTGGAACAATGATTGTGGAAAATTTTTCGATGTGTTTGTTTTTGTAACTAATCTTGGAAAAACGATAACCACGAAGATACATTCAAGCAGTATTAAATTTTGTAATTTGGGATTAAATAAGTTACTAGATTGTAAAAAAAAAAAGAAGATTGTTGAGATAAATACATCCAAGTTCTTACTACCTACAAGTGTCGAGATATCAACTGAAACATGGTTCGAAGATCCAGAAAAATAAAGATTATAATGGTTAAAATACTTAAATAGATAGTAAATCTCAAGTCTGTATAACGTAAGGTTTAACTTACAGCTTTTATTGTTGTTGAGCAACCAAATAAAAACAATCGTAAAAGTCCATTTCAGAGTAATGAACAGCGTACTCTTCATGACGGTCACATTAGGATGGAGGAAACTTTATTAAATACCACATCAACACTGACAAGTGAACTGAAACAAAATTTTTGATAATCAATGATAAGAAATACAAAGGATATTGTACCTGTTAATTATTCTTTTCGTTCAAATCTGACAAAGGGGCTTCTCGGAGGGTTTTTTCCGAAATTAAAATTCGAACAAATCTGGCTAAGATTTGACTTAGCATGAGTTATCAACAATAAATTTCCAATAAATAAACATTCCAAACAACGTAGGAAAAATTGAGAATAACACACGTCTCCAACACTAAGAAAGAAAAAAAATGGTGTGTGACTTTCCAGCTTATCTGGAAAGGAGTGAAGCAGCTAACACAGAAGAATACCACAAGTGAAGAATACTTGGAAAGTTCTCACCCGACAAACCACTACGTGAAAAATCGGTGGAAATCGACCTCGATTTTTGTGGAGGTTTGGCACAAAATCGAGGCCCGATAAAAAACGATAAAAATCGACACTACTCTCGACCTCGATTTTTGTCATTTTAGCTCGTGAAAAATGAGCGATATGAAACGAGAATAATCGAGTAGTAGTTGAAGGTGTCGATTTTCATCGTTTACAGAAATGAAAAACAATCGATTGAAATCGACAAGAAACGTGTCGATTTTTAACGAAGTATTTTTCTAAGAAAAATCCCGAAGCGATAAAACACGACTCGTTTCTTGTCGATTTTACCCGAGAAACCTTTTTGTCCAATCAGATGGCGAGTTTGAGTCACGTGACCTGCTTGCGGTCGCTGATTGGATATTCCGTATTTGAAGCGACCGTTTGCACGTTTTTTGCATTTGCTTGTTGTGTTTGTGTTGTTGCACGTCTCGTGTCTCGTCTCGTGTCTCGTGCGCGGTTTGCGGTAGTGCGATTACGATTACTTAGTGCAGTTTAGTTCAGTTCAGTGCAGTTATTTAATATTTATAGTTTGTCAAGTGTTATTATATAAATAAATACCGTAAGTAAGGTTTGCTCGCGTGTTGTTTTATTTTAGTTATCGTGCGTCGCGTCGGTTCGTGTTAAATGTGATCGTTATTACTTATATTCGTGATGTGATTTATTTTTTTCAGCTACGCTCGCTGTAATACTTATTCAAGATGAAAAGCATCAGAGCAGACAAAGCTGATCATCGGTGAGTCCATTTGCAAATATTATTGATGTATTTTTCAAGTTCAGTTAGTGTTGGGTTTTTCGGGCGACCCGTTTCCGTAAGTTAGAGCAGTTACTGAATCCTCCATATAAGTGCACGTAAATAACTGATACCATAACTCACCATCACCACGAATTTATTGTGTGTATTTTGTATTTACTAGAGCCCTGCATGATACGATGTTTCGCACCGCACCGTAATGTAATATCACTTCAAGCGATGGCGATGTCTACATCGCCAAATACTAACCGGTTTTATGAAATACGAGGTGACATCGTATCATATTAATTAAAATGATACGGGGTGAAAAGTGATGTGGTGCGAGGTGAAAATCGTTTTTATCCGTTCGATGATTCGTACTATCTTAATCAATATGATATGATACGATATTATTAACCGATGAAACATCGTATCGTGCAGGGCTCTAGTATTTACACGCTTTCCCAAATGTTCAGGGTGTGGATCGCTGATCGTTTAAAAAAACCAACCGCAGAGGATTCGGTAACTTCGCTACCTATGTGCTACGTACGTTTTGTAAACCGTCGCTAGTCGCCGGTCGCCGGCCGGCTGGCCACCGGCCGCGATCCGTGAATCAAGTTGGGTTATTGCTTTTTCAACATTTCAAGTTTCAACTCATCCCCTCGCATTATTTCGCAACACTAATTTTCGAAGACGTGTACGTCCTCGTAAATCTTACATTACAATATAGAAATAGGAAATTGACAAGAGTTTTAGGCGAACATCACAGTAGATCCGTTACGCGATCCGATACTGAAAATTACATGGGGTTCTTAGAAACGTTCGCGTCTTCTCCAAAACCGAGGAGAAAAAAACTTAATTCTACGCATACGTTGGTAAATTTCTCGTTCGATAGGTAAAATAATAAGCGAAATGATAAAAGCATCGTAGATATTGATGGCGAACGAATGAGAGAAAGTTTCAATTTTCTTCGAAACACATGAGGATAGTTGGTTGATACAGCTCGTTTTATGCATACGGAAGCGATCGTACGAGAACGTTTACTCGAGACTTTGATGCTCATTTGTGAAAGAATTTATCGTCGGGGTTATTTTTGAAGATTTGAATAAAGTATACGAACAAAATAAGTTTTACCCATAGCTCATTCCTTTGTTACGTTTACACGAGGCCGATTTATACTTTGTAAAAAATGTACGTAGGTACTGCCGTACAATAAGTGAAGCAGATATATACCTTCGAAAAGGGTTTTCGATTTTTTTTCTCTTCTTTTTTTGTCAAAGTTTTCAAAAGGGTATCGCGTCTAAGAAGTTTATTGCGGTCGGTGGTATTCAATGTAGACGTGCAAAATATACTACGAAAGGCCGATTTCGAATATATTTATTATTATTTATTTATTTAGATGGGTAGAAAATTTTGGTAGGGTGTTTCGAAAATACATATCAACAGTTGGGTTTCATGTGGTATCGATTCGTCGAGTATGAAAAAAATTCTAAAAAATTTGAATAAAATTATGGAACAATTTTTAAAAAATATGAAATTTTCAAATTGAATTATGGCAGTTTCATTTCGAAAAAATTGGGAAATTTAATTTTTAAAACGAGAGATACAAAAGTGAAATTTTTTTAAAACTGAAGAGACTGATAGCAGACTGAATTTTTATGCAAAATGTAAGAATTTTTTTATAGAGTGAACTCGACTGATGTCCAGTGAGATGGTTAGGAGGGGGGGGGGGGGAGAAGAATTACCTACCCTAAAAACGATAAAATTGCAATTTTAGTCGGTAAAACTAGACGTGTTTTAGAAAATGAATTTTTTTCGAACTATTGTGGTGAATTTCATGATTTTTTCTTTGCGAATCAATTTGAATGTGATGATTTTTAGGTATTAAATTATTATAATCGTTGCAGATGAATTCGATTGTTTCATTTGTTGCTGAAAAATTTCCCACGTTGGGGTTTAAAAATGATTTTGATTTTTCAATTCTTGACAAATTGCTCAATTTTTGGTGATTTTTCGTCTTCCAATTTCCCCTATTTCAATTTTTGAAAAAATCGTTAAAAATTGGAAAAATTTGAGAATTTTCAAAACAATTGTGTACTGAGGTGTTTTTGAAAATTTCAAGAGCATCAGGTAAGTTCAGTATTTGTTATGCAAAGCTAAATTTAATTACAAAGAAGTAAAATTTAATTTTTCAACATTGTTTGAAAATTTTTGGTAGTTTGGTGTTTTTAAAAATTATTTGAACTTTTCAATTCTAAAAAATTTCATGAATTTCTTGCGATTTTTCGTTTTTGAATTTCTCAGGCTTAAAACACCATTTTTTGTGAAAAAGATCAACACTTCTTTTCGAAAAACGTTTATTTGATTTGAGTCAGAAAAAGTACAGAAAAGAGCATTTTGAGATGAAAAATTGAGCATATGTAAAGCACCACTGCTGTTTTTAAGGAAAATACGTTAAAATTGAGAAATTTTGAAATGTATGGAAAAGTTTTAAGGAATTTGTTAAAGAATTTTACATTTTGAGGAATATTTGAGAAATTTTGAAAGAAATACATATGAAAAATGCTGAGCAAAGCAATAATTAATTTTAAGATAAAAATCCCATTTTTCAAATTTTGGTTTAAATTTGGTTAAAAAACTAGAACATTATCAAAATTTCTTAGATTCAATTTATACCTCTCTTTAATCTTAAGATGGCTAAAATTCAGTCTAAATTTTCTCCTACCTTCTTTGTAAAAATTTGTAAAGATCAAGCATTTCTGAGAAAAAAAAAACCAAGTTGAAGTGAAATTTGTTCAGTTTTTTCAGAATTAGGTGACTGTTAACATTTTAAGTGGCATCATTTGTAAAAGAAAATGTGTGAAGAATTTTCAAGAGATTTAGTCCATTTTTAAATTTTTGGTTGGCAACACTAGCTCAAAATTTATTCGTCAAAAAGTTTTTGAATCAACTTTAATCAAAGCTAAATTTGATCTAAAGAGGGCTTCAACCTAGAAAATTTGAAAATTATTTTGATTTTAGCCTAAAATTTCTGGATATGTGCAAAAAACACGCAACGAATCGTTCAAAATATTCTACTCCGGACTAATTTTTCTGATTCATGGTAAAATTGCAAATTGAATTCAGATTTTAAACAAAATGAAATTAATTATTGAATTTACGATTGGAGCCCATTTGAGGAAATTGAAAGTTATGACCAAAATTCTGCAAAATTTCAGATCAAAATCAACAAAATTTTCAAATTAGGGCCTTCTTTAGGCTTTCTAGGTAGAGGTTGAATTTTTTCGAACTGATCATTCAACATTTTCTAACTTCTAATCGTCATCTGAAAGAGGGAAACTGGATAAAAAAAGGTGATGTAATAATTAATTTAAAATAAAATTTTATTCAATCAAATAATTTCACAGAATATTTTTTTGAATAATATTAAATCATTTGTACAAATTTAATCATTTTGGTGATTCAAACGACCGCAAAATCCGAAATTATTATTTTCGACACTCTTCAGTTTTGCTCTTTCAAATGATGATCAGATGTGCATGGAAAAGCGAATTGAATGCTCTATGACCAAAACAATCCGAACGGTTTAGATTGATTGTGAATTTTTTTGAACAAAATCAAGATGTAATTCTGAGGTCAAGATCTGGCCTTCGAATCAGTTTTTTTTTTTCAGTTTTCCGTCAATTTTTTTTCAAAGTAATCTGCCATCCTTTCTTGATACTTGGGCACACGTACAAAATGTTTCAATTCCAGAACACTGCCTTCTTTTCAATGACCCCGCAACCCAATTTACTCAAAATCTATGATTTGCTAAAATGGCAAATCAGAATTTCAAACTTGAGTATCTACTCAATTTCATTCAACATTATTCAGTTCTAAAATCGTGAATCCAAACTTCTTCAATATTTTTGTCCCTACAAAATACCGAACCCACCATTTTTTTTTCGTAAATCGGTCAAAAGCCAAACAGCAAAATTCAAATTACGCAGTATTTACGATGTATTTCCGCGTATCCGAAGGAACAACCGAGAAACTTGAGCTAGAAAAAATGTTGAAAACATTAATTAAGCAATTATTAAATTTTTGGTGTCGTCGAAAGTGAAAAAAATCGAAGAAATTGGATTATATACTTAATTGAGAAAAAATGAAAAAATTTGTTGGGGCGTGAAAGAAATTGAAATTTTGAGTGTTGGGAAAAACTTTTAGATTTTCAACGTGTTTTATTTATTTATTTATTTATTTTGGAAACAGTGGTGATTTAATTTACTGGTAACTGAGGATTTTTAATCTATTGTTGATTTAAAATTGCAAATTTCACCTCATAACAGCATAATTTTTTGGAAAACGATGAAATTTCGAGTTTTAAATGACATTATTTTAAAAAAATTGTCATCGCTTCTCTACGACTAGTTGAATTCGTGAAAATTCTCAAAATTTTGTTTCTCCATGCTACATACTAAATATTTTCAAACTGAATAAAGGGTATGGCCAGACAAGGAATGATTTTACATTTTTGTACAGTTTTTTGCAATATTCGTCCCTTGCTACATAGAATTCGCCAAAAGTGAATACTTATAAATGACGTTAATCTACGTACACCTACGTGAAAAAACACACGTTTCTATGATATTTTTAAAAACTGATTTTTGAATTTTGAAAACAGCTGTAAGAAAGCCGAAAATGTAAAGCTTTCCGCTATTAAATGATAAAGCTGAGGCCGAAAGTCGACTTTTCAAAAGCCTAAAATTATTATCGGCTTAATCGAAACCGGATCGGGTTACAACATGAGCAACGTTTTTTTCGCGTACGTCGACGTACGTAGGTATATAGAAATAGATGTACGTACGCGTATACATATAGGGCCGCGCGTGGGAGGGGGGGGGCTGCTCCGGTGGCCGCTTGGCCGGAGCGTTGGACAGTTTGTGCGGGAAGTCTCGAGTTCGAGCCTCGCTGGCCGAACAATTTTTTGCAATTTTTTTTCGCTACAGAATATTTCCAAGTCAGAATTTAATAGAATTTAATTTTTTTACCAGGAATTTTTTTTTCGTACAATTACAGGTAATCATTTCATGCCATATTCGTATTCTACACTTCAAAAAATAGTCAAGTATCTACATTTCTCGTAATTAAGTAAAATCTTTCAAATCAAATCTCAAAACGGTTCAGTTTCACATCGAATACATGAGAATCATTTTCAAGCGTTCAAATTATTTCCGAAAAATGATTTCACAGAATTCAAATTTAGCAAAACTTTTGAAAAAATGGAATGTACCTAAGTACATAATACATATGGTGAAATTTTTTCCGAATTGAAATCGGTTTTTAGGTACCGGCTTTACAATTGGAAATTTTTTTCATAAAAATTCGTGGGGGTTTTTATAAAAATTGGAATTATAATGGTTGGGAATTTTTCGAAAAATTTGAGGTACCTCCTGTTCCTCAAAGGGCATATCGATTCTCCACGTAACTGATTCTAATAGTCTTGAATTAATGAGGTGACTTCGCTCTTACGGCCGAAATATTTGCGAATCAAAACACTTTTTGTAAAATGGGCCCAACGTATTTTGCACATTTAGCGTAGAAATGCATTTTAATTTCGACACATATCAGACGTTTAATTCGACTACTTTTCATCGTTTTCTTGCACCTTTCACAAGATCATTCCACTGCTTCGGTTTCTAGCAATTTCTTCACCACCAAAACAGACAGTACTGAGAAAAAATGGCTGAAAAAAAAAATGCTGGGTCGATTTGCAAATCACCGAGTTGAGTCAAAAAATTGCTCAATCGGGTGAAAAATTTGCAGAGACCAGTCGAAAAATCGTGTTAGAGTCTGTTAAGGAAATCGCTGAGTCAATTTACAGATCACCAAGTTTTGAGTCAAAAAATCGCCTAGGCGAAATAATAATCGCCGAGTCCGGTGTAAAAAAATCATATTAGGGTCGGTTTACAAAACCGCCGGGATAATTTATAAATCGCCGAATCGCTTTACTAAATCACCGGGGCGGAGACAAAAAATCGCGGAGGATGGTCAGCACATCGCCGAGTGATTTTGACGAAATCGAACGATTTAATTCGTGCATCACGTGTCTTTTTCAACAAAGGCAGGTATTTTGTATATGTAGATTTCAGCTTTCATTCCATTTTTCAACACAGGTAGGCATTTCGGTAGGTTAGATTTCATTTCTTGGCAAACATATGGCGCATATAAGTATACAAATAACAGCTGTAGTAACCAACTATTCTTCACCTGATCAGTTGCGCTGTAAATTTGTTCCCTGCAGGTCCAACTTTGTAGACATCACTTTGTATGAAAAACCTAAAAAGAAAGAACAGCAAATTCGGCACAACTTGAGACTTATATCAAAAAGTTGGTACCGAAAACTGAAGAAGAGAAATAAGTTGTTTGCAAACTGTACTCGACCCGCAAATCTTTCACCAGCTGCAATTTGTGTTGGATTTGCCGCTTCTGTTGTTGCATTTAATTCACTTTCAATCACTCGTAATTCGGATTCAGCTTCGGCTTCGTTTCCCTGTAATTCAGAAATTGATTCGACTTCGTTCGCGTATGATTCTGACGATTGCTCTGATTCAGAAATTGCTGCAGCCATGTTGGGTTGTACTTCGGAAACTACTTCGGATTCGTTCATTTATGATTCCGAAGATTCCTGCGATTCAGAAATTGCTGCTGCAATGTTTGGTTACAATTCGGAAAATACTTGGGCTTCATTTACTACAGATTCTGAAAACTCGTCGGCTTCGGTTACTTCCGACTCGGAATATTCTACGACATCAACATCGTCCTCTTCCGGATCACAGATTCCTTCAGAATTGTCCGGCGATACTTCGAATTCTTCGTTAGGGTCTTTCCTGAAAAATTGGGTATCCCGGTTTAACGTGCGATCAACCTGTGTTAATTCGTTGTTGAAATATTTGAAATCACGGCATATAGACGAGAGCGAATTTGTGAAGCTTCCATTAAACTCTAGAAGCCTCATGAAGACACCAAGGAATGTTAGTCGCATCATACGAGAATTAGGAGCTAAAGGAAAATATGTGTATCTGGGCATCACTCATCAGCTTCATTCATTTTACTCGAGAGCTGCATTTGAACCACCAAGCATGATTCGGATTACAGTCAATATTGACGGCGCTCAGCTTTTCAAATCAAACAATTATTCGGCTTGGCCAATTTTGTGCTTGATTGAAGGAACCAGAAAAATTTTAATGGCTGCGTGTTATGTAGGCGAAGAAAAACCGAAATGTCTCCAGGAATATTTGGACCCCTTCATCAATGAGCTGAATAATTTGATATCGAACGGTATTGAGATTTGTGGGAAGAAGCACCAATTTCGTGTCAAATCTGTCATTGCTGATACACCAGCCAAAAGTTTCATTTATAATACGAAAGGCCACAGTGGATACAGCTGCTGTTTGAGATGCGATGTGAGAGGGCAACATGTCAGAAAGAAAGGGATGAATTTTCATGTCGAAGACGTTAACGAACTCAATATTAGGACGGATGAAGCGTTCCGGAAGCAACGGTATTATGACCTGCAAAATGGAAAAACTCCGTTCATGCGGTTATTGAAATTTGACTTGATTTTACAAACACCATTCGACTGCATGCACCTGGTCCATTTGGGCGTCGTTAAACGGTTGCTGGGTTGGTGGACATCGGCCTCAGAGCGAGAAAAGGATTTTCATTTGAGGATGCCCGCAATTCAAAGGATCGATGATCGTTTTTTAAATTATGCAAAACATTGTCCGATAGAATTTCAACGTAAGTGCAGACCATTCACCAACACATCGCGTTGGAAAGCGACGGAGGCGAGACAGTGTTTACTTTATTCCGGTATTGTTGCTTTCAATGGTATACTCGATCAAGATGCGTACGAGCACTTCCTGGTGTTGCATTTCGCAATTAGGAGCCTTTCCGATCCGTTTCGCAAAACACCTCTGCCAGAAATTGAACAAATTTTGGAGGAATTTGTTCAAAAGTGCTGTGAACTGTATGGCGAAAGTTTCATATCATACAATGTGCACTGCCTCCTGCACATCACCGATGATGTGTCCATGCATGGTCCATTAGACGAATTCAGCGCTTTTATATTTGAGTCGTACCTGAACAAGCTGACAGGAATGGTACGTCAAGGCAGTAATCCACTGGCACAGATATATTCCAGATTCACCGAAAATGATTGTGCTGCGGAAGAAGAAGTACTCGGAAATGCCGAAACAATTGAGCTGTCTCAACGTCATGCCAGCGGACCTGTTCCAGAAAGTTTCCTTCCCTGTCAGCAGTACGATACATTAAAGAATGGAAAATTTACCTTACGACGTCGCTTTCCTGCCGATAATGCATGTCTAACTCGCCAAGGCCATGCCATTCGAATCGTAAATATTTTGAAAAAAGGAAACGAAATCGTCATTGTAGCTCGGCAATTTGAAGGACTAAGGAACTATTACACTGAACCGAAACCATCGAGCCTTGTTGGAGTGTACGAATCCGATAGAGAAGGCGATGAATTGCTCTGTTATACATACGAAGACATCGCCTGGAAATGCTATGTGCTCCCATTTGGTGGAAAATTCGTAATTTGCCGCCTTCTTTAAAAATATTTCGAAAACAAGTGACTTTCTTTCTCATGCCGTAATTTTGCTTATTTATGATTTCAGCGCCGGTTTTCAGTTTATTTTGCAATATTTTTTATTTGTTTTGTTTAATGTTTTATTTTCATTTTCATAATTGCACCCTAATACGTTTATTCATTTTGTTTTCAATTTGCTATTTTATTATCATTTTGGCTTTTGCTGCATGTGATTATTTTTCAGTTTCATCATTTTCATCATTTTCTCCAGACACAAAGTTTAACCAATTTTTGTTTTTTTCTTCTTTACAGATTTGCAGTGGTCAGGTCGTTAGACGATGACGGGTCCGTAGCCGTCACGGCCGTAAGCCAAAATTGGTTGGCGTCAAATTTAAAAACGTTCAAATATCCACCACCGGAAATGTCTAAGGGAGAAAAAGTGAAATGTATAAAAAGGGGTGAAGAACCAGGACAAGACTGGCCCACATTTGAAGTTTCGAAGGTCTATCAAATGGATATAGGTAAACCTTATTACAAAAATCTTGTTTACTAGGTATATGATTAATCTATGGAGTTTTTGATCAATTGTGGGTAGCGTTAAAAAATAAAAAAAAAATAAGTCTCTTGCATCTAAAAATTTGGCTTCACCACATTGTATAGCTCTATTCGAAAGACCACAATTTTTTTTTCACTCATACCATACATCCCTCTTCCCATTACCATTTTCTCTGCATGGGATGCACGCAAATATTCGCGAATAGACGCGCATTTTCTGATCCAAAGGTGGTATATGTGCACCGATTCTTGTAGTCTCTATAGAGCTTGGAAAATTCAGTAATAACTAATGACTGAAAAAAAAATCCAAAAATTGAGAAGAGATCGATGTATTATGACGATAGACGAAGTGAAGTGCCATAATTTTGACCACCAGCCGATTTTTACCCGGGAAATTTTTTTTCATGTTCTTTTTATACAGATGAACAATAATTAAAGACCAAAATGACAGCCCTATACGCAAAATTTGCTGAAGGTCTTATTTTGTTCATCTGTGAAAACTCAACATGAAAAAATTCTTTTTCAGATGGATCCTGCTCGTGGGGAACGAAATCAGCTGGTGGTTTAAATTAGGAACCTAAAATTTCAAAATCGATTTTTTGAGTCCTCTTGGGGAAAAACTATAAAAAATTGTCATATCGGCTCAAAATTTTAGAGGGTAATAGAGGAAGAATCGAGGTATGTGTAAGCAATTAACAAAAATTTCACCTCAAGAAATCTGTGATTGGCAAAAATTTGAAAAATAGTGGTCGAAATATGTCGCAAGTATTCCAAATTGCATACAAAAGTAAATACCAAATTATCAAGTACAAACAACATTTCATTGACTAATCTTGGCTTGAGCGGAGTTGTTACCTTCTTTACGCAACGATCCCGGAGGAAGGGGTCTGATCCCTTCGGCTCCGAAAAATTTTAAAAAGTGTCTCCGGCTCTGGCTCTGACTCCGGCAAGGTTAAAAAGGGTCCGGAGGGCCCTCCGACAATGATAAATCGAAAATTTCATGGAATTATTATAAAAACTACATTTGAAAAACAAAAAACAAGCCATTCTCAACTATTGTCGTAAACTAAAAAAATAATGGCCGTTTTGAAATTGAAAATTTAAAAGAAGGACCTTTGAAGAGGGACCCCCGGAGTGAGGAGCCAGAGCGAGTCCAATAAGGTCCCTCCTGCTCCGATTCCGGCTCCGGATTTTTTATTGAAGTCCCTCCGGCTCCAGTTCTGGCTCCGAAAAATTGTCCGGATGGGGCCTTCCTTCCACCGGCTCCGCTCCGGGATCCCGGTTCTTTAGTACATTTCTGATGCAATAGCAGTAATCGCCTTGTCAATACGAGTATTTTGATAGGTCACGTGCTGTTTTAAATTTTTGGTTTTGAGAGAATATTCTCCTGGCCTCGAGAATATTCGCAAATATTCTCATTCTACACGCACGCAGAATCACTGTGACATCACTATGCTTGGGTAGCTTTAACTCAGAACATGATAGAAATTTTTTTCGAAGTAATTAACTATTTACATATCGCCTATATCTGACATTTCCAATTATTTCAGAATCCCTGAAGGAAGTATGCATCGTTCAAAAAAAATATGCTCAGGCAAGTGACCCGGAAAATTGTGATAATGCTGAAAAACGATGGAGAACGCCGACTCAAAAAGAGAGTGTTAGCGCTGACAGAGACGACTTTAATGGTACTGTACAGTTTTTTCATCCAAGTACATACTGCATACCTATGTATTTTTTATATTCCAATGAATTTTGGTTGATGATTTAATTTTTTCCCCAACAGGAGCAACCCGCCAAGACCAAGCTAAGAAAGAAAGGCTCGAAAAATTAGCGAAATCAAGATCTCACTCTTACGACGATGAAGCATCAGAAAGTAATTTCACTCTCGATTTTCAGCGTACCTAATTTGTCTATGTACTTACTTTTGTACAATTTCAAATTATTGATACTTCTCAGTTTTAGCGTGTAATACCCAAGGAAGAGGTGGAACGGTAACCCTATCTGACAACGATGTACAGAAACGTAAGTCCCTTTCCTAGTTTTTAACATAACCAAATTCGCTGGCGTTCTTTTGTACTGTTTCAAATTGTTTGGTTTGGTATGTAATGTTTGGACTTTTTTAAAAGATGGGCATTATAAAAAAAATAGATCGAAGAGTTTAAGCATCATCAACAACAACAACAACAACAACAACGGCGACGGCGATGACGACGACGACGACGACGACGACGACGACAATAAAACATACGAAAGTAATTTCATTCTAATAGGCTTTCAGCATACCTAATTCGTTTATTTTCTTTTGCACAATTTCTAATTATGTATTTATTTTGGTTGATGATGTTTCGATTTCATCAGCGGAAAAGGTTATACACAGAAGCAGTATTAGAAGTGATAAAACAGCATCCCCATTTCAAGGCGAAATTTTCAAAAGTAAGCAACTTTTCTCTCAGTTTTCAGTGTAACCAACCTAATTCGGTTTTCTTTTTTACTGCATACTTCCCAATTCTTTGATGTTTTTTCCAGATGGGTCAGGCAGAAGACGCGGATCAGAATGTTCAAGTAGCGACGACGACGAAATACGTCAAAGTAATTTCATTTTCAGTTTTTTACGTGCCTAAATTCTTTCATTTTGTATCGTTAATGTTTTGAATTTTTCATTTTGATTGATAATGTTTAGGTTTTTCTTTAGCACAAGGCACTAAAAATCGTGCCAAACTGCAATCGCCGCTCTACGATCACGATAAACGAAGTCCTTTTACAAAAGGTAACAATAAATGTATAAATTTACCCTTTTGCCGTTATCGAATTAAAATTTTATGTCGTTAAATACCTATAATTATACCTACATCTACAATATATATTATATGTAATGTATACACTGGTACACGTATATTATCATGCTTCAGTTGCTACCTTTTATATTTGATGATATGTAGGTATACCTCAGCACCCGCCAATAATTCGAATCATTTGCGATTCAAATCATAATCGGATTAAGCACGTAAAAAATGATTCGACTCGCGAATCACGTGCGAAAAAATGATTCGAATCATGTAATTTCGAATCAAGTTTCAAAAAATTGGTCTTTAGTTGTATAATTGGAATTTTTGACAAAAAATGTAGGGTAGAGCTGAAAAATTGCCAAAGACGTGATCGTGGTGATCTATTTTTCTGAAAAATTTCGAGTTTGACTTTGAACTCGAACTCAGGGCTGTGGAAACGTTCCCAAAAAACGCTCAGAAACGCCAAATTTTGAGAAACTGAAACGATTTTTCTGAAGAAACAGAAACGAGAAACGTTTCTTTCTGAGACACGGGAACGGAAACGAGGGAAAAAACGCGATTCCGCAATTCCATTTTTTTTTTTTTTTTAATTTTGAGACATTATAAAAAAATCCAAAATTTTCTGCAGAAATTTGAGAAATTGAACTTGTTGTTTTTCTTTTTCTTTTCAAAGTTCATTTTTTCAACTTTTCATATATATTCGAGCTTAGCGCGAAAATTTTTTAGGAGAAGGAACCCGATGACTCCTGGTCATGACTTACGGAGTCCTTAATTTTTCAACAAAAAAATTCAAATTTACAACTCGTTTTCTTTGTTCACTTTTCTACATAAATTCTCAAGGTTATTTTGGGGTCGTTTTTTTCAATGTTTCGTAAAAAATTTTCAATCAAATATTGAGCATCTCAATTTTCTGCTTCTCCACGTGTCAAATTTTCGAAAATTTGAATTTTTTCTGTTTTTTTTTTACTCTGTTTAGAAATTTGTTGACAAACCCTGAATTTTTCGAAAAAAAAAAGAAAAAAAGATGTGTTATGTAAAAGAAGAACAAAAGGAAGATGATTTTAATCGTGTAAAAATTGATGAACAATGTAGGAAAAATTGAAATTTTCAAAAAAATGCAGGAACTGGTATAAAACCGAAATTCATTTTAGTTCCAGTTCTAGTTTTCTCATTTCAATTCCAGTTTTTTTATTCTAGTTTCGATTCCAGGTATTTTTGTGTAGGTATACCTACTTAACATAAATGCTATGGCTAGAGGCTAAAACCCCAAAAATATTGATATTCCAAATCTTTTTGAGTGGAGTGAGCAAAAAAAAATTGTGCACTTTGGAAAAATTCCTGTGAAGATTTTGAAAAAAAAAAAAATTGATGGAAACGCTTGGAAACACGTTTCTGGAAACGGAAACACGTTTCCAAAAATGGAGACAGGGACGGGAAGGGGAACGATAATGTGTTTTTGGAAACGAGAACGGAAACGGAAATGGGAACTTTTTTTTTTCGCGTTTCCACATCTCTGCTCAAAGTAGGGAAAAATTGTAATCTGTAATCGGGAGAAAATTTTAATCAAGTCAATTCTAGTCATAAATTTTGGAGTTTTTACCCTCTACAGTTGAAAAACTGCAAAATGAGATACCCATCAGTCAATTATGCGAAAAAATTACACAATTATACAGCGATTTACACCAAAAGTAAAAAAATTGCAAGGATTCGAAAAACTTGAATCATCTTTACCAGGCACGAATCACGGATCACGAATCATGTTTGGTCGCGAATCGTAAAATTTGTGATTCGAATCATGGTGGGTACCTACTGGCATACCTACTTACATTCACTTTTATGCTCGCGATAATAATGCAATACCTACATACTTGCATAACATATAACTTGGTGGATTGAAATTTTTGTAATATTTTTAGAGTTGTCCAAAAGTGTTGAAAGGCATAAGCCATCGAAACCGGAAAAAACGAATGGTATAATTTAATTCTTATTACGTGATATTAGTTTTTCTGTTTCACTTAAATTATCATCATTTTTTTTTCCTTTTCCTGTTAATTAGAAATTTCGATTAAACGTGCAAAATTTTCGAAAGATGTCCGGGACAAAAAAATTAAAACTAGCGATATACACGCCACGAGAAGAGAAGAACATGAACATGGCAATAAAAATCCAAAAACAAACGAGGTTATCGATTACATGAGAAGCGAAGAATGTGAGTATACTTATTTACTTTCACATCGGCCAGTGTATATAATTATAGTTTTGGGTCATGTTTATTTATTTATTATTTTTTTCAGATGAAAACGTTCTGAGATGCGTCATGCGGGAAGAGTTAGCGAAATACTTCGAAGTAAACCCGCTGAGCGTTGAAGAATATGACGAAACTGTTTTCCCGATTGAAACGATTGAAAATTTTAAAAAGCTTGAAAACTCGTTAAAAACTAACCTGAAATATCGAAAAGAGTTTGTAAGTTCATGCGAATGGAAACCTATGCCTAATTTTTAAACACCTCTCTAATCAAAATTTTTTGTAGGAGCGATCTATTGCCAACGTCAACCAAGATACTATGAAGAAATTGACTAATTCGATTATTGGGGGATTGCTGGGGAGAGCAGTTTTGGAAATCAACTACAACGGGGTCAATAATAAAACGCAATTTAGTAACTCGAATACTTGTAGTATCATAACCAGTAAGTAATAATTTACACAACATACTTCCCCACATACCTATATATAATACCTACATTGCAATAACTATATTTCATTTTGTTTCAGATGTCGTTAAAACCAAATTTCCGAATGATGCCGCGAACATCGGTCACCAGATAAGTGTAAAGTTAATTCAGTTGTCGGATTATTTTCAAAAAAAAGAAAAAAAAAGAGCAGAAGAACGGATTTAAAATTTTAAAATAATATGTACCTACGATGTCGTTGTAATATGTTAACCTACTGCGTTGCTTCGTTGCTTTGATCTGTGATACAGTTTCAGGTAAGGTGGCTTAGGGTGGAAGAAATTTCATATTGAAAGCTGAACAAACGAGTTTTTTCTTTTCTCATTGCAAGTCCCCCCCCCACCCTTCAAATAATTACCAATTTTGAAAACTATGTACCTATTCTTTTTCTGATTCATGAATGAGGGAAAACAAAAAAATGACTTCGCAATTCCAATTTTTTTAAATTTTGAGATATTAAAATTTTCTGCAGAAATTTGAGAAATGGAACTTGTTGTTTTTCTTTTTCTTTTCAAAGTTCATTTTTTCAACTTTTTATATATATTCGAGCTTAGCGCAAAAATTTTTTAGGAGAAGGAACCCGATGACAGAACTTCTGATTAGTAAAAAAAAAATAAAAAAAAAAACGTTCTATCGCTATTTTTGACCATTGAGAAGAAAGTAAAATATCTCAACGATGTTGAATCAGTTTCGAAGCAAAAATGTAGCTAATTTTTAGAGAAAGTTTTTGTTCAACAAAACGGCTGGAAGAAAAGAAAAAAAAAACGCATCTGTCAGATAAATCTTTCATTTAACCTAAAACAATGAGTTTTTTCGACATCATTTTTTTTAAATGTAAAATTTATAGTTTTCCATTAGGGATGGGAATATCGATGAAAAAAAATATCGATATTGATATCAAGATGGTCGAGAGATATCGATATTGTCGATATCGAAATTTTATGCATGTATTTCATGTATTTAGACCATTTAGACACGTTTTTGTCGTTTTTTTTCCTCCTTTCCCCTTCTAACTTCCTGGACTCTAGTTCCTCCCCACTGATTCAAGTAGAGTTTTAAAATATACGAAACGTATACTACTAAGTTACTCGAGCAATATTAAAGGTATATTAGAGTCTCTCGTTCATCAGCAAACACTAGCAAACATCGTAGCGATAGGCGAAACCGTGAAAGTGATGCAACAACAATTTAAAATTATTATTTTCTTTTCATTTTAAGCACTGTTATTGGTTATATTATAAGCCAGTTTAATTTTTTTTTTTTTTTAAAAAAAGGAATATCGATATTTTTTTAGATATCGATCCGGATCGATATTTCGCTTTGATATTCCCATCCTTATTTTCCATTCGCCCTGAGCCTCCTTACCTTTATAAACCCTTCACAATTTTCTACCTTTTAAGTAATCGTTTTTGTTTATCTTTCTCAATTAGGGTTATATATGTGACGGCGAATACAGAAAGGGTGTTTCTACCCAAAAATCGTTTTTTTAAATTGTTGATTTTAATGAGAAAAATTTATCCGAATCAACAGTTTAAAAGAACACAATTTTTGGGTCGATACACCCTTTCTGTATTCGCCGGCACCAGTGGCGTAAATACGGGAGGGGGGTTTGTACCCTTCAAAAATCAAATTTTATCAAAGCTTTGCCCTCGCTTTGCTCGGGCGTAAGTAACCAAACGTATTATTGATTTTATTTTTTTTTTCATTGATATTTTTTTATGACAACGATGTACTTATCCTTTTTAACTTTTTTTTAAAAAAATCTTCAGTATTGTTTATATTAGTAACGTAGATAAACAAGATGAAATCGTGTTTTTTTTTGTCTTTTTGGTTTATGTTTGCTTTTAAGTTCGTGTGTTTCGATACGCGATCATTTATAGCTAGTTCGATAGTTCAATTTGTAAGCCTGTGGTGTAAATACCTCCCTCAAACCCCTCAAAAATGAATTTTTCGGACATTAAAAATCAATTTTTTTTTAAAGCTCTGCCCTCGCTTCGTTCGGGCATAAAATAATCACTATTTAAATTGCAAAAGCCGTTCGAAAAGTATGATACCAAGACTGATTACAGAAAATCGAAACTTTAGATTACAATTTAGAGACAATGTTGCCATTATTTCGCGAAAAAACCATTTCTGTAAAATTAATTTTTTAAAACTCTTTACCGCTTTTCTGTAATTGGCCTATAGTTACTTACCTTACTTTTCAAACAAACTTCTTATTTAAAGCGACAGTACCAAAGAAGGTTCTGTCACCACCACCACCACCACCCCCCCTCCACCCCCTTATGCGAAATCTTTATGCCCATTTAGTATATACCTAAGAAAAAAATTTTCACCCTTCGACTTCTGTCCTCCCCCCAGAGGGAATGTCAAGTTACGCTACTGGCCGGCACATCCTATAATTATGTATAATTAATAATTATGTAGAGTTTTACCTACCTATATAAATAAAATAAAATTTTCTACATTTATAGTAATTCATTCGCCTTTCCCTCTCTTCATTCCATCATTTTTATACTCATTTTAATGTTGCCGACAATTTTCCGATGAAAATCGAGACGATTCTTATCGTTTTTACACATTTTGGCAGCAGAACGCGTACGTTGTTACAAATCGACACGAATCGATCTCGATTCCTCTCGATCCGTAGCGGTTCTAAAACGATGTGTTAAAACGTCAAGAATCGAGCTCGATTTCCTCCGGAAAAACTATCGATGCAAATCGAGCGAAGGCGGGCTTTTTACGATGAAAATCGACACTAAAAAACGTAAAAAAACGATACAAATCGACCTCGATTTTCATCGATCGATCGATAAAAATCGACACAAATCGAGTCTTCGATTTTTATCGATTTATCACGTAGTGGTTTGTCGGGCAGATAGATGTGAATTTAATAACATTACCGGTGGATCTAAAACTTATCATTCTTGTGAAAGCTCTGAAGCATCTCAAGACTTCGAAGATTTCGAATTTTCGATGAAAACTTCAATACATGTAAACAGATTTGTTCAGCAGGAGCACAAGCGACATGTTGATAAAAGATAAAACAAATGCGATCATTTCGATCTGAACGAAGCAAATGCGAAAATGCAATTAGGATTTGACAAACGCCACAAACGGAGAGTGAAACATCGAAACTTATCATTCCCTGGAGATTTTCCCAAATGGATAGGTAGATAAATAATGTTGAAATGTTGAGAACACAATAGCTTACTTGATTTGTGTCCAACAAATACTCTTATAGGATTAGTGTTTTCAACTCGATATAAGTCATGGTTATAATTCACTTTGTCACTGCACTTATGAATGTACCACCGGTTAAAAACATATGTCAGTTTGAGAGATAATCACAATAGTTTAAAACAGCATCCGAAATTAATTTAAAAAGTTAAAATCGTTACACATTATTAAAGAAGAATTTCGTGACTTCACGATCGACGAGATAAAAACGCACTCGAAAATCGCCACTTACCGCTCAACACGAGACCGCATTTAATACTGAACAACCGATGATAGGGGTGCGTTATCTAAATCTAAAATAGCGACAAACAGCCGACATTTGGGTGAATCAGTTGTGGCAAAATTTTACGATGAAATTTCACCGCTGGAAAAAAGCTTCTTTCGAAGCATCGAAGCTCAAAGGGCTGAAACTTTGATAACAGTGTTTTTTATTTGCGGTATGTAGCTGTTTCTATTTTCTATGGTCTTGGGAATATTCATCGCGAATTTTTCAAAAAATTTGCACTTTAATCTTATTCAATTTTGATTTTACTGCAAAGAATGAATTCATTTTAATAATATAGGTAGGTAGATACAAATGATACAATCGAACTATTTTCAAAAGATGGAAGGGACTAAAGTCATCAACTCATCATTATCCAGTTTTTCTTTTTAAGAAAAGATTTCATCTAAAATCTGTTTATCGTATTCGTAATTGTTCAATTGAAGACTTTTTATTTTTTGTGTCAAAGATAAATAAAATGGAAATCCAAATTCCAAAAAAAAAAACTTTTTAGCTGGTTCTATGCCTAACTATGGGTCCTTTTTTAAGGAACACAAACGTAAAGTTTCAAATTTGATCTTTTTTAAACGTTTTTCTGAAGGGGACCAAGGAGTGTAAGTAATAAGTATCTACTTGAAGCATTAAGTATGATCATTTCTTGAAAAATTCTCACCTTTTTGAAGAAAAGCAAGAAAAATTTTGCTTTAGTTCTCGAAAAATTTCGATTTTGATTTAGGTATTTGCCTACTCGCCTATTCGGAACTAATCAGATTTTTTTGACTTGTAAAATTGGCACTAAAAAGTCCTGAATTTTCCAAAAAGTTATTAAGGTAAGAAAATTAGATGTAGGTACCTACTTGACGTTTTTGGTAACACTGGAAAATACAGCTGTATACAGACAGATGTAGAAAAATAATACGTAATTGTGAAACTCAGCTTCCGTTGCCATGGAAACGGCTTGTACACATCCAAACTTCCAAAAACGATATACGTAGATACACTACGTAGATGGTAGATGCATTAAGAGTATTCTTGCGAAAATCCCGATTTCCCGACAATGAAAAAGAAAGAAAAATAGGGAAGATACTAGTTTCAACAAAGAAATTTTAAATTTCACCTGATTAATCCGTTCAATTAATAAGTAGGTACCTACTATCTACCTAGTAGCTCTATTTGTAAATTCTATCAACCATATTTCGTAAAATGAGATGATAGGTACCTAAATAAAGTAAGTGGTTAAGAAGAAACTATAAGTATTCAAATAAGACAAAACTCATGTACGGTATTTATACTTAGGTAGTGTAATTATGGCCTAATATGCAAGTAAAAGAATACTACATTAGGTGGATTATAGGTATCTATTTTAAACTTTAGAATCGAAATGTCTTCATATATTAAATAATTATTCATTACCTGTACTTAACCTCGCTCTGTTATGATATTACTCATGATAAATTTATAAGTATAAAAATATAAAATAACCGTACCCAGTATACGGAAATGAGAATGAAATAAACAAGGATTAGGCACATTTCATTAATTTAAAACGTTACGCAAGAAATTGGGCAGCGAATAATAATTTGTAGAGTCATTATTTTACAAAGCATGTATTCTAAATTACTTATTACAAAAGAACAGAGACATGCAAGAATCAATTCATTGTAATTAATGAAAAGATAAGTATCATTTATCAATGTTGAAAAACAATGAAAAAGGATCCAACCAAAGAAATTCATTAATAAACTTTGCCCGTCACCAAAGAAATAACTTATCTCAAAGGAAAACAAAGTTGTGATGAAGAAGTAAAAAATATTGTTAAAGTTGTAAATTTGGAAATTAAAATAGGCCTAGTTTTTAGCTCATGAATATTATGTGGGTAACTAGGTTACAAAAGGGTAGGTAGGTCTGCCTACTTGAAATCCGGAATTTCATGCACTCGTGAAATGTTTTTTCTTTTTTACATTTTCTTATATCGAATTATTCAAATTATTCATCAGTTTTTTCGTCGCTCATTTCATTTTAAAATAGATAAGTATTCAAATAATATTACACCATACCTAATTGAGGCATTTAAAATATCAAGCTTTAAGCATTTAATTTTCGAAGGTTACCCATTTTCGTGTGTAAACAAGAAAATATTACCTATGCATAATTAATACAACTAGAAGGCAGTTTTTTCTATTATTTTCATTACGCTTTTACATCAAATAAATTAGGTAATCATAATTGGATAAGTGATTGAAATTATTTACATTTATCAATTGTTCAACCACGAGAAAAAAAAATTACGAAGAGTTACCAATTTTAAAAAATACGTAGGTAACAACGTAACAACATCACGAGGCTTAGTTATGCAGGAATGAAGCAACCTTTTTTCTTTTAGTTAATATGTATGTAAAAAAAGTGTATTTGAGAAATTAAAATGAAAGATAACAAAAACAGCGATACACTCACACATTTAAAAAATTTTTATTTCTTTCTGGAATTTGAAATTATAAAATATCATAAACAATATTCATTTCGATCATTCAACTTGATAAAAAAATTTAATAAAAATATTTATCCTCAATAAATGTGTAATAATCCTACTTTTCTAGTTTCTGCGTCCGCAAAGTAGAACGAAGCTCAAAAATCTTCGACTTGAAAACCTGAAAAAATGTCGAGATCTTTTTAAAATTCAAGATTATTATCAGATGATATCAGTATCACTAAGTATCATTACCGTTTTTTTCTTACAATTTTCTTTCAAAAATAGTAAATAAAATTAAAATAAAAAATACAAGTTTTCTTTTCTCATAATTTTGTTGCGTAAATCGAACAATATAAAATTTGAATGTACAGTACAAGAAGTAAGAGCAAGAACTACGTATGCGTGTTTATTATTATTATTTTTTTTTTTTAGAAAAATATTTTCATTTTCAAGAAGTTGGTATGGCCTCGACGTCGTAATGATTACGGCCAATCACAATCTATCATTTTGCAGTGTTACCAATTGAAATAAAATCGTAACATTTTTTATTTTTATTTTTTGACTGATAAAAAATTGGTGATAAAGTTATCATATCAAATCAAAATTTTTGTAATTTTTTTTCTATTTTAATTTTATTATTTATTTATTGTTATAATTAATTATTTAATTATTCGTTTCGTTAACCGTCCAATGATTTCATAGCAGTGATATATTCAGTGATTGATAGTTCAATTAATCATCCTCCAAATCAATTTAACAATGGAGACAATATTCTTACCAGATTCGCAATTTCAACGAATCATTCCCGATATCAAAAAAGCTGATGTATCCTTGGATGAAAATGTTACCATTTTATGTTCTTCTTTTTCTACTGATCAAATTGAAACTAACAATATCGAATGGATGTTGGTGTCTACCAAAACACAAAAGAAAAATTGTTTCTACCGGCAAGTTGTTACAGACTGTGATATTTCTAATACAAATAATTTAATTCTCTCCAATACCAATTTATACAATTTAAATGGTTGCTCTTCATATCACCTCAAGCCAGCTCTAAACCGTGACCTTTCGATTCATAGCAGCTGTAAATTTACACCAAAATTTGCAACGGAAATGAAGATATCGATGATCGAATCGTACCGTAAAATCGACTACTCAATAATTGACGATTGCTTGAAGATCTATTTTTCGAAATCAAGATATTTGCATGCTGGTGATCTCATTTGCATTGATGTTTTTCGAACCCTTCCCGAAGTGTTTTACAACGATTCAAAAAACCTGGATGAATTTTTGTATTTCAAGATACAAGATATAAAAGGACCTGAATATCCGATGAATGAAATCGGCATTAATTATGGTTACTATGCAAATGTTAAATGTACGACACTTCATCAGATTCATGCTGTTCAATGTTTCATTCCTCCATGTGAAGTCGAAATTACCAATTTTGAATTTCCAATGCCAAAGATTAAAGATGAACTGCACTCTTTGATTCCTGATGGTATGGATGTGAGTTATGATAAGCTAGAGGAACTGATTTCTCCATTTTTGCTCATAAACCAAGACGGTTTGTCTAATTTAGTTTTATTACGAAGTACGAAAGTATCCAATCGTTGAATTAAATTTATTCCTATGTTTTTAGATATGAAACTGTGTCCTGCATTTCTGCTAAGCGGAAAAAATGGATCGGGCAAATCTGTGTTACTGAATGTCTTGGCAAGAAAACAAGGAATTCATTATTGGTCTGAGAACTGTTTGCTTATTCAGAACAGTAATCCGGCTCAAACTGAATCAATAATGAATAATATTTTTTCAAAAATCATCAATTTGTCACCGTGTATTTTACATTTTCGAAATGTCGAGGTAAATGTTTACTTGAACTGATTCCTTGAAATTTTTGATTTATTTTTAATTCTCTGTAATTTTTGCAGGCTCTTTGCGAAGACGAATCCGGAAACAAGGACGATCGAACCATAGACTGCTTTATTAAAAATATCAAGTCGCTCCAATCAAACTACCCTGTAATAATTTTTTGCACAACTTCTCAAGAATCTAAGATAGTTCCAACATTACAACGTATATTTTTACAAGCCATAAAAATGGAAAAATTGGATCATATGCAAAGGCATTTGCTGCTGAACTGGATTTTAAAACGAGAACATATTCAGACTGAGAATTTAGATAAAATAGTTTCAGCCACTTCTAATTTCGTATTTTCCGACCTCATTCAGTTAGTTTCAAGAGCTTTAAAGTAGGTATATTTTTTATTCGATAATAATCTCATTCTCTTGCCAAGAATATTCAATTTTTATGAAAAATTTCTTGTTCGCAGAATAGCACATCAAAATTCCAGCTGTACGAGTAAGGAAATTACATCCACCAAAAATGATATTATTCGCCTAGATCATTTTCAAGAAGCTCTTAGTAAATATATTTTATTTGAAAATATTCAAAAATTATGATTTTTTATTAAAAAATTCAATTTTTAGACAAAATGAATGAAACTTATGCCGATGCAATTGGTGCCCCTGATGTTCCTAATGTTTCCTGGGATGATATTGGTGGATTATCTCACCTAAAAGAAGAAATACTTTCGTCTCTTTTGAAACCAATTCTACCCAATGGTTTGCGTCGTTCTGGTAAGATGAACAGTTCGGGAAAATTGAAATACCTTTAAATTATTTTGTTTTCATTGGTAATTTTTCAATACATAGGATTACTACTTTATGGTCCTCCTGGAACTGGTAAAACTTTGTTGGCCAAAGCTGTAGCGACAGAATGCAAGTATAATTTCCTATCTGTAAAAGGACCAGAGTTGTTAAACATGTACGTCGGACAAAGTGAAAAAAATATTCGAGAAGGTAAAAAAAATCACCAATCTGCGATAACCTACGAGTCTAGGCAATTTATAATTGTATTTTTTCCCCCATTCAGTATTTCTAAGAGCTCGTGAATCGGCTCCTTGCGTAGTATTCTTCGATGAATTAGATTCCCTGGCTCCAAAACGTGGTCAAAGTGGTGGATCTGGCAGCGTCATGGATAGGTACTGTAATTTTCCTATGTACTTATTTCAAGTTTTGAAACAAATCTGCTTATTCGAATTCATTGAAAATTTTCAGAGTGGTATCTCAATTATTAGCAGAAATGGATGGAATCCAAAAAAGTCAGAATATTTTCATATTAGCAGCTACTAATAGACCAGATCTCATCGATTCTGCCCTACTTCGGCCTGGAAGGTAATTTTAACGAATTTTAATTCATATCAAACGAATTATATTTTAATAAGTAGTGCAATAAGCAATGACGTCTTGAAATATTTCATATTGAATGCATTTGATACATCAGTAACGACCTTTTTTTTCTTCTGCAGATTAGATAAAATGTTATTCGTTGGAAAGTGCAAAGATACAGAAAGTAAACTGGCAGTTTTGAAAGCTTTAACAAGAAAGTAAGTCGATTTTTCAAAATTAAATTGGTGTCAGGGATTTCCATCTTATTATGCAGTTTTAAAGAGATAACCTTTTTTTCAAATTCGTTAATTACTATTATTAAATTTTTAAAGCATATACAATTACAAAGACATAATTATTTTTTACTGTTTTAAAATTTGGTCAATATTCAAAGACCTTAAAAAAAAAATCTATTCGTATTTAACTTCCTGTTTCTATTCTTTATTCTCAGGTTTAAATTTACCGATGACGTGAAACTAGAAGAATTAGTTACATTGTTATCAGATTCTGCCGAATTGACTGGGGCAGATTTGTACGGAATTTGTTCCAACGCTTGGCTAAGTGCAGCTCGTCGACACATAAAACATTCCCAAACCGGTGGTAATTAAATTTTTCATATTGCCAAAAAAGCTATTAAAAAACGTTAAAATTAATCAAGTGTTATCAACTATGAAAAAATTAATTCTCCAATTATTCAAAAAAGTAAATTTTAATTCATGCTAAGGTCCATTTGAGTTATTTAACAACTACCCTAACGGGTATGTGTATGTAATTAAACCAAAATATCTATCAAATTTATCGAAATTTATTCGATGTCGAAATAATCGTGTTATGTTGTACGTGACCAGCCGGACCAGCGTACGTAAAGTCACGCCGCAATGTCATCTTAGAAATCATTTCCTTATTAACTACGCCTCATTATTACCTCTAAATGATCGAAGTAGTCGATAAAGGTGTGAAAATTTAATTCATTCGGATTCGCAGACAGAATTATCATTGTTTTTTTGAAATTTTACCTAAGATTTTTACGTACCTATTTATAATCGCATTTTAATTCTAATTTCGTTTTTTTCCATTCCAGATGATGTAAATTTAGAAAATCCGGTATCAGTCTGCGCTGATGATATGACCAAAGCCATTTCGCAATTCAAAGTTGAAGATTTGAACTCTGATTAATATTTTTTACGTATTTTCGAAATACGTTATTTCATGTCTGTGGTATTTTGTATTAAATATTAAATGAGGAATAAAGTTTGATATTTTGGAAACGTTTATTTTATTATTTTAATGAAATTATTACAGATTACATTTTTTCTATATTTAGACTTACGTTTTAATGTCTTGCTTAAATAATAATGTCTTTTTTCTTTCCCTATAATTAAACATAAAATTAAATGTGAAAAATGCAGTTTACGAGATTCAGATTTCCGGCTTATTTTATCAATCTTTAATACTTAAATTATTAATTAAATGATGTACCGTACACGTTCAAAATCAAAATTATTCTCTAGGTAACTTAAAAATACGATGAAATTCGCCGCTTCAACTTGAAAATTAAAAAAAAGAATGCGTTTTCAACAATTCTCTCTGTCGTCGTATCGTCTTCGGTATTCGTACTTCATACCTGTGAAAAAAAAATGAATCATGTGTAAAAGTTTGTTGACAATAAGGTATCATGAACTTTATAGTATTAATTTAATCAATAAAATGAAACTGTTTACCAGACAAAAATAATTTGATAAAGATATAAAAATAATATCAATATTACGATGACATTTGATTGGGAAAATTATCAAATTAATTGCTCGTGTTTAGAAGCGAATATTGACCCTTAACCATATTCGCAGACTAATATTTTCAATGTATGCGAATATAGATAATAAGCTCGTTCTTTGTATGCGAGCTGATTAAGAAATTAATTAAAATTGTTGAATCGCGCACTAACAGACTGTATGGTTGTTTTATTTTGCGTCGGAATTACCTTAGAAAATCCGAGGATTAAATTAGGTCAGTTCACGCGAAAATACTGCAGGCGTGCAGTTCGTGTCTGGGTAACGAATCATGCAGCGAAATTTGAATAAAACGTAAAAAAAATGGATAATAAATTAAAATTGTTTTCATTTGAACTCATTATTTTTTAACCGATATCACCTGATCAGGAAGGTTCTCGTGGTAATATTACACCACTTGTGATATCTTATCGAGCACCTTTTTTTTTTTTTTTTTTTTTTGGCAATTTTATATGAAAACTAGAAATTATGAAATTGATGGAATTGGGGTTTTAATATGACATGAGGACATGAGTATGGAACTCGAAAAGTGTTTTTAAAAATCTAGGAAATTTCATTTTGTATGTAGTTAGGATACATTATATCTTGAAATAAGGTATATAATTTTAGAAACACCATGGGTGAGTTGATGGGTAGATAAGATACCTAGTTTCGAAACTTGAGAAAATTCTAATCAAAGTTCTCAATGCATCGAATTTCACACAATCAGTACTTTGCATTATATCTTGAAAATCGGATATATAACCTTGTATTTTGATTTCCTGGTATCCATCAATTTTATACGTTTTGTTTTCACTTTTAAATTTTCGTGGAATTTTTAAAATTTCCCATGCCAGCTAAAATGTTGCAAACACGTCAGAACGTCAGAAGTGAATGAAAAGAATTTTGTTTTGATAAAACATGTCTAAGTAAATTCAATAAGTACGTATTCCTTATCATGAAAATATCCCAGATTCCTGCTTATAACATTGTAGGTATGATTTGTTTATCATTTACTCTGAATTTTTTGGTAAAAAATGAAATACTTAGGTAAACAAAAAGTTTAGGTGACTCACATTTTATTCACTAGGTGATGGTATTCTTCCAAATGCTTCGGCTTTGATGCACCAACCTAGCACATCATCTCTGTCGTCACAGCAATCGGGATAGACGATGGGAGATCCGGTGAATATTGCGCATCTCTGGCATAATTCTATAACATCAATCTGAAATACATCGATTTTTTGAAATTTAAAAAATGTGAGTGATTAGTTCAAGTTGGTAGGTACCTAGGTAGGTAGGTGTTAAGATAAGAAGGTAGCTAGCCTCTATCTTAAGCAACACTTTAGTCCGAATAGTTCACGAAATAAAACACATTAATCGTGGGACGATTGCTTGTATTGACACGAAATATTGAACAAATTAACGAAATAACACATGGGTGAAATTAGAATCTAATTTCACCACGAAATGACAAATTAACAGAACAAGCACTTTAACTCGGGGTTTCGGTTACGCCTCTTTTACCTATCGTAACCGTGGCAGAACTATCACCGGCACATTTACGTACAGACTGAATCTAACTTCGGTACCTGGGTTCCAAGTACCGGCTCGGGACTATGTTTTACGTCGCACCATACAGTGCAGCCACGTAACCTAAGGAGAAGGCGAGTAGGCCAAGTTTACCCATAACACTTGCCCCCTCGAGCTTCACGGAAGGCAAGCCGACCGCTAACTTAAGGGAAGGACGAGCGTTATGAGCCAACCTGAACCTACCCCCCAACCCCTGCCCCTTCGTCCTTGACTTAGGGTAGTGGCCGCCCTGGATGGAGCACGTCACCTAGTCCCAAGACGGGTGCTTGAGGTATAGGTATTGGGAAAATGAACCATTTTCCCTCACTTTCCTCTATTTACCCAAGTAGGTAGATGAAAATACCTATTTCGAATACCAGAAGGCTCTCAAAATGATGATTCATCATTTGAGTGAAACATAGGTCCCTAACTAAGGTAAAGATGGACTATCTGAGATTACCATCCGTTACGAGCGAACATCGAATTCTACCAGAGGTAGGTTCGCTTAGCACCGATTCAGTACGTTGGGTAACGGATAGTCAGCTCACGGTTGGTCGATCTTTAAAACGAAATTATTCCTTACATAGGAATTGATCGACTTTTATAGGCGTTTTTTTTTTTTTTTAACAAAAATAAATCAAAAGAAAGAAATTACGTTACTTTAGACACATGTGCTTTGAAATTTAAAATTTTGAGCCAACAGTGCACGAATCAGTGTTTCACTGATTCGATGCACGTTGGGAGGTCCAAAAGAGAAAATATTCTGTTAAAATGCCATTTCGCGGCGCGAAATAGACCCAATCCCACCATGCGAGACAAACAAACATAAAAAGTGTCAATAATAATATATAACAAAAATCAAAATAGGAGAACCCACGAAAAAAAAATCAAAATTCTTAAAACTAGACAATCAAACGAAAATGCAAATATAAACGATGCAGCGCATCAACAAGTAAATATCAAAAATTCAAAAAAATAAAAAAAACACTTCGATACGAAGTAAATGTCGAAAAACACAAAAATAAAAATATTGCAGCAAAGGTAAAAAAAAAAAAAAAGAAAAATAAAAGCTGCTTAAACACACAAAAGGAACGAAAATTATTTTTTCAATAGATGTGGATTCCACATCTATTTACGTCGAACACATATATAGAACACATAAAAAATAATAAAAATAGAAAATATGACTTTGAGCGATTTCTACTTGCTCATAAAAAAACGAATAATAATAAAAAAAAAAAAATTTTCAAAAATAGTGAGCGTTGATAATGCTCACTGATTTTTACGAGTACTTATATACTAGTGCAATCTTAAAACTAAAATTATTTACAGAGAGCAACGCTCTTTTCGACGACTCCGGGAACTTCCTCGATGATTCGACGAATAGACAAGTCCGTGGCTTTTTCTCGACGTAGAATTTACGGAGATGGTGACGTAATCGGGTACAAGTAATACAAAGTATGCATGTTTACAGGTATACAACGAATATAATACATTACATAAAATGAAAAAATATGCAAGAAAAATGAATATGATATTGATGAATGGGAAATACTCATTCATGATGAAAAAATGAAATTAATGTATTCGATCGAATAGGAAATTCCTATTCGTAATCGAATTTTTACTCGATTGATTCATTGATCAATGCGTATTTTTTATTGCTGTTGGAAAAATGCAATATTAGGTACATGTATTTTAGAATTTCTAAAATATTATTCGAAAGTAATGTGAAATTTGTATTACCTGATTATGACGTATTACTTTTTTCGACGAATTCGGAGTTTGGACGGTTTGATACGATGATTGGTTTTTCGTTTTGATAATTCATCAGCACGAATCGCCCATCGTATCGTCGTCGTTTGGTTTTTTAGGCTCATTGCCTGGCACAGTCTCCATAAATTCTGGTGCCGGAATCTCCGGCGGTTCCATCGGTTCCGGCTGGTTTCCAGTCGGCTGCGATGGTTGCTGGTTGGACATTTCGATGTCGTTGGATTCCAGCGACGTATTCGTGGTGTCTACGGTCATTTCGGCCGTAGATTCGGTTTGTTCCGGTGCCAGTTCTTGCATCGCCGATTCATTTTCGGTATTCGATGTGTCAACTTCCTGTCGTGGTATTTCCACTTCGGGTTGTTGAACCTGATCGATTTCTGCGGCGGTTGATGTGGATGCACGATTATTTACCGGCATCTCTACGTCAGCATCGGCGAACTGTTCGCCTTTCGATACTGGCCCTTGAGGCGAGATTGGTCGGCGTTGCGCGGCTCCGATTTGAGGTACCTGATTATTCACCAGGTTCTCATTTTCGGGTGTTGGGACCGGCCACATTGGAGGTCCAATGTGAAGCGGTCTGTCGCCGGTAACGTAATCTGGTCGCTCTCGATCGGTAATGATGCGTGTCATCATTTTGTACATCGTTTTAGTATACGACATCGGGTACGTCGCTGCTTGCGCGGTTACCTCCGGCTCCGGGAGTCCAGGAAATTGGTTAAAGTCTACGATAGTAAACGACCAATTCGGTTCAAAGTTGATCCAACTTCGAATTTCGTTGTTGAATTCTTTCCTCGCTTCAGGTAAATTACCTTTTTCGGGGAGAAGAACAACAATCAATTCCTGGAGGCCGTAGCGACGCATCATTTCGATAAGATACCTCATTTCATCGAGAGCTTCTCGAAGATATTGTGGCTGATTGAATATGTCACGAGTATCGCTTCCTCCCGCCGAGAGAATTACTCTCGGTGGGCAGGTTTGCGACGTGTGGATCGGCTGATGTATATTGATAATATACATTTCACTGCCGTACCAATACGGATTCCTGAATTCCGCCTGGCGCCGTTTGATCATCGCTTGCAACATGAGGTAGATGAAGCCGTCCCCCATCCACACCCATGTTGCAGTTGTGAGCACGGGGTCCGTGCCAAATACGGCTACTGGCATCTCAGCGACCGTTTGGAGCGTTGGGAGTAGCGGACCATAGTGCCGCGGCACCGGACCGTAAACCACACGTGGAACAGGGAGTCCCTGTTCGAATTGTGGCTGGGGTTCCGGCGGCGCCGGAATATAATCCGGGAACCTCCGGATCCACTCCCTCTGCTGCGGAGTCAATGTGAAGTTGTAGTATGGAGAGCGGATAGCTGGACGTTCCGGTATTCCCGGCGCATTTGCTACGTTTGCAGCCGGACGATTCATCGGCTGCGGGGCTCCTAACACTCCCGGCGGCTTCCGCGGGAGGTCGACCTTCGGCAGTTTGGCCTTTTGCGAATACGTCGGCTTGTTTTTTGTAAATTCGGCGTCTTTTCGAATTGGGTCCGGAACTGCTGATCCAGCAGTGTCCGAGTGACGCAACGGGGATTCCCCGGGCATCCTCCAATTTATTTTCTTCGGCGCCTTCTGTGCCGTTCGCATTAAAGCCTGGTCGATAGCTTTCTTCATTTCCGCCTCGGTTACGTATTGTTTCGGTTTCGAGGAATTCTCGTTGCCTTTTGGGTACTTCGACGACGATTTTTTATTCAATTTCTTGTAAAAGTCGGCGTATTTCGACGGTTTCTTTGCGGCTTCAGCGTAGCTACCGGCGGTTCCCGCCGATGTTCCGGCTGAAGTTCCTGCAGACGGTCCGGCTGAAGATCCGGCTGCGGTTTCCGCAGAGGGTCCAGCCGTGTCGTCATTCGTAGCATTCAAAATCGAATTAATGTACCTGGCCGCTGCCTCAGCGCTCTGGTTTCTCGCTACTCGGAATTGAACGATGCTAAAATTTGGGTTCGACGATGCCAGCGCGGTAACCAATTCATCGTCAGCGTCTTGTTGCTGGGTTCCAGCAACGTTGGCGTTGGCTTGTGAGTTGGTTGGCGTCGCAGGTTCGGAGAATCTCCGTTCCATTGACGTAATTTCCGCGTTTAGGCGCTGCCACCCGGCGATTGGATGGGAAATTCTCATCGAATCGACGTGGATCAGTTCACCGCAGATTCGGCAGTGAAAGTGGCCCTGGCGGTAGTACGATGCCGGCCGAAGATCCGGCTGCTGCACCCGCTGACGGTGTTCGATATCCATTGCGCTTCTCGCGCAATGTCCGTGGTAGGGGTGCATGCAACTAAGTCCGAAGTGTATAGGCGGCGGCGGATCCGTTGCGCTCGACGTGGGGTCCACGTGAGCGGCCATGTTTTGGCAGCAAAAGCTGCACAAGTACACCGGAACTTGGGCCATGTCCTGTGAAACATGGAGTACATCTCTATTAGGGTACAGGTATACAATTGTGGCCTCGATTTCCGGTCCCGGATATTCCGGCACCGGGGGACGAATAAATTGGCGAATGACATGGCACTCGGGAGTGCACTCTTCGTCTGACGACCATTCGTGATGATACGTGGGTTCCTGTGCACTTTTTTCGTAATTTTTTGGCGATATTGGTTCAATATCATCTCCCACTACGACGGAAATGTTCCCGATTAGCGGCATTTCGCAATCGGGTTCAGATACGTTGTCGTACTGAGGTTGTAGTATGACCGTTTCAGCCACGGAGGGTTCCTCCGTGGTGTACGTGCATCGAACATTCTCATTTGCTGGACCAGCAAATCGCAGTTCTTCGTTAGTGCCCACAGGAGCCCACGTATATTTTTGGTCTTCTGTGGAGTTGTCATCTAAGCGTGACACATACAGTCGTGTTATAATTTCATTTTTATTTTCGAAAATCGAGAGAAATTCCGTTTCAAGTACCGTGAATGGACACGGCGGCTTTTCAGATTGATTCAACCTGTCCGCCGTGACCACCTTGTCTGGGATAGTTTCCCATTCGTCTATATTTGTACTCGATGTTACTTCGTCGGGTTCCGACGTAATATCATCGAATTTATTTTTTAAATGTTCGTCTAGAACCTGCAGTATATCGTCTTCTAGGTTGGGAATTTCTGAATCGACGATTGAGAAATCCCTACCTTCGGATCCAAACGATGGGGAGCCAGGAGAGGAGGGGTTCGGAGAATTTACCGAATCCTTTTTCTCCTGTTCGTAATCGTTTTCGTTGTCCATGGTACACTGCAATCAAACACGGTACCGAAGAAAATCAAACGTCTGAATTTTGAATCAAGATCGAAAGGGAAAGAAGAATAAAAGAATAGGCTGCGTAATACGCAGACCGTCTCCCGAGTGCAAAAACTACAAAGCAGATGGTAATAAGCGATAAGCGATAGCAAGCAAAAATAATCTACAGCGTAACGTACGCACGAACGATTGTTCGTTTAAAATTATACGGTGCATACGCGCACACGCGTTGTTGTTGTTGCTGCTATTCAAATCGTGTACTCGGCAACGTTGTTTGATCGGCGTGCGCTGGAACGTCGGGTTCCGCAGCTGCCAGGCTTACCAACCGTACGTTGATAATTTATCAACGTGCAATGATTTTCTTGTATGAAATTGTTCATTTCATCTATACGTTGCTATTTTTTCGAGTACACGGTATATTTATGCGATTTGAATATGAATATAATTACTTCGGTTACGATTTGTATTGAAAATATCAATATTTCATCGTAATCGAACGTAATTATACTACGTCGCTGTGTATTTTCTTGCCCCATGTAGGTATTCATAGTGCAAGAAAATTCCATCGCATTTTCACAAAACGAACCGTTTTGGAAACTACGACGTCACTGATACCAGTGTACACAGTTTTCTATTCGCTACGAGTACTATATCGAAAATGCATTTACGTTCGGTGTATAGCTGTGTAATTCACACAGTACGCACCGAATTTCAAAATTACATACACATATTATGATATGGATGGAAAATATAAGCACAGCGGTAGCGAAATATATACAAATCACACACATAACACGAATACATGGGTTGCGATTTCGGTAACCTTATCTTACGGCGCCAATGCGTCATTTAATTTAGAAAATTCGAAGAAATTCTCGAATTTTGGCTCACCACCTTCACATAATTATTCATTATGTGGTTGTTATTAATATTTGAGCCTCGAAACTGTAATTTTATGAAGCTAGCATTTAAAATTCCAGCGAAAGGTTCCCGCTCCCATACCGTGTATTTTACACCATATGGTCGCGGTTCGCTTTGCCGGTGACATTTGAATCAAAATGTCTGGTGTTTTTCTCACTCGAATGAAATACATTCGAATGTACACGTACTTTGAATCAGAGTAGTGTAGTCTAGCTTGCTTCAATAATCTTTTCAACACGTGTGCGATGTGATCCACATCGCACCAGTATTTTTTGATCGAATTATGGTTTTCCGAAATCGCATTAATATGTACAATGCATTTATAAGAACTGAGCATAGTAATATTATAATATTGAGTAACTTACGGATAGTCAGATCGGGAAATAACGTGGTAACGGAAATCGGGATGACGAAAATTGATTAATTTCACGAAAGTTTTTCGGAAATTACATTTAAAACGCGATAAAACATACACAGAACAATCGTACGACACAAAATAACATTAAATTTTGTATAATCTATACAAAATTCATTAAAAAGACCGCATGGCACGAAAACTTAACAAAAAACAATACGTACAGTCGGACGAACATAGACAAAATGATGCAACAAGTTCGGTTGAAGCGAGCGCGTCGCGCGGCGTGCTACGAAACAGTGTTACCATTCTGTCCGGCGTTACATGTGTTGACGAACTTGAAATTTTTCAAATTGATTCAATTTGAAAAATTCAAATTTCGTCTTCACTTTCCGACTCGCTGTCGTACAGCTTTGCCAGGTATTGTTTTTCCGAGTACGAAAGAAAATTCACCATTGCTAATTGTAATGGTTTCTTTTTCTTTCGCGTACTTCGGCGAACCTGCGGTTCTGTCGTTTTGACGTCATCGGTTGGTTTCGTTGTGACGTCAACCGACGGTTTCGGTGTACGTTTTGTGACGTCGGTTGCAGGTAGTTTACCTGTGACGTCAGCCGTTGGAGATTTTTTCGTTTTGATGACGTTTGGCGGTGATTTACCGTTTTTGACGTCATCTGACGGTGTCGGGGTGGTTTTTTCCTTGTCGTTAGTCGGGGTTGCCGGCGGTACTTGCTTTTTTCTATTCGAAAGGTAAGTTTTCGCGGCTTCCTCGACCTTTTCATATCGACTCGGTTTTACCACCGCTTTTTTGATGTTGTCTGCGAGTTTGTTGAGTTCCTCAGGAGTTTTTAATTTACTCAACTTCTTCGAAGTCGTTGTAAATTTTTTTTCCTTTGGTTCTCGCGGCCGTAGCGTCATCGGCGATGTATTAATCGGAGTTTCCGATTTTTTCTTTGCCGCATCAGCATTTTGCTTCGCTCGGCGAGCTGCTCGCTCGTCGTGAAGTTTTTTAGCCGCTGCGCTCGCAATTTGTTCGGCAGTTATTTTTACCGGACGTTTAAATTGGGCCGGAGAAATTTCCGTTCCAATTTTTTCGTGTGCATGTAAATACTCATAAATGCGATCTTCTAATTTCTGATTATTCAGCTGGGATTGCAAACAGGCTTCCTGTTTGAGTTCCTCTTGCTGAGTAACAGAAAGAAATAGTGAAATTTGTCTGACGTTGACAGTTTTTCCAACGTCGTCGTCTAGTGATTCCACTATTTTGTAGCAATTATGAGTCATTTTCTTGGCGATGAAATACGGTCCGAGTTTTTTCGGTAATAATTTTACGGAAATACCGTAATGTGCTGCCGACTGTTTATGCTCAGTCAGCAAAACCATATCTCCTTCGCGCAAGAAAGGTGGGTCAAGATTATTTTTATTATGCAAGTATTCGTTATGAATACGTTGCTGTTGGCGTCTTTCTCGAATATATGTCTCGATTACTTCACGCTGACTCATATCGTCGATTTTAATATTTCTTAGCTCAGAAGTGTAAACACTTTTCTTTGCTAAGCGATCGGCGTACGAGTTCGCGTAATCGTCACCGTGTGCTTTCACGTGGTAAAGTTTGAAATTTTCAAACTTTTTTATCCACGTTTCGAGTTCCAAAAAGAGTTCTTTATGGACTACGTCATGACGTTTTGCATTTTTCCAATTATTGGCTTTCCAATTTTGGATATGCTCGTTCATAGCGTTTGTGACATACAACGAATCAGTGAACATTTTCACTTTTCGTATATTATTGTAATCGAGAATTTCGAGGGCTTTCTTTATTGCGATGATTTCGGCGAGATTATTCGAGTTAGGAAATTCCTTAATCGAAATTCTTTCAGATACATTTTTGTCCGATTCGGGCGAAAAACATATCCCTATTCCTGCGACGGCATTTGTGTCGCCGTTACGAGAACAGGCTCCGTCTGCTGTGACTCTGATGTATCCATCAGTGTCGTGCAGAAAATCATCGGGTTTATCCGGGTCGTCGGGGTTCCAATTCAACTTGTTTTTCATCAGGTATTCTGATGTCACCGAGGCCGGTTCGTTTTTCGTTAGAGTTTCGAGAAGTACTTTCAACTCGTGTCGAAAATTGAATACATTCGTATCGGTCGGAATATCTTTCGATAATTCGTTCGGAATGCCCCAGGCCTCGTTTGGTGTGAAGTTGAATGGCGTCGGAGTGTTATTTATCTCAAGTTCGATTTCGTGAATGTATTGATGCCATCCGTAGTGATTTCCGCTCGGATTGTATCGTTCATTCACTTTGACCCTGAGCTTGTCTCCGATTGTACGCATCGTACGTTCAACCAACGACGATTGCGGATTATACGTTGTAGTGTGTCGGACGTCAATTCCGTATGACGATAGCATGTGGTTCCATGCATCGCTTGTGAACTGAGATCCGTTGTCGGTTAAGATCTTGTTTATTTTCACTTGATGGCTCATTATGTCTTTGACAACTGATTCCATCAAGTTACAAACAGTCTTTTTGTTGATATTGGGAATTGGTCGGAGCCAACATCTCCCCGTGAATACGTCCTTGGCTACCATCAAATACCGTACTCCGGATTTGGGGCCAACTGGACCGAACAGATCGACGGACAGTACATCTCCCATGCTATACGCTTCTACTTGAGCATACTCAAGTATCTTTCTGGGAGAGTAGCTTTTATTTACCTTACATACGATACACTAGTTGCAGATCGATCGAATGTATTTCATGGCGTTTGTATAGAAATACAAGCGTTTGAAAATTAATTCGAGCTTAGCCGCGCCAGGGTGGCCGTACGTATCGTGTAAATAGTCGACTGTGTCGAAAAATAATTCACGGGGTAGGACTGGCACTGTTGTTCCATTGTCGTAAGTTCGCATGAGTACGTCTCTTCCCAGATTATCCGGTACGAGCGCGAACTTTTTCTTTTGACGATCTTGCTTGGCCTTCGCTTTCGAATTCTCAGCGTGTTTTCCGTTGAGAATTTCTTTGATGCGAATGCAAGCGATGTCGTCTTCTTGGAACAACGCAATGTCATCGAGATTTGCCATCAAATCTCCGGTCATTGATCCGACAAATTCGACACAATACGGCTCGAGATTCGTCCATTGCAACGATCGGAGTTCTAACTCGATCGAGCAGAGGGTGATCTCAGGCGCATTGCTTTTGTAGAGATATTTTCTCGACGGTTTAATGTCATATTCGAGATCGAAACTATTCAGTTCAGTTATCCACCCCGCGGCTTTGCGGTGTGTCTGAACGATAGATTCGAATTTCTTTACGACCGGCTTCAAATCAGATCGTACATGAATTTTTGATCCATGGAGCCAGGATTGCATTTTGTGAACAGTTGTCACAAGTGTTTGCATTTCCTTGTCCAGGAGCGTATAATTCTTCTGATGAGGCCGGAATGTGTAGCTCGAGAACATAACTACGCATTCTTGGTCGTCGACAATTTGGTAGAGAACCGAATTCATGGCGTCGTCTGATACCATGGTGTCCAGGTACAGATCCAACTCGGGATTTAAAGGTTTTAATTTAAAATCTTTGACGTATTCTTTTTCGAGTTGTTCGAACGCCTCTTTTTGTTCGGGTCCCCACACGCAGGTTTCTTTGCCGGCTACAACGAGTTTGTGGATCGGAGCGAGTATCTGTTGGTAGTTGGGTATGAATCGCTGGTACAAACCAGTGAGTCCTACCAACGTTTGAACGTGTTTCACCTTCGTTAAGGCGAATTCGCCTTTTTTGTTGGTGTGTTTCTGTTTAAATTCCGTGAATTTACGGATTTTCTCACTCTGTTTTCCGATCGTTTCGTTGGCCAGTTTAAAACCGAGGTGATTTGTTTCTTTTTTAAACAAATCGGTTTTTGTAGGATTGAGTTTCAATCCGTACTGTCGTAGTAGTGTTAAGACCTTAATCAGGCGCTCTTTCACCTGCTTAAAGGTCTTCGCCGCAATCAAGATATCATCAACGAACGTTTGTACGCCTTCCATGTCGAGCGGTATTACGTCATTCATTACTTCAATGAATTCCGCAGACGCTATTTTTATGCCGTATGGCATTCGATTAAATTCGAAAACCTGGCCTTCGACCTGGAATGCGGTGAACTGTCGTGAACGAGCGCTTAAGATTAGTTGCCAGAATCCGGCGACAAAATCAAGGGTGCAGAACCATTCTCCTTTTGCATCGTTGAGTATGGTTTCGATACTCCGAGGCTCAGTGAGAACTCGTTCCAACCACTTGTTCAGTTCGTCGGCGTTCAGACACAATCTCAATTCCCAGTTCTTTTTCACCACGGGCGCGAGCGTGTTGATGTATTTTGATTTTGACGGTCGAATTATTTTCAATGCCAACATTACTTTAATCGTTTTTCGAATGAGGAGTTTGAGTTTTTTAGAGGGGCGATATTTCTCGCCTCTCCATTTGCCCCATTTCTCCTCTTTCTCGATGAATTTGAAATCCACTTCTCACGGACTTCCGTCATCGTTTTTTCCATTGAATTGCCCTGGATAACGACTAAAGCAATCCGAAAACGTGACGAGCTCATCGTATGCTTCGTCCGCTTCCGCCTGAGTAATGTGTCCCCCTTGGACCGCTTCGTTTAGATCCTTTCGCAATTTCACTCGAAATTGTTCGGGACCGAAATCTCGGTCTTCTGGATCCAAGGGGAGCCAATTTAATTTTTGCGTACGTTGTTTCGTAACATGAATCGTCTCATGTTCGTACGTCTTTGGCACTGACACTTTCAGGATATCGGCTCCGTCGTAGGAGCCCGCTGGCATGAAATATAATTTCGTTTTATGCGGTCGTCCGTGCGGTTTGCACCATGCGTAGCCTTGCTGCTGATTCAGCTCAATGCCCAACACCTTCATGGATAATCTACCCACAATGATGATGTTCGCAGTGGTTTCTAGCACATAGAACGGCATAATCATCGGAATATCGAGAAAATGCATCGCAATTAACACGATATTCTGCATCGAGTCAACTAATTTGCCATCGGCTAATTTTAGTTTGACTTTTCGTGTCAGCGGCACGTACATAATGTGGTGGGGGTGCTCTCGCGTTATCTTGTCTACCAAGGAATGCGAGATCACGTTCGGAAGTGCCCCTGTGTCCATTTGTACGGCCTTCATCATTTTGTCGCCAATTTCGAATTCAACCATGCAAGTCGGGTCTTCGATGGCTTCGGTGACAATTTGCGCGCGGATTATCGGGTCGAGATCTTTTACAGATATTTTCGCCTTTTCGATCGGGTCAACGATCCGGCGTCTGCGCCCGATTCGTACGCTGTGATAAATCCTTCGGACATTTCCGTTTGGGATTTTTCGTCAGCAGTTTTGTACGCGTTCCGTTGTCTTACGGTTTTCGTTTCGCAAATCGCACCGTTAATTTGTCTACGTCCTCGGGATCAATCGCTTTCATTTTGTAGCGAGGGAGCGGTCGTTCATCCTCACTCGAACTCGAGCTCGAACTCGATTCCGAGTAGGGGTTGTGCACCTTTCGCCTACGATGATCATCTTTTGGACGTTCTTGCGATTTATCGAATCCTTCGTCGTCTGTTTCAGGCGGCGATTCGGATTTTTTGGTGCCAGGCGGAGCCATTTTTGTTTCCGGTCGGAAAGAGTAGAATTGCTCGTGTTTTACTCGCCGTTCTGCTCTGATTTTTCCGTTCGGATCTGGCTGATAGAAATCTTTGTCATCGTGACGTATCGTCAGTCCGCCAGAGTTCGTTCGTTTCCTGGCACTTTTCTCATGATTCTGTTTCTCGATCAGCATTGCCTGGGCTACTTCAGCGCAGGTTGCTTTCGAGATGAAATACTTTTTCATGGTGTCGGAGAAATGGAATTTGTCCATTCTCGGGATGAGATTGTAATTCGAGTCCACCGCTGGACGCGTATACGATCTGTCCATGAAATTTTTAACATGTTCGATTTCCACGTAGCAGTGGGCCGGCGCATGCCATACAGAAATACGATCGTCTTGTGTCAGACGAGAGTACATTCTTCTGTATTGTATGTATCGATATTTGCCCACTGGCTTTTCGTTTTTGAGGCGTGGCTTTACGAAAGGAAATATGAGAATAATTTCCTCGAATCCTTTTTTGCAAAGACAATCAACGACTGCTCTGAGTTCTTTGTCGAGTACTTCGAATGGTTTTTTGGAATAATTCAATTCCATAGTACCCGCGCCGAGTATCGCCTTCGTTTTCGTGAATTCGACATGTTCGATCTCTTTTAACAAATCGAGAAACGAAATTTGGTGTTTTAAATACGACGGCAGCGGGCCCATGTCTGCTGCTTGTCGTTTTAGGAAATGGGGAATTCCATCTCCTATAAATTCGTATTCTCCGAAATGTTTTTCGAGAAAGTTGGGCTCAAGATTGTAACTAGAGCGTGGCCCTTCAGACTCTAGTTTTCCTCGTTTTCCGAAACCTGTTCGGTTTCCGATTGAACGGGGGTCGAATCTATAAGCGAGGTTGGCACTCCTGAATCGGCGTCCGATTCCGAAAGTTGTTCTTCCTTTTCGGAATAGTGACTTTCGTCTTCCGTGTCAACCTGTTGTACGGGTACGGTTTTTTGTTTTTGATCCTGGAAACTCACTTTTTTGAAGATAGGTTTCTTATCTTCTTGTGTGTTTTGTTTCGTCGGATTACCCGTACTCTTTTTCGTTTGTTTAAAATTTTTCTGGGTATTTTTACCCATATTTTGAAAAGGTCTCGGATTGACATCCTTTTTCTTTTCGGCGTACTGGTTCCTGTTGTACGAATTTGAACGAGTGCGATCTTTATCCTCGTCCAAACATTCGCATATGGCATCGGTTACCACTTCCTCGCGATCCCGTTGGACTTCCCATAATCTATTCATGAAGGTCTCGTAGTTTACTCGAGTTTCCTTCGGAAATAAGTCCTTCATTGATTTCGGCATTTTGTTATACGTCATTTGTATAACGCGCTTATTCTCAAGATTCGGGATATGTGCGAGGGTGCGGTGCCATTGTAGGAACTGGTTCGCCATACTCCGTTTGTGCGGAGCTCTGATGATTAATTTCTGGAAAGTGGCAAGCGCCATTTCCTGTTCACCAGTGCTCCAGAATTCGATATAGAATTCTTCGAGTAAGTCCTTGTAATTATCTTTATCGAGACGTTCGTTCACCCAATCATCGTTGACTCTTATCAGCGATAAGACGAGGCCACATTTTTGATGTTCGGTCATATCGACCTCTTTAATGTAGGCTTCGAATCGTCTGATGAATTCGTGTGGGTGTCGAATCATCGATTGATCAAAGATAATTTTACGCTTTTCGAAGGCCTTAATCGAGAGGTCCGTTTTCATCATACGGCGGTCTCTCCGGTAGTAGCCACCTCCACAGCTGCCCCTTGCGGCCCGATACTCGTCGTTGAGGTCCTGGTTGGATTCCAGGGCTTCGAGTTTCTCGGCCAACGTGAGTGTCGCAGTTTCGGTTATGTTCAACCGATACTCGTACTCTTCGTGGTTTTGGGCTACTGTGGTTTCGAGTTCGCTCAAGCGTGCCCCGTGTTCCTGTTTCACAGTTTCAAGGGCCGCTTTCTGTTCTTGCTCGACTTTGTTTATTTTTTCAGTGTTTCGCTGAACAAATTCGGCAAGTTTTTGAGCGTTTGTGGCATTGCCTTCGATCATGATACGGTGGTCCCATAACGTGCGTTTGGCTTGAATTATGTGGTCAGAATTATCTTGATAATTCTTCGTCTGTGATTCCATCGTTCGTTCGATGTGACATAATCGCTGGTGATCCGCCGTTCGCTCCTTTTCGATCCATTTTTGCAATTTATTGATATTTTCAATAGTTTGCATACGAGTTGGATTCGGCGGTAGGAGGGGAGGCGGTGGGTGTACGTGTCTGTAGTTGTACCCATTTGTGGTTTTGGGTACCGCTACTGTTCCGCTACCTACGGTCGTCATGGTCGTGATCGAGTTTTTTTCGGTGGCGTGTACGCTCACCAAAACCAATTGAGCTCCGGGAGTTCCATCGGAATTTTCCGATGGGTTCCGTTTTGAGCTCGTGCTGGTAGTCGAAGGAGATACCGGTACCGGTACTCCTGGTTGGGTTACGGGGGGCGTTTGGGTTATCGATGGTATCGATGCCCCTTGCCCCTTGTTTGAATCGACAGAGGCGTCGGAGTTTTCCGATGCCCCTTGTGATTTAATTGACATATCCGATATTTGAGGGCTTGGGTTCGAATCATTATTCGGTATCATAGTCCGGTCATTAGGATCGGAGTCCGTGGCTTCCTCGTAACCGAGCTCGGAATTCGGCTCGGGTTCGTTATGGTGTATAACGTCGTCCCCTTCGGTGTCTCCTATTGGGGAGTCCTCAATGGTTACCGCCGCGGGGGTGTCACAGCGGGGAAGCCCCTGCTGTGTGGAGGTACCCTGAGTCGATCCTAATGTGTTTTGATCATTGCCCTGTATTTCGCACACGCGATCATCTGATACTGGGAATCCAGTCGTCAGATTTTCGTCTGTGTGTTGATTCAAAATTTGGGAATCGGGGTTATGTATTTCGTTATCCTGATTTCCGGAATTTTGCCCCAGGGTAGCTGATCCGGCACTCGGTTCACCGGAAAATTGGGCTTGGGTTTGGTTATCAGAATCAGTTTCTGATTCTTGATTTGAATCCAACCCGTTTTCCGGTTTGCCGTTTTGCGATTTTGGTTTTCTAGTGCGTGGTCGCCTTCGGTTGGCGTTTGCAACCCTAGAGATTAAATCGCGTGCCTTGGTAGCCGATGACCTTGGTCCGGTTACCTCATCAGTATCGGGTATCTGTCTGTTTTCATTTGCACCGAGTTCGTCACTCGACATGATTTATTTTTATTGAATCAATAAGAATAAAAATGACAGATTTTAAGACGATATTAGGTAGCGAATTTATCACCTTTTCTAGGTGGAGAATAATTTATTTAATTATTCGCGACTGTAAAAACGTGATATTAGATGACACAGTACAGAAATATTTATTATTACTATAACTATAATAATGCAGTGGGCGAATTGCTCACTGTAAATTCTAACGTAATAAATATATTAAATTGATGCGGCGAATTGTCCGCGTCAATATTTCTAAATAGGGTGCGCGAAATAGGCGCGTAAAAATACAGCCGTTTACTGCAGCACGAAGTGTCAACGTTGCAACGGAATCCGGTGCGGCGTGATGGACTGTGCGGGTGTTGTCTATTGGTGCGGGGAAAGCGTAGGTTACGTTTCAACCGCGCCGACAACGTTCTCGGCTCGTTTCACCAACGAGCTCGAATGCTGCTCTGTGATTGGCTGAAACAAAAATCGGATGATGCAATTCGCACCAAAACGATGTAATGCAGTCAAATTTAGGCTAAATTTGCCAAATTCAAGGAGAAATTTTCGTCAGAATTAACTGACGATATTCTCAACTCGAATTAATTGACAAATTAATCAATTTAGTGAATTTCACTGAATTTATTATTCCGATCCGGAGATGCGATTCGCGTCAACGTGTTCGGAATTTGACACAGCCAGTAAAATTTTTGCTATTTTGAAGAGAAATTTTCGACAGGGAGCCTGGCGATATTCTCGATTCAAAATATATTAGCAAAATTAACACAATTATAATCAGATTTAGTGAAATTCACTGTCTGATTTACGATATCGGCTGATGCGATCGCGTCAGTCGAAATACTATACTAGATGAATTTGAGGAGAAATTCTTGGCAAATTGTCAATATTCTCTACTCAAATTCGCACACAATAAAAAATATAAAAGCTTAAAAATAAAATCACTAGGTTTTGTTTCAGTATTGACTGAAACTGGCTTAGGGTAAAGCCACGAGGTATTATTTCAATACCTCGAAAATTTACTTTATTTGCTAAAAAAGTAATAAAAAACTTACGGATTCGAGATCCTAGGGTGGAAAGGTTCAGATGCAGGTGATCAATCTGCTTTTAAACCACACGTCCGGGGCGCCAATGTTAAGATAAGAAGGTAGCTAGCCTCTATCTTAAGCAACACTTTAGTCCGAATAGTTCACGAAATAAAACACATTAATCGTGGGACGATTGCTTGTATTGACACGAAATATTGAACAAATTAACGAAATAACACATGGGTGAAATTAGAATCTAATTTCACCACGAAATGACAAATTAACAGAACAAGCACTTTAACTCGGGGTTTCGGTTACGCCTCTTTTACCTATCGTAACCGTGGCAGAACTATCACCGGCACATTTACGTACAGACTGAATCTAACTTCGGTACCTGGGTTCCAAGTACCGGCTCGGGACTATGTTTTACGTCGCACCATACAGTGCAGCCACGTAACCTAAGGAGAAGGCGAGTAGGCCAAGTTTACCCATAACATAGGTACTAAGATAAATCATTAGGAATTGGAATATTTTTTTTGATGTACAAATTTTTTTTAAAAAAAGAAGAAAAAAGATGAAAAAAGATTTAGTAAATCTTTATCCCTTATGCAGATTCCAGCCTTACCCAGTAGTGCAAGTGCCCTTTAGAAATTTTTAAGAAAATCAGAAAAAAAATATACCCAATTCTTATTTTTAATTTTTTAAAAAATTTTTCTAGAGTAAGAAAATTACCATTTTTTAAAATCTCAAAATTGAAAAAAAAATTTGAAATAAATTTTCTGAGAATGAATACTTGAATACTTTGTTCAGAAAAATCATTAAAGACCATTTCAAGAAAAAAGTTTTTTTTTAATTTTGTTTTTTGTTTTTCTGCCTGAATCTTGAGAAGAATTAAAAAATCAAGCACTGAAAAAGAGGCGAAGGTAAAAAGTGAACGCCAATGGCATTTTGAGTGAAAAATTCACATTCTTAATACTTACCACTCTTGCAAGATTTTTAATTTTTTTTCCTATATTTTTTAGTTTTTTACATGAATGTTTTTCAACTGAAAAGTCGATTACCGTTTTAATTTTCAAGTTAGAAATCAAGTTGAATTTTTCGTTTTGTTGAAGTGTTTTTATTCATTTATTTATTTTCAAGAGTCAAAAAAGAGCAATAAGGTACGATAAGAACTGAGTGGGAGAAGATGTGACTTTTTACAAGTTTTTTTTTACTTAGGTTTGGACATAATTTTTTGATCACCGTACAGCTTTTGAAAAAAAAAAAAGAGAAACGATCCACTCCTGTAGGTAACTATAGGCACCTATTTAACTAATTATCCAATGTAATATTTTATTGTTTTGCATAATACGATTCAAAGTATTTTACAGTGGATGGGTTCCCTTACCGGGTTTGCAGAGCAGTTGTGTTTATGAATAGAGTGCCAAACTGCCCACTGGGGGAATGGATAGGTATCTGTTGGTGCTGGGTATCCATATGCGAGTAATGCGCAAAGGATCACTAATATGCAAAAGTTCTGCAACAAAATGAAAATAAATACAAAATTAAGTATATCATGGTACTTTCACGTGTTTCACCATTGCAATTTTTATTAGAAAATATTTCAGAAATATATAAACGGGCTTGGAAACAAATGAGTGAATGACAATACTCAAAGGTTTATCCTATTTAAAAAAGAGACAACGTTTTCATTTGAGAAGAAACATTTAAATTTTTTAAAGTCTAAATAATACCTAATTAACTACCTATGATAACGAATAACGATTGTGATGAAAATCTATCAACGTAAATTTTTTTCAAAAAATATCTATCGCTCTTCTACCAAAATTTTACGCAACATAGATAAAAACGAAAAAATAAATAAAAAGGTATCGAAGTCTAAAATTTATTGCTGATTACAATGTCTGCGATTTATTAATATCACGTGTTATATTTTGAGCAATAGCACGCGAATCATGTTTATTCGCATTAATGTCTGGGTATCCAAAAATCAAGGTTAATGAAAAGTCTATAGGTTTTTTTTAATGGCTCTTAGGCCTGAATATTGTGAAATTTTCCTAATTATCTATTTTTTTATTTTATCGATGAATGGGTTAGTACGAGATTAATAGTAATTTCGATACGCTAGATTAATATTTTTAATATCTGAAAAAAGAAATTTGGGAAATAATAATACCTTAGAATATTTATTGTTACTTACATATGTACTCGTTAACTGAGGAGATAACCTTTGAGAAATGGGGTGAAAGAAAGTGAAATTAATGCTGATAAATTGTAATAAAAAGTCAAATTTTATTAAAACAAAAAATATGATAGGTAGGTCAGGATATGTTTTTGACCAAAATACTAATTTCTTCTAATTTTATATCTACTTAATGCTTCACGATTGAGAATACCTACCCAAGACAGATGAATAGATGCCTATGTAAAACTTTTGTTAGCATTAATTTTTTTAAATTTATTATCTACCTTTGTCATTGGAATTTTAAAGAGGATAGTAAGTGCGTAATAAACCGGAATCATAAATTTTCAAAAGTTTGTATTCGAAAGTAACAAGATACGAAAGTACAAAATCTACATCGCATCATTTTTTGAATTCCTTCAATATGTATTTAGGTAGGTACATACTTACGTCTGAGGTCAATTGTTGAAAAATTCGTTCATTAGGTAGTAACTAACTGCCCTGTCAATAAAGAATCGAGACTTTGAAAAAATTTTGTTCGTTTTTTTTTTTTTTGGTAATGCATCATTTAAAAGGTACCTTTTTATTATGCCAACAAAATATGTATAGGTATGCAATTGAATATAATCAGTAAACAATTAGCTAGGTTCATATAATTATGGCTAATGATATTTTAAATTGTTTTATATCAGGAAAAAAATTCTGAGGTTCATAGGTGGTTACGTAAATAATTTTTTTCGATAATGATTGATAAAATGTTAAATTAAAAAAAGAATGCATACGGTGAGTTAATTTTTAATGCACAAGTGTTTAAAAATATCGTTTGAAAATTTTAAAAAGCCTGAAATATAATTGAGTCTGAACGTTTATAGATGCAATATAAAAATTCATTTATTCATTTTATTTTAAGTGTAAATTAATTTACGAGAATTACGTACGTAGCTACGTAGGTACAGAGTATCTTTATGTTTAAAGATGTCTCAATTAGATCAACCGAATTTAAAATAATATTTTTACGTGGTAACAAGCAATGTTAGGTAATCAAATTAGGTAAACAGTAATTAAGCCAAAATATTGGATTAATCTCAACCTGTACAACTAATTGGCGATATGTCAACTTGAAAAGATTCGGTATGATGCATCAATATTATTTCATCATGTAGTAGAGTTAGTAGGTAAGTAATAAAAATACCTATTATAGCGAATGGACTAGTTAAAAAATCTAGTGAGATCTATCACAAGACAGAAAAATATCATAAGAAATTAAATTTTCAACTTGGAATTTCAAGTAAAAATTTTTTTGCTTACCAATTTTTCATTATCAACATTGAAAAAATTAAATTAAAAAAAAAGAAAAAAGAAAAGAAGTCATGCCCATGCCCCAAGTAATTTAAATGCACGTAATCAATGAAAAAAACAACTATTTGAATTCTAGTTTGATTATTTTTGTTTTATATTCAAATAACACCAAAGATTTGAATTTTTTTGCTAAAATTAAAAAAATAAAATAAAAATTAGACAGATTATAATTTAAATACGTTTAAATAAAAAATTAGTACGTCTAACCCTTCGAAAAAACACATTTCGTAAGAAGTATTTTAAATTCAAATTCTAAAAAAAAAAAAAATATCAAAAATACCACAAAAAATCATTTAAAAGAACATGAACGCATACATACTTTCATATTGAATATCAAAGCCACAAAATTGAAACCGAAAAATAAAAACGCAGGAGCGACTTGCGATCGGAGAATTGTCAAAAATTAACTATTGAATAGTAATAAATTTCAAATTAGGCAAATGAAAATTTATTAAACTTTTCAAAACGCGCGCCCAAAACGAGTAATGAGTCTGTGTGTGATAGATTCTTATTTATACCCTGGGAATAAAAGTACACATTACGAAAATCACGTGTCTCATTTTCATTATCTCCCTTCTATTCGCATCAGTATTTTCAACAATTTCTTTTTTCTCGGATGAATTTAAGAAATTTTCAAGACTACGAAAATGCGAAATAAGAACTTTGACTGATGAATTAATTAAATTACTTTATTGCTTGATTACAAAACTGTGCAGACTTGGAATATCTAGAAAAAAATGATACCTAAGTAAAAAAAAAAATTAATCACTGCTGTTATACAAATTTATCATTTCAATATAAATTATAATTTTTTAATGTAAATAACAAAATTATATGTAGTTTTTTTTTCTTAGATGTCTCTATGTATTGTTGAATTTCAATATATACGTTCGTGAAATTTTTTTCGTGTTTCACGTATATTGGAATTTTATAATGTTCAATTGTATTCAAGAAAAGACACATCAAAAATAGTAAGTACCTACCTAATTAAAAATTATTATGTAAATAGGTACAGATTTTGTGAATTTCTCCTGAACCTATAGATACCTTTCCATTGTAAATCAACTCTTGGGTGGTTTCTTTACAAACCTCCTTATAAAATACGGAAACTCATGATGCTTACGTTGAATGTAAATGATCATGAAAAGTAAAGGCAGGCTAAAATGAAAGATGAAAAGTAAAATGTCTTGATAAATCGTGGCTTTTAAAACTGATTGAAAATTAGAATTCAAGTTTTTTTTTTTTCAAAATCTTAGACTGATATTTCGAAAAAAATAATGCTTAGAGCAGAAAATGTCGAATTGAAAAATAGCTGGTTTGTTTTCATGAGATCTAAAATATTTTTTGCTCTAGGTACCTATGTACTTGTGCAAAAATTATCCTAATTTTACATCACTCTTGTTAAAATTATCAACTAAGGTATCTTTATTTCATATCAGAAACGACATGACTGCAGAGTTCGAGCAGTGATCGAATTTTCAGGATTATTCAGAAGTGTTTTGATTTTTTGAATATTTACCTGAACAATAAAATAAAAATACGACTGGGAAAATGAAGGCGTGGGAGGAGCCCACAGTACGGTGATAATTTACGTACGCTAACATTATCAAAATTTGAAAACTTGCCGAAAATATTGAGAATGTTACTACAAATTCAAAATTTGATCAAAAGATGATAAGTAATGTAATCGGCAAGAAATAAAAATTTTTAACTCTTCAAAAATTGAATTTTCATACCTATGTCATGATGGGTCTTGGTAACTAACATCTTTTACACTATTAAGTAAGTAAAAAATGATCGGATAATATTTATTATTGTAATATGACTCACATTTAAATCCACGAACAGCAAAAGTGTAAGTAAGTCCATTAGGTATTATACTATGGTACATATTCAATTGTGATTGGTCTTTAAAAAACACAGTTAGCTTCTCAATTAGAAACTTGCTTGCGGAGACAGTGTTTTTTCAAATTTTTAACGATTTGGAAAAACATTGTCTCCGCAAGCAAGGTTCTTCCTACGTAAATAGCAAACTGTAAGCATTTTTTCATACAAATTTCTTAAGGTTCATGATCAGATAGGTAACTTTCATGGATGATATCTAAGAATTTGAATTTAAACTTTTGGTATCAGTTTTTTCAACTGATGAAATCTTGGTAATAAATGAAACCTAAAAAATCTTTTATATCAACCTGTTGGGATCTGAGAGCGCACTCCATTTGTAGTATGTCAAAATCATTTTTGAAGTGAAATCTGGTAGGTACTAGGTAGGTAATGGTACATTAGGTGCTCATGTATTTCAATTTCCTGGTGATCCTGGACTAGATTTCTTGATCATCGCCATACTTTTGAAAATTTTACATAAGAATTGTGCTCTTACAAAAAAAAAAAAAAAAAAAAAAAAAAAAAAAAATGAATCAATACAGGTTTGGGTACCGTCAATTCAGAAGTGAAACACACAATCCTCGTTATAATCATAGATATGAGCTTTATTACTTTTCACCTGCGTAGTTGTTGACCAAAGTCCTACCAAGTACCAGTTTCTCTGATATTACTCTAAAAATTATTTTCTATTCTCTTAAAAGAATCGATTTTTTCTTTCATTCCAGAAATGATTCGTTTTCATTTTATTGAGTTTTTAATTTTTATTCTGAAAAATGATGGATTTGTGTTCATTTTTCCCCTAATGATTGGATTGGACGACTTTTGATTGTTGGGCATTGCCTAATTGAATAGGTATTATTCCTCGTTGAAAGTAGGCGTAAAGTATTTACTTATCTATATGGGTTGTTTACTTGAAAAAATTTTCAAAAAATAATTTAATTACATATAATTATTTTATAGGATATTTTTTCAAAATGGCTGCATTTGAACATTTTTTTAATTAAATATGTACTTAATATGGAACTTTATTGTCAGATTCTCCGCAAATAAAATAAATACCTAAAAAAATTTTTTTTTCATTTCTTTAAAACGTTCTTTCATGTTTTTTTAAAAATATTTTTTCTTACAATAGTGTGATTTATTTTATTTTATGGATAATCTACAAAATACGGAATGATGTAAAAAGGAGACAAATTAAAATACGCATGTACTGTACGTAAATAAGAACCGAGTAAAAATATTAAAATAGGTGTTATATTGACTTAAATCAAATAAAATGTTCTTTCTTGAGACATTCCTTCAATTTTATTTTATTTTCTTCGCTGAGTGATAACAGAGGTGGCCGAGGATTACCTAATTGAACTCCTGTGACCTCATAAATAGCTTCTTTGAATCCATTAATCCATTGCACTGAAATTAAAAATAAACCATTGAAAAAATATCAATACCATTTTCTATTCAGTAAATACGTCATATGAATGAGAAAAAAACTCACTTTCGTTATTCACAAACGTTGATAAATTTGTAATACGAGCTTGAAGTTTTCTAGCTTCTTTAAAATCACCAGCTTTCACTTTGTCTTCTATTTCAAAAACAGTCTTAGGATCGACATTTAAAATGGTGGTAATAAAACTATCAAAACCCATGAATAAGGCTGCTGCTATTAACTAAAGATTCAAAAAAAAAATGGTAAAGTTGAAAAAATTAATTTTCAGTTAGAAAAGTCATGTAGGTAGCTAGGTACCTACTTGTTGAAAATGCTCACCTGATCGCAGCCTAGGAATATAGTAAATGCACCGTCGCGAACTTGTGTACAACGAAAACTTTCTTCTAAATTAATATCTGTGTATTTAATTCCGGATAAAGTTGGTATCTTGTCATATCCGAGTTCTAAAAATTTCACCATATCCACTGCAACATAAAATAAGAGTAATAATCGAACCGACTACATTCATCAAATTACCTACGTGAATTTATATACAAAGAAAATTCATAACTCAAGTTCTGTAAAACCATAAAGTTTAATCTTGATGTTTAATTAATTTCTAGCGGGTGCTTTTTAATTAAATTCCTTACATTTTACTCCACTTAGGACTGGATAGTTGTAATAAAATAGAGGTGTTTTAGGAGCAGCTTCACTGACCATTCTTAAATAATCTGTAAGTTCGTTTATACTCGTTGGTCTGAAAAGCAGGTCCGGTAGACAAAGGATTGATGATACTCCCAAAGATTCTGCGTGTTGAGCCTAAAAAAAAATATGAAGAGATAAGTTCAGCATTTTTGACATGAAAAGGGAAAACTCGAATCTCAAAATATAAAGTGCAAATATTGCAGTAAAAAGGTAGACAAGTACCTAAAAAAGTTTTTTTTTTTCAAAATTTCAATAAAGATAACGTGTTTACTTAAAGACAAGCGGAAACTGAATTATTGGTAAAAAAAAAACACAAAAATTCTCTTTGAAATCATATTCATTTTTTCTTTTCGATTCAGAGTAGGATTTTTCCTATTTTTTCTGAATCGAAATGATAATTTTCAAAAAATAAATATGATCATATCCGAAAAATTTTCGATTTAAAACAAATTTTTTCGATTAAAAATGTACATAATTCTGTCATTACAGTGTGGAGGCAAGGTGAGGTGAAATGAGAGGAAGGGGTTTCCCTTCCTCCTCCCAACTACATCCTTCACTAAGTTTGGAAATTCAACAAAGCTGAAAAAAATATGAAAAATTGACAATAAAATTGTTCAAAAATTCTTGGAAATGGTCCTAATATTGATTTTTCTATCCAAAAATATCATTCGCACTAATTTTAACATCTATAGGTACATTTTTTTAGGTACCTATAGTATTTCCAAACATTTCATTTTTGAAAAGATAAATTTCTATTGTGATGCTTTTTGCCTCATTTTGAAAAAAATAACTTACCGATAATTTTTATAAAATACATTAATTGAACATTATTTTAGAAAATTAATTACAAAAAAATTGTTTTCAATTTCTCCACATGAACATTGTGAAAAAAGTAATTGAAAAAAAAATTTCAAGAGTTTGTTATATAGATAAAAAAAGAATAATAGGTACCTACAAATGCGAGCACAGAGAAAAAACTCCGAAATGGCCTTAGTCTGGATGTTATTTCCACAAAATTACACTCAGATTATACCCCCTTTTTTTTAATTTTTTAAATGTGTACTTATTCAATTTCAAGTTGATGAAGATGGGAAAAGAGGAGGCAATAGATTGAAATTTTTACACGATCGTTTTTTAACGATCAGGACTTCAAGGCAGAACTATTATGTCTCTCCAACACCCTCTCCTCCCAATATATTTCACCAAGAAGCCAAAACGAGCAAGCAGAAATTATTTAGTCGACGTGATTGATAACTAAGCATAATTAAATTCAAATAAAAATAAAATGCATACCAATTCTTTGGCACTGTTCAAGTTAGTTGCTCCAACATGTACCATAACTTGCAATCCATATTTTTTAGCAGCTTTTGCCCAACTTTCTGCGGATGTTTTTCGTTCGCATAAACTCATAAGTGCACCTTCTCCCACCGTGCCATTAACTGAAATTTAAAAATATATAAATTAGGTATATTTTTCGCAAAAAATTATACAAAATTCAAAATAATTTCAAAATAATCAAAATTTACCTAAAACAGCTTTAACATTCCGGTCTGCCAAACTTTTTGCGTAATCTTCTATAACAGATGCATTGAGAAGAGATCTGAAATTATAAAAATTAAAAGAGGCATACATTTCATACTATTTTTTTTTTTTTTTTTTTACAGAATCATAAAATATTTTTTAAATCCGAAATTTGTTAGGTAGTTATTCATTTTTTAAGATTAATTTTGTAAAAAATCAATGAAAATTCAATATGGAACTGAGAAACTTACTCATTATTAAATGGCGCGAATACAGGAGCCATAAAACCACGATACGGAGATTTCTGAAAAAAAAAAGAAAATGAATAAAATTAGTGGTTTTTTGCTTACCTCTTCAACAATTTTTTGATTAATGGTCATAAATAAATTTAATTACATCTTTGAGCTTTTTTTTCAAAAAAAAAAAGTGAACTTGAGGTATTTTTAGATAGAACTAATAATTAATGACAGCCCATAAACTATGAAGGGATTTGGTTTATAATGATTGAAAAGTTACACGTATAAGCTCGTAGGTGAAGTATATTATTTTCTTATCATATACTTCATTAACGGACTTGAACTCAAAGCATAGGATCTACTTAGTTCAAATGTAGGTAAGACAAGACCATCTTTGATAATTTCGCAAACTTATTCGTTGCTTCTTGAAGCAAGTCGTGAAGTTCATAAATTAACATGGGACTACCTACATATTCCATTACAACAGATGGATAATGCATTATGTTGAAACACTTAACCTTTCTTTGATGAAAGCTCTAGTTTAATTAAGAAGTTACTTGTGATGTAATTCGCAGTTGCTCCAATACAGATCTAATTTTCTAGGTATTTTCAAACTTGCAAAAATAGTTTTATCCTCGATTTCACAACAATCTAAGATATTATGAATAAATTTTAAAAAAGGTAGGTACCTATTTTATATTCGTCGAGTTAAATAGGTAGGTAAAAATAAGCATGTTACGTGTACTAGAGAGGAAAAAAACTTTATCGATTAAAAAATTACAGCTGAATTTGCTAACAAATAAAGGATCAACGATACTGATTACAATATCATGTTTACGAACATAAAATATCTGGGTACTTAGTACTTCTACTTTAAAGTACATAAAAACTTCATAAAAAAATAAACAGCAGTGCTTTTTATACAACAGGCGAATTATTAAATATAACAGATTTTCTATGTATCAACTTATTTTACAATAATCTTCATCAATTAATTAAGAAAAGTTTACCTTTAAGGTAAACGTCGACGCTGGCTGCTTTTATAATAACACCAAAAAATTGCTAACATTTTTGCAACCCTCTGCCCTTTATTTCTCGAATCGTTGAAACCTTCTGACGTCAAATTACGTATAAATAACGCAAGACGAAAACTCGTATGTTAAGTAGAAACACGCTATTATGTTTTCGAGCTATTGCAAATTTAATTAAAACTTCAAAACTTATAATTAACTTAATGAAGCCTACATTTTCAAAATTTCACGATTACCAAGTTGATCTTAATATCACTTTTTGTTATTCGACGAATAATAGCGATGGTGTGGAGAAAAAATTCTGATGGGTGAAATTAAATTCCTTTGAAGATTGCTAGTCGAAAATAACGGTAAAATGCTGATAGACTTGGAATAGTTTTTTTTCCTTATGAATACCGAATCTATTAGTGGTTAATTTGTTCTTTATTTAAGGAGATACAGAGGTGCAAGATTATATGCCTAAAAGTTTCTATAAATAAATCAAGTAGGAATCAAGTAGGTACCTTTATAAGTTTGAGCACTCTACCTCAATAGAGAGCTGTAGTACGTATGATCCTTTTTTTTCTTTTCTCAAGAATATATCTTGAGATAATACCCTAAAAATAGGGGTGAAATCGTGTAAGATTTCCGAATATTGGGTTAGTTTACTTCTCCATTCGAATTTTAGAAAATTTTAGAAAATTCAAAATTACCACATGGCACTGAAAAATGAAAATTTAGATCAAATAAAAAATTTGGATCCTCACAGACTGAAAAAGATCATTTTACTGCGCCTTGAATTTGAAATTTCCTAAAATTTTCTTCCTCGTTCTGCTCGGGCAAAACTTCAGAACTGAAACTGCAAAATTTTACTAATGAAATTTTTAGCCCTGGTTTTGAAAGGGACCAAACAATTTCGTAGGTTTCAATTGCATTGAAATTTGCAATAGGTTCGAAAAAGAATTCAAATTTGAAAAGAGGGAAGAGGAGTGGGTCAAAAAATCAGTCCGAGTGGCAAATTTATGTCATCCACCTGCCCTCTTAAAAAAAGGTTCAGTCTCATGCCTGAATAAATTGATTTCAAAATTTTCAATTTTGTTGGCTACGGCTATTCTTGTACCCAAAAATTGAAATCTTGAATTGGGATTTTCAAAGATTTTACTCCCTACCCTCTCGGCGAAATATCTTTAGAATGTCACTGGTTGATTGAAAAAAAAAAATAGTTTTCATGATTAAGGACCAGGAGACAGGACAAAAAAGAGGTAGAACTGGAACCATGGATTTTGTATAGTTAGAAGTCGCAAAAAAAAATACGGAAGGATGAAAATGAAGGAAGGGGGCTCAAAAGCTCAAGAGGATCTCGGCATTTCTGTGTAAAACAGAGTTTCAATCATTCAAAGGTCACCAGCATCGATAATGCGAGTTTTCAGATCAGAAGTTTAGTTTTCTTATCATGCAGTGTTGGAAAATTTTGAAAATTTTGGAAGATTCCGAAAGGTCATGAAATCACTTCCAATCGATTCGAGAGGTCAAAAATAGGGCATACACCAGATTTCAGCTTTTTTTGTTGATTAGATCAAATTTTCTTAATTGCAAAGTCATTAAATGATTGAACAGTGAAAAATTTGCCAAAATTTGAAAGATGACTTTTAGCCTTTTGCAAGCGGAATTTTGGATACCTATGAAGTTATTTAAAACTTGTTTTCCTTAGACAAAACCTAAATCATTTTTCAACTTGAAACTTGAACTCCCCCCCGCCAATTTTTATCCTGTTTCATCTAAAAAAATTTTCAGTCTTTCAAATTTTAAAATTTTGACACTAAAATGAAGAAAAAAATTGAAAAATTGACAAGTTTTTGAAATTGAAAGACTCATATTTTTCTTTTCCTCCATTATATGATCCTTTCAGAATCAAAATTTATTCACTTTTTCAAAACTTTCAAAATGCATTTCAGCTGTAAGTATATTTTTTTACTCGTGTTAAGGGGTTTCCTGAACTCTATCTGAAGTCACCTCTCAAATCCAAAGTTCACTCTTTAAAAAAAAAGTCATATTTTCATTTCTAGTAATACTAGGGAAATTTTAATTTTTCTATCAATTTTTGTTTTGTTTTAGCATGTTAGGTTATTCCAAAATTCAAAATAAAAGGGAGATCAAAATCTTATTTCTGGAAAAAGGTATATAACCATACGGAGGGAGGATTAATCCTCCAAATTTCAAAAAATCCCTGTGCAATATGAAACACAATCTATCTGTTCAAACAAAGCAAGTCAATAGGTAGTAGGTCTAGGTACATTATAGCTTTTAGCTAGGTATATAAGTAGTAAAGTACTTAAGTACACAATACATATTATTTTCAAATTCTCATTATAGGCATGTAAGTACACACTCATCTAATTCTATTTAGCTATACAGTAATAAAATTTAAAAATAATCAAATAATTACTAGATAACGAGATAACAAACAGACAAATTGTGAACTCACCAGAACCATTTTTGCTTCCAGTTAGCACTTCTTAGACACTACACTGTGACACAAGGTACTCGGCAGCAACCAATTCCGATCCAGCATTCACCAAAAGTGAAAAAAGAGCGACGAAACAAGTTCCTAAGTAGATGCACATACATTAATAAACACGAGTGGTCTCTGTAACAAACATCTGAAAACGATTTTATATACACAACACGGCTCTTATCACTCACTTAGATAATTATAATCGTACATGAACCCCACACACCTCACACGTCTGAACTTGACTGTTATCTGAGGGCCCACTGTTTGTTGCAGTATTATTCCACCACAGCGAATAAAAAGCAGTGGTTATAAAATCTCCACCAGTAATATTCCTAAAATTCGTTACTACGAGTTCATAACTTATCAGATATTCAGTAATATCTGAAAAATGTAAACTAAATGAATTTTTTTCACTCTTTAAATTTTTCAAACTGATACGAATACACATTCGATAAATAGTTCATTAGATATGTAAATTATTCGGAAAAATAAATTCGAAATTGAGAACCAAACGATTGGAAGTTACGAGCATTTCTATTTTTAAAGCTCCGGCCTTTTGTTTTTTTTTTCGACGTGCCCATGGTACGAGTTATCAACTAATCACGAAACATACCTCATTAAAAACGTAATCATCACTCCTTCGTCCACTGCAAAAATTTTCCCATCACCAGAGAACAAATCGGGAGGTTATTTTCAATAACAGTTAACATCCATAATCGTAATCCATCAAAAGTATTTAATATTACATAACGTGTTCAGAAATAATCAAAAATTTTCACAAAAAAGAACGAACAACACACTGAGACACCGAAGAATTTTCCACGCTTCTAAATTATATGAAAGTAGGCTATATTCTAAGCTTATGAACATATAGAGTAAAAAATTGAAAAAAAAAATTAAGTACATAAATTGACAAAAAAAATGCGATTAGATCGATTTAAAATCAATAAAATTAACTCGCGTGACATTAAAAAAAAATTGAAAATAAACCAAAACATCGAATGCTCAATACTTCATAAATTCTCGATCAGCTTCGAAGCATCCGTCATACCAGGTAATTTCGATGGTTCATCGACGTACGACCATTTAATATCATAAAACCACGTAGTCAAATCATACGCATAATCGAATAAATTCTGTTGATCTTTTGGATAGCCCGAAAAAACTTTCCACTCAGATTGTTTCGTATTTTTTTGAGCCTGAGTTTCAATCATCTTGTTAACGACGTATTTCGAATCGGAAATAATACACAGTCGTTGCTTCTTGAAACGAATAGCAGTTTCTATGGCACAAATGAACGCATGCAGATTGATACAATTTTCATCAATAGTAACGTCTTCGATTACACGAGTTGTATTTCCTTTATGTCCAGCAGACCACCAAATACCGAATACACCTTTTCGATTCGTCCCAACACCGATAATTTTCGACTTCACGTACACAATTGCTCTATTTTCTTCATCCAATGTGAAATCAGAATGCGGTGCGATATTTTTAAGAATAGATTCTCCTTTCTCGTCAATTTTCGGATGTGGGTTCTTTAAATCTTTGAAGTAATCGATGGTTTTTTTCATTTCATCGATAACGGATCCCAATTCGCACAATTCTGAGAAATCTAAGTGCTGCAGATGGCTAAATTTATTCGAAGTTTCTTTCGCTAGTTTTTCATCCATAAGATCTAATCTTTTCTTGATTTCTTCCAAGGCGGTGGCGGATGTGTTATGATGATCTTGGTGTTTGCTTTCCAAGACGTGCACACGAGTTTCTAAATCTTGAATTCGATCTTGATAATCATTCCGGGGGTTATTTCTCCATTGATTTCGTTGATCATACGAATGGTTCCTCTGGGGATACGGATGCTGCTGACGATTACTGTTGTGAAAAGATCTATTCATTCTTGTTTCTGTAATTAACCTAAAATATACAACTACGTTAAAGTAACAGCAAAATAATACGAGTTTATCACATGCATAATATACGTTTAAAAAATGACTGATCTGTTGACGTAGAATTTGAAGTAGCATAGCTAACCTACGGATTAGAGGCACTGAGATATTATCATCGAAGTATCTATTTTTTAGAATTATATTACATAGAAATGTAATTAAACGTAGAAATAGAAAAATAGGTACTTTCATGAAAAAACGAAAGAAAATTAACAAGATCCACTCAATGAACCGAGTAAATTATGTACTAAGGACGACATACTTAGAGAAAAATAACCAAACTAAAGCTTATCTTTGATAAATCAGAAAAAATATGTAAGAAACTTAACATAAAAAGTAGCATTCAATTCGTGCTAGAATAACTATACACTTCGTAAATTTCTTATTTTAATAATAACAAAAGATTGGGAATTTTGAAAACGAGTACACGAATAACAACTTGACTGGCAATCGAGCCTCAGTTGGAGGTTTTCCTCACATGTAATTTGCGATCACCTCGCATGCATTTACGAAACGGCGATCGAGCAAATCGAGCGGTGGTTTCCAATACGTTGAGAGCGCAATTCGTGCTCTTTTGTTTCTCACCTTTATTACCGTTAACACCACGAAATGACGTATTTGTATCGGGCGAGTCCAATTGTTCGGATATTTCGAATTCTTGAAGACTTTTTGTAGACTCCTTAGGTACCGATTCCGGACTCACGTTTAAAGCAGCTATTCCAACACACGTATCCTTTTCATCTTTTTTCTCCGCAGGATCGGTATTTTCGTCGTGAAATAACTTACGTCCGGTTAATGGAGTATGAAACTCATCGATAGATTCGTTATCGGATTCGCAGGAAGAATCACTGGGATCCGTATCGATGTAAATATCAGGATTTCTCCAATCTTCTTCCGTCGCTTTGTAAAATTTAACAATGGTCAACTTCTCGGTTTCCATTCTGATTAAAGGTGATACTTATGGTAATAGAAAGATGTGCGTTTGTTTATACCTAAAAGCAATAAACGATGCTGAACTTCCAAAAGGTGTGAATGTTAAAAACACATCTACGATGTAGCTAATCCTTAAAATTAGTGCGTTCTGACACTATGAAGATGATAAGTAATAAGTACCTATATATGCCAAATAAATATTTTATGTTACGTTTCAAAATTTAGACCACGAAGGTTTTTTGATAATTCAATACCAAAAAAACGTTAATTATTCAGTTTTTATTACAGGAGTTATCGTCAACAGACCAGAAATGAATAATATGAAACTCGCCAATTGATATAATTTCAATGTGATCTGAGAAAGTTTTCGATTGTAGGAAATTTTAAAATCTCAGAACCGAACATGAAAGTAAATGGCGGTCCGGCATCATCCGATTGATTCGATTTATTTAGTTACAAGTACGATACAAGATACAAATTATTTAATGCTTAGATGTAAGTCAATTACTTACCTTGATATGGATATTTCGACGACAAAACTAGTGCAAAAATCAAGAAATGCGAACAGAGAGAGAATCAATTACGATACAACGTACAACAAGCGAAATTATGAAGTTATTTTCCAATATTGATAGAAGAAATGATTATTGCAACGCAATAAACGCAATGCAGAATGCAACACGGAATTTGATAACACAAACTTACCGTTTCTTCTTCTTTCGTATATTTCTTTGTTGTGTCCATGTGTTGGTGCGTTGGTGAAGCCGTCGAAGGAAATTTAATTGGTTCAGATGTCACTTGTAGCGCGTGGCGCTAAACGAATAATGTAACATGAGAGCAATGACGTCACATCCACATCACATATCCGGTTTTCATTAATTTTTTTTTTAAATAAATAGAAAAATTAATTAATTCAAGTAGATAAGGTGTTTCCAATATTCCAGCTTAATTCATTGTGTAACTTTTCCAACTCCAAATTCAGTTCAATTATTAGTTGAAAAATTCTACGTCTAATTACTTATTTATTAGTTATTAGAATTTTAGAATCAGCCAATTAGCCATTTTCTTTTTAGTTATTATTAATATGAACGTGAAGAAGTATCGATCAAAATCAATCGATCGATGTGAAAGTTGAAAAAAAATCTGTATTTTTTTCGATTTAAAAATTGAACTCGAACTCAGAAATTCAGAATGGAAAGTTATTACTGGAGAATCTCAAAAGCTCAAACTGGAAAATTTCACCCCTAACTTCACTCTTCTATATCTATACCACCCGTTTATTACTTACTTTATTAATATGTAAATTATTTTAAAATCTGAATGACTCTTGTTGAAAAATTATCGAATGTCAGATTCTGCACAATTTGCATTGAAAATAATATTTTTTCACACCACAAAGTCCACATCAATTAGACGTCGTGCATTGGACTCTCCTTTTTGTAAGATTAAACATAAGATGGCATGCTTAAAAACAAAAAAAAAATGATAAAAATTCAAAATTTTCAAATATTTTTAAATATGATTTGCAATTTTGATTTTTTGAGCTGAATTTTTAACCCGAGGGTTTATTGCCAAGTCAGGAGAACTGCAAATTGGATTTTTAAAAAATCAAAAATAGTATTTCAGTCTACCGAACTTTCTTAAGATAATTTCACAGGTCCAAAGTTCACCTTTAAAAATTAAAATTGAATTATTTTTTCAAAATTTTGAGGAATCCTCGAAAATTTTGCATCATTTTCCCCCATTTTTTTTCTTGTTTTCAACTTGGTATTCTATGTTAAATCCTATGAGAAAATTTGGAGTCCAGCGCATGGCCCCTAATTGATGCAAGAGCTGAAATCTTGGAAATCTCATTTTTAAATTGAAACGAACTGTTCCGGAGAGTGAGTTCTCCAAAATTTAGAAAAAAAGTTTACTGTGTGATGAACAAAATGAGAAAAAATGGAAAATATTACAGTCAAATCCAGAGAAGAGTGAAGCCTATTCAACGAAGTGATGGATATTAAAGGCATGAAAATGCAAACTACTTTTGTCCCACATTTCAAAAAAAAAAAAATCAAGTCGATTATTTTTATTTTAGCAGCGACGCAGCGTCTTGATGTTATACCCTATATCTTCATCTACCAATACATTCATTTTTTTGTGAAAAAATGAAATAAAATTTTGATTTTCGAACTATGAAAATTTTCAACAATTATCTTGATTTTTTCCCCCTAAGGAACGAGAAAAATACCACCATTACCACCATTATTTCGATCTAGGCAATTTTTTCAAAAATCAAAGAAAAATGCATCGTAGATCTGATTTTTTTAAGCATTGAAAAATGGTAAAATCAATCTTGAAGCTTTGTTAAGCCAAAATTTTCATGTTTTTGGGTAGCCAAATACTCAAAAATTTACCACAATTTGAACAAATAACTTCTGCACCTAAAATTGTTGTTGTTTTTTTTAAAAAGGCATTTCGATAATGTACGTACCTATTTTTTTGAAACTGTCCCAAACATATTTTGCTTCAAGACGCTGTAATAATTATATTATTCCAATTAACTCACAAAAACCTACAGTAAATGGTCACATCATGTTGATCTTGCGAGAAGCAACTGCACTCGAAAAAATAAAAAATGTTACTAAAAATGAATTCTTTCGAATGTTTTGCTGGTAGGTATAGGTAGGGTACTTACCGTTTTAAGGAAAGTATTTAAAAAAATCTCATTATAATGTCCATTTCAATCAATGTGCTAATTTTGGGTATTCACCTACCTACGATCAAAAATAATTGTCTGTAAGTTCACAGTTTGACCTAATAGACGAAAAATATGAAATGTAACCTGTAAGAAGTAAGTAGGTACCTATTCTGATAATAAATAAATTGACCAAAGAAAAATTCGTAAATTTTATTTTAATCACGAAATAATGTGCATTCAGTTATTACCGTTGAAAGCACGCTCAGACACTCAAACAAAAATATCACGAATCATGTTAACAAAATTATATATTTTGTAAACCTACCAAACGACGAAATTTTTTTGAAACAGCATACGTTAATTAATGTAGGTTTATGTATTAAATGTTTATTCGATCTTGCAGTACTAAATTTAATAATTTATTAACGACAAAAACGACTTGAAATTTATTTCCTTTGATTCGTCAAGAGATTTTCATTTCGCATCCCCGTAAGGGAAAGGAAATCCGTCATGTAATTATATTAATTCTAATAGGGAGTCTAATTGGAAGTACCTACAAATAGAACATTGTAAAGGTGTGGGTTACAGAAGAGGGTAAGTTGAACAAATACCAATTGCTTACATAGAATCTTTCTCTAATGGAAAGTAAACAATTATACAGTAGGTGCCCTATCGAACTCGAAAGAGGGACGAGATACTTGTTAGCCTTTATAGTTAATAGGGAACTGTCATCTGGGATATTTACCAAATATTTTTATCATAAATACAATTTGGTTACTTTTGAGACGTTTAACACATACTATCAACCAAGCGTTAGTACATTGTAAGATTAAACCTCACTTTAAAGCACTTTATTTAGTTTAAATAATGATTAAATATTGAGTACTATACGTGCGTACTGCGTAGTCACCGAGGTATTTTCGTACATGTGCAGTATTTTTCCTTTTTTTTTTTTCATCATTATTATCTAAAATTGCTTTAAATTCCTTATTAAGTACATACTATAGAATTGTATTGACGACATTTTGAAAATTTTCAAACACTTCTTTCATTTGTACTTTAGGGTAGCTCGAATAACGCAGCAGATATTCTAATAATTAATTTCTTTCCTTTGTAAAAGCGGTCACGAAATTTTCTCAAAGTTTTGGAAGAATCAAGCCAATTAGAACTTTGAAAAACTCGTTCAAAGTCCAATCGTTTGTATCCCTCATACGCGTTCTCCTTTCGGCATAACCTCGCTATTCAAATAATATTGCAATTTGATTTAGAATTATTCCTTGTCTACAGTTATGACTTGAATTTCTGAGCAGTCTTTTTCACTTTTAAGTTAAACGGTACGTGTACTTTTATCGTTGATCTTCGGAGAGAACCAGCTTTTACTGGTGAAAATTTCCCCAACTCAAATTCATCGTGCTATAAGTACGTGCAAAAATATCATTAAAAATATAGGCATATTAATACCCTCGTGCGAATACTTCTCATTGAATTTCGGCCTAGGTGGTATATTATATCGATCATTTAATTATAAATATCCCTCGATTCAATCTCTAGGTACGTCGAATAAAGCTATAATTTCCTCCAAAGGGGAAGTATTTTTCGTTTTGTCACGCTAATATTCCAAACACGCGCATATTAACTTTGATTTTGATAAAAACGCATGAAAAAATAACGTTCAAATATTTTTCTTAATCTTATTTAATTTACACGAAAATAAAGCAATTTAACGTACATTATGATGCAATGATTTTATATCAATAAGTACGACCTACGTCGTATTTAAATTTCTTTCGTGGTATTGAATTTCTTTATTCGTAAAATCTACCAACAATCAATTACCTAGTCTGAATTTGCGACTTCGAAACGTAAGTTATGTGACTTACAATACATACGCAGTATTGAAATAAACATAATGTGTTCGTTTAGGGGCACTTGGCAACTCGAGCCGGTAGCGTGACTCGTGATAACTCATTTATGAATTTTTTAATCGATGGGATGGATTTTGGTAATATTTAATTATTGTACCCATTTATTTATACCGACATATTATGCGCACTACACCTAACAATTTTACAATTTGAAAAAGATAAATATTTTCATTATGATTTTCATATTCGTGAGCCAAATAATAATTATTGTGGTGTTGAATTATTACGAAGGAAAAAAAAATGTAGGGCCTCATTTTCAAATCGATAAAACGGAGGTAAAAATTTTCAACTTTTGATTGATTTGAAAAAAAATGAGTATCTATAAAAAATGATTTTAGCCTATTGGACAAAATAAAATTTTGATTATCAAAAATTTTTGTACGTAATGCTCAGAATGCCAATGAAGTCCAATTTTGAAAAATTTTGGTATTCTTGCTGCATTTTTTTTTTTTTTCATTTTATGTGGTATCGTAATTTTCCAGAATCCAACCAATGCAGAAAGGAGCCATTTTCTGAGTTACCAGTCTGTTAAATGCAAAATGAGGGATTTAATTTTTTTTTAAAAAATGTTGCAAGTACCATTTTGTACCTTTCTCATTAAACTATACTGAAAAACCATTTCTGATTTAATAGTATTTTATAAAAACCTCCACTTTTGCAAAAATTGTAGTGTAATTAAATTTTTTGTTGAAATTAATAATTCCAATTAAATCACTTTTTTTTTAATTTTTGAGATTTTGGAAACCCCTGAAAATTTGGAAAAGTTTGATTTGCGCCAAATATTGTGTATTGTGTTTTGGAATTGATAGAGTATCCTTGGGTATTAAGATCAAACGAAGAATCAAATTGAGATTATTTTCGACCATGTCCATTCTCGTTTATTATTATTATTATTATTATTATTATTATTATTTTTTTTTTGGGGGGGGGGGGGGGGTTACATGAACTTATACTTATGGGATGGGTATCCTTCGAAAAAATAATTTTAAAGCACATTTTGACGAAATAAATTCGTATTTTAACCCAACATTACCTGAATAATTTTATAATTAATTTTGAAACGATATTTTTCAATTTTTGATTTTTTGGATTCGCTTTGATAACAGCCATGTACTCTAAATAAATTTTAGTATAGGTAACACATTCGAACGCAACATTTTTTCTTCGATGCGATGGATTTTTGGAGTAAATAAATACCTAATCGGCTTCAGTTTACAGAAAATTTTTGCAAAGGGGTAGGACTATACTCTGCTTTCATTTAACATACATGTAAAAAAAAATGTAAAAAACTATCTAATTTGATATGAATTTGAAATTATAATCAGATGGATGGACCTCGGACCCCTCTTCCACCACCAAAATTATTCCAAGCTGTGCTGACGAGAAGAAGGGATGCAAACGGTCCATTTGCACCTACTCAGGTTCTTCAAAAACTGATAGAGGGCCAGGAATTCCGAGTTTGAGTACGTTTCATTTCAAAAATACCCTTTAAAAACCAAAAAATCACATTTATTGTAAAAATTACCCTCAAAAAAGAGAGAACAAGGAGAGAAGCAAAAAAAAAAATTACGAAAGAGAGTTGAAAAATTAATTTTCAACCTTTTTTTTGGGGAGGGGAAGGGCCGCAAATTTTTTTACACCAGGCCCGCATTCGCTCTCGCCAGCTTTGTTCATAAGGTGGAAAAAATTATCACGTTCAACCACCGAAAATATCTATCACTCGGTAACAACCCCTATAAGTAGCATTTAATAACGTACTTTTGTTACTTTTTCACAGATAATGACTAACATCAGTTCCTAAACTTATCAATTCTATATTCTTCGGTTATGCATAGCCTAGCCAGACTATTTCATCAACACCTGTTCAATTTTATCCTCGATTGTGGAAATAGGATCACACCTGAAAGTATTCTACTCGTGGAGCCAACCAACATTAGCCAAGTGAACCATAAATTTTACACGCAACAATGTTCATTATCACAAAAATTATACTTACTATTATCAATATTCGCTACATGAGTTTAATGGAGTATTCTTACAAAAAAAATTTACCACGTTACAAACTTACAAAACCAAATTTAAAGTTTTAACGTTCTGCTGTTTAGTTATGTTCTTACATTTTTCGACGTGTTCTGTTTTATTTGAAATTGAAAGAAGTAGATTTTCGAAAACATTTGAAAGTTTTACAAAAAAATTTGTATAGCTTTGTATCAAGTTGATACTTGATACCAAAAATTTTACAATTTCAAGAATACAAAAATAGGATTGTTTACAAAGGCTGATTTCGGTTTATCTACGAATAAAGCATTGGTTCCTCAAAAACTCATCCATGGAGGACTACAGGAGGCTACGAAATTGAAAACTTTGATAATGTATAGACTTAAGAAGCCTCGTTTGAAATTTTTTCCAGTTCTTTGACGTATAATGATTTGCGAGAATAATGAAAATGGAGCTGGATATGAGCAACTTGGGGCGGGGGGAGGTGTCAATTTTTCAAAACAAAAATTTGAGTTCCATTTCGTGCCTCCCTTATTGAACCATTAAACATTTTTTAAAAATGATTTTCGATATTGTTTATAAAACTTCATTCTGCAAAAAATTACGGAACAATAAATATTTTCAACGGCTGGCTGGTATCAAAAAATTCAACTTTTCAACTTTTGACTATTTTCAATTTTCGACTTTTTTTTGGTAACCCAAGTGAGAAATATAAAAAAATGTGATTTCTTCACTCCCTCCCCCTCCCAAAAAAAGTATGTTGAAAATTAATTTTTCAATACTCTTTCACATCTTTTGCTCCCTTTTTACCCTATTTTTATAAAAAAAATTACAGTTTTTGCCCAGAAAAATTGTTGTTGTTGTTTTTTTAAATAGCATGTATTCTTGAAATTTAACTTTCGAGTCCCATCAGTTCTTAAAAAAACTTGGACCTTTTCCAAATGCAGGTACCTTTTGCGCCTCTTCCCCCTGGCCATGCTTATGAACAAAAATTATCCATACAACCATGTTCGGAGATTAGTTTTCTCCATTATAAATGATTGTAAGTAAAAAATTATGATTAAATATTTGTAAACAATAGAAGAATCCAAATTATCGTAGATAATTTGAAAATTAGGTACTTGAATTCATTGCTAAAAATTAATTTCGGTAGGTATATCAGTGTCTTTAAAATAAAAAGACTTGAAAAATTCTGTCATAATAGACTTACAAAAAAAAGCATATCTAAAATTTTTCACATTTTGAACGTTTTTTTTTTTTTTTTTTTTTTGTTAAAATAGAGTAGATAGTTAAGGTACCGTACTTGCAGTATACAAAGATAGGTGAAATATTTCGTCACAATATTTTGAAACGAAATTAAAACGAAAGTAAATGTGTGTTTTCCTTTATAAAGAACGATTAATAAAGTTTGTAAAGGTGGGGTTGATACCACAAACGTGTGTATAAAATTTTTAAAAGACATGTGGTTGCAGTATTTTACAAAAATTGTGGTTTCAAAGGAATAAATAAAAAATTCTCAGGATTACTCTTGGAGGTATATCCCGGTCGTATGCGTGTTTTCTTCTGGCTAAATAATGGGGTTAAAGAGAATAATTATAGTGTCTACAGCTGGCAATATTAAAATCCGATTGGTTGAAACAACGCAGAAGTATAATTTCTTTGACACGAAATTATACGGTTTCTCGCTTATTATTATCATTAATAAAGTATCGGGGGACGATCTGATAAGGTTATTTTCGAGCTCGCATGTACTCCGCACTTTCACGCAATAAACGTTTTATGTTTCGTTTTACAAATTTGTTCGTTGAATTTACCTATTTTAAGCCTATTCGCTTTTATGGTGTACGTAAAAATCAATCTTAAGAATATACTTTGTGCTGATATGTAAGAATTATTTAAGTAGGTAGCCTGGTACACATGAAATAATTGAAAAATATTATTTGTCGAGTTCGTTCTTATATCGTTATAATGTGTAAAGTATTAGAGCTAAGTACCTGATATTGAAAAAAATTTTTTTTATTTTTTCAAATCTACTCAATTGTGGGTTTACTTAGTTCAATTTTAGTATATCTACTGACAATGAGTGAATTTTTTTTAATAAATAATATCTATCCAATTAAACTTTTAATTCATCGTCGATACAATTTTTCGTAAAAAAAAATCAAAAATAAATTTTTTTCGTTTAACGTTTGAAAAAATTTGTTCTCCCTGCAAGAATGAACTCGTAAGCAATCAAAATAAAACAAAGTTTACACTTCCCAACATCTATTAACAACAACATTTTCTTTTATCATCATGATTATTCTGCATTATCATTTTTTTATTTTTACATCCAGAAGATGACGAATGCTTACTACGTAGTCTGAAGCTGATACGTGGAAAAATGATGCATTACTTATTGATAACTACATATTTCTAGTGATTAACTCATAACTCAGTCATTTGAAGAGAGCATCTGTGTATTTTGCTGCAATATTACACGTTTATAGCCTTTATATGTACCTAACCTACCAACTTGACTAACGCTCAAATTTTTTCGGTTAAGGTATAATTTTGGGTAATCTAATCTTTTTGTTATTAGTCTTTATTAGTTTTATTTTCATTATGAGGTATATTTACTAGTGTGTAAAATGGTAAAATCATAGTCAACTTATCTGTTTACATAGAGAAGGCGTTCCATAAGTCGCGATTGCGCGTCATCTAATCAAGAGAGGCAAATTTGATTCGATGAAGTTTCATTGGTAGGTTGGACTGTACCGTCTGTTTTCACCTGTGTGTACATTTTCGCGTACTTTTTTTTTCACAGCCTTGGATGCATCGGTTTGTCTGGGTACTTAATTATTCTTCGCTGAAAATTTCTTTCAGTATCTTGCGTCTACGTATACGAATTGTAAAAGTACCTACCTACAGATATGAATCTGCACCTACCTATCTACTTACCAGTTACCAGTCCATTAGTATATTGTTTACATATGGTACTTCAAGTTCTCATTCGTAAGAAAGAAAAAAATGTAAATAAAAGTTACTAGTTAGAGTTACTATGTCTATGGTGATTGGAAAATGAAAGTGTTTTCAAATTGAAATTTGGTGGGAGCTCTTCTGGGATTGGTTCTTAGGCAGTTCCGTATTTTTTACTTATGTTTTCCATCATTAAGTGAGTAGACATTTCAAGGTTAGATTTTAAGGAGCGACAAAATCGATTGGCATTTTCTAGTCTATGAATAATTTTTTCACGAGAAGTCTAATTTCTTTTTTTCTTTTCAAAAATGTTCCCTCGAGCTTAATGAGGTTGCCTGTCTTCGTAAAATAATGGATGATTATATCAAATATTTTACCAATTTTTCTATGAGATCACTTTTTCTTTACGAAACCCCTTTTTTCTTGACTATTCAGTTCGCTAAATGAAAAAACAAACAAAATCTATTTTTTGGTTCAAAAGTCAATTTTTGCATTTTTTGTTTTTTTTTTTCAAAAATTTTGAGAATTGATTTTTGATCTGTTTTTGTAGAATCCAATTTAAGCGAAGAATAGAAATAGTAAAAAATGAGGATTTGCCCATGAGAATCGAAATACATGTTAAACCTAGGCAATAATTTTGGTTTACTATGCTCAACGAATTTTGTTTGGTAAGTATCAATAATTAGATGTTGACCAATTTTACGTTGATCATTTCCGCAGCAAAATAAGGGTTCGAAGGTCAGAACTTTTGCTTCCACTTCCTCCTTGTCCCTCCATTGAGCATCACCAGAAAAATTTTCCTTGAATTGATTTTCAAAAGGTTTTCTGAGTGATTTTGCTTTCTTTAAGCATGTTTTTTTGAAAAATTTTGCGTCCATTTTATTTATAGGTAAGTAATAAGTATATGTATTTTGAACCGTTTAAAAAAAAATTTTTAATTTTGATTTTTCCATAGGTTTTAAAGGGTGATTCGTCATTCTTGATCAGGATCATTACAAATTCGGAAAAATTGATCAAAATTTCAAACATATTCGAATAAAGCTGTCAAAAATCAAGAGCAAAAAATGTAAAAAAAAAAAAAAACGTTAATTCTGGGGTCTTAAAAAAAAATGGAAAGAGATTATGTTTTCAAAACAGAAAACGAAACCAAATAAAAATAAAAATTGAATTTTAAAACGACTTTCTCTCCTTCAAAATCGAAAAATAGTCCCATCTTCTCCAAGATTTCATTAGTTCTATACGCCACTGATCTTAATTTATAAGAAATTTGTAGTTTGACTCTCAACAAAAAATTGAGTAGAAATAGGTAAAGCTTTAAAACTGAAATTTTTTCAATTTTCAAGTAACCGCAAAATTTATTGTATTAAGTATATTGGTACGAGATGAAAATCTTCATTTTATCAAGTAAATATTAGTAAGTAATAATTACTTGAAATAGATAATCAGATATCATTATCGTGTTTAAAATTTCACATCAATGAGCCACTAATGATTTTGAAAAATAAAAGCCTCACATCTGGATATTCGATGGGAAGAAACTTGGAATCGTAAAACGAGGAAAGGGAAGAATTTTTTAGATCAAAAAAAAGAATGTTGAATAGTCGTTGAGTAATGAAAAAAATTGTGGGCATCGGAGGAAGAGGAGAGCTATAATTCATTAGTTCGATTAGCGAAGTGTCATTTCTAAAAATAATAAATTTCGTTAGAAGAGTAGCCCAATGGGGAGGGAAAAATTCGAAAATTTTCGGTTATAATGAATTTTTCAATTCAATTTTTCCAATTCAGAAGTCATTTTTTCACTTCACTTGCAAAAAAAATCTCCTAAAAAGCAAAATATCCATTTTGCTATTTGTTTTGTGTGGATGAAAGGAATTACCCTATTTCCTCTTCCTCTCCTCCAATTGGTTTGGCCCTACTTTGGGCACGTTCGTTATTAGGTACTCGTATCTGGGTTAAGAAATATCGAATTTTTAAACCAGACAAAAATAGATAATGTTCTCGAATAAAATTCCTCCCTCTCATAAAAAATTCTATTAAATAATCAAGCACAAAACAAAAGCCAACTGCATACTGCATAAATTCCGCACACAACAACTGCAGCAACAAACTAATCCATCCAATTCCCTCCGAAAACTCCCAACGACGGAAATTTCAAGCGTTACACGTAGCAACACTGGTTTCTTTGTATCGTTTTCTGTACGTACGCAGCATCGTCAAAATATGCCGTTGAAGTCTCTCCATCCGCGTTTTAGTCAGTTTTGGTTAGTACTTGTTCGTCTGTCGTCGTTCGTTCGTTAGGTTTTGTGTTTCAAAAGCCGGTCATTGTTGGATTTTAATTCGATAAAATATTGTTCTAATTGTTCTCGTTTCTTTAATACTAAAACATTGATTCGTTAATGGTTATTAAACTTTGGAAATATTTTTGCGCGCCATTATTACATTTCTGTCCTGTTTTGTGATGAATATATCGCTGCGGAGATTGTGAATAACCTCAACAAGTGATAAATTCGTGAAGATCATTAGCTCCATCGATTCCGATAATTTTGGTAAGTGTTTGATCCGTCATACTTCATCATCGTGGTTCAATTTTCAATGCACCACGTGCAATTCATCTATTTGCATTCCTTAATTGCTTAGAATACGTGTACGTCGTACGACAACGAAATCAGTTCATTGGTATGGTTTTTTTCCTTCATCAACGAACAAATTATCGTTGCTAATATTTTAGACTAAAATACTAATTTTACTGATATATTTTCATCGAGTTTATTCTTCAGTTTATCCTACTGTTCGATGTACCTTCAAGTGGTCGGTCTATTTCATATACGAAAAGCTATTACTCGTTCAGTATTTGAATAAATTCAGGTGTATCGTGTACCCGCAAAAACCTCAGATAAGATAACGATTCGTGTCTACTTTGTGAGCTATTTTGATCTATTTAATGTGGTAGTTATCAAAATTTTTCGAATGTATCAATCAGCTACCGTAGTTCTCCTAAAACCGAACGACAGCAGTAAATTAGAAAAAAAGTTCGATTTCACACTTCTTTGTTAATTTTATTATCCAAAATTGTATGCAATGTTGAAAATTCGATTAATTACGACAGTTCTAAGCTAGAATAAACTTGTGTGAATTTTTATTGGAACGATGTGCAATTTATGCAGCAAAACTGTTCAAATATCAAAACTTTCGATGGTGTCTAAAAAAAAAAAATGATACTCTGTAATTACATGTATGTCGATCATACGAATATAAAACGTCTAATTTTGATTAGAAATATTATAAAAACATGCGGAGATCCAGTTTGAGTGATCGTTTTTTTCTTCTCTATCATCTAATTATTAATTGTATGATGAAATGTTCGACTATGTATCCTTGTTCGACGTGTTTGATACACGTGGGAGGTTATTAAAAGCCCCTTAATTGTCTTGTTGTACAACTTCCTTTCCTAATTGGGGGTTTTCAGGTGGATAGCATCATTTCATGGGATTAAAATGAATAGTATCACGAACGGGGTGTTTTATAAGATATTTTTTAATCATTATCGTTGAATCACTGCTGCAACCCCTTTATTCGATAAACAAAAAATTCTCCAGGAACAGTGTTGACAATGCTGAAATCTGTAGATATCCTGGATTTCGTAGTGCACCACTTTAGAATTCTATTTTTTAAAAATCTATATTCTGGGCTTGCAATGTGTGGTTTCGTATTTAGATCAGAAAGTGAAGTATTATCAGTTTCCAAGCTGTTTTCTAAATTTTTTTTGCCTCATTATTTCTTCCTATAATTGAAATCAGAAGCATATTTTTGTGAAATTTCGATTTTAAATTAGGAAATTTCATTTCATTATTCATTATCAAATTTTTGTGGTTTGAAGTCCTTGATGTATACATTTTTATTCAACAAAAATGCTCATTTTATTGAAATTGAAAGTACCTATGTTTTCGCAAAATTTTCAATTTTGAAGTAAAAATTTTTGTTTAAGCATATCATTTTTTTTTTTTAGTGAGTTGAGTTATTAATGATTTTTTTTTTGTCGACAAATTCTCAATATAAAAGAATATTTTTGTGAAATAATGATTTTAAATGAAGAAATTTTGATTTATGAATAGTTTGCATATGTGTGTGTGGGGGGGGTCTTTAATTTTTTTTACTCTACTAATCCCATTTGTAAATCGAAGCGTATTTTTGTAAATAATTTTTGATTTCATGTAAGGAAATGTTTTCAAATTATTTTTTAGGAGATGAAATGATCGTAATCGATGCTGCATCGATTGTATTTGTGCTTTTAAAAAATTATCGGAACGCATCGATTAATAATCGATTAATTGGTCCACAAAATTTCAGTATTCTTGATTGGTCAGAGATACGTGACGTCAGAAACTCCTAATTGATTTGATTAGAAAAAAATTACGTCACGTGTAATTTGACCAATCAGAAAAATTGAAAATTCATCTCAAATTAATCGATGTTGGTCCGATTATTATAATCCGAAGATGTGAATCGATTAAAATCGTAATCGTTCCATCTTTGGCTGAGGGGTTTCAATATTTGTTTGGCTTTTAAGAGCTCAATGAATGAAATCAAAAACATTATATGTGAAATTTCGATTTTAGATCAACAGTTTTCTCGTGATTGAGAACTTTCAATCACTTTTTTACCCCAAAAATGCTTTTTAATTAAAATAACAAACTTATTTTCTAGCAATTTCGATTCTAAATGAAGAAATTTCGTTTAATTCACAATTTTCTCGTAGTTGAGAGTTTTTAATAATTTTTTTCACACCACGTGCGCATTAATTGAAATCAGACGCATATCTATGTGGAATTTTGATTTAATTTTAGATTAATAATTTTCATTTTATTGACAATTTTCTCGTGATCGGAGTTTTCCAATAATGTGGAAATCCTCATTAAAAATAATCAGGAATATATTTTTCAATTCAGAAAACAATTGACGTACGATGAAATATCTAGTACAAACTTTTGGAAAATTCGTTCCATCTTTTCTCTACACATTTCTAGCCATTTGAAAACATTTCGTTCTTGAAAATGATAAATTACCCAATTTTTATTAAAACATCTTGGAATGTACTTCATTATGAAATTCTAAACAATCGGAGTATTTTTGAACCCTAACTGTCATTGAGCTTTGCGTCAACATTATGGTTCCCCGAAACGTATTTGATTTGAGGTGCATTTAGATGGAAAATTTAATTATGAACGGCGAATTTATGAAAATTAGCGAAAGTACGTGTAATTTTCTGCATCCGCATGTCGACTTGAGCATGACAGTTATTACGTCGAGCCGGTGTATTACACCATTTTAACGTCTATTTATACATCATACCGGGTAAAGTTCGATATAGCGTCTATTGAACGAGGATTTTTCAAATGAGAACATTTTTGGCGAATAAAAAAAAAGGGGGATTTTGTAATTCAAAGTGCGTGTGAAATTCGGCGGAATTTTACTGATCGGCGAGGGAGGATCACTCCGGTGGTGATCGTCAAAGAAAAAATACTAACGAGAGAAAATTCTTTTGAGTCCGTTTTCCGTGAAAATAATTAAAGGCGTACGTTGTATACACACATTGACTGTACTATATATACGTCAAAGAAACGTTAACACCTGTTATACATTGAAATGCGTTTAGTCCTAAAAACCATACTCAATCTTTGAAATGGGAATCCATTATGGGACTGAATGAAAAAGCCACTTCCTTGTCATTATCAAGACTCATAGTGTTCTTTTAACAATAAAGGTCTTTATTAACGAAACTGGAAAAAAAGAAGTTCAAGAAGAAGAATGAGCTGCAGTCGTAAACCTGGAGATGTTTTTAAATTGACATTTTTGTGTAGACATTTTTTGTGCGAGGTCGCGTCTCGCAGGGAAGGCTGTCCATTATTGAGCGAGTACCGGCGCACACGTTTACCACCACACACACACCGATATCTCGGTGTACTTCAAGGGTGGGTATGTAAAATGATAAGTTTCGCGTATTTTTACCTATTTGCGCGGTGGTTCGGGGTGCTTCTGCAGCGTTCCAGCGCGGACTTTAAAAGAAGGTTAGAAAATTTAACCGGAGACTATTCATGAAAGGTGGTAAAAGAAGAAAAGATTACCAAACGACAATGAATAAAGGTATTCCGAGTAAGACGAAGATGGAAAATCGTGGTTACTACGCGGGAGATGAAGAACGCATAAAACCGGGAGAGGTTCTAGTTCGCCTTGGGATATAATATGGTGGTGATTAAGCGAAGAGGCGAAGGGAGAAAATGCAGCTGACCGCGGAAGAACGCTCGCTAAACCTTCGGGTCGCGGTGCGGTGGACAAGCCAGGTTGATTTCACCGACTGCGCGCTCCTACCTGGCCATAGATGTAAGATATAGCGTCGTTGGATGGTTTCAAAGTACAGACGAAGAGGTACAGAAAAAAAGAAGAAAGGTAGTGTGGAGGTTGAGTCGAGGTGGGGTAAGGTGTAAATATACGTGTTTGATAGAGGAGTAACAAAGATGAAGAATTGTTTACGTTGGAGTCTTCCAACGCAAATAATGGCCAAAGATAATCTTTCGGATGCAGTTTCGATACAACACAGCTCGTTTTGTACCAAAGGCAAAGCCGTACTTAGGTTAGCTCTAAAACTCATTAGCAAAATGAAACTTACTTTTAATTTACGACCCAAGTTTTCGTTTATTCTTTTTAATAATCGTTTGTATTTTCTGTTTTGCTTGCCCAATGCCCATGTATAACCATTATAGCTACAATTCATGATTCGTGACAGTCATGATTTGTGGTGATTGTTGTGCCGGACAACCTTTCAGTCTGGACGTGGCAGCGTTGAAGAATTCGTCATGTTTGATGGATTTTGGCGATCAATTAAAGGTTTTAGGTGGAATCTGCTAAACATTCTTCCTGGTGCAATCTCATTTGGATCATTAGATGACGATAAAAAATTTAAATGGAATTGAAATTGAAATTGATAAGGCCAGAATGGAAAACCTGAAAACTGAAAATGTTGAAAATGAAAATTTATTGAAACCCTGAAAATAAAGTTGAAATAATGAACCTTTATTTCAGTTTCCTTCCATTACATTTATGTATTTTTGAAAATTGAAACTGATAATTTAAACTGAAAATGAAAAAGTTAAAATTGACAATCGGAATTTGTATCGTTTCAGTTTCCCAATCCAGAATTTAAATCAAGTACGCACCCAAGATTTTATCTACGAGTGTTTCATCTTCAATTTTTTATAAATTATGAGGTGAGATGTTACTAGGATCACGATTCTCTTGAAAAAAGAGGGAAGCGAAACATTCGTGTAACTGCGATAGAAAAATAATGTTTAAATGAGGAAAATTTTGAAAAATTACGTTGGTTTTCAAAAGATTTTTCATAATGAAAGAATATTTATTACGAAGATGAAATTATATTGAAATACATACATTTTTCCCTCAAAAAAATTCCTTCTGAAAAAATGATTCTAAGAAAACAGCGATTGAACGTGAGGGTAAAATCTATACAATTTTTTTTACAATTTCGTGCAATGATCTAACTTCTACCAATTTTTTTGCAATTTTTTAGAGTGAAAAATTGTATAAAATTGTGGCAAAGGTATAAAAAAATTGTATCAAATCTTTAATAATTATGCAGATGGAAAAAATGATTTTCTTTTTTTTTTCCTATTACATTACATATTTAATGTCCTTTTCCCTTTCCAACTTTTTTAAAAAATGGAAGTATTTTTCATGATTGGATCGTGAATGGGTTGCAAAAATGTAACATTTTACATGAAGCGAATTTTTGTGGTGAGTGAAAAACAAAAATTTAGGTTTTCTAAAATCAGAACCTTCAAAGAGACCTCCAAGCCTTATTTTTATGGAAACCACATTACACGAAGCGAGAACGAAAATTTTTTGAGATAGTCTTGAAAAGGCCCGACTTTTTCTTAAACGTTTACAAGCCTTTCTTGTTATTATTAAAGGCAATCGCCATTCTCCTTGACTTCATTCAGACCTGGACACTGAAAAAAAGGCAAATTGCAGCACGGGCAAAAAAAATCAACAACATTTTTTGATTTTCAGCCGATTTTCTCTGATTTTTCAAAGAATTTCACTCATTTTTTAGCAAATTTCAGACGTTTTATTTCATTTTCAGTGACTTTTCACTGATTTTTTTAGGATTTTTTGTTACTGATTTATTACTGTTGCAATTTTGACCGTTTCATTGTACCTGGGATCAGAATATTTTTGAATTTTTGTTTTGATTATTCTTTTGGATTATGAAGCTAAAAAGTCAGTATCTGAATGTTTACTGTTTCGGGTTCTGGTATTTCATTGCCATTGCGGTCATCTGGTGTTGTTTTTTTTGGATGGAGGAGAGGGGGGGGTGTCTTCCAATTTTTCAAAGTTGAAAATAATCTATTAGCTTATGAAAATGGCAAAATTTAGAATCAAAATAAAGTCTACAGTAAAAAATATATGGTAAAACATCCCACTTTCAGAAGCAGCATTTAGAACTTGGATTGATTGATTGATTGATTGATTGATTGATTGATTGCTCGTTTGATTGATTAATTCTTTTAATGAATTTTTTTGAAATGATTCTGAAATGTTTTGGTTGTTCTAAAACCTAAATTGACTACTCCGGCGAGAAAAAACTTATTTTACAAAAAGTAAACATATCAAGTTTGAGCAAAGCAAATGCAAAAATTGTGCAGAAAAAATTTTTAAAAATTAGGAATTTCATTATTCTTTTAAACATTTTTTAAATAGAAATTTTCGTTTTGAAGGAGGGTCAAGACGTCGAGACGTTGTAAATTTTCCTTCATTGTACGAAATTAATTGGGAGCTTTTTAGGAAATTTTTGAATCCGTTTATCCTTCTTTCCTCTCCAATGCCTGATGCACAGTAACAGAGTGTAGGGAGCTGGTTAATGGAGATAACAATACATTTAAGTGCATAAACACCTCAAGGGTATTCTTACTCCCCTTATTTATTTAACATTTTAACAGAAACATTTGACTTTCATCTTCAGTAAGTTTGGTTATTCAGATTTTTTGTTTGGGTAAAAAATATATCAATTCGATTAATTTTTCAATTTTTGAAATGAAACAATGCTGGAAATTGATGAAAAATTGAGAAAAATTTTGTAAATTGATGTACTTGGAAATCAGAATTTTTCATGGGACAAAACAAGACCACCGTGTAGATTTATTCTTTCCAGATCTCCGACTCGCTATTACTCAACTTCACGATTGAATGCTAAAATTAGGAAAAAAATAGAATTCATTTGGCGAACGATTGATACGTTGAGGGTACAGAAGTGGATGGAACTAAGAGGGTATCTAGAATTACCCTCAGGTCGTATATATTTATAAACGTTGTAGGTCCTATCACACAACAGTTTTATTCATTCGTTTTGAGACGTGCAGATGTATTAAAATCAATCGGACACCCGGTATGTAGGTATAATATCCCAATCTAGTAACAACAATTTCTAAAGAATGAAAAACCCCGCGACCATTATGTTGTAAACCTGCTGCGAGACGTTGCTTTTTCTCCCCGAATTCTACGTCATTGCCGAAGTGAAAAAACCTTGCGACACAGATAGACTAAAATCTATATGTATGGTAACTACGTGCACAAAATTTTTGTCAAAAAGAAAGAGTACAAATTGTGGCAGCGTATATTATTAATGTTTATTTGCAGACGTGTAATTATGATAAAAGTATTCGGCAGTAGTTCGTCTTGATACTTAGGGGTATACGCGTAAGGGGACCGAGTGGTAGGTGGTTGTAAAACGAGGTATGTACTTGAGAAGGGGTGCTACGAAGTTCCCCATTTGCAATCGATCTTACGCAGCGTCTCGACGTCTCCATGTGCGACGTCGTTGTATTCCTTGTTTTATTTTATTTTACTCTTTTTTTTCCCTTCTTATTCTGAATTCTCTTTACGACTCGCATTACATATCATCTTTCGTTCTAGCGATAATTACTATGATAATAAAATGAGCTTTCTTCCAGTTTAATAGCGAATTAATTTTTTTACGGAATGTTAGACATGTTATTTTGGAAAAAAATTAACTTGTAAAATGTATCTATGATTCTTCGACGTAGCTGGGGTTGCATAATTTTTATCTTGTTAATTCGGTTTGTTTATTATGATGCAAATTTTGTCGTTGTGGAGTTTATTGCTTTGTGTACCCGGAGTCATAATTTCACACTATATAAAAATGATATAGTTTTTGTTTTTGCAAATTAGGTTAACGGAGACGTCATTTGGTTGAATTTTTTGTTTAATCGTGTGATATCTGTTTGTATGGTTAATAAATGTACATTTTTTGAACCGGTTATCAAATTTGACAAAGATATCTGCGATGAATTCCTCAACAAATTTTTTCAATATAATTCAATTTCTCTTATCTTTGAAAAAAATAAAAAATTATTTGAAAATTGTGATATTTTTTCTAGTAACGATCTCCTCAGTATTTTCCATTGTTATATATCGATATTAAAATGAAATTTTTTAAAAATACCAATACAAAACATTAAACACAGGCATTTTCTACACTTTTTTTTGATTCTACTGCAAAAAAATTGAAATTTTTCAGCCAAATGCACCTAACATTTAGACAGCTGTTGATTAATTAATTTAACATAAAACTGTTGAACTAAATTCTCGACATTTGAGTCCAATATTTTAGTAACCTCATATTTAAAAAAAAAGGAAAGAAATTATTTCGTAGCATGTACTCTTCGAATACAATATTAACTATTGTGCGTGGTTGCCCACCATGGATATTTCTGTTTCGCTTATTTTTTTTCTACTAATTCATGTCGAGTTATATTTTTGCTTCTTTATGGCGCGTAGTCTTTTCGCATAAATCCTATCTCGTTGGAAAAGAAGAAAGATAGAGTAAAAATAAAAAACTATTACGGTGACTGTTCGAGCCAAGTTGTTTTTTTCTTTTCTTTTCCATTTTTTTATATTTCAGATTTTAACTGATTTACTGTGGTTTGTTTGAAATGATACCTTGTTACATCTAAAATGGGAAATTTCAAACTGATTGATTTGATATAATTTTCGTATTGTGATGTTTTCGCGAATAAGGAAAGGTGTCGTGTATTGTAATGCAAAAAGTTTCATTTCATTATGATCGATCAAAAATTTCATTTTTATTGCATTTTAACATGAAGTTTTAAAATTAGATGCTTTCTACGATGTGAGTGAAGTGATGCATTGGTTTTTTTGTCTTTTTTTATTAAAATTTTCGTGAAATGTTGATTGATCAATTGAACGAAGTGTGAAATTTTTGAGATATTTTATTCCAAGAACTAAGTACCATAATGTTTTTTTTTTAATAAGGTTGGGATGTTGAGATATATTTTTTTTAAAAACTGGGTTTTGGGAATAAAGTATACGAGAGTTTTATTGTCAATTTTTGTAAATTTGGTGCTATTTTATGGGTAAAAGTTTTGACAACATTTTATTTTTGGCATAAATTCCTCGATTTTTATGGATACGATTTAAGGCATTTAATTAGGTAACATTTCAATTTTCGTAATTCATCTTTGAAAGTTTATCATTTCATCTGATGCATTTCAAAGGGCAACATTTACGTAAAAATGACTCCCCAGTGAGAAAATCGATGAATTTTGGTACCTACGTTTTCTCAAAATATGAGAATATGTAGAAGCAAAAAACCCCTACGATGACATAGAACTTTTTTAATAACATCATGAAGGGTATAAAGAAAATCTCAAAAAGGAGAACGCCGCGTCGGTCATTTCGTGGACGTTTGAGCAACGTAACATAAGGTGGAATAAATTTAATAGTTTTTCAACATTTTTTACAATTTTGAAAAAAAAAGTGCTTACGAAGAAAGGTATTAAAAATGTTATTTATTCCCTTCTTTATGAGAACTATGATTACGACTTCGTAAACCAATTTTTTAATTTGACTACACTGTTAAGGGCGTGCTTTACGTTTAAAAGACGATGTTTATTTGATTGCTTTGCCATATAAAGCATATATCTTTTAGTTTCGTAAAGGGTTCTTTAAAAATGCCTTATTGTGGAATAATTTATAAAAAAAATTTCAGAAAGTTTAGATTACGTTAACACTTTGGTCTTATTATAATGTATGATTGCGTGACATGCAAAAAAAATTTTGTCAGACAGGTCGATGACTGGTTTGTAATTGAGTAGAAATAATTATTTTTTTTGCATTTATAATGTTCTCGAGAAATTAATTTCTGAGTTTTTTCAAGTTCGTTGCAAGGTGGATTTTGTTTTGAATTTTTAAATGAAGGAGGGTTTTCTAAAAGAAATGGATTTTTTGCTGAAATGTTCGATTGTAAATGGGGATGGAGGGAAAAGAAGGACTATTTTTCTCGTGAGATTGAAATTCACTCGTTAGATGGTCAATAAATGATTTTTTATTCCTTATTTGAAAATCATTCTATTTTCCGATTTTTTCTCATTTAAATCTCATTTTTATCAAAATTTTTGAAAAAAAATTAAGTATTTCTTTAGACACTAATTTTAAATTTTTGCTGAAGATAATTTTTTTATCAAACCATATTTTTCTATCATTTATAAATCAGTGGAAATCATCGAGAATCACTGAAAAACAGTCAGTATTGCACCACAATTATAAACCACTGAGAGAAATTTCACCGAAAGCGAATAGTGAATAAAAATTCTGAAAAATCATCGAAAATTCACTAAAAAGTCAGTAAAAATCCAAAATTTGCTGAAAAATCAAAGAAATTCTTGAAAAGCCGTTGAAAAACCGTCGAAAATAAAATGAATTTCGTTGATTTTCCCTGTGCTGCAATTCTAATTTTTTTTTTCAGTGACTTTTCGCTGTTTAAAAATAAGAAAATGGATAATCCATAAAATTGACTGATAGAAATGAAATTTTCTGAAATATTTATTATTAATAGATATCGACATTTCCTATACTTAACTCCTCCTTTCAGCTTTCCAGTTCAATTCCATCATTTTTGAGACCCCAGAATGTGACTTTTGTGCTGAGGGCCCCCTCAATCAAGCTGGAAAGAAGGTTTAAAATTTTCTAGATTGAGTCTGCTCCTGTGAAGATTTCAACCATTGAAACAAACCATTCCATGTCGATATTCTCCCTCACATTTGCCTCTTTCATAAGAAACGCTCCGACCTCATTCGGGAAAATTTGCAAAAAGATCATAACAATTTACAACTGCTCCAAAAAAGTAATAACATGTCCCAGTTCTCAAAAAAAAATAGGTAAAATTTATTATTTTTTTGAATAAATTTTTTTTTGGTAAAATTTATTCATTTTTTTGACAAATTTTATTATTTTTTCTGATTAAAAATATTAATTCTTAGAACAAATTTCACTTATTTTGTGAATTGAGATACGTTTATCATTTTTTAAAAATAAATTCTATCATTTTTTGATTAAAATTTTTTATTTTGGTAAAATTTATTCATTTTTTTGATAAAATTTATTAATTTTTTGATAAAGTTTATCATTTTTGGTGTAAGATGTATTCATTTTCGTAACTTCTGTTTTTTCCGTGTGCTCGAGTAAATATCCAAACAAATAATTTTTACCAATTTTTCACATTTTAAAAATGTAGAAAATCGATAAAACTTGAAAATTGATTACCGAGAAGACTCGAATAATTGAAATTCGAGTTTATTAACGTGATTAACGATTGAGAAGATCCAAGTACGTCGCCCTTTCCTCACCTATGTGTTTTCGCCTCTGCTCGCTAATTGATAGACCAAATAAAACCTCGTTACGAATCAGATGTGCAATTTTATCGTGATAACGAAAATCAGTATCTCGAAAGCATAAAAAATATTAATGCAGCGTCAAATTTTTGGTGTAAATTTTCACAATTAACTATTGTGCAGTAATATTTTTACGGATCCGTTTTTTCACGTATCATCGGTTTCGTTTCATCTTATTATTTTCAAAGTAGCATGATTGTGTCTGGATGTTGTCTATTTATATTAATACGCCGACACGATGACGTAATGCTTGTATTATTTTGTCCTTCTATTCTTTTGTTGTGGTTGTAGTTCGCGTTACGTAAAAAAATCTAGTTTTTTTTTTTCTAAAAAAAAAGAAAGAATACATGTGTGTTTGTGAGCTGTGCGGGGTCAACTTTAGGACGTTTTCCAATATTACTAAAAAGATTATTAGCCTATTTGTTATGCTATATATACGACGATATTTCGATCATTCAATCCTCCGTTGCGCTGTAGCATAATATACGTACACTTACCTATGTCTTTTCATCGTTTATACCTATTTTTTTTTCTGACATATTTTTGTACCTTTTATTTTTTTATACCTTCAATCGAGTGCCGCGAATTAGATGGATGGCGTAGTGACGCGGTTAATGACATTTATGCGTCGATTAGCGAACGGCGAGAAATTGTTACGGTTTTTTTTTTCTTTCTTCTTACGAGAGATTTTTTTTTCCTTCGTCGAATCTCTTATACACGTTGATGAAAAAGTTCTTGAAACAACATTGAGTGAGGAGGAAAAAATCGATGCTAACAATTACATCACATCTTGAGAGAAAAAGCCTAATTTAGAGGCGGAAAAGGCGTTTTGTGTTTTTTATTCTTGACAAAATTTAATTTAAATTTTATTTGAAATTTCATTTATACCTCTTTTGCAATGTCTGTGCGCTACGAGAGCCGGTAATGTATTAAAGGCGTACGGTCGGCGTTAATGTCATTTTTTTTCTTGGCTCTTTGTATATGAAATTGCGTGACAGGCAGTTAAAAGCGGTCATAGGGGTTTCCCTTGAAAAAGTAAAGGCTCGCGGGTATACCTTATCACGAAGTTTTTCATTCACAAAGGATAAAAATTGTAATTTTACACTCAAAGGTTGATGTGTCTGAAAATGAGTTCGCCCTTACTACGGCGGATGGTTTAATAAACAAGTTAACGCCCGAGAAAAAGGGTGTAGGAAAAGGTGCTCTATCGATTTGTACGATAAAAAAAAAGTTTTTCGGATTTTTGTTTTCTGGTCACGGAAATTAGAATTAAACTTGGCGTAGTGGTACGTGTAAAATGAACATGTTTTAAGGATTCTGTATATTCAAAATATATAATCCGCCAATTGATAAGTATATTCCGGCGAAGTATTCGTCGAGGAAAACAATCGTTACGTTTTTCATCGAATTACCAGCCTACTTTAGAATTCCGTCGAAGATATTTCTTATCGTATGTGCTCGTTTGGTACGTATACGAGTATTAGGCTATTTCATTTAGAAATTGAAAAAGATGAGTCGGCTTTGGAATATCGTGAATGTTCCAAATATTAACGCATGGGTCTGGTCTAGTTGTTTTCATAATTTTATTTCGATGTACGTTTAGTAATTTGGATATCCATTTTCATTTGCGAATATTATCGAAACGTTATTTGTAAAGTGGTTTGCATATTTCTAATTCCAAATTATTATGTTAGACTGTAATAAAAGTTTTCGGTTGGTATTTTATAAAACGGAAACTTGGAAAAAGAATTGTTTCGTTTGATATCTCAAAATGTATAACTTTCAATCAAAACAAGATGATAAATTCTTCGGATTTTATAATATTTTAAAGAATGTTTCAAGGCTGTTGTCTTTGCGGTATCATTTTGAAAATAACAAATATTTTATAATTTTTCATTCTGCGTTTAATTTTTTGATTTCCTTTTTAATATTATTTGTTTAGTGAATTAAACCTTTTTATCTTTTCGTGTATGAAAAAGTGAGTAGGTTTGTTTTATGTGTAAAAGTTTTTTAGAATTATAATTAAAAAAAAAATATTTTTATAACTTGGAAAAAATTTAATTGAAGGAATTTCATAGAAAGAAACGTAAATGGTGAAAAATTAGTTGGTAAGATTGATCCCAAAAGAATGTAAATGGTTGAAAATCCAACCCTTCTTCCGAAAAAATGTTCGTGTTGAAATTTGTCCATCTTTTCAGTGTTTCAGTTCACCTGTTCCTAAAGAATTTAGCCACGTTTTAGAAAACAATGAGTTTTAATCAATTTTTTCAAATTACCCCTCTCAGATTTTTTGATATAGCGATTCCTTAGAAATTTTAATGATTCCTACCGAAAATAGTAGCGTAAAACGATGATTTTACTGTTCTAGTCAAATAATATGGATTATTATGGGACTTAATTGGTAGGATACGAGAGGAAAATAACACACGCCCCATGGGAAAAAAATAAAAATTGCTCTAAAAATTGTCAGGGTGAAAAAACTAGTAAAAACTCAGAAAAGGAAAGCTCATTCTTCAAAATAAACCGTTCGTTTTGTGATTATTGTTTGCTCATAATTTTAAAGAAAAAATCATGGTGAAAAAGAGAACATCTTCGCTTGGTTTTGTACACTTACCTGATTTAAATAATCCAAATAAAACAGGTATCCCTTTGACGATTTTCCTGGAAAAAACGACCTTTTTGAAGATTTTTCTAAGAAAAACTGGGAATTCTCCTTGAAAAACTACTAATACCTCTTTGAAGATTTTCGTAAAAAACTATTCTTTTGAGGACTTTCCTTTGAAAAACCACATTTTTGAAGATTTTTTTGAAAAATTATTCTTTTGAAGATTTTTCCAGGAAAACTACTTATCCTTTTGAAAATTTTTGTTGGAAAAAATACTCGTTAATTTGACAACTTTTTCTGAAAACGATTTTTTTGAAGAATTTTCTAGGAAAAACTATTGACATTTTTTTAAAAAAAAGCTACCTTTTTGAAGAACAAAACTATTCTTTTGAAAATATTCTTCAGAAAATTAACCTTTTTGAGGAAAACGGCTTACTCTTTTGAAAATTTTCTTGAAAACTCTACCTTTTTGAAGATTTTTTTTTTAAAAAAAACTATTGTTTTGAGGATTTTCTTGGGAAAAACTGCTTATTCTTTTGAAGATTGACTTGGAAAAAACCATATTTTTGAAGATTCTTTTTGGAAAAACTATTTTTTTGAGAATTTTTCTGATAAATTAACCATTTGAAAAATTTCTATTGAAAAACTATTCTTTTGAGAATTTATCGAGGAAAATTACCCTTTTGAAGATTTTCGTGAGAAAAACTACCTTATTGAGTAATCTGTTGGAAAAAGTGTGAGAAGTCATTAAAGAATATTGGGAAATCAATTTTTATAAGTTTTCTAAAATCTAGGTCAACTTTTTTATTTTATGCACCCGTGACTTTGGTGTTTCAAATTTGATGCGTTATTTGTCTTGTCATCTATCACAGGCATCGGACGGTGGTTACTTTAAAGCAACTTGGTTACTTTTTTCAAGCTCGGTTACTTTTAGTTACTTTTTTGGCTGAAAGGTTACTTTTAGTTACTTTTTCAGCTTCAAAGTTACTTTTTTCGCTCAACTCGCAAAAAAAATGGCAATGAGGTTATAAATCTCTTGTTTTTGTTATCATTTTTTCATCTCTGAAACTCATACTGAATTATTTTCGATGTTTCGATAATATTCAGTGGCGTAAATACGGGGGGGAGGAGTATTAACCCCCCGACACCCTTTAAAAATGAATTTTTTGGACATCAAAAATCGAATTTTTTCAAAGCTTTGCCCTCGCTTCGCTCGGGCGTAAGTAAACAAAATTATTATTACTTTTAGCTAGTTTAAAAGTTCAATACGTAAGCCTGTGGCATAAATACCTCCCTCAAAACCCTCAAAAATGAATTTTTCGGGTATTAAAAATCAATTTTTTTTCAAAGCTCTGCCCTCGCTTCGCTCGGGCATAAAATGATCACTATATCAAAATATTAAAAATCACGAAAATTTGACGTTGAACTTAATTTTAAAACAAAAAAATTCAATGAAAATCACAAAATTTACGATTTCTAAACTTAATCTTGATAAAAAAAAACAAACTTTAAAGTCAAAGTGTAATTATTTTGTGATATTGTATCTCTGTTCGAAATTTCAGATCTTTGAATTAAAATAAATATTTCAATTCAAATCATAAAAATTTTATAATGAAAAATAAAGTTATGTTATGAGCAGGGAGATTCTGAAAAATAAGAAAGAGGACAAAAATTCGTGAAAGTAATTGATATCGAAAATGATTCAGTATGAGGTTCAGAGGTTCAGAGATGGAAAAATGATGACAAAAACAAGAGAAAAAATCGTTCGGTGAACGAATTTTTATAACCTCATTTTGGGCTGCGGAACGTCTCCTATTTCTTTTGAACGCGATTTTCTCATTATCCCGGATCGTTATTTTTTTTCTCTCTTCGGTAGTGAAATTACAGAGAAAATTACAAGTTTGAAAAAATATGGGAAGGAGAGGGGTATTAATAATTTTTTAAAGACGAAAAATTGAAAAATTATCTACTTTTTCACAAAAAATTGGTTACTTTTTCACAAAAAATTGGTTACTTTTTTCAGAAAAAAAAAGTTACTAAAGTTACTATTTTTTTTTCAAAATTTCCGTCCGATGCCTGTATCAGCACTTTCAACAATGAAACACGAATTCCTAAAAACATATCCCTAATTTTGATGATTTTTCTCATTGAAAACGTGGCTGGTGTTTTTTTTTCATGAAATGATTTTTCAGTGTTTTTCAAAGCTCAAATTAGTATTTTGAAGATTTTTAAATCTGAAGTTTTACCATTTTTTCTATAACCAAATAAATAAATACCTAGTTATGATTTAAGACGTATGAAAACTTGATTTTTTTTTGTCTGCATGGAGATAAGTTTATTATTTGTTCAAGTATTCATAATTGTTGTATGTACAAATTTTGCTTGTTTGTATTAAAGATGTTCCTTCAGCAAGATTTAACAGCATGAAACTCAGCAGAGATTTTAAATAAATTTCTTGAGAAGTGTCGAGATAGGGGAAATGATTTTGTTTTTGTGGTGGGATAATTGATTAAAATATAATATTCTGAATTTTCGCAGCGTAAATAATTGTAATTCACTGAAAATTGAAAATTTGGAAAAAAATTGAAATGTTTAGCAGATATTGAATTAATAATAAGGGTCTGTAATCGTAATAATGTTACTTCGCTGGAGTGATTACTGATTCTCTTTCTCGCAAAGAATTTAATTCGACATTGAAAATAATTGCGTGGATAAATTGAAGAAGAAAAAAATTAAACCCATCACACTTTTGGAAAGTGTAAATTTTATTTCATTATATACCTACACTTTATAGCATTTTAAAATAGCTGTAAAGCTGTTTTATTTACTTTATAATTAAAACGTTATAAGATCTTCGCCTTTTGCTTCTCTCATCCGTATTTTGTATTTTTTTCCCGCCGTCTTTATTTAGCAAATGAAAAAGCTTTTTAAAGCTCGATCTCGCTTCCCGCGCTCGCTGTGTTTTTGGGCTTTAATGCTTACTTATCCTTATGCCCAACCACCCTGCATTATCCCGCGTTACAAACCCGCATCTTATAAGCTACGCTTGTCAAAGGGACTCGTCTTACCAGATGACACAATTTACCCTTATAATTAAAGAACAATCCTATTAATTTATCCCTTTCTCCTAAAACTCGCTCCGCCATCTCTTGCCCTCCCTTATCATCATACTCTTTTCCTAAAATTTTCTTGTTCTAGTATTACTTCTTCTGCCTGTTCTTCTTCTTGTTACACCCTTTATATAACTCAATCTTTAATTACAATTTCAAATTAAAATTCCTCCACGCTCGTTCTCATCTATCGGATCGCTTTAATAACTGCAATAATTACGGCTTTTACTATAGAGTGTATCTCATTACAAAGGAAAACCATCAAATTTGAAAACTGTTGACGTTCCAGAAAATTCTAACGAACGGTTTACGAAAAGAAGGATCTTTTTACTGTTCGGATTTATTTTACAAAATTTTAATTGCGATTCGCGGATCGCTGAACTTTCAGTTTATTCGTCGTATAATTCATTTTTCACTAGTTTTTCGGATTTTCGTTCTGTTATGTTTTTTTTTTCGCTCCTCTTTTTCTAATTCACGCGATTAATCTAATTGATGTCGAGCAAGGTTTTTTTTTATTATCCTGCCTCTAATTGGATTTTTCCTTTTTAAAGCACAATGAAGAGTTTTTAATTAATTTAGATTTGAAATGAATTCGAAATTAGAGTAATGTCAGATTAATTCGCGATTTATGTTTTTTTTTTTCTCGAAATACTCGTGGCTGGTCGTGAACAATAATATGTGACCTGATATGGTCAATTAGTCATAAATTTTTGGAAAATTTCAACGATTGAATTTTTTTCCAGAGAAGAATGATTCATTTGAGAAATATCTCGGTCGAAATGTAACTTTTAACGTATATTGTTGATTTTGCTCGAGTCCTTTATTATAAAAAGGTATTCACGCATTGCGGACATAATGAACGTACTACGTGGTAGGTGAACCTTTTTGGCATTTAAACTTATGCTCTTGACAAAAGAATCCATTCACACGGCTTGATTGGCTTAATTAATAGAGAAGTAATGAAAGAAAATGACAACAGAGCGAGAGGAAAAAGAAAACTCATAACTCGGAACCGATAAGTTTTACGCTTGCGAGACCATTATATGCTGTCTTGCTGCTTTTACGCATTTGTACTCCGAAATGGTTGAGTTGGAAAACAGTTGGACGTGACTATGATTTCTTGGCTTGAAAATATTTCCTCGTCGTGTAATTACTCTAAGTTGTGTGTGTGTTTCTTTTTTTACTGTGGTAATCATTCTTAATTAAATGGCGAAGAAAATACCACCGTCGTTGGTGTCAACGTAAATATAGAGAAGTGTAGGTGGCAATGATTAAAAATCTTCGATATGGGTTGAGGTAATACGAATGAATGAATTTTCAATTGTTTAAAAATCATACTGAGAGCGAAGTTGTTATTATTGTGCTTGAGAATTTCATTTCATGAGGGAGATTTTTTTTCTAAAATTAAAAGACTCATTAAAATATGGGTAAGGGCTTATTGTGCAATCATATTTTTTAGAAAAACTCGACTGAAAATTTGAAATTGAATTATTTGTCTTTAAAATTACAAATCTAGACGGCTTGACTATTGAGTATTTTGTTTCTTTTTAAATTGTTTGAAATGAACGTTTTTCTTGGTGTGGGGGGGGGGGAGGTGGCCTTATTGAATGGATTTTTATTCATTCATGAATTCAGTTCAAATTTTCTCATTTTTGATGCACCCATGAAATGTTTTTGTTTCATGATGTAAGAAATTTGCAGCCAGATCGCAAAAAATGTTAAATTCGTGTTCGGTGAGTCAAAATATGTGCTTCAATAAACAATTTTTCATCGATCATTTCGTTTGAGATCTCGAAATTCGCCTTCTTCAATGATTTTTTTTTTGCGACAAAATTGATGAATTTTGAAGGTTTGAGTAATACCGTTGTGAAAAGGATGTTTTTCAGGGTATTTTGATCTGCTAACTACAAATCCGACGTTAGTTTTTTCATTTGGACATTTCTTTTCGCATAAAATGCTCAAAATTTGAAACATCTGCCAAAAGAAAATTATTTTAGTACGGATTTTAGCGATTTTTGGATCTAGTAGCCTTGAAATCAATAAGTAAGGTGAATTTACATTGAAAAACACATTTTAAGGTATTTTCAAAAAGTGGTCAAACTTCGTTTTTGAGACTATTTTTACATCAGTTGAAAATTTCGAGTGACCCAAACCTCATGAAGATGTGTACCAAAATTTATAAAAATATCATAAATATCCCTCTAAAAAAATTAACTTTGTGCCAATGAACAAAAAATTTTCGTCCCTTTCGTTGAATTTAGAAATTCTTGAATTCTTGAAAATTTTGCAATAAAATGGCCATAACTTCATGGGATGGGGGGGGGGTGTCAAAATTTTTTAAACGATTTATTTACATCAAAGGAAATTATTTGGAGGAGTCAGGTCAAAATCTTAAGCTAGGGCCAAATTCACTTCTTATCCGAAACGAATCGATACCCTTTGATCAAATTTATCCTTGACAACTTGAATTTTTGTCATTTCAAGGTAGAAGATCCCACTTTAACATTTCTAGATTTTGAGAAAAAACTATTTTTAAGTGATTTCTTTCAAATTGGGACCTTTTGAGTTATTAGTGGTTCTGGATTCTAGACCATCTGAGGCACCTCCTGGAAAAATTTTGGGCCGTGATCCTACCGAAAAGTCGCTGATCTATAGTTTTGAAGTTCAACAAGCAGTACGTATGTCATGAATGTGTATTTTCTTGGTTTTTTGAAGGTAAATTTTGTTCTTGCAACGAAATATTTTTCAAAAAGAGTAACTGGAGATTACAGTACCACATTGAATGTAAAATTATCTTTTAATTGAATGTCAGTGAGCTTTCTAACTGTTGAAGTTTTAAAATTATGATTAGATTATGATAAAAAAAAACGCATCAAATCATTTTCTCAAAAACTTGTTTTTTGAATTTTTCAACTTCAGGGGGCTATAACTTGAGTAAAAATCAACCATTTGGGCTGGGGAAGGTCCTAAATAATTGTCAATTTCATCCTCTACCACGTGGAGGTCTTCACTCCATTTTGCTAAAAGGGGACATTTCGCCTTGAAAAGACACATTGATTAAAATAATGAAGGAATATGATGAAAATCGTTTTTCATACCTCTTTTCAAATGATTGTTTCCTTCAAATCCTAGTTTTTTTTTTTAAATCGCTGAAAAGGCTTAAAAAAATATTTTGAATTTTGGTCTTGAAAAAGTTCATAATTTTTTTTTCATTGAAATCTCATTATTTTCAGGACTATTTTCCGGAACTTTAAGTTGGATTATTCTAGGTCCGCAGAAACATAAGTCAACAATTTTTTTCTAAAAATTATCTCACTTAAATGAGTACATAGGTGATTATAATTGAATGTACCAAATCAAAAAGTCCTTAAAATTTATCAACTGTTATTCAAAAAATCTACCCGGGTAAGTATCGAAAGACCTATATTTGTGCGTCATTCGGTTCTATCGCCAGCTTGAATAGTGCTGAATTTTCGAGATGTACCAAATTATGAAGAAATGCGTGAAAATAATCCCAACGATGGGAAATTCTTGCGGCAGTGCATAAAATAAAATCAATATTGAATTCAGTCTACGCTTCGTAAAATTTCTTTTTTATTGTTGTTACTGATGTTTTTCAGTTAATACTGGGAGGATTATTAGTGGGTCGTTTAAGGGTTTGAGCTCAGATTCCACCAGTTATTTTATTCTCCGACGAACACTTATTTTCATTTCTGCTCTTAATAGTCTCCTGGATGAATCAGATTTCAGATTAGTCACCCTGGTCGAATATTTTTGATAGTTGGAGATTTTTTTTTGTACTCTTGTTCCCTTCTGCTTTTCATCTGCTTTTGCTTATTTCAACCTACGCTCGTCTACGTTTCTATTAGAGAACTAGCAGAATCGTTTATGTCAAAATATGAATAAAATATACGACACAAATTAAAATTTTAATTTCTTTTTGATTTACGAGCGTTATAAGTATATGTTGATGAAACTGTTTCCAAAACGTCTGTTCTGAGAACTGAGAAGTACCTCGTCCTTGCATTAGTTACAAGTGAAGCTGTTTATTTGGCATCCAAATTAAAAAACAGTATCGATAATTTTATAATTTTTTTTTTTTTCAAAAAAAAAGGAAAAAAGCTCGTATAAGAGTATTCGAGTCGACAAATTCTGCAATGAAGTTGACGTAAAAGACTAATTCAGAATAGATGAAATTTTGATTCGCTTTTTATTAGAAAAGAATTTAAATACGACTGGCATAGTTCGCAATTACGCTCAAATAAAGCGAAACTGGCGCAATTTTTTTTTATCTTCGACGGAAACGCGTAATGATTTACAGCTTTCCGGCAGCAACGTACATATGTATACGTGCTATATTGTACTAGTGTGCGTGTATTTGTTATGGTGTATTTTTTTCCTTTATTTTGTACGCGCAAAATTGCGAAGAGAAGGAGAAAAGCAAAGAGGCTCGCGGTATCGTGTGCATATTCCATTAATTATTGTAAAAAGGGATAGAATGCGAATAAAAGGGTAGTTTTCATCCCCCCGTTGGCTGACTTCTTCGTTGCTTATTCTGTTTTCCCCAGCTTTTCGGTATAACCAGTGACGATAGCAGCCATGTACCCCTTTACATCATCATTTCAAGCTTGCCGTTTTCCTCAACCCTTTTCCCATTACTTTTATTAAATCGGCGCTATTGTTTTCGATTCTGGTATTATGATTATTGTTATGATTATGAACACTACTTTTCTTTGCCGAGACCTGGATTCGCGTCGTTTCTTTCTTTCATTATCTTTTACTAGCTGTACTGTTACTGCGCTTCCTCGGACTATTTTGTATTTCGCTTTCGAAGCTGCCGTAGATATACTTTTACTGTAGCAAAACAACCGAGAAGAAATTTCGGGTATTTTTGAAATTGCGCGATATTGATAAAATTAATTTTTTGCACCTGTTTAACGGTAACTGCAGTTGAGGTCGGATTGCCCTCTTTTCATACCCCTATATAGCTCGTTCTTACATAAGGCGAACGTTGGTAATTAAGAAAATTGGCCATTTAGTTAATCAGCCAACTTGTTTGTAATTGAAAATTCGCTATAAAAACAAGCAGAGGGCTGGTGTATTTTTTTTGATTTTTTTTTCCTCCATCGATTACATGTACCTGTGACAATTAATAGTGCAGGTGCAGCTGTTGATATTTTTTTTTCAGTTTAGTGTTGTTTGAGCCTTCTTCACACTAGATTTGTACGTTTAATGAAATTTGTATCGTGAAATTTTTTATGTACTGTTGATTGGTTTTACGTCAAAATTAAACTGAAGAGCTGATAGTGTTATTTTTCATGTGGGATGTGATTGATTACCGGATGTTTAGAGTTGATATGTTCGACTATCACTGATTAGCTTATCGAATGAGTTTGATTAATTATTGAGAGTGAAATAGGTTAAAAGGTATTCGCGATGGAACAGGTTTTCTTATAACTTTGTGTGTGGCATCGGTGGACCTGAAAAATAAAACAGTTAAAGTAAACGTTTTATGTTTTTTTCGACTGTATTGTGAAGTATTTATGTAATTTTACATTTTTAATTTTCGGTTTGTCATTTCTTTAGGTATAACATGACACCAGGTCTAATTTTATTGCTGTCTCGGATTGAAAAATTATCGAGTTTATTGAGTTATCTTGCGATCTGCTTCTTTCTGTATCGTTGGGATAAAAATATACATAAAATAAAGCTATCAATATTTTTTTGGTGCTGAAAGAGTATTTGAGAAATTTATTTTAGGTGTGGTTTTTTTTTTGCAATGCTCCCTCTTCTTCAGATATATTATGAGGGTAGTATTTTACAGAATAAATTACAATTATTTAGATAATGTAGGCGAATTTTTCTTCAGATGAAAAGCTTTTGATTTTGTGAATATGTTTTCAGAGATCTGTTCTTGATTTTTATTGAAATACTGAAGCAGTGAAAAATCATTAGGTTTAATTTGATGCATTCATTCTACTCCATCAGAAATCAGAATGAGAGATCGAGGGTTTTCAATCGCTCAAAGACTCTGAAATTTGAAATTAAGCTTTAGCTGAATGCAAAATTTGAAAATGCGCACGGAAAAAACAGAAGTTTCGAAAATGAATACATTTTACCCTAAAAGTAATATAGAAATTTGTCAAAAAAATGAATAAATTTTACCAAAATAATAAAATTTATTCAAAAAATAATAGGTAACGAGTCTCAATTCACAAAATAGGTAAATTTTTTTTAAAAAATAATATTTTTTACTTATCAGAAAAATAATAAATTTTACCTATTTTGAGAATTATGACACGTTATTATTTTTTTAAGATAAATTTTATTACTTATTTTTTTTTTCAGTGCGAAGTTTTTACTACCTGATGAACAAATCTCAAATTTTATTTTGTACCAAATCTCTAGATTTTTGAATTTTTAGGGTGAGGAAGGTAGGTAATTGCTAATCACGCACTGAATTAGAAACTCTAAAAAAAATCTATGAAAATCTACGTCAATATTACGGATTCGAACGAAAAAATAATTCAAATATTTTTCGAGTGTAAATTTTTTTCCCAACACATCCCTTTTTCTCGTCTAAAATGTCTTGAAAATCATTCAACTTTTTTTTGTCTTGTTATGAAAGAAAACCGCAATTATTACAGTCTCATTTCTCTTTATGATTGTGGGAGATTTCATAATTTTGTGTTTAAGCCTTGGGCTCAATTTTTTTTTGCAGGTTTTCAATGTAGATATTTTTCTTTATTCCCTCCACCTCTCTTCTCATCTCATCTCTCCTCTCCCCATTGTCCCACCACCATTTTGAATTTATTAAATTTTTCAAAGTTGTCTTTAAAAACCTAAATTTTGGATATTTCAATTGTATTTGATTTCGATTCATTAAATTTGCCTTTTTTCCAAAATTTTCAGCTTAAAAACATTGTTAGAATTTTTAAAATTCAGAAATTTTAAAGAATTTCACTCAATTTTGTCAACTTTTCGAAAGTGAAATTTGAGAGCGGAGGCGGGAGTCTTGTTTCAGAAGATTTTAAAACTCATAATATTATTGACAAATTCGTTATCCGTTGGGAAAAATTGCAAGAATTAAATGAAACCGAAGAACATTCCATAGAAAATAAAAGAAAATTACTACGGTTCGAGCGAAACGAAGGCGGATTTTTTTTACAAAAAATTATAGTAAAAAACGTATCCATGTTGAAAAGAAAGAAAAACTAACTACCTATACTTATTCAGCATGATAAGACATTTTCAAACGTTCGGTGGATAATTTCCACCTATCCATTTTTTTGGATGATTTCTTGCTCTAGATTTTACTTCTTTCGACTTTTTAAAAACTCAAAAAGAATTTGAACCAAACTAAAGTACCTAGTAAAATCAATTTTTGATTTTTTAAAAATATTTTAGAATGGGCTGTACCTGTTGATGAAAAATAAAGGAACTGATTTTTTTTTTTTTGAAAAATTCATCAAAACCAAAATCTTTAATTTGGGAGTTTTCAAAAATAATTTTCAAGCGTAAAAAGAGAGGAGAGACTATGAAGCATCAACTCCTTCTGGTGACTAAAAAGTTGTGAGAATTGACAAAATTCCAACCGTTGAATGTCCTTTTCACTCAAGAAATTTACCTACTCATCTTATCAAAATAATGGATAAGGTATCGTTCAAAGTATTATAATGAAATTTTTTGCGGAAAATTTTCTAGGATGCCTGACTAGCTGTGCTGCTATCACATAATAAAGTATGGTCAATTTCAATTGAAAAAAATCTATCAATAGATCTTGGAAATATTGAAAAATAATAAAATTATCCATTATTTTGCAGATACGGTCAAATTTACTGACTATGAATGAAGCAAGGACAAAATTTTTACCCCAAATGTCGAAAATACTTCAATTTTTTCAATTTTGAAAGATATACGTTTCAATGTGCTTTGATTATGAATGAAGCAGGGGAAAATCTTATGTCCAAAATAACCTCTTTTTCTGATTTTTGGGTCCTGAGAAAAGAGTTTATCCTCCTCCCTTGCCTCCTTGAAATAAGTTTGTGGGTGATTGAAAATTTGGCGAATTGTATCTTGAAACACTTATAAATCTAAAATTTCAATTATTCAGAAAATATTGAGATCGTTTCAAAATTGAATTATTCAAGAATAAATTCAGGTAACTTTTTTTTTCACCCAAATTATTCCGCCAACATTATATTATAACCCACCCTTGTGTCCAGAAACCTCCAATTATGTTAAAATTGAAATTAATCGCCGAGAACATTTTCTGCTCAGCGGCAATTTCGAGTCGAAATGCTGGTCAATATATCAAAGGACCTTGAAAAAGCATATCTTCAAGTGAATACCGCATCCCCGAAATTATTTGATTCTGCAAGCCAATCTATTCATGCGGAGGGAAATTTAGCTTTTGAATACTTTTCAACACTGATTACACGTTAGGCCTATAAACATTTTAAACAAAAAGGGGGACGCTTCTCGCGTTATCCACGTTGGCGATAATTAATTATAAGGTTGTAATTAGTTTCTGGCTCTATTGAGTATACGTCCGTTGGAGAGTTTCTCTTTAATATTTTAATTAAAGGAAATAATTAAAAATCCGAGCGTGTAATAACGTTAGCGGCGCATACCATTTAAAATTAGGTCCAGAATGGTTACGAGAAGAGGGGTATTAAATGCCAAAATCTTTCTTCTCTTATAGCCTTCGTTGCTTTTTTTCTCCTTACAGTTTTTATTCGCAGAAAATTTTATTTTCATTCGAATTTCTCTCGTTTTTGTCCTATTATTAGGGCTCGTGTTTCAAATTTCATTCTTTCCCTTTTTTTGGTCAAGGATTCGTTAAAAAAATTACCAAAATGATTTTTGTTTTATGGTTACCTGAGGTTTGAAAATTTTGAGAAATATGAGAAGTGGTTATTGACTGGTCTGAATTATTTTATTCGTCGTTGTTTATTAACGACTGAGTATAATTAATCGAGGTCTATTATGTATTGAGATAAAAATTAAAAATGATGTAATGTCGTGATATTTGTCGTGTTACGAATTTGTATCAAAACTCAAAAGTGAGGTGAAAAATTTATACGTACGAGCAAAGTCGAGCTCGTGTTTAACTGTGATTGAGGAATAAGTTAAATGGCGGAGTAGATTGATTTATTCGCGGTCGAGCTGTCAGAACAAACACTGAGCAGGTGTTTGAGTATTATCGGTATTTGGTCCCTTTTCAATTATAACACCTATATACTCCTGGTATAGTGGGCAGGTTGTAAACTATGTTTGAAGCGGTTGTAAATATTTTCCTATCATTTTGTCAGTCAAATCTAAATACTCGGCTGTGAACCCGTGATTGTTATAAATTCATTCAAAAATCCATTCGATTGATTTGTTCGATTCGAAATCATAAAACAAGTCGTTTAAAAATATCGTACGATAGTAAAACGATCTTATTATTTGGAATGAAAATTTACATCATCTAGTTGGAAAGAATCAAACCAAAGGGAATAATTTTCGTTCTTTCTAATTATTATCGTTTATTGCTCTACGTTTAAAAATTCATTAATTTGTTTGCTTTCTTCTGTGGAAAGAAAACGTAGACGTACGTACGTTTGTAAATTTTCTCTATCAGGTTGACAAGTGCGCGTATAGCTCGCAACAGCCTACACACGAGTCATTAAATGCTGGTAATTCGTTACGATTTCGTTAATGAGTATTTTATATTACTATATTTATTTTCTTTGCGCACGTGATTTTAACATTGTATAGTACGTAGCGAATAATCGAGCATATGGTCGTAATGTTACCGCCACCGATGGCTGATGGGAGAACGTGCCTTGATTAATTATTTAATTTTTTAAAGGCGCTATTAATGATTCGCATTACGGTAGCGAAATATAACAGAATGAAATACCTGTATCGAAGTAGAACCCAAATCGTATCTTTTTGATAACTTTAGGCAGTTCGCTTATTATTTTCAACATTAAAATGAAATTATATCCATTTGAATTCGCTGATGATGGACATCATCCCAAATACAGCATCCAGTTGTTATGTAACTACAACGTTAAAGCCATAATAAGGGTGTTGTTTCTGGAATTTTTATACGTTCGACGAAATTATACCAAGTAGAAACACCAAAATTAGCTATTTTTCTCGAATTTCTCGCCCATTTTTGAATCGAACCAGTATATTCGGAGGCGAAAAAAAGTTTCATAATGTAAACCGTGGTAGCTCGTTTTCATATAGTACGAGTATAGTAACACTTTGAAATTATCGTTTATTTAAGGGAGCTAAAATCGCCCATTTTAAACTCTCCTTTAGGTTTCGTTTATTTCGTAGACATGCGAAAATCATTGTTATTCTATTTTCTTTCCGATATTTCGTCGTGTTTATTCGTGAACGTATCTAATGTTTGTTCATAAAAGGTACCAACTTGAATAAACAAGTATTATTAAAAGTAAAACTAGAGTTGGAAAAGAACCTTGGTATGAAAAGTAAGCACGAAATACTGAAATAGGTACGACGTCGAAAAAATTAATTCCATGTATGAATTTTTATGTGAAATTTTAAAAAGGTATCGAGCTCGTGTGAAATTGTTCGAAAAATAACATTTTTCAGGTATTTATTCGTGGCGTAATTATAATTTTCAAGTCTAGGGCTGCGATTATTTCAAGGTGTTTTGTGTAATTTTTTTATTCTATGGGTTTAAATCTGCGAAAAAAAAATGAAAATATTGAAATGTGTAATGTGGACATAATTAAATAGGTATATTTTAACTGTGTGTTGAAAAGCTTTTCATTCGAATGTCATCTGAATCATATTGTTAAACAGCGAATTAATTTTATTTTATTTTTTATTTTTGTGTTTTAGGTAAGCGAAGCATACCTCCTATTTTACAGACAAGATTAATTGATTACCTGCAGGTAAATTAATTACAGCTAATTTGTGTCACATTCAAGCATTTAATGGGAATTTTACCCTAATGCAACCTCTTTCAATTCTGAATTCTGATTTTAAAAATGTTGAAAATTTGAAAGAGAAGAATCTTCCCACCTAGTAACAAAAAATTTCACAGTTGAAAACGTACTTGATTTTAAACTTAAATTGGTAAATTGGTAAATTGATAAATTAATTTTCATTTTTAATGCCGTCAATGGAAGCTCATTAGAAATGAATTGAGTAACGTTATGGAAATTGATCAGCGTCATTTCTTTTACTCTGGTGTCTCGTTGGATGATTTTTGCTATCTAACATGCACCATTGATGTTTTTTTTCTTATTTTTTCGAGTTTTGTGGTTTGACATTTTGAAAGTTGAAAAAGAGTGAATGATTCTTGATATCTTTTAATGAAAAAATCGCAATTTAATTCTGCATCTCTTATTTTGAACCAGTAAAAACATAAAAAAATCACTGATGAATAGTTAGAATCGCGGCACAGGAAAAATCAGCAAAATCTCGTTGATTTCTTTTGAAGATTTTCACTGATTTTTTTTTTTAGCGAATTTCGCTAATTTTATTGACTTGTGTTTTTAGAGAAATTTTGTTTCATTATTTTCTCTTGTAGTGAAATTCTAACTGCTTTTAAGTGATTTTCAATAATTTTCACTGATTTATAATAATGAGAGAGTACTTCAGGAAATAACCCAAATTGCGGGAGGGTTAAAGTCAAAAAAAAAGGACGAGAATAAGAATAAAATGAAAAATTTCATATCATTTGAATTAATTATGACCATGCTATAAAATAAGAATATCGGTCAAAAAATATGAAAAAGAGGGAAATTTTTCAAAATTTCGCCAATTGATTTTTTGACATGTTAATTTATTTATTCTTTTTTGTATTCGTTAAAAAAAAATTAGAGGATTAGTAGTCGAATTGACGAGAAAACGCGGGAAAATTTGAATATTTTTCATGAAAAAAATCAAAAATGGAATTTCAATTTTTAAGTAAAGTATATACTTACTTTGAACATTTTGGCTGAAATCGTTTTTCAGCATTTTTTAGACTTTCAAAGGTATTTCATTTGACCATAATTTTCAATTTTGGCCAGTTTTTAACTGAAACTGCAGTAATATGAGGTAATATGGTATTACTCTTGACTAAAAATGCATAAAGAAATTTTGTTCCTTATAATTTTGTTTTTAAAGAAACACACGCTCATAATTATCAGAATTGTAAACAATTTCTTTGTCTTGCTCTCTATATTTGAATCAGTGGAAATTGACTGATTAAAAAGCCAAAAGTGTGCAACTGTAGAAATCAGAGAAAAATTTTACTGATTTAATCAGTGAATTTTCATTTTTGAATGAGTAATTTTTTTCACTATACTCAAATGAATCAGTAATTACTTAATCACCGATAGAATTATTAGTAAATTGAAATTTTTACTAATTCATTCCATCAGTGGTTAAAAAAAGATTACCGATACAAAAATGAAAATTCATTAATTAAATCAGTAATTTTTCACTGATCAACAGTGGCACACTTTTCGCTGTTTAATCAGTCGATTTTCAGTTTTCTGACTGATTCAGATTTAGAAAGTATCTTTTTCTATAACCTTTTTTTTTTTTTTTTTTTTTTAAAAAAACAGCTCTAAATTTTTATACTTGAGCATTTTTCAATCTCATTCTAAACTAGTTTTTTCTCCTTTCTCCTCCGAATAAAGCCACCTAAAAAATTCTGATTTGGGGTAGATTGCTTTCTATTGTTTTTTGAAGATTACTGCCTCATAATAAACCCTAGACCAAACTTCTGGTTTCAAAGTCCAGTAAGAAAAAGGTGCATTGGTACCGGATCCGTAATAAGGAGCCTGTAAAACATTATGAACTCGTATTAAATTTTGAAGTATGAAATTACAAAATATGCCTTAAAAATGGCAATTTTCTAGAAAAAAAAGAAACATGAAGTAGACCGCAAAATTTTCTGAGAAACAATTGAATTGAAGTTTGAAATAATTTTTCACTATTACTCGAAATTGTTGATCGCAGTGAATTTCAATTTAATTTACTTTTTCATTTCAAATCAGTGAAAAATCACTAAAAAAAAGACAGAAATCCAGGACTGAAAAAATCAGCAAAATTCTTTGATTTCTTGCAAATTTTCGCTGATTTTTCAAAGTCTTCCACTGATTTTTCAGTGAATTTCAAATGTTTTACCGACTTTAGTGAATTTTCACTTATTTTTTAGTTTTTTTTTCATTATTTGTTTTCAGTGGAATTTTTTCACTATTTTATTACTGTGCTGCGATTCTGACTGTTTTCAGCGATTTTCAAAAATTTTCACTTGATTTGAGTACCTTCTAATTTTTATAAAAATTAGAAGGTACTCAAAAGTTTCTTGTTTTTAATATTTTTATAAAAATATTAAAAACAAGAAACTTTTTTTTTTACTAAAATTGTAATTTCTTCAAAGTTTGTCCTTATTGTTCTGTTTTCTATTTGGTGGAAAGAAAAGAGCGGATAAACATTGGATATTTTATTTCAAATTTTTGACAAGAAAAAGGGGGACAAGCGTCAAGCAATTCACTCTGCCTAAAAATTACGTTAATTTTGCTGGCTCATTGAAATCTTTAATCTTGAAATCGCTTTTACAAAATGTACATCGATACTCCAACTCGCCCTGTAAGTGTCGAAGTGTATACCTAGTACGTTGGTTGTAGTACGTCATACAGCAGCAAATGCGCCATACAGCGAATTTAACTCGAACACATTGATTAAAAGAGGTTTTTATGCAAATTAACTGATACTTTAAATTCAATTTTTTTGCCTTTTAATTATTCATTTATTCATAGACACACAAAAGTAATTGATCGTCACTTGAAATCTTTGAATACATTTTATAAGAATGAAAATTCATAAAGAATTGGTTCAGCTTTCTATACTTGGTAAAGAGCTGAAATTAATTTCAAAGATTTATTGCCGAATACGAACGGAGAAAAAGGTTGTAAAAATGTTTAACGTCAGCTCTTTCGTGTTGACCGAAACAGTGTTATGCATTTTTCGCAGTAGATGAAAACATATCAATGAACGAAAAATTAATTATAGTTTGATTACGTATACGCGTCCAAGTAATAAAACTGAATATTATCAGCCAACTGGCGATAAGGTATTAGACGCGAATAGGTCGATGGACTCAAATTGATTTAGTATTAGAATTCGTGCGTTATTTCCGATTAAATTTTCGTCGTCGCAGACAAAAGGGACCTTTATGGAAATTTACCAAAAAAAAGTGTATGTAAATAAAAGGCGATCGTGGCAACGGTGTTTTTCCCCTTCAAATTCTTAAACGTTATTTAAATTTTTTTTCTTGCTCGCGCGTTTTTTTCCCTTATCCAGAAGGTATTTAGTGCGCAGTGCGCAGTTGTCAAAGATGACCGCATAACTTAACCGGTTGTTGGTCGGCGTTAACATGTGGATTTTTACAGCGAAGTAGATTTATATCAATACGATAAAAAGGAGAGGTACGGTGTGTATGTATTACTAATATTTGATAGGAGAGGATGTGAGGGTGTTTGAACCGGATTCTCGGATGAACCCCGCTGTTGATGTTTCATTTCTCGTACGCATTCTTAAGTTTGTTAAACGTTTTCAAAAGAACCCTATGTGGATTTTTTTTCCTCTCTTGTACGTCGTCGCATTTACGTACCTACCAAAGATACCCACTATTCGAGCTGCATTTGGGAAAACAAATGCGATACGAGGAAATACTCGGTCGAATGAAATTCTCTGTACATAGCGACCAATTCCTGAGGGATTTTCGTATTACCAGATGAAAGTAAGAAAAACTACAGGAAAAGGATGTCTTCTGATAAGTTAATTGCTCATTTACTGTTCGCGACATCGTCGTTTAATTTATACCGCTCGAATGACGAAAAAAGACCAAGCCGGCGGATATTTTATGCATGCGAGTTACGTAGGTCTAGGTTCTGACGAAAATTAATGTCTAGGTGTATTCCGAGGTGTAATATTTTAATTTTTTCGTACGTCAGCGTAGCCCATATCTCGTAATTGTTGATGCATGTGCTGTAGGTGGTGACTTATTTTACGATCCTCTGGCATTTGTAATTGAACTACACTCGAAATACCAACCGTTACGTTTAGGGTAATAGTCGAATGAATACGTGTACCTATATGAATGAACATGAAAAGTTATCATTCACCTTGCTATCAATATTGAACTTCCGGATTTCCGGCTAGGTGCGGGTCATTGCTACAATTCGTTTTAAATACGTCCATGCACAGTGCACACGATTCTTAATTAGAAGTGGTTGTCAAATTATAATAGATGGTAATGCTACAAACGAAATGAAAAATTTCATTTTGTAAACAGCTAAATTATTAAATGCCTATTAAAGCATCGATATAAATGTATTGTCCGAGAGCATAGGTTCGGGTAATTTAAACCTGCCTTCTGTTTGATCGACGATGAGTGTAGTTTCAAGAATGACGTTTCGATGGTTTTACTATCCTAATTTCATTAAAGATCCAGGGATTCTATAGATGATCGTAAATTATATAAGTGACAGGTGATGGCGAGGCGAGTTTATTGGGGTGGATTTGTAAAACGAGTTGTCTTTTGTAATCTTTTCTAGATACCTGTGTCTGGTGCGGTTCCTACATATCGTATAATTTTTTTTTGTGAACAAAGAGAGATGTTTTGATTATTATAGAGAACAGCTATGTGTATGAGAAATGCACATCATTTCTTCAAAAGTTGTACCTACTTATTTCTCATTTTTTTTTTAGTCACGCTGTTCAAATTATTTAGTTTTGATTTTAATGAGTGCACGTGTATTTGGATGGTTTACTTAAGGCGAGTAATTGAGCAAGCAATTATAAAATAACGAGGTGACATTTTGGTGTGATTAAAATGCAATGACCATGTCTAGTTGGACGTTGGAATTGGTACGAAAATTCGTAGGTGAAATGTTATTAGTTTGGGTAAAGGTGCGATGATGGGTTCTTTGTTTGGGAGTGTGCGTGCGTCGGATGTTCAAATGGTTTCGAGTATCTCGAGGTTTTAATTTATTATCTTTGGTTGAGATTTGGTAGAATTTATGAAAATTTTCTGGAAAAATGGAAAAAATGAGAAAAATTTGTAAATTTGAAAAAAATGAAAAAATCGCAGTTTTGAAATTTTTTTCTTCAAAAATTGAGGAATTTTTTAAATCAGCGAAGTATAGAAAAATGATTTTTTTTTTGTTTCTGAAAATAACAGAATTTTAAAAAGGCTAAGAAATTCCTTAATTTAGAAAAAATAACCACCAAAAGATTTGAGATACAAAAACTGACTGAAGTTGGTTTATTTGAGAAAATATGAAGGAGGAGAAGCTCTCTAAACCTGAATTAGTCAAATTATGACGAAATTTTGCCTTTTTGAATCAGTAAAAAAAACTCACTAAAAATGTGCGATTTTTTACTTTTGAGTGATCTTTTAATTTAAAATCACGAATTTTTAGTAAAATTTATAGATTTTCATCAAATTTGACGAATTTGAATTTAGAGAAACGAGGGAGGGGGGCTAACAATTTTTAACCGTGAAGGGAAATTTTTCTGATTCTTCCAATATAATACTTTTATAAGTAGGTATAATTTTCCCCACTCTTCCAGCTGAAAAAATGACGAAATTTTTCCATTTCATTTTTTCAAGTAAAAATGCAAAATGGTTATTTTTTTTACAGCGTAATCCGAACCTGAATCTGGATTCACGTCTTCCTGGAGATTTTTCAAATTTATTATTGACTTTTTTTGAATTAATAGGTAGTAGGTACGAATCAATTTTTACTCCAATTTTGAACAAGTACTTGCATATAAATGTATTTTTGTTTACATATTTCAAAACTGAATCGAGACTGACATTTTAATGAAGGAAATTTTCTTTTCTTTGGCTCAAAGCTACATCTCATGAAGGTGTATTTACCAGAATTTTTTCAAAAATTTTTGGGAAGGGAGAAGAAAGAACTGAAAATCGAGACATTTCTGTGCAATGAAGCATTTTCAAATGCCTTTAGTTATCGCTTTTCGCAATTTGGATGTAATTTTTCCCTTATTGATATAATTTTGTCATATTCTTCAATTTTGAATTCGAGAGAAGTCAGAGAAAAAGTCAGAATTGCAGTGAAGGGAAAATCAGGGAAATTCTTCAATTATTTTTAGCGGATTTTCACTGATTTTTCATGGAATTTCTCTTGACTTTCCTCTAAATTTTCTCTGATTTTCCAACAAATATTTTTACTGTCTGCTATCCTGTGAATTTTTTCGTTGATTTATTGCTCTTTCTGCAATTCTGACTATTTTACAGAAATTTTCGATGATTTTTCACTGATTTATGAATAAGAGAGTATGCTGTATCCCCGTGCATAAACTGTTTGAGATAAACGTGCGTGAAAAATGGAAAATTAATATTATGTAAAGGAAAAATAAATCATATTACCTATTTTAAACTTTCCGATTAATTTTTTGATTCGATTTGAAACAAAAATTGGTAAATTTTTTTAATTAGGGGCTGAAATTACATGCCATTAAAGTTTTAAGGGTATGCTCTACCTTTCTTATCAGTAAAACATTTAGGATCAAGAAATCATGAGCATTATTCAATAAAATATTCCGAAACTTGAATTATATGTGCTTTGGAGCAATATTATCTTTGGAGGACTTTTGAGATATTTTCAAAATATTCATTCAATTTTTAGAAGAAAAAAAAAATTCAAAAAAGAATTAAGTGGACGAAAATTTTTGTTGTTTTTGGTGTCAATTTTTTTTCGAAAATTTCTTGTTTTCTAAGATAAAAGAAAATTTTTGAAAATATCGCAGAAGTTTTCCAAAGATATGTAATGTCGTTCCAAAGCACACATTAAATTTTCAAGATATTTTATCAAGTAAATAATGCTCATGATGTCTGGATTCTAAATTTTTCTCTGATAAGAAAGGGAGAGCTTACCCTTGAAAAAACGTAAAATAATTTTAGAAATTTTAAAGTCGTTTATTCATTATAAAAATCAAAAAAATGTTTTAATTTGTGGAAATTCGGAAAATTTTTTGGATACATATTTGCAAAAATTCCAACTTTTAAAATGATTTCAGTTAGATTTGAAGTAGTATGAAATTTTATTCCTTAACTTTTCTTCATTTTCACCTGCATTTCCATCGGGAACCATCAATGGAAAAAAATTCATCATCAACACTCAAAAAATTCTCTTTAATCTCGTCTTGAATTATTGAATGATGAAAAAAAGAAGCTGGATATTTTCTGTCCCACATTCGATTTCTATTTTCAAGTATTTTTATTCATCAATTGCCGGAATAAATTTTCTTCATTTTCATCTGCATTTCCATCGGTGACCATCAATGGAAAAAAATTCATCATCAACACTCAAAAAATTCTCTTTAATCTCGTCTTGAATTATTGAATGATGAAAAAAAGAAGCTGGATATTTTCTGTCCCACAATGTCCCACATATTTCCAATTTCGATTAATTAATTTGATTCACATTCGATTAAAACGGGATCATTGAATAACCCATAAAACGATCAATAAAATTGCCCAGGTCTACTGTCTAGTGAACTACATTTCAGTGTTAAAGTTAAAACCTGGCGATGGTGCGGATTAACCGGTCCGTTATAGACATAGACGCTTCGGTTATCGTCTTATTTTACATGTTTTCGAACAAATCGTCACCGATCGATTCTAAAATTAGTCAATATTTCCATACGATTAAATAACGCGATGACTCACGTAGGTACCTAATACGTTTGACACTTGTGAGATTTCGAGATTTCATTTTAATAGCAATATCCGCGCGAAATACCCCTTCTCAATGATGGATAATATACTGATATAAATCACTCTTGATTATAACCAATTCGGTTGAAATTTTTTTTCTGGCGTCCGTTCATCCGCTGGTTGCATTATTACTTCCAATGAATCACGTTTCCCGTTTTGTTTAAAAGATATACTGTTTTATAGTTTAAATTCAATTGAGAAAATTTACACAAAAGCCAACCTGAGCATTTTATCACGTACTAATGTGCATATTTTCATTACGATAATTCGTCTAAAATAACCCCTTTTGAAATATTTTAGTGTCCGCAGCGCCGAGCTGGGCCTCGAAAAATTTCAGTTTTCGGATGTAAAATTGGCGTGGCGGCAAAGACGTATTCTTTGAGGAAAGAAGCGTTTAAGAAAAGAACCGATTTTTGTTTCTGAAAAAAAAAACCGGCAGGAAATGTCGGATTAAAGCGTGAAGCGAGCCGGTAATTAGGTTATAATGGTGATTCTTAATAGCCGCCTATTGTTGATACTTAATGCTTCACTGATCATCCTATCTAATACAATATTATATAATTTGACCTTTCACTGGTCCGTTAACCCTTCGATTTGATCTCCTTGCCGAATACTCCTGATGCCATTTTATCATCCGACGACGTCAATCAGTATCACCATTTATCATAGCAAGTTCCTTATTCACTGTTTGGATTTTTTTTCTCCAGCGTTATCCTTATTACGATAATTTTTCGTATTGTAACGAATAATTTGTTTCTTTTTTTATTGAAACTTTTCCGAATCAAAATTATCGTTTTATCGAGATATTTATGTCGACATTTGTAGGTTCAATTTATCAACGTTTGAGAATCATAGACCGAATAAAGGGTTTAATTTTGAATTGTTCAAAGCTTACTGTATCGAGGTTTTCAACCGGTTTCATAATTACTCCTTATTGTACCGCAGCTACTGTAGGATATTAAGCTTACCGATCGACTGGCTATACCTTCTTTTCTTTTGTGATTGTATTGTGTATGCTTCAATAGTCATATTTCCAACTGATCTAAGACTTGTATTGAGTTCCAGTTGGTTTTGTAAAATCAAATATCATGTTGTTTTTTTTACGGAAGCATTCTGTTATGAAATTATGTTCTTATCTGGAATCAGGTGTGAAATAGTGTGATTTTACATTACGGCAATAAAATTGATCATATTTTTACGTACGATTTGATAAAAACTTACGTTGGAAAGTTCCATGGATGTCGAATACTTTTCATGATCATAGTTCCCGAGGAAAATGTACGATTGGAATTTTTCAAAATATATCATGCATATCTAAGTTGATGAAGGTACGAGTTCTGTTTTATCAGTAAAAACAGAAATTTTACACCGGAAATAGAATCATTTTTTTCAATTTCCGGTGCGTAATTTGAATAATTTGATGTAAATTGGAAAAAATAATGTAGAATTACTCATTCCTGAAAAAAAAAGGCGAAGAAAAATTTTAATTTTCATCCTGTGATTTTTTTTTCATCTTTACCTGTTATTTGAAAAAATGCTGCAATATCCAGTTTTGTGAATTGAAAAAATTGAAAATTTTTATACTTTATTAAAATCATATGAATAGATTACATGTATGAAATTTTTTCTTTACTCAAGTGAAATTTTTTGAAGGAAATCAACTGTCAACTTATTACAGTAAAATTGAATAATGAACGAAGAATTTTGAAAAATTATGATTTCTGCAAAGAATTCGAAGAAAGGATTCTTTCCTTCTTTCGATCTTTCGCTGTCCCAGGAATCCGGAGAGGAGACTCTCCTCCCTCCGACTCCGATTTCAGTTCCAAAATTTTTGATTCAAGTTCCTTCGGGTTCTGACTCCGGCTCCAGGACTTAAAAAAAAGTGTTTCCAGTTCCGAAAAATTGCTCAAGGGGGCCCTTCTTCCCTTCTCCCTCCTTCCTTTGGCTCCGACAGATGAAAAATTATTTTCTATAGGGCGCATTTTGTTGACATATTCCTGTTTATTGAATAAATTGAGAATATGTTTTTTTCTGCTTAAGTACCACCAAGAGTATATTCGGATAGACTTCGAAAATATTTATCCATTCCTTCGAATAAAATGTTGCATTTTTTCAACGATTTTTTTTTTTATTGAAGCTGCAGAATTTTATTCTTCACAAATCTTCAATTCAAATCGTAAATCTTTGAATCTTTTCATTTTTTTGAATTTTATGTGGCACAAAAATTTTCTAAATGTCGGGTCACTTTCATATTCTAAAAACTTGAATTGTAACACTCCACTTTTCAAATTTGGAATTTTTCCTTTTATATTTCTTCAGGTACAATTCGTTTTGTTTTTTCCTTTTCAATTTGCAGCAAATCCCATGCAAAGAAATTGAAAAAATATAATTCTAAGTTGATCTTATTTCTTGTGACAGGAATTTTATAATTCCAGTTATAAATTTTTTTCTGGGTTGAGGATTTTACTACTTTATTTTATTCGTAATTTGTAATTTTTTTCACATTTTGAATTAGATTAAGTTAGTTAGTTTCAATTTTTTTGAAAGAAATGATAGTACATAATTGATATAACTATTGATTGGAGAAGTTTTCAATTTTTTCAGTATTTTGAAAAAAAAAACTGTAAATTTTTAGTATTATTCGTTTATGATTTTACGAATTGTATTACTTACCTAATTCGTCAATTTTTACATTTTTTGTGAATAATTTTCATCAACTTTTTTCGAAATGAAAACCAGTGAAAAAAAAGAAATTAGAGAACAAAATGTGGAAATGTAATACTCATTTTCGCTTGGAATGTGTGAAATATTCATCTGCTAAGTAGATTACTTCGATAAAGTAAATTATATAATTAAATTTATTTTTATTAAAATTTTAAAAAAATGATATAATTAAAAATTATAGGAAAAAAGAATTTTCAAGATATTATTAATAATTTATCAATTCGGAATCGAACTTCAATTAAATTATACTTCTTAAATGTAAAACTTTTTGATTCGTAAATATCAGAACAATATAATTATACATTCCCAATAACTTGAAATACTGATAAAAAAAATCAAAATCCAGGCTCTAATCTGGTACTCTTAAAAAGTGTATTTCTAGACGTGAATTGAAGGCCTCAGAATTACCCATACAATAGAAGAAACTAGAAAAAATGGTTAAAAACCATGCGAAAATCTTTTCTTGTCTTGTAATAATATTAGTGTTCGAGAAAATCTCCCTTTATCTACTTAAAGGGCAAAGAAAAAAAAAACCGATTTTTTTAATAAAAAATTGTGACCAGTCCTCCTAATCGTTATTAATCTCTCAGGGTTATCCCTCTTATCACCCACGTACGTCACTTATCCTAACTTTGAGTTGTTATACTCCCACAATATGCATAAAATTTAGCAACGAAATGATGGCAAACAACGATTAGCCCGAAAATAGAAAAGACACATCCAAATATTCGAATTTATTGTGCCAACAGTAGCAATAAAACAGCTGTTCGTATAAAGATAACCAAATTGAAAGATTTAAAACGAAGAAAAAAAAAGGTATCTCGAGAAGTCATCCTGTCCTATAATGAACTGCAGCTCACTACATAGTTTCTCATTTCCAATTTCGTTTCTAGTTTAACTTTCGACGTTTCGAGTCTTGCAGATCGTGAATATTATTACCTGTATTAATTAATATCTTGTTCATCATTTCGCTGATTATTAAATGGATAACGCCGAATGGTTCAAAAAGTGATGAATTGCGGTGAATAAAATTTAGATAATAACTTAAGCGATACACCGACGCGGTAATTAATAAAAAGGTAATCGAGCTGGATTATACTTCATGCGACGGAATGCCGCGGCGTTTTCGTTATCCTTTTGAAAATAACCTGTATTGATCGCCAGATCAGCTGGCTATGTTATGGCGTTTAAACGAAAAGATGTTTAGTCTATCGTTAATTTATATACAGTCGAGATACCATTCGTATAAATCGAATTAGCCAAATGATATATTTGGTGTAAAAATCATTTCTTCGAGTTGATACAAACAAGGAATTATCCGCCGAGGTATAACTTTAATCAATTGAATTAGTTCGATCAATGGCAGAGTAAATTTTAACACAATCAACGTATATTGTTAGCTTAATTTAGTTTTCTCGTGTATACGGCTCAGTTAATAATATTGCTTTGGTGGAAATGAGAAAATGCAGATATTTTTTAATCAAAGTGCTTCGACGTAGTATCGTATTGTATTAACTCGATGGGTGTTTTATGAAAACGAATGGATGGGAATTAAAAGCAAGTATTGTGCATGCGCTTTTAATGATTTTTATGAAGTTTTATCTGCATTCTGCAAGTTTTGATTTTTACCTTTTTTGTTCCATTTTTTTGTCAAAAGTGTTAAAAATTTGAAATGTATTGCTTTTTTCTCTTTTTTCAGTCAAATTTTTTGAAATTTTTAAAATTTTTCTCAACATCTTTTCCAGAGTTTTGAAATTGAAAAAAATTGAAACCCCATCACTCGCAAAAATTAAACATTTGTGGAAAATGTTTCAAATTTGCATATTAAAAAATTATTAACAGGAAGGCTGGGAATTTTGAAATTTTTGCCGGAATTTGGTACAAATTCAAGAGGGAAAAAAATCTGGAAAGTGTTTCTTTGCTCATTTTATCATGAATTTTTCAAAAAAAAAAAAACGAGTCCTTGCTTCATTTGGATCAAGTTTTTCCATTTTTTGTTTTCCCCCCATTTTTCAAATATTGTTCAGTACATATTTGATTATCATATTTAACAAAAAAAAAAACAAAAAACAAAAGACTATTAAATTTGAATCCGTGCCATTCGTCCATTAAATTATTTCAAAAGTTACATCGAAATTTGGGCCACTTTGAACAGACTTCTTTGCCATCTGATGACCAAAAAAGCAATTTTTTATCGAATGAACCTTGTCATACCGAGAGGAAGCTCCAATTGAGTTGTTTTCACGATCTCTCTCCCTCCCCCCTACCAATATCAACGAAGCTGTATAGCTTGAATATGAAAAATCATATGTTTTAAAAAAGTTCAACTTTTAAGCCGAGCAAAAATCTAAAAATATTTTTGAATGTTGTTTAGAAATTCCCTTATACACGGAAAAAACAGAAGTTACGAAAATGAATACATTTTACCCCAGAAATAATAAATTTTATCAAAAAAAGATATATTTTATCAAAAAAATTAATAAATTTTACCAAAATGATAAATTTTAATCAAAAAATAATAAAATGTATTCAAAAAAAATAATAACGTGTTTCAATTCACAAAATAGGTGAAATTTGTTTTAAAAAATAATATTTATTATCAGAAAAAATAATAAAATTTGTCAGAAAATGAATAAATTTTATCAAAAAAAAAAAAAATTTATTAAAAAAAATGATAAATTTTACCTATTTTGAGAATTGGGACGCGTTATTATTTTTTTGGATAAATTTTATTATATTTTTTTTCAGTGTATTAAAATATTCAACATTTTCAAGACAGACGCTTTTTAAAATGAAGTTACCTACTGTTGAATGGTTCTAATTGTATAAAGTACATAATTTGAAAGAAAAATTATTTCAAGCTTTTATTAATGGCCATAATTTTGACGAATTTTCAAAAGACTATTTTTTCCTCAATTTCCTATTTTTTTCCCTTTGTAAGTATTGCCCGTAAGTCACATAAACATGAGCCATGTTGTTTGAAATTTTGAATTTACCTCTTTCAGGTAGTCTCAGGTTTGAAAACGTTGATAATGTTCAATTTTCTTTTTCGATAAGATACACTTCGACATGAGAATGAAAAAAAAACAATGACAGGGGAAGATAAAGAAAGGGATTGGTAATAAAAACCATATTTTTGAAAATTCATTTCAAAAATTGTTAGGACACGTCTTAACAGGCCATGCTGGTCCTGAAGTCAAACTTTTTTTTTGAAAATTTCAAAAATCATAAAAATTCTATTTAGTACCATTGATAAATATAAAAAATTGTTTATGAAAAAGTAGAGTATTTTCGAGGGAAAGAGAAAAAAAATGCTTGAAATTTCCTTTAAAACGAAGATTCGCAAGGTGGAGGGGAGGGGTCAAAAAATTTGGAGTTGGTTGTCAAAAAAGTCTTTCGAAAAGTTTAATAAGCTAAGTCAAGCTTTTTTCTCAAAAAATTTTGTTAGACACCCTCCAGGAGAAAAGTTGTAGATGAAAATTTGCAAAACTATTCAACTTAGCCTCACATTTTGGTTTTTGGTATTTTTGACTGAAAATATAGTCATTTTTCTCCTGTTCAGAAACCGAAAAGGACTTGATTTTTTTTTTTGAATCAAGTCCATTTCTTGGATTCAAATAACATCTTTTTCAAAAATATTTTGTTCTTGCTTTGTTTCGCTAGGACTGGAAAAATAATAACATTACCATTATATTTAAAATTGGAATAAAGAATGGGAAAAAAAGCTGAGTACGTAGCTATTTTGTTTCAAAAAACAATTTTTTCAAGTTTTGGTTTTCCCTTTCTTTGAAAATGTGGGGCTGATTCTGTAGTGTACTCAGAATGAATGAAACGAGTAATTTTTCGGTGTGATTTTTCGTGGAATAAAAATTGTTTCAGAGGTTTCTTATTCTTTTGTATTTTTGAAATTACAATTACCTCTTACAATTTGGTATTGAGAATCACGAAAAATTATAAATTTTTATTGGGGGCGAGGGAAGAAGGGGGATGACAATATACCTAATTACCTACATTAATATTTGTAAAAAGTTCTGCTGAGGATCCTGAAAATGGTCCGAGATTTTGTTATTCATCCTGAAAAATGGAAAATCCTTCTCCCCCTTCACAAAAAATGGTAAAATGTTTGAAAAATAAAATTCTATCAGATACCTTGAACTTGAGAAGAGAAAATCGAGAATATCATTAGTAAAGGGGAGCTAAAACTTGTATAAAATATGTAGCTGATAATTTTTGTTATATTTAAAAAGATTACAAAAAAGTAATCGTGTTCTTATCTTTTTAATTCGATTCGTTTGGGTTTTCGAACTAATTAGCTATCGTAATGACTAATGAGATTTATCTACGGAAAAAACAATTTGTATAAAAATTTGTTGCTTTTTTTTTAAACTCCACGAACGAGTAAAAAATCAATTTAAACTCGCCTGAGTCTAAACATGGTGCTAATTACCTTCGAAGATGTTCGTATGTGTTAGCATCGAAAATACGCGTAGTTTTCTCGTTTATTCGTAAATTGAAAAATAAAATACGATTCTGGGTAAATTGTTCTTTTACAGCGATCACCATCTTGGTATAGTAAGTTGTATCATTCGTATTAATTACAATTATCAAAGCTTTGCATTTGATTATTCAAATGTCATGCTAATGAATGAAGAACCCTTGTGACATTCGTCGCCGTTCGATATTCACTGAAGCCAATTAAATTTACTGCGTGAAATTATAAGCATAGAATTGTACCATGAAATTATATTTTCCTTAGTTTAACTGATGATTACGTTGGCGCTGGGTAAATTCGCGTTTCCATGTTGCGTCACGACGCGACGATGCCTCCAACGCGCCGAGATTAACTGGTTATTTAAATCGTAAAAAAAAATACGCCAATTATACAGGACGCTGTGCGACGTTGCCGCGTTTTTCTATCATATAAATTTTAATTACATAACATGATGCAGCGTTTTATTGAAAGGTAAATTAATTCGTGTATCGATAACTGAGACTTAAATGTGTATATAATGTAGTCAAGTTTTTAACCACATTTATGCAATGCATATTTCGTCTAGGTGCAAGGTAAATAGAAAAAAATTTGTGATTTTTTCCCTCCTCAGACTTGTATCTAATATGGTGAAAAATGTGCATCGAGTAGCGTTTTTTTTTTTTACAATTATAAGGTTTTTTTCTTCATTTTAACGTTATTAACCAATTAGAAATAATGAGTTTGTTATTTCTTATATAATAAATACGCTATTAGAAAAATTTTCGCTCGATAATAAACGATTAAGTTGCGGCGTGAACAGAGGCGAAGTCGTCGCTCGACTACTATTTTTTTTTTATACCTTTTTGATCTTTTTTTCGTATTAAATTAGTCGCCGTCTGTTTATCAGTTTCATCTTGAAAGTACACGGATTCGTGTAGTAGTTATTTTTAATTTAATTTCATAATTAAACATTTTAGAGGGTCCCAGATGAAACGTTTTTATATATCGAGATTTTACAGTTTACGAGTTATTTACGATTTTCAAGATTTACCGATAATTACGAGATTTTGGACATCCCCTGTATCGAGTCTAGCCCTGAATTTTCAAACTGGCCGATAAAAATGGTTTTTATAACTTTATTGCCATTTTTAAATTTTAGATTCGAATTGAGGGACATGTGGTACAGATTCGTCAATCGAGTTCATCAATCTTTATTTAAATCGTAGGTATTCAACAAAAAAGCAAAAAAACGAGGGAGAAAGGAGAGAAAAAAGAGGAGAAAAATTAATCCCCAAGATAAATTTCCGTTATAATTAGGATAGATTACCTTTAAATGGGTATCAGCGAGGAAAAGAGGATAGAGGAGAAAACCGAGCGAGAGAGAAACTAGTAATTTCCCGGGGAAATATTCGAACTTTGAATACTTAATAGCTGTAATGGACATTCGACTCGGCTTAATTGCGGTTTTTTCCCTCGCAGATTGATTGATGAATTTTGTACTTGTATTTAGTTTGAAATGAAATAAACGGTATTCGTTGCCGAAGATCAGTGTTTCTCAGTTGTGCCGTTTCGGGTGCGAATTTTCGAGGCGGAATTTTCGTCATTTTGTTTAAAGTTTTAAGTGGACGGTTGGGTTGTTTTGTTGGCTAATTCGATTGATTTTTTCAAAAAGTTTGGTATAATGGAGTAATGAAAAGTGCTTGTTCTGATTTTTAGGCAGTTTTGACTTAAATTTTGGAAAATATGGGGAAATGGAAAATGTGATTTTCAACTCACGAAGTGTATAAAATCTTTCCAAAGTCATGGATTTTTTTGTGGAATGAACTGTTGAAAAATTAATTGTTTTGTTTCTGAAATTACGAATTTTTTATTTGGTTTTCAATTCGCTCGAGCTTGATGAATTTACGTATTTAGATGAGAAGTGGGGGGGGGGGGGGCGAAAAATTCTATTTCAAAGCTCTTTTCCCCGCTGCATTCTGTTAAATTTGAATATTTTGAGGATGAAAAAAAATGTTTTTCCATTTCTTTGGAGATTTATTGTGGATAAAAGTCAGAGAATCATTGAAAAATGTTTTAGTAACCACGAGTAGGATTTTTTTCAATTTGTTGTAAAGTAAAAGTATTGACCTTAATTTGTGTATTTTCTTTTTAGTCAGTAAGGAAAAGTTGATTTTTCACGGAAGGTGGGAGGGGGGTATGAATAAAATATGTTTTTTTGGGAGCCGAAATTAGAAAAAAAACTATCTCATGACTGAAAATGACGGAATCTGAACCAAAAAAAAAAATTCAAGAAGGAGGGGTTTGAACCGAGAAACGAGAGAACTGAGGAGGGAAGGTAAAATTGTCTCAAAACGTTTTTTTGGAACGGTAGTGAAAAAAGTAATTGATTTCTTGAGAAAATTTTGATATTCCCTCATTTTGAATCAGTAAAAAATCACTGAAAAAAAGCCAGAATTGCAGCACAGGGAAAGTCAACAAAATCCTTTGATTTTTAACAAATTTTCATTGATTTTTCACCCAATTTCAGATTTTTTACTGATTTTTCAATGAATTTTCACTGATTTTTCTACAATTTTTTTCTTTGTTTGCTTTCAGCGAAATTTTTTCACTTTTTTATTATTATGTTGCAATTCTGACTGTTTTCTAGAAATTTTCGATAATTTTCACTGATTTATAAATGAAGGAATGGACACCTTATGAGGGAAGATACCCCAAATCAAAAAATAATATTTTGAACCCAAGGAAACAAAATTTGAAAGTATGCCACAAAAAAACCTCATACTCAAAATTTCAAGTGCTGAAGTGCATTTCTTGAATTTTAGAACAATTTAGAAATTTTAAAATTACTTCATTGTTCATAGCCTTGAAAAATATAGAAATTTAACCTAATTAACGAAAAAATCTGAAATTTGGTATATGTGACCCTGCTGGAAAGAAGGAACCAAGTGTAAAAAAAATCGATGTCTTTATTTTCAGGTGTTTGGTCTATATTTGGTGTCATTTGGACCAAAAACGTTAAAAAGAGAGATCGATTTTTTTTTACACATGGTCCCTTCTTTCCGGCAGTGCCACATATTCTGTTTTCGGAACGCCAAATCCATTGGAAGTGGCTTCAAAATGTTTCGAAGCCTGTCAAAAAATTTTGACATTTTCCAGCGCTGATAAAACCCCATAAAAATGGTCCACATGAATTCCAGTTCCTATAATCGCCGATTACCATTATTTAAGAGTTGAGAACTATTTGATCGATTAAAGCACAGTTTTTCGAAATTCGTATACGTTTGAGTTCAAATCTACATATCGTCCCTCTAAAGATAAAAGGTCGTAACTCCAAAACTTTACTTTTTACAGGAGAGAGAAAAAACTGTATTACTGGAAAATTTTGAATTTTGTAGAAGAGGTGTTGATTTTACTATGCTTTTTTAGTGTTGAGAATGCATTTTCAACTATTATTTTTTCAAAATACCCATTTTTAATTTTTATAGTGGAGTTACGACCTTTTACACTTAAACACAAAAAATTTTTGGAGTTACGCCAAGTTAAAAATCCGTATTTCGAAACAAAATGATTTAAAAATTCATTCTGAACACTGCAAAAGCATATTAAAATCATCACACGTTTCCCCAAACTCAAAAATCCCAAGTAACACCGTTTTTTATCATTTTTGTAAAAAGTTAAATTTTCTATTCATGACCTTTTTGCATTTTATGTGGAGTTACGCCCAAAAAATTTCAAAATTTTCAGAATATGGAGTTACGCCAACATATCTTTTTTCTAATTATTCTAAGGATTTGTTTGATGTTTAAGCTGAAATTTTGTTATTACTAGGTGGAGGATGTCCCATTGTTGCCATTTCAGCAAAAAAACAAAAATTCCAAAATTTTGGAGTTACGACCTTTTAGCATTAGAGGGACGATATTTTTTGAACAGGAAATTTGGATTCCAAAATTTCCTGGTGGCTCTCAAACATCTCGAAACTGCTTTCAATCGATTTAATTATGTCAAAAATAGGATATAGAATACCAAATTTCAGATTTTTTTGTTGTTTAGATAAAATTTTTATATTTTACAAGGCTATATATTGTAATTTTGAAGTTTCAAAAATTCGCCAAAATTTAAGAAATTTACTTCAGCATTTGAAATTTTGGGTATGAGGTTTTTTTACAGTGCTATTTCGAATTTTTTTCCCTTTGGGTTCAAAATATACCTATTACTTTGAGTTGGAGATACCTCTCTTTTTAGTAAAATTTAATATATTATTTAGAAAAATTCTAATGTTAAGTATTGTTTTTCATGTTTTCTATTCTTCGCCGATATACTTATAAGAAGATTTTTACATATACATTTTGTCTCGTCATTATGCAATCGATTGTTGACCTTATTTAGGCGAATCGTGATGTTGTAAATTGTTATTAGAGACTTTCATTTTAGTAACAAAATGCGATTTTAATGGTAAAGTTGTAGACCTTCGAGTACGTTTAATGAATATGATTCTTATTGCTTATTCGAGTCCACCTACGAAAAAATCGTCTAATATTGAATTAACTTATTATTTATACAAATCAGGAATTAAATCAGTTCGGACGTTGTATATAGGTAGGTAAGAAACTTTTAATGCTGCTATTTATTATCGGCGTGATTTTATCCTCGTCATATTTTACGATCACAATTCACTGCCATGTTGATAGTAATTAAAACGACTTGATTTGTATTTTGCCTTCGTTCTCGTCCTTTATCGATTTTCTTTTTCGAAAATTTTGGTTTTTTTCTTGCCTCGAATGGTAAAATATAGCTATAAAAATTACCTTTAAAAAAATGCTCATTTAAAAGCTTTTAATGGTAAAGCTTATAATATATGATTTTAATGTCATGTTTGAAAAATTCTTCTTCCAAAACGAACCTATAAAGACGTCGGTTTTTAAAACGCAGTTGCAGAAATATAAAAATGGCAAAAAAAATGTTGATGGTTAATGCCGAAGTGCGTGCGCGTGTTCGGATGAACGTATTTTAATAGTAGCAATGCATTTAGGATTAATTTTTTAAGAGTATAATGTATTCGCCTGTTACGCGAATAATTATGGGATCTACACATGCTATTTTCTAAAGTGCTTTTATATTGGCGACAGGTGCTTTTGTTATACGACAGACGATCCTGCGTAAAATTATAATTTTAATTTCCAACATATTACTCGAATCAAACAGACTGATGTAGTGTATAGCTGATTAAAATTAATTGACTTTTGAAGCACGAAATGTTCTGTTCGGATTATAGATATCAATTTGCATGAGTAAAAAGGGAAGCAATTAAAGGGTAATAGAAAAATTACCAATCCCGTGTGTGAAATTGTATATAAGTAAATGAAATACATCACGTTCTAAGTCACGTCAAATTGACGCAGATTAATTTATATTTGGCTTAGTGGTCCGGGCTGATTAACCGGTTGTTAGAATTTTTCACCGGATCGCCACGACCGCAGCCGCGCAGTCAGTTAACGAATGTACGTACGTGTTGTTTTCGATGTTTCTCGTGAATATATTTTAAATAATTTGAACGGTCATGAGAGAAGCCTATTAAGAAAACGATCGGTCAGACAGGTAATTTATACGATCATCGGTTTATCCTACTACGATGCTGCAGCTGTCACATTGAACCGAGAAAAAGAATAAAAGCTACGTTTTAAATGATAATTTACTCGAGATTAAGTAAATAAATATCTTTAAGGTAATTTGATAACTTCTGTGTTTGAAGATTAAATCGGTGTCGTTGCCGGGGTTTTGGTCATTTGCAATTTAATATCGATATTGTTCCTTGTTTGGTGTGTATTTATGTGTGAGATGGTTCAGAAAAAACAGGTGTGATTTCCGATCGAAAAATAATTAGAAGTAAACGTTTTTTCTGTTTATTACGTATTTGAATTATTTATGATGGGAAGTATTTTTTGTATGAGTTAAAAATTAGCGTCCAACTCTAAATTAGAATTGGGATAGTTTCTAAAGATAGCTTTACTGGGTATTCTACTTATGTGAGCCTGGATATTAAAACCACCCTTAGGCGTCAAAAGTTGGTTTTTGATTTGGCACTGATTTTGGGCTTTTTAGAAGGAATAGAGTCAAGAAAAAATCTCTACTTGAAAATCAATTTTTGAATGCAAATGATTTTTAGCCATTTCCACTTCAGATGAAAAAAAATTGCTACAATTTATGAAAAACGGAGGTTAATGAGGTGAGGTTATTCAAAGTTCATATGGTCAACCTGAAAATTAAAAAAACTACAAAAATAATGAAATTCAAATTTGATGTAAAAAATGGGTTCATTTCAATTTTTTAAAAATTATGAATTTCAAGTTCAATTAATCTTCTCATGTCTCCCTCAGTTTTCTAGCTGAAGTATCACATTAGGAAAAAAGTTGATCAAATTGAAAAATTACCTGAAAATTGCGTGTATCTCAGAAAAGTGGGGTGAGTATAATTTTTGTATCAAAGAAAATCCCCTGAAAATGTCATATTTCATCTGACATTTGAGATGGCTTTAGAAAGCAATAATAAAAAGTGACGATTTTTACGATTCTATGTTCTTAGCCATTTAAGTTTAAAAAAAGACTGGAATACCTGTTACAAAAATTTTCTGGCTCTGTAAGTATCAAAAACAGAATATCGATGAATCAAAAAATGAAAAAAATAACACGATAGAAATTGAATCTCGGCAACAAATGTGGATAAAAAAAACCTCGAAATTGATTTATGAAAGGATTTTTTTGAATTCTGAACAATTTCCTAAACCACTCACCTTTAATATTGAAAAAAATCAACTTAGAAAGTGAATTTCAATTATAAAAAACCTGTTTCCTTCATTTATACGCGTTTTTGTTTCCCGTGTACAGAAAAAATGCATTTTTTATGAAAGTCAATTGGTGAATTCAATTTTTAACATGTGGAGGGGAGGGGGTAGTTTTCAAGATTGATGATGAAAAATGGTTTCTTTAAGCACAAAAAGGTTACTAAAATTGCTATTTTTTCGCAGAATTTCGCTCCAATTCCCAAATAATGAAATTGCATGTATAATTCAATTTCGATTTTCTTGTTTGATATTTTTCTTGTTGTATACAAAAATTTAATTTTCACTGAAAAAAATTGAATTACAAAAACTAATAAATTTTAACCAAAAAATTATTAATTACCTATGCCCAAAAAATTAATTTTATCCAAATAAAAATGATATAGGTGCCCCATTCACAAAATTGATAAAATTTATTCTAAAAAAATTATATATTTATCGCAAAATTTGATAAAATTTATTGCATGGAAATAAATTTTACCAAATTTTAGATGAATATAATTTTTTTTAGAATAAATTGTAAATGGGGCACTTCTATTATTTTTTTGGATAAAAATTTTTCATTCTGTTAGTTCAGTGTTGAAATGCCTCGCTCTATAATTTTTGAATTTCTTGTTTGTTGATGTTTCGTGATATCATTCTTTTATTTAATTATGCTAAAAATGTGTGTTGTTTACCAAGTCTTGTTTCCAGAATTAGATGGGACAAGTATTCTAATTTCCAAAGTAATGAATTTTAAATTTTGAGAATTTTTTCTGTCAATTTTCAATCTGAAAATCAGACGCGTCTCGAAAATAATGAAATAGATGTTTGATTTTTGTTAATATTCGGATTTGTGATCAAATTTGAATTTTTAATCATCTTCGGTTCCTTTAAATTTTTAAACTATACTGAATTGAGTTAGCAAATCTTTGTATCTAGAATAATTTTTGAAAATTTCAAGGAGTAATTTTTGCAAGATTCGTAACTCTTTAACTAAAAAAAATTTACCATTTGTGTCATGTTGTTAAAATGTTTATTGCATTTAAAGAGTACCACGTTTTACAATCTTTCCAACAGAAATTTGGACACCCTGTATAATTTCATGCTTGAATGCAATATATTCCCCTTTCCCCTCTTTTTCTAGTCTCTAAAATAATTTCGAGTTTTTTGTACGTACGTTGAAAAAAAATATTTATTTCTCCCAGTTATTTTCTAGAAGTTGAATTCGGTAATCATGAAATCGCATACGAATTAGAAAAAAAAATCGTTATTTTATGGTCTATTTGCTTGTAATTTTTGATTTTTTTTGCAACTTTAATATAGGAAAAAAAGTGCGCGCAATAAAACGTCAACTAGTATTACTTTTTTGGTAATAATACACATAGTATGGTAAAAAAGAGAGACAGAGAGGGAGAGAACGAGAGAAAGAGAGCAGTCTCAATTTGATACCATGGGTCTGGAAACGACGAAAAAATATTAAGCAATAAATAAAGTAGATTTTCCTTAAAAGTTAATATGTTTGTAATATAAATCAGAACGATATTGCCTTTTTGTAAAAATTTCATATAAATTTCATATTATTTTAACGTGACGCTTTTAAACTTTCGATCGATAAGAAATGCTAAAAAAAATTTGAAATGTTATTGATGTTGTTTGATATTTTTGAAACAAAACTCGAACTAATGAATTTAATGTTGTAATTTTTTTTTCCAATATTTAGATAAAAGATTCAAGTACTGAAAAATTAATTTTTATTCGAAATAATTCTAGGAACTATTCGCATGGTCACGGATGATACCCTTTGGACTCGAATATCGCCTTATCGTAAGTCAAATGTTACATGTTTTGAAATTACCTGCAGTGAAAATCCTCAATTTTTTTAAAAATTTCATAACATTACTCGATAAGAACCGAATTTCTCAAGCTTTCGTGTAAGTTTCGTAATGTCATCGGTTTATCTTTGACACTTGATACCAAATTCGAAATTCAGCTTGATTCAACATTTTTTTGAAAAATATTTCCAACTGAAAAAAAAAAACACCTGACATGGTCGTGACGTATTATTATCTGGAACATAATGTAGGCAGTTTCTTGTAATACTCAATCAACGTGCCTTTTGTCGAGTTTGATTTTACATTGAACAATAAGTAGTCGGGTAAAATCGCGGAATAACGACTAATGTCGTCGCTGTAGCTTTAATAGCCGCGCTGTTGTGGATGGACCGTACTTAATAGCAGCAATTTAGCGACAATTCAGCGGTAATTTCTACGCAATCATCGACCATGTATTACCCCCTTTCTTTTGGCGTTCGTCTCCCCAAGCTGGGGTGCGGTACGATTCTATATCCCTTATTTTCAAATATGTCTTTTTCGCGTTGTTGTAATTTTACTTCACAACATCCGTTCAACATCAAACGGTGCTGCGGTGGTAGGTGGTTGTTAGGTGGTGTGAGGTACTGGTAGATTTGGTTTGTGTAGGGAGGTACTTGGGTGATTACGATTTATTGAAGAATGGAGAGCAGATGTGATTGACGGGCTGTTGATTGATATATTTGTGTAATTAGAATGACTTTCGAGTCGCAGAAGAATGTGGAGAGTGTATGGAGCTTGATGAGATTTTTTAACGCGTTTTTGAGAGATATCCAATGTATGATTAGGATTGATGGAATTTTATTGAAAATTGCAATATTTTTTGACACGATCGGGATCTTATTCGGAAAGGTAATTGAAACATTTTTCGATGTAAAAATCATGAAATTGTCTTATGTTGAAAAATAATTATTAAAAAGGACTTTGATGGCTGAAATTTACCAATTTTTCAATGTATGGGTCGTTAAGGCCTTAGCCTTTGAAATATCCATATGAATTTTTTTGGAAAAATGAATTGCGCCATTTTATAAAACACAAAAAAAACATTCCAAATGCCCAGTTTGGGGACTTGAATTTCAAATTTAAGACTTACGTCCTTTCTGCAATATGTGGTTCAATTAGGGATAGTTCCTTTTTCCAGGCTCACAATTTTTTTAAAAAAAACAATGAAAAAAAAAAACAAGCACATGCCTGAATATTTCCATCAGATTTCGACCAACTTTCGAAAAAAATACCGATTTATAACCGAAAAAGTTCTTAAAATTCGAATATTTCTACCAAATCTTATCCGAGACACATTCACGCTGATCGAAAATTTTCCAGTCATTGCCTCAACCAAGTACACAGAAAACAAGAATAATGTTTTGTCATCCAGCTGATTAATGTTCTTTGATATCGTTTTTAGCTTATGGTATCCCTCTTATGATTTCATTACACCAAATGTATTGCATTGGTGTGTTTTTTGTCAACCTATAGATAATAAAAAAATACAAGCACCTTTAACCACAGCTATTTTGGTATTTGGTATGAAATATTTGTACTTATTGATATGATAATAATAGGTGGTATTTTTTATTTTTTGTAAGTGAAAACTGTGAATTACTGGACACTTTTAACAGTAGCTGGCAATCATTGATAAATTATGGAAAAATTTACGAGTATTATCATTTGAAGTTCAAAAATGTGTTGAAAATTACATTTTTATGTGTACTGAGGATGATAAGGTGCTGCCATGTTCTTCAAATCGTGTTCAAAAAAGTAAATTCATTCAAAAAAAGAATTTTTTTAAAAATTGCATTCAAGTGATTTGTTCTTAGTCCAGCGATTTAAAAAATTCACACTGTCTTATGGAAAGAAACACAAGAAACCCCAGAAGATAGGAAGAATTTTAATGATTTTACTGCAAAAAGCGAGAATTTCGGACGTTTTTCTCTTTACTTCGAATTTTTTAGTCAAAAAATGAAAAGGAGATTCTTTTTTTGGAAAATTTAAAGCAAGAAAGAGGTCATAAAAATTATCACAAAAATCAAAAATGGCCGGATTTTTCATTTTTCAGATCCAGTGGTCTCTAAATTTTAATCAGTCAAAAATGCCTCTAAGTATTGACTGATAAAATAAAGAAGATCAAGTCACTGATAATCAGTCAAATTCCATTGATTCCCTTGCTAATCAGCGACATTTTACTGCCCTTCAGTGAAAAATTATCGATTCAATTAGTGAATTTTCACCATTGAATCAGTAAAAATTAATTGACTGATTGAATCAGTAAATTTTTTCGCTGATTCCAACAGTGACTCAATTCTGTCGATTTAAATCAGTTAATTTTCGCTAATTCAAATTTAGAGAGTGGATACCATGATGGTCAGCGCTGGAGGGGGGGGGGGGGGGGTGTAAAAAATCATAGAATGAAAAGTATTTTTTTTTGAGAATATTGTGCTGAATGCGGATAATGACCTGGAAAACCAGAAGGATTTCAGGAAAAAAAAGTAAAAAGAGGCCTTTTTTGCCTCTTATAATAACGAAGCTGAAGAAAATAATTAGGTCGATTATAGATCAAATTTCTACAGATTTTTGAGAAAATTCATTCTTATTCTTCTCTCGATATTCTATTTATGGATTTATCAAGTTTTTAGCCATTGAAATTTTTTGTACCTAAATTATCATCTACACCACCAAGTGGAACAAATGGGAGGGAATTTTCTCAAAACTTTGTGGACATTTGGAAAATTGATGAATTTTTTGTCAGTATGTGGATTAGTTGAAAAAAATACGTAGAATTCAATGCCGTTCCCTCGTCTACTTTTTCCCCCCATTTTTGTCGGTTTTTCTGTACTTAATCAGTCTTGGTATCATACTTTTTGAAAAGTTCTTGGAGTTTAAATGATTGTGATCAAAAATTTGAATTTTTAATGCCTGAAAATTCATTTTTGAAAGGTGTTTGGGGTAGTTTGTCCCTCTCTCCTTGTATTTTCACCACTGGTGATGATTCTCACTTCATTTTTCTCTCTTTTTTTTTTAAAAGAAAAAAACAAACGATTTACTTGGGTAGCAGTTCGGCAAGTCCTGTTTTTATTCTGTTCTTGATCGTCTATGATGCCCTGATTTTTGTCAGCGAAGTCAAAATGTCCTGCTTTTTTTTCTTTTTTAGTCAAATTTTGAAAATTTCAATTTATTCCCTTTCTTTTTCCGAAATTTCGGAATTAAAATTTTTTTCTCTCCACAAAAAAAGTTATATTTGGAGGAAAACTTCACCATCTTCAATAAAAAATTTTAGAGTTTGAAAAATGTCTTACTGAAGCCCTGTTCTTTAATTAGAATTTTATCAGATATTCTTTGAACAAATTTCATCAAAAATATTGTTTTTCAATTTCGATGAGATAATGTTTCCAAATTCCCGTACATCTCGATTTCATTGACATTAGAACAAGGAATTCTACTGCTAATCATTTAGAAAATATCGAATGATAGATTACTCCTTTTCGCCACCTATTTCTGAACACACGGACGCAAAAAATTCTCAAAATAAAAAACAGTTTTTTGGTGATTTATAAATCGCCGCACGCTTATTGGATTAAAATCTGACAATACTTAGTGTAAAACGGACTTAAATCGTCCCTTGTGCGATACCAGCGGGGTACAAAACGTTTATTATTCGGGACGGCGTTGTCTTTGTCATTGTGTGTGTTCGTACGTTCGATAGTATGCGAAGGGTAATTGAACGTGGGGTAGGAAAGCGACCAAGGGTACAGAATGTTTTCACCGTTGATGAGAAGAATAGGGAGTCGAGGATGAAGGGTAAGATTCATTTTAACAGACGAGGCTAATGAGAAACCGCTGCGTTATGCGCTTTTTAGGCTTACGATAGTTCGCTAGGGAATTTCGAAGTTTTCAAGGTCGTCGTGGAATTTCATTCTGATGTCATAAAACGTCTACGATAAAATTATCAGCAGTGTTTTTTTTCCTCATCCGTGTCCTTTTCATTAACTCGCTAGAAATTGATTTCGAATTATTACCCGCAGTAATTGATTATTTCGATGGATTTCGCGAGAGTATGTGGGATTTAGACAATAGATCTTGCTGTTGGTACTTATTCATTAACGACTAATTCAAGTTGTATTGAAATGTACATAAGTGTTATGTAGGTACATGGCATAATATTTTTTTTCCCAAACGATAAGTCGGTCTGAGGGCTCAAGTCGTACATACGAGTCCTATATAAATCATATTACCGTATGCTCGTATATCGGTGATTCGTTCACCCTTCGTTTTTTTCTCTCTCCATTCTCGCCTAGAAATTCTTCCCTCTAATTGAGGCGTTTACATAGATTTATTAAATAGCATTATGCAAGTAGCCCCTTCGTATTGATAATACGTTTAACTCATCGCCAACGTTTCATTGTGCTGATAACGAATGGTGCGAATAATTTACATTAAATCGTATCTTATTTCATGGCGGATGTTGGCAAATATAGATATGGGGATGAAGCGTGAAATTAGCCCTACATTTGGATCTCTGAAATTACACTTCAGGTAATCGCAGATTCTTACGTATTCCAATCTCTGGATACAATTTCCGTATTCGGTTTATCGAAACTTTAACAATTTGGAAATTCTTAATGATTATCGAAGTGGGGTTCGCCGGCAGATTCGTAATATGAAAATTTTACTACATAAAATTCTATTATACGTATATTCGTACAAATACAATGAAAAGTACTTGAAAAACAAATTTCGAATGGAGTTGCGAGAAGTGCGCATTTTTACAAACTATAACTTCCAAGTATTTTAATGGACTTTTAGAGTAAAAATGCTTGTACTCTTACATTAAGGGAAGTGAATCTCAAAGATGGTACAACTATCGGGCATAGATGTTAACGATAGTACATGTTTTTTTTTTTCACCAACGCATTTTCGTGTAGATTTCCCAAAAACTTGTTAATTGCAAATCGCGAACGAATTTTTGGTCAATTTCGGAGTATTCTGAGAATATTATTTTTAAATTGAAGAATCGACGTAAAAATAAATGTATACGAAGAATTGTAAATTTTTTTGGGAAAAAAGGGTATTTCTAATAGTCGACAATTTTAACACGTCATTTGGTCTTTTTAAGTATAGAAAAAATATCGTAAAATATGGAAAAAGTGTTTGGTAGCTTTGAAAACATATTTTACTATCGACAAAGAACAGCGAAATCTCATTTGTTATTGATAATTTTTTAGCTTGTCGGTTGTCTTGTTTTAAAAAAAAACAGCTGGTAACTTAACACTTTTGTGTGTGTGGTTTGGAATTATCTATCGATTTCTAAAAGAAATAAAAGTCACTGTACGTGACTCTGACTGGTTAATTTTGTAACGTACCTATTCGTTTATATTCAATCATACGACTTCGAGGCGAACTTGTGTTATTTTTAATATAGAAAACTATCGTTTTAGTATGATTCCGTCTCGGATGTAAAATTTCCCTTGTGAAAACGTATAATCGATTGTTTTTCTTCAATTTCGAACAGTATGAAATTTTAAATCACGTTCGGATTCGTTGGAATGAATTAATTTTAAATAAGTTTTCAATACTAATAAATTATGGTACAATTGCGTTAAAAAGGTTGAATTTTCCAAGAACGGCTCCTTGTAATTACCCAGCTAGCTATACCTTTTAGGTGTTATATTTTTTTGAAAATCTACACCGTTAAAGCATTAAAAAGTTTAAACTTTTCTTTCATCGTTTTAATACATTTTTTTTAATTAGTAGTTTAACGCAGTTTAAATGGGAACATAAATTTTCCAACTCTGCAGGCTTTATATTAGAACGCTTGTGACATTCGAAATAATGAATGAGTTTTAAAGTATTTGTATTTCGTTAGGTAGGTGAAAAAAGGAGAAAAAAAGTTGAGAATATGCGTGCTCGGATCACGTTCAAGTTAGAAAGTAACGGTTAGAACTAAAACGCGTTATTCATAATATTTTATCACCAAGTTAATGGAGGTAACGGGATATTTAAAATCTATTAATTTTTTTCATCGGTTATGTTTTGAAGAATAATTATCTATCATTTTTTTCATCATCGACGCGATATTCGTACTTTGAAAAAAAAAAAACACACTCGGAGTTGGAGTTTTAGTCGTTTACAATGACGCTGACGGTGGTAAATTGTAGGTAGAGATACTCGATCGTTTATGAATATTCGATACCAACCTGTGGCCAATTTTAAATTACTCGATGGGTACACTCGTGTTCGTTTAATGGATTTCGAATGCATACTTCACTTTTTATAATTGCAAATTCTCCGTATAAATATCTTTACGTAATTTTATTTACTAGGAAGCCGATGATTTTAAGTAATGAATTTGTTTTTCTTTGATGTTGCAGGATATTACACCACGGAGATAGCACTAAAATCGGTGAGTTGATTTTTATACTGCGGTATTTTTATATTGATATTTAGATGTAATTAGGAGATGAATTTTTGTCGTTAGTGAGATCTTTAAATCATTTTTATTTGAAGGGAAAAACCACGAGTTTTAAATTCTTACAACTGAATGCTGCATTTTTTGATTCGATTATTGAAAAAAATCATGGTAAACTAAATACTGTGGATACCTGTAGTGTTTTTTAATATTATAAATGGGTTTTTTTGAATCTCACTTTATTTTTTGTCACCCTTCCTCTCAATTTTCAGTCAAGAAATGATCAATTTTTGGAAGAATAGATTTTAACCCTGCGACACCACACTTCAAAAAAAGTTGTTTACCGAATAATTTTCTAGCGCATGGACCAAAGTTTGGTATGGCATTATAACTTCAAGGGGGTGTACATAAATGTTCAACGTTTCATCTCCCCTGTTGGACAAACTGCCTACTTTTGTTTTTGAAGGGGCAGAAATTTTAGAAAAAAATACGTTTTTTTCGTTTTTATTTCCATTTTTTTTGCATTGAACGAAAAGTGGAGGGGATGAATTTGCTACCCGACAGATACTTGTGCATCTATGCCCTACTCGTTCGTGTATAACAATTTGCCGGTCCTTTTGATTTGAGGAGCAAAAAAAATTAAAATTCGAGCCAGTCCAGATTTATTACGAAAATGTCTGCCCCTTCAAATGAAAAAGTAGGCAATTTGCGAATCCGCGGAAATGATCGGTGGGTTAAGCACGCATACGTACTAGGAGGCGTTACCACCCGATCACTCGATCCTGCCCGCGTAACGCAAGAAAAAAACCGGTTGGTGACATTTGTCACCAGTGTGGTGGCGGCGGGTTAAATTGTCAAAATTTAGAAAATTAGAAATTTTTCAGAACTAAAAATTCCACTCTCGATTTTGAGTCTGGTGAAAATTATATTTGGAATTGCTTGGGAAAGGGGAATTTTTATGAAAATTTTCATTTCTTTTTTCTCTTTATCCCTCTGAAGTGAGCTCAAAACTATGATAAAAAATTGAGGGAAAAGTCATAGTTTTAAAAGAATGGCCTTGACGAAGTCATGAAATTACCTCAGGATTAATTTTCAAAATCAAAGATCAAAATATTTTTAAAAATCCTTAAAAATTGAAAAATATTGTTCAAAAAATGAGATAATATTTTCACATGTTTAAACTTCTGATCTTTGATGAAAAATTGTTTTTAAAAATGCAAGGACAATAAATAATTTTCGACATTTTCATGACAAAAAATAATTTTTGAAATTTTTGTGATAATTTCGACCCTTTTCTCATAAAGCGTGTCATATGTTGAAAAATGTTTTCCAAATATTGAAAAAATTGCTTAAGAAACTCCAATTTTTGAATAAACAACTGAAAATAATTATTAATTTGTGTCAAAATTTCAATTTTTCATTCCAATAGTCCATTCAGCAAAAAAAAAAAAAAAAAACACGAAAGATTAGCAAAAATTTTACCGCAGTGACTAGGAATCTGGATAATAACAAGGATTTTAACATGGATATGTTTTCCTCCCGGGGGGGGGGGGGTGAATCAACCCAAAATTTTCAAGAATTTTCAAAGACTTTCTGGTGTTGAGTTAATTTCGAAAATATAAAAATTTTATGTTTTTAAAATAAAAGACAGCGATCTTGAAAATAGGATCTTTAAAATTTTGGAATGACTCCCCCCCCCCCAAGTAAAAACATATCCATATTGAAATGAAAATTAATTTTTATACAAAAAAAAATTGTATGAAAATGGCAAGAAAACTTCAGGAAATTGCAAAAATGTAAATTTTTCAGATCGAGTGAACAACTTTCAAATGAAAAATAATTCCAATTTATTTTTTTGAATTGAGGGGAGGGGGAGAGAACTTTCATGTTACGAAGTCAAAGAAAACTTCATAATGCTGAGTTGGGTATTTTTGAAATATGTAGGTTCTCATAGTCATACTCAACTTTCAATTGAGTAACTGGATGATAAAAGGGCCTAACTCGAATTAGGCCCTTTTGTCATCCACCGTGAAAATGGATATTAGAAGGGATATACTACTTATCAAAATTGGTCCCATAGGGCTACCTATCATACATTGTCTGTAATCAACCACCAAAGTTTCCTACCTCTGTAAAAAACCTGCAGGAATTAAGCCCTTTTGTCATCTGACCACTTTGACACCGGTTCTAACAGTTCGAAATCATGAAAATAACTCTCATTTTTAATGTTATTCGATTTCATTAAATAATTTTCAACTTTTCAAAATTTATTTTCATAATTTCGTACTGTTAAACCCGATTTTAAAGTCGTTGGATGACAAAAGGGCCTAACTCCCCGTTCACAGTTTCATTAATAACTCACTCATATAGCTACTAAAACGGAATTCAAATGAATATTTCTTGAAAGGGATGTTTGGGCATCACAATATTTAAAAAACCAGATCATTTCATCAAAACATTTAAACGTTATCAGCATGCGAAAACTTGAAATGCGTTTTTCTCTAAACAGTGGTTTCAGAATTGGGCCCTTTTGTCATCCAGTCATTCAATTGGTATTTTAGGTCGAAAAATCAACAATTTTGATTTGAGAATTTTGAAAAAATTGAAAAAAAAAATGGAAAATAATGTTTGAACTTTGAAATGCTTGTTTGCTTTTGCCAATAAAATGCCGGGTTTTCAAAAAGTTTGGCTGTTTATGCGAATTTTTCCTTAAAAACATGAATTCATTTTAATTTTCTCTTATCAAGAAAGTGTTGAAAATTTTGTGAAAATTTTTCTCTGAAATTTTATTGATGAATTTTATTTTAAAATGAGTGTAGATTTAAAATATTTTGTACTTGTTACCCTCCCTTTACCTCTCTCTGCCACCCCACTCCCACCGAAGTTCTAAAAATATTATTTAAGTAAAATATCTTTTTTTTTTTTTATATTAGATTACTTCTGTGGGTACTTACCTATAAAAAAATTCAAAGACCAAAATTCAAGTTGACTGAGCCATAAAAACAAATTCATTAATTTCAAATCGAACATGTAAAAATAGAATTTTCATTTTTTCCCCCAGAAGAACTGAACGTGTTTCTAATTTATGGCAGCGAAATGCACTGATGGCATGGCTTACCCACTCGTACAAAAAATGTAAATAAATTTTTTCCAATGGAATTTCACGTTAAACAATCACGTTCGCGCTAATGTTTGATTCGGTGGTGAAAAGTTGATGTCTGCTTTAGATTTTCACATCATGTTATTTGTTTTCGGCGGCGGCGTTCCTCCGGCTGCAAATTAACGAACATCGGCGCCATATTTTTGGGGGAGGTGTGTTTTTTTTTATTTTTCTCCTCGACGAGCGTTTCGTCTACACGAAATGAAATTTGTGGTTTATCCTCAAAGGATTAAATAATATTTTGCAAGTTATGCAAGTTGGTTATTTTACAGTAAATTGTTTTACTGAAGGACCTCGTAATGTTAGAACCTTCAATTTCAACGCTATATTAAATTCGGCGAGAAGCCCTTTGATGTTTTAATGAAGATGTTTGGGTTGGGCGTTAAAAGCTTGTACATATAATTAAAAAACTTTCTCAACTATAACAGATTATAACAAAAATGAAAGTTTTGTTCAAGGATACAAAAGCAAAAGAAAAACCAAACGATGAAACGATATTGGTTTTCTCTCTATGTATAGTCGTAGATATAATTTTCATTAAGTATAATATATACAAAGATCCAAAGATTTTGTCTTGGTTGAAGATTTGTTGAAATTTGACGTCGTTATATACCTTATTAATCATACTGTTGATTTTTTTTGGTGGACGGAGGGAGGATTTGAGGAAATAACCACGTAGTTGTTTGCACCGGGAAGATCTATTTCACGTTGAAACTAATTTTTAGATATTTGATCGCTGAAGGTGTATATTTGAAAAACTGGAGTGATATTTACAGGTATAATGAGCCAATAAGCATCAGATATGTCGATACTGAAATTGAAATGGCTATGTGCTGTGATAAGAATCGTTATCATGGTAATGCGATTCGTAGAAATTTTACATCTGTGTACTCATGTCAATTAAAAAAGATTTATTTTGCAAAAATCGAGCGTTTTTTGTTTGATTTCTTAAACGAGTAAACATATTCAAATGAACACTCGATCGATTAAAATTTTCCATTTTAATGAACCTAATCGAAAAATTCTAATTCCACATCGAAAAAGTCGACTAGTATAATTTGCTAACCTAATATTCGCCTATCGAATTAAAAATACGCCAAGACGACTCGAAAGTAAACATTTTAGTTTGATTAAATGGGTAAATTGTTCAAAAGGATGAGAAAAAATTCATTCGGCTCAAAAGAGTCAATTTGTCGTTGAAATTTTAACGCGACGAGACGCCGGCAAGTCTAATTCGAAATCTTGTTGAGCGTTGTTAAACGCGATGTTATAAAAGAAATAGAGACGATGTGATGAAGAAATTAATAAGCTTACACAAGTTGATGGATTTTGTTAAAGGAAGATTAGCGAAAAGAGGACGTATGTTATTTTGAGGGTTACGTCAAGTGTCTGTAGTTAAGTGGACTGATTATAAAAGGAGGTAAAGACCGGGACGAAATGAAAGTTTTAATTAATTAAAGTGGAAGAAACATCTGTTCGTATCAGTTTGCTAATTACCGCGTCATGTTCAGACTTTGAAGAGATACCTCAACTAGTATACAAACGTTTCAGCATTCGAATTCATGTGTGTTATACTATTCGAAAGTGGCAGAAGGGTTGAATTTCCATCGGTATAAGAAGTGCGCCGTGCAACTTTGATATTTATACTCAGGTTTTTCAAACGTTCGAGTACGTTTCAGTCAGCAGTGGAAAAAATTTTTTAATAAAGGTAACTGCATTTTTGGAGATTTCTGTCTTGAGGCACCGATTAGAAAAATTACATCTGTTTTGAAATCTTGATTTTTTTTTAGGAAAAATAAATTTTTTGAAGAAAATCCTCAAATCATACCTAAATTAATAAAATTTTGATTATTTGAAATTTTTAACGTCTTTTTTCAAGTTTTGGCTATTTTTAGAACTGTCTAATATTTTTTTCTTGAAGGATTTTCCTTTTTTTTTTTTGTTTGGTAAATAAGTTTTTATGCTCGTGTCGCATTGTAGAATGATTTTTGAAATACTTTTCAAGCAATTATCAGTCGATTTGATTTTTTCGAAACTTCCTGTTTTGGTATTTTATATTTTTAATTTTAAAAAACCAATATTGAAAAAAAATTTACGATCGAATTGAAATTTTAACGAATGAAATTGAACGAAAAATTATTCTCAAAGTGAAATTTTATTCGTTCGACCAGGATTTATTGATGAAAATCGTGCAATTATTCGATCAATTAAGAATACGTATATAAACTTAATTGTGTAATATATCTGAGTATTTTTTCTCTTTCACGATACATATTAAGCTTTGTATAATGTATTGTTTTGGTATATCAGTTCGTATCTCAATTAATACTCAACAGGATGTAAAACATTGTAATCGATTTTTACTCATGGAGTCCAGGTTGTTTTTGTATTCAATCATTGTTTCATCTATCAAAGAATTATGGTGGATCGATAAGTTTTAGAAACTTGTTACTATACAACTGTTGCGATGTTCGTTTGTTACCGCTGATAAATATACTAATTAATTGTGTCCGACTAATATTAGTGAGTTTTGCCAATTACTGTTGTCCTTCGACTCATGTATATGGTAATTATTTTGCCGCCTGACCTTCTTTTTAATTTGTGCGCTTGTAACTTGTTTTTCATTTACGCCGATGTCTGATGCTTGTCGTGTTTCTGCTTATTTTTTTTCGAAAAAATTGTACGTATTTTTGGAAAGTTCGAGTGCAGTGTTGGTAGGGGGTGTTTTATTGGGGTTTAGGAAGAAGGAGATAGGTGGAGTAGATTTGTTGAATTTTTGATTAATAATTTTGTTTGGTTTGAAATTCGATTAGAAAACGAACGGAAAATGGAACTGATTTTATTTGGGGGAGGGGGTAGAATTTTTTAGTCGGATGCACTTAGTAGAAGAGGAGTTATTTTTGAAGTTGGTGAGTTGATTCCCAGAATTCAAAAATGTGCGAATTGATTCTCATTTTTTTGTGGGGGGATGTGCAAGTTGATTCTGAATCTCTTCCTTGGCACATATTTTCAATCATAATGCTATTTTTCAGTGGGTTTTTAAAAATTGAAAATTTCTTCAATATTCAGCAAAAAATGAAATAGAAAATAGAAAAAAATTTTCTCGAAATGATGAGAATATGCATTTTCAATTTAACTCAACAAGGAAAAAAGAAAAAAATTGATGTTGATTAAGGAAAATTTTCTCCGCCTTTTTTCAATTTTTCATTAAAAAATGTCAAAAAAACGTGAAAAATTATTATTTTTCGAGGACTCTGATGAAAAATTGTCGCTAATGGTATTTTTGGGTAAAGAAATACATAGGTACCTACTTACCAAATTACTTTTGAACATTGTCAGATCTTAAGATCTGATATGGAGGGGTAATGTAAAGTCTGGAGGTACAATTTTTACCTCGTCATTTTGAGATCCACGTTCTGGAAGCCTAATTTTCTGGCTGTCCATTCTCTCAACCCCAAAAAGAAAATGTAAAACTGTTGCCCCAAGTACCAAGCTATTTAATTTTTGATATTTTTGATGTCAGGTATTTAAATTTCAATTTTCTTTGTTCAATTTTTAATTTTAAATTACAGTTTTTGTTTTTTTATTTTTGATATTCATTATCTAATACTTATTTATTCTATGTATTTGAGAAGAAAGTGGAAATCAATTCGTACATACCTGCCAAAAAAGTGGGAATCGATTCTCTCTCTTTTTTTTTTTACATGAATATTTCTTTGGGAATCAACAACTCAGCTACAGCCTTATTTTCAAATAGTGGAAAAATAGTAAAAAAAAATTTATCCGAAGTAATTTGAAAAAATTTAGAGATCGATTTAAAGGGTATGGCCGGGTTAGGGGTGAATTTGGCCCTTGCTCCGATTTTCACTTTAACCCCCTTAAGTGGTGCCCCTTGATGTAAAAACATTCTAGAAAAATTTTTGACCCCCCAACCCCTTCCCTTTCGGAGATATGGCCATTTTATTGGCCGATTTTCAAGAATTTTTAATTCCAACGGAAGTGAACGAAATTTTCTGTTCTTTGGCACAAAGTTACATCTAGTAGAGGTGTATTTGTGATAATTTTTTCAAAAATTTTGGTGCACTTCTTCATGTTCTTTCGGCTATTTGAAGTTTTCAATCGGAAAAAACACCATATAATCGAAGAGCGACCACCCTGGAAAAATTACTAAAAAACGTGTTTTTTTATGTAGAATTTCGCTGTGTATTCGGTTTTGGCCGATTCTTTGAACTATGGATCGAAAAATGCGAAAAACTGTACAGAAACGTTGTTATTTTAGCAGATTTTTCAAATTTTTAGCGTTTCACACAGAAAGAAAGGGTGAAATGAAAAAACCAATACCATATTCGTGTTCAGCAGTTCAAAATACCCCGATAGACACCCTTTTTGCAAGCGTTTTGCTTGAATTTTCGAAATTGACTTTTTTCATTGATTTTTCATGGTAAAAAAGCTGAAAAAGGGTGAATTTCGAGACCTCGAGAGAAACAATCGCGAAAAGAGTGTTAATCGGGGTATTTTGACCCACTGAACACGAATATGTGATTGGTTTTTTCATTTAGTCATTTCTTCTCTGAAAATTCACCATTTTTAAGTTTAAATCGGATCTTTTGAGCAATAAAATTAAAATGCAAAGTGATTAATGCGATATTCTTATCCTACGACTCAAAATTGGTCAAAAATTGAATTTTTCTGATTTTAGATAAAGTCACATTACATACGTATGCCAAATTGTTATGTATCGCACTTTCGTTAGGTCTTTGACATTGAACCGTGTCAAAGGGATACCTACAAAGCTGCGTGCCATTTTTTGCAAGTTTTTCACCCGCAGTAACATAGAAAATCAAGATCGAAAAAATTTCACGAGAACAAGAGCAGGGCATAAACGATGATTGGATTCGTTTTCAAATTCTTAATTTTCATTCTGGCATCTTATTGCGCCTCACAAAATTAATTCATTCGTTATTGATTATGTCATTGGGGGGGAGGGGGTGTTGATGCAAGAGATACAACCAAAAATGAAAAACTAATCTCATATTCGTGTTCAGTGGGTCAAAATACCCCGATTAACACTCTTTTCGCGATTGTTTCTCTCGAGGTCTCGAAATTCACCCTTTTTCAGCTTTTTTACCATGAAAAATCAGTGAAAAAAGTCAATTTCGAAAATTCAAGCAAAACGCTTGCAAAAAGGGTGTCTATCGGGGTATTTTGAACTGCTGAACACGAATATGGTATTGGTTTTTTCATTTCACCCTTTCTTTCTGTGTGAAACGCTAAAAATTTGAAAAATCTGCTAAAATAACAACGTTTCTGTACAGTTTTTCGCATTTTTCGATCCATAGTTCAAAGAATCGGCCAAAACCGAATACACAGCGAAATTCTACATAAAAAAACACGTTTTTTAGTAATTTTTCCAGGGTGGTCGCTCTTCGATTATATGGTGTTTTTTACGATTGAAAACTTCAAATAGCCGAAAGAACATGAAGAAGTGCACCAAAATTTTTGAAAAAATTATCACAAATACACCTCTACTAGATGTAACTTTGTGCCAAAGAACAGAAAATTTCGTTCACTTCCGTTGGAATTAAAAATTCTTGAAAATCGGCCAATAAAATGGCCATATCTCCGAAAGGGAAGGAGTTGGGGGGTCAAAAATTTTTCTAGAATGTTTTTACATCAAGGGGCACCACTTAAGAGGGTTAAAGTGAAAATCGGAGCAAGGGCCAAATTCACCCCTAACCCGGCCATACCCTTTATTTGCATTTATCAAAAATGAAAAATTTGATATGTGTGGTGAAAAATACCCAGAGTTTAATGATAGATGAAAACATGACAATACATTTTTTTTTTAGCAAAGTTTTACAAATTAAAAAATAAATGTTCTTGGAAATTGGAAAAAGGGTGGAAATTGATCATGGAAGAACGGAAAGCTCAATTTTAGGTCCCATTTTCTCAGAAACCACATGACTCACGAGGTTCAATTCATCCCAAAACTTTTATCAATTCATTTAAAATCAGCACACAAAAAATCGACATTTTTAAAAATATTTTTATCAAGTTATAAAGAAAACCTATACTTGAACACAATAAAAAAACGAAAATCGGTCGTGTAGTTTCGAAGAAAAAAGAGGTTTAAAAAATACTTCAATTTCCAAATAAGAAGTTTAGCTTTTCAAAGCTGAAAAACATTTTTCAAACCACTTTTTTCAAACTTTACAATATTTTCTTCAACGTTGTACAACTGCAAATCATAAATGATGGATTCAGAAAACATGGAAACTTCATTTTTGGGTAGTTTCCGATTTTGTTGTACTGAATATAGAGTCAAAATTCAAACTTCTTCAATCGTTAGAAAAAAATTAAAAAATGAATGCTCAGAGTTGTGTAGAATTGTGAGCGAAAGCAAGTCAATATTACTTTTTTAGGAAGCCGTTGTATCCAAACCTCCATTTGAAATGAGTTATTTTCAGGAATTTCCAATTTTTATGGATGATAGAATTGACTGAAATTGAGAATTATTGTCGGTTTTGATGTTCATCTGTGCATGGCGGATTACTCTGTGCCTTTTTTTTTATAACCGATTTCTCACCCGCACGAGCCCATTTCCGTAATTATCTATTAAAAATATTTCAGAACTTTTGAGCTTTCGGTTCATTTTCAAGGGTTAATTTTAATTTTTTTTTCATTTCGTGATCTTATCTTGATTTTTTGATTATACCTACCTATTTAAAATACGCTGAGTTGACTTAGAAAAATAAATGGAAAAAACATCAATTTGTAATTCGAACACCGTAAATATCTTTGAAAAAAGATACAGCCAAATTTTTTCCAACGTTGATTTCAAAATTACAACCATCGTTATAATTCCGGCCGAGATTCATTTCAGAAGAAAAATATGTAAAACGAGACGCCGCCTATGCTTCGATTGTCGCTATTTTTAGGCCATCACCATCGCAATTTTTCCACACTAAATCGATGTTTTTACGATGAAAAACTGCGAATGTTGTCTTTTTTCCTCCGGATGGATTTTTTGTCCGTCGAGAGAGGGAAAAAAAGCCAGCCACGTTCGTACGAAATTTTGCGCTTTAAGAGAAAGCATAAATTCACAACCTTCGAGTGCACAAATTTTCTCCATACTGGCCTTTTGCGAAAAAAGGGATACGAAGAAGTCATATAGGTTATCATTTCGGCGTATAGAAAGCTTCGCCGTTATTTCACCCTCTTTTTCGAGCCGGGCGGTAAACGGGCATGGCGTGGAAAAAACAAAAGCCAACTAACTTCCCGACTCCGCCGCGCCGACTCCCCGGGCTGAAAATTTAACGTTGAATTAATAGACAAAACTGTCAAAAACAAACCCAACGACTCTTTTGTGCGCGGTGCATTCTTGCACACATACACGAGCACAAATCTTTCGAAATATATTAAATTTTCCTGCATTTTTTTCCTCCCTCGTTCCTATAGTTATATGATTGCTTTTGTTTTATGTTGTTTCGCGTATTATGAAAATGATAAGGGCATTTTGGTCGTTTGAAATTATCGAATTCAATTTGTCCATCGCGTAGAAAGTCGAATGTGTGGGGAGGGAAGGGCTTGGTGGAAGTTTATTACGTGATTTTTTAGGTCGCTCGTGGTACGTGTAATTAATTGCGATCGATTTTTACTATTTTTTGAGAATATTTTACTTTAGGAGTGTAAATTAATGCTGAAATTATTTTGAATTTTTTAGGGTATTTTTACGAAGTATTTTGATGATTTATTTCAATTTTAATAATTATTTAGGGTCTCGTTACAGCCCCTTTGCTGTCAGTTTATTTTATCAGAAGACTTTTTGAGACCTCCTCCCCCTCCACGTTACCAAATTTCCACATATTTGATTAATTTCTCCTTTCAACTTGAACTGATCATATTGAAAGACAAATTTAATCATTTCTGTTTCAAATTCTGCCCTCAAATGAGTAACATTTTACGTCAAATTTGATTTCAAATGAAGTTTTTTTTTTTCGTTTAACATTAACATATGGTGGTTGTAGAATATTTCGTTCATCAGAACACGCCTTCGTTTTGAACCCTTCGTGCTTGCGAGAAACGAAGCAGAAAAGTTGTTTTTGTGGAAAGCGGCGCGGCGTCTCTCATGCAATGACCAGCTTTTACCGGTAACCGTCTAAAAAGTGTTTAACGAGTTTGACGTTTAATTATATTTCGTAAAAGTTCTCTAATTTGAACTATACAAGCGATATCGTTTATTTTGCTTTTTACAGCACTAGTGACATTTAGAACGCGGCGGTGTGGCGTAGAGGCTGTTTAATGCTCAGCAGAAGTGTACAGCCGTGAATTTATGATGCGGTTAATTTATTTGAAATATAATTACTTTCATAATACGCGCGTTCGAAACGATTTATTTTTTATTATCAAATTTTAGTACCTTTTTGCGCGAAGTACGCGTGTAAATTTTTGCCTAATTATGTATTTGTCAGGAACGGACGTTATGATTGGAACGTGCGAGGTGGGACGAGTTGGGACGAGGGGGTTTGCAAATTAGCTGCAACTATTTTTAACCGGTCAAGTTAGTTTTACGGATAAAAAATATCCGATTGAAACTTTCGCCTTGCTTTTGATTTAGATCGAAATCGAGTCGAAAAAAGCTCATTGATTTTCGAGTGTATAAAAAGGTCTTCATTTTGTTGAATTTTTAATATTTCAAGTGTCGAAAAATTCAGAACTGACGGGAAGGAGATTTGCGTCCAATAATTTGAAAAATTGCCATATGATGTACCTTTTGCCTATCTTTGTTTTTAAAGGAGTTAGTCTATAGTGGTGTATGTGATGTTATCTTTTTCAAAGTACACCTGGCCTCTCATCCGAAATGAAAGATGGGTGCTGATTACTTTTTTTATGAATGCATTAAAATTTTTTGGGATCTGTTGAAATTTTGCAACGTCATAAAATTATGCTGAGCAGATATTGAGTACCCCTGAGTACCTCTAAATTTCCTTAATTTTATTTTTCCATCACTTACACATATTTCGAACGAAAATGTGTTTGTGGAACAAAGGTTTTCTTTTGAGTTTCGATACAAGTATTAAAATAGTTTAAAAAGGCGGAATGATGAAATGATGTACAATTTTTACAAATTTCTTGCGAATCGTTTAATTTATGAATTTTTTCAATTGAAATAAAAAACTGATATTTTCTAGTACCTGTGTGTATTTAGAAAACCATTTGGCTACTATTTCGTTTTATTATGGGTTCATTCTGCAAAATCAAAAGTGAAAATCGACCTGAATGTACAACCTGTTTTTATATTGATTATTGGTCAAGTTTCTCGTACCTGCGCGCTCGTGTTCGCAGATCTGAAAGGAGATAATTTTATGGGGCACTTTATTATAATAATTGTCCCATAAATTTTAATCTATGAAATTGTATGCAATTTTGGCCATTCCAATCGCCTGAATGAGGTGTAATGACTTGTAATTTTTGCTAAAAATAATGAAATTAGGAGAATTGGTAGTGTTACTTTTTTTCTATTAGAAAATTTGTGAAATTGGTTGATCGATTTCTCAAGTTTTGTTTTAGAGTAAAAGTTTATTAGATTGTGGAACGTGGATACGTTTCAAAGATGATTTGCATAAAATTCTACTATTTAATGTTGGTTACTTTTTTTTTCAGTTGATACGAGTAACTTTCTGTGGAAATATCAGACGTTTATGATTTTTTTTTTTAATTTTCTAAAAAAAAATCGGTTCAAATGTTGAAAAAGTAAAAATTTTTGTCATCAGTTTCAGTTTTTATTGAAATTTTTAAACAATTTGTAAATTAAAAAAAAATGAAGAACAATTTTTTGAAATTTTTCCAAGATTTTTCATATCTAAAAAAATGTCAGGATGTCAAAAATCGTCAAAATTCGACAAGATACTTTTCCTGTTTTAAAAAAACCAACAAGCAAATTTTTTGTAAATATTTTTAAAGAAATCTTCCAATAAAAATCAAATACCTATTTCCTTGAACAAATTTTTGTTTCACAAATCATCCATCTTTGTTGACGAGGAGGAGGGGAGGGGGTGTTTCTTCTTTGTTTCCAAGCTGTCATAGTGTAAAATTTAAATAGAAAAGAAGTCGAGGAAAATGTCGTGGCTCATAAAATATCAATCTTAAGTGATGAGCTGAAGTTGAACATTGAATATTGAAAAGTAATCAATAAAAAATCGGATAATTTTTCAGTGAAATTTGGCCCAACTTCACCTTGTCTTTTTCATTAAAAGTAGCTATAATTAAAATACTCATTTAGGGGGGGGGGGGTGAAAAAAATACGATTGAATAACTTCGAATCGTGTTAATGAAATACGTATAAACGTTCAGCGTTCAAAACACTTAATGCAAAAAATGTGCATTTTTCGAGCCCAATTATTCACTAAATTCAATATGACTTTTTTTTTTTACCAAAAAAGGTGATGCCACGGTTAGAATTGAACCAACATATTTCATTAAATTAATTTAATATGCGAAAAATAACTCTCAATTTAAATCAGTGAAAAATCCCTGTTGTCTGATAACCAGTCAGAATTTCAACATGGGAAAAATCAACAAAATTCTTTGATTCCCAGCAGATTTTTGCTGCTTTTTTCAAAGAATTTCAATGATTTTTCAGCTAAATTCGGAGATTTTAATAATTTTCCAAGAAAATTTCACAGATTTTCCAGCAATTTTTTTCCTGATTTACTTTCAGATCATTTTTTTCAACTGATTTATTACTGTGCTACAATTCTGACTGTTTTCAAGCGATTTTCAATAATTTTCACTGATTCATAAATGTGACCTTCCAAGAAGAAACCAACCTTCGGCCCAAAAAAAAAAATTTAAAAAAGTTTCCCAATCAATCCAAAACAAATGATAAACATTGTTTTGGATTGATTGCGGAACTTTTTTTTTCGGACCGAAGGTTGGTTTCTTCCTGGAAGGTCACAAATGAAAGAGAAATGAAAAAGGTCGAAAAGTAACAAAATACATAATTATGTATATGTGACCATGCCAGAAAGAAGGGACCTTGTGTAAAAAAAAATCGACGTCTCATTTTTCACGTTTTTTGTCCAAATGACACCAAATCTGGATCAAACACATGAAAATAAAGACATTGATTTTTTTTTACCCAAAGTCCCTTCCGGCAGGGTCACATATGGTTTCTAAAACTTATTCAAAAACCTCAATTTTAGCCTAAAATGTGTAAATATACTTAGTACATAGAGGAAAGTATGTGCCTCCAAAATAAAATTAAATTCATTTCAATGTTTTTTTTTTTTAAATCGTAAAAATTAGATCAAATTATATGTTTTTTTCTCTAATTTTTTTAGTTGAATATTGTGAAATTTCATTTCTCTTCTAATTTTTATCATTTCATTTTGATCCAGAGTAGAAAACTAATGTCCTCAAACAGTGAATTAATAAAAACTTATTCATAGTGTTGATGAGAATAAATTTTAAGAAGAAGAAGAGTGATGAAAAAATACCCAAAATTGTTTCAAACTGGAAAATTCTCCGTCCTCGTAGTAAAATAAAAATAATGACAGAATTCGTTTGAATTTAATTTAATCTCGAACGATGTACGAAAGTATTCGAGTAATTATTTTCACTCGTGCACGAAATGAAATAAGGATAGAAAAAATAAAGCATTTGATTAATGGGTATTTTGATATGTAAAACTTAAGGGTGGCTCACGAAACGAGTTACATGTTACATCCTACCGGTGTGCAGACGTACAATCGTATAATCTCGTGTAGTCGCGTTAATCACATGTCAAGGTGTTTTTAATTGCTTTTAAAAATTGGAAAACCTGTATGGCCGGCGTCGAATCTGTCAAAACTGACGATAACAACGACTCGAATTAATAGAACAGACGTTAAATTAGGTTTATTGATTCGTGTAACGCATTTGCGTTTACAAATTGGGTTAAAAGTGGTAACATTTTCGTGATAAATATAGCCTTTCTACCTATCTGCTTCATTTAAAACCTAAAGCAGCTCGGGTAATAAATTTATAAGGAAGTATCGGAGGATTACCGAACGTCTTAATTTAATTGTCGAAAGGCATCGTTCGTGTAAAGCGAGGAGACGTTTTCATTTGGATTTGAAATTAAAGGTATGGATTGAAATGCTTGGCCATTGTGGTGATATTTTCTACATTTCGAATTGGAAAATTGAGGGTTTTTTTTGATTCAATAACATAATTTTTCGAATTAATAATTTCAAGTACATTTATGCGAAGAGTCGAAAGAGAAAAGTGACTATAGGGATACGTGATGCTGAGATGTCTACAGTAGGCTGTTTCAAATTTTCATCCAAGGAATTACTACCTTCGGTTGGTAATTCCTTGACGACACTAATTAACGACACATTTAATCAATGTATTTCTATGTTCATGTTAGTTAAATCTAATTAACTCTGAACACGATCGGATCGCATAGTTAAGGTTAATCAACTTATTTGAATTTAAGAATCGAAGGAAACCTTAGAAGAAATTGAAAAAAACCAGTATCTTACTAGGACTAGATACATCTATGACGTTAATTAGGCTATACGATTTAATCGATTAATCGAATAATAATTATTTATTGCCAATCGGACGTATAGGCATTCTCATATTGATTTTTTTCCCTTTCAATTGGTATACAAAATGGAAAAAGTATAGGTCTCGAGATCGACTAGGTGTGCTGTGAATTTATTCGTTCGAAAGCTCGTGCTAATTAAAATTAATTCCAATACGTCGATTTTCAAGGTAACCGGTAATGATTCTTTATTTTTTGTCTTCGCTGGAATTTTTTTAATAATAATTTAGTGAAACCGAACCATTTACGGTCATTGAAATGTGGAAAAAAGTACCCATTCCGCCCTCATTACGAGTGCTGTATACTCGACAGAGCCAGCGAGAGGAGTTTTTGTCTCCGATGTGTATAAAGACGAGCGGTTGCCGTTAAGGACTAGTTTGACTGCAAATAACAAATTCAAATTCCTGTATGGCGACTACAAAACGTTAATTAGATTTACAATTGAGAAGAGGACAAAAAATCCGCATTTTTTCCGGTTCATTATTTCATTTGAGGCTGCTGGTGCCGTTCGGTTGCGTTTTATATATTATTATTCCGCCTCGGATATTTTTTTTAATAAGCTGGTTTTAGAAAAGGAAAAAAAAGTTACAGTTTTAATTGATCTGTTTTAAATGCTAATGATTAAATGCCGAAAAATTCGAGAAAAATGTCACAAATTGGATACACTACGCCGCGTCACCGCACCCTGTTCCCATCGATTCCGATGTATAATTTTGGTATTTTGAGAAATCTAATTGGATATATATTTCGTCAATAATTGTGTAAGGTCGGGCTCGGTTTAATTAATTCATTTGTCGTTTAATGTAGCGCGTATACGATCAAATGGAACACGGCTAGAACAGATGGTATAAAAAAATGAAATAGTGTTTTCTGCGAAAGACGGTAACAAATGAAGGTAGAACTGTAATTGCCCTGTCATCGCTGGAATTTTAACAGTAGCTGATTAGATATCAAACGTTGATTTTTTTGGGTCAGTGTTTGCGTTTTATGGGTTTTTTCCATAATTTGTATAGATTTCGGTTGATCGACGATCATTTTATTAGTTATAGTGGGTGCTTCAGACGTATGGTTCGTTAGATATCTATTTAGCACGTATTTATGATAATTTTCTTTTTCGAGAAGTCTATCTTTAAAGTTGTTTTTCGTATTGAGTATTGTCTTTGATAAATATAATTTCTGGAAATTAATCGAACGAGGTGTTGTTATCTAAATTTAAATAAATGGTGCGTTGAGAAGTTGTTTCTTGGAAAGAGTGTAGGCTTCAATTGTCTGTTTATCTCAATTTTTCGATGAATCTGAAGCAGTTGAATTCAAGGTTGTGCTCATTCGATTCTTTATATTTTGAAAGAAATTTTTTGAATGAAAGGTGATGGTCGAGTTCAGTCGTAATTTTTTGAAAAAAAAAATCATCATAGGCTTTGATGAATCCTAGAAATACATTTTTATTGAAAATTCGTAATTTGAGCACGTTTTTAGTGCTTTTCTGTGTTCATCTTTCAGAATGGTCATCACTTTTCCCTTCTTCGATTTGTTTTCAAGGTTTTGGACAAGGGGCTGGCGATTTAAGACTTTGAAGCTCATTTTGATAGATTAGGTACCATTGAAAATATTTAGCTGTGAATTGTGTGAATATATCAAAATGTTTCGAATTTACAAAATACTTTACTTTCAAATTTGATTTTTTTTTACTCTCGTTTTTCAGACATTTTGATTTTTTTTTTAATTTTGAGATTTCAAGATATTAAAGTAATTGATGTTTTTATCGATATTGATTTTTTTTTACACTTTGTTCATTTTCATTCGAAAAAATGTTTGAATTGAATTGCTTTGTGAAAGATTTGCGAAGAAGATTGATTCGAAGTGAATCCTTAAATTTTCATTGATTCGTAATTCGAAAATTTAGATAATTTTGTATCAGTGATTCGAATCTCTCTTTTTAAAGCTTTTCCAGTTGTTTATTATTATTATTATTATTTTTTTTGTTGAAAATTTTTCATTTTGTCCGTCTAATGCTGAAAGGTTGTATTTCCAAAACTTTACTTTTCACTGGAGAATTAGTAAACTGTACCTATGGCTTAAAAAATTTCAATTTCGTAAAGGAGCTGTTGATTTCAAAATGCTTACTTCGTGCTCTGAATGAATTTTCATTTTTTTTTTCAAAATATGGATTTTCAAACACTTACACCGTGAATCTTTGAAGTGACGCAAAATTAAAAATCAGTATTTTGAAAAGAAAAAGGACTACTTGAAAATTCATTCCAAACTCTCATTTATGAATCAGTGAAAATTATGGAAAATCACTGAGTAACAGTTAGAATTGCAGCACAGGAGAAAATCAGTGAAAAAATTTTCTTTAAAAACAAATCAGTGAGAAAAATCACAGGAAACCCAGTGAAAATTCACTGGAAAGTGAGGGAAGTTTATATCTAGCTGAAGAATCAGTGAAAATCTTTGAAGAATCAGTAAATTTTGCTGATTTTTCCTGTGTTGCAATTCCGACAGTTCATCAGTGAATTTTCACTGATTCAGAATGAGAGACAAAACATCATCGCTCTCAAAAAATTCAAAACTCATTAGAAATTCAGTTTTTATCACTCTTGTGAAAAGTTAAATTTTGGAATTACAACCAAAAAGTTAGTTTGGCCAACGCAACGCTTCTTTTTCCATGTTGAAAGATTTGTTTGGCTTTTAGGTTGAAATGATGTGATCACCTGATGGAGGACGTCTCAAAATTGCCATTTTAGCAAAGAAACAAATTTTAACGCTTGGAGTTACGAATTTTTAGCATTATAGAGGGACAGTTTGTATTTTAAAGTGAAAAATCTAAATGAACAGCTGAACATTCAACGATTTGTTCTCCAGAAAGGCACTTTCAGTGATTTTTTAAAGTTACGTCATGAATCGACTAGAAAGGCTGTGCAATGTACATTTTTGAAAAAAAAGTAGGCAATATTGTAATTCGAGAAAATTTGGACCATTTCAGCGTAGTCTGCTTCAACGATTTTTACTTTGTTTAACAAGATTCGCCAAAGATCTAAATATTCTTTCCCGAATTCGAACATTTTTATCGAACTATCAAAAAATTCGGCCGTATGTATACCCATTTCAAGCAATTTTATCTATCTTGGATGCGTTTCAATAGTTTTAAAATAAATTTCAACAGTTTATAGCAATTTAATTGTCATTTTCTATCTATTCATCGTTTTATTGAAGTTTGAGAGCAACTTTTACGATTTTCTTTCTCATTTTGGACATTCCTTATAGCATCTTAAATTAATTTGATGACATTCAGCTCAATTTCATTAATTTTTCATGGAACTGATTTTTGCTTGAAATGAAAGAACTAAAACAGATGATGACCTTTTTTTTGGATTACTATCTGTGATAATTTAGTAAAATTGTTCAAGCTCAATTGAATGAGGAGCAGGGTGATCAAATCTTCTCCACTCACCACCCCCCCTCCCCCTAATAATGACAAAATTGAAATTTGAATTTCAACATGAAAAAAATCCATTTTTAGCTAAAAAAAAATTCAAGAAAATTCAATTTTAGTCGAAAACTTGAATTTTTTTCCTTATTCTTTTTTTGCCATTTTCGGGTTGTTTCTGAGAATTTTACAAAATATTTGCTAGTCGAACAAAATCAATACAGATTTAAATCAGCTATAGATACAAAATTTTAAAGAATCCCCTAAAATTTAATTTTTAAGAAGTCATAAAATTTTCAAGACTGGCAGTTGGATGGCATTCTCTTCCCCCCTCCAAATACATTTTTCTCGAGATTTTTTTCCATAATTATAAATTGACCCTTCTCTTTTCCCTTTCAAAAACACATCTGCACTGAAGACATTTTAAAATGTTGAGTTTGAATGCAATCTTTTTGAATTTTCCCTCATTTTTTAAAATTCGAAATCGAAAAACCACCAAAAAAATCGTTTCTAATAATGGGAAACCTTGGTAGGTATTTTTTTCATTATTCAAGTTTCAAGTCCTTGTTGATAACTAATTGCCATTGTTACGAGCAACCGTTTACCAAAACATCTAAATGAAGATTTTCATTTCGTTCGAAGTGTTTTGATTGACATTCAACATCTGCCTTCCAGGTGCAGCAGACTCATTGGCAAAAATCATTATAATTATAGCTAATAATAGCTCACCCCAACTCATAACCAAAGTATCCGACTCGGTATCCGTTAAAACCGAATTCAATGACTCATTAAATAATGCACACATATGCATATTATTATATGTACGAGGCATAAGGTACCTAGCTAGGTAGTTAGGGACACAGGGACATACAAAATACGTACGTGGTTTGGGATTTATTTCACGGTGGTGAAGTCGCAGTCGCTTCGTGCAGTACCTCGCAGCGCAAGTGTGGTCTGACGCAGGGGAACAAAAAAAAAAGGAGGAAAGAACGAAGACCGAGAAAAAAATTCTACGTAAAGACGAAAACGAAACCGTCGTCGCGTCGATACGTAATTTGACGCGTATTCGTTTTATCAAATAATTGGCCTTAATTAAACTCGGCAGCCAGACTGCGTATAGCTTTCAAGTCGACTAAATTAAGGGGCAAAATTTTTTTTAATTTAACGAATACTCGATGCGCGACGCAGCGCGGGACGAAATTGGAAAATATTTCGTTTTTTAACGCTTTTAAAATCGTACAAATACGTAAATAAAAATGGTGCAGACGCGGAGCCATATAGTGGGCTGCGTTCAAGTGTAGAGTAAAAACCGAAGAATGGTGTTTTATTTATAACACGCACGCACACACTTGTATCAATTAAATGCTGCCCTGCCTTGGTTGTTATTACGTGGAGAATTTCATTTAAAACCGATGAAATCCGAAATTTAATAAAACGAAACTTATAAAATTAATTTTAAATGAACGTTAAATCGAGCCGGCTCCCGTGTATACGCGAGACGCGCACCGCGCCGCACCGGGGGTGGCTTTCGAATACCGCGAGCGCGATAAAGGGTTGATAACAGAAAATAATTTCGGCAAGGACCTCGGAGCAGCTCGGACGCCGTATTGTAGCCCTGTTCGCGTGAAGGAATACATATACTAATTAAAACGAAAAGAGAGGGATCTCCGTGTGTGCACGGATAGTGAAGGTACTGCTTGTAAGGGATTCCCTGGTCGCTCTCCCAGTCGAAAGGGTGGAGGTGAAACGTCGGCCGGGGCGAGGTAAGTGACGCCAGGAGGAATTTTAATAAACGAGTTATTCGGTAACCCTTCTTCTATTGCCGCTTTATATGCTGTAATGTTCACCTTTTACCGTATCATCTGTGGTGGGGAGAATGGTAGAACGTGTATTTAATGATAAAGTTAGGGAATGCTACTTATGAGAATGTTTTCCATTTACGAAATTTTTCTTTTCGTTAATTAAATTTCGGTTAGCATTCTACCGTAACAAAATTACTATACCCGGTGCTAAATGATGGATGGTTAAAGTGAAATTTTTCGATTGTGCCAACAGATACCTAGACCTACTCTTAACCTATTGCGAATAGCAGGGTGACGAGGTTTTCGGGTTGGAAAAAAATACGTTCTGGGGGTTATTTTTATGCTACAATTTGGATATTGGAGAAGATAATGAGGTTGATTCGATTCTAGGTTTTTCGGACTGATTTTTGGAATAAAGTGTCATTTTTGGATTGAAAACATCAAAATTTTTTGAAAATGTATTGAAAATTACTTTGAATGATTGGGAAAAAATACGTACTGGGGTTTATTTTTATGCTCCACTTGGCGTTTTTTAAAAGATAATGAGAGGTTGATTCGATTTTAGGTTTTTCGGACTGATTTTTCGAATGAAATGTCATTTTTGGCTTGAAATTATCAAAATTTGTTGAAAATGTATTGAAAATTATATTGAATGATTGAAAAAAAAATACGTACTGGGGTTTATTTTTATGCTCCACTTGGTGTTTTTGAAAAGATAATGAGAGGTTGATTCGATTTTAGGTTTTTCAGACTGATTTTTTTTGAATGAAATGTCATGTTTGGTATGAAATTATCAAAATTTGTTGAAAATGTATTGAAATATTACTTTGAATGATTTACAGTCATTTATAAAACACTTGCCAATTAATTTCATGGTAAAAAAAAACTGAAAAGTTGGCAAAATCTAATGAAAAATGTTGAAAATAGTGCAATACTTATTCAAAATCGTAACGTCGTTGAAAAATGAAACGAAGCTTTTTTATAAAATCATTATGAATTTAACGGATTGATTTATGATTTTATTTGGAAACAACCTTAGGTACAATTTTAGATTGGGGAAAAAAGAAAGGGGGGGGGGGGTCAAAAACGTACTAATTTTACCCTTATATTACTGCCTTGTTTTTAATTTTCGGATTAGAAATGCAGAACCATCATCACTCACTTATCACTTCTGCAAACTGATTCAAGTCTCAATCCTATAATTTTTTGAACTGCAATTACAATTTTGGCATTTTTAGGTGGCAAGTTGCTCTTTTCCCACCCTTTCTCATTTGATTTTAAGTTTCATAGTCAACGATGAAAAGATGAAATATCACCAATAAAACACCCAATTCAAATATTGACATTTTAAATGGAACAAGTAATTAGCTAATCGCAGATTGCAAAAAATTTCTTGCTTTCTGCTTTATTTTTATTTGTTTTTCACTATTTTCCCCATAGTTATTTCACTTGTTTATCATTTGAGTATCATTTTTTTCACTGAATAATTGAGCTAATCACCGAAATTTTGTAGTTTCATGAGCTAAAATGCTCAAAAATTACAAAATTACGAAACGTATTTCATGATTTTAGTATCATCACTAAAAATAATGAATTCATCATCTTGTAAATATGGCTTGGATACTTAGTAGAAAAACGGTTCATTTACGTAGAATATGATGACAATGTGATCCAAATTTATGTGACAACAGTCAAGTCCTGAAAAATACTTTTGAAAAATTCTGCATTTTGGAATCGAAAATTCGATTTTATAATTTTAGGTCTTCAAACCATGATCAGTTTAATTTTTGCGAAGAAGAATCCTTTGAGAGGAAAAAATTTCTGAAAATAGCACCTGCGAAAATTCTGTTTTTCAATTCGTTAATTAATTTGTTTACATTTTGAGTAGATAGCGTCCGTCACTAAAGAAAAAAAATAAAAAATTCTGAAAAACGTCAATCTGGCAATATTTTAATAATTCAATGAAAAATCAGGGAATTATATTCAAGTTTGGATATAGAAACCGCCCTTATAGGAATCAAAAATTGGTTTTTAAGTCGAGTTGTCCCTGAATTCGACTTCTCCTGAAAGACCCAGAATTAGTGTCAAACTTAAAAACCAATTTTTGATTCCTGTAAAGGTGATTTGTAAGTATATTCAAGCTTACATGAATTGTAGTGTGTTTCTCCTCAACGATTTTGCTCTCACATTTTTTTTTTTTTTTTTCATCTTCAGATATCTTTTGACATGATAAATGCTTTTCCCCCCTTCGCTCAAAAAATATATTTTGTTTCAAAATTGAAGCGAGAAAAGTCTTACTGTTTTTCTACTCCAAGAGCTTATGGCACTTTTCTTTCAAAAAATTCGCAATCCTTCTTCTCTTTTAGAAAATTTACCAATTGCCTAAGAATTTTCAATATCCCATTTCAATGAAGTTCTCAAACTTGATTTTTGCAACATTTTCGACTAAATTTTATAATTTTTGTCATAATTTGTGGCATTCTATAAGGAAAGGGTCCAAGTTGTCGCAAATTTGATTTCGAGAAAACGCAAGTTTTTCCAAAACTACGTTTTTTCATTTTCAAATTTCAAATTGTCGTAAAATCGGAAATTTTGCATAAAAAAAAGTCACTAATAGTTCATTTGAAAGGTAATTGTATGTAGTTTTAGAATATGGTAATAGGTATCTCTCCGACAATGTTGACTTTTTTTAGTGCGTTTTTCTCGAAACTATTTTTTCAACTTTAATTTTCAAACTGTCATAAATCCGCGAATTTTTCACGAAATAAAGTCACTAATAGCTCATTTGAAAGGTAATTTTATCTAGTTTTAAAATATGGGCGAAAAAAATTTTGACCCCCCCCCCCCCGCAACTTGAACATTTTTCTTATAGAATGCCACATTTTTGATTCATTAAATATACAGTTTTTGTAATATTTTATGCTCTTTTGTTTTCATCCTGGAAGATGTTCGTAAGTTATTGCATCTTTTTTGATCATCTATCGCTGTGAAAATTATCGAAAATCCCTGGAAAACAATCGAAATTGTCGCCCAGCAATAAATCGATGAAGCAAGCAGTGAGAAAAATTGCTGAAAAGTCAGTGAAAATTCACTGAAACAGCAGTAAAATGTTTGAAAATTTGCTGAAAATCAAAGAATTTTGCTGATTTTATCTGTGCTGCAATTCTGACTTTTTCCCAGCGACTTCCCACTGATTCGAAATGAAAGAGTACTCGCATTTATGAATTTATGAAGACTTCGAAAATTGCTGAAATACAGTCAGAATTGGAAATTTTCACGAAAAGCAAACCAGTGAAAAAAATCACGGGAAAATCATTAAAAATTCGCTGAAAATCAACAAATTTTTCTGATTTTTTCTGCACTGCAATTCTGACAATTCTTCATTAATTTTTCACTGATATGGTATGAGAGAATAAATTTTTAAAATTTTCAGCGCTAATTAGAATTATAAATCGCTGTAGGCGATGATTTTCGATATTTTTGGAACTATTTTGATTTTGACGATAAAAATCAAAACACACGATATCAAAAGAATCTAAAAATGTTTTGTATTTCGTGGTTCCTGCTTTTTCCGGAAAAATAGGGAAGTACAGGTTATAAACGTCGTATTCCCTGGATGACCTTTTTAAAAAGAAAAAAAAACTTTTCCCACATAGTTGGTAATTGGGGAGTATTGAAAACTTTGCTGTCCAAAAGTTCTCGAAACAATAATCTTTATTTTTACAAGAAATTACGAACTTCATCTTTCATATAGTATCTGTGCACCTTGAGGAGGATATATCCGGGTACGCGACGTAATTTAATAATTGCCTAATATACTTACCACCGGTGTTATTTCAATAATTATCGCGCTCTAGACTCTATTACAAGTACGTGTTTCGCACTGTAAGTTCATTTGGGAAAAAAATTTATTAAAATTTCAAACGTTGGAAAAAAAAACTTTATAATGAGCTTGGTATAGTAAAGAACGAAGGTACCGAAAACAATCGATTCATCTCTATTTAACCAGTTCTTCGTGCACGATACTGGCAAACTAATGATTTTAATTGAAAAAAAAAGAGAGGAAAAAAATCACGTGTTATATTATTTAATAAGCTCTATCGTAGACATGTTTACAAAAACCGGTTTATTTTTCAAAAATCCAACGTGTTTTTCAGTTTGTATGCAGCGAAAAAAAAAAAAGCGTACTTGGAGATTTTATATCGATGATTGGATGCTGAACCGAAGGTACGTTTGAGAATTAGAAAAAAATAAGCATTTTATTGTTCTCGAACGTTTGGTTTATATATTTCCGTAATTAACGAATACAAAATATGGGTTCGGCGCGTCACCTGTTGGAGAACGACGTTGGAAAATGTCACGTATTTTTCGAACGCTTATTATTACGTTGGGATTTTTATTTCATTTTTAGCGATTAGTAAGTGTATAGTTTGAAAGTAACATTACCGGCGAGTTAATATACCCAGCTCGTATTATCGCCTGGGAGTGTTTTCGGTGTAAATAAGCGCGTTATACGAGTACGGGGATCTCTCGAAATTCTGAAAATACTCAGCAACCTGTACGATGTGTTGGAAAAGCCATAAGATAGGCACTTGGGTCGTGTAAGGTACTACGGTATAGTTAGTTGTTGACGTCCAATATTATTTTAATTTTCGGTTTAATTTCTCATTCATCATGGTAATTGTTTTTGAAGTAGGCTCTTTCATCGCCTTCATTTTTCTATGGGCATTTGCAGCGTGGTGGTGTGTGCTGCCCCGATGCCGTATAACGATGTCCCATGTCGTCGAGTTTTTAATGGTGCAATTTATCAACATCGCAGACCCGTTCTTCTTTGTTTCATTTTAATGATGTACTCCTTCCTATCTCTTGTACTTCTAACTATATTCGCCTTTATTAACGAGTCGTTGTCTGTTGCCCAGCGGCCGGATTTACCGAACGGGTTCAAAGGCGATGTATATTTACAAATATTTATAATTAGCGTACTGGGACAATATAAATGATTATTGGACGGTTTAATTTTCACCACGGTACGGTCGGTGTCGGTGGTTTGTTAATTGCATTCATGTCAAGGACATTGGGAAGGAAAAAGGTCTCAATAATTACAGATTTTTTTTTCCTCGGCCAAGGCGTTAAATTATGATAAATTGACGAGTTACTTTCGTGTATCAAACGCGATTAGAGTTTTATTCTCTGATTCTAAATGAATCTGAGTCTGATTTTGTACCTGATGGTTTAATTACGGTGCTTAATAGATTTTCCACTTTCATCTACTACCCATCTCCTGAGTGAACAATTACCACCCTTTTTTAAAAAATAAGCTGAGAAGAGAGGTTTAAAAATTTATGATTCGTGTTGCTATAGATGTCAAGAAAATGCTTTGTCGATTTTTGAATAATGCGTAAGGCTGGCGTAAAGCTGCATTTTAAAAAGCCTTTGGAGATTTAAACTACTTACGTTTATTATATTTATTTTTACTGTTTTGTATCCTTTTCTCTTGAAATTGAACCTTTTTCGACTTTGAAGTGAGAATGTTTTGAAAGGTAGGAGAATGTAAGCTTGGCTCATTAAAATTCAATCAGAATCTTCAAATGTTTGTTAGTGGGTTGAGAAACACTAAAAAGTTAGTGTTGAGTACGAATCAAGGTAGAGCAAAAAATTGAATTTTGACGAAAATTGGTGAAATTGTGGAGTTTGAGTGAAGGACTTCTAAAAGGGAAACAGAGCTGGAAGGTCTCAAAAATAAGTCAATTTTGGAAAAAACTTTTTCGCTTTGAGCAATGTTACGATCTGAGAGCCTTTGTTACCTTTTAAAACCATACAATTTGAGTTTTTACTCCTTTTTAATCAATAACCTCAAAATTAGATATTTTTATTTTTCATCCGGGAGATAAAAATTTACTGATCGTAAATTTAAGGAATTTATCATTTTTGTTGCAAGTTCAAGTCGCTGATTCAAACAGGTCAAAATCGAGATCAAAATTTTGATCACCTAAAATAATTTTTGATGAAATTTTTCAATTTTTATTGCAATGTTGCTAATCGCATTTCGATTTGCTAGGAAAATTTCAATGGGCAACACTGCTATTTTACGTGGCTTTAAAATACTTTTAAATAAAATGATTCAAATTTATTTCAATGATCAAAAAAATTTGAATCAGTGAAAAATCATAAAATCAATGAATAAAGTCAGATTCGCAGCACAGGGGAAATAGCGCGGGTTTCTTTGTTTTTCAATTTTCAGTGAATTTTTGCTGATTTTTCGAAGAATTCCATTGATTTATGATCGAATTTTCTTGATTTTTCCAAGAATTTCAAATATTATCACTGATTTTTCAACTATTTCTTTCACTTTTTGCTTTTACTGAATTTTTTCTACTGATTTATTGTTGTTCTGCAATTCTGTTTTTTTTTTTTTTTTTTTTTTTGATAATTTTCCACTGGTTTATGAATTGAGAGCAGAAAATTTTTCGAAAAATTTCATTTAAAATTATTTTAGATTACCAAAACAATTTCTGATTTGGTTTATAGGTATTTGAGCGGATGATTTTTATTAAGAAAAAAGCAAAATTTATTTGATGCAGACGATCAGTAGGTAGGTAAGTTTTCGACCCTGTGGAGAATGTAAAATGTTGATAGGTAGGTATCTATTTTCGAAGTTGATGATTCAAAGAAATATGGAACCTCAAATCGCAAGTCCTTAAGGTGAAGAGATGACCAAAGTTTCCAGATGGTGATATTACCCCAAAAATGGTAGAAACCCGCATTTTTTTTCGAATTTATATCCAATCGTCCACTTTGAGGTCCGCTAGCTTCGTTCTCTTTTGGCTCGAGGAGCTCAAATTTTTGGAGGATACACCTCAACTCAAAGTAAACAACTGCACCAATTTTCGTCAAAATCTATGATTTTTTCACTCCGTCCTGTTACAGTTTTTCTTTACAAGAATTCAAAAATAATTTTTTGATAATTTTTCATTGCAAAATGACGATTTTCATCACTTTTTCAATGATATTCTGATTCATACTGGTTTGATTTCTACAAATTTAAATTGAAAACTTTCAAAAAGCAAGATTTTTGAACTTTGAAATGGTAGCTCAAATTTGAAAAATTTTTCTCGACCTCAAAAATGATAGGGAGATTACCTATCGGAACTTTTTTGATTTTTTAAATCGATTTTAATTTCAAGATTTGTTAATTTTTCGTAAAAATTCCAATTTTTTGAGATATTTTTCAACATCAAAGTTATTGCCAAATATCGGATTTTGAATTTGACTTTGAATTTTTTTTTATTTCATTATTATGTCTAAAGTACTCTCTCGTTCATAAAATCAGCGAAAATTATCAAAAATCATTTAAAAAATATCCAGAATTGCAGCATAGTGACAAATCACTGAAAATTTACTGAAAGTTCTGTAAAATTTCTGGAATTCTGTGACAAATCAGCAAAATTTACTGAAAAGCACAGAATTTCTCTGATTTTACCTGTGCTGGAATTGTGACTGTTTGTGACCTCTCAAGGATTCAAAATGAAAAATTAAACATATGAGAATTCTCGTGTTTATTTTCCTGCGAATTTGATGTTTTTTTTTTTTTTTAAATAGCTTTTAGGTTGTTTGAAATGTCCTAACTATTCTATCTCTCTCGTTCAACAATAATTTCAAAAAAATGAAAAAATTCCCTAAATTCCAAAAAGATTTAGAAATTATTTCTTTGTGAAAAATCTTCGTTGATAATTTTCAGCGTTGTGAACATTCTGAATGAGAAATCCGTAATTATTTTTAACCACAAAATCTTTGAATATGATGCCCAAAATGTCAGTTTTATCGAATAATTACGCCATTTACGCCTGCAGTCTAAAATACATAGGCAATTCTAAAAACACCTACATTTGGGATCCGGCTTACGCGCTACCAAAGTTCCTGATATCTTCGACATGGTGGATTTCTGATTACGAACGGGTCAGTGGAAACGAATGGAGATGGAAGTCGGATATAAGAATGTACGAATATTTTCAAGATTTAAAAAATTAAATTCAATCGATGGGAACGACGATAAGGAAGACGAATAGCCGCCGCTGGTCGGAAGAAGTTTTATTTATTTATTTTTTGTCGCGCTAAATAACGCACACCAGTTTGTAAAGTAACGAAGACGTATTTGACCATAATTTTCACGTTAACACGAAACCCTAAAGGCGAATAAACCCACGGGTCGTCAAACACTGCGGCGAATTTCCACTTTTAGTTGAACGAGTTATCGCTGAAAAGGTAGTATAATTGCGCGTGTCTAATGAAAAAGAAATCTCGGGCTCATTTTCGCGGGCAATTATCGCGTAAAGTTGTTAGAAAAAGAAGGCCGGCGAGGGGAGAAAAAAAGTAGAGCTAAAAGAGTCAATAAGATACAAAAGAAAAGAACCAACGTTTGATTAAAGGTGAAATCAAATTAAAGACGTATCCAGGAATCCGTTCGTTTAATTTTCCATCGACTGGAGGAAAGAAATTACATTTTGTTCTTGTCAAATTGATCCTATTACAAGAAATTGTCTCTGTTCGGGTCCTTTGCCGGTGAGTTTATGTTTTTGTCCATCTTGCTGCTGGTTGTATTGCGAATTACGAGTATTTTTTTTTCTTCTTATTCTTGTACAGACCTATGGGTACATATAGGTAGGCTATTAGACGACGCGATATTTTTACGATTTCGCATTGTTTGCGCTCGGTGCTCTCTGTACCGAAGTTGTATTGTATGTAAAGCTTTCGCTGCAAAAAGCTATGATTGCGTGATAATTATTTCGAACCGGGGTTTCGTATATATTTTTACGAATTAGGTCATATTTGAATGAAATAATTAAACGTCGCGTCGCATTGTTTCGTTGTTATATAATTTATTAATTTTTATTTATTACCGGACCCCGAGAGTAAAGATATTTTTAATTTATTCTACCTTCGTACTATAGGTTTGGGTAGATACGGTAACGGGGGTGGGCAAAAATTGCATATTTTCCGACCTATTGTAATTTATTAATTTTTTTAATGAAATTCATTTTCGTGTATGGTTGGTATGTGTACGTAGACGCGATCGATTAACCGTAACTTAAGTACCCGTCCCTAACCCGGTATGTTTAATAATAACTAAGTATTCTACTCATATATATACGGTTTATTTCGTACCTACCTTACCTATCCCTTATTTAGGTACAAATTAAATGAATAAGGTGAGTGAAAAGCAATAATGGCGAGTGCACGGCGAGAAAATACATTTGACCAGTCGTTTTTGGTATATGGGGGTATGGCGAACCTCTCTAGAATCGAACACGTGTCGCAAAAACTTAGGCGTGATTTTAGTCCATTCATTTAATTGGTTGTTTCAAAGTGACGTTAATTAAACTTTTACCGCATTCGTTCTTGTCAATTTCAGGGCAGCGGACGTTTTTCGAAAACTAATGATTTTTTGGTAAAAATCAGCTCTCAGAAATGAGAACGACGTATACTGCTTTCAATTTTTAAACTCAACTTTTCTCGAATGCTGCGTACTGTAAGGTCTTGTTTCTTTTACGAATGATGTAGATGTTCTTTTATTAGGTTGAGTATGTTGGTAGAGGTAGGCGAAGAGGCAGAACGTACCTATTAATCATGAACTGGTATTGTATTTAGAATACTCTTCAAAGCTCAAAACTGAATTATAGATGTGATTTAAAGTTTGAAAATTTTGTTGCGGATTTTAAAATTTATATCGATGCTCAAAAATTCAATTGATTTGATTCCCTTCTTCTTTCGTTGACAAAAATATTTCTTGAATGGGAAGAGGTTGAAGTTGGAAAAATTGGAACTTTTTTGAACGTAAATTGAGAAAATTATTATTTGAGTTAAAAAATGAGATTTTTATATTTCTTATTTTCAGTGTTCTTCGTTAATTCATTTTTGTAGCTCTGATTTGTGATTTTTTAGGGTTGAAAATTCTTTTAAAGCTTTTATTTTGGTATCGTTTTCGAAGGTTTTATACATCTGGATGATTTTTTTTATAACAAAAAGAGAATTTTTTGATGTGAAAAATGGACGTTCAAGAAAAAATTCACCATCGGAAGACATTTGAATCCTTTTTTTGGTCGGATCCATATTGATGTAGAGGGAAAGGACTTCCGTAGCATTTTTTTTTTTTTTTTGAAACATTTCAATCCAGGACCTCTGCAAATGGTGTGATCTGTAAACAAGACCCCTGAAAAATTTGAAAAAAATGAAGATTTGGGAGAAAAAATTTTGCATTGGCGAAAGACTCGAGAAAAAAATTTGAAACCTCGGGTATTGAAGGAATCGTCAATAGATTAATTTTCAACTCTTCTTTTTAGGGGAGAGAAAGGGTCAATTTATAAATATTGCGCAGCTTTCTGATATTCTGTTGGAAAAACAATTTTTTTGAGTTTTTTTTGAAATTTTCAGCCTACAATTTGACAAATTATATTTCAAATTTAGTGGCGATAGAAATTATTTTATATATTTTTTAGTATTCTGTATTTCAAAGAAGTCATAACAATGTTAGATTATGTGATGGCATCATGGGCTGCTCATACAGAATGTTTCAGAGTGCCCAATAAATCTGCTGATTTAATTTTTTTCTCAATATTTTTTGTCGACCATTTTTACTTGAAATCCCTTGATTAATTGTATTTTATATGCATGAGAATGTCTTCTAGGAGCCCGATGAAAAATTTTTAGATCTGATAATATCTCAAAAATGTCCCAATCTAATTTTATCAAATTACATCAAATCATATCTCATTGTATCAATTCATATCTGAAGGTTCAGATCCAGTTTGATATGATGTGATCAAATTACATCTAATTTGATCAAATCATATCTAAAAAAAATCAGATGTAATTAAATATAATTTGATTAGGACATTTTTGAGATCAAATTTCATCTGTTTTGATAAAATTTGATCTAAATCAGATATGATTTGATACAATTTGATCTAAAATTTTTTCATCGGGAGGCATCAATTTTCCAGAGTTTTTCGCCTTTGCTCTGCCTGAGTATTTAATGTAGATACTTTAATTTTATGGCTTAGAAAGTTTTTTAAAATTTCAGTTTTTGGTCAAAATCTCGATTTTTTAAGTGCTTAAAGAAACATTCATTAGAAATTATGCGAAGCAAAAAAAAATTCAAGTTGAATTATATTGGCACCTTGAAGTAAAAAATGCTACTTATTCTCTCTGTATACCCATCAGAAAAGTATGAAGATACATAAAGAGTTATCGTTTTTTTATCAAATTCACTCTACATCACTTTTTTTTTTACCAACTTTTAGGACATTTATTTCAGAAATTTGTATTGTTCGAGTTATTTTAAAAGAGGTTGAATTGAACATCATGGAAATATCTCCAAATGATGAAAACATTATAAAAGTTCTGATTTAATTAATTTACGTTTTTAAATTTCAATTTTGATGCAGCTTGATTCAGAAAATTGAAAATTGTAAAAAACTCAATTTTGAAAAAAATGACACTTGAACACTTTCAGAATTAGTGGGTCGAGTTGTTGAGCGAAACATAAATTTCAACATATTTCTGAACTTCTTTCCCTCTTTTTTTTTGGGGGGGGGGGGTGTGTCGTGTCAAACAGGTTCATATTTTGGTTTTTCTTCTAAAATTTTTAAATCCTCCTTTTTCGAAAAAAAGACGAACAAAGATTTAATTTTTTCAGGAAGTGTCTTTTGAAGAAATTGAAGCATGGTGAACTCTACATCACTTTTTTTTTTACCAACTTTTAGGACATTTATTTCAGAAATTTGTATTGTTCGAGTTATTTTAAAAGAGGTTGAATTGAACATCATGGAAATATCTCCAAATGATGAAAACATTATAAAAGTTCTGATTTAATTAATTTACGTTTTTAAATTTCAATTTTGATGCAGCTTGATTCAGAAAATTGAAAATTGTAAAAAACTCAATTTTGAAAAAAATGACACTTGAACACTTTCAGAATTAGTGGGTCGAGTTGTTGAGCGAAACATAAATTTCAACATATTTCTGAACTTCTTTCCCTCTTTTTTTTTTGGGGGGGGGGGGTGTCGTGTCAAACAGGTTCATATTTTGGTTTTTCTTCTAAAATTTTTAAATCCTCCTTTTTCGAAAAAAAGACGAACAAAGATTTAATTTTTTCAGGAAGTGTCTTTTGAAGAAATTGAAGCATGGTGAAACTATTTGTGACCCTGCCGGAAAGAAGGGACCACGTGTGAAAAAATCCATGTCTTTTTTATGTGTTTGGTCCAGATTTGGTGTAATTTGTATCAAAAACGTGAAAAAAGAGATATCGACTTTTTTTTACGCAAGGTTCCTCCTTTCCGGCTAGGTCACATTTTTTTTTAAATTTCAAAAATCCGAATCATGTTCGAAAATTGGCTCGAATCAACTTTTAGAAGCATTATTTTCTTTCTTCCAGCACAAAACATCTTATGGTATAAAAAAAGAAGTACGTCCAACTTATCCCTCATTTCGGATTTTCGAATTCGCGGAGTGCCCCCTTTTTTTTTTTAAAAAAAAAAAAGCGCCTCTTATCTAATCGTACCTCAGTTACTTTTTTTTGGTAAAAATTTTCATTTTTTAAAATTTCAAAAACCTCCGAATCACTTTTAAAAATGAGATTCAATTTAAAAGTAATTTTTTGCATAAAATTTTTTATTGCTAATTAGAATGAGAATAACCTACGACTTCTCATCTTTCTTTTAAAATTCGAGAGGTGTGCTTTAAAAAAAATCGCTCCACTTTCCCAATCGTGCCACGGTTACTGTGAAAAAAAAAGTCGAAAAATTGATTCAAATAAACATTGTAGACCATAAAAGACGAACATAAAACTTTTTAATGTTCTGTAAACGTTATTGACCTTTGAAAATCATCAAAAATGAACGAGGCATTCTTTTTGTGTGTAATATTTATTTGAGAATTTGACTCATAAATTTTTCGGTAATTCATGCCGATGATAATTATGCTTCTTATTAAGTAGGTACCTACTTACTGATCCACTGTATCTGTGAAATTCTTCGTCTGGTTCAGTTCTCTCATCTAGCGTTCCAATATGCTCGCATTTTGGCCTAAATCAATAATTCCAACTTTTCGTAAATACCTACCCATTATACCTTTCATGTTTCATGTAGGTATTTTTAGAACTAAAAGTCACGTGTATTGATTTTACTACGAAATGTTTTCTCTGCACGATGATTTACGAAACTTTACAGATGGAAACACGGATGAATCTAAAATCGCTAAAAATAATAAATCATCGCCTCGATCGATCACACAGATGAAAATAATCTTCGCAAAACCCCCTCCCATCACTATACAATTCCGTCCTGGAAATTAGCGACGACCGGGCCGCATCGACGAAAAAAATATCCTCCATACGGAAAAGCTATTGCTTTGCGATCGGCACTCGGTATGCATGCGATATTAGCAACAATTTAAGCGCCACAGCGCCAGACTTTGAACGAGCAGGAAGGCTAGAATTGTCGGAAGGAATTGAAAACGTACACCCGCCTTACCCTCCGCCTTCGCTTTCTGACCAGACCCGGCGTATACCAAGTTTCAACCAAATGGCTACCCTTTTCCCTCGGTCTGCGGCGCGGTTCGCAATTTCCTCCCCTCTTGCTTTAGATTCGCGAACCCACTGCCGTTGTTTTATAATATAAGTCCGGCTCAATTTCCAATTTTCTTTTTTCCGGCTCTCGTTTGTATTTTCCATGACCGCGCGCATAAACAGTTCGTCTCTCTTTCGCAATGTCTTTTTATCTTACTCCAACGCCTGCTAAAGTATATACTTTGTACCTTTTCGTTTTCTATTTTTTTTTTCCTCCAAAGAGTTTTCCAATAAGCGTACATAAGCATATAGGGTGTTCTGGTCGTTTCGCGTACGGATGTATGCACACTAACACATATACACTCCATCGTATCTAAATGACGGGAATATATACATAGACGTCCCAAGCTCATACCTTCGGTATACGGGCTGCTTGTACCCGAACCGTAAGTCTTCTCTCATTTTTTCGGCACATTGGTGTGTAGGGGTGCTCAGTCTGCCTCTTCCGTGCTCCATATGTATAGAGATATAATTATAAAAGTTATAAGTATCAGGTATAGAGATGAAATTTTCAACGAGTAATTTTCAATTGCTATGCTTATTGGCGGTGCTGGGTGCGGTGCCGGTGGTGCTTCGTATTCTGACATGAATGTAATGCCGTGTTATGTGCATAGAATTGGTAATTGTAAAACTTTTCGTGTTAAAAGTTAGACTGTCTTTTTGTTAGCTTTCTCCTAATGATGGTTTTTGAAGAAGACCGATTTGTATGAATGAATCTTTTTTTTCCTCTTTTCAATATTTCTGCTGCATGATTTTACTCTCAAGATTTCCGTCGAATGGCTCGAAATTAACAATCCGTATTTTCTTCGGGTTCGATTTTATATCGATAGGGTCCTAAAAATAATTCATTTCCGCTTGATATCGGAATTATCAATGTATGTTCGTCATGCTTTCAATTTTTACCATCCTGATTATGAAGTTGCGGAAAAAATCATTCGCAGAATCCAAACACCGATATTGTTTCTGCGAATTTCTGGTTCGCAAATTTTCTGTCGAAATTTTTTGACAATCTTATCTCGTAAATGATGAAAGATACGTGTAGATTACCGATGAAAATAAATATTAGATGTATTGATTTTTTTTTCGTGGAAAACCACGAAATTAGGAGAATTATGGCGTGGAAAATTGATATTTTGAATTCTTAATGAGAATGAATTTCTTGCAGACGTTTTTTTGTTTTTATTGTTTTTTTTTTCTAGAAAATCATAATAAACGGGGTGTTATTGGGCAGAGGCGGGAAAGTAAATTTTTTCAAGGTGTCACAAAGTTTTTATACCTGTCCGCCCCCCCCAAAAAAACACCCTCTTCCCCGAAAAAGGTATCGCAAAATTTGCAAAAAAAAAATGGTCAAAATACATTTTAATCTATCGGTAAAAATCATCTCCAAAAAGGAGAAGGGATTTTTGAAAAAAAAATTGTGATTAAACCCATGTTCCTGAATATTTTCAATGGAATAGAAATTTTTTCTTCAATGTTTTAAATCGAATTTTTTCTCTCGGCGGAACCTTTTTTCGTCAGTTTAAAATTTTTGCCAAAAATGGAATTTCAACCACCCAAGTCCAAATTTAGTCTAAAAATTCATTTTTTTCAACCATAAATTAGGTATTTTTTGAGTTTCTTTAATTCAATTTTTTTTCCAAAATTGTTTCCATCATTAAAAATTTTCCAACCATAATTTTATTAAATTTAAAATTCCTTCTTTGATTTTTTTCATTTCAACTTCATATTTTTCATTTTAAAATTTTTTTTTTGATGTGCCGTATTTTTGGCATGTTGCCAATTTCCCTAGAAAATTCCACATGTCACAAATTGACTTTCGAAATCCAGCGCATGTCACACGTGACACGACTTTCTCCGCCCATGTTATCGGATAATGTGTAGGTATACAAATATATGCATATGGAAGGTGGTAAGTTTTGGGATTCACTGAATGGACATTTTCTTTTACTCTTTGGGTTGTGCGACTTGATGAAAAAATAATAATGTCAAGTTTTTTCTTCTCTCTTTTTTTCCCCACATTACCGGGTTGTATTTCGTCGGAAAATGGCTCTCCTATGGATATTCAAGACATTCTAGCTTGTCCAGCGTGAGCAGTCAGTCACCTTAGTGTTGCTTTTCAATAATATACCCTTGGCCACTTTGAACGATATGCGAAAACATTTCTACGACGAGAAACCGTTTTACCTTTTAAATTTTTCAACGTATTTCGTCTAGAAAATAACGTGTGCAAGAATCCTTATTGAATATTTTAGACGGAAGAATACTTATGCTATGCTGGGTATACGCGATGTGCTATGTGCTGCACGATGCGGTACGGGACAGCGAGAATGGCCTTCTGGTGTAATTTTTTTGTAGCTAAAAAATATTATTTCAGAGTGAACCTTTTCGCATATTTCTACCCAAGCTACGGAATTTAATAATCATTTCAAAAAAAAAAGTATCTCGAACTTATTTGTCGATCCAAAATGTGTCAGAAATATTGCGACATTAATATCATTCGTCTGTGCTGGAAGAATTTTTACGGAATTTGGAAATTGGTATATTTTTCATCGTTCGACGGTGTATCGCAGGTAATGGATGGTAAGGGGGTTGAATTTTTTGACCGGTGATGTTTCCTTGGGTGGAAAAAATGGTTTGGATGTACCTGCGTAGGGTTTTATTCGGGTTTTATTTTAGGTTTTATTTTTTTATTTGACCAAGATGGCAGAAATACGCGTTTAAGGTTGATATCGTGTGTAGAATGATGGACGCAATAATGTCGGGAGATAAGCTTTCCTTGAAAAAATTCGTGGGGTAGTTGAGATGAAATTTTTAGATTTTTTAGGGGGTTTTGGAGGTATTTCAAGATGTGTGTATTTTGTTATGCTCAGATGCGTTCGTTCGGAATATTTTCGTGATAAAATAATAAGTACATGAATGCTGCCTATTTTAACATTAGAAAAAGTGGTGAATTTTATTCAAGAAATAAAAAAAGATTAATTCAAAATGGAAAACAATTTGAAGCATTTTTTTCTTATTTTGAACTAGAGGGGCATGGCAGGAAGGTATCAAAAATTAAAATTGAAAGACAGAAAGTTGATGTTCCTAGCATTTCGTCCAATTCTGTGGTAAAAAAAATGTATGTATTTGATGTGAAAAATATCCCAACTGATCGTGCAATGCTAAAAAAGTTCCAAGTTCAATGAAGTGGTCCTTGAAAATTGAAAAAAGATGAATAATCTTGATACATAGTTCATGAAAAATTGATTTTGTTCTAAAAAGCTGAATACTCGTACTCACTTGAAATGTAGAAAAACAGCAAAACTAAATTATTTCTGGCCCTTCGCTGTTCCTTTTTTTTCGAAATCCATTTTCATGGCTATTATTTGAGTACTTTTGGGACTAAAAAATCTAAATTTTAATTTTTTACCCTTTTAAAAAAATTGTATCTTCTGAAGGTGAAGAAGTTGTATAAAAATCCTGCATTCAAGATATCTGGCTAAAAAAAATTGAGATATAAGTCTAGATTTTAAAGTACTTAATAAATTCAAAAAATTGTAAAAAAAAAAAGGGGGGAGACATGACTCAATAATTGAGGGATCGATTCAAAAATTATGAAATATCCCGAAATGTCTGAAAATTCATTTTGTATTTTTCAAAAACGTCTGATCGGTCTGAATTAGCTGAATTCGATAATGAATTTTTACAAGTTCATTGATGTATAAAATTTTTATTGAGAATTGAAATTAATAAATTTTTCTGAAAATTGCAAGTTCCTAAATAAAAACTTCCAAAAAGTTTGAAAAATTGAATGTTAAGAAGCCATTGATGATTGTAAGGCTCTTCGATTAAATCTTTTCAAATTTTTCAAGCATTCAAATTATAGGGGTTTCTTTTCATAATTTTTTTCCAACTAGGAGGGAAGAGGGTGGAATTGTAAATATTCAAAAAATCTATATAAAAGTGGAGAAAGGAGTCGAGAAAAAAAATCAAGAAGTTCAATTTCTGAATTTAAGTTGAGTGGCTTTTTATCATTTCGATTGGGTATTTTGCTCAGTAGGTAAGTAATAAGTAGGTGCTAGGTACCTTAATATGAATCATTTATTGAGAAAAAAGGCTTGAAAACGAAAATTTGATTTTCTGGCTCAAAATACTAGTTAACAATTTTTAAAATTGAAGCTGAAAAGAGTTCTATTCGGGAGGGAAGGGGGGAAGTTGAAAAAAAAATTCAAAAGCTGGAATAAAGTAAAAAATTTAAGATCTTCAACATCAGTGACGTCGAAAACTTTTTTCCAAACGGTACAAAATGAGTATCAAGATTAGGAATATCAGAAGGATTTTCAGGGAAGGGAGCAAAAAAAAAGCATTTGTATTGTTGCTTCAAATAAAATATAGAATTGTGATTTTGTTCATGATCGAGCAAAGCTTTGAAAAAATTGAGTCTTCAATTCCCAAAAAAGTTTTTTTTTTATGTTTTAATGCTTTGAAAATCTCTGTCTGATGTGGTGGGGGGGGGGGGTATAAATGAGACGCAAGCGCCACTGTTCAACATGTCATTTGTACTTTTTAAATTTTTTCAAAAATTCAAATCTTGAAAACTTTCTATTGAACTATCTAAATTTCTAATTCTTTTAAAATCAGTCAAAGTTCAACTGTTAAATTCGTAACTGATTTTTTGATGCTTGTTAAAAATTTATTCATGACATTACCGCCAATTTTTTTTTTTTTTTTGAAATATCCCTTTTTTCTACTTTATTTTGAAAACTGAAAGCAGCATGATCATATCTATCGTTTTTTTTTCATTTTCAAAATTTTTCTCATAATTTACATCTGATTCAAAATTTGTTTGTTTGAAATATTTTCAATTTTTCATTATGGAAATTTAATTCATTTATACAAAAATCAAGGTGTAAATTTTAAACTAATTAGATTCCGTAGATTAATTTTTTTCACAATGAAAAAAGTATAATTTTTAATCATTCTAGTGTAAATTATGCTGCGCAATTTTTTTTTACATTTCATTCAAAATTGAACCATAAAAATTATATAACTCTAATGTACTGGTACGATACAGAAAAAATTAAGAGAAGTTGAGAAATTTTCGTTGATTATAAAATTATCATCGTAAAGAAGATTGTGTTTGTGAGATTTGCGTAACGTTATAGGATAAAATTAATTTTTTTTCTTACGATAAAATACATATAAGAAGCTTGTTGGTTATACGATGCTCGTTCGACGAAATTTATTTCGAGTTGTTTTATAACGTCGGCGTCGTCGGTCGTGTTATTTGAAGTGAGAAATTTTCCAATTGTATTTAGTATTCGGGTTTTTGCGCGCCGCTCATTCTGGAGGGAATTTGAGTTGTATATTAGAAATTCGCGATGTGTGTAAATTCTTCAAAATTAGTTTTCAAATTGGTAAAATCTAGGCGGTTGAGCAAATTTGTTGACTAATATCGTCGAAGTTACGGCTGGGCCGACGTAATTATGGCTGGTGTAGATTGTTTAAGTTTGGAAATTTTAAGTCCGCTCGATTCATAATGGAAGCTCATTCGAATGAAAATAGAACCCGAAGCTTTTCAAGTTTTGATTAAAAGAACATCGAATATGCAAAACTCGGCCAATTTTAGCCGTATACGGTCTCACTCGTATGTGTATACCTCTCTACGTACGTAGATTTCGTGCGCGGATATGTATTTTCATTAAATGAACCAACCCCTTCGCGATTAGTTTGTCTTATCGTCTGTTTATGTATAACGTATGTAGGCATAGTGAGAAAGGGTTAAGAAAAATTTATTACATGGTAAATATTGATACGAGCCAAGTTAACGTGTATCGGTTGAATTAGCCATACATCATGAGTAATATAAGAGCCACCAGCTCGACGTTCACGTTTAGTCAGCCTGATGTAATGTCAATATTACGCTCAACTTTTTGAAACCCTTGAAAATACCTTCAGACTTTTGTTAAAATAATAAAAGAAATTTGCATAAAACTATTTAATCCTACCACTTAGTATTAGTCTTAATTAAATGTGTATTTATTTATTTAAGAGCTTATTGATGGTAGCCTTTTGGGCGACCCTGGCAGACAGTTGGAAAAAAAGCGAAGAAAAAGCAATACGATCGTTTGGTTTTGTTATCGGTTAATTTATTTTCTCGTGCTGAAAACTTTTATTCTCGCCGAATCCGATTTGAAACCGATTTAAATTTCAAAATAACTAACTGTAGTGAAATTTAACATTTATGGAAAAGTTTCCGCGACAAGAATTAAATCGTCGTCATTTACATTATGTAAAATTACCGCCCCGAGACTTTTCCGGCCTTAGATATAGCTTTTCTTTTTTTTTTATTTTAATTTTTTTTATTCTTTTTTAACGAGATACATGATGTTGAATAATGACGATTTTTTTGTTTCTTTTTTTTTTGTTTCTAGACTCAATGCGCTGTATACACCTGCGTTGGTAGAACTCGAGTGTATTGCAATTTGATTATTTGTCCTAAGTGATTTGTTCAAGGTAAGATTTTTCAAAAATTGTTTAGTCTAAGAAAATTAGATATTTTCTTCGTATTGATTTCAACCATGAATTTGAGGAACCTAAAACCTTTCTCTATGATTGGATCGAGAATAATTTTTGCGAGGAAAGAGTAAGTCTTGAAACTCTCGTAACCATAATTTTAGCAGCCGAAGGTGATAATATGGCAATTTTTGGAAATAATTTTTTTTACACCAAACTTGTTGAAAATTGGGTCTTTTGTCTACCAAATTTCAAATTTTTAAACCCTAATTTGACCATTTCCAGCAATTCTGGAACCTGCAAACACTGAAATTGAGGTTGGCAGCTAAAAATAAATTTCTCGGTTGTTTTTGACTAGCTCAGCAAGAGAATTCATCTTTGTTTCAATTTTAATGGTGAAATGACGAAAAAATAGATATCAAAAAATGGTGTTTGATCAACTTTTAAATTTGATAAAAAAAATTGTATTATGCATATTAGAATGAAGACTCCAGAATGGTTAGAAATGTCCAAATTAGGGCTCAATAAATCGAAGTTTGGTGAAGACTAAATTTCTATCAATATTGGAGAAAATGTACCAGATATCACTTTTTTGTTTAAAAAATTGATTTTTCAAACTTTCGAAAAATACTCAAAAATTCGATATCAGCTATGTCAACTAAAGCAGCTAAAATTTTGGCAATATGAGGATTTTTTTTTTAATTTGTGTTATTTTTGAAGTATAAAACCAAACAAAACGTATCATGAATTCATGAATGATTTAATTTCTATAACTTGATCAAAATTTTTTTAATATTTTGAAAATTTATTTCCCTCTTTAAAAGTGATTTTTTGTTCTAAATCAAAAATAGGTAGTCATGTTTTCGGTCTGTCTGTCTGTCTGTCTGTTTGTCTGTATAATTTTATGTAATTTTGGCAAAAAATTCTGAAAGATCGAATGTACATTAAAGAAAATTGGCCTTTGAATGTTAAATTTTGATACCTGTATTTCCCAGTTTAATAATTCAGGATACCTATCTAATGAATATCAAAAATATAAAGCCATGAAAAAAGTCATCATCTCAAAAGGAGTAAGGTTAAAAAATTTATAATATTTAATGAAAAAAGTATAAAATCATTTCAAAAGTCAAAGAACATTAAAAAATCTATAAAATTGACAATTATGATGAGATCGTATCAAAATTACTATGTCAAAAAAATTCAGAATTTTACTTCCCTGTGATTCATCCTCAGAAAACCAAAATGCAAATTCAAAATTCAATTTTTTGTGATTTTTAAACTAGGTAGTCCAAAATTCATTAACACAAAACACTTTTTAAAATGCAAAAAATTCGAATTTACGCAATATTGGGATGGGGAAATGTAATAGTGTCAAAAAGTTCAAGGAATGTGTAGTAAAAAAATTACTAAAAAATGAGCTACCTAATTAATGTATTTGCATCAGAAATTTTTTTGACAACTTTTAATTTTTATTGTTCACTATACTTACCTACTTTTCAAATGTATTATCGATTTTGATTTTTTTTTTTTTCATCCATGGGTATTTTCTATAATCGAAATGATTAAATTTACAATCATCAAATTAGGTAAAAAATAATTTTTCCAACGAATATTCCATTTTTGGTAGAAATCATTTTAATAAATTGAATCAAAGTTGCAAAACACTCACAGAAAATGAAATTGCAGATTTTAAAAACAAATTCACATCGTGAAAAGTGCGGATTGGAGTAGAGTTAGAATATAGTGTAATATTATAAAGTTTAAGTGTGATGGAAAGTTACTGTAAAATTTGATAACTTGCAAGATTTTCGGTAGAAAATGTCCCAGCTACGGACTACTTTCGCATCATTACCCTCGAAACTCTTCCTTTACGTTAGTTTAGATTTTTCATGATTAACTTAAACTCGTTATTCTTTCTTTTTCTTTCTTTACTCACCCACTATACAATGTTTATCTAAAATTGAACGGTATATCGGCGATAACTGACGCATTTACTAAGATTCCGCTTCGAATTATTTGCCATTTAGTGAAGAATTGAATTTTTAAAATGAGTTATCTGCGCAGATAAGCTTATTGAATTTTTTCAATTATGAAATTCGGGTTGTAAAAATTCTCAAGTATTTGATTTTATGTTTTGTTAGGGTACTTAAAGTGTCTGCTGGGTATCTAATGAAATTACGAAAATTTGAAAAAAAAAATGATGGAGTTTAAAGGTATGGAAACCTAAGCCCAAAAAAAGTACTAATTTGTGAAAAAACAAAAAAAAATTGAATCTTCTCTCAGCAAAATTAATATATTTTTTATGAGAGTTGAAAAAAAATTGGTTGACCTAATTCCTTTCGTTTTTATCAATTATTTTACTTTGAAGACATCCTAGAAGTTACCTACCTACAGTGGAAGATTTGATAGTAAACAAAAGAGGCAATTGCCTCTTAGGCCTCCGCAGGAAATGGGTGAATGGGCCCTTGGGCCGTATAAATTTTTATCATTTAGTTCCACTATTTTATCAACTATTTCAAACATCTTAGTACCTTATATTTGTTTATAACAAAATGATGAATCACTCAATGATGTGATTCATTTTTTTTCTCATCAAAAAAATGTGAGAACTGAGCCCTTTTTTCCATTTGGGAAGTGGGCCCTAATTTTTAGATACGAAACTATTTGAGTCGTAGCTGTAATTTCACTGTGTTGGAAAATTTTAAAACTGTCGTTTTTCTAAGAAACGACAGGAAACGACGGGTCTATTATACCTAGAAATGATCATTTTTAGTCGTTTTCCCAGAATAAAAAAGATTTGAGTCGTAGCTGTAATTTCAGGTGTGTTGGAGAATTTTCAAGCTGTCGTTTTTCTAAGGAACGACTCTTCCATTCTCAAAAATTAAAAAACAAAAATAAAGTAAAAAATCCAACAACTTCTAAAAATGATCATTTTCAGTCGTTTTCCCAAAATAAAAAAGATTTGAATCGTAGCTGTAATTTCAGCGTGTTGGAAAATTTTCAAGCTGTCGTTTTTCTGAGAAACGACAGGAAACGACGGGTCTATTATGCCTAAAAATGATCATTTTCAGTCGTTTTTCCAAAATAAAAAAGATTTGAATCGTAGCTGTAATTTCAGCGTGTTGGAAAATTTTCAAGCTGTCGTTTTTCTGAGAAACGACAGGAAACGACGGGTCTATTATACCTAAAAATGATAAATTTCAGTCGTTTTCCCAGAATAAAAAAGATTTGAGCCGTAGCTGTAATTTCAGTGAGTTGGAAAATTAACAGTTCTTCTCATATGATCGGCTATTTCTGATCGTTTTTTCAAAAAAAGTCATTTTCCAATTTTAGTCTGGTCTTTTCTGGCCGTTTCTTCAAAGACTTCAAAAAAAAATCTCTGCAATCATTGAGTCGTTTCCGATTGATTTTTTAAAAACGTAAGAAAAACGATCAGTTTCCAGAATTGTATCATGGCGATGGGGAGGGGGGAGTAATTGTATTATGAGAAACATTGAAAATTTTCAATTCGTTAGAAATACAAATTTCTTTCACTACCTAGATAATTGCCCAGCAGCTTGGAATTTGAAAACTGAAATTAAGAGACAATCCTTAACCCCAAATGAATCAATAAATTTTTATGTTTTCTGAATTTCATTTTCTTTCTCTCTCGGTACCTAAAAATACAACCATCAAATGTATGTAGGTTGTTTTCTGAGCTGTAATTATTTCAATCCCCCCCCCCCTCTCAAAAAACCCAATTGATTTATGGAAGGTTAATTAATTGGCGATAGGCAAAAAATTACGTAATTGTTGCAAATTGAACGATATTGAAAAGCCCTTTAAATCTTAGGTTACTTTGTGAGCGTGACAGGAAAAAAATCAACTCAGCAGTGTAACTTTGCCGAGGTAATTAAAATTATTTCCAATAGCGGATCAATTAGTTCCTTATTTTTTTTCGAATTAATGATTATATTCCATTTTCTTTAATTAATTAACTTCAAGTAGGGTTAGAGGTTACTTGTTAATCAATTGAATAATAATGACAGATGTTGTTAATGTGGTGGCTACATTGTTAACTAACGAACACCGTCTAATGCGAGCAAATTTTCCCATTGAAATTACGAATTTTTAAAAGCTTTGTATTAAAAGATTCTGATGCCTGGAATTTGATTAATTTTTTTAGTTTTTATGGAAAATTTCGGTGGTTCCATTTGAGAAAATTTTGTTTGGATATTTATGTGAAATAAAGGAGTTGAAATTACGTAGATATTTGAATCTTTGTTGAATGAAAATTTTGAGTTTAGTTCTTAATTTTATTAGCTTCAAATTTTTCAACTTTTGAAAAAATTCATAAATTTTTTAAAATTTAAAATCTTACTAAAAAAATTTAGGTTCGTAGATACGAGAATTATAAAAATTTACCAATTTCCCTCTCAACTGTGCTAAGTATTGCACGTATTTATTTTTTATAGCCGTCTTTGAAATATCTCACGAATTTATGTTACGACCAAGCAAGTTATCCTGGAAATATAAAATTGAAAAATTATTTTGTTACTTTTTGCGTGCATTAGCGAATTGTATATCTCGCTGCGAACATTAGTTACGCTCTGGTTATAAAACAAAAACAAAAAAAAAATCCTGTCAAACAAATCTTGTGTGAGAAACATCCTATTTACATTTGAGCTGCAGTGCAAAAATGAGGGTGAGCTTGTGTATAGAACTACGTATTCTGCTGTAGGTATACGAATATGACGAAATTTTTTATTCATTTCGGTTTATAAAACACGACTGTATAAAATAGGTAGGTAGGGCCTATGTCATTTTTGAATTAACTTATCAAGTTAACATTTTTATTACGCCAAAGGTTCGGCATCATCGTACAGCCGATTATAAATTACATATATTAAAGCGCAAAAATAGTAATTTTAGCATTTAGCTAATTATAGATAATGCTCGGGTAAAATAATATTATTTGAACTTGGCGTATGTAGGCCTGCAATTATCATTTGGTCAAAAATGTTTGTTCTACGAATAAGCGTAACATTGAGTTTGCGTAGTTCTGTATTTTTTTCGATTAGCTAAACTGAAAAGTGAAGACACCTGATGCTTGATGCAAATGCGTATCGAATTACAACTAAGTCATGGGTCGTTACTCTATCACTGCGCGGCCATCATCGCTGGCAAAAGCATTAATTATGCGTTTGTGTAGCTGAATAAATTCTTCTTGTTTCACGGCCTAATATCCTAAGTCATTTTCAGCTTCACCTGTTCACGCTGCAACGTATCTATTGGTTTTGAGTGAAGATGGCATTGTTACGGTGGCGATGATTGTCGTGTTGTTGGCAGTATTGGTGACGTTTCTAAATTTTTGTCTTGAGATTGCGAGCAGAAAATTGCCGAGAAATTCTAGGGTATTGATTCTTCTATGTTGATCTGTGAATTTTCGGTTCAGTTTTGGTTGGAATTTTATAATTTAATGAAGTTGGAATCGATACGTCAAAGAAATGGTGGGTTTGATTTGAAAGGGTAATTTGGGGTTTGAAAGTTTGGTAATTGACTTTATTTTTCCACTTGATTGATGATTAATTCTCAGACAGCGGAGGTTTGGAAAATTTTTGGTGGTTGAATGAGATACAATTTTATGTGTTAGCATTGCTACGACCATTTTTAATTATCGAAGATGTACCGAGGAGGTTTATTGAAAATTTTTTAATACTGAACAAATCGATGAAGTTAATTTTGAAAAAAAAATTAATTCTCAAATTAACTAAATTGTGTGAATTTTTTTGATTACAGAAAATAATTCAAACTGGCCGCTATCACTGCAAGTGCCGCCATGAACCCTCACTACCACCACTCTCCGTATCCGGATCTCAATTCGCCACATTCGCCGATTTTGGACGGAGTACCGAATAATTACCACGGCCACGGTGGCCCTCAAGGAGGTCCGCCAAACGGCCATATGATGAATTCGCACCACGAACACTTGCATTCACATCCGGCCTTTACCGGCGGCCCACTTTCGCATCACGGCAACGGTCCGAATTTGCTGCAGAATTACCATCACCACCACCATCACCATTTAATTAATCATAATAGCCATAATAATGGTAACAATAACGCCGGTAGCAATCAACCTCATATGAATATGATTTGTGCGGCTTGCCAACAAACCATCAGAGACCGATGGGTGTACAAAGCATTAGATAAACATTGGCATCAACATTGTCTCAAGTGTTCGTGTTGCCAAGCCACCTTAACCGATCAGGTTTCCTGTTTCACCAAAGAGAATATGATCTTATGTAGAAATGATTATGTAAGGTAAGTCGAAGTTTGGGGTTTTCAAATCCATTTTTTTTTTTTTTACTTTGAGATTTAATGTAGACTATTTTAATCAGTGATGGAAAACTGAAATGATATTTGTTCCAGTTTCAGTTCTCAAAATTTTAAATTTCCAGTTCCAAATTTCATTTTTTTTTTAAATTTTGAGAGGCGAAAAAATCCAAAATTTCCTGAAAAAATTGAACTTGTTGTTTTTCCTTTTCTTTTTAAGGTACAATTTTTTCATTTTTCATAAATTCAAGCTTCACACGAAAGATTTCTAAAAAAAAAAAAAAAAAAAAAAACTGGGCAATAATCTTTTTTCGAAATTTTATGACTTCTGGTCCTGATTTCCTGTGTCCTGAATAATTATTCAATAAAAAAAATTGAAATTTGTAGAATGTGTGCGAGGATGTTTTTAATTTAATGGAATATTCAAAATGGGACATTTTTTCTTTATTCACTTTTCTACATCAATTTTTGAGGTTCGTTTAAAGTTGTTTTTATTGTTCAATTTTTAGTAAAAAATTTTTTTAAATTTTGAATTGAATATTGTGCATCCTGCATCTACATTTTTTATTTTTTTACTCAAATTTTCAAAAATTTGATTTTTTTTGTTTTTTTACTCCATTTTGGAAATTTTTATTGACAAAACCTTGAATTTTTCGAAAAAAATTTGGTGTAAGATTTTTATGTTGGAGAAGATGATTTTAATTGAGTAAAAATTTTATTTAAAAAAATAAAAATTGCAATTTGCAAAAAGAATTCTGGAACTGGTATAAAATTGAAATTCATTTCAGTTCCAGTTCCAGTTCCGATTCCAGCTTTCCATTACTGATTTTAATATTGATATGTAGATTACATTGGGTCAATGTCGCTCATCTTTAAAATTGATGTATTCTCTTGAATTGAATCAGTGAAAATTCATTGATGAAATAATCAGAATTGAGTCGACTGCTGAAATCAATGAAAAACTACTGATTAAATAAATAAATTTACTATTATGAATCTGTATCTAATTTTTTTTTTCATAATTGCTGACTCGGTTAGTAAACGTAAATTTCAACTGATTCTTTTCAGCAGCAAATAAAAAAAATATTGGATCAGTAGTTTTCCATAATTGGCCGTAAAATTTCGCTGATTCTTAATTAACTTAATTTTGAATATTTCTTCGGTGAATTTTTACTGATTCAAATTAAAATTGAAAGATTGATCATTTTAAAGCAATTTTTTCATTTTTTGTTTACATAACTCGAAAAATGATTGTGTTCGAAACAGGATAGAATTAGCTTTCAAAATGATATTTAATTACTTTGAAATTTTAAATAATTTTATAAATTTAGCAAGAAATGATGAGATGACTCAAAATCGAAAAGTAGGTAAACATAAATTTTGAGAGCTATTTTTTTTAAAATTATTTTTCTGATAGAATTTCAAAAATAATTGTTGTTTCAATTCCTAATCAATATTGAAAAAATTGGCCAAAAAAATGAGAAGAGTACATTGAAGCTTTTCTTGCAACACGGTAATTTTTTTAAAAAATTCTAAGGCCTTCTCTCTGAATGATCTTCCATTTTTCCCCCTACAAATGAGCATTACTAAAATTTCAGCCCCCAACATCATTAGGTAGGAGTTATGCGCTGGTCCTTCCTTTTTAAAATAAAATTTAGCGTAGGAACGAAATTCAGAATTTTTGAATATTCTTTAGAAATACGAAAAAATGACTTTGCAATCATCCTGTAGAGTTCTGGGGTTTTTTAAATAGCACATTTTAGCTATTTTTACCCAATTTGAAGGTCTCTCAATCATATTTTCTAATTCTCAAGGTATATTGGGAAATTTTGCATTATTTTTCTCAATTTTTTTATTGGTCATTTAAAATGTTCTTTATGTCAAATTCTTTTTTTAAAAGAAAGGTTCGCCCAGTTCATATCCAACTGATACGAGAAGCTAAAATTTTTAATTTATTTCGTCATATGTGACCTTGCCGTAAAGAAGGGACCTTGTGTGGAAAAAATCGATGTTTTTATTTTTATGTGTTTGGTCCAGATTTGTTGTCATTTTGATCAAAAACGTGAAAAATGAAAGATCGATTTTGTTTACACTAGGTCCCTTCTGTACGGCAGGGTCACATATTGGGAAAAGAAACGTGGTTCATGGCATCGTGGGAACATAAAATATTTTCCCTAATTTTTGCACCATCAAGATAAATTGTATGGGTATATAAAGTCGTCAAAATTTTTGCATAAGTAGGTACTTTTTTTACGTCTTTTCACAAATTTCAATAATAATGAATACCTGTGTACGAAAAATTTTAATTTTTTGATATTTCATCAGATGTTATCACATTTATTTGCCAAAAAAATTCCACGTTTTTTTTTTCAAGTCTCACAAAATTATATTATCTCCGTGTTCATCGATTTTCTCCAAAATTTCATCGATTTTTTTCAAGTTTTAGACAAGAGTCTGAAAAAATTTCAGTAAGTATATCAGTTTCCTCCGAAATCTCTGTAAATTTTTAAAACTCAAATAAAAAGTCGATATGTCTAGATGTAGATATCAATAATGTCCTGCAAGAACTCATTCAAATTCTCTCAAGGTTTTTAGCAGTCTAAAATGCGACGTAAAAGATTGTTTAGGTATCCCAGCCCAAAAACACAAATCACATTTTAAAAATGTGTTTTTTAGATCAAAATGATCCCCAAGAGATTGAGACCTCCAAAATTTGAAAATTCTGGTCATCGTAATCAAAATTGTGCTAAAAATAATTTTTTCCCATTTTTTCGTAGAATATTGAACTTGGGATTTTTTATCTCGTCAATTTTTTATTATATGTATTTTGAAAACAACAAATTAACCAAACTGTTTCGGTGGTTATTTATTTTCATTTTTTTTTCTGCAAAGATGGATGGGAGAAGAAATTGCAAATGTTCCGCAAAAATCGTGTAAAAATGCTGAAAAACTTTTTCAAAAATTCTAAATTTTAATTCAAAAAGTTGTTTAGATGCCTGTTGGAATGGATTTCCTCCTGCAATTCGGAGATAGGCAATCATTATGTGTTCTGATTCTGAATGGTTTGCCTCCTTATTATATCGAAGGCGATTTTCAATTATGAAACACTTTGTACTTGTGAATTAGCACTTCCATTGTAAAAATTTTTTGTCTGAAATTTTAAATGTATTAAAATCTAAATTTCAATATTTTTTTTGAAACAATGATGCCCTTTCGAAGACGAAACAGATAACATATTCACGTGGTTTCTAATACAAACCGAAGAATTTTGCCTCCTGGCGCAGAACCTCCTTACTAAATTAACGCATTCTGTACTCACTCAGTCCCACAACAAATTTTCACGAAGATCTCATTTTATGGTTTCTCTTTTCCATTTTCGTATTTCAGAATTTTTGCAACACTCTTCTCTGTGATCTTGTGCACTTCAATAGAATCGATATTTATATTTCCTACAACGCTGTCTGCGACTTGTCGAGTTTAATAACAAGATTATGTTAATGTCTGGCGAAAAAAAAAAAGAAAAAAAAAGGAAAAAGTGAAAAGAAAGGAAAGCAAGTTACCCAGTCTTGTACGTAGTCAAAAAAAAGTTGTCGACCCTACTTTTTTTTTTTGGAAAGTTGATCTGAAAGTTAGAATTCCATTCGTCTAACGTTACGTGTAAAATTATTTAAATTTTCGGAAATTTCTTTTTTGAATACTAAACGTAAAATAAATGCTGGAAGGTAGGAGCGTGTTTGCTTTAGAAATAGGTAGGTTGGTACCAGCGTTGCAAATGGAGAGAAACGTGAACGCGATGGAACCGTACTGCATTTATTTTCTGCGATAGTAGATAATTGTCGAGTAGTTTGGGCGATTCTAACTGGGGAAATTATTAATATTAAATTAATCCCATCGAGGGTATAATTTTATTAATATTTTTGCCAAAATTTAAATACATAGATGAGCCGATGAACTAGAAAAAAATCGAAGGTATTTTAATTTTTTCTCTCTGCCAGATCGTACATATAAATTTGTAGCTAGAGTGTTTTTGATTGGAAGTATTATTCAGCCCTGATTGTCCATAAGAAAACTTGATAGAGAAGGGAACGAGAACGATGAATGGAAGAGGGAATGTGCGATTGTGCAAAACCTCTGTGTAGTATGCGACGGGTTAACGAACACACCTCTCTGGTACTAGTCATCCTACCGCTCGTTTTATCTCTTTTTAGGTTCACTTGATTTTAAATCAAGTTTTCCTTTCAATTTTCCTCCCACCGGCTTCGCATGCACGCGCACCGCCAACGCCACCGCCACCGCCGCTGTCGCAATCAACGAAAAGTTAACATGTCTACCGTTTCTCTACCTTTTCTTGTTCCCTCTTCTTCGTCGTGCAGTCTTAACAATCCTAATGACTGATGAAGCGCAGGAATTTGGAAACGTATAATGTCTAATGAAGCGTCGGAAACAAACCAGACAATTTGGCCTTCGCCGTTAAGAAAAACACAAAAAGCCAGAAATTTTTGAAGAAAGATTTTTGAATTTTTTTTCTACCCCTAGTCTAATGATGACGTTAGTCTGGATTACTGCCCTCGTGATTTTTATTTCCGGTAATGATGATTATTTTACGCCGTTGGATTAATATGGGTGTATGTGTTTTTAAAACTGGGCGTTCAAGAGTCATTTGGTGTTTTCCTTCGAAAATGCATGTTTTTTTTTGATACAAAAGGCTGATGCAAAAGTCCGGAAATTTGAAAATTACGAATTTTGAATTATCTACTCGGTTATTTTGTTGATTAATTAATATTTAATATGGAAATGAATACGTGCAATTCTTATGTTCGAATGATTTTGGAAGGGTAAATTTGAGTAGTATGAGTACTCGAAGCAAAAAAAAAAAAAAAAATGAAAACAGATGAAAAAATGGCACGGTATTTTAATTTCTAGTGCCATAAAAAAGGGTAGGGGGGACTGTAAAACCAAAAAAATATTATTTTGTATCGAAATTAACCCACTTGAAGCTTATTTTCACTCGTGTTCTGTATTATTTCAAGTTATACGTACTGATACTATTTTTCGGCACCAAAGTACACGCAAAACGAGCTTATTATATAATTTTTTCGTTTTTTTACCGTGTAATAAAAGAAATATTTGAAAACTTTGATAACTTGTAAAAACTAAAAAAAAAAAAGTAAGAAAAACCCCATAACTTTGCTTTTCGTGTGTTGTTGTACAAGTTGAAAGGACTTGCTCTCTCTTTTACAAGATTATGTATCTAATTTTTATTAAACTGGAATATAAAAGACGGTTTTAACCTTTAAACCTCTTATAAAATTTCTTTTTTCATACAAAGCGTATATTGAAAAGGCATCCTTTGACTCCTTTCTAGGAATTGGCATATTATTTAAATACGAGTCACCGAAGAAACCAATTTCGCCATGGTTAAGGGTAGGTTCAAAAGGAATCAAAATTATCAGCGTCCGTCGCAGTTCGTACGAGAAATTTGTTTTATTTTATTTATTTATTTTTTATTATTTTTTTTTCTCTCGGAAAACGGTTACCATCTGAAAAGAAAATTCTCTCTCCTTTTTTTTGTAGTATTTTTGTTTGTTGTTTCGTTATTAAAAAAAAGGGAAAAAGGACTGACCTCTTGTGAAAGCTTTCTTTTAGTCGCACATACGTACGTCAGAAGTATTTTACATCAAATCTTGTAAGAAATTTGATTTTTAACGACATTTCTCTACACGCTCTACTCGTCGGGCCTTTTTATAGAAAATTGGGCAGCTGTTAAATTAATTTCACGTCGAATTGAGGATATGTAGAAAATGTACCAAAGACGGATGCGTGGTTGGAATTTGTTAGAATTTTTGTATTATTTTATCGGCCAGGATGGTGCAGAGTGGAGGGCTCTTTCGTGAAAATTTTTTCCCCATTTCAAAAACCTTTTCAGTTTCGACGACGTGAAATGAAAAGCTAGATGGGTGCCTGTGTAGGAAATTAAAGGGGCTACGAGTGAGTGTATTTTTTTAATATAAATCGTTTTTTATAAAATTTTCCTATAGATGAAATTTTTGAAAGTGGCTCTAGCAACGTTATACGTTGACGTGTTCCAGAATAGTTCTTGAATAGTTTTAGTTGTTTTTTATTTTGAAGGAATTGACGTATGAAATGGATTCCTATACCAAAATGATGGGAAAATTTTATGGGTATTTCAAATCTCATTTGATTTAATGGAAAATGCATTATCAAGCTTTTTTTTTGTCATAATGGCCTTGAAATTTTGATGACGATTTTTTTACGTTTAGTGAAAGTTCAATCGATTGTAGCCCCTTCAATTTATGAGATAGGCATAATTTCATGTTCATTATCAATTATTTTTATTTTTCATGTTTCGAACTTACAAGTTGAGCAATTAATCAGATGTTCTGCAATCTGCATTACCTGATGAGATTCTGGTGTATCATTTTTTGCGACGTTTGTGTGATTCTTGTCTTTCTCTCTCAAATTTAATGATTCATAGAGGGTGGTCAAACTTGCATAAAAATGTATTTTTTCATGCAGAAATGGGAAAAAAATCGAATATTTAGATTAAAAAAGTAAATTAATCTTATTCTGAGATAAAATGTTTCAAAATAGTAGAAAAATTCAAATTTTTATTTATTTTTAGCCATTTTTTTGGACTTTTTCCTTCAACTATTGAGAAAGAAATTAAAATTTCATTTTTTAGTTTTAGATTCTATTATTGGTAATATTGCATGTAAGTATATTAAATTTGAACGAGAGAAGCAAATTGAAAAACAAACTAAAGTTGACTTTTTTTTGAAGGGGGGGGGGGGGGGGAGGTTGAAGAAAAACACACATGTGAGTCTGGATATAGAAACCACTTTTAGATGTGAAAAATTGGACATTGATTTTCAGTCTTTCAGTATAGGAGCAAAATCAAGAGTGATTTTCATTTTCAGGCTCAAAATCTCAAACAGAAAATTTTCTGGAAAAGAGTCATCACTTCTAAAAGAAATTTCCTACTCAAATCCAACTGTTTTGTTTGAAAATCCAATTTCTCAATCTTTTTGAGCCATATTTGGGTCGATTCTAGACAATTTTCTTTTCAAAATCTCAAATTAAAACATACTTATTTAAAATAATCGAAATGAACAGCAGCTCAAAAAATTTGAAAAACTTTCTCTCGAAAATTGTTAACTCGATTTTGAGTTAAAGGATTCTATAAATACATATTGAAGCAATTAGTTTTTTTTTGATTTATCAATCAATTTTCAGCTTTTTCATAGTTTTGGTCAGTAAAAATTAGCTAAAACCAATAAAAAACAGTTAGAATTGCACCACAATAATAAATCAGTGAAAAAAAAATCACTGAAAGCAAACAGTGAAAAAAATTGTTGGAAAATCAGTAAAAATTCTCTAAAAAGTCAGTCAAAATCTGCTATTTGTTGAGAAATCAGTGAAATTTTTTTGAAAACTCGGTGAAAGTTTTTGAAAAATTGGTGAATTTTTTTTAAAAATCAGAAAAAATTGAAAATTTACTGAAAATCAAAGAATTTTGTTGATTTTTCCTATATGCTGAAATATTGACTTTTTTCAATGACTTTACTCATTTAAAATGGGAAAGTACATTCATACATCTTCAATTCCAGAATTGTGGAAAAAAACTGGAATGAATTTTTCCTGTTCTTTTTTTTCAAAAATTTATTTTAGATCAATTTTTTTGAAAGAAAAATTATCCCTTTGAATTTTGGAGTTAGGCAACACGTTCATCAATTATTTTTTTAATGGGTTTTCATTAGATATGTGCCCAAATCTTACAAGTTTATAGCCAGAAACGCCTTTCAGAACTTATTTAGGTACCTTTTTCTTCGCAGAATATTTCCAATATTTGAAGCCTTTCGACATTTCAAATTGAATTTATTTCGAAAGAACTGTACTTCTTGGAAACAAAATCATACAATTTTAGGAACCTGACTAAAATCTCGATGAAAAACTATAACCTCTCAAACACCCATATTTCCCCCTCTCGTTTGATGATACTTCGACTCTCACGAAATTTCACGTTTTAGTGTACAAATTAACTATCATCGTCTATGATCTTGAAAGGTTGATAATTCTCGTAGGGCGTAGCTTAGGTTTTTGTTACACCTTATAATTAGTATCTATCGTTCGAAGCATTGATAATTTACTTCTGGCCAGTGATGTTTTCAAAAATTGATAGGAATACTGAAAATTAAACCGTAATAAAAACCTTTCGTGATTTAACTTTACAATGCAGTTAATTCTACCGAAGCATATTGATATTGAAGATGAAAAAAAAATGAATACTTTGGCTTATGAGTCAGTACGTCAGCGTACCTTGTTAATGGTGTAATTCCACGATTGCTTTGTGGGAATCATGGTCTGAAACTCGCTCGCCAGCCATGGATGTCTCATGTAATTTACAAAATCTTCGATTAGTCATAATATCGAATTATTTGAAAAAAAAACTCGTTGGTGAATGAGGAAGTAAATATTTATTTAATCTGGCTGTACATATTTTGAGTCATTCGCCACTCCGGTGCAATTTTCTCATGGCAGTATTTTCCAAGTCGGTTTTTAATTTTTTTCTCGTCTGTGAGAATCGGTGAAATCTTTCATTCGATGGGGGGAAAAATGCCAAATTTTCATTTCAATTATTTATGGTGCTACGTAGTCTCGGTTTCCTATTATTCTAATAAGTGTTTCGAATTGAACAAAAACTTGATATGTTTACCGGATTACAATGTTTATGATTTTTTTCCCTCGTTGAAAAAAAGCTAGAGTTTGCTAGTTGTAATGAATGGGATTTTTTAACAAATTGTTTCTTTTTTTTTGAGAACTTGTTCCAGTATAACTTTTGTTCTGCGAACGGAACTTGTAAAATTTCAACTTTAAACATGGAAAATTTTCAACCTCAAAATAAAGCTCGCTGCGATTCAACTTATTTTAGAGAAAGTGCTTTAAATATTTCCCTTGCAAAATAGAAATGAATTTTACTACGAAAACCATTGTTTCCATTTAACAAAGGGGTTAAGTACGGAATAACCGGGATTTTAAGTATTTACCCCCACACAGTTTGTGTATAGGTAATTAAGCGTCGGGAAAACCGAAACGCTGGCAAAAGTAATAAACAATGATATGGGAAAACAAAGGTCCGCGGTTCAAAAGGATTTGGGGAGAGGGTAGCGAGGTGGTGTCTCGAGTAGTTCAAGATTGAGTGGCATTCCAATAAAACTATAGCGAATGGGGGAAATGCGTAAGCTCGATAGTTGACGGGGCGGCGTGGAGAAGTGTTTCGTGAACGAATGAGGCCGTGATTAATGAGCTAGGTCGCTTAACAAGAGCGCCTCTCTAATTACTGAAACGGTTGCGGGGTATGGTTGCCTGCAATTTATTAGTTAAACATTTCCCCCTTCTGGTTTTCCTTATTAAGTTTCTTTCTTCTTTGGTTACGTATTTACGAAATTAAAAAATTGTGTTTTTACGCTGAAAATTTGTAAATGGCTGGTAAACTTTATTTAATGGCGGATTTAGTAAGATGGTTCTTTTTTTATTTTTTTTCGCTTTTTTCCAAAACGAGAGCAAAGAGTTTTGAGGAAAAACCTTCGGTTGGTAGAACTTTCGGTATAAATTTTCATCGTAAAACTATTCGAATCGATAAAAATCACGAGATTGTGGTAATTGCGTGTACTAGAAACGGATATCTATTTTATAATCGTGAAATTAGATTATTCTCGTTTGGGAAACTTTTTCTGTGACGTAATTTTAATACTTATTTCGAGTTTGATGTTATTCCCATTCGGAAAAAATACAAGTTTGTTGACGAATTAGGTTTTAGTATTCCGTAGGCTGTAAAATGTCCCCTTTTTTGGGGGGTAAAATGAAACACCGTGGACTAACTTTCTTTTCCACGTTAATATTTCATTTCTAAGGAATTAAAAATTAAAGCATTTGCCTCATATGCACGATTAATGTTTATTATTCTCGAGAGAATATTGTAACGCGTAGTTCAACATGACTGTTTATAGTATAAAAGTTATTATGAAATTATATCATCGGTGTAAAATTTCAGCCAGGTAACTCGACGTGGGATTCCGGTCGATTTTTCATATCTCCATTCGATAATAAATCTAATCGAATGTTCGAACCGGTAAATCCCACGTAGATCACCATTCGCGTCTAAAAAGAAAATTAAAAACACCGATGTATAAATATTTCTGAAAGTTCATCGATTCCAACAATGTAAAGTACGCGAATCTTCAAAAAAAAGTCCAAGAATGAGAGGGAAAAAATAAGAAGAAAAAAAATTAGCGTTAGAAAATAAAGTGAATGAAGTCTAAAATTACTCCAGAATATCCTCATTGGCCTGCTGCCATCAGACTTGTCTGTCTGGGTACATTAAATAACTATATAGGAAGCTACTTAAAAAGATATATTTATGTACGTAATGTTCGTCGCCAAATAAACCCAATTAGCCTTAATGTTACATTTAACGTGGATAAGAAATGAATTTCGGCTGCTTTTTTCATCTTAGGCTCGCATTCATTACGATGACATAATGATTAAAATAATGGAAGATGACCAATTCTTTATTATTAAAAGGGGAAGGAGAGTGGGATTTTTTGTAGATGTATTTGGTTGTTAGGAGGCGATTTATTAAAATTAATAAACTCGGGACACAAATTTTGCCTAATTTGACGGTTACGCGGCGTGCGATGGATGCTGGGACGATTTGATGGAAGTATTTTTTTTTTTTTACGTGTGCGGATAGTAAAAGAGCTAAGTGTTGCGTTGGTATAAGAAGTACTTTTATAATTATATTGTTAGATAAATTTATGATACCCATTTAAAATAGAGTGCTTGGAAGAAGTTCGCGATTGCATTTTAGACATTTTTCAAATATTTCTCGAGTGGTGTGAAAAAGCTGGTTGGACTTGGAAGATTACGCTCGCCGTATTTAACGACGACTGAATTGAATGGTGAGTCATGCGATAAATTCGAGTAATTGAGTATGTTACGAAACGCAGCAGCGTTATCAAGTTTAATTGTGTAATATGATATAGATGGCGGAAATAATTTAATTTCGGTTTATTTCGGTGAATCTGAATTTAATTATTTTTGGTTCGGGTGCAGTTTGCTCGAGTAATTGAAGATGGTAATTTTTTAGGTGTGGGAAAATGGAGTAATTTGAGATGGTCGATTGAGCAACTGAGGGTCTTAATTATCTCGTCGAAGAAAATTTTTGAAATAATTAAGAAAAAATATGATTTTTTAGGGGTTTAAAAATTTAAAATTTAAATATAAATATTAATTCTTGTTTTTGATTCTGGTACGTTTACAAACCCTGACTCCAGAAATTAAAATGATACCAAATTTTGCAAATTTTGAAGAAGTTTCGTCAAAATTGTTAGAAACTATAGAAAAATTTACAAAAATTTTGTCCAAATTGATGAGATATCATCAGAATTTTGTGTGATTCTAAAACTTATTCAAAAATGAATTATGAAAATATCAACTATTGCGGGGCTGATTATCCCCTATTGAAAGCAAATGTGAATTTCATGTCGAAAATACTTTTCGAAGTTGAGATTTTTTGGAAGAAATTTTCATTTTGATTCAACGCTTTAAATTAAAAAAAATCGTAAGGCTAAATTTAAACTTGACGAAATAGTTTTGGAGAAAATGGTGAGGCATCTTAATGATCAAAAAGTTCGGAAAAAATGAATTTCCCCCAGAAATTTCAACTTTTCTGCCCCTTATCGTCTGCCTAAGCCCAATCAGCCAATTTCAAATCAATTCATCTCTGCGTAGAGTAAAAAATAAAAAATTTAAGATTTTTTAAAAGAAATTTTAGTGGGTAGATGGGTCCAATTTAATTCTGTTACATCCTTGTGAAAATTTTCTTCAAAAGGAACGAAAAATTATTGCAAATTTTTATAAAATGATCATTAAAACGCAAGGAAACAATTCATTGAATTTTTATTCTTCAAAATGATTGCAGATTTTTATAAAATGATCATTAAAACGCAAGGAAAAAATTCATTGAATTTTCATTCTTCAAAATGATTGCAGATACCTAATTGTGATAAAATAACATATTTTTGGGCTTTTTTTTAAAGCTCAAAAATTCTTCAAAAAGTTATAAATAACGTTCAGAAATGAGTAAGATTTCGTTGAAAAAATTTATGTAGTTTTTGGTGACCAATTTTAGTGTTATTATTTCTGAATTTACCCCTCTTTTCCCTTTCTATCTTCTAATCTCAATTGAAACCCCGAGTTCTCAGAGCAAAATATTGTGAAAATTCAACGTTTCTTTGGCACCTCCTCTTATTCCCTATGTTTCAAACAATCTTCAATTTTTCACAGTTTTGTTGATTTTTATGAAATTTTAAAAAATTTTCAACCAGTTTTTAAATGTAGGTAACTTTTGTGTAGGTATTTTTGAACTAATATTCCTGAAATTCCGTAATTGTTTATTCAAATTGAAACCTTTTTTAAAGGTAAAATTTGGTTTATTGTGGCGAATTTCAACTACCTATACTTATTCTGCAGCAGTTTTTGATTTTGCCCCTACAATCGAAATTTTAGATCCAAGAACTTTAATATGAAACACTATTCCCTTTCCTCGAATAAATTTTTGAGTAAAAATTGAAAACTTCCCTTGATGACTTTGAAAAAATTTGCTAATTAGGTATAAATATTTATTAGTAAACAAATTTTTCGAGAAAAAATGATATTCTAAAATTTATTTTAAATGTTTCATGCTCAGCCAAATTCCATTTTTGCGCTGAATGCTAATTTTGACAGAAAAATTAGTGAAAAATGACTGATCTAAAAATTTAACCCCTCCCCCTATTTTTTCCTCGAATTCTCAGGATTAATTTCTGAGTGTGCATGCTTGTGACCTGATGTATCCCTACATCGGTTTGTAAGTCTTGATTTTTTCTGAAGAAAATTGAGGGGTTTTTTTTGCAACTTTTCAGAAAAAAATAAAATAGTGACAAATGTTGACTCTTTTTATCAACTTTTGACATAAAGTCAGTTTTCTAAGAAAAGAGACCATTCTACGAAAAAAAAATGAATTAAACTAGATTATAGAGCGTAAAATTTCCTTTTTGTAAAGCACAAAATATTTTTTTCTAGAAAGCTAATCATGTTTCAGTCGAAAATTCAAAGTTCCACTTTTTTTTTACGATCCTTAAACGCATTTTTCTCTTTGATCTGCGGTCTTTTTTCACAGACCAGGTCTCATAGATATAAAAAATATTTGATTTGTGTTACTTATTATTTTTGTTCGTCCTCTCACCTATTCAAAAAAAAACATGGGTATTTAAACTTTCACCTTTTTGAAGAAATGTTCAACTTTCATCGCAATGAATTCGAATACATGAATGTGAAAAATCCTTCAGGGTCAGTTTCAGTTTTTCAACATTTTCATTTGAATTTTTAATCCTTAACCCCTTCCCTCCCCTGCCCTCCACGATGCCCAAAAATCATGAAAATGATGACTAGGTAATTAGCAGCACACAGACGTATTCCGTTTTGAAAATTACGAAACATAATTTGTAAATTTGAATTTTTAGTAAATTTCATTTCCCACGTAATTCGTTTAATTTTGATTAATCACACCTAATTTATAAGGTAGAAAAGAGAGTGAGCAGGGCAAACGGCGAGATCGGGGGGGGGACGCACGTAGGTAGGTAGCTAGTTTTGAAAATGTCTCGACTCGAGTCGACTGTACGCGGCAGTCTCGAATATACATCATTAAGAAAGTACGCCTTAATTAGAGGACCCAAAGAATGTAAATTTTTTCAGTGTGTAAACACAAGTTTCCGATTGCTTTTTAGAATCAAATAACTAAATACGAAAAGCTACCGTAATTAAAACGAAGACTGAGTAGTTTCGCTAATTAGAGACAAACACTATACAATAGTTCAAGTTGCAATCAGGCTTTCTCTTTCTCTTCGTCGCTGCCTCGTCTCCGTCCCGTCTCTTTGTACCAACTTACGTGGTAATGAAGAAACCAAAGAAGGGAGGTGGGGAGGAGGGCAGGACCTTCAAAAGAATTTAAGGTTAGATGAAGGGCTCTTCTCGCCTCCCTTTTCGCGTATGCATCGCGGCCGCCGCCACCAGTCCGATCGCCCTCGTTTTCAGAATTAATTAGACGGTAGCGAATATAAAATGTGCGCTAATGATAGAACACATGGGACACGTGTAAGCTGCCATACCGAGATGAGGAAGAGTCACTCTATCATTACCAGGATGTACTAATACAGAACATCGTAACACACGTACGCTCCAACACAGCGTCAAGTTATCTAATTAAATTTCGTACGACATACATAATCCGCCCTTCTAACATATGTCGCTTTATGACGCTCGTACATTAACCGGCAACGAAACGAAAAGAATTATTACGGTGTTTCCAATTCGGATGCGGTATAATTCTTTTATTACGGTTTTTTCTTCTTTTTTTTTTTTGGTTTCAAAGTCGTTTGTTCGATGGTGCGAAATTTTTTTCTCAAAATCTCATTCCGTATTTTTTCTCAGCTAGAATTGCCTGGTTGGTGAAAAAAAATCGAGATTTTAATAGCCATCCGATGAAAAAACAACCACCACTCCTCCCTTATGGTGTGAATCGACTCGGAACGATTAGATATAGATACCTGTTTTCCCTCTTTTTAATTCGATAGCTTTGGTTGTAAAGAATAACACCACCTACTCTCGGTTAATGTATCTTTAATCAAATCCCATTCGTGTTTTTTTTTCCCCCGAAATAATCTAATTGATTGGATATGTTTACTGTTCTTATGAAGACTTTTACCTAATTTGTTGTTCTTATCAGTTGGTTGTCTTGTGGTTTTACTTGTTACAGAATGTTCGGTAGTTCTGGAATGTGTGCTGCCTGTAATGAACAAATCCCACCTAACGAGTTGGTCTATAAAGCAGCTGTACCATCGATACTTAATTCACCAGCTAACAATGCCTTTATTCGCGCATTTCATATGCGATGTTTTTCCTGTGCTAAATGTGGCCTGAAATTAACGGCTGGTGATCGATATTGCTTTATGGGAGGCAATCTGTACTGTGAGCAAGATTGGAATAAAATGCTGAAGGGACAGATGCCGGCCGGACAACAACAAACAACTGGTACCACTATTAGGAAAGGAAAAGTTGGCAGGCCTCGTAGGAGTAGAGACTAAAGATATCGCAAGTGAGTAAATGTGATTTTTTTTTAGTTTTAAGATTGCGTGAGATTTTTGTTTTTTGTGGAAAATAATTTAATGTGATGGGGAAAGGATTGGGGATTTTGGGTGAGATCTTTATTTTTTGGGAAATTTTCTGAAATTCGAAAGGAATAGATTTTTTGATTTGTTTCATGAATGCTGAAAATTTATGAATTAGGGATCCATTGAGAGAAGTTCATGGTAAAATTATGTACCTATTATATTCTGTGTGAGATGTCCTATTTCTTGGAAAATTTTCTGAAATTCAGACAGAACAGATTTTTGGTGAAACTGTCATAAATTGATGGCACATATTGGGAAAAGACTATGAAAGGCTCATGTTGAAATTATCCAAAATTGAAAAAATTGCACTTAAATTCTTTGGAAAAAGTCCAGATGTCTGGAAAAAGGCTGTGAATTGAAATTTTATTTGAATCTGTTATTGAGATCTCGTGAAAATTCTTGAAACGGAGATTAAAAGTAAAAAATGAAATTTTTTTTTAGTTAGGTCAAATTTTTCTTGTTTTTAAAATATTGAAAAAATATCAAAAATATCATTTCTTTACAAAATTTTCAGCTGGATCTTGATTTTTTCAATAAGTAAGGGAAAATCAATTTTGTCATTGTTGAGGGAAAATTTTATCTTCTTCCCCATTCATTTTAGTTCTGAGTCTTTTTCATATACTTACTTAAGTATTGCATTTAAGTATTTTATTACTAAAAGTCAATTTGGTATCTCTTACGTGAGGCTGTGTCAAAAATGACGAAATGACATTTTTTATTGAATTTGGAGAGAGTTGAAATATATATTTTTTCTAAATAGAATATTATAAATTGGGAATAACTGAATGGACGACTATAAAGGAGCAGATTGTCCTCTAAAAATCATTTTGGTAATTGAATTTTTAGTTAAAAAGATTAAGAAAGTGATAGCTTTTTTCTTCCTAGGAATTTTGCAATTTGAGTAGGGAAAATTTAGGAAAATGGCATTTCATGTAGGAATATTGAAAAAATTCTGAATAGGAAATTTTGGGAGTTGATATTTGAGAAAGCAGGCTTCAAATATCAACCCTGAATCAATTTTCCTTCTGTTGAATGGAGAGGGTTTAAAGTCTTGAATGAAAAAAAAAAAAAAAAAAAAAACTCATTATACGTAAGTACATAAGTATGTTTTTTACGGTTTTGGCCTTTTCCTTGTGTTGCAGAAATTATTATTATTATTTTTTTTTTTTGGGGGGGGGGGGGTCGTATTTCAAAATTGAACAAGCTGAGTAGATCCAAAATCATCAAACTGGATTTATTGACAAAAAATTTCATTGAAATGGGAAATTTGCAAGTGTAATGCCATTTTAAAAAATTGAAATTTTTTCTTTTTTTTGTTGAAATAATTCTGCTTTGAAAATTTTTGGTATTCATTTATTCAGTCTCCTGAAATGGCTCAAAATACCAACTTTGTTTAGTTGATATTTGTTGTTCGATGTCCTTCAGTTGAAAGACATATTGGATTTTGAGGAAGGCATTCGGACACGAGCAGATTAGAGATTTAAGGGATAGAAGAATTAAAAAAAAAAAAAAAAATGTAAAATATATTTTGACTAAAGCCAAAATCACAAATATTGATGGTATTACGGAAGGGGGGGGGGGTGAAAATGTGAGAATGATGATTTTTTAAAATGAGTAACCCTATTTTAGGGACCCATGACCTCGATTTCAGAAGTTATTTCAAAATTTTATTGTATTGTGATATTTTTTTAGATTAGGAAATTGAAATATTGAATTATTATTTCTTCAGAGTCATTTTTTACTCTTATTGAAAATATGGCTTTTAGGTAAATTTGAAAATTTCTCATTATTTACTTGAAATTTGACATTTTCTTTCATTCTAAAATCTAAATTGTTTAATTTAATGATGGCTCATTTTGTCCAAGATTCGATTATTAATGAGAAAACTGAATATTATTTCGTTTTAAACCTATTCTAAAAAAATGAGTAAGTAGGTATTTTTCATAAGTAGAGATTTTCTTTATTTTGAACAATTTTAATGAATATTTTGAGTAATTTTCCTGATGATACGGTGTGGAAGTCTTCATTTTAATCATGCATATTTTATTATACTTATACCTATCCATTTTTGTGAAATATTTAACAATTTTTCTGGCATTTGGAATTTCATAAAAATTCTGAGTAATTATTTCAATAAATTCTTCTATGAAAATTATGACAAAATTTCCGAAAAATTTCCTTTTTCTAACGATTTTTAAAGTTATTTTTGGCATAAATTTTTTCGAGTCTAAAAATTTGTATTGAATGGACACGTTGTTCATTGAATTTTTAAAATTAAAAATTTAGGAAAAAATTCATTCAATTCTGATTTTTTTTTGAAATATTGAACCCCTTTAAAATTATAAAATTCCCTTACCTTTTTTTTCGTTCATTGAACGAAAGAAAAATTCAATCAGACAATAACCTCTCGCGTTTTATCAATTTTTCGTTTTTTTCTGTTTCGTCGGTACTTTATCTTAAATTTGGCGCACTTAGGTCGCTTCCCTCGTCATTTAAATTTCTGTACAATCCGCACTAATACTAGAAAAACAACGAAAACCTTTTAACAAACATTTCCATCAGAAAATAAAATTACATGACTGCGAACCTCATTCGGAATCATTCGAGTAGGTGAAAAATGATGAACGGTTTCGCGAGTAAATATTCAGTCGATAACCGCCGTTGATTAAATGTTTATTTTAAGAGTAAACAGCGGGGAAATGATGGCCCCCTAAGGGAGGCCGCAAATTATATTTTCGGGGCGAATGGCTGCCGTATATGTCGAACGTCACACATTCTTTGTCATTCTCGTAAATGTAAACACTTTTTAAACATGTCGCTCGAAAATAACTCTATTACAGCGGTTCGCGCTCTCTTCGCCGCCCTCGCCTCGTCTCCTCAACCGATGTAAATAATTTACTTTGCGCGATTATTTAATTACTGAATTATTTGGACAATTTTTAATGGATTTTTATCTCGTACTGCGTTCAAGAATGGCGACCTTTCGAAAAAATTTCATTTTTGGAATATGCGCGAGAACGAAGCAGGTATCATTTTTCGTTTTTCGCCAAATACATGAAATTCGTATCGAGATAGAGCGACTCGTTTAATTAGAATTTTTAGCCTTTTAAATCATTTATTACTTACCCTTTCACGGCAGATTGTTAATTAAAGACATAAATTATAATGTCGATGCGATGTAATCCTGATCTGGGGCCGTATATAGATATACCTACCTACCTGTACACAGTTGTAGGCTCGGGTATCTTTTTTCCAATATAGATACAATATGTAATTAAATTGCTTCATTTATATCGATAATGTTTGGTATTAATATACCTATTACCTACCATGGTTATTCTATTGCCCTTTTTTTCTCTCCCTTCTCGTTTACTTTAATAGATATACGCAGCAGTGTGAGCCGAGCTTGTGTGTGAAATTTCTGTTCAAACTGTTAGTCCTATCTCGCCTCTCTGTTGTCATTTTGTCTCTAGTCAAAAACGTTGTATAAAGGATACTCAAGGGAAATATGTTACGGTGATTTTCCCTTTACTTTTCGTCTTGCAAATTTATTGAATTTTTCGTATTCTTATCGGCAATCCTATCGGCCTGATGCGGACCCACTATAAAAACCTGTTATTGGATACATTTTCGAGTGGTAATGAAATTGTAAATTTTGTTTCCATGCTAGAATGAATGAAATTTGTTTTTGGGGTTAATTAAAATTTCAGAAATGGCTGAGAGGTGTAAATTCTCCTGGAAGAATTTCCAACGTTATGAAAAGCGTGTGTTTTTTTTTAGAAAATCGAATTATAAGCGATGCGATGACAAATTGAGTCTTTTTTGTTAGTTTTTCGTGTTATTATTGAAAAAAGAGGCTTATGTGGGTCTTTATTTTCAAATTTTGAGAAGTTGCTGTCTCATCTGCCATCTCCTTAAATTTTTTATTAAAAAAATCTCAATTTATTTTTCCTTTTAAGGTAGGAAGTTATAGACTATGCCTAAAAAGGAACTTTCAAAAAATAATAAATATTTTGGAAAATGTAATTTTGGCCCTTTTTCTCTTTACGAAAGTAAATTCTGCCCAATAAAATTTTGATATTATCAAATGAAATGAAATTGAGAGATCTAAAACTTGACTTGAAATTTCTAGAATTTCAGAATAATAAATGGAAATTCGTCCAACTTGAACATTGATAAGGCAGGAGGGGGAAGGGGGATATCAGCTAATAAGAATTGAAACCAAAAAATTACTTTAAAAAAAACAATGAAAATTATGCTCACTTTATTCATGATGAAAGATTGATTAAAAACATGTGAAAATTCATCACCAATTTAGTATTTTTTCCGTTTTGATAAAAAGTGTTTAGTTTTTTTTTTTTTAAATTGAGCCTTATAAAAGCACCGTAGAGTTGAATTTTGAGTTATTATTACTTTTCACTATAATAAAATGATTCTTAAAATTTTTTAAAATAATCGTCATCAATTCGCAATAATTAAAATTTTTGTTTCGAAATCTGAAAATGGCGAATTTTTGTTTACCTTGTTGAATTATTGATCTTTTTTTGGTAATTTTTCTCAGCATACCTACCTTGATGACTTCAGTGTGTGTGTTCTAATATTTTTTTGGAGCTGCCAAATCAGAAAATTCATGTTTTTTCAATATTTTTCTACTTGGGTACCTTTACCCCCTCCCTCCCTCCAAATGGAACAAAATATGCAATCAAATTTCAGCTTTCTTTTCTATGTGAAAATCTTCAGTAAGTAAAAGGTACTTGAAAATGATGAGGGTAAGAATCAGGAACGAAACTTTGACAAAAATCAGAGGGGAGGAGTAAAGAAAGACCTTCGCTGACTCACATTTTTTAGAAAAAAATGAAAATTTTTCGACTAGTCATATTGGAAATGAAAACTATTTGTGTTTTTTCTACCTGCTTTTTTATGACTTCTTCTAAAATTCATCTTATTCCTCAAAGACCACCTTCATTTTAGGAAAATCGAACAATATTTTTGAAAATTTTATTTGAAATTATTTTGCTTGAAGATATTCAATTATCTGAACTAGAAAAGAAGAAGGTTCATTCGTACTTTTTTGAAACGAGCAAAAATTTTCAAGGAAAAGGCACCCAAAAGCTTCAATTTCTTCATTTTATTTGATCAATATTTCAGAACTGATTGGGGTGAGCTTTTTCAGTTTTTTTTTTTTTTTTTTTCTGGAACTGTTCAAATTTTTATAAAGTTGCCTAACAAATTTTTTAGAGCCGCCCAAAAAGAGCAAAACCTCTTAGAATACACACTGGGCGACTTCTTTTCTTATTCTCCAAAATACCTACCTACATTCAAATTGGACAGTTTTGAATTTTTATTGTAATTCTTTCTTTTTTCATTTAAGAAGGTAAAAATTCTGGTTGGCAGCGTGAAATTTTTTATTATTTTTCATTATTGTCTCGTATTCTCTTTTCAACTGGCAATAATTCTGAAAAAATTTAGTTGCCTCAGTTGAAAATGAGAAATTCCTCGTTTTTTTTTGAAAGGGCGAAATTTTGATCCCATTCAAGGGCAAATCGAAGCTGAAAATTTTCAAAATTGTTTCACTTGAAAGGAACTGTTCTGAGGAATTCTTGTAAAAATTTTGGAGTACACAGTAAAAAATTTTCAGAATTTTTTTCAATTTTTTGGAATTGAATTTCTTTGCAATCCATTAGCATGGGGAAAGATGAAAATTTTTCAACATTTTTTTAAAAAACCGATTCTTCTGAGACCACTAGAAATTCATTTACTTAAGGGACTGAAACTTGATACGACTTTTTTTATTCTAAATAATTTTATTGGAAGCGGGGAAGGAGGAAAACCTGAAAAAGAATTTTCCTGTGAAAAATGAAGGCCATCCAGTGGTACATCCTTCTAGACAGTCATTCAAAAGGCAGAAGAAGTCTCCCAAAAATCAATTCAGTCGCCAAGAGGAAGGAAATCCAGACTCTGTAATCTCCTCTCCCCTTTAATACATTTTTTGAGGGCTAAAAATTACCTTTTTTAAAAAACACAAAATGAAAAATTCAACCAAACACAGAAAAAAAAAATCAAAATTTCAAAAATAACGTTGAAAAATGAAAATAACAAAATTCAAAGCATTAAAATACTCAAAGTTGTAGAGACCACAATCGAAAAATTGAAAAAAAAAAAACCAATAGAAAGATATAATTCCCTTCGAAAACGAAATTTTTTGGACTAAAAATAAAAACCGAAGTAAGTATTTCAGTACATCAGGAATGATTAATATAATTAGGTGTTTTACGTGTTGGCGTGTTCTTTTAAAATCTATGAATAATACATTTTTCTTCGCCCTTATTTATTTTTTTCGGCTATACGATTTGGTAACCCCTATTTCTAGTATTTTTTTCAGTTATACCCACTATTGTCATCTAAAAAGTAACTCATTTGTCACATCAATTTACATATTTAACCTTTAAGTCGGTTTATCGCAAAGGCTTTTTTTAGGGGTGTAATATCATCTCGTACGCGAGACAGGGACCTGTGCCTAACGAATGAAAAGAAATAACGCAAAACAAGTGCAACGTAATTTAACTGCACTTTTTTTCTCACTGTCGAGTGAATTTTTGAAATTCGTCCACTATATGTTCTCGTACCTACGCGTTTCGCAAACGAGAAATCCTGCAGATGAAAATTTTCCAAAAAAAAAAAAGTGAAACATCCAACCTAATTAAGCGTTCAACAAAGTGGTCGTTTCAGTCTTTTTAATTAATTTCGGTTAAAACGATGCGCTTTGTTAATTAGTAAACGGACGCGAAAAGATACGTCTGATTATTTCAATGATAATTAAAAGTTTTTTCTCTTACGCTGTCCGTTTCTCCCTTGTTCTTGATTTCGTTTCTCTCTTTCTAGGTGGTTTTTTTTCTCTCTCAATTTAAAGAAAGGTGCTTTAATTTTCGAGTGTAATTTTTTTTTCCAGTCGGGAAATATGCGCGGGCTGCGTCAGTGTGGCGACAGCGGTTAATGGCAGAATGCCGCAAAAACACTCGAAAATATTTCGAGATTTAACTAATTACTGGGCGAAAGAATGGAAAAAAGGAGCTATATTTTTTAATTAAGAGCCGGAGGAGTAAAAGCGGATGACTAAAAAAGCAAAGTGAGACGGATGAAGAGCATTTTCAAGGAGAGGGAAACATTTGTCGTAAATCATACTCGTATGAAAAAAACAAAAAAAAAAATCGAAATTCCGACTCAACTTTGTCATTAACTGAAAAGTGCAAAATTAGATATAAAATGAAAAAGTTGCTGAAAGCTTCTCATTGTCTCGCCAGTGAAGTAGAAGAGTTAAACTATTAGTATTGTTAATTCCGCATTGTCCGGATAGTTTCGCCCTTTTGTTGGCGAGGAAGAGGTTGGGTTTTTGATGAGAATAATGTTTGGAAAAGGGGTGAAGAAGGGTGGATCGAAATATATTCGAACTAGTGACCAATATGCCCCGTTGAACCAATTTCGAATCTCGTTTCAAGGTCATCTTTCCTTACGAGCTTTCAGGGTGTCTAAATTCGAGAAAAATATTCATTTAGGTGCGAAAATGAAAAACCTCGTACTCAGACGAGGTAAAAAAAATACAAATGAAAAAAAAAAATTGGAAAACTTATACCACCGCGGCTAAAAGAGTAATCGCATCAGCGAGACGAGGGAAAAAACGCGGGCGCGTGGAATGAGGTAAAATTATCGCGTCGTGTAGGGAAGTGCGAGAGGGGAGGTTCACTTACAGTTATAAGGGACGATATATTGTATCGAAAGTTGAAAAGAGGAGTGCGCGGAAAAAACTTTCATTCGACTAATTCAACCTCCTTTGCGCTAAGTGATTACTAGAAAAGCTCTAAGTGTAAAAGTTTGTGCCGTTTTCCAATTCGTCCAAGTCGAATTCGAAACTTTGGCGACCATTCATCCCTCTCTCGCGCGCATTATATATCCCCGACCTATTATACGTTTTACCATTAGAAATGATTACTGTGAATGCTGGCGTTTTGTTTTAACAGGCGACACCTTCTGTAAAAGCTGTAAAGCTTATTGCATCAGCATCAACAACACTACACTATCCGCGTAAGCGTTGGCTATAATTATTACTTCTTTGGTTAAAAGGTTGTAATTGCTAAGAGTGGTATTTTAGTTGGCGTGACGGCGAGAGAACTTGAATTTTTACCCATTGTTTTCTCTCCGTGTCTGTGTTATTCCTTGCCCTGCGTCGAAGGTTCGGGGGTTCGATTTGTTCGCGTGTGTTTGGGGGAAATTCGCGAATTGCTCGGGTTACGAGATGCGTTTTCGATCGTTATTGAACTTGAGACTCGCGTTTGAGGGTTGGATGGTGGGATTTTACGAGGATTAGGGGTTGTAAATGGCGATGAAGAGTTTTAGGTGGAATTTTTTGGGGGGAAAATTGACGTGTTATTTTCTTGATGAGAAAAATTTAGATTATAGGTAAAATGTATTTCAGAGGTAAGGCTACGTTATTTGGAAACCCTGAATTTCTAAATTATAAAACGATTTAATCAAGAAAGAAAATATGTATTGTAGAAAATTAGAAAGAAAAATGAAGAATAAAATGTCGACATTTTTTAAAAAAATATTCCCATGTGAACCTGAATTATAAAAACCATTTACAGGGGTCAAAAATTATTTTTCGAATTTATTTTGATTTTGGGTCTTTCAGAAAGAAAAGAATTCATAGATGACTCAAAAACCAATTTTTGACCACTTTTAAGGGTTGTTTTTGTGTTAAGCTCACATGCATTTAAAAAAGCATTGCAATTTTTAAATACTTTAGAGGTGAGACAATGTTTTTTAAACCGTTCAACTTCTTAATGAAATGTTAATGCAGTTCAATATTGTTTTTTTTTTTCATTTTTCCCGCCTTTTTAATGCTTTTTTCCAAATTTTATCTTCTTTATAAAAATATTTTCCTTTTTTTCATAGCACTCTCTAAATTTGAATCAGTTAAAATTGAATGATTAAAAAGTTAATTAAAAGTGTAAAACTGTAGAAATCAGTGAAAATTTTACTAATTTAATCAGTGAATTTTCATTTTTAAATCAGTAATTTTTTTTAACTACTGTAATGAATCAATAAAAATTTTAATTTACTGATTGAATCAGTATCAGTAATTAATCACTGGTTGAATTAGTAAATTGAGATTTTTACTGATTCATTTCAAGAGTTAAAAAAAGATAACTGATTCAAAAATGAAAATTCACCAATTGAATCAGTAATTTTTCACTGATTGAGAGTAAAATTTCACTGATTAACAGTTGCACACTTTTCGCTGTTTAATCAGTCAATTTTCAGTTTTTTGACTAATTCAGATTTAAAGAGCATGCCTTAATTTTTTCGAATAAATTTTGACACTTGAATTTTTAAATCATTGCGACAAAGTGATATTTTGTTGAACTTCATTCTCGAAAAAAATGGGTAAAGTTTTTGAATAAAATGCATCGCGCGCAGGTATATTTTTATATTATGTTAAATACAATTTAGAGAAACAATGTTACAAATTAATCAACTTTTCTAAAATTTTTCTTAATTTTTAAAATCTAAAAAATCGGTTTTTTAACCAGATGAAAATTTCAGAGCTGTTTTGAATAGATATAAAATTTATTTGCCTAAACCTCTTTTAATGCAGGGCTTTTGATTTTTTTGAACTGTCATTTTATTTAGTTTCAAAATTGATTTTTGCTGAAAAATTTTCTACTCTCACATTCTGAATCAGTGAAAAGTCACTGATGAACAGTTAGAATTGCAGCACAGGAAAAACTAGAAAAATTAACTGATTTTCAGCGAATTTTCACAAATTTTCATTGATTTTCAGCTATAAGTTCAAAATTTTTACCGAATTTTCAGTGATTTTTCACTGATTTTCCAGTGTTTTTTTCTCACTAATTTGTTTTTAGTAAAAAAAATTTTTACTGATTTTCTCCTGTGCTGCAATTCTAACTATTTCTTAGTGATTTTATAAATGGGAGAGTAATTTTGAGAGATTTATATGAGAAAAAAAGATGAAATGAAAAAACGAATCTAACGTTTGTTTTTCTTTTCGATCATTTTTTTCTCCTCCATTTCGATAGCAATCGAAATGAAAAACAATTTTTGAGAAGACTACGTTTTAGAAATAAATTTGAAAAATTCAAATGAGTATTGAGCACATTTGAACATATGATTTTTTCAAATTTTTATATTCATAATTGTAATACAAGCTTTCGAAGGGTTTTAAACCCTCATAAAATTTTATTCCAATTGAGTGGAAAAGGTCCCAAGATGACGCAAAAAGTGTAAAAATTACATGTTTCAAGGTTACACCTTCCTAGAATGGGTTGGGGATGTAATTTTCGCACCAAAAATCATTTTTCAATGTTACAAATCAATTTTTTGAGGGATAATGAAAAAGAAAAAATCATTTTGTTGCTAAAAGTTAGCTAATGATAATTCAGCAAATAAAACAAGAGGAACATGAAAAATTTTTCATCAAGTTTCCACTTCTGAGAGTGATTTTTTAAAATATATAATTATTAGGTTGGATGTTGGAACAATTTTTCAATTTTTTATCAATTTACTTCGAAGCCGAATTCTTGTATATGTACTTACTTACTCACTCAAAATCGAAAATGTGTTACACTTAATCATTCTAACAATTTTCTTCTGCAACGCTTTTATTTCAGTGTTTCAATACAGTACATGAAAAAATGTTCATTTTAGAGCTGTTTTTTTTTATGTAGGTAATCGAATTCCTCACGATAAATTTTTTGTCTTCTCGTTGGGATTTTTCTCCTCTGAAACGAATTTCACCATTTTATTGGAAATTGAAAAGGGTGGATTTTAAAAACAGTCTATTTCCGTAGAGAAATTTTTTGTTGGGTCGATTTTTTGAGGGTAGTTTCAAATTTGGATTTTTTAAAATTCTACTCATCTGAATTTCAAGGACTTGGAAATTTTTTTTGATATCAGCATCCGGCGTTTGTCTCATGGGCCACTAAAAGGTTGAGTAATCCTAGTTTTTGTACTTTTTTTTTGGTGTATTGATTTTTCAGCAAAATTTAGGTAAAGGTTGAAAATCCCGTTTTTTAAGCTTTTCTATAGTTTTCATATGTGTGCATATCAATTAGAAAATGAAAAACAATTGTGCTAAATTATCCGTTAGCTTATTACAGATCAATTAATTCGTCAAACTTCTTTCAATTAGGTACCTGATTGTGATAGAAAAATTGATTTCGCATTTCACTAATTCTCAGCTTTAATTTTCGCTGTCAAGATTAAAAAGCTAGGTACACGATTACAAACATGGCTTTTGAATGTTAAGTGCTGGGAATCAGACGTTGTATTGTTGAAACAATCGCATCGCGATTCATGAAGAAAGAAACGTGTTTAAATTGAAGTTAGTTCAAATTTCAATTAAATTATTTTGACAATTTGATTTACAAATCGAATCTCCGTTTTCATTTATTATTACGCTTTCAGTTTAATTCTTACGTTGTAATCGGCCGAATAAAGCTTTTAACGACTCCCAAGAAACGTATTGTTTAAATTTTAAACCAACTTCCTTTGAAAAGGCACTCCAAACCAGCACACGCTCAAAGTTAACTTTAAATCTATTTTAGAGAAGGATTAAATCTGTTTATTTATTCATTATGTATTACTTTTTTAGCGTAGTGCGTCATTTGAAAAGCTTTCTCTGGTGTATATTCGTGCATATATACCTAGTATTGGCCTTTTCTTATTATGCTATTCGGACATGCACGAAAAAAAAGGGATTTTCTTCGTTTTATACAAGTTGGTTTTTTTCTGGTGTTCAGTGAGGACGTGGAAATTGATTTTGTATGTAATAATGAATTCGCGTGAACGCTTAATTAAGTGAAATTAATTAATCGTTTGAATTAAAATCGCCATTGAATTTGTATCCCGGCGGGATTGTTTATAGTAAATTGAAATTTATGTCGCAGTAGCTCTCTGGAGCTGGACATACCAGCGCGGAGGCTTTTATTATGGCGGTAAAATTCGACGACGAAGTATTATCACCGGAATATGGAAATTGTTTCAGCACTAACGAACGAATTCAGTTCAAATATAAGATGCGGGCGCCTGTATGAGTACAAAAATTCTGGCGCGAAACCAACCAACCAACTATCGCCAATCAAACCGAATCATAATCGCAATACCCGGCTGAATTAAAGGAATCAATTCGTTTGAATTTCTTTATTTAATTTCGTGCAGGTCTAGGGTACCTATCGTATTTTACTATTTTTTTCATCGAGGAAAGTGAATTGAGTTTATGGATGATGAAGGTGTTTCAGCTGAATTAAACGTTTATGATTTAACCATTAAATAAAATTTGTTTGAGAACAAGTCGACTAGGGGAGGAATCTGTTTTGATCGGGGGTAACTTAATGGTAGAGAAAAATTTAGAATTCATATTTTTCTACGATGGTTTCAAGTAGATTCTTTGAATGGAATTTTTAAATAACTCACAAAACGTCACAGTCGAATATTTTTGAAAAGTGAATTTCAATACACCAAAAATTCAAACGAACCATAGGAAAAAAATCCATTTTCAAAATAAAATTTTGAATCGAAATAAAAATAAATTGAAAGTTCACCAAAACAGAGCCTCATACGAAAAATTACAGTTGCTCAAGTTCATTTCTCGAATTTTAGTGAATTTTTAAAATTTTAAAAATCACCTCATCGTTCTGCAAACTATGAAATTTTGATTCAATCAACGAAAATGCTTAAAAATGTATTTCTATTTTTGAGCTCTAGAATGGATTAAAAACTTTTTAATTGGTAACTATAATATCTATAGTTTGTTTTTTTGAATTTCTTTTTGCAGGAAAATTTTTTGTCAAAGTATACTTAGATTTTAGTTTGTAATTAGGTATTAGAATTTCGAAAAATTGAATATGGCAGAACCAAGTGAGAATCAAGTTGGTTTTTGGTAACGTCGCAGTTAGGAGTTGAAAACCAAAAAAGTGAAATGTGAAACGAAAAAAATCAAGAATTTTTTCGAAAATCGCTACATTTTGGATCAAATTTTTGTTATAAAGTGGAAAAATAACACAGTTTTAGTCCTCAAAAAAAGAGAAGATTTTAAAATGAAAAATCCTCCATTTCTTTTCTATCCTAATTTGAATCAGTCAAAATTGACTGATTTAAATCGACAAAATTTCACTGCAGGAATCAGTGAGAAAATTTACCGATTCAATCGGTGAATTTTCATTACTGAACTAGTAAAAATAAAAGTTTACTGATGATTCAATCCGTGAAATTTTTTTTTACTAATTCCATAATGAAAATTCACTCAATTTATTCCTTAAATCAGTGAATTTTGACTAATTTCAATCAGTCAATTAATTTTTACTGATTTAAAAGTAAAAATTCACCATTTGAATCACTAATTTTTCTTTGATTGGCAGTGAAATGTCACTGATTAACCGGAGAATCAATGGAATTTGACTAATTTTAAGTGACTTGATTTTCTCTATTTCATTAGTCAATTTTGGCATTTCTGACTGATTCAGATTTAAAGAGTTGAATTTTGTTTTTGTGCTATGGTCTTAAAAATCGTTCGTTGTGGTCGCCTTTGAATAACCTACTCTCTTAATTTGAATCAGTCAAAAATGACTGATTAAAATAAACAAAATCAAGTCAATGTAGGAATCAGTAAAAAAAAAAAAAAAAAAAAAAACGATTCAATCAGTGAATTTTCACTACTGAATCAGTAAAAATATAATTTCACTGCTTCAATCGTTAATTAATTACTGATTCAATCAGTGATTTTTTTTACTGGTTCAATAATAAATATTCACTGATTTGAATCAGTAAATTTTTACTGATTTTAATCAGTCAACTAATTTTTACTGATTCAACAATCAAAATTCACTATTTGAATCAGTAATGTTTCACTGATTGGCAATAAAATAACGCTGATCAAGTGGGGAATCAGTGGAATTTGACTGATTATCAGTGACTTGATTTTCTCCATTTCATCAGTTAATTTAGGCATTTTTGACTGATTCAAATTAAGAGAGTAAAACACATTTCCTACCAATTTCTAGTTTTCTTATCAAACAATTATTATAGCTTTTCCAGAAATGAAGTTTGTATGGATCAATTTTTTTGGCCTTTCTGCAGTGCTAGAAAATTCCAAACATTTTTGAAGACTCTAAAAGCTCTTGAAATCACTTTCAATCATTCCGGAGGTCGAAAATAGAGTTTATGTGGTACCAAATTTCAGCTTCTTTCGTTGAAAAGATCAAATTTTTATATTTTGCAGGGCAGTGAGGTACTTACCTTATTCTAAAATCATAAAAATTCGCCAATGTTCGAGAATTTAACTTCAGCCAAAGTTGACGAGAGTCTCGAGTCCCATTTTAAAATTTTCGTTTTTTCCTCCAATAATTTGAACCCAACTTGAGGCCCCAAAAAGTTTTGAAACCACTTCTAATCAATTCGGAAGTCAAAAATAGGGTTTGTACAAGGGCTAAATTTTGACGAGAGTATTTGAAAATCGTGTGACTTGATGTTGGAGGTTTTTGCTTTTAAAATAATATTGAAAACAAAATTAGTGTCTATCTTTCATTAAAACAATAAAAAAAGTGTTTCTTATTCTGTCTACAAACTGGCGAATTAGCGTTACCAGAATTGAAAATTGTGAGGGGCGTAATGGGGCCGTGTATTGGACAACTTTGAAAAAAAATATTGAGATTTCAAATTTCAAGAATGATACTTTGGAAATGAATGAAATACAGTAATAGGTATTCAAGTTGCCAAAAATTTCGATCTTGTGGGGGGGGGGGGGAATGCGAAGCAGAAATAGCGCAACAAGGGGGGATATTTTAGTGAGGGGCTGCCCCTGGCGACTCCTGGGGGGAGGACTCTTGATAAAATTGCGATTTGCAAAAAAGATACATTCGCATAATTTGAGTCGTTCGAAAAGAGACTTCGGATTGTAGTAGAGCGAGTCTCCGATAGTGAGAGTAAAGATCTGGAGTTCCATTCCGAATCTTCGAGCCCTTTGCAAATCTATTTCCAGAACTGACTTTTGTCACCCCTAATTTCAGCTCTTGAAATCTCGGATATGGAATTATTTTACTTATAATTTGATCTTTTTTTTATACATAAGAATAAGTAAAATAGAGAATCAATTTCTTTTTCGCAAACAAAGGATTGATTGAGGGAATGTAATTGGCTCGATTGATTCGGGGACATGTACCGTTGAACGCATATTAACCCAAGAATTCTCTCTGGTTGATTTTATGAAAACTTGGTGGCGTAAGAAGGGTTAAAACGTGGATTTTCAACCTTTTCGTGCATTTTGTTCGAAAATCAATACGTAAAAAGGTACGAACGTACATATTTCCAGGATTATTCGATAGTATTTGATACATTAACGGGTGAATTGGTTGTAGAGAGAAAATACCTCTGGTAAAATGGAAGATGCAATAGCGTTTATGTGCAGCTAGAAAAAAAATATGAAGAATTCTATTTATCGTACCTACACAACAGTTACAACCAATCATCACCTAAATGTTTTCAACATCTAACCATTACTTTATTTTAACCTTTTTTTTTTTTCAAATCCCGAAGTGTATACCTGCATGTAACAAAACTCGTTCCCAAATTGATCGGTTTTAAACATTGTGGGAAAAAACAGATCCGTCAAGTGCACGCCCGTGAATGCGGCACGCGGAAAAAAAAAGGGAATACCATTATATAAATAATAAGCGCCGAGACGAGGATGACGAGGAGGAAGAGTGAGATGGATAGCGAGCTCACACACAACGAAGCTCAAAACGCGAAAAACTGTTACACACTTGCATTTTTGGCGAATGCAAACCACCCTTTATATACTTACCGTTGCCGTTTATCCGTTTTGGAAAATCGTAAAACGGCCACTACGATGCATGATTAAACCATGGCAGCGCACTGATCGGACATACGGACAGACGAGCAGACTAATTAACTGTTGTTATTAGAACCCTGTCACTCTTCTCGTATTCGCCCATCGCGGCCGACGCAGGAGGGACATTTTCCGCTCATCTCTCTCGTTCTCTCTCCGTCACTCCGAAACCTACATCAGAACTTAATTAACGTACTCTGTTTCCCTTCTTTCCGAAAATTTCCTACACCGTAGCTGATGTGCGGTTACATTAACTTTAGACGCATTAAAACCCTCTTTACTTAAAAGCTACCGTTTGCCGACTGCCATGCCGTCGCTGTATCCTCATCGCCATTTCTACACGCTCCCCGGCCATCCTCCCGCCTTGTCCGACATTTGGTCTCTTCTTTCCTCCGGAGGGCAGGGTTACTTTTCGCAGAACCACGCGAATATGCCGATTTTCACCATTACACGCGAATATTTCGCGCGCCTTCATTTCGCACCCATTTACTAGCGATTTTCCACTCCTCATCCGAGCACCTATCTGTGCAAGGTGGATTCGACGGTGGGGAGGAGGGGGAGAGAAGGCGATGGCGAGATAACGAAGCTCAGACGTGCGGAGGTGTATACAGTTAACTTCGTTAAGGCATCAATAAAAGCTTTATTTAATAGTAATCAACGTTAACTTTGAACTTTGAAATTTTATACTCCCTCGCTCGCCTTTATTAGTACACCGATTCAACATTAACCCGCCGGAGAGGGTCGTTTTTCACCATTCACCTCATAATTTTTCTTTATACCGCCGCGTTTCTCACCTTGCCCTGGCATGCTGCCTTCTTGCGTATCTATAATACTCGCGTACTCGAGGTATAGTACTTGGCGTTTTACGTGGTATTTGTCGTCGCGGAGAGGTGCTTATTTTTCTTCTTTCATGGTGCGACGCGATATCTTTTCATCGATTCCGCGAGTCGCGTCGGATTTTTCGTTTTACTTAGTCGAGTGTATACTTTTTTTTCTCGATTGAAATTTGTAAGAAAACGGCTAAGTGGTATTATCCCTCTTTTTTTTGGTGTTCTTTCTGTGGTATGGTGAATCTGTTACTTGAGTGCAGATTAATGGGAGGAATTGGGTGTAGATTGGGTTTGTTTTTGGAAGAGTGGTGGAGAGCTGAAATGAAAACTGATCGGGTGTATCAGTTTAATTTGAAGAATTGCAAATGATTATGGATTTTTTATTCGAGATGTGATTATTATTTGTATTGTTTTTGAGAGCACACGTGGAAAGCTGAAATTCCACATTTCATACCTGATGGCTGACTTTTATGCTATAATTAGCAGCATTATTCCGACCCATCCGTCGAGAGTTGGCTGATTTTGTATTAGGAACTTTCCGGTAACTAAATATTTGATTATGTTGAATCCGCAGTTCTCCAGAGACGTATGTTTATTTCCAAGTAATATGTTGTTTTACTTAGGCACATGTGATCCTGCAGTAAAAAAGGGACCTCGTGTAAAGAAAAAAATCGATGTCTTTATTTGTATGTGTTTGGTCCAGATTTGGTGTCATTTGGGTTGAACACTTGTAAAATGGGACGTCGATTTTTTTTACACAAGTTCCCTTCTTTCCGGCAGGGTCACATTTTATGAAGTTTAATCCATGAGTTGAAGATTAAGATTGGTGAAGATTTCTTGATCTGAAATCTCACTTATCATCATACGCACACCCAAGAGGGGTTCAAGGGGTTCGACCCCCCCCCCCAAGCTCGGAAAAATATTTTTTACTGCAAAAATGTAAAAAAAAGTAAATTTTTCTGCTTTTCAAACAGATTTTTTCAAAAAAATTCCCCATTTTAACCCTTTAATTACCAATGGGACATACAGTATGACACAAAAGTCTTGTCCACGAAAAACACTTCATGATATCTCGAAACTGAAAACAGATATCGGGATGATTCAAACGGCAATATGTTCCTGGAGACAAGGACCATTGAAGATTGATAGTCAAATTTTCAGTTCTACCTACAGGGTGCCCACAAATTGAGAAACCGGTTTTGGTTAAAAAATGGGGGTCTGGGTTTTTTTTATGGATTTGAAGTCTACACACCGAGACGTTTAAAATGTGATAATTTTTTTTGAAACCGGTTCGATAATTTGCAACCAGTTGTCAAAACTACCCCAAAAATTGAGATTAGAAAAAATTTTCCAAATCAAATTCGTAGAGCTTTGTAAGCCAAACATTGTCAGTGAACTCATTTTTTGAACCGGTTCACTCTCGGCAACTTGGCAATTTCAACAACAAAAAAAAGATATGAAATTGTTTTAGATTTTTAACGGTGTTCAACACTCATTTGAAAAAATTTTCATATCTTTTTTTGTTGTTGAAATTGTCAAGTTGCCAAGAATGAACCGGTTCAAAAAATGAGTTCACTGACAATGTTTGGCATACAAAGCTCTACAAATTCCATTTGGAAAATTTTTTCTAATCTCAATTTTTGGGGTAGTTTTGACAACTGGTTGCAAATTATCGAACCGGTTTCAAAAAAAAATTATCACATTTTAATCGTCTCGGTGTGTAGACTTCAAATCCTTGAAAAACCCAGACCCCTATTTTTTTTAACCAAAACCGGTTTCTCAATTTGTGGACACCCTGTAGGCAGAACTGAAAATTTGACTATCAATCTTCAATGTCCTTGTCTCCAGGAACATATTGCCGTTTGAATCATCCCGATATCTGTTTTCAGTTTCGAGATATCATGAAGTGTTTTTCGTGGACATGACTTTTGTGTCATACTGTATGTCGTCCCAAAAACACAAAAAAATCTTGAAAAATCTTTGCATTAAAACTCCATTTGAAAGTGTCCCTTCGGTACAATAGACCTTTTAGCATCACCTAATTCGCTCACACTGCAAAAGATAGCGCAAGTTACTTCGGAGATATTATTTTTGTAATACAAGTTATGCCGTGTCTTTTTCATTACCAATGGGACATGTCGTCCCAAAAACACCAAAAAAATCTAGAAAAATCTTTGCTTTAAAACTTCATCTGAAAGTGTCCCACTGGTGCAGTAGACCTTCTAACATCACCTAATTCGCTTACACTGCAAAAGATAGCGCTAGTGCCGATGCCGCTAGTTACTTCGGAAATATTATTTTTGTAATACGAGAGAGTTCTTATAGATGCAGAAATGAAGGAACCACCCTTTTCTGTACAGATCTAAACGGCAGGAAATTGGAACATCTCTGATTGTAGTGGACCATATCTGTCCCCCCTCCGCCCTTGTTCTTTCTGCTGTAGAACTATGCAGTTAGTTCTTTGTTCTTCTAATCTTGAATTAATGGGATTCGTTTGTTTGTTCTTTGTTCTCATGTTCTTCTGCTATTGTTCCTGGTCCCATTCTTCAATATAACATCCTATTTTTGTTCAAGATTTTTTCCCCATTTTCATCATTTTTATGGATTATTCAATTATAAATTAACAACAAAACTGGAAATGAGATAGAAGTAAAAAAATGAAAGATTGTTCTTTCATTTGTCCACAAAAATTAGCATCTGTTGTGCTCTGTTCTTTATAGTTTTTTTCTCATTGTTCTTTCTTTTGTTGGTTCATTAAACGTTGTTTGGAGTGGTTGGTGCACTTTATGTCCACTACTCACACCAGTATTGCAAGAGTGGCTGTCAAAACACTCCTTAGAAGTGCTCTTCACGCCTCATTATTTTTAATTTTCTCTCCACTTCCGCTCTCGCTCCACTCTTCACTTTTATGCTGCTCCTACTCTCACTCCCAACTCCAATATTTTCTTCAAAATTTGAAACAGAACCGCCTAAAATTAGGTCTAAAAAGGAAAAAGGAGATGTAAAAACCAAGATTCAAAACAAATTCGGTTTCAATTTTTGGTGGTTGTTGTGGTTTTTGAGAATCGGAAATCAAATGGTTGTTGGTTATGGTTGTTGGTTATGGTTTTTGGTGGTTTTCTACAAAATATTTGAAACGGTTTCAGTTGGTTGTGATAACCATTTGAAAATTTGAAAAAATCTGGTTGTGGTGGTTTTTAATGGTTGTGGTAAACTTTGGAATTTTCAGAAATTCGCCATAATTCAGAAAAAATTGAGCATTTTGGCGTTTGAAAGTATAGATACTTGTCTTAAAAGTTACAAAGTGATTCATAATTGAAAATTGAAATAAGAAACAGAAAGTAACTTTATCTTTGAAAAAAAATGAAAAATTTGATTTAATTGGTGGTTCTTGTGGAGGCTTTTGCGAGTCAAAAATCGAATGGTTGTTGGTTATGGTTTTTAATTTAGGGGTTTTCTATAAAATATTTGAAACTGTTCCAATGGGTTGTGAAGCTATTATTGTCATTATTATTGTCATTAATTTTAATTTTTTGCACCTCAAAATGTGTAAAATAGAAGAAAAAAGTGGGAATGTGGAGTGTTGAAATTTTAGACACTCCCATTCCCACTCTCATTCTTTCAAATATTTGCACTCCTCACTCCCAAGTTCCACTCCACTCTTGCAACACTGACTCACTCACATGCACAAGCATCCCTTGTATTCTAACTTGGCATATGACTCATCAAGTAGATGAAAATTATTTCACATTGCAAAGATGTTATAGATATCATATCATAATAATGAAAGACCAGTCAGGTTTCCATCTATACCCATAGCCGGCGTCTTGGGTGTAGCGGGTGTAGCGCTCGCTACACCCGGCAAGATCCAGGTGTAGCGTCGCTACACCCGGGAAAATGAAAAAAACACCGTGAAAAATGTCTTTTTTGGACATTAAAAAATCCTATTTTTTCAAGATTTCGCCCTCGCTTCGCTCGGGCACGAATAAAATCATAATTAAGTATATGAATTATGTATAGGGAGCGGATTTATATGCACCAAAAATCGTAAAATATGCCATATAATATGCGCTAAAAATCGAAAATATGCTGAAATATGCAAAGTCTTTATGGGTATCATCTGAAAGGTATTGAAAAAATTCATCCCTTTTTTACACTTATACTTTCTCAAGTTTGATTGAAATACCCGTTATTGTCAATCAAATGTAAAATCAAATATTTTTATTGCAAAATTGTATTATATTTTCGGCACTGCAACTAATTTCTACATCGACTGAAACAAGAGATGCGAATTTGAACCAAATAATATCCTGTAATGTTTTTTTGAGTGGAGGCAAAATGAGTGCAAAGAGTTGGAATTTGGAAAACCAGAAAGGTTTTTTTTTTGGGGGGGGGGTAAAAGAGCAAAAAAGAGCCTCTTTTCGCACTTCAGCTTTAAATAGATCTTACAATTAAAATTTTTTATGCCCGAGCAAAGCGAGGGCAAAGCTCTGAAAAAATTTGAAATTTAATGCCCAAAAAAGACATTTTTTAATTGTTTTAATGTTTTGAAAATCTTTCTCCGATGCAAAGCTAAAAACATTGAAAATGAAAATTTTGAGAAATATGCGCTAAAAAACCGAAAATTGGAGAAATATGTGGAAATATGTACTAAAAGCAGAGTAAATATGTAAAAAATATGTATTTTTGAGTGAAATATGCAAAATATGCAAAATCAAATAGGGCTCATTCTTCTCAAAATGATGTGAAACGGAAAAGTACATTGAATATGTCCAATTTTATTAGATACAGAAAAATATGCGTTTTCATATTAATCCGCTCCCTAATTATGTAACGCGCACCCCCAAAAGCACTTTGATTTTTGTCTTTTACCCATTTTGCACCCCCCTCCCCACCGCCAAAAACCAGTGGTTCTGACCCCTCTCTTTCAGAGGTTTCTGGCTACGCCATTGAAAAGTTTCAATTTTACATTTTCATGAAAATAACATTTTCTATGACATGACATATAAAGTGAGTGTTTTTTTTCGCTACACCCGAGAAAAATTCAAGTCGCCGGCTCTGTCTATACCTCCTCCCTCAAACTCTTGACTGAGATTTTACCCACATCTTCAACAGTTTTGACCAATTCTGGATAATTGGAGAACTGATCCTCTTCCTGCCTCTATGAGGTGAAAAATGTGTTGTGAAGTACGTAGAAAAGATCTTTTACTTTTCAACTATGAACAGTTTCTTATCTCCACTTCTTCGGGTTTTTTTGGAGGAAAGAGAGGGATCTGTTTGACATTCTTCTTCTACATTCCAGTATCAGATTGTTTGAAGTGAGTATGAATGATACATGAGCTGAGCTACAATCTGCTCAAAGTTTTGTAAAATTTGTGAATTTCTATGATTTTGATGGATAGCTCCTGACTCCAACTTACTTATCCATCAAAATTACACTCCCAATTTCCATCCATCTTGGATAAATAATAACGATTAGGTGTAATGATACCACTTCATGATACCAGAGTAAAATATAAATCAAGAGAAACTTATAAAACGAAAGCACGAAAAAAAGGTATAAGCTCAGATATTACATGAAAAAAGAAAGATAATCTTCGGCAGGAAAAAAAAAGTAGAAGAAGAGGAGAAAAATACAAAAACTGTTTTTCTTATTCGACGCTTTTCACCCTTTGACAAATCATCTGTTGCTTCGGCAATGTAAACACCGGCAAGTTGTTTAACAAACTTAGAATGTTGACAAAATGGGAAGCGATTTGGCAACATTATAAAGATTTTAAGACAATGGTCAGCATCTGTATTGTCGCGAGAATGAAAGAGCGAGAGGTAGAAATAACATCACGTCGTCGATGGTGTTTAGGAAAATTTATCGATGATTTCAAATATGCAGGTAGTGTTTTAATAATAATGAATGAAAAACATTCTCTGGCTGCAGGTACATGAGGCATAAGCGCATGTAACGGAATTACGGTTTGATTGTCATCCGAATAATGATAGTAATAATGGTGATGAAGTGCGTGGGCGAGGGAGGAGGAGAAAAAACGGCTCTGAACTTGATCAACAGACCGTATCGCTTTTCCAGAAATCAAGCCGGTTTGTAGTAAAACGTGAAAATATATAAAGAGTAATCTAGTATTAGGTGGATTCTCGCATTGCGCGACGATTAATTCCACTAACGTTCGTCCATTAGCGTTGAATTATTTCCGAAACGATATACCTAAAATTTGTATTAAAAAGCTCGTTTAAGCGGTACACCGAGTACGCGTTAGCGCGACTTGGGCTGTAAAGTTCACATGTTTATTCTCTTGGCGAATTAAAACGACGCAACGGTCGACTGTGGGGAGCGATCCGTTCGAACGATGACGATTTCGGGTTTTCTCGACTGGCTGTGGGCTCGCCAGTGACGATGATGGCGCGACGCGGCCTCAAAATGTGCCTTTTTCGTACTCGGGCGCTCGCTGGCGCTGCTAAGAAGTAGATCTTATTCGTACGCGTTACTGCTCCTATTCCGACACTCCGCCATCACGATAAGATGGACCAATTTAATTTTCTTAATACAATTGTCAAAAAGCCGCTGGAAAAGAAATCCCATAAATTGTTTTCGGCGAAATGAGATAAAGCGATTTGCTGTTTATTTGAATTGAAGCCAAAAATACATCTATCCTCGTATTTGTATGTGTAACCGTTTGTAACGATTGGTGTCGTCTAGATACTATTTCTTACTCTGTTTTTATACCCTATTAACTAAATTCTGATAAGATTCACGACGCAACGAATGGCGCCTCTAAGGGCAACGTTCGATTTAATTTTCAAATTGAAAAAAAACAACAACAAAAACAAAAAGTCGCTTGATTCGATTTCGCGTGTTTCGCCGCGTCTGTATTAGGTTTTTTTTTTGATAATTAAGTAAATGTAGCTTTTTAATTCGTTGCGCGAGTATTCCAGCTTTCGCTTATACAAGTTCACACTAATTATGGTAATGGATGAGGATGCCAGGTATTTTTTTTCCACTAACGCCAAAGCTTTGGTTTAATTACTTTTTTCCCATATACCTACTCTCACATTTCAATGAATTTCCTGAATGTTATTCGATTTTTTCAACGAGTTGCGTTCTAGATTGGTCGTTTCAGTTGAAGCATTTCAATTTGGAGGGCGGATTGAGGATGAGGGTTGTTGAAAAGGTGAATTATGGAGTGTTGAGTGTAGGTGAAAGAGAGGAAGGATAATGATCAATGATTACCTTTCTACTCCAAAATGACAAATTAGGAGCTGAAAATGTTCGAAATCTCTTCCCCCTTCCCTTTAAAAAATTTAGAAAAAATGCTGTCAATTTAATGAGCATGAATGGTGTTTAAGCCAAAAAAAATGTAGTAAAAATAATTCTAATTGAGCAAATGAGATTGATGAAAAAAAAAAGTTTCATCAAACTAAAAATATTTTAATCCTTCGTAAAAAAAATTTCAAGATGATTTCCAGCAAGTATTTATCCGAATTTCTCAAATCTGCTTGCTTACAAAATGTTTCATTTTTTTTTTGTTGTTTCGTTGGTATCGGATTTCAATTAAAAATTTTCTTTGAAAAAATTCGACTGTTGTTTGAATCTGGTTTCAATTGTATTATTTGAAAAAATAATCAAGTGATGGTCTTTTACCCCGATACGTGCACTGCACACAGAAATTAAGTAAACGAAGGGCTGAAAAGTCGAGAAAAATTGAGTCGAGGACAAAATCAATATTAAAATGAGTATAACGTGTTATTTGAAACTACATTTGGAATGAGCGTCAAAAATTGATTTTGAGTTGAGATTTCCCATTGATTCTAGTTTTTCTGAAAGTCCCGAAATCAGTTTTCATTCAAAAACTAATTTCTGACTCCTATTGGTGGTTTCATTATCCAAGCTCAATATATAGATTTGGACAAAGATAAATTGAAAATTGCGAAATTTTTAGAATAAGCAGTTAATAGTCTCTGCATTTCAATCAGTTGAATGAATAAATGTGACGCGCCATGAGAAACCGACCCTTAAGGTGAAAAACAAAATTTTGAGAAAAACGCAAAAATAGGTTGAAAAGTTGATTTTTATCAAAAATGACTTTTTGATGGAAATTAATTCAGCGATGTCTTAAGAACATTTTAAGACCATTTCCAAGTTGTTTTGATGTTTCATCACTTCGTACGAGCGTTTATAGTGAGAGGTGTCTGAGCCCAGTAGTACCGAAATTCAAAAACTTTAAACTCGTTTTTCTCGAAATTTTGTTTTTAGCACTTCTTAACTTCAAAGTGGCATATCTCCGCGAATTTTGCTCGGATTGAACTGCGGTTTGTTGCATTCGATTCCTCGTACATTTTTCTATCAGAATCCGTCAAAAAAGCATTTTTCAAAATTTCAACTTAAAAGTCGGTTTCTCATGGCGCGTCACAAATGTGATTTTTTTTCTGATTTTTTGAATCAGAATTGTTCTGGTTTTTTCGAAAAATTGAGAATTGACGAAGAAATCAGTGATTTTTGATTAAAAATTAGTAAAAAATCACTTATTTTTAATGAAAATTATATTTCACCAATTCAAAAAAGCAGAATTTCATCAAATTAGACTAATTTAGATAATTACGTAGGTAGGTATGGTATCTAGCTACCTATCTATGTTTGAAAAGCAAAAAATCTGAATGTTTATATTGAAAAATCGTCTCAATGGGATTAAGAAGTTTTTTTAGCTTCTGAGTCCTCCTCCTCACTTGGGTGCATCTATCTGACACCCCCCCCCCCCCCCGGAATGTTATAAAATGCTTCCTTAGGTGCCTTGAAATTTTTGATAACTGCTGCAGACTGCAGTTTAAACTTTTTTAAAATTTGAGTCTTTTTGCTTCGTTATTGAAATCAAGATTGATTCTCTTGCCCCTCATTTCTCAAATTTCTTTCTAGGTTTTCAAAGATTTTATCTAAATTTAATCGATATTTTTGGACTCAATTTTTACTGCTTTGAAATGTCTGAAAATTTTCTGAACGGTAAAGATTTCTTCTTGAATTTCTTAATTTAGAGTATCTATTGAGGATTTTTTAATATGAAACATTTTCAACAGAACTTGACCGAACAAGGATCAAGGATTGATTTTTTTTCTCAGTATTAGAAAATTTTGCAAGTTAGTCGCTTTTTTTTTCAATTGAAGGTACCTATGAAAAATGTTGAATTTCGAGTTGAAAAATGAGAAAATTTGCATTCAAGATGGAAAAAGTTGGTGAAATTCTAAGAGCTATTTGAAATTCTTTTTTGAAAAAGTAGGAAGGCGTCATGTCAGGTCTCTTCCTTGGATACGATTTCTGAGCATAAAGTTTTTAAAATGTAAACTTTTGAAAAAAAAATTGAGCAAAGTTTTTTGAAGATTTCAATGAAAATAGTAGGTAGGTCTAGGTATCTATATGGATTTGGCGCGAATTTGTCATTTTCAGGACAAAAAAATATAAAAAAGAAAAATTTTCCAATTTTTTCAGTTCAGAATGCAATTAAAAAAATTTTCAAAGATAAGATCACTATTTTTAAAAATTTTGAGCTCAAACTTAATTTAGGTGTGTAACATTTGGATAATTTTAAAAAAGCCGTTGTTTTTCCTACCTATCTATTCGAACTCTCCTCCCCCCCCCCCCAAATGTAAGTGAATTGTGTTCAATTTTCCTAAATTCTGAAAAAACCTGAATAGAAAAATTCATTTAAAAAATTTGCAGAGAAAAATTTTCTATTCAAATTATTTTTATATCATTTTTTACAATGTTCTTACCTCAAAAAAAATTGCAATAGGATGGAAAGGGGAAGCGAAAAACAATCTACTAGAGTCTTGAAATCGTAATTTTTTGAAAAATATTTCAAATGTTTGCAGGTATTTATACTTACATCAAAAAAAAAAAAAAAAAAAAAAATGAAAAAGAAATAAGAGGGAGGATTTTCAGAATTGGAGTAAAGTTTACATGATCTTTAGAAAAATCCAAATAGTGATATTTTGAATGAAAATTTTAAATATTCGATTTTTTAAAAAGTAGGTTAAAAGTTGTGTTAATTTTTCAAGCATGCTTCTACTTCCTCCTTGTTGAGCGAATCAATTTCAGAAAAAATATTGAGAGGAAAAATTTGAATTTTGAGTATCAGGTGTCATTTCATTCCTAAGAAACGATTTTAAAAAATTAAAATAAGAATGTACAGGAGGCTAAAAGTAAAATATTTTAGAGACAGCTCCCAAAAACGTAGAAGAAAACAGTTTCCCAAAACTGCAGAACATATACCTATGAGTTAATTGCAAAAAATTCATTTAAAAATTCGAAAATGTAGATAAGTGATGAACAGATATACCTACCTACATATCGTAAAACAAATACCATCATTTTGGGTACCCTAACACTTCAATGATAGACGAAGGAGCCTTTTAAACAACATCGAATAATTTATCCGACTCCATAAGGTAAAATTGAAGCGATGATTAAAACGAGAGCGGAGCCTAAACTTTATGCATTTTTTTTCATTCGCTATATATTAATAACTTAAAAAGACGAACGCGTTTAAAACAGACAGAAACAGAAATACGACGAGTAAGTACGCGTTAAAACGAAACGAAAAAGAATTAGAAAAGGAGCAAAGATGAAATTACCTTATTCTCGCTAATGGATTCCCGCATAAATAAGAAAAATCCAAATGGATTGAAAACGTATATCTTAAAATGTGTTTCGCTTCACGTATACATTCATTAGCTTTTAAAGTAAGCGGCGTTATACACGATAGGGAAAGGAGGTCTAAAGCTCGACGCGCTATACCAAAGGGGGAGTAGGATAGGTGCGGTAAAGTCTGCTCCATGTCAAAACTGGTGTGCAGAAAATCGCTCAACCTTCTTCCATTCTTCGTACGGTCCACCTGTATTCACCCCGTCTGACATTTTACACCGCTTCCTAATCACGCTAATGGAGACCCAAAGTTCCCTTTTACCCTGTGATAAAAATTGTATTAGTTTTTACCTACGCACTGCTCTCGCGCTCTCATATTGTTTTTAAAAAGTACCTATAAATTTAACACTCGAGAAAATATTCAAAACTGTGACTAATTTCGAAAATTAACCGAATTTCGCTCTCGTTTCTTTAGATTTTTTTTTTTCATCTCGGCCAGAAATCGAGAGATTAAATGGAAATGAGAAAGTAAACTGGGGGCAGAAAAAAAGTTTGAATTTTTTAGTGTAGAAAATTTATTTTCAATGTGTATTCAAATAGGACTGCAGAATGTAACCAAGTAAGATCATAGAAGAAGAAAGACAGACTTTCTGCTACAAGAATCGATTTTTTTTTGAAACGAAACATGAATTTTTCACAAAAAAATTTGTGCATGGTCCATGTGACAATAATTTGTTGGTGTGTTGCATTCAAATTTTTCGATCTCCGTGTGAAAAAATTTATACTTAATGGATACAAAATTCCCATCTTTTAAAAAGAGTCTAATGAACTGACTAAAATTTTTTGAAGAAAGATCATTTTATGTTTTTGAAGACTTTGAATCCGAATTTCTACCCGATTTCTCTATCTTAATTTAAAAAATCATCCAAAAATTCATCACTGCTTCGAAAGCTGAGAAAAATTGTGAGATGATCATTAAGATGAAAATTCATCCCACCCTCAAAGGCTTGAAAAATCGTGGAATGATTATTGGGGTGAAAAATTGTCTCAAAAATTGATTCCAATCTCAGAAACCGAGAAATATCGTGGGATTATCAGAATCAAAATTCATCCGAGATTCGAAGGCTTGGAAAAATTGTGAGATGATTATTGGGATGACTTTTATCCCAGAATTCATCTTAGCTTCAAAAGTTGAAAAAAAAATGTGGGACGATTATCGGGCTGACTTTTCATCCCGAAATTCATCCCAGTCTCAAAAGCTTGGAAATATTGTGGGATAATTATTGGGATAAGTTATCCCAAAATTCATTCCAGCCTCAAAATCTCAGAAAACTCGTGGGATGATTATTAGAATGACTTCTCTTGCCAAATTTCATTCAAGTCTCAAATGCTGAAAAATATTATTAGAATGAATTTTCATCTCAATAATCATCCCATGATTTCCCAACCCCTCGAAACTGGATGAATTTTGAAGTTATCCCAATAATCATCCCATGGTATTCCCAAGCCACTGAAAATAGGATGAATTTTGAAATGAATTTTCATCCTATGGTCATCCTTCTTTTGAGAATGGGATGAAAAGTGATCCCAATAATCATGTTATGTTTTTTCTCAGCTTTTGGATGAATTTTGGGAGGAAAAGTCATCCGAACAATCATCCCATAATTTTCCCATCTCTGAAACTGGGATGAATTTTTATCTCAATAATCATTCCATAACCGTTTCTAGCTTTTGAAGCTGGGACAAATTTTGGGATGAAAAGCATTCCTAAATTTTTCCAAGCCTTTGAGACATGGGATGAATTTTGGGATGAAAAATCATCTCAAAAATCATCCCAGGATTTTCCCAAGCCTTTGAGAATGGGATGAATTTTGGGATGAAACGTGATCCCAATAATCATTTAATAATTTTCCCCAGCTTTTGAGACTGGGATGACGAATTTTGGGATGAAAAGTCATTCCAAGTATCATCCTAAATTTTTTCAAGCCTTTGAGGCATGGTATGAATATTTTGGGATAGAATTTCATCCTAATAATCATCCCACAATTTTTTCTAGCCTTTGAAAATGGGATGAATTTTGGGATGCAACATGATCCCAATAATCATTCAATAATTTTCCCCAGATTTTGAGACTGGAATGAATTTTGGGATGAATTTTTATCCCAGTAATCATCCCATAACTTTCCCAGCTTTTGAAGCTGAGACGAATTTTGGGATGAAAAGTCATTCCAATTATCATCCTAAATTTTTTAAGCCTTTGAGGCATGGTATGAATTTTGGGATAAAATTTCATTCCAATAATCACCCCACAATTTTTTCCAACTTTTGTAAATGGGATGAATTTTGGGATGAAACATGATCCCAATAATCATTTTTATGATTTTTTCCAGCTTTTGAGACGGGGTGAATTTTGGGATGAATTTCTATCCCATTGATCATCCCACAACTTTTCCTAGCTTTTGAAGCTGGGATGAATTTTGGGATGTGAAGTTATTTTAATTATCATCCTAAATTTTTCCAAGCCTTTGAGACATGGAATGAATTCTGGGATGAAAAATCATCTCAATAATCATCCCAAGATTTTCCCCACCTTTTTTGAAACTGAAATGAATTTTGGAAAAAGAAGTCATCCCAGTAATCACCCCACAATTTTTCCTAGCCTTTGAGACAGGTATGAATTTTTGGGATTACCTCCCAAAATTCCCCTTATCCTCAAAAGCTCGGAATAATTGCCAAGAAAATCGGAACCCTCCTTCGAATCTCCCTCTTCCTTCTTCCTTAAGTTTTAATCTTCAATCAGTGTTTTTCTATTCAACACTCCGTTGAATCCAATTACTCAAAAAATTAATTTGAAGAAGAATGAGATTTACAATACAGACAAAATATCTTGCTGTTTATACGTATTTCGACGAAAACACCTACGTAGCTCCGCGATTAATTACGTTAATTTATAGAAAACGATAAAAAAAAACCTCATACTAATTATAATTGTGTTATTTCTGTTTCAGGTAGTCTTTCCCTCGTTGAATTTTGAGTGAGACATTTCAATTGTATTTATTCTGTGATTTCGTAACGTATTTTATGTTCTTAGTACTGTGAATCGTTGCCGTTAACTATTTTGATTCTTGTTATTTTGAAATTGATTATTACACGTTGAATATAGTAATCTACGAAAACGCGCAACGCTCGTATGCTATTGGTTCGTTGCGTGTTTTATTTTATCTTGCTCTTCCCTGTCACAAGATAACGATACATAGGCCTAGGCTCACGTATTTGTTCGTAATTAAATCTGAATTTCGTACTAATTTGACAATGTGCTGCGCCTCGTTGTTATACCTCTACGCTACGTATAGATGTACTTTTGTTGTTAACGAATCGAGGAGGAATTTTTGCTCCGCTAATTACCGTTTAAATTTCCAATTGCTGTACAATTACTATTATAGGCATTATTTATGAAACGAGGTTACCTTCATGATTTTGGCGAGAATTTGCAGCAGTTTGCGTTTATACAATCAGCAAAATTACCTATTGCAAGATGTACACCTACGCGTTAATCGCACTCTTTTTAAATTCAAAATCGAGTTGAGAAAATTTATACGCGTTTAATTATTATTCGCAATTAAATGTGTCAAATTTTATATCGATGAAATCTAATATTTCGATGCTGCTCAAATGTTACGTTTTTTTTTTTTTCGTTTCTTATTGAACATTTTTTCTTTAAATCGAGTATTTTTTCCCTTTTGTCCTGTGTTTATGTAATGTATTGGCGATTTTGAATTGTCGATCTGTTGTTTCGTATTATTAACGTTAGCTATTTTTAATTTACCTTTAAAACATTGCGTGTAAATACGATGATGTTTTTGATTTTTTCTCTCTTTTTAGAATAGAAATGTCTGAAAATAAGTTACCCTTAATTATTCGTCAGCGTGAAGTTTTTTTTCGTTTTCTTTTTTCACGTTGATTAAGTAATTTTTTTGTGTGTCGAGATTTTTTCATTGGGGTGCCTGAAGAATTGGATGGAAGAGGGCACGATTTGAAAAAAATTGGATGAATGAGTTGCATGTTTTCAAAGGGCAAGAAGTTGATGCGTATTCAAAAATGCTTCTGGACTGAATTTTAGTATCTAGTTCATTTTTTTCTAAAAATTTATGTTCGAAGATTGAAATTGATGGTCTCTCGAAAACCGAATGAATTCGTATGCTTATCTTTAAAATTGGAAGGGTTGCGAATGCAATTTCTAAAAAATTTAGTGGTTAGAGCACATAGAAAAATTAAAAAATTGGTCGTTAAATTTTCATCCGACGTCAAAATGAAAAGATTTGAGTCACATTCAACGCTAATGAGTTTGGATTTTTTAAACGTCAGGCAAAAAATCAACATTACAAAATTTCCTTAATTTTTGAAAAATGATTTATTCGAACCATTCTTTTTTTTTAATAAGGATTTGTTCGCTTCAACATGTGTCAGTTGCTTAGAAAATCTCAAAATTGAGAGGAAAAAGTCATAATTTGGAGTTTTTTAAATTTTTAATTACAATCCTTGCCCATCATGACTGAAAATGTGGTTAAATCTAATTTTTCAAGGTCATTGACCCTTTGCACCTCTAACTTTGAAGTTGGATAAAGCCATCAGGAGAAATTTTCTAAATTTTTCAATTTGCAGGTCATTGACCACTTGCTGCGCCTTGTGCCTGAAAAAAAGGTCACAATTTGATTTTTTTTTTAATTTTCAAGAAAAAATTACAACTTTATTTCCATGAATATAATTCGATCTGATTTTTCTTCGAAAATTTATTAACCAGGGTGTCTACCGGTCGCGAAAGTCGCGAAAGTCGCGAAAAAGTCGCGAATTCAGAAAGCGGTCGCGAAAGTCGCGAAAAAGTCGCGAAATTGGCACAAAAGTCGCGAATTTTTTCCAAATTACAATTCCTTTTTAAATCTCAGTTTTTTGAACATATGTTTCTAAAAATTTTCGCCCTCGCTTCGCTCGGGCTCATAAATTCACATTAATTATTTTTAAATTAGGTATAAACCTTCCCTCCATTCCAGACAATAGAATATTTTGAAGCGAAAAATAGATTCTTTTGGGTAGCTATCGCGATTGGAATTTTCAACAAATTTTTTTTTGAAAACATGAATATTTTGAAAAATTTACAAAAATCGTAGAATTTTTTCTGATTTCAATAGGATTTTTTGAAAATTCAGAAGGAGAAATCATTTGAAAATGCGTTTTTTTTGTTGTTTTTATATTAGGTAAATTCTCAAAAAAATTCGCCCTCGCTTCGCTCGGGCCAAATTACATCAGTATACCTATACTCAAGGGGGGGGGGCGATGAGGGAATGGAGGAATTAATTCCCTCAGTCAATTTCTAGTCGGAAATTCCAGCAAAATTTCGTAAATCCGACAAAATTTTGGAAATTTTATCAAATTAGGTCTTTTGGTAATTTTTAATGGCTTACTTATTCTCTAAATCAGAATTTTTCAAAAATTTCGGCCTCGCTACGCTCGGCCTTATTCGATTTTTCCTTTCATAATTTTAAAATGAATCAAATGCTACAAAAGTGATTTTTTTCTGCCAATTTTATTACTTGAAAGTTTCCTTTTTGAAAATCATTTTTGAGGTTTCAAAATCAAATTTTTTAAATTCAGAAGTAAAAGTGACCAATTTTTACGCAAATTTATCGATTTGAAACATTGTTTTATTGCACTTTGAATTCAAGGTCTTCTAAAATTTTTCCTCCTCGCTCCGCTCGGAACTGAAATCATCCTATTTTTAAGTTTTTGTTACACTATTCTCTAGAAATTGTGTTTTTTCCTCTCCGTGATGTTGCTTCACATGTAGACTTCCCATGATTTTTCCCCCTGAATTTTAGAATTCGGAATCGGCGAAGTTTATCAGCGACTCTAGCCTGTGAAAAAAAGATACTTGCAAGGGAGGGACTAAAAAGTGCTTGAAATTCCTTTCAAAACGAGTATACGCAAGGGGGGGGGGGTCTTTTGGGCAAAATTGGAGCACGGTGTGAAAAGTCTAGAAAAATTCGCGAAAAAAGGTCGCGAAAAGTCGCGAATTTCGATTTTCCAAAATTGGTAGACACCCTGTATAACCCTTTGTAGTCCCTTTAATTTTGAAATTAGATAAAATATGATTGGCGTGTGATTTTATTCTGTTTTTTAGATCCAGTCCATTCTCATTATTGAAAATAGAGTTCGATTTCATTTTTTGGGAAATTCGTTAATTTTTTGTTGCCCATTGTACAAAAAGTCATAATTTGGAATTTTTTTAGTTTTTTGTGATTCAATTTATGTTCATGATAAAAAAAAAATATGGATAGATGGTGATTTTTTGAAAGGTCATTGACCTTCTGCCACTCTTTCATTTTTGAAATATGTAAAAAAATAGTGCAAAATTTTTTCAAATTATGAATGTATCCTAATTTTTTAAATAGGTCATTGAAACTTTTATACCGACTACAATTTCAAAGTTGGACAAAAAATTATAGCCATCGTGGATTTTTTTTCCATTTTCGAAATTGAATTTATTCCTATTGTAGAACATGAACTTTGATTTTTTTTCGAAAGGTCATTGACCCTACATAGCTTTTTGAATGAAAAGTCACCATTCAGAATTTTTTCAATTTTCGAATTACAGTTTATTCTCAAGATAGAAAATATATTGAAAGGTTATTGACATATTGACCCCTTGCAGTCCTTTTAATTTTGAACTGGATCAAAAAATCTTCGTGTAATTTATTTTAATTTTCAAAAGCGTCCATCTCATTTTTAGAAGTTCATTGACCTCTCGTAGCCTCTTCAATTTTCAAAATTGTCAAAAAAACATTGTGTGAAATTTTCACTTATTTCTGAAAGGTCATTAACCCCTTGAAAATGCTTCAATTTCCAAGATGAGCAAAAAATAATTATCTGGTAAAATTTTCAGACTTGTTTAAAAGGTCATTGACCCCTTTTAAACTAAATACTTCAATTTCTGAGGTGGAAAGAAAATCATCATGAGAATTTTTCACTCATTTTTAAAAGGTCCTTTGATCCCTTAAAACTGCTTTAATTTCTGAGGTGGGGAGAAAATCATCATGAGAATTTTCCACTAATTTTTAAAAGGTCATTGACCCTTTGAAACTACTTTAATTTCTAAAATGAGCAAAAAATCTTAATGCGACTGAAACGACTTCAATTTTTAAGATGGGCAAAAAATCATCGTAATATGAAATTTTTCTCAATTTCTAAAATTCGTTCTATTCCCGATCTAATTTTTCAAAGGTCATTGACCTCCTTGAATTTTTGAAGATATGCAACATGTTCATCCAGAATTTTTTCACCGCGTTGTCCGGTCACACTGCGATCTCGTAGGTTGACATCCATTCTGCTGGCACCCAACCAACTTCATACTTTGGTGTGTATGAGAATTTCACAATCGAAGGTTGAAATACGACCCTTTTCTATATATTTTCTGACATTTCTATATTCACCTATATAATTTATGTAAAATAGTAGAGCAATGTTGCATTTAAAATTGAAGCAATAAGAGATCCGTATTTTTTCCCTCAAATTTATATTCAACAGAAATTAATTTTTTTACGCGTATACGAATGGTAATTTTTACGTCGATATACTTAACGAACCCCGTTGGCCTTTGCATTTTTTTTTTTTTTTGATTTAGTTAAATCGTCGATGTATATAATCCCGCCCCTCCCGCTCATTTCCCAAGATTTGCACACGTATAAATTGAGAACACGTTTAAACGTTCACTTGAAAACTTTTCGCTTGTTATCGCCTACCGAGCTTTAGTTTTTATTGAATTGGTAGCGAAGAGAAAAAAAACCAGCGAGTTACTTCCATTAAACACATTTCTTTTAAGCTTAAGCAGCTTACGGTGACGTCACGGTGGCACATTTTGCTAGATGACTTTAACCGATGTTTTATTTCGAGTGAAACTCCGGTTTTGGTAAATTTTTTACACTTTTTACGCGTCTTCTGTCTACTTATCTTGTACGACTCGGTGTAATTTGGATTAGATTAGTGTAGGATTTCGCGAAAGGATGAAAGGTACACGAGAACGTTGATTTTCAACGTGTTACAAAAATAAACTGTTCGGGGCTATGTTTAATCGGTGTCGAATTAAGTGTTCGGTACCGTCGGGGTTCTTTCTGCTTGTTTATTTGCCACCATGCAGAATTGGAAAAACACCAGTTTTCCAAACGGTTTTTATCGAAAGAAAATTCTAGGTACTTATTACTTAGCGATGTTTCGCTGGGCAGGACGAAAATTCATCTGTTTTCCCGATTCGTTTTGCGTTTTACTATAATTAAAATTATTCCGATAAAAAAAAATGCTAATAACGTATTAACCGAACAAAACGCCGAGAATTGATTTGAAACCATCGAGCCTGCAAATTTTAATTAAACTTGTTCCAAACTTATGTATTTTGTTTCTGGACTTTTATATTGTAGAATGAGGTTAAATAAAAATCGCGTCGATTTTATCTGATTTTCTCTTTAAATTACTTACACATGACAGGCTCATTTAATCAAATAATACTTTTGCAGCGGTACGTTTGCTGTACGATTTCGTTGCACCAAGTGCGTTTATGGCGTGCTTTTTTTCACTTTTTAAATCCGCTAAAGTGGTTTTTTTTTTCGACGAATAAATCCTCTTAATTTAGCCTTATTGCCTTATTTTTTTTCCTACTGTTTGTGCTACCGAATGCATTAAATATTCGGTTTACGAATAAGAACGAAAAAATGTGGATATGGAAGTAACCTGTAAAAAATTATTTGGATGGTGGTAAACTTAATTCGTGATGCTATTTGGTAGGTAATTCGATTCGATCAATAGTGAAAAATAAAGTAGTAAATGAATAATACTTTTTTTTATTGCTCAAATTTTATTGGCTGTTTTTTTTTTTTTTTAAATTGTGCAATGATAATCGATACTTAGACCATGACATCGTTGTATATAAAAATTACTCTACGAATGACATTTTTGAAATACGTAAATTGAATATGCATTTAGAAAGAAAATAATGATACGATTGAATACGTTGCATTTCTCTGTTGCATTTTTGTTGTTGATAACTCTTTAATTTTGTTTTCTTTGTTTTTTTTCTCCCTACGAAAAATGCTTCGAGCGGTGTAGAACTAATAATGTATGATAGCTTGGTTGACAATATCAAAGAGAAAAAAACGAACAATAATTGAAAATTCGCTTCGTTTTTGTTTTTTTTTTGTTTTTTTTTTTTCCATAATTGTATGTAATGTATCTAATTTGAAGCAATATTTACCGACTTCGTTGCCTAATTAAATGCAATAATTTTGTTACTTTTTTCTGTGTGTAAATATATTCATTGTATTTGTATGATGTATATTGAATGTATAATTGTTAAGTCATCATTGTGTGTAATAAAAATTTTTGTTTATTTTTTACGTATGATTTTTTTTCTTTTGTGGATCCCCTCATTATTACTTTTTTGTTGTAGGGTTATCGGTATCTTATTTCAGAACTGAAATTTGTGTTTAAAAAATGTGTGGGTCGTTCAACTACACTGCCTCTTCCCTTCAGATACTGAAAAATTATCCAATTTTTTTCATGTTGTTCGAAAATAGTCTTTGGATATATTGTCATCATTCTCTCCCACTGAGGATGTAATATTTTCTCTTTTTAATGGGTCATTTTGGGTTGATTTTTGAGTAGAAATTGTTCTAAAAATCGATTTCAATCTTAAAATCGAATATCCTGTTTCATGAATTTATGCTGGTTAGAAAACTAGTACCTAAGTGAATTTCAACTGAGAAATTTCGATATAATTTGCAATTATTTGGAAAACGTGATGAGTAAACAATCGAAGGATTTGAGGAGCAGAGAGGGCAGTTTGCCTCTCTCTCCCGCTGCGACGAAATTACACTTTCAATTAGAAAATACGACAATCCGCGGAGCCTGGATTTCATTCTCAGATTAAATGACGAATTTTTCCAAGTGAATTAGGTTTATTATTATTTTCAAAACTGAAGATCAGTGCATCTCAAAAAAATTTGGAATGAAATACTTTAAATGGTAGGAATGGAAGTTAAGTAAAAATCAGGTATGTATTTTGAAAATGGAAAATAATAATTCTAATGATAATTTTTGCCTATTTTCAATTTTAAAATATAATCCTCAATTTTTAAAAGTTGAAAAAAATTATGAATTTTCGCAAAAAAAAAAATAGATCAAATTCATCTAATCTTAAAAATTAAAAAATTGAAAATTATTTTTCATTTCGGATGCAACAAAGGGTCAATGACCTTCAAAAATAAATCGAAACGTACTAAGTAATTGATAGAATGAACTGAATCTCAAAAATTTGGAAAATCATTTGCCCAACGCAAAAATCGAAAAGATCGAAAGATCATGATGAAAATAATGATAAAACAGAAAAGAAAAGTGTCTAATTATAAAGTGCACTAAGAATAATTTTTAATTTTACTAAATTTGAAGTTTAGTAACAAAGCTTAGTTTTCGAGGTTCTAGTTAACCTGTCCATTCTCATGATTGAAAGTTTCTCGTTTTTGTTCAATTTTTTTGCAAGCAATGTATCCCCTCAAATTTAAAGATAGGCAACATGTTTATCAATTTTTTTATTGCGGTCTATCTTGATATATCCTATCAGATGAAAGATGAACAAAAAACAAGTTTTTCAATGTGTTTCAGCAAATGCAGGAACGAACTAAAGTTGGCTTTTTGAGACAAAAGAGGAAGGTTGTCAAAAAAACTAAAAATTTCCTCTGAAATAGAATTTTTTGATTTTTTTATGCCTTTTGGGTACGATTTTTCATTTTTTTTTCAATTTCCTAACTATATTTAATTTTTTTTTACTACAAATTGCTAGAATTTTGCTAGCAATTTGTTTGCTAGAATTTTGCTAGAATTTTGCTAGCAATTTGTTTGCTAGAATTTTGCTAGCAATTTGTTTGCTAGAATTTTGCTAGCAATTTGCTAGCAATTTAATTGCTAGAGATTTGCTAGCAATTTGTTTGCTAGAGATTCGCTAGCAATTTGTTTGCTAGAGATTCGCTAGCAATTTGTTTGCTAGAGATTTGCTAGCAATTTGTTTGCTAGAGATTTGCTAGCAATTTGTTTGCTAGAGATTTGCTAGCAATTTGTTTGCTAGAGATTTGCTAGCAATTTGTTTGCTAGAATTTTGCTAGAATTTTGCTAGCAATTTGTTTGCTAGAGATTTGCTAGCAATTTTTTGCTTTTGCTAGCAATTTGTTTGCTAGAATTTTGCTAGAATTTTGCTAGCAATTTGTTTGCTAGAATTTTGCTAGCAATTTGTTTGCTAGAGATTTGCTAGCAATTTGTTTGCTAAAGATTTGCTAGCAATTTTTTTGCTAGAGATTTGCTAGCAATTTGTTTGCTAGAGATTTGCTAGCAATTTGTTTGCTAGAGATTTGCTAGCAATTTGTTTGCTAGAGATTTGCTAGCAATTTGTTTGCTAGAGATTTGCTAGCAATTTGTTTGCTAGAGATTTGCTAGCAATTTGTTTGCTAGAGATTTGCTAGCAATTTGTTTGCTAGAGATTTGCTAGCAATTTGTTTGCTAGAGATTTGCTAGCAATTTGTTTGCTAGAGATTTGCTAGCAATTTGTTTGCTAGAGATTTGCTAGCAATTTGTTTGCTAGAGATTTGCTAGCAATTTGCTAGCAATTTGTTTGCTAGAGATTTGCTAGCAATTTGTTTGCTAGAGATTTGCTAGCAATTTGCTAGCAATTTGTTTGCTAGAGATTTGCTAGCAATTTGTTTGCTAGAGATTTGCTAGCAATTTGTTTGCTAGAGATTTGCTAGAGATTTGCTAGCAATTTGTTTGCTAGAGATTTGCTAGCAATTTGTTTGCTAGAGATTTGCTAGCAATTTGTTTGCTAGAGATTTGCTAGCAATTTGTTTGCTAGAGATTTGCTAGCAATTTGTTTGCTAGAGATTTGCTAGCAATTTGTTTGCTAGAGATTTGCTAGCAATTTGTTTGCTAGAGATTTGCTAGCAATTTGTTTGCTAGAGATTTGCTAGCAATTTGTTTGCTAGAGATTTGCTAGCAATTTGTTTGCTAGAGATTTGCTAGCAATTTGTTTGCTAGAGATTTGCTAGCAATTTGTTTGCTAGAGATTTGCTAGCAATTTGTTTGCTAGAGATTTGCTAGCAATTTGTTTGCTAGAGATTTGCTAGCAATTTGTTTGCTAGAGATTTGCTAGCAATTTGTTTGCTAGAGATTTGCTAGCAATTTGTTTGCTAGAGATTTGCTAGCAATTTGCTAGCAATTTGTTTGCTAGAGATTTGCTAGCAATTTGTTTGCTAGAGATTTGCTAGCAATTTGTTTGCTAGAGATTTGCTAGCAATTTGTTTGCTAGAGATTTGCTAGCAATTTGTTTGCTAGAGATTTGCTAGCAATTTGTTTGCTAGAGATTTGCTAGCAATTTGTTTGCTAGAGATTTGCTAGCAATTTGTTTGCTAGAGATTTGCTAGAGATTTGCTAGCAATTTGTTTGCTAGAGATTTGCTAGCAATTTGTTTGCTAGAGATTTGCTAGCAATTTGTTTGCTAGAGATTGGCTAGCAATTTGTTTGCTAGAGATTTGCTAGCAATTTGTTTGCTAGCAATTTGCTAGCAATTTGTTTGCTAGAGATTTGCTAGCAATTTGTTTGCTAGGGATTTGCTAGCAATTTGTTTGCTAGAGATTTGCTAGCAATTTGTTTGCTAGAGATTTCAGAAAACTCGTTAGGTACAGGATTTTTTTTTAGTTGACAATACCAAGGTTTCAATTACAATTTTTTAAAAAATTTTAGCATTGAAATTCCAATAAGGAAGAATCCAATAATTTAAAATTTGGAGTCTAAATTTTAGTTTTATCACTACCCTCTCGAGTTTTCACAACTTTTGATTGGTTTGCGCTAGAGCTTTGGAAAAAAACGAGGTTGTAGCCAGTGAAGAGTAGATCATTTTTCATGTCTCAAACACCCATGTGCTCACTCAAAATTTTGAGCAATTTCAATTTGAAATGTCGAACATGAAATTTTTTGAACTTTGAGCTTTGATAACTTTTGATCGGTTGAAGATAGGACGTTGAAAAAAAACCACGTTGTAGCCCGTGAAAAGTAGATCATGTTTCATGCTTCAAACACCTATGTGCTCACTCAAAATTTTGAGGTACCAGGAAAAATAGTAAAAAATACCGTGCGCGCCATATAACACAACGTTAAAAATCGGACTACTACTGCTGCGTTGCCAAACCGTGCTTCCCGGCTGGCTGTATCTTGTAGAGGGTAGTGGTGGAAGTCATAACTCTTAACTACAACTACAAATTTTATCAAAATTTTTACGAAAGATTCCTACTCTTGAAAATGTATTAAACCTTGTGTTTGTGGGGGGGGGGGAGGCATGTAGCTCAAATTGCTCTAATAATAGCAAAGTTGCATTTTTTGTTGAGAAAATTAAGTTCGCTTCGAGTAAGGAAATTTTCAAAAATGGTGTCTTTTTGAAAGAAATTGTGATTTCAAATTGGAAAAATTATAGTTTTGAGTTGAAAAATTTGAAAATTTCTGATTTCTGTCAGCAATTTTTAAATCCTCGTTCCATTACCCAATTCAGTTGGTCTCAAAAAAAAAACTGAAAATCAAAAAATCAAAACCTTCTACCTAGAATTTCAAAAATTATCCATTCGCTAAAAATTTTCAAAATTTGAATTTTCAAATAAATTAATTTCATAAAACTATTTCCATTCTTTTTTATTTTTACTAAATTTTCCCTCAATTATTAACATTTTTGTTCTTTGCTGAAATTTGTGTTGTGCTGCACAAAATGAAGAAGAAATGAGTTGGCTTTCCCATCTCCTGTGTTTTGATTTTTTCGGCCAAGTTGGAGTTCGATGGATTTTTTGAAATTTGATTTTAATTCGTTCAGATCCAAAATTATTAATAAGTAGCTAAGGGTAAAAAACTTTTTGCCAACCTTTCTTTTTCATTGCGAGATTTTTGAATTTTTTATTGCAATAGGAGCGAAGAATAAAGATGAAAGGTACCCTATCTACCTTAATATCTGTACTGTATAGTGTATTTTTTACAATAGAAAATGTTTTGAATCAGATTTACTGCTTGGAGACCCAGTCTCTGGTGAGATTAATTAAGGTACCTAATACCTATCTATATCTATCCTGCTTGCAAAAATTCAATTGAATTTGGCTGTGTAGATATCTACACCTGAACCTGATCCATCGAAGATATCGACTTTGAAAACAAATAAACTAAATTAGTGATAAAAATTGGAATACTTACTCAAACGACCTATTTTTGTTCCACATCAGGCACCAGATACGTACAAACGAATGCCTGAATCGAGGCATCGGATAAGCGGCGAATTTTACGAGGTACCTGATATGCGAACTTTTCAGATACCATTCGTCGACCTTCTTTAAACCAAATTAAATTTAATTTCTGCGTATTTTTACTTTTAAGAACAAAAATGAGAACTTTAGCGATATAACCCCAGAGAAATTGCATTAAATTTGAGTGCGCTACGCTTTTAAAAGTCAAGAAGTTGACGAGTCCTCGGAGACCAGACGTGAGATATAAACCAATCTTAGACACACCAATACTCACAAACGTGAGTGGCGCTCATTCATGTACATATACGATACGCCGACGTAGTATATAGTGTAATTTGATTCAAACTTCATATATAAGATGAAAGAAGAAAGAACGAGAGAAGGCATACTCCAGGCACGGCGTCCGGTCTCCTTCCCTTTCTTCTTTTTTTTTTCACTGTGTACTCAAGTAACGGTTATTTGAGTTACTACTAAATTGCATTTGGCGAAAACCATAAAAACTTTTAGTTAATTTGATGCTGACCGTATTTCTTGTTTAGCCTTTTACAACGACGGGGGTGGAAAAAAAATTGTACCGGGAATGCAATTCAATGTACTTACCTACGTTTACGATGTTGCATTTGGTATTATGAATAAATCTTGGGAAACGCAGACGTATTAGTAGGATACCTAGGCGAAATATTAACGAATCTAAATAAACTAGCCTTTATCAAATTAGACAGATAACATTGGAAAACGTGTAATAAAACACAGTCAGAAGCATTTGTGTAATTGGAAAACTTTATAACAACCATTATCAGTAGGAGTGAAAATTGTGCGAATATTTTCTTGGTAATTGCCCATAATTTCGCGGAAAGTCGATAAGATTCTTCGAGAAAATGCGAACGAGGCAATTTAATTAGATAACCCGTTTATAATATATTACTATTGGTTGTTTTCTAACTTGAATACCAATTAAAGTTTTCGTTATATTCAGACACGAATAAAGATAAAGAATACAACCCTCCCGAACCGAACTTGATTGTTATTTTGCAAAATTCGTTTTGCAAATTAATCGAATTCTTCAATTTTCTTTTCCTCTTTGTCGATGCTTCTCGACTATGGTATTATTGTTTGGTAGTGATTATCGTCGTCATTAACAAAGTTTTATTTTCCAATTTGGAATTCGATTACTTTGTCATTCACGCTTAATAAAAACTGTCATAAGTCATTACATGGCGAGCAGGTACCTACCTTTTCGAATTTCGATTCAAATATTCGCTCGTTGACGAGAATTAGAATCGAATCTCTCGAGGGAATGATTGCATTGCTCATAGTAATTTTCGAACTGGAAAAAGTTATAGTTAGAGTTCTTTGCCTGATTTAGCCAATCATGATTGAAAATGATGAAATTTTAGGCGGTTTTTGATCCTTGGTATTTTTTTTCTGCATGTATTCTCCTACCCTTCGTCGCCCAAAATTTTAAATTGCCACATCTCAGGGAAATGCCTGGAATAGTACTTTGGAGCTAATTGTAAAATGGGTAAAGCTATTTTTCAAATTAAAAATTGTCGAAAATTTTTCAAAATTTTTGAAGTTTTACCTAATTTGTTCGAAAAAGCATAAAAATTGTTCAAATTTTGGTTAAAAATGTCCAAAATATAGAAAAATTCTTGACATTAATATAAATGGTTGAATGAAAAAATTTTCAAAATTGTGTTAAAACTATTTAAAATGTGATCTGATGAAAATGGGTTGAAATATTAATTTTCAAAAAATACATATGATGGAGATGGAGGGGAAGAAAATCTAAACATTTTCTAAATCGAAAATCAAATGTGTAAGATATTTTATTACGAATGATAAGAGGTACCTATTATATGTCGAAGAGGAAGAGGGAATAGGCGAATCTAAAAATGTTTCAGCTTTTTTGAAGATCAATCATATTTTCCAAAAAAATATCGAGAGGTGAAATTTTTCCAATTTTTTCTGAAGTTTGATAAATTGTTGAAAAGCTAGAAAAATATTAAATTTATTATTCAACATAATTTTAAAAAAATTTTGAAACCCGATAAAATGTTTTTGTTAACAGGTATGTTCCCTTTCAAATTTTTCATCAGTTTGACGAAATGCATGTTGAACAAATTTTTAAAAAGTTCAATTGATTTTTCTAGAAAACCGGTAGAGATATTTTTTGAATATTTTTGGAAAATCGAAATTTGATAATCTCCTTTTACATTATTTAGGCGACCATTTTACTCAAATTCTCAAAATTCATTTTTTTAATCATGAGAAAAAAATCGATTTTAAATAAAGTAGGGATGATTAGCTCTTAGTCGATTCAAATCAAAAAGCCAAACACATCGTGAGATTCGTCATTTCAAATCGTATTTTTTCAATATTTCCATGTACGTAGGTAACCATGTTCAAAAAAAAGGGATTTAGGGAGTTTCACTTTCAACACCAAAAACAGCCTTTGTTTGGAAAATAGTCCTCTTTTGGGAACCTATAGCTCCACTTCAAAAAATTCCCAGAAGCTAAAAATTTTTCTGAGCGGTTTGACACTGAAACCACAGCACGTCAAAAACTCACCTAAATCGATACAATTTTTTTTTCAATCTACCCAAATGTATATGTATTCGTACTTATGTGCCTTTTTAAAAAAATAATTTGAAAAAAAATAATCAAGATAATTGACGAGAGCTTACCCAGCTTCATCATTTATTTAATCTACGTGCACATGTACTTTTGCAACTTATGCCCATCACAAAAGGATAAAGAAAGGAAACAGACACAACGAGCCGTTTAGGAACGTTTTGAAAAAAAAAATTCAAGTAATAAATTGCGAATGCATTTGCGACTACGACAGGGCTGGGGATTTATTAACGAAACCCAACGAAAGGAAAATTGCAAAATATTCATATTTCTTCACCAGCCATTAATCGGATTGAGGTAAAGTATTATTTTCATTAACAAGTGAAATTACAAAAATAATCCTACGTTTTAATGAAGTTTTCCGACATGATGGATTTATGCAGTCTTCAGCATCGTTCATCGGCACAATAATTCCAATGTCAATATGAATGTACCTGGAGTTCAAAACGTTACGATGGAAATATTCCATATCGTCCAAAATGTTCGGAAACCCGAACTGCATAAGTATTTTTTTTTACCTACCTTTCTCTAACGAGTAAAAAGCATCACTTTACCTGAATTAAGGGGTTTTTATATAGGTAGGTAGGTAAAAAAATCATACTTTTGTACCGTAGAGGTAACAACATCCGACAAGAATTTAATTATTAAACAAGAATATTTTCACGTTGCATTGTTTACGTTTTGTAATGAAATGTCCTGAACAACGTACATTCTTTGGGAGCTATTTTTATAAAGGGCGTCGCATCGTGTTTCAAAACCGAGTTGACAGGGTAAAAGTCCGTTGCAAGAAAGATTAAAAATTTAATATATAGAACAATCCCTTTGAAAAATGCCAGGAATTCGTTTATTTGAATTGGAAATTTTAGCTCTTTATAAGTATGAGTAACATTAATATATTAACGTTGTACACGGGTAATTATCGCTCGTCAGGTGTAAATCTATCGATTAATCGATGAAAAAAATGAGGATGTAATTTTAAATTTCAGTAAGTAGAGAGAACCTTACTACCTATTCAATATTGTTCATTTTGAATCTCTCAAAAAGTATGTTTTAATGAAAAATTCGGTAAATTATCGCCTTCTTCACCGTCCTTTGTCATCACCCACGACCCCACGAAATCATGACGATTTTATTGCATTTAGGTACCTACTTTGAAGAATTTTCAATTTCAATTGAATAAATTCAACTTTTTGGACTTTTTATCGAACACTGAAATACGATTTTTTTAGAACGAAAAAAAATTACATTTTTTTTTCAAGAAAATGTTTTTTGTGTGATTTTTTGACATTCATTCCAAGAAATGGTTACTTAAAGTCAATATAAGTCTACTTCTACATATAAATGAAATATTTTAATTGGAAAATAATTGTTGTGGTTGCGGTTGAAGAAATGATCAGAAAAGATCAGAGTCGACAATTTTTATAAAAATTAAGAACGGTTATTTTTCGTCGTTTCTGAAGAAACAATCAGGTAATTAAAAAATATCATTGGGCTCGTCTCGTCAAGACGAATTCAGTCATATATTCACAATTGATATTCGCCCAATAACTGCGATTTTGATTTTTACAAGCATTAGGGGGGGGGGGGGGTTCCCTTGTTCGAAGATTCCGAATTTCGTCCTCAAATCCGCGAAAAAAGTTCCAATCGCAAAACCAAGGGTATTGTTGCATTCCTTCCGACTTCCGTTGAGACGAACAATTTCATACCTACTCACATTTGAATTTTGATCCATATTTCTCAAAGTTATCAAGATGCCGGAAAAAGATGCAATGAACATCACTTTTCAAAATGGAAATTGTCCATTACTCGGTCAAAAAGGCGCACCCAAAAATTAATAAGGGGGGGGGCTAAAAATTCGAAAAAAATTGGGAGACGGTCAAATTTTAAATCAGTAATTTTTACCGAGTCATAGGTGGTCAAGCCTCTCTCCCCCCAAAATCATTTTCGTCGACAATTTTCCAATTCTTAGCTTTCGCTTTTCTCGGACATTTGAAGTCAAAAATATGTTTCAGTTTTGGATGCTTTTTTTCAAAAAAAAATTCCTCGCTTTCCTCGAACATCAAGTTATTTTTCAGAATAATGGTATGAACTCTCCTCCTCTCCAATTTAAATAATTAAATCTTTTGTAGCGAGAAAATTTGGTCTTCTCATGAAAAGTACTTAATTTTCAAAAAATTTTCAATTTTTTCAGATGAACAAGAGGTGGTCATTGAGGAATATTTTTGGGGGGTAAATTTTAATTGGCAAATCTCTTCTTTTTCATATTCGTAGCCTGCAAATTTTTCAGTTTCACGCCTCCAAATTTTTAGGTACTCAAAAATTTCGTCTCCGAAAACAGAGGCGAACCTGGGGGGCCAGTCGGAAAATTTTGGGTAAATAAGTCGGCAAATTTTTCAGACAATAATGAACCATTACAAAACGAACTTTTTTTTCTGGAATTCATCAATTTTTCAATTCTTTGCCCTCGCTTCGCTCTGGCATACATTATAAAGTTAACAATATGTTAAAAAAATATGGGTTGAAAATATCACCTCCCCCTAAAAACTAAAATATCAGTTAAAATGAAAAAATTTTAGCTTAAAATGCCTTTTTCTTCAAAAAATTTTCGCTCGGGCTCAGTAAATTTATACATTATTTTTTCAAATTACAATTTAAATTCTCTTCCTTTCCAGCTCAGAAAATACAATATTTTCAAGTGAAAAAATTCATTCTTTTGGTAAATGAAAATCAAAAGATTTGGTGACCACTCAAATGAAATTTTCGGAAATATTCAATTTTTCGGAAAAAGATAAATTCATTAAGTAAGGAATATTGTTTTAAAAAAAAATCAAAAAAGGAGCACAAAAAATGAGAAATTTTGTTTTTTATTTTCAATGCGTCTAGTTAGTAAAGTTCTCTGTTTGTTAAAGAAATATTAGTCGCCAAATTTTTCATGCTCATCCCGAGGTTTTTGTACATTTTTTGAGGGGAAATTTGAGTCGGCAAATTCGGAAAATTTATAATTTCGATTCGGCAAATTTGTGGATTTCACCCCCCCCCCCCAAAAGTGAAATTTCCTCTCTGTACGAAAAAGCATTCAACATTAGAAATGACATATGGCAAACGATTTCTTTTAGGAGGAGGGGGGTAGAGTCGTTAAAAATTAGCGTTTTTGTTTCGTAATTCATTCTTTTTAAATTAGGACTCAAGTCCTCCTCCCTCCCAAAAAATTCATGTTCTAATCATTGATTTTTTCCGACAAATTGGGAATTTATTTTTGAAACACCAGTGATTTTTGAATGAAAAATCAGTGAAAAATTATCAATTTATAAAATAAAATTATCAAAATATTGCCCGAGCGAAGCGAGAGCGAAATTTTTGAAAAATTGTTTGAAAAGCAAAAAATTGCACCTTTTTTATATTTCTGTACTCAAAAAATTTTCTTTCCGAGCTTAAAGAGGAGGCTCAACCCTATTGACACAGAAAAGCGCCAAACGCTGTAAAAAGCGCTTTGTTTGGCGTTTTTTTGACACTTTGGCGAACGCCATTCGCCAAACACCGGCAATTTAGGCTTTAGAAATAAATGGTTGCATTATTTTTTGGAAAAAACAGCGCTCTTGAGAATTTGCGCATATTTTTTTACATGCGATAAAACGGCGTTTCATGAGCGCCAAAGTGTCAAAAAAGCGCCATTCAAAAAACGCTGTTTTGTCAATAGGGAAGTTCCTGAGTCCCCTACTTGAATGCGCCCCTGCTCGGCCGAAAATCAATCGAATCGCAAAACCGAAGGCATCGTTGTATTCGTCTCCTCAATACGAGCGATTTCGTATACTCGCATTTGAATTTTGATCCTTATTTCTCAATGATTTTTTCAAACCAAAATCCTAACATAACTACTTAGCTTTTTAATGACTCTGACTTCGAAATTTCGTTATTTTGCCCCGACATGCTGTTAATTATGCGAAAATTCAGCAAACTAATCTCGAAAAAGAAATATAATCGGTCTCGACTGCGACTGCTTTTGAAGGCTTTCGCTGATTCGCAGCGATTTTAATAACGTGCAAAAAGATTACATGTGATGTGATTCTAGAAAAGTACATGTTCAGTTCAGCAAAAATAAGAGAGAGAGACTCTACTTTGATGTAATTAAAGAGAACTGCTAAGATAAATAGCGGAATCTCTTTATCGATTGTAATAAAGTAACAGTTTCGTTGCCATTACGAAAATTAAGATGAGAATTATATGCTTCATTTTAACGTAGTATGTTTTCTTTATTATGTTGCTTTTCATTTTAAAAGCGTGGGTCGATTTGTAAAAGCTGATAACTTTTTGAAAAACCTCTCGACCTTTTTCAAGTTACCGCGATCATTTCACCGTGAAGATATCAGACTGAAATTAATTATTAATTAAGTATAAAACCATTATGGTAATTTTCATTATGTAAATGTTATGTAATTATTATTTCAATTGAATGAAATGTATCAAGATACACATATCTATGCCGGTATTTCTCCTCGTCCTCGTCTATCATCCGTATAGTCGTGATTTTAATTTATATAAATTCGTTCGTTTAGGGGCAAAAAGCATTTCAAATTTAATCGAAATCGTATACAGAAAAATTTTTCAAAAAAAAATTAATGTTCTAAGTAATTAGTAATTAAACTAAGTACGAGGTTTTAATTCACGTTTTAATCATTTGAAAAAAAAATTAACACACCCTTGTGAAGTTTTTAATCTAGTAAATGCACTTTTATAATCACCATATCCCAATGAGTAGTTTGGCGTCTGTAGTACTTACCTAAATAACTTTGTTATGATTTATTAAAAAGCTTTCGTCCTCTCTAACAACCAAGAAAATTGAAACTAAGCCAGTGGCGTAACGTTACTTGAAATATTACCTTAAAGTTTCCACGTTGTTTCGGAAAAATTTTTATTAAGAAATCGAAATATTTGACCGAAACCGCCCAACAACCTGCCTCCAATTTCGTAAATACGAAACATGCTCGTAAAAAAAAATTGAAATTAGGTATTAACGTTGATGGAAACTTTACTGTGTAAATCTAACATGCTATGAACACACGTAGGTAGATAGGTACTAGGTAGGCTACTGAGTCGATACGTATAAGACTCTCCGGATATTATACCGACGTTGGAATATAAAAAAATAAAAAACAAATATCAAATGATATTTATGCAAAACTGAGTAATTCACTCGGCAAAAGTATAAGTTTTCATTTGAACCTTTTTACGGAAATAAATAGCACTTTACGCTGCAAGTGGTTCAGCTTGCCTGTAAAGCCTCACAAGTGGTACTTTTCTTTACATAAATAAAATTAAACCGGGTTACCATCTGATACTGTTACTCGTTTACGTCGGCTTCGGCATACTTGAAATTAAATCCTGCAAAAATTCCAATATCATTGAACCGAAACCTTGTCAACTGCCCTTATTCATAAAACGAGTCATCATCTGGTGTACCTTTTAGGCAGTAAGAGGGGTTTCCTTTGCATACGAATTTAATTCTTCTTTTTGAGTCGAATTTTTGAAAAAAATTATAGCATTGTGAAAAGTAAACGTTGTACCTATTTTTGGTAGAAAAGAATGGAAAACTGGGGCAAAATCCCCGATTTTTTTTTCGAATCAGTGCCTAATAACATCGTAATAGTCATATTTTTTCTTCAAAAATTCGGCCTAAAAGTTACAGCAGGCAGGCAACTGTATGAGAGTTGAATTTTACAAAATTCCACATTTTAGAACCTCAAAAAGGAAAAAGACGAAATTTGGATATGTTATTGGAGAATGAAGATAATATCAATATTTAGGTATAAATTGTAAAAATTTCAAAAAATTTGTTCATTTTGAGTTTGATTTGAGGCTTTACCAAACGAAACCTCCACGTAGTTTTCGGGGTCAGGATCCAAAAAATGTAACACCTCAATGGCCCATATTGACGATTTGTTTAGAATTTTAGCTCATAAGGTTTAGAAGGGGCGGTCTTAATTGCTGAAGACAAATATCAGGAGCACTAACCACCTCTTAAACCCTTTGATTGATAAGCAGACCTGGACGTCATTTAGCCCTTGGTCGAAATTTGACCAAATTCTTATGCCATTCGATTTGGCATGGTAGAAGATGATTTTAGAGCGCATGAGCGAATTTTTATCTCACCCCTGGGGGCTGGGGGGCCAAAATACACGATTTTCAAGCTGAAAGCTCTTAAAAATTCTATCTCCGCGAGTTATCAACCGATTTTTTCCAAACTTGGCACAAAGGTAGTGGTGTACGCAGGTTAAAAATAACTTGCGTACAATTCGAAGTTATTGCGCATAATGCGCAAGGTTTTGTACGCAGGTTAAAAATAACTTGCGTACAATTCGAAGTTATTGCGCATGATGCGCAAGGTAAATTTGTACGCAGGTTAGAAATAACTTGCGTACAATTTGAAGTTATTGCGTATGATGCGCAAGGTAAATTTGTACGCAGGTTAAATAACTTGCGTACAATTTGAAGTTATTGCGTATGATGCGCAAGGTAAATTTGTACGCAGGTTAAACATAACCTGCGCATGATTTGAAGTTATTGCGTATGATGCGCAAGGTAAATTTGTACGCAGGTTAACTTGCGTACAATTCGAAGTTATTGCGTATGATGCACAAAGTAAATTTGTACGCAGGTTAACCTGCGAACAATTTGAAGGTATTGCATATGATGCGCAAGGTCAATTTGTACGCAGGTTAAAAATAACTTGCGTACAATTCGAAGTTATTGCGCATGATGCGCAAGGTAAATTTGTAAGCAGGTTAAAAATAACTTGCGTACAATTCGAAGTTATTGCGCATAATGCGCAAGGTAAATTTGTACGCAGGTTAAATAACTTGCGTACAATTCGAAGTTATTGCGCATGATGCGCAAGGTAAATTTGTACGCAAGTTATTTTTAACCTGCGTACAATTCGAAGTTATTGCGTATGATGCGCAAGGTAAATTTGTACGCAGGTTAGAAATAACTTGCGTACAATTTGAAGTTATTGAGTATGATGCGCAAGGTCAATTTGTACGCAGGTTAAAAATAACTTGCGTACAATTCGAAGTTATTGCGTATGATGCGCAAGGTAAATTTGTACGCAGGTTAGAAATAACTTGCGTACAATTTGAAGTTATTGCGTATGATGTGCAAGGTAAATTTGTACGCAGGTTAGAAATAACTTGCGTACAATTCGAAGTTATTGCGCATGATGCGCAAGGTCAATTTGTACGCAGGTTAAAAATAACTTGCATACAATTCGAAGTTATTGCGCATAATGCGCAAGGTAAATTTGTACGCAGGTTAAATAACTTGCGTACAATTCGAAGTTATTGCGCATGATGCGCAAGGTAAATTTGTACGCAGGTTAAAAATAACTTGCGTACAATTCGAAGTTATTGCGCATAATGCGCAAGGTAAATTTGTACGCAGGTTAGAAATAACTTGCGTACAATTTGAAGTTATTGCGTATGATGCGCAAGGTAAATTTGTACGCAGGTTAAAAATAACTTGCGTACAATTCGAAGTTATTGCGCATGATGCGCAAGGTAACTTTGTACGCAGGTTAACTTGTGTACAATTCAAAGTTATTGCGTATGATGCGCAAGGTAAATTTGTACGCAGGTTAAAAATAACTTGCGTACAATTCAAAGTTATTGCGTATGATGCGCAAGAGAGTGGTCATTTTATTATGAGACCCAAAATTTCCAAATTTTCTATAATAAGTAGGTACCTTCCATCTCCAACATGTCCAACTTTCAGCTTCCCAGCTCCTCATTTGAATTCTTTTTGAGGCACCAAAAGCCAAAACATGACTTTTCTTTGCCCGGTCCAGAAGCCTTTGATTGAACTGGAATTAAGTGCTAATATGCCTAGTGAGGGTTTCAGCTTTTGAAACCTTTTTACATTCCTTCCTGAGCGAAAAGTCAAAAAAATTCATTCTTGTGGGGTTTTTTCGCCGTCAGCTGGACAATGTCCAGCTTATACAAACAAAATGACCTAAAATTAAGCTAAAATTTTAGATTCAAAGTCTGTAGGGGGTCATCGATGCGCATTTTTCCATTTTTAGCCATCGATCTTAAAAACTGCGAATGGATCTGTGGATCTTTTGCAAAAAAACCCTGAAGTGGCCCCAGAGTGAAAAAAAAATTCTGAAATTTTTACCACCCAAAAATATGAAAATTTCACCTTTCTAACCCAATTCCATACTCTTTTTGAGGCTTCAAAAACGTTAATTTTATGGATCAATGACCTTCAATAGAAGCTCCAAACTAAAAATTTGACTCTCATACAGCGATTTTCCTAACCTTTAATTTTTTCCAAGTTCAAAATATCATTTTCCCACATTTTCATCTGGCACATTTAAAATCATCGTGTTGCCTACTTTCGAAATTAAATTCTGCGCATTTCATCTCGATATACCTACTTACATATAAATTCAAAAAAGCATTATGGCTCCTTCTGGAATTCCATCCACCCCTCAATTTATACCCAGCAACAACCCTTAAATTAATTATATTTAAGTGACTGACTCGTCTGGCGCGGTAACACGTGAACCGCTGCCGACGTTTTCAAACAACGAAGTTGAAAACTGCAGCCAGAAATCGCACAAGTAACATTGTTCATAAATGATTTTTTGGCCAATTTTTCGAATTGTTTTTATCCACTTTGTATGCACGAAAAAGAGTAATACCGAACATGCGCTTTGAGTAATATTTCCTTAACGCCATTTGGGACATCGAGTTATTGCCTGCTTCCTTTTTACCCAGAGTATGTGTAAGCAATTAGCTAATGTAAGGGAAAGAACTCAAACGTCCGACTCTTCCTTATTCATTTCTTATATCGTTTCATGTACCTTTACCCCCGACTTGCCTTTCACGGTGCGGCGTTTTATTTAATATTAAAACATCAAGCGCTATCTTCATAAAACTACCGACGCAATTACATTATTAAATGGGCTTTTTTTTCTCTATGTTTCTTGGCAAAAAGCATTGAAAAAATTGAACGCGCGGAGAAAAAAGTCTCAGAATTATCGAAAATATAGAATGATTAAACGTATCTATGAAATGTATCGCGAACGAGAAACGATGAGCTGCGCCTGCGCCAGACGCTCGCTCCGAGTTATAATTACGCTTCATCAAAAAACGATTGTTAATTTTTTATCCTACGTTGAGATAAATATGCAGACGTCATTACAAAAACACGAAGCAAATTCTCATTAAAAGAGTTACATGATAAAGGCTACGTAAGGTTTGAAAAGGCAGGCGCCCCTTTTCTCTGCGTTAAAGTGGATCCTCTCATATGGCTGCATTGATTAGGGAGCACGAAATGTTGCAGTTGTTTTTCTCCCTTTAATTAACGAAAAATGATGTTATTCATTAAAACTCGCTAATTAGCCAACTTCTTAATAGTCTTTCTAGTTACTTCAGCCTGATCCCAATTTTGAATCAGTCTTTCTGCGCTGTTCCAGTGGTTGCGAAATTTCGTCTTTCAAATTAATTATATAGAACTCGTAACCGTATTGTCAATTCTTCGTATTCCGACGTTTTAAGAAACGAAACGAGACGCCGGCGTGAAATTACGCCGGAAAATTCGATATAGCGAATGAATGACGCTGAAAATTGGACGAAAATTTCATTAGTTTCAATTCCGATGAAAATTTTTTCAATCAGGCGAAAATTAAGGAATTCAGAAAAAAATTATGAACCAATACTGTACAAACCTACCTGTGGTAAAAATAAATTAAAATAGAATTTAAGGTAATTTGTGATTAGTGAAAAACCAATGTGTAAGTTTACGTGCTTAGGTTACAGTTTAAGAACAAATGCCTCGGTAATGAGTAAACGATTACAACGTGCGAGACACTCGAGACTCGTCTCTTGGGCGATGTGCATTTGGTACTGGGAGTTAATGAGCTTTCCATTTCACCTGCTCGATAATCGTGGTATAAAATCGATTTCGTAAGACGAATGGTTCTCGGGCTAGGTTTGTAAAGCTGAGAAATATTAGCCACGTGTTCAGAAGTTTAACTGATTAGGTAAATATAAGATACATTCAAAACATGAAAAATGATAATCATATTATTTTTTTATGGAAAAGATTTTTGTATAAAATTTGTAGTCTGAGATGGTTTTTCTAAATAATTTTCTGAAATGGCAGACCTTTTACTTTTTTTGAACATATTAGCAGAGGGAAAAAATCAAAATATTCAGAAACTGGTTTTATGATTTATTTAGGTATTTTGGGGGCTGGCCATAAATGAATTTTGCAATCTAAAATTTCAAGTCAATTTTTTTTTTGAGGAATTTTGCAAATAAATAGGTACACACAAAAAAATTATAAATAGGTAAGTACCTACTGAAAAACATTTCAATTTATTGTGAAATATTGAAGGCAATCTGAATCAACAACCTCAAAAAAATACAAAATAAAATGCATGTTGAAATATTTTGAATAATATTCAACAGAATGATGAAAAAAAATGGCGAGGAAAATTAAAAAGGCAATTGAGTAATTTTGATTAAAAAAGTAAAAAAAAAAATAAATGTACCGTATACTACACATTTTTGTGGCTTTTATTTTCTTCTCGAATTTTTTGTGATTAAAGAAAAATTTTGTTCAATGCAATATTGATGAAATGAATTTTACTAAAAATAATTTTTTTATGGTTTAATTTTTTAAAATAAGAAAAGTGGGATGAAAATTAAAGCACCATAAATTCCATGTGATTTTTTTTCAAAATTGAAAAAAACATGTAATTTTCATACACGATAAAAAAAGCTGTATCAAAACAAAGTTTTGACCTTTGTTTTGACCTTTTTTCGACCTCAAATGTACTACCTCCCTTTGGGAAACAAATAGTTCTTTGAATTAGTTTGTGCTATCGATTGTACAGGGACGTACCGAAAGCATTTTCCAGGAGAGAGGGGGGGGGGGACAATGAAGTTCAATTTTCCTAACCGACATTTATTACTCATCAGTTAATTTTTCCACTAACGAGTGAAGATTTTTCTGATCGATTTTCAGTTGGGAAAGTACTGATCAGCGAAAAAATTGTTGATTTCCGACGTTTGAAATAACTATTTTAATTAGATACCTATTTATTTTTCATTTAAGAAATTAATCCCAACTGTCTAATTTTCCCAACTGATGTGATGAAATGTACAATTTTCCCAACTCACAAGCTAAAAGTTTCCTCAGAGGTGAATCTCCCCCTTCCCTCTTATCGGTACGTTACTGTGATTGATTGAAAACGATTGAAGATCGGAAGTGAATATATTTGCATAATTGAAATTTGAAGGATCAGCAAATTGATGGATTAATGGAAGCTTTAATAATATCGTAAAAATCTATAGGTTCAAAATTTTTATATGAAAAGTTTCCTATCAATTTTTCAGGCTGCAGACTCCAAAAGGTTTGAAACAAAAATTTAAAACATTTTCTTAAAATTTACAGCTAGCTTATTTATACTTCGATATTCTGTTTCATCAGAAAAATTCTCCTTTGATTTCATAAAATAATTTAAATATACCTATGTACCTAGTGTTGCGGTTGTAAGAGATATCTGTGGCACATGTCAAACTCAATATGTATTTTCCCATTTCTTCTTCAATGCAGACCAAAATTTCCATACAAAGCAATCATTTTCTTTTAAAAAATTTCAGTTGCAGATTCAACGCCCCTTTTTGCTCAATCACACTCTATTGAAAATTTCATTTCTTGCTATTTTTAAAAAATTTTCATATTTTAGGAAACACACAAGTAAACCAGTCTTTGAAAAATTTCAGTAAGAGATCAAGATCAATCATTAGGTCGTATGGACTTCAGATGGATCGCATGGTCGTAAAAATTCTTGACCTCTTTCATGTAACCAAACATTTGAAACTGAAATGAAAAATATAAATAGATTAATTAACTTCCATCTCCTACTATAAGAAAAATTTGCACAAGATTATTGTGCTTACCCCATTTAGATCCTAATAAAACAGGACAAGCTGCATGTTTGGTCAAATGATCGCCAACGCCAGACGAATGTAAATTCATCCAAAATGCTGCTGTTCCTTTTTCAGGCCATAAAGCTAAATCAAGCTCTGGAAAAACAGTTGCTCCACCTTTGGCTACGTCACTCATCTGTCAAATTAGTATTGTGAGCTTGATTATAAAAATCCTCCTTGGGTGTCAAAAATTTGTTTTTGAGTTGACACTGATTTTGGATCTTTCAAAATAGGTTCTCTATCATTTATAAATCTGTGAAAATTATCGAATACCACTGAAAAACAGTCAGAATTGCAGCACAGGAGAAAATCAGTGAAACAAATTTTACAAACGAATCGGTGAAAAAATTTTTACTGAAAACGAATCGGTGAAAAAATTTTTACTGAAAACGAATCGGTGAAAAAATTTTCACTGAGAACGAATCAGTGAAAAAAATCACTGGAAAATCAATGAAAATTCACTGAAAAATCAATGAAAATTCACTGAAAAATCAGTGAAAATCTTTGTAAAAATCAGTGAAAATCTTTGAAAATTCAGTGAATTTTGCTGATTTTTCCTGTGCTTCAATTTCGACTGTTCGTCAGTGACTTTTCACTGATTCAGAATGAGAGAATAGAATTAAAGAGGGAACCTCAACTCTAAAAACCAATTTTTGATACCTAAGGGTGGTTTCTATATACAAGCTCACATATGGTTGAGTTGATCACATGAAAAACAACTAAACATACTTTACTGACTTGGCCAACTCGAACTTACATAAAATAACACAGTTGCAATTCTATTCCCTGCATCTTTAAATGAGTTTTTTTCACCAGGCTGAAATTTGATTCAAAATATCAGTAAAATGTTTTATTTTTTTTCTCATCTTAATTTTTTTTTAAATGTTTACTTCATATTTACGAACCAAAGTGAAGTCAAAATGAGGTTCATAATGGCCTCCAATACCATAATTAACCACTTGAAGTTCCTCAGCAGTTTCCACTGTTAGAGAAGTAATATCGGAGACACGCCGTCTGACATTAGCTACCGTTGAATGTTCTGTGTCGTCCAACCATGCTGATTTGCTAATTCTATTCTTGGAGAACTCCTTTTCACCTGTTTCTCGATTGAGTACACTAGCACGTTGCAACTAAAATTATAATTTTTCAGGTCAATAGGGTGATTTTGAGTTGAACTGATTTCATTAAGTATGTACCCCAAAATTGAACTTCAGAGTGTGATTTTTTCATTCTTGGTGGAAAAATTTTGGATAAAAAAAGAACACTTTTATTGATGTTTCATATTTTTTAAAAATAATTTTGAAAATTTAAAAACGTGTAATTTTCAAGTCCTGGGAGATTTTTTTTTCTCTAATAGGATGGTCCACTTTTAAAATGAAATACTTATTGATTTTTTTAATTTTTCGCAAAAATCTGTGCCCGTTCACACGTAATTTTTGTAAATTCGGTTGAGAAAGAGAAAAATTATTACTTTGCTGTGAGCTAGCTGTTTAACGATTTCAATCTCATTAGTGGACAAGATATCCCTGTACAGTAATATTCTAGGTTCCAGATAAGCTTCTTCTTCTTTCAATGGAGCTATCTTCAAGAAAGGTTCATTTTTGTCCACGTATTGACACTTGAGTTTCGACTGTACGTGTTGAGGTAACTGAATATCTCTACGACAAAGCTTTAAATATTTCATTCTTTCGTGATCCATGTGCAATGTCTCCGCATCACCGGGCGGTTTTTTCTGAAAAAATGATGTACGTGAGAGGAAACCACCCAGAAAATAAATTCGTTCCATTTTATGCATGGATCAACTAAAATCACAGTTGTTCAGTCAGAATTGCAGTACCAGGAGAAATCGGTGGAAAAATGTCTACAGAAAGAAATTAGTGAGAAAAATTAAAGAAAAAATAATTAAAATTCGCTGAAAAGTGAAGCAATGTCCTTGAAAAATTATAGTAAGAGAATCCCTAGAAATTAGTGAATTTTCATTTAATTTATTGATCGCTCCTGTACTGAGACTCTTGACTGCATATCAGTGATTTTTTCTTGAGTTGGATTGTGTGGATGCTGTGATTACGATTTCGTGAAGTGTCTCCTTATTTTGCTCATTGATTTCATTTTCTTTATGGAGAATGGAATTGAAATAATCTAAATTATTTTGAGCATTTGTATGGTTCGGATGCAGTGCGAGTATTTGTTCAGTGAATTGGATGGCGACTTCAACGTTGCCTGGATAAAATTGATAAGATGCAATGAAATTTAGATGTCAGGTTATTTTGTCATCTTGGGTAAATAATGAGAAAAAAAATTAATCAATGATAAATACCTTGCATGTAAAATGAAAATGCTAAATATTCTAAAATTTCCCATTTGCGAATCGTCGTATAGTTTCTCTCAGTTTCGTACTTACGAAGAGCTTCTTTCATCCAGTTCACAGTATAATTGTAATCCTGGTTGTAATAAGATTGGCGTCCCAGTTCGAAACAGTCACGAGCTAAAAAAATAATTTCTCAAGGAGAGTAAAAATTAAAAACTCTACTCTCTCATTTTAAATCATAGGTACCTAGTGAAGAATCACTAATAAAAATTTCAGCTAGGGAAAATTAGCGAAATTTTTTGATTTTTTATCTAAGTAATAGATTCTTTTCCAGTGAATTTACCCACACTGATTTTTCAGCAATATTTTTCCCTTGACTAATTTTAGTGAACTTTGTTTTCTGCAATATTTTTGACTGTTTTCCAAGGATTTTCGATAATTTTCACTGATTTATAAACAGGAGAGTGACGAATGTTGATTTTTTTTCTACTTATGAAGAAGAGAATTATATTTTAAATAGCTTACCATCTAGCTCTTTTAACACTGCAGATTCGATATTCAGGTGATAAGTTGTTTGCAGTCTAATTAATGCAGCAGCTGCACCATTCAGATCTTCTTCAGTGGGAAATTCAAAATCATCTTTCATTTTGATTATATTCTCTAATAATTCTGGATAAATACACAGAGATCAACGATTAAATAATATAGGTACCTAGCTAATTTCCTATGAATAAGCCTGTCCAATAATTCTCAAAAATATTAAAAATAAAAATACCTATGAAAAGTTGCAATAAAAGATAAACTGAAGATGCATTGCATCTTACTTTCGTAAGCAAGTAAATCGTCTTCGATAAACTTCTCAGTGGTTTTCCAGTCAGTGGTGAGACGTTTGACAAGTAAATAGGCGTTGATGGGATTAGCCAGATATTCTTTAGCGTCAGTTTTAGCTTTTTCATGCTCTTCAGTAAAATGTCGAATTCGCCTGTAATATTAAATTTCTGATGCATTTTCAATTTTTTGAATAGGGATGGTCATCCTTAAAGGAGGAAGAAAATACCAATACCGCCAGAATGATGGGTAAGATAAACGGGTTGCCTATTTTTGGAATTGAAGGGTCAAATTTTTTCATAAAAAATGAATCGATATAGGTAAGTACTTATAAAAAGAATTGAATTTTTTTTAATGAATTATAATTTTCTTTAGTTTAATTTAAAAATTGAATTTGAACAAAAAAAATTGAGAAAGTCATCAAGGAAATTGAATGAATTAAGAAATATGCCCCAAAAGCCATCTTGATAAGTAAAGAGACTTCAAAAAAAAATTGAAAATTTTTTCCTATAATATGCATACTAAGAAAGATTATATTAACCTTTTTTCCCCCAAAATTAGAGGAGTGGTACAAAGCTGATAAGTAAGTACCCACACTGAACTTTTATTTCTTTATAAAATTTCTTTTAATTACTCATTTTGTTGGGAAGAAAATTTGAAAAACGTTAATGTTGAAAAACATCTTTGAAATTTAGTAATTTTCGAGTTGGAGAAAATTTTCAAATGATTCTGTAAAATGTTTTCGAACTGTAAAATTGTTTCAAATACAAATTTTCTCAAAATTTTTCCAACTTGGATTCAGGCAAAAAAAAAACAAAATCGTAAGTATGTACTTATTCCTTGAAATTTCCCTTTTTTAAAATTTTTTAATAATCGAAAAAAATCAAATTTGGTTTGAAATACTCAATTTTTATTGGTGAAAAAATTTAAAAATTAAAGATTGGATACTTTGAAAAAAATTATGATTGAAGTGATGGAGTAAATCTAGACTTGAAAAATTTCAGTGGAAGTCTGACTTCTCTAACTTCCCTAGGAAAATCGCCTCTGCTTTTAATTATCATTTTGAAATCTATTGGCTTGACTTTCTAGCTTTCCTTTTCTTCAGTTTTTATGACATTCCAGCATTCGTTTTTCTAATCGGTACCTAGATTTATTTTTACAATCACATATTCTGTAAAATGGTACGCTGATGATGGCCCCTGATTTTATACTAATTGTTCCGTGTGTATCAAATATCAATACATACCTTTTCATTGACTCCAATGCTTGTTGTTGGACGGTAACATATTTCTCGAGATTTCCAATAAGAACATCCTCGGTTTTGAGTAATTTTTCCAGTTCTGTGATTGCAGTATACAGCTCGGCGTTCACCCACGCAGGGAGCAAAATGTAATAAAAAAATATCAATTTTGAAAAGTTGTAAAATCCAAATTGCATCATTTGCTTCAAAAAGATGAAATTCACAAATAATTTGAAAAAATTTCGCGACCCTTGTGAATCAAAATTTTACCACGGGAAATTCGGGTTAAATCGAAAAATCTACACTAAAAATAGCGAATGCAAAAACATAACATCGAAATTCACATGCATTTGCATGCGCATAATTAAGTAATCAATACATGCTAATGGATCATTAGTAATTAGAATCCTGCCAACCTGCCATTACTTTTTCGGTCAATTTCGGGCCCTGTCGAGTATTTTCGTACAACCTGTTTTTTTTTTTATGGGTTTATTAGTCCAGGGCGTTGGTGGCGTTTTGAGAAACTAAAAAAAAAAAATCACGATGATAAACAAACACTGAGTACCAAATTTTAAAATGTATAGGTAAATTACATTAATAAATCGAATACGCAGAAAATCCATGTGTAATTGTGTACCTATGTTTACTTTTACAATTAGGTTCCTACATCTACTAAATACTTCCAATAAAGATTGAGGTTATCTTCGATAACCACGTTGACTCGATTTATCCATTTTTCCTTCAAAAATATATCACCTACCTATACACATCATCTCCTTCATACGCTCATAATAATACGCATATTGAGATTAACTAAGTACATGACTTTCTTGGAAGTAAAACATCGAACCAATTTCAACAACCTTAATTTACCAAACGTTCTCTTTGAAAATCCACCTTATTACTTACTAAAGTAAACTTCATAAATACGTAAAATACACATAGGTGAACGTACACCCAATATCATTTGAACAAATAATATATTTAAAAATACGTGACACTAATTTTCGAGCCAAAATTTTCATCGTAGCATCATCACAGAGTTCTAATAGTTTAGATTTTCAAATGTTAAGATCGAATTTCCATTCTGGTAGGAAAATAATTTACTCGAAACAAATACGAAGAATAAAAATTACACGTGAAATTTTCATTTTAAAAATCGTTTGTTTCGAGTTCAAATTCCAATGTAAAAGTCGCTTCCATTACGCATCCTGCGTGAGTGTTTTTTAATTATATGCCAGATATACGATATAGGAGCGTTGAAAAAAGGGGGAAAACGTTCAACAACCCAACCGAGTACCTATTACCTATAAAAAGTACATACTTGATCAAAATAGCAACCAAAGCATAGAATTAATTAGCAAAGCTTAAGTTACCAATTAATAGCGTTTCGAAATAAATCACAAAATCGCTTTAATTTTAAATAAGGTAGGTTGTTGAAGAAAAAAAAATTAATTAATTCGGCTGTATTAGATGACGCGACGGTATAAATTCTAAAGTAGGTAAAAGCGAATATAATTAGGGGTGGTGATTTTTTTATTTTTATACATTAACGTGATATATTTGGAACAATCGAAATTTATTTTCGTATTTTTATTTTAGACTTTTAAATTTGTTTATTTATAGGTATATTTTAAACTCGATTTATTAATAATTAATAATAGGTAAATTCGTTGGTAAAAATAGCATTTTAAATATTAAGAAATGAACTAGATGGAGTCGCGTTAGACTATTTTAAATGAACGTGGGTCGAATGTAACAAATGCATGTGGGTATTTGGAATTATTTACAAGAATAATTAATACCTACACGTGAAACGTTTTCAAATTAAACGAAAATTTAATAAATCGAAACTCGAATTTTGAGGGTAATGAGTAAACACGCGACATAAACTTGTACATGCAACTCGACTTAAAATTTAATTTACGTTAAAGATGAAATCAAGTTACGTACGTGTACTTTTATGAGACATACGAATGTAATTTTTAAAAACAAATTGTAATACTGAAACAATGTCGAAATAAACTTTTATAATTTAAATTTGAAAACTAGAACGAGGCGAAAAAAAAATTAAAAGTTGTAAGAATAATTTCTTGGCAATTTTTAGCCCGTTCCATGTGACCTATTTGTATTTTTTCAATATCTTTCCGTTTCAACTCGATGTATAATTCATACTAATTTTAAAATCATACGGTACGGAATACGTAGTCGTAGACGTACCTTACCTACTTTGTAGAAAAAAATATTTCACCCTTCATTGATTTGGCGCAACATCGATGGTGCTCCTTCAAATTACCAAGCAGACAAAATTATTAACGTGGAGAGTAAGCTAGGTAATGGTAAGCGTACCTTATTGAGAATATTGGATGGGATATTTTGAATTACATCCAAATCTATTGATTTTTTGCGTGGGAGATTAATTTGTTTGATTTATTGTGTTTTTTTTCTTTCTTTTTTTTCGTTGTTGGATCAAATCTTATTTGAATTATTGTGGGATGATTTTTTTTTTTGCGAATTTATAAATTAATTAATAGTGTAAAAATTTTATTCGATGGCATAGGGTGAAATATTTATTCGTAATATTCTATGCTTACTTGAATACATTGGTGTTATTTATCGCAAGTTATTTAGTTTGCACGTCGAATATGACGCTGAAGGGTTTTAAATTTAAAAAGTTTTCGGAAATTGGAAAATTACATTTAAACTGTGTCGAAATAGACGGCTACCTTCTGAATCATATTTCATAAAAGCAATAAATTACCTACTACGCGACCCATCTATTCCAGCATCAAACATGACCAGATTATTTACATCATTTAAATAATTCTAACAATGGGCTATCGAATCGTACAACGAATTGTAGATATTCAATGAACCAAATAATAAAAAATTATGGATATTTTATGTTGGAAAGGCTGGAAAGTTATGGTGAAGTTTTATGACTGATTGGGATTTTCAATTAATTTTTTTGGTACTTACCTAATTGCCTAGTTTTTAATTTAAAAAATGGTGTAATTTTTTGGGAATAGGAAAGGAAAGGTAGAAAGTGATTTTGAATAAATATCAGTAGGTAAAATAGAAAAATCCTCGGTTTAAATTTTTTTTGACTTGCTCAAATGAATAATTTTTCTTGGAAATTTTTCGATTGCTTTAGTTTTGGTTTTGTACGAGCAGTTAGGGAAGGAGGGTGCAGAAAAAAGATGTTTCAAAATATTTCGGCTATTTAGGCATTTTTTGGTGAATTTTTGATGAGTTAAAAATGTATTTTTTCGAGAAAAATGTAATTTTTTGGCTGAAAAAAGTTTCTCAGCCGATGATAAAGATACAAATTAGTTCCTTATGTAAGATTGAGTCCTCTTTCGGAATAAAATTTCATCATACCCAGTCATTGTGAAGTTTTCAGTGAGGTTTCAATTTTCTCTAATACCGTCATTCACCAATGGCGGCCACGTTAAGAAAATTTTTCGACTTTGAAACCCCATAGCTTAGCCCCATATCAATTTTTTTCGTGGTGAATGGCTCAAATGGTAGCTGCATCCCTTCTCTATAAATTGGCTTAAAAATCAGCCCGAAAAAACAATATGAAAAAAAGTTGCAATTTTTTTTCTGCAAACATACCCCATTCGTGGTATGGCGGCCACCCCAAAACCTGATTCGTGTAATGACGGCCACCTTTTTTTTCAATGACGGCCACCCTTAAAAAAACTTAAAATACATCATTAAATTGTTTATTAAGGTTTAATATTTCTTTAGGCAATATTCGCAAGTATATGCCTCATCCTCATAGACTCTGGCGCACTCAACATGGACCTTGTATCAATTTTCAAATTTTTTTATGAATAGGTATTTATAAAAAATTTGGTCATTTGATAAAGTCTCACAAATTCACACGTTTTTCACCTCATACCTACTTTTTAAAATGTAACAATGTAAGTAGGTACTCTTCATTTAAAAATTCATTTATTAAGTAGGTAAAGACATACCTACACTTGAAAAAAAACTATATAAATCCCATACAAAAATCAACAACTGAGCAGAATTTGGCATAAAGAGAGTAAATGTTATCATAATTATAGTCTTAGGCATATATCAACACTACCTATCTACCTGCTAACTGTTAATAAATTTACTTACATAATCGATCCTCAAATATCTAAAAACTTATCAACTTGTGAAATGAAATGGATGCACCACTTACATACCTTGATCCAAAGCTCGCGTTTTACTAATTTTATAATAGGTACCTACTACCTAGCTACCTACTAGTCTTATCGAATATCATGAACCACAGTTGTGTTACTTTTTCACACTTCTGTTACACATTTTTCTCACCTTCATATGTTAGTTTTAATTTTAGTGACTTTTTTGTTATGTTTGAATTTTTCTTAGCAAGATTTATTGTATGATTTAGCTTTGGATCAAGGTATGTAAGTAGTGCATCCAAAAATTACGATTAAACAGTTGAATTTTTATTTGAATTGAAAAAAAAGTGAAGTGGCCGCCATTGAATTTCCCATTTTTGACAGAATCGTCAATGACGGCCACTGGTGGCAGTCATTGAAAATACGTTATTTGAATTATCTAATAGCGGTCACCCCGCAAATGGCGACCTTTTTTAAGGTATCGAGGTCGTCTAGGAATGAAAAATATAGTATAAACCTTCCTCTTTCATATGGTACAAGTAACACAAGTCTAACTTACATTTTCGATTTTTAGGAATTTTTTTACTTTTTCGCTTGCCTTAGCAAATACGTAAGAAAATCATCGAAAAACTTCACTTTTCAAAATTCAATCACAAAATTTTTTCTAAAATTTTTATTGTGTCATCCGAACACAAAATTCACCATGGTACATGTGTACAAGACCCGTACCAACATTTCTGTGCAATCAGTGTTACCAAATCACCTTCCAAATCCTTATTATAGCTAAAATTCGTCAAGGGTGGCCGCCACTGGGCGAGTGGCCGCCATTGGTGACTGACGGTAATCATCAAGTTCATTCCGACGAAGTTGAACCGAATGGAAAAATGCTGGGAAAAAAAGGGACAGCTTAGTGAGCTGCCTCTCACAGCCAACATCATAAAAATTGCAATTCTTCGATCAGAAAATTTTCCACGATGATAATTTTTTTTCTTGGAATTTCTGTTTTAATTTTGAAAAAATGGTAAAAATTTGTAGGTATCTACATTGAACGGGAAGAATAAAAAAAGTTTCATTTCAATCGGAAAATTCTGATTTCTTGCCACCTCAGATTTTAGGTACAGTCTCCAGAAGGCACAGAAAAAACGACGCCTGCTGCACCCTTCGACCAGGTGTTCCACATGTTTTGGAAACGGGAAGCATGAATTTATATCCATAGAAAAATAGATTTTTGTGGTACGACGCGACGTTTAAAATTTTTTTTTACAATTCCGGTCTCCCAGGCCTCCGATCAACGTTGGAGGATTTTTGATTTTGAACTTCGCATCGCTGGAAAATCCGCTGGAACGCGTCGATTCGCAAAATCGATGGTATCGTTGGACTCGGGTCGTTGACGCGGTCATTTTGGTATGGTCACTTTTGAGTTTCCGCAATTCCAGCGATTGTTGCATTCCTGAGCCGCTGGAGGATTTTCAAGTACTTTCTGAAGGCCGAATTTGGCCTCCCAGACCTCCGACTGGCACACAGTGTTCCAGATACACAATCCAGGGCGAAATCGCTCTTTTACTAAAAAGTGCCAGGCGGTATTGAAAAAAGTTTACCATGAAAATGTACTTCGAAGTTTGTGCTTGCATTTTTTTTGAGTATTTTTGAAATTTTTCCTTTGGGTGAGGAGGTAAAAAATTGAAAATTTTGAGGTACGCTGAATAGGGGTGATATGGGTATCGAAATCTAGGTTTTGAATGACGCTGATTCCGATTCCGGTGCCCGTTTGACCCAAAAACCAAAATTGGGCCTCCTAGGGGGGAAAGTTTCTTCAAAATTTTGAAAAATACGATATGGGTAGATATTCGAAGGCGCTGAATCTCATTCTAGCACTCATTTCACCCAAATACCAAAATTAGGCCCCCCAGTGGGGGAAGGGAGCCAAAAATTTTGAAAAATACAATAGAGAGCTATCAAAATGTAGATTTTGGGAGACGTTAAATCTCATGCTGGCAATCATTTAACCCAGCTCCCAAAATTGAGCCTCTTGGAGGAGGGAAGAGGGGCCCAAAAATTTGCAATAATAGTATACAGCCTAAAAAAAGGTATAAAATATTTTTAAAAATGGAAAGATTTATCATATTTTTAAATCCAACTTGGACACTTGGAAAAATTATCGAATTAAATTACATTTTTTTTTGCCATTTTTCGATATTTTTTCAGATTTGACAAAAAATCAAAAAACAGCGCTGCCTATGAAAAAATTTTAATATTCTGCCTCATTTTTGAAAAATAATTTGTTTGAATCTTCTCCTCCTCCCCTCTGCCCACCTCATATAACATATTCACGTTCAACGTCCTCGTTTTATCTTGGAGAGGAAGGAGTTGGCTGCTTTGTCCTTTCGTTTGGTCTCCTGAAACAGGACGAGATGATGTTTAATAACTTTAAATTATACATAAAAACCTAAATCATTCAAATGAATTTGCTCTAGAAAATCTTTTTCATGTTTTTAAAAGGAAAAAAAACGACTTCTCCAACTCTCTAACATCAAGCATTTTTTTCGAAAAAAAGTTGCGATTAAATTTTTTATTAAAAAAGAGATGGCAATTGTAGGTATCGAAAAATAGGCCAGTTTCCAAAAAAAAGCTCAAATTCACGAAAACAAAAATTCTGAATAAATTTTTCTTCTTCTTTCGTCGTTTTTAAATATAGATAGGTAAGTACCTACTAATTTAAAGAGTAAAAAGGCAACTCTTTCATCAGATTCTCCAACGCTGCCCTCGTCATTTCAACCTGGCTACCTTGCCACCCACTTGTTCCTTAGCTATCTCCGGTTTGAAACTCTAAAATAATTAAAGTGTGGGTGCCATGCTATTTTTTTTCTCCCTCTAATTGTAGATGGAACCAATTTGCATATCATAACACACGAACTGATCAATTTGCACACTCGATACAGCCTATGCCAATTCATTGGGTATATAAGAGACGCCTATTTATTCGAAATATATAAAGCTTTGCCTTATTACACCATGTTCAAAACTGAAAATAAAATGAATAAACATAAAGATAAAACAAGACAGAATGAGTGAGAAAGAAAGAGAAAGAGAGAGAGACAAACGCAGAGAGAGAGTTGAAAGCTAAAGCAATTACACTTTGCCAGAATTAATTAAAATAAAAGTCTATAAGGGCATGATTTTCTTCTTCTTAGCTTCTCTTTATACACTTTGATAAAATGGTTTTAACGAGTTTTCCATTCTTATACGCGTTATTATTTTCCTTTTGTTATCTTTTCGTTTTAAAAATAATACACAATAATTTTAATTAAAATAAACGTTTAATTTTCGTTGAAAAGTTTGGTATGTTTTAAGCTCTCGCTCTGTATTGTGAATAAAACATGGTACAATGCTCATTTAACGTTTACAAAAATCACTATTTCAAATGCAACGAATTGCCAAGTTTTTTTTCCTATTTCTTTCACCTGTAATTAGTTTAAATTTAATGAAATTTTCATTTTGAATGAAACGTTAGACGTTTGACTGGGAGATTTTTACAGCATTGCTGATTGCAGATGTTGGAATTGCATTGAAATTTATTGGTATTTTTGAAAATTGCTGAATCTAAATTTTAATGATTTTTCATCTCGGTTTTCTTATGATTAATTTTTCATACTTCATATTTGTAGAAGTACCTAATTGTATTTTTTTTTTTTTTTTTTTTTTTTTACGATGACGCCTATTTTGAATTCTTCATTATGTTAATAACTCTGTCATATTTCAATTCATGGCGTCGGCAAATTGATGCTACGTTTGCGTATATTGTGCGGAAAACCATATATTTGAAAATCATAATGAAATTCGAGGGATTTTTGAAAGGGTTTGCAACGAAATAGGTGTATTTACATATAATGTTGCCGCGAGCTTGTTGACCATTATATTTCCTACGTTCGCGAATAGATAGGACCTAGTAAACCTATCTATGGTGTGGCTTAATTATAAAATTTCTAAAGTAAAAATGTTGCCGTTCTGCCGTTAGCTGTTGCAAAATCCGTTGCTTGCTTTTTATGGTTTCTTGGATTTTATTCTGAATATCGTATTTACGATTAAGTAGTAGATTTTTGTACAAATAATTTTCTTTGACGAAGTATTTTTCAATTTGGTTCTAATGATTGTCATTTTTGAAAAGATTATTGAATATGGATTCGTTCCTAACATGGACTCTAGTCTTCTTTCGTCTGTTGTGAGTGCTACTTGCCGAAAAAAAAAATGAGAACTTGTTCTCGATGCCATGCCACAGATAACATATGTACATGTTAAAATTTTCATCCTACAAACCCCTTCAAAAAAAATTAGTAGATTAAAACAAAAAATTATACCTTGAACATGATTGTTTTTACTCGTTTTTCAAAAAGAGACGAAAAACTGAGGAAAACTACGGTTTCAGCACCTTATAAAATTGTCAATTCTTTCAGTCGTTTTTCAAAAAAATGAGAGGAAACGATGGATTTTTGAACTAGGAAAATCGTCGTTTTTGTCTTTTTTTGTACACCATTCCAAAGTATCAAAAAGTTGGAAAATTAAAAAAATGGGGAAATTTGCAAATATTACAAAAAAAATCGCCCTCGCTCTGCTTGAGCTTAGTAACTTGTCTCAATTCATTTTCAAAACGGTGCACTGAAAAAAATAAAATTGCAAAAATTGATACAATTACCTATTTTGTCAAAAAAAAAATCGAGTAATGAATTTTACCCCCAAAAAAAGTAAATTTTATTTTTAAAAAATAATTTTGATCAACGTTCATCCTCAAAATGTTTTTTTAGCTCCGTCTTTTTTCAAAACTTTTCCAACGCAAACTGTTTTCAATTTTTTTTCAAATTTTTTTAAATTTTACTCTTAAATCTGTTTGCCTTGCATTGAATAAAAAACTAATTTTCATGCAGTAAAAATTTTCTTGAACAATGATTTTTAAAAAATTCAAATTTTGTAGAATTTAAAAAAAAAATGGAAATTGGAAAGAATTATCTCAGTCAAAATCAATCATTGCTGAATTTAAAATTGGATTTTTTTCAACCTCATTTTCGGTAAAAAAAATATATATATTGAACCGAATTAAATACATACGATGAAAATTCTGTCGAAAATTCGCAATTAAATTGAATTTATAAAAATATCATGAATAAAACGATACCTACGCCTTGTAATAGGTGTATCATCACTTTTATCCACCCATGCTGTCGTTGTCATCAGATTTACTATATTTTAGTTAAGATAACTCATACCAAAAAACTTCAAACGAGAATATATTATGCATACTCCCTGAGGTGAAACGTTTTTAGCGAAATTTAAATACAGAATAAAGACACATTTCCTGGAGGAATTCGCGTTTTAAATCATTTTTAAGAAGAAAAAATATTCAAATATAATGAAGATATCAACGTCATTATATTTAAAATTTTGAATAACGCGTACTTCGTAACGAGGTATCGTTATCTAAATAGAAGAAACGACATATAAAAGTATTACACGTGCGGTACTCTTATTGAACTAATTTTATGCTGTATAACAATTCTTCAATGAATACCAATCTGTATAAAATGAACTGAATATTACGACAACTATATCGTTATTACGATCTTTTTCATTTATGAGAAAATTTTTCTCGTTGGGTGTATTGACGCGTTGAGTTACGAATGAGCCTGCGAATGCCTAAGGGCTGAATGGAAATGTGTAAATTATCCGTTGAACGTTTATGTATGCAGATGTGTTATCAATTATCATTTTTTAAGTTATTTTTTTATACCGAGTTTCGCCTTTTTTGCCATTTCAGGGAATTTTCAAGTTTTTGAATGTGGAAAATTGGGTGTTTCTGTTCAGTTCATCAATTTGTGTAGGTACGATGACTGCGAAGGGGAAAAGAATTAATTTTTGAGCTCCCTGGAGTATTGTTCTTATATGTTAATTTGTCATTTGAGACGCCTGCGTTTTATAGACCAGTTCGTCTTTTTTTCTTTTTTCTTTTTTTTTTTTGTACTTACTACAAATTTAATTAAATCTTTAGGAGTTGGTGAGTTGTTCCCTGAATTCAGAAATGTGTGACTTGATTCCTATTTTTTTTTTCGAAGTAGGTGCGAGATGATTCTGAATCTTTTTCAACCTGTTAGCGTTTCCCAGGACTTGGAAGAGGACAAGAGGGAATTTTTTTTGCTTTGACAGAAAGTATCTTTAAAATTGGTCTTTTCAAGTCCCGTGAATAAGAGAAGAGCATTGATAAACAAAATGAGGTTAAAAGAGGAGAATTTGTCGCATCGAGTTTGTAAAAACGCAAAAACTAGTACATTTTTGGAATCGTCTCGACATGAACAATCGAATGGATTTTCCATCATTCAATTTCGAGCATTTGGGCGAGAGATGGATTTTTGCTGTGTGGATAGTTGATGAAGAAAACTGCCTGTAATTTGGCCAAAAATTGCTCAAAATTCAAAAACTAATATATTTTTGGACTCCTCTCATCATGAACAATCGAATGGATTTTCCATCATTCAATTTCGAGCATTTGGGTGAAAAATGGATTTTTGCTGCGTGGATAGTTGATGAAGAAAAATGCCTGTAATTTAGACGAAAATTGCTCAATTTGTCTCTCAGAGGATACGGACATGTGACCAAAATTGAAAAATTGACAATTTAATTGACTAAGGTAAAAAAAAAAACATGTATTTTGACTCCCTGAATCCATTTTGGAGGTCATTTATATTCCAAATTCAAAATTTATTTTTGGAATGAGAAGGCTTAAAAATTAAATAATTATCTGTGACTGATTTTCAATTTTGTTTCCATCTTTACCCATAAGGATAGTCTTTCACATGTAGGTAAAGCGAAAATTTTCCTGGAAATGAATTTGAGGAGTCAAATAATATGGATTTTCGTCATAGAGGGAGTAAAACGCTATTTTACTCCCTCTCGAAAATCGCTCGAGTGCTTAAATTCGCGTTTTTCTCCCTCTATAACAAAAAATATCGTAATCAACAAGGGAGATGAATGATTTCATCTTCCTTATTGCATAATATACTATTTCACCCCTCACTTAATTGAGTTGAAAAGTTTTTCAATTTCGGCTGCACTCTACTTTTTTAAAGGTTAAATTTTGCATTTGGAATCGAAATAATTCAAAAGATGGAATCAGGGGATCGAAAAATATGAATTTTGATAGGTACCTATACCTACGTACCTAATTCATTCGATGAAATAGGCATTTTCTAAATTTCGGTCTCACCATTCTCATCCCATGAAAGTTAATTTTTTCGTTTGAGGCCAAAATAATCCTGAAATGAGTTCAGGTGCTTCAAAAACCCTCTCTTACAATCACTTTAAATTTAAAAAAGAATAATTTCAGAAGAAAGTTAGAAAAAAACCAAAAATATACGAATATTTGCAGGAAAAAAAATCAAAGAGCCTTTCCTAATAAGATGGTGAAATCCGCCCCTACACCGTTTGGGCTGAAACTTACCCAAAATGTTGGTCTCGATGTAAAACATCCCCAAAAAAATTTTTGGCTCGATCCCCCCACCCCAACTCGAGTAAAATGGCCGTAAATGCCCGAAATTCAAAAATTCGTAGCTTTGAAAGGGGTGGTTCAAAATTTTTGAAATTTTCACAGAAAATAGTTGATGGGTAGGTGTATATGTGAGAATTTTTTCAAATTTTTTTTCGCACATTTGGGGGGGTTTCGTGGGGTTTGAAAACTTCAAAAATTCGTAGAAAAAAAAATCGGGGGGGACCCCTCGCTGGAATTTTTTTTAAAAAGTTGGTATTACCCTTAGGTATAACATATATTTTTTTCAGACTCCGTGAGGGGGTGCAACATGGTCAAAAAAAATCAAAAACTATGAAAAAAACGTGTTTTTGACGTTTTTTTCGCTATTTTCACACCTCTCAAGGTCAATATTTTGGAGACCAATTAAATTTGGTTTAATAAGGGGTCCACATATTCAAAAATTACATTTTTGAATAATCGAGCCTCAAACAGATGATTATAGCGTCGCGGCGCTTTTGATTGTTAATGATACATCAGTCCAGTGCAATTGGACAAAAAAATGGTAGCGTACGGAAAAAATTCCGATCCAAGTTTTTTTGGCCCAATTGATTCAGGGCACCATACCGAACAATATGATGAGACTTCTTGCCCCCGCCCCCTGTGTCGGAGGCACCTGAGCAAGGGGTTAAACCCCCAAAAATTTGGTTTCGCCTTATAACTCGCCGATAAGGCAATTTCTAAAAAACAAAAAAAAAATGGTTTGTAAAATAATTATTCATTTACGTGGTTGAGTTTACTATAAAATAGATATTTTCACTTTTTAGTGCAGAACACCCCAAGAAATACCCTTATACATGCAGTCGTATTGACTCAATTTTCTGATTTGCGGCATTCGACTATCGGCAAAGCTATTCTTTTTTTCGTCCATTTGAGTGAGGGGCGTGAGCCGAAGTTGATGACGAGTGAGACTGAGAGAAAAAACGAGCGAAAATTGATTTAATTTTCTGTTCTGAATTTTCTGAAATTCTTGAAAATATCGGGAGTGGTATCAAAAACCATATTCCCCCCCCCCCCCAGAAGGTCATTTCTGATGTTATTTAAAAAAAAAAAAAACAAACAAAACCTGAAAATGGCTCACACGGAGGATGTTTGGGAGTTAATGAATGGGAAATTTCTTTAAGCATCAAGTATTTACGTGTAAAAAATCTTGGGGAGTCTGCTTTACCGAATTTTTCTTTTTTTTTCATCATAAAATTTGAACAAAATATCTCAAGTAATTCTTGATTGCTTTTTTTTCTCAGTCACAATCATGATCACTTTCGATTCACCATTCTCTCGATTACGAAAAAATGAAAAATAGCTTTTTCGACTCAAAATACTACACGGAATCGAATGCTGATGGAAATCAGAAAGTTCTATCTTCATTTCAATGGCTTTTCTGTAATAATTTTAAAGCCGCCGTTCCAATACGAATGATTTCTCACAAGTATAAGGGTTTTTCGTGGTGGTGTTGGAAGGCATAGTTTGCATTTTGCACGAAAAAGTAAAAATATCTACATAGTTTATTGCAAACTCAATACCAATGTTTTTTAGAAATTGCCTTATCGGCGAGTTATAAGGCGAAACCAAATTTTTGGGGGTTTAACCCCTTGCTCAGGTGCCTCCGACACTGGGGGGGGGGCAAGAAGTCTCATCATATTGTTCGGTATGGTGCCCTGAATCAATTGGGCCAAAAAAACTTGGATCGGAATTTTTTCCGTACGCTACCATTTTTTTGTCCAATTGCACTGGACTGATGTATCATTAACAATCAAAAGCGCCGCGACGCTATAATCATCTGTTTGAGGCTCGATTATTCAAAAATGTAATTTTTGAATATGTGGACCCCTTATTAAACCAAATTTAATTGGTCTCCAAAATATTGACCTTGAGAGGTGTGAAAATGGCGAAAAAAACGTCAAAAACACGTTTTTTTCATAGTTTTTGATTTTTTTGACCATGTTGCACCCCCTCACGGGATCTGAAAAAATATATGTTATACCTAAGGGTAATACCAACTTTTAAAAAATTCCAGCGAGGGTCCCCCGATTTTTTTCTACGAATTTTTGAAGTTTTCAAACCCCACGAAACCCCCCCAAATGTGCGAAAAAAAATTTGAAAAAATTCTCACATATACACCTACCCATCAACTATTTTCTGTGAAAATTTCAAAAATTTTGAACCACCCCTTTCAAAGCTACGAATTTTTGAATTTCGGGCATTTACGGCCATTTTACTCGAGTTGGGGTGGGGGGATCGAGCCAAAAATTTTTTTGGGGATGTTTTACATCGAGACTAACATTTTGGGTAAGTTTCAGCCCAAACAGTGTAGGGGCGGATTTCACCATCTTATTAGGAAAGGCTCTTTTAGTTATTACTTGAGAATACATAAAAAAAATCCAAATCATTTCATAAGAAAAATTTTTTTAAAAAGAAAAAAAAATTGAGTACTCTAATCAACTTTCCATCAATAGTTCAAAATTTTATAGTAGGTAAAGATTTGTCAGGTTTTTTTTTTGGAAGAATTCATATTCATTTAACAGTTCCCATTAATATTTCCATGAAAAATATTCGATAATTAGAGATTTTTATCGGCTACCGGTCCATTAAAAGCATTAAATACTCACTTATTTTCAAACTTAACAGAAAAATAAGTAAAAGAAAAAAATAAGTAAACATGGAAATATGTCGAGAAAACAAGGCAACAGTTGTATACTTAACTTATATAACCTTCTAGCGAATAGAACACTTTATAAGGGTTGATGCTACCCTCAGCCCTCAGCTACGACACAGGTTCAACAATATACTCGCACATTTCTTCGAACTCAGTTTATCACTTGGTAAACTGCCACAATTCGTAAGCGAGAATTTCGATAGCCATCCGAAATAACCCATTTGTGTAACGTTTTATTTCGATACTAATTTAAACTCATGCGGACACTTTTACTCCTTAGAAAAATGACCTCCTATTAATTTATACCTTATAGACTTTTTTCTCTTATTTTTTCCCCCAAAACGTGGTTCCCAAAATACGAATTTACAGGAATTCTCGTAATATGTGAGTCTGGATGTAGAAACCACCCTTAGGGGACAAAAATTAGTTATTGAGTTGACAATGATTTTAAGCCTTTTAGAAAAAGTAGAATTAAGGAGGAACCTTCACTCAAAAATCGATTTTTGACCTCTTAAGGGTGGTTTTTGTACCCAATCTCACACCATTTATTTTAAGCTTGAATTTTCCAATACAACAGAGTACCAATTGGAAAATTACGATCCAAAATCACCAAGATGGTTCAAATTTTCAAAACATCGGACAAGAATAATAATACAAATAAAAGCAAAATATGGTACACTACTCCAATGGAGAATTTTACCTTGAAATTATCATTTCGAGAAAACTTCCTGGACGAATTATTTTTAATTATATACCTACGTCAAGCAGCCTCTAACAAAACAAACCGTTTTCCAAAATTGTAAGTAAATTCTAAAATCCAAATCGCGAAGGGAAAATGAAATATCCCTTTTGTAAATAATTCAGGCAGATTTATTTACAAGAAAAGTTGATACTGGTAAAAAATATTAGCTCATCGGAACAATTTACTGAAGGTTTCTTTCGAAAATAAACTTCCGCGATGATTGCTGGCTAATTAACTGTTGGCGTGCAATTACGCAACCATCTCATAATGAGATCCGGATTAATCAAACTTTGCAAGTCGAGTTTTTAACAATGACTCGTTTCTTTTATTCAAAGCGACTTTTAATTTAAAAACTGACAGCCGACGATCCGTTCGAAGCTAATACTTTGGGATTAAATAATTCTACAAAATTGTGATTTAAAACGACCGAAATTTTAAATTCGTAGGGAAAAAAAGAGGAAAGCTAAACACGGGGGTTAAATGTTTTTTTAGTTGTTTTGACACCTGTTACGAATACCTACTTGGTTAGTTGATAGGAACGCGCGCGCGCCACTAAAAAAGTTACAAACATTTAAATCAGCTATAAATTTACATTTAAAATAACTCAACCTTTATAATCCTGAAAAAATGGTGTTTTATTAAATCGCAATTAAGATAGGGAAGGAAATACTAAAGCTATGTATAGCCGGAATTAAATAAATGAGCGATTAATAATGACACAGTAATACAGGCCTGTATCAAGTGCAACCGCTCCCTATTAATTCAAAATGATGTGTCATTTGCGTACACTTTACTCCGCCATGTACCTAACTAAACTTTTTAAAACTATATATTCTTACGGTTTTAGAAAATTAAAACTCTCTCCTCTTTAATCCACGATACCCAATTAAATTCGCATCACCTTAATTGCACTTGACAAAAGTTTCAAAACAGTTCTACCGCGTGGAATATAAAATATAAAATAAATACCGAAGGGGATATATTCATTTCTGTAGCTCACCATACCGTATTCTTTTTTTTTTTTGGAAAAAAAAAGAGATGATGGTGAGATGGTAAAAATCGTTTAAAACTAGACTCTAATTAAGCTCATTTTATTGACTTTCTCTCGCAAATATTTCGCAATTAAAGGGTGCCTTCGTAAGAAAGATTATGGAAAATCCCATCTTTCTCTTTTTCCCCTTCTATACAGGTGGTTAGCTATAGAAATCTACTATGTCTACGTACTTGGGTATTTATTTCCATTTTTTTTTTACAGAATAAATAAACATGCTGAAAAAATAAATATTTACGAAATGAGTTATCAAAAAAAATTAAATGAAAGCATCGCGATAGAAAAAAATACACGTTTGTATCCTAAATTTGATGGGCTAATTTAGAAAAAAAATTATTGGAAGGAGTCGAAGAAAGGCTCAACATTTAATTTAATTCATACGAGAATCCTCTTTTTCAATTTTGCAATATTTTTAGGTAGGTAGTTTACCTAGACTTTTACTCCTCCCAGGCCTGGATACTGGAAAAACTGAATCTTGAGTCTAGAAAGTATTTTCTATGAGCAAGATTTTTTCTCTAGCTTCGCTCAGCTTCTAGATTTTATAATTTTGGTATGTAAATACATTATAATTTTCAAATTTCAAAGGGATTATAAGATCAATATTTCAAATTTTTCTCTAAAAACTCTCTACAAAATTACTTTTAGAATAAACCCACAGGAACAAAATCACAAACTTTCATAAAAAAAAAAAAAAAACCTTGAGAATCTGAAATTAAATTTCAACTTTTAGAGAAATCAAAAAAAAAATCAAAATGAGGACCAAAAAATCAAATCATTAAAAAACAATTAGGTATGTACCTAGTTCTATTAGAAAATCGCAGAAAGAGAAATCCGAATGATGAATTTTTAAAATAAAACCAAAGATTTCAAATTAATATTAGAATTTGTACTTACGAGGGACCTTCACTAACTGACCGCCGTTGATCATTATTGAGGAAGAGTGCCTATGTGTGGATTTTCAAGGGATAATGCCCAAAGTGTGTTTGAAATGAAATATCTGAAAGATTACCTACTTTGAAAGATACAGTGTTGCCAATACTTAAAACTCGATAAAATTCAAGCTTGAAAAATTTTGAATTAAAAATAAATATTGGAGAGAGTTGAAGTTTTGACATAAATGTTTTGCCTAACTCGACATTTGAAGGGGCAATTGACTTTAGGTAAATAATTATTATTAATTTGAAAATTATTTTTTGTCAAATTTTCAAATCCTGCCCCTTCAAATGTCAAGTTAGGCATCACATGCCACCGCAATTTTTTCTCCGCACCATAAAGTATTTTTGAATTCAAATTTTTCCAGTATTCCAGTTTTTATCAAACGTTGGGTGTGTTTCTCCTTGAAAACCTACCCATAGGCAACTTCCCATACAGATAGGTATGTTAGACAGTTGGTAAGAGACCCTCGTTAAATCAAAAACAAAAAAAACGAATTGACGAACCATAGAACGCAAATCCTTTTAAAAATAAAACGATAAGACCAAACAGTGGCGTAGCCAGGATTTCGTCAAGGGGGGGGGGGCAAGAACGAATTATGTCAAATTTTCTGTGGTCTTTTTGAAACATAGCAAGTATTTTTTCGTAGTGTACATATAACCGAGTCTGAGGTAGGGGGTGTGTAATAAAAAGACTAACACAACGATGTAAAATGGACACAGGACTTAGATTAGAGGTACAAAAATAAGCCTTTTTTCGCAGGCTTCTCTCAGAACGTTCATTAAAATTGAGATCGATTGATAATTATGTTCAAGCCCGAGCGAAGCTTTGAAAAAATTGAATTTTTGATGTCTAAAATAGACCATTTTCCCCAATTTTTGACACTTTTCTCCCATTATACCATATTTTTTAAAGGCCATGGGGGGGCAATCGCCCCCTTCGCCCCCCTTGGCTACGCCACTAAGACCAAATTATTTGCAGAAAAACACCAAAAAAAAAATTAAAATTAGGTAAGTATTATTTATTTTTTAAAAAATGAACCTAAATCATTTCCACTGCAATATCAAAAAATAAATTACTTTTAGAAAAGAAGAAGGAAAAATTATTTTAAAAAAACGAGCAATTAAATACTTACTTACCCCCTCCCCCCCCCCCAAAAAAAAAGTTAATAATTCCCACGAAAAATCGATGAACCTAAGTGAAGTAGGTATATTAATTGATTTTTAGAATAAATCTAATGAATCCAATAATTTTTTCAGAAAACAGAAACAGAAACCTAAATTGTGTTTTTTTGGGTCTTCGTAAAAAAAATAATTGATACCTACCTACCTAAATAAAAAAGATCTGGAAGTTTGAGTTTTCCCTGATTTTTTAAAAATATTTATGGAAAAAATTAAAATAAAAAAAACAATTTTTAAAAATAACCCAAGTTTCTTGAGAAAAAACAGCCATTCTAGGTTTCCCCCTCTTCCTAATAGGTTCCTGACTTATCTCCATCGCTTTTATCTCTATTTATAATAATGCTCCTCAAAATCGTTTCAAGCTTCGAGAAAAAAAAATTCCAATTCCAATAGGTAAGAAAATAAGTATAGATTTTTGATTCAAAAACTTCATGGAATACCACATGATGATTCTGTATCCAAAACTCAAGTTTTAGTAAAAAAAAATCAAAGCTACCTAAGTACAGCTGAGTTTCTAAATAAAAAACAAAAATTAATAATTTTTTTGCAATTGATTGAATAAAAGGTTACAAATCAAAACATTTCATAAACAACAAAAAAAAAACCTAAATGTTTTGAGAATTTCCCATGTAATACTTTAAGATAATTTTATTCCCTAAAATAAATTTTTTGATCTCGAACATTTTCAAATATGTCCTATTTGAGAAAAAAACGTTCTGGTAACCATTTCAAGTCTTTGTGCCTACCAATTTGCACCTTTCCAAAAAAAAAAACCATATTCAATTCTTGGTAAGAGAAACCCGAAATTTCGGTTTAAAAATCTTCCACGCAATCCCTTTATGATTTGTATCAGAAATCCAAGTTATTAAAACCTCTTTAGTTTTAATTTCTTATGTTTTTTTCTGGGAGAGGGGGATGCGTATCAAGGTTGTACATCGATTTCAAAACGTAAAATAAAACTTGCTCTAAAATTGAATGATTCCTTCTTTCAATTAAGTAGGTACGAGGTACATGGATTGGAAACTAGAAATACTGCGATTTTAAACCCCTCACCATTACCCTACTACGATTTCGTATCAAAAACCCCAACTGAAATTTTGATATTTGGTCACTGTCAAGGTCTTACAAACTCCCAGTCTCAGACTAGCCAATGTAGAAGGGTGAGAGCGATGCATTCTTAATCGGTAACATCCCCTTTGATTTCAATAAAATAAATTCACGGGGGTAGCTGCGAGAAAAACCATTGGAAAGTTTTTAGGTACCTATATACCGAGGTCGTATAGCACTTAATGCATTAAATAAATTATTCGATCGTGTATTCGCCGTACCCCAACGGCGACAATATTCGCGACGAAATTAAATAAACAAGTGTTAGCTCATTTTTAAAATTCTCTGTGTGTCGTACTTGGGCGAGTGAAAGTAGGTAATATTTATCTACTTCGAGTCATCAATTTTAGAATGGAAGATAAACTCCTGTACCATCACGTGGCACGCATCGAATTAATTTTTCATCATCATAAGTAATGATACGGGACTAAAATGTTAGTAACCACTTCTAGTAATGGCTATATATGCTGAAAACAGCTTTGAAGCATTTTGTATTATTTAAGCAGCTTTGACCAAGTTTATTTTCAATGAAGTTAAATATTTAAAACGGGTTGTTTCGAAAGACGTTCGCTCTTATGTTGAGGTTTTTCATCCTGTCCATTCATCAGGTTCGGGGATATGTTGGCTCCACATATCTACCTAGCGTACGTACATTTACGCACGGTTTTGTGTCAAGAATATTTCCATCGAAAATCGAATCTATGGGTTAAATTATAGATTTATGCTTGGTCGACGAGTAAACAAACCGTTCGAGTATATGATGAACCTGTGGGACCCCCATGGGAAACTGCAACTTGAACTTTATTCAAAGTACTTACTCGATCTTAATCAACACTTTTTTTGGAAATAAAGAAAGTAAATTATCAGTATACATTTGATAAAGTTTTATACTAGGTACCTTAGCTATATGTACCTAGCGATTATTTTTGCAAAAAATGTGATTTCGGCGTCCAAGTTCGAATTCATTTCAAGTTAAAAGTTTTTCAGCTCTATTTTTTTTTTTTTTTCATTTTTTCTTCAATTCTAAAATTTTTCCAACAGTAGATGAAATATTCAATAATTTAAATTTTCTCAAAAATTTTTCATTTTTTAAAAATTCCATATTTTTAATATTTAAATTGTTTCTTATGACAGATGATGGAATAGAGCAAATCATTATATAAACAAATAAAAACAGTTGATTTTCTGTTTTGGTTGAACGATAAATAACATACGTAGGTACCTGATCAAAATGATACTCTGAACAAACTTATTTTGTTCTGTTATGGTCATAGGCGTGTCTGGGGCTTCTGAGTAGGGTGTGCCAAAAATTTGGGTCCTTAAATGGAATTTAAAAAATAACTTGAATATTCAAAAGTATTTGTATAAAATTGTGCTCGTGTCCGAGCAAAGCGAGGCGAAGCTTTGGAAAAATTGGTTTTCTGATGCCCAAAAACTCAAAGGGAGGGGTGTACCTGAAATTTTCTTAACTAAATTTGCTGAAAAACTCAACGATTTTCCATATTTTCTCAAAAAACCTCAATTATTTTTATAAAATTTTATACGTTTTTTTTTTCAAAAATCTTCAAGCTTTACAAAATTTTCCCAATTTTTAAATTTTTAGTAAAGATTGGTTTTGACTGAAAAAAAACCTTTATTTAAATTGTTTATACTTATATCGTTTTCCATAAAAATGTTCAACGTGCGTGTATGAAAATTCCTTTTTCATTTAATGTGAGGCTAAAACAGTTGAGAGCTGGAAAATTTTTTGAAAAATTTTCATTCCATCTGTAGAAACATTTATTAAGTACAGCTACAGAATTTGAATTGAGAAAATTTTGGAAAAATGGGCAATCTGGAATTGAAAAAATTTTTGAAAAAAATTTAGCAAACACCTCGACCAAATAAACCATTTTTTCATGTTTTAAATTCGTCAAGTTATCCGAAAACTATACAAAATTTCCATTATTTGATTTGTTATCCGTTTTTTCTAAAAGTGTAAGTACATGGGGAGCAAAAAATTGAAAAATTTGGGAAAAGTAGGGTGTGCCAAGGCACACTTGGCACACCGACAAGACCAATTTTTTTCGCGATTTTCTTTTTTCCTTCCATAATTGTAATGTCACAATTTATCATTTTCATGCATTACGATGATCAGTGGCGAAGTGAATCGTAGGCGCACCCAGAAATTAATTAAGGGGGGCTGAGAATTTGAGAAAAACTGGAGAGAGGTCAAAGTCCAAATTAGGTCATTTTTCACTGATCTTTCAGTCAAAAGTTATCAATTTATTTCCGACAAACAGAGAATTTATTGAAAAATTAGTGATTTTCAACTGAAAAATCAGTCAAAAATTGTCAAGTTCTAAAATAAAAGAACTAAAATACTGCCCCCATCACAACAGATCACTATTTTGTTCAATTTTTTGAATAACTGAACTGAAATTAAATGGAAGAATCGGAACTGAAACGTGGTAGGTACCTCGATGCTTGGAAACTCGATACCCGAAAACTGAAATCTGAAACAGAACAAAAAATTCATTTTTCCTTGAAGAAAACACCAGACTGATTATTTTATTAAAAAAAATTATTATTTGTTCTTCAGCAGATCAACTGAACAGTACACATTGACGTTCTGTTTCACAAACTCTGTTTCTAATAACTTACAATATTGAGTTGAAAAAAATTTTGAAAACGCAAAGTTGAAATTTTTTTGAAAAATTCAAAAAGTTAAAATATATTTTTAAATACTTACTTGACAATTTTTAAAAATTATTAAAAAATTTTCAACAATTTTTTTTAACTTACCAATTTAAATTTTCTCAAAATCTATCAACTTCATATTTTTTAAAAAGTTCCTCTCATATTTTTTTCCAACTTGAAATCAAAAAAAATCCAACTTCATGTTTTTCAAAATTTCTTTCAACTCAACAAATGAAAGAAATTTTTAAAAGTTGAAAAATCAAAGTCAAAATTTTTTACAGCTGGAAACATTTTTTAATTAAATGGATACCGTTTTGAAATGAAATTGAATAAATTTTAAGTTGAAAAAAAAATTGACTTTAGATCGTCGAGATCACATTTTTAGCAATTAAATGCTACAGATGAAATTTAACTCAATCGAAATCATAGGTGAATTACTCGTAATAGACGTAGGATGAGGCAGACACGTTGAATCGGCAGGAAAAAAATGAATTATCGAGCTAGACACGGGCAAGGGAAAGGATATTCGTTTTGCATCAACAAAGTAAGTTTTCTGTTCGATACTAATAACGTTGTTGTTTGTATAATAATTGGGCACACATACGCGAACCATCGTTTTGTGTACTTGTTCGTGAACAAGGGTTCTTCCCTGAACAAGGCAACTAACTAGCTCAGCAGAGGATAACTGGCAATGTTTTTAAATTGGACATCGTAACCTACACGATACCAGGTTTATGGGCACCATACGGAAAGTTTTTCTTTATTTTGATACGAATGCTCGTTAAATTCAACTTTTCAACGTTCATTTTTTTACATTCTATATCTATATGTATACCAAGTTGTACATATAATTCCGATTTTTTCGATGTTTTCCGCCATATTACATATGAAAATTCTGAATATACAGTTTTCTCATTCACTCGATTCTTAATAGTATAGTTATACAGTATAATACATGGATCCGATTCCGCGACTGGGGCTATCCCAAGGAGCTATACGAGTAACACAAACGCGTAGGTATTATCGTACCTACACATCGCAGAGAGAGTACAATTCATAATCCATTTTACATTTTTCTCAAATATGAATTACATGATACCCGGGAGAGTGCGAATTTTACACGAGTCGTCTTATCTAATACCATACGTGATCTTATCGTGAATATTATATCGTGTGTTTTTCAGATGTTTTAATACTTGTATGCTCGCTGCTGAATGAATTCCACCTACTTCTGTATGATTTAACAATTCCACCTATTACTGTAATGTACTCTGGAGAGTTATACTTTCTTAAATAAGTATACCGATTTCCTTTCCTATCTCTTTCCACAATTTACAGTTGATGTCCTTATTGCCTTCGTGTTTGCTGTAGTACGCGGTCCAATAATAAAACCCCTAAAAATAACCATTTGCTTCATTTTTATGAACCTTTGAATTTTATTCGACTTTAACGCGATTTTTCCTTTAATAATCTAATGAGCCTTGGAATTTACTTGTATTTTTATCGGAGGATGGCTGTGGATTGAATTTTTTGATAAAATTTACAAATTATTGTAGTTGGATGATGAAGGCCTTTTGATAGGTATCGGGCAGATATGTAGATGAATGGCAGAATATTGAGGTAGGTCTAGGTAAGTATCTATTTAACTGAAAAATGAATAATATCGAACCAAGGAAGAGGAATAGAAGAAGCAGCTCTTTTCCTATCCCAAAATCACAAAATTATATCATTGGCAGGAGCATAACCAGCGAGTGGGATGGGGAGGGAGGAGGGTAAGTTCACCAGAAAAATCATTTAGCACAGATCTGGCCAATTTGACAAAAAAAAAAAATGAAAAAAATTTACTGCAGAATCCACCTGGAAAAAATACTTCAAAATAAGCATTTTTAGTTACTTACATACAGGGTGTTCCATAAATCGTCAGCCAAACATTTTTTTTTTTTTTTTTTTTTTTTTGATATAACCGAGTAACACTAAAAAAAGCCTTGAGATGAACATGTTTCCTATTTTAAGAATTTAAGGGGCAACTGCTGCTTCCAAAAAAATCACGTCGAAAACATTTTTTAACCACAGAATGGATAGTACTTTGAAAACTGAATAAATTTTCACTTTATGACTTTTTGCCTAACTCTAAAATTGAAGAGGGCTACAAAAAATTTTTTCAAGAACAATTTTTTAGAAAATCAACTAATCAAGGGAATGGACAGCACGTTGAAAACTAAAGAAATTTGTTCACCTATGACTTCTACACGAAAGGGGCTTCAGGCACGAAATTGAAAATACACTGCGAACGACTGAATCGTTCCTTTTCCAACTCTATGAATCGCAGTAGTTTGCGCAGATTGCAGATTGAGAAAAATGCTGGTTACTCGGTCGGGAATTGCTCAAAATGTAAAAACCAATACATTTTTGGAATCCTCTCGTCATGAACAAACGAATGGTTTTTTTTAGAGATGGGCGCTATTGATATTTTTGGACTATCGATAGTTATGCTATCGATAGTTTTTAACATCGACAAATTACACAATCGATAGTCAAAACTATCGATAAATTATCGATAGTTTTCGATAGTTTCTTCAATTTCGGTTTTTATTCCAGTTTCGGTTTTTGGAATCATTTTTAATTTTATATCTTTCATATTTTCTCATTTTGAATGCCATGGGTGCGTTCACTTTGGGTTTGAAATAAGGTTTTACCTTATTTTTAAGTTATAAACAAACTTTCATAAGGGCAAATTTATTCTTTTCAATTTTGATAATTTAATAATTACTGGCTGGGGATGGCAATTTTTCTCAACTTTACCCCACTAGAATGAATTAAACAAAATTTTCAAGCAGTATAATCCTGCAGTGGCCAATTAATTATGGTGTGAGGAAAAAAGTATGGTTTGAACAAATCTTTCGGAAACGAAAAAATCTGATTGGCTGATTTCTTTGTTTATACCTTATAAATAAGGAAATACCTTATTTCAAACCCAAAGTGAACGCAGCCCAGTGTTCCTAATTCGAAAGCAACAAATTTGAATTTTTCATTTTTTCCCTCCAAAAATTAAAATGTGAAATTAAATCAATTTTTTATTACGCCACCATTAATTTTTGTCTGAGATCCGTTTTTTTCAAATAACTTTTAAAAATATATGGCTGAATAATGTCTTATGCTTGAGCTTACATTACATTCAGTTCAATTTGCAATTCCAGCTTCACGGCTTCACGTTTCATTTTAAGGTTTTAGAAATTATATGGGTTTTTCCATCATTCCATTTCGAGCTCGCTATTTTTTAAAAAATTGATTTGAATTCTCCGTTTTATATATCGAACTATTTGTGGAAATTAAAGAATGTAACAGATCATTTTCAACGTCGAATTAATTTATTATCGATTGAATTTTTCTAGATAAGTTTTCATTCTTGATAAGAAAATTCAGCGAAATGATAAAATAATTAAAATTTTTCATGAAGTAGGTACCCGATCGATTTTTTAGAAACGACGAACGAATGAGTTTACTTTCCCTTTGCTGTATGTACAGCTATATCTTGTGCTTAAAGTGCCTATTCGAAATTGAAATGACTTCTTCATCGAGTTTATGTTTTCTTACAATCGTTTGCCTGGCTTTTTCTATTATTAATTTTGGATATGCAACGAAAAGCAACGAAGAATCATCAGATCTGAATTCCCTAGAACAACAGTATTACGACCCAGCTGGCAAAAACAGGCAGTGCTACCGACGCGCGAGGTAGCATCGCTACCTTACCAACACATTAACAATTTTCCTTGTCGATACATGAGCAATACCTATGTTGTGTTGGTACACTAGTGGCAGCGAAAAGGTGGTGTATGGTGGCGTATGGTGGCATTCGCTCCAGGCAATTTCACAGTAGCACTACCAAATCACCACCACCACACTACTTTGAAAAAGTTCGCCACTTCGCGCTACCTCCTCGCTACGGGTAGTGAAAAGGTAGCGAGTGGTAGCATATGCTCTCAAGAAGATTGACGTAGCGCTACTTCTACGCTACTTGTACACTACTAATCAAGTGCGCACTACTCTAGCACCACCACTGTACTACCAGTAGCGAGAAGGTAGCATATTGTAACATTCACTACCGAGCAGATTGATGTATGGTATCGCTTTCACTGCACTCTTCTTACACTACCAAAGATGGGTCCACTACCCACTGCCACCCTCACACTACCAGTAGTGAAAAGGTAGTGTAAAGTACCTAGCTACTTTTTTGAATGGATTGACATACCTAGTGCTATCTTTACACTACTAATATTTAAAAGGGATAAGGAAGGTAGGTACCATTCTGAATTCAAAATGAAATTTCTATAGGATTCAATACCCAACTCAAAATTACATGGTAAAAGAACCCATATCCAAAATTTTTACATTTTCTGGAATTTTTAAAATTTCAAAATCACCTCATCACTAAACAGTAGAAAAAGTATGAAAATTGATCTGATCAAGAGAAAAAAATGGAATTCAGTATGCTTAGGTACACATTTTGTTTGACCTCATGAACATCAATTGAAAACAATTTTGTGATGCTTGGGAGTCTAAAAATGATTTTTGAATTTTCTGAACCAAAGAAATCCCAAAAAAGTAGTCGATTTGTAAACTTGAATACCTACTAATTGCAGATTACTTGCACTGCGCTCTTCCTACTTAATTAATTAAGGTCTAATTTTCTGAAATTTGAAACTTATTAGATTATTACCTCGCTGTGTATATGAATTTGGTTTGCTTACGTGTATTTAAACTTTTTTGAAAGAATAATTAAGTATTAAAAATTGGGTATAAACCAAATTTTAGCATTTTTTATTGATTACATAAAATTTTCATAACTTGGTAGATATAGGCAATAGAGGTAATTTTGGAATTTCAAAAAATTTGATAAAAGGACTCAATAGGAACATGAATAACACAAGTTGACAAAATTTGTTTGCTGTCTTTATTTTTTGAAAGACATTGTTTCCAAGATATTTTTAAATAGGTAAATTTCTTTGATTCTATCTGATAAGAAATTCAATTTTTCACAATTTTTGTCACAGTCATAATGGCTTTAGAATGCTTAGATTTCTCAGTAATTTCACTTTTGAGTGCTTATCTGATCGTTGTACGAGTACGTCGTCTCTAGTTCAGTGCATCGATTCCGATTGTGTATAGTATTTCATACGTGTTATCAGTTACTAGTCAGACCATGTAGCTTTGGTTACATGATGGATCCGGAAAAAGAAGCGCTCCTGACTGAAAATGCTCAGTTAAAAACTGAAGTCGAGTCCTTAACTTTTCAATTATCCAGTCTTCAAGCCAGATTGGACAATTTTTTCAAAATAAACAGCCAAAGGAACCCAAAACGCACTTCTTCAGAAGTAAGCTCGCCAGAAAATACCACTCAGAAGAATAATCACAACGATAGTTCAAATATCTCAACAAATGATACTCATATCAGTAAGCCACCTCCAATTTTTATTGAGGCAGTCAAAAATATCAAAGTTTTTGATGAGTTCTTGAAAGCTCATGGCCTTGAAACTTGTGAGCGTAAATCGCTATCATCAGGTAAAATCAAGATTCAATCGAAAAACATCGACGATTATCGGAAGCTTGTCAAAACGTTTGATAAAGAAATATCTGAACGTAAACATCCAGATATGGGTAATTTCGTATTTCATACCTACCAGCTTAAAGAAGATAAACCTTACGTGTGTTTTATTCGCCACCTCCATCCAACTACTGAGGTTGATGAAATTAAAGAAGAACTATCGGATCTTGGCTTCTCAGTTCGTAACATTGTGAATGTTCAAATTAAGAAGAAAATAGAAGGAAAGCCTTCAATTATTCGTTTACCCTTGTTTAAGGTGGAACTCGAACCTAATGCTAATAATTCAGACATCGAAGATGTTACGTTAATCCTACATAGTAAAGTGATCATTGAAAAACCAAGAATACCAAAAAATAAAGCAGATAAAATCCCCCAGTGTAAAAGATGTCAAGACATCGGCCATAGTCAAAAGTATTGTCGAAGACAACCACAATGTGTCAAATGTGGAAATGATCACTGGACAAGTGATTGTAAAAAAAGCAAAAAATCTCCTGTTAAATGTGCCAATTGTCAAGGTAATCATACAGCAAATTATCGTGGTTGCGAAGTGTATAAAAATAAAATTAAAGCCATCATTGATCCAGTACAGTTTGGAGGTTTTAAAGCCAAGCAGTTATCTCATCCTCCTTCAAATACCACAGTAGGCAAATCTTATGCCGATGCCTCTAAAACTAATGCCCTTGGTCAAAATAATATGGCGCTACCTGAATCAAATTCTAATGTTGAGAACTCTAAGTTGGATGATATTCTCAAAAAGTTAACGGAGCTTACTACATCAGTGAGCAATATCGCATCAAGAGTTACATCACTGGAATCCAAAGTGACAAATGCCAAATAATTATGAACCCGTTTATAAAAATTCTAAACTGGAACGCCAATGGTCTCTTATCCAGGAAACTTGAATTTGAACAGTTGCTTGAAAGTAAGAAAATTGATGTGGCATTTGTTTCGGAAACACATTTCACAGACAGGTATAAAATCAGTAAATTGAAGAACTATTGTGTTTTTTCAACAAATCATCCGAGTGGTAAAGCTCAAGGTGGTGCTGCTGTTTTTGTCCGGCGAATTTTTGCTCACCATACATCATGTAAAATCAGTCAGCCTAATCTCCAGATTGCAGCTGTATCAATGAAGGTTAATGGCATTGATACGATCCTAGCAGCGGTATATTGCCCCCCAAATGCGAGACCAAGTGCAAATTCTGATACATTCAGCAGCCTATTCCAGGATCTTGGAGCAAGGTGGATTTGTGGTGGGGACTTCAACGCAAAAAACATTGCATGGGGTTCTCGCCTAACCTCTAAAAGGGGTGGTGATCTTCTTAAGTCAATTTTGCTAACAAATGGATTACCTATTTCTGATGGAAAACCTACTTATTGGCCTGCAGATCAGCAGAAGATTCCTGATGTTATCGATTTCTTTGTAGTTAAAGGTATTTCTGCTCAATACATGCATGTTGAAAATTTATGTGAGCTTTCCTCAGACCATTCGCCTCTCATACTTACAGTTGGTGCTGTAGTATTAAGGAAGCCTAGGCCAGAGACTCTTTGTAACTCAAAAACAAATTGGGACCAGTATAGATCAGTACTCTCAACAAAAATTAATTTAAATATTAGCTTGAAGACAGTTGATGAATTAGATGTGGCAGTTTCCAACTTCACCAATCAAATAATAAACTCTGCAATGGAATCAACACCTGTGGGGAATGCCCAATCTACAAATGAGATTTATTATCCAGAAGAAGTACTCAAAATGATTCGTGAACGTCGAAAGGTCCGCAAAAGGTGGTAAAGTACCAGAGATCCGGTTCTCAAAACAGAATTTAACAGGCTGTGTAAGCAAACCAAAGATCTACTGCATAAGTGTAAAAATGACTCTTTTGATGACTATTTATCAAATTTATCACCTTCAAAAGTCACAAATTATTCGTTATGGCAAGCTACCAAAAGAATGAAGCAACCTATCTCTTCAGTACCACCAATTAAGGATCATCTTGGAAGATGGGCTAAAAATGAGGAAGAAATAGCTGAGGCTTTTGCTGTACATCTCGCTAAAACTTTTACTACAAACGATATTACCTCAAATGTGATACCAAATTTGGAATTTAATATACAAGATCAGTTGGCGCATGTATCCCCCAAGGAAACCTCAAGAATTATTCAACAACTAAAACCTAAAAAATCTGCCGGAAGTGATAAAATTTCACCAATAATGATCAAGGAATTACCTAAGAAGGGGGTCCTTCTGTTGACCTACCTGTTTAACGCTGTTATTCGCCTCAGATACTTTCCCAGTTTATGGAAAATTGCCAGAATAATTATGATTCCTAAGCCTGGGAAACCTCCACAGGATCCGGCATCATACAGACCTATCTCATTGCTGCCTGTACTATCCAAATTATTGGAATCAATTTTATTGGATAGAATGGAGAAATATATGAAAGTTATTATCCCAGAGCATCAGTTTGGGTTCCGTAAAAAGCATTCAGCTGTTGACCAGGTACATCGACTGGTGCATATAATTGAGGAAGCAATGGAGAATGGGGAGTTTTGTGTCATCGGATTCCTTGACGTTGCCCAAGCCTTTGATAGAGTCTGGCACCAAGGTTTACTTCATAAACTTGGTAAACTGCTGCCAGCCATCTTATGTGATATTTTTGCTTCATTTTTGACGGATAGAAGGTTCTTTGTTCAATATGGAAGTGCTTTATCTTACGAATACCCTATGGAAGCTGGAGTACCTCAAGGTAGCAAGTCCGGGCCCAGATTATACTTATTTTATACACATGACCTTCCAACCAATTCGGAAACTACAAATGCGACATTTGCTGATGATACTGCATTGATTGCAGTAGGCAAAACACATCAAGAAGCTATAGATAAACTGCAGGCTACTTTTACAAAAGTGGCCTCATGGGCAAATCAGTGGAAGATAAAATTGAACCAGAATAAATCATCTGTGACTACCTTTACAAATAGGAAGTATGGTTACATTCCTATATATTTAAACGGTGAAATTGTTCCTCAAATGGATGAATCAAAATACTTGGGAATGCACCTCGATTCCAAACTTAACTGGCGGGTTCATATTACAAAAAAAAGAAAGGACCTTGACCTGCGTCTGAATCGTATTTATTGGCTTATTGGCAGAAGCTCAAAGTTGAGTTATGAAAACAAGAGACTAGTGTACAACTCTGTAATTAGGCCAGTCTGGCAATATGGAGCCCAACTTTGGGGCTGTGCAAAAAAATCGAATCGAGAAATAATTCAAAGGTTCCAGAACAAGGTACTGCGTGTTATGTCCAATGCTCCTTGGTATGTATCAAACAGCACACTACATCGAGATTGGCGAATTCCATATGTTGACGAGGTGATCAATATCACAGCTAAAGCTCATACCAGCCGACTACACAACCACCCAAACACGGAAGCTATCCAGTTGCTTGACAACTCTCAAATAAAACGGAGACTTTGGAGGACTAAACCAACCGACCTCGGTGCTTAAATTCGGCAACGTTGGAGTAAAGCATTGGCTGAAACTCCCACCCGTAATATCCTGGATATGATATAAGCATACATTGTATCCAATATAAATGTTAAAAGGAGAATGCTCATGGGCAGTACCTTATACTGTATAATAAAAAAAAAAAAAAAAAAAAAAAATTTCACTTTTTCCCAAGCAAAGCACTAAAAATTAGATTTTTTTTTACAGAATTTTTTAAAAGAATGAGCTTTATTTTTTAAAAAAAAAGGTTTGGTTTGTTCCAAAAATATGATTCGTTATGAAATTTGCTATGAGATGGACAAAAAAATCATTTGTTTAATGATTAATATTTTTTTGACCCCCTCCTCACCTCCCCCATACCTCCAAAAGCACACTTAGGACCAAAAATTATTTTTCTTTTTATTAGTTGTATAAAAGTAACGTTTTGACAATTGGGCCCCAAAACTAAAAAATTGTGCCAACTTAGATGAAATTTGAATTCATTTGGGTATAGTGCTGGAATAATTTTTTTTAAAGGTGAATAAAGCACAAAAAACACTTTAAATTTGTAGATTTAATGATATTTTAGTTTTAGTTGAGCTTATAAAACAAAAAAAAAATAAAAAAATTTCCGTCATCACCTGGACTTGATTGGCCAACCCTTTGCTAAATAACACATCCAGCACTTACTTAGCTACCCGACCTGGTGGCGTGCTCCTGTAATCTAGGCGAACTTCTTGGATTATACTGTTTCACTACGTAAGTAAAAAGTATATACTGAATGGTTCTTTCATATTTATACAAGATACAGAAGGGTAATGGAACAGGGTACACCTATAGGGCAGTATACAAAAGCTATTGTTTTTTTTTTTTACCACAAAAGCTATTGTTTTTTTTTTTACCTGGTAAAGGTAGCACAAAGGTAGCACTCAGGTAGTGTCGGAGTGGCAAACATGGTAGTGATAAGGTAGTGTAAGGTAGCATTAGGGGTAGCATTCAGTGCAAAAGCAGTTCGCGACCCACCTTTGTGCTACCAGTAGCGTAAAGGTAGCGTTTATTTAAAAAGGTAGCACTCTGCCAGCTGGGGATGCTTTGGAACCAGCAGCGCGAGCGCCGTGGTTGAGGCGATTGAGGAGATTGACGAGGAAGGAAACCCGAATGTTGAAGGACAAAATATCATTTCTGCAGGCGGATAGGGTAAGCACATTTTAAGAATTGGAAACTACGCTTAACATCTAGTTCACTGATTATTAGGTATAGTACATGTTTCATTTTAAACAACAAAAACACCCACGCCGAGTACATGTTCTGTAAAAATAATAGTCGTGTAAAAATTATTTTTCTAAAATTTGGATATTTTCCCAAAAAAATTCAGAAATTGGATATTTTATTCAAATATTTTCGCGATTTTCGAGAACAAGCTTCTAGAGTTGAAAAATATGTATTTTGGAAAAAATACCAGAGCTGGAAAAATTTTTTAACCTGAGAAGAAAAATTGGAAGAAGAAATTTCAGAGTTGATAAAGATAAGTAGAAATACCAAAATTACAAATTAAATTACCCCGAATTACAAAGGAATACAAAAATTAGAAAATGATCTTTTTAAAAAAATGATCTGATCTTTGATCTTAAAATCAAATGATCTAGATCATGTCCAACTCTGGTACCTATGCACTTCTTCGGTGCAGCACTTTCTCCTCATTAAAAGAATACCAGTCACTTTTTGTTTTTGGAAAATGTCGCGAAATTCAAATTTTAAAATTTCATTTTTGAAGTGTGAAAATACCTTATTTAAGAAAAAATTCCGGTAGTTGATATCGTTGTTCATTTGACTGCGACAATCTCAAAAATTAAAAAAAAGAAAAAAAGAAAATTTTTTCAAGCAAAAGGCTTTGAAGTTTGATTACCTTACTCTATTTTTTTTATGCATTGTGGTCGAAATAAAGACGTACTTCTTCGTTCTGAACTTGAGTGAGCAGGGAATATTTAAAATTGGAAAGTTTTGAAAATTTGATGCTATCACATAAACTATGTAATATAGGTAGATAATTAGGTAAGCTATAATTTATCAGTGGAATTTCACTTGATTTTTGCAGGTTTTCAAAGATTTTATGTGCGGAATGAATTTTTTGAGACAGAGTATCGAAATAGTAGTAAAACAATTAGAAAATCCAACAAATTATTATATACCACCAGATTTCTGCAGAAGTGATGTTGAAAAGGAAATTAAAGAATTATTACCGCTGGCCAATCAAAAAATCTTGAACGAAGCCTTTTCATTATTTAAAAAGTTTTATCGTACAATTTGGGGTTCTAACAGTGCTACAGCGACAAGCCTTAGAAGATCTTTTTTCGATGGCGGTTATGAAGTATGGCGATGTGCGGCTGTAGCGGCAGCTACAAGAAAATTATGCAACAGTTACGTACATTATAATGGATCTCAAGCTGTGATCATATATCGTGCCAATCTCCTAACGAACGATCCATTACCTTTTCCTGATATCATTCGCGAGAAAAACAACTGGGGCATGCAGGAAGAACACATCAAGATTTTGAATATTTTACTTTCCAGTATCAATGAACGTCCAATACAATATCAAAAATTCACCCTGAAAAACGGAAAACACGTGGTCCTGCCTATCGAATATCCTAATAATACTCTCATCTCCTGTTAATAATTAAAAATTCTTTGTTTTAGAACCTTGGATCTATCATTCTTTGAACAACATTCAATGTAAAAATCTCGATATGCTGGATAAAAAAAGCAGTTTTAAAAATGCTCAATGATTTTCAATTTTTACAATTTTTTTTTTATACATTTCATATCAAATTCTCGCAGATTTGTTCATGGTAGGTATCATTTTTTCGGATTGTGATATTTTTCCAAAATTCTCAATCCCCGAAAAATTCTCCAAAAAAAGAAGTAGTCCCCGCCCCTCCCGACAGAAACGCAAACGAGATTGCTGCCATGAATAAATATTTCAATAAAAAAATGGTTTGATATCATAGTAAAATCCGCCCTGACGCCCAGAGATCCAAATTGAGTACTTCAGTCATTAAGCACTCCGCAAAAAATTTGTAGGTAATGCCAAAAAACAAAAAATAAATGAAAACAAAACAAAAAAAATTGGGGTGAACACAGCTATCAGGTTGAAGTAGAGTTACTAAGCCTACATGGGGGCTGTGTCCACCCCAATTAAAATTTGGAGCATCAGAACGAAAGTTGACCTTTTTTTCCGGCCCGGCTGATTGATGGATGGTCGGCGCCGCAGAAAAATGCCCGTAACTCGGCCAAAAATTGCTCAAAACGCAAAAACCAATACATTTTTGGAATCCTCTCGTCATGAACAAACAAATGGTTTTTTTACCATCCCATTACGCGCATTTGGGTGGAAGTTGGTTTTTCGCTGTGAAGGGTAGATTTTTGGGAGAGACCTCGCGCGGTAAAATTTTGGCAACTTTTTCGAAATTCACCCAAAATGCAAAAACTAAAACATTTTTGGAGTCCTCTCGTCGAGACGAATCGAATGGTTTTTTTACGAAAAAATTTGGAGCATCAGAACGAAAGTTGACCTTTTTTTCCGGCCCGGCTGATTGATGGCGCCGCAGAAAAATGCCCGTAACTCGGCCAAAAATTGCTCAAAACGCAAAAACCAATACATTTTTGGAATCCTCTCGTCATGAACAAACGAATGGTTTTTTTACCATCCCATTTCGAGCATTTGGACGGGAGATAGCTTTTTTGCTGCCCGGATATTTGATGAAGGAAAACGTCCGTAACTCGGCCAAAAATTGCTCAATTATGCAAAAACTAATACATTTTCGGAATCCTCTCCTCAAGCACTGTGGAATGGTTTTTTCATCATTCAATTTCGAGCATTCGGGTGAGAGGTAATAGTGGTTTGCGCTCCACTGTGGTCCACTTGTTTTTTTTTTTTCAAGTTCGAAACTTTTAAATTTTTTTCCAAGTTTGAATTTTTCTCGATTATTTTTTCAAAATTCAAAATTTTCATAGAGATAGGAGAACAAGATACTTGAAACAAAAAAGTAAAACACCAAAACTTGAACCTGTATAACAAACTTTTTATAATGTTGATGAATTTTTGAATAAATTTTGAAAACAATTTAAAAATTTCGAACTTGAAAAAAAAACAAGTGGACCACTGTGAATCATAGAGTTGGAAAAGGAACGATTCAGTCATTCGCAGTGTATTTTCAATTTCGTGCCTGAAGCCTCTTGGCCTCTTGTGTAGATTTAGTCATAGGTAATTTGTTCTGTGCACTTTTTGCCCAACGTCGAAAATAAAGGGGCTACGGCTTGCGCAAAATACGTGGGCTTCAAAAAAATTTCAAATTTTTCCAATTTTGAATGACCCTTGGCCCCTTTATTTTCGATATTATGCAAAAAGTGTATAGAACAAAATATTTTCTGTTGTCAATGTTTTTATCAATAGGTACTTCAGTTTTAAAAACTGAATTTTTTCTCGAATTCTATTAAAATTTTTTCATGATAACTTAATTTTTTCAATACCACATTTTTTCTCAAAATTTTTCTTTCAAAATTTGTTGTAACCATCATTCTCAATTCTCCTAATACCTGGCGTGCAAGAAAAGCAGAATTATTCTATTTTTTCTGCTGATAATCTCAGAACTTTTCTGTTAGTTGTTCTGACAAATTCTGCTTTTTTCTGCTCCCGTTAAGCACTTACGCGTTGCAAATTCGTGAGAACTATGCGCGACGCGCAACAAGGTGTCAAAAAAGGTACGTTCAACGCGCAGCAGGGGTCGAAACAAGCAAAAAGTGAGAATGACTGCTCTTTTTTGTTACTTTTTCAGGGTTTTCTGCTTTCTTTACACGCCAGGCGGTATGGCTCCAAAATCTATCTCAAGTTTTATCTAATTAATTATATTTTCCAGTTTAAAATTTTTTATAAGAAACTTATTCAAATTTCAACCTTGAATTTTTCCTATTGAAAATTTGAAAAAATTATTTTTTTAATTCAAAAAATGTTTACTTTAAGCCTAAAGCCTTGTAAAATTGAAATAATTTTTTTTTCATTCTTCCATATCAATTTTTTTGTCCGTAAATCGTTTTGTACCTTGAACTCATACTTTTTCGAAAAGAAACATGTATTTCCGATTTTTCTAATTAAAGGCGAGGAGCAGAAATTTTTATAGTGAACGGCATTTTATTCTTTTAATTAGGGGCGTAACCAATGGGGGGGCTGGACCCTCCTTGAAGTCGAGAATTTTTGTGAAAAATGTCTTTTTTAGACATTAAAAAATCCAATTTTATCAAAGCTTTGCCCTAAAATGCCTTTTTTGAGCATTAAATATCCAATTTACCCCTCCCTCCCCACCCCAAAAAATTTCTTGTTTTTCAAGTCTCAGTACTCATTCTACAGCCACAAAAAAAACTTCCGACGCCACTGGTTCAGACCCCCATTGCTTTTAATTGAGAATTTTGTGGGTATGCTAGAGAGAGGGTGCCATAAAAAATCAATATCAATATTTGAGATTAGCACTACAAAAAAAACTATACGAATTATTTATGGCGCGCAGGCGGGGTAGGGGAGGAGAAATAATGAAAATATTTTTGTTTCTATTGGTAGGAGTATTCATTTTGAAAACTTCTAATTTAATTGATAATCGTGAAAAATGAACAGTCAAGCATAGGTACATCTGCTCAAGTTTATAGTTGAAAAATGGGCTTGAAGGTGTACAATTTATTGAATTTTATGTTTAAATTCGTTTAAAAATTAGTAGTTGCAGTTGCATGTAGGTAGCCAAGTCGTAGGTAAGTAGCTAGGTACTTCACTACATCAATGAGAAATTCCAGTTTTAAACTGTCAAATTAAAACTTCCGACTTTATACTACTTTAAAAATGAATTTAACCCAGAGAATTTCTTGGTTTTAGAAGTTTTTTGTGATATACCTACATGTTAAAAATTACTCGAAAAAAATTTGCCGATTAAAAAAATTACCCTCTTGCAAAAAATCTGACAAAAGATGAAGATTTATTTGAAAATGAGAAAAATAAGGGAGAAGTTTTAGATAAAAGAACATCTTATTGCATTCGAATTACATTGTTCATCGTTCACAGGTAGTGCAAAAGTTATTCTAATGAGATGTTTCTGAATAAATATCAAAGTTGTCTTATTTCTCAATGAAAAGAGAAATATATTGCTTCCTTAGAAAATCAGTTCGGAGAAAGCTTTGTTTACCATTGCAGTAATGAGTTCTCGTTTGATTAAAGAAATACCCGCATATGATTCTACACGTACATGAGTATAACCTATCTATGTGACTTATTTCGGTTTCGAATGTGGAAATATTTTAAACACATTCGTTTTATTAAGAGAGGAAAAGTTTTGCAAAAACATGGGGTATGGAAGTTAATATTAAACGTGCTTTAGATGTTGATTACGTTTATACATAAATAAAAAAATTAATGAATAAATAACGTCCGATTTGCGGACATAAGGCTTCGTTTACTGGTACCAATTATAGGATAAGTAAAGATGTCCTGGCGGTAATTAATTGGTGACAGAAAGACGCCTTTATATTTCAGATTGCATGAAAGTTGAACGCGATTCGAACATAAGTATAATCGGCGTTTTAACCGATATAAATTATTATGTAAGCTTTTAGAAACTTTCTCGGACAGTTAGAAATTTATCTTGTTTCGAAAGGACTTTCTAAAATGACCGAATACCCTCGAGACCAGTAAATCTTCCGTTTGTTTTCGTAGATATGTACCTAGTTTGGATTAGAAGTTTAAAATCTGTACGCCCGTTACTCTGGGGTCGATTTTAAAATAAATGGTTTTTAAGAGGATGATTTTTTGGAAATTAGTTTTTGTACATCCGTTATACGGTTGGTTTTTTGTCGAGTTGGCAGTTTTTTATGTCGAGAGCTTGTGCGAGGGTTTTTTTTGGTATTTGGAATGCTTAAGTAAAAATACTGTAGAAATGTAGTTGACACCGAATGATCAGCAGTGGTAAAAATTTAATTATTTTTTTCAATTTTGTAATTTCTAAATTCTTGAAAAATCATCCAAACTCGTTGAATATTGAAAATTGTGATTTTTTCAGAATATTTTTAAAATTTATGGTGGCCATTTTTTCGCAATCTCGACTGACTTGAATGACTCTGTTTCAAGGGCACATTCAATGGGGCTCGAACCCCCTTCTCAAATTCAAAAAGGAAATTTTTTTATTAAAAATATGGAAAATTGCATTTTTTGGCTCTTTAAATTGAATTTTAATCATTTTATTTTGAAAATTGATGAATTTTTACTGATATTTCTGTCAAAAATCACTGATTTTTCGATCAGATCACAATTTGTCAGAAAAAATTAATAATTTTGACTGAAAGATCAGTTCAAAATGACTGACTTGAAATCTGACCACTCTCCAGTGGGTTTTTTCTCGAATTCTCGGCCCCTCCCTTAATTAATTTCTGGGTGCGCCTACGCTCTGTTTGAACATTTGCAAGGATAAAGATAAAATTTTCAAAATACGTGATATTTTTTCTCAAGATCATTACCGAATCTTCAAATTTTTGATTTTCTACTTGAACATTGAATTTTTTCCGAAACAGACCCACTTGAGGATCGAATACTGTTCCAGCAGTGCTATGCCATAGTTCTCTCTAAAGAAAATTATAGTCACAAGTTTTCAGACTCGATGAATTCGGCGGAAATGGAGTAAGTAAGTAAGTATAGATAACCAACATAAAACCAAAAAAATGGTGCCCCTCGACGAAAACGTGTAAATTGTTAAACAAAAAGCCAATTGTTTTACTTTTACCGAAGGAAACTTTTTTTCAATCATTTTAATCGAAAAAGTCAAACTTTGGGAATCAACTCAGCCCCTTAAGATCAAGAGGGGCTGAAATGTTTGGGAGAATGCTTCCAATCCTCCATGAGCGAAATCGGCGAAAAAACATTTTATTCCCTATAAAAGGTCTTCCGGTTGAATCCCAGACACCGAAGCAAAAAATTGTTTTTGGTAATTTTTTATTTTTGTTAGTAAGTACATTTCTTCTCAGTAATCGAAAGAATGCAATTTGAATGTGACCCTGCCGGAAAGAAGGGACCTTGTGTAAAAAAAAAATCGATTTCTATATTTTCATGTGTTCGGTCCAGATTGGTTGTCTTTTTGACCAAAAATGTGAAAAAAGAGACATCAATTTTTTTTTACACAAGGTCCCTTCTTTCCGGAAGGGTCACATAAAAACATTATGAATATCTAATTATCATCTATGCTTAATTCTAATTTATCCACAACCTCAGGTTGGTCATTCGGTACTGCCATTGGGAGGTACTATTAAGGTATAACTGGGTGTACCATATGTGTTAACCCAGATTTGTAAATTCTTGAGTAAAGCTGTTTTAACTAAATCGTAAGCGACTTCTGCGACGAAAAATCCCTCCCCGTCAATAGTACTAGCGCGAGCGTACCAACGGTCGGCTCCCAAGAAAGCAACTCCGAGGTTTTCTAAATAAACATGCTTCTTCATACGCACACAATCGGAGCACCTATCATCCACTTGAGCTCCATTGGAAAATTTGAACAATACGAAAAATGCAGTAATAAGGGTTATAAATGATAATTTCCCAATAAATTTCATGATGTAGGTAGTTGTAATTTTCAATTAGCTTAATTTCGTGTTGTCTTGATGCCTGCAACAAGCCACGAGTATTTTACTAGATAAATAAGTACATTTTTACTAATTTGAACAAATAATTACGTTTTTTGATTTAAAAATTAAACTCGTAAGTTTTGGAAGAAAAAACTACAATTTTTATCTGAAGTAGACATTCGTTTTTAAAAAACCTGGTGCTAAAAATTATACCTCGATTACATTTTCATGGATCAAATATCAATTGGTGTTTTAAGTCGAAGGGGACTACAAATTGAAAATTTCTACCCACATAAAATTTCGTCCAATTTAAAATGTAATTTTTTTTCATTTAAAATTTTTTGAAATTTTTCGTAATTTCAGTTTCCAATTTGCAAACCCAATCTTTTATAATTTCAAAAAAAAAAAATCAATTTCGTGATATGGATAGAAAAAGCAAAGAAATCATATTATCTGATTAGTAATTATTTCATATTTTTGTGATTCAAATAAAATAGGTATGTAGCAACAAGAGAATAATTTTTTTAAAAAGTCTTGCCTCGTTAGGGTTCGGTGAGTCCGGAAAATTATCAATAAGGTTAAAAATTCATTTTAAAAAACTTACCTAGGTACCTGGATTCCAAATATTTCACTCCAAAAAACTTAGTAGGTATCTAATTTTAAAAATGCAGACAAGGCAGTGGTAAGTTTACAATTAAGTATTAATATCAACTCAATCGCGATGAAAAATGATGCAAGATTAAAGAAGGACTGAAAACTAATAAGTAAAATTTTTTGAAAATATTCAGTTATATACCTATTTTGGTTAAAATTATGATAAATAATTACATGGTCGCCGCAGTATTGGCAAAGCTCGTAATATAAAAAAAATGGTCACTTTCGCCTTCCTTGATAATAATGGTCCATAAAATAAAATACAGAATGTCGAGATAATTTTATTTTCATAGCATATGAATTTTCTATGCTGAGTGCACTAAATTGGTGACTCGCAGAATAGGTGCTTAATAAACTTTGAAAAAAGCACTAAGTATCCTTTCTATAAGTAGGTAGTTATATATCCATCATTTCAACATTTTTGTGTAAATATGACCCAAAGTTATAAATAGAATGCTTCTATCTACCATATGGAAGACATTTATGTAGGTTTAATGTAATTTCCGCGTAGATGTGTGTGTACGTGTACCTAGATAGAATTAAACTGCATCCATCAAGCATGCCCTTCATTTGAAAAAGCTGTAATTGAATTTTGATAATGAAATTCTACTTATTAAAAAATTATTTGTGCGAGGGTTTATGTGCAAATATGAGTCTTTATTCTAACTGCCTTGTACTAGTAGGTGGCTACTGGCTAGGTACCTAATCGAGTTCATCGCTGTTAAAATTGTAACTTTTTTACGTGCCTGCGCCTGCACATCTGAAAATCTAAACAATTAGACTCTAGCCGGGTTGCGGTGAATCCCCTGAGTCAACGACGAATGCCCCCCTTCCCCCGAAAAAATTGCCAGTGTTGGCAGCGTTCCTTGCGTTCAATCGAAAAGAACGGAACGCGTTCGCGAACGCGTTCATTTTTAGTGATCGCGAACGTGAACGCGTTCATTCTCCGAGATCGCGAACGTGAACGCGTTCAATTTCTGTGAACGCCGTTCAATGTACCTTTTCTCCATTAGTTCTGATGATGACAGTTCTTTGATATTCAGCATCACATTTGTTTCCGGCTAATACTTTAACTACATTGCATTTCTTCTAAAATTAAAAAAATAAAGAAAGCTTTCAATTCAAATCAATTTTTCTTGCGATCGTGAACGTGAACGCGCGTTCGCGTTCATGAACGCGTTCATTCTATAGGATCGCGATCGCGAACGCGTTCATTCTATATGAACGCGAACGAGAACGCGCTTATTTTCTGTGATCGCGAACGCGAACGCGTTCTTTTTTTTCGCGAACGCTGCCAACACTGAAAATTGCCAAGTAACACCCCTCCACCTCCACCACCACACAAAGAAAGTCCCGTGGGGAAAAGTTTTAGGGGAAGACCTGAAGCATTGCTAAATAATTGCATATGTTACGCCTAAAAGCGGCAATTGCCTAATGCTGGCATTCGGCAATTTTTTGCCGAATGCCAGTATTAGGCAAAAAAGCTGCCGAATGCCGGCATTAGGCAACGAAATTGGAAAAAAATGCCAGATTTAGGCAACCGTTATTTACCTACATTATATTCGAATGGAATCGAGTGGTTCATTCATGTTTTTAGGAATTACGAATTGAATAATTGACATTTTTCGAGTTTTACATTTATCTAGATGTCAGAAACGATGAATATTATGAAAATCACACGAAAAAAAAATTAAAAATGTCAGAAACGATAATAACGAAAATGGTACCTATGAAATTTTATACCTAATTAAGGGGAAAAGTAGGTACACCAAAAAAGTTTAAATTGTCCAAAATTTTGCAAAGTTATCAGAAAATTTTTTGAAAAAATTTCAAAATTTAAACGAGGAAAGTTTGAATTTTTAAATTTTTGAACGTTGATTTTTTTATTTTGAAAAAAAGTTGCACGAAAAAAATACTTCATTCTCCTCATTTCGCAGTCGCCCTGAGATTTGAAAAAAGGAAGAATTTCCTGAGCCAGTTTAAAACTATGAAAAAATCCGAAACGAAAAGAATGAAGTGTAGAAAAGTGATCAATATTTTCTCACAAGATTTTTTTCATTTCTTGGCGTAATATTTTATTTTTTTATCATTTCAAAATTACTTTTTCTAATCAATTTTTTAAAGGGAAAGATGAACAATTTTTTTCAAAAAAATTGAGATTTTCAGACTGAAAATCGCACCACCAGTGCAACAACAACACATCTCAAAATTAAAAAACCTGAATTCAAAAACAACACATCTCAAAACACTATCAAAAGTAACATGTATTGTAAACATCTGTCACCGTCATTGGAAAGTGCGTGAAAAATTACAAGGGATCTTCAAAAAAAAATTGAATATAAATTTGTCTTCAATGTTTAAAGAACCAAGAAATTTTCATTTTTTTTTTTTTGAGATATCGTTGTTTTTACTTTTTTTGAGATGTGGTATTATTGCACTGAGAGTGCGAAATAAAATAAATTTTTATTCTTGTGATTTAGAAGACACCCTGCTCCTTCAAACATGATTCATCCTTAATTGTAACTTTTTTTTAAAAAAATTCATCTTCAATTAAAATAAAATATGTAGCTATTGGCTAATTTTTTTATGACCGTCTATTTTAATTTTTTTTTCGTGTGATTTTCATAATATTCATCGTTTCTGACATCTAGATAAATGTAAAACTCGAAAAATGTCAATTACTTATTCAATTCGTAATTCCTAACAACATGAATGAACTACTCGATTCCATTCGAATATACTTAATGTAGGTAAATAACGGTTGCCTAAATCTGGCATTTTTTTCCAATTTCGTTGCCGAATGCCGGCATTCGGCAGCTTTTTTGCCTAATACTGGCATTCGGCAAAGCCCTTGCCTAATGCTGGAATTCGGCAAAGCCCTTGCCTAATTCTGGAATTCGGCAAAGCCCTTGCCTAATGCTGGAATTCGGCAAAAAATTGCCGAATGCCAGCATTAGGCAATTGCCGCTTTTAGGCGTAACACATACATTACCAATGGCATGGCATAGCCAGAAATTTCTCATAGAAAAGGTTCGAACCATAGAGGCGATTGCGATTTTCCAAGGGAAGTTAGGGAAGTGAGACTTCCATCAATTTTTTCTCCAAGATTGAGATTTTTAAGTATCAAACATGATTTTAAAGATTTAGGTTCTGATTTATTCCAATTTTTTTGAGTCCAAATTTTTTCAAGTCTAAATTCCTTCCATCGCTTCAATTGTAATTTTTTCAAAATTTTGCCCAATTTCTAATTTTTGAATTTTTTCTTCAATAAAATAATTTCAAAAATTCAAACCTACCTAAATATGATTTTTCCACTTGTTTTTCAATTTTATGTTCTTGAAAATTCTTTCCAATTATTTACCCGTGAAAATTTTTTTAAAAACATGAAGTTGAAATTTATTTTTTAAAAAAGGAAAATTTCAAAGATACTTAATATTGGAAAAAATCTCAAAGTTGAAGAAATTTCAAGGGAAAACATTGTATGGTACAGAATCTTTTTTTTTTAAATTTTCAAACTCGAAAATGACTAAATTTCAAAAATTTTCTTGAACAACTTGTTTTTCAAAATGCATTTTGAAAAACAATATCATTTCGTTGGGAAAACATGTCTATTTGAAAAAAAATTTTAAAAAGTAATAAAAGTACAAGAAATGTGAACCTATTTAAATTTTGAGTAGTTAATAATTAATTCGTACCTATTCGAAAGATTTTGAAAAATGTTCAGTTTCTTTTTAGATCCAGACTTCCTCAGATTTTCCTTGCCAAAATCGCTACTGATTCGAACTTCCATACCATAATTTTTTGAGAAGTCATCTCCTAACAAATTGAGTTTTGAGTACAAAGAAAGACAAAGCTAGATGATCTCAAGGCTAGGTCATTAGCAGAAAAACACAGTTTTCTCGCTTTTTCTGGACATCTGAATCATTCTCTAAAAACAAGATTTAATTTCATTGATCTCGAAATCGCGGATGCAGCTTTTTGTTCTCTACAAAAAGGTTGAGAAGCTGAAAATCGTAAATTTGAAATTCAAAAACAAATCAAAAATTGTTTGCTTCCTTATTAGAATGATTTTTTATGAAAAAATTGACCGCTCGACTGTTTACTAGGTACCTACATTTCAATTTACAAAATTTATATAATATTTACGAGGTATTTTTTTTAGGTAACAGGTATTTGTTATTTTGAGTTACTGATACTGGTTGAGAACTTCGATCGCCTCTTGAAAAGTACCTATTATTTGAGTTTTCCACACTTCTTTGAATTGTTGACCTCGAAATTCAATCTCATGTTTTGTCCTCAAAATTCGATCTCATTTTTTGCCCTCTTCGATGAAATGGAAAATTTAATTTTTTGATCACCTGCAATAAATTTCGATTAAATTTTTCAACCAAAAAAAATCTTTGTTCATTAAATAAACTATACTTAGAAATTTTTTTTCGAAGTAGTGCGGTCAACTAAAATTTCATGATGATTGTACAATTTAAAAAAAAAAATGTTTTCTGAATAATATTTCATCAAAGTTAGGGTAGATGACCAAAAAAAATTTTTGCTCGAATTTGAAATGTTCAGAGAAGAAATTTTTAGATTTGATAGGTACCTTAAAAATCGAGGATTTTTCAAATTGACAATTTGCAATTTCTCAACCTTATTTTGATAGAAGGTTTTTGAAGTCCATGCCTGATTTAAGGAAGAGTTAGAAATTAATAACACTTTCTTAGGGGTAGGTATAGTTAGGTACTAGGTAGGTACCTAGATTTTCAGCTAGTGGCACCACTTCAAAGTATCTCGTGAAAAACTCAAAAAAATTTCACCTTGAGATTTTCTAGCTTCTTTTTTCTTTCAACTACAGAACTCAATTTTTAAGGGAGATCCTTCACTCAAAGCAAATTATTTCATTAATTTTCGTAAAAATCCAGAATATACTCGTACGAGTTTTTTTTTCAATTCAGCGTAATTTTCAACTTCAGGTAGGTATTTTTGACTTTATTTGAAAATTTGACAATTTTTTTTTTAAGCGCATGGAATATAGGTTGAATAATTTTTATTTCAAAATTGGTCTTTTAGTACCTAAATTCAAACGAGTAAGTGAAAAAGTTTCGTCCCAAAATTGTACCAACATAAGTACGATTATTAATAACTTAGTTATAAGAGACGCAGGTAAATAAGTTTAAAGAAACAGCTTTATGAATCATTCTTTGAAAAAACTAAAGGAGCTGATACAAACATGTTCTGATGATGGTTATAAGTAGGTAAAATTTTCATTTAGGTATCAACAATATTTTTATACTCATATTGTAGATCAAGGTCTTTAAGGATTTAAATAATAAATGCACATTATTCCTTTCAGCGAATTAAAATTTGTACAGATTTTTTTTTCCTCCAACCACTGAAAAATAATTTTTCAAAATTTTCTTGAATAAGTACAAGCCATGTATTTTTTTACTTAATAGCTACCTATTTAAATGAAAAAAATCTCCCCCCCCCCCCGCTAAAAAATAGAAACTCGTATAACTTCGCTTTTCTTCCTCAAACACATTCCACCCCTTTGAATGCCATTTCCACCTAATTCCGCAAATATCGTCGAATTCGGCCAAAAAATAAATTTCATTGTGTCGAGTAAATAATTAATGTGAACTGAAAAGTGTCTGCTTGTTAGTAGATACCTATTTAATGAACATCGGTATTTGAAAATCTTCCAAGAAGAATATCTTATAGTCGGTATTAAGACAGTGTCATGGTTAGCAATTTGAAAGAAGAATCCTCGTGTCCTTTATATATTCAATCGTAAGTAAACTTCGAATCTAAAGAGCAATAGAACATTTGTTTTATTTGAAAACGAAATTGTTACATTTACATAAAACATCTCGTCGTGCTTTTGCTAAATAAGCTACATTTCGTACCAAATCGGAAATAACCGTTGCAAAAGAATCTTTAGTTATCGGCGGTGCATTGGTTGACGTAAAAAAGGCGGATTCTATTATTTTTTTTTTACTAAATCACAATCCAGATAAACTTTTTTCCTCCGAAATTGATAACGAGATATAGGCTTGTTTTATCGGTGAAAAAATCCACAGACCAAAAAAATTACTATTCGATTCGTAAGAATTTTTTAATTTATCGTCCAATTTGTTCCATAATTTGTACTTACACTAACAATTTACCGAGCTTTTTTCCTCGCCGAGGTTTCACAAAAGGAGTTAAATTGCCACAACTTGCATCGAACGAGAACAATTTGAAATTACATGGTAAAATTCCTCGATTGTGATTTGTAAATCGAAATTGCAACGTTTTAACTCCGCGTTGAATTGAGATAAATTGAAAAACGGACTTCTTTAAAAAATAACATACTTAGATGTATTAGTTGTACAGAGAGGTTGTATGTAAGTTTGATGAGCCATTGCTGGGGTGGTTACGATGTAGAATTGTAGAAGCTTCATTAAGGCACCCTTCACTGCCGGCTCAACTAACAAGCATCCTCATTATTGAACTCCGCCACGCCATTTCCGCTGAAATTTCGAAAAACGTGGCCTTACGTAAGGACTACGATTCCAGACGAATACACGTGTTTTTTGAATGTAATCTTATGTCTTATCCTTATACCCGCATTCTTTTTGTGAAATTTCTTCGTCTAAAAATTGATACCTATTTATTGTATCTAAATTAAAAATTACCATCGATGTATAAAATGGAAATATTTGACATTGGTACGAACAAATTCTTTGGGAAATTATTTCTTGCGACTTTGTTTCGTCGATAAACTCGATATCTTCGTTCGTATCGAACAATACCTAATTTAAATTTCCAACTGTATTTTTGCTCGCCCATGTAGATGTAGATTCTTTCCCTAGAATTATTTTATTGGATTTGTCACATTATTTAAACTTGTTCGATATTTTGTGACAACGATATTAAACAAACAGACGACGATTTTTTATTATTTGCAAAAAAAAATACTTTAATTCAAAAACTTTTCTCATCAGTCTTTAACAGAGATTCTGTGCCATTTGAATCTATTAAATGTATTCTACAATATTTTCATTCCCCGACAAACTCTATTTCAGATTAGAGAAAATTTTCAAGTTTTTTTTTGGTGGATTAAAAAAGGAGAAAAAAATTGAATTAGATTTATACATTTTATTTCGTTCTTCTGACGTTTAAAATTTTATTATTCATTATTTTTATAATCGAAACAAATGTTACAGTGGCAATTTTTAAAAAGTTGCGCATTGTGATTTTGGGAGTATAATTTTTTAAAAATAATGATTTTTAAAGAAAGGAGATTTACAGTGATAACAAAAAAATAATTAATTAAACGGACGATAAGTAGTTGGGAAAAAATTTAGAGCTGTGTTCGTTGTAAAATCTCTTGGGGAATTTCCTGGTCGAGTTAGTTTAATTATCATTTCAAGCCATTAATGTGGTTTATTATAAAATTATGATGAAGATAAAAATTAAATAAGGGAAAACTCAAACCTAACCTATCTACGTTGCTTTGGACACTGATACATGTAAGTTTTAATTAAATTCGAAGTTATTTTTTTCTCGGATTGTAGAAATGTGAGGGATTTAGATGACCATTTGCTATAATAAGTACTTCTTTAGGAGTCAAATTATTAAAAAAAAAAAAATTAAAAAAAGAGGAAGTACTTCTTTAGGAATCAAATTATTAAAAAAAAAAAAAAAAAAAAAAAAAAGGAGGAGGAGGAAGCATCTATTGAAATAGATAAAAATGGGTACCTAAATCAAGTTGTAAAATATGTATAGAAATTTTTACTTATTGTAACTGAGAATAGGTGCATCTTTAGTTTTAATTTCGAAACCAAATTACAAACATTTAGACTCGAGTAAGATTACAAATTTACAATGCCTATTTTAGGTAAATTTTAATTCGGTGAAATAATTGAATGTACGGTGGTTGATACAAATACTATAGGGGAATGACGTAGAAAAAGAGAAATGAATGGAACGAGCGAATGTAATATTCATACGCGAGGAGAAGAGAGAAAATATAGACGAAATGACATCATATGTATAGTGATCTGGAAAAAAGACAGAGAAAGAAAAGGCATAGAGTGGAAATTAGGGGAACATCTAAACCAAATGAGTTTTATACTAATTGAAATGGTTTATTCGGTATTCTCCACTCCCCCTGCTGCTTCATTTCCCATATACCGTCATATATCACTCTAAGCCCCCCTATAACTTTAAATTCAGACCCCCAATCCCCACTGATTCCACTTTCGAGGAAGTTAATATTAACATACCCATCTTAATTACAAGCGACCCTTTCGTTCTTCGCGACGCCCATGCAGTTTTATAATTGTTTTCGTTCATTTTCTACCACTTTCTACTTTCTACTGTGTATTTCGTTCTTAAAACCGCAAATTTCTCAGTTTAATCTTCTTTTCCTTTAGTGGTCGTTTAATATTATAGCTTCCTAAAAATTCTAATTAAACGCTCGCACTAATTAAATATTTTAAGACGAGTTTAATTAATTATTTTTATACCATTTTTGGCTTGCGAAACTGATTGAATCGAATGGCGAGGCGGACAAGTGGAAATTTTTTTATAAATGAACGTATAGAGTTATCGAAATATGTTAGCTTGTGTGCCTCCTACTGAAATTTTAGATAAAGCTGCGAATTATTTAGGTACCTAGGCTTACTTGTTTTGTGCTGGAAATTACTTTTGTGGAAAGTGTGGTAGGTTTTTTTTATATGGGAAGAAAACACGGTGCGATGAGCCGATTATTGTGGGTATTTATTTTTTTTTCTTCATAGTGTGATCTTGATCACATAAAAAAAGAAAGGGAAAAAATAAAACGAGAAACCGTTAAGATTTCTAATCATTTAGATTTCGGGAGCGAGATCTTTTCAGACCGAAGATCCTCCTTTTCTCTGTTAACTGTTGATTTTTATAGATTGTATTTTTTATGACCAGCGAAAACCAATCGCCAAACGTTTTTTTAAACCTCTATCTTTGAATTGCAATTGCTTCAAGAAGGCGTTTCCTTATCAGTTCGACTAATACTGCTGAATTCGCTACCGAATTCGGGTTTGGCAAGTGATTCTAAACATTTTTTCGAGTTTTGTAAAAAACTGAACGCGAATTATGCGTTGGGGAGTATTCGGGAATTAATTGGGTGTATGTATCGTATTAACTGAGTTGAATATATGAAATATTTTTGTGTGAAATTTGAGACCTTTTAAATGATGTTATGAAATATTTTTGTGAACAAAAATCAATGAGATTTTTTTGTTGATTACAATTGACCCAATGTTGCAATAAGTGGAGTACACGGGATAAAAACATGAAAAAATGTCTTTTTTGGACATAAAAAATTCAATTTGTTTGATGCTTCTCTCGGAGTAAGCATAAAATTACATTTTTTACAATATTCTATGATCTATCTGAGACGGAAATACGAAATATGATCCCCTTTTTATACACCCCCCCCCCCTCCTCCTCAAAAAAAGCTTCTGAGTTCTGACGCTAGGACGCTACTGATGCAGAAACTACTTGAAATAGAGTAGGTAGGTACCTATTTGTTTAATTAAGAATATTCATATTTTTTAATTTCAAGAAAACAATATCGTCTTTATTTATAATTATATTACAAATTATTCCATATAAAACGAATTTAAAACATGGTGATAGAAATTGAATTCAGTTTAGTAACCACCGCCATTTGATTAGCAAAAAAATGTACGTGTGAGCAATTTAAGGCTGCAGTCGTTTAGTCGCAGCTTACGTACCTACCCCTGGTTAAGATGGAATGTGTTCTCCTTTTCTTCTCTCTCTTTTTCTTTTTTTAAGCAGAACAAAGAAGATAAAAAAACGCTGAGTTTTAGAGAATCGTCTTTGTACAATATGTTCGTTAATACTTACTACTTGCTAAAAAAAAAAAAGACATTTTATTCTACTACCTACGTTAATGTCTCTTAAATCTTGCCGACGAATTTAACCGGGCTAAAGTTAATGGCTATTTTGTTACCGACACTTATAACTAATTTCATTTTATTTCTCTGGCCAAGGTGAAAAATAAATGGATAAGGATAATTAATGTTGGAAGATTTTACAAAAAATTATCACGTGCAATTCGAGGATATTTATTTACTAACTCTTAGGGAATGCATTAGATTTTGATCATTAATCATCATTATTATATCTTAAATACCTATGTACTAGTTACCTAATACCTACTCGTACTTATCAATGTGCTTAGATGAGTTCAATAATAATACATACTATAAAAATGTAGGTAACTAAGAAATATTAACAAAATTAATTTTGTAGCTGAGTAATGACAATGAATAGTCATTTTCGAATTTGGTTTCTCTTTTTTTTTTTCCTTCAAAAACTGAATCGGGTTAGTATGGAAGTTTTACTTAAACCTCAAAAATTCCTGATAAAATGATGAGAATCCCTTCCTTCGACCCTGTTGTTTTAAAATCCAAAAATGTTTTGGAAAAATTTGGGAAAAATTGAGAAAAATTAGAAAACATTTTCAGCAATGGCCAACATAACACTTTAATTGTTTTTAAACATCTATTCAGAAAACAAATTTTTTTTCAGAAATTGAGAAAATTGTTCAAAGTTGTGTCTACAATTCAATCTTTAAGTATCTATACTAGTTCCAAAAAAAATATGCAAATTTTTTATCAAACATTTTAAAAATACCAAAAATTTGTTAAGAAACAAAACTTTTCAATTGAAGGATGTATTTTAGGATTTTCCTGGCTAAATAATTTTATAAGTAACCTTAAGTAAATTCAATACGACTAATACGAGTATCAAGCTGATCGACAAGTTTTCCCTTTTCCAAAAACTTTTTAAAAAATTGATGATTTCAGTGATTTGACAATATTACAATTTTTTCAAAAATTTTCACATTCTCAAATTTCCGACTCCAACTCAACCATAATTTTTCTCACTACAAAGGAGAATTACATTTACGTGATGCATTTATTGGAAAGAAGAAAATGATTTTGGGGTAAGTTAACGTCAACTTCACGCGATTTTCCTTCTTCCAGTTTGTAATTGTAATACCTGGTCAAAGATTTTTTGTTCACTATGACTGTTCTAGTTTTATGGTTTTCTTGGTTGTTCTTGAACATTTGAAATTCAACTTGAAACAAAAATCTCACAATCAAAAAAATCCAATCTTCAAAAAAAAAAATTAGACATTTCAACCAAGAACTAACACTTTGAAGTTGGACTTGAAGTCTTGAAGTGTTGAAGTGCATTCTTTATGAAATATTGAAAAATGTCCTACCGACCTACCTAATTCTTTTTTTTCAACTTGAAAAACAATTTTTACGTAAGAAAAATGAGAATGTGAAACGAAAAAATAATTTTTTATTTTTAAAATTTATTTTCAAGAAATAAAAATTAAATAAAAAAGTAAAAAACTCAAAATTCCAAAACAAAGTGTAGGTTGATCACCTACTTTTATTAGCAATGGCAATCTAATTTCAAGTAATAGGTAGTAATATCCGCCCAAAAAAAAAAAAAAAAAAAGTGTGTCGATAATAAACACGGCGAAACGGCGATGTTGGAAAAGGGAAAACGTACGATGGAAGTTGATAGCGTAACGACCAATCAGAAGGCACGAAATACGGTGTAGGTAGGGGTGATGGAAAATACGTCATGATAGCTTCATCCAGTTTTTGTGTAAATAACAAAGGAAATGAAAAGCAAAGGTTGAAAAAATCGTTGATAACGATTTTATTGTCGTGATTCATGATTCATCTACTCTAATTTGTAAGTCAAATAATTAAAATATTCTGTTGCAATCTTTGTGTAGTTGAAAGTAGAATAACGGATGCTGGTATACTTTGGTATCTCGGAAGTGTGTAACATTCCGAATTTGTGACAGAATTTTCCATACTTTTGATGTTGAGAATCGTCTAATTCGAAGTACGTTTTGTTCTGTTGCTAACCGAAATGTTTGGACGTAAAAGTAATAACGTTCCAACGAAAACACCGGCTGATAAATCGAAGAGGAGTTTATCTCAGGTACGCGTGTTTTTATTTATGAATTATCAGCCATTAATTGAAGTGTTTTCTGTAATTACTAAAGTGCAAGGTTTTCACTTTTCAGTATGGTTTGTTAGATATCGATAACATGACAAATATTGAAGGATATGGAAATATGGATGATGATGACGATGATGATTTGGAAGCTGAATTGTTAGCTTTGACTAGAGGAAATGCTCCTAAACCGAAGCCAAAAGGTAACGTGTTTGTACAGAGCTTCGCTTCAAATAGAATTTGTGTTTATCAAAATGTTTTTGATTGTTTAGCGAAACCTGTTGTTGATCCGGCGCAGTTAGATAAAATGATACAAGAGAGTTTACGCGATATACCATCTGATGAAGATGTATCTTCTGGTGAAGATGATCCTAGTATTTTGGTTAGTACTATAATATAATCAAAATCGTTGAAATTTCCATTTATGTGTTTTAAAACTTGATTCTATTTCAAGGCTGAGTTACAAGAATTGCAATCCGATGACGAAAGCGAACCAGCACCGCATTCGGCTCCAGTTCAAGCACCACCACCACCAGCACCGTCATCCTCAAAAAGTGTTTTAGAAGAACGACTGAAATTATACCAGACTGCTGAACAAAACGCTAAAAATGCCGGCGACAGTACTAAAGCTAGAAGGTTTCTATATTAAAATTAATAAATATACTGCAACGAAATGTTATATTCGATTAAATACGATCTCTTTCAGAATGACTCGAGGGATTGCTACGCTAAAAGATTTATTAAAGAAAGTAAATGCCGGAGGTGAAATCAACGTAGATGATATTCCACCAGCCGTTTCCACTGGAGCTGCCAAACCTCCTCCTGCACCCACTGAAACACCCGAAAAGGCACCTGGTTAGTTTTATAATTGATGTATAATCAATGATAATTTTCGACGTGAATAATCGTGTTTGTTTTTTGAGCAGAAAATGAACCAACACCACCAAGTATTCCTTCCGTACCGCCACCTATTCCACCACGTACTTCTCTACCGTCTTCGCCGATACAAGATTTTAATAATCGTCAAATTAGTCCTGATCCGAGTCCTGCTGTGAACAATGATTTAGAGATATTAAAAGAACGCGAATTGCAGTATAAAAAAGGTGCTGTGGCTGCAAAAAAGGGTGGAGATATTCAGACTGCATTAGCTTATATGAAAATAGTCAAGGTATAATATTTGTAATCAAATATGATTCATTTTCGATAAATTATCACATGCTGAAAAATCAATTTCAGAGTTTGGAACCACTTATCAAAGAAGTCGAAGGAGGTGCTACGGTCGATCTAACCTCATTACCTCCTCCTTTATCTGATTCCCCGTTAAATGCTGTTAGTCAGTCTCCTATTTCGCCATCGTCTTTGAAACGTCAAGAAAGTGAAAAGCAAACATCAACTCTGGCTGTTAATGTATCTGAAAAGAAACAGAAAACCATCGATACTCCTCAACCAGCAGTTTCGAGTAAGATATCGATACGTTGAGCAACTAGTGATTTATTCTGGTATTAAATATTGCATTTTTATCAGCTTCGAGCGGTGTACCACAACCGTCGAGTGTTTTGGAAGCCTTAGAACAACGTCTACAATTATTCAAAGATCGAGAAGAAGCTGCAAAAAAAGAAAATGATAGTGGTAAAGCTCGAAGGAACGCTCGTATTGTTAAACAGTATCAAGACGCTATTAAACTACACAAAGCTGGAAAACCTATTCCTACCGATGAACTGCCTACACCTCCTGGTACTTTAATTCTTTGAAAATATTCTCTTCTTTGTATTCATTTTGAACTTTTGAATAATAAAATTCCTTATTTTGTAGGTTGGCCACCAATTCCAGTAGGTGACAGTAAACCTACAACTGCCCCGGTTGAAACCCCGAAACCTCCTACTACGCCTGTTCAAGAGCCTGAAAAAGTACCTGTCAAATCACCTAATGTGGCTACTAAAGGTAAATATGTCGACAAAATTCTTCTCCAAATTGAATTCCTAAATCTCAATTGTAAATTACATTTTAAGGTCATTCTGCTGCTCACGTGTCTCGAAATGAAAAACAACTTCAGCAAATTCTAGAAAGACAGAAAGCCTTCAAAACTGCCGCAATAAAAGCTAAACAAGATGGTGATATGGAAAAGGCGAAAGAATATTTACGAGTTGTAATGGGAATTGAGCCAATGATCGAAGCGTCCAAAAGTGGAATTCCTATTGATTTAAATTCGGTAAATTTTTCGTAATTAATCGCCTGCTGTCCTGAATTGACTTATTGATTAAATATAATTTTTAGCTTCCTTTACTGCCAAATGAGAAAGCTATTTTAGAAGAGCCGAAAGGAGAAGTTATACAAATGAGTAACTGTATTCAAGGAAGTGACCTTGATGTTTACCATAAACTTGAAACTGATCTTACTCATCAAATTGAGGTAGAATTTTCGTCTAATTTGGTATGTAAATATCGAGATTTCGATTTGCATCTTATTTGTTTTTGTAGCTATGCTCAACTACCAGAGATCATTTCAAAGCCATTGGTGATATTGTTAACGCCAACAGATTCGAACAACTTGCTTTACAATGTAAAAAAGATTTGAAATTCGTACGACTAGCCAACAGCAGTAATTTAAGAGTGCCTAAATTCCATTACGAAACTAAATCGTTTTCGATTGTTCAGTGAGTTATATTTCTTAGAATTTTTTTTCCCCTTTTATCTGGAATTTTCTTTATGTTATTTTATTATTTTTCTTTCTTTCTAAAGGTGTAATACTGAATTGACTGACAATGACGTTGAGGTATCAGTTGTTCAAGGTGTGAATTATAATGTTCCAAATCCGAAAGAAGTAGATACCTACGTAAAATTGCAATTTCCTTATCCAACAGTAAGATTTTTTTATTTTATCATTTTGGTTTTTTGGAAATCATTGTATTGAACAATAAATTCTCAATCCTCAATTAGCATTCTATCGTTGAATTTTTAATTAAATTTATTAATTTTTTTCTGTTTTAGGAAACTCCTCAGCAGTATAAAAGCGTGGTTGTCTATAATACGAATAATCCAGCATATAATTTTGTAACAACGTTCAACATGGAAAGAAATGCAAGAGCTTGTCAGCGAATTTTCAAACGTCAAGTGTTGAAATGTGAAGTTTGGTCCAAAGGGTAAGGAATTTTTGTCTTTTTAGTCTTCGATTTTTGATAGTATTGCTAAAATTTCATTGAAACTCGAATAATAGCTCCATCTTCAAATGCAAAATTGATTTTGAAGCTTTCGTTTCAGTTTCTTTATTTACGTTCAACATTTTCCGTATTATTTATTTGCTGAACCAAATAAGCATTAAACAGAACTAACTTTTGAATATTTTTGGAGTTATTGCAAAATCGTGAGTGTGGCTAAATTTTATCTTTTGAGAAAGGAAAGGGAGATAACTGGGAGTGATTGTAGTTTGAACTTTTCTTTGCAAAAGTTGAACTGGCGTTATCGAGGAAGTTGTAGGTTAGGTATGTAGCATCAAAACAACCTGGTAAAAATTATCATCTCCTGATTTCACTCTTATCTTTCTCCATCCGGCCTTCAAAGTCTGACTGTGTACAAAAATTTGAAAAAAATTTAAACAGAATTCAAAAAATTGTCAGAATTAAAATTGAATTTGAATCTATTATTGGAGTTGATGTGACCCTGCCAGAAAGAAAAGTCCGAGTCTAAAAAAAAATTGATGTCTTTAATATTTTTTTTTATTTGTTTTGAAAAAATTGTCTGAACGAAAGCAGTTGTAACAGAAAATTGCCACCGAAGATCGTTCACATCATCCTAGGGAAAATAATCAAAAATAGTTTTTTTTTTGTTTTTTAATAAAAATATTGAAAATTGTCAAATTTAAAGGCCAAGCATGAGAGATGGATTCGAGGAAGGCGAAGGGAGGAAGGGGTGAAATATTTTCTGAGAAATTACAAAATTATCACCTTTCGTGATATCGTATTTCCGATTCATAAAAAATTTTGCTTGCTTAGCTTTGTAGAATTATACCAAATAGGCATTTGCTTCCTTAAGTAGTGGTTACGTTGTAACTTTGTTGCAATGATTTGCGACAGTTCATATTGTTGTTGCTTCAGCGGATTCTTTCGTGGGGATACTCTAATCGGCACAGCGAGCGTGAAATTGGCCCCCCTGGAAACTCAATGCACCGTCCATGACGCTTTCGACGTAAGTCTCCATCTCCAGATGATTTTAAATCTAGATAACTTTATTAATATCGTATGTTTATTTTTAGTTGATGGATGGCCGAAAGACAGTTGGCAAAATCGAATTGAAAATTAAAATACGAGATCCTATTCTTCGAAAGCAAGTCGAACATGTGGAAGAAAAATGGCTTGTTATTGATTCGTGATATGTTTAAATTTATTTCTCCCTCTCTTGTTTGTGAATTTATTGTCCGTTGAGCTCAGATTTTCTAATATTTATTCGCCAATGTTTTTTTAAGTTATATTTCGTATCGTTATGAGTTCAAATGAACTATATTCTTATCATCATTTTATATAAAAAGTACGAGGGTGTGTGAGTGATTTGAGGAAATCTGAATGAGATTTGAGAGATTTTGAAATTACGTGTTTTTAATCGTTTTTTTACGAATATTTTTTCCTTTTATATGGGTGTATTTTGAAATGGTATTTCAAACGTTGAATGAAATATTTAGTATTTATATATTTTTTGAATTTTATGCCAGAGAATTTTCACATTTTATATGAAGTTTTCTTGTTCGCGGATCAGAGGTATATTAAGTTATTTATTCGTTTAAGTGAGCCTAACTTAAATTTCAAGGCACAACTTCAATAACCAATGTGATCAGTACTGTTACCTGTACCTATGCTACTTTTTTTTTTACCTATTATGACATTTGCTTTTATATCTGTGCTGTACAGGTCTGCAACGTTTTTCTGTATGAATTCAGCTATGGAATAAAATGAATTTTTACCCAGATTAATTTATTTTTCGAGTTGTATAAAAAAAAACTGTGGTAAAACCGTAATCCATCAAGATGATGTGACTGCTTTCATCGTCTGTCTTGGTAAATAATGATAATAATTTTTTTATCGTCGTATCAACACGAGAATTTCATTTCCAAGGCCCTTGAGAGAAATATTTGAAAAAAGCTGTTGAATCGGTTTGACGCAAATGGTACGCTCAAGTAATTTCGAGTGTTAGTCAAAATAAAATCTCTTGCCATCGAATTACCTCACGAGATATTAGATCGATGTTATTTAAACCTTAAATATTCGAAGCACATTGGCGAAAAAAAAATGCATTTAAAACTTACATAAGTAGTCGAATTATTTTAATGGCGAACTGCGTAGATTTCGAATGAATTAAAAACCGGGTATTGAGAATGTAAACATGCGATTCGTAGTGTTTGTATTTATTACGAGAGTATTGTGTAATTATTTGAGGAACATTTCCTCTAACATGATTTTATATTTTATCCATCACCTTTGGCTGACCTTTTACGCAATTTTCAAAGTTTATTTTCGTTTCATCCGTTTAGATTTTAATCTCTGGCCATTTTATTAATTCAAATGCCGCATATTTGAAAAAAAAAATCAAATTACGATGAAATCTCCCCGCTTAGTCTCGTGATTTTATTAAATACCTACCTATTCGTTATTATATTTTAATCATCGCTGCTTATCTGAGAGATGTTTTCAACAAGGTTATCGCAGTCTGCGATTAATTCCTAGCTTCCATATTCACCGACAAATGAAAAATCAAGTATTTTCAAGTGTTCCAATCCAAAATGATTCACATGTGACCGAATATTTCAGACTGACTTTATCACTCAGTCGACTCGTGGGCGTATCACGCAACAATCACGATTGATGCCAAAATTTTTAAATACTTTGCTATGCTCTTATGTGAAGGGCGTTCATGCACAAAACCAACTTATGCATAGTTCATTGCTTTAGAATTGAAATAAAAAATGATCGAAGATACAGGGATCTCATCTTTGAGATTTTTCGAGTACTTATTTTTCGTACGATCGCATTTCAAATTAATTGACGTATTTTTTGCGTTTGAGGATATTACTAGTCATGTTTTCTGCGAATGATGTTCGAATACTTACGATTAAATCGATTCTCATTTTGAGGTAATCGTTTAATAAATAGGTCTTGGCTGAATGCATAAAATTAGGATTTTTTCTAAGCTTCCAGAAGCGGAAGGAATTTCTAATTTTGATTTGACCTTACCCCTCGTATCATTCATTCTAATTTTATAATTCGTCGTTTTAGTTTTATTAAGCATATAATTTTTATGAAAAAATTGGCTTAGGCTCAAAAAGACTGTTTACAAACGTTTAACTTGTTTATTAAAAATGGCAGTGACGAAAAGAAGCAGAAAATCTTATTTTAATATTACGTATAAATTGGACCCACCCCCTCCCTCCACTTACAATCTTTATAAAAATCTCGATTTTTTTACTAAAAAAAAAAAAACAGTTTTGAAACATTATTTGGCCAAAAATTTTAGCTCCATAAATTATTTTTAATGAATGTCTCGTCACGTAGGTAAATTTACCTATCACCTTGCACTCTTTATGAATTTTTATCTGTGACAGTACCTAATTCAGTCACAATACCTACCTATATTTTTTTAAAAAAATTATCGAAGATAAAATGAAATCACTTCTGGCATACAGCAGACGTTCACAAACATTTTTGTTATTTATATCTGATTGAAAGTTCGAATCACGTTCTTTAAATTTGATTATCATGCTCCGGAATCGTGCATCTATATACAGCCAATAACCTTTGTCGTCATACGTTATCGAAATAAATTAAGAAACCTATATGTTTTCTAACTACTCATACGATATCGTATTCGTACTGCACGAGACGTAACTAGATATTTTTCCATTTTTATTAATTCCTTTTGTTTTGGAAAAATCCTGCAAAATTGATCAAAGTTCAAAAAATACGTCGACTGTAAGCGATTGGAAAATGGCTAAATATAAATTACGTAGACATTTATATCTGCGTCTATAGATATACTAATTTTCCGAATCTTATTACCTATACTTAGACCTACCCACTTTCTAAAAATATACGAGATGTTTCATCGTTAATTTTTTTTTACTGATTACAGAGTAAATTTTTATAGGTCTGTGGTTTGTACTTTTTTTTAAATGATCTGTTTTTAGATAAGTTTTCAAGTATTCATTTTCCTGGTTATATTTGAATATAAATTCATATTTGTAAGCGTCTCTTAAAACCATTTCATAAGAGGATAGGAAAATTATAACTTTCTTGTTTTTCATGGACTAGTTGAGTAGGTATTGCAAGAAAAGGTTCTCATTGTTGGAAAATTTGCATAGATAAGTAGGTAGGTAGCTATAGGTACCTACTTACATCTCTTTTTCTCACTGCATTTCAGAGCTACCTACTCATAAAAAAATTTAATTTTTTTTGGTTTCTAAATTTTTTTGTTTGAATAGCAGGAAAATTGTCGTTTCAAGATCAGTACATATAGCTACCTTCCTTTTTATATTTTGAAAAAGAAAAAAATACAAAAGTATTAACATTTGTGTGTGCGCGAGAGAAAGAGGAGTTTGTGAAAAAATGTACTAAATCAGGTTTTATGATTTTGGTAAAAGTGCAAAATACTCACGTGTAATTTTGAGATGTAGAATTGAGGATTCCCATTCTGATGACGTCCGGGAAATCGTAATTAAAATTGGTCATTTCGTTTATTATATTTCACTTAGGTCCCTACATTTCTTGATTTTTTGTTAATTGTTCGATGGTATGGCCAGATTTGGCGAGAACATAGCAGCTGAGGTGGATAAAATTGTATTTTTAATCGAGTAAATTATATTCAAATCGAAAAATGAGCAAAAATGATGACCCCTTTTTTTAAAAAAAATAATAAATAAATAATTTCAGTCTAAACAATTGAGAAAATTAGAGACCGGTATAGATTTTTGATTTTTCTTCTCTTCGATAATGCGAAATTGCAAATAGGTATGTTCGTGTAACTTAGGTACTTTTTTAAAAAATTTTTATCGAATTTTCACGGTATGAGATACCATTACCATGGTCAGGCAGACTTTCAAGAGCGTAGGAGGGACGGAAGAGGTTTTTAGTAAAAAAATTATCAATTTTCTAATCGGATATCGCATGAAATTTTGAAAAATGTAAGTATGGAATTTTCTGATTTACTGAGTCAAAGCAAAAAGAGACAATTCTTTTTTTTAAAAGGACGTTCAGTAGGTAGTAGGGTTTTCAGTTTTTTTGAACTACCGAGTGGAGGAGGGTTCAAAACTTCTCACCTCTTTCATCTTGAAGGTGCCTTCATATGATATAATTGAAAATTTTGGAATATTCTTTATAATTTTAAAGATTTTATTGAAATTATTCTTTTAAAAATCAGTTTGTACGATTTTCAACTCATAGGATAGGTATTTTTCTCATTTCAATTATTTTATTACCTACCTATCTATCTGTCTGTCTGTCTGTCACAAGGTGAAGAAGTGTTCAGATACTCGAAAACTCTCAAAAATGAAATTTATTCCCCAACAATGGTAATTGAATGAAAATTGAATAGGCACTGTAGAAAAATTGTTCGGTCTAAAATAATGACTAAGAAAGGATATACCTATCTACTTATTTCAACTACATAGAAATAAAATTTTTAGGTGAAACAAAAATAAATCGGAAGTTCGTCCTAAAAAAAACCTCATATCCTAAATTCCAAGTGCAAAAGTTCATTTTTCGAATTTTTGAATTTTCAAAATCATTTAATTTTATTGCCCTCCAAAATAGGTATAAAAATTCGATCTAACCGAGAAAAAAGCGGAAATTTGGTATCTATTTACCCTATTTTCAACTTTTAGAATCGATTGGATACGTTTTTGGAACGTTTCAAAGCCTCAAGAATTTTTTTTTGTTTTTCAGCCTTAGAAAAAATGAACTTCAGCACTTGTGGTTACGTACCTATTGCCCTACATTGGTGACCTATTTGATCGATAAAGGCATAATATTTTTCCAAAATTCATGATTTCTAGTTCAAATTCATATTTCTTGGTAGAAAATTTTCCTGGAAAATATCAAGCGTACACCGACAGCGAACGCATCGAGAAATCGAGATAAAAAGCTGAAACTTGGGAGATAACCTATTTTCGACCTCTATCACCAATATGGGTAATTCATGATTATGGGTGCTGAAGTTCAAATGGATTATTTTTATGGATCTCTTTCCAGTTTCTGCTGGAAAATTTCAAAATTTTCTCACATCGCTCAAAACCGATTTTAATTGAATCAGAAGGTCAAAAGTGGGATGTGCATCAAATTCCAGCTGTGTTTTTTTTTTTATTAGGTACCTAAAATTTTCATATTTTGCACGGTGATGAAATTTAATAATTTTTAACTTTCAAAATTAATCAAAATTTGAGAAATGAACTTTATCATCTGAAATTTTAAATACTTATAGGGTTCTCTTATGATGTAGGATGTAGGTACTTTGATTTATTTATTTTTTGCCCAAAATTTCATTTTAAGTTGGGATATTCCCTTGTAAGAGAAAAAAAAGGTGAGCAGAGAATATTTTTTCTGGCTACCTAGATTATTTTCTAAAAATGTTCAAAAAATTTCAAAAATTCAAGACATGGAGCATTCAACTGTTCTAATTTAAAGATATCCATTTAAGTTTTGAGCCCTCAAAACTTCAATTTTTAAAATTCTCTGCCAAAATGTAAAATTTTACCATTATTGAAAGCATTTATTTTCCTTTCAATTCTATTATTTCATGACTGTCATCGATTTCATATTTTTCGTGGAATGAAATTAAAATCAAATGGACTAACCATTTTTTTTTTTTGCACGTGAGACATAAAGTAAAATCACCAATGGAAGGCCGAGAAGTAAATCAGGTGATGATTTATCAATCTTTCGATAATTTACTTTTCCTTGTGGTAGGAATATTTTTCATTTGTGGAAGTGTGCTCGGATACGTAGCCTAGCCTAACCTCCTGATCTCCGTAATGAGCAATAGGCAAATCAAGAGTGGTATTGCATCGATAGTCGTTGCATTAGTTGCACTCCCTTCTATCTAAATATTTTTCGTTTTTTCCTCATTCGAACTTGACAAACTCGATTATAATTTCTTTCGACAACCGAAAAGATAATCGACATCATATTATCATAATTCTCAGTAATTTTTGGTTTCACTGAATTCCAAGATTCAAATAGGTAGGTACCTATAATTAATGAGTGATGATCTAATTCAAATTACAAAATTTCAACGAGACATATAAATTTAATTAATAAAAATATACAAATTGTTACGAATTAGAACCTAAACTATCAGTACATTCGGCTGGTATTAGAACACTTAAAGATGCCGGCGCCGCAACAGCGTTCCCTTCATTGACTAGAAATTGCGCTGCGTTAGACAATTTTCTTGGTGTTAATGGTAACGTCTGCGATTGCGATAATTGCTTATTGTGGCGTTTCACGTGTTTGGAAAGGTGATCGGATCTCATAAATCGTCTTGAACATATCGAACAGCTGAATTTCTTTTCACCTGTGTGCGTTCTTTTATGTCTGGATAATTCATCGGAACGTGAAAATTTACTATCACAGCCGGGCCATTGGCAAGAAAATGGTTTTTCACCTGAGAATCAAAAAAATCAAAACGAAAAAGATTAGACCTTGATCAATCGTTAACGTGGATATATGAATAATCAAAATTCAAGTACAGATAGGTACCTGTATGAGTACGTATGTGAGCCTTGAGATGCGAAGATTTGAAATAATTTTTACCGCAGTTTGAGTATTTGCATTCGAAAATACGTTTGCGAGTTTCTGGCTGGATGGGTTTATGAGGAGTTTGGGCGATTATGATGAACGACTGGCATCCTTGTTCTGGACTCGAAGAACTGACTAGCAAAGGTTGAGATGACGATGAAATTGGAATGACTGAGGAACCATTTTGGCTCGGTGGCGATACAGGTATCAATGTACCGCCGGTGAGTATCACAGTTTTGGGCGACGAATCTTTCGGTAATACGGGCTTTGGAGCGATTGGTACAGTTTTCGTGGTCGAAGAGTACCCTTGAACGGGACCGGGGGGTTTTACCAAAGGTTTGACTTGTTTAGGTGCTAATGGCACCGAATCGTGAACGTTTTGGTGGCAGTCTTCTTTGGAATATTTAGGTTTGGATTTTTTCGTCGATTCAACATCTTCTGTAGATCGAACGGTTTCTAATCGAGGACCACAAGCTGGATGGTATTTGTAAATGGTACTCGATGGACTAGAAATCTCAGTCGATGGTTTGAATACGTTGATCGTATCTTTAGGAAAGTAGCAAGTTTGCGGTGGCATGCAGCTTTCCATCAGTCTTGGACGTTTATCCGATAAAATATTATAATTGGTGTCGTATGAAGCAGGAACATATTTCGAAGGATCGTATTTAACGCGTAGATTATTATTGATATAATTTTCTCGTACGAATGGATTAATTTGAGGGAGAGATTCGTAATAGAAATTCTGCGATACCATTTGAGCCGCCGGTGAATACATCTCCGGTTTGCCAGGATACCTTAAAAGGGCAGGATTCAAAGGACGTGAATTATTATTTAAATTCACATTACTGAACGGCAGGCATTTCTCAGCCAAGCTGACTGGTCTTTTGAAAGCGCTGAATGCGGTGCTTTGAATCGGATAGACCATATTGCATCCAATATCAACGTTCTCCGAATCCGAAAAAGGTGAACGTCTTTTACGTGACGTGACTCCTTCGACATTTGGTTTCAGTATCCGCGAGTGTACGTTATCGACCACGTTGTAATTTCGTAAAGGGCTCCAGATCATTTTATCCGATCCTGGGGTTTTGTAGGCCTCGGGAATATTCGATCTGGCCTGCTCGAAATTATATTTTTGAGCAACGCAGCTCAAATAATTGCTGAATTTTTTATCTCGTTCGCACAACCGTGACTCTTGCAGCCGTCTGGAGTTCAATTGGTAACTGTAGTTTTGGGGGAAATCGAACGATGAGAGTTTTTCTTCTCTGGGCATGTTTTCCAGTTTCTGAGGATCGACGTTTTTCACCTTCAGAGGTAAGGATTTTGGATCCTTCGAAGGAGCAATTTTTCCCGGAGGAGGTAACACGTCGGAGGGTGTGATGTTTTTACCATATGGTTCTGGCTCACAAACGCCTTGTTTGTTGACTTTCATAATTACCGAGACATGCACCGAGGATGTCTTCGGGCTGGCTGGACTAGGTGTCCTGGGAGGTGTCGATAATAGCACCTGGAAATAAATTTTGGTTTAGGATATGGGCTAAAATGGAGAACATTTTGAGGAGTTTTGGAAATTACCTTGGCTAGTTGGCATTCTTCTTTTCCATGGTGGCTGTCGTGATCCTCTCCCTCCGAATCAGATGGTTGAGGAGTAGGCAATCCTATGTTAGGAGCGTTATTGAAACACATATTGCATTCGTCTAGAACGCACTTCCGTTTTTTCATGGGCACGATAAAATTTTCTTTTTTTTCTTTCATTTCGTCTCCTAGTCTGGTTTTGACTTTTTCCAAGTCCACACTTTCGTTTTCCTAAAAATTAAAAAAAATTATGGTCAAGAAAAAAATTGGTAATTTTTTCAAAATAATCGAAATTTTGAATAATAATTAAAGAGTATTTTCCAAGGAATTGAAAAAAAATTTTAAAATTTATTCCTCAATTTTATAATCGTAGGGCTGATGAGCTGGTCAAAATATAAATAGAAACCACGTATACACGGAGCTAGGTACCCTCGTAACTATAATTTTAAATTTTTCAATCACTTGGAAAAAATTTAAATCGAAATTCTGAATCAAAAAATAATACCAAGGTGGTTTATCGAATTTATTTGAAAAAAAATCATTCAAAAAAATTCACTTCCAAATTCTCTTTCTTTCCTCTTCTACGAAAAAATTTCATCACCTAATAATACCAAAAAATTCGAAAAAACAAACCTTTTTCATGGCCAAAGTATAAGCTTGAATTTTCTTCATTTTCACAGAAATTAATTTTTTTTTAAATAAAAAAAATCAACGAAAAATTTCGACGATTACGAAACAACAAATGGAAATTCGAACAGTAAAATGTACGTATTTAATCACTTTACACATTAACTAGTAGCAACAGACAATACAATAATGAATTAAAAGGTAAGTAAACCTTTAGCCTCGTGGTACGTGTAGCTATACGTGAAATATTAGGCGGGAACCACGAACCAATCCGGACGAAGGGCTCGTCTAGCCAGCCGTCGATCACGTGCACAGCATTCGCTGTTCACGTGAAAATAACATGCTCGTCTGTAACGTCACTTCACGAATATCATGTGCCTGATACACATCCAAGAAGGCATGAACTTCTCTTTACGTCATACTTGTGATTGTTTTTAACAATATCGCTCACAAAAATTCGAACAAAATTTTTTTTTAAATGAATTGCAATTTTGTCTGCTGTGTGATTGATAAAAAAGGAATGAAAAGGAATGAACGAAGGGCCGGCATCTCAGACGTGCTCGAGTCAGTGACCTAGTATTAAATTTGAAATGGGCATTTCGTATACGTAGGTGGTTCGAGCCTCCAAAGGACCTAAATTTTTTTCCCCCAAAATTACGATACAGTTTGACCTTTTCTAAATCAAATATCACGTACTTGAGTAATCCAAACACGTGTGTGGTTGTTTTTTTCAATATAGGTAATAAACGAATTAATATCAGTTCGTTTGAAATTTTTGGCATTTTCAAACGTTGATTAGAGAAATGTAGGTATATAATGTAAAAGAAACATCGCAGAAATGTAATGTCAGATATGGAAAGAGGTACCTACATATACAGCTACGCAATAAAACTTTTAAATTGTAATCAAAATAAGTTGTTTGCGTTATTCGAACTCGTGCTATTAATAAAAGAGAACAAAGATCAGACAATTTTATGAGAAGACACAACTGGAAACGTAATTAGTGGAAATTGCCGTTGGTAAACAACTGAAATATTTGAATTCAGTTGATGTACGCTAATCTGTATTTGAAGAGGCAAAGGACGGGGCTACCATTACAGTAAGTAGCTAAGTAAGAGTTAAGAAAGAGGTCACGTCTGGTAAAATTTATACGAAAATAGTACCAAAGTTTGAGGGAAAGATGGATAAAGTACGTATGAGAAACCATTATTACCTACTTTCTTCATTCTTTGAAATTAGTGTACTTAGGTACCCCAATAATTTTCTGTTCTTTTTTTATTTTTAAAATTTTTTTTTATTACCTACCCAATACTGGAATTGATTGAATCTTTTCCATAATAAATATCCGATGATGATTTTTTAGATAATTTTTTTTTCAAATTTCATCAAAATTTCAGCAACTTTTGTTCAAAAGAATGATGGTATCGAATTGAACGTGGAATTATCTTCATAAGCTCACTTTCGACTCGCTAAAAGTCAAAAATGATGTAATATTTGCACTTGTTTCAATAAATTGTCATTTCTTATCTTTCATTTCGAGTCTCTAAAGCTTCGAGCGATTAAAAAATAATATAATAATTCGGTTATAAAACAGGTTAATTAAAATAATTATTTTATAGTTTTAATGATAAAAAAGTTCCATTTAATGTTGAAGGAAATCCTAACGTTTTTTGCTGAACATAAGCGAACGAGTCTGTTTTTTTCTCCAATTTTTCCGAAATGAGCTACCTATTCAATTACTTGAAGGTCACGTTATTTTTACTTACCGTGTGCTTATCAAATAAGCACCTGATTCGTTTAATCCCCGAAAAAATATATTATTTGAGCCATATGTAGTAAGTAATTACAGGTACCTACATAATTCGCGATTTAATAGGAAATTTACCTCGTATCTCGTCGCGACATGTACCAAGTACTTCATATGATTTCAAGTTGATATTTTTAAAAACTTTCGAGTGTTCGTTGCTAGAATCAGCCCAGGTGAAGAACTCGTGGGTATTTTAGAACGAATAAAATTACGTCGGGTATTTTCCACGATTTTCGAATATTAAGAGAAAACAGAACGAGTTCATAGATTGATATTTTTTCCAAAATAAAATCACGTTGGGTGAATAATTTGGTTATGTCTTGAACAATGAATTTGAAGTCGATTGTTTTTTTATTCGTGATAAATTCGAGATTCTGACCTAATTTTAGGAGCAATGTTTCAATCACGCGGTCTGAGCGTGTTTAGTGAACTTCGGAGCGTCTGTTATGCTATGTAGATATCGATAAAACTTGCTTCGTGAAATTGATGAAAAAATCGTATTCCAAATTCAAACCTTAGAATTTTCAAGAACGAAAAGATTAATGTAGAAGTGAGGGGTTCCATTTTTTTTTTTTTTTTGCAAATTTAAAAATAGGATAATGAAGCAAATGTACCAATGGATCTACTTTTCAGTTTGAGTTAAAGGGTCTTAAAAAATGACTTCCTCGTTTGATTAAATCATTACTTTAAAAAAAAATAAAAGGAAATAATCAAATTTTAATGTTATTTTGTCAATTTATAGTACCATTTTGGAGGCAGGTAGAAAGTCTCTGTAAAAATGCAGATTCAGATTTAAGATTTACATCTCATCAAAATTAATGCTCAATTGAGCTCCTTTCTGAAATAAATTAAATAATCATATTTTATTTGTAATATTTTGAGAACCCCTATAATTCTGGAAAGTTTCGGTTCACAGCAAATGAATTATTTTTTTCAGTACATTTGTGAATTCAAAATTCATTTTAAGAAAATTGGCTCAATTTTTTCGAGATATCAATTTTGAGTACCCTTGGAAAAGGTTCAAAGTTCATTTTTCAAAATTGAAAGACAAAATGTCGTTAAAAATGTATATGCGCCTTAGCATCAAGGAAGGGAGTAAGCTAGATTTTTTTCACTTCTACAAAAAATTGATTGATGATTAACCCAAAGAACTGATTTTGAAGAATAAAGTTTGTCTTCATCAAGTCATCAAGTCTTCCAAAAATTCTTTCAAAAATTAGCATCAAAAATATTTACCTATTCGAAATTCAATTTCGGCAGAAACTCAAAAAGTAGAATTGAGGACTGTATCATTCCTCAGGTGCCCAAAAAAGAATTTAAAGTTCAAAATTTTCAACTTTTTAATTCAAATTTTAGTATTAATTTTTGTGAAAATCTGGGAGAAAAATGATCAGAAAATCGTATCTTAGCCTCCTCTCTATCCAGGATTTCAAAAAATGATCTTTTGAGGCATGATAATATAGTTCTTGACTATTTTTTTTTTTTTTTCGAATTCGGAATAACTACGATCAATATTTTTCATGATATTTAAGGTATTACGATAGGAAAAATTTTTTTCAAATACGTATTTTTTTAAAAATATAAAATGTTACAACCCCAAATCCTACGTTCTTCGCTCTATTTTTTTCTATTCATTTTTTTGAGAGGAAGTTAAAAATCAATAAATTAGCTGGAGAGTGGAGAACGTAATTTTTCAGAGCATTTCATACAACAAATATGAAGTAATTCAAGTTCGTATAACCGATGCCCACTATCAGTCCAACAATGATCTCTTCATAAATCTTTTTTTTTTTTTTGAAAAAAATAAGTATGTACATATAAAAATCCAAAAAAAAATTGGTAGGTACTGATTGAGTTTTTTACATTTTTGGATGCACAATGATTACAGTTTTTTATCACCCTTTGTAAAAATTGAAAAACTAAACCTATTTAATTCTCATTAAGTATTAGGAATTGGACAAAGCCATTCTTCATTTCTTATTTAGACTTCTCAAAATCAAAATTTCGCTGGTGTGGATGTCAAAACTGGCCTGAATAGACAGACAGTGATCCATTTCTCAGTAAAGTCAAATAATATTTTTAGCCAGAAAAATTGGATTTACTTAAGTGAGGAGATTTACCTACCAAAACTGCATATTGGATTTTTAGGAGTTCTACTCTTTCATTTTGAGGTCACTGAAAGAAAGTCAGAATTGCAGAACAGAGGAAATCAAAATTTTTCATTTTTAGTGGATTTTCGCTGATTTTTCAAAAAATTTCACTGAATTTTTAGAAAACTTTAAAAATTTTCTTGACTTTCAGTGAATTTTTTTCTTTGTTACAGTGCTCTGCTACAATTTGGACGGCTTTTCAGTGATTTTCGATCATTTTCACTGATTTGCAATTGAGTGTTCAGCTCTATTGAAGAATATTGAAAGTTGCAATTTTTTGCATTATTTATGAATTAGTGTGATAAAAAAATTTCTACCTACGTCAAATCAACGCTAAATTGAAAAACTCTTCTTCATTAAACGAATATCAGGTGCAAAGGGGCAGTGCGTGTAATTTCTATGAGCCCTATGAGTCATTGTCATTACCCATTTAATACCTACAACTTATTTATTTCAAAGTTCAAACGTTCAGAAAATATTTATGATGTAAATTTATTTATGAAATTCTGAACAACTCACTTTTCTTGGAAAAGTTTTTCGAGTAAATACACCAAAAAAACTATTGCATTTATTTTTCCATAAAATGCATTGAAATGCACAATTCTTTATATTTTTACTGATTACCAGCTGGCCCAGTAATTTCATTCAATCTTTTCGAATGATTTTGGAAAAATTTTTCATGCAATACATACAGTTTACCAAAAATCAGATTTGTATCGAATCGTACCAAAAAAATTTTGAATAATGAATTAATTTTTGTATTAAAAAAATAAATAAATAAATAAATGTAGGTGCATGATTATCTTGTTTTTAAAAAAATTTCTTCTATATATTTCACATTCTGTGAACAAATTTTCATCTTGAGTAAAAAATTGGCCAAAGCCTCATCCTCAAATAAGTCTACAGGTATTAAAAAAATTCTAAATCCGATTCGTCGATTAAAAAAAAATCGTTTAGGATAGGTAGCGTCTTCTGATGCGATAACTTTGAATTTTCATCGTGAGTATTTCATTAAGAGTGAAAAGAACTTTACACAACAAAATAAATTTTCACGCATTGATCACGTTGCCGAAGTATGGCCCAGACGTGTTACAGACTAGGTAATCAAACGTTTGCGCGCGTGTAACGCCTTTCACACGCATACGCTATATTAAATGCACGCATTAATTGAGGGTGTAGCACGGTTCAGTTAAATGCAACCAGTCTGCGTCATTTTCTATCATCAAATATGTACGGTAGAGTGGAAAATTTTACCAATCACATTTTACGACATTAATCGACTCGAAATCGAAATACGAGGGTCATGGCACGTCTGAAGTATGACTGTACCTGGTAAGCCAAACGATTCGCAACTTTGTACCCACGAGAGTCTACCTACTTGTAAAATTTTTCTGACTCGAGATTGTAAATTTCATGGAAAAAATTTTTCGTCGCGGTGTGTTCTAAGTATTGTGCCGCTTGGATGTGATTATTAATGCGAAAGGTTGATTATCGAAAGTACATAAGCTCTTCGAAATAACCAACGTGAATTTTTATGTCGTTCGATTGAAACCTAGAAGGTCAAATCTAACTTCGTGGGGAATAATTCAAAGGTTAATGGGATATTTAAAAAAAAAATTCGTTTGATATTTTAGAAGGTGGGCATTTCTAACAAGGTACCTACTACCTACTTAATATCGGTTAGTGAACAGTGAAATTTGAGAGACCATTGAGCAGATTGTCTCGTATTTTCGATCACCCTGCGATTCTATTGTAATACTTTGTTATGACAGTTTCATGAGTGGAAGTGCCTAACCAGAAATTTCTAGACTTCATTTCATAATAAAAATCTGTTATTCGAGAGGACGCGTTTCTAGGTTTATTAAGATGAATTATCATGTATGGAATTGAAAGTATTTATTCGTATGTTTGATGTATTACTTGAAAATGGTTTTCTAGAAGCATAAAATACCGAAGGTCATTTACGAAATAATTGCAAGAATTATTCGGTAGGTAAATACAAGGGTTACCTATTCGCAGGTATTGGTGAAACATTGATCTTCCCTCAATTTTTTGAATACAGTGCAAGAATCTACGAGGAACCTCCTCAAAGTACTCCACACACCAATTTGATTTTTTTTCTAAGGAGGAAAATGAATATGTGACCCTGATGTAAAGACGGGACCTTGTGTAAAAAAAATCGATGTTTTTATTTTTATGTTTTGGTGTCATTTGGATCAAAAATGTGAGAAATGAGACACCGATTTTTTCAACACTAGGTCCCTTCTTTATGGCAGGTTCGCATATATCGAGTTTTAAATTTTTTCCAAGATTTCCGATGATATTTTGAGTCAAAATCTATATATTATTGTCAACGAAATACTGACTAAGGTGTGTAGTTCTTCATCAATCAATTTTCTAGGATTTCAGGTCTAGGTACCCATTTATCATTGCTCTATCAATTGAACAAACAATAATAATTCAAATAAGTACGTGATATTCTCATCTACTGAATCATTTTTTTTATTCAAGCGAATATACAATTGTACAACAATTACTCAACAAGTGATGTATGAATCAGAAAAACATGCTACCGGTGATAGGTGTCGACGGTTTAGGTATGAAGTACACCAACACGTATTCAGGGTACGTGAAAAATGAAAAAACGCGTTACCGATGAGTTAGACCCTTCAAAGTATGATTTATGCAACTAAAATAACGTTGAAGTAGTTGCGGTCTGAACAATTGCAGGTGGAAAAAAGTTCGAAATTTTATGATGCTTTAAGACGGATAATTTTTTAAATGTATTTTAAGTACCAAATGAAAAAAAATCCAAATTTTTGTAAAACAATAATTATTTAAATCTAAAGTTTTCGATAATGAGTAATTCAATAGGTACATTTTTTTTTTAAAGACCAAAAAAATTCTAGTTTTTATCTACTTATTTTTGTTTCATATAGTTCTATTGAAAATCCATATAAATGGCGATACCTAATTGTTCATCAGTTATTCCAATTTTTTTTTAAATTATGTTTCATCAATATTTCGAATAGATATGGTTTTTTTTTTTAAATTATCTACTTACTTTAATTTTAACTACAACATTGAAGAAAAATTAGTTCAAGGTACCTACCTTGAAAAAAAATTATTTAAAAAATAATAAAAAACGGTAACTCTTTTTTTAAAAGAGGAAAAACTGTTACCTACATAGGTAAATTATTAATATTTTAGAAATTCATTTTTCAGAATTAAGTAATCTGATTTCTGATACATCATATCAATATATCTTTTTATGACTGACTTGTAATTATAACAATGACATTTCAATCACTCTTTCCTGTAATTGAAGGAATGAATTCAAATTTAGTTCAATAAATTAACTATGGCAAGTATATGATTCAAATACATCCACTGTAGAGGAGGTTTGGTGGTAAGAGTTGGAGTCGAAAAATAATTTTATTTGTGGATGAAATCACAAACGAAATGTAATCCAAGCCTTTTGATTTTTTTCTTTGTGGGATATTAGATGTTGAGGAAATTAATCTCACCAAAAAAACTCTTACATTTGATTTCCCCTTCCCAAAAAAAATCGTACACAAATCTATTCTTAGTGTTGTTTTTAAGAAAAATTGGCCCCACGATTTGTTTGTTCCCAAAATGTTGGCAGTCATCGAAATATGAAAAGTTCAAACATTTTTTTTATTTTTAATTGAAGTATTTTTTTTTGTATGCAGGATAAAATCGTTTTCTAACATTAAGCAGAGATGCTCGTACCAAAAAAAAAAACAACTTGAAATTAGAGGGGAAAATGCTAACAAGTAAAATATTGCAATTTGAAGAAGAATTTTGAGCTGAAATAAAAATAAATCAAAATTATATTTTTAAAGAAAATTCCTATCTAAAATTTCAAATGCTGAAGTCCATTTTTCGAATTTTGGCAAATTTCAAATTACGTCTTGCAAAATATGAAAATTTGATCTTATTGAAGCAAAAGGCTGAAATTTGGTGTATAACCTATTTTAATCGAATTAGGACTGACACGATTTTTCCAAAGAATATACCTATGGAAACGAATGTCTTTTGGTTTCTAAAGTAATTTGTAGGTATATGTCAAGAAAATCACAAAACTTCAAGTTGTGATTTTTAATGGAAAATTCAAAGAATTTTCCAAATCTTCCCCTCTTTTTCAGAAGTAGTGAATATTGTAAATGATGATTGCTGATTCATTTTTTCTGGTCTTAACCTACCCATTAAAGAAAAAAAATTCACTTTTTAAAAAAATTTTGCAAGAAAACTGCTGAAATTTAAAAAGCAAAAAATCATAATTTTTCAGCATTAATTCAGTTTAAAATATTCGAAGATAAGTATACAAATTTTTCTTGTTAGGGTAATGTTATCCATTTTTGTTTAGTCATATTTTCTCTATTTAAAAAATTATTGCTGCTTGAAATTAGAAAAATCGAATTGTCCTCTATTAAGCAACTAAACATATTTTATCATAAATCTCCTAATCGAATCGAATGAAATTTTATTTTGTTTTAGAATTGATTTCATATTATTTTATCAATTCCGATTATTTTAGTTTGAATTTCACTGTATGTACCTACCTATTACTTTTATGTATTCATGCTTCTTTATTTTTTTTTTAAATTCAGTTTTTGTTAAATACCTACTACTCCTTTTATTTTTGAAACTGCTTCAAAAATTTTTTTATTTAAAAATACATTATATCGATATTTTAAAATAAATCAATGAATAAATTAATAACAATAATTCCACAATAAGATTTCTGAGTTCAATTAAATCCCCAGTCATTGGCTATAATCTCTGCCTTCATTTTAATGGTTATGTGATGTATGTAGCAGTTCACTCATAAAAATAGTATAATTTAAGGTGCGCACGAAAAGTTCAATCAACAAATCAAATTCTTTCGTTTTAGTAACCATGATCAATAAAGATGATGAGAAAATTAATTAAATGATAACAAGATATACGTAGATTATTGACAGATTCGTATTAAAAATTCTCAATGTTGATAATTCACAACTTCTTTACAAATTATGAAATATATTTAAGAATTATTAATATCTACCGGTAATTTTCCAGCAACAAACTTGCAGCTAGTCGTAATCCATGAATTGTTCTTTCTTTTCACGCGGAATAATTTCGAATAAGCCTCATAAATTTTTATAATTACAATTATTCTGGAAAACGTTACGTACTTATACTAAAATGTCATGCTGAAACGTATTATTATCAATACAACATAATACATATAAAAACTAAAAAGCGTAAATTCATCAATTGATATGTCACAAATTGAAAGCATTTGTGAATTATATGTCATTCAAGATAACACGAAGAGAAATCATTGGGTAAAAGACTATGTAGGTTTGTTTTTATTTCCGATAATTTAAATTTATATTTGGAATTAATATTCTATACCTTTGTAAGATAATAATTCAAGAACGGAATATGTGGTACCTATCTATTTTTCGTTTTTAAAAAATAATAAAAACTGGGCTTTTACGACTTGGAACAGTTTGAGGTTGTAATACGCGTTATTCAGTATTCAAAAGTATAGATAATGTTTTGACAAAGTTTGAAATGATAAGTAGGTAAATAGGTACACAATAATTTGAATGTACTTATGAGTAGGCAGTAAGCAGAAGCACCCAACAGATATCGAGGTGTTTCGAATACTAAAACACGCTTCACTGAATTTTTATTCATTTTCTAATCGTACCTACAATTTTTAATGTTTTGCATTCAAAACATTTTCATCGAGTATCAAAAATATAGTTTCATTTTGATTATACCTAGATATTTTATTCAAACATACCATAATAGCGGATTTCGTTGCCGTAGATGATTTTAAAATTATATTAAAATATTAAACCTACGTGCAGGTATATTGCTGTAGATGTAGAAATATTCTCGATAAGTATCTGATGGGTAACGATAACGAACCTAACGATGTTTGCAAATATAATCAATTTTTATCAGTAATAGAGATCTTTATAGATTGCTTTTTTAATGCGATAAATAATTTTGATAAAATTCTTCCCAAGATGAGATTTCAAATCGAGATTAAATTTGTCAAAAAAATCTTTTAATTAAAAATGATGAAAGAATATGAAAACCTTTCGTGAAAATAATAAGGAAAAAATAAGTATCTACTAAGCGCTGATTTTGAAAGATGTTGAAATGTTCAATTTTAATAGGTACCTTTATATTTGAATTTTTTTATACGAAAATAAAATCAAACAACATTGGAGAAAATTTTTTTGAAAAAGAGTGTAATACGTATATTTCTCAGCTAAAAATAGATGAATCCGGATTTTAAAAATAATGTTAGGTATCATAATATGATTTAATAATGAACATAAATTTCAGAGCCGAAAATTTTTCCTCTGCATGTTCCCATTGCCCCCCCCCCCTTTACTTCAAGAAATCGTAATTTTTGTTCATAAGACTTCGGCTTATCTCTTATTTACCTAATATTTTGAAATTTCTGTATTGTGCATGAGAAATGAGATAGATAGGTATTACTTACTGATTTATGGTGATTCTTTTTTTCTTTTTTTTTGTTTACCTCGTATCCTGCTTAAAAATCTTAGAGGAAAATTTCAAAATGCGGTAGCTTGAATTTGAAAATGATACAAAATTTTTTTACTCGTCCATGGTACATTATCGTAAAACTTGAAATGAGGTTTTTGGAACGAAATTCTGTTTTGAGTTGTATTGAAAGAAAAATTTTTATCCGGCCAAAAAAAATGGATCTATTTACTTGCACAAATGGACAAGAATTTGTTGAGCGAAAACGTAGTTTTCTTTAGATATGATGAGAAAGGAGTAGATGAGGAGAATTTTTCGGCTTTAAATTTGTTTTTTTTTTTGGTTTTCAAAACATTCAACACAGCTATCAAGTATCTAATGCTAATGCTGAGAAAATTGAGAACTTGTTCTTTTATATATTTTTTTCATTGAATAGCTGAATATAATAGTAGGTATCTTCATAAGAGTTCGAATCGAATTACAAATAATTACACTCAAAAAAATAATAAATGTAACAAAAAATGATAAATTTTATTATAAAATGTGATAACGACAATTCCGTTCATTAAAAATGCTCTTATTACAGTAAAATTTATTAAGTAACTTGAATTATGAATTTTTTTTATGTCATGAATTTTGTTAACTATTGCGATAAACATAATTATTTTTAGAATAAATTTTCCAACTTTATAATGGTTCTTCAGGCCTTGAGAACTCAACTTATTTTTTTTAAAAAAACAAACCATGATTTAAAAAAAGAATTTGCTTTTCTCGTGTGTAGAGTAAGCATATTATGTACTTGAAAAATTTATGATTACATGGAGCTACGACTAAAATCTTTTTTATTTTGGGAAAACGACTAAAAAATCATTATTTTTGAGTCCGTCGTTTCCTATCGTTTCTTAGAAAAACGACAGTGTGAAAATTTTCCAACACACAGAAATTACACCTTCGACTTAAATATTTCTTATTCTAGGAAAACTACTGAAAATTTTCCAACACTCCGAGATTACAGCTACGGTCCAAGGGCCTATTCGCCTGTTTCCTCCGGAGGCCCAAGAGACAATTGTTTCTTTTGCTTATTACATATAAAATTCGCCGCTGCAATTTCCTTAAGACATTAACTCCCATTTGGTTTATTTTTCATTTCACCCGATATTTTAAATTTTTTATGCGAGTACACATTTTGAACATTAAAATCAATTAGCACCAATAATCGACAATAATTAATAACTGATAGTGACTTAATTAGATTGACGAGACAAACACGATACCTCATGAGCTGATGACTGGAAGAATTTCGCGTATGACCTATACAAAGTCAATGGGTATGACTCATAATCTGATAAAAGCCCTTAAACCGACTGAAATATTGAATCTTTTTTAGAATAATCAAATTGAATTCAAACTTTAAAAATCAAAATTCAATATTATCAAAATAACCTCAAAAATAAATTTAAAAATAAAAATAAAAAAATAATTCGATCCGGTTAAATTTTCATCTCGCGATCGGCAACACTGATTACTCGTTAAGCACAAAAATAGGCGGAGTTACCAACCTCATGCGAACGCCGCGTCCGTAGTTGACTTGTCCAGTCGTGAACGTAACATCGTCGGTATCTCGTGTGTCGTTATTAATTTAAAAATCTGTATTTAAAAGAAAACGTGCTCGTAATTTTCATTCTGTTAATTTCATGAATTTTCCGATTCATTTCGCACCTCATTGTACATTAATATTTGTTCTCGTATCGGTTTTTAATTCGAACAATGCAATTCGTAAAAGTAAATAGCGGAAGTTGTTTAAGTAGTAATTCGTTCAACGGACTTTCGATTTTATTTTATAATTCTATGATGCACTCTCAACTTCACCATATATTCATGCACCATCATCACCATCACCATCATCATCATCGTCACCATCATGTCCATCATTTGATGTCCAAGATTACTCGTGTTTTTGGAAATATTTGGACCCATTCTCAGTAAACTCTCCAATCCAAGATGTCTAGAAGGAAACAAAGTAATCCGAAACCGCTGAAATGTAAGTGTTTATTTTTATCACATTTGTGAAATAGTTTCTCGGGTCGAATCAATTTACGTAAGAAAGTATCGACGTATCGGTACCTGCATCGATCAGCTAATTGTCTCCGGCTTGATAATAATTTGACAACAAATTAGAACTAATGACATGTCTCGTGATTAACAAGATATGATTTCGGTTGGCTGTGGCTGTGTATCATCTCTCGATGATTTTTCGATCTACTTTATCGTGTAATTTGATGAAAAAATCATTGTTGTTTTCTGAAATTTGATCTTTTTTCAATCCTACGGTTTTTATCAAATCGTTAGTGGTATTTGTGTTACACATTGGAATTGATTTTATGAATCAATTCTTCGTATCGAGTTGACTCAAAATATAAGATAATAAATTTGGCAATAAGCCTTAAGGTGTAAGGTATCTCGAATGACGTCAAAGGAACTTGACAGTATTACAATAGTGATAAATGCACCATACATGGCGTAGGTACTTATCTGCCATATAGAAAAATGCACGTAGTAAGTGATTTTTTATCATTTTGACCAATCGTTACTCAAGGTTTCAATGACTAGTATCATTATGAAGTTTGAAAGAGTACATTAGTGTGTGTTATTTGTACTATATTTCTAGTTGTTTTTGCCAGCTAGCTCCGTATATTAGTTAGTTTTAAAGAGACTAACACCACGTGATCGGTTGAAAACTTCGATTACGTTTGAACTTTCATTATCACAAGTTAAAAAGTAAACAAACAAATGTCATTAACCACGACCACGTGAGCCAGGTGTTTCGAATTTTTGAATAATGGAAATATTATAACTAAATTTCTGTTATATTGGTTCTTCATAACATTTGTTTACTTTTTAGCTTCGTGATGAACTGATGATAAAGAATATTGAGTTGAATTTGGACTATGAACGTGATATCTTTTTTAAAATGCCTATAAGGTTTAGATTTTTATCACTTCGAAGAAATTAAACATTGAAAATTGAGTAATAAGAGAAAAATGTGTAGCTCGAACGATTTTTCTACTTTTTTTTTCTTTTTTAAGAAATTGAGTGATATTGAAATTACCTTTGACTTCCGTTTCAAGTTTTTAAAGATTTTTAAAACCGATAACAGTGTTATCTGAAGTGTTGGTGCTGGTGTTTGGTATCGATAGTAATTTGGTGCTTTACTATTCCTTCTTCGAATTGTTCTTTGTCCTTTACCGCATTTGTGTTGTAATAGTTAATTCCTAAGATTATTTTTAGTTGAGATAATCAAAGGTTCAGTGATCCCCAAAAATTTACAAGGAGTGGTTCCCTTTTCTTGATCTACCCGAAAGCCAAAAGATTTTTCGATATTTATTCTACAAGCCATATTTTCTTTTTAAAAAAATTGTAGTTCTCTTAAACAATCAACCGGGTGGGCTGTCTTCACTTTTTTTTTTGAAAATTGGAGGCGGAGATTGAGATGAAGGAATATGAAATTATCTCAAAAGAATGTGCTGAAAATTTTCGATCTCCCAATCGAACCCCCATCATAAATTTTTGAAATGTTCAATAAAATGAAAAAGTTTGAAATATTAAAAAAAAAAAAAAAAAAAAAAAAACAGTAAAAAATGAAGAAATGGAAAGTCATGATGAATAGTTTTCTGTAAAAAATTAAAAATTTGTAATAAAATGACCAAATTGAAATTTTTGGAGCATTTTTTTTTGCAAAAATATTCATACTTGCTTCGATTGAACTCGATAATTTAGTGAATATCTTGATCTTGCATTTCAATGATTTACGTTTTTACAGATAATAATGCGAATCCTTCTCCTCCCTTCTCCCCCCTCCCATTCATTTTCTTTTCGATTAGGTAGACTGAAAAAACACCCGCAAAGATTTGCGCAAAATTTATCAATTTGAAGCAGATTTTTTTTTTATTGAAGGGGCATAATATAAAAGAATGAGCTCATCTGAGAGAAATTTCCCAATTTTTATCCTGCATTCTCGTGATTTGGTAGACATCCTGATTCAGTTTGTTTCATTTTAAATTTTTTTCCCCATAATTTCCATGGTGTTTCCTTGTATTTGAAATGGGAGTCGATCTATGAAATAAATGATGAAATTTTTTACTTACATGAAATTTTACTTTGAAAAAATTGTATTTTTTCATAATTGATGACCTTTTAACAGTTTCAGATATTTTTGTCTTTTTTTCCTTTTTTAGCTAGTTTTTTAAATTAACGATTAATGAATGTGTTGTAGTGCTGAAGTTCCAACTATAAATTTCGATTTCAAATTTTGGACGCTATTGACAAAATATTGTTTTTACCATGATAAACAAAACTGAATAAAACCGTTTTCTGTTGTAGGTAAGTCGGCCATAAACTCAAAATGTGATAGAACTTTCACATTTCATCGTCATTTTTGAATTAATTCAAATTACCGACTTTGCAATTCTGATATTTAAATGAGAAAGAAATGCCTAAATATCTATAATATTTTAACTAAATAGTTATTTCCTAAAAAAAATTAGTAGGTGAAAATCTGGCATTGTAATGAAAAATCATTTTTGAAACATATCCATGATTTGAAAAAGGTTTTGCTCCAAAGTAAAATTTTGAGTACTTAGGTACGTTTCTGCTGGTAGATCAAGTTCTCAAGTTCTTCAGAAGGTAGACGGAGGAAGAGCTTAAAAATTTCTGGAAATTAATTCAATTTTTTTAAATATTTTTATAAGCTGAAGGGGAGGGATCTGAAAATTTTGCCTGTACTTGGGTGTATGTTTTAGAGAAAAAAATCTATTTTCCCAATTTTTTATAATTTATGGGGCTAAAAATATTTTGATCGATATTAGGTGTTATAATGTAACTTTACTGTAGAGGTATATCAGGCCACCCAACTTGTGTTTTTTTTTTTGGGGGGGGGGGGGTCCTTTTTGAACGACATTTTCATCTTATGATTTGACATTATTTTATGAAGAATGGAGAAAATCAAGAACAACTTTTCCCTTTAGCGTGATTATAAAATTTGTTTCCGACTTTCTAAATAATTCAGAATTTAGTATTTCTTTCCAAAAGGATTTCAGGGGGGGGGGGTGAAATTTATATGCACTAGGTATGTACTTTTTTTTTTAGTACATTTCACAACGTTTATTCAAAATCCATTTCCAATTTTCAAAAAAAGCAGTCAGAATTTTGAAAAAATTCACTTTGAAGGGTTTTGATTTTTAAACAAATTCATTCATTTATCAACTCGTGCAAGGAAGTATTCCTTCCAGGCACGGTTCGAGAGGGGGGTGTAGGGGGGTGTTACACCCCCCCAGGCAGTTTTCAGTTGGCAAATAGTTGGAAAATGGTCGGAAAATACGTGAAAATTATGTCCAGTCGGCAAAATCGAAGTGAAAAATATTTTTATTTTCCAAAAATTAAAAACGGGAATTTAGTTCTACAAATTCATTTTTAAAATCAAGTTTTCGCTTTTTTGTTACCTTTCTTCTGCAGATAACTCGAAATGCACGAATGGGATAGTTTCAAAAATTGTAATTTTTGAAAATTCTGGGTTCAGCCGGAAAGCACCTTGCCACAAAATCGAGATTTTTTTCCCGACTGAAATGATTATTTTGCCAACTCGAGATGGTAAAATTTGAAGTTTGAAAATTGACCTTGAAGTGGAAGATTAGTCAAACTCGTTTAAAAATTCCTACATTTTTTTTACTTTTATTCAAGTCTGACGAGAGATGGTACAAATGATGATGCATTTGTACCGGGTTCGATTTTTTTTAATATCAGGAAGACCCTGCATGCGGGTCTCTAAAGGGGATTTTTTTTATTACAAAAATGTGAAAAGTGCATTTCTTTTTTTGGTCTTTAGGCAGTATTTTTTTGAAAAATTTTCGCCCTCGCTTCGCTCGGGCAGTATTTTAATCATTTTATTTCAAAAATTATCAATTTTTCACTGATCTTTCAATCAAAAATTATAAATTTTGAATCCATTCCCAATTTATAAAAAAAATCAGTAATTTTGACTGAAAGATCTATGAAAAATCATTGCTTTGAAATGACATAAAAGATAAGCAGAAAATTCACATCACATATTAAAGCCACAATTTTTCAGGTTTTTTATAAAATTTTTATCAATAATTTTCGCCCTCGCTTCGCTTGGGCTATAATAAATTGCATATTTTGAAAACTCTTTCATTCAATTCCAATTCTATCTGAAAAATGAGAAAATCCCTCGTTCCCAGTTTCCAAATATCTTTTCAGCATAATTCAAATTTTCAGGTATATCTTGTTGTACAGTAGTTAGTTGGAAAATTTTCCCTTCTCACCCCCCCAAAAAATTATGCTGAAACCGTCCCTGATTCCTTCAATTTAAAATGAAGGTCCACGTGCCCTTCTACCTTCAACGAAGATTCACTCTGCAAGATTTCTACCTTAGAAGATTATCTCGATGGCTCATTCCTTACGAACGTGCCTTAATTCGAATAATCGTACCCAGGATGACTAAATAACGAAAAAATTTCAACATTATCAGGGCTACTTATGATAGTTAGCTGGGCCTTGCTTCTGCGTTCTTTATTCAGATGTTCGCTAGTAAATCTGTCCTATTACAAGTGTTATCGCCACCAACTATACCCACGTTTAAAAAGGGCTTTATCAGTTATCGTTTGGAAAGTTAGAATGTAAAATTACCGTTGAAAATTATTATCGCTGAAACGTGTGCACCGGCAATTTGTTGGCTAAAACGAGTGATAAAACTTGCCCCGGTCGATGGGTTCGAATCCGAGCCCTCATTGCTATTGTTTTCAGACCTCGATGCTGTTATCATCAAACTGATAAAAAGAGGTTATAATACGTTTAAGCCGCCGTAGCCGTATAGGTAAAGTTATATCGTGTTGAGCTTCTTGGAGGTTTTTTTTTGCTCGGCTGCTATAATTCATCTTAGGTACGTTCACACTGATACGCCGCAAATTCGCAATTCGGATAAAATATGTATGCAAAATAAATCACGTTCGGTGTACTTGGCGCGATATAATGCTAATTACCCTATTCGTCGCCGAAGAAGGCGGGTAGGTGTACGAGATTCGAAAATATATCGACTTCGAGGAGGGTATCACCTATCCGAGCGAGGTTTTTTAAATTACAGCAAATTTTTTATCTGACTACACGCCTTTGATTTTCTTAACGTATGTTTATATATTATATTACATTGTGACTATACGAGTACGTATCGCAGTTTTCACGCGAAATATCCTGTATCGGTTGGCGTTATACGGGGATACGATAAAATTGGCGAAGAGGAGAAGGCAGCTAGCGTACGACGTTTGAAAATCGTTGTAGGGTAAAATGGATACATGGCGTTTTGATGAATGTGTCGCGCATTATCAGATATCGGTGCCTGTTGGTTTTTCGTTATCTACGAACTGTCCTCATTATATACGTGCAGGGTGGGTATTAGGTGGGTTCGTAGGATGGGAAATGTTGATAGTCAATTTTGATATTACAAAATGTGTCACATGAAAATAACTGATAAAAGGAGAAATCGTAATCGCTCCGTTGTTTAATAACGTTTGTGTGCTTCGTGTTCGATCGCAGCCCGCGATAAAGGGGTTTTATCAGCATTTTTTCTCTCTCGTTTCCTTTTTTAGCCTTGACGGTGTTCTGTAATTTTCAGATAGCTTCTCCGTGCTCCGTGGTTGTGCCAGGCATTTCAACAAAAGGGTAATGAATTTTAGAAAATTATCTTTCTCCTTCTGGATTCGAAAACGAGGAATTCGGTGGAAAAAATTCGAAATGATTGGCTAAAATCGGTGCGATTTTGAGGTTGAAAATGAGAATTTTCGGAATTGCACTCAATTTTAGAAAATATTGTCTGTTTTTCTATTTCTGGCTTTGAAATGAAGGAATTTGGTGAAAAAAATTGGGAATGTGGATTGGTCGAAATCTGTACGATTTTGGGGTTGAAAATGAGAAATTTTGGGATTTCTTTTTTTTCTCCTTGTGGATTCGAAGAAGGAGAATTTCGGTGGAAAAATTCGAAATGATGATTGGTTGAAATCTGGATGATTTTGGGGTTGAAAATGAAAAGTTTTGGGATTTTGTGTTGATTGGTGGGGTTTGTATCGTTCTTCTGGGTATTCAGCTGTCTCGAAAATTTCATAATTGAAAATTAATTCGAAAAGGACAGTTGTCCTATGAATGTTTTCTTTAATTTTCGCTTCAAACTGCTTGTTTGTTTAAATTCTGAAAATTTTCTATTTATTTACTCTTACTGAACTTCTTGAGGGATTTTTAAAGAAAAAATCCTGTTATTTGGTACAATTCTGAATAATTTCTGATCAAATACACTTTTCCAGATGAAATTTTCATCTGGAAAATCGTATTTGATCAGCAATTTTGTCATCTTTTTAAAACTGTGTAAGAATGAATGAGAATTTAAGAAGGACGAGGAGAGGGGGTTCCAGGTCAGACATAGGTATAATTTTTTCCTCATTCATTAAATTATTCCCTGAAGTCTAAAACTCATGTTCCCATTTTCCCAAGTAAAAAGCATTTGCTTTTTATCTGAGTTTGAAATTGATGAAAAGTGCTTATCTGTCTTCGGTTTCATTAATCAAAATGACGAGATCACACAAGCAAAATAGGACTCGGTTGTAAATTGCGATGGTAATACGATTAGATACATTACAGGATATGCAATAAAAAACTGTTACCTGGTAAAAGTATTTTTATGTTAATGTTTTACCAGCATTAATTTTCCAACAGAATTGTCTAAATGTCTACCTACCTCCTTTTTAATGTAATAAAAAATTATTTAACTACGTCGTTTAATAAACACTTGATGCCGAGCTGGTTTTAGCGTGTAGTAGCAAATTAGCATCTGACAAAAAAATGCCGAACAGCGTGAGATCTAATATTTTTTAATTACTTCGCACAACGTTAATTTTATCTCGCGACGAGATCGATTTATACGTGCTAAACGTACCTACTTATTATATGTACATATCGTTTCATCGGATGAGGGACAAATTGTGAAGGGGGTTTGTGGAGTTGGAGTTGTGATTGATGTGTTAAGAAGTTGGAATTTTTAAAATAAGGTTTGAAAAATTCGAAGGAAGTGATTTGAGGTTAGAAGATGGGGTTGATATGATTTTTGGTGATGTGGAGAATTTTCAGATTTTAAATAATTTTTGATTCAATTTTTCTGAATAATCGAGCTGTTTGTAGGGTTTGCCTCAATTTTAAACAATGAGAGTATTCTTTGAAACAGATTGTTCGAAAATTCTCGTGAACAAAATTTCAGCCGCAACTGCAATTTTTTTCTCGGTTTTTGGTAAATTTTTAGAAATTTATGCAACATTATTTTTGAAAAGAAATATTTCTAATTGAAATTGATGTAAACTAAGTCCATCTAATATTTTCCAATTGAATTAAAATTTCATCATTTCCAGCCATTCTAGTACCACCACTGAATTTTTTTTGCTTTAGTACCTACTTTCTTATTTATAAATGTGTAAAAAATTATCAAAAATCACTGGAAAGCAGCTAGCTGAATTGCACTGTTGTAAATAAAAAAAAAATTCTCTGAAAGCAACCAATGAAGAAAATAGCCTAATAATCAGTAAAAATTCTCTGATAAGCCGATAAAATGTCTGAAATTTGCTGAAAAATCAGCGAAATTTCACTGAAAGTGCGACAATTTTGATGATTTTTCCTGTATTGCATTTCGGACCTTTTTTCAGTGACTTTTCACTGATTTCTAAATGAAAGAGTATTATCCAATCAGATTTCTCCTTAATACACCAAGAATAACTTGAAGTCTGCCAATGAAAATAATTGAACCAAAATTATATTTTTTTCATAATTTCTGTGCGAACGTCTTGAATTTTTTTTAAACCAATTTTTAAATTTCAGAATATCATATAAATCTTATAATTTCAGGTTATTTCAAACTCTTCCGCAGATTCCAGTGTTACCACTGTTTAGAAAGTGAATCTCCTAAAACAGAATTTCTTCCAAGATTGTCACAGTTTTTTAAAAAAGATTAAATGACCATTTTTCTGTTGAAATGTTAATGGTGGAAATTAAACATCACATCCTTACCGAAAATCTTGTTCTTGATGTTCAAAAGTAGTCGTTTCCTTTTTAATTATTTTTCAATATTTTATTCAATTATATGAAAAATTGTTTACCAAGCAGAGAAAGATTTTCCTACCCGAAGCTAATTTTTCTGATATTGAAAAATATTTTTGTATTTTCTCCGCCCCTTGAAAACTTTTCATTTTTTGGCCCCTTGATGAATTCAGTTCTGCTTCGTTCCTTCTTCATCCTGCGATTTAGGCGGTTTTTTTAATTTTTCATTTCGGTATAGTATTTTTAAACATATTTTTCGATGAAATTGGAAATCCAATTGATAAATTATCGTGTTTTGGAATTTCGCTTTATAGGTCTCAGAAATTCTTTCTCTCATTTTGAATCAGCGAAAACTGAAAAGTCCCTGAGAAAAAGTTGAAATTGCAGCCCGGAGAAAATCAGCTAAATTCTGCGATTTTTAGCGGATTTTCTATAATTTTTCAAAGAATTTCACTGATTTTCAGCAAAATTTTAATATTTTACTGATTGCAGTTAATTTTTACTGGGTTTCCAGCCATTTTTTTTCATTATTCATTCTTCGTAGAATTGTTTTTCACTGATTTATTACTATTTTGAGTAATTTTGATAATTTTCACTGATTTATGAACGAGTGTATAGCAGTTAGATTTTTTAGATTCGGCAAGTTGGGATATTTTATCGTTTTATAGCTTGAATAAAAAACACTCATTTGAATCATGAATAGAACTACACTAGAATTGGCTTGTGAAAAAACTGAAGTTTCCCGGATCAAATAAAATACTTTTTTTACCAAAATGTTATTTTTTAAAAAATTTAAAATTTTGATTTTCCTCCCAAAAAAGTTATTGAAACTAATTATACCTAAAATTTAAAATAAAACCATAATTTTTGAGAATAACCTTAATATTGGAAAGCTTTCAAGAAAAAATCATGAATTTTAAAATGATTGTTCAAAATACGATCAAATTCATATTTCTTATTCCAATCAAATTATCTGTTTTATATTTCATTCGACAAATCCACTCGATGAATAAAATTTTAAATTGAGGTTTGATTATTAAAATGCATCAAAAAAACATTCAAAATCGCAGCCATTGAAAAAAAATTGAGACACAAAATTTAAGACCGTTTAATTAGTAAAAACATTCACGACACATTTCGGTATATTTACGAACCGAATATAATATTTTTAATTACCCGCAATTGTCTCGGTGTAAAAGTGAAAGAGTATCATTGTTGAAAATTTGTAAAGTCTGTAAAATAGGTAGGTCTCTAGGTACAGATACACACACTTACGCGATACAATAGACGAAGAATAATGAAAGAGCAAGAGGGGCATGTGCGCGTGCGGAAAAGAAATAAAATGGTAAAAAGAGTGCGCGTCGGTTGATTCGTTTTCACCTAAAAACATGTTTCTTTTTTTTTTTTGAGAAAACTATTTTAGTTTGTGATTTAAATGCGACAACGAACCACACATATAATTCGTAAAAGGTCAGTGAAATCGAGCCTTATAAGATGCTTATCAACACGAATGCGGAGAAAGATAGAAGGATATATAATATAAGGGAAACAGTCGAGATAAGAGAGCACAAGAGCCGCCCGCTGCGTTCTTATCAGTTGAGCCCGCAGCAAAAGCCCCCTTTCCACTGTCCTCCCGTCTGGCCGTGGCTACGTATCGTGTTATCTCGGGTACGCGACGAGCGTCGCGGTATAGAAGGGATTGACTCGAAGCAACGCTCCCGAAAAAAAGCTTTTTATGTTATCGCACCGCGTTTAGACCAACAGTCCCCGCACGTACACCGTTTCCTTTCCAAGTGTTCACTATTTTTGACTTATCAACTTTACCATCCATTTCCTCCTTGCCACCTTTTAACTCTTTCGAAAATACGAAAAAAAAAATACATTTATTTCTTTGAATTTTATGTTTTCAAACGTTAAAAGAATTCAATTACTGACGAATAAGTTAGCGGTAAAGAAATGACGAGCTGTTAAGTTTTTATATGCCGACGAATATTCGCATGTCTGCGAGTTTAGAGGTTTGGGACAATCGACAATGGGAAATATCGAGATTGAGCCTCGTATGCGTTTTTTTTATTTCTCTGTGCGGGGAAAAAAACCCACAACGAACGTATGGAAAATAATCGCTGGATCGTGTTCATTTCCGGTATTTTACGGTTAATTATTAATTACCGGCAATTTATAGACTGGCGATATTCGCGCGGCTAGTTGAATTACACATGTCAAAGTGCAAGATTTAATAGTAGTAATTGTAAGGTTAAAAAGTATGTAGTATTTAATAGGTACCTGGAGAGGATATAATAATGGATGAGGTGACATATTCGCGAGCTTTACGAAACCATGTTTCCATGGTGGAATTATCATCGTCCATCTACCAATGTGTACGTATATCTCCGCGTACGTAGTTTTTTTCATTTTATTATCTGTAACGCACAAGTCACTATGAAAAGTGACCGGCGTTGATGACAATGACCGAATCCCACCCAATGGAATGTTCGCGTATGTATTTTTCTCCATCCTCTGGTAACGTTAGAGCCTTTCATCTTTACTAGCTCGATTTTATAATAACGTTGTCGCGATAATGATAATGTAGATAAGAATTATTATATTGTGAAACGTACGTAGAGTAGTACGTAGGACAGCCATGCGATATAAAACTTATATGTAGTATTGTTATCTGTGTATTTTTTTGATACTAGAAACGCGTTTGAAAATCATATCTGGTGAAAAAAATTAGCTCCGTTACTCTGTATCGTCTTATTAATGTCTTTTTTATTGTATTATTCGTTTAGTTTTAGATAAAGAATAAATTTATAGAAAATTTTTCGCTGGTGTACAGACGCAGACAGTGTGGTATTAATCTTGATTAATGTTGGTTTTTGATAAAAATATTTTTCGTGTCGCGTTGATCTTGTCTGGGGAATGGTATTGTATTAAAATTGCTTTTCGAGTTGGAATATTTTGTTGAAATTTTTTTTGTCAGTGTTTAGAAAGCGGTGGTTTTTGGGATGATTTTTTTTCGACGAGTCAAAATTCTTACTGGGTGGAGTAGGGACGAGCAGGGTGTAGGGAGAGAATGGTCACAGGGTGAGTAGAAAATTTTCGGTTCCCTGCCATACTGAAATTTTAGTACTGGGATATTTTTCATTTGTGGTGGTGGGGGGGGGATTCAAGTGAAAATAATATTGAACGTATTTCGATTTTTCATTCACTAAGGAGGGAGAAATATCCCAATTTGGAGTAAAATTTTGAGCTGGAACAAAAATAATCACAAGTATACACCAAGGAAGAACCTCATACCTGAAATTTTGGCTGGTGAATTTCATTTCTCGAATTTTTTGGATTTGAAAATTATTTCATCGCTCTGAAAAAAAATCACGAATTTGAGCACCTGTTATTGCAAATTACTCATATTGATGATGATCAATGTGATCAATTTGGGCACAGTTTTTCGAAATTTATCACTTCGTGTTCAAATATGTGAGCCTGGATATAGGATCTACCCTTAAAGGTTAAAAATTGGTTTTTGAGTGGACACTAATTTTGGACTTTCAGAAATAGTAGAATCAAGGATGGACCTCCATTCAAAAACCAATTTTTGACCTCTAAGAGAGGTTTCTACATCCAGACTCATAGATAAATACAGAATTTTGGCAACAAATTTTCGTGGAAAAATTTTTAAAATACGCCCACAAATGTCCACATATCGTCCCTCTAATGCTAAAAGGTCGTAACTCCAAAATTTAGAAATTTTTGTTTTTTTGCTGGAATGACAACAATGGGACGTCCTCCACCTAGTAATAACAAAATTTCAGCTTAAACATCAAACAAATCCTTAAAATTAGAAAAAAGATGTGTTGGCGTAACTCCATATTCTGAAAATTTTGAAACTTTTTGGGCGTAACTCCATAAAAAATGCAAACAGGTCATGAATAGAAAATATGACTTTTTACAAAAGTGATGAAAAACTGTGTTACTCGGGATTTTTGAATTTTGGGAAACGTGTGATGATTTTAATATGCTTTTGCAGTGTTCAGAATGAATTTTTAAATCATTTTGTTTCGAAATACAGATTTTTAACTTGGTGTAACTCCAAAAATTTTTTGTGTTTAAGTGTAAAAGGTCGTAACTCCACTATAAACATTAAAAATGGGTATTTTGAAAAAATAATAGTTGAAAATGCATTCTCAACACTAAAAAAGCATAGTAAAGTCAACACCTCTTTTAGGAAATTCAAAATTTCCAAGTAATACAGTTTTTTCTCTCTTCTGTAAAAAGTAAAGTTTTGGAGTTACGACCTTTTAGCTTTAGAGGGACGATATAGAATTAAAAAGCTGAAAATTGGTTGATATCCTGTTTTCAATCAAACAGGTCACTAATGAAGGTAGTCTGCGATTATAAGCACTCAAAAGTTCGTGTGTACCATTTTTATGGACTCTACTCCAGTGTTGAAAAATTTTGAATTTTTTTGAGTTTTTGAGACGTCTCGAAACCCTTGCTAATCAATTCGAGAGGGTCAAAAATAGGGTATTAACCAAATTTCTGCTTTTTTCGTTGATTACATCAATTTTTTATGGTTTACAGGGTGATGAGATAATTTTGAAATTGCAAAAATCCGCCGAAATTCGATTAATCAACTTCAGCATTTAAAATTTTGAATATGGGACTATTTTATGAAATTATGATGTACTTTCGATTTATTTTCGTTCGGGTTTGAAATTTCACTCTGGGTTGAAATCCCTTGTGAGATTTTCCATTCGGAAATTTGACGCAGTTTTTTATTCAAAAGAATGTGGACGGTATTGTTTCTTTTTTTGGGATGGGATGGGAGGGGAGGGGAGGGGAGGTAGGGAGGGAGGGAAAAGTGTAAATTCTTTGGGAATTTTTGCACTCTCAACATTCCTAGTTTTCAAAAAATGATTTTAAGAAGGGAAAAAATAGATATTTTGGTGTTTACTATACGTGAAGAAGTGGCTTGTGGTCAAAGTAGTTTATTCCATACCCTCATTCTTATCCTCTGATACTAGTCACCACCCATCCAAAATCCATGATCCCCCTCCCTCCCCACCCAAAAAAATCATCTTTGATTCTCCCTTTTCATGGCAATAATGGAATTGTTGATTTGTAAGACATTGTAGGAATAGAATAGCCTTCTAATACAAAAGTAATAAGTTAGATTGAATTGAATGGACTTTAAGTAACGAAATTTTAGAATTAAAGTCCAAAATAGCATAATGGGCCAAAATTTTGCAAAAACCTAGATTTTTCATACTTTCTCAAACTTTTCGAAGATTTGATCATTTCAAACAATGTTTTGAAGTTGTATATTCAATTGACACCATAAAAACAAAAAATATAGGGTAACTATTTGGTGCATTTGCAGATGACTTCAGAGAAAAATTACGACCGAAAGCGGAGCGAGGACAAAAAAATTTCAGTTATCTGAATTCATAATATAAAAAAAATTATATGAAACCCTTATGGCGTTCATTCTTGGATGATGCAGGAGATTTCAATACAATGCACCCGATAAATATCTCACCCCTTCCCTCACCGCACCACTGGGTGATGAGCGACGATGAATGTTATCTGTTTTGTCTCTTCTGCACCCTCTTTAATTTAAGATGGATATTTCAACTTCAAAATCGGATTTAGATTTAGACCAATCGAAAGAATATTGTCAAAAATTGAAATCTCGTGCGGTAGACGAATTAAATAAATTCAGATGTCGAATTCCGATATCATATTTTATAAATAGGTGTTACTTATTTTTGGAATTTTGCCAAATGGTTCCAGTCCAGATTAGTTTTCAAGCTTCAGATATTGATGAAACCAGATTGTAGTTCGAGTTCTAATTGTAATAAGTTGCAATGTAATGGTAATTTCGATAGATCTTGATTTGACTCTCCCCCTTGTTAGAATTGCGTTTTCATTACATAAATTAGATACTAAAATTTTAATTTTCCCAACATTTTTTAGATTTTGACATGACACTTTACCAATTTTTCTTCAAAAAACATCAATTTTGAGAACTGTTCGGAATTTTGAAAATTTTATGATAATTTTTGGAATTTTGTACTGATTTTTAGTTCTTAAAAATTGAATTGGCCATCAAATATACCCAAGTCATTTTTTTAAATCAATAATTCTGTCTTATGAATTTAAAAAAAATGTGTGAACAATTCGGCGAGAATTAGATAGGTTTTCTGTGTCTTGAATTATAGACCATGAGAGATTATATAAGTGAGAAATCTCGTTCAAAAATTATCCAATGGCAAAAATAGGCTATTTATTTTGTTTACTTCTACAATATTTTTAAAAATTTCACAAATTTTTGAAAAAAGTTAGAAAAATTTCAATATTTTGACCAACCATTTCTCCCCATTGCATCTTTTTTCAAAATAACTTTTAAAATCATTAAAATTTTTGAAATTCTATTCCACCTCAAAAGCAACTTTATTCCACATCAAGTGGAAAAAATTTCGAAAAAAATTTCTCTCGCATCGATGAAATCTCATTCAATCGGGATTCCTTTGTTTTCTCCTCGTACGACGCGAAGTGGTACCCGCATCTTGACCACATAAATCAAGCCGAGAAAAAGTGTAAACGCCGTCAATCGAACTTCACGACGCATTTATTGTCGGTGCTCGCTGGTGTTGGCGATCTGATGGAAGTTTTTACCATATTTGTAGTACCTTGTAATCTTGGCGTTGTCATTGTGCAAAATCTGCTTTACGCGAGGAAAAAAAAAACACCACCAATCAATCACGTACGAAGAAAGCGTTGTTATTGAATTGATAAAACAGAATAAAATAGGGAAACCGATTGTTAACAATTTGGATCTTTGGTACATGATATAGTTAAAACGTCAATTCGTTATCAATATTCAGTAGGTATTGCTGGGATTTGTTTTGTTTTTCGGTATGCAGTATGGTTGGTATCCAAGTGAAATACATATGGAGTCGTACAAACTGCAACAAATACTTACGTATTGTAGGCTGAAATAGCAACTCGAATCGGTGTGTGTGCTCGATGCTCGATGCTTCGCGGTATCTTATATCTTGTTAGTTGTCGGTTTGCTAGTCATACTATTTACCTAGTTGTGACGGTTCTTCACAATCGATGGTCGCCGATAAGATGACACCAAGTACCAAGTTGCTAACAACTTCTGTGTGCGGCCTCATCCTAAAACAATCTGTTTCCATACATCATGTCACATACTCAATCTCGCAAACGTGTATGTGTATTTTATACGTTACGTAGCTATACGTGTACATTTTTAGACAGTATCTGTAGAAAAAACGGATGTTTTTCACAGACGTCTAGTGTCCAGTTTAGAGAGACTTGTCTAGCCTGGCCAACGTCTTATGCTCTACCTATCTATACATGTTTTCATTTATCTTTTCAATAAGATCGCGCGCGTCGACAGTGCGCTTTTTGAAGTTGGGACATTATAGTGTGTAATTTTCTTTGTTTCTTACACCCATTCCCCGGCGATTTCAGCAGCCGTATTGATAGTGTTTTATTGGTGTGCGTGTAATCGTGTACGAGAAATTATCCAGGGACTATTTACAAGGATTATTTTTACATACATATGTACTTAATTGTAGAAGAAGTTTTGTATCGAGTAATTAGCGAGGATGTGTTTGAACGAAGGTGGGAGATTGGATAAAAAATCGTAATTAAAAATAACCTTATTTGAATTAATCATTTTTTTCTGTAAAATGTCAAGTTTAGATTTTATTACCTATCATTTCTCTCTATTTTTTTTTTTTACTTTCAAACTATAGCTTAGTATTTGGAGGTTTTTTTTGCATTCAGGGACGAAATTTATAATTTTAATGAAAAAAAAAAAGGTTACCCATATTTTTATGACTTTGTATGCGGATTTAATTATTTTCTAATTTTTCGAAGTATTGTTCATCGATTGAAAAGGTTGAGTAAAAGTTGAGATTGTATTATAGAACCACCCCCCCCCCCCTCGGGAGGCAAAAATTAGTTTTTGAGTTGAATTTCCCCTTTGATTCTATTCCTTCTGAAAGGCACAAAATCAGTGTCAACTCAAAAACCATTTTTGAGCTTCTGAAGGTGATTCCACAATCTGAATGTCGTGAAAGAGGCAAGAAAATCACCCAAGAATTCGTGAGAATAAGCCAAAACATTTATCTCAAAATGATGATTTTTTAAGATCTTGCCAGTAGGATGTGAACGAGTGGAAACGAAGAATGCTGAAATAATAAAGATTGAAATTTGTCTTTTGCTCGCATCTTGGAATAAACCTTTGAGAGTATATTTACTCGAATTTTTCCGCGAATCTTCCGTGAAAATTTTTCGATTCAGCTTCGAACTTCGGAGGCTTCTGCGATGATATAGGCGAGTCAGAGTTTCTTCCATTTTGCAGAAGTTCCAGGGTTGGATTTACATTATTTGATGAAATTCAATTTTTTTATTTTACCTATTTCTAAAAATGATCAATTTTCAAATCTTGGTCTTCACCTTGCTCAGGCGTAGACTTGTGCTATACAATATGAGAAGCAGGGTCTGTCTCAGATTTTTCATTTTTTATGGACTATACCTAATGTTGAAAAATTACTTTCTCAATTTTTTTTTCTGTCATCTCTTCCATCTCAACGAATTTTCTTACTATCTTTTCATAATGTAAAGCAAAAAAATTCGATCTCTAAATAGGCAATTGTGTGAGCTCTCGCTTTTTTTCAACCCGGGTAGAAAATCTGAATAATTTGAAAGAGAAAAAAAAATGAGTTTCCTCCATTTTCAGGGGTTTAATTCCAAAATTATTTTTTGAAACTTGGATATTTTTTTCGTCCTTGCAACTTTGCAAGAGTACTTTGGGTAAAGAAGTCTAGAAAACTCGTAAAAATCGCTTGGAAAATCTAGAAAAGTGAGAGAAAATAATTTTTGAAAAATATTTAATGTCAATTTCGAATGGAGCTGTCATAAATTCTTTGATTTATTTTTGGTAGAGGATAGAAGAGGAGAGGAGAGGAGGGAGAAGATCGAGAGATTTTTGGACGTCAATAGATAAGGTACGAAAAAAAGCACAATTTTTGTTTCGATTTTAGGGCGTAAAAATTTGCAAAATTTCATTTTTTTTTGATTTTATGTAGTATTAGCAGATAAGATACCTTTTGAGCTTCTTCGCTAGAATTTTTATAAATTGAAAAAAAAAATCAAATTCATACTTATATTTTACTTATATCATTTTTTAGTTGAGATTTTTTAGATTTTCTGTTTGAAACGAGAGGGAACGAAAGACAAACGAAAAATACATTAATGTGAAAATATAATTTATTCTACTCTAACTTACTCTGTGCTTATACCTAATGAAATTTTCTCTTCTCAAAGGATTTTGTTTGTCGAATGGCCTGGAAAAAAATAAAAAAATTGTTAGATCATAAAAATGAAGTGCAATCAATTTATTTAGAAATTGTAGGAAAAAAAACATAGACCTTTTAGTATTAACATAGACCGCGCTGAGTGATAAAAACAAGGCCCAACATATGGGGATTCTATAAGTACGGCGGTTGACAATACATCGGCATTATCAGTATTTCGTGTAGATTAAAATTCGTAAGTGCGACATGAAAAATTGAAATAACTGTAGAATTTTAGCGAGAACATGGTTGTTTGAGGTGCGTAAAATAATCTACGTTAAATTCTCTACAAAATGAAATAGATTTGAAAGTTGTACGGTCATCCGATCGAAAGTTATTAACGTTCAAAGTTACGAAAATGAGTTTTGATTGCGTAGTATTTCGTCTTTATACTGGAATAACTCGAAATTTTGAGTGAGCACATACATGTTTGAAATAAGGAAAGTAATCTACGTTGAATTCTCTACAAGATGGTGTAAGTTTGAAAGCTGTACGATCAACCAATCAAAAGTTATGGAAGCTCAAAGTTACGAAAGTAAGTTTCAATTTGTAAATACGTTTAGTGCATATTATCAACTTGGCATTAAAATAACTCACACTTTTGAGTGAGTACAACAATGTTTGAGGTAAGGGAAGTAATCTACGTTGAATTCTCTACAAGATGGTGTAAGTTTGAAAGCTGTACGGTCAACCAATCGAAAGTTATGGAAGTTCAAAGCTACAAAAGTAAGTTTTTATTGCAAATTTTACTTATCACTTTCGTAACTTTGAACTTTAATAATTTTCGATTGGTTGACCGTACAGCTTTCAAACTTACACCATCTTGTAGAGAATTCAACGTAGATTACTTCCCTTACCTCAAACAATGTTGTACTCACTCAAAAGTTTGAGTTATTTTAACGCTAAGTTGATAAAATGCACTAAACGTATTTGCAAAATTGAAACTTACTTTTGTAACTTTGAGCTTCCATAACTTTCGATTGGTTGACCGTACAGCTTTCAAATCTATTTCATTTTGTAGAGAATTTAACGTAGATTATTTTACACACCTCAAACAACTATGTTCTCGCTAAAATTCTACAGTTATTTCAATTTTTCATGTCGCACTTACGAATTTTAATCTACACGAAATACTGATAATGCCGATGTATTGTCAACCGCCGTACTTATAGAATCCCCATATGTTGACTAGTGTCTAGTCCCTGAAACTCCTCGGATCGAGAGTACAAAAAATTAAGGATCCGGAGTACAAAAACATGAGGTTGCGGACTTAGAAAAATTTCAGTGTTATATTACCAACTAGGTACAGATGACTGTATTAAAAAACCGAAAATAATTTCGTCGCAGGTTAGTTTGAGCATCAGAATGAAGTAAGATTGCTTCATCTAGAACCTAGATTTAATGAAGAATCTAAAAAACAATGTACGTATTGATTAATTTATCTCATTACCTATCTGGTCTGCTTGTTGGATTTCACCTTTCAGTTTCAGGAATCTCAATTCTCAATATTTTAACCTTCTCTACAATCAATACAACTTCAGATAGAATCATTAATATAATAAATTCATTAAAATAAAATTTAATGAATTTTAATTGTCTGAAAACAAATGGCGATAGATAATGGATAAAAAATAGTCGTTCATAATGTCAATATAACATCAATTCGTGCATTTCAGCTTTCTCTAATGCAATCATGATTTATTCTGATGTTAAAATCTAACCTGTGTCGGAAATAATTGACATGTTTTATAAAAATTGATCGAATTACTGTAGTTTGTATTACAACGCCGAAATTTTTCTAAGTCCGAAGTGTAAACAACCAGTGAAATACGTGATAACAGTCCGAGGAGTTTCAGGGGCTAGACACTAGTCATATGTTGGAGCCACTGATAACTCGAATTTGCATTACATAGCGCGGTCTATGTAATACTAAATGGTCTAAGAAAAAAAATTGTAGCAGTGATACCAACCGAAATAAGTATATAAAAATTTCGTTGGTCGTATCGTTTAAAAGTAATTCCATTCGATTTTGAGATGATTAAATCAGCTATATTATTTGAATTTAAATAAGATAATAATCAAGAATTCTTAGTAGTTTTGTGGTTTGAAGTTTTTTAATTCCACCATTCGTTATAAAAATTCAAGATTGGCTTGCAGCCTTTTTTCATTTCATCGTACCTAAAATTATTTCAATTTTCTTAAATTAATAATGTTGGTAGCCCTGCAGTACAATTTTTTTTCAAATTCATCTTGAAATTTACTTTCTGGATCAACAAATTTTTGTGTTTGGTATTTTGACGTTTAAATCACATTCATGGTTTTGAAATTCTCAAAAAAATTGTGGGGTAATGTTTTTGTCACCTACTTTTTTTCTCTTTTTTTTTTCGACTTCTCAGACTGTCGGCTGCTCAGACTATTTTCTTTATTTTTTTTTGAAATCAGAAAAAAAAAAAGTGGTTTTCCTTCACGAAATATGTACTTATTGAGGTGGAGAAATTGTTCGTAACCTTGCTTCTTTGACACTCTCCACCCCCACCCCCTCCATAAAAATCGTATCAATTGACATTTTAAACTTGATTTTGTTATTGAATGATTATTTCTTTTCCTGTATTTCAGTGTTTCATCTTCCTTTAGAATTTTCCCATCCTTCTCACTTGCCCACTTTAAGTGATTGGAATCTCATGATGAATGTGCTGAATGAAATTTCATTTCAAACTTTCAATTATGGCATTTGATAAGTCATGAAATCAACTCAATGCAGGCGGGGTTTTTTCGTATCACGTACGTTTCCCTCTTGTCTCCAGCCTGACCGATAATTTCCCATTTTCCTTTCTCGATTGTCGATTTACGATTTTAATCATTCGAATATGTAGGTACCCTATACACTTCCACATTAGCATGTACCTAACGAATATGAGATTATACGTACCTAGCATCTAGTCCCTATCTTCAGCGAGTAAAAATAGAAATTGAATAGTTTATCTAACACAAACAAACTTACGATTCGAATCAAAGATCAACACTCCATTGTCGAAATCACAATCACTATTTTGAAGAAGGTCTGAAAGATAGTAAAATTGACCAGGTATGAATACATGAAATAATATGCTGGCTGCGGGGGAGGGTTGTATTGGCTAAGAGGGTTGAAACACTCGTGTTTGTTACCTACGGTAGGTAAAGTGGCTCACTTACCTTCATCCGAGAGTATTTCTTTATCGTCGCGTCGGATTGTATTCTTTGATAATTTCTTCAGATAAGCTGAAACCAAATACAAAACGTTTTTTTTTTTTCTTATTTTTTGATAAAGAAAAGGTGACCTTTTGATAAGTGTTCGCGCTCCGTATGTGTTTTCGTTACTGCTCTTTTATTAGCGAGTTTTTATTTCATAGACGTGACATACGAGCTATTGCTATTTTTCTTTTAATGGGTTTCACGTTAGATGTCGATTACCTCATGTGATCCAAATCAAGTATTGTACGTTACTGATTGAGGATTATTCCCATTCGAAAAGATGTTATCGCGTGTTTACCTCGTCTAAAGCACAGTGTAAAAGTATTCGAGGTACCTATGTACCTCTACCTATGGCGTACAGATGCAGGATACGTGCGCGATTCGTGAGGAAATCTGCATTTTCCCGTTATCGCTCGGCTCGTAGTCGGCTCTTTTTATATACGTGTAAATTGGTAGAGGAAAAAAAAAAGGTAAGAAAAAATCAAGGCAAATAGAACCACTCTCGCGAATTGAGTTGGAAATTTACGACGTGAACAAAAACTGTAACAGCCCAGCACACATACAGCATCAGAATCTTATGAAGCAGCCACAGCCAGAATCGATGAACGCACTTACAACCGTGCTGGTCCTCGACCAGATAAAATTTCATCTTGCAATCACGAAAACACTTAAAATAAAAACGTACGGGAAAGCAATATCAAGATAGCGGAGTCGTTAAAAATGTAAAATGGAGACGTGTTTTATATGGCCGAAACGGCGATAACGTTACGTTTAAATCTTTATCTTTTTTCCCGGAGTTGTTGAGTGGTCGGCGGAAGAGCGAGAGGCGAGTTAAATTAAAGAAAGATAGACCGAGTTATAATGGAATTGTAAGATCGGAGGGGGAAAGCCGTTGATTCCAGAATGATAAGAAAATATTATGGGATGCACTACTTGGCGATAGGGATTCGTAAAATAATAGTCGGATTGGATTACACAAGGCCTATATTGAAATAGGCTTCACACTAATACCGTCGTCTGCTCGTAATAAATGAGACGAGTTTTTTTCCTCCTCTTATTCATTTTAGTTACTTGTTCTCAGATTTGCTTTGCGCTAATATCAAAAATATTACGGTTGAAAAAATTATGATGTCTGTAATTTTAGTTGTAATTCACTCGAGATCGAATTTTTTCCACGAGTTGTCTTCAGCTCGTATTCGTACGGATTGTAAGAATCTTGTAAAAATCAATTGAGATAAGAGCGGAAAATTCATATCGCTTGAAGTGCTTGGAATTAATTTTTTTTGCCACGAATGCGTAAAATATTTCTAATTTGGTTATGTGTAGGTATTAATATCTCGTTGATGATGAAAAATGTAGATTTCAGTATGATAAGGGGCTTTAATCTTTTTTTCAAATCAGCGATTATATCCCGTAATGTCTTGGAAATCTGATACGTCGAACAAGTTATGAGCTATTGAAACTGACTGGTAAAAAATATCGTATGATGTATTTTTTTTTTCTTGCAGTTTTATGGAGGTATTTTTAACGAAGGTATGGGTTGGATGTGTTTCAGTAACTCGAAATTTTTAATATGTACTTTGCAAGATTAATAAAATTATATTTAGGTAGTAAAATTGGCAAATGATCCAGCAAAATTTAACTCAAATGAAGACTCTTGTAATTGCCAAGTTTTTGGTTCTGTTTTTTCAAAATTTCGATTTTTCATTTTCTTGTTTTATTCTTGAATAATTCGATTTTTTGGATGAGAAGATAAAGTGTGGATATCCCTTCATAATTTTTTACTTGTATGGTTCTTTCTATCATCAAAATTGAACGGAATGGAAATTATTATGAATTTATGGAGGTTGAAAATTCAAAATTTCAAGTGTACCTGATCAAATTTAAAACCTGGGTTTTCAACTTGACGCTACGAACCTAATTTAGGGATATTAACCCTAGGTAGACCACCAAAAAAAAACCACCTGGTGCCAAAAACGGCACTACAATGCTTTTTTAAGAAAAAAAACCACCTCGGGCCAAAACCGGCACTACAATGTTAAGGAAATACATTTAGTGCCGTTTTTGGCACCAGGTGGTTTTTTTTTCGAAAAATGCATTGTAGTGCCGTTTTTGGCACTGGTGGTCTATATAGGGTTAATCCCCTTAATTCCTCTTAGGAGTCGGTTTCAAATAACTGAAAAAATATGTTATGGCAACTTGAGAATGAAGAGTTCATGATGGTTTTGTTCCGGCTCTTCTAAGGAATCGACGACGAACCGAAAAAAATGGTGGCAGTTGAAAATTAAAATACAAAATTTTTTACTCAACTCTACAGAAATCTGAAAAATTTTGGGACATTGTGAAATTGAAATTTTGAATTCAACATTTTTTGACCCCCTCTCCCCTTTGAAAATTTCGATCCGAAATACTGTGGTAATTGAAATAATCCTGAAGAAAATTTACCTATTCGAGGATTGAAAAGTGAAAATTTCAAATTTAATACCTTACCTTCCTAATTTTCAGCAAATAGGTATTCGTAAAAAATGAATTTTTATCCCCAAGAATCTCCATGAAAGAATTTTTGAAAATAATGAAAAATGGTCCTTTCAAGTCCTGCTTATTATGTTTCCCTGCTCGCTATTGCTTTTATTCGAAAAATCTTGCTTGATTTTTTCGTGCAGAACTGATTTTCAAGTGCAAAAATGAAAAAAATAAAGTTTAATTTTTGAACGTGATTTTTTTTCATTTTTTTTTTTTAAATCCGCATAAAGTGTTTAGATAATGATGTTTGTTTTTTTAAAAAAATAATGTCATTTTTCAATTTTTTTTTCTTTTAAAAGTTATGTAATTTTGATTTTTTGACATTGCCTCTGTGAAAATTGGGAAAATAGTTAATTTCAGTTTTCGATGAATGAAAAACTGTCTCATGTCTTATGTTTAGAAAATTATTAATTCTTGAAGAATAAAACATAATTTGCTGAAAAATTGAACGATTTTTGGAAAATTTCAATTTTTTGGTAGATGCAAAATGTAAAACTATCGGATGTTTGAAAAATCGTCCAATTCTTCGTTATCTTCTTGTCGGGTTGACTCAGAATTCATCAAAATTCACAATTTTTTCTTCTCGGTACAATATAAATGAATTTCTAAAATTTCAGTTTTTTGAAAATTTTCGTTTTGCTACTTCCGATTAGAATTTTTGGAACGTATTGTGTAAATTTGATCGCATTATTTTTTGCGGGGGAGGGGGAGGGGATCATGTTGAGAGTATACCTAATTACCTTCCATGGCGAAAAGTTGAGAAACAGTCGCGAATTTTGATTTTTAGAAATCTGTGCACAGCCCTGTAGGATAAAAATATCTGTTTTTTTTACTTTTTTTGACCTTACCTTTTCGGTTCAAAGTTTTTTTTTCAATTCAAGGTTTTTTAAAGGACTCAAAATGAACCGCTATGACGAGGGGATTTTTTAAAAAATCATGTTTTCTAAAAGTCCCGAAATTCATTGTTCACCTCAATAATGAAATCGCTGATCTCTTCTCTTTGGGTAAAGAATTGGCTATTTTCACCATTGATCTCTCCAAGTATAAGATCAAATTTTTAAAACTCAATTTTAGAGATTTTTTCTAGAAAAGTTCAACTTTTTTTTAAAATCTCCGTAAAATCTGGCATCGATATCTCTTTTTTTAACGCTTCTAACCATTGGACGATCGCAAATAGGTCGAAACGACCTTGAAATTAATTTTCCAAAATGAACCCAACCTAACCTGACTAATTTTTCGAATTATATGCGGTGATTTTTTGAAATAATTACCTTCAGTGATTCTGAATCTGATCACACTGCAATTTTTAATTTCCGCCAATTCTCGAAATCCCGAACCCTCGCCCTCCCCCACTGCGCTTTTTCTCAAGTTTAAGCAATTCTTCTCATTAAAAAATACACGCGTAAATTGTCCATCTCGCGTATAATTTCTCATGATTCCGACATGTCGAACGCGACACGACAATATTTCCGCTTATTTTCATGTCTACGAAGCCGAAGATAGAAGTGTAATTCTTGCAGAAATTAACACGAAATAACTGCACGAAGAATTAACGCGGTGTGATTCCGTGTGTGTCGACAGTCGACACCGATGCTGATTTTTTTCACTGATAGGGTAACTTTTGATGAGCATTGTATTTGTCATAGGTTCGCTTTAACGCTTAAGAAATGAATTCACAGTAGTTATCAAATTTTTTCACCTTAGATTGTCCCCGATAGACGAAGAAGCAAAAGAGGAAGGCGAATAAAAATTTTAATTCGGCGGAATTCAAACAACGTATTCGGTTTATTACCCGGTCAGAGAATATTATTGTTATATTATCACATTTGAAACCGATTACATGTTAGGAGAGCTGAAGGCGGGGGAACGATCCTCGCATAAAGTAGTCGTGCCTGACGATCTTGACTAATTGAATGCTGTATAATGTACTTTTACGGCGGTTTGATGGATTTGTGGAATTCCGATTGGAAATTTAAACGATACGAGTGGAAATATTTAAAATAGAGATCTGGTTGAAACGAGCGTACAAGTTTTACAGCACGTACCTACCCAGATGATGCTTTCCTGCTGTTTTTTTTTTTTTCTATAGTGGACGCCGATGCATTCGGTAAATTCCGAGGATTATTCTGATGTCTTAATTTGTTGTACAGGCGCGAATTATTAAACCTTAAACGCCGCACGAGAACTCGTCGCCGTTGTTTTTGAATTCGCGCAGATACTTAATTAAATTCTTGAAATTACGCAGACGTTGAAAAATTTCCAGTCTTGGAAGCACTGAATTTGTTACAAACGAAGGATTTAAGATTGAGGTGTTGACTTATGTGATAAAAGAATATGAATAATTAGCTTTTAGTCGGGGCTAGTTATACGCCTGTAGTAAGTAGATTTTGTAAAATGTTATTTCGTGCGTGACTGAGATAAACACTTCGGTATATTTTTGCGTCGTATCGATATTTATCACCTTTTTTTTTTGGAAGTTTTTTTTTCTCTCTCGTTTCGTCTTTATATGGGTTATGTACTACGAAGTGAATGTTACGGGTATCTGCGAATGCTCGATACATGTAGGTAATTAATTAGCAGGTGTGTTGAATTCAATGTACTTGTGAAATTATTTCAGCAGATGAGCTATTAAAATGACGAATTCTACAGTTTTTTTTATGACGTGTTTTTTTTTTAAATTTCGAATAAAATGGGGGAATGGTTTGATCAGCTGTATGGGATATCGAATGATTTGTTATTCTCGATGATACGAATGTCGTCGGTGATAGATTTCAATAAATTTTTTTCCGATTAGATTAACCTAGGTTTATATTGATACTCGATTGGTGTACAATTTTACGGTATTTTGCGGTAAATACGAGTAATTTTTTCATGTGTAATAATCGGTGTTTGTAACCGTGTGGTAACGAGCAAGCGGAGGCTGTTATTTTTTTTATACACGGACGATTGTTGTAGATATATGTTTTCACGTTTTAGATGGCGTATTGAGTTTATTAAATCGTGTACGAAGGTGTTGGACGACGTGAAGTTGTTAAAATCCAATTATACAACTTCCGTATGGCAATATATCTTTTCTTGTGCTTTTTTTTTTCCTTCTAATTTTGGTTTGGAAGTGATGTACGTAAAGTATACGTACACAGTGCTGTACTCGTATTGATCTGTAAAGCTTTCTATTTACAGTTGATGCACAACGAAGAGGTTCTTGTACTTTGTTATCGGGTCTTCATCCGCGGATATGTAAAACCATACGTATCTGTTCTGCGTTCTCCGTTGTGTGTGTACGTTTCCGTTTCAGACTTTATCATAAAATCAGACACCAATAAATAATTCCGCCAGACAAATAAAGCAAACGAAAATTAATATTGGATCGTTGGACGATGATAGCGTTTGCATCGATTCAGTTTTTTCCCTTCATTGTAGCGTTTTGAAAATCAGCGTAAGAACCATGTGCTTGGGTTTTATTGTCTGGGATAATTTTTGAAAATATTGATTTATCGAGGTGGTATGAATTACTTGGGTTTATTTATTGGATGATGATTGGGTTCAAGGACGTAGCTATGGTGGGAGTTGGCGAGGTGAACTATGGAATGCTGAATTTGAAGCGAATGTTGCAAGATGGGCTTGTTAATGGACAAGGAAGAGGTAAATTGTGAATTTTTTTCTCAAATTTTGCCACAATTTTTGTGAGTTTAATTTTATCAATTTGAATTTTTTTCTTCGTTTATTCTGATTTTTACGTCTTTAGCTATTTTGAATTTGTGGTATTAGAACTAAAATTGAAAATTTTGAATTTTTCATTCTATTTTTCGCCTTTTTGTTTTAAAAGAAAAAACTGAAATGGAAAATTTTTTTTAAGTAAAGTGAAGGCAATAATCGAAAATTTTCGACTAAAATTGGTTCTTTTCAGATGCCCTCGACTCAAAAAAAGTACATTTTCCTGTTTTTTTTTTGTTCATTAAAAAAATAACAAATGAGAACAAATCACTTCAATTTCCAATAATTTTTCCCATTTCACAGAAGCATATGACTATCTATCAATTTTATTGTATCTGTGTGATTTGATTTTCCATTTTTCACTTGAGAATGACAAATTGAAGTTGAAATTTACATTTTTAAACTCTTCAAATCCAAAGCAGTTGAATTTGGCCAAGCTCTACCTTTAACGAATCAGTGAAATAAATCTTTGCTGAAAATCAGTGATTTTTCATTAATTTATTAGTCATGCCAAAAATCAACGGAGTTTTCTGAGTAAATTCACCATTGTTTGAAAAATCCAATAATTTTTTATGAAAAATGTAAAATTTATTTTGGTTGAATTGAAAAAAAAAAAACAAAAAAAACAGAATTTCATCAAATTTGACCGATTCGGATTTGAAGAGATTATTCTAGAGGAAAATGATGCAGAAAAAATATTTTCATGATTCATGAAAGATGAAATTGAGAAGGTTGTCCATGGTAAGGATTCGTAGCGTAGGTAGGATGGGGGAGGGGTTTCTTCTGGACGATTTCTCAAAGTCGGAGTCGCTTTCAATAAAATGTCAGAGCCAGAGACGTTTTTTTAAAGTCCTGGAACCGGAGGGACTTGAATCGAAAATTATGGATCTGAAGCCGGAGGGCGGAGAAAAGAGGGCCACCTCCGGGCGATTTTTTCGGAGCCGGAAGTAGAGGCGCTTTAAAGAAAATCCCTGAGCCGGAGCCACTTTCTAAGAAATCTCGGAGCCGTAGGGACCAGACTCCTCCTTCCTGGACTTCGGTCCAAGAAGCTTAAATTCATGTTAATATTTGAAATTTTGAAAAAATTCACGTAAAAGAGAACTTTGAAAATTTGAAAAAGGACTTTGAAAGATGAACCTTCTTACTATTATTTGCTTGTTTGCTCCATTTAAAAAAAAAAAAAATTTCGATAGTTTTAATCCTTTCCCCTCTGCACTTTTTATACTGAAAAAACTCAGTGAGCCATGATGATAAGTGTTATTATGGAAGTGTTGATTGTCTTCACGATGTCTGATGGCAAGGAAAACAAGGAAAACCAGAAAATGGCCAAAATTTGAATGATTTTGCCTTCAAAAAGTAAGGATTTTTAAAATTTTCATCTTCCCTTGAATTTTTTATCAAAGGATGATGAGGCGATTCTCTTATGCGAATTTTGAAGTCGAAAAATTATTATATAAAATTGACGAAAATTGAAGGCCAAATTTGTTGAGTATTATTTTTCTGATAGAAAAATTATGTACTTGAAAATGGGGAAAAAATTTAGAAAATGGAAATGTCAAAGAGCCTTTCCTAATAAGATGGTGAAATCGGCCCCTACACCGTTTGAGCTGAAACTCACCCAAAATGTTAATCTCGATGTAAAACATCCCCAAAAAAAATTTTGGCTCGATACCCCCACCCCAACCCGAGTAAAATGGCCGTAAATGCCCGAAATTCAAAAATTCGTAGCTTTGAAAGGGGCGGTTCAAAATTTTTGAAATTTTCACAGAAAATAGTTGGTGGGTAGGTGTATATGTGAGAATTTTTTCAATTTTTTTTTCGCATATTTGGGGGATTGGGGGGTTTGAAACCTCCAAAAATACGTAGAAAAAAAAATCGGGGGGGACCCCTCGCTGGAATTTTTTTTAAAAAGTTGGTATTACCCTTAGGTATAACATATATTTTTTTCAGACCCCGTGAGGGGGTGCAACATGGTCAAAAAAATCAAAAACTATGAAAAAACGTGTTTTTGACGTTTTTTCACCATTTTCTCACCTTTCAAGGTCAATATTTTGGAGACCAATTAAATTTGGTTTAATAAGGGTCCAAATATTCCAAAATGTAATTTTGGAGTACTCGAGCCTCAAACAGATGATAATAGCATCGCGGCGTATTCAATTTTTAATGATAGGTTATTAACGTTAACGGAATAGGTACTGAACTTTCCCCATTCACCTACACGCTACTTTGTTGAATTTTTTCAATTACTTGTTTAACCCTGTTTTTTCTCATACAAAGTACCTAATTCGTCATTGTTGGTTTCACAAGTTTTCAGAATGAAAAGGGTTTGGTACCTAGGCTACCTACTCATCAATGAAACCAATGTTCCAAGTTTTGTGAGCCATTTGAGTTAGCTTCCTGCATTTCTAGGGAAAATTATTACTGCGATTTTTAAGAAGGTGTACTTATTGACGAATCTAACGCCATCAAGTTGGTACCTACCTACCTACCTACCTACCTATTGACGAATCTAAGTAATGATGAAGTGCGCCGTTCAAGTAGTTTCACGAGTTTAACAAGTGAAAAGAACGAGTAGGTATTTAAGTAGGTACCTAGCGCCGAAGCTAGCGCTCGGGTGTGCCATTGGGGTAGTTTTGGGAGTTTTTCGACTGAAAAAACGAGTAGGTTTTTCAAGTAGGTACCTATTGATAAACCAGATGTTATCAATTTTGGAACTCGGTTCAAGAATGGTATTTCGGATGTTTTCACTTACATTTTCTGCTTCTTATGACGAATTAGGTACTTTGTATGAGAAAAAACAGGGTTAAACAAGTAATTGAAAAAATTCAACAAAGTAGCGTGTAGGTGAATGGGGAAAGTTCAGTACCTATTCCGTTAACGTTAATATACCTATCATTAAAAATTGAATACGCCGCGATGCTATTATCATCTGTTTGAGGCTCGAGTATTCCAAAATTACATTTTGGAATATTTGGACCCTTATTAAACCAAATTTAATTGGTCTCCAAAATATTGACCTTGAAAGGTGAGAAAATGGTGAAAAAACGTCAAAAACACGTTTTTTCATAGTTTTTGATTTTTTTGACCATGTTGCACCCCCTCACGGAGTCTGAAAAAATATATGTTATACCTAAGGGTAATACCAACTTTTTAAAAAATTCCAGCGAGGGGTCCCCCGATTTTTTTTCTACGAATTTTTGAAGTTTTCAAACCCCCCAAAACCCCCCCAAATATGCGAAAAAAAATTTGAAAAAATTCTCACATATACACCTACCCACCAACTATTTTCTGTGAAAATTTCAAAAATTTTGAACCACCCCTTTCAAAGCTACGAATTTTTGAATTTCGGGCATTTACGGCCATTTTACTCGGGTTGGGGTGGGGGTATCGAGCCAAAAATTTTTTTGGGGATGTTTTACATCGAGATTAACATTTTGGGTGAGTTTCAGCCCAAACGGTGTAGGGGCCGATTTCACCATCTTATTAGGAAAGGCTCTTTATGGTTTTTGAAGTGAAATTTTCTGAATATTTTTATCCAAGTAGTTTTGTACGTAATATCCCATTTTGAATTGAAATTTTTTTTAATTTTTATGAAAATAAGCTTTTGAACTTTTTTTTTTTTTCAAAAAAAGAGGTGTGAGCTGGGAAAATTGATATGAAGAAATTAAATTGGAATTGTTACATTTGAATTTGAAAATTTTTGCTATTGAGTCTTTTTTTTTGATTGGTTCCAGTTCGCTATTGAATTAACGTAAACCTGGATATAAAAATCACCCTTTATAAGGTGTAAAAAAGTGGTTTCTAAGTTGATATTCTCCCCTGATTCTACCGTTTCTGAAAGGCCCAAAATCAGTCTCGACTTTGAAATCGAATTTTTGACACTTACGGATGGTTTCTGTATCCAAGCTTACGTACTATCTCATTCTGAATCGGTGACAAGTCACTGATGAACAGTCGAAATTGCAGAACAGGAAAATTCAGCGAAATTCGTTGATTTTTCAAAGGTTTTCACTGATTTTTCAAAATTTTTCACTGATTTTTAAAAAATATTTTTACTGATTTTTCTGTGAATTTTCACTGATTTTTTAAAAAGATTTTCAGTGATTTTTCTGTGAATTTTCATTGATTTTTCTGTGATTTTTCTCACTGATTCGTTACTGATTTTCTCCTGTGCTGCAATTCGGACTGTTTTTCAGTGATATTCGATAATTTTCACTGATTTATAAATGAAGGAGTATGTTTTTTCAATTGAAATTTTTTTTACAAAATTGAGGAATTGAAAACAATTTTGGTTTCAGTCAGAAATTGAAAAAAAAATTGAAAAAATTCTCGCCTCAGCTGAAAACTTTTGAATTTTATTTTCCTCCTTCAAAAATCTATCGTTTTTTTTCTTCTCATTCGAACAGGTTGAGGGTAGAAATGGCATGGAAAATTCAAACTAAAACTTCTTCGACACAATATTACCAATCAGCCTGTAAAAAATTTCACCACCAACCAGCAACATGATTTTCTAGAAAAAATCAAATTCAATACTAGTGATCGTCTAGCAATTATAGTATTTCTTCGGGTGTTAATTACGCTAACAGATTACATAATCAGATCGTCTAATCATTTTGGGGTATAAATTCGGAAATTAGTGAAACATGAATAACATCTAATTAACGCGGTGATAATTCTGTTTAATTAATTAGATTAAAGACGCGAATCGGATGGTATTAACCTATTAATACATAGTGATGATAATGACATAGTCGAGTCCGCGATACTCCATATTAAAAGGTCATCGGTCTATTTTGCACCAAAAGAGAAAAGTTAGATTAAAGAATCGATAGGTTATTTTGATTAGCTTTTTTCCCCCCGGTTCGCAACTCGACCGACGCTAGATTTACGATACGTTGAACGTTGAGCTCCACTTGCATTATCTTTTTCTGTCTCGAGAACGAAAAAAAATTGATAATTTTTTTCCATCGATATGGAACCAAGAAGTAGATGGCAGGAGGCGAGTAAGGGGGGGAGGATAAAATTGTCGTGCTCGTCTCGATGCTGCTGGCGGCGAAGTCTGTGATGAGCACGTTATTAGGTTGAAGACAGCTTTGAAATGAGTTTTCTCGTGTGACATTATGAATATTAGCAGCGTCAGATAAGATCAAAAATAGGGGATATTTCGCAGAGCGAGAGGGTTTTGTCCGAACGGTCTTCTCCGTCGGGACGGAAAAGGTACGACGATGGCAGTGAAAATACCTATAGCGGCGTTGGTTGGGCGCCGTGCTCCTTCCTCGTCCTCATCATCGTCGTATATTTCGGTATAGGTAAGGTTAGGTAGGTACACTTCATGTATAGTGTAAATAAAACCCGCCGAACACGAGCACACGAACGCACCGGCGACCAATATTTATACGTATACGATGGAGATCGTGAAAATTTTGCAGATGAGGTTATACCGGGCGATGGTCAAGTCCTTCTGTGGAATTGCAAACCAGATTAGCCGAAAACGCTATCAGCGAAAATCCACTACTTCGGAGTTATGGACAGGAAATGAAAACTGGCCGAGTACGGTCTTTAATATGATGTTCGGGGTGTTAGAGCGGGTATAAGAGGGTATTTGAACGGTCAACTTTTTGTCGCGGTGCGGCAAGTAGCGGTGCCGAAAGAGCAGATATGTATAATATAATATAGACTAGCCGGTGTCCAGCCAACCGTATTTATAAGTCATCCATCACCTTCTGGTAAAGGTTTTTGTTCATTCTACCCTAAACTGTGATAGGACGATAAGTTCACTCTCTTCGCCTCTGTTTTATGTTCCGCTTATACTTGTACGTGTATTGAAATTTCGCGATGGCGAAATTTATAACGTTTTGGATTTTTTTCCCCTGCGAGAATTTTACTTTACGACTTGGCCGAATTATATTGCTAGGTAGCCGGATACCTTCTGCTGGCAATCTGCGTTTCCAAAGGTTCCACGTTTCGTAGTCGAGATATACAGAAATCAAAACCAAACCTTATCTTGCTAATTTATTTAGATGTTCAAGAACCTTCTATTTTGAAAAAAAAATCTAAATAATTGATCGAAAAAAAAATCGAACCACTTGGTTATTTATGTTCATTTTGTTATCAGTACTCTAAGTGCGATTTTATCAGCGTAAAAAAGACGAAAGTGTTGAAATTTTGATGATTTTTTTTCAGGTGAATTATCGATTACTCGAATTATTATATATGGATGTAATCGATATATCTTATCTTTGAAATTTTATGTATAACAAGTTCTTGGAAATTTTCACCAAATCGTGTTTATCAAAAGGTGAATGTGAATATATGTAATGCTTGTTGTTATTTAACTGATCACGCATTTCCCCCCATTTGGTTGACTCGTGTTGGAAAAATTTGTCATTCGATGAGTTTCACCTCACCTGGTTCGTTTGTGCATCGAGATGAAATTTTTAATATCTTTTTGAACGAATTATTTACTTTAGTGATTGAATATAATTTCTGGATTAAAATTACTTATTTTCTTATATGATCGAGTTCTCTGAAAAAATTTCTCGTTATCGTGTTATATTATCTTTTCATCGATATGAAATTATCTCTTTGAAGTATAAAAGTTGGAAATCTGTACTGATTATGGAAACAAAGGAGACTTGGAAAATGTGCTTAGGTAATATTAAGAAATCATTACGTTCGATTGATGTAATCTATTGTAAGTGAAGTTATGGTATTTGATATGGTTAAAATCTTACGAATGTTTAACGTTTTTTTTTTCTTTGAATTATTAGATATAAGTGTTCTTGGCCAAGTATTGTATTTTAATTCAGTTTTATCGATTATTAATAGAAATTTTTTCAATATTAAATCAATATTTGAAGGTATAATTATTTGATTCAAACAAAAAATTCTTATCAAGGACTCCACCGTACCACTTTGGAAAAATTCGATTGGAATTTTACTATACTTGGCCGAGTGATAAGTTGCTGAGAAACGTTTACGAATATCTTCTCGTTTTTTTTTTTTTCAGTTTAATTACATACTTGGCTAAAAAAATGCCATGATTTGTATTTTTTTAAATTATTTTTTTCCTTAATGTAATTTTAAGTATGGAAAAGATAATATTGCTTTTTTTTGAAAAAGGGGAGAATTTAAAGTTTTTTTGGTGGAATTTTTTCCTCTGTTTCATCGATGTAGGTAGATAATTAGGTAGAGATGCATGCAGTTTTTAAAAAATATACATGGTGTCCGATGAATAGCGCTGTGCAAATTTTTTTTAAGGCGTTTAGATTTAGTTTGACATGAATAGATAAACTTTAAGGACAAAAAAAGAATTGAAGAATTTCCCACATCAATGCGCCCAGAAATTAATTCAGAAAGGGGCTGAGAATTTGAAATAAAATAGGGGGAGGGATCAAGTCAAAATTTATTTTTCGACAAGTTGGGAATTTATTGGGAAATCAGCGTGTTTTGATGAAAAGATAAGATGAAAATTATTGGTAATAATTTTTAAAATGAAGTGAGAGGGCGAGAAATTTTTGAAAAATGAAACAATATTTTTTTAGAGCTCAAGGGAAATCGAGCCCCATGAGTCCCCTTTTTCAGGGTGCGCTTATAGCCCCTCCCCCCCATGGATCGCCTTTTGGGACACCATCATATCTTTCTTTTAAAATTGGAGAAAATTCATGAAATTCAGTAAAAAAAAAAGATTTATTTTGGTATTCTGAGCAAGGCACCTAATCTTCCGTTCAAAATTCAACTTCATTTTGTTTCAACATTCCAAAAAAATTAGTACTTCTAAACAAGGTATCCATTTTCTGGGAAATCGAATACAGGGAAAGTTTGGAAATTCTGTCAGTTTGAAAAGTTGTAAATTTTTGCAATTTTGACTTCGAAGTTGTGAAAATTTTTCAAGATATGAATGAAAAATAATGTTACTTGAGCAACAAGTTTTTTTAATCCTTGAAAAAATTTATCTTTGCTTGAGAAGTTGAATTTTAGAAATTTGTATTATGTATCGCTGTTGTATCTTTTTTTTTTGTTTTTTCGAGCTGATTTCCTGCTTTTGTTCTGTTTTTCGTTGAAAGTGTCGAAGTGTACAACATTTTTTCCAATAGACTTGAAATTTGAATGTTTTCCCTATTTTTTCAGAATTTTGAATTTTGAATTAATTTTGCTTTAAGTACTTGATTAAACATTGTGCGAATCCCCCCCCCCCCCCCTTCAGAGAAATCAAAATAAGTCTTGCTTTTTGATTATAAAATTTTGTTATTACTCTTTGAAAAAGGTCGAACGCGTGAAAAATTAATCAGAAAACCCTGGAAAAATCATTTTTGAAAAATTCTGGGCATCCTATTTGGTAGGGCAAGATCGAAGTTCTAGAAATGGAATTGAATTTTTTACATACTTACGTGGTTAATCATTCGTGGCTTAATGGCGGTGGCACCCTGTTTTTTCGGTAAAATTTCAAAATTTCGAGTCGGTATTTAATTTGAAAACTTTTCTGCAGAAAAAATAACATTTTTTATTGACATTATTTTTCTTGTGCTCTTTTAATTTTTTCACCAAAACTGAAAGTTGGAAATACTTGCTTGTTACTTGAAGAAATTGAAAATCAACTTGTCAACTACAAAAATTGAAATCGAAGCTGAAAAATAAGTTATAAATATTGAAAATTGAACCATCTGAATTTTTAAAATTTCTCCCAGCACCTATAATTGCTTTTATGTGAAAAAAGAGGGGAAAATCTTGCGAACAGAAATTTTAATCACAAACTCATAAAATTTCATAAAACGGTTCCGTTTTTTTCTTGAAACTAATTTGGTCAAAATTTAATGATTTTTCCTGGAATCCCTTTTGTTAGTGTTTTTTGAAGATAGTGAAAATATAAAAATTACGAAAATCAACATGATTTCAGAGGTCTGATCATGGCAACCTTGAAGTTGAAAAATTACATACGAATTTTCAGAAAATCAAATTTGATGTAAATACTTCTGAAAATCTATAATAATTTCCTTCGAGTAAAGTAGGGTAGATGACTGGTGTTGATCTCGAAAAAGTTCACGATCTTTACGAATTTTCTTCGGAAAACTTTCGCTGATACTAAAACCTGAGCATGATAAAATTTTTCGTAATAGGACACCCTGTATACTTATTCTACAAAAAATTGATTTTTTCTTGTTTTCTCATTATCTATTTTAAAAAACCAAACTCAACACTACAATTTTTTTATCGAATAAGGAAATAGTTTTAATTTCGTGAAAAAATGCAATTAACGAATTTTCGCCTCGTATTAATGTCTGTAATGTACCCAAAGATAATGAAAATTTTAAACAATTTTCCCTGCCATTTTCGCTTCGCCAAGTTCGAAATCGTACCTACAACTACAATAAGGTATGTAAACTTATGAAATAGCAAATCTTACCTTTTCTTTAATACAAAAAGCATGTAATTAGATAAATGATAGAACGTCGATGGCTTCTTTTTTTTCACCAACACCACCAAACCGGTTATCATTTATTGTCAGCTCTGCTCACAATGTATCAATCGGATAAATTACGGTTTCACTGCGATGTAATTTTCATACATCTACGTTGCGGTTTCCGTTTTTTTTTGCTAAATTCACTCTACGCAACGTTGTTGAAATACTCGAGAATTACTCGTACGCAGATACCGAGCGATGTTATTTTTTTCAATTGTAATATGGGCCATCGTATCTAAAGTGTTGGCCGGCCGGGATGTTTACTCGCTAGCCGGAGAAAAATTACACGTAAAAACAATATAAATACATTAATGTAATCGGTGGAAAGCGTCCTTTTTGATAAGTTAATACGGAAAAAATGACGTCATCGAGCGGAAACAAGGTGGCTTTGTGTGAAAAGAGAGCCTATATTGATAATGTTTTAATGGGGGAACCCGTAAGCTCATTTATAGATAGTGTCACCGACGGAGTAATTAGATGAAATAAAATTAATGACGAAATTACCTATTCCTCGCGTCTTATCTTATAAAAGGCAATAGTGGCGTGTTTTTTTGTCGTATCTTTGGCGGACGTCGTTGTAGGTGCCCAGCTCCAATTTGACCAGCTGAGAATTTTTTGTAAAAAATTGACGACGAAGAGTCGAATCGGTTCGCGTTATTCTGGGTATGATTTTTTTCTCCTTTTTTTTGTTATATTATTGTTTGGAATACTCGAGATTTATGAAAGTTGTATCGCGGTGTACGATATGGGTATACGAAAGCATCGCTCACAAATCATTTTTATAGCAGTTTTGTTAAATGTTGGACGACAGTTGTCTGTACTTTGTTACTTAGTCGATTTTTTATTGGTAACGTTTATGAAATATAAGGGGGGTTTATTAACAGCTAAAATACACGCGATAGGAATACCAATCGGCAATGTTCGGTTTATATTTCACCGCCAAGACAGGTTTACACTGAAATATAGGTAGACGAATGTGCAAGTACATTACGTACCTATTTCGTTAGCCAAGGGGCGCGTATGTAATCAGCAAGATGAATCGTTGGCTTTGATAATAGAAAGGCTTAAGTGGTCGGATAAAATTCGCCAACCAGTTTTCTAGGTCTATCTTCTATCATTTTTATTATTCAACGATGATGGCTTCGCAAACGACCGAATAATTGTTTTAAATTAAAAACGCGATCATATTTTCACGTTTTTTGGATACGAATTGCTCGGACCAACGATACAGGTTGAAAAAAAATACGAATCTTATCATTTTGCATCTGTCTTTAAACGTTTAAATAGTTTCATTTCTGGTGTTTTTTTTCTATTTTTGCTTTTTTTTGAACAATAAGTTGGCCGCGTTTTATGTATCGCAATTAATGGTTGTACTGTCTTTTAACTTTAACCAGAAATGTATAATCTTGATAACCGGCGAACAAATTGATGTTATCTGTATCTGTGTGGTTTTTTTTTCTTTTATTTTGTTGTAACGTATTATCAGATTAGCGGCTGGAATTTTTTACATTCATTATTATGTTAATGAGGCACTACATGATTCTTTTTTTTTTCAAACTCCGTCCACTTTTGTTTTAGATTTCATAGGGTAATTACCATTCGACTAGATATGTAAGCGAGTAATTCTGGTCGGTGTAATCGTAATGTGAAATTAAGACGAATCTTTGAAACAAGTGCGAAGATCGTTTTTACGCACCTTTTGTGAGAAAAATTCTGGATTGGGTGATAAGGCGGCGAAGAAACGTGGCGGTATGAAGGTATCGACCGGGCGAAAATGAATGATTAAGAGTTTTCGATTAGATTGGTTGGTGAGATTAGACGAAAAACTAATGGGTAATTTTTTTTTCTCCTTTCAAATGGTAAACGATCACGTATTGTTATTCAAAGTTTAATATTATAAATTTAGAACTTATCGTGCTTTATTAACCAATTAAGGTAACCTCCAACGGATTTCTTTTTTCTATAAAACTTGGTGAAGTGTATCATGCAGTTTAGTGATGCGCATGTGATCGATTATCAGGAAATTTGGTGGAAATATTGTTAATGATCGATTCGAGGTGATGATAAAGTTGAGTTAATTAAGTTATTTTTGTTGATAAAATCGACGATAAGGTGTACCTATTGAAAATTTATGTGTTCTTATCGCGCAGGTGCCGTGAAAGATTAGGGTGAAAGATTGGTTGGGAATATAAGAGAAATCTATGTGCTGGCGTTTGGTTTTTTTCCAACGTGATGAAAAAAATTTTAATTTTGAGAAATTTTACGTTGTCTAAATTTAAAATTGAAGTAGGAATTATTAATATTATTTATGAAAATTTTAATTTTGAAGCTCATTCAAATTAATAGCAAAAAAATAATGAAATTTAAAAAAATTGAAATTTTGAGTTGGAATTGAAAACAAAAAATTTATTTTGGAATATTCAAAACTATTTTTCAATTTCAGCTTTTTCAGCGGTGGAGATAATCTGAATCTTGGAATAATATAGGTGCCCAAAATAAATTTGAAAAATTTAAAATTGTAACTGAAAAAAAAAACAGAAACAGAATTTAGAACATGAACTACAAATAAAATGTTTTCAAATTTCAAATTTAGTGCTAATTTTTTTCAATTCAAGTTCTTTACATTAATTCTTGATTTCTTTAAATTTTTAAAGTAGTTTTTTGTTTTCAAAAAAATAGGCATTATCAATTTTTGATTTGAATTACAATTTTTTTAAATTTTCTGACCCAAAAATACCAATTTTTTGCCATATTCAACAAATTATTTTTGCTAAAATTTAATTTTTTTCAACTAACAATGAAATATTGTTATTATTGAGAATGATAAGATGAGTTTGAAAATGTCTACTCAAAGGAAGTTGCGTCCACTCCTATAACTAGCCAGCAGGGCACCTATCGTGAGAGAAAAGAATTAGAATTGGAAATAATTGTTGATAGTTTTGTGCTCTCTAAATCTGAATCAATCAAAGAACTGAAACAGTCAAAAAACAGAAAATTGACTGAATTAAACAGCGAAAAGTGTGCAACTGCACTGAAAAAAAAATATAATAAAATTTATCCAAAAAAATAATAACGCGTCCCAATTCTCAAAATAGGTAAAATTTATCATTTTTTTTGAATAAAATTTATTTTTTTTGATAAAATTTATTCATTTTCTGACAAATTTTATTATTTTTTCTGATAATAAATATTATTTTTTAAAACAAATTTCACCTATTTTGTGAATTGAAACACGTTATTATTTTTTTTGAATACATTTTATTATTTTTTGATTAAAATTTATCATTTTGGTAAAATTTATTAATTTTTTTGATAAAATATATCTTTTTTTTTGATAAAATTTATTATTTCTGGGGTAAAATGTATCTTCTGTTTTTTCCGTGTGTTAATCAGTGAAAAATTACTGATTCAATTAGTGAATTTTAATTTTTGAATTAGTAATCTTTTTTTAACTACTGATTCAAAAATAAAAATTGACTGATTTAATCAGTAAAATTTTCACTGATATCTACAGTTGCACACTTGGTTTTTTAAACAGTCAAACGTGAAAAACTCGAGAAGTCGATTTTCTTTTCGATATTTTTTATATGATTAAAATGATTTCCAATCGAATTTTTTTATGGAGGCTTCAAGGGTAAACAACTAAAAATTATTATCCTTTTTTTTTTGTAAAATTATTGAAATCCCGGTGGTTTTTAGAAATACATATTCTTCAATTAATTTTTTGGTAATGGAAAACTAAAATTGAAATTAAAACCTAAGCTGAGATACCAAAAAAAGTAAAACTGCAACTAAATTGTTCAAGTTTCACCAAAGATTAAATTTTTCTAGTTGTTTATTTTCATTTCTAGTGGTTCGAAAAATATGGTACATAGCTTTGATGTGTTTGTTTAATTTCATTGATTATATTTGAAAAAATTGCAATGCAAAACAAAATTCAATTTGAAATAAAAATAGAAGTCTGAATTCTTGAAATTGTATAAATTTAAATTGATGAATTTTATTCTATGTCAGTTACTCGTAATTTAATGAAAATGATCAAAAATTACTGGAAAACAGTAAGAACGGCAGAAAAGTAATGAATTAGAGAAAAAAAAAATCACTGAAAACAAACAATGAAAAAATTGCTGGAGTATCAGTAAAAATTCACTGAAAAATCAGTATAGTATTTGAAATTCGTTGGAAAATCTCTGAACTTGAAAAACTTGGCGAAAATTGACTAAAAATCAAAGTATTTCCATGATTTTCTTTGTGCTGCAATTCTGACTTCTTTTAATGCAAAATATGATTATGAAGTAGAATTTTCAACCTGAAACAGTTTTTTAAATCAATTTTGAGTTTTACATGTTTTTTCTGATAGAAAACCCAAACATAATCCCCAAATCAAAGGAAGAACTTTTCTTATATCTCATTTTCTAATTTCGTTATCTTCTCAAAGATTAATTTGCAATAATGTATAAATTTTTTTTAATTTTTCGAATTAGATAGGTGCGTAATTCTGATTTATGGCCATTTTTAAAGTTGAGGTGGAAAATTCCTTTTAAATATTTAGATCTACACAAACTTTTATTCATACTAATAAATTTTTCCTCCAAAAAAAAAACTACTTTCTTTTCGGTAACTCTTTACCCGACCTTTTGAATTAGTCAAGTGTCATTAATTTTGAAGCGAGTGAACTTCCAAATTTCGTAGCCCCTTCAATTTTGATGTTAGGCAAAAAGTTGAGCTGAAAATCTTTGGGGGGGGGAGGGCATTCCAATTAGTTAATTGGTGCTAAAACTTGAAAACCAAAAACTAAAACAAAAATTATATCAGTTTCCCCCAAATTAATTTTAATAGCATCTGTATTTTTATTTCACAGTTTCCCCCTGTAAAAATCACGTATTCTTTATGTATTTCTTTGACGGTAAAAAGTATTCCAAACGTATGTACGGTTTGGTTATAATTAAATACACCGCGCCGGTATAAGTGTATACGAAAAGACGTCAAAAAATTGTCTTGAAATATCATAACCAGCATAATAATCGAATAGAGAAGCCAGCGATCTAGCGATACGCCACCATTAAATCAGTGAAGATGTGCGCTAGATAAAAAAAAAATAGCTGAATTAGAATTAGAATTAGAAAAAAAAATGGTATAATTAAGTAAAATGTACAACAGCTTGGTTATCTGCGATCTAAGCTATGTTTAAAAACATTGCCGAATAAATTCCTTTAATTCAGCATCACACTGTGCGCGTAACATTAAGTACTTCTACGTACACTTACAATAAGTTTTATGACGAAGGTGGAAATTGGTGAATAATTATTTTTTCTAGCTTCGAGTTCTGGTGGCGGAACTTGATACAAACACCAAGAGAAATAATTGGAAAGTCTGCAAAATGGGTAATTTTTTCCATAGATGAAAATAACGATCAAAAGGGATGTCCTATTATACGCATTGCTTATTGGCAATGGCAATATTTGTTGGTTTTTGGAACGATATAAAAGAACGTAGGAAATTTTCCATTACCATGTTTTGGAAGTTAATTATCTGTCATTGAGGAAATTCTTTGCTGGTATTCGGATGAATTAAACGGTACTGACGAAAAATTGGTTGTTTTCGAACTATCGATCGTATAAATTTGTTTAAAGGGGGTTAAAACAATAGGGGGTGTAGAATAGTAAAAGGATTTCATAATGTTACTCCGTGGCTGGTACTGCTTTTATCGCGAAGTGTATCAAAGTTGGCAACGTTTACGAGTTTTAACATAACACAGTGTACCAGCTCTTATCAAAGAAAGTATTTTACTGCTTCTGTAGATAGCTGCTGTATGTGCTGCTGTTATCTTGCCATTGCGTCGGTGTGTGTGTGCGTCGTCGACGTCGTCCTCGTAACTATATACGTATGAATAAAATCGTTTCAGTTTATTCATGTATATGTGTGTAGTATATATAGGATATAAGTATACTGTGCGAAGACGAGCGTACATATTTTAAGCAGAAATTCACACTCGAACGCAGCTGAATTTTATTAGAAGTTGAGAAAATTTCTTAATATTGTTATGAAATTATGGTTTTACGCTTCATTTAACACGTGCTTTGTTTTTTACTGTCTGCGACGCGTTAATTCGTATATAAACGGCGAAGAAATTATAAATTTACGAGTGTGTTGGATTTCGAATGGAATTTCCAACGTGGTTTGGTCCTTTTCCTTCGATCGGTGTGGAGTTCTTGGAGAAATTTCGTCGAGGTTTAGGCTAGGATAGATTTCATTGTTGATTTTCAGCGTAAGAATTCTAAGAAATGGTGAAAAAGAGGGGCTGAATTGGGAAAAAGTGAGGAAAGGTCCAAATTCGTCGAAAAAATTGATGAATCAGTAGTTCAAAAACGTAGTTGAGATATTTTTTTATGGATAAATGATAATTTCATGTACAGATTTAAACCAAAAAAATTGAAAGATTGGGGAATTTTTGGAAGAAACAATGAGTATGATATTTTCTAATTCTGAATCAGCAAAATTCGGTGAAAAAATGCTGCCTGTTTGAATTGATGAAATTATTATTTTTTTTTTTAGAAATTACTGATTCAGGGTGTCTGATGATCGAACCAAGTAGAGCCTTTGACCAGGAGGTCGAAGCTAATCGTGTAAAATCAAGTGTTTCAACATAAAAGTCAGACTTTTTCAAAAATTTGAAAAAAATTTCCATTAACCCTTAGAATGATTTAAATTTGAAAAAATTGGTAGAATTTCAAATTAGGAGTTCCCTGTTTTTTTTTTTAAAATTAATTATACTTTTTTTTGAGTTTTTGTATTTTTGTAAAAATTTATCTTTTTTTTTTTAAAAAAAAAAAAGATAGTTAACCCTTGAGAAAATCGAGAAAGTCTTGTAAAAAGGTCATGCTAATTTAAGCTTTTTACTCAACGATTTTTTTTAGACACCCTGTGATTTTTTTCCGCCAGATTGTAAATCAACTGAGATTTAAGAGAAAGGCATGAATGAATTTGACCAAAATTGACTGATTTAGATATAGAAAGTAATATTATTCTCATGCAAGAAATGCATCGATTAGAAATCGAACAATTTTTGAAAAACGTATCAAGTATTTAGGCAGCAAAAAAATGTGGACATAATTACTGAAAAATCGTTTTGATGAGCTCAAAGGGATTTTCGAGTTCCTTGATCTTTTTTTTTGGGGGGGGGGGGGGTTCTCTCAGATTTTCAATCTTCCAATTCAATTTTTATTTACTTTTGATCAATTTGCTTGGTATGGTGTTGTGGGGAGAAAGATCAAGAGTTTCATTTGTTCTAATATTCGATTAATGTCGAATTCTTGCACGTAAAGTTGACTCATTTTCAAATCGAGTATTTCAAAATACTGCACTTGAACGAGTATGTACTTTTATATAGTGGTATGCAGTGTTGATATGAGTACTCCAGGTTGAAATTTTAAGAATTCGCGTCCCTACGTCAGTAAATTCCTCGTAAGTGAAATTTGTTTAGCAAAAATTAATTCCTACGATTAACCATACTAGTCATTGGAATAGTGATATCTTGATGATCTACTTTAACATGCCCGGCTGCCCGTTATACTTATTTTATTATGAATTATGGTTGACTAGATTTCATTCGAGTTTGATTAGCGACGATAAGCGAGTCGAGTTTTTCTGCAGCTGTTTCGTAAGTGGAAAAAATTCTTAAAATGATGTCAAAATTGATAAGAATGTGAGGATTTATTCGATTGTCCAAGAATTCGGAAAATTTGTAATTAGCCTAATGATGGTGGAAATCTCTTCATAGTGTAGAAAAATTTTATTTGAGAAATTTTGAAAGTGAATTTTGTAAAGGATGAAAATTTTGAGCGAAGAAGATTATTTGTGTTTGAAAATTGCAAGATTTGTTTTCATTCCACAATACAAAAGGAAATTTGATCTAACAATGTGTATTTCTTGAATGCCTGGAATGTGATATCGATTTTTTGTGATTGAAAGAATATCACAATTTAGAATCTCCAGATTGAAATGGTCTAATTATTATGAAAAATTTAGCTTCGGTATTCCGCAGTATTTTAGTGGAGATGGGTGAGATGAAAAATTGAGACCTCAAGTTTGGTTTGTGTTTGTGGAATATTCAAGAGCTACAATTTGAAAGTCATAGATTTCTATGACAAAGTTCAAAAAATTCTTTGTCATTTCTCTTATATGCAAGTAGCCAAGCGCTTCTGAAAATTATTGTTCATTATTTTCCCAAAAAGACCAAAAAAAGTCACGGAAAAGTTATGAAAATTTGAAATCAAAAAGCTGGATGCTAATCCAATAATTTTTTGTGAATGCTGCAAGAGGTGTAAGTTCTTCCATTATGATTAGTTTCAAAAAAGTTGATTTTGGTATTTTTTATTCTCTCCTGCTCACCTCAAAAGAAATTTATTTTGTATACTTTTGCCAGAATGTTGTGGAAAAAAAAAGAAAAAAGTGCAGACGTCTTGAACAACTTTCATTTTTTTTATTCGAAATTTTTCACAATGAAGTCAAAGTTCTGAGAGGAAGTCCAATTATTCCTTTTCTTTTCCTACAAAGTACAAGAAATTTTTTTACAATTGAATTGGAATCATTTTTCTATGATGTGGGATGAAGACAAGAAGACTTTAAGGGGAGGAGGAAGAGCAGTAAAAATTGATAATTTTCAAAAAAAAATAGAAGCACGTCTTTGTACAGGAAAAATTCATCGGTGATTTGTTCATTACTAAATTTTTTGCTCGCTTTCAATTTGAACAAAAATGATAATTTTTAAAAATTCGTAAGGTAATTTTTTTCAAAGCGAAAATCATCAAAAAAAAATAACTAATGGGTATTGGTACCTTTCTACCTTTGGCTTATTTTTTCGCTGTATTACTGCTCCCTTTTTTATAAATCAGTGAAAATTATCGAATATCACTGACAAACAGTCAGAATTGCAGCACAATATAAAATCAATGAAAAAATTTTCACTGAAAACGAATCAGTGAGAAAAATCAATGAAAATTCATTAAAAAAATCAGTAAAATTTTTGAATTTTTCTGAAAAATCAGTGAAAATCTTCGAAAAATTGATGAAAACCTTTGAAAAATCAGTGAATTTTGCTGATTTTTCCTTTGCTGCAATTTCGACTGTTCGTCAGTGACTTTTCACTGATTCAGAACGAGAGAGTGTATTGTGACGACTTCATTTTCAACGATTTTCTTTATCAGAATCATTTTCAAATAGAATAAATTTTTGAAAAAACACGACAAATTGTTTTCAATTGAGTTAATTTTTTAGATGCATCATTTTAGATTTTTTTTGTTGGTCAAATTTTTAGCTCTTGTTAAAATATGTACCTACTTGCCATTTGTCAGCATGACTCACAATATTGTAATTCAGTAATAATTCGCTGAAAAGAAAATTAGACAAAACACCGAAAATATGACATAAATTGAATTTTTTTTTGTAAAATACATTTCCTATCGTCTCTGATCTCTGCTCATTAGTGTAAGTTATCTATAGAACAGTAAAAATTGAACTTTCGAAGTAGCTTGTTTTTTTTCAAACCATCGATGCGAAAAAGAGAAAAAAAAGCGATAAGTGCAGCTTGTTCCATTATTTTTTCTTTCTTTTCTCTCATTCGTCTGATTTTCGAGATTGTACTTACAAAATATTCGCTTCTTAGAAGCCATTAACATTATGCAGGAATCGGCCAACATAAATCACCCGTTAATAGATATAAGATGAATAAGAAGTCTGTAATGTAGCCAAAAAATTTCTACCAAGATTTAAGGATTTAATTTTCGATAAATCTCCCAACCAACCGACGAACAGAGCTTTAGATAAAAACTGGTGGTTATAATTTGATAAATTATTTCGTGTGATACAAATTTACTTATCAAATTTTTTTTTTGCAAAAACTTTGAACTTGAAATAAATTCCTCGTGTATTAATTGTTATTGCTGCGCTCAAAAAATTATTCGGTTCGGTTTTGTTTATATTCTCGATTTCGGTATCGATGATAAGTCGACACCATTATGTTTTCTTATTGGTTCGTTAGTAATATCTAAATTTCGTGTAACCAATAAAAACGACGTGTACCGCGGTCGAGAATCTGTTTCGTGGAAAATGATAATATTGCTCGACACGGTTAAATAATTGAACCTTATCGAATGGTGTGAATGTATTATTCATCTAATTGAATATTCCAATAGTCTTTTAACGCCGATTGTTACGACAAGCCGAAGTCGAAGCCTTTTAATCACTAATTTTTACGCTCCAATGCCGTCTATGAACTTAACGGTGAAAAAATTTATTTTCCTATAAATCAAGCGTGTTTGTTGAAAGAATTCTTGGGCGAAAATGCGAAAAATAATTCCTCGGGTTTTTGTTTTTAAAGTGAAAAAAAAAGGGCCATCTTACCTACGTTGAAATTAAATTCAAAACACGTCCGATAATTTTTCGTAATAAAGGTACGCGTAGGGGAAAAAATGCAATTTTTTTCTTTCCACCTCATTTTATTCGTCAAGCGTATTATTTTATGATGAATGAACCGTACCACCGAGCGCGGCGCGTAAAGTAAAAAAGGAAACTGATAACGGAATGAAATTTTAAAAGAGTAGATAGAAGAAGGAAAGCTTAAAATAAATGTACCGGTAGAATGGTAACATGTAATGTGCAGATAACTGCGTTATAGATAATACAAAATGATGCATTATACAGCATATACCTGTTATCTTGGAGTGTATTGTGTTGGTGTTGATGGAACAGGGTGTTACTAATTGTTGTCGTCAAACTTGAACGCAATTTCTTTTCTCTCTCTGATTACGAATGCAAATTGTTACCGAATTTGTGTTGTTGATTTGAATTTTAATTGCGCGACACCTGGTTATCAGGCTTTTTACCAAAATTTCGGCGAGTTTTTATCTCCGAGACGATTTTTTTTCGACGCTGATACCCGAACTCACCGTCGCGTGAAGTCGAAATACGCATTTGGTCGTCTGTTTATTTGAATATCCAAATTGTTGAATCGAAAATTCAAAACTTGCGGATTTTTCTGAGAATCATTTGTTAACCAGATTGTTGAAATTTTTTTGAAAAAAAAAAACGGTTTGTTTTTGCGGGGGTTGATTGGGATGTGTTGTAAGTTTTTGCAAAAGATTTGAATCTCGCGAAGATATTTCCTCTTCGGTTCGACTAGAAGCTGTTCGACATTGTTAATACGCGGGTAATTGGTTTAAAATTCTCGTGGCAGAACCGATCACCCACTCATTTGTTTCTTTATAACGGTAGATTCGAGAATCGATTGCTGAGAATTTTTCTCGGCGAAGCCAACGTGTGGTGAGCGTCGCGTCGGAGATTCCGGTAGAATATTGAGGTGAAAAGTACTGGGGTATGCGATTATTACGCGTGTACTTGTAGCTGTTGAGTGCAGAACACGCCTCGCAGATGATAAGAAGATTTACTTTGTTTCGAGTTTCATTTAGAAAATATCTGCCTAGAATGTTTCGCGTTACGTGTCGAATGTGAAATTTATAATTATTAGGTGTGAAGAATTATTGTTTGTGGTAATGGGGCAGGTGAGGAAGGGAGGGGATTGTTCGAGATTTTGATGCTGAAAATTTTGATAATTATTTGGATTTTTTTTTTTTGATATTCAAATTGAAAATTATTTCAGAAATCGATTTCAGAAAGTTTGAAATGAACCGAGAATTTGGAGAATGTACTTTTTGAAGGGTCCCCGAAAAAAGCTTTCGAGCTTAAAGACCCTTAGTGAATTGGGGTTTTCGAGGCCCAAATGATTCGTTGATGAAGCACAAGAACTTCAAATGTATCATTGGCCTCAAAAATTCTTCAACTTGAGCTTTTCTCTGCAGTTTGTCATCTTGATTGTTTTCGCAGAATTATGAGGAGGGGGGACGACTTTAATTTTTCATTTTGGAAAATTGAAGATTGGAAAGTTATTCATTAATTACGTCCTCTCTATCAAAAGTTTCATTTAAAAGTGGATATGTTATTGTGGGGGGGGGGGGGTCAATCTACAAAGTGACGGATCACAGTTTTTCTACATTGAATTTTGGCGATCAAATTTTCTTCACCAAATTATTTACATCGAATTTTTACGGTTACTGGTGAAAAAAGAAAATGAAGTAAAGTTTTCTCTGTAATGAATTGTTGGTATCATGAAAGTGTTTGACTTATGATCTTATAAAAAAGTGACGCAAAATAAGGTCTTGAAAATTTTGGTCTCAAGAATTTTGGAATGACCCCACTCCCCACACCGGGGGAAAACATATCCATGCTAAAATTACTGAAAAAAAAAACAGAATTCTAGCGTAGAGAAAATCAGTGAAATTCTTTGCATTACTTAGTGAATTTTCACTGATTTTCCAGCAATTTTTTTCTGTTTGCTTTCAGTGACATTTTTTAATCATTTATTACAGTGCTGCAATTTTGACCGTTTTGCAGTGATTTTTCGATAATTTTTACTGATCTATAAATAAGAGAGTACTGAAAAGAAGTGCCATTTAATTATAATTTTTGTCAATTTATTAATGTTAATACCTACTTGAAATTAGGAAAAAAGGGGGAAATATCCAAAATTACAAGAAATCGCCAACTGAATAAATTTAATTAGGTGTTGTGCTAGTTTCACAACTTGATGTGAAAATTCTTATAATGTCTTTTTGAAAGAGAATAGAATTGATTTTCAGATCCCCCCCCCCCATTCATTAGACTTCTCTTGTTTGACACCATCGCCTAAAATCAATTATGAATAGAATCGAACGAAATCAAAAAGTAAGTAGATTCATAAATTTAAAGGTGTTATTATTTTTTTCAAAAAAGTCGTAAAAGTTTTATGGAATCCAATATATCGATATCTAATTCTTGTGGTTCAAGGTGGGATCGATTGAGAACTTTGAAATCTCAAGCGTAAAGTAAGTGATCATAAAAATTGCAAAAAACATGAAATATGAAAAAATTCATCAGAGAAGTGGAAAAAATCATAAATTTTGGTAAAAAAGTTTGAAGAATTTTCAATAATATTCTCTTATTTGAATTCTGCAGATAGTTCATTGGGAAAGTTATGAAAATTTGAAATGATAATCCTGTGAACAACCTGAGGTCACAATTCTATGTCGTCAAAATTTTTGAAATTTATTGGTGATAAAATGGAGACAGGGAAGGTATCAAAAAATTCCCAATTCTCGGAGAAACACACATTACGAGTAGAAGAGAAAAGGCGTAGATTTTTTGAAAATTTGAACCATCTCAAAGCTGTTTTTTCAAGAGTTTCAAGATGTAAGTATTGATTTTTTGTGAAAGAAAGAATCAAAGAAAAGAAACAAAAAACCAAATTCAGTTGATTTTGAAATGAAATCAAAATTAAAAATTGTGGAAGTTAAATTTTTTCCAACTACCGTTTTGGCAGAAATCATCCCCAAATAATTCGTCAGGAGTTTGGAAATTTTACGAATACTCAAGTATGTACTTACTCATTTTTTTTCAGGATTTTTTTAAGGTAAAAATGAAGGGAAAATGGCTAAAAATCGTTTCGTTGAGGTGATTGAATAATATCAATTATGAAAGTCGAAAAAATGGACCAAAAATTTTTGTTTTTAATTTCTAATGAAAAGAATTAATCCAAAACTGTATTTTCAGAATATTTTTGATTCGAAGATGCAAAGTGATTTTTTTTTGGATGACAGATGAATACAAACATATTGGTCAATTTTGAAGTTGTTGAATATGGGAAAAAAATCCAGGATTCTTTGAAGTCTAGGATTCGATTGTCTTACCTTATTCTTCAAAATTTCTGAATTACTTTTTCGATTTTGAAAAATTTTCAATTTTTTTTATTGATGAGCAAAATGAGATATAAAATTTACTTTTACTTGAAACTGAAAAAACAAGAGAAATTTTAATTTAATGAACAAGTGTGAATTTTTCTTTTCTTATTTTTTCTTTTTTTTCAAATTTGTTGAATCTTTACCTATTAATTTCATACCTATACCAGAAATAATCTTCGAAAAAACACCTTCAATTTGAAATTTATACAATAAACGCATTGCCTAAATGAAAATGACTTACCACTCATCGTGACCATCAATTGATCAATACGGGTGTGTAAAAAATTGATGAAGAGAAAGTTACACACGCGAAATGATCATATTTGTCCGTAATATTAATAATACGTAACATAATTTCAGACTGACCTAGTGTGATACCGGGTGCAATGTTTTCTAAATACGTGTAATAATACATTAAACCAAAAGTTACGACAATTTGGTCGGTGTTGAATTAAAAAGGAAATGCTCTCGCTGTCTCGCAGTGCAGAGAACTTCAGTTCAGTAGCGTGTTATCATTATAATCGATATTTGTTTATATTTATCAGTGCACGTTACGTTAACGTGTTAATCGGCTCTTTATCGTCTGCTTTTAAACAATTGACCCGCTGATTTTATTTTTGTCTGAACGTTTATCGTTATGATTTCTTAATTGGAAGAAGAAGGCCAATAAACTAAAATTTTATTTTAATGTGTTTTGCTGAGAAATTTGAACGTTGATAGTAATAATTATCTGACGATAATTTCAGATTATTGATATGTTGATTGACGTCAGCGATTTCAACAGTTTATTCGTACGTACGATCAGGTTCGCGCACTTGTTTCAAAATGATTTACTTATACTAATGGTCGTTGATCTTATTTATGAAAAAAATTTTCTAGGTTATAAATTTTTTTTAAAAATTACTCGAAATTTAAATTTTCTAAATCGAGCGAAAATTATAAATTGGTTTAAAAAAAATTGATATCAGAATTTTATGATTCCTAAATTACACATAGGTCTAATTATAATTGCCATATTTCATACGTTATATTCATTTTGATAAATCTGATAAATGATTTGTGAGGTTGATTTTAATTGGAATTGGTAAAAGTGGTTTAATGGTTTAATATTTTTGTAATTTGACATTGAAATTGAAAAAAAAAATTCACTCCAATTTTCATCCAAAATTGTATTTTTCAAATGTTTAAAATTGAACCACCAATGAAAGAACCTCGTAATTTTTTCCTTCTTGCAAAAGGATGAAATAGCATTTTGAAATTTTCAGTTCGTACTGTTATCTTTTCTCGTACGAGTTTTAGAGAAAGATGGAAAATGAAAACTGAAATACCACGACCACCGTAGAGAAATTCGCGTCTCATAAATGCATTTACGAAAGTACAAACTCGGGGTCGAGGTGCTCATTTTTCTTCGTCGGGTATTAAATCGATGAAAAAAATCGATTTTTAATTCGTCGAAATGATTTTTTAAATACCTTTCTCGATACGTGTTCGTCTTGCATAGGTATGGAGGTACGCAGCGTTAAACATGACGAACTCGAGCCGAAAAACATTATAAAATTATACCTATACGAAATTATGACAAAGCCCAGAACCGTGGACTGGCATTTCGAACGCTGATAGATGTAGAAGATAAAAACCGATTAGAATTATAGATAACTTTTTAGGTTCGTAACTTAGCAACGCTATCTGATATATCTGTCGGTCGTGCAGCAAATAATCTTGATATGGGCGTCAGCCAGAATATATTTTGGATACCCCGCTTCACCGTTCGCCTTCGGTTCTATTCATCATACAGTTCTTATCTCTGTACGGTTCTTTCTATTCTCCACTCTCGGAGACTTACACAACTAGTTACTGTAGTAAGGACAGATGAAGCGAGCTCTTTTATCTTTAGTATTTCAGCCCTGCGTATAGCATAGTGTCTGGGTACCCCCGAAAAACCCCTCGGCGCGACTTTAAACCGCGCCGTTTTAGTTTCCATATCGAATATTTTTCATCAAAGAAAATACGTTCATATTAACTAACCATAATGTTATCTAGAAATTTAACAGATTCCTGCTTCTTTTTTTTGCGTGGTATTGTTTCGAGTGAAATATCTGTTCTATTGCGAGGCTGCGATACTGCGATTGTACAGATTGTACGTAGATTTTAGAATATTTTCGATAATAATTCAATTTTTTGATTTTGATTATTTGAAAATTGGATTAATTAGATAGATGAATGGGAAGAGGAAGAGATGAGATGAGGAGGAGGAGAAATTTCCTTATGTTCTTGAAAAAAAATCAAATTTTTGTAGGAAAAAATTGAAATTAACAGAAAAAATGATTTTAGGTAGGTAGGTATAAATTTTGAGTTGAAATATTTATAAAGTTGACATTAGGTACAAGTTTCACTGAGATACCTTACGAACTGTGAACAAATTGATATTGCATCGATGTTTACTTACCTTCTACCTTCAGACAATAATTTCAACTGTTTTATAGTAGTATGTGTGCTCCAAGTGTTATCAGACCGACAAAAATTATCACAATGATGACAAAATTATCTGCTCTTCAAACAACCGTTTTTATCATTTTGATAATCATTTGTTGAAGTATCGTTGTTAGGATTTTAAAACTGTGAATATCGTGGAATTTTAGGTTTTAGGTTGAAGTTTTAAAAAATTAGGAACCGAAAGCTACTTACGTGTTGAAAAATATTTATAAGTGTTTCGTGATGAGTTTTCTTTTTTCTGATTGATTTGGGAGTATTGAGGAGTGTTTCGATACAATTTTCATGTTGGATTGTGGAGTGAAGGCTGGAAAATAAGTAATCATTTGAAGAGGAGGCATTCTCTCAATTTTTGGTGCTTTACCTACCAACAGTCGAATATTTGGTTAATTTTCGGAAAAGTTCTGAAATTTTTTGGTTTTGAAATCGTCACTGTAATCAGGTTTTGTAATTCCATTGAAAATATTAATTTTCTATGTTTAGATGAAAAAAAGTGTTTTGTACCATTTTGTTCCCCTCCTTCCATCCCACCCTCCCCCCGATTGGCGTGAGGCGTCTTCGACAATGGTAGAAATCATCTGCTGGAAAAACTGGCAATCAATTTTTCCTGAACTCCGATATGGAAAGAATTTGGAGTCATCGAAGTTTAATTTAAAAAAAAAATTGATTATTTCTATGAATAAAAAATTGACTCTTATTTATGAATGAGTGAAAATTATTTAAAATCGCTGAAAACCTATCAGAATTGCAGCACAGCAATAAACCAGTAAAAAAAATTACTGAAGCAAACAATGAAAAAAATTGCTGAAAAATTTTGAAAAATTGGCGAAAATTCGCTGAAAATCAAAGAGTTTTGGTCCATTTTTCTTATGTTTCAATCCTGATTTTTTTCAGTAATTTTTCACTGATTCAAAACAAGAGAGCAAACTTTGATAACCTCTGATCCGCTGTTTTGAGCCATTTGAGTCAAAATTAAAATTTCAAGGGAGAAGCACGAAGATAGCCTGATGAACACGATTTTAGATGTAAAAATTTTTCAAAAAGAAATTTTTCAATTAAAGAAATATGTAACAATGAATATAATTACCCAAAAAGACCATATTTATGCTCTTTATCTATGGTACCTAATATAAAAATTAAGAAAAATAATGAAAAAATGAACAAAAAATTTTTATCAACTACCTGATGATGACATTTGAAATGTCGAAACGTCGTATAATGTTTCGTTCATTTTTTCATTATTTTCGTAATTTTTATATTATTAAAGAGCATAGATTTGATCTTTTTGCATATTTATTGTCATATGTGTTTTCAAATGCTCCTCACATTTAAAAAATAGATTTTTATATTATTTTTTAAAAATTATAGGAAGTGATGGTTGAAATTTGTCTCTTAACTTTTTCATTTTTCAACCCTGAATGGCTCATTTTTGTACAGTAAATTGAAAGTAGAAAATTTTAATTTTCCTAACCTGAATTCCTCTGTGTGAAAAATTTTGAAGTAGAGTTTGGGTTTACTTTTGTAATTAGTATTATAAAATGGAACTTGAGTATTTTTTTTTTTGGCAAGTTTAGCACCAAGAATTACGATTTTAGAGAAAAAATTAGATATTTTACACAATCGTTGACGTATTATTCATCCACATTGCTTTTACGAATTTTTTTGGCACTTTTTCAGTACTAGTAGGTATTGTAGACAAAGATATTCAAGAGAAAATGACGGATACGTAGTAAAACTGACTAATTAGGAAGGTGAAAATTCCAAAATTCTTGACTTTTTTTTTTTTTTTTGATTTTCTAGATCTGTAATATCTACAAAAAAATGTGTCTACTTTTTGACTCGGAACGAAAATTTTTCCAAAACTATTCATTTTTTTCGAAAAATTCTTTATTCCTTCTTCGTTTTGCGGGGTCCTAGATTTTGAAAATTTTTTCCAGCATTCGTTCGTGAAATGAAAAAAGTAGTTTTTTTTCTTCTCCAATCACATTTCTTTTTTTAAATTGGAAAAAATCTTGAATCTTTCAATACGACAGATTTCTGCTTTGAAAGATCGTGGGCTTGAGATTTTTCAACGTTTCAAGATTTTTGGTGGAAAATGAAGGTTTTTGTTTAGCCAGTCGATTACAGCGAAAGATCGTTATTATTTCCTCATTTTTAAATTGAATCATGGTTAAAATTACAGCAAAAAGGAGAAATCAATAAAAATTAAGAACATAATCTGAAAAATCTAAAGAAAAATCATTAAAATCTATAATTTTGATTGTTTTTTTTTTGCAATGCTGTTCCCTAATGATAATCGATTTTTTTACGGAAATCATGTTGAAAATGACTGAAAAGGTCCAATTTTTATGCTCATGTAAAAATCTCAATTGATTTACTTTTTCGTATGAAAATAATTTATTTTTATTCAAGTAGAATCATTGTGTTGAATTTTTTCCAAAACTTTGAAAAAATTTAAATAAGACGAAAAGAAGTATCGAGGATAAATTTTTTCAATTATTTGAACTCGATAGACTAAGATCGAATGAATTCAATGGTCCAAATTCTTTTTTTTTCGTTCTGGGGTATTATTTTACTAGTAAAACACTTTTGTATTTCCGGTCCACAATAACGAATTTATTTGGGTATCGATAATACCCGGAACACATACTAAAGTAGAAATAACTTTATTCAAAGATTCATCGCCTTTTTTCACCCCCAAAATAGATGCTATAATAGAGTTCAATAACGATTCATTAGCGTTAATTCATTTAACGAAAGTTACACATTCAGATTGAATTATCGATAAGTCGTACAAACGTATACCCCAGTTTTTTTTTTTTTATTATTTATAATAGCGTTTATTTTTTCACACCACGGTTTAATGTTCAATGTATATACTCGAACATGATCTGGTTTATTAGTACACGTACATAATAAGTAAGTCTTGAAAATATTCGGTTAAAAGGGAGGAAGTTGGAAATCGTGCCGATCGAAGGAAACGATAACGAAAAGTCGAATAAGTTTTAGAAATTGTGCGCTTTTGAAAGTTCACTCCCGTCGCGAAAACTTTATTATATTAACGAAAATGTATAACTCTCATCTGGTTTTAACGCGACGAAATGAACCGTAAGAGATCTGAGCTGAATACGCAATGAGAATAAGTTCGGCCAAAATTTTTCTCTCGTCATCAATATCATTGGCGGGATTTTTCACTTTAGCAGATACGCTGCTGGTTGGTGGGAAATGCAACGACGATCGGGCCAAACGGGGTATAAGTTTGGAATGAAGTAACCACGGAAAACAGGAAAGCAGAAAAGTTGACGGGTTAGTGGAAATACAATAAGGATAACTAATCGTTTTACTTTTAACAGGTTGTTAAATTTATTTCTGTAAGTTTTGGCGCGACGAAAGCTGGCGAATTTTCATCGCTTTGCAAATCGTAGCGAATTTTTCATCTGGTAATATTCGAAGCTTTTTTTATTAAATTTCTACGTTCGCTTTAATAAGTAAATGAGCAGAAGGGTAGGCTACGTTACGTTTTCGTAATAAGGTTTTTTTTTTTGTTTTACGTAGGTATTTCGTCGTCGAGTTCTTTAATCGGATATTTTAAGCAGAGGGAGAGAAATATCTGTTCGGTGTGACGAACGTAGCCCATTTTATCATTTAACAGCATTGAGCATTCTAGAGTACTCGAATTTGTAACCCTTATCGGTAACGATATTCGAGTCGAGACGTATAATTACGTCGAACGTTGAATTTATCATGCAATATTTGCATATCTGCGCCCATCGTACGTATTGTGTGTTGACGAACAACGACCGACGAAAACTTTTTCGCTGCTAGTCACGTCGGTCAGATTTTCTTCGTAATTCCTATTCCCAACTAAGGTATAGAAAACGATAAAACTTTTAATCGCGGTTAATTAATTCGTTTCGTGTGAATCGTATCGTGTTATTTTTGTCATCTGATTATCGCGTTGAATTCTCGAAGACTAATTGTCCGTGCTTATTCGCCACATTCGGCCAACGAACAAAGAAAAATATAAGAATGCAGTTTGAAATTTTATGCATGCAACTTTCAAAAAGTGGTTAACTTTTTTTTTCGAAGAGTAAAAAAAAATACAAATAACAAGGGAAAACATGATTATTCAACGATTAGAAACGCCCCTTATAGTAGTTTATAAACACTTATCTGTTACTTTTTTATTTTACTTTTTTTTTTTTTTTAGAAAAAAAAGTTAATGCTGCATTAGTAGAGGAAATAACCAGCTTAAGGCAACAGTTTCGTATAATTTTTACCATCAGAAGATATTTTTTTCCGAGAGATTAAAACTTCTATTTTTTAAAAGTTTAATATTAATATATTTTGTTTTTCCGTCTTTGGGGATAAACGTCGGTAAAATTTTTTACAGATAAGGGTATAAATTATGACGTTTTAGAAGCAGTGATTTTTTTCGCCTTGGTGTTTCAAAAGGGGTGTTAAAATCTTGATTTTTTTTTTTACGAATTCGAGTTCGAAAGATGTTAGGTAATTGGAATTTCGTGACTGTAATTTCTAATTGAGGGCTTGGTTGGGTTTGGTCGTTGAATAAAACCAGTGCGTTGGAATTGCAAAATTTTACAATTTTATTTTTTGAATTTAAATATCTAGGTATGAAATTTGGGTTTAATTCAGTACCCAATCACCAATGTTGGAAAAAATTCGAATCATGTGTTGCCTGCTCTGAAAATTAAAGGGGTTAAATTTTCATTTCAAAAAAATTTAGATTGTAACATTTTTTTAATGATCAGAAATTGAAATATTGAAAGTGTCTGACTTGAAAACTGAAAACGATCCCATCTGATAGATCTGATAATTTCTTTCTCAACTTTTAAATTAAAACTAGCGGTCTACGCTCCCGGCCCGCTCCGCGGTCCCATCCCTTGGCTAGCGCCCTAGCTACGTCCTGGGAGCTCACTTCTGTTGTACTTTCGTTTTTGTGGATACTCTTACTCTCTTACATCGAATCAGTGAAAATTGACTGATGAAATATCTAGATTTGAACCAATGCAATGCAGAAATCAATGCGAAACAACAGCTTCAATTAATATATTCGATTTTGGATCAGTAATAATGGAAAAAAATTACTGAATCAAAAATTTATAATTCATTAATTTTGAATCGAAAGTTTTTCATTGATTTCTGCAGTGACTCGGTTTCATATTTAATCAAGAAGTTTTCGCTGATTCAATTTTAGAGAGTATCCTGGTGAATTCAAGCCCCCCCCCCCCTCCTATACCTTGTTCTTCTATTTGGAAATTTTAGAAACATTTTTATTTAAAAAATCATCAACTGTCGTCGAATATTTTTTAGACCCGTTTAAAATAATTGTTCAATCCAAAACTAAAAAGTGCTATCTTGTATGACGAACCGGTTGTTGCAACGCCACGCCCACTACCCCACAACGCACTCGACTTGACTGAAGCGAGGTGAGACGCGGAACCGTTTTGACGACTTTTTTGACCAATTTCGGGCAATTCGGTAGCTTGAATTTTCAACAATTACATGTCGCTGGTCAGTTGTTTCATAAAAAATTCATAATAAACGTGTTCGTCATAAAATTTCGAAACTTTCCCTCGCTTACACTACACCTCTAGCTCGTTTAGCTTTCGAGTTATTTTAATCCGAAAATCACGCTCGGTTTTTCAAAAATAACTCAAAAACTAAAAAAGCTAGAGGGTAAGTGTAAGCGACGGAAATACGCTAAATTTCACGCCCTTCAATTTAAGACCACTCCCGAGTCTGTAACTTTCATAGTTTCCGAGTAATTTTCAAAAAACTGAAAAAAATTGAAATTTTGATTTTTTGGGGCCCCAAATTTGAAAATTTTTTGACCTAAACGTTTCATGGCTAATCTACACGTCAGATGGAAGGTATTAAAAAAAGAATGAGTAAAATCGGTCCATTAGGAGAGGCTGGCCGATTGGACATAGGTTTCGCGTTTTTACAATCTCCAAACATCTTTTAATATATATAGATTTTTCAAACAGACTTGAACGGAAAATTTTTTAAAAATTCTTGAAAATTCTTTTCGACGTTTTTTTTTTTTTTTTCATCGGAGGGACAAAATAATAGCCATATGAACCAAGAATTTTTTCAAAAACTCTTTGTATTGAAGAAAGATTATTTTTCATGGCATCGATATTTGAAATTGAAAAAAATGTTTTTTTTGGCAAATGAACAATTAGTTTGAAAAATTGACAATTTATTTAAAAAATTGATTTTTTGCCTTAAAAAATTTACAATTTTTATTTTTAAAACTATCATTTAAATTGGGATTTTGAAAAGTTCTATCTTTTTTTTTAATTGTTAAATTTCAAAATTTTGGTTCTTCACGATCAATGGGAGTATTGTTACGTTTTTTTGGAGTTTTTCGTAAAAATTCATTTTTATAGTGTGAGAGAAGGCCCATGAAAAAGTCGAGGAAGTGTAGGAAAAAGGTCAAACGAAGTCGAGTTTTTCGCTCAAGAAATTTTGTTAGACGCCCTGTAATAATAAAATTACCTCACCCTAAGTATTGGAATAAGGCACCAGAAAGAAAAACGCAGCCAACCTTTGAAAAACTTACATTTTAATACGCAATGGTCAATTTTTGATAAATTTGATAATTTTAAAAAAAATAATTGTGTTAAAATTTTTTTTTGTAACTACTGTTTTCATCTTGAAAATCATCAATAAGTATTTAAAAAAAATAATAAATGATTTAAGTTATTCTGGAGAATGATAAATTTTGAGAATAGTACGAAAAATTGACAAATTTCTTGAAATACCTACATGATTAAAATATTTTCATTGTCTTCATGAATAAATTTTCTTTGAAATTTCTTCAAAGATTTCGTATCAAACAAAATGTCAATTATTCCATCCTGCGATCCTGCTAAACCAATCATTCGTGCAGAAAAATTATCACCCCCACCCAAAACAATGAAATACGTTGATTTAAAATTTCAAGCCATTTCATTTTCAAGAAGCATCTATTACTCAGTCCCTTCAACTTTAATTTTTTATGCTGGTCAAAAAATCATATGATCATTTTATTTTTCATTTTTGAAGTAGGTAAGTATTGGTCATTTTCATGGTCAGTTTTTTTCAATTTTGAATTAAAAAATTTCCCATTTTTTTCGAATTTTCTGGATGAAAATTACTCATTAGACTTTCTTTATACAATTTTTCCCCGAGAAGAAAAATCATAAACCCCCTAAATTTGAAGAAAAAAAAAACAATACGTGTTTCTGTTTACATATGAGAAAAAAAAGGGGGAAGTTTAGTCCGTATCTACATCTCGCACACGTGGAAATTGATCATTTCAAAGTTACTCGATCTCACATTATAATTACGTGCCTTGTCAAGAAAGTGAATAGGTCTTCGGATACCTACGTCGGCTATACGTCGCTCGTGTGTAATTTTCAAATATCTATCCGTCGATATACGTACTTTACAATGTACGTAAATCAACGCGGTCTTATCGCTTTTAACTTTATTTTGACTCTCTTAACGTTTTAAATAATCTGTCGAGTTGCTCTTTGTTGAATTGGTGTCGTCGAAATGAGCACCCGTTTTGTCTACGTAAAGTATAAGCCGTCTCGAAATTTTACCAAGTTGGTTAGAAAGTAAAGTAAAAAAAAAAAAACCAACAATAATTTCTTATCGTGGAATAATCACAAAGGACGCGCTTACTCGTCGAAGCGTTTTGTTGTTCGAGTGTCACAGGAAAATTACGATTTTATGCAGAAATTCGATAAGCTAAACGACGTCAAAGCTGTTGAACAGGCCATTTTGCTGTTCGAAAATTAATCCTTCATCGTGCTCTTATATCATTCAACCTGCTTATAGTGTATCCGTTTGAACATCCGGAATTGTGCCTTGTCATATTCCAGCATCTCAGCTCCCCTATGTTAATAATGTCGCCGCTATAAGGCGAACCCTTTTATCTAGCTTTTATAATTATATAACGGATGGAAGTCAACTGTAGCCATCCCCTTCTAATAACATATATTTTTTGACAACTATTTCCTTCGTTTTTGCGTATACCTATGTTTTTTTTGAATCTGGATTGCGATTTTTTACGATGAGTAGGTTCGAAAAGTCATCGAAAGTTAGAATTATTCGTAGGATTAAAAATGGATGTAAATTGACTGTTGAAAATTGATGATGATGAAATAACCAATTTTGTTTTTATTTTTCTGTTTCAGGTGAGTATTTTGATGCGATTTTTTGGAAATACTGATTGTGTAGTTTTTTCGTCATGAAGTCGTATGATCTGCCAAGAAGAATGATACGATTAGTCTCGATATATTGGGTATGTTCGATTTTCTTTCGCGAAAGAATTTTTTTAATTGTAGAAAATATTCGTTGATTTTTGAAGAAAAAAACTTTGCTGAAGAATTTTAATACTTTGGAAAATGTATACATTGAAAAAAATAGTAATTATCGATTCTTTTTTTTTTCAATTTGACGTGGTAGCTCAAAAAGGAAAAATGCTTGAAGAAATTTCCAAGTCCAAAAATTTTTTCAAATTGGACAAAGGATCATTTTCAAAGTTTTTGAAAGCATTGAAAAAATAAACTTTGATCAATCTTTTTTTAATGTCAATTGCTTTTTTTTTTTTTGCTCCCAATCACAAATACCTGGTTGGTATAGCAATTTTCATGGTATAGGTATATCGGTTGAAATTGAATTTTCATGGAAGTATGACATACAATTTCATATCAAAATTTTTGAAAAATTATTACTTTTATGAGGGAAGGGAAATCAAGAAAACACTGCCCAATTTTTAATGTTTTGTAAAACTGAAATGTCGTGCTTTCGATTTTTTCCCCGTAATTTTTCAACAGTTTCACCCCCTCCCTCAATTTTATTTACTTTTCTCCACTGCACGGAAAAAAACAGAAGTTACGAAAATGAATACATTATACCCCAAAGATAATAAATTTTATCAAAAAAATGAATAAATTTTACCAAAATAATAAATTTTATTCAAAAAATGATAAAAATTTATTCAAAAAAATAATAACGAGTCTCAATTCACGAAACAGGTGAAATTTGCTCTAAAAAATAATATTTTTTATCAGAAAAAATAATAAAATTAATTGTCAAAAAAATAAATAAATTTTACCAACAAAAATGAATTTTATTCAAAAAAATAATAAATTTGACCTACTTTGAGAATATTGGGGCGCGTTATTTTTTTTGGATAAATTTTTTTTTTCAGTGTGGCTTGTTTGAAGTTCTTTGAAAACTCGTACAATTTTTTTTATTTCCTCCCCTTGTCTCTCTTTAGAAATTGTTGATGATTTTCATGAGTTGAAATGGTTGAAGATGGTTGAAGTATACCCACCTACATCATTTTAGAAGAGAATTTTTTCATTTTTTTTTATTTAGATTTTGACCAACACGCTTATGTATTGAAAAAACAGAAAAATGATGATTTTTTTTAGGACTTTTGAGAAATAAGGGACCAATGAAAATATGATTCCAATTTCTAATGGTGTTTTTGGGTTAAAACAGTTTATAAAATCAATTGAAAAATAAGCTCAAAATTGAAAATTTTCAAACTTCGCAAAACATTGTGACCCTGATTAAGAAAATAGAGGGTCAAAAATTAGTTTCTGAGTTGACATTGATTTCGATAGTACGGCGAGGAGAGCTAAATGTAAGGTCAGGAATGAGAGAGTAAAATTTTTCACTCCGCCGTTTTAAAGTCTGTACGTATATTTTCAACATTCAAAAAATATGCGCAAGTTCATTTCTGATGTCTACTAATCATGAAAGTCATTTAAAAAGTTATGTTTTTTCAAATGTGAAATTTATTGAATTTTCCAGGTTTGATCCTTTTTTATTCGAGGCACTAAATTTAGGTATATACATTTTTGTCTATTTTTGCTGATGTTTTTTCCAAATAAATGGTTCCAAAAAGAAAACAAGTCGGAAGAATTCAAAACATTTATCCTCAAATTCAAAATATTAAATTGAATAGTTGAGAATTTGGCGCATCAATATTATTTCAATTTTTGGTACGAATTTCTATACTTCTCTCCCCCCTCTCCTCAGTTGTAACATTCGTATCTAATCGAAATGTTACAGATTCTATTGCAAAACCCAAAAATATTTGAAATTAGAGTTTGTTCCTCGAAAGGAAAAATTTTTCAAATTTTTTGCTATGCTCAAAAAAGCTCTTGTACTGCTCAAAAAAGCTCTTGTAATTTTTCTAATCTTTCTCTAAGTACATATTTCAATCACAAAAAAAATCATTGAAAATTTTCCAAGTGAAATTTTTATTTGTTTTTAGAAACGAAGTAGTCTCTTGATCTTTGACGATCCTCTACATTTTATAACATCAGTTAGTATCACAATCTCACATATTCTCAAGTTCCTGTGCAGTTTTCTATAATGGAACGCAGATTACCTACTTAAGCTTACGATATCTTACTATTGAAAAAATATGTTTCGATAAATTTTATCTGAGATTTCAAGTCGATGCTTCATTTTTTATTGCCAATAAAATTATGATAATTCCTTAATTTGGACCAGTGGAAAAATAACTATTCACTGTTCAGTTTGAATATAAATTAAATTAAAATGATAATTAGTGGAAATTTTAGTAAATTTATACAGCTGTGTGATTACCCAGAATTGAAGTTTGAAATAATTCTTAAAAACTTGATACTTATCTTTACTCTTTTAATCTGAATCTATGAAATCGAGAAATTCTCGATGGCCAACTTTGATCGGTGAGCTGCAATCATTTGAAAAATCTGCGAATACCACAGTCAAATTTTCTACGTAGAAAGTTTCATGAAAAAATTTCTTCAACAAAAATTATCTAAAAAATATGTAAAATTTTTGATCAGAAAAGTGTGTTCGCTGGAAATGATTTTGCAGAGATGAACTGTTGATTTTTTCCCACCCCTGTACATTAAAAATCCTTGTCTGTAGGACTACGAGTGTTTTCTCTTTGATATCCCTCCTCCTCGCAACTCACACACTCCTTCGTAGCGAACAATTGACGAATATAAAACTGACGTTCAATAAGTTGCCTACTTATTCGCCGTGTTTCCGGTTTTTTTTTTGGTTGTACAGTTTTTGATGTTTTTTCGAATTTCACGTTCAGAATAAAAATGGATCATAATTTTTGTTTGCCGCTATTCGGTACCTTGATATCTTATTTTTCGTATTCGAAATCTTGGCCTATAATTTTTTGAAAAATTTTAAACAATTTAAATATCACAATGATCGGATAACATTTTTGGCATAATTATTTCACCAGCTCGCGAATATTCGTTTAGCACCTTGTATAAATTTCTGTTTCACAACTGTTTCGAATAATTAGATGATTATCAACCATATTGACGATTCTAAAATGAAAATATCTAACATTCGAGAAATATCAGGAATTACATTCGGTTGTATCATGGGTATTTGTAATCGTAATCATTGTTATCGGTGATGATCTTTCGAATGTATTTGGTACATTAAAAATCACCCGAAGTAATCGCTGCCGCTAATAAAAATATGCGGGTTGGAAACGAGTTGCATAGCAAATTATGGCCTTGCCACTCCGAGACTATCGTTTAAATAAGAATTTGTCGCGTGGTGTCACCAAATACCACCAGACTCAAAAAGCATCAACCAAGTTGCATTCGAGTGCAATCGAAACACCGCAAAGTCGTTAAAATTCGGAGTAATTAAATCGTTAGCATTTTGACGTCTCTGTTAGAAGAATTCTAGATTCAAATGGTTGGATCGAAACATCTCACAAATTTAGATATATGTATCGATTACAAAGTTGTTAGTGGTATCTGTGCGGAGGCATGGAAGAATATCTCCGCCCTTGTGTATTACACGTTCCAGCGATCCGAATGTATCTAATTTTTTATTATTTTTTTCAAAGCGATTAAAATTTGATTCTTATTGTAACACTTATTCGATTTTTCATTCGAGCAATAATAACTCCTTTTGTACGAGTCAATGATTGTACACACCCACGTGCTTTTTTCCATTCTGCGCTTACCTTGATGATGTCTTATCTACACGAATTATTGCTTTAGTTATTTACCTACTTGTCTATAATGTGTATCTACTCCTTACCGTCTCATACATAACTATATGGTATATATGTATATAAAAATCCACGGCAATACTTTTATGATAGTTATCTTTGTTTAGCAAACAACTTGTCAGTTTGTTATATATTACCTTTGTGGTATCTTTAGATCAGTTTATCAATGCTTTATTTATTTATTTATTTTATTTTTTATATTACAATCGTGTGTTCCACATCAATGTAAAATAAATTTTCGCTGTTATCGATTTAATGAGAGACAACACTGTTCATGTATTCGCGGCTAAACGTGAAAATACGTGTTGATTGGGATGTGTATCGAAGGGGAGAATGAAAAAAAACCGTACGTTTACTCCCCTCCTGACTGCCTGCCGAACATCCTTAATTAATGGCTGGTTAAAGATTTCGCAATTTGTCATGAATGATGTTTCAAACGTATACGAGGAGTATCTTACCTATTCTGTTATGTCTTCTCTAATCGTTGTTTAGGATTTTTTCAATGTTTAGAAGCGCGTGGTTAGGAGTGAAGCGAGTTGTTGTTGAGGTGTAGATACCAATAAATTCTATCGTGCGGAGTGACTCATTGGGTATGGCATGAGGTAGCTGTTCATCTGTCTCGAATACACGATGTGTAAATTTATCTTTGAAAATGCTCGAGATATTGGTTCGAAGTAATGTGGGTATTGGGTATTCTGGGGCGGTTTGGTGTGCGATTTTTTTAAGAAAAAGATTTGCGCAGATTTAATCGTATTTGACTCGCTTTTTTTTATTTTAATGCGACATGTGTTTTTTAAATGACGAAAAAATTGTGTATGTATTTTCTAAGAAAATATTATGTAGTTGAGTGGTTTATTTCCATGAGATGTTTTCAGCGGTCGTCTTGTAAGTCGCGGGATAATCGCGAATAAAATCGTAAATTGTTGATAGATACGTAGCTGTGAAATATTGCCGTCATTATTCATATGAATTTACTTTTATAATACGAATAACTAGCTCGATGAAACTGATAAAATTGCTTCGAAATGGAAAATCATTGGATGATATTTTTTTTTGCTCAAGTGATATGATCTGTGAAATAGCATACAATGTGATATTTGCGTTGTGTTAAGGTCGAAATTTTAAAATTGGTTGATGTTTGAATTTTTTTAAATAAAATACTTACAAAAAGAAGTGATAAGAGGATTGTATATAATTCACTGTACGAAATTTATTTTTTACTCAAATTCAATGAAATTGATTTGATATTTCATTTTACTACAGATTTTGGAATTTTTTCCAGTCTGGATTGAATAAAGATGCCTAAAGTTAGTGCTTAACTAAGAGGAAAATTACTTTCAAATATTCCAGTAGAATTACTTGATGAAAAAAAAAGGAAGTTTAGGCGAAGACTGGATGGCCAGTTGAATTTTGGGTGTAATGGTCTATTTTTATGCTCTGAACATGAATCTGAGGTGTTCAGTCGCGTTCGATATGCATGTCACTCCAAAATTGAGGCGTATAGAATCAAAAGTGGCTTTCTCCATTGAAACTAATTTCGAGAAAAACGCGAAAAACTTTCTGAGCGCTTACCATTTGATAAAATTGAGAAGTAATGTTTGGAATATCTTTATACCAATGTAAGGATAATGACCTACTATTCGGTTTTCTTCCTCACCTCGCGGTATTAGTTCCTGGGGGCCTTCGAGTTTGGAGAAAGCCACTTTTGTCTCCAACTTTTTTTTCTTCAATTTTTTGGGAGCTAATTCATGGAACTTTTCATGCATAATGAAGTGATCAATGGTACAAAATGTGACCCTCACCCAGAAAAGGGACCTAGGATTTTTTTCAATTCACATAATATCATTATTGTACACACTTTCGAAGTATCAAAATTGGTGTCCAACTCGAAAACGTTTTTAACCTCCAAGGTCCCTTTTTTTGGAGAGTGTTACAAATGTTAGAAAGTTGAAAAAAATCATAAATATGATACCGCGTATCTCGACATTTTTTTTTCTTTTGAAAAACAGAAACAACTATCCAAAAAAATTAATAATGTAGCGGTTTTACCCAGCTACAATGAAACAAGAGGAAAAATACCATTAAAGGCCATATAATAAAAGGAAAACACATTAAACAATATTATCGAACATCGTACAATTAAAAGAAAAAATTACCATCCAAGATTCAGGGGCTAAAAATCGTTTTTGGATTGAACTCCGATTTTGATATGAACTTCGAAAGTGTGTAGAATATGATAAGTGCATTGAAAAAAAACCTTTAGGTCCCTTTTCTAGGAGCGGGTCACATTTTGAAACATTGATCATTTCATTATACGTGAAAAGTTCCATGAATTAGCCTCAAAAAAATTGAAGAAAAAAAAGTTGGAGACAAAAGTGGCTTTCTCCAGTGGAGAAAGCCACTTATGATTCTAACCCCTATCTTTGCATGCTGTTTTCAAGTACTTAGCAGCCAAATTTGAAAATTTCAATTAGTACATCAGATGCGGCTTGCCTTGTAGTATCTGAAACCATGCTTAACTCATTTTTGATAAAAAGTGGAGAAAGCCACTTTTGATTCTACACGCCTCAATTGTACCCCCTCCCCATCTGGCTTCTGTCCCTTAATATATACCAAATAATTGGAAGCAGAAATGAAGGATTACTTTTAAATGGTATTCACAAACTCCAGGGAATTGGAATTGTTGTTGATCAAAGAGAGATGATTTTCTTCAAAATTATGGTTTTTGGCTCATATTTGCTTAAAATATTTATCCTAGTTTTAAAATTGGGTTTACAATGTCAAATTTCTCCTAAGATGACTAATGAATGATTTGCACAAACCCAAGGGAGCTGTAGGTAACTACATACAGTTGTGCAAGAGAAGGGGGATGGAATGCGATTTGTGATGATTATGTTTATTTGAGAGGAAAGAAATTGGGTTTTTGTTGTGGTGGGGAAGAGGGGTAAAAGTCTAAAAATCTCCGCAAAAAAAATGTTTGCACGAGTTTTTCAATGAACTCCAAGGATGATTGTTTTCAATTTTAAAATGAACATTTCTCTAGAAGGAGGTGATCGATGTTTGAATATTCTCAACTTAGACCTGATTTTTCGACTGAAATGAAATTTTACGATTTTTGGGGAACACGGCTCTCCTGTTTCATTCAACCCTGATTTAACGCTTTAAAATTTATTCTCATGCTTTTCTACGGTTCAGATAAATCGTGAATACAAAAATTTGATTTTTCTATGCAGTTTTAGATTCGAACACAATTGTTGATGTTCTGTTTGAAAAATTTACGTGTGCTGATTATTCCACATTTTCATTCCTCCTACATTCTAAGTTATGATTCGTATCCATTCAGGTCAAATATCGAGTACATTGAACATGGATGCTTCAGCAATATTTCAAAATTTGATTATGTTTTTAATGGTAGGGAAGGGGAGGAGAAGGAGTCAATCCATTCAAATTCACACCTTTGAAAGAATTGTTTCGTTAAATTGAAAAAGAATTTTTTAAATCAGTCTTCGGAAATCAGTGAAAAAATTTATTTCAAGGCTTTAATGACAAAATGAAAGGTTTGTAAGTAGTTCAGAGTGTTTTGGTCTTCCTGAGCGTTAATTTGGGAAAATTTCTTCATTTACTTACTTATTTCTTATCTCACGTGTGCTTGAAAAAATTTAGGTTAAAATTTTTTCATTTTCGAGTTTGAAGCTCAGGTCAATGGAAACTCTAATTTTTCAGTCGAGTTTCGCAGATGCACCAAGATTTTCCTCACCTTTGAACAATCACTCTGTAGCTTGCAAAAAATCCAAAACATAGGCGCACCCAAGGGGGGGCTCAAGGGGCTCGAGCCCCCCTTAAGCTCTGAAAAAAGATTTTTTTGCTGAAAAAATGTAAAAAAGTGCTTGTTTTGCTCTTCAAAGTATATTTTTTCAAAATATCTTTTAATCATTTTATTTTAAAACTTGATAATTTTTGACTGATTTTCCAGTCAAACAGTACCAATTTCTCAACGAATTCTCTATTTGTCGGATGATTTTTGACTGAAAGATTAGTGAAGAATGACTTATTTGAAATTTGACCCTCCTCCCCATTTTTTCTGAAATTCTCAACCTCTACCTTTATTAATTTCTGGGTGCGCTTATGATCCAAAGTGACATTTTCACCTCGTAATCTCCATGTTCATGATTTCAAAAAAGAAAAACATATTTTCACTTTTGTTTGCTGGAATTCCAGCAAAAATTTTTGAATTTTTTTCACTGAAGAAATCCAATTTTCATAATGTTTTCAATAATAATTATTCTATCAAAAAAAAGTGTAACAGGTAAATTTTTTCGCTTCGTAGCAGTACGTCAAGGTCACTGAAAAATCACTTGAATCACTGATGAAAACATTTCAAATTGAATGTCCGAAATAAGAGTTGAAATGACCATTTAATGTGAAGAAACTTTATAAAATAAAATGGAAGATTTTTTTGAACTTGAATTTTTATCGAGTTCTTTTCACTTGAGCATTTTTTTCTCTAAAATTGTACCATTTCTACAAACTTGAAGAACTTGACTTTTCGAGCTTTCTGGAAATGTATCTATATCTATTTTTTTTTCGACAGGGATCAATTTCTCCGATTTTAAATACGATATGTAATTAATTATCTGATTCTCTTCTCTTGTAATGCAAAGTTCGGAGCTATCAAGTCAGGGGTCAATTTAGATTTTTTCAAAATCAAATCGGTTTATTGGGGGGGGGGGGGGTGGTGAAAATAAATTATTTTTTGAATTGATGAAATTTGGATAATTTTTGGTAGGTTCTAAGAATTTTAATTTTGCAGTCTCCTTTTGCAGTGATTTCAGTTTTGGTTCTACTCTTCTGTAATTTTAAGGAAACCGATCAAAACAATATTCAGCAAATTTCAAAAAATTAAATCTATTCAATTTTTTTAATCATTGAAATATTTATATTTAATAGAGACAGAATAATGCGGTCTGAAAAATTGAAAATTGATGTATTTTTATTTTCTGCTGGTAGCTTTAAAAACGTGTTTTTTGTATGAAGAAATACAACTCGCCATAATGTACTACAACTAGCAATAAAAATAAGCAGAATTTTCAACCAAGCATAAGGTATTGATTCATCTCCCGTAGAACTGGATTTGTGTGGTTTGAGTGTGGTGTGGATGTACTTTTGAATGTTATTCAAATGCACGTTAATGTAATAAGGTTAACAAGAGCTTGTTTCAATGTTGTAAGTGTCATTGGTACCACGTTCGCTGGTTGGATACATTACTCTCGTTCTTGGTGGTTATGGTCTTATCTATCGTATATTCTGCGTTGATACTGTAGTTGAAGCCAGTGGTTGTAACGAAAGGGTTATTTGATTCCAGTCAATTTTTATTTAGGCGTTCGACAAATGAGGTGTGAAAATAAAACCTTATCTCTGTGTTAAATACATACACACTGTGTATAAATAAAATCATTTTTCGAAAGTACAAAATATATTGACTGAATGAGTCAAATTAGGTATCAGCATCAGCAATCTGGAATTTTTCCATATGTAGCAAAAAAATTTTCCCAATCAGTAAATACGTGACGTATTAAAGCTCTCAGTATAGAAATTCCTTCCATTCAATAAAAATTTTTCTTTCAATTTTTTTTTCCAATTTTGCTCTCATTTTCGTGCACTTACGCGGACGTAAAATATAATCGATTTAAGAAATGGCATTTGTAAAATTTCATATTATGTGCCCATGTTAGTCAAAGACGTGATTTCTTTTTTGAATAATTTAGCAATACAGTTGATTGATGATTTTTATGCATAATATGGCGATTGCTTGTGAACTTGGAGGCGCGGGGTCGCAGGTGTTAAGGTATGTTCGAATTATCATATACATAGTTTCGATTCGAAACGTTTATATGGCGAGTGAGATAAAATCGTACCTGTATCTGATCTATTGTTAACATCTGTCAGCGTGGTTGGTGTGTATTATCGCACCATTTAGCATCTGTTGCATATACGTCTATAGGTAAAGGTATATGGCTGATTTTTAAAAACTGATATTAACTATTGTGAAACGGTCAATTAATGATAGACATGAGTATTCATCTGGCAATGAGCGCATCGGTACGTAGCAAAGGAACATAAAGTAACATATCGCGATACGAAGATGGAAAGGAAGGGGAAAAAACAAGTATCGAGAATCCTTCTCCTTCTACGTTGTTTTTCTATCTGCACGTAAAACTAAAAAGTACCATTCAGCTGTATTATAGATCGTGGAAATATTTCTCTTTCGTCATCGTCGACGATGAAAAAAGTTTTCTTCGTTTTGGAAAAATTATGATAAGAAAATAGCTCAAACAAAACGTATCAATTTCGTGATAAGAATTACATGGCGCGCAAAATGATTGATTTTAAGAGAAGCTCGCATGAACACGAATGAACTGAAAATCACCAGTCCCTTCGTCTGTAATTTAAGGATTACGTTGTGAATATAAGGGTTGAAACTCGGGCTGTTTCGTAGCGATAAAAAATATCGCTTATCTGTTCAGATCCGACGAAATATTGGTTTCGAGACATTTTCACGTTGAAATACCTTCGGTATACAGAGGCGGTTTTTTACCCTCGTCCTCGTCGCCAAACAGAAAAGGGGCAGAGAAATTCTAATCGCACGGACACCGGCGATATACCGCTCGAGATTATAATTTCGTTGCTTTTTTTATCTTGAAGCGCACTATAGTTTGTATAGGATTATGATTAAAGTGGATTTCTGTACCTATTTTCTTTTTTTTTTAAGCCATTTTTTTATGGTATGAGATAAGCATCCGTTTATGGTTACGTATAAAAGAAGGGAGAAAAGTGATGCGGTTGTGAAGTATTAATTATGTGTCTAATTATCGCGTGAGACGAATTTTCAATGGGTTCAGAATGATTATTCAGTTGTGTTGTGCGTGATTGATCTTTCGAAAGGAATTAATCTAATAAATTGTTTAGATTTTCAATGAGCATTTGAAAATTTATTCTGAAGTTTGAGTAGTGCCGAATGGATAGAAATAATTGACTAAAGAAAAATCAAGTTGAAAAGATTGAATGAAACCATTGCCAACTGTTCGTAACAGTCATCAAAATGATGACAAAATTGGGTATAAAATTCAAATTTTGGGAGAAAACATTGTTCAGAAGTATAAGTAAAAATTCGTTGAAATATTTACGAAAATATTTTCGTAAAAAAATCATTTGAAGGTTTTGTCCCATTTTTTTTTCTTAAATTGATCTTTTGTGTCTACAAATTTGGGCTACTTCTTTTTGAAATCATGAAGATTGAACCATGCATCATTCAACCTGATAAAATTGACGAAATTTTCAATTGATTTCCGGAAATGTGAGCGAAATAATTTCATTCGAAAATTGTGTATCTACAGGAAGTCTAATCTATTGTTCTCTTTTCCTGCCACGAAAACTCAAAGTAATATTTTTAACCCTACAAAAATAATCGAAAGTATATCATGAAAGAACAAAATATCCGAAATTTCAAAAATTTCTCGATTGAAAATTTGAATTTGAAATTTCAAAAGTTGCGAATTTTGGAAATATTAAATCGATCAAATAGGTCATCAATATTGGTAACCTGCAATTATAGATGCTGGAGTTCATCTGCACCATTTTTATGGGCTTTTTTCAAGCGCTAGAAAATTACAAAATTCTCTGGTGGCCTTTAAACGTTTCGAATCAGCTTTCAAATCAATTTTGCATTTTCAGGCATCAAACCAGGTTACTTTTTAAGTAACTTGGTTACTTTTTTCGAGTTTAAAATTACTTTTTCCTTTCAGAGGTTACTATTGGTTACTATTTTCAAAACTTTTCCTCAAAAAAAAAAAGAAAAAATATTCAGCCTTTTAATGCTTTTTTTTTTCAAAAATTTTCGCCCTCGCTTCGCTCGGACTCAATTAATTTACACAATTTCATTTTCAAAATGATTGTATGAAACTTTTCCTTTTCCAACCTAAACAATTATTATTTTCAAGTGAGAAAAATTGTCCTTTCTCATATTTATTTAAATTTTTTGGAAGATCAAGAAATGAGTCATTAGATATAGTTTTTTTAGAAGTCAATGCAAACCACGAAAAAATCATAATTTTGTTTGACCTAATAATGAAATTTCAGATTCTAAGTACCCATTTTTCAAAAATTTTCGCCTTCGCTGTGCTCGGGCTTTGTCAGAGCTCAATCAGGCCCGTTGAGAGGGAGGTACAGAGGAAAATATTTTTGTACCGGGTTCTCATTTTTTTCAATTATGAAGGAGGCAGAATTTTTTTACTATATAAAATGTAAAAAAGTGTAATTTTTGAAAAATTTTCGCCCGGGCTTTGCTCGGGCAGTATTTCATTCCCTTTATTTTAAAAATTGATGATTTTTCACAAGATCTTTTAGTTAAATATCACTGATTTTTAATAATAATTTCGATTGAAAGATCTGTGAAAAGTCATTGAAATAACATGATGAATTAACAGAAAATTTATTCATTTAAAAAAAAAATTTACCAAAAATTTTCGCCATTGCTTGAAATATTGATTTTTTGAATGGATGGGTGGGTGGAGGGGGGAGAATTTAGAAAAGTCATGCCATAAGTCATTCCAAAAGGTGAGTATAAGTCAGTATTTTTGCTCACCATAATTCTTCCAAACGTGCAAAAGCTTTCAAATCTTCAAAAATTTCCAAAAATTCAATAGGTGCTAATATTGCCATAATTTGCTGAAAAAATCAAAAATTTTGGTTTTTAACCCCTCACCCCTTCCCCCCGGATTCTACTGAAACTCCTAAAAATTAACGTTACTTTTTGGTTACTATTTTCATGGAAAATGGTTACTAAAGTTACTTTTTTTTTTTCAAAATTTCAGTTTGATGCCTGCATTTTAAAAATAGGATGAATACCAAATTTCAGCTCTTTTTGTTGATTTGATCAAATTTTCATAATTTGCAGAGCCATGCAGAGCTATATGAGGTAATTTTGAAACTTGAAAAAAAAACGCCAAAATTCGGGAAATCCACTTCAACACCTGAAATTTTGAATTTGAGATTATTTTGTAGTGAACATTCAATTTTTTTTGGTTGAGCTCAAAATTACTTCAAGTTGGAATACCTCCCTTGTAAGTTTTGGTCATGGCTGAAAATTGAAAAAATTCAATTGGAATTATTATTTTTCTTGATTTCAAAGTTGAGATTCTAAGGTAAGAGACTGTAAAAAGTATTCAAAAAAAGTTGATAGAGCTTCGAAAACAGAATTAATTTTGCCATGCTCAATTTCTGTCCAATTTTAAGAGTAAAGTGGCACCAAAAATTATTATGAAGCAAACCAATTCTACTGAAAAAAATTGATGAAAATTTCATTGAATCTTTAAGAACTGCTTCAACTCCCTAAATTTTCTAATACTTTGGGCTAGACTTGGTGTGAGCAAAAGCATTGAATTATTCCACCTTATTTTTTCTAAGTAATAATCATAGAATTTCATTTCTAGTCAAGAAGGTTCGAGTTGAAAATGTTCAAAATGTGATAATTTTTTGAAAGAAAATTTTCGGTTCAGATTCGAAGAAATTTAAAATGGCGTGTGGTCCAAGAGTATTCTATTTTGCCTCTTTAATGATTTCAATTTCGGTTCGCAACTGAAAATTATTTTTGATATCCCCGCAAAATGCCAATTTGGATATAGTGTCCTAAAAAGTCAATTTTTGAACGTAATGTTTTGAAAAAGGTCAAGCTGGACAAAGTGTCCCAATAAGAGAAAATTTGGACAAAGTGTTCCATAACTATACTGGCAATTTGGAGGTAGTGTCCCAGAAAAGCTATCAAATCATCGAAAATTTTGTGTAAAATTTGAATTAAATTAATTTTTTCGCACTTCTTTTCTTTATTTGAGAAAAAAAGCATCAGTGTGACGTAAAAAAACAAGTTGAAAATCAATTTTTTTTGGTGGCAAAATTAGAATACGAAAAAATTGATGTTCAAGTAAAACAGGAATCAATTTTTCTAATTATTATTTTCTTTACCATGTTTTTCAATCAATTTTTGAAACTTGAGAAGTCGGAAATCGTAAACAGAGTATGTAGCATTTTTCATCTAAGTATTTCAAAAATCCTGAACTTGATTAGCAAATCCTGTTGAGCCAAAATCGGTCCAAAAATTCTATTCATTTTCTAAATTTATTTCGATGTTGATGAAATTTTTTCAATTTTTTTCTTCGCATTTACCTATGTACTTACATTCATAACCCCGTCAATTTTTAAAAATAGGCATCAAAATTATTAAGTAATGGAAAAGTAATTTGATCTTTTTTTCGAAATACGAATACTAGACCAATTTTTACGATGAAAATGTATGGTTTTGACGCAAATGGTTTCGAAAATGAATTTAGCCCTCAATTTCAAATTTATTTAGGCGAAATATACCTATCTGAAGTTTTTTTTTAAAATTATAGAAGGGTGGTGCGGTGACGAAACTTTTTGTATAAAAAAACGATAGGCACCTAATTGTAAAAAAAGATTTATTCGCGGGTCCTGGGGTATCTACACCCAAACGCAATAAAATCCAAAAAAATATGTAGGTACGTTTATACATTTGTGGCGCAAATTGCTTTGTTTTATTCCTAACATGATGTATTATTGGTATGGTATAAAAGAAAATGGTTCACATAGGACTTGGCTGCACTTATCGTTGAATTATCGCGGATACGTCTCATTTATTACCATTATCATCGTAAATTTCCAAGTAGTTGCCAAATTTTTGACTGAAAGCGTTTAAAAAGCGTCAAATGATAAAGTACGCTCAAAATGAGCTCCGCTAGTAGTAAACTAATATAAAACACGGTTTCCTTCTAAGATAACGAAAAAAAAGCCGGTATCTGCTTACGTTTCCCTCAAAAAAATTTTTTTATTCGTTAATAGTCTTCCCTTTGCTTCTCTTTGAGTTTTTATATCCTCCCCGGAACCGTAGAAACATTACCTACAGCCTTTTAAGCATTTTTCCCCACCTTTGTAACTCGGTACGCTATCAATGATTTATTATATATTTTTATCAGCGTTTTAAAGGAAAGCTTAAGATTACTTATAGGAAAAATATAATGACGTATCATTAGAGTTTTTCTTTGCTGGTGTGGTTTTTTTTCTCACTCATTCTACTTCGATGCTGATAGCGATGTTCGAATGGAACAATTTTTTCCGACGATTTGAAATATTTACGGTACATTTGCTATCTACCCAGAGGTAACTTATTGTTTTCGTTTCATTTTTGTGTTGTTTTTTCTTCATTTTTCGTTTGATTTTTGTACACTTTCGTAACGAAAGTATTTTTTTCCTCGACTCTTTCGGATAAACATTTTCAACATTGAAAATTAGGCATTTGTAGTCGTATTGTTCGAGGGTATCAGTTGTCAGGTAGAAATTATTGTTTTTGCGGTATAATTTTTTTTTTTTGGTGTTTTGAGGGGCTGAAAGTGGGCGTTGTGTGTGACGATGCGTTAAACCTGCGATGAACCGATTCGGAAAATATAAATAAAAGGTGCGTTTATTAAAGTAAGATTGACATCGTCATTGAATTCCATTCGAGCAAAATTTCGGCAAAAAAAATATTCAAGTGAGTTTTTCCATCGATAATTAAAAGTTTTCATAATTTTTAGGCTGGGTTGAATTGCTCGCGATGTGAAAACATGGAAGTCGATTCATTCGACGTGGAAATAAATTGTACGACGCGAAATCGCGAAATCTCACTTTTTCAATTAATATCGATATTGAAAAAATTAAAATAAATAAAGTGTTAATTCGGTTTCCTTTCTTTTTCGCAGCGACTATAAAAGGCCATTATTTCCATTTGTTTCGTCTAGGTTCTTTCCTTTTTTCTGCTTTTTTTTCGCATACTGTTCGAGCGGGATTGTTCTTTTTTCCCGCGTACTTTTGATATCATTAATGAGATTCTTTTCATAGATAAATCCTTAACCCGAAGTTTTTAAAGATTTTTCTCCGTTCATTTATTCTTGTCGGTAGATGATAAGTACTTTCGTAGCGTTTAGCTGCAACAGCAGCTTCCTGAAAAATTGTTAAACCAGCTGGAAAAAATGAAAAAAGTACAGATAAAGGAGCTCTTTTGCGTTTTTTTGCTTTTTATTTTTTTAAATTCATTCCCCCCTTGCTGCTCGATTCGATGGTATACATCGGAGTGCCATTTCGCTGCTTGATTATGCTGACTAATGGTTCACGTCCATTATGTTATCTTCTTGTTTTTTTTTTCGCGCGACGAGATTGAATATAGCTCGTTTGATGAGTTCGATTTCTTTCCTTTTTTGCAGTGTTTTTCTCGACGCGATGCTTTATTTCGGGTTAAATATTTTTTTAACGGGGAAAATCGTTGGAGAATTAGCAGGTGAAAGATGTCAATGATGGGAGGGGGGTAATGAATTTTTATCGAAAAACTTGGGACGGTGGTTTATTGATGGAAGGGAATTTTCTCAGATGATTTTGATGTTTCGGATTCATTGAAATGTGATGTGATTTTTTTACGGTTTTATGAAATTCCATCCTTCCCTTCTATGGTCAATAATCAGAATATCAGAAACATCCAACCCAGTTTTCATCCCATTCGAGTAATTTGAAACTCAAGTGAGAGGTTATGTTTGGATGTAAAGTGATTTCGATCTTTTAAAATTTTTTAAATTAAAAATTAATTCTTTGGGAGTGAAAAATTATTAATCTGATGTCTATTTGTCCCTCTAAGGGAAAAAGATGGAAGACGTGAATGTAAAAATTTATTTTTTGAAATTTACCCCTGAACGTTCCATCAATTTTTCAATTCAAATGAAGATTTTTTAAGACCTCTTCAAACTTTTCAGTTAATCCTTTCAATTTCACATCCCTCCTCCGTCCCTCCTAAAAAAACCTCCCAAGTTTTGCATTTGTGCAGTTCGTTACTTTTGTGTATCGTATTCTTTCTGATTTTTCTAAAAAATATATTAAAATGAAATGGTTTATTCATTTTTTAAATCAAATTTTGAAATTTTTAATTGATTTGCTTCCTTTTTTCAGAAATTATAATTGAGTACTTCATTTGAAAATTTTAACATGGATATGTTTTTCCTCTTGGGGGGGGGGGGGGGGTTATTCCTAAACTTTTAGGATTCTATTTTGTAACACCAAATTTTGCGTGACTAAAAGTCAAAAACTTATAAATTTTAATATTTTCGAAATTAACTTAATGTCAGAAAGTCATCCAAAAGTCAAAAACTTATAAATTGTTTGTATTTTCGAAATCAACTTATTGTCTGCATTATCAAAGAGTCAGAAGCTGAAAATTAATAACAGGAAAAATGTCGAGAGCTGAAAAAATTTTAAAAACAAATTTTTATATTTTTTTGAAATTAACTTGATTTTAGAATTCAAGATGGGAGGAAAAAACATATCCATGTTTTCAACATTTCCTTTCAAAGGAAACTTTACTTCATTTTTTTTTCAATGATTTTTTTCTGCTTGATAAAAGTTTAAAAAGGAAAACGTCACCCACCCCCTCCCATTGAAAGATCTGAAAAAGTCCTGTTTAATGTCTTGTTTAATTTTTTTTTTTTCAAGTCAGAAAGGAAAATTTTGCCTTATTGTGAAATATTCTAACTCTGTTGGACATTTTGTATTTCATGACGAAAAAAATTATTTTAGATGTGAAAAAAAAAATTGAAATTTTTTCAATGAGAAAAATCTCTGAAGTTCTGTGTGTGAAAAATGGTTCATTTTGTTATGTTGTTTGAACTATTACAAGTATTAAACTCGATTTTCATCTGCTTTACTTTCCCGTCCTACTCCTCTTCCCCATCTTTGAAATACTTCACTTTTGATTTCATTAAAGAGCCTTTGCTGATGAGGGTCAAAAACGACTTTTGCCCCAGAATGTTACTTTTTGTATAAAATCATCCAAATAATTTTTTGATCTGCCGAACTCATCCCTTTAGGAATTATGGTGCCACCAATATCAAAGAAAGAGTTGATAAAAAATTGGAATTTTCACACTGAAAATTTCCGTAGAGGGAGCCAGGGCTAGAATGTTTTTTTTTCAATGTTTTCATGCATCAAATATATTTTTTTCGAATTCCAAAATTGGTTTCAAGATGTTCAAAAAAAAATCAAAGCTGAACATATTTTTCACTTTTTTGAAAACTCCTGATAAGGTACATAGGTAAAGGTATCTCAGTTAAAGGTATTAGATATCCTATTTTTGACCTCCTTAATCACTCAGAAGCTGTTACGAGACGTTTCAAAGCCACCAAACATTTTGGAATTTTCCAGGGCTGGAGAAAATTTCTTAAAAATAAATTTGAATAAATTTTACCAAAAAAATGAATTTTATTTTTTAAAAAAAAGATAAATTTCACCTATTTTGTGATTGGTACAAGTTATTATTTTTTTGAATAATTTTTTTTTTAGTGGATGGGTGAATTATTTTTAAGGGAGTTCTGTGATGGAGCCCTTAAAAATTCGGGAAAAAATTTTGAAGTTTTAATTTTTTTAGTCTTTGTTTCCAGCATTTTTTTTACAAATTTTTGTCATTTATAGGCGATGTTTTTGATTTGTGTGTAAATTGAGAAAAGAGTTGAAAAGGTCGCTTTGAAATTCCTTTTAGATTCAAATTTAATTTTTATGAGGTTAGATTGCAATTGCACATGCACGTAGCTGAATACTTTTGTATAATTTTTAAAAAATCTGATGTGATGACTCAGATATGTGAATCATCAACATGTTTATCAGTTCTTTAAAATCTCATAGATTCGTTGGCTTTTCATGGTCATTGTGGTGATTGTGATGTGGATCTCGTGATCAGGACAAAATTTTCAGATTTTTGTTTCGAAATCAATTCGAAGTAAGGCGATGGAAATTTATTCGAGTAGAAAAAATCGAAAGTAACCCGAGGAAAATGGAAAAATTAATCCGAGACAACGCGAAAACGGATTTTTTCATCGGCGAAATTAATCACCGAGCAAGGTGCAAGGCGATAAACTAATTTGTAATAATTTAGCAATTAATTCGTCGACGAATTGGCCTAGCGAGCAACACCGAACAACATATCGTACAAAACGAAGTTCAAAATCCACTTTCAAGGAAGAAGTGGAAAAAAATTTATACAAATTTTTAAGTTTTAAATTTATTATAATGCATTGTAGCCGTTAGCGCGCAGTTTAGATAACGTCTTTTAGGATTTCGAGAATGAAAAAAAAAAAAAAAGAAGCAATTTGAATACTTATCAAGAAAATACAGATACTAAATTTAATTTACCTTCTTTTTAAACAAGGTTAAATTTAAAACCTTCATACCGGGGTGTTATATTTCGCTTCTCGTTTTTCGTCGCTATCATCTCATCTTCGTTCGTACTCTCACCGCTGCGCACGGGCAGGTCCTAATTCGTCCGGAATCCCTTATCGCTTTTCTGTAATAATATTATGAATAAGGTAGAGGTATAGCAACGCTAGTAGCGTCGATCGACGGTGTACCGGGGAGGTATAGAAGGGTCGGTAGGTACGTTATCAGTACGTCGCACACGGCGTCTCTAGAGAAACAGGGCGTCTTTATCGCTAAATTCCAAGCGACGCCTTATCGGGCGCTTCGGTCAAACAGTTTTCCTTTTTCACTATCCCACACTCGGGTTCGGGGAATATTATTACCAGTTTTGGATACCCTTATGCCCTATCCACCAATATATCGTTACGTACCCGCGCTCTACCCCTGGCCCCTGGCGCCCCCGCGTCAACTCGCTCGTAATTTTGAATATCCTGTCATAATATGCTGACACGTACAGATAACCGTAATAGGTCATTTGTAAAACGACAGCGTCCAGTTTTAGGCTTGTTCGTTAAATGAAATATGGCGTTTAATTTTTATACCGTTCGTATGTCAATGTCTTTATTTTTCTTTGTCGCGTTTCGAATTTGCGTGATTTTTGGGCGTTTTACACGAATACGAGAATAGAATGGTGATTATGTGACATGTATGTGAAGAATTATTACGATTATGAGGTTTACGAGGGTGCGAAGGATTAAAAATTGAAAAAAATTGTACGAAATTTGTGTGAATTAGCGAGATTAATGGATGTGTTTTTTCGGAGGGGTGGTGGATTAGAAGGTGCCGTGATCCTCTTAAGAATTTGATGTTTTTTCGTATCATTTTTCTGATTTTTTTTTATCCTTAGCAAAGACCAGTCTATGTACTTGACTTTTGAGCAGTTTCAAGTTGGAAATTTTTGAAACAAAAACAGTACATTTTTAGATTTTTCTTGTTGGAAAACTGCGAAATGCTAAAAAAAAATTCAGTCTAGTATTTTGAGTAATGTTCTATTCTAAAATACGTATGCAAAAATTATAAATTTTGAGACTTTTTTTTCTCCGTTATCAAAATACAATATTGGAGTGATACTTGTGGATGGATCAATGCAAGAGACAAGATAGTGTTTCTGTTTCCTCTGCCTTTTCTCATTCGCTCCAGCTCTGACAAATTTCCAAGTTTTGATAGGATTACAGCGAAATATTCATTCTTGTTCAATTCAATAAATTTTTCTTTCAAAAAAATACGCACTCAAATAAAAAATGGATTGCATTTTTTTTTGTGTGTGATTTTATTTTTATAATCAGGTAAGAATCTTATACATATGTAGTTCTCAAAATTATAATTTTGATCTTGCCTTCAGCAATTGTTTTCTGGATTTATGAGTGTATTTGGATTGTTTTGAAATTTTAGGGCCTTGTATCGTAAAAGGATTAAAAGTTCCATTCTCATTTTTTCACAAACTTTTCATGCCACGCCACGTCAAAAAATCTGAAATTGAGAAAAAATTGTATTTTTACACAAACACAAACACATAAATGATAGAAATTGAAATCAATTTTCAAAAATTTGTTTCGATTTTGAAATTGAAATTTTTGGCAAATATTTATCTGACATCCTCATTTTTTAGGTAAGAATTGAAATCAAAACATTGAAAAAAATTGTGTTTGGATATTTATCTTGGCTAACAATAAACATTTCGAGTTTTTCGTTTCTTTTTTGGATGAATTTGGGGCAGGGTTCAGGTTCATCCAGAGTACAAAAATCACAAAAACATTAAAATATTTAGAATATCGACCATACTGCATATTGGGTGCTCAAAAAAGTGAAAATAACTTCAATTTTTTAAATAAAATCCAAAAAGTCAGAGTTTACTGAAAATTATCATCTAAAAACATTGATGATTGATGGTGTTCAAAAATTTGAAAATCCTAAAAAAATTGATAATTTTATCTAAAATTTAGAGGATTTTGAAATTTTTTCATATTCTTTAATTATTATGTAGTGAGACAGTCGTTAAAAAAAATAGCAAGGATTTTCTCAAAATTTATCGATTTTATGCTTGTGTTTTTTCAGAGGGGGGGGGGAGGAGGATAAAATTGCAGAAAGAATCTTTCAATTTTTAATTCAAAAATGCCCGAAAATAGTCCAAATTTTTTATTTTTGTGATTGACGATCCTTGATTTGAAAAATTCGTAATTTTCTTGCAAAAAGCATGCGGCATTAGGTTCGAAATTTCCTGATTATTATTCTTCCACGTGGGAAAAGAGATGTCAATGAAAAGAAATTCATCAAAAGATTTCCATAAATTTTTGACTTTTGAATTTTCATTTGAACCCTTATGAGGACATTTTTATTGTTTGCAAGAATCGTTTGTTTCCAAAAATGCAGCAAAGTACCAAAAGTGGATCTTCATAACAAAGCTGAAAAAATTGGATGATTTTTGAGACATTTTCTGTTGTAAAAAATGTTTGTTCAAGAAAAAATTTATTATCGAAAACATTATTGAATACATTAGTTGAAAGGAGAGAAACGCCCGTAACTCGGACGAAAATCACTCAAAACGCAAAAACCAATACATTTTTGGAATCCTCTCGTCGAGACGAATCGAATGGTTTTTTTATCATTCAATTTCGAGCATTTGGGTGAAAGATAGTTTTTTGCTGCGAAGGGTAAATTATTGTTGAATTAGGCCTCGCGCAGAAAATGCCAGTAACTCGGTCAAAAATTGCTCAAAATATAAAAACGAATACATTTTCGGAATCCTCTCGTCAAGCACAATCGAATGGTTTTTCCATCATTCAATTTCGAGCATTTGTGTAACAGATAATTTGGTTTTTCGCGGATGGTTGATTGAGAAAAAAGCCCGTTATTCGGACGAGAATCGCTCAAAATGCAAAAACTAATACATTTTCGGAATCCTCTCGTCAAGCACAATCGAATGGTTTTTTCATCATTCAATTTCGAGCCTTTGGAAAAGTTGACTTTTCTGGTGGGGATATTTGATGGATGGTCGACACGCGCGGAAAAATGCTCGTAACTCGGCCAAAAATTGCTCAAAACGCAAAAACAAATACATGTTTGGAATTCTCTCGTCATGAACAATCGAATGGTTTTTTTGCCATTTAATTTTGAGCATTAGGATTGAAAATGACTTTTTGTCCGGATGTCGGAAGTTGAGAGGAGAAAAACGCACAATCGAAATACTCTTGCAATAAATTTTTTGAAAGTTGCGTTTTCTTTTATGCGAGAATCTTTTTGGCAAGCCGGCGAGATGGGGTAGGGGGCAGATTTGTACCGGGACCGCAATTTTTTCAGGGGCCTGCATTTTTTAATTGAAAAAGTGCATTTTTTGCTCTTCAAACAGTATTTTTTGAAAGTTTTCTTCCTCGCTTCATAATTTTTCACTGCGTTTTTAGTCAAAAAATCACTTTTTTCAATGAACTCATAATTTGTCGAAAAAGTCGATAATTTTGACTGAAATATCAGTGAAAGATAATGAGCAAAAAAAACTCTTATTGACGCCAAAGTTTCAGTATTTTCAAACTTTTACCAAAAATTACCGTCTTTCATTCGCTCGAGCTATGTTCCCTATTTTCAGAATTTTCATTCGATTTTGACGAACGAAAAAATCTTTTCTTTTTGTTTCCAAATGTCACTTCAGTTCCTTACTCAAGGTTATTCGAGTAATGAAGAGAGCATGAAAAATGGTCTGAGAAAAGGGGGTCTACAAAAAGCTCTGCACCGGGCCCTGCTTTTCGGAGTAAATTTGAATCAAGAAAAATTGTTTAAAATTGGCAAGAAAGTCCCCGGAAATAATTTCACGACCAACATTCAATTTCCAAAGGCAATCGATGCGAAATATTTTTTAAAAAGAAGAGTAAAAACTTGGGTATCTGTTTCTGCATCAGCCAGACCGCATCGACAATCACGCCAAATCACGTTAATTAAGCTCTTCAAATCGTGCGTCCGACTGTGCTCATACGTGGCGCACGCGTTTCAAAAAATGTTCGCGTAATTTCAATCGGTTTCTACGGTCGTTTCTCACTTCTACGCTGAAATTATCCGTCGATAATCCACCTTCAACGGTGTTTTTTTCTCCTTTCAACGAACCACCCAAGTAAATATTCACGCGCCGCTAATTAATCGCGTCTCGCGATCGTTATCGACAATATAACTTTTCATTTATTCGCGTTTATTGGAAACGTTGAAAATGAAAAATTCGCTTTTCAACGCGGCTACTCGATACTCGATTGAACCTCTCCGTTGGCAGTCTGATACTGGCAACAATTAGAAATAAAACTAAAAGTAAAGTAAAGTACGAGTGGAAAAAATACACACACACGTAGACCTACACAAGTCAGGTATAGGTGAACGAGAAAACACGATCATTGTTAGTTAAATTTCCTGTAGATTTTCGACCGCTGATAACATTCGCGATATTTCGTCGATATTATTTTCATTCGTTACGGCCGTTGAGTGTGTAATGATTTGTATCAACAAGAATACAGACATGGCCCCGTCGTGCCCCCCGGGATGGAACAGCGAGGTGTTGGGGGCGAAAGATTTTTCATTATGATAATAGGTGGTACCTAAGCTTTGACGAAGGGTGGTGCCCACCCATTACAGGTCGCTTAAGTCATTGCGCCGTGTTTTTTTATCCGTATCGTGAATCTACGTAGTTACCATAATTCGTTATCAGCCCCAGCCATCGAATTCGTGTGGTTTTAGAACTTTTTTTTTAACGCCGTATTCCAGCGATTGGTGAAATCCTGGAACTGAACTGAAACGATACCAACGTGTAGTACCGAACGATACCGAATACGCGCGCGTATGGTGTGCCGGGGACTTGGGTGAAAACGGAACTCGAGCCATTGCGCCACCGTGTCATATAAGTGATACGATTTTTCGATACGAATTGCACTTTCTACTTCATAAATCGACCATATACCTCGTACTTGGAGTTGGACTTGACTAACAGATGGATAATCTTTTGAAATTGCCCATTAAAGGAAACAACATCGACATTAATATGTCGAGACATTATACCGAACTGTATGGTTGCTTTATTAATAAAATGTGCAGATTATGTCCAGGTAGCTGATTGAAGAGCTTTCAGGTGGTTCTTACGGTGTTTTTGACTGGAAAAGTGGTTGGTTTGGCGAAAATTTACGATTTTGGGTTGATTTTAAATATTTTATCGAATTAGGCTAAATATTTTGAGTTAGGCTAAGAACTCTTCATGTTGGAAATTTTTGTCGAGTTGCTGAAGTTTCTTCTGTAATGATATCGAATATTTTTTACATCTAAATCTGTCGAATTTGGTGGGATTTTGCTTTTTTGAAATGGTTAAAAGAATTTTTCTGAAGATCTGTGATTTTTCGAATAAAATTACTGATTTTTCGGTGAAATCAATATTTTTCTGAAGAAGTCGGCAATTTTGGAACGAATAATCAATGAAAATTTGTTTTCGGTGAAATTAGTTGAACTGATTTAAAAAGACGGAATTTTGCCAGATTTGACTCATTCGAGTATAAAGAATAGTTTTTAGCCTCAAATAGTATCTAATGGCAGTAGAAACAAGAAAAATCAGAAAAAAGCTAGAATTTCCCTTTTGTCGCCAGGAAACCAAAAAATAAGAATTTAAATTATTTCACTGTCAAACTAATGATTTTCAGCATTTGTAACCCTGCCGTAAAGAAGGGACCTAGTAAAAAAAAATTAATGTCTCATTTTTCACGTTTATGGTCCGAATGACACAAAATTCAGACCAAAAACACGAGAATAAGAAGGCATGGATTTTTTACGCAAGGTTTCTTCTTTACGGCAGGGTCACATTAAACTTTTCCCTTGAATTTTTTAATCATAAGGAATAATAAGGGACAAATTTAAAGCAAGAAAAATGGCAAAAACTCCAGAAAATAACAAGAATTTTTTTAGATCCAGTGGATGTCATTTCTGCTGAGATTTCAAAAATTGTCTAAAAAGGTGTTCCCAATTGATTTGTAGGAATCCGTAGGTGGAAATGTTCTCATATTGTATGTAAAAAATATGTGGTCAAAATAACATTTGGCAACAGAAAAAAAATTGTTACGAAAACAATCACCCGGACTTCGAAAAATCTCCAAGATTGAGAAACTTCGATCAAGAATTTGAAATAGTTTACTTTGATTTCAGTTTTTTACTCTGAAAATGGAATGAATCCAATTTATGCTCGTAGAATGTTTCATTTTTGTTGAATTTTTAGTTGCTAAAGCATATCAGGCAAAAAAAATACTTTTTGAAAAACTGAATAGGAGTTCAATAGGTACCTATACCTATCTCAAAACTCCCTCATTTATGAATCAGGGGAAATTATCGAAAATCACTGGAAAACGATGAGAATTGTAAATACTAATAAATCAGTGAAAAAATTTCACTGAAAGCAAAAAAGTGGAAAAAATTATGAAAAATCAGTGAAAATTTACTGAAAAATCAACAAATGAAAATCATGGAAAAATCAGCGAAAACAAGCTTATTTTTCCCGTGCAGCAATTCTGATGTTTTTTCAGTGACTTCGCTGATTCGAAATGAGAAAGTATTCCCCACTGAATTATGATCCAATCTTCGAAATCTGGAAAAGCGCATATAAAAGTTGAGGGATCGAGGTACCTAATTACTGCCAATTTTTCAATTCTGAGCCCTTTTTCCATCATCATAATTTATGCAGCATTTTTTAGCTTGGAAATCTAGAAAAAGGTAGTTAGTATGAAGATCGCATTTAAACACTTTGAAGTTTGAAGTCAAAATCATCAAGACACATTTGTAACGATAAATTTTATTGATGATTTATTGATAAATTTTTATAGGGGGTTTCAATGGTTTCCTTACGAATCTCTTTTTTTTTCAACTTTTAGAATTTTCTGAATTTAAATTTCACAATAAACCAAGGAATATAGATATACTACGTATAATAGGTACACCGGATCGTTGTTATACACACTCGCGTGAGTGAGGAGTGCAGGGTGCTGACGTCATTGGTAGTGAGTAATAACATAACAACTACAAGCACACACAACGGTGGTGTTGACAAACATAAGCAGCGATGTCCGCGCATACCTGGGCAAAATTAAATGGCAAACTACCAATGACGTCGTAATTCACTCACACTAGCACACACACTCCTGATTCGGTGTACCTATTATACGTAGTATATCTATATTCCTTGCAATAAACATTGAATTTAAAGAAATTTTGAAAAATTTGGAGATCAAAATTTTTTTAATTTGATGTTGATGGAAAGTTTGTTTTAAAAAAATTGGGGTGTTTAACGTTTGACCACTTTTATCTCTTTAAAGCAATTTTATTGATGGTTGATTGATTTTTGTTAAAGGGTTTCTATGACTTTTTCGCAATTTGAATTTTTTGTCGATTTCTCGAATTTTCCTAAAATATTATTTCTAACCACTTCCATGTATTTTTCTTTCGATTTAACAAAGTTTGCAGGAAGTTGAAATTTCGTTTAGGATTTCAAGTGCTCTTGATTATTTTTTCAGATGGGGAACTTTTTGAAAATACAAGCAATCAGGCTGGAAAATCAAATTCATCATCACATCATTTTGTTTATGTTGGAAACCCTAAAAAAAAGTATCTACAGTAGAACCTCGATTATCCGATTTAATTGGGGCGGGGAAAACTCGGTTGTGCGAAAAAGTCGGATAATCCGTAAGTTCAGTTTTTTCAGAAAAAAATGTAATTAATGAGTTTACTTGACATTTTTGGCATGCATGAACTTTCAAATAAGATGTAAAACCCGAATTTGAAAAAAAAACAACTCCCAACAAAAAATTCCAAAAATAGAATCCGTAAAAATCGAAAAGGAATTATGTAAGGTTACTTACTTAGAGTGGTGTAGTCAGATGTATTTTCATAATACAGATTTTGAGCAAAGAAAAATTGACGAAATGCAAGATTTTCAGGACAAGCAATCAATTTAGGTACTAATTTTTCAAATCTGAATCAGTAAAATTTGATGAGAAATTGCATTTTTGATGAAATGGGAATTTCTTCAGAAATCTGTGATTTTTGACTGAAATATCAGTGAATTAATCATGAATTTTTCATGAAATTTATTTCACTTACTCAAAAAGACAGAAATTTCACGTACATGAGCAATTTACCTGATTCAGGATTGTTCATTAGTTTTTGAAAAATCACAGTTAAAGGACAGAAAATAATGTATTTTGTGATATTTTTAAGCTGAAGAATATGTTTGTCGAGCTTAAAAAGAGCTAAATTTAAAAGAAGTCGGATAATAAAGTATTATCCGACTTTTGAAAGTCAGATAATCGAGTAAAATCGGATAGAATTTTATGCTCGGATAATCGAGAAATCGGATAATCGATGGTCGGATAATCGAGGTTCTACTGTACTTACAATTTGATGTGAGGGATGGGGGAGGGGGTAATTTATTTTGTGTTTTAATCAATCCTGAAAAAGTCATAATGATATGTGATGCGTTCAGAATCGTTGAAACATATTTTTTAATTATGAATTCTGCAAAAATTGTATGGGATACAAAATAATCAATAATTTTGAAAATGTGTAAACCATTTTCTGATAGATGCCTGTTTTAATTAATTAATTTGATTTTTCCAGAATTTTTTGTTTTTAGTTTTGAAAATTTTCATGACCTTATTCCTTCAAATTTTTGTCATCATTTTATATTTTAAGAAATTTTCATGAACTTTTCTAATGTCACTAGAATATTTTTCAAACATTTTTTTTTTTTTTTTTAATATGTACCAATTTAATTCCTGAAATTTCTGATAATTTTTGTGCCATTTCTAATTTTTATCGAATTTTGCAGTATTTTGATGGTATTTTTAGTATAAATTATTTATGATTTTTTAAAACGAACGTAATTTTGCCAAGATGTCAATTTAGTGGAATTTTTTTGCATTTGAATAGTCAAGTTCATGAATAGAGGAAGCCTTTTAAAAATGATTTTTTTAACGTTTTTTAGACGTTTCCAAATAGGTAGTAGGTACCTATGCATACCTACCAAAATAATCAAATTAATAGGAAGGAACTTGAGAAACATGATATTGATTACAAGATTTCCCCCCTCGCCCTTCTTCCTTCCGTTCTCACCCAAAGCAATCATCGAAAATATATTTAAATCGTTTGATTTTTTATTACTTTCCCCGACGGTAATCTTATATTTACGAAAGAAACGTGCAAGATTTTGATTTTTTTCACCTTCGTTGTACTCAGACCTACCCATTTCAACTGGTTAGTCAATCAGATGATTTTGCGATTGTAATATATTCCCTACCTGAATATTCGATTCTTGGTTGATCATTCGATTAGCGATGAACAACAAAAAAAAAAAACCAACCGAATTCTCTTCGAAGTTGTTTTCGCAATGACCAACACGAATTGGGATATCTTGTAACATATAATTACCATAAAGAGATATGTAGATAAAGAGATTCGAAAATAAGCCATCAACACTTATAACGTATGTGTAAAAATCCATCGAAGAATTCCGGAAATAAGTTGATTTTTTCGCCGGATTGTGGATAGATTGAGGCGGAAGGGGGGAGCGGATAAAAGTCGTCGTGTAAGGTACGTCGTCGCGATGTGGCGAATAGGTTAAGGGGTATGTAATTGCTGTTGTTTACTCTTTACAAGTAATTACATATTAAACGCAACGCGACCGAGTAATTTAACACCGATGAGCCAACACTTGGGAATTCTTTTGCATGTACATGGCGAAGATGGAAGAACGAGGTAAACCGGTTGAATTTGTTGGTGTACGGTTTAAAGGTATCCGCGTACCATCGATTACGGAGAATTTATTAATAGCCAAGTTTGATTTTTTTAACCCCCTTGTAACAATTCCACATTGGGCATTTCGATTTGAAATTTCAATTATGAAATTATTATACCGCGGTTGGCGATCTGTCTGTTTGGAGACGATGAGTCGAAGGAGTCAAACAAGTAGGTCTACGTTGGTAGATTTTTTTGCGACGCGACGTTAGTCATCGAATATCACGTTCTGAGAATCCATTAAACATGGTGAAAGAAATTTGATATTATCTGTAATAGATTTTTCTGGATGTGGTAGCTGGTTGGTTTTTTTTTCTTTTTGGGAACTTATCGTTTGGAAATCTATATACGACGAGTTACGGGTCGAATGTATATAAAAGACGCCCGGTATGAGACAATTTAACAAACCAGAGTGAGTACGACGATATTTAATGAAAATGAGCTGCGACTGCGAGATAAAGAATGCCAGAGGTGAAGTCGTACGGTAGTGAATTCGTGGCAGAAAATGTAGACAGATAAACCGATTACGAGTTAGCCACGTTCGTTGATAAAAGTAGATTCCTAAGTGATGGACTGACTACTGTTAAATTTATTCAACAATCGGATATCGAGGACTAGTGTCCGCGTTATAGAGGTAAAAAAATATGTAAAGGTGGGTAACTATTCGTTTTCGCTGTCGCTGAGCTGATAAATCTAACGAGAAACGTGAATTTTGGAATCGTTAAGTGGGAATGAAATAGGCAAAGGAGAATGATTTTTAATGGGTTTCAATTTTGATGCGAAATTAAGCTCGTTTAAAGGTGAACAGATTGGTTCGATGGGGTGGCCTTTATGCTCAAGTATGGGAAATTCCACTGTGTTTCGTATCCCTCCCTTGAAGTAGTTTTTTGTGGATAAGTTATTTTCATTTTTTTTTCGTGTTCAAAATAAAGGATGTTTTTAGCTATTATTTGAGGGGGGGGGGGGGGGTCTTACTTTTCAATTTTTCAATCGAAAGCATTTGAAAGGTATCATTGCACAAAGTAGATAATTACGCGTATTTTTTATATTCAAAATAATTGAAATTCGGTACTAATCTTTTTTTTGCAATTCGTGAAATTCGCTGTAAATTAAGCCCAATTTTTTTCGTATATTTTGTATATTTGGTCGTTTTAGAAGCACATAATTTCTCAATTTTCAGAGTCGATTTTTAATGCTTTCATTTAGACCAAATTCCAGTTTTTAGAGATTTTTTTTGAGTAAAAAATTATAAAACTGAAAATATTTCGAGAAATGATTGTGACAAATTCATGTTTAATTTTTTCGTTTTACGATTTTTTCATATCATTCTACTCAGAAAAATGTTTTTAGAGGCATCCACCAAAATTTATGACATTGTTTATAAAATTTTTGTGCATCAGTTTATCAAGGCAGACTGGAATTTTTGTGGTCCTATCGTAGTCAAAAGAGACCGAGGATAGTGGCATCGGAAGCTTTTTTTTTGGAAGGATACAAAATATGAGTATCAAGATTTGAAATATGTACCGGAGGATTTCTGGGGGAGGGGCCAAAAAAAGAGCATTCTCCTGCTCTTCCATGCCCTAGCAAAGTGAGGGCAAAGATTTTAAAAAGTTTTTAATGTCTCAAAAGCATTGTTGTGAAACTGGAATCGGAATGCAGAACTAAAAAAAACTGGAACTAAAACTGAAAAACTGGAACCGGAACTGAAACTAGAACTAAAATGATGAGAACTGAAAGCTGAAATCCGGAACTGGAACTAAAATGAATTTCAGTTCTATACAGTACCAAATTGCAGCATTTGCTGTTTTTTCTCTTTTTTTTTACTTTTTTTTTTATCAGTTTCTAGTTTCATTGTTTTATTTTACTCTTTTAGTTTCAGTCTTTCAATCTTTATTTACGTTAAAGAATTAACAAGATTTAAAATTACGGAAAATTTAGGTCAAAAAAATTATACAGAAAAATTTTCAAAGCAACAACAATGTTCAATTTTTGCAGAAAATTTTACATTTTTTGATTTTTTCACCTCTAAAAATTTTTAAAGCCCAAAATTTCAGAACTGGTATTCAGAACTGGAACTGGAATTAAAAACTGGAACTAAAAAATTTTGGGAACTGGAATTGGAACTGGAACTGGAACTAAAAAATTATGAAAACTGGAACTGGAATTGGAACTGGAACTGGAAATAAAAAATTTTGAAAACTGGAACTGGAATTGAAACTGGAACTAATATCATCTCAGTTTCATAACACTGCTCAAAAGTAAAAAGAAGCATTTTTTCATATTATGATGAGGGGGGGAGGAGGGATACAAACAATTTTTTGAGTTCTCACTAGAATTTTGTGGAGGTACAATGTGCCTGCTTTTGTACCCCATTTTCGAACACCACTGGTTGAGGAGATGAACATGAAATTTTCTATTTTTAATCATTTCATTTTTGAAAAGTTTTTTCAAATATCCATTCTTTTTGAAATCTTTAATACTTTTTATTTGTTGATTCCCAAAAAAATTAAGGGTGTTCTGTATTTTTCTGTTGAGGAAGATTTAATATTAGAGAGATAGGTCACATGAAATATCTTAAGATTTTGAACATTTTTCATTATGATGATTTTCATTTTTTTTTGGGGGGGGGGGGGGGATGAGATCTACAAGAAAATCTTGAATTAGACTTCACTGAATGGAATAAAAATTGATTGGAGTGCATGGAATATTGTATCTTTGAGAAATCATGAAAATTTGATGAAGTGTAATTTTATTAAACTCGTCGTCTTGAAAACAAAGAAAATTAATCATCATCAGCAGCAGCAGCAGCAGCACAATATTCTGAGAATAATAAAAAAAGTGTAATAGCATAGAGCAATTCTATGGTAATAGTTTTTGATTTTGAACTTGAAAATTTTTCAACTGTTGAAATTCAATATTTCTATGCAGAAACCTGCTCTTTCTTCCCTCACTATTGTTGAAATAGTAATTCGAAAACTATTTCTTTAGGTGTCAGATTTGATCAGAATTTTGATCCATTTTTGTGAGGGCGATAAAAAATGTTTCAAAATATTACATTTCAATGTCTTTATCTCAAATTTTGGGGTTTTCTCTCCTTTTCCCAGGAGATGTGAGCCTGGGTATGGAAACCACTCGCAATTGGCAAAAATTGGTTTTTGAGTTGAGATTCCCCTTGATTCTACCCCTTCTGGAAGGCCTAAAATCAATATCAATTCAAAAAACAATTTTTGAAACTTGGAGCTGATATCTAATAGGTATCTACATCAAGGCTCACATTATTTTTAATTTATAAATTGGATAGTAGAAATAAAAAAAAAGAAGATATGATGAATTGTTGAATTTTATTTATGTTTTTGAATTATGAAGGCCATCTCATATTTTTGTACTTCAATAAAACCTCGCATTTCGAGCTTGTAAAATAAATTCGTTTGCAAATTTTTCAAAAATTGCTGATTTTTAGACAATTTGTGAAAAATTCTGTTCTCTGAGGGTTGTCACTTTGGGAGGGGGAGCAGGGGGATGATGCAAAACTTACTGATGAAAGATAGAAAGATATTCAAAAATTTTTACTTAGATATTTGAGTCAATTTTTTCAAAAAGAATGAATGTGTAGAATTAGCCTATTTCTAAACCATGAGAAAGTTGACTTTTTTTTCGTCAAAAAAGTCGTTGATTTTGAATCTCTGTGTCATATTCTTGATTTCGAATGAAAAATTAAGTAGGTATCATTTTTTGATTTTTATTCCTTTTTCAAAGGCTCTGGTGTGGTAAGGGGGTCATTTGGCCTCTGGTCCAACTTTGGAAAAATTCTTGCGCCATTCGATTTGCCATGGTAAAAGATGATTTTAGAGCGCATGAGCGAATTTTTACCTCACCCCTGGGGGGCTGGGGGGCCAAAATACGCGATTTTCAAGCCGAAAACTCTTAAAAATTCTATCTCCGCGAGTTTTCAACCGATTTTTTCCAAACTTGGCACAAATGTAGTGGTAATAGAGGGGAATGCCCTGAAATTTTTTCAGATTTTTTTGACCACTTTAATGACCTTGAATTCGACTTTGAAGATTTCAAATCGTCCTGGGGGGCACAGCTGGGGGGCTGTCTGAAAAATTTTTTTAAATTAAAATTTTTCAATGTATTTTACATTTCTGAGAATTTTTTCAGATTTTTTCAGGTGGTGGAAAGTGGTCAAAAGCTCAAAAAACCGCCGTAATTCATCATTTTTATTACTTAAAATCAACGTTTTCCTTCAAGTTTTCATTTTTAATAATTTCCTGCCAAAAATAATATTATTCTATTCACTCTCCGTGTCCCATTTTGACCTTTGTTTGTTCATTTCTCATGACTGTTATCAGTTATGTTCAGAGCAGAAATGAATATCTATGAAAAAAAAGCCCCATCCGAGGATTTTTGGCGTAATTGACTCACAAATAATGTGACAAAAGTAATCCTACCTGTTTTTGAAGTTTGACTGATTCCCCTGAGATTATTGGCTTTCCTCCCCGCTCAGTGGAGGTTTTTCTTATTATTTGAGGAGATGTATTCCATAATTCGCCAAAAATCCTCGGATGGGGCTTTTTTTTCATAGATATTCATTTCTGCTCTGAACATAACTGATAACAGTCATGAGAAATGAACAAACAAAGGTCAAAATGGGACACGGAGAGTGAATAGAATAATATTATTTTTGGCAGGAAATTATTAAAAATGAAAACTTGAAGGAAAACGTTGATTTTAAGTAATAAAAATGATGAATTACGGCGGTTTTTTGAGCTTTTGACCACTTTCCACCACCTGAAAAAATCTGAAAAAATTCTCAGAAATGTAAAATACATTGAAAAATTTTAATTTAAAAAAATTTTTCAGACAGCCCCCCAGCTGTGCCCCCCAGGACGATTTGAAATCTTCAAAGTCGAATTCAAGGTCATTAAAGTGGTCAAAAAAATCTGAAAAAATTTCAGGGCATTCCCCTCTATTACCACTACATTTGTGCCAAGTTTGGAAAAAATCGGTTGAAAACTCGCGGAGATAGAATTTTTAAGAGTTTTCGGCTTGAAAATCGCGTATTTTGGCCCCCCAGCCCCCCAGGGGTGAGGTAAAAATTCGCTCATGCGCTCTAAAATCATCTTTTACCATGGCAAATCGAATGGCGCAAGAATTTTTCCAAAGTTGGACCAGAGGCCAAATGACCCCCTTACCACACCAGAGCCTTTTTATATCTCCTTCCCCCTCCTCAAAAAATTACACCCTTTCAATTTTGAGATTTTTCGTAGAAAAATTAAAATCGATTTTAGGCTCTGTCGAAAATTTTATTGTCAACTTTGTTGATCGACATTTTTCTATGATAAATGAGTGCCCAAATGCTTTCGTTATCTCGAAAATATCCAAATCTTCGAATTGTTGGAAAATACGATGGTAAAGTACATCATCAAAGAGAGCAGACGAACGATGCATTACAGGTTGGGAAAAAATTTCATAATAATGTCTGTTATTATTCCAGCATCTTGATACGGTTACTGGTCAGATTAAAAAATAACAAGTTTCTTTCTTCCTGAATTCGAGTCGAGATTATATCGTAAATTGTCATTGATGTACAACGTGTTTAGTTTTTTACATAAGATTAATTTCACGTAAAGAAAAAAGAAAAAGAGTAAAATAAAAATCACATGGAAAGGCGTTATCGGTTCTTTGTCTAGGATTTGTTTGTCATTCATTATAAATCTTTTGTAGGAAAGAAATCAGATCTGGTCGGGATGAAGTATAGAGACAGAGACGGCGGAGCGAGTGAGAAAAAAGAAGAGAAAAAAATAGAATAAATCGAAACCAGATAAAAAGTAACATAGATGAAGAATAGAGATTAAGTAGCCATGTGGTTTTTAAATTGAAGAACAAACGAAACATAACCTTCTAAAGTCTTCATGGTCCTGTCTTGGCGTATGTTACTGGCAGAGAGAAAGAGAGGATACCCGTATGGGTATTCTTGGCGTGCTTACCTCTATTCGTCATACAATTTACTCGAAGATACTCCTGTTTGGCGCGGCGTTTACGAATCTACCGAGGAGTATTCGTGCTTTCGCGATCGCACAGCGATTGGGTAGCGGTCGAGTTTGATAAGCTGGTACATCGGCGTGTCCTTAATGACAGATACAAGTTAGAAACAAGATGACAACTGCATACTAATGACTGGACAATGATGCGGTGGCGGCGGACCGTCGTATAAATAGATGTATCTGTCGTATTTACACATTTTATAAGACCTTATAATTACACAAATGCTGTTAAGCCGAACGTGGGTTTTGAAATCCGAACGATTGTCATTTGCGCCATCGAGAGTAGAAAAAAACGTCATTGGAGAAGTTCGATTTCAAAATTTTCAAAGAATAAGTCTCGGGATTGCTTGAGCAGTCGAGAAGATTTTCCATTATTTTCGGAATGACCCCGGGATCAGAGCGGAGTGTTACTGGAAATAGAATAGAGACGAGCTTAGTTAAACGAACCTATTTGATTGAAATAAAAGAATCAACCTTGAACTCGGCCCGGTATCAATTAGACGGGTATTTATTACATTTAATCTTAATTACCTCTTAATAAGTTTCGGAAGATTTTTATCTGTCGAATGCAAAATCGCTGTTTAATCGTAAACACCAATTAATTCGAATTATATAGGTAACACTCGGGTGCTGCTACAAGAATAGGGCATCATTGGTCGATCGAAGATGGCGGAGGTGTCGGTACCGCGGGGGTTGAAAAAAAAACCTAAGATAGGAGATAAAAAGATTCGACATTAAAAAAGTTATTATCTCGGGTTTGATAAATAAGTAATGTTTTTTCGAGATGATGACGATAATATGACTGTACAATCGTTTAAGATGTATAAACTTTTTAAAACAGATGCAACGTTTTTCGCTTATCTTAATATTTTCCTTGCCTTTTTCTACGGTTCGATAAATTGTACAGATAGAGGATTCATTAAAAAGTGGTTTAATGCTTGATTGTTGGCATGTGAAATGAGTAAAAAAAATATTCATAAATGGCACGGCAGCAGACTTGTAAATTCGGACCGGATACCGGGGTATTAAAAATTCCATTCGAAATTGGTTTATCAAAGTTGGTATCGTGGTGGCTGTAGATGTTTTTTGCTGGTCGTCGTCGAAATTCGCGTGTATTTTATTTGGAGACTGCGAAGATATGGGGGGTATTTACGCAGATTAGCCTGGATTTTAACACGTTTTATTAACGAGTATCGTTTCGGGTAATAAAAATTATCTTCGGGAGTTATGTATATTGATTTGATTCCGTAGTCGAGAATTCGCCCGGGTGATAAGAAGCTCAATAAACCTGATGTAATTATTGAGCCTAGTTTACACTCTGCTTTCAAGTTTAATTGATCTGGTAATTTGATCATCGGGTACACGTGGAGGTCTGCTAATAACTTTCCTATTTGACCCAGCTTGATGGTTGGGCGAGTAATTTTAAGTTAAGTGATAAGGTAAAATCAATGGGGATTTGAAAAAATGTGTAGTTTATCGGTATTTTATCGTCGGTGTACTTGACCTGGAAATATCAACAATTGACGTGAAGAAAATTGATGGGATTAGATGGTTTTGTGGTGAGGTGAAAAAAATCGTAAGGGGAAGGTTTGGAGATGTTTTTATTGGTTGGTCATTTTTTGGAGGGGGAGGGGGGGATTGAAGCAGGGTGTCTAACAGGTCAAGCTGGTCTGATGAGTAAAGCTTTTTTTCTTGTGGTCAATCTGGTCCTGAAAAGTCAAGCTTTTTTACTAATTTATTCAGAAAGTTCAGCTTTTTTTCAAAAATTTCAAAAATCATAAAAATTTCATTTAGGTACCATTGATAAATATTAAAATAAAAAAGCGAAATTTTTCATTTTTTTTGAACCCGTTATTAAAAATTTCCTAACAATTCCAAACATTTTTTCAATTTTTCAAGTCCACATTTTTCAAAATTCATTCAATTTTGGTAATAATTGAAAAAAAATTACGTTCGCCAAAAAATGATCGTATGGACTCTTTCGTTTCCCTTTTTTATTTTAGATAATTAAATTTTTAAAACTGAAACATTTGCCCTTCCAATTTCGTTTTTTTTTTTTTTTGAAAATTCTATCTTCTCTTCATTAGTGTTGAATAAATTTCCTTTAAAATGTAACTTAATATGAAACCCATGAAATTTTTAATTTCTTATGAAAAAAGAGTATTTTCAAGGCAGAGGGACAAAAAAGTGCTTTAAATTTCCTTTAAAACGAATATATGCAATGGGGGGGAGGGGGGTTAAAAAATTTGGGGTTTGATATCAAAAAGTCATTCGAAAAGGTCAGGCTAAGTTGAGTTTTTTTACCTCAAAAAATTATTTTGGACACCCTGCGGAGTTTATGAGATAGCTAGTAGGCAGATTAAATGAGGGAGGGGGTAGGTGGTTTCTCTCAAAAATAATACAATTTTTGTATTTTTAGTTGAAGAAATTTTTAAGGAGTGTCAATAAGGCATGTTTTTGGACCAAATTACAATCACTAATGATTTGACCAGCCTTAAAATTTTGTACTCAAAATCATTTTAAAAAGAATTAAAATTTAGTTCGCTCAGAAATACAATTTTTTGGACGCCAGTGGTCCTCAAAATTTAAAACTAATCAATTTGAGAATCACTGAATTGATTTTTTTCAACCTTTTGAGGGTAAAATATTTGTTTGAAGAGGGCGAATCCAGTACAAGATGAATTTAAAAATTCGACTCTCTGGGACAGAAAATACAGTTCATTTTTTGAACATTTTGAAACTGCAATTTTTTTGTCTTAATGCGGCACAGTTCCGCTGAAAAAAAAAAAATTTATAGCATAACAATACCTAGAAAACCTGAATCTTGCCGGTAAGGTTACTCATGAATTTCATTTTCTGATTTTTCAAAATTTTGATGTTTTGGGAATTCCTGAAAATCTAAAAAATTGCGGTTGGCGTCAAATGTAATCTATTTGCCCATCGGATGAAATAGTTTGATTGAACTCACCTTATGTTCGTAATTTTGAAAGCTATTTTTACCTACCTACCCCTCCCTCCACACTTTGGGTACCTCTCAAAAAATTGAATTAATGAGCATGTTTTGAACAAAAAAAAAAAATGGTTATTTTATATCTAAAACAGAATACTTACTGGTCGGCCGGCAATTTTTTTATTCCAAAAAAAGTCAACTTCCTCAAATCAGGTTTTTTTTAAATTAAGTCCCCCCCTCCCTTTCCCCCTCATCTCAACGAAATCATCATCCCATTGTTGAGAATTTTTTTTGGAAATTTTGACACAAAAAACCCATCAAATCAGAAAAATTACATCTTGAAATTATTTCGAAACCCATTTTTTTTCTTGAGCGTTTCCAAAAAATGATACTTGATAATGAAATTTGTTTTTCCTTCTAGTTTTTTGCAGCTTGAAATTTGTAAATTGAAATAAAACATTGTGATATGCTAATAATTTTTTTTGAAAACAAGAATTTATGAAGTCGAAACTTTTGAATTTTTCAATATTTCAAGAAAATAATTTTGAGTATATGTTTTATTTGAATACTTTCCCTAGCTAAGTATATTTTTTGAAGGATTTTTGCCATTTTTCAAAAATCACGTTGCAAAATTTTTTCATAACAAATTATTTTTCTTTCTTTATAGCATTTTTGTTTTGAAAGTCTCCGGATTGAAGTTTTTTTTCTGACTTTTTGAAGATACGAAATGAACACCTTTATCAAACTGAAAAAAGGTTTTTGATTAGAAAATCAAGTTTTTCAACATTTCTTTTATTATTTTAAATTGTTTTTCCATGATTCTAATTCCAAAAAATGACCGAATCAGATATTTACCTGCTTCATCGCGTTTTATTTTATGAATGTCTTTGAAAACCCCATCGATCAAATTCATCCACCTACCCCGGCCCTCCCGTCCCAGTACTTTTCTGACCACTTTACCAACAATACTTCGTTCAACGGTGCAATTCGGATTATTATTTATGGCTGGCACAATTTTTTATCATGTGATACGCGACCCGACTCGACACAGTCTTGATTTATGGTGAATCGTATAAAAAAATTGCCATAAGCGATAAGACGCATTGGTTTCGTACCCGAACAAATTTCGGTCAAAAACCAAAGAGATACGCCAGCAGATTACGAGCGACTAGATTTATTCGTAAATTAAACGAGAGTATCAGGTGGTTAATTGAGTAACTCGATTGTATATTGTTGGCCTTTGAAAAATGTCGGTGATGGCGTTAATTGGCTTGAAAAATCGTAGGAAACGTGTTAGCTGATTTATAATTCGAGTATAACGCTGTGTTAGCGTAGTTGGTGCTCATTTTGTGGCATTTTTTATTGGCTCGACTCGCGTAGGTGAAAGGTTCTTAACGTGTTTAATAGATTATTAAGTAGTGGTGTACGCGCATTAAATATTTCCACGAAGTTCCTTTTACGATTTGTCTAGTGAGAAGAATTTTACGACTTTGCGAGAGGCGATGAGTTGTGTGAATTTAATAAGATGCATTTCAATCGCGAAATTTTATTTCAATAAGAGGGATTTTTACGAGGGTATTTTTTCGTCGAATGGTTTCATTGTATGCGAATGTGATGATGTGAAACAATTTTGCCGAATGTTTTTATTTCTTTCTGCGGTGAGGAATATTTCCTAGGCGTATTGATTTTAGAGGGTTTTTCTCGGATGTAAACATTGGATGTATTGAATGAATGCAGTTATATTTTTTGTTTCTCGAAAAAAAAGTATTGGGTGTTTTTTGTCTATTTTTTATTGTGCTTGTAGAACGCTCTAAAATAAACTTTGGTAAATTTCTCTTTATAATTCGTGTTTCAACTGATTTAATTTTTGTATTCTAAAGGAAGGATTTGGGCTGGGAGGGGGTGAGGGAAATTTTTTTCGTCGGTCGTAAAAATATTGCTGGATTTGATCTAAGGCAAGAATATTGTAAATGCTAGAAAAATATTCTAAATGTGATTTTTAGGAGCAGGATATTGGAAGAATTTTTCTCATTCGTTTTCATTTCAAGAAAATCGATCGAAACTTACAAAATCGAAAAATTTGAATTTTTAAAACTAGCAATCTTGCAAAAATTTATCGAAAAATTGATCAAAAAATGTAAAAATATTTCTAAATTAATGGTAAAATAATCATTGATCGAATTTTAATTTCCCCTTCGCAAGCAGCTGGAAATCCACCATAAAACTATCTAATCGTCGATTTTTGGAAAAAAAATCTCCATTTTATCCGATGATGTTTGGTTGGGTCAATGGTTCGATGTATTAATCGTAGATTTTTTTCATTATTTCCAAAGGTTTTAAATCGAAACGCATTAGTTTAATACGGAAATCAAGTTGGAATGTGTTTAATACCGCAACGACGTGTTTCCAAAGCGTAAATCAACCGGAGGCCGAAAATACGAAACTAATGATGATGTCACCAATAAACGACGATTTCCACACAGATAAGAAGGCTGTACAACGCATTTGCATTTTGTACGCACACACTGCGGGCTTAAAATCCCAACATTTTATATCCTTCTAAAACTACCACATAACAAATAACCAGTTGCTCTTCGTCGATAGATCTCCCGCAATCGAACTCGCCGTACCGATAGGTTTTTTCTCTTATCGATGAAGATATTCTTCAAAATAATGACATTAAGCATTTTAGAATTCGATGTCGATGGAAGCGATTCGATGATTTTGTACGGATCTAATGCGAGTGTCTTGTTTTTACGGCGATGCGCGCCCAGATCCCTAATTTTTTTAAAGGTGTTAATTAAATCACATAACTGGTTGAATGAAGGCGAAGCGACGCAGTGTTTGGAGTTTGGCGGATGGTTGTTCGAGTGTGAGGGGTTTTGTAGCAGGTGGAAAAAAATATGGAGAGATGTTAAATGGTGCCTATTTGAAAAATTGAAGGGTTGAAATCCTTTGAGAAAATTGATGAGATAGATTTTCAATTATGAGAATTAGTGATTCTCATGCAAAATTTTAAACGGATGGTTGTTCGAGTGTGAGAGTTTTTGTAGCAGGTGGAAAATGGGTGGAGGAACATGCCTGATGATGCCTATTTGAAAAATTGAAGGGTTGACATCCTTTCAGAAAATTGATGAGATAGATTATCATGAAAAAATTTAAAAAGCCAATTTTTATGATTTTTTGCCTGAAATTAGAATTTATGAAGCCCTAAGCGCGCTCGGAAGTTATTTAAGGGAGGGGCTGGAGGATCCGAGTAAAATAGGGGAGGAAGGGGTAAAATTTCAATGAAAAAAAATTTGAAACCCTATTTTTAGTAAGCTGGTAATGCATCACTTGATTTGAGCGAAGAAAAAATTGAAAACTTGCAGAATTTTTAGGATAAGCAATCAATATACTTTTAAATTTGAATTAGCAAAATTTATCTGTTTGAATCAGTGAAATGAATTGAACTGAAAATCAGTCATTTTTCACTGATTCTTCAAACAAAATTATTGATTTTTTCTGACAGTTTGGAAATTAATTTGAGAAAGGGTGGTTTTTACTTTTGGTGGAAAGATTGGTAAAAAAAATCCCATGATTTTGATTTAGTGAGTTATAATTTTGTTTTTTTCGGGAGACAGAATACTCTCTCATTTATAAAACAGTAAAAATTATCGAATATCACTGAAAAACAGTCAGAATCGCAGTACAGGAAAAAATCAGTGATCAAATTTTCACTGAAAACGAATCAGTGAGAAAAATCACTAAAAAATCAATGAAAATTGAAAAATCAGTGAATTTTGCTGATTTTTCCTGTTCTGTAATTCTGACTGTTCATCAGCGACTTTTCCTTGATTCAGAATGAGAGAATTAACTACTTAATGATTTTTTTTTTTGAAAAATTGCGATTGAAAGGCAAACATGTTTTTTACAATTTTTTTTTAATAAAAAAATATCTTCTGTGAGCGAGATCAAGGGAAAAGGCTCGAGCCCCCTGAGCCTCTTTCTCTCTCATTCTGAATCAGTGAAAAGTCACTGATGAACAGTCAGAATTACAGCACAGGAAAAATCAACGAAATTCACTAATTTTCAGCGAATTTTTACTGATGTTTCTAAGATTTTCACTGATTTTTCCGTCAAATTCATAAATTTTGTCGACTTTTTAGTGAATTTTTACTATTTTTTTTCATTATTTTATAGTGATTTTTCTCGTTGATTTATTTTCAGTGAGAAATTTCTCATTGATTTTTTCCTCAGCTGCAATTCTGACCGGTTCTCAGTGATTTTCGATAATTTTCAATGAGAAAGTTCTCCTTTGGATGCGCTTGTGAAAGGAGCTGAAGACATTTTACGAGTTGACTAGTGAATTTCGAAAATTAAGAATTCTATTTGAACTTCGCTTAATTTCTTTCAATTTTGATATGAAGCAAAAAAATTCATCTCTCAGGTTATTCAGATTTTTGAAATTTTTTGCTCGGGTTTTCGCTCAATTTTTGTACTGCCTAAAACAAAAATTTACTGAATCCTGTTTAGATTCTTTGTTCAAAATTTTTGAAAAAAAAAATTGAGTACTTGTTGATATGAGTTCAAATTGAAATTTCTTGGAAAAAATTACTTCAAAATTTTTTAAAATGGGAAATAGCACTGAAATTTTACACATTTAATTTCTTCGTACTCATTTTATTTCAATTCGAAAAAATCTTGATTGAACTTATAAAAATTGTTATAGGAGTACAGAATTGTGCTTAACTGCGGGAGAGAGAGAGGAAATTCTAAAAATCCAGAAAAAAATTACAATAGGATTTTTTGGCTCGAAATGTCAAACTGTCATTTTCCTCGATTTTTTCTAATCCAAAATGCAAAATTTTCTAATTTTTTGAAAAAAATTCAACACTAGTGAATTTTTTGACCCAAGCCTCTCTTTTTATTGATATTTTTGAAAACATTTTTCTGAAACACATGTCAAATATTATTTCTGGAGTTGTGATAGAATTTTTGAGGCACCAGAACAACTTTAAAGAATTTGAAGCCCAGATTTTAACTGACCACATGCTTAGTTACCTACTTGGTTAGAAGTATTTAATATTTCTATCGATTTTTCAACGAAACCTATTAAGTTTTTTTAAACTTTCAACTTTAAGAAACTTTAATGAATATTCCTTACTGCAGAAGGGTGCGATAAATTATGATAGTTTTCCATGTTGTGAAATAAACAAATTTCAAAAAAAAATCGGGAAATTCAAAAGGCTCAAAAAGTTCAAAAATTGGCTGAACTGTTTCAGATTGGCCTTTCATAGTTTAGATATTTTTAGAATTTCTTATTTTTATATCAATTTTTAAGGAGGAAAAAAAATATTTTTTTTAATGAAAAGCTGTCAATCGTCATGCGGATGGAAAAATTTTCCGTGTTGCCATTTCAGAAAAATTTAGTTTGAAAATATTTTCCAATTTTTTAAACGAATATGATTGATTTTTTTATGCAAAGATCTCTGGCAAGTTTGTAATTTTATTTCAAAATATAGGCGAATTTTAAACACAAAATTAATTTCTGTTCAAAATTGGAAAAATCGAACCCTTTCCGAATGATTCGATTACAACGCCGATTGAAACGAGCGATGAGTAATACAACTCGAGTCTCATGCTCGTACAGTTTTTGAAATTTAACAAGGTCTGATTAGCTTGAAACATGTTGAAGGGAAGGTTTAATAGTAGTATACGATGGAAAGATGGGGGTTTTGGAAAGTGGGGGATTGAAAGAGGCGAACATACCACTAATATAGTTTCTTGATGCGTTATCTCACCTTGTTATCGCGAACTTATTAACGAGCCCTTAAACTAATTATTATTGTCGTACACTGCGAGTTGGTTTCTCTCCTGTACATGCCGGGTAGTCGGGTCTTTTTCGTTCGTACGCGGTTGCTAGTTGTTTTCTCTTTGTCTTTGGCGTTTCGTTACTTGGATCACGTATTTATCGACTGTGTACATCGAAAACACCCGCTATTGCCGAGCTTCGAATACCTATTAATTTTGTTGGCTACCCTTTTACACTCGGTACCTATAGATAAGTTATCGCGGATGTAGTTTATTAAGCAATATCCCACGGTTTCGTTAATATTCCATCAATAGAAGTAAATATTAACGAATGAGAGTAGGCGAGAGATGGCAGAGGAAACCCCAATTTTATCTTTGGTATCGCCATTTAACACGTTCCAATCCTAATTTGTAATTTGGGTTTAATTTTTACAGCTGGCGAAGAAGAATCGTCCTGGAACGAAGAAGATAAAAGTAAAACTTCGTTGGAAGAGGTGATCAAAGAAACGACAACGCCAGACAATGAAGATACGTCGAGAACGTCGCCTAGTCGCAGCGTCGAATCGAATGCCAAATTGAACGGAGACGATGTTGCCCTCCAAACTGTAAAAATTGAACCGTCCTCGTCCGATTCCGAAACCTCGGTGGTCGCTGACAGAGTCGAAGGTTCGGAATCTGTTATCAAAAAAGCCAACTCGGTGGAATCTGCCGAAATTAGCGCCGATGCGAAGAACGTCGCGTCGGTCGTCATTAAAAATGAACCTGTCGCCAGTCCGGTCAACGCTGTGCCAATAAACGAGCAAGAATATTTGGGAGTTTTGCCTCAATCTTTACAATCAGGTATTTTAATCGATTATGGTGATTTTTTTTAAGAAACTTGATTCGAGGTGTGCGAAAAGAGGTGAAAATTGGTTGTGGAATGTGCTAAAATGAATTTTTTTCTCCATAGACCCCTCCCTTCTCTTTAGTCTACTAAGAGACTTATTAAAATTCGACAATTCGAGGAAAGTAGATTTTTTATTGAAAAATCCAAAATTTTGAACATTTTTCAATTTTTAAAAAAAAGTTTGGCCGAATAAAAAAAATTCAAAATTTATAATTATTATTTTTTTAAATTTTTTATTTTTTTTATTCAGTCAAACTTTTTTTACAAAATTGAAAATTGAAAAATGTTCAAAATTTTGAATTTTTTCAATTAAAAGTCTGCTTTTCTCAAATTGTCGAATTTTAATATCTCAATCTTTACAGTCAGGTATTTTAACCGATTTATGGTGATTTTTCTAAAGAAATGTGATTCGAGGTGTGCGAAAAGAGGTGAAAATTGATTGTGGAATGTGCCAAAATGAATTTTTTTTCTCCTTAGACCCCTCGCTCCTTCTCATTTTTCTATAAGAGATAATTAATATTCGACAATTCGAAGGAAGGAGATAAATTTAAAAAAAAAAATTTGAATTTTCCAATTTTCAAAAAAAAATTTGGCTGAATAAAAAAAATTTTAAAATTTTAAATCATGAAAATTTTGGATTTTTGAATTTTTTGTGAATTTTGAAGCATTAATTTGATCTCATTTCTACTTACCATATCATGTGAGCCTAGATATAGAAACAATCTTCAGAGGTCAAAAATCGATTTTTGAGTTGATATTAATTCTGGATCTTTGAGAAAAAATAGAATCAACGGGGGAATCTCAACTCAGAAACCAATTTTTGCAGGGGTGGTTTCTATATCCAGGTTTGATATATTTTCCTAGAAATGAGATGAAGAGAAGGGGGAGACACTTGATTATTTTGTAAGAATTAACAACACACTGGAAGAGGGGAGAAGATGAAGGAAAAAATTCAATCCCAGTTTATTTTCTAAAAATTTGGATTTCGAACTTTCGAATTCTTCGAATTCACATGTTCTGATAAAATGATTTTTTTTTATTTTAAAACTTCTGAAAATTTTGGTCAACCGGAAAAAACAAATTTTCACCTCTTTTAGGTTCTTTTTTCGTAGTATTTATTTATTTTTTTAAAAATATGAAGTTGAAAACAAAGAAGGCATTAGTCGTCGGTGTGGCGTGGTTATTTCCATAAAGAAATAATTTTTACATTATCAATATTTTTTCAGTCTTATCCTTGAAATTATCAAGTTAACACTCACGAGTAACTATTATCGCAGAAAGTTTTAACGACGACATTCGTGAAAAAAAGATAACTTTTGTCCTGAATATTTGAGTATTTTACGAAAATACTGTTTATCGTGGATTCACTGTGCGCGGCGATATGGTGGAAACAAATTTTCTCAAAATGTAGCCAAAGCTTGGGTGAATTTCTTCACGTCAATTCGACCAGCATTGAAGCCAAATTGGTATATTTATTTGTCGAAAGTCTCAGTATAGCGGTGAAAAAATTTGTCCGAGTGAAGATTATTTGAGTGGGTTAAAATTAATCGTAATAGGTATACATTGCCTATCTAATTGAATTTCGTTGTTAAAATTTTGATAGATAACCTGTCAATTTTTTTTTCAAAATTATTTTCACGCCTACTCACTAAAATTCAGATTTTAGGCTAAAACGATTCTCGAGTATCTTCATCTATTCATCTAAATTCAGTAGGTTATTCATGTTAGATGTTTTTTATCGTCGTCATCTAGGTATACTAGATAAGGATAAAACTTGGAAACATTTTCCAAATTTATGAAAATTGCATTCAGATTGAGAGTTGACGGAAAATACGGTGTAGAATTAAAATATCATCGATTTTTTTATTTTTCTTTGCTCGATAAGCAAAGCAAACAGATAAATGTAAACTGATAGCGAAGAATAATGTATTAAAACCCTACTCATCAAGTTTTTATCATCGTTGTAAAAAGTTCTTTATCGAGAGAGGTAATTTTAAACCGAAAGCTTAAGATATTGTCGATAATGTGATGAGTCCCGTGATTATTCTATTAACAAAATTAGTACACCGGTTCCCAAATTTTGCGATCAATTTTAATTTTTTTTTCCGCTCTTCGAGTGTAGCGAAGATTTTATTGTCTTGAATCCGATTCAATCAGCGAAACAGTATTTTTTACGTTTTAAAAATGAATCGTTTTCTTTTTAAAATTAAAATTAAATTCTTCAAAAGTAGGAAACCAAATAGGTAAGAAATCAAAGTAATGAGGAAAAATGGAATGTTTATTGTTCGAATGATTTCCATTGATACATGAAATATTTAAAGTACATTTCTATGTTCTGAAAGAAAGTGGAGAGAGCAGGGTAAAATCAGGGTTGACGTTAATGAAAGAGAAAAAGTTGAAAATTTTTGATTGAGATGAATTTTTACCCATTTTGTGATTTTTTTTTTTGAAAAAATATCACCACTCTCCAAAATTTTGCAATTCAAAGCTAATTAATTCAACTGAAGAAGTGAAGGTACAATTTTGATTAATTGGCTCTTCCTCTCCCCCCCCCCGTTTGGTCTTGCTCCACTTCATAGAAACCACCGAAGAAAATATGTTGGCAGAATTACATTATTTTAAGGTTGAAGAAATTTGCAAGCATGGTAGTTGTAGATTCTTTCTGTCTTTTGGATGTATGTCGAAGATTTTGCCGAATTCGCAGAATCAAAATTTATAACTGAAAAAATTTTCATTTTTCACCACATCTCCTCTCCTCTCGATAATTTCCCTTTGATAAATCTTTGAAATTTTAATGCGAAATTTTGTATTGAAAAATCATAATAAAAAATGATGTTATCAATTCTGGTAATAGATTTTCTTGTTAAAACAATTTTTCGCGTTAATTTTCAACGTGTTCTTTCAAATGAGATCACTGGCTCGTGAAATGAATAAATGAATAGAACAATTTTGATCAAGTAAGGAAAAAATTGAAAATTGGAGCAGAGGGAAGAAAATGATTCTAAAAAATTAGAGACTTTTCATGAAGGTTTTTCTGAAGATCAGCGAAATTTTCTTGAAGGACAAAATGTTGAAAAGTTCCAACAATGCCAATTTTAGTTTTAAAATGTGATTTTCAATGGAATTTTAAAGTTTTTTTCAATTAATTTCTTGGAATAATTTCCATTTGTGTGTTTTTTCTTCAATAGCAATGTTATTAATTATTTTTAAGAAATGGAAAAAAAAAGTAATACAGGAAATATTAAACATCCTTAGGAGACAAAACCTGGTTGTGTTGGAGTTCTCCCTTAATTGTGTTCCTTCTGAAAGGTTTGAAACCGACGTCGACTGTCGAGGGTCGATTCGAAAACAAATTTTTCACCTCCAAGAATGATTTCTGTACCTATCATAGGCTCACAAATATCGAAAAATTAGTTTTGGTTTTTGCGTATTATTTTTCGAAGTATTGAAATACTTTCTGAGCACTTTCAAAATTTTAAAAAGTTGTTATTATATTTCCTTTTTATTGAATTGAAATATGTACCTACATTTTTGCCAAGCAAACTTGAAAATTGGAATAGATACTGCATTTTTTTGGCTCATTTTCAAACCCAATTTTAAAGAAATCGCGCTAAATTTTTCATCTTAATTTTTGGAAGTTTCTTTCAGAAAAATATTGAACATCAAATTGTGTGATTTTAGATGTATTTAAAAAAAAAAAAAAAACGAATTGGCGATTTTTTTTCTCATTTCATATGTTTCTTCCGAGGTGTGATCGTTAGTTCGTTTACGATGAAAAATGAGGGAGAAAAATTGATAATTATTCATGTTTGGCCAGTTGTTGAACATTTTCTTCAATAATAGATCACAAATTCAATATTTTTTTATGTTTGAATAATTTTTTTGATCTTTTTTGGGGAAGAAACCAAGAAAATGATTATTTTATAATATTTCGTGGGGGCATGTTTCCTCCAAAATGATCAGAAATTTTCAAAAAATGAGGGAAAAATTTGAAATGTTTCGTATGTGACCCTGCTGGAAAGAAGGGGCCTTAGGTAAATAAAACTCAATGTTTTTATTTGTATGTGTTTGGTCCAGATTTGGTGTAATTTGGACCAAAAACGTGAAAAATGAGACATCGATTTTTTTACACAAGGTTCCTTCTTTCCGGCAGGGTCACGTATTTTGTCTTCAGGGTGTCTAACAGGTCCTGTTGGTCCTGTTTTTGGGCTTTTTCAGTGAAAAGTTCTATCTTGTTTAACAATTTTGAAATCCCACCCGCCAAAATGAATAGCTAATTTTTGAATGTTGTCGGTAGCAACACTGTGTAAAATGATGAGAGATGAGATGATACTGGATGTCTGAAGAAATTTCTACTTTTGGATGCTTTTTTGCTTCAAAAATTTTCGACCTCGCTTCGCTCGCGGGTTCAGTAAATTTACACGATTTCATTTCAATAATTATTATAGTACCTATAAAACTTCTTTCTTTAGTTTCTTTCTAGCTTAGGCAATTGATATTTCAAAGTAAAAAAATGTCCTTCTCATTTATTAAAAACTGGTAACAATCTCGAATGCAATTTTCAAAAATGTTCAGTTTTTTTGAAAGTCACAAACACGAAAAAATCACCAAGTTTACCTAATGAAGATTTTTTAGATTCTGGGTACCCCTTTTTTCAATTTTTTTTTACGTTTCTGATTTTAATGTAATTCATAAAATTATAGAAGAAAATCATGGGTCTTTTTTCAAAAATTGAAAAATTGTTTTAATTTTTTTTTTTGGGGGGGGGGTCAAAATTTAGTAGTAAAACCGATTTTTAAAAAGTTCTGTTAAGGCCCTGTTTTGGAATTTTGAGGGTTTGTTTGACACCCTGGTCATATTGTTGAAAATTTTATTCGAAAAACTGCATAGGTATTGAAAATTTGATTTCTTCAATGTTTATTGTTTACCTAATTAATTCTTTGACATCAGGTAGGTGATTTTTTTTCGATTTAGGTAATTTTTTCATCAATTTCGGTGATTTTTTTCCGATTTTGATTTTCAAAAAAATCACCAAAATCGAAAAAAAAAATCAGAATTGAAAAAAACCACCAAACTCTGAAGAAATTCACCTGAATTTTAAAAAATCATCGAACTGGAAATAAATCACCTGGGAACACTGGGTATAAAATATAAATACTCCGAAATTTTTGACAAGAAATAATTTTTCTTTTGAATTACGAAAACGATGTAGTACGTCCTTCCTTAACCCTATGTAGACCACCAGTGCCAAAAACGGCACTACAATGCATTTTTCGAAAAAAAAACCACCTGGTGCCAAAAACGGCACTAAATGTATTTCCTTAACATTGTAGTGCCGTTTTTGGCACGAGGTGGTTTTTTTTCTTAAAAAAGCATTGTAGTGCCGTTTTTGGCACCAGGTGGTTTTTTTTTGGTGGTCTACCTAGGGTTAATTTTTCAATTCGACGTTCAATTTATTTTTCTTCTGAAAACCAGATCCACCCCTTCTCTTCCTCGCCTCTCATCTGGTCTCATTTCGTCAACCAGACGTGAAATTTTACCAAACCATTATTTTACTAAATATATTTCCGAATGAAATTCTCCGAATCGAGCTGCACGAATATTTCGTTTATTATCCGAAAAAAACGAAGGTGACCCTTAAAAAAAAGAAACCTATTGTGCACATAGATTTATGAAACTCTTATCGTATCTATTCGCGTCCACTTCGTTATCCACACACACGTTTCGTGCATTTCAAATTACGAAACATTCGTACTCGAAAATTTCAAAAAAAAAATTCAACTCGTACGCAATCACGTAAAAAAAATTTTCCCGAAATTTTGTCAAACTTGACGATAAATTATCTACGTATGAGAGTCCCTCTTACCTATAGTTTTTTTCGGGTACGCAATTTAGAAACCATTGAAAGGTAGGCATCACAGGTATGAACGTGATACATGTGTTTGTAAATGCGTGACTCACGCTGATAAACAAAATAGAATTTTTATCTGTTATTTCCCAATAAACACATGTAAGTTTTATGTAGATGTGCATGTATATGCGCGCACATGATACTACCACAAGCACACCGTTAAAACCACGTTATATAGGTACACATATGTATACTTTTAAATTTTTACTGTCGCCTAATCTAATCTTGGAAATATTTTTCCGTTTCTTTTTTTTTTTTACAGCTTTAACGGGGGCCAGGTATTACCCGACAGTGATAAACGCAGCTTCGGACGCTCGCTATAGAACTGAAACGTCGTTGGACACTAGACAAGGTAAAAAAAAAAATTTATTGAAGAGATAATTGAGCGTGGTAATTGCATTACTTACCCGGTGCGGTTTTTACGGTTTGAAAATTATTTTGCGTTGAAGTGGCTTAATATCGAAACGGTTTGTGAAAGTTGAAACGTGTTGGAAAAAGAGGTGTCGAATTTCGAGTAAATTGTCAACCCCGAATCGTAGAATCGGTATAAATTCGCGTGGTGTTTTGAAAGTGCTGATCGTGCGAATAACCCAGACGAGTATGAAGATATGTATTCAACGGTGCAGAAAATTGTTATCGGTAAATACGACGAAATTAGGAAATTTGCATTGGTTCTAAGATGGTTTTATTCTATGTAGATGTATCTAATGTACCTATAGCTACGTATGTAGATAGTTTTGTAATCAATTCGAAATTTATGCGAGTTTATATCGGGGTTGATAAGTGAAACGTAATTTCCAACGTGTTACCCGCGCCAAACGCAGATTATTAATTAAAATTCGACGTTGTGCATTTAATTTATGGCACGTATCGCCTAAAACGTTAATTACTTCTGGTTACGAATTTTTCCGAGCTGGGGAATCGGTGTGTGAGGGTTGGAAAGATAGAGATGTCTGATGTGAATTTTTTTGGTTTGTTTTAGGTTTCGTTTGTCCTCCGTGTGGAATCAAGTTCAGTTCTTTGAGTACGTTGGAAGCTCATCAAACGTATTATTGTTCTCATAGACAGAAGAAGTCTAATAAAGGTGAGTTAAAGATGGTCTAAGGTTTTTTTTAGACTGAAAATGGGATTATTGTTATTTTTGGGCTGATTTATCGATGGGAACTTGTCAGATTCTTTCCCCTCCTCTTTCTCCCCCTCTTCTTCCAGTTTTTTCCACGTGTTTGGATGACATGTGCGTAGGCAGTGTTGACCAAAATTTCAGAAATTGTTTTTATGCCGTGATGTTTATTTTGATTGATTTTTTTTTCAAAATGATCAATTTTTTGAAGTTTTTGAAAAAAAATTTTTTTTTGAAATTTTCATCTAGATAAGAAAAGGGCAAATAAAGTCCAAGTGTGTGTGGTTTTTTTTTTGAAAATGAGTAGGCATTTTATTATTTCTGATTTGATTCTCCCCCCTCGATTTTTTTCGTGTTTGAATGGCACGTGCGTTGATTCTCACGAAGATTTCAAAATTATATTTTAGGTGCCATAATTTTGAACTCAAATCATTTTTTCAAAATTTTGATTAATTTTTGGAATTTTTTTGAGAAAATATTTTCTCATTCTGAATTAGTGAAAACTGTAATAATTACTGATGAACAGTCAGAATCGCAGCAGAGGCAAAACCAGCAAAATTCACTGATTTTCACTGATTTTTCAACGTTTTTCACTGATTTTGTAGCTAAATTTATAAATTTTCACCAACTATTCAGTGAATTTTCACTGATTTTCTAGTGATTTTTCTCTGATTGATTCATAAATTTCACCAACTTTTCAGCGATTTTTCACTGATTTTTTTCACTGATTCGTTTTTAGTGAAATTTTTTCACTGATTTTCTAGTGATTTTTCTCTGATTAATTCATAAATTTCATCAACTTTTCAGCGACTTTTACTGATTTTTTTCACTGATTTGTTTTTAGTGAATTTTTTCACTGATTTTCTAGTGATTTTTCTCTGATTAATTCATAAATTTCATCAACTTTTCAGCGACTTTTACTGATTTTTTTCACTGATTTGTTTTTAGTGAAATTTTTTCACTGATTTTCTAGTGATTTTTCTCTGATTAATTCATAAATTTCACCAACTTTACAGCGACTTTTCACTGATTTGTTTTTAGTGAAATTTTTTCACTGATTTTCTAGTGATTTTTCTTTGATTAATTCATAAATTTGACCAACTTTTCAGTAATTTTTTTCACTGATTTGTTTTTGGTGAAAAATTTTCACTGATTTTCTATTGTGCTGCAATTCTGACAGTGTTTCAGTGATTTTTCGATAATTTTCACTGATTTATAAATAAGAGAGTTATTTTTTCAATGTTTCAACATGGACATGTTTTTTCCTCTTGAGTTTGGCGGGGGGGGGGGGGGTGTCATTATAAAATTTTTAAAACTCTATTTTGCAACCACATATTTTTCGTCACGCTATTTTTTAAGACATTGACTTTTAAACAAATTTTTATATTTTCGAAATTAATGAAGTCATAGATCGATATGTTTTTATTTAACGCCAATTTAGAAATTTAATTTAATATCAAAAAGTCATCAGAATGACAGGAGAAATATCCGAAATTCAGAAGCTGAATTTCAAAAATTAAATTTTAATATTTTTTAAATCAACTTGGTATCAGAAAGTCGACATCTTACTTTTAAAGACAAATTTTTCCATTTTTGAAATTAACCCAACATCAGAAAGTCAGAAGCTAAAAATCGACTCAATTCCAGAAAAATCAGAATGACAGGAAAAATATTGGAGAGTCAAAAGCTGATTTTTAAACTTTGAAAACATTTTTACATTTTTTAAATTAACTTGAAATCTGAAGTCAGAATGAGAGAAAAAAACATCTCCATGTTATCAACATTTCTTTTCAGAGAAATCTTTTACTTCATTTTTTTAAAAAAATGAGCTCATAAATTAATGGAAGTTATCGAAAATCACTGAAAAACAGTCAAAATTGCAGCGCAGGTGAAAACCGATGAAAATTCACTGACAAAATCAGTAAAATCTATTAGTTGACTGAGAAATCAGTGAAAATTCGCTGAAAATCAGTGAATTTTGCTGGTTTTTCCTGTGCTGCGATTCTGACTGTTCATCATGGTTCAGAATGAGAATGGATTTCATTATTTTTAGGTCTGATTTCCCCTCCCGATTTTTTTTCTCGTATCTGGATGACACGTGTGTTGATTCTCACGAAGATTTCAAAATTATGCTTGGTGGTCTAATTTTGATTTCGAATAATTTTTTCAAAATTTTGATAAAGTTTTTGAAGGTTTTGAGATAGTTATTTTTTGATTTTGAAAATTTTATAAAAAGAAAAAGAGAGTAAAAAAGGTCTAAATTGTGTGGATTTTTTGAAAATACATTTCTTTATTCTAGGTCTGATCTTCCCCTCTCTTTCTCCTATTTTTTTCTCGTATCTGGATGACACGTGTGTTGGTTGTATTTACGAAGATTTTTCCAAAATTATTTTTATACCATGATTTTATTCCGAATAATTTTTTTCAAAATTTTAATGAATTTTTTAAAGTTTTTAAGGAAATAATTTTTTATTTGAAAAAAAAAAAAAATGTAAAAATTGATATATTTTATTATTGGCGAGCTTATATTTCAATGTTGCACAATTTATTTAAAATTCTACAATCGGTAGGTACCTATAGGTACTCGACTGGTGTTGAAAACAAAGTCAGAAATACGAAGGTATTGAAAAATTGCTGATAATAGATAATGCTAACTGTAAACTATGTAGTGGCATACACGTGGTAGACGTTGTGACCAATAGTGTTACGTATTAGTATTGTAAATCATATCTACATAAATTGTCGTCCTACTCATGCGCAGAAAAAAAAGTGAACCCGATTTGAGTACATAGATTTTTTTTCACTTATCAATTCGTTATAACTTTTAACAAACCAGCTCTCTTTATCAAATTTGTCAAGCACCAGTAAACGCTAAGGGCCTAGGTATCGAAATTCATTTCTACTTTTTTTTTCCTACACTTGCGTATAAAATATTTTTGTTGTAGGTATCCTATCCTTTTTCTTTTTACTCGAATGTCTAGATTGTATCTAGGGTTTGTTTTTTTTTTGCATTTGTGTATACGACGACGTTGGCATGGCTGATAAAAAAGCCTATGGTATTATTTGATTCGAGATACCGAAATGCGATATTTTTAGAGTAAAGTTTTCGCCTCAATAGGAATTAGTACGTTTACCTTGCTAAAGTAAATATTCTTTGGAAAAAAAAGTCCAAATCCATTGAAAATTGAAGATATACAGTACCTGGTTGGTATACCTTATCGCGAATCGTTATCTTTGTGTAAACCTGAAAAAAGATAAGGTATGGAACGAATGAAGGTATCGAGGATTTTGTTTAAACTGTTTATTGGTGCACCTGGCTTGAAAAATGTGTGATTTGATGAAATTTATTACAGAGGGTACGTAGGTAATGGGTAATGCTGCTGAGTACGGAGTATTGGATTTGGTGAAGTAATTTGAAAAAATGCAGGGCTTTTATATTCTTCGATGTGCATGAAAATTGAAATTTTTTAAAGAATAGTGTTCAAAAATTGGGCAGTCGAAATTAGATATATTTTGTAATTTGATCAGATGAAAAAAAAAGTAAGCAGCTGAAATGAAAATAATCATTTTCTTGAAACTTTAAGAAGTTTATTCCTAAATTTTAATCTAAAAGTTGGGTTGAAATAAATCGTGGCTGTCTGGCTGTAAATTTAATTTTTTGAAACAGTTAAGCAAACGATTTCACAGCAAGATGACAAGCTTAGTCATATATTTTGATCAATAAATTTCAAAAATGAAACCATCAATTCAGCTGAGTCACTAAAATTGACAAAAATCCGTTCGAAATCAGTGACATCAGAAACTATTTTTAATTTGAATTCGAATGTTTTAATCGAAGTTTTTTTTAACCCAAGTGAGTGGTTCTTGTACCAATTCTTATAATTTTTTTGGTAAAGATGCAGTTCGAATAACCTATGAAAAGAATTTTTTTTAAAAAAAAAAGGTTTATTCTGATTTGGTCGAAGTCCCTTAATCTGAAAAGTTTTTATTGTAAAGAAAGGTGATTTGTGTTGTTGTGTTCTTCATTACTTACCTGAATAACATTGAGGACGAAGTATTACAGCTCTGAATGAATTATTCACTCTGAAAAAATCACTTGCTGATCCTCTGTGTTGTCTACTTCGTTCGAAATTTTCACCCTTTTTTCGGAACTCGAATTGAGAATTTTTTGGAAATATTGTATGACTTTTAACTCGAGAAAATCTTTCAGTTGTGAAAAGATTAGTCAAGTTTTTGGCAAAGAGATCAGGCTAGTCATGAAAAGTCGAAATATAAATTTTTTGACTTGAAAATCAAACTTTTTTTCAAAGATTGAAAAATTTCCATTCTTCCTTGAAAAATAATTGAAAATAGTTCAGTGCCATTTGTTTGAATTTGTTCGGAAAAAATTTAAATTTAGGCGTTCATTGTAGTTTTTAAATTTTTTTTGTTTGAAATTGCTTATAATTTTTTGTGGTGGGAGAGGGGGTGGCGGCTCATTAAAAAACCTAACCAAAGCATGCAAAAAGATCAAACTTAGTTGAGCCTTTTGTTCAGCAAATTTTGTTACGATATCCGGTGGATATTTGATTTTTGAAAAATACAATGGAAAATTTTTCATTCTTATCAAAATTAGACGTAATTTGACGGTTTTTGAAATTTTCGTATTTTTTTCGAAAATTAATGAATGCTTTTAATATTGAAAAGTTATTTATTAGAATATGTAGCTCGAATTCTAAAGTTTATTGCTAGAATGTTTGAAATTATTTTTATACCCCACTAAAATGAGTCCAATTTTTTCAAACATTTTTGGAAATTTTCTGGAATTTTTAGAGAAAATTTTGGATTTTGGAACATTAGATATGCGATACATATTTCCCAAAAATTTCACGTTTTTTGAACCTTTTTTTGTTTTTTTTGATAAAATGGCATCAGAAACAGGTTCGAAAAGTGAAAAAATAATTTAGTTTACTGAATTTTCCTTGCTTCCTCGAGTTCTAATTTAGGGTTTGAATTAAAATGTACTTCAGAATAAATTCAGAGGCTTCTAATATTCCCTTTCCCCCTCGAAACTGGGCTTCAATTCGGAAAAACTTCGTGAGATTTTTTGTTCAATTTTTCTTGGATTTTTTTCACCATAGGTTGCAATTACTCTTCACTCTCCTCTACACTGGTTCACATTTAGTGCAGTTTTGAAATTTCGACGTTTTCGTGTACAGTTGTTAATCTGTGTAAATAAAATTTAATCCTTCAAGGTTTGGGATTCCATCATATTTTTTTTCAAAGCAAGATTTTAGGGCTCGGCCCATTTGTTTGAGAAGGGGTGTGAATTTTGATTTCGAAATGAAATTCCTTTTCAAAATGATGTCTTTATTGTTCAAGTTTTTTTTTTTTTTGTACAACGTTAGAGTATTTTTTTTTCATATTTTCAGGGAATACTCAAACCCATCCTTCGTCTTTGAGAAGTATTTTTTAATCAAAAATCTGATAAATGATTGTTGAATTAGACCTCGCGCAGAAAAATGCCTGTAACTCGGCCAAAAATTGCTCAAAATGCAAAAACGAATACATTTTTGGAATCCTCACGTCATGAACAATCGAATGGTTTTTTTTAAAAGGGTGAGAGATCGATTTTTTTCTGCGCAGATAGTTGATGAAGAAAAATGTCCCTAATTTGGACGAAAATTGCTCGAAATACAAAAACGAATACATTTTTGGAATCCTCTCGTCATGCACAATCGAAAGGTTTTTTTAAAATTCAATTTCGAGCATTTGGGTGAAAGTTGGTTTTTTGCTGCGAGGGGTAGATTTTTGAACAAAGTTTCATGCAGCAAAATGCCTACAACTCGGCCAAAAATCACTCAAAATACAAAAACGAATACATTTTTGAAATCCTCTCGTCATGCACAATCAAATGGGTCTTTTGCCATTCAATTTCGAGCATTTGGATGAGAGATAATTTTGTTTTTCGCGGATCTCTGATTGAGAAAAATGCTCGTTATTCGGACGAGAATTGTTCAAAATGCAAAAACGAATACATTTTTGGAATCCTCTCGTCATGCACAATCGAATGGTTTTTTTATCATTCAATTTCGAGTATTTTTGGGTGAAAATTGTTTTTTTTTTGCTGCGAAGGGTAAATTGTTTTGATGATTTAGGCACGAAAAAACGTTTTTGACTTGTGCTTTATGTATCTGTGAAATTTCGTCCGACTTCAGGGACTGAAAAAAATAAGTGTTTAATTTCAAGAATTATCGTATGTAATTTTAATAGAGCAACGTTTATGAATAGTCATTTTAAAAACTTCATCGAATCAAAATCATGTTTTTTTAACCCCTTTACTTTGAAAAATTTACTCAATCCTGTTGATTGTGTTACATCCGAGTGAACTTGGCATGCTTGCCCTCTGTCATAGTCCTGGCTATCTCGTCAACTTATTTCGATTAAAATCAACATTGGTTTTCGAAATAAATCTAGATACATATGTAACTCGAGTACCTCCTTAATTAGAAAGTACCTATATAAGTAAATCGAAAATGACTCGACAAATTTTGTCCGTGATTTTAATACGTGTCCATATGTTCGAATAGGTCGAGCAGATTGATAATATAGACAAACGTATTACATTTGGTGTATCATTGTTACAGGAGGCGCGGAAAGCGAAGGTGAAGATGGAAGAGCATTATCGGTATCTGGTGGTTATGATCAAGACGAAGGGAGCAGCGGTGAAAATATGAGCACCGGAGAGCCTTCGACAAAAATAGCGAAAACCGGTAAACAATACAGATGCACCCATTGCTCGTACAGTGCCGATAAAAAAGTCAGTTTGAATAGACACATGAGGATGCACAGCGCATCGCCGGCCACTTCGGTAGGTTTTATAGTTTAATTATTTTTTTTTTCATACATTCCGATTCATTCGTGACGTTTGTAATGATTTTTTTCTCATCACCAGGTGCACAACGACTCAGATTCCTCGGTTCAGCCAATCGATCGGTATTGCCAAGAATGCGATATCAGATTTTCGAATTTGAAAACCTTCAAAGCGCATAAATTACATTACTGCAGTACACGTAATGTAATTAAACGCGCGCCAAATGCTAATTCGTCACCTTCGCCGAATCTATCCATCGATTCCAGAATAACGCCGCCGTTATCTTCGTTCGCTCTGGCCAATCCGAATCCTCCGCAACCTTTTATCGCGCTTCCGACTAATCCCGTATTAATCGTGCCCTATTCGTTGATACAAGCTGGAAATATGCTTTCTAGTCCAGTCACTTCCGGATTAAACGCGCAAGACGGAGTTTATCTATTGTTACCGGATGGCACCATACAAATGGTTGCTCAAAGCATGGCTAATCAAGCGAATAGGACTCCAGAATTGAGCAGTCCCGTGTTGCAGCCGATTCCGACATCGAATAATAATCAAGTAAGCGAATAGGGTTTAATGAGGGTTTAATTAGAACGGGGTATTGAGGGTTGAGGTGAAAATGAGTGGTTGGAAAGGTCAAGTTTGTAATGGTTGATCGAGGTGTAGGATGCAGATGTCGAATTTTTAGTGCTGATTCTTGAAATGTTTCGAAAAATTCGTTCATTCTTATTTCTTATTATTTTCTTTTGTGGCAAGTTTTTGTGTCTGTTATGCTGTTTCAAGAGTTATGAATTTATAAACATAATTTATGGTGGTTTTCATCAAAAAAAAAAAAAATTAGTAAATGAAATAAATGAAAAGCATTTGCTACCTAGTCTACATTTATATGGCGAAGAATTCAGTTCTGACAAAAAATTTTCGATTCCTACTTTTTTTTAGAAACGTGAAACTTTAATTAAAATGCGTGATTGAAAATTGCCTGAAAATTGGCTAAAATACTTCTTTTTTTTTAATATTTGAATTATTAGAAATTAGAACCCATGCGTAAGCTTATTCAACAATTTACCCTTCAAGGTTGAGAAGGATTCGAATCCATTTTCGGATTTGAGAAAATGAATTTAAACGCACTACGTGAAATTGGATTCAAATTCTACAACATTAGAAAAAAAAAATTATTTGTGTAATTGAGATTTTCATGGTGCCTTCTGGGAGTCCTGGGTTTGAGGAGTCTGGGAATCCGGAAAAGAACCAATTTTGTTGAATAAATTCAAAAGTATAAAAAAAAGGGCAAATTTTGTCAAGAAAAAGAGTCCGATATTTCTTCACTGATTTTTTTTTTTCATTTCTTGGTAAAAGTATGTATTCCAGAAGTTGATACTTTTTCTGAAGACTAAAATCTTCAAAAAATTATCATATTTCAGATTTCAATTGTTTTCTAACAGAATGACTGGTTTTTTTTTTTTCAAAATTCTATACCTACGTTTTTTTCTTCTTGAACCTCCTTCCCGTTGGTAGGATAATGTTGAAAAATTTGAGAAGGCCTGCATAGAATTTATCAATTAGAAGCACGTATTTTTTTTTTAAATATGAGAAATAATCAAAACATGGTGGAAAAATTTTAAAGTTCAAGTCCGACAGTAGTCAGTGTGTCTAACAGGTCCTGTTGGTCCTGTTTTGGAGCTTTTTAAGCGAAAAGTCCTGTTTTGTAACAATTTTGAGATTCCATCCGCCAAAATAAATAGTTGATGTTTGAAATGTCGTCACTGAGAGCATTTTGTAGATGACGAGAGATGATTCGGGGTGTCTGAAAAATTTTAACTTTTGAATGTCTTTTTTTTTCAAAAATTTTTGCCCTCGCTTCGCTCGGGTTCGGAAAATTTATACTTTTATTTTCAAAATTATAGTACTTTCAAAACGTCTTTTTCGCCATCCTAGACATTTAATATTTCAAAGTGACAAAAAACGTTCTTCTCATTTATCAAAGAACTCTTAACGATATCGTTTACAATTTTCAAAAATGTTTCGTTTTTTTTTTTTTTGGAAGGAAACCAGAAAACGAGTCCTTATTTAATATTGTTTTTTTGAAAATCAGAACAAAACACAAGAAAAAGTACAAATTTTACCTAAAGAAGAAATTTTAGATTCCGAGCGTCCCTTTTTTAAAAAAAAAATCACTCTGGTTTCGCTCGGGTTCGGTGAGTTTACATATTTATTCTTTTCGATGTATCTTCGTCATTCTTGAAATTATTGAAAAATAATCACAATTATTGAGGAAAAAAATTCAAAAATTGTTTTCTTAATAGATTTTCAATTTTTTTTGGGGGGGGGGATGTACAAAATTTATTAGTAGAAGAGGTCCTGTAGAAAGTCCTGTTTTAAGGGGTTTGAAAGTTTGTTAGACACCCTGGTAGTCCAAATTTTCGTTCTTTCGGTGTAACAGACCACAGACCTCGTTTGAATATCAGTTTGTTGCAATTTGTTAATCGATTGAAATCCGATCAAACCAGTTATAATATCTTAAATCAATTTTAGACAACAATAGATATGTTGAAACCAGTTTTAAATTTATTTAAACTAGATTTAAACCAGCTTTAAACGTTGTAAACCGGTTGAAACCAGTTGTAAACCAGTTTAAATTAGTTGTTAACTGGTTTAAATCTATTGAAACCAGTTGTGAATTAGTTCAACAGCTGCTTATAACCGGTTTGAAGCAGTTTACTACTGGTTTTAACAATTCACAGCTGGGTTTTTACCAATTCGAAGAAAATTTAAAATGGTTATCGCTTATCGCTGATTTACCATTAATTACATAAAACCGGTTTGAAGTGGTTTTCAGCTATTTTCAACAGTTTATAACTGGTTTTCACCAATTCAAAAAATTTCAAAACTGGTTCCAACAGATTTACAGCTGGTTTCCAATAGTTTTAAACCAGTTCATAAATAAAAACTGGTTCGCAACCGGTTTCAATAGATTTAAACCAGTTTAGAACCAATTTGACCTGGTTTAAAACTGGTTTCAATAGATATAAACCAGTTTACTGCTAATTTAAACTGGTTCGCAGCTGATTTCAACCGGTTTACAATGTTTCAAGCGTTTCTATATCTAGTTTGACTGAATTTAAAACTGGTTTCACTGGTCTACTGCTTTCTGAAACCAGTGAAATCCAGTTTCAAACTTCTTCAAACCAATTGAAAATCAGTTTCAATCAGTTACATAAACCTTTGCGAACCAGTAGAATCCAATTACCTATCCTATAACCTGTTTAAAGTGGTTTAAACCTAATCAAAAATTTATTCTGTAGAATTTTGAAACTTCTAAAAGAGGTCAAATCCACTTTTGCGCAAATTTTAAATTCTATTCGACTTTTCAAACCTACACAGGCCAAAAATCGATTGTTTGGAGGTGCATCGATTTTTTTAAAATTACAAATTGATTTTTTTTTATTATTTATGAATCGTTTATTTTCTCATTCTCGTAAATTTTTTCAATAAATTTTGACGTTTCGCTTTTTTTCAAATGTCAGAAAACAGAGATTTCTATCGTTTTTAGTTTCTAACTTCTTTTATCAAAAATTGACAAAATTGTTTCAATTTTTCATTCATTCTATTTCCAAATTTTCACTTTTTTGTGAATTTTCAATTTCTGGGAGGAGAAAAGGGGAGAGTTAAAATGGATAATAGGTATCAGTTGATGATTGAAAAATGTCTGATTTAAGTACCTAACGTAAAATTGAAAAACAATTTTTATGATTTTGGAATTTTTGTTTCTAATTTTTATAATAAAGGTATTCGATTTTCATCCTTCTTCTCTCCCGATACATTCATTTCATTTTTTGTTCAGCATGAGAAAGACATGATTTTGATTGAAACTCGAGTTGAAAGCTTAAGTCGGTATTTAGCAACGCGATATTTTCTATACGTATATTTTAATCTAAGCTGCAATTCGAGCAATATGTAGGTAAAGATACTGATAGGTGCTAATTGAAATGAAAATCGAGCTCGAAACGGTATTTAAAAAACTGTGACGGTATTTACTTACATTGAACAACCTTCGAATTTCGAGTTGATACGACCAAAGAGAGTAAAAAAATGAAGTACATTCTCATTTCGACATATTTGTAATGTAAGTAAATAAATATTATATCCATCTTGATAAAGAGTTTTGTTTTTACATGCAACGAATCGCGGCGGTGGTGTGAATACGGCGTGGAACACTTGAGATATTTTTTATTAAATGTGTGATTGACCTGATTATAACAACGCTACTCATTCATGCACCGATGGTATATTTAAAAATGATACGCGTGACTTTGTCGAGTGCGGATTTGATCGTCTCTAAGCCTTTTCTTAATACCCGTACGTGTTTCATTTTATAATACTTACGAGATTTTTCGTTTGATCTGCCAACAGGTGACTAAGGAGGCGGTTAGCACGAAACCGGTCAAGCATCAGCCGCAACCTTTGGTAAACGTACCATTAGCGAATGGCGCGCTGGATCTAAGAATGCGTCGCGAATCGAACGGCAGCGAGAGCACGACAACCATCGACGCTTCGGAGGAAGAAAAAGAAAATCGTTTATTGGACGAGCAAACGGATCACGAGGATATTGTGTGCGCTCCTTCGATACCGCTGATATTATCGGCGTCGTCGACCTGCTCAACACCGTCTCCCGTTCCAATGTCGCCCGGATCTCAAACACGTACGTCGTCCTGCTCCGAAAAACTGTGCAGTCCTAGTCCGAAATCAGTCATCACGATAGCGTCGTCCAAATCGGCCAAGAAAATCGCCAACGGCGTTATTCGCAAATGCTCCAAGTCCGAAAGCAGCGTCGACGATAAGAAAATCGATTCGTTCGCTGGTCGGGATAATGTGGCCGCGGTCGCAGCGGCGGCCGCCGAACGAAATTCCAATTTCAGCTTGACCGAGATGCTGTTGGCAGCGGCGTCTCAGAACCATAGCGAATCTGCGAAGGAGTTGCAATTTCCTCCGGAAATGATACCGCATTTGTCTGCCATTCAGCAAATGAATTCGGCTAAGAGACCGGCCCTCAATCCTATCGCTAATATTCCCCTGTTATTACCTCCGGTGTCGCCTGGATCGCGCGTTATGCCTGAAATATTGAATCCGTCCATATTACCTTTGTTAACGTCCGAATTAGCCATGAGATTAGCTTCGACAAATGTTCCGGCCGCCGGCATACCGCAATATATTAGACAAGGTGTGTACGAATAATGCAGATTTTCACCAGTGTTTGGGTACGATTCGAGTGCTGAATGATGAAATAATAAATGGATTTGTTTTTTCAGGTACATGGAAATGCGAAGACTGTAATATTGGATTTTGTAAATACGAAAATTACGTTGCCCATAAGAAGCATTACTGTTCGACGCGAAAAGTACAAGATTCGACCCAATCGGACGATTCCATTAAAACTAGTCCTGCCGGATCGCCGTCTTCGAAAACGCTAGCGCCGTCGCCCCAGACTATATCCAAAGAGAATACCAGTCCGGTACCACATGCTACTAATGTCATACAAAGCGCAAGACCTTTTTCGCAATTTGTCTGTCAGATGTGCGGAATTAAATTTACCTCGTTGGATAATCTGTCCACTCATCAAACGTTCTACTGTCCTAATCGAGTTGCCATTGTCGAAGGAGAAAAATCTAGTCTTAAATGCCCGAAATGTAAAGTAAGTTGGGTTTAAGATGATTGGAAATTTTTTTGCAAATTTTGCTTGTTGCTGGAAATTTACTAATTTTTATTTTTCACCAGGTATTGTTACCAGTAGACCAATTATCAACACATCAATGTTCAGGGACAGCGAGCTCAGGGTGGAAATGTCCGTGTTGTTTTACCATTTGCAATTCGACGAATGCCATTCAAAAGCACATCGAAAGTCACAGCGGTGTTAAAGCGTTCCTTTGTACGATTTGTAATTATAAAGGAAATACCATCCGAGGAATGAGAACTCATATTAGAGTACATTTTGATAAACGAAATGGCGAGATAATGGTGAGTTTTGGTATTTATAATTTTTTGTAATCGTGGGATGGTTATTTGAGAATTTTTTAGCCGAATTTTCTATTGAGAAGTAACCATTTTTTTTTATGTGCAAACGGAAATAAAAGAGGAAGGGTTTATTATAGTGTTGCTTCAACTTTGTGTCGTATTTATTCCATGAATCTCTGATGAAAGCAAGGATGCCACAGAACTAGAAAATTTTCAAAATTTTCAGACACAGAAATTATAGGTTCGATCTTCCTCATTTTGAATCAGTGAAAAATCACTGAAAAGAAAGTCAAAATTGCAGCACAGGAAAAATCAAAAAATTCTTTGATTTTCAGCAGAATTTTGTTGATTTTTCGAAGAATTTAGGATATTTTACTGATTTTTCAGTGAATTTAAACTGATTTTCCAGAAATTTTTCCCATTTCTTGCTTTCAGTGAAATTTTTTCACTGATTTATTGCTGTGCTGCAATGTTGACTGTTTTTTTTTTAGTGATTTTCCATAATTTTCACTGATTTATAAATGCGGGAGATTTCTTCCTCACCTCTCCTTCGCCATATTCTAAAAATTATTTTAATGATTAATGATTTTGAGAAAAAATTCAGGAGGTCAAAAAACGTGCCGATTCATCACTTTTGCTCCTCCCTCACATCCTCATGACGAGTTGATATGAAGTGCGAAACTGAGTTTTGCTTTCATTCTATCGGAGCTCCGTTTTGGATTTGTCCAAAATCATTTCTGAAATTGGATTGTTAATTTGAAAATTTTTTCGATTCTTACGCTGAAAAAAATCGTAGAATGATTTAAGAGATTGATTTTCATTTAAAAGATCATTCTAGCCCTCGAAATCTCAGGAAGATCGTGGAATGATTAGTGAGAATTATTTTCACCGCTGAATTCATTTTACATCCTACATCCCACTAAATCTTGGTACATATGATTTGTGAGATGAATTTTCGTTCCAAAAACTACTCCGACTTCAAAATCATTAAAAAAAATTGTGAGATTATTTGAAAGATCGGTTTTCATTCCAAAAAAAATTCTAGCCTGAAAATCGCAGGAAAATTATAAAATGATTTTGGGAGAGTGATTTTCATCCTAAAAATCATCCCAGCCTCAAAATTTCGAAAAAAATCGTGGGTCAAGTTGGGAAATTGAATTTCATCCGAAAAATAATTCGAGTCTTGTAATCTTGAAAAAAACGTTTAGTGATTTGTGGGAATTATTTTCATGGCAAACGTATAATCTTTGGCCTGGGAAAATCGCGAAATGATTTTGTGAGATTGATTTTCATCTTTGAAAATCTTTCCAGGTTCAAAAATTCGGAAAAATTGTAGGATGATTCGTGAGGTAGGGAGTACCTACGAGCTAGCCTACAATATTTGGTACTGTTTAGAAATTTTAAATTTTAACCTCATTTGAACCGTGCAAAGAAACCCCAAGCCCCGGAGGAAAATGTGTGAGCAGAAAAAAGGTCTTTTGACCTTTTAAACGTCGATGTACAATTTGGGCCAAATTTTTGTTTTGACATTTTGAGGGACTTCGCAGTAAAAAAAATCATTTTTTAGCTTTTTTTAGTCTTCGCGAGCTTTTAAGACCTCCTAGAAAAATACAAGTCCCGGTACAAAATCCCCCTCCCCCCCAGGCCTTAGCCTCATTTGAACCGTTCTAAGAACTTGAATCAAAATGAGATTAGAAATTGATTTTTTTGAAGTTTTGAACATTTCCTCCCTTGGATTGTACCTAATTGAAGAAAAAATTGAAAGATGGCATGATTTTTAATAGAATGAATTTTCAATCAAAGAACAAATTTTTTCCGAAAAATTCTCCTTCGAAAGTAAAGAATTTCCATTTTAGAAATTTTTATGAGAAAAATCGAACAGTAAAAAAATTTCCAACCCCGAAAAAATTGATTCCTTTCGTGTATTTTATAATTTTTTTGCTGAAAATTATATTTTCAAAAAAAATTTTCTAAATACCGATCGTAGGAGTTTTTTAATTGGGGGGGGGGGAGATGGAGACATTTCCCTAACGATCAAAGATGAATAGTAAATAAATGAAAATTGCAATTTTCAACTGTTCGAACATGAATGTTTTTTTTCTTCCAATAAATTAAATATCTCTAAATTTTGGAAAAAAATTTCATAGAGACATTTCACTTTTCAATTTTTCTCGGACATACCACAAATTTTGAAATTTTTTTAAGTCATTTCGACTCTTCTTGCATTAAATTTCTAAAAAAAAAAATAACATCCGTAGCATTTTGATGGAAAAACCAGTTGAAAAATTGGTTGCTTGAAAATATGATAATTTTGCAGTCGGTAAAATATTTTGCTTTGAAAAAAAAACACCTGAAATTAATTTCTTTCTTTTTCGTTCCTTTCTAGATTTGTAAGGTTTAAATTATGGCACCAAAAAGATGACAATTTTTGTGTTTCGTATCTATACTTGTATTTCACTAAAAATGTATTTTCAACCCTCTCACACTCCTTAAACACGTCTTATTTGAAAATCAACTCGGTAGAAAAATCGGCTAGAAAATAAATATTTATAAAATTATTGTTTTAAAATCCGAATATCTCTACTCGATCATCTAAAATATCCCCGTTCAATTCGCAGGAGGAAAACTACATAACCTGTCTAATGGAGGAAAACAGTAGCGCTGCCAGCTCCTCGGACGAAAATTCAGTCGACAAAACGGTGAAAAAAGTGATCCCCGAAACGACCCCGCCGCCGCCTCCAGTCAGCGAAGAAAAACCACCCGAAGGTCGTTCATCTCCCATTGTCGTAGACTGCGTCGAAGACGAAGACGAATACATCGAAGTGGACGAATTGCCCAACATCAAAAGCGCCGGCGATTCTTCTAAAGAATCCGCAGATCCGGTCGTCGCGAAAGAATCGGATACAAAATCTTGCCCAGAATCCGGCGACGACGCCAGTACCGATAGTAACATTAAGAAATATGGTCCGAAATATTGTAAATCGTGCGATATCTCGTTTAATTATTTATCTACTTTCATAGCCCATAAGAAATATTATTGTTCGAATTCGAGCGACGCGTCGAATTCTTTAAACAGCGCCGAAAGTATTGTGATACCTACGAATATCGCTGCTGCAGCACATATCGTTTGAAAATCCCCAATACGGATATATTTTTTGACAGAACAGTCTGCAAATATTAATTACCATTTTCATCTAAAGAATCGTGTACTAAGTAGCCATTTTTACCAAAGGTAAGCAATGTAATCGTCGAATGATGATTTTTTTTTCCTTGTACATAGCACATTATTAAATGTATAAATTCAAAGTCCAATGTAGTTTTAGAATCCCGTATCCCATTTGTACATTTGTGTACCCAAGTACCTAGACCTACGTTACTGACCCGATTTTATTTTTCCTATGTCTAAGCTGAAATAATGTAATTTCATATCAAAATTTATATTATTCGTGTTTTCATTTTTACCTTTTATTTGCTTACAAGTTACAAATGGCCAGTATTAATTTAGAAGAGAAAAGTATCCGGTGTGGTTTTTTTTCTCTTCGTGTGCCATATATTCAGCTACTCGAAATACTGGCGCAAGATCATAATCATTATGTATTTTCATCGAGAATTTAGGTTGGATGCCTATTTTCAAAATATTCAATGTATATTGCCATCGTTATAATTACCTTATTGTTTTGTAAATACGATCTTAAAAATTTCTCAGATCTGATGTGTCTAATTGGAATACCATGAGGGTATTTTCGATTGATTGAAACCGTATTAATTCATATCTACGTCATCGTATTGATATTATATTTTATATTTAATTAAACTATAGGTATGTACCGTTAATGGTGATTATTTGATTACGAAACGATGCATTTATACGTTTCTAAAACTTTCGTTTTTCAAAGCATTTCGATTAAGTTGACTTTGTATAGAAATATCCTGCGACTAGGTTATTAAATTTATAGCGAAGTTTCTCTATTATGTGTAGCTTTCTGAAATTTTATCCCCGAAAGAAAATCTATATTGGAATGGTAACATCGTATTTTTATGTCACAGTGGATTCATCAGACAATCTACGAATGGAATTGGCCCTTTGAAGTTGTTCAAGATGTATCAATTTTAAGATGTATTTGCTTATTAAATAGGTATATTTATGTAGGATTGTTTGTCAAAAATCAAATCTGCAAATATTATTATGGGATATTATGTATTGTTTTTCTTTTGTTTCGTTTTATTTTTCAAAACACGTTTTTACATTTTGTTAAATTATTTCTGTCCGTATAATTAGATTTTATTTTGTTTGGTTACCTTTTTTCCCCCTCTTGATATTATATTTTTTTATTTCGCTGTTGATATTTGATTGGATGATGAAATTTTGTAAATTTTACGAATTATGACGTCTCAATTTCAAAGTAGTGTAGAAGGTTTATTATTTCTGTTACTAGAACGACTAGTATAAAAATTATTAGTGTGCAATTTGTTTTTTCTTTTCATTTGTTATGCATTATTCCTTTTCTTCTTTTCCAATGGATTTTCAATGTATATAAATACGTTTATGATTAAGCGAATTTATTTCATTTGATAAGATTCGTAATTCTACCAAATAATAGAATGTAGGTGTTCTACTGTTTAAGCGATGTATTCTCATTGTCTGAAAATATAAAACAATGATTTCCTTATGTGGTGGTTTTTTTTAATGGAATGGTAAGATGTTGAATTTTGGGGAAGGTTATACATAGGCGCACTCATGGGGTGGGCTCAAAGGGCTCGAACCTCCCCTCTACTTGAGCTGAGAGGAATTTTTTTGCTGCAAAAATGTGAAAAAGTGCATTTTTTACTCTTCAAACAATATTTTTCTAAAATTCTAAAATTTGATAATCTTTGACTGATTTTTCAGTCAAAATTCACCGTTTCTCAATTAATTTCCCTTTTGTCAGAAAAAATTGATTTTTGGCTGAAAGATCAGTCAAAAATAACTAATTTGAAATTTCACCCCTCCCCCCATTTTTCCTCAACTTCTCAGCTCCTCCCTTAATTAATTTCTGGGTGTGCCTATGAATTTGTAGGTATATGTGACCCTGCTGGAAAATGAGGACCTTGTGTGAAAAAAATATGTCTTTATTTTAAGGTGTTTGGTCCAGATTTGGGACCACTCGGACCAAAAACGTGAATAATGAGACATCGATTTTTTTTCGCACAAGGTCTCTTCTTTCTGGCAGGGTCACAATGGTGCGATTTCAGATTTTCATTAGAAATTGAAAGGATGACTAGAGTTTCGTTTCGAAAAGAAAAAATTTCAGCTAAGTATAATTGTGAAAAAAAAAAGAACGACCTAATCTTTTTGCTTTGATCAAACCCTTCCCCTTCACAATGTTGAATTAGAACAGATTAGCGATTATTTTTTATTTTCTCATTGGAAAAAATATGGTTGAGACTTGAGACTGAGAGGTGCAGCAGTCTTACAACCTAACCATCTAACCTTGTTTAGAACGCGACTGATGAGTGGTATTCATTGGATTTATTTACGGCAAATTGGTTATGCAATTTTATTAACGTTTATGAAAAGAATCATCCAGCGCATTTGTAGGGGTTGGAAAATCCCATTGCAAAAATGTAATCCACTTTAGGAATGAATTCTGACTAAATAACGATTTTTGAAATTTCAATAAAACTGTCGAGTCGAAAAAAGATTCTCAAGGCAATAAACCAATGCAAAAGAGAAATCAAATGAAAAAAAAAAATCGAGCAAGTAATTTGATCATAGAATTCAATGAAAGATGTATTTTTTTTGAAAAATTTATTTGATCAAAGAAAAAGGAAGTTCTTATATTTATGATGATTCTAAATTATCTACCCACCTAAAGAACCTCCGCTCTCAGATAATTTCCATTTCACTGAATATTGCTCATGTTAATTACTTAAAATTTTGATTTTCCATGATTTTCAATCTCATTTCATTTTTATTTGAAAAACATTCTGATGAAAAATGTTCAGATCAAATCATATCTTGAAAATGTCCTATAGGTAGAATCCATTTTCTTAAAATTTGACCTGGTGTTCAAATCGAATCAAATTCTTCAAATTTTTCTTTTATGGGAAATGTATTCAAAAAAAGAAGTAACTCCTTCAGATTTAATCAGTTTTTTTCAGTACCATGAAAATTCTTTTTTTAAGCCAAAAAATATTTTCACAATATTTTTCAATTTTAATCAATGTATAGGGTCAATTATCAATGATTTTCAATTTTTTTTTTTTTTTACTTTACACAGCACCAACTTAGTTGGTGTAATAAATTTTATAAACACCACAGGGAGCCGAGATCAGTTCATTTTTTTTTTTAGCAGCTCTCCCATTAATTAAAAATGAACCAAAAAAATGATTGTTCTGATTTTTGAAAAAAATTCCATCTGATCTAGATATCTGATTAACTTCTTAAAAAGATGAAAATCAGGTACTTGAAAACAGCTTCAATCACCTTTTTTTTCTTGTAATGAAATTGAAAAAAATTAGATTCTTAAATATCTTATCATCAAGTTTACAGATAATTTCGAAGGCATACTTAACGAGCGTTGTAGAATTTTCCTTATTAAAATTGTGATATGCGATATTATAAGATTTTTTCAGTTCTTCGAAGCGATTTGATTAGATCTTTAATTGTAAGGTAAGACTAAAGTTGATGATTGAAATTCCTTTTTAGGTACCTACATTAGGCATTGAGACAGACGTGTCGGTCGGTTTTTTCCTCCATAAAGTCAGTGTTCAGTGTTCACTGTACTTACTATCAACTAGATTCGCCGATGGCGTGAAAATAAATGTTCTCTTGTTTGAAGTAACGATTAAGTAGGTATACTCGTACTTACTGCATATGGCGGATTTGTGTCGTGTAATATAACTTCAATTTTTGTTTCGCGAGTTCCAAAACAGTAATTATGAGAATTCCCCTTAGTGTCGCGGTTTTTATCGTGTTTTTGTATAAAATTCTGACTGTATCAGTTGAATCTTCGCATGATCTTATTAGTTCTACTACGATTTTGGTACGTAAGGGAACCGTATCTGATCTGTTGCCACCTTTGCCATCTGATAGTGATAAATTTGAGACTATTATCAAAGAGAATTTATTGTTTGTTGATAAAACAAGATTCATTTTTGCTGTAATGGATTTCATAGCGAAAAGAAAAACAGTTCTGCTTCTTACAAGACCTAGACGATTCGGAAAAACTATGTTCTTGGACATACTACGCCATTTTTTTAGAGGGAATGATCATCTTTTTAAAAACACCGATATTTTTAGATGCGGTAATACCCCTGAGCATAATGGAACGTGGGATAAGTATCCGGTTATTTACCTAAATTTCAATGAATTATCTAGAAAAAATGTTGAAATATTTGAATTTGCACTCGAGGAAAAAATTAGGAAAATTGCCACAGAACATAATCTACCCGAATCTAAATATTACGACATTTCATTATTAATAGAAAATATGTATCAAAAATATTTTAAAAAAGTGAATATTTTGATCGACGAGTACGACCATCCATTCGCTGTTATTTGTGAGAACGATGTCAAAGAATTGAAAAAATCCTTTGTGGTATTTTACAGTGAAATTAAAGCTCAAGATCACGCCGGTAGGATCAATTTAGTGTTCATAATGGGTGTTTCAAGATGGAACACTAACAATTTGGGAAGTGGCTTGAATTATGTCACAGATGTAACATTTGACGAAAAATTTTCGGAAGCGATTGGATTTACCCGGCTAGAAGTGAATCGATATTTAAAACCCTACATTAATAAAAATTTGAAAAAAGTTGGAATGCGGTATGTGGACGTATTGGACGAATTTTTAGATTACTACGAAGGATACCGTTTCTCATTCAATGTCGGAACCAAGGTACTGAATCCGGTCTCTTCCATCCTCGCGTTAACAAGGAAAGAAATTAAGCAGTATTGGACGCACACCAGTTGTGTTGAACCGATAATGACAGAAATGAAAGCCCGAGGCTTAAATATCGGTGATTTCGAATATTATCGGGTCAGAGAATTAGATTTAGAGAAATATTACAGCCCGGAAAATGCTCCTTTGGTGATTAAAATGTTTACCCATGGCTATTTAACCATCAGTCATGTGGAAAAAAGCACAGGAATTATTGCACTAGATTACCCAAATAAAGAGGTAAAATCATTTTTGAGTATGATCGTTGGTACCACGTTATGCCCTTGAATCGAAAAACATTATGAAATTTGTCCAGTATATCAACGAATATGGTTTTCCGAAAAAAGAAGACAGTCTAACTATAGGTAAAATTGGTGAATTACACATAATATAATTACTGGTTCAAGATTTACGAGTAGCAGGCTTCGAGTGCATTCCAGGTTGGTTAATGAAAGGGAAAGAAGATTTAGAAAAAGGTGATATCGACATAAGGATTCGAAACATCAATCCGCAAGTCGCTATCGAAATAAAGATGCCTACACCGAATCAAGGAGCCCTCGCCGCAATAGAACAGCTTTTGGGCTATATAGTAAACGAGAATGCTTAATCCCAGCAAGTCTAAGTCGTTATTCAGACCAGTGGCTTTTTGAAAAGAACTTTACTGGTCTGAATAACGACTTAGACTTGCTGGGATTAAGCATTCTCCACAGATTCGATACACTTTTAGCGATCAATGAATTAATTCACATATCCTACAGAAATAAAATTGTACCTATGCATAAATGAAATCCAAGTTTCATCCAGCAAGTTCATTGTAAAAATTCTTCGCAAAAGGTGAATCAATCCAGCCATTTTTCGTCGCCAAAGATTAATTGGGACAGCTTTAGTAAGTGTTGATGCAAAATAAACCGTGATAATAATAAAGGGAGACCTGGTAGCATTCGTACATTTTTTTTTTGTTTTTTAACGAAAAGTTAGTTGACATCGCCATTGTAAAATTTGGACAATTTTACTCGAAATTTTATTGGAGTTTTTGAATTTGTCAAGTATACCAATTGTGCGACGTTTTGCTTCGTATTACATGCTATTTGTTCAACTAATCAGCCTTTCTTTTCTTTTTTATTTTTTTATTACCTAAGTATGTATTTATTATGTTTTGGTTTGTATCTACGTCGTAGGATGCTGATTTGAAATTCGGCGATATATCTAGGGTAGATAGAAGAAAAAGTGAAAATTTCGTTCATTAGAAAAAAATCATTTCTATGGATTTTTTTACTCTGTGTTTGCGTTTCGGTGGATATTACTTTTTCGCAAAATTGTTATTGTATAAACAATTTAGTTTTAATTGTACCTAAATTTTTTCCTCTTTTGTCAAAACTAAAAACAAAGTTTAAATTGATAATTTGATTGCATAGGGCGGGGGCAGAGGTGTGACGATTACGATTTTAATAGATTATAATCGATTCTCATCCCCCGATTAAAATAATCGGACCAGTATCGATAAATCAAAGAAAAATTTTCAGTTTTTCCACGTCTTAGTCAAATTGTGTGTGACGTAATTTTTTTTGTAAACAAAACAATTTGAATTTTCGCTTGACTCAAATTTTGAGGACCGATTAATCATTTATTAATCGATTATTTCCGATTATTTGCTGAAAAATAATCGATGCAGCATCGATTATAATCGTTGCATCTCTGGGCGGGGGCAATAAAAATTCTGCACCCCCTCCCCCAGCTCGGAATTTTTTTTTTGCTGCAAAAATGTGAAAAAGTGTATTTTTTTACTCTTCAAACCATATTTTTCTAAAATTCTAAAATTTGAATCAAATTTTTGACTGATTTTTCAGTCAAAATTCTCAAAAATCATCCCTTTTGTCAGAAAAAATTGATGATTTTTGGCTGGAAGATCAGTCAAAAATGACTAATTTGAAATTTGACACCCCTCCATTTTTTCTCAACTTTTCAGTCCCTCCCTTAATTAATTTCTGGGTGAGCCTATGAGTTTATAGGTAGATATAGGTGCGATTTCAGATGTTCATTAGAATTTGAAATTGAAAGGTTGACTATAGGGGTTCGTTTCGAAAAGAAAAAAATTTCAGCTATCTGAATTTTGAAAAAAAATTACGACTGAATCTTTTTGCTTTGATCGAACCCTTCCCCTTCACACAATGTTGAATTAAAACAGATTAGCGATTATTTTTTATTTTCTCATCAGAGGAAATGAAGGTTGAGTGAGACTTGAGACTTGAGAGGTCCAGCAGTCTTACAGTAATTACAGTATCCTTGAAGAGAACGCGACTAATGAGTGGTATTCCTTGGATTTATTTACGGCAAATTGGTTATGCAATTTTATTAACGTTTATGAAAAGAATTATCCAGCGCATTTGTAGGGGTTGGAAAATCACATTGTAAAATTGTAATCCACTTCAGAAATGAATTCTGACTAAATAACGATCTTGGAAATTTCAATTAAACTGTCGAGTCGAAAAAAATTTTCTCACGGCAATAAACCAATGCAAAAGAGAAATCAAATGAAAAAAAATCAATCAAATAATTTTGGACCATTTTTGCGTTGGATCTAAAAAGCTTTTCTTCGAACATGATCGTTTTTTGTCGTTTTTCGAAAATTATAAAAAAATGAATGGTAACCATGGTTGTAATGGATTGAAGAATTTTCGTTCGATCATTTTTCAAGGAATCGATTGTAAACCACGCATCCAAAATAACTAGGTAGTAGGTAGGTACCTAACCTTATATAAAAATAATAATTTTTAGTGGTTTTATTACGTAAATAAAATAGATTTGAGTGGTAACTATGGTTGCAATGGGCTGGGAAAATGTCCGGAATTATGTACATTTATTGTACCTAAATTTCTTGTTTTCTCAATATTTATTCATTTAATAAAACAAATCTATATTTTTCAAAAACCCCAAAAAGTAGGATAATAATGAGAATTTTCAAGTGAAACGTTCATATTATATATAAAAACTATCTTTGGAAAAAATTAAAAATTTTCAAATTTTTGGACCGTGGTTATTAAACTTGAATTTTTAGGGTAACAAAAAGGGGTAAATATAGAGTGTCTCGGAAGTGGGCGTCCAAATTTAACCATGGTAATAGTTTTCTTCTTATGGCTTTTTGCTCAACTTTGAAATTGAAGGTGCTGCAAAAAAATTGATCAATAAAAATTCTAAAGAAAAAAAAATAATTACCTAACTTTCTGACCTGACCAGCCCAAATGAAATCCCCCAAAAAAATTAGATGAAAATAATTGAATAAATCAACATCAATAGGAATTTTAATTCATTTGCACATTGGTGGGGTGAGGGGCTGTCCAGGCCCAAGGGGCTAAACCCAAAGCAAAAGCTCAAAAGCTCGTAAAAGGACGTAAGACGTAAAGGAGTGATTGTTTCTTTGTTTCTGTTTCTGTATTCAGTTGCTGTTAGTCATTGATTTGCACTCCTAAAACTCGCCTACAGATTATACTGGCTGGAACCAATGTAAACAACAACAAAACAAACGCCGGTTATCACAACAAATCATTCAAAAATTGAAAACAGCAATAAGAAATTACTTTTTGAAAATTAATTGGCCTTTGAAATAATTGATAATTAATACGAATGTTTCATTTATTCCTTCGGTGTTTACTCTGCAAAATGGTTTGAGAGAAACAGTGTACATCGTTGTTGTATCTACCGAACTCGGAAAAACAAATCTGATAACTATTTTGAAGTAAGTTTTATATTTCATTTTAGTTTTGATTTATCGTACAATTATAATATTTGATTCTGAGAACAGGAACGGTATGATTTTAAAATCACTGTGCATCATTCTTAGATAGCACTTCGAATTCATATTAAAATCTTTTCGATATATCGAAAAGATTTTAATGTGAATTCGTCGTCTTTTGAAGAATGAGGACTGAAATCTTAGCAACTGCCAGCTCAACACCACGTCGGATTTCTGTTAAATACCTATTCCATTCGACTTCGACACAATTCTCGTTATCTTAATTGAGCTAGTTGAAGAGGAAATTAGTACAGCTACAATTCACTGATAATCACTCGCCGTGTTTGTTTGGTATCGTCAAAGTTCACTACTCTACTTTTTTCCCAACTGCGGAAATATTCTACGTGTTATATTTCAATTTCAACGAATGTAATGAGTGAAGTACTGACGAGAAAGAGTTGAAAAAAATATCTTGTGTAATTGAGTGTTATTTATCATGTTATGAGCGCTGGCCTTGATTAATTCTGCCGTTTGATAAGTTCAGTCGGGTTTGGATTTGGATGTTTATTTGCTACCGGTCTGTGTGAGTAGTTGTACGTTTTCGTGGTTAACTTGACCAACGGTTGAAAGTGCTTTGAACTGTGGTGTGTTTGTGATAATATCCTCAGCTTTTTCACAAGTAATGTACACATATTATATCTCAAGGTGGTTTTTAAAAGTGTATTCAATTTTCCATTTCCAAAAATATATTCGTTTATGTGTCAGAAGCTTCTAAAATTGATTTTTTGTTAATTTAAAAATAGGGTTTTATGTTTAAGTAAGATTAAAATTCAAATTACGTGGCAGACAGTTATCTATTTTTAGTGATGATTTTTCTCTACATGTCAAATCATTCGTTTAAATCAATAATTCTGTTTTTTTTTTTTTAAACCAACATCCAATTTATTTTTCAAAATGTTTTCAGAGTCACTCAAAATGGGCGATAAAATCGAACTTCTGTCATCGGTGGATAACGAAGTAAAAGATATGCTAATTTCGGTGGATAAATCGTTCAGAAAAAAATACAATTTGGAACCGGATTTCTACGTTAGAGTACCCGGTCGAGTTAATTTAATCGGCGAACATATCGATTATTGCGGATACTCCGTTTGCCCGATGGCCATCAAACAATGTATCGTAGCTGCGGTCAAATCCACATCCGATACAACTTTAAAGCTGTCTAATCACGAAAGTGGAAAATATCCCGATTACTCTGGTAAAATTGATAATCTAGAGTACGTGTTGATTTTTTCGCGAATCGTAACGAATATCGAGTGTTTTAAATGATTAAATTTGGGTGTTTTTCAGAGTTAATAAAAATACTAATGCCGGCTTCGGTCCCAAGTGGCACGATTATGTTTTATGCGGACTGAAAGGCGTCGTTGAATCAGCTCGAGTTGCCCCAAAGAAAGGATTGATAATTCATTTGTATGGAAATATTCCGGTAGCCAGTGGTCTTTCGAGTTCCAGCGCGTTGGTCTGTTGTTCGGCTCTATCGTTGAGTGTTGCTTTAGATGTACGAAATTTTCATTATTACATGATCAAATTGATTAGAAAATGTCAAGGAATTGAGAAAGAAATTAATTAATCTTGAATAATGATCTTGAGCTATATTCTCGATCGTTATTAATCTGACTCGTGGTCTTTTCCTTGACATTGGTTTCATAATCAAAAAAAGAAATACTACCTGTAATCATATGATTTATTGCTAGACTGAAATTAATCGGCCGATTGATTAACGTCGTTAAATTAATTTTAAAGTCGAGTGTAATTCTATTCTTAAATTAATTTGCATTTTTCATTTTCAAAGTTATCTCCGACGAAGAAAAATTTAGCTGAGAAATGTGCCAAAGCCGAACGTTATATTGGAACCGAAGGCGGCGGAATGGATCAAGCGATTATATTCAACGCTAAGAGAGGTACAGCTAGTCTCATATCTTTTGATCCGTTGAGGCTCACTGAGGTGCAAATACCACCAGCTTGTACTTTCGTTATTGCTCAAAGTATGGTGCAGAAGAATAAAGCAGCTTCGAACGATTTTAATTCTAGAGTTGTCGAATGCAGATTGGCATCTTTGGTGAGGTGTTATAATTTCTTGGATATGTTGTTTTAGAGTATTTTTTAAAAAATTTGTTGTGTTGTTTAGATTATAGGAAAACATTATTTGAAAAATTGGAAAAAATTTCCAAGATTGTTCGATCTTCAAAAGGAATTAAATTTTGACCTGGGTAAAATGTTAAAAGTAGTTCAAGAAGTGTTTCACGATGGAGTATATACAAAAATGGAAGTGAGTATAGAGATGATAGATGTTTATATTATGATTATGTACAATACAGAACGTCAGTCTGTACGTTTTCAGGATAAATGTGTAAAACAGAATTTTTATAGGTGTGTCAAATATTGGATTTAAGCGAAAAAGAATTAGAAGATCAGTTTCTAACCACGAATACCAAACATTTGAATACTTTCAAATTGAAACCCAGAGTAACTCATGTGCTCGGAGGTATAGTATTTATATAGAAAGTGAATTTTAGGACTTTTTGAAATAAAAACTAAAAAAATACATGACTTTGAGAAACATTTCGAATTGAAATTTTTTCAAAAAATATCAAAATATTGTAATTTGGAAACAATTTTTGATTTTTGAATTTTTCTACCAAAATTTTCAATGTGTTGGAAAACTAAAAATTAGATGTAATTTTTTCAAAAATTTACTGTAATCAACATAACGATCATAATACAAGTAAAAATTTCAAAATTTTCAATCCACTGTTCCTCTCCCAAGTACAAATTATTGAATTTTTTATTCACAGGGACAATATTTTCAAAAGAGATCATTTTTGAACCACTTTCATACCTCAGAAATGAAAAATCTCAAAATGGTGATGAATTATTCTTAAAAAAAAAAATTATCCAAAATTTTAAGTGTTGAAGTCAATTTTTTGATTTTTGGTGGATTTTTCAAGATTCAAAAAAATGCCATGGCCTGTAAAAGTATAAAATGTGTAAATTCAATATAATCAATGTGAAAAGTTGAAATTTGGGTTCATGCTCTATTCCTCATATTGGTTACCCATTTGGTCGATTAAAGCACAATTTTTCAAAATTTGTAACTTATCAAATCTATTCTATATTTTTACGGAAACTAAAAAATCTGTAAGAGGCTTTGAATCAGATTTAAACTGCTTTCAACTGATTCGCAAGGTCAAAAATAGATCGTATCAATAATTTATAACCTCGATATTGACGTATTTTTCAATTTTCATTAAAAAATTTTGTTGCAGAAAAATATGATTTTAACCGAGTAATTACGAATTTTAGAAAATTGTGCTTTATTAAATCAAATAGGTTACCAATACCAGTAATTTATATTTTTCAATTTTTTTTTTTTGGAAAATCTAAAACGTCTTGAAACAGATTCCAGTCGATAGGAAAGTTAAAAATAGGGCGTATGCTGATCAAATTTTATCTTTTCACCTCAATTGAGTAAAATTTTCATATTTTACACTTTTGCAGGGCCGTGGAGTAATTTGAAATTTTGAATAGATGGTTCTTTTTGGAGGTACTTTCAATATTTTTGTTTCAGACCAAAGTTTTGCATCGGTTGAGATACCTCCTTGATTAGAACTTTTCAAATTAGAAAAATATTTTTTTTTAAAAAAAACTTTGAAAATGGAACATCTGATATTTTTTTCTTTAATTGAAAGTAAATCCTTGGAGCAAATTCATAATTTAAATGCAAAACTTACGTAATTTTTTACAGAGGCATTAAGAGTAGATATGTTCTGCACTATTTGCGACGGTGTTAAATCAATCGATGAACTTGGTCGACTAATGAACGAAAGTCATTCTTCGTTGAAAAATTTATACGAATGCAGTCACGTCGAACTTGAGAAACTGGTGACCATTTGCACGCTGAACGGTGCCTTAGGAGTTCGTTTAACTGGAGCTGGGTGCGTTCATAATCCGTAAAATCCAAGGTGATAATTGATTATTATGCTAAAGATGAATTTTATTTTACAGATGGGGGGGCTGTGTGGTAGCTCTTGTACCATTAGCCTCCGCTGACGAATTTGTGAAATCGGTCAAAGCGGCATTTTATACTGGCAAAGTATCAGCAACGATGAACGTAAATGATTTAATTTTCATTACCAAGCCACATCACGGAGCTGCTGCATTCCAATCGAGTGCCTTGGATTATTAATATTTTCTGTGTTGTTTTTAAAATCAAAATTGTTAGTGAGATTCTATTTTACGAGTTGGTAACTCCGAGGTTTGTACTTCAAACTTCATAATTTTGGAAAACCAAAAACTTTCCTTTTTCTATTTATTTTCAGTCTGTTATATTTCACTGTTATGGTAATAATGTTGAATAATTTTTAAAATAGTCATCGGTGGCATTTATGTATTTTTTTTTTTAAATGAAACGTTTCGGAATGAGATGTTTGTACTGCGGAGTTGTGAAATATTTTGTAGTGATTTTGTTCGAGGATTAAACGTAACCAAACTTTCATTGTTTTAATTACGATCTCTTACGCGTCTAAAATTTTTTTACCGTTTTCTTCGTATTTTCTTAGCCTGGCTGTTTTTCTAATCATTTTTTGTGAAAGAAAATGGTGTATAAATTTCTCGTAATTTACCTATCTACTTACTTTCTACTTCAATTTTTTTTTCGAAATCGATGAATTGGTATTTGAAATTACGTGTTGAATTCATAATAAAAATAATGTTAATTTTATTCTAGAACTTCAAAAATAAAATTTTCGATTAGTCATTGTAATTGTAATTCAAGTGCCATAAAAAATATATTTCGAGTTAACGATTACGTGATACATTTAAACATTTGTTATTTTATTGTGATTTTTTTAAGAGCATCTAAATTAGATTTTCAAATTGAATCATATTGTATTGAATAGTTTCAGCTCTGTAATAAAGAAACATGAGAACATCATCTGTAGGTATTGTATTACTTTTGATTTCATGTTAATGAGTTACCATTCAATTAGCTTCTCCTTCATTTGATTGTGGTTATTCTGAGTACCTATTTTGCGACTGGCATCCGTAACTACGTTAGTGGCATTGGAAAGTGGAGTTCAAGGGGTACATTGTACATTGTACCCCACCCTCCAAATCGTATCAGATACGCATTGATACATGAAGAAAAATGTTTTTTGGGGTATTAAAAAACTCAATTTTTTCAAGGTTTCGCCCTCGCTTCGCTCGGCCATGTAAAAAATTATAATATATAAATTATTTGAAACGACGGAACCAAAAAATGTTTCTTTTTGTCCCTTCCCCTAGAAATCCTTCTGGTATACCTTTGAATTGGTGCCTTATATGGTTTCGCTCATTGTAGTCAGCCACCACTCTACGAGGGGAAAGGGAAATTCGTAAACAGGTTGGAGGATCGCCATACCAGATGAGACACAAGAGAAGAGCACAAGACCGAAGACCACCAACCACCTATGAAAGAGATAAGAGAATTGTGTGGTGGTGGGGATGGATTAGAAAATGATGGTTCTTCGTCAGAATATCCTGCATTGTTTTCTTTTCGTACTCAAACTGTAGTCAGCACATGGCGCCTGAGGGTTGATGTAGGTTCAGATAACAGATATCAACCAGATATATGAGCTCATTGAGTCTATCATTATCATTCGTTTGATTCGTCCCTCCCTCCCTCTCCCTCCCGTTATTGCATTGTCGTGAATATGAATGATTTGGCAGTTTGCTGTTGTGTGTTGTTGCGTTCAAGAATTGTTGGTGTTGAAGCGAAGCAGTAATGATGGTTTTTATGTTCCTTTGAGTATTTTTCTATATTTTTATGTAAAAATAATACCGTACTACTATTGTCAAGTTGAACTAGTGCCTTAGTTGAACTAGATTGAAAAAGTTTCCGGTCGAAGAAATTTTAATCGAAGTGGTGGTGGTCGCGTTGATTTTCTCCATACTTAATTTTCAAGTGAGTAAATGAGTTTTTTTTTATTACTTAGGTACTTCTGTTTTTTTAAATAGAAAAAGCTGAACGTTCGATAAGTAGTTACACAATTTTGAGGTTTGTATCGATAGGTTCCAGTGAAAAAAAAGTTAGGTAAACAAACTTTATTTTTTAAATTGAAGCGGCAAATGCCACCCGTCAAACATTTTTTGGTAGCGGCTACCGTAGCAAAACTACCATCGTTTTGTTGGTAGCGAAACGGTAGCGGCTATCAAAATTGCATTGTATTTGAGTAGCGAAAATTCTAATTTGCTACCGTAAACAGGAATAGTAGCGAAACTACCGTTTTGGCACCAATTTGGTAGCGAAATGTTTGACGGGCAGTTGAAAAAATTGGATGTAAATCAAAATCTTCTTTAAAAGTTGAACAATATATTTTCAAAGATTATGATTTGCCTTACTCAAAAATCGAGGGAGTTAAGTACATAAGAAAACCAATTAATCGTCGAAGAAATCAATGGCATGTAGGTACGTGATGTATACGACGTACGTATGTAGGTAACGGTAACGTAACGGAACAAATTCTACCTAACCCTGAAACTGGAATCATTAAAGGGTGGTTTATAATGATGTTTTTGACCTTTTTCCTTGAACTTTGAAATATGGATAAGTCGAGTTTTTAAGGAATAAGTACCTAGGTAAAAATAAATTAAGTTTTGATAATATATTTGTATATTAAATACTTGTTCTCAGTCAAAATTAATCACCAACTTCTTCAAATATATTTTGACTTATTCCTTAAAATATCAATTTATTCATATTCTAAGGAATAAATAAGTCAAGAGTCAAAGTCTTAAAACTTTATTATAAACCACGCTTAAGGGCATAGTTCCCATAATTTTTTGCCTACCCTTTCGCCTGCCAATTACATTGGTCTTATGGGAGCTCATTGAATATTAGTTTACGCATAATGAGAGGGATGAAATTGGTTCAAATTTGTAAATCTGCAATTGTCAAGATGATATCTGAAAACGTACGCGTGGTTTTCTCGTTATATAGAATATTTTACGAAAAAACCATGCGTACGATTTCAGATATCATCTTGACAATTGCAGATTTACAAATTTGAACCAATTTCATCCCTCTCATTATGCGTAAACTAAAAATATTCAATGAGCTCCCATAAGACCAATGTAATTGGCAGGCGAAAGAGTAGGCAAAAAATTATGGGAACTATGCCCTTAAAGATCATTCAATTTTATACATACATAGATTCGATTCAAAATTAGAGTGGATGAAATTTTCATTCAAAATGCGTATTTTGTGCTTTGATATTGGGACCTAGGTTTACTTGCGATTTTTAATACGTATTTCGCATATTTTATTACATTTAGTTAGCAATTATTCGGAGGTTTTTATTTTACCATGAGTAGAATTCCATCCTCTTTCAATAGATATGTTTACCAGGTTCGTAGCTTATATCATTGCTGAGATTTTTCAATTTCAAGTTTGAAAAATAAAATACTGTTGATTCGACTTACGAATTTCACATTAGATTCTGATAAAAAATTAATTGAAATCCTGTTGAGTCATCACCCATAATATGTGATTTTTCTAAGGTACATCGTTGGAAAAAAGGTTAAAATTTCAGTTTTTATACCTCATTGAATTATTGACCTTGAGGATTGGGTATCTCTTTTTGCCTTCTAACGTAAGTTCTATCAGGCAAGTTGATGGTCGCAGATTATAAGCTTGAAAAATGTTTGATTGTTTGTATTGTACTAACCAAATTTAAATCCCTTATTCAAACACCTTGAAATATGGAGTCAAAATATCTTTGAGTACATGGAATATGTAGGTAGGCAATTTTTAATGTAAATTTTTGAAGAATATTTCGTGGCTCTGCTACCAACGTAATTATGATTTTGACAATTTTCGACATTTTCGTAAAATTCAAATTTTTCATTTAGTAACTTGGAAAATGAATCAAAATTGTTTTGGGACTGTTTGTCGATTATCTATACCTATCAGAACACTTTTTGCAGAGTTATTAATGAGCAAAAAGTTCTAAAAAGGGTATTCAATGTAATCTCAATTCTGAGAATGGCAATGACATGAAAAAATTTCAATTCTGAATCTCTTGAACTATGTTATTGCGAAATTTTACTTAAGGGTACTGGTGGTTAAGATGGGCGAAAATGTCCCACAGCTGAAATAAAAGCATTGAATTCAATTTTTTCAAGAAATTTTTATAAGAAAAATTTTGAAGAAAGCTGTTCCAAAGCCGAAAAAATAAAAGATTTTGGATGGCTTTTGGCTACTGAATTAGTGGCGGCAACTTGCGTGTTGCTCGGGATGCTCGAGCAACACATGAAAAAAAAATAAAAAATTTGTGAAAAATGCTCTGTAAATTGGGTACCATATTAAAAACCAATGTTACAAAATATACCTATACCGGCTATACCTACCTATCTTTTTAAATATTTAAGAATTGAAAAAATTGCATAAGTATCTATAAAATTTTCAACTTGAAAAAAATGATCAACGTTCAGAGGCGTAGTCAGGGGGAAGGGTGTCTGGACCCCCCTTGAGGTCGAGAATTTTTTTGAGAAACGTTTTTTTTTAAGCATTAAAAATTCCAATTTTATCAAAGCTTCGCTCGGGCATCAACAACATCATTTAAAAAGTACCTTTTTTAGGCATTAAATATCTAATTTTTTCGAAATTTCGCCCTCGCAAAGCTCGAGCGCGAATATGAACTATTTAAAGCTGAAGTACGAAAAAAGGCTCCTTTTTACCCTTCCCCCTCCCCCAAAATTTCTCGTTTTTCATATTTCTGTACCCATTTTGCAGCCACCTGAAAAAAAGCTTTCGACATCATTAGTTGAGACCCCCCCCCCTTCAGACGATTCTACACCACTGTCAACGTTGACCCCCACCCCCTTCCCAAGGGCCCCAAGTGAGTTTCAAAATCAGCAACACATGACAAAATGCTAAGTTGCCGCCTCTGTACTGAATCATAAAGCTGAGCTGGCTTTCAGCTTTCTAAAAGCCTCAAAATTATCGGCTTTTCGGCTTCCAGCTAGCTCTCGGTCCCTGAAAAAAAAACATGTTTTTTGGACATTGAAAAACCAATTTTTTCAGTAAGTAATTCGGAATTCTATTATTTATCCGAGGCGAAAATACAAAAGAAGGTTCTTTTTTACTCATCCTCCCCTTGGAAATCCTTCTGACATTTCCAAACCCTAAAGACTAAAGAGCTTGTAACGCTAAACGCTACTGAATAACAATAAGTGAATATGTGCAATTTTATTTGATTTTTAGGGCCAGTATTACCAACGCCGGTTAAGTCAAGGTTAAGTATTAGCGGTCCGTTAAAGTAGTGGTTATCGTTTTAATGGTCCGGTAATGTAACCGGCTGTTTGGTAATACTAGCCCTTAGTCGTTGAGAAAAGTTACCCCCTCACCTTTAATACTTCGAAAAAGCAAAAAAAGTTGTCCAATATATGGTCCCTTTTGTGCCTCCCTCCCCATTTTCCGTTCTGACGACGCTATTGCATAATATACCTAGTACCCACCTGTTATGTTGATTGCCTAAAATAATTTATCTTCTTATCGACATAAGCAATGCGATTTTTTTTACCAATTATTTTATAAGTATAGGTAGTAATATGAGGTTAAATCTTAATTTCTCAATTGAACAAAAAATTATGTAGGTTAAATAATTACAGTTGGCTTATTCCAATTCAACCATTACTCAGTTGTTGATTTTCCAATATGTCGAATACAAGTGGCTCAAATAGTTCTGTGACGAACGATAATGATTGTGCTGATGAAGATAATTTTAGCTGGGAGTCTGTTGAAATCAAATGCTCGTTTTTGTGTGAAGTCCCTGCATACAAGGTCTCAGTTTCATTTCGAAATGAGAAACCCTTGGAATTTCCGTTCACAGTTGCCGACGACAATTTTATGTGGCGTTTGGAATATTCAATATACACGTAAGTGCCTATCATTTCTTTTAACTATATAATAAATGTTTGCTCGTGTCGTGCAAGTGTTGAAAAATCAATCAACTAAATCGCTTCCGTTTCAAAATTATATTAATTCTCTGAATAAATTAGAGTCTTGTGTGGTTGCATAAGCAATGCCTGAAAAGTAAAATGAGATCGATGATAAGGTTACGAAATTTGCCATTTTTTCGCGTTTATAAGACGTAAAGTAATGAAAAATAAAGTAATACTGATTTATTAAGACTAATTAATTAAATAAAATCGTTCAAATCATTATTATTACTCTACATTTGGAGACTTGGAGTTGTGATTACTTTTTAAAATTCCATCAAAATCTGTTCAGCCATTTCAGAGAAAAGTTCAGAAAACGGTCATGAAAGTTCATTTTTTGACATTCGCCAAAAAATTTTGCAGACAAGACCCTCTTCAAGGGCGCCATAGAACCCCCCCTTTTTTTTTTTGAAATTTCAAAGTTTATGTCGAAAATTATCCACTCGACTTTTGGTACCTACTTACTCGTAGAAGTGCTTAAAAAGACGTGCATTATTTTTGACATGAGCTTCGAAATTTCAAAAAAAAAAAAAAAAGGGGGTTCTATGGCACCCTCGAAGAGGGTCTTGTCTGCACAATTCTTTAAATTTCGTCAAAATCCGTTCAGCCATCTCCGAGGAAAGTTCAGAAAACGGTCATGAAAGCTCATCTTTTGACAAAAAAGTAATCACAACTCCAAATGTAGAGTAATAATAATGATACGAACGATTTTATTCAATTAATTAGTCTTAATAAATCAGTATTACTTTATTTTTCATTACTTTACGTCTTATAAACGCGAAAAAATGCCTAATTTCATAACCTTATCATCGATCTCATTTTACTTTTCAGGCATTGCTTATGCAACCACACAACACTCGAAGAACCACCTTAAACTGGGAATGGTTGGAAGGTATAAAATTTTTCAAATGTGAATCACTATTTTGGATGAAGTTTATTTTATTGTGTCAATTTTTTCGAAAATTTCTATGTTCGTTCTTATAAGATCACTAGTGAAACTCGAAAAAATGAAAAATTTTAGAAGCAATGTCAGGATAACCTTTTCTTTATACCAACTGAAGGTTTAAAAGGAGAAAAACGCAAGACTAAAATTTTCATCGCGAAGGTTTACTTCACAGACCATAATAACAAGCTCCATTCGTTAGGTATATTGTATAGTTTCGAATTTCAGCTTTGGTATGATACAGATTCTCCTATCATATTCCATACGATACTTGATACCTTTTATGATTCTTTTTTATTCATGTGTTACTTTAACATGCATAAATTGTGTCCACATTCACTAAAATGTCCAAAAACCAGAGATTTGGATTAAAATTTTATTTTATTTACGACTTCTCAAGTTCTCAGACCACTAATTTTTCGCTGACCCAAATAATATTCCGTTCATAATTATTCTACGTGTCTTTTTCCATAAAAACGATTTTTTTTAGCGAAATTTTTCTGATTCATGTGACGATTTTAATTTGTTCCAGAGAGACGGACCCTAAGTTTCCCTCTATTTACACCGATTTTGTTTCGCTCATTTTATATCTGAATCGCGACAGTGTTCTTGAAAAACATGGCCCGGTATCAGGGAAAGCTATGTTTTCAGTATTGGATAAAAGATCTCAAAATATAAAGGTTGGAATCCAAGAATTTGATTTTAAATTTGAAAGTGGTCAAGAAACGATTCAGCGTTGTGGCACCCTGAGATTTATGGAACTAAAGACTGCGCAACGTTTGTTAGCCGAGAGTAAAAATCCTTTTTTGAATATTGTTTGCGATATAACTTACACCAAAACTGACCATACAATCAGATCGATCGAATTTCTAAGAAACTGCCTAATATCTGATATGGAACGACAATTCATGAATGAAGATACCAGCGACGTAACCATCTCAGTCGGGGAGAAGAATTATTTGGCTCATAAGGCTATTCTATCAGCTCGTAGCCCGGTTTTTGCTGCCATGTTCAGAAACAACATGCAAGAGAGTGCAACGAATCGTATTATTATCAAGGACATGGACGAAGAAACCTTTAAAGAAATGTTATATTACATCTATACAGCAAAAACGAAAACTTCGCGAGAATTAGCGCTTAAATTGTTACCAGCGGCAGATAAGTACGATTTGAAAGCATTGAAGATCATGTGCACAGAAGTGTTGGCCAAAACTTTATCAAAAGATAACGCCATCGAGGTTTTATTACACGCTGATGCAAGTAATGCAGGTCAATTGATAAAGCATACTTTTGAATTTATCAAAGAGTACGTCACCGAATCTGCCGATTTTAAAAGTGAAGTTTGGAAAATTGTAACAGAAACTCATCCTCATTTGATGAAAAATATGTTGGCGGTTTATTTTTCCAGCAATAAAGGCTATTCTAAGACTTTATAATGTAGGTTCTATGTAATATTTACTTTTTTGAATTCTCAGATTTTTTTTTTTGGTTTCATTGTAAATGGTTTTTATCTGATTTTCAATTAGTAAATACTTACTTATCGTATTTTTATAAAATTATAAATATCATCTTATTTAGGTATACCTAATTGCCAATTTTAAAGCCTAAGTTTGGAAAATTGTAACAGATACTCGTCCTCATTTGATGAAAAATTTGTTAGCGGTTTATTTTGCAAACAATGAAGGCTATACTATTCAAGTCGTTATAATCTGAATTCTACATAGGTAAGTACAGTGGAATCCGCTTATAACTATAAGCAATCCGGTTATAAGCATAATTCAGTTATAAGCATCAAAAGTGGCTGGGACGGAACGGTTCTATCTTTTTGCATGTAAAAAATTTCGGTTATTAGCATCACTTTGGATGAATGAAGCCGGTTTTAAGGATTGAATATTTTTCAAATAACACATAAAAATCAATGAAATCGGTTCATTCGCACGAATATTTTGTAAGATTATGGCTATATGATCCATTATTGACGCACTCGTTCATAAATTTTATTCAATTTCATTCAATTAATAATTGAGCAATCAGTATGCGAAAAATTCCCTTCAATATGAATTGTGAACTGTGTTGCTGTTTTTATCAAAATGAGTTTTCATTCTATCCAAAAAATTGAATTTACTAAAAACATTTTGATAAACTTGGTGCCTTGAGTCAATCAGCTGTAGCATCTAAATTGAGTACATCACAGTCTATGTTTTGTACATTAGATGCTGTAGCTGTACTGAATAGAGGTGTTCAATTCTATGCAGAGCCCTTTGATATTCATTATAATCACATAAAATTCATAGAAAGTATGCCATAAATGAGATTTCCAAAGAGAAGGAAAAAAATGGACGATTTCATCTAAAAAAAATATAAAAATATTCTATTTTTTGAAGTCAAGATGTTTTTTAAAAATTTTGGCTCAAAAAATATTTTTCGGTTATTAGAATAATTCGGTTATAAGGATTGAAATCACCCGGTCCCAACTCGATCCTTATAAGCGGATTCCACTGTACTTACATAGGTACCTCCTTGAATTCTCAGCTTTTTTTTCTTATGCTTATGGTTTTATTGTAATATGTAATTCTAGGTGCCTAACTGCCTATACCAGGCTATAGCTATGATGGGCAAATACATTTTGGTATTCGTTTGAGTAATTTTTTTTGAGATTATAATCTTATTTATAATTTACCTATTACTGATTATTATTATTTTTATCATTTTGGGGCCGAATTTTTGTTTGATTGTGATGTTCTCGTGATCATTGAGTATAATAAATTTAATTAGTGATTCTCGTAACTTATTATTTTTTTTTCTTTCATCAACTTTTTTTTACATTGAAATAAAAATTATTAAAGGGATGGGAGCTGTAGTGGTAGATAAAGATACCTGATTGTGTTCTTCAAGAATGAGGAAAAATTTGAAAATTTTACATTTTTCATTTTTCTCTTGGCCGTCGGCCACGTGTACCGATTTAATACCTAATACCTAAAGAATCATATCACATGCTACTTGTGAAAAAAAATCCTTCATGTAGTAAGATGTGTGATGTGTGAAAGTGAAATTATATGTGACCCGCTCCGAGAAAACGTACCTTATGGAAGAAAATAAGATTTTGAGAAAAACGGATTTTAAAGTTTGAACTAATATAAAAGGCGCGAATGTGAGTTAAATGGTCTTGTAAGCCTTGCTATGATTGGCTGTGGGTGTCCTGACGTCATATGCAAATTTTCAGTTTTTTTTGCCCGTAAGTGGCGCTAAATTCAGGAAATTCAGACACAAACGCAATGCTGTAACAAAAATACATTAGTCAATTCATATCTTGGGAATCGATTTACGTCGATGTTTCGAGACGTCAGGTCGCCAAATTTCGGCTGTACATTAAAAAACAATTGATTTTTAGGAAAAAAAAAAACAAAACAAAAATAAACAATTTTTTTGTCATTTTTGGATTTTTTGGTCATTTCGGCATACGTTATTTGGCATGAAAAAAAATTTTTTGAAGAAAAATACCTAGCCCATCTGATTCTACATACTTTTATCTACCAGAATCCGTAAAAAACTCAAAATTCATTTTTTCTTCCATAAGGTACGTTTTCTCGGAGCGGGTCACATATAGGCTTTAAACACCACTCATTTTTATATATGCCTGTCTTGCCTTATTGAATTAATGAAAAGCTATGCCTAGTGGCATTTAAACATGTTACTCATATGATCTCTCATGAGCCAAATTACTGCCATCTGATTCGTCAATTTCCACTATCACTGCTGTCACCTATTCACCATATATTTCGTTCCCTCAAAAATGTCAAATCAATGAGAGCAGATTAATAGAAAATGTGTACCTAGCTACCTACCTATTGAAATAATTTCTTTAAAAAAAAAAAAACACACAATGGTATCGAAATAGAATGTTGATAAATGTTTGAAATTGAAACACAAAAAAGCACCAAATCAAATAGGTACTTGAAAATAGAACATAGTTGTCCGTTCGCCATCGGCATAGGAGGGGTACATTTTTGTAAGAGCTATTGTGATTATACTGTTAATAATAATAAACAAATTTGAAATTTGAATTCATTACACCAACACACCTAAAAACGATCGTGTTTTTTTTTGGTCGTTTTTCTAAAATAAAAAATTTTTGATTCGTGTCCGCAATTTCAATGTTAAAAAAGTTTCAAACTGTCGTTTTTCAATGAAAGTGCAGGAAACAACGAATACAACCTAGATAAAAATGATCGTTTTTAGTCGCTTTTCTAATAAAAATATTCTGATTTGATGGAGTCGCAATTTCAGTGAGTTGGAAAAATTTCCAAACTGTCGTTTTTCGAAGAAACAGCAGAAAATGACGGATCCAACACAGATGAAAATGATTTTTTTTTTTCGTTTTTCTAAAATGAAAAAAAATTGAGTCGCTGCCGTAATTACAGTAGGTATGTTGAAAAATTTTCAAGCTGTCGTTTTTCAAAAGAACGGCAGGAAACGACGGATCCAACATACCTAAAAAATGATCGTTTTTGGTTGTTTTTCTAAAATGAAAAAAATTCGATTTGTGGCCGCAATTTCACTCAATTTTCAGTCAAAGCAATGGGTACCTAGGTGTTTTTTGAAAACGAAAAGAACTTTTATGGATAGAACATAGTGGAAAGTTTCTTCCTCTTTGTTACGAATTTTTCAAATACCTACATATTGTTATGGTACCTCCGAGGAATCAAGAAAAATTTTAGAGCTGAAGATTTTAATCCAGAAAACACGTTTTTTGCTTTAAAAATTTATTGTTCATTACTAAAGGAGCCAAAAAAAAATTGAAATTTCTGTGAGTATAGGTAAAGGAAATCAAGTCTAATTTTTGGCAATTTTTCAACATTTCGTATCATTTCCTGGACAAAGATGCCGAAAGAAACTCTTCGAACTTATGTAGGTATTATTTCTGAACCTTGAGGTGGTGCAAAAAATTTTGTATCTTTGGATTGCATTATTTTATAAAATCTTCGAAATGAAAAAAAATGACTTGTGATTTGTGAATGAAAATTTTTTAAAACTCATAAATACAATTTTTGCCTAAATAATGGCATTTTTGTAAAAAAAAAAATTAATAGAAACAATTTTTATTGTTATGGTATATTGCCACACGCCCGTTGCGAAGGGATCTTGAATGTGAAAAACTCGAATTTTATTAAGAAGGTACCTATTTCTCCTAATTTTTCTATTTTCTCAAAAAAAAAAATGTTCAGGAAATATTTGAAAAATGTCATACACAATTTCTTACATTTTTATTTACAAAAATTTTGTTAGATAGGTACCAAACCTTAAAGAATTTAATATTTTTAGGTAAGATTTTATACCTATTCCTGTCTTTGAACAAGTAGAAATGCCTACTGGCTACTTGATACGTTTTTCAATACAAATGAGATAGGTAGATAATAATTTAAAAAGTTCTACTTTTTTAATGTTATTTTGATTGGTAGAAAAAATTAGGAAACGTTTGAAAAATATCAACGAATTTGCTCCTTTAATCCCAGCTCTGTAAGTACCTATGATAACTTTTTCCCAAGGGAAGGGGGTTTAAGAAATCATGATTCGGACGGTCGAGTTTTCACTTTTTAGTTATAAAAATGATTGTGAAGCCTGAAATATCATAATATCGCGTAGAAGACATCGTTAAGTGAGTAAATTTTTTCAAAGAATTTGGAGTTTCGAAAAAAAATCAAGTTTAACACCTCCCAACTAATACCCTCCTTACATTACGTATCAAAGTTTGTCAATTTTTTGCTCCAAAACACCTTTTTTTTTCTTTCTTCAAAAAAAGTTATCGATAAATTTTATCGACAGTTGACAATAATTTGGGACCTCTACCGCACCCACTCAATAGCATCTCCTCCATTTGATCACGGTTATTCTGAGTATTTTGCGACTGGCTTCAATCAATGGTCACAAGATTCAACTTCATTTTCATAATATGAGAATGAAGAATGAGACAAGGGAGAAGCGTAGGTTCAATTTCAACCATTGATAGAGACTAGTAGGAGCCACATACCGAAGCCATCGCGTCCAAAGGAAAGCAAACCTAATTACCTTTTCGCGTCGGCCACCGGCCACCTCGCGGTATGGCCTGTTATCACTTATCACTTACCAGGTACTTTGCTTTCCCTTGAATGTTGAATGGGACGGAGTCAAACGAACAAGGCTGTGTGTGGCGGACAGGAGACAGGAGTGAGTTAAAAAAAGCTGTTGGACTAGAAGGTACTTAAAGGATCATTAAGAATTTTTGATATGATGGTTCTTTGTTAGAATATCCATCCTTTATTGATTATTGTTCTCGTAGTTAGCACATGGCGTCTGTGATTTGATGTAGGTCCAGTTATCTCCGAGTCATTCGAGCTCACATTTCCAGTCTTCTACAGTACAGTGCCACAATCAATTGTGATATTGATTTCTCATTTGCTGTTGTGTGTTGTTGCGTTCAAAAATAGTTTATGTTGAAGCATTATTGTGATTTGAAATTGTGTTGGATTTGATTATTTTTATGTTCCTTTGCATTTTTTAAACGATTTTTACGTGAAAAAAATACCCGAGTACTTTCGTCGAGCTGTACTACGTAAATTGAGAAAGATCCTGGATCCAGTCGAAGAGATTATTAACTCAAGTGGTGGTCGTGTTGATTTTCTGCATTCATATTTGAAGTGAGTAAACGAGAATTTTTTTGTATTAGGGTACTTCTATTTTTTTAAATGCATAGAAAAGGCGGAACGTGCGATTGCCTATTTTTAAATTGAATTGAAACTAAAAAAATTTCTGGTTAGCAAAAATAAAAACGTGTATGTGATTTGTTTTGGAAACACAATTTGTCCTTTCAATTATCAAAAATAGGCAGCTTGTTCATCTGACTTACAAAATCTTAAGATCAAAAAAGAATTTCAGAATGATTTTTGATATCTTTTGAGAAATTTGCTGAACTTTCATCCAAGAATGAAGCATTATCGTTCACCTGTGACCGGCGAACACTCACACTGCGTACGGGTGATAATTGAACCTCGGACAACAAAGCAAAAATCTCTCGTTCGACCTATACTAATTCTAGAAGTATCTAACTGCCATTTTTTTTCAAAAATGAGATTTTGAGTGTTTCGGATACCGCGATTCACGCTGCATCGTTTAGAAAATTGAGAAAAACCAAAATAAATAATTTAAACCTCATCCAGTTGAGTTAGAAATCTGGAATGTCCATAAGCGCAATTTCGTTTTTTTGGCTTTCCCGTAAAAAAAAATCAATTTGGCACTTGGACGCTGGTCATTTTGCTAATTTTTATCGACGTAATTCAGGTAAAAGGAGTGCGAGAGGGAAAACGGGATTTTTTCGTTTTGTTGTGTAGGGTCTGTAGTGCTCGATAATTGTCCAAGTCCCTGTGTAATGTATGAAAGATTTCAAAAAATCCTCTTATGCAATGGATTTTCACAAAGATTGGTGAAGCGATTACCTACTCTTGAGTGGAGAATCACTCAAAAAATTTAAACTTTTCAGCCTAAAAAAGAATGGAGCTACTGAGCTTTCAAGTGAGGTTGTTTTCAAAAAATAGACAGGTTTTTCTACGTTTGTGTTATTTTACTGGCTGAAAAACTCGGCCTCCCTGAAAAGTTGAAATTGAGCTTTTATACCTACATCACTGAATTATTGACAGTGACCATTTTTCACCTTTTATCAGGGGGATTAAAAGTTGCAGATTGTAAGCTTGAAGAATTTTTGATTGTTTGTACCAACCAAATTTAAATCCCTCGTCCAAACTCCTTTAAATCGAGCCAATTTTTTGGTCACGTGGAATAGGTATTGATTTTGACAATTTTCGACATTTTCGTAAAATTCAAATTTTATGTTACAGCGAGATTTTACTAAATTTAATCTTTTTTTTTTGAAAATCTTTTGTGAATGTACCTACCTGCTTACTATAAATTGATTTTTTTTTAAACGCATAAATTAAAATGCAGTTGGTAACTGGTAACACTGCTATGAAATTATTTTTAAAAATACCTACATAATAGAAAATTATTTCCTTTGCTAGAAGGTAAAAATCGGTAGCTAATTTTGAAGTCAGTAGCTCAGCTTCACCAAGTGGCATTATCCAAATGGTCATAAAATCCCGTTTTCTTCGAGTAACAAAAAAAAATTGCAATTTATATATTCTTATGGTTTTTAGAGCAAAATATGCAACCTGATTTTAAAAAATCGATCGTACCTACCGCGTTACTCCCTTCTGTTGAACCAATACTTACCTATAAGGTACCTAATTTAATTGCACTTAGGTATACATATGATACAGTAAAACTCAATTTTTTTCAGAGTGGAGCCACAAAATAGCAAGAATGCAGAATCCCATGCGTAAATTTTTGCATCAACTCTTCAGGAAATCAAGGAATAATGAAAGGTAGGTACCTACCACATTTGTTTCAAATAAAATAACAACAATTAGAGCTACGAAGCTCAACCATGCAGCATTCAATTCAATAGTCAAAAGATGGGAGCTTTTTTTACCGTAATTTATTGAGAAACAATCGAACGTCATGCTTTCATGGTACACCACATTTGAAAATTCAATAGCTTTTTGAAAAAATAAGTTGATAGATTTTTGACCACGGAAATGTGGAACACATCAGCCAATTTTTTATACTTTGGGAGTCGACTACCATTGGTAAATGATTAGGGAAGCGAGGAACTTTTGCCATTTTTGCAAAATCAAAATTCATTATCCGAAGATTCGCTTTCAAAAAACCAAAATCTCTCGGGAAATGAAGCGTTCCACAAAAAAAATATGAAAGGAACCCAAATTTTGGGGAATTAAATTTCCATCCTGCCTATAGTAAGTAATTGATTTTTTTTTCAAATCACTGTTTTCGTGGATTTCTCAATTGAATTTGAAAACTTTCAGATTCGTCTATTTTAACTTTCAACTTTACTTTAGAATAACACAAAAACAGTGCCTTTGAGAAAAATGTTGACTGTAGTATGTAGAAAAAACATATTAATTCTTTACAATTTTGGTTCTTATCATTTTTTTTTTCTGGCAGCATGCTCCATTCGTCTTGAAATTTCACTTTTTTGGAGGCAAATCTTTAAAAAATGAACTTGATTTTGCGAAAATGACGAAAATTTTTCGTCAAAAAAAGTAGGCACCTCTCTAATCCTTTGCCTATGTAAATTGATTCTCACAGTATGAAAAATTCCATAAAATATTCTACATTTTCACCAAAAAAAAATTCAATAAGGTTACGACTCATTTTTCAAGGAGATATTGAATTTTTTGATGAGAGATACGTTTCGTTGATGGATCCTACGTATACCTACTTACTTATTGTAGGTAACATAATGTACCTATTATGTTAGTATCTTCTTATCGACATAAATAAGTAACGAGATTTTCTTACCAATTTATTTAGGTATTCTATAAAATAAAAATATGAGGTTGAATCTTAATTCCTCAATTGAACAGAAAATTTTGTATTTTACAGCTCGCTTATTCCAATTCAACCATTGCGCAGATGTTTTTCCCATGTGTCGAATACAAATGGCTCAAATATTTCTGAGACGAACAATAATGATTGTGCTGATGAAAATCATTATAGCTGGGAGACTGTTGAAAAAAAGTGCTCTGTTTTGTGGCAAATTCCCAAATTTAAAGTTTCATGGCAATTTCGAAACAAGAGCCCTTTGAAATTTCCGTTCGCAGCTGCCAACGACGATTTTAAATGGAGTTTGGAATATTCAGTGTACTCGTAAGTGCCTACAATATCATTTCTTTTGACTATGCTTAATAGATGTTTACTTGTTCAATTGTTGAAAAATCAATCAAATCTCTGAATAAATTATATTTCACTTTAACTGGGAAGGGTCTATAGGTACAAAAGTTTTCAACTATGAATCACTTTTTTGGATTAAGTTATTTTATTCCTGACAAAAAAATTAGATTCAATTGGATCTGAAAAGATGCCACTTTTTGGATCCAAATGGATCCACGCAAATCCAAATTGACCTAATTAAAAACATTTTCTCCCTTGAATTGAGATAAAATTTGATTCTCTTGAATCCTTATTTCAGATCTTTTTAGATCTCTTCTAAACTTATTGAATCCTATTGTATCCTACCGTAGGTATTGGATTTAATTTTATAACTCCACCAAATTTTTTATCCAATGGGATTCAAAAAGATACATTAGATCCAATTTTTTTCAATTTAAAGAGAAAAATGCCTTTAATTGGATTAATTCGGATTTATTTGTATCCATTTGTATCCGCTTATATATTCACTTGGATCTGATTTGATCGCGCCATTTTTCGGATTGAATTAAATCTAATTTTTCTCCCCGAGTTGTACCTAGTTATAATTTTTTAGAAAATTTCAGCTGAATTCTAATAACCAGGTATACATATGTTCGTTTTTCTTCTTATAAGGTCGCTGTAGTGGAATTCAAAAAAATGAAAATTTTTAAAAGTAATGTCAAAATAAGTTCTTCTTTATGCTGGAGGTTCAAAAAGAGTAATACAAAAGTAACATTTTTATCGCAAAGGTTTACAGACCATAAAAACAAGCTGCATTCGTTAGTGTAATGTACAAGAAGAGGTATGACGACTGGGGGGGTGTGACACCCCCTCCCCCCTCCAGACGATCCCAATGTTGCAAAAAGTTGGAACAGTTAGAAAAAGTTGGGAAAAATTGGGTAAAGTTGGAATTCCCAACTTATTTTAACTTTTCCCAAGTTTGGATTTGGGATAATTGGAAAAATTGGAGAAAGTTGAGAATATTGTGAAAAATTTTCGCCTTAGCTTCGCTCGGGCTCAATAACTTTCCAATTCATTTCAGAAATAGTAGATATGAGTCTTCCTTCCTCCTAGCCAGGGCCCTGTCCTAGCCCAAGCAATTGAATGTCTTCGAATGAAAAAAAATTAGGTATCCTTCTCATTTATCAGAGCACTTCGTGTTAATCTTGAATGAAATTTTCAACAATTTTTCGATTTTTTTTAGAAGGAGAGGAGCTCATCAAGGAACGTCGCTTTTTTCAAAGACAAAAAGTAGGATGGAAAAAAATAATTTTACGTAATGAAAAAATTCAAGCTTTTTGATACATTTTTTTTGAAAAATTGTCGTCCTTGCTTCGCTCGGACGGACTCGTTAAATTTACCCTAATTCTTAAAATGATGCTTTTCAATACAAGATAATTATCCAAGTAAATTAAAATTCATGCTTTATTCACTCTACTTTCCGACTTCCAAAAAAACAGCGTTTCTTAATGAGCTTCCCTTCTCATAGGCGCTCGGAAAGGGCTCAGCGGGCTCGAGCGCCCTTCTTAAGCTCTGGGAGAAGAAATTTTTATTACGAAAACAGTAGAAAAAAATGTATTTTTTTGACTCTTCGAAGTGTATTTTTCAATAAAATTTCGCCCTCGCTTCGCTCGGCCAGAATTTTAATTCAGTGCCTACTTTATTCAAAAATTAATAAATTTCCATTAATTTTTCAGTCAATTGTCAATTTGTTAGAAAAAATCGTTATTGTGAGTGAAAAATTATTAATCTAAAAAAGTAACTAATTTTATATTTGACCCCCCCCCCTCATTTTTTATCGAATTCTCGGCTCCTCTCGTCTTAATTAATTGCTGGATGCGCCTATGTCTCTTCTTCCAAAAAAGGAAAAAAAATTGTTGAAAATTTCATTTAAGATTGTCGCGAAGTGCCCTAATAAAATATGAAAAGGATACTTTTTTTCATTTATAATTTTGGAATTTTTTAAAAATAATTATATAGTTAGTAGTAAACTGGAAAGATTTTTTCAATCAAAAGCAATCTTTACTTAATTTAAAATCAAAGACATTTTGAAATTTTTAAAAAGAGGTTGTAAAATTTTTTGAAAATTAGTTGGTTCTTTTTAGAAAATAGTTGGGAATTTTTCGGAAAATTAGTTGGAAAATTTTAAGTCCCCCCCCCTTCCCCCGAACACATCACTTCGTCACGCCACTATGTACAAGTTTCGAATTTCCGCTTTGGTACGATACAGATTCACCTCTATCATATTCCATAATACCTTTTATAATTCGTCTTTATTCGTGTGGTTTTTTTTTCAAATTTTATTTTTCAACAATATTCGTATTTACAATAAAGCATCTACCCACCTCTTTTTACCAGTGATTTATAAAAGCGGGGTCATTCGTGTGTTACTTTAGCATAAAAAAATTATATCCACTTTTCGCTAAAATTTCCGGAAAGCAGAGATATGGACTATAAAATTGAAGTTTATTTACGACTTCTTAGATATAAAAAATCACTGATTTTTTGCTCGCCCAAAAACTATTCTGTTTATGATTCTCTACATTTTTCCATAAAAAACGAATCTTTTTTTCGCAAATTTTTTCTAATTTATGCGACAATTTCAATTTGTTTCAGATATGAATGCCCTAGTGTTTACGATTACAACACAGATTTTATTTCCCTCATTTTATATCCGGATTGCGACAGTGTTCTTAAAAAACATGGCCCGGTGTCAGGGAAAGCTATGTTTTCAGTATTGGATAGCAAATCTGAAAATATAAAGGTTGGAATCCAAGAATTTGATTTTAAATTTGAAAGTGGTCAAGAAAAGATTCAGTGTTGTGGCACCAAGAAATTTATGGAACTGAGAACTGCGGAAGATTGGATAACCGACAATAATCCTTCTTTGAATGTTGTTTGCGATATAACTTACACCAAAACTGACCCTATAGTTAGATCGACCGAATTTCTAAAAAACTGCCTAATATCAGATATGGAACGACAATTCATGAATGAAGATACCAGCGACGTTATCATCTCAGTCGGGGAGAAAAGTTATTTTGCTCATAAGGCTATACTATCAGCTCGTAGCCCGGTTTTTGATGCCATGTTGAACAATGACTGGCCAAAGAATGCAACGAATCGAATTTGTATGAAAGGCATGGACGACGAAACCTTTAAAGAAATGTTATATTACATTTATACAGGAAAAACGAAAACTTCGCGAGAATTAGCGCTTAAATTATTACCGGCGGCAGATACGTACGATTTGAAAGCATTGAAAGCCATGTGCACAGAAGTATTGGCCAAAAGTTTATCAAAAGATAACGCCATCGAGGTTTTATTACTCGCTGATGCTAGTAATGCAAGGCAATTGATAAAACATACCTTTGAATTCATCAAAGAATACATCACCGAATCTGCCGATTTTAAAAGTGAAGTTTGGAAAATTGTAACAGAAACTCGTCCTCATTTGATGAAAAATATGTTGGCGGTTTATTTTTCCAGCAATAAAGGCTATCCCAAGATTTTATAATGTAGATTCTACGTAGATACTTAAATTCTCAGGGGGGGGGGGGGTGGTTTCCTTGTAAATGGGCTTATTCGATTTTCAAGTAATATCTTATTTTTTTGAAATTATGAATTTATTTATTCTTATTTATATTTACGAATTACCTATTTAGATGATATTATTATAATTTATTATTAATTAGGTATGTTCTATACCTAACCTACTTATTTATACTGGGCTCAATTTTGGGGTTGGTTTTGATATTCTTATGATCATTGAAAGTATAATAAATTTACAATTAAGTAAGTGATTTTCGTAACTTGTTATTTGTTTTTCACCAACTTTTTTTTACAATTGAAATATAAATTAAAGGGTGAGAACTGAGATAAATAAGGCCTAAAATGTTGAGAAGAATTTTTAAATGTTTTGTTAAAAATGATCAATATTCTTTGAAAAAATCTCCAATCGATCTTGAAAAATAGCAAATAAAAACATTATTTTTGAAGGCAATTATTTCGAAATAAAATGGGAAAAAAATGATTACGCCCGGTTGGATCAAAATGACAGGGGTTTGATTTGGACATATGTGACCCTGTCGGAAAGAAGGACTCCTGGTGTAAGGAAATGAAAAAATTATGATTTTTTTGGTTCTACCTTTACTAATATTAAAAGTGAGACCTAAAAAATTTCATTCTTTTTACATTAAGGTCCTTTTTTTTTCGGCAGAGTCACATTTCTTAAGATGAGCCCTATATATTATTCCTTTTGGATTTTAAACTACCGTGAATTAACTGACGTTAATAAAATAGCAATAAAAGTGGCAGGCATTTTTATAAATTTTTGAACCCTCTTTGAATGACGAGAGGCTAGATCGTAAACACTGATGAAAAAATTGAAGAAGCATCATTTTTTTCGACTCTCCTTTTCCTTTATGTAGAAGACTGCATATTTCTGTTGGACTCGTGCGATCCATGAATTACCAAGCGACTCAATTTTTTTTCAAAGTCCATATTCTTTGCAAATATTTTGCAGCCCTAACATAATTTTTATTTTGGATGAAATTTCTCCTCGACACTGAAATTTCTACCTCCAATTTTTTTCTCACAAGGAAAGTATCTCAACTCAAAGTAAAAGTTTCAGGCCGAACGAAAAAAAAATTGAAAGTACGCCATAAGAGCAACTTCAAAATTTTTCTCGGCGAGCGAGGTCTAATTTTTTTTACGAATTTTTTCCAACTTCAAAATTTTTCTTAACGAGGTTTAAATTTTTTACGAATTTTTTTTTCAACTTCAAAATTTTTACTGACTTCCAAACTTCCAGATTTTTGTCAATTACAATTTTTTAAATTGTCTGGAAAAAATTTTGACTTGAAGAATTGACCTGGGCTCCTGCGCTTGTTTTACAAATTTGCATTTTGTAATGACGTTGAAAACATTTCGTTGAGAAATTGTAACATTGACAAAAAAATTGAAGTTTGGAAAAGTATTTAAAACACAACAAAAAAATTCAAGTTGAAAAGATTCTTAAAAAATTTAGACCTCGTTAAAAAAAAATTCGTTAAAAATTTAATTTAGACCTAGTCAAGAAAAATTTTAAAGTTGAAAAAAAAATTCGTAAAAAATTTAATTTAGATCTAGTCAAGAAAAATTTTGAAGTTAAAAAAAAAGTCGGTGGACTTTGAAAAAAAAATCGCTCACCAACCTACGTAAAACAGGCTCACGTTGAGAATCTTCGCGAACGGCGCTTCCGATTGGTGGAGTGGCGCAAAATTAGTGTATCGAGTAAAGTCGCCTGAAGCCGAAGCTCATAAAAACGGCCCATATGGACTTCAGCTCCTATGATCGCGGATTACCGATATTGGTGACCAAATTGATCGATAAATGCGTAACATTGAGTACAAAATTAACATTTTTGCACGGGAAATTGCTCTCACATTTTTAGGCAGAAAAATCTAAAATTTTACGGTCGCTCCGACTCGTCACAAAACTGCTTCCAATCAATTCCACACTTCTAAAATTGGGTATAGGTACAGGGTGACTTGAAATTTCCGAAACGCAAAAATTGATTCGTAAAAAAAATTGTAAGGCCCAGCAAATAATGAAATCTGATTTACGACGTAGCTGAAGCTCCATTTCCTTCAAAAAATATGAACTCATTCTCCATTGTTCACAAAAAATCGCTAAAAAAATTTCTGCTTTTTTCAATTTTTGAGTTTTTTTTTAAAAAAAATCTCACACCCCAAAATTTTCAAAATTGAGATATTCAAAAACTAATATTTGCGTTTGAAAGGCCATTGAACAGTAATCAAAAATCATTGAATGCCAGTTTTGCCATGTTGAGTACAGCATTGACATCGCCCCTTGTCGATCTACTTGTAGGCAACCCTTCGTTCAGATCAACGCGAGACAATGTGGAACGATTCTACTCTAAATTGCGAATAAAAAAACGTTGCGTTCCGGAACTTTTGGGCCACCCTGTATTTTTTTCACTTACAGAAATGCTCAACACCTATAAACTGCATCCTTTACCTTTTTTTTTTTTTTTTTTTTCAGAAAAATTCCCCACCTAAAATTTGAATTTGAACCGAAAGTTACGAATTTTGTATGATGCATTAATTGATCAAATAGGTCACTAATACTGATAATCCCCGATTATAGGTACTGAAGTTTATATGGAACGTGTTCATGGGCTTTTCTTCAGGGCTAAAAAATTTCAAAATTTTCTGGTGACTCCGAAAGCAATTTAAAATTCCAAAAATTCGCCAAATGAAAAATGCACTTCAGCACTTAAAATTTTGGATATGGGGTGCTCTTATGGTGTACTGTCAATTTTTTTTTGTTTGGGCTCGAAAATTCAACGTCGAGTTGGGAGTCAGGATTACAATTTTTTTATTTCGAATAAAAATTTTTCTCAAATGCTGGAATTTCTCCCTTTAATTTTTTCGAAGGTCTTCATTTTTCTTACAGAATTTCAATCTTTAGGTGGATTCAACACCAGTCAAATGTATCGTACCTTTTACATTTTCTCATTCTGATTTTACAGGCAATATACTTATGCAACGCTCACTCATTCAGTGTCAATACATTTTTACCATTTTCTAAAAGAAATCGTACAATATCGAATCAAAATTTTAATTACAAAATTAATATAAAAGCAAAATGAAACAAAAATATCTGTTATAAATTTTAATTTCTATGTAGCACGTTTTACAACTTTTACACTCATTATTCAATATTCGCGAATTAATATTATGCTAATTACAAAAAAAAAATCTTCAATAGAAGTCATCACATTACACAGGAAAAAAGTACATTGTACAGGAATTTACAAAACACCATCTAGGCCGTAGGAAGTTACGTTCGATAATTTTTTTTTTCAACGGCGTTCAGAATGGAATGAAAAGATGAACAATTTTCTTCTCGAAAATGACCAATACGAGGCAGAATATTTCGAAAATCATAATAGCCTAGAGACTTAGAATGTGGCCATAATACATATTCGTCATCGAGATACTAGAGGAACATGAGGGTATAAAAATAAAATACATTTTTACTTTCATACGTACGTCTTACTTGTGGGAAAGTTTCTAAAAATGCGGATATTAAAGGAAAAGATTCTTACTCTATAAAAATACACCGCATTTCTTGTCCACGTTATAAATTTAAAGTGTATAGAGAAAGTACAAATTAAATAGAAGGCAGTGATGCAGCCAGTAAAATTCTAAAATAAGCTTGTTTTATTCTTACTATTAAAAAAAAATCAATATCTTCCAATTACGAATATTCCTTATTGAAAAACATTGACGTAAGAGATCTCACATTTTTACTATCAGATAATCGATTCGTATAAATAATTATATTTAAATAAGTTAAATAAAAAAAAATAAAGAAATACATTCACTAATTATAACGTATTACAATTTTTTTCCTTGAAAAAATTGCAATAGTCGTTATACGAATAACTCGTCTGATCATAAATGCAAAATATTCGAAATTCTGTAATAATTTTAGAATGATACCATCTTTACATAATCCGTCACTAATTTTTAAAAAAAACAATAAATGGAGTGAAAAAATGGTTCTTCGACTTCGAATAGGAAAAAAAATGAAGATAGATAAATTTTTCTAAATTTTGTACGATGGCAATTTTAAAACGAAAAAATATAATTTGAAATGGTTCTAACAAGATGAAATTTTTCATTACAAAATTAAGCATATTTACATAAATTGTTGTAGAACGACCTATCTAATTCGATACCTACTTAAAGGTACCTATTTTTAATCGTTTCAGTTTGCGACGAACTCGATAACTTATTTTTGATTATATAATAAACAGTCTAATTTTTACAAAGAAATGTAAATTATTCTAAAAACAATCTCCTTAAATTTATCAAACGAAAAAATTCCCAGTTCCGACCAATCTAAAAATTTTCATTCATCAAGTTATTATTTCTCGAAAAAAAAAAGGTCAAAATGATTGTATGGTACGCACAGAACCGTATGGATGACTCGACGAGCTCCAATTCACATTATCGAATAAATCTCCTAAGGCCTAAATAATTTTACATAAAACAAACACCCTCCATTACCAATTATGCCTTCGATTTGAACATCAACAGTACGAGTATAAATTTAAACCAATTCCAATGATTTTCTAATGATAAAGAAAGTATAAAGTAACCAAAATGATTATAATGGGCTATAAAATATAAATGCTATATCAAAAAATTAGTAAAAAAATATCTAATTAATAAAAATAAGTAAAAAATGTCGATTAAGCGGTACAAAAAGCGAATTTAATAAAATGTACGAGAGGAAAAAGAATTTTACGTTATGCTTTGGTATCGTATTATCTATCAAAAGCGGAAGTAAGAAACAAACGATGGCAGTGTGAAGCTAAGAAACTATTAATAATCATTTCATTTCGAGACTAAAATTATTTTTTATCAACTACAGAACACAGAATTTAAAATATGCGCGGATGTGTTACTGAAAAAAATGTGAACCAATCAATCCATGTACGATGAAAATGTAATCATAGTGAAATTCGGTTGATTTATCGATAGCCTAATTAATAATCGATATAGAACATCTTACAAGGAAGAAAGATTAGCTACTTAAATTTAATTTTGTAAAATCATTTGACATGAATGTGATTATCAAAAGCGTGAAATAGTTCGTATAAAATTGAAGTATCTAATTTTTGAATGTAAGTTTTTTTACACTTGAAAATCAATATCGTGAATATCGATTTAAAATTTTAAAAATACCTCATTCGAACCAATATTTTTTTGTTGCAGGTATACCGAGAAAAGGAATTAATTCGCTCGAATTTCGCTAAAATATCGACCAAACAATGCAATTAACCAAATTACGGAGTAAGAGCAATGCTTCTATCATTTTCAAAATATCGATTCGAAATATGTATAAAATGAAACGGAATAGGTAATATTTAAAAAGCAAAACGAATAAATACCAAAAAAAAAAGAGAACTACTTGTAAAATACAAAATACCTAAGAAGGTACCTACATACAAAGAATTTTATCGGTCTAGCTGGCTATCTAATATCTATCTATCTTCTACTTATTTCAATTTACTTTTTTAATGTCAAAAACTCCGAAAATGTTTTTTTTTTCTTTGAAATAATCGATAATTTTGATCATAGCCAGCAACTTGATAATGGGGAGCTCTGGTGTTTAATAATTTTTTGTTTTTCAAAAATGTTTTTTCAACAAAAAAAATTATCTGTACTTTGCCAGGGAAGTACGAAATTCCATTATACATATTTTTTTCAGTTGGTACTTATGTGAACAGTTCATTAACCCTCGAATCTTCGCGAATTATTCAAAAAAAAATAAAAATAAAAACCATTTTTAGGTAACAAAAAAACTGAACAATTGTTCCTTTTTACGAGACCCAATCATTTACTGAGAAAAAAGTTCATGCCACCCCCCCCCCCCCTCCCCTCCAAAAAATACAGAAAAAAACACCTTAATTCTTTTCAAGAAAATTTTCATGAAATCGCAAAGGTTCTTTTGTGCTTGGTTTCGTAAAGTTTTTTCTGAGGAAAAAAACATGAAACCATTGGAAAAATGTAGGGAAAAATTATCCAAACTTAATTTTAAAAAATTATTTAAAGACGTAATTTTAGAAGAAAATAATACAACCAAATTATTTTCTACACCCCCCCCCCAACCTTGAATAAAAAATCAAAGGTAATTTACAAAAAATATCTCATTTCGCTTTTTTCCGAGAAAATTAATTTTCAAATTCCAAGAATTTATTCATTCTAGCTTTTCTAAAATCAAAAACATCAAACCATTTCCATTGAGGAAAAAAAATAACAGAAAAACCAAATCCCAAATCAATCAAATCTCAAAGGTCCTTTTAGTCTTTATTAATCAAAGTTAAAAAAAAAATGCATCACTGCGTTTTCAAAAAGAGAGCAGTTTCAGGGAAATTACCTAGAATTAAAACAAGCAAAAGTTATAACCCAAAGTTTTCTCACGATTGATGAAAAAATCAATAAAACCGAGCCAGAGCCAGTTTCGAAAAAAAAACTCATATTACATCCAATTCCTGATATTACATTTTATCCCCCTCCCCCTACTGCTTCAGGAAACTGAATCTTGAATGCCCATTTAATCTTGGGTTATTGAGTTTTTTCATCAGAAAAGGCTCATTGATCTTTTTTTAAAACGAATGATTTTTTAGGGAAAAATTTTTAAAACATACAATCATTTTTAGAACTCTCTTTTTCACCTCCATAGAAAAAGCACCAAAAAAGATTCTTCTGATAGATACTATTAATTTTATATCTCCCCCCTCCCTCCCTCCCTCCCTCCAAAAAAATCAATTACGAAGATTAATTTTTCCATTTTTAAAAAACCGAACTATTTTTTTTTTTTAAAATCAATAAATTGATTTTTTATTAGACAACAAAAATTAATTTTTATAACAGTTTTGAGAAAAAAAATCGAACATCACAGAACAAATAGGTAATTATCAAATTGCCAGCACTGATTTTGATAATATAATTTTACATGTCCAAGCCCATTATGAATTTTCAATCCCCAAATCATGGCATATCATCCAACACAAGAAAAAAAATGTTCACCAACATTTTTGAATATCAAACTGACTAGAAAACCCTACGCGAATAATGTTTCTAGAAGTCCAATAATGATAAAACCTAATTTGGCAACGGATTCGATTATGGATCTTATAAGTAAATGATACACGAAACAATATCTACCTATATCATGTACCTACCATACGTATCAACTATCTACCTACTTAATCGTTTTGTATCTACGAACGATAATTTTTCCAATTCCACTTCTGTACTATATACAATTTTTCTAACCAATTTCAGCCATAAACTAAACATAATTACAAACAAACAACAATATTTCAACCGATGAAAAAAAAAACAAACAAAATGCAGAAAATGAATTACCTATTCAAAATGTAGATAAAAAAACAAAAAAAAGGGCGATTAACAACATTGATTTTTATCTTATGCAATGATAGTACTCAATTTTATCACATTTAATATTTAATATAAAACGTTATCCTTTTGTGTTTTTTTTCTTTAAAGACGCGATTAAAAAGGGTAAACCTAAACACTGATACATTAAATAAAATAAATTAAAAGTGTAAAATGACTAAAAATTTATTTTAAAAGTAACTGCCGTAATTCTTAGAGTATGATCACAACCTGGCGGTGAGCAGTACTTAAAAAGAGAAATTACAACACGTTAATTTACCTATAAATTTGTATAATTAAAAATCATCATGATTGCCACGTAAATGATTATCATATACGTAATTTTATATTGTTCCGATTGAATATAATAATATGATATTAAATGCAGCGAAGAATCGATATCATCGCATTCGACTAGTTATTCGTTCAAATATTTATAGACCTAAATATTATATTCTATAATGTTTCCATAGGTAATGATTTTTTTTTTTATCCACTACATTAAGTATTTCTTGTACTGGGAAGGTGTAAAATAAAAATTCGAACACGTAGAATATAAATAACTTAATGTTACTGTTTTAAAAAATCGGGCATTTTTAATTGAATTTTAATTCCAGGAACATTAAAATGAAATTTTTCATACTGAAAGTTATTTTGATTTTCAAAACAAAAAAAATACCTCTCTGAGATTCTAGACGTTGGCTTTCTCAAATTTTTCAACAACTTTTTCATTTACGTCGATTTTTTCTCTCTTTTAAATCTTAAAGATAATATTCAAAACGCACCTACCTATTATAAAAACAAAATTTTAAAAAAAACAGCACAGTAACAAAATAAGAATAACGTACTTTTCTAACCATGAACAACAAAGTATAAAGACACTCACAACTAAAAGCACTTATAACGAAGATGTAAAAAAAAAAATACTATAACAATAAAAAATAACGTAATAGTGATAATAATAGAAGTATTTTTAATATTAGCATAATAATAGTATTTTGTTTTAATTACAAACAAAACAGAGAAGGAAAAAAGTATAATACTTTGTTGAATTTGTACGTATATGAAACGAGGAAATAATTTCAGTCAGAAAATTGCTTAAAATTTTTATCGATGAAATTTTTTCAAGTGAGGCCCCTATGTGAGTAAACGATCGAGCGATGTTTGAAATATCTGCTATTTTTTTTTCGAATTACATCTATGCACTTTAAAAGGCTTTAGCACCAGACTGATAACAAATGTCCCTATACTAATCTAAAAACGGAAGGATTAATCTTCCTCAACAGAATAACAAAATGTCTAAAACGTTTGAAAGGTAACAAAAAAATAAGTAAACAAATAAAATGTACATAACAAATAACATAATTCTCTAATAAATTTTTTAACAGATATTTCGACTGAAATAGATAATAAAACTTAGTCCACGATTACACGAAATTTTTGACGAAGGATACAGAGTAATTACGAATATGTGTGACGTGATATGTAAAAGCAACTGTGAAAAGAATATTTTGATAGTTGAGCAAGAAAAAAAAATGAGAATTTGTGATAATCAAGCGTTCATTCTGAAACAAAAATTATAAAAAAAAAATTAAAAAATTATAGGTACTCACGAGATTTGGAAAATTTCCAATATTTGAAGCTAGGGGAAAAAAATGACTTGGTACGTGGAGTTGATAAATAAGGTGAAAAATATACTAACATTATCATTGTAAATCTTCTTCGCATTTTGGTATATCAAAAATCTCTGCAAATAGAGGAGGAAGTCTTAATTTATTCCAATTTAAACGAAACCAATCTAAATGCGTTAAATGTTTGGCCCCCAAAGTTCGCAGTTCTGTTAATTTTATTAACACTGTCGACAATACATGCGGTTCGCTGGCGTGATTTCTGCCAACCTGCGAATGAAAAATTGAAAAGTTTGTCGGATTAAATTTCCGCGCCGAGAGAGAAAATTTATTAACAAAGGTTTCGTTTTAGGAACATACTTGAACTTTTAGAGCTTCTAATAAACGATCTTGGTGATGTTGAACGGATTTTATATCAGTAACACCATTCCTTTCAGGAGTAAGTAACACCACAGCGCAAAATAATCCTAATTCTGTATCATTCAATGCTAATGAATTGAAAGAACTGGCAAATTGAAATATATTCGTCACAAACTCGACCTGCGATAATTAAAATTGTAAATTAATCGAATGGATTTTGACAAAATACTTGGGATTTTTTTTCAGTAAATAGGTATTAAATAGGTATGTAATTTGAAAAAAAATCACGAATCAGTCAAAAAAAGAATCCTTACATCGTACATAGTTTCCATTTGTTGTTTAGTAATGAAAGTGCCATCGTAAAATGTTAAAGTTGTATCTGACGTTAACCTTGCAACTTGACCGAGCCATAGTTCAAAAAATCCAATTTTAATTAATATTAACTGGTCATCTTGACTTAAATGACAAAAACCTTAAACAAATATAATGGAAACGATTAGATGAATCTATGCTTTTAACAATCGATGTAAAACCGAAACCGATGCGAATGTGATTTAAAATTAATGGAAACACGTACCCGGTACTCGTTTGGCAAATTCTACTACTCTTTGAACTGTTGGCGTAACGTGAACAGCAAATTGTTGCCACAACCATATACGCCGCATTTCTTCATTTTCTACAGTCGAAGATGCGACTTCGGGGTTAGAACACACCACTGGAGGCTGAAATAGGTTTCGTTGGTTCAATTTACATTGATTTGTGTGTAAGTTTTATATCGAAATTAATTCGAAAAATTCTTGCAAAATTGAGATAAAATTGGAAAAAAATCTTTAATAATTTTTTTTATCGTAGGAGTTCCAAAAAAAAATTCATCGTTTCAAATATCTACGTAGGTATCTATTAATCGAAAAAATGAAAAATATTTTTTTAAAAACTTGTTTTCTGAAAAATTGCTAGAATGATCCCTTCCCAAGTCTTAGATTACTTATTATTTCAAATAATAACAACAAATTAAATCTGAATTTTCAAAAAAAAAAGTGTGAAAAATTGCTATTGATAATTTTTATAGATTGAAATGGAAATTCATATAACATTATTTCAGAAAAAAAATCAAAACGATTTTCTCAATTTTTACTGGATAAAAAAACATGAAATGGATTTTGAAGAATTCTTTTTTCAGGGTCTCAGAAAAATGAAGTACTCACTTATTTAGAATTAAAGATCAGGTCCAAAACTTTTTTTAGTAAAAAAAAAACAATAGATATTACAAGGTTGTTATCTATAAAAATTTTCAACTTTTTTTTCAATTTTTCAACATTTTTTGAACCAAATCATATCAAACTGTTTTTTCCAAAAAAAAAAAAAATAGAGAAAAAAAAGAAGAAAAAAGGCTGCTAATTTTTAAAAAAAATAAATTTTGAAGAATTATTTTTGAAGGCCCTGAAAAATGAGATGCTTTTTCAAGTAAAAAAATTATTACATATGTAGGTACCTACTAAGATTGTTTTAGAAAAAAATTTCAAAGACTTTTTAAAAAATTTTCAAGTTTTTTGAATATTGTCAGATTTCAAGGTCGACTGAGAAGAGGAAAAAGGGGAATCAGAAAATGAAATTTCTACCAAATAGTTTTCAGATCTGCACACAACTTTGGTGGTAATTTCTCTCCCCACTAGATTTAAATTTCGAAAAGAAAAAAAAATGGTAAATTAAATAAGTACCTACAGATATGTATAGGCAGGCAGATAAACGAGCCTTGGTAGGTACCAAAATAATTATTCAACGACAAAAATAGCCCAACTTGAATTTCATATAAAAAATTCGCAAACGAGTATTATTAACCAAGCATAATATGACTAAATAAATAAGTAAATATTTTTGTCGAAAACTTACAGGAGAAGTAATGGGTCTTCTAATTAATCCCCTTGTTTGCTCTTCAGTGTAATCACAGTTTGCATGGTGGGCTTGGGACACCATTAAAATAACATCATATACTGCTAAATGTTTACTTTCGGCATCAGAATGCTCTGATGAATCCGAAGTCGAAACGCGATTTGATTCGCTATCGCTTCTTTCTCTAGATCTTTTGGGAACACGACCATATCGAACGGCTGTATAAGTAACACAGTGAAAAAAAATTAATTTGGGGCGATTTTACGAATTTTCAGTTTAAAAATGGGAATACTTACAATCTCGGGACATGCCGACAGCTAAACATTTCTTAAATCTGCAGTACTGACACCTATTTCTATTCAATCTGATGACTAAACATTTTCCATCTCTTAAACAACGGTACTCGATCTGTTTCTGAATACTTCTTCGAAAAAATCCCTGTATTGACAGATGAAAAGTATATTGGTGATGTTTATTTATCGATGGAAACAAAGAAGCTTTAATTTATATTCAGTGGTTTGAAAAATAAGGCTTTGAGGATGAAAATCGATGCAATCTGCCTGGATTGTTTTGAAAAATGTATTGTAAATTAATGGGCTTCATTACCCCTTCCCCTCTGTCTCTAACTGAATGAATTGTAAAAAAAAGTCAATATGAAGGAATCCATCATACAAGATTTTAATTGGTTAAATTTCAAAAGTATCTGACTTTTATTTCGTTTTCGATACCGGCATTCTAAATATTAATAGCGGGGAGTGATGGAAGGGGAAGGAGGGAAAGGAACGCCTATTCAAACGTTTGAAAAGAAAATGATGAGGATATGGAATCAAATGAGAACAAATTATTCACCGAAGTCATGATGTTCGAAAAGAGCGTGGAAAAAATCAAAATGACCTGGTGAAAATTCCCCCCCCCCCATTTTTGCCTTTCCTCACAAAGCCTGAAAATCCAACACCATTTTCTGAAAGTTTTAAAATTTTAAAAAAAATCAATTTTTGTTTCTTTGGAAATTAAAAAAAAGATTCTAGTGTGAAAATATTTTCATCATTTTTTCATCTTCCTTTTTGCGAGGCCCTCCAGACATATCACTTGTTGCAATATAGACATTGCTCAAAAAATTGAAACAAAATCCTGAAATGATGTGACTACGAATGTTTCAATCCAAAAAAATTATCAGTCACGATCTTTCATGGTTTTTTTCAATTTAAAAAAAAAAAAAAACTGTAGGTATTTACAATACAATTTTCATTATTTTGTTGAGTAAATGGCCTAGATGGCCGATGGAAGGTGATGATGGAAACCCCACCGATTACTGTTAGATAGTGAGTTAGAATATCCGTTCAATAAATATCATTTTAGTAAATTTTTTTCAGTCCCATTAGATTAATGGTGTTGAAAGAGGGGCAAAATTATATCTCAGGTAGGGCAATAAAAATGCGTTGAATCAGTTGGCCCCTCCCCGATGACACAAAAAAATGTGTATTCATTTCTCAAGCTAACAGAATTTCTTTGTTCCAAATTCGAAAAAAAATTGAAAAAATATTGTCCACTTTTTAAACCGCTGAATAAACGGCGTGAATTTTATGAAAATTGCGCGTTTTAAAATCCAGATGGCAGTGAGTACCTACTGCACTAAACATTATTGGAAAATTGTATCAAAAATTATTTCAGAGGGACCATCAAAAGAACTCTTTCATTCGCAAATATTGATACATTCAAATCAGTAATTTGAATATGGTCAAAATCAGAAAGTTTTGAGTTTCAGTTTTCGTCAAAATGGATATTTTTCTCTCATTTAATTCATATTTTTTTGCATTCAAGGAACCGAATAGCATTTTCTGATCAATTTTCCAATTTTGACTTTTTTTCCTGCAAAAAGGAACAATTACCTACCTACTTGGATTTTTCACGGATTAATCAAAAAAAAAAAATTAAAACCCCTGGATTTTTTAGATTTCTAAAAATTAGAATTAAAATGAAAAATAAGTGTTAAATGGTATTTTTGGATAAAGCCATCCATACCTACTGAAACAATTTTTCACTTTATTGAGAAAAATATTGAAAAAAAAGTTCAAAATTTAAAAAAATTTTCGCAGAGTTTAAAGCTTGAGGGAGGAGGGGAGAGGAGAATTGTAGATTCAATAAGGGAAATCTTTACCACATTTTTTCAATGCTTGGGCGTAACTTTTCAACTCCCTTTTCAATTTTGGAAAAAATGATGTAAAATAATGTTTCTGTAACCAACGAGTGGGCCAAGTGAGCCTGGCCCACCTTGAAAATCATCTAGCCCAGCTAATTCCCACCATAAAAAAAAATTGGAAAAATTGTTTTAAAATGATCATTTTTTAGTTTCATAGGACAACATAGGAAAAGATGTATTTTTCTAATATTAAAAATATTCAATTTTTTGTCAACTTTGCCCTCGTTTCGCTCGAACATGAACAAAATCAAAATTCTATGGTCTATCTGACACGTCAAGGCAAAACGAAGCTCCCTTTCCCCCTCCCCTTACTACCCTATTTCTTATACATTTAGATTTAATTTTTTTGACCCACCTAAAATTTTCTGGGCCTTTACTCATCCCACCTATCCACCATTTTCTGGTGTATGCCCCTGCCCCCTGCTAATACGTAGCCAAGAATTGAATATCTATCACTCAAAAAAAAAATTCTCCATTATTCGCCTTTCAAAAGAAACTGGAAACCAATTGATGATGATTTCCTCATTTAATGGATCAGAAGACTTTGCAAAAAATGAATTTAATTTAACTGAAAACTATGACGAAATTTTTTTTGTTCAAATGCATATAAAATCATCAAATGATTCTTTAACAAAATCCTAAAAAGTCAAAAAATCTCAGGATTTCGACAATTTTCCATTTCAAGGGCGTCTCAATTCATTTTTCTATTTTTTTTGATATTTTTTGAGTAAAAATTACGATGCCCTGTTTCCAAATTGGGGCTCATATTCATAGGTACTCGTTCGATACGTGTTCTTTAGGGCACCAGAAAATGAACAATCCACTCCGATCATCTTTATCGATCATGAATCAAAATGAGAACCAGTCTGAGTCGGTACAACATCGATACAAAGTATACAGCACCATCAAACTGTGAATTTCGATTGTTATTACACGTAACGATGCATACGTTGGTACGTATACTGGTAAAAAAAAAAAAAAAAAAAAAAAAAAAAAGGAAGCTCAGGTATAGGTATAAATATAAATATTAAAAGCGAGTGAGGAAGAAAGAGAAAATTATTGTTTTGAGCATCAGACGAGATGAAAGCGGAAGTGTGTTGGAATTAAGATTCCGTTAGGTTCGCTGCACTGGGCTATTGTAACTCTCATAGCCTAAAGACTGTTTCATCTTATCATCTTATGTTCGATCTAACAATTGATTCGAACAATGTATGTATTTACGATAGATATACCATCATGGAGTTTGAGTTACGAATACTTTCAAACGATAAAGATTTCTTGTTGGGGTTCCTTCTACTCGTAGATAGGTTTGAAATATTTCCATTTTTTAAAGCCTCAAATCAAATTTGATACCTATAATTGCCCAATACGCGAATAAAATTGATAGGCTGAGGGATTTCGTAACTAATCATGATACCTATTTTTTTTTTTTTGAATCATGATAGGTAAGCGAATTATTCATCGTGAATTTAAAAAATTCGATCTATCGAGCAAATTTTATAGAAAATGAAATATACCTACTTGGAAAACTAGAAATAAAATACTTACTTGGATATTTTAATGAAAAAAATAATACATATGCAAAATGAGTAAAATGTTATTTACCTTACAGCCTTCACAGGAAGTAACTCCGTAATGGTATCCGGATGCTTTATCTCCACAAACTTTACACGGTACAAAGGATTTGGCAGTGGGTGTACAACTATTGGAATCGGCCGCAGCGTAATGTTGTTCTAGAACAGAATAATAGTTGGTATTATAGTCGATTGTTGAAACACATTACATCTCTAAACAATTACACGATAATAATCCTCGAAGAAAATAAAACCAATGGATTATTCGAGACAGGAGGAGTAGGCAAAATCCATCGTCGATTTCCACTTTCGATGCGAAAAAAAAAATACAGAGGCTCATTATTTTTAAAAACGAAAACCTCGATCTCGACGGTATTAATTAATTAAAAATGCAACGACGAGCCAATCAGCTGATCTTGATAATTTTCAGGTATAAGCGTTAAGTATGAACGAGTCGCGGTAGCATTGATAAAAGAGCCGAACAGCTGGTCTGTGACCTTGATTAACCTTATTTCATTGTCAATAGTGTAACGAATGGGTTATAACAATAGAACATGTAGACATGATTTTTTGGCCAAGTGTTGACTTTCGTTATGAAAAAAAAAGCCTACACGATTTTCAAACTACGAGATTTTTAGACATAATTATGAAATATTTCGTGATTCGCTAAATACGATGAATTTAATTTAATCGTATGACGAGGTGAATAAGAGGGGTTCAGTCTGGACTGGATGGCTTTTAAAAAAAAACTGGATACTTAAATTTAAAACCGCATAATTTATACGAAGCTCGGTATTACTTGGGTAGATTTAATTGAGAGATGGCCATATAACGAAATTTTTCACAAAATTATCGGTTGGAGTTGCGTTCACGTATAGGTAGGTATATTAGGATTTGTTTTACAAAACGTATATTTAACTCACGTGTTGCTTTATCAATTATTTCCTATTCGTGTAGGTAAGATATTATATCTTAGCCAGCTATTTTAAACTGGTTCGTTGACCTTTGTTTTGCAACAAGCATGAGACATGTTGTTTGCATTTTACCGGTTTTACCTTCCGAGGAACGTTTTATGAAATGCATTGCTATACTTATAAGCAGGTGAACGCGCCAGTACAGGTGAAACATACTTTGGTCTGAGGTTTTTTTTACATTATAATGTTTCAATGAGCATTTGATGCGTGTGCAGGAGGTGAATATTTAGGTACTTGAAAGTATCTAAATCAGTCGTAATCAAAGTCCTTTTGAAATTATCTTAAATTTAATAATTAAATTTTTTTAAATTTAATTTTAAAAAATTAATGTAATTGATTTTTTATTTTATGAGATGTAGGAATAGGAACTCAGGGATGTTCTTATCAGAATTTTTTTTTGATAAGTACTTGAAAATGATGCAAAATTATGAGAATTTTAAATGCCAACCTGTTTGAAAAAAGAAGGAATATTTTTGGAAAAATGATACTTTATTTATTTTTAAGTTTGAGCAGTTCCACGATTCACTCCATTTTTCATTGGATTTTCACTTTTTCTGGAATGATCAAAGAAATATTACACATTTCTTAACTGACCGAATACCTTAATCAAAATACTCGCAGGTCAAAAAAATTGAAAATTTTTCAAAATATTCGTCATTTTTGTTTTAAGAATTTTTCAAACTCGAATCGTAGTGCCTACCTTGTTTTTTTGAATAATTTTTTCCTGAACTAATAAGGAGTAGAAATCTTTTTTTTTAAATATAATACTTAATAATTGAGATTTTTTGGTAAACATTTTCAAAAAATTGTAACTTGAGATCTGGTGGAGTGAAATTCAAACTTTTTGGCTTTTTTGGAAGTTCAGGAATTGGAGAAAACGCTGAGAATTTTTTACTTTTACTTTACTTGAATGAGTACTGCTTATTGCGACTGCTCCGACTGAGTTGCCTCACACACACACACAACGCGTATTTGTCAAATTTGGCACAAAAATTCCGATAGTAAAAGATGTCGATTCTGACTAATTTCAAATCGTAGAAATATTTTTTAAATGAGAGTTTAAAAACAGACAATCAAAATATCGTCCTACTTAGATCAAAATCTCAAAATCTATGAAAATTAATCTCAAGAGTTACTAAAGTACTAGTGCTACAAAATTGTTTTTTTTTTTAAAACAAGACTCATTTAGAATAATTTATTCGAATTAATGAATTGCCAGGATTACCAAAATAAGCGAACGTTTGAAATGAAATTTCCAAAAAATTAATATTTTGGAGAGAGATTTATCAGAATTTAAGAATCTGAAGCGGAATTTTCAAGATTTTCAACTTTTTGAATGAAAATTGATTTTGATCGAAATTTTGAGCGTGGATATGGGATTAAATGACCAAATAAAAGAATGTTTGGTTTTTCACAAGACTGGCATTAAAGCGAGAATTTTGACGAATTTCCTGGGAAGATGACTTTTCCAAGGAAGGAGAGGTATTTCCCCCCTCACCCCCTGTAAGTATAAATCTGACATTAATTTTTTCCCATCATACCTAATTTCCTTGCTCAAGACGTTCAATTCAAACTTTAAAATGACAAAATTGAAGGGAAGAAAATTAGCCCATTTCAGTAAACCATTGTCAGATTTGGGTTCAGAAAGGGAAACCACTTCTTTGAACTCAAAATTAATTTTTTTTTCGCTAAAATTTTTTCAAATTTTGATTTTTGCAGTCAAATGAAAAAAAATCATGCTGAATTTCAGCTTTTTTTGGATTGAAATAACTCGAGAAACAATTTTTTTCGGGATCGTTCCACTCTGTAGTTCAGGATTTTGTATAGAAAAAATTGAAGCACAGAAATTGAAGAAAATTATTTTTGAAAGAGCTTTGTAATGGCTTCAATGTTTTTACCCGAAAAAATTTTTTAAAGTGTAATTTTCCTCTATTTCTTTCAATCTTACTGGTTACTATTCATTTTTCAAAAATAAAAATAAAATTATTCTGAATACTTTTTTTTTTTTTTCAAAATTGAAGAAAATATTAAAAATTATCGTTGGTTGTATTTCAGTAAAAATGTCCATCAGTTTTTTACGAAAAATTGAAAAAAAAGTTACCCGGAAAAATAGGGTAAATGAAGATAAAAAGTAGATCCTGAAGTAGATTGTAATACTTTTTAAAAAAGTTGAATGAAGGTGATAGTTGGGAAATTAGATGAAGACCTCAAAGAAGTCTGGTGGAATTTTCATTGATCTGATTCTACCTTTACCCCAACCCACTGTACCCAAAGAATTTTTTCAAATTTGAAGTGTGAAAATTTCAACAAAGAACGTATTAGCACAAATTTTTGACCCAAAAAGCCATTCATGCACATTTTTCAACTTACTCTCCATTTAAGGGATACATCTTTGAAAAATATTACTTCTTTTTCGCCTTTAAATCTCCTCTAAACAATTGATAGCAAAAAATTGGAACTTTGAAAAGATTTTTCCAGCGTCGAATGTTGGATTCCTTCTTAAAAATAATTCAGACAAATATCTACCATTTTGCCTCTTATTCCCAATGAAATGAAAAGCCAAGAAATTTCTGTAGAAAAAATATAGCTATTACGAGTTACGAGTACCTAGGTAGACGTTTAGGTAAGAAATATTCAAATTATCCTCCATCAAATAACTTACATAATTTTGAATTTTCTTGCCAGATTTATGCAAAAGAGAACCGAGTGTGCGCGATGTGAACCCTCTAAAACGCAGGTATACACAGTAAGTGATTCCCACAGCAACGTTAACGTCAATTTATTCAAAGTTTTCCCTTCTTTACAAGAAAAAAAAGTCATTATTTTCAAGCATTCTAAATTTTGATTACAGAAATTATTCGCATTTTAGTTTTTATTCTGTTTTTTTTTTAATTCATAAAAAAATGTTTTACGAAAAAAACATATTGGGGTATTTTTTTTTTAATATAGCTATCAATTGAAGTACAATATTCATAATTTTTTTTCTAAATTCTTCAAAAATACGAAAATTGAAGTAGCGAAACTAGTATCCTATTTAATTTGAAAGAATAGAAAAACTATTTTTTTGAATTCTCTTTTTGGAAAGCATCTTTCACCTTCTAATTCAAATTTTCAATTATTTTTTCGAAAAAATTTTTTTGAAGAAAAATGAAGTTAATAATAAAGAGTATAAAACACATTACATTGAAATAGTTTCCTAAAAAAGTGAACTGTGCTACATTTAATTTTTTTTTGTGTTATTCGTTTTAAATCAAAAAATTGAACTAATTGAATATTTTTTTTGTCAAAATGAACGCAACATTTTTTTTTTCAAAAAAAAAATTAAAATTAAAAATTTTTCAATGAAAAAAAATTTTAAAAACTATCACACTTTTTAAAACATGTTCACAAAAGAACACCAGCTGCGTAGTGCTTGAAAAATATTTCACCTACACCTAAATTGAGCTAAATAGGCAAGTTTTTGCGATTACGTGAAACATTAATAACATAAGTAGGTATTTATGTTCAGGCATCCTTAATCTTTAATAACTTAATGTTGTGCGGACAAAACAAAAGACACCATACAATAAGATGATTAACAATTCATTACGCGATAAAATGACTGGTGTCGAAAATATTGAGAAAAGATTTGGAAAGAATCAATGTTAACGAAAATTAGGCTCGAAATGTAACCTAGTTTTTAAGTTTTGTAGGCTTTTATCTACCCCCGACAACAATACGTACTGTATTTTACGAATATATGTAAGGCATTGGGTCTGGTAGGGTTTTACAATTCAGTATAGTGTACGACTGAAAGTAGGCACGTGTTCCTACTTGCTTTATCGATCGGGAAGTAATATTTATTTGGGTCGTCAGAGAGGGTTGTTGGTTACTATACCACTAGTAGTGAATGATAAGACACCAGTGCCCTAAATAACTAAAGTCTATTGGCCTCTCAGTATATTATAATATCTCATACCTTCGTTTTAGCAATTTCAAAATCAACAAGTTCATTTATTGAATAAACAAAACGGTCAATTTTTTTTTCAATGCCTACTTATCTAAGTGTATGAAAAGGCAGACGTGTGTCAGCGAGTACATCGTTAACGAATTGCTCGTTTTGTATAGAAACATCGCGGATTGGAAATTTTTATAGGAAATTATCCTTCTATTTTTATTTATTTTATATTGAGGGAAAAAATCAAAAAAAATGTACTCGATAGAATTTTGATTTTAAACAATTTCCTGTTCCTTTTTATTGATTTTTTTAAAAAATAATAAATTTGCTTTTTAATTTTTTTTTCTGTATTAAAATTAATTATCGATGCCAAATTATACTGGAATTTTTCACGAGTGAGTCTGGATTAACTAAAAAACAACCCTTAAGGGTAAAAAATTGGTTTTCGAGTTGAAGTTTTTCAGAAGATTCTTCTCTTTTTGAAAAGCCAAAATCAGAGTCAACTCAAAAACCACTTTCTGACCTTTGAGGGTGGTTTTTATATCCAGACTCACATATAGAAGCCTTTTTTCTCGAGACATTTCAATATTCTCCTCCCATCCAGCCTAAAAAATGCTTCAAATTCAAATATCATGGAGCAAAATATTGATAAAAAATTTCTACTCGAGCATCTATTCAATTTTTGACCCTTCCTTCTTTCAAAAAATAGCCCAAAATAAAGATATAAAATCCGAAAAAATAATTTTAAAAAATGAAAAAAAAATAAAGAATTGAAATCTTATTATTTTCCAGTATCTATGAATATTGAACTTTACAAGTATTTTTTTTTTTTTTTTGAAAACTGAGGGTTGAAATTTCATTTCCTCCTTTCTTTCAACCCTTTTCTCAGGGAGCCTAAAAAAGGGTAAAATATAAACAGCCAGCTGTTCAGCAAACCAAACACAAAATCATGTTTCACATTTAATCGAAATTATAAACTCTGCCCAGCCAAAACAATATTGATATTAAAATTTATAGGGAATGTCCGGGCGTTAATCAATACTCGACGGAAAACTACAGTAAATTCTCGTCACTTCGGTTTCACAATTCACCAACGTGTCTCAAAATAGCTACGGTGGAATACCTACACAACGAAAAGTAAAATTTAACAGATTTTCTTCAACCGATTATAATCGATAACAAAATGTCAACGATAATACGCTGTTTTCATTTTAATTCTTTTTTTCCTTGATAATGGGAACTTATTCGTGCTTCGGTTTGAAAGTATAACTTTATTGTTTGATTTTTACTGATACAAAGATACCATTTTACATTTCTATTTTTAGAGCTGGTTGATGTGTTTTTCTTCAATTTTTTTTGTTATTTTTATGTTCGCAGTGAGCCTAAAATTGAGACCTCGAATACAAACCGAGCAATAATTTTAAGAGGTTAAAAAATACAGGTAATAAAAATTTTGCGAAATGTCAGTAATAATTTTAGATTCGTCGAACCTGCAAAAAAAAAAAGCTTTTAAATGAAAACTCGGGTTTAAAAAATACCTAATGAAGTATGCTCGAACGTATAGAGTACCTACCTAGACAAAAATACGTACCCATAACTGTCAAAATAAAGCATATAAAAAATTTATATAAAATTTAGTCGAAATGATTTCTGTGTACCTATTGAAAAGTGGTATAGATAAACCGGCATATCTTGTCGACTTTATTTTGGTATACCTAATATTAATTTAGAGGAAGTAATTTAACTGGAATTGAAATAAAAAAATCTTATTAAAGTAGCTTTGAAGATGGTTCTGAAATAAAATTAATAAGTAAGCGTTCATCGACTTGTTAAGGAATAGGAAAAGAAACCTAAAAAAGTGGTTGTACAAGTTTAGTGCATATGAAGATGAAACTCCTGTCAGATGAAGAAGAGGGGAATAACTAACGGTACTCAAGGTGAACGATCCAGGTTCTCGGCATTAACATTATAAAATGGAACCCTAAAGTTACATTACAACGTGATAAATACGTACATGCATGCGTAAAATGTTATATTATGTTTGAAATTTTTTGTGCTTTGAATTAAATTAATTGAAAAATATTAATTGTTTGAGTATGAGATTTATAGTATTATATAGAGTATAAAGCACGAAAATATTTAAATTAGGAAAAAAAACATTCTATAAATTTTCTAAATTCAAATGTATATTTTTTGATGATAGATTAGAATGTATCAGATACCTGTAGGTACTTCCTACTTCCTAAAGTCAATTTATATGGGTTTAGGAGAAATGAAAAATATTTCTTAAACCTACTTTTTGTTCACTTTTTTTTATTATTTTATTTTTCAAACGACGTTGTAAAATTCAACTGACTTTACGAAAAAAAAAACTGTGAAAATTACTTTTTTGTAACAAAAAGACATCTAGATATATATTTAAATGAGATGCGGTAAATTTTGTAAAAATATTTCATCAATAGGTATGAAAAAAATTCAACTTATGTACTGGGCTCTTTTTGTACAAAATGTCAATTGTAGTTTAGAAAATGAATGTTTTTCGTAAATCCCATTTTTTCCAAATAAAATTGATAGGTATTTATTTTGTCAGAAAAAATGGTATTTTTCCACTTGAAATTACTTCTCAATACTTCAGAGATCAGATAAGTAAGTTACTTTTGAGAAAAAAATTTTGTGAATTCCCTTTTTTAAAAAAATCATGGAATCATGGAATAATTTGATTGTACAAAAATTATCTCATGATTTCATGATTTTTTTAATTTTTGCAAACAAGGAGCCATTTCTGTTAAAAAAATTGTTATTTACGTACGTAAAAATTTCAATTTTTGTAAAATAAATCCTAAGAAGTCAGTTTTATGGAAAAAACAATCTTTCTACATATTTTTTTGCCTAGTACTTACCTAAAATTGGAATGTTTTTTTCAATTAAAAAAAAAAAAATGTAACAAAATCATTCACAGCGAGAGAAGAAAGGTGATGAATTTGTAAGAGTAAGTACAAATAAACCATATTGATTGTTGAAAATTTTCTAAGTCAGTTTTTCTAAAAAAAATGATCAATTTGGAAAAAAAATGCATTTTTATGGAGAGAAAAGGCCATGAAATTATTCTTCACTAAAAAAACTGGACAACAGTGTTCATTCCGTCAAAAATAGGTAAGTACATATTTATTTTGAAAAATAAATTATTCATTGATGTGGATGGGTGTGGTAATTTTTGTTTAGTATGAATGAATATTCAATTATTTCGACAGTGAAAAAAACAAACAAAAAAGCTTCGAATTGTAAATCATCAGTTTTATGAAAAAAAATAATATAAAAAAAGATCTTATTCACCTACTCAAACTAAACAGTCATTTTTGTGAAAAATTGTTTTGTTTTTAAAAAATAATCAATGGTAAGGAGGAAAGTTCATAATTTTGTTGGTGCAAAAATTTCATTTTTGAAAAAAAAAAGCTCAGGCACTTGGTCATGTAAAGAAAACAAGTCATTCAAGATTCAAGATGTGAATAAAGCTTATTTTTTATTGAAGAAATAAAGCAAAAAATGGTCGCATTTTTTTTAAAAAATTGAAACTTCTTCAACTTTTTATTCAAGTCAGATAGAGATTTAGTGCAAAGACGAAACAATAGAAATAGATAACGAGGAGATTCACCCTCCCGTCTTCAAACTGAAAACGAAAAATATTGATAAAAATTGACAAAATCTACCAAAAAAGTCGTCAAATTTCTATTAATTACTTACTCCCTCAGATTTTTTGCCAAGTCTCATCTCTGGCCTTAGTTTCCGTTATCGAAAAGATCAAAATTTCTTCCATCGGATCCATCAATATTGAATCATTAAATGAGGAAAAAAGTGTGCTAGATTTTTACAAAAGTTGAAAAAGTTGTGCACTCTGTTAAGCTATTCTTGTTACCCAGAGATATTTCTGTTCATCTCTCACGATGACCAACCGTGTCGAAAGATTCTTCAATGAATGTTTATTTTAATAAATAACGCTGACAAAATTTCCCTTCAATCTTGGTTGTTGAACCATAAATTTCCTAAAATTAATGTTGAAAAATGAAAACTTTTCCAAAGCAATAATTTTACCCCTTCAAATGGAAAGGCAGGCAACCATACCTACATCGATTCAGTAAACACAATAATTCAGCATTATTGCTGGATGGAATGTCTTACTGCTACCGTATAATGCTATGCAAGTTTCTCACCTATTTTTTGCTAAAACCTTGTTAACTTTAATTTCTTGGCAACTTCCTGCAGTAACCTTCATAAATTCTGATCACATTAAGGTTGAATTTCATTTTCAAGCAAAGAAATTGCCAAAAATTGAAATGAATCACTCTGAATAAAGTGTAAGTATGATTTTACTGACAATAACATTTTCTTCAAAATCTTCAAAAGTTTCACAACTACATACCAAAAAAAACAATCCATTTTTCATCACGCGAGTCTTTCTACTGGAATAAAGTTTGACTAGCTGTATTTTTGGGAGTAAAAAATCAAATCAGATGGAAAAAGAGTCATTTGTCCACGTCTTGAGTTATTGACGAGATCCATTTTACCAAAAAAAAAAAAAAAACATCACTCAAGTTACCTATAATATAATTTTTCAATCTTAGGAATATCGTAATAAGTTTAAAGAAGAAAGAAATGTCAAAATCTCAATTTTTTGAATTACCTACTCTGTCATCTCGAATCAATGAACAATCACTGAGAAAAAGTCAGAATTGCAGCACAGGAAAAAATCAAGAAAATTCTTTGATTTTTAGCAAATTTCAGATATTTTACCGATTTTTTAATGAATTTTCACTGATTTGACAACAATTTATCACTGTTTGTTTTCAGTGAATTTTTCACTGATTTACTGCTTTGCTGCAATGCTGACTGTTTTCTAGTGATTTTTGATAATTTTCACTGCTTTATGAATGATAAACATAGCAGGTACGAAATTTTGAGTTTGCAGAAGTCTGAGAAATGTTTCAATGGTAGAAACACGACACTGCCTAATTCATGAATGAGAGAAAATGGTTCACGTGTTCAGTGAGCTCAACTTGCTTGTTGCGGGTGGCTTAAAAATATGCCATTTAAGCTGCTACGAATTCGTCATTGCAATTTTTAAGCTATTCTAAAATCAAACAGAATTCGAGCTTTGGAATTTTCAAGATCTAATGTCTTTGGAACTTTTTTGAGTCAAAAAACTGATTTTAAAATGAGGTTTTTTTTCACACGTGATTGTATAGAAATATATCAACAAACAATAGTATTTTTTTAAAAAACACCTCCACAATAACTACTCAAATTTACGGCAGAAATAACAAATAAAAACATTTCGAAGCTATAAACGCCGAAATACGCAGCACCGCAGCCATTCGCGATCTTTCAGAGGCTCGCTGGTACGTCTACGTATACGTACACGTATTTTAAACAGTACGAGAGAATATTCCGAGTAAATTACTGATCTTGAAGAATAGCTGTCATTAGCGAATAATAAGGAGTGGTTTGTATTTAGCTGACAGTAATCGTCGCCAGGTATAATACAGCACTAGACTATAGAGTAGAAGGAGTGTTCGTCACGAATTCTATCAGTTCAACAGCCTTAATAGCTGGATAGAGTACAGTGCCATTGCTAAAACCTGTTCAAGTGTGCCCGGGCTATTATCGCTAAAAAACTAAACTTGTAATGTTTTAGATATAAATCTCGGTTGCCTTGCTGCGAACATATTTGAATTCTAATGATGCAATACACCTAGAACATCTGGTAGAGTGAAACAAAATTCACCATTTTTGATTTCAACCCTATGGTAGAGTCTTAATGACTAAATGTGAATTTAATAAGCTTGTGCGGTTGGAACATCTTGGGGCGTTAGAAGGCTTTTTTACTGGTAGATTTCTCTCGAAGGATGGTACTTGGCTAATTTTCGTGTAATTTTATTAAAAATTTGTTCAGTTTGATAAATGAGATTTTAATAGAGGAAGCAATTTTTTTCAGTGTTTAGGATTTTATTTGAATCACACCAACAAAAGAATTCAAAATTTTCAGAATTTTTTCATCAAGAAAATAAATAGGTACCTATCAAAAAAAAAAAACTGAACAGATTTTACAATATTTCTATTCGAAAGCATTTCGAAAAGTTGAATTGAATAAATAAAAGTTTAAAATTTTCAGCTTGAAAACCTATTTTGTGATCTCCTGGTGGATTGTGAATGTAATTTAGTAAGTATGGCTTTTTCAACAATGAAAATTCCTCGAAACGTTTTCTAACTGGAAACTAAATCCCGACATGTGATTAATGCTGCAGAGGTAAATATACAGTAGTCATTGTCGATATTTATCTAGCCAATGAATTTTAAACAAGAATGCCTCAGACACGCAACCAGTTAATCGGCGAATACTTTTCATCGGTTTGTCTGACATAAGCATTATTTCGAGCTTTGGATCCCATGCTGCTTTTTAGATTATATGCTCAATCTTGAAGTGATAATTATTGGTGAATAAAAATTCCTAGATGTAGAATTTAAGAAGGTAGGCGTAGCATATTTTTCAAAAGAATTTAAAGAAATGGATTTAACTATTTGGAAATAGGTACCTATTTGATTATTAATTTTCAAGATGATCGATGAATGATCTTAAAATTAATAGGTGGGTGATTTTTTGCCAAAATAATATTTTAAAGACTTCAAGTAGCCTGTTTAATTAATTAATTAATTAATTAAATAGGTTTGAAAAAATTCAAAATTTCAACTTTTTTTAAAAATAATTGTACCATCAAAATCAAGGGATGTGAGAAGTATACCTACATCAAAAAAAGGATCAGAGACATCATGTCCTTTGACTTCCAAAAATTCAAATGTTGAACATTTTTGACCAAGATTTGGCAAATTCTCAGAAATAAAAACACGTCCGCTGTTAGAAAACCCAGCAGAATTTTTATATCATTTCTTTAGATTTTTTTCTTCGCGAAAATTCATCTACCTCGTTCATTATTTTGATGACATTATGTCCTCTCGGAATATTTTTACGTACTTACATCATCTGAATGTAAGAAATATTTGAACTAAAAAATTTACATTTTGCAATTGTATAAAAATTTCTAAAATTTCCATAATAAAAGAAGAAGTCGTTAAATAAATCTTTACGTACGCAGGCTGTTATAAAAATTACAAATTTTTCACCAGCGCCTTCGATTTCTGAAATAGACAATTTTATTAACGTGATTTTTTACAGGTGACATTGAAACCAAAATCGTTAAATTCGTTATACCCAAACCCATCCATTATTTTTTACTCGACGATGAATGAAAGGTTACACCGTGCAGAAACTTGGTTGAAAAAAATTGTCAGTGGTCGTTCGCATACCAATCGAGAATCTTTTATAGCACGGAAGAATATCGAGCATAAAAATACAATAAAATTTATTCGAAACTTGGCGAGTTTAATGTTCGTTAAAGTATTTTTCGTTGGTTTAAATTATACGTACTTTTTGTTTCGTTTGGATGAAATTTTAAATCTTGGTTGCATTTCACTTTTATTAAAATAATTTTTAAGGTATCTGAAGCTTGGAGAAAAAACTTTTGAAAACGACAAGAATAATTAATTGGAGTATTTAATTCGACGTACAAAATTATTTTAAAAAGTAAATTAATCAAGATTCAGGTTTTTAATAAGAGATGTTTTTAAGATGCTGTATCGTATGGAATTCATAACGATTTATTTCCAGATAAGAATATTTTATGGTGTACAATTTTTTCATGATATGGCTGCGGTTGTAGCTTGATCTTATGCAATTAAATAAAAATTTTCAAAAGAAGATGATTTTATTCATTTTTTTTTCAGAAGATATCACGTTGCGAAAGATGGCAAAATCAAGAAGGAAATCTTTTAAATCCAAGAATAAATTTCTCGGAAACAAAATAATTGCCTAGGTACATATTGATTTCGCATGGTTCATTGTTGATAAATAATGCTTTGAAAATGAATGAAGGAACGAATGAATTGAATTAATTATCCAACGAATTGAGAACAATGCAAGTTTAGTAAATTGGGTTATTAAGGAAAAATTTGGTTGAAGATTCGGAGCAGACAAAAGGCAAAATTTTAACTCGATGTAAATTTTGACCTGCAATCAAATGCAACAATGAAAGGAAAATTTATCCAATAAACTACATACCTAGTTAGTACGATTTTTTTTTTTCATCGGGTGTCAAAATATGTGAGTAACTACCTACTCTCCTGAATCCTATGGGAAGCCCTATATACGAGTAAATTTTTAAATATGTTTATTTCCCATTTCAAATAATGGAAATTTTTTTAGGAAATTCCAATCAAATATTTCAATCAATTTTTTAATTGACAAAAATACTGTACCAATAACCTGGAAAATAATTCTTCGTTTGAATTAAATTTGACTTAGAAATACGTGTAGACGAAATTAAAACGAAGTGGAAAATCAAAAACTGGTTTGGAAATGGATCACGTGCTCCAGTCACAAAAATCCTCAAACTAGTCTCCAAAAAATGTTTCCTAGAATTCCCCCTCCCCCATCACTGATTCAATAGGAAATTTTTCAAGAAATTTTTAAAAATTGGTTTGAGTTCCGGATCACTTCTCTAACACCCAAAAAAGGCCATGAACTCCAAAAATTTGAAAACACTGATTACTTAATTTCTATTGTCAATTTTGATTTCGGCAGGAAATTTCACCGAGATTTTGAAAAAATTATGAAAAAGCTGTTTCATGGATGTAAATTCCTTACAAAAAAAGAGCCAACCTCAAAAATTTAGAAATTTTACAAAAAGAAAATGATTTCTATATTTTTTTTTAGGGGTTGAACTCCATAAAACCAATTTTTAAATTAGTAATTGAGAGTCAGGGGTGTGCAGACTTTTACAACTTTACCAGGTATTTTTTGGAATTTTGGCCACCCAACAACCTCCCACCCCCTCCCCCCCCCCACCAATGGCAGAAAAAAAGCAAAATGGTATCAAAATACTGGATTTTCATGCAGAGGTTAAATTAACGCAATATTTTGATTTGAGTAGTCAAGTTCAAGATTTTCTTAAGCTTCAAATTTTCCCTTGAACAATTTCATTGAAAGCAGATGAAAAAGCGTGAGGAAGTGTCTACAAATTTATCCCAAGCGAAGCGAGGGTAAACAATTTCAAGAAAAGTCAAAATTTAAAAAAATAGTTTGTATGCAATTTCAATATGAATACGAGAGAAATTAAATTGGCCAGAACGAAACCAGGGCGAAAACTGCAGTGAATCACAAATTACAGTGCAATAGAACGATGTTTATGTTAGGTAAGTAAATATCTAAATGAACTTGGATGAAAAATTGGCCATTTTTACTTCAGCAATAAAAATATGGTAAGAGCTTTCCAAAAATTTGATGTTCAAACATTAAAAATGAATTTTAAGAAGATAAAATGTAATAAAAGTAGTTGAAATAATTTTAAGGAAAAATACGAAAAAAATCGCTTTTATAGGATTTGAATTACTTTAAAATTATGAAGAGAAAGATAAAGCCGAGCGCAGCAAAGCCAAAGTTTTCGAAAAATTTCTGTTTGGGAGGTAATTTTAGTGGTGGATTGAAGAATTGTACCTATTATTTGTATTGTGATTTTGGGCTATAATTTCAGAGTTAAATTATGATTTCTGAAATCATAGGTTCCCAAAAAATCTTTTTGAGGATTTGAAAATTGAAAATCCAATCGAGAATTAAAAATTCAATATTGCAAATTGAAAATTCAATCATGAAAATTTAAACTTCAATGCTGAATATATTGAAAATTACAAATTTATATTGAAAATTATAGAAGATGGAAAATGAAAAATGGAAGAAGGAAAATGGAAGATAGAAAAAATAAAGTGTCTGTATCTCTAATAATTTTTTTGTATTTTTTTTGCGAAGTTTTCAACTTTCATTTATTTTTACCATCAGTCACCCCAACACTACCACCCACTCACCCCTCAAATTTCATCTTCTCTAAAGGTATTGGACCACAGGTATAAAAAAATGTTCAAAATATAGTAAACATTTTCCAAAAATATTTACATCTTCAAAATGGTTCAACTATGTGGGTATGTAGTATGTACCTACCATGAAAATCTTTTTAAAATTTTACGAATTGGTAAGACACATTACAAAAATAAAAAAACATGTTTTCTTGAAATTTTATCAAATTTTTCATTTTTGAAATGAATTTTTAGAACTTTTTGCAAATTTTCAGGTAAAAAATTTGAACAATTTCTTAGGGAAAAATTGGTAAATTTTTAAAAATTATTGAAAAAAAATTGATTGAATAATTTTCACGATAAGTACATTGTTATCAGTTATTATTTTCATTTTTTTTTTTTTGCAACTTGACATAGGTATTAAAATAGAGAGAGAGGGAAGAATTTACTCCAATTTTTAGTAAATTTGTGATCAAAGCACACGTAATCCACGTAAATTAAATTCCAAAAAAGTTAAATGTCAATGACCTTGAATACCTTACTCGACCTTATGTAATTTTTTTATATTTTTTGAAATACCTAAGTTTCAAAATTCGAACTTAGCCTTCCCCCCTTTCTTCCTTCTCATCATCTGATTTCGACTTACTATACTAATCTTCTCTGCAGAAAACTGCTACTTTCAGTAAATCCATACTGCACATTTAATTCTCTCCTCTCCACCCCACTTGTCCTCTTCTACCGAAATCCAATAGTTTTTTCGCAACTGGTCTTTCAAACGACTGGCACGATGTTGAAAGAAGTCTTCCTATCGATTGAAGAAATCTCTGGTGAATTTTATGTTTCATTTATAAACCATTATTCATTCTGCCTCTGGTTAATTTGCTGATTAATAATTATATTTGAAACATAAAACATTAAACGTACGAGTTCGTGCACTTATGAGAAATGCTGTCGTTACAGTATTCTCGTTCACAAGTAGGAACCTACCTACACAAAAAAAAATCGCATACATCGAGCGACGAATACTAACTCTAGGTATATATACACACAACTCTCTCAGTGAAACAATCTCCTTAGAAAGTTTTTATATTATTTGCTCTTTTTATAGCAAGTACAAAAGTACGAATAAATTAAAACTGAACTTAAACGAAGCGGATTTCAATTTTCGAAGGAAATAAAATACAAAATTAGTTAGCAGGAAAACCGATAGAGAAACAGCTCTCGGCGATTACAACAATGTGAAGGCATGGATTTATTTCCTGTTTTCATCCAAATAAATTATCGTTTTACACCTGCAAAGCGGAAATTCTATGCATCACTTACAAATTAGTTAGATACCGTTACAAGCGCGAAATTTCCAACATTTAAAACCCATCAGGCACCTACCACCTACGTGAGTGTGAAGAAGAGACGAGTAAAAGTATTATGGAAAGTTGTTTGAAACTTTTATATTATAAGTTGAGACGAAGTTTAATATACGGTTTGAAAAAATTTTCAAGTAGGTAGGTAAATGGAAGTGAGATGAGGAGATTATTTTTTCAAAAATATGTCTAAATAATAAGGTGGGTCGGAAAAAAACATGTCTTGAAAATTGATAAAAATTGGGGAGGAAGGTCTTTCAGAAAATTTTTGAGCCTCCAAACTCAGAAACTCAGAGAAGGGAGGAGCTAAGGAACTATACCATCGGTGGATTTAAGGCTTAGTTCTTTCTAAAGTGAAATTATTAGCCCCCTCTCGCCCGAAAAATCGCATTTAGTTGCGCTCCCGAATTATACCTACCATCCTTAAAAAATAAAAAATAAATGTTTTTTTTTTTGGGGGGGGGGGGCATTAAATAGGTACTAAATCTTCTTTAGCTGCTTTCGGACATGGATAAAATTACAAACTTATTGTATTTAAGGCTCAATTTTACCCTCTTTTTCGAAAATTCTTCTGATACTCCAGGTCTTCGAATTCAGTTCATAATTTGTAACATCCCCTCCCCCCCCCCAAAAAAAAACTTCTGATTCCACTGATTGTGAATTTTTTGTGTTTATCAACATCACAACATCTGAAGTGACCTCGAGCAATGGCGTCGAAAACTGGGGGAAACGAATGCATGTCACCCTCCCCTTCCTCCCCTAACAAATTACATCTGATAGGAATTTCGAAAGCAATAAAATACGAAAAAAATGATTTCTTTGGACATTAAAAATTCAATTTTTCAAAATACTTGAGCCATTTGAAAGGAGAGTACCAAAGACAGGACAGACAGTTCCTCTTCACTCACTCGGTCACTCCTCCAAAAATCTTTCTGGTATTTCAAGTCTGTGTACCATAAGCACACCCAATGAGATGGTTCAACCCTTAAGCTCTCCAAAAAAATTTTTCAACATGGAAATGTTAAGAAGAAGTGACTTTTTTAGCTTTTCAAGTATGATTTTTCAAAAAAATTCGCCCTTGCTTCGAATCAATAAAATTTGGTAAAATTTACGCCTTTGATTTTTCACCGATTTTTCAGTCAAAAATCATTCATTTTCAGTGAAATTGACTTCACTGATTCAAAAAGTAAAATTTTCCAAAAACAAAAAAAAATAATTAAGATTTAGGAAACATCTATCCATAATATTGTTAGTTTGTTTCAAAAATCTAACAATTTTTCAATTTTTTTTGCTCAAATCTGTGCATGTATCATTCGCTTGCTGAAACTACACACCTGGAATGGAATATGGCTCAATTTTTTCAATGATTGTTGAATTCCCGCCCAATTTTTCCCTAATCCAGCTCTTCCCTATTATAATTTCTGGGTGTGCTTGGGCGCTGTACCTACCCAATTTATATCCTTTCAAAAAAAGCTTCCAATGGCATTTACCCAGCTCCCTTCCCCCACCAGATCCACCAATGTAAAGAACGTCAAAATGGAGACGTTTTTGATTCCTAAAAACAAAGTTTATTAACGCGTTCTCAATAGAATTTGAAAAAAGTTGTAAATCATGAATTTGAACATTTTTTGATTTTTACTGAATTGAAATTTCTTATCCAAACTCGACGCCTCAAAATCGAATCAAAGATTTTTTGATCACCTAGAATAATTCTTGATAAATGGCAGAGCTACCAATAATAGCGTTTTGATTTATGGAATTTTCATATATTTTCAGTTGGCAGCACTGCTGCAAAAATTTTTCAACAGAATTAATTTTAATTTATTTTATACTGACTGAAAACTTTTTGTAATTTGTACCTCATATGTATTTCGAGCCACTGAATGAATAAATTGAATTTTATGACATGAAAATTACGTGAATCGAAATTCATTTGGCAGCTCTGCAATAAGCCATAACAATTTTTTGACAAATTTTTTCAAAATTTATTTAGCTCAATTTCAAGAGATTTGAGTGACCAATTTGAAATTGGTGAAAATTAAACATTCCTTAAATTCGCGATTTGCAACTTTTCTGCCCTCGGTGAAGGCCAAAAAGTGGTACCCAATTCTGAGTTTAATGGTTCGGAAGAGTGTAAAAACTCATATCGTAACTTTTTGGTGGGGGGGGGGGAGGTAGCTGAAGTTCTCAGCAGGTGGCATTAACCTGGAGTGATAAAAAAACTAGAGTTTTTTTTCGAAAATGGTCAAAATGGTCCCACTTTGAGGTTTTGTAGCTCCGCCATAGTTTCGGCTAAGAGGCTCAAAATTTTTTGAGAGGACTCAAAAACAGAATAAGGTATCTCATCAATTTTTGTCAAAATCCTGGATGATTTTCCTCGATATACTCTACTACTTAGTTATCAGGTAGGTAAACATTGATAGCTAAAAAAAAAATGAATAAGGTAGGATGAATCAAACCTCAAAAAGTGTCCCATCATCGTCAAACTGTTTATAATAATCAACAGCTACTGTTGATAAATTCGATCGCAATCAAACAGAATTAATGAGACGTATGCTGTCATTGATAAAAAAAAGTAACTTTCGATTGTAGATAGAATTTAAGAATGGTAGATATAAATACGAACTGTTTATCATCTCCATATTTACTTATACTAGTTGAGAGAAAAGTAATAAGGAAATAGCTGAGCATAACATTTCACAAACTATTTTTGCCATAAATTGTACGGGTAGACAGGTGCGTACGTGGGGTTTTGAATTCCTGTTGATAACCAGCAACGATCAAGTGTATCGCAAAATGTCATAAGAACACGAAAGATAAGAATGAGCTAATCGTACCCATGGTATACCTTGGCGAATTCATTGTACTCTTACAACGTGTATAAGTCGAATGAGTACCCAACTTGTGGGTACCTAGGTAAATATTTCGTTGGAAAATTGTACTTTTTGGTCAAAAACTATTGCCAAAGATTGAAATACGTATTTACCTTGTTTGCTGGTAGACGAAGGGGACGATATAACCGAGCTCGAGGCTTGTTGCAAAATCACAGACGAATAAGAAGAAGTGGCTACTTGAGGGGAAGAGACGTCCGGCGATGGAGATGTAACTGAGGTCGATCCGACCGAGCCGGGATCGCTGAAACCTTGTGTGTTATCTTCGGGTGTATCGAAGAAGCTCAAATTGAATTCGGAGCCGGCGTCGAAGGATACCTCGGCGTTCAATTTATCCGGCGGCGGAGCGTTGCCCAAATTCGCATTCAGAGACTGATCGAGTTTAAACACGTCCATATTTTTGCCATCTATCGAGTATAACTTTAATTGGCACATACGAAACTATTCGTAAATTTTCCGCCGTTTACGAATGACTCGGCCTCGCGTCCCATTCATATCGATTCGACGAACCTATCGTACGATTTCGAACGATCGCAAAGCCCTAGGCTAGATTCGATAATTAGTGAAATTTTGATAACACTCGAACGCCGTTTAGGCATCGTAGCCGGTATACACTTTTAATATAATTATTTCGAGCACCCACTTGCACTAAACGACGATTCCGGGCTTACACATAGGTATACGATCGCGTCGCGAAGACGGTCGGATTGGTGTGGCGACCGCGGTGGCAACTGCATTCGAGAGAGAGGCGACCGAAGCTCGAACCAAACGAAACCACACGCGGGAAAACAACAGAACAGAGGAGGCGAGTCAACAGGTACTGCAGAATGCTGGATTGTATCGCTGTTGTAGGCTATTGCCTCGAACCTTCTCGGTTCACTGACCGCCGAGAAGAGTTTCTATCAGAGAAAAGTTGCAGCACGAAACAGAGATAGAACGAAGGGGGGAATGACATTATGCCCCCTTACCACTCTGCCCAGCACAACATTCACCGGCCACTCTTACTGTTCTTTTTAAGACCGCTTCTACACCTTTCTTTTATCTTTGTTCGTTTTTATAGCTGTTCTTCCTAATATCTATGGAAGGAATGGAATGTAAATATGAAGAGAAGAAAGAGGATGTTAAAAATTATAACCGTGGTGGGGCGAGACTTTTGTGGTGTTTGCAATGCATATAGTGAACCGAAAGCAACATACACGAGATCCCATCTTTTCCTCCTGACCCCCTCCCCCCCTTTAGACTCGATACCGTGATAAACCGTCTCTCCTGTCGTCTCTATGTTTTTACAGTTTCTTGTCTTTCATTTAGAAATATAACTCGTTTATCTTCGTCTCTCCTCTTTTAATATTCACTTTTAAGCAATGTCGATGCGTTGAATTATTAAATACTTCCTCATCGTTGGTTCCGTTTTTCCACAGATGTTCAGTAAGGCTTTTCCTACCATAATCCTGGCTAGGTTTTGAAATGATTTTTATTCAGATTTTGGCCAAGTTAGGCGGATTATGCCTAAGTATTTTTTTTTTCTCGGAGTTTCAAAATATGGGCAATTTTTGTAAAAATGCCCACGTAATCTCTTCACCTACTGGAGTTGGAGATGATACATGAGCTTCAATTTCTATTCTTTTTTCCGGCATTCGGTATTTGGAATATTTTTACATTTTTACTCGAGAAGGGAACAAAATACGATTTTAAAAAGTAAAAAAAAAGGTGAGGTAGGATCATAGGTTTCGAGAAAGGTCAATAATATTAAGAAAAAATAAAAACGAGGCGAAAATCTCCCATATTTTAATTTTTACTCTCATAAAATTGGTATAAAAATTGTAGTTTTATCGACAGCATTTTTTTTTATCGCCAATTAAATAGCACTCTCGACGATTCTATTCTCATTAATTACCACGAATCATTACGATCGTAATTTTTTTTGAGATGAAAAATATACCTAATAAAAAATTTGATACCTGGTAATGCACCCATCTCATATAGGTGCAGATTACCGGAATACCTCAAGTACGAAAAAAATAAAAGTACATATATAAATGAATAAATAAATAAAGACAATTGTTCGTTATAATGACGTAAGCAAGAAGCTCAGAGTTCAGTGACTCGTTAGTGGTGTATAGCATTAGCTGAGAACAAGATGAAACCAACGACGCAGTCCAAGACTACTTCTACATCGTATTAAAGAACAGCAAAAAGTTGAAACTGGTATTCGAACACGAATTGCTAAGGAAAATATTTTACCGGTTCTAAAAGCCCGCGGCTTTCCACTCCTCCTTTTACATTTTTATTTTCTCAAAGTGTTTGAGAAAGGAGAAAAAAGTGTTGGTTTGAAATTTATTAAACGTTGAGAAAACGTGCCTAAATAACGATGAGCGTTTTCCAGACTGCGAGTACAATGGCGATGGTAACCTTTGTTCGATGGAAAATTACTCCAGCTACGTTCAGACGATTGTTTTGTGAACTGGTTCGTCGAGTTATTTATGGGAAATGGACTGGTACCTTGCGATATTTTGGAAAAAATATGAGTAATTTTATTGGAGTTTTGTATTGTGATGAAATTTATGTGTAGGTGCTGAAATTGAAGTGAGGGATGAATTGAAGTTTTGGTAAATGGAAGGAGGAAAATTCAAAATTTTCGACAAATTCGAGAATCTCATAAATTTACCCAGAGGGATTTTGAGCAAAAATTGTCTCAGTGTTGATCTTTCATTTTGAGCCAAGTAGGTATCTCATCATCAAATTTTTGGCTACCAGTTTTAAATGTTTCCCAATAAAAATTTCGCGTTGGAAGTATGGACAATTGCTGATAGTACGTAAATGTCTCAATCTGCTTTAAATTGAAAAGGAAAAAATACGGTGTCCACAGCCCAGTAAGTTGTTGCTCATTAAAAAATTTGAATATAACCGGTTAGGCAGCACTGACGCTGAAAAAATGTTAGATGAACAAGTTGCCTCTTGCCTACCGTAAAAATTGAAAGGACAAATGTCTCACAAAATATAATATTTTTAATCATGGGGATGGACATTAGTAGAAAATTGAATGGTCTATTACTAAAAAAAATCGATCAAAGAAAAAAAGAACAGCGCGAGCTTGAAAAACTAAAAAAAAAATTGATCGGATGAATTTTGGCCCAGCAATAGCATCACAACTGAAGGGGTCGATAAACGTTTAAATCATTCAAAATAAATGGACTTTATTTTTTCAAATTATTTGTGCCCCTTATAGTTTTATGTTAGGCAAAAAATCATCAGAATGGAAGTTATTCATTTTTTAACGTAGGTAAGTATTTTTTTTTTTTTAATTTTTGAAAAAGTGTCATTTTGTGGTTCTTTTAGTTTTCTAGTTATAAAAAATTATTTTGATAAATGAAAATTTGCTGAATTAAGTAAGTACCAATTACATGCTACCTTTTCGCATAATCAGGAATATGTATCGTATTTTTTATTTTTTTAAAAAATATATTTGCTCCTTCAAGTTTGAAGGTAGTCAACACTTTTATCTAGCCTACTAGGATTGTAATTGTATGCAAATTTTTTGATGGACAACAAAATTACTGATAAGCAAAAACTGCAGGTAATGTTTTTTGTTTCTTTTCCCTTGAAGCAACAAGATCACTTTTTTATTAATTTTTTTTTGAATTTTCAGGGCAAAGCCAAAATACAAAATTGTTGCCGAAAAATTTCAAGGTATGGCACTTGAGCAAAAGGTCATCACTGAGACTATTTTTGGTCAAAATTATCAGAGGATTGTTTCTTTTCTACTTTTTCGATTCAAAATACAATTTTTCTCCAAAAAAATTTTCTCTTTTGCTAACTTTTCAGTTTAAATTAAATTTTCTCGATTAAAAAAGCTATTTTGTCATTATTGGAGAGTGAACTGTCCCTTGCCATAGATCCATCACATACCTTTTATTGAATTATTTACTTGAAAAAATGCATTTCCAACGAAGTATTTTCAAAATCAGATAAGTGGAGGTAACGTGCTGCAATATGAAAAAATATTAGTTGTTTCAGTTATTTTTAAAAACAGCTTTTTTGAAGGAGAAAAAGATCGGTGAATTTTTTAGCTTCAAAGAATGAAATTTTTATGTCAAAGATTTTTCTCAAAGAAGACAGAACGTAGTAACATTTCCAGATGTTTAAATTTTGTACCTACCAACTTGAAAAAAGTGAAAAAACTTTTCCAAAAAAAGGGATAAGTGTAGGTAATTAATACAAATGAATATCTGAAATATTTTGAAAAAATACGTAGGTAGCTATTTTTTAAATATTTCATAAATCATCTTCGACTTTTTGGGAAAAATTCCTTTCTCCTGCTTCTCCCTTTCTCTGGTAGATACCTACCTACAAATAATATTATGTATTAAAATTTTTCCTACGCATACTCTATCAGAAAAGTGAAATTTTCCAAAAAATTGATCTCTAAAATTTTTCAACTAAAAATGCAATTTTAATTTTGTTAATAGAGACACTTTATCTGCCCTAGCTCGATCTGGTCTTGGTAATCTAGTATTAGCTGCTCATGCCACCAAAAATGGTCATGAAGATTTTGGAAATGAGAAAATTTTACTAAAAAGAGTAAAAATACCCAAAAAGGAAAATTTATTGAAGCTCTTTACGTCTTTACATATTGATTTTCCAAGAAATTGGAGCATTTTACGAAATAAAATAGTAGAAAACAAAATTGTAGAGAAAAATTCACTTTGGTTTTTTATGAGTCCAATTTTTACGATTTACACAATAAAAATTTGAAAATTGAATGATAAAAGTTCATCAAGTTCTATTTTCAAACTTCAATCGTGAAATCGAGGAAACTAAACTTATTATGAAAGCGAATTAAAAGTATTGATCCCATAAAAAAATTTATTCTCTGAAATGTAGGTTCCTATATTTAATTTTTCAAATCTGACATTTTCTTTCCTCCCCCCCCCTCCTTTTAGAAAAATAGACTTTTAGAAAAATTGTAACGTGAAAAATGAATCTTCATCAGAATTATGCACTATTGCAAAAAAAGTGTAAGATTGATATTTGATAAGCTCGAACTGAGTTTTAATCGTTACAAAATAAATTCGTTTCAAGAAGCAAACTGTCCTTCCATGTATAGGAAATCGAATTCCAGAATATAACGGTACAGCTACTATCGTTCCTTTAATTTTCGCGAATTTATGAACGAACGAATAAATTGAATGATCAAATTAGCCCGATTGGCGATTAAAAAACGCCAAGAGATAAAAGTTGGAAGTAAAGTACGCTCAACGCGATGCCATACCCTTAATTACAAAAATATTCTAATGCTGCAGATGGAACATATGTTATTGATCCGCTGCTTTGTGAAAATTTTCGCAAACCGAACGAGAAAATGAATTGGTAATTTCAATAGGAATTGCTTATTATGTATTTGCGAATTCAGTACTCGAGATTGAAAATTTTCCTATTAAATGATAAAACAATTAAATTTTTTGTGTACTGGAAATAAAGTAGGTATGTTGGAAAAGGTACTCAGTCGATTTATTTAAAAATGAATTAATAATTGCAGTAAATCTATTTTTTGTGGACATTTTTCACATGAATATATAAAAAAATTAATAAATACTTAAGTGGACAGATTAAAAAAATGGGATAATTTTGGTAAAAACATAATACTTTTCTTTCGATACCTAAACGAAATTTATATCGAGAATATATATATTTTATCTGTTATTTTTCGTCATTCAAATACCTCTAATTTAAAAAACAGGAAATCGAAAACTTAACGAACTGTTGACCGAACAAGAATGTTAAATTTCCGAACCCAATGCTCATTCAAATCAAAAAATAATGATAAAATGACACGTGATTTGTAAAAAGAATTAATTTCCATATCGTTTCATTGTCCCTCTTATGTTGGTATCTTTTTTTATCATGGAAATGTAAGCAATTTTTATTCCGTGGAAAAATCAATATTTAGCACTTCTACAACGTTACCTTGGAAAAGATTTCAATGAGTAAGAACGCGTTATTCTCAGAAAATTTAACGTTAAATTGGTATCGTTATCAACGAAATTTCGAAATTTAGTCGTGAATAACCAGTTTCTCATTGTGAAAATTATATTACAAAATTTATGTGAAGGTTTATGCACGTTTCTTTTTTTTTTCATTTTACCTACTTTCTAAACTTTTTAAAATCCTAATAATTTATTTATTCATTGTAAGTACCTATCTACGCCTATAAGCATGTTTTTATAATCATCATAAAAGAATGATGTTAAAATAATGTAATAGGTGCCTTCGGTTTTATTTTCATTTACCCAAACTTCAATCGTGTATATAAAGTTGCATAACTATTGTACTTTGGAAATGAACGTTCAATTTCTTTTACAGTGTCTGTTGTAGTTAATATCAACGAATGGTTTTAGCATTTTTTTCAAGGTAAATTATGACTGAGTATTTTTTGAAATTAAATGGCAAAGCACCTACATACCTATTAATCAAATTTCTAGTCAAATACTTATTACCAATTAATTTTGTATGCTATCTTGTTACGATAATTTTAAACGAACCATTCTTAATAAAATAACTTGGGAAATTTTCAATTTTAAAAGTCGAAAATACTCGCCCTCCCCCTTTTTCAAACTTCAAGAAAATCTATTCTATTAAAATGCACCTCTTTTTCTAATTTTTTCAGGAATTATTTCAGTCAATAATGTCACAGAATTTTGATATGTACTTCAACAAAAAAAAATGCAATAATACATTTTTTTCTAAAGAGAAAAATTTCAAATTGAAAATGAATTTACTCACCATTCACAACAGAAGGGTGAACAATCACTGAATCCGGACTATGAGATTTGAGTGGACTAGGCGGATTTGACGATGGTTCTTCCTTGGCACTGAAAAAAAATTGTTTTAAGAAAAAAATAATTTACGAAGAAACTACCTACCTATTTGATTATTTTATTCAATCTAGCGTTTAAAAATTTCGAGTTTTACGAAAAACTAAACCTAAAGATACCTAAATCACAAATCACAATGCAAACATAAATAGGTATTTTATAACTAGAAACCCAAAATTGTATAAATTTCCATTATCAAAGTTTCAGCGAATTAATCCTGAATTTCTAACTGTAATGAAGGTATCGAACTTCCACACGTCAACTTTTCCTCAACCAACTTGAGAAATATAAGTTTTTATTTAAAAAAAAAGATTAGTTCAGATACATTAGGTAGGTATTATACCGCAAGACATTTTATTGATTTTCATTTTCATATTCATAATTCTATCAAAGGCATCTACGTACTCGTTGATTATAATAATGAGCACATATAAGTTACAGTTACTCAAATGCTAACAAAGTTTCATGCTTTTAGTTCAAAAATCTAAATTTCACTTGAACAATAACTAAATTCGAATAAAGCACAATTTGCAAACAAAAGTTTCGAACGCCAATATTTATTTAACGCGATGGGATTTTTGGAATTTCCAAATGAAAATTTCATAGGTATAGTTTATCTTTACCGAGCAGATAAAAAAATATTCTAGAGGTTTTTAACTTAAATTTTTTCAAAGATATGTACAGTGTACATTGGTAAATCGAAATATCGAATTTTATGCATAGGTAGGTAAAATATATAGGTATAAAGCTGCTGTATTGTAGAGTTATACTGAAGCAATTTCATGTTACAGCGAAAATAATGCTATCACGATACCTAATTTATAAAAACCATAAAATATTAGGCATTCCAAAAAAAAGATAATCGTTGAAAAATCATAAATAAGATGCGTACGTTATCGCGAAAGCGATATTGCTTCGACATTAAGCGGTAGAAACGCTCACGAAGCTCATTTTCAATTCTTATATCAAATTCAATTCAAATTTGCTACTTTGAATTTCATCGAAATAATTTTCACTGGCATATTAGATATTCTACGCAGGTTTCAGGAATCATACGTTGATATTTTTGATAATATTCACGCAGTAGAGCACTTTTGAAAAAAATTTTAGGCGTAAGTGAAACAAAAATGCGGCAAAAAAACACTATAAAGCTGTAATTTTGATAGTTTCTGGGTTGTTAAAAATTTGCATTCGTTGAGAAATTGAAACGAACGGATGAGTAAATGAAGGAGAAAAGTATAAGCAGTGAAAAATTAAAATATATTAAAAATTACCTCGTAAATTCGAGGGGACTAACGGGGGAAGAGCTGGTAGCTTCCATACTTCATTGATATGATTCGTTTTCGTCATCCCTCTAGCAAGTTCAACTTAACTAGGAAAACTGAGAAAGCTACGTTAAACTTTCGTGAAGGGGCTCGAATAGCTTTCGCATTGTTCTCCCCTCCCGCTTTCTCGCTCCATGTCCTATCACTTGCGTACTCGCAGCTTTTTGCGTTCACGTATAAATTCACGCAGCACGTACCAGTAACAGTATCCTGTAACAATAAACGTATTTCCCAAACAAAGGATAATTTTTTTCTCCGTTATGGTCTCGATATGCTCGAATCATTGGCTCGAATTTTGCCGAATCTCTATTTCGTAGATTAATATTGATTCGAATATTTTTGATTGAATTAGGAATAAAATTTGAAATGAATTTAGAATTATTTAAATAAAAGCCAAAAAATTATATACGGTACGTATATTTGGAGTAAGTACCTAAATCTATACAGGAATTTCAAGCGGAATCAAATAAAAATGCGATTGGATAACAGCAGTGCACAGAATTTGAATTAAAAATTTAATGAATGAGGTAGGTACATGCCTACCTAATTTTACCGTTCTGAATTAATAATTGTATAATTGAAGAAACTGTTCATGCAGGTGCATAAGAGATAGAAATCATGACAGGAAGTAACCAGTTTAGATTTACGTTCAAATCATTAATTATTTTTGTTCCAGTCTAAACAAAAGAGAGGCTCATAGGTACCTAATTACCTATGTATTGATGAAGAGTTCAATTCATTGTTACATTCCCAGCCTCTGCCTCTTGTACATGTTTTCAAGCAGTTCTATCTACCTACCTATTTTAGCGTGTTTCTTATTTCACGATGGAATTTTCATCGAATTTTGAAGGTCTTCAGTCTTTGGTTTATTTTTCTATAGAAATTATGTTCCAAAAATGAACTATTTTGAGAGATTTCAACTTCTGAACCATAAACTTTATAAATTGAACGAGTCCGAAATGAAGAAGAGAAAAGTTAGGAGCCTCCGAAATTAATCCCATCATTTTTTTTTACTTACTTATCAATTTTTTTTTCATGATTTCAGTATTGCTGTTCTAAAATATATTGGGTAGAATAAATAAGAGTTGCGAGAGAACATAACTTGTTGAGGGAAAGTCAGCAAATGTTGGTCAACTTCTAAAATTTTGAGGCTTTAACCCTTTCTCTTCAATTTTCGTCTCCTCACAACTAAAATTTATGCAGCCTAAAAGAGTTTGTGAAAAAGGGCATTTTAGCTTTTTTTTAATGTATCAATTATCAAATTTGAGGGTCTCTTGAATATCCACTTCCAAAATGACCCATGAAAATTATTTGTCCAAAGAGACAATAATTCGCGTCCACTAAAAAGGTAAACAGCAATACAGCATTGCGAAATTTCACCTGGAGCAGATTTTATCAATATCAAACAAACTTCGATGTTCGATTCGATTTTTTGTGAGACACCTTAAATTACTTGTTGCTGATTTTCATTTTTTCAAAGTCGTTTTGGAGAGGGGGTAGATATTTGACAATCGATTCGATTATCTAACTCATCAAACTGAAATCCATTATTTGAAAATGAAAACTTTTCATTTTCAACTTTTTTTTTTTGAAATTTTGAGTTTTGATTTTGAATTATATGAATTTTAACGGATTATTGAAAAAACTGTCGACGTTATTGTTATTCCAATTTTCAACTCCAAGGTTATTTTGATGATGTTAATTTCTCATCATCTTATTTTTTGTCTATCTAAATTCGGGAACCATCCAGTCGTTAATTTAAATTTTAGTTCTTAATTCAGCTAGATCAAAAATTCACTATTCATTCTTTTAAAAAAATTGCTGAGTCAATAATTTTCATATTGACTATCAGCGATTCTATTGGTCCATCAGTGAATTATTAAATTTGAATTTGAAAAAAAAATCAATTTAATTTCTATTGCCAGCGACACCTATTGGCATTACGAAGTACCACAGTAAAAAGTTGAAACTACCTGCCAGGCAGAAATACCTATACATGATGTATACGTTGCATAACAATACAAACAACTTACCGCCCAACACTGGGATTCGCTATTCGGACCCAATCTCGATACCCGGTCGCTCATGATTAAGTCAGAATGACTCCCGAGTTCGAACATCTTGATTCTGTGGACTTCGTTTAAACTTTAAAATGAATATTGAATATTATTTTGTACTATTAGAAAAAATACTTGGAGGAATTAAATGATTACAATATACATAAAATCATTCTGCGGAATGCAGATCATTGAAAATTGAAATTGACTAAGTCGGACTTGATCAATTTCAATTTTCAATGATCTGCATTCCGCAGAATGATTTTATGTATATTGTAATTATTTAATTCCTCCAAGTATTTTTTCTAATAGTACAAAATAATATTATTCATTTTAAACCTTTTTTCTTCTTATTATTTGAAATAAAATTCGTCTTCATTTACCATAATACGTAATACGTAAGCAAAATTCAATATCTCAGCTTAGCTATTATCGGAAAGTAAGCAATTGAAGGAAACGTACAATAATCGTAATTCGTAAGTAAACTAGAGAAACGAAGTAAAAAAGTGAAACGTGTTTCATCATTTTCGTTTTAGTTTCATAATTTTTTAAAACAGAAACAGATTTTTTTGAAGTTTTTTCTTTCGATAGCGATAGCGACATTCAATGGAGATAGAGATTAGTCATTTTGTTTTGAATCGTTGAATAAAAAAATGTTTGGAAGGAACAAACTTTATTGAAAAATTGTTGATTTCTGTTTCATAATCGTCAACTTCGGCGCATTAATTAATAATTAATGCGCCGAAGTAATTAATGTAAATAGCAATCATCGCCGAATGCAGTAGTACTGATAAGGACTTAGAAAAATTTCAGATGAGTAAAGAATTGAATCGTTCACGACCGGGTATCGAGATTGGGTCCGAATAGCAAAACCCCCCAACACTAAGGAAGGGCCTACGAGATTCTACGAATGAAAAGTAACATTAGTAGTAGTAAGTCGTAAAATAGTCGTAAAACATGGTTCAAAGGTCATAGTTACGTAGAATAAATTCTACATGTAATTACAACAGTGCTGTAGTGGACTAGTGGTCAGTCAATGATTCAGAAGTGGCGTGTATAGTTCCACATCCATCAATTCGCCTTGAGTGTTTGTTTACATTATACGTATACGTGAAGAATTCTTTGATTTCTTTGTGTTAAAATAGAGTAGGAAGTGAATCAAAGGGTTACAGCGTTTTTCAATTAATTCGTTCCTATCTTCATATGATAAAGTATATGTTCCATATCATCACCTAAACACTTTGCCATATCAACATCATCTCAGTACTTACGGATGCTCCAATTTCCATGTAAGTACTACAACAATTCACCTAAATTCCGGGTAAACTTTGAATCGTGCGTTTGGCTACTTTTCGGGTATTATCACTCATTCATTCAACAACGATTATGATGATTAATCATTATTTTTCAGGGTTTGATGTTATGTTCAATTATCGGATACGTGTTGTAAAAGCAGATTAGCGTTGCGATGACTGATTTACTCGTTTCGAGTCGTTCGAATTCATGTGAGAATTTCTGGTACCCTTCGAAAGATAGCTTTCAACCTTTACTGAAACCTCGGTATAATTTTGGAGAAAATGCCCACCAGCCAGAATATCCGGAACTAGTGCATAGCAAAAGCGATGATTTAATTTTACAAAACGCCCCATTGATGGAGCCTGAAATGCACCATGGTATTAGCGATGCTGCCATTCAGATTCAAAAGGACGCTTGTGTGGTTTATGACGACGATATCGTGCCATCTCGTAATTCAAAACTATTGTCGTTGTACTTCAGTGACAGCGAAATGAATACGATTTCATCAGAGAAACGTGATACTGAACCAGAAATACCCGTACTAAAGCTAACCGGTTGTTTCGATGATAGCGAATGTTCTTCTCATAGGAATAGCAAATATATCGATGTATCGGATAAAGTCGACCCTGAATGCAGTATTAGAGATATAATCTCGAAAAACGATTTTTACAAGTAATCTCATTTCTAGATTGATTAATTTCGGTTACATGTATCAATCAATTTTATCAATTCTTCGTGTGTTTTGTACAGATTTGTATTATTCAAGAAACACTATGAGAAATATTTGGATATTTCTCAGAAGTACGAGGAAGCCCGGAATATATCGTATTTTTTGGAAGAAAAATATCACGAAGTTAAGGTAAAGTAATTTGGAAGTATATTTTTCAACATCGCCGATTTTATTCTCATCTTGGACATTTCATTTTCGTAGAACCAACGCGATAGCCTGATAGAATCGAATAAAGAATTGGAGAAAAAATTAGAACTTAAAGACTTACAGTTGCTGGAAAAAGACGAGGAATTATTCAAACAACTGGAAAAAATATTTCGTTTGGAAGAAGACTGTGAAAAAGTATGAATTCTATTTTCTCGGTTATCGATGTTTTTAAAAATTCGCCAACTAATCGTGCATTATCTGCAGCTGAGGCAAGAAAAAGAAAAAATTCACGAATTGAAGGAACAATTGCAAAAGGATAAAAATGAAATGTACAAACAGGTAATCAACATTAGAATATAATTTTCCTTGATGATCGAGAATGGTTCATTAATGATTATAATATTTTTAGCTGCGTTTGCAAGCCGAAGATTCGGAAGTCAAGAGGCACAATTTCGAAAAAACCAGGAACGATTTAATGAAACAAATGACGAAAATCGTTACGGAAAAAAATAACTTGGAAAAAGAGGTGGGTTTGGATTTATGTAATTTTTACCATCGTCTAGTTTCTTTTTTCGATATTCCTCTTAGGTGAGGTAAATGACCCACTTACGATATCGCGGAATTCTTAGCTACATGCCGTAATTGGATTGAGATTATTATTACATCTAAGAACCTCGCTTTCTATTAATTTAATAATATTGAAGCCTACTTTTTTCCTCACTTCTGACGGCATTTAGTGGAAGTTGAACTGTGCTCTTTTCGATCAGCCATCAGAAGAAGAATCGTTTCAATTGTTATTAATTTTTTTGAATATTTCTAGAATACCGAATTGAAAGAAGTGGTCGACGACTTAGAACGTAAACTTCCTCATGATGAAACTCATATTTCTGGTAAAAAGAAGAGTATAGTGAAGTTACAACAACAAGTAAGTTCCATATTCGTATTATTTTGCTATTTTTACATCTCTACTAATTTTTTACTTCTGAAATCATAGATGAGCGACTTGAAAGCTAAAGCGAAGCAGTCAGCCACGTTGAATAGCCAATTGAAAAAAGGAATGAAACATTTGGCTACGTGTAGGCGCAGGAAATGCTCGGTTTGTGCCTATACGCGTGCTACGTTTGGCGAATACCCGATGTCGCGGTAAGTTTTCAAATATTTTACATGCAGTAATATTTTAACATGATCGAAAAGGAAAAAATCGAACGTGAATCGGACAAAACAAATATTGTATCAGCTTATCATTTGATTAGACAAAAGTGAAACACACTCTTCGAAAGATAATTCATCACGACGTAATAAAATTCAATTTTTAGTTGGTTATCTTGGCCAAACATCGTTGTTTTTCAAACAAATAATCATTATGGTAATAACCATCAGAATGATTATTTGATTTTCATTTTTATTTCATCTCCGACCGAAATTTGAGTTTGATTATCTAATGACGAATAGTTTCTCAGTGAGTAGTACAATTCTGTTCTACGCACACATATTATTAAAAAATTGAATGAGTAAATTATGTCATCAATACTGGTTATTTTGAACCTGTCTTGGCTACCCACGATCTACTTTCTATTTGATATTGTTCTATTCAAGTGTAAATCTGACTCATTGATTTAGCAATGAGATAAAATTCAGTTTATTTAAACTCGTGTCCAATAATTCGTGCATTCATGCGAAAAATAATACTTTCTTAAGGAAATATTATTCTAAAGACTTCCAAAATTGTACGTAGATTTACACATAGAGCGATTTATAGCTGATGAAGATAATGAAATTTTTTTCTCGGAATCGTTTAAAAACAACTTTATTTTAACGTAAAAAGTAAATTCGATAAGATCATTAGATTAGGAGTGTAATTTATACTAAGATTTCCGTTCTGTTGAAATAATTCGGCGCTTCGTGTCATCGGTAATTCGTGTTTCCGCTGGTTGAAAATTTTTTAACATTTTAGTAACCTTGGAAGTGTAATTAGGGTTTATTTAACAACTATTGTTGTTTTAGTGATGGCCAAATATGGAATCTAAATGACGTTTCTGGCTGAAAATCGACTTTCGTGATTTACTTTTTGATTTCTTTGATAATTTAGGATTTAGAATTTAGGGAAAAAAAATTGCGTACGTCAAAATGAACCCGGATGTTTATCCGTTTTGTAATCGTATTTATTTACGATTGAAAAGTGTTGCGGTTGAAATAAAAATAAGTACGATTGATGACAATTTACTTATCGATGATAGTATTCTGTTTTGTATATTCTACGTACTTGAATTTTTCATTGCCAGATTTTATTTACGAATCTAAAAACTATCGTATTATTTGAAAAAAGAAATAGAATTTTTAGTTTTGAGTGAGAAATTTCTATTAGAAGAATTTCAAATAGGCATTATAAGCGTAGGTCCATTTTCAGGAAATTAGTCTTATTTTTTTCAAAATTATTTCACATTTGTATTTCAATTTTCTTCATAAAGTCTTCCTAGTCCTTCTTCGAAATTTTTTCGTAATTGAATATAAAAGTATTGAAAAATCGAGTCTCACCTTATAAGACTTGGAAAAAAAATTGAAATTTTCCTTTTCGAGGTTTTTTTTTGGTTTGATTATTCAATGTTGGATTTTTCAGCTTTCTGCACAATTTTTTTTTAATTTTTGTGTATTTTTTTGGGGGGGGGGGGGTAGAAGGTTTTGGGGAGAGGAGATTGATTGAATGGTGATTTTCAGCAAAATCATGGATTTTTTGTCACATTTTTTTTCATTTTTGTTAGCTCTGATCTTCTGATCAAAATTAAAAATTTTACTCAAGACATCAAATTTCCCCTAAATATGTCTGAAAAAATTCCCAATTGAGTAATTTTCACCTATCGTTAGATAAAATAATCTCTCTCAAATCTATTTTTTGTAAAATAATTCTTGGTATATCTACTTCATAGTTAGAATAAAATTTCGTATTCATTTCAGGAGGCGTACCAACAAAACTACGGGTTGTTTTCCATTTCACGAACATCACAAACGTGAGAGTGGCTTGTTCGATTTAGATTCATTGGAGGACAGTTGTGCCGAACTGGCCAAACGCCTGTCCGAATGTTCGTTCTCATCCATGCAGAGTTACTTACCGGCTACAAAGAAGCCCTCGCATATTCCATACATAGACGAATGTTCGACTCCGAATGAAAGCGAAGACGAACGCGAAATATGCAAAAATTCCACCCAGTCGTCTTTAGTAGGCCACGGTTTCTATTCGGATTCGGGAATTTCGTCGGAACTATGCGACTCGACGTTTTCTCACAGTAAATCAAATTCTATACGTCGATCGACCAAATGGACCAAATCATTTCGCAAACTAATTAAACGAGTTTCGTCTAAGAAGCAAACCGACGATTCGTAAATTCTTTACGTCGATTCGTTCGAGTATAGTATTCCTTTCCTTTTTATAGCTGATAGATTACATAATTTTACTAACATGACGAAGTTTTAATCGTTAAAAAAAAAAAAATACATTGCGTAAAAAAGCGACTTCCTAATACGATCTCTATTCGGCTTTTATTCTTACGGCTTTTTCCAAAATATTCAAATCGAGTGATTGACTGTTGAATTAATTGTTTTTCTTGTGATTGAGTTATTATTGACTGATTTTTTTGTTGTATTATCTTAACTATCTATGAAACTAGATGACGTAAAAGAACTTGCCATTAAAAGTTGTGATTTGTGTTTTTTAAGTTAAATTACCTCTTAAGCTCTTCCTTTCCTTTTCCTTCGGTAAATTCAGTTGCGTTGCATTTAAATCACAGTAATACGAACAAATTATTTTTAAGGGTTTCTGTACTATAAATCTAGGTTATTATTATTTTTCATTATCGTCGTGTTTTTAAAATAGATTCACCGAGTACTGAATTATCTAAATGCCCAGAAATTTAAATTTATACTTTAATGTTAGCTGAAAGCGATTATTTGGAAAATATTGTAAAAGGTTCGATTCCTCGCACATAATTATCATCGATTGTTTCAGAAAGGAAACCAGTTTATATTTGTTTTGTTGTAATTGGTTTTCGGTTTCGTCGAGTGATTTTGTTTAATTTATATTAGTTTTTTTTGCAGTTCCCTACGAAAAGTGCAAATTGTAAATTTATTATTATGTCTGAACGAAGAAAACGACAATTGAGCATCCGGTTTCCTGTAATTGGAATTTCAATTCTTTGTTTATTTTCGTACAAATTATACGTTTTCTTCGTCTAAAAGCTGACTGAATAAGTTTTATTTTATGTAGATATTTTACCTATTAGCTATGTCTGAGCAAGATATACTTGCCCCTAACTTATTAATCAACTTAATTGCATTTAAAATGCTATATTTAAAAGTTCAATTATCTTGTATTCCTATTGGAAGATTATTTCGAGATAAAATTTGTGAATTGGCTTCGGAAGCCTTTTATTTATATTGTATTTTTCAAAAATTAATTTGTTTCAGTAAAAGCTCATTTTTGACTCTTTAGAATAGGTATCCTCGCATTTTTCTGAGAAGTTATGACCTTGAAAAATAAGATTGAGCGAATGAAAAGTCAAAAGATAATTGTGTTTGAGATTTTTTTTTCAATTTTTTGAAGTTTTAGAGCAACTCCTCAAAAATTAAATATTTCAAATTTTCAACATGGTGATTTTGAAAAAAAAGTGCTTTGAAAATTGGAATGAAAAATTTTGTGGGGAGTTTTGTACCTGCTATTTTGAAAAATTCAGCTGAAAGAAGATTTTCAAGCACTTGTAGCAATTATTCTTGCTTTTATTTTTGATAATTTCTATTTTAAGCGCTTCTGAATTTGAAGGTTTTTTTTGGAAATTTCCAAGATAATTCGTTCGAGGGGGAAAAGTCTACAAAAATTTGTAGATGTTTGATCTCAATATTTTCCATCACTACTCGCAGAATTTCGCTTAAATTGACTACAAACACCTGAGATTGTGGAAATCACTTTTTTTTTCAAGGTCGTGCATCTCTGAAAAGGAGTTGAGAGGTCATCGAGGGGTCTAAAATTACATTCAACTGTAACAAAACGATTTTGGTAATTTCTTGTCTATTCACTCATTTTTTTGTACTAAAGCTTTCGATTTCGTTGTGAAACCTTTACCATATCATAGACTTTGATATTAATTATTTTTATAATCGTATAACCACTTATCTATTATAGCTACATTTAGTTGTAAATCTAGAAAAAAAATGAGGCCATTTGTTTGCAATATTCAAAACCAGAGATATTGTATCTAATCTTCGTTACCTAAATCAGCTCTTTGCATATAAAACAAGTTTAGATTTACCTTTTGCTTTTAAACAATAGGTAATCTAAAGTGAACGAGGCCATTTGAATCGTTTTTATAATTTCTTACGCAATTTTTCTCTATTTTTTTATTATTACAAAACGCTTCGATTGAATGAGCGAATAAGCACATGAAAGGCGTGGATCTGTGAAGGAGAATCGTTGAAAATTTCTCAACTTCTGATGGGAATTTTCCCCCGCTACTTAAAGTTATCTGGAATAAAATTCTCAAATTTTATAGATCCTCGCCTCGTATTTTATTTTTTACCCTTAAGAATTGAAAGTTTAAAACAAACATTCCAGTTGAAAATAATTTACTAATAATCAAAATTTTTACATTCCTCGTTGATAAATTTATTGCTCAAAAAATTTTACTTGCAAACTAGCTAAATCATTCCAATTATATTATTTTATTTCAAGTTTAATTTACAGTTAGATATAGAAGAAGTTTACTTTTTTGTTATTAGCCATGTATGGAAGCTACGCTCGGTTCAATTTTTTTTTTTGGAAAGTTTGTTAGAAATTTCTCCTATGAACATAAATATGGAAAGTATAATACCGGTGCAGAAGACAAAAAACACGCTTTGTAAATTATCCAAAGTTAATGGCTGAAGTTGAACATCTTCGGGTGGAGTTTTATATTCATAAACTTTGGCAAAAGTTGTCGGCGAGTATTCTTTTTCGAATACCCGGTAAAGCCAATATTCGGTAATTCCACTTTCCACCAACGTGGCTATAATTCGGTCAGCAGCGTTGGAATAGGGTAAAGCTTTGCGAAACCCAAATCCGAGGTAAAAGTAATTCAAACAGCTACGAGGTGCTCGTAACTCATGCAGGATATTGTCTGGAACATTTTGTACTTCCATGAAATGTTCATTACCTATGCATTTCACGAATACGGAGTAATTCCCGGAGAGAATTCTTTTTAATCTGTTATCCGTATTGGTTTCATATTTGAATCTGTTTGCGAATATTTTGTGCCATGTGTTCTGTCGAAAAAGGAAAAGCAATTTAATCAACATTTATGTAAATAGGTAAATTAACTTGTCGATTAAGTATGTTATAGGTATTTTTAGTCGAATTAATGAAAAATTCCTTGGTAACTTGCCGTTATGTTTATGTTTGAAAATTGTGATAAAATACATGCGAATAAACGTTGCTTTAATCGAATATTTTGTAATTTTTTTTTATTGATAGAGGCTTACGTACGTTTTTATTGAAGATGTATTTAATTGGTGGTTCGTAAGGTGTTCCCCAGTAGTAGTTTGCTTTCACTAGGGCCTCGATTGTGTCCAGAAGAGGTTCGTGTTGAGGATAGGTTAGATGAGATACCAAACTGCTCGAGTAGAGTGTTGTGATGATTAGAGCGAATATGCTCCACCAAAGAAATAGATGTTTGGTGGCGTTACTTCCCTCATATTTGTTTGGATTTTTTGCCATGAATAATGTTCCAATGACTGTTATGAATGAAGAAATTATTGCTGTCTCTGAAAAATTTCAATATTGAGAGATACCTAATTGTTTCGAAAATAGGTAGGTAGATGGCTGGGTATTTCATTTGAGAAATGAGTGGGTGTATTTACTTTCAATAGAACTTGCTTTAATTAGACGTTGAACACGATTCAACCCGGAACAAAATACTGAAGTGACCACAGTGGATAGAAATATCATAATCCAAAGATTTGCTGGCAATGGTTTGAAAATAGTTGCCCAGCTATTTGGCATTATTTTAGGTTTGGGGAAGAGAAATCGTAAACACAGGATGTTCCAATATCCAGACATAACAATGTACTGGAATTTTGATCGTTCGATCCATAAAGAACATATCCCTACGTCAGCTTCTCCTGTATACAGATGTTTCAAAATCCCTCCACTGATGGTGTTGTTGGGATAGGCTGTTCCCCAGCGTTTTCCGTCGTTTGGGACGATTTTCCATGTTAAATTTAATTTTTTGGCTATTTCACGAAAGATACGAGTTTCTACTCCGTCACCTAATTCTGTAAATTAAATAATAATGCGATAATTTTGAGGAAAAAATGTAAATGAATGTATTGGATTTTGATTTTTGAATGGAAACAATTTTGATTTCAAACCTTGCTTATTTCCATCGCCAATAATGTGATTGAAGATTGGACAGTGAAAAGTAGTCAGTTTGACTACCCTTTTTTCGTAATCGATTGCAGTTTGTGGTTGAAAAGGCTGAAAACACATTTGAATCAGTACGTCGTAAGTCTAGATAGGTATGATGTCTAGACCTCTAGACGTGGAGAAGGAATCAGAAAAATATGTTTGGATTTGAAAAAAGACCTGGTTATCTAATTCGATCCTTATTAGGTACTTACCTATTTCTAGAATTATTTTCAAAGTTTGAGTAAATTTGAAAAATTTGAAAAAAAATACTGCTCCAAAAAGAATTGGTAGGTAGGTAGGTAGGTAGGTACCTACTCAACTTTTACTTTCTACTCAATTTTCAAGGTCCTCTAAAGAAGCAAAAAAAGATTCAATGGTCTTTTTATAATTAAATAATTTTATAACATCTCACATTTATTGAAAATAACTCAAGTAGGTAATTTTAACGAACGTTTCAAATACAAAGTATTCAACATCAACGAAAAACAAGATTGAAGAGAAATTAGTGATACTCAAAAATTCATCTACGGCGATTTTCATGTTCTCCCAATTTTGAAAAAAAAATTCACGTACCCAATGAAATATTTACCAGGTCCTTTTGAAATCTTTACCGACATATCCCCCCCCCCCCACACACACACACACAATCATAATTTTAAAAAATGGGGTGAAACAATCCGCTTAGTACTGTAACTTACCGAATGAAAAAAAGGTTTTGAAAAATTCAAATCAATTTTTTCGAGTTTTGGATGATGCCTATCTTGTTTATACATGGAAAAGTTTGAAATTGACAAATCAACTAGCACCACGTCCTTATCTTGAAATGTTCTTTTTTTATCCTAATAAATAAGTAGGTATCTAAGTTATTTAAACATTTTACTGAACTACTTATTAGTTATTGGCTTAGGTAATTTTCATTTTAATAAAGGTAGGTACAGGGGCGTAGCAAAGAATTTTTTCTGGGGGGGTGATGATCACGATTTTGCCAACTTTGAATCTGAAATTTTCCAATTTTGAAACTGAAATTTGCCAACTTTATAGCTGAAATTTTTAAATTACCTTTAGGTATCTATAAAATATGGAAATCTGGTTTTCAATTTTTCGAACTTTTGCCTTGAATAGTTTATAAACTGCAATTTTGTTCGTGCCCGAGCGAAGCGAGGGCGAAGTTTTGAAAAAATCGGAAATTTAATATCCAAAAAACCAATTCTTTTTATTGTTTTAGTTCTTTGAAAATCCTTCTTTGCATGATGTGATTTGAGGGGGGGGGGCAAATGATACTTTGCACCCTTGTCAGAATTTTTTTTTGGAGGGTGTAATGCGCTACTTGTATCCCACTTTCCGACGCCGCGCGCCACTACTCATGACCCGTTGAATCGATCAAAGTTCAATTTTTCAAAATTCGTCACCTGGTACTTAATTAAGAGAGAGGTTGAGAATTCGAGAAAAAAAAGTGGAGGGGGTTAAACTTTAAATTGGTCATTTTTAACTATAATATTCTCGTCAAAAACCATTGATTTTTGTCTGCCAAATTGGGAATTTGATTGAAATTTTGACTGAAAGATTAGTGAAAACCCATTAGTTTTTTAAATTGAAATGAAGCGAAACGAGGGTGAAATTTTTTTGAGAAAATGCTGTTTGAAGAACAAAGAGAATGCACTTTTTTCGCATTTTGGCAAGAATAAGATCTTCCTAAACTCAAAGAGGCAGCTCAAGCCTTATGAGTCTCCCTGAGGTGATTTCCTGCTAAAAGGTCACTAAGAGTAAGACAGTAAATAGAGGATACATATTTAGGTGCTAAAATAATTTTTTTTCAGCGATTATTACTCGTTTTCTGTCTTCAACTCAGTTTGGGTTTCTTATTAGTTATTTTTGATCATTTTTGTCGACTTTTCTTTCACTTTTTGTTAAATTTTCCAACTTTTCGTCATTTAAATGAAAAAAAAGTTGGCAAATTCATCTTAATTAAGATGAATTTGCCAACTTTTTTTCATTTGAGACGAATTCGCCAACTTTTTCTACTAGCGCTGCGTGTGGGGGGGGTGACTCACCCCCCTAACCCCCCCGTTCGCTACGCCACTGGGTAGGTATTAGCCTATTAGCATAGAAGATATCAGGTGATAGGAATAAGGAATAACCTATATTATGTATGTACTTACTACTTACTTGATAAAATTCAACGATATCGAGAGTATTTTGTGATACCAAATATAATATATGAGGAACAAGATCAAAAGTAAAATCATCTATCAGCTGAAATTCTGAAAAATTTTCGCATAAAAATAAAAAACCACAATACTTGTTACTTTCTTTCAAAGAAATTATATTTATAAAAGTAAAATTCGTTTGAAATAAAACAGTGAAGTTATAATATTCGAGAATTTCTCCTTTCAAAAATAGATTCAAACATTTGAAATGAACGAAGGTTTTCATTATCACATTATTCACTATTTCGTAATATTTTTCTGGAATTTTTTGAAAACTGCTTGTTGATAAAATAATCATTAAAAAATGCAATGCATACAAAATTCGAATATTTCTCATTTTTAGATATTGGTAGGTAGGTAGTACAATTATTTCCAAAAAAGTTTGTGAGAATTATTCTGTCTCGCGGTAATTTTTTCCGTCAAAACCTGCGGTACCTATGTAGTTGTGAAATTTTGGTGAATATTTTCCAAGTGGATGCGTGAGGTCAAGAGTAGATATAAGAATGTGGGTAGACATATTTATTGGAAAGAAATAGTAATCACATTTGAAGTAAGCACCACTTGGATTTAAAAACACATTTCTAACTGGTGAACAAAAATTGATTTTTACAATTTCATTTTTTTATTACAATATTAATATTTGAAGCAAAAGTCGTTGAAAGTCAAGAGAATAAATTACTTACATTAGGCAGTTGGTTTTTTTGTACCTGAACTTATTCCCTTGGAGCTAATAACATGAGATAAATTTTTGTTGCGTGTTATTTTCAGCAAAATATAGTAGCTAGGTAGCAGGTAGTAGGTACTTACTTTTTCATAATTTTTTTTGTGGTAGGTATAAGTTTGTATAAATATGTATTTTAAATTTTTTTCGTGGTATGGAATATGAATCGAGGAAAATGTGTGGAGCTTATTGAATAGGCAAACAAATTAAAAATATTTTATTAAGTATAAAATTTTTACATATGATTTTTCAAAATCCAAACTGAAAATTTCTCGAGAAAAGAGGGTGCTTAGCTGGTGTCTCCTCTGTGGCATTTTCCTCGTTTGGTCAATACTTACCTTCAACATTTCAAAATTCAAACTTTCGTAGCAACAGCAACTGAAAATGTAGTAAAAGATGATCATTTTTTTCCTGCAATTAGCTGCAATATGCTACTTAATTAACGTCTACGTCACTACGGTCACAGTCATAACCTACGAAGCCAAAAAAATTATTGATAAGAAAATCACTGATAGTGATAACAGGCGAGAGAAACAAAACTCCCGGTGGTTTAAAAAATGAAAATAGAAGTATAATTTTGTGAAACATATCCTTATTACTGAAATTAAATGAAAACCAGATGAAATTATGGAAAGATGAATCTTCCGCTGAAAAATTTTCATTTCAAGAATGACTGTCTGCTACGAAGATATGTCTTCAACTTCAACGAAACCTTTTTCAATTCTTATTCAACCGGTGCCGGTATATGTTCTTATTTTGTATGTTATTTAACCGCATACGCTTTTGAATATTTACCTATATTTTTCGTTATGATTAGATTACATCAATGTATCGTTTGCTGAGAAATACAACTCAAAGATCGTTGAACAAGACAAGTACAATCGATGGGAAACATCGAGATACTTTGTACCGAAGAGTCAAGGTAGAAATGAATCCCAGAAACCATTCACGATGATCTTACCGCCTCCAAATATCACCGGAACACTACATTTAGGACATGCTTTGACTATTACAATCCAAGATGTGTTATGTAGATGGTAAATATAATACTTATTAGAGATATACTTGTGTTGAAGTGATCTATAGTAAACGTAAAACGATTTTCATAAAGGAAACGAATGAAAGGTTTTCCAGTATTATGGGTACCAGGAACAGATCATGCTGGTATCGCTACCCATGTAGTGGTTGAGAAGAATATTACTAAAAGCAAAGGACTGAAATTAAACGATGTAGGAAAGGAATACTTTATCGAAGAACTATCGAAATGGAAAACCGAAAAAGAAAATGCTATTAATGAACAAATCAAACGATTGGGAGCTTCCGTGGATTGGTCTCGATACTCTTTCACCTTAGATTCAGTAATTTTAAAATTATACTATTTCTGTTTTCAAAACGTGTACTTCAAAAACATTTATTTCCTTTTTTTAGAAACAATCCGAAATTGTCCAGCGGTCTATAATCAAATTATTTGATGATGGTCTAATCCATAGGAAAAATGCCTTTGTTAATTGGTGTAGTCATTTGCAATCCACTGTATCTGATATTGAAGTAGATAGTTTACGTATTGATGGTCCAACTTATGTGAAGTTACCTTCGTATGAAACCCCAGTTCAGTTTGGCACTATGATAGAATTCGCTTATAAAATATGCGATTCTGGTAAAGTAATATTTTAATCATCAAGAAAATCAGTTTTGATTTTTCATATCTATTTTTTTTTTTTTTAATTGTACAGATGAAGAAATTTGTGTAGCAACAACTCGTCTAGAAACTATGTGCGGTGATGTTGCTATAGTAGTCAATCCTAATGATAATCGTTACTTTAATTTACATGGGAAATTTGCATGGCACCCATTTCGAAAATGTAAAATACCCATCGTTTTAGATGAATCAGCTGATCCAAAATTCGGAACAGGTAATTTTGATTAAATATTCCCCAATTTTAAAACAAATCTTCTAATTACCAAATTATTTTCAGGTGCTTTCAAACTCACTCCTGCCCATAGTAAAATGGACTACGAAATTGCAGTACGCCATAATTTACCAATAATACCTGTGATAAAAGAATCTGGTCATTTGAATGAAAACTGTGGAGAATGGGAGGTAAATATTAAATAGGTGTTTATTCACATTTGTATTGATGAGAAAAAAATTTATTTTAATGTACGTAATATGATTCCAGAACATCCCAAAGTACACAGCTAGAGATTTAATATTACAAAGAATTCAAGAAATGGGCTTATACAAAGGTACAAAACCTCGTGTTACCTATCTTCCAATTTGTAATCGTTCCGGAGATGTAATAGAACAAATACTAAAAGATCAATGGTAATTTTTTTTTTTACCTCAATGTTCTCTGGTTATTTCTATTTTTTTTTTAATTTTCTAATTCAGGTTTTTGAAGTGTCACGATCTTTCGCAAAAGTCTATCGAAGCTATCAAAAAGGATGATTTTTCAATAAAACCGAAAAGCATGAAAAATGTTATTTTGAATTGGCTGGAGTTTGACCAGTAAGTGAAATGAATTCATTCAAGCTTCGACATAATTTAGTTCACTGATTTGACTTGTTTTGAAAATTTTCTAGAGACTGGTGTTTATCTAGGCAAATATATTGGGGTCATAAATTACCACTTTATAAAACGGAAAACGGCTGGATTGCAGCAAAATCAGTGGAAGAAGCTCGGCAAAAAGTTATGAAATTTTTTTCTAAAGATTGTCATGAAATAATTCAAGAAAGCGATGTCGTTGATACTTGGTTTTCATCTGCATTGCTACCGTTTTCAGTTTTTGGATGGCCGGAAAACGTAAGATTGAATTTGTCAATTTTTAATTTTTAAAAAATGGTTTGTGAAAGTAATAGTTTTTTTTTGCAGAAAAACAAAGATTACCAAACGTATTATCCTTTGAGTTTAATGGAAACTGGTCGTGATATTGCTTGCTTATGGGTTGCTCGAATGATAATGCTTGGATTACATTTCACTGGAAAGTTGCCCTTCAATGTACGTACTACATACCTTACCTACCCATAATTTAATAATAAATATGTGAAAGATGGTTCGTGGTTTCTATATCCAGGCTCACATATGATTATTATTGTGCTGTTCATCTTACACATTGACTTATTCGTTATTGTAATTTTCTAGAACATTGTCTTTCATGGTCTGATATGCGATGTTCATGGTCGAAAAATGTCAAAAAGTTTGGGCAATGTGATTGAGCTTAATCATGTGATAGATGGCATTTCATTAAAAGTGAGTTTAATTTGTTTTGATTAAAATGAAATATTTTTTGTTGTTTTGTTATTATGAAATGTCAATTCAAATGGTTCGCTAGCAAAATTCTTATTTGTAAATTGATGTTTTAATTTTCAGGAATTGAATGAAAGTGTTCATAATAATCATAAAAAAGGAATTTTATCGGAAGAAGAGCTAAAAAAAGCTTTATCGATCCAAAAATCATTGTTTCCAGAAGGAATACCAGAATGTGGAGCGGATGCTTTACGATTTACGTTAATTTCTCATGATTTTAGTGGTAAGTGTCAGTGTGTCATAACGATGAAATTGGAGCTGAAGGAATCGCTTGAAAACGTCAAACACGTTCTGTTTTTTATTTTTCAAATTGACATTGACTATGTACAGATAAGATAAATTTATTTTCGTTTCAATGCAAATTTATGGAATATCTTGAAAAAAAAAAAAGACATTCACATTCAAACTAAATTATAATTCTGGTCTTCAATTTTATATTTTTCAGAGCCAATTATTAATTTTGACGTCAAGGAATGTCGACGAGTCACAGCATTCTGCAATAAAATGTGGCAAGCGTTCAGGTTTTCCATCACTTGGGCTAATAAATTTCCTTCAGGCTCAAAACCTTCTCCAAATCCAGTATTACTGTGGCATTACTGGATACTGCATAAATTATCAAAAACGGTTGAAACGTGCAATGAAGGATTAAAAGAAATGAATTTCCATCATGCGACTTCAGCTTTGAAAAAATTTTTCGTCCATGATTTATGCGACTTTTATTTGGTATTTTTTCGAAATTTTCATCTTTTGTATCATTTTGTGAACGTTGTTTCAATTTTTGATTAATGTTTTAGGAAGCTTCAAAAATCGTATTTCAAAATGGCAATCAAGATGAAGCAGAGGCTACCGTATCTGTTTTAACGTTCTGTTTGGAGACGTACTTGAGACTGTTAGCTCCTATGATGCCTCATGTTGCAGAAGAACTTTATTCCTATTTATCAGAAAATGATACTCGAATCACGGAAACTTCATATCCAGAAAGTCAAGATGTAAGTACGTGTAGCTTTATTGGATTAGATAACGAAATTAAAATAATTAAAACATGATATCATTATTTATTTGCAGTACCAAAAGTGGAAAAATGATGATGTAGAGAAAGAAATGTTATTTATAAGAAACACCATTTCGTATATTCGTGCTTTGCAGGCGGAAGTTAAAAATTTTACCAATAACGAAAGTAAGTTGAAAAAATAGAATTAGTCAACTTATTCAGAACCCATTATTACCCAAAGAGTATTCATATCATTTTATGATGAGTATGTTTTTTTTTCTGTTTTAGTTGTGATCGTAAGTGATTGCGAAAATACTATCCGAAAATATTTACCAGTGATTGAAGGCATTTTGAGATGTACCGTAAAATTTCAAGATACAGATCCTACCGATGTACCTGTGATAGCCAATATTGTTCATGGACATACAAAAATATATTTAAAATTGAAGGTACTTAACTGAAGTCCTAACAGTTATTGATAATACTAATCATGAGTATGGTTTTGTTTCGTCCTTTAAACATTGTTGATTTAATTTCCATTGTATGATACAGACTGAATTGAAGAGCCTTTCTAATTATTCTGCTCTAATGGAATCAAAAGTGAGACGATTAGTTAAAAAAATAAAACAGTTGGAGGAGAAAACTTCCACTGAAAAATACATTACTAGATCATCCGAGGAAACTAAAGAATACCATCAAAATAAAGTAAATGTGGTGGAAAAATATTGTTTTATATTTTTCACAAAAAATGAAACAGAAAACAAATACTTATAATTTTTTTGTTACAGATGAAAGATTTACAAGATGAGATTAATAAGATAGAAGATCTGAAACAGAAAATTTGCAGATTTATGTAATTTTTAATGATGGTTACCAAATCTTTGAAAGAAGGATACATAATAATGATTATGAAAGTATAAAATACTCAGGTACCTACTGCAATGTACAGAATAAGTAATTAGAATTGATACATTGATAAGTGCTTTCTTGTGTTGTATTGTACGTTTGATCATTTTTTAAAAATAAAATACAATTCAATTTTTTGATAATAAATTGTTTGGATGTACTTACATGTTACATAGGTTTATTCAGTGAGTCAAAAACTGTTGATTCAATAAGTATACCTATTACCTACTTACTAGATGGGTTCCACCGATTTGACTGAAATGAAAATATTTTCGGATAATAAGTTTATTGCTGATTTCTTTTCTTTTCTTTCTTTCTTTTTTTTAATAGACATTTACAGTTTTACATTGAATTTGACATTCTCAATTTGATTTCCCATACTTGATATTGCGCGCCTGCCTGGAAATACAGGAGAGTGGGGTACGTTGGCCCAATTTTTCGTTTTTTGCTTGTAGCACCCACATTTTTCACCTAGAATTTTTCTGAATAGCTCATTGGATAGCCCAAACCTTCCTGACCTTCCTCTATAACATACATTTTTTTCAGATCATATGTAGCTGTAGCTGTAGCATCGTAGGATTACTGTCTCGACAAGATAGGTAAGGTGTCTATGTATCGTATATTTACCGAAAAATATTTGAGGGGAGTGAAAAATATCGCGGTAATTAGAATTGAAGAAACTTTCAGTAGATTATTTTTCAATGCTAGGCTAAGTACCTAATTAATTAATCAAGCATTCTAACGGAATAGCCAAATGTTACATCGTGAATTTAATCAACTTTTCTACATATGTAGGTAGGTTTAGGTACATACATTTATGCGTTTCGGTTATTTTGTTATGCATGCATTCTTGATCAAATTAAAATCTAGTCAGTTCATTTCAATTTCAACAACAGTTCAACTTCAACTCGACGGCGGTGTAGTTATGTGTTCGTGAAGTAACAAGCTTACGCTGACAACAAGTGTCGTAGGTATCTCGTGTGTGCGCGTACGCAAATTTTTATCAAGGTTGGAAAACAAGATTTACAATCCTTGAATTATCAGTTTTTTGAAGTTTTCACGTTGAATTCAGTGTAATACTCGTACAATACTGTTAGTTCATTCTAATGAAAGTAATTTTTCGGTAAGGTCTGATCAAATTTTAACTAATAGTGTATACGTCAGTCTTAAACTGACCTTTGCTCCTATGTGTAAACAGCTTATTGCTTGCTAAATATAACTTCGAACTTTTGTAATTCTACGGTTATTTGTTCGTGTTAGATGAAAACGATTTAAATACTTGACTAGATTGTCATTCGAATTTTGATATACTTAATTTGTCATTCAACGTCACCTGCAGTAAAGATGCTTTTCACCAAACAGGTTTGTTTTGTTTTTGTGTTATTTCATTAATAGAAATTTTGGTTATATTTTCATCCTAATTTTTCATTATTTCACAGATTTTGCAAAATGCTCTTAATAAACAAGCACCCAAAGTTCTTTTAAGGAAGTTCTCGGATAGCTCTTCTTCGGGAGTATGTTTTAGTGAGTATTTGTCATTCTCTTGTGTGTAACTGCTTAACGAATATTTTTATCACTGTTTGTTTTTTTTCGAAAACACGAATCTGTTTTTCAGTCGTGTTTTTCTGTCTCTAAACTGGTGACGATTTGTTCCTCGTTTACTGAAATACTTATGGATTACTTCAATCAGTGTAATCATTGATTTTGAACGTGAAATTTGTTTCAGCGTTATCCGATACTTCTCGCGAGTTACAAGAGCTCGCCAGAAAGTTCACTAGAGAAGAAATTATCCCCAAAGCAGCTGAATATGACAGAACGGGCGAGTATCCTTGGGATATCATCAAGAAAGCTCATGAAATCGGTATCCTCAACAGCCACATTCCAGCTGATATCGGTATAGTATTTTGATTTCCACCAGAAGTTTTATTTCGTGTACTAATATGTCATGATTTTTCGAAACTTTTTAGGTGGCATGGATTTGAGTACCTTTGATGGTTGTTTAATTGCTGAAGAATTAGCATATGGCTGTTCTGGTATCAAGACTGCAATCGAAGCTAGCACATTGGGGGTATGTCATTTAACAAATTATTCTACAACGAACGTATGTATTGCAATTACGTCACATTTCACACAAGGAAATCTTTCATCGAATAGATATCATTCATTTTGTTTTGTAATTTGTATCCCATCAGACAGCGTGATTAATGTGACCAATGATGTAATATTTTTATGTACTATGAACTTTACGTAATGGTTTTATTCGAGTGTCTACCTGCTATCAAATCTCTTTCATCTTAGTGGTCAAAAAATAAGCTATGACGATTGTAGGGAAATTTTTAATTAATATTTATCAGGAAAATATTGACCTATTGACGTCTTACTTTGATTCTAGCAAACTCCAGTGATGCTTGCTGGCAACGATGAACAAAAAAAGAAATACTTAGGAAGATGTGTCGCTGAACCTATTGTAGCTGTAAGTAAACCTCTTCATATTATATTTTCGTAATCTCACAAAAAATTGAGAAGCTTTTTTTCTGTTTTTAGGCCTACTGCGTTACCGAACCAGGTGCAGGTTCAGATGTCAGTGGAATAAAAACGAAAGCCGAGAAGAAAGGTGACGAATATATTATTAACGGACAAAAAATGTGGATTACGAACGGAGGTGTTGCAAGTTGGTGAGTCTTTAGGCATATTTTGTTTTTTCTCTGAAGAATTGAATAGTAAATAAGGTTATTTTGTTTTCTCTCAGGTATTTCGTTCTTGCTAGGACAAACCCGGACCCGAAATGCCCTCCTGGTAAGGCGTTCACTGGATTTATCGTCGACAGAGATACTCCTGGCGTAACCCCAGGAAGAAAAGTAAATAGAGGATAGAATATTTTTGATAAAATGACTCATAGATGACGGTATAACGATGAAATTTTTATTCTTAGGAAATCAATATGGGCCAGCGTGCATCTGATACTCGAGGAATTACTTTTGAAGATGTCAGAGTTCCTAAAGAAAATGTATTAGCAGGAGAAGGATTAGGATTCAAAGTAGCGATGGGAACATTTGACAAAACAAGAACTCCTGTGAGCAAATTTTTGTTTACTGAAAATTTAATGAATTATTTCTTCGACTGATGAATTTTTTTGCAGGTAGCAGCCGGTGCTGTCGGTGTTGCTCAAAGATGTTTAGATGAAGCGACAAAATATTCTCTTGAAAGAAAGGCCTTCGGTGTTCCCATTGCACATCATCAGGTATGACTAAAGTAATTAGCGTGAATTATCTCTCAGTTAGATCATTGACATTTCTTACATTTTGACTAAGTTGATAAAAAAAGGTTAATGTATTGCCTTCGTATGTTCATTAAATTGTATAGTTCACGAGCGTATATAAATACTAATTTTTACGACTTTTACTATTTCTAAATATTTTCCGAGAATTTATAATATATTTCGTTTTACAGGCTGTCGCATTTCTTCTAGCAGATATGGCCATTGGTATTGAAAGTGCTCGTTTAGCATATTACAAAGCTGCTTTCGAAGTTGATAAAGGTGGTCGTAATTCATATTACGCTTCAATTGCTAAAGCTCTTGCTTCCGATGTTGCTAATAAATGTGCAACTGATGCCGTTCAGGTAAATACGAGTGTGTGAATTTTTCAAATTATAATATTTGAAAAATATTGATTTTTGAAATTTTTTGCAGATATTTGGAGGTAACGGTTTCAATACAGAATACCCTGTTGAAAAATTAATGCGTGATGCTAAAATATATCAAATTTACGAAGGAACCTCTCAAATTCAACGATTAATTATCTCAAGAGCGATTTTGGACAAAGCAAAGAATAGTTGAAATTTTAATTAATTCTCAAGCAGTAATTTTGTTTTATCTAGGTGTGTGAAATTCTTATGTTTAGTTCAGGTTTATTTTAATCGTCTGTTAAGGAAGTCTCCGAAATTCAGTGATATATTATGTACTCGAAAATGTGGTCTGTTTATATGTATTTATTACCTCTGTTTAGTATCAATTTTTTTTTGTTATTGTTTTTCAATTATTTTTAACTACCTACCATGTAAAACGTGCCACTTGAATACGAGAAATTTCCAATTTTTTTGTTGTTACGTATTATTTTGTATTTCATGCATATTCATTTTTACAAGTATTAAAATTGAACATCAGCCTTTCAAATGAACTTAATGTTAATTTTTAACGGGAATTTCTTGTGATTTTCTTTCTATTAGTTACTCACTTTGTCATAATTTATTTTATTAGTCCTACTTTCGTACATGATTCTGTTCTTTTCTTAATGCAGAAATCATTTTATAATGAATCTTATTGAATAAAGCATTGAGAAAAGTGTTCATTGTAAGTAATTATTTTCTGAAGATTCAATTTAATATATTACGAGTTTTAAGGAATCCTGAATTCCTGATGGATCATATTTTTTACCAATGTACAGAGGTTAATTCCATCTTGAGGAGCAATTTGATGAAAATTATTGAAAATATTAATTTCAGAATAAATAAATGACAGTAAGACGGTATTCATTTAATTTATTTAAAATTTTTTCTCTTCGAAGTGCAAAAAACAATTTTTTTTTAAATTTCGAATTTTTTTTAGAAAGATATTTGATTCAAAGCGATGCCGAGTTATTGATTTTCTATTTTTGAAAAAATAATTACTTACTCATTCTTTGCTAGGTGCGCTAGTAAGCGGATTTGCTCATTCGACCAATCAGAAATCGTGAAATCCCTGTGCACCAACGCTCCTAACGATTTTATACAAAACTACATACAAAATTTTGGTGTTTTATTTTGAGTTTTGGTTTTACGATAGTTTTTGCTATGGGTGTTTCGCTTCAAACTTCAAAATGAAAAAATGACGTTGTTTACAAATAAGTGCTCTTGAAAGTTTTAAAAATTCGATGAAGTGAACCAAGTTCAACCATCATCCTCAATAAAGGTAATGTCCACTATTTTCCAAAACACCACAAAATACTTAATCGTAATTGCATCCCTAGTAAGTCTGGGGTACCTTCTCATGACCTATTTTTGTAAACCCAAATTTTGATTTATCGTTCCCATTTGTTCTGCTATAATCGCTCGAATTCGATTTACCAGAGAATTCTAACGATAAATGATTGTTTGCGTATGATAATGATGACTTGTTTCGATGTTTTTCAGCTTGCAGCTATCACTAGTTTCAAGTGTGGTACCTGTTGTAAATGTTCGTTGCTAGTCAGAAATATAGTTCATGTAACGATTCTATTCAGTTATCGCAAAGTTAATGTGATATTCTTACAATGAACGAAGAAGAAATCGAAATCAAAATTATCAACGACAACGGTGAAGAGGCCGAAGAGCCGACCGAAGTTATTTATATCAATGTCGAAGCACACCAGGTGAACAATTCTGAGGACGAATCGCAGGATTTGGAATTCCCTGTAGCGCAAGGTATGTCTGTATGTCTTAATTATTACATCCACCAATTTACTATTCAAAAACTATGTTGATCCGTAGTGTAAAATATCCATCACCGATACACACTCGTTATTTTTGTCGGCGAACTATCGTTTGTTTACTTCGGAAAGCTCAACAGTTTAACAATTTTTCTTTCAAGTTAGGCTAATGGTAATATGTATTTGCTGAGTAGAGCGTTTGTAATTTTCATTTCGAAAATCATCAAGTTTACCGTCGGCCCTCTACCGATACACATTTTACGTGTAAGATGAATACTTCATGATACAAGAGATTGGGTTTTTTTAACTCGAAAGTACTTACAGTACCATCTATATTTGAAAAAAAAAAGATTACTCTTTGCTGGGATACTGTCAACTCAGAAAAAATGTTACCATTTACATGATATGATGGATGAGAATCTATTGCACTGGTTTAGTTTACTCGAGAATCTTTTGTTATTTTAATAATTCGTCGTATTGAATTTTATTTTGCTGTATCAATTCATTGGCAACGATGCATTCGTCACCTTTACATGCATAATGTCTAATGGAAGATTGGCGTGATCTTTTATTGAAAATATATAAATACTTAATGAACATGGGAGGTAGAATCGGTTTACGTCTCGGTTTTGCATAAAATGCTGGTGATTTTTAGATTATGATTCACGATTCTAACAAAAATACTTACATAAGTTCTTTTAAAGTTTTTAGATGATTTCTTGTTAAGAAAATGTTTTCAATTTTAAATATTCTTTTCTGGATCTTGAACGTTGAATCAATGATGACTTCATTAAATAATTCCTTACTTTGAATTTCATTTTCATCAAAATCTCTTTCAAAAAGTGTGTGTTTCTGGCTAGAAAAAAGGAATTTAATTATCGTTAGGCCGATTGCTTTTGCATACAACAATATTAAGATGAAAAATTCAAAAAATCTAAATTTCAGTGCTGATTTTGAATCTGTATTGTTGTACAGGTGTTAGAAAATCCCACAGTTACGAATGAACGAGAATCTTTCGATTTCATTAGCAGCGGGTACATTGGCCTAGTTTTGTTTTCAATATAAATAATGTGCTAAACGACCGACGTTTCATGTTCGCAATTAATATCTTACTATTGCGATGTAGCGAAATGCCTTATTGTTTCGGTATGCAACTTGATTTGCTGTGGCGTGTGTTGAGTAGCATATTCATTGCGATTCAGTTTTCAGAAAACTTTTTGTGCTCCATTAAATTTTTTAATCATTTTAAATCGAATTTTCGCAACATGGGAGGGGGAATCATTTTCCTCCCTTCAAAATGTCTGAAATTGATGTTGTGTAGAATACTTTTAAAATAGTCATCTTTTGCTTTTAAAAACATTTTGTTTTTCAAAAATTCTTGCCCTCCTACCAGTTTCTGGTCGTGTACATTTTTTCTTGATCTTTTGTGAAGAAATTTTAAAAACTACATATTTACAGGTCGTTTTCATCATTCAATTCCCAGATTTTACCATCTCTTCTTTCAGAAAATCCAAAAAATTGTTGATATGAAAATTTTTATGCTCTCCCCCGTCTCTTTAATATTTATCTGGGTAGTGTTTCATTTTACGTAAAAAAGATCAGGGTTTCGATGTTCGATTGCAATGAATTTTTGATTTTTAAAAGCCAAATCCTGTAAAATCTTTAGTGAAATTTTCAGTTGCCCTAATTTGAAAGGTTTTTGAAAATTTGAAATTTTTATATGGTTAAAATATCTTCTAAAAATGGAAAAATGTGAAATAGAAATTGTTTTGTCCCCTATCAACCTCTATATCTTCACCAAGATCATATTTTTCGTTTTTTAGTCGATCTGGAGCCTCCAACAAAAAATCTATTATGTCCAGTTTTCTCTATAAATTTTTAAATATTCTTTCAACTGTCTTTAAAAGAAGTGAAAATAATTTCCATTCTTTGAAAATTCAACACTGATTTTCTTCTGTCTCAGAATTCGTTTATGAATTATTTTATAATTTAAAAAATGCACGATTTCAGAAATTTTTGAATCAAAACAGAATTTTATCAGTGAGTGGAAAATATTATTTTATTCTCAACGAATTATCTAAATATCTCCCTCACACATACAACTTCTCCTCTTTCTGCCGAGATGTTGAAGTTTATTTTTTCAAAATTTCGATTTTTTCTCATTTGATTTTTTTTTATCTGACGAAAAAATTAAAAAGGAAAAATCCCCCCCTCCCCCGGAAAAAACGTGATGAAATGCTCAAAAGACGTTCAGTTGAAATTCTGCTTTTTCTGAACGTCTAGAAATCAATTTTTGTCCTTGAAAATTTGACTGGCGAGAGGAAGGAAAAAACATGTTCTTTTCAAAATAGTTTCTAATTTTATTGAAATCTGAGCTAGAGCAATGATAACGTTCCTTTTTCAGTACCTATAATTTCTAAATTTTGTAAAAATTGTTCGTCTCATGTTGGATATTGAAACTTTGATCAAAATGTCTCCAGGTTTTGGTATTTTGAAGAAAAACAGAAGGTGGAGTCGCTTCTCTTGGGCTTGAGAAAATCGCCATACCTCCAATTTGAATCATTTATGTAATAGTTTTTAAAATAAATGGCGAAAAAAAAGTGTAAATAAGTGCTTGAAATCCTTGCCAGACGAATTAAATTAAATGTAAAATAATTTACAAATTGTTGAAAACTACAACGACTCCTTAAAACATTCGTTTCGATACATTTCATCACGATGCATTGGAATGGTTGCGTTGTGACTGCCGGTCCGGAACCGAAATACATTAATGGAGCTGTCTCGACGACGTTTATTTTCTTCTCATTATCGTTTCAAATTCTACCTTCAACTTTCATGAAGACGAATGGACTTCAAAGTTCATTTTTTTTATTTATTTACCTACATTTCGTTCTTGGATCATATTTTCTGTTTCATTCAAAGTATTAAAATAATTATTCCAAGGAAACAAGTAACTGTATCACAGCTAAAAATAAAGTCACTACCTTATCAGCTACCTTGAACCATACTAAATTGTTTGAAATTTTTTTTCTTTCAATTTCCTCGTTGTTATAGTAAAATTACTTTCTGGTTGCACGCGATTAATGTGAATTATCGTGTAAACTTGTCTTCCTAAATTCTTTAGTATTTTTGGTCCATAGTTGGTTTATGGGAAAATAATACGTGTTTCGATACGGTCTGTTGATAATGGAGCTTTTTTTGTATATTCTTTTTTTTCCTTACTCGAAACGCACTTAATTTTCAACTATATCCTCGATGTGGATCCTATTCCAAATTTAGAAGTTTTCCTCGTAAATCGAATCGGCTTTATCGATATAAATGTAATGAAAAAAATTAAGAAAAAAAGCACGTAAATAAAAATGAAAAAAAGGGTCATAAAAAGTACAGTCTATGGGTCAACTAAAGTGACACCGAACGTAAAATACTTTATTACTCCGAAGTCTTCCTAAGAACTCGAATCATTTGAAAAGCAGTTATATTAATGGCCCGGCGTAAACTCGAGAATAAAACATCCCTAACTCAAACAATGATCATTCGTTGTATTTAAACCTTTTTTTTTCTTCGTTTGACCTACTTTCACGATAAAACTAATATATTATTCGTCTGTCTACGTATATTGGCGTATTATAGCGCACGACCGACTCTAGAACAAATAGAACACGAGAAAACCCGAAATACGTTACCATGTATGAATTTAGTTCGTACTTTTGTTACATTTTTTCGTCTAAATTTTTAGTAAACGAAATGTAAAAATTTGTATTAGGGTCCATTTTTCAAAGAATGTTTTTACCATACTTGAAAATATTCTATCGAAAGGAATTTTTTCATATTTTTTTGAGGACGAGAGTATCAAAAATTGCGAAGATTTTATAAATGAAAGAACTGTGAAATAAACGTATGGAATCTATATTCATCGAGGTGATCTGAATTTTTCGCAAAAAAATGTGTGCTTATGAAAAAAAAGTAATAAAATGAAAATTTCTCGGAAATTTCAGTCGATCTGTCGTATTTTTTGTCCCTTTGAAAGATATCTCTGGTCCAATTCCCAATTTCGATGTTTTTCAAATGAAAAATATTTTTGAGCTGTTTGAAGAAAATCAACATTTATGAATTTTTTTTGAAATTCTGTAAATTTTTATCGCGAATTTAACGAAGCTACTCATTCGTTTAATTCAAATAGCTCGGTTTTGAAATAGCCAATTCCAAGAAACGACCTATCAAAATTAATAATTATGATAATTTTCGCATTATGCTATGCAATGAGGATCGCATCGCGTGGACGAATCGTTAACAATGATTTGTTGTAAATTACGTAATACTACAATGAAATATGGTTTGATCAATTTACATAGAGTTAGATGTGTATTTTTTATTCGTCGATTTGAGCCATAGCGTGAAAAAAATCGTATGTAGGTTTACGAATTATATGCGATAGGGAGATTACATTACGAGGGAAATACGTAAGTCGCCCGAATTGATTCGGAAGTGGTATTAATTTTAATATACGAAGTGAATACAGGGTTTGGGTTAAAGGTACGTTTTTATTATTAATATTATCATCGACTGGCTATCTGCGTAACTACAAGGTTGTGCCCTTTAAACTCTCTCCCCCACCGTTTGATTTCTTTGATTAATTCTCGCTATATTTATTTTATCACGCTTGTAATACGGTGTTTTGGTGGCTTTACCGTTGCTAAAAAAAAAATAAAGTATGCCAATGTCATTCTCACAAATAGGTCAGTGGGTTATTTAATTGAGTCACTTTTGGTTTCGGTAATGGAACGGTGTTATGCAGAAGCCGGTATGCCGGTCCATGTGTTTTGGTCGCCGGTATAAGAAAATTATTCGGGTAGGGCAGAAGGGGTGAGTAATTTTTACGTAAATGTTGTATAATGGTTGTTTTACGTGAGGTTATGGGTTTTACAGTAGAAATTGTATTACGAAGAAAAGCGATGATTTGTTTGTGGATTATGCGAAGGAGAATCGTAGTCTAGAATGATTTTAATAGGTAACTGGAAAAAATTATGCTCAATAGATTTACCTAATATTGAATTTTAATGATTTTTTTTTACCTAATTACAAAAATATCAATTTTTTTGGGTGAAAAGTTTATAATTTTTTTCCAAACAGAAGCTCAAATTGGTAGATTTTTCGTTATTGAAGTTTTTTTTTTCATGTGACGAGATGAATTAACGGATCGTCTTTCTAAATTTCAAGTTTCATTTAAATTTGTATATGTTCATGTAGGTATCGTTTTTAATTTTTAGGCATCTTCCGCCCATATGTTTTTATGTTTCGTGATGGCACCATTTTTTATGTTTCTCACAATTTGTAATCTCATATAAAAAAATTCAATTCAATTGGTCCTTAAAATGTGAGAAAATGCATTCGTTTAGCATACTAAACGCGTAATATTCATTTCATCGGTACGAGACATTCGAATCATCTGTACTCGAGAAAGCTTTAAAAATATAAAGTTCTTCGTTCTAGTTTTATCGTCGCAGTTTCTGAGGAATTCCCTTATTAAAATTTCCATTATTTAGGAACAAAATTCGAGTTGAATTTGAAAACGCTTCGAGTTGATGGTGGCGTTTTTTTATTTTCCAATTGAGAATATTTTCCAAACTATAGAAATTTGCCATTAGTTTGATGTTTTGAGTATAATTTGAAAGAAGATGGAGAAGCTTTTCCCAAAAATTTAGAGACTTTTGAAAATGATTGGGAAATACCACATAGAATTGATCGCTTATGGCTTATTGCAGTTGATTTCAATAATCAATTTTCATTATTCAAGTGATCGTAACATTATTGATAATTGATCGTGAAAATCATCGATTTCAATCGATTCTAGAATTTATTGACAGTATTTGGATATAATTATTTTAGAAATTTTCAATCGTAATTGATCCTAGAAATTTTTGAATCGATAATTTATTATGATCGATAATCGAAATAATCGGTTGTTGATGGTATTCGAAATTATCAAAATTGATTGTGATTGTGATCGGATATAGAAATCGAATGTTTGAATCGATTTTGATCAAATGTGTTAATCGAATGTTTGAATCGATTTTGACCAAATGTGTAAATCGATAGTTAACATCGATTTTGGTCGATAGTTAACATCGATTTTGGTCGATAGTTAATATCGATTTTGGTCGATAATTAACATTGGTTTTGATCGATGGTTAACTTCAATTTTGATCGATAGTTAACATCGATTTTGATCGATGGTTAACTTCAATTTTGATCGATAGTTAACTTCGATTTTTGATCGATAATCAACATCGATTGTGATCGATTTGGTCGATTTTCATCGATTGTGAACATCAATTTTAAGCAATGATTGAAATCGATTTTGATCGATTATGAACATCGATTTCGACCAATGATTGAAATCGATTATGGTCGATTGTGGAAATTGATTTCATTCTTTCATAATTTTTAATCAAGATGTTGCAATTCATCGATTGATTATATCAATATCGAACACCATAATAATTTATTCCCGACAAAATTAGTACTGTCGATTTTAATCGATCCTCAGTATTCGGTTATAAGGTTATAACCAAAGTCGATACCCAATATTTATTTATTATAATCGATTTTGAAAGTTGTTAATTAAAATAGATCACCGAAATAATCGAATTTGATCAAACACGAAAGTTTTTTCTTTTTTACTGTTGAAAAAACTGAACTGTATTGGATGTAATTAGAATCAACATCAATTTTCGGTTCCATAATATGCTAAAAAAAAATATGTAACATTTTAAAACTGAAAAAATTTTTTTGAAATTTGAAAAAAAATCTAGGTAAAAATTGATGAAAATACGTTTGAATAAGAAAAAATTGCAGTAGACGACACCAATTATTTTAGCAATTCCTAACCGATTTTTCGTGAAAATAATGAAAAAAAAACCTTACAAACAACCGATTATATCTAAGTAGGTACCTACCTCCTTGTGCTTTACCGAAAAAAAGCAAATATTAAGCCCAAAACTAGAAATCATCTTGTTGCTTCGAATATGCATGTGAAATTCCGTCAATTAAAAAAATTCCATTAAACATCAACCGCACGAAGCACGAAATGAAAAAATATAAAAATAATTATGGAAACATTTTTAAAATAATTGTTCAATCCAGCGCATGTTTCTTTTGTATAATCCATCGTGTTGATAATCATGGTCAAAAAGTGAATTGTTGGTCAGATTTTTATTACGCGACCTTTCGATTCATTATGAAAATTATCAAACACGCGAGGCTTAAAATGACTATTGATGAAATACGCTCGTAAAATGTGAAAAAATTTAAGGTTGTTGACTGAAACGAGTATAATTGAAGATGATTAAAAAAATGTGTTTTTCGACGAAGTCTCCCACGACACGAAAATTTTTCTTCTGCTACGATTGTCGCGCGTTTTTTTTTTATCGCCATCAATGAATTAATTTTCATTGACCTAGAAGACGAACGGTTGTAGAATTTTCCAAAACATCGACTCCGATGCCATTTCAGGGTTTAATAACATCGATAGTGCGTTAGGTCCTGAAAAAAATAGTGTGACTTTTTACCTCGTGATGAAACAACTGTGGCCTTGGATGTGAATTCATCGCCCGAAAAATGTGCGCTCGATGAAAGTTGAAATTTGTCATTTCGGTTCGAGCTTATTAAATTAAAACTGATCAATCTTCGGAAAACTCGTCAAAAAAGTATCAAACTCTCGTTAATTTTTATCATTTCGTTATCACGTAAGTTTAGGAAGTCCCGAGTAATTTATTCTTTCCGTTAGCAACAGCGAATTTGTGTCAAGGCTGATATGACGCCACTTCGTTTAACAACTGGTACGTATAATATCACACATTTTTTTCCAACGTTTATTTACGCACGCGTATTGATGTTGGAAAAAAATATTATATTCGGAATTATTATTGTAGAAAATTCAGTCGGCCATTGTGCAACACAGGCAAATAGGCGGGGAAATGGGTTAAGAAAAAAGTTACAAGTGTTACGAGTTAACGAGCATTTTTAATTATTTTTTTGGTTTTGTTTTGGTTCTCGCGAGCCTTCTGGAATTTTTATACGAAAGGGCGATTCTGGAATCTTGGACTGAAGTATCTGGAAATTTGAGTAGGTACCTATTACATCGACGAAGGTTTTCTCAAACGATTAATTAGTACCAGACAGAGATTTTTTCAGTTTACATTAATGAGTTTGAGAGTAATATTACGTAAAATCAAATTCATGTTATAAAATTTCATAGTATTTTTTTCTTGGGTTATCATATATCACTCGAAACGAAATTCAAATCGTACGAAGTTTAATGGTCGCTATAAAAGTCCGTACGTACGCGTTCATTTTTTAACCATAAAAACGAGTAAACCAATGCGTTTCAATAGTCCAAGGATATCCGGTTTTGTGGTATTATGTATACATAGGTATAGGATAGGTAGAGGTACATGTAATATCGAATGCCCAAGCCCGAGCCCGTGTGTCGCGTCGCGTGAAAGCAACATGTGAATGAAGTCTGTCTCAAATCATCCATTATTGTGGCGTTATTGGGGTATTTATTTTTTATAGGGTGATATGACGTATTCGCGTCGTTTTATGTTCTCCCCCCCCCATACCGTCGATGAGTTCTATCGATATTTTCATTTTTTATGACGAACTTTTTCAATAATGTAGGTGTGTTTTTTCCAATTTAGTGGTGATCTGCATTTTTTTTTTTGAAAAATTTTCTACTTTCTTGTTTATTTTGGGTTGAATATTTAATGTTTACATTGCAATTTGTTGTTTTACTGTTTTATTAAATGGGTGAATTATTTTGGCACTTGGCACACATTACTTTCGTCTGCGAATCTTCATGTAATCGTCATTCATGAAAAATACCGTGTGAATTTTTTCAATTAACGTTTGGGAATAGTTTAAATGATTTAAAAAACTACCAAAATAAATTGGAAATGTTGCAATTAAAAAAAGTTATCGAAATTATAAGAAGTGTTAGGGTAGAATTGTTGAAAATTTGATGAATATTAGAGAAAATTTTCAACTTTTTGTATTGAAGGTATATGGCTAGGTATGAAGGCAAGGATCAAGACAAATTTTCTCCTCAAAATCCCTAATGGAATTTTCTATGAAGACAGGATTGAGAAAAATTGAAGTTTCAGCATTACGAAAAGTGTAGAAGAATTGAAAAAATGAAATTTTAAAATTGGAATCTTTCAATTTTTCTAGAATTAGAATTCAAAATTTTTTGTCATAATGAACAATTGATTTTTTTTCAGTTATGATATTTTTTAATTTAGAAAAAATAATATCATGTTTGTTCTGAAAAAAATCTCCAAAAAACAATCAATTTTTAAAAATAAAAAAACAGAACATCGAATTATTTTTTTTAATTTTTCAAAAATTTTGTAAAAGTTGGAAGACACTAGACAAGTTTTTTTTCCTTGAAAACTTGTGAACCAGTAATGAATTCAATGTTGATGGTGAAGTAGTGAAAGAACAAAAATATAAGAATAGAAACGTACAAAAAACGAGATCAACATGTTGCTAATTTGGAAAATTGAAGGGGCAAATGCTGTTTCTAAAAAAAAAAAACACTTCGAAATTTTTTTTCAATATGGGTGTAGAATATAGAAAGTATACTAATTGCAAAACTAGGAAAATTTTTACTTCATAATTTTTTACCTAAATTTGAAATTAAATAATTTTTTTTTTAACAAACCGATAATCAAGGGAATGGGAAGTACGTTGAAAGCTGGAAAATTTTGTTCGGAAGATTTTTTGTCCAACATCAAAAATAAAGATGCTGCGAGTTATTCAGAATGAGTAGACTTCCAAAAAATGTTCAAATTTTTAAAATCAAGTATAATATTAACCTTTGGCCCCTTCATTTTCGAGGTTAGACGAAAAGTCTTTGGATTGAAATTTCTTCAGTTCTTAACATACCTACTATCAATCCCTTGTTTGGTTTATTTTTTAGAATTTTTTTGAAATAATTTTTTTGTAGCCCATTTAATTTTCAAGTTAGGCAAAGGAACGTAAAGTGAGAATTTTTCAGTTTTCAAGTACTGTCCATTTTCATAATTGAAAAAAAATTGGCGTGATTTTTCTAGAAGCAGCACCTTCAATTATTAAATTAGGCAACATGTTTATCTCGAATTTTTTAAATTATTGCTACCCAGTATCCAGAAAAAGAAGTTTGGCAGACAAATTCATGGAATGCAAAGAAATGAAAAAAATTGTTGATAAATTTTTCGAGTAGCATTTCACATCATGGCGGGGAGGGGGTAATTCTACTCAAAATTATTGATCCATGGTCAAGTTTTTCAACTCATTTGACTCGAAGATCAAAATATTTTCTCCAAAATGGAAAAAAAAATTGGATCTCATTTAATTGAGATTTTTTAAAATTTAGTATATTTTTAAAGAGTCTTTCATATAAATTCACTTTTAGGTGCTCATTTGTGGAGTTTTTTGAATCTAGTGCACTAAAGTCATTTGATTGAAGGTTTTTAAAAAATTATTATTGTAAGGGTAGGGGAGGTAGCCAATAAAAAAGCCACGCAAACAGGTCGACAAAAGTTGAGTTTTTGATTCAACAAACTTCCATTTTCATAAAAAGAAAAAGTAAATATTTCAATTTCTAAAGTATTCGTGGCAAAAAAATTGATATAAAATTATTTTATTCATGTTCAATTTTTTAGGATTTAAGAAATTGTAAGGAAAGTTATTTTTTAGTCATTAAATTTTAAATTCTGAATTCCTCAGTTTTTTTTGAATTATGTTTGAATCAAAATTTAAATATTTCTAAAGAAATGAAATTATTTCCCAAATCATCAAAAAATGTGTTCATATCAGCGAAAAAATTATATCATTTTATTTTTATGCCGAAAAAACTCTTACAGTTGCATGATTATTTCCGAAATTATGCTTCTTGTCCTTTAAAATATTCAATCGAAAAATTATACTCGTAGTTTTATACCTTTACATAACTTCCATTTTGTACACATTCCCCTCTTCCCCCACTTGAAAATTTCGAATTTCAAGGGTTTAATTTTTTTTATTCGTTTCTTTTAATTTGCAATCCTTTTCCAAGATGTAAAGCAAAATTTTAGGTTTAGGTTTTGTATTGATCCTGCCATGAATTTTACGCCAATTTTTCTACTGTTTTATTCTTTTAACCCAGGAGAATTAGCATCAAAAAATCGCTTAAAAAAGAAATATATGTTAGTCGAAATTTTATTGCTGAAAAAGTTTCTATATGGTGTCCAGAGTATGTGGTAAAAACCCACCACCCCCACCCCTATTGCTTTTTGAGGGGGGTGGACCCCTTGTGGGGAAAAAAATTGTTTTGCACCGATTTCACTCAAATTTGGGTGGAAGGTTAGATGGGTGTAGAAGTACACCCAAAAAAATTTTCAGGTCCCCCCGACCTCAGGGAGCTGAACCATCGCTCTCCAAAGTTGGGAATTTTTGACAAAAATGAAAAAAACCGAGTACATATTTCGAGTATAAAATCACCCCATAATATCAATTTTGAAAACTTTTTTGGTTTCTGTGTACATTTTGAGATGACGAATCCGACTAGCACATCAACTTTTTCATTTGAGGTGTTTAACTACCCTCGCGGCCCCTTTCAAAGTATTTAGATCGTGTTTTTTAAAGTTTTTTTATCTGAAAAAACCGTGATCTGTATACTTTGAAAGCGGCCGCAGGGGTAGTTAAACACCTCAAATGAAAAAGTTGATGTGCTAGTCGGATTCGTCATCTCAAAATGTACACAGAAATCATAAAAGTTTTCAAAATTGATATTATGGGGTGATTTTATACTCGAAATACTCGGTTTTTTTCATTTTTGTCAAAAGTTCCCAACTTTGGAGAGCGATGGTTCAGCTCCCTGAGGTCGGAGGGACCTGAAAATTTGTTTGGGAGTACTTCTACACCCACCTAACCTTCCACCCAAATTTGAGTGAAATCGGTGCAAAACAATTTTTTCCCCCACAAGGGGTCCACCCCCTCAAAAAGCAATAGGGGTGGGGGTGGTGGGTTTTTACCACATACTCTGGACATCATATAGAAACTTTTGCAGAAATAAAATTTCGACTAACATATATTTCTTTTTTCAAAGTGCATTTCTCCTGGGCTATTTCATCTGTATTTAACATCGGCTTAAACCTTCGTAGGTTTTATAAAATCTTATTCATTTTATACGTACTGCTTGAATAAAAATTCAAGAGAAATTTTTCCAACTGTGTGGTTTCATGCCACCTCGCTACCTAAAATTAATTTGGTTTTATAATCCATTTTTAATCCAATTACCCAATGCTCAACTACCTACATGCGTTAATAAATAAATAAAATGGTTAAGAAGAAAAAAACACCAACCCAGTGTTTTATAAATCTCGAAGTGGAAGTGATGGAAATGATCCTCGTATAATTTAAAGTGGTGTATAGCCCGCATAATTTTATAGCGTTACTTGATGCGGTTGAAATTACAGTTATTTCTTATTTCAACTGGCTCCGGATTTTTAAAAATGATGTTTTTTTTTACAACGGTTCGTACCAGACTAGGGTACGATACAATGTAATTATTACACGTTCTTCGGTAATTTTCAAACCTAAGTATACCTTCATCAAAATAGTATTGAGAATTCTTTTTTAAATATTTTTCGAATATTGTATCAAAAAAAGATTCCAAAAAATCAGATTCAAAATTACAATTTTTTTTATTGGCGTGTAAAATTTAATTTATCCGATAACGATAATATCCTAATTATTTTTGTTTTCGATTCTTATCGAGATACCGACCATCGTCGACGTAAGAAAGATTATAAATCGCAGATTTGAACGACTCTGTGCGACGCGTGTTCACCTTGATTGGAAATTTGGCTTATGTTTTACCTCATGAAAATGAGTATAAATCATGTACCGAGTGAATAATAAATCGAAAGCTTTAACTTATTCAATAGCCAGCGTTAACTGTACTTTTCGATGAAATCATTGGCAGGTCGTATGTACTTGGAATTTTCATTGAAATTTTAAAAGAAAAGAGGTAAAAGTTATTGAGGAGGAAGGTGTTTTTACTTTGATACAAAGTACTTACAATAACGTTACTGTGTTTTTGATCGATGGTAATTTATAAAACACGTTGGAGGCGGAGTTGTTCCGATGGAGGGATACGTGTGACTGCGATTGGATTGGAAAAGAGTCGAGGATTTAACGTCGAAAAATATTAAATTTTGAAATCGTATTAACTCGGATGTCTATACCTCGATGAATTTATGTACCTAGGTGTATATGGCTTGAGCCTTATACGCAGACATACGTTAGGATACTTTATTTGTTATGTGGATCCGCAGCACATGCTTACACACATATACATAACATTCGAGACATTTATTTGCTCGTAGTCGGTCTTAGATTACGTAATCGTGATACTTTTGGCCTACCGTCGGAATACCTTATTGCCTATCGTTACCAAAGAATCGGTCACCTGCGTTGAAGTGTATACGATTTTTAAAGAAGTAATTTGTAAGTAGAATGTATACGATGCGAAGTACGTGAAAATATACCTACGTGTACCGCCACCGCCGGCGCTGCACCGCGCCGCCGCTACCGTCTGAGTATGTCGTCTGCTTTGGAATGGAAACAGAAAGTAGCATCTTTAAATTCATTGTTTTGTAACGGTGGTCGTATCGATTATGAAATATCACGTGACTGATTGTCACTCATTTGTTTCTTGTGCGAGCTGATGAGAGAATTTTGTTAGCCGGCGAGATCTCATGAATACTAAATTTATTATGGATCTGCACGAATATCGTTCGATGGCTTTGTTTTTTCACCAAAAATTTCGATAATGTATGAGAAAACGTTGAATATACTCAATAGTCAATATCTATATCTCTTCGTATCTATAGGTAAGCTCATCTTTGGTGTAATTTTGCTTTTGGTCATGTCGATTAACTAAAGTGGTATCTCAACTGGTAACTTCGGCGAAGCTGGTCCGAGCTGGAATTCGAAGTTAATCGATGAAATTTTGGTCTTAAGGTCTGAAAACTAGATGGTAAAAATTTTGGCCTTCTACCCCACTCCTAGCTTTAGTTATGGGACAAAACATTATTTTTTTCAGCCTTTCCATTGAAAATTTTCATCTCCGCGAGTTTTCAGCTGAATTTTTTCAAATTTTCGTGAGTTTTATACTATATTTAGGAGGTTTAGAAAATGGTTTGAAATAAATTTTTCTATGATTTCTTCCAGCCAAAAATCGAATTTGAAAACTTCAAATCGAGTTTTCTACATGATGTTTCGGAGAGGTGATTCTGAAAAAAAAACATGTACTGACAACGTGATATTTTTTTCAGAATTTTTTAGGTGGTGAAACGCTTTGAAAAATCCGAAAAAACATTTTTTTCACACTGAAAAATAGTCATTTTTGACCGAAAAATTTTTTGCCAGTAGTTCTCGAAATACGTATTTATGTATTCGACTTGCCCACTTTCTACTTCATTTCATCTCTTTTTTGTGATTTTTGTAATTTCAAGTTCAAAAATACAACATAAGGCTCCAAATTGAGAAAGTACCTATCTCATGTTCTTTGCATCAAGAACTCGGTTTTCAAACCCCTAGAGCTAGTTTTGAATTTCAGCTCAGAGGCAGATTCGCCTATCTTAACCATTGGTACCGTTTGGACCAAAACAAAAATAAATTCAACGTACACTAGGAAAGAACCCATAAAATCTAGTTGTTTTTTTTTTTTAGAAATTTGAAGAATTTTTGCCCTGCAAAAATGAAAAATATTTGATATGATCCGGTCAACGAAAATCCAAAAATTTTGTGTATGCTTTATTTTCGATTTTTCAGATGAATTGGAAACAGTTTCAAAATGTTTTGAAGCCTTGAGAAAATTTTGAAATTTTCCAGCAGCACCGAAAAGTTGCTCATCTGTAATTGCAGATTATCTGTATTGATGATGATGACTTATTTGATCAATTAAAGCGTAATTTTCCAAAATTCATAGCTGTCGGATCAAATTCATATTTTTTTGGCATAATTTTTTTCCGAAAAATTTTGAAAAACGAGTTTCGATCATCACCACTTTTCCTGATGGACTTTTCATCAGTTCTGAAAAAGTTCAAAAATTTTTGGAGCCTCTAAAACATCAATCAATTCAAGAGGTTGAAAATGAGCAATACAGTATCAAATTTTAGTGTTTTTTTGTTTATTATATCAAATTCTAATTTTTGCAAGGTGGTGGAGTCATTTTAAAGTTTTAAAAAAATTCCTAAAATTCTAGGAGCGAACTTCGGCACTTGAAATTTTGAATGTAGAATTTTTTAGGGTGAGCTTTCGATTTATTTTTGTTTTGGCTCAAAATTTTAATACCAGTTGGGATAACTTCCTTGAAAGCAGGTTTTTTTTCGAAATGAGATGCATTTGGAACTTGTACATAAAACATTAAACGATTTCCATTGTTGGAAGAATTAATAATGTCTCGGTGTGTGACGTATTTTCTGTACGAATAAACTTCTACTTTGCGGTTAATGTAATGGATATTTACATTTTAATACGTAGGCGAGTGATGAGGATGTGGTTTGTTTGCTCCGAAGCGAACGTATCGTTTGAATTTGGTATTTATTTTACCTGTGTCCTGTTCCAATGGTTCTGGCTTGATTTGTTTTTTTAGACGAATCGAAGATTGTTGTACAATTTTTAATTTTGAGAGATAACGTTGTTTGTGATAAGCCACGTGGAGTGAATTTTGTAGGAAAATAGAAAAGAAGGGTCACTGGTCAAATTTCAACTGTAGGGAAGAGATAGATAAGATTTTCGAATTTTCGAGTCTAATTCCATAAAAAATGATTCGTTTGAATACTTTTCAAATGTATCTAAGATATGTTGTAACCCTTCCATCAAATAATGTCGAATTTTTTCTTAACCCATCCGTATCTAAAACATCCTCTATGTACAAGTTGTCTAATTAATGTTTGCGTGCCTGAAATATTTCGGTGTAAAACCCGAAATCGCTTAAAAATCAATGTGATGAACGTGTTGCCTATTTTAGAAATTTGAGGGGAAAATGTATTTTCTTTTTGAAAAATAGATCAAAAATGTTATATTTTTGAAATGGACTGTACTTCGAAAATTAATTGAATTTTCATCATAAAAAGACCTACCAACGTTAGTTTCAACTAAAAAATATGGAAAACTTTGGGAGAAACGATTTTTTAAAAAAATCCAGCATTTTGATAAATAGAAGTTTGGCGATAAATTTTTGGAAAGAGAGTTGTTCGATATTAAAAGAATGTTTTGGGAAGCTCAATTTTAAGTATCACGAGTACTTGTGATATCTCCAGAAACTGGCTTAAATATTTCCATATTGTTGAACAACCAAAAAATTCTAAGTAAACCATAAAAAAACCATATCCAAAATTTCAAATTCTGAAGTGCATTTTTCAAATTATGGCAAATTTTTGAAATTTCAAAATTATTATTTCATAGCCCCAAAAAATATGAAAAGGCTCTGGTGTGGTAAGGGGATCATTTGGCCTCTGGTCCAACTTTGGAAAAATTCTTGCGCCATTCGATTTGCCATGGTAAAAGATGATTTTAGAGCGCATGAGCGAATTTTTACCTCACCCCTGAAACTAGAAAATACGTTTTTCAAGCCGAAAACTCTTAAAAATTCTATCTCCGCGAGTTTTCAAATCGATTTTTCCAAACTTGGCACAAAGGTAGTGGTACTGGAGGGAATGCCCTGAAATTTTTCAGATTTTTTTGACCCTTATAATGACCTTGAATTCGACTATGAAAATTTCAAATCGCTCTGGCTGGGGGGCTGTCTGAAAAATTTTTTTAAATTAAAATTTTTCAATGTATTTTACATTTCTGAGAATTTTTTCAGATTTTTTCAGGTGGTGGAAAGTGGTCAAAAGCTCAAAAAACCGCCGCAATTCATCATTTTTATTGCATAAAATCAACGTTTTTCTTCAAGTTTTCATTTTTAATAGTTTCCTGCCAGAAATATTATTATTCTATTCACTCTTCGTGTCCCATTTTGACCTTTGTTTGTTCATTTCTCATGACTGTTATCAGTTATGTTCAAAGCAGAAATGAATATCTATGAAAAAAAAAGCCCCATCCGAGGATTTTTGGCGTAATTGACTCACAAAAAATGTGACAAAAGTAATCCTATCTGTTTTTGAAGTTTGCCTGATTCCCCTGAGATTATTGGCCTTCCTCCCCGCTCAGTGGAGGTTTTTCTTATTATTTGAGGAGATTTATTCCATGATTTTACGTCATAGACGGAATAAAACGACTATATTCCCTCTCGCGGCTCTCGCTAATCGGTCAAGTACTTAAATTCGCGTTTTTTCCCTGTATGACGTACGTGTATAATATCGTATTCAACTCGGGTGATGAATGATTTTCGACAATTTTGAGTTATTTCCCTCGTTTCACTCGGGCAAAAATCTCAAAATTTTCAAAAATCACTTCATCCCCCTAGTTGCACAATATACTCGTACTATTTGACTATTGGTACATTCAACTTTTCTAAATTGAACCCAGACCTCTTTTTTCTTTCTCTCTTTCATTATTATTATTATTATTATTATTATTTTCAACTATGGAGGATATTTAAAGTACCTAGGTAAGTTAAATGACACAAAATTCAGAAATTGAAAATACACTGTCAATATTCATTTTATAAGTATATCACAAAACTTATGAAATATTTCTAAAAATCAGAAAATAACGTTAGCGTATAATTAATTAATTATGCTTTTGGAATCTAATCATCATCTTCACTCCCTTCATTTATGATTGGATCTTCAATTTCGTTGTCAAATATTCTGTACAAGATTTGAGCTGGGCGCACAATTAATTAATTATACGCTGACGTTATTTTCTGATTTTTAGAAATATTTCAGAAGTTTTGTGATATACTTATAAAATGAATAGCTGATTATTGATTTTCAATTTCTTGAATTTTGTGTCATTTCTAACTTACCTAGGTACTTTAAATATCCTCCATAGTTAAAAAATAATAATAATAATAATGAAAGAGAGAAGGAAAAAGAGGTCTGGGATTCAATTTAGAAAAGTTGAATGTACCAATAGTCAAATAGTACGAGTATATTAACTAGGGGATGAAGTGATTTTTTGAAAATTTTGAGATTTTGCCCGAGTAAACGAGGAAATAACTCAAAATTGTCGAAAATCATTCATCACCCGAGTTGAATACGAATATACGATATTATACACGTACGTCATACAGGGAAAAAACGCATGGAATAAATCTCCTCAAATAATAAGAAAAACCTCCACTGAGCGGGGAGGAAGGCCAATAATCTCAGGGGAATCAGGAAACTTCAAAAACAGATAGGATTACTTTTGTCACATTTTTTGTGAGTCAATTACACCAAAAATCCTCGGATGGGGCTTTTTTTTTCATAAGATATTCATTTCTGCTTTGAACATAACTGATAACAGTCATGAGAAATGAACAAACAAAGGTCAAAATGGGACACGAAGAGTGAATAGAATAATAATATTTCTGGCAGGAAACTATTAAAAATGAAAACTTGAAGAAAAACGTTGATTTTATGCAATAAAAATGATGAATTGCGGCGGTTTTTTGAGCTTTTGACCTTTTCCACCACCTGAAAAATCTGAAAAATTCTCAGAAATGTAAAATACATTGAAAATTTTAATTTAAAAAAATTTTTCAGACAGCCCCAGCTGTGCCCCAGAGCGATTGTTGAAATCTTCAAAGTCGAATTCAAGGTCATTAAAGTGGTCAAAAAAATCTGAAAAATTTCAGGGCATTCCCTCTAGTACCACTACCTTTGTGCCAAGTTTGGAAAAATCGGTTGAAAACTCGCGGAGATAGAATTTTTAAGAGTTTTCGGCTTGAAAAACGCGTATTTTCTTTGGGTCCCCGAGGTGTAAAAATTCGCTCATGCGCTCTAAAATCATCTTTTACCATGGCAAATCGAATGGCGCAAGAATTTTTCCAAAGTTGGACCAGAGGCCAAATGACCCCCTTACCACACCAGAGCCTTTGATCTCATGAACAAAAAAAGCTGAAATTTGGTACGTATCCTATTTTCGACCTGCCGAATCAATTGAAAGCAATTTCGAGCCGTTTCTAAGCCACTATGTTTTGTAATTTTTCAATGCTGGAGAAAAGCCCATAAAAATGGTCGATACGAATTTCAGCATTTATAAACAAGGATTACCAATATTGATGGCCTATTTGATTGATCAACGCAAAATTTTCCAAAATTCGTAACTTCAAATTCCAATTCATATTTTTGGGCAGGAAAGTTTCAAGTGAATTTGACCGCAAAGTTACGAATTTCAGAAATTTGGGGTCATCAATATTGGTAATTCTCGTTTATAGATACTGAAGTCCATATGGACCATTTTTATAGGCTTTTCTTCAACGCTGAAAAATTTCAAAATTGTCTAGTGGTTCAGAAATGTCTCGAAACTGCTTCCAATCGATTTAGCAGGTCAAAAATACCAAATGCCGAATTTTTTGTGATTGGATCAATTTTATATTTTGCAAGACTATACCTATCAGGTAATTTTTAAATTTCAAAAATTCGCCAAAATTCGAAAAATTCACCAGTGCCTGAAATTTTGGAAAGGGGTTTTTTCATGGTATACTTTCGATTTTTTTTTGTTCGGGGTCAAATTTTTGCTCTTGAGTTAGGAAATCTCCCTTGTTACAAGATGTGACTCTTGGAAGGAGCACTATTTCTCCCCCTGAAATTCAAAATCACGACAAACCTGCCTATCTACTAAATTGAAGGGGAAATTTCATTTACGAAATACCCTGCATTAGATCTATTTTTGTTTCAAAAATTCATCTTCTCACAGTTCCGCCATTTTCAAAGAGATAGACACTAATCTTACCAAAAGTTTTGATTACAGCCTCCAAAACACCTTCCATCATCCTTCAGCTGTATGATCCGAACTGGATTCGAACTTATTTTAATATAAGTAATATAAAAATATAAACAAAATAAATAACTCCGTACGTACTATCGTAAAAAATACGCCAGAGTAAAAATTTTCGACGATAAATTACGCTGTCACATGAATTGCGACAGGAATGCGTATAGGAGACTAGCAAACTACATATCGAGCTACCACATAGACACGCCGGCAAAACGAGTACATATGCTACAATTTTACAGTTCGCGAAAAATTTGAGGTCGTATTCGTGCACACACTCTTCAGTCTAACCTTATTATTGATAAAAAAATTTTAAACATGGCAACAGTAACTGACCTAGTTTTAGTGACGTTTTTAAATAAAAAATTCAAATTATGTTATGTGTGGTGAATTCTTCTCGTCGTATTTTATTTTAAATTTTATACGCCATTCATTCATTATCGATTGAAAACTTATTGACATCGTTTTCGAGTATTATTATTGGCGACGAGTTTTAATAATGCAACTTTTTTTTTTTGCGGAGTTGGAATATCTATACGTGCTTGGCAGTGAAAAGTTTCAAAGCTTTGGACAAAATCTCATTTTTTGGCCTAAATTGGATCTAGATCTGAGATCTTGAAAATTTTATCATTTTTATGCAGTATTTGAAAAGGTTGTCGCAATTTTTAGAAAAAATTCACAAAATATTGACATCAAAAAATAATGATTTTTAAAACGATATGATCACTCTCTAAACTTGAATCAGTCAAAATTCACTGATTAATAAGACAAAAGTGTGCAACTGAAGAAATCAGTGAAAATTTTACCGATTCAATCGGTGAATTTTCATTTTTAAATCGGTAAAAATTGTAATTTACTGATCGAATCAGTAAAAATTTCAATTTACTGATTGAATCAGTGAGTAATCACTGATTGAATCAGTAATTATTCACTGATTGAATTAGTAAATTTTGATTTTTACTGATTCATTTCAGTAGTTGAAAAAAGATTACTGATTCAAAAATGAAAATTCACTAATTGAATCAGTAATTTTTCACTGATTGACAGTCAAATTTCACTGATTAATAGTTGCACACTTTTCGCTGTTTAATCAGTAAATTTTCAGTTTTTTGACTGATTCAGATTTAGAGAGCAGATAATAGACTGAAAATGACTTTTTTGTGGCTAGAGATGAGCCGAAAAAACAATATTTTCGATTTTCAAAAACATACCCCCCTCCCCCGGAAAAGTTGTAAAAAAAAATTCAAAATCGATTCATATCTTCCGATCGCGCATTGGCGTTGAAGTTTTCTAAACTAATCAAAAATTCAAAATTTTAAAAATTTTGAAAAAATTGAAAATTGATTAAAATCAATTTTAGAGCTTATTTAGTGACCGCATAGACCAAAAAACATATTTTTTTGAAAAAAATCAACGTTTTATAATTTTTTTTTGATTTTTCTAAAGGTGAAGAAATAGCAGAAATTTAAAAAAGACGTAAAGCATGAATTTTTTTCAAAAAATTCTGGTTTTTGGTTTGAATAGTCACTAGATAAGCTCTAAAACCAATTTTAATCAATTTCAAATTTTTGAAAATTTTAATGCCAATGCGCGATCGGAAGATATGAATTAATTTTGAATTTTTTTTATTCTTCAAGTTTCATCAGCCAACAATTTTTGCGTGGGTATGTTTTTGAAAATCGAAAATATTGTTTTTTCGGCCCACCCTACGGGGGGGGGGCAGGGATATCTTCTTTGTAAATAATTTTTAAAAATTGTATGAAAACGAGTATCTTGAAAGTTGAAATTAGTGCAAGGTAATGAAAGTCTCAAAAACAATTATTTTTTTGATCGATTTTCTATTTTATCGATATGAGTTTCATTGTCTCTCTGTACCGATTCTGAACAACTGCATTTCTTATCATAATCCCAATTTCAAAGAAGTAGATTATCTGAGAATTGATCATTCCAACACGTTCTTTTCCTTTTTTCTTTGTTTTAAAAATTATTAAAAAATTCTCCTACGTTGCTCTTTCAATCTGCCTCGACTAGCTTCATCCCCAACACTGACCTTCTCATCCGAACTAAAATCCTCCATATCACTTACATAAAAACTAGGTTCGTATCTCCATACCTAGCTATACGAAAATCACAGCTGAGAGAATCAATCAAACGCAAAAAGTTGCTATAAAATTGTACGAAAAAAAAATTTCGAAACAACTGCGAGACTAAAATTAAATTAACTAGCCAATGGTAAAGAGAAAAAAATGGGCGTTATTACCGAAGGTGATGGAACGGAACGGAATGAAACGGAACGAAATTTATAAAACGGAAAGTAACGACTGTATGTCGTAATAACGAACTAGCCAACCAGCAAAAGTCTCACCGAGATATACCACATAGATATGGATGATTAAACGTCGCCGTTGCCGTTGCATTGGTTTTTTCAACTCAACTTTTTCCACAACCATTAGACAGTTTCCACTTTACACTTTTACACCTTTGTGGGGGAGGAAAGGGGGCTGGACGGTGTATGTAGCAGGCCGTCTCAAACGTTATCTGCGTCGTTTGAAGGTCGCTAACGGCGTGCAGCGTTGCGCGTTGTTGTCGTTGGTGGTACTTGGTGGTCGTTGGTGACATAAATATGAGCGTACTGACACACTGTCTCGTTGTACCCGTTCAGACGAAATTAATTCGCCTCCGTTCTCTCTTTTTTTCCTCTGTTCCGACCGACTCGGAATATTATAAAACCTTCCGAAACCTCTCTTTGATTACATAGGCTGACGTCATCACCTGGGTTTTAATATTCGCTCGGAAAAAATTTTTCCAACGACTTGGCTAACTTACTTTTATAACCTGGGTAACGTTAATATTACCAATTTTCCGTCTAGTCGAGCTCTTCTAATTAGGAAAATTCTACTTTTATTAAAAAATTCGTATATTTAGTTCCCTTGCGGGCAATTTAAACCATCATTTTTGGGCCTAGGATGTAAAATTTCTTGAAAAATTACTAAAGAAAATTTCAATCGACGATTTTACACTCTGAACCGTTTACTACGAGTATTATACTCGTAGAATCTAAAACTCAAGGTTATTTTATACCGTGAACAATTCAACGAACCCATTAAACCGAAGATGCTTGTGAGAATTCGATTATCTGGCTTACCCTGCTCTTCAGCTTCTTCCCATATTGGAAAAATTTTGACAATACGATTCATCGGCAAAGGAATAAAATTCCAGCTAAATCGAGTTAGAATCAAGTTCAAAAAGAAGGGTTTTGTCACCGAACATCGTGAAGTTGATGTTTCCTTTATGATCACGTTGTGTGAATAAAAATGCCTAACCAATCGCCGCAAATACGACGTACCGTTTGTTATTCGCGTGTACCCCGAACGTCGCAGCTGAACACAACACAATAACGCTTCTATTATTGTTTTCGTTTCAGATAACCCAAGTTTTTCCCCGAATATTCTCTTGTTTGTAATTTTTTTTCAATTGCGAAATTAGTTACCTATTTGAATGCATTGGTACGTGGAAAAAATAATCTTTTGCTCGGTGATGTTTTTTTCCCGGTTTAATATTTTTTTTGCATTCGACTGACGTGAGTGAGAATGTGCTGGGAACTGGGTACACAGATTTTGCAGATGGCTGGGAATGAATAGGGGTTTTAATCCTTAAAGGAGATTCGTCGAACATGTTCGGAGATAATTTTACAAGAGGGTGGTGTTATTAGAGAAAAACAAAACGTAGTGGTTTTTTTTTGAAAGATTCTAAAATACAATATTTAAAATTGAGCTGAGCTAATAGTGATTCAAATTTGCCATTCGTATCCTCAGATAATGTTCTAAATAAAAATAAATAATGTTTAGAGTATAAAGGTAAGGAAGAAAAATTCGCTTTAAAATTTAGAAGATTGATTTTTCGTGCTCTTTGAAAAAATAATGGTTTTTGTTGAGAAATTTGACCAGCGAGGAAGATAGCCTACCTTGACCATAATTGGAATTTTACCTTGAAATTGAAATACAAAAAAATTTTCAATTATAAAAAATTTCTAGTGATTTAAATCATTTTTTGAATTTTGGCAAATTTTCAATAAATTTTAGGTCATCTTATGGCTCCGCAAAGGTGGAGATTCGATTTGATCGAAACGAAAAATTGAAATTTGTTTTGTAAATGGTTTCGAAATGATTTGTAGTTTTCAAAAATTTTTAGCACTTTTCTTGTTTTTTTTTTTTTTTTTTTTTTTTAAAAAACACATGAAAATAGTCAAAATTAACTGGGACACCTATCGTATTATTATTGTGGTGGCCTATTTCATCGATTATAGTATTATTTTCTGAAATTCATTATTGGTGAGCCAATTCCAATAGCCAAAAGTTCTGCGAAAATTGAAAAATTGTGTCGCAGGCTCTAGATCGATTTGAAACTGATTTTGATTGATTAAAATATGTGTAAAATTGAACGTAACAGCCTTTAGATTTCTATCGATAGATACATAAATATTTTTTGAGTTTTTTTTTCAACTTTTGCAGAAATTTTTGTCGAGGAAAAATATGGATTTGATCCGACAGTTTTGAAATTTTGAAAAAATATTCATTAATTGATCAAACAATAAATTTCCAGTTTGAGTAACCCTGGGGGTATAATTATTTTGTACCTTTCACAGATCTTTTTTTTTATCTTGAAAAATTAAGAAAAATTAAGGACTTGAGTACGTCTCAAAATTGCTATCATTCGATTTGAGAAATCTAAAGTATGATTTGATACTGAATTTTACTTTTTTACATCAATTAGGTGAATAAAATTATCATATTTTGCTTCTATGCTGGGCCATGGGCACGCAGTAATTTTGACTTTTTAAAAATTCGAGAAATAAACTTAGAGTCTTGTTTCTAAATAAATTCTTGAAAAATATTTTTTTTGTTTCGTCCAAAAATTTTACTACCGATTTCAATCTACTCACAAGGTGTCTAACGATCAAGCTGGGTCAAATTTCTGACAAAGCGATTAAGCTAATTTCAAAAATTGAACAAATTTATAGGTATTCTTCTTTAATCCATTTTCCATTTTAGAAGCTTATTGTTATTTTAAAATCATATTGTTTGTGACTCTGGATGTAGAAACCAATCTGAAATGTCAAAAATTGGTTTTTGAGTTGACACTGATTTTGGGCCTTTCTGCCAATTTTTTGACACGTACGGGTGTTTTTTAAATCCAAGCTCATATTTGGTTGGATTTTTGTTCGTAAACATTTAAATTTAGGAACTCATTAGAATTTTTTGAAAACTTATTTTTGTTTTGAAATTTTTCCTGAAATTTGATTTTTTGGAAGGGATAGGGAGTGACGGAGTGATTCATTAGAAAATCCGAAAAATCGTGCAAAAAAGTCAAGCCAAAAGTCAAGCTTTTTGCTCAGAAAATTTTTTTAAACCCCCAAGCTTGCCTTTGCGAGCATTTATGAATTTTTTTTTTAAATCCAAAGTTGGAAAAACTAGAAAACTAAGAAATTTCGCTCTTCGTGTAGCAAAATTTGAAACCAAAATCTGTGAATTCCACTACCCTTTTCTTCCTTTTACCCTGCCAAAAAATTTTCTTCGACTTGTGTGTGATAATAATATGTATTACTCATTTTGTAAATAATTTCATTCAGATCAAGTAAACGAGGGAACAAATCACACTCGCGTTAAAATATTAAGTTCATAAAGAATACGCGAAAAAAACCTTGAAAACGATATCATATTCGACGTATAAAAAAATTTCAAAGAAAAAATGTAATTCACGCCGAGCTTACAGCCGTTAAAAAAATGTCCAATTAGACGCGTACAAAATGTAAATGACCTAAATGTCGAAGTATAAATATAATTTTTATTCCAACAAAATGAATAACATTCAAGTCGTTCTCCTTGACGACCAGTTAGCCGCTTCTTTGCTTCTTTCTATTTACATTTTAAAAAATATAAAAAATACACATTTCATCTGTTTATACAGAAGTTGAAATGTGTCGAGAAGTATATGATTTCTATAGACAGATGGGACTTTTTCTACATCTAAAAGTCTTTTATTTTTCATTTTTCCAAATACTCGATCGCTTCAAAGTATCATTTTTTGTAACTTTTTCACATAAAAATGATATCGAGATGAAAGCATAATTATTTTCAGAGCGAGCTTGTTTTTCGATGGTATTAATTCGAAATCTGTGAATTTTTAACCGGTATTCGTTTAGGTTGAACGTTTCCAGTATTTTATAAAGGAAAAAACAACTCCACCCTGTTTTCATTATTTTACTATCTCGAATGTAATTCATTATTCGTGAAAAGTGTAAATCCGGTTAAATTACCTAAATGATTTTTAATTTTGTTTAAAACGGTTCAAAAGAACTTTTCACCAGTGCACGTTTCGCGTGTATGGAAAATGTCGAGAAATGAAATTTATGAAATTCGTATCGAAATTAATCTACTCGAGACAGAAAATCAAATCGAAGAAAATCGATTGTCGAAGTTCGATGACGAAGATTTCAGTTAATACGTGTGGTTAATCCAGGCCTTACACGAATTCCTATTTTTATACGACCGTGTTCGAATATATTCGACTTTTTAATCCGATCGGTACGTCGATTTGGAAAAAATGTTCGACCATTATATTTAACGTCGAAATAATTGTGAAAGTTTTTATATCTTTAATTTCCATTCCAAATTGATTGTTATCATTTGAACTGGCTTCTTTTCGGGATAATAACTGAAAAAATGTGTTTTTCTCACGCGCATCCTTCCTCTGGATACCTGTTCTATCGTTGGTCCCATGTACCGTTATACTATTTCTTAACGCTTTATTAAAATTCGTGTGCATCGAGGATAAGTACTCCGCCCTCATCTTGTATATCTCTACGAATCAGTTCGTACCCCCCTTTTTTTTTATTTCACCATTATAATGTGCTCCACGTTTCCTTAACAGGTGAATATTAACGGTACGATGGTACCTATTCTTGTAATTGTCACTGCTTCAACGAGCTCTTGTTAAAAATACTTATATCATGAGACAATGAGAAGGATTTTAATTTCAAGTGGTTGTACGAGTTTGTTGTACTTGAACATAAATAATTTTTGAAAGAGGAATGGGTATTTTTTTTTAGAGATGATAGTATTTCATCGTTACAATTTATGATGTGGGTTTATTTGAACCATTCGTCGTCGACACGTCTTGTTAAAATTTCCTCAATATTCGAAACTCTCGTAAATTGGTTTTATCGCAGAAAATAAGAAGTTTGCGGATGGACGTCGAAGAAAAATTAATATGTCGACGTTTATGTGCTTAGAATTTGTAAATTTCGTTTTTCTCGCTCCATAGTCTGCCATCTTGTGCATGTATTTTTGATTATCCCAAAGCGAGAATCTAGAGTACGGCGAGTTTTTAACCAATAATGTGAATATCGTGTTATCAGCATGGTGTAATCATTTTATTTTTCGCTCAATTTTTCAGCATCCTTTATTCCAGCATTCGTGACATTCTTAACGTTAATATAATGGGCTACACGCCGAATCCTTTCTTTTTATTGAATACCGAAGAAATTTAATTCAAAGATTTTCAATTTTTTTGTCACCGTCGTAGTTGTACATTTTTTTAAATATTGAAAATTCTTTACATCGTTGGTCGATTGGAAAACTGGAAAGTAAAAAGGTCGCCACGTATATGAGTTGTGATTTAGTTTTTCAATTAGGCGTGAAAATCTTTCATGTATCGATATTGTTTTAACCGAGAATGAGCGAGAATAAACTGGGAAAGGTCGATTTATAAACAAAAAATGTAATGTGGGTCAAGATGCGATGAAGCTAATAACAAATTTGTTGATTTACTGTGCTCGAGATGGTTTTATGTGTACGAGCATAATCTAGACAAGTGTATCCTTGAGCTATAAAAGTTACCTGGTGTGGTTAGGGTTTCCCACTATGGGTTTCATTTTGCGTGAAGATTACCGAAAAATTAGCTCGTCGGCGAGGATAATTTTTTTTTTTATTTTTGTGTAAATTAAGTGTCAAGTGAACTGATTAATTTGGTACCGAAATGGATAAATTTTTATAACTTCTGTACAATTTGTACGATGGAACTTGGAGTTTCTACTAAATTTAATCTTAAAATTTGAAAAAAAGGGGGAATTTCATAAAAATAATTCTTGATGAGAAAATACTTCATGGGGCCGGTTCTGTAAAATTTTCAAATATTCTATTTTGAAATATTGTGCAAAAATAGAAGGATCAAGATATCCGAAGTTTGTTCTACTGTAACTATCTGATTCTGAAGTGAGAAAAAATTCATCGTTAATAGGCATAGTGTGGGTGAGTGGGAGGGGGCAGAGGGAGAAAATGTAACTTGGTCATAAAATCAGTCGTAAATGATCAATTATGGTCGAAATAAAGCGTTTTTTTGCCATTAACTCCCTTTTAATAGATCTCAGGATGCTGTGGGGCGATTTTTTGAGAAAATTATTTTGAAGTAAAATAAGTTTAATGTTTCTTCCTTTTCTCACTCCCATTTGTTTCCCATTTTATGATAAAAATAGGTTTTCTTAGTTGGCAAAGTAAAGCCTTTCTTTCAGCAGTTTCAGCAAAACTCAAGTGAAAAATATGACCCAAAAAATTTTTGTTTAGTTTACAAAAATAATTTGGATTTCACTTGGAAAAATCACTTGAGGTGTGCGACTTCGATTTGAACTAAGGTGATATTTTCAAAATTTTGAAAGGGCATGTTTCAGAATCCACAAAATTTTCAACTTTCTGAGTTGATTTTTCATTTTTGACAAATTTTTTGGACTACATATTTGATTTGAAAAAAAAAATCTTTTTTTATTTCTTGTTATTCTGGAGCCTTAAATGAGCTTTTTTTCACCCTGAATTTTTGAATTTCTTTGAAGGGCATGCAAATTAATTTAGACACCAAAAAATTGAACTTTGGTCAGTTTTAAAATTTTCAATGTTGTAATTTATTGGACGATTTTTGAGCTTAGGAAAATACGAATTTTTTTGCCAAAACCTTATTAATGTGGATATGTTTTTTTCCTCTGGGGTGGGGGAGGGGGGGGAGTCATCCCAAAATTTTTAAGACTATTTTTCAAGACCGTATGTCAAAAAAATTAATTGTTATTTCCAAAAATAACTCAATGTCAGAAAGTCAAAATGACAGGGAAAATATCAGAAATTCTTTAAAAACTTATAAATTTTAAATCAACCTGGTATCAGAAAGTCAACATCTTACTTTTAAAAACATAAATTTTTCTATTTTCTGAATTGATTTGACATCAGAAAGTCAAGAGCTGAAAATTAGAAGTCAGGATGAGAGGAAAAACCATATCCATGTTACCATCATTTCCTTTCAGAGGAAACTTTACTCAATTTTTTTTCTGTGGAGGCTCTAGAATGGCTTGAAAAAGTGAAATTTGATGAAGATGGTATCATCGTTTGATAGGGACGTAATTTTCATCATCAATTTCAACCCTTTTCATCACAAAATATCAATTTTTTCTGATAATTTACTTACTATTTCTGAGTTAAAAATCTAAAATTCAACTACTTTTCAAAAATTTTCAAAGGAAGACATCTTGATTGGTTTCTATGTTAGAAAACAAAAATTATTGAAATTTATCGAAAATGTCTTGTATAATTGAAAAAATAATCAAGTATGGCGAGTTGAAATTATTTTCATATTTTTGAAAAAATGATCAACGATTCGGAATTTTGTAAAAATTATCAATTCAAAGTATCAAAATCGATTAATTAAAACGTAATAAATAATTTTAAAAGTTTTATGGTATCTTATCAATTTTGTTAAACAAATTTTTATGATACTTATTTTATCGATTTTTAGGTTATTTTTACTTCAACCACCTGGTACCTTGCCTACCTTAGTACTCACTAATTTCATTATGAATTTAATAATTTTTTCATATTTATAAATTTCACACTTTATTTTGATGTAGACTTTATACAATATTTCATTTTTAATATCACACTTCATTTATTTTGGTTTATAAGTTACCCGTCAAATTTTGAATTATTTCTTTCGTGCATATTTTCAAAAATAATGTTTTATTTTTTTAAACGTGGATATCTTTTTGGATTTTTTTTTGGGGGGGGGGGGGGGGGAGAAGACTAAAAAAAAATTGAACATATTTTATTAAAATTTCCAGAGATTGGATTTTCTCGCAAATGTCTTTTTGTTTCTGCTGGATCTTATATGACAATATTTATTTAAATAATCGATTACGATTCCAAGCTTGCTCTGATCGTGATTCTGTGTCATTCTTCATTTTTTCAAGTAAAAAACAATCAAAGTTTGAAAAAAAATTAATCGAATTTTACATTTTTCTTAGTTAATTTTTTTAGTTGAGTTTAATTTCAGCCACCATTCAGTAGGTAATAAAGTTTTTGAACCCGATTCTAAAAGACCATTTTGATTCTAATTATAATACTTATTGTTTTTTTGTTGCTCTTTTTCGTACGTTTTGACTTCTTGCTTTAAGCACGTGTTTGGTGAGTTTTAATCATTTAAAATTCTAATTCTAATAAAATGACTTTGAAGATATTTTTCAAATCGCGTTCTGTCAAAATGTTCCAGTTTTAAGCTATCGCGTTTCTGAAAATAATTGTTTTCAAGTTCGATATTTCAGAAAAAAGTAGCCGAATCATCCCCGATCATTTCCTATGTTGATTATTTTCCTATTCCAGTGAAAATAAATTTGCTTTAATGCATCCGCAATTCTAAAATTTTATTTTTCCAGAGAAAATTTTGGGTCTTATTTCAACCAGGCAAATGAGAAATTGAAAATTATAGAAAATCACTGAACAAATTTTCTGCACAGTAATTAAGTAATCAATGCAAAAAATTTCATTGAAAGCAAACAGTGAAGTAATTTCTGGAAAATCGATCAAAATTCACTGAAAAAAATTTGATAAAATATTTTGAATTCTCTGAAAAAATCATTGAAATTCTTTAAAATATCACCGAAAATTCGCTGAAAATCGAAGAATTTTGCTGATTTTTTCTGTGCTGGAATTCTGACTTTTTTTCAGTAAATTTTCACTGATTTAAGATGAGAGAATTTTTCAATCTTGATCTCTATGAAAAAAAGGCTTCAATTAAAATTTAAAGAATATGAATTAGTACATATTTTTACTGTTTATTTCATCAAACGATTTGAAAATATTGAAAAAAATGATTAATTCTCTTCGTCTTTTCACTCTTCACCCAATTTTTTTTTTCAATCTGCAATGAAAAAAATCTACATTCACGAGAAGTAACGTTTTAATATTCTAAATGCCGTATTAATCGTCAATTTGTGGAAAATTTCTTATAGTTCCAATCACGATTAAAACTCTGAAACTATTCTTTTGTTATTGCTAGATAAGTTAAAATTCCGCCGAAGTTCAAAAATGATTATCTAGGTGAAATGTTGACCGAGTTGGCGAGCGTAGAAAAGCTTCAACGATTTCGTTTACCTTTACGTTTTACGCTATCACGATAGAGATGCGTTAATATGTAGATGTACCTTTTCATTATCGCAAGGAGGGTCGGTTATCATAACAACGAGATAATTATTCGATTAATCTTGAAAAAAAGAAGAAGAATGATTGTATAGTGCGTTATAAGAATCTAGTAGTGGTGGAAGTTTGTTCTTGGCTATGGTTACTATTCATTCTTATCAAGGTCTACGTTAGTAACATTGGCACCACTGACCTAGTTTTTGATACAGCGGTGTATAATGCTTATATACAGTTAAATCAACGTGACTACAAATTTTAGTAAGTATCGCCAAGTGTTACGTTAAAATTTGTGTCATGGTCTCTGACACAGACCTATATCAGCTATAGTCCCTGGTGGCAGATACAAGTGGTTTCGTTATTTTTATCACTATTACGTGGAGCATCTTATTAATATAGGTTCCCTTCAGCATCGATCAAAACTATAAACCGTGTAGGTAATCGAGTCGAACGAAATTTCGTGTGGTTTTGTTCGATAAATTACCTGGCACATTGTTCAAAGACCAAGTCAACCTGTGTAAATTAATGGAGATTTTTTTCCCCCTCGACGCGAGTGAAAATTTTTTTATCGACGGTGCATCGAACATACGTATGGTCGTTCGAACACATCCATCGTTTTAATAACCTTGGCCATAGGACCCGCGACGACGCTATTTAATTTGATATTGGAAATATCATTCTTAGTTTCGTTGACCTACTTCGAGCTTGTTGTGTGTGTATTCGCATGACACGAGACGCAATTTTACTGCAATTTAAACGTTTCAACTTTAGTACTGACATTACAGTAACCTTAAACAAATTGAATCGAATAAAATTTAAATCATCTAAAAATGTTAATCGCGCTTCCATGAAGTTGATAAAGGGGCAAAAAAATTACGTAAGTTGGACGATTATAATGAGTATATCGCGTAATCGCGCATTACTCGAAATTATTTAACTGTCGCATCGTTTTTGAATATTTTACTCGCTAAATAAGGTCAATTATAATTTTTCGAAAGTCTAATCGTCGCCGGTGCCTAAAGGTTGCTCGTAATTATCTCGAGTTGGAAAGAGGGGGGCACGCATCTCGTACCCAAGAAGGTTTTTTCTTGATTTAGGGAAATTGTATACGAAAAAGGGTGATTAATATACTTTCATTATCGCTCAACTGGGGTACAAAATGAATAAGAGGAATAATTAAATATGTACAACGAATATAAGAAAAGAAGAAAAAAAAAGTTGAACTGAGCAGCGCGGCGGTAGCGTTGCGAGGCCGTCGTTCATTTGTCGACCTTGTAAATCGTTCTTCTTCATTTAAAATGACCTTGGCGTCATTATTGTTCGAATCTCTTTATTAAAGTGAAAGCGTGAAGCGTTATTACATTTTTTTTTTATTACCAACTGCATCAGGGATATTCATCTAAGTTGCCTTAGGCATAAGCTTCCGTCTGCTGAGGTATCATTTACCTATGCGAGGTGGAAAACTTTCTAAGATGGTTTTTCAATTTCGTGTGTGCTTTGGTTTCGTTTGCTTTGTGTCCCGACCCGAATGCCAACGCACACACGCTGCTATCGACCTATGGCGAGGTTCTAATGCGTTACTTTCGGTCATCCGCTTACGCACTTTTACATAACTATTTTATTCCGTTTAGTTCAGCTTATATAGAAAGGCTCATCAGAACATCGTACGAGTATTCTTCATGTGTTCTGTTCTCGTTTCACTCCACGTATCCGTTTTGTAACCAGGTGGAGCGGTGGGGATTGCGTAATTAGTTTTTGTCATCGGTTATGGTAATCGAATTTGGATTTTTAACTTGTTTCCTGCGTCCATTGTGAGAGGTTTGTGAAGAGTATCGGTTCTTTTACGGAAAATGCGTCTTTTTAACTTCGTTTTTTTTTCGTGAAATTTGTTCGTCGAGGATCAAAAGATTTCCTTATTTGGCGCTATAGAAAAATGTACTTTGGAAATCACGCTATTGAAAGAGAGAATGGGTGTTTTTTATTTTTATTTATTTTGCTGGAGATAGTCTTTTGAGGGCATGTTACGAATGTTTTTTTCTTAATTTTATACTTGCTTTTTATCTGTTTCGCTAATATGAAAATTACGCAACATTTGGTGAGATTTTTGAGAAGGTTCTGGATTGGTAGCTTGGGAGAAATGTATTTTGAAAAAAGGCATTGTTGGCAGAAATTTCATCGCCTAAGAATGTTCCATGATGTTGTGATGAAAAAGCACTACCCATGGGGTTGGTCTTTTTTTTTTGGAGAGAAAATTATTTTGCATCGATTTCACCCAAATTGACAGAGAAAAGTATTATTTAGGTGTAAACTGTAAATAGAAGTCATCCTCCCCCCCCCCCCAAAAAAAAAGAATCAGTTTCTTTCTACTTCTCAGATCTGCTCAAAAAAGGACTGTTGTATGGAAGATGGCAAAAATTGAGTTTTTTGATTACAAAATTTCGTCAAATTGTATTCGAGATGATGAAACCGGTTCGATGTGACCAATTTGAAGTTTGAAAAATCAAACGATTTTCTGGATAGATGAGAAGAATTACCTACCTTTAACTAGATTTTTTTCTAGTTTTCAAATGCTTGGTTCATTTCTGCATAATTCAAACGAAAAACTAAACTGTTCATTAGGGTGTTTCATTTTTATATGGGAAAATTTTTTTTCGATATTTTTGACGTGCCGCCCACTTAAAATGTTCATTAGACCTAGAAAAGAGGAAATACCAAAAATCAGCCCAAAAAAATGATATTAAGTGGTGGCGCAAGAAAGGTAAAGTTACGAATATGATTTGCCCGATGTTTGCATGAATCGCCGCGACCAACCGTGCGAATTTAGTGATCACACGCGCAATGTTCCGTAAATTTTTATAATGATATAAAATGAATTTTTCGTTATTCTTTTGAAAACATATTTTATGTTACTTGTTGTTAAACAGTTTTTTGTATTACTTTCAATTTTAACTTGAGAAATTGACCTACCGAATAAAATGTCGAAGTTTAGACCTTTTTTTACATTGTGTTATATGGCAAATTTTCAGCTCGTTTGCGCCACCACTTAAAATAATTTTTTCGGGGTAAAATTTTTATGGAAGTCTAACCTCATCAGGAGGAACAAAATGAGAGGGCGGCACGACCAAATTTTGAAAAAAATGTTACTTGAAACACCCTACTGTTCATTAGTTTTAAGTCTTTTAACAGAAAAAAAAACAAACTAAATTTTAACTTTTCTGAAAACATTGAGCTCAAATTTCATCTTTTTGACGATGTTGCACCAACTCCAACTCATTGAAATTTAATTGATTAATTAACGGCAAACAAAAAAATTAGGTGTCTTTACGTCTAAAACTTTTTTCACAAAGTGAGCACTCGAAAGTTTTTAAAACGTCATAACTTCACAAAAAATTCCTTTAAAATTTTCAAAAAATTTTGCAGGGTTTCTTTAACCCTCTAAAATCAATTTGGAAAAACATGCAATTTCTATCTATTCTCTCATTTTGAATCAGTGAAAAGTCACGGATAAATAATATATCTTCGGAATTGCAACGCTGAAAAAACCAGCGAATTTTCGCCGATTTTCCAGCTAGTTTCTTGAATTTTACTGGCTGGTCAGTGAATTTTCATTGTTTTTCCAGTGATTTTTCTCACTGATTTTTTTCAGTGAAAATTTTTTTACTGATTTTCTCATGTGCTGCGATTATGAATTTTTTAAAATGACTTTTGATAATTTTCACTAATTTTCAAGTGATTTTTTTTAAGTGAAATTTTTTTACTGATTTTCTAATATGCTGCAATTCTGACTGTTTCAGAGATTTTTGATAATTTTCACTGCTTTTTCTCTCTGATTTTTTTAGTTGAATTTTCACTGATTTTTTTCAGTGAAATTTTTTTACTGATTTTCGGAAGTGCTGCAATTTTGACTATTTCAGTGATTTTTGATAATTTCCCCTACTTTTCAAGTCATTTTTCTCCCTGATTTTTTTTCAGTGTTTCTTAGTGATTTTTGATGAAGAAACACTTATAATGTCAATTTAACTCTTGTATGTACCTGTTACATCTGCGTATGAATTATAATTTGAAAAATTGTTGAAAAATTTTCTCATTTACAAACTAATTAAAATAATCGAAAATCGCTGGAAAACAGTCAGAATTGCAGCACAGTTATAAAACAGTGAAAAGTTTACTGGAAGCAAAGGAGTGAAAAAATTGCTGGAATATCAGTGAAAATTCCGCAAAATATCTGAAATCCCCTGCCAAATCAGTCAAATTCCAATAAAAATTAATAATTTTGTTGATTTTTCATGTCCTATGTACTATTTTGACTTTTTCCAGTGACTTTTCACTCGAATTCGAAATGAGAGTGTGTGGTCAGTCATGTTTTTTGCTAAAATGACTTCTTCGAAATAAAAAAAATGCATGAGTGAGTTATAAATACGAATGATGATTTTTTCATCTTCCTTGAAAATTTTGTCTTGTGAATTACCAATTACATTCTCATAAGATTTGCAGGTGAAAAATATTTCCCTGCAGTTTCGATGAATTTTATGACTAACTCGTGGCTTACTGGTCCTAATTGGGACCCCTGCGTATTAAAATTAGCTATCGAATGAATTTCAGGATTTATTGATTTGTTCATGAATCATTGAATTGGAAAAAATAGCACTCGACAGAGAGTAAATTTGTCTCAACTCAATAATTCGCGAATCAATCTGTCAATAATAAAATCTGTTCGATAATTTCTATAAATTTACAACTCGATTCCACTGAATGAATTGTGCTTTTATCTACAATCTTTACATGAGTTTTTAGATAGAAATATTTTGTGGGTGTCATTGTCAATCTTTTTATTATAAAAATTTCGAAACTGTAAATGTAAAAATAACGTCTTGTTGTAAAAAAAATCGTTGAGCAAATTTAACGCGTAAAAAAAATCATTTTTCAAAATAAATTGATGATCAAATTTCAGTTTCACCGCCACTTTTTCTCATATCAATTTCTCTAAAAATTTGTGACTCGTAAATTCAATTTTACTAGCATATGGACTTTGGTCCGCCTATCAGAAATTTCCAGTGTAGAAAAAATATATCTAAAAATTGTAGGCAGGTAAATCAATCTGTCTATTCTGAAATCAATTGTTTTAGGTACCAAATTGCGAAATCCAAGAATAAGAGTACCGTTAGTTACGTTGTCTTTGAAAAAAAATGAATATCTTTGACATGGCAATATTACTTACAAATACGTAAAACAATTAAACTCGAAATTTGTATGTACATTTTTCAAACTTACAGCTCAATAAATTGATCAAACAAACCATTTAAAAACACGTCGTAAGGTGTTCGTCCGTATAAAGTGAAATTAAGACGTTTTTAGTACGAAAACGTTCGTTTTGATTCGACCTTGATTTGTATTTCGCTTTTTTCAGCTAAAAATTTCATGTCGAGCAGTGAGCTTATTAAATAATGATTTTTCATTACAATTTAAAACAAAGCAAACACTCGAAAAATAATTTTTATTAAAAATTTTTTAATAAGAGTTATTTTTAGATTGCAAATTTGTTAAATTAAAAGTTCAGGTGTCACGATGATTAGTTAGTTTTTTTTTTCTGTCCATCCTACTATATTTCGGTAGGTGCCATTTAATTTTTCATCAAGTTTAAATTATGAAAGTCGTGTCAAAAATATTCGAAATATACGACTTTAAAGAAGCAAATCTGTAGTTTTTTTCGAGCAAAAAAAGAGATTTACTTTGAAACGAGATTTTCATTTTTAATTGAAATTGTATCATTAACGAACGGTAGAAGTCGAAATTAGATAGTTTGAATCTCGAAGATATAAATGTATTAAATTCAGATGTCAGTTTTGATTTTTGTCTTCGGATTTGGTAAAATTTTATTTAAATAAACATTGAGGTTTGGAAAAATTGATATCGTCAATTCAGTTGAGCTGTTTTCATTTTTATTCCGATGTGTTTGTTCGATTGATTCAGCAATGATTGAAAAGTAGAAATTGTTTTTCAATTTTTGTAAAAAGAAGTTTTATGCAATTTATTTGAAAAAGTAATCGTTTTTTTTTGGCTTATAATGATTTTTTTTTTTAAATTCGTGAAAATCTTTCGTTTATACGAAGTTATTCGGTTTTGAGAACGAATTCATCGTCCCTCCCAGTCCCATTCAATTCAACTTTCAACAATTTAGATTGTTGAGTTTGTATAGGCGCAATATGCGGCGTACTCGACTGGTAAATGCATAGGCAGGCACCGAGTTGTAATGGAGGAATATTTAAAGGACGGATATCCTACCTGCGTTGAATCTGATAAATGTTAGCATCGATCATTGATGTTGATTTAAACAATGGGGACGGGTGAGAGATGAATTCTGTTGTAATTGGTGCCCCATTAGCGTGAAGCTAATACTTAATAGCGACTGAATGGTTGCAATACCCTTGACACAGTTACTATCGACTTCACAATATGTACACGGTATAGCCAACAATAATCCAACTTGATGCTCGTTTTGGGCTTCGGCGTTTAGACTACACGCCAGTAAAACCCGACGGTAGCGTATTGCTGCCATATTTAATTTTTTTCCATCGTCCATGTTTATATTTTAACATTTATTAGGATGTTGCCGAGTAGTGCTGGTACTTGCTGCTGTACTCGTACTTGGTGTAGTACACCATTTCATGTGTACTAAACTATAGGAATAAGTATTGAAACGTTAGTTTACAATATTTAACGGATATACAGAGATTGAGTTGGTTAATTAGTTTTCCGTCGAGTGTTCTTGATCTAATTTTAAATCGTGTTGAGTCTATTTTTTTGTAAGTGACTGCTCTCTGTGTTGTATTTTGCCTATGAAAATTAATACCTGATGTATATTGGCCCTGGAAGTATTAAACATACGATATGTCGCTAAAATAATTTTTTCTGGACTTTGAAGTGCTTCTTCAAAAGTTTGAGAGCCTAATATGAGACATTTTCCCAGGGATCTGAAAGGAGGAGGTCTGGTTCCTCCATCTCTGGGATTTTTTTGAAAGTGTCTCCGGCTCCAGCTTCAAAAAATTGCCCGGAGAAGGAGCCTCCTCGTTTTGACTTCGGCTCTGGCTCCAGGAATTTTGAAGAAGTGCCTCCGACACTGAGATTTTTTAAAAGTGGCTCTTGCTCTGGGATTTACATAAAACAAGGGTTTCTAACAAGTCGTGAAACGGTGAAAGTAATGAAAAAGTAGTGAATTTAGAAGAAAAGGTGGTGAAAAAATAGAAAAATTCAAAAATGCGAAAAATATATCTTCTTAAATTTTATAAATTGTTAATTTTTGATGAAAACTAAGTAGGTTTTTTGATTTTTGTAAAATTGGTAGCACTGTCGTGTTGGACTAACACAAAAGATTCTTCTTCCAATTTGATTTTTTTGTGATAGGTAAATTTGATATTTTATTTTTAGTACCAGATGAAGATTTTTTTTTTGGGGGGGGGGGAGGTCCAAATTGGAAAAACGGGTAAAAAGGTAAATAAAAAATTAGTTGATTTTTTCCTTTAAAAAAAAAACGCTAGATAGTGTCTCCGGCTCCGAAAAAATCGTCCGGAGGGGACCCTCCTACCCCTCCACTCCCAGCTCTACCCCGGATCCCTGAATTTTTTAACTCGAAAAAATATCAATATTGGAAAAATTGGAAATTTTCATTCAAAGTTTCATCACTCGTTATGGAGGATTTTAACCTCATCATTTAATCTCCTTCTCAAAGCTGTCATTTCAAATTTAGTAATCGAGAATTGAATTTTTTTTCATCGCTTCGAGAGTGCAGGGTGAAGTTTTCGAATGGTGAAATTTAATCAATTGTATCGAAAAGAGACCAGCCACTATTCTGGTTAACAAGTTCAAGTGATCGTGAAGTGTCTGATGTTGTTGACTTGTAAACAATAATTTCAATTTTTATAGCACTCCAATCGTAGTTTTTAATTTTCTTTTCGTTGCTGAGTTTTATGAAGGTTGTACGTAGCTTAAATTGTATCCGGTTATACAGAGGAAATCTTCATTAAATTGATTCTCAGCGTTGAAATACGTACGTGTGTGTTGTTCAACACGTAAATTGTCCTTATTTATCTGTCTATTACGTAGTACCAGCATGTTGAAAAATTTTCAAATTAGCCGTATACCGTATGTATCGTTTGTGATTATAAATATTAGCAAAGACGAGAATTACATTGTTATGAGCTTTCAAATAAATGTGGTGTATTGGTTTGGTTCGAATGATGCATAGACATTGTGTTGGTTTTTTAATTGTCGTTTAAAAGCTTAATTTACCATTTTTTCTCTTGTGTGGTTTTCCTATTTCAGTTTTGAATCAATTTTTTTTCACTGTCTGGTTCATTATTCGGTGACAACCACTGATGCATCTGTGGAAGGAAATCAGTAAAAAAAAACACTGAAATCGAATCAGTGAAAATAATCAACGAAATTTGTAGAAAAGTTTTTGTGAAAATTTACTAAAAATCAGTAGGCTTTATTAAATTTTTAGTCGATTTCTCTGATTCATTATTCCAGAGCTTTGACATAAAGTCAATGTTCCAATGCTGCAGTTCTGACTTTCATCAGTGTGTTTTTTACCGATTTAGAATGAGATAGCAATGAAAGTATGAAAATGATGTAGTGAAGTGGAAAATATAATTATAAGCGTTGGACCCTTAATGCCAATTTTCCAAATTTTCTCATAGATATTTTTGAGGAAGAGGAAAAAATCCTTCAATTTTGAACCTGATGAGAGCGAATTTTAATGATTCAGTAGTCAGTACCTAATATTATGGATTTCGATTTTCAAATGATGAGAGCGTCTCATTGTCTATCAGTATTTTTTTTCAAACAAATAATCTAAACACTTTTTTTTTTCAAAATTTTGTTTGTTCTTGATTAAAATGAAAAATAAAATGTTGAAAATCCTCAAAAATCACCAAAAAACAGTCTGAATTGCAGCACAGGAGAAAATCAGTAAAAAATTTTCCACTGAAAACGAAGCAGTGAGGAAAATCACTGGAAAATCAGTGAAAATTCATTGAGCAGCCGGTAAAATTAATTAATTTTGCTGAAAAATCAGAGAAAATCTTTGAGAAATGAGCAAAAATTCGCTGAAAATCAGTGAATTTTGCTGGTTTTTCTTGTGCTGCTATTCTGACTATTCATGAGTGACTTTTCACTGATTCAGAATGAGAGAGCGTCCAAACTGTATTCAAGTACAATTTTTTTCTTCAAAAACTTGCTCATTTATCATTATTAAGCAATTTTTTTTTAAATTCTGGGTGTTTTTTCTTTTCTTTATTTTTTTCATTGATAAAATTTCAGAAACCTCATTTATAAATTTGGCTTAGGTACCAAAAAATTTGGGCTTATTGAGTTGCTATTGATTTGCCTTGTAGTAGGAACAGATGGAAAAGAAACACACAAGACATGATATATTTTTTTTTTTAATGGCAACTTGTGGAATGATTTAAAAAAGAAAAAAGTAGCAAGAAAATTATTGAATGATTGATTTTTTCACTGACATGGATGACTTCTTTTTAGTCAATTTAATTTCCTAGAAGACTGTTGGAGATAACTTCTTCAAAGTATGGCCACAGTAAATTTCCTTGTTCGATCGAAGACATTCAAAAATGTTATTTTCAGTTTCTAAAATTTCAACTTGAATAAATGAATACCTAATCGTTATTTGGAAAAAAAATTTTTGTGAACAACAATCACTTATACTCATTTCTTACAAATAATCACTAATCAGTTTCAAGTAAAAAAATACATTTAAAAAAATCATCATCATTACTTGAGAAAATGATCAAGTATTTAAAAAATTTTCTACTTCAAAAATACATTGCTCAGTGACCAAGCCTTCTTAGTGTGCTTTAAACATTGTTTTGTCATAATTTTTGAAATATGGGTCGTACTTTTCATATTTTTTCGAACGATTCTATTCAGAATCAAACAAATTAGTAAGTATAGAAAAATCACCATTGAAGCTTTGAAAAATGAAAGGAGTTCCAACTTCGCAAATCCTCCAGAAATGGCACAAAAGGAATTTCAAATGAAAAGAATATCCAGTCCGGCGATATGCTGAGTTTTAACCTAAAAAAAATTCATTCCAAAATAGGTAGCCTTACAATTTGCGTCATTAGAAAAAAATTACTTTTCCGACTGACGCAAGCTTTTTGAAGAAAAATTCTCAGCTTGAATTTTATTTCATTTTGCGTAGTCTTCGATAAAATAAACGTATTCTCCTGTGACGATATTCGTTTGATTAAAAATACGAATAAGAGATCGAGATGACACAGATTGGATTGAAGGAAAATAGAAGGAAAAAAAATCGTATCGCCAATTCCAATTATAAATTTCGTTTATTGTATTTATTACGTTGTCATATCGTTCACGTCGCGCCGAATATCCCGCGCGTTTTTCTTTTGCAGCAGAAGCGCCGCGCCTTATTTCTGTAGGGATTTTTTTTTCAGCGTCTGAGAGGTTAGACCTTCGTTATATGTTCACGTAATTTCGCTTTCGTTTTCATTGGCATGGAAACCGAATTGGCGATGTTTTCACTTTCTTTAGGAACGTCGAAGGTAGCGAAATTTTTCTGGCGGAAAGGAAAATTGTAAGGCTGTTAGAGAGAGGGAAAGGAAAACTCGACTCACGGTGGCTGCGGAGTATTTGGGTAAAAACTGTTTGCAAGTTGTCGACGACGTGGTTGCATCAAAGTAAGCGAAAAACTTTCACTTTTCGTCGCTTTTTAGCGAATTTTTCAAGTATTAAAAAAAATGTAGTAAGACTTGCATAAGATTTCGACGAGCGACGAACGAACGAACGGTGTTTGCATAAAACATAAGCTAAGTAACGCACCGCGCACCTCGTCCGGCCGGTAATCTGTAATGTTCCCTAAATCTTTTTAGAAAAATCGTGTCCAGTCGAATGGTGCACCCGTGGATTTTTTTTCTACCACGATGGCGAGTTTTTTTCGTCCAAAGTTTGTGTGGCGTTTAGAGGTTCCCCTTGCTGCTCGCGGTTCCATCGTCTACCTGGGTATTACGTACGATTGTTACTTTTGGGGCATTATGTGTGTACGACAAGTAACGTGGTATGTGTTCATAGAGGCGATGGCGGAGGTTTTATCTTGAAATGTAGCTCAAGTGCAACAGTTAACGATTACGTAAATAGGTCGAGACGGAATGTTGCGTTTATGTTACGTTCCCTCGGCGTCGCGTCGCCCCTCTCGCAGCCTTACCGGTGGATTTCCTCACGTCTCCGTGCGTTCTCGCGTTCTTTCTCCACTTCTCTCGTGTACAACTGTACTTCGCCTCTCTGTCTCGCTCATTTCTTTACAGTTTTTTTCTCTCTTTTTCGTTTGTTTGTTTGCGGTGCAACGCTGTAATGTATTCAAAGAGAGCATATTCCAAGGTGCTGGTGGAATTAGCTTGGAAGAGATTCTTCTTCGACTTGCCAGCATCGTGGTACCGTATTCTGGCTCTGTATGGTTGCATATTGACTTTTTTGGGCATATATTGATGATTTAGAGGTCGCAGGTGGAGAAATATCGATTATTAACAATTTTCAATGGGTTTCGGGGATTTTTTGATGAGAGTGGCATTATCGAAGAAACCCTGCATAATGGATTATTGTCTTTTTTGGGTGTGTTTTGTGGATGTGGAAGTTATAGGTGGAATAATACTATAATTTTTTGTCAGCTTTTAGGTCTTGTGATTTTTCGAGGTTGGCATTGTCTGAGAAACTCTTTATGGTGAAATATGGTATTTTTTGGACGTATATCGATGAATTTGGAAGTCCTGAGTAGATAAATATCGATTCTCAACTTTTTGGTGGATTTTAAGGATTCTTTTTGAAAATTCGTTGACTTAGAAGCTCTTTATGGTGGTCATTTATCGATTTTTTTTTGTGTAATTATATACTTGTACTGACGATTTTGAGCTCGTAGATGGATAAATATCGATTTTTGTAGAATAATTTTTGGGACTTTTTTCGAGATTGTCCCTGCCAAAGAAACTATTCATGGTGCAATATCGACTTTTTTGGATAAGGTGACGATTTCGAAATCGTAGGTGGATACATAAATAACAATTTTGTCAATTTTCAGGGAAATTTTAGGACTTTTTGAATTAAAAGTGAAGTTGTCGAAAAAGACTTTTCATGGTGGCATATTATCAAAGACAACATAAGGATCCTATCTTTTTTCTCTTTGAATTTTTTTTAAAGGTTGAATTTTGTTATTAATTTTCTTTTTGATTTCGGCTTTGATTTTGATTTTTTAAATGTTTTGATTTTCATTTCGGTTTTGATTTTTCAAACGTTTTAGTTTTGGTTTTTGGGTTTTCAAACGTTTTGGTTTTAGTTTTGGTTTTTCAAATCTTTTTGGTTTTCGTTTTTTTTAACGTTTTGTTTTTAGTTTCGGTTTCGATTTTTCGAGCGTTTTTGTTTGGTTTCAGTTTTGGTTTTTATGCATTTTAGTTTTATAGTTTCAATTTCAGTTTTTCAAACGTTTGATAGTTTTGATTTTGATTTCATTTTTAAAATTTTCGATTTTGATTTCAGTTTTGACTTTTCAAACATTCATTTCTGGTTTCGGTTTTTTAAACATTTTGGTTTTGGTTTTGGTTTCGGTTTCGGTTTCTGTTTTTTATACGTTTTGGTTTCAGTTTCAGTTTTGATTTTTCAGAAGTTATGGTTTTGGTCTTAATTTTTTAAACATTTTGATTTTAGTTCCGGTTTCAGTTTTTTAAATGTTTTGGATTTTCAAACATTTTGGTTAAAGTTTCGGTTTCAGTTTTGGTTTTTCAAAAGTTTTGGTTTTTGTTTCAGTTTTGATTTTTCAAATATTAATTTTTGGTTTTGGTTTATCAAACATCTTGGTTTTTGTTTCAGTTTTTCAAACGTTTTGGTTTCGGTTTCAGTTTTGGTTTTTTATACGGTTTGTTTCAGTTTCAGGTTTGATTTTTCAGACGTTCTGTTTTTGGTTTTAGTTTTTTAAACATTTTGGTTTTAGTTTCGGTTTCAGTTTTTCAACTGTTTTGGTTTCGATTTTGAGTTATAAAACGTCCAATCGTTTTGGTTTTGATTTCGATGACTCAACTTTTTGTGTTTTTTTTACGTTTTGATTTCGAGTTTTTAAACGCTGTGGTTACGTTTTTTAGAAAATAGGTATGAAAATTCATGAAATTGTGAAGTCAAAAAAGTGAGAAATCTGAACTATCTTATAGCTAATTCAATATAATCAAAGTTCCATTTCTACGACAACAAATAACGAAATAAATTTAATTTTCCCGTGATTTTTTTTCTTTCTTTACTTCTCCAGTCCTTTAAAATTCAATCCAACATAGAAAATTTAGTAAATAGTTCAAGAAGGCCAAAACTAAAACCGAAACGAATTTCAATTTGTTTTTCGCTGTCTAATGGTATTGGTTTTTGTTTTGGTAGTAGGATTTATGTAGGCATCGTTTTTCGTTGTTTTTTGAAATACGATTGGAAACGAGGCGACGATCTTCAAAGCTGTGTTTTTTTTGGCATAAGTATAGGTATATTAACGATTTGGAAGACTTAGATAAATGAATACTCAATTTTGGTCAATTTTTAAGCGGATTTTTGACATTTTTCTTGAGAAAGGCATTGTTGAAATAGTCACTTGTGGCGTAATATCAACTTTTTTGAGCATGATTTGAACGATTCCCAGCTCGTAAGTGGATAATTATAGGATTTTGCCCAATTCCAGGCGTTTTTTAGATATTTTTCTAAGCTTTGCATTGTCCAAGGATTTCCTTCGGTTCTCCGATGTCGAGACCCAATCAAGAGACCCACTGTAGGCAATCGGTACTTTTCGTTCCCAACTTGGAATTGAATTTGACGAACGTCGCACATTCGTGGCTCGTACGTCAACGTCTAACGACCGCAGCAGCAGATGAAAACAAGTTGAAAACAAACGCCCAAGCCCTAGTGTTGGTTTATACGTTTCATAATTGACGAAGAGGAATTTAAAAATAAATTTCCTTGACCGTTTAGCCGTGTACGATTGATAAAAATCGTGAGAGCGCTAAACAACGTTATTTTTACCCGCTTGGTTAATTTTAACGTTCATATAATTGCTCAAAAAAGTCGCTTTTTTTCTCTCTTTTCTTCCAAGCTACGCCGTCCTGTTAATCTGCATTGTCTCTGGGTACTCGGGCGGAGGGGCGGAGCGGCGGAGGCTCGAGACGTATATGTAATTGTACGTGTGGTAAATGTGTGCATGTGTCGATGTGTACAGTAACAAGTGTATAATCCAACATGGATATAATTGAAACTGGATAGCCTTCGTTGGACTAGTTATTTAGTGCTTCATTATTCGCGTGCGCGAATGAGTACAAAAATACGAGCACGCGCGCATCTTTTTCGTACGTCAGCGCAAACTACGATGCGATTTTTTACGTGTATTTTATACGTAAGAAACTTTTTTCCAACTTTTTTTCTCTTCTTCGTCTTCCCTTCTCGATCGAGTATAATACCATACGAAGGACCTTGTCCTGAAAAATCTACTTGTTCGACTAATTTGAAAGTCTGTATACGTCGGTGCATAGGATATAAGCTATAAAAATCACGCTACGACGCCCGAAAACCTACTACGACGAAGATGAGTGCGTTTTATTACCAAATACCTGGTCGAATTTTGATGCATGTACGAATTGTAAATACAGGGTATAAATATTCCATATTTAATGGTAATTTTATCCCGATTCATGGTATATTGTGTTGTACAGACAGACATATCGAGTATGTACGATGATAAATATAAAAGAGTGTTCTTCTGGAACGAAGAAAACGAAATAGCGAATATGTACCTATTCAGCGTTGAGTTTGTGCTGAGCGGCGCGCCGCGCCTCGCCGATGTGATTATGTACGCGCCGAATTGATGCAACAGTATGGTACTTACGGTGCTATTTTTAACTTTTACTTTTCAGTTGGTCTAATGCAAATAACGGTTATTCTTTTTACCATTACACTCCCTAGCGATAGCGTTGCCGAGTTATGGCAATTGTCAAATGTTTACGTTACGTTATCGTCTCCTAAACCCATATATTATTTGTTGCCGTAGTGTGTAAACGAGTCCGAACTCCGAAGCTTGAAAATTTTTCCAACATTTAACTCATTGATTTGCTGAAACCGATGAAATTACGAGATAAACACGTTTTTCACTTTTCGAACGTACGTCGACTGGGACATTATCGTTTTGGTGACTGGAGTAACGCAGAGTTTGGTACTAGGTATGACGACAACGGTGACGTCGTTGGTTTCAACGAGTTGGTGGTTTTTTTCATTTTTGATGGGAAAATTTCAAACGTTGAAATTTTCGCCGACGATTAAATGAATGCGGTATCAGGGAATCCGCGATAAAAAATTATCTGTTATCGGGTACTTGAAAGTGAGAAATGCATTTCGTAGAATTACGTAGAATATTTTGAAGAACGAAGTGTAGCTGTGGGTCTGTCGTTGGTTTCAAGTGCGTAGTTTTTGTAAAATTTCGGTGAAATGATGGTAAACATGCAGATTGATGAGCGCATTTCCCTTCAAAAAGTGCATTTTTTGGATTTAAATATTTTTCAGTAACGTGTATTAGCCTTATGAAAAATATCCTGAGTATTCTGTTTTTGGAAATTGGAAAATTTTCAGGTCTATGCCTTCAGTGTAGGTGTAGAAGGCAAGGATTGAGAATCTGCACTCTCTTTTTTATGAATTAGTGAAAATTATGGAAAACGACTGTAAAAACGTCAAAATTGCAGCTCAGTGATAGATCAGTGAAAAAATTGCATGGAAAATTGGTGAAAAATCACTGGAAAATCAGTAAAACTTCTTGTTGAGGAAAAAAGTGAAATTGTTTGGAAAATCAATGACATTTTTTTGGAAAGTTGAAGAAGCTTGAAAATCAGTGAAAATTCGCTCAAAGCTCAAGAATGTTGCTGGTTTTTTTCTGTCTGCAATTCTGACTATTTATCAGTGTGTTTTCACTGATTCAAAATGAGAGAGTATTATTTCCATTTAAGTCTAAAATATTGAAAAATTGAAATTTGGGTTCTTGGACAACTTTTTCTTCTAAAATTTCATGATTGTAGCGTTTGCACCTTTACACCGTATGAATTAGGTATACTAATTATAGCTAGTACGAGACTAAAAAGTTGACCTCAAAATAATCGCATGAACCCCCCCCCCCCGTCATCTTGGAACATTAGAATATTTTGAAGTGGTAAAAAAGGCTGCCCTGCTTTTTTTAGAAGTCTTTACAGGCTTGGTCTAATGAAAAATGAAAACGAGAATTTTTTTTTGAGAACTTTTGGCAATCATGAGAAATTTTTTTCATAAATTTGTAAAGGACAAAAAAAGTTAGGTTGTCTTAAGGAGGAGGAATCATCAATAATGAGATTTTTTAGAAGTCGAAGCTGTTCTCATTTTGAACGGTGAAAAGTTTTTAAAAAAAGTCAGTTTGTAGCACTGTGAAAATCAGCAAAATTATTTGATTTTTCGCTGATTTTTCAACGTATTTTGCTAATGATTCGAAGATGAATTGCAGCGAATTTTCGCTGATTTTCCAACCTTTTTTTCACTGTTTTTTTTTCAGTGAATTTTTCCTCGTGATTTATTTTACTGTGCTATGTACTAGTCTTGACTTTTTTTTTGGTAATTTTTGATTTTTTCCTCCTGTTTTGTGAATGAGAAAGTGATGAAGCATGAAAAAAGCACGATTTTTTTTTTATTCAATACAATGATTTGGAAAAACTGGTTGTTCAAATTTTATTTTACTGATTTTTTTGTGTTAGAGAAATTCACAAAAAGTAAAATATGTAATGTAATTTCTCAAATTTCTAAATTTTTGGTGAACAACTAGACATTGGGACATTTTGATTTAAATATTTATACGTCTTTGAAAAAATTGTGAAAGAAACATCTCAATAGGTAAATATTTGATTTTTAATAATGCGAAAAATTGGTTGAAATGTCATAAAAAATACTTGGAAAAATACAAAAAAAAATCAGTGAAATAATAAGAAATGTTGTAGAAGTAACTTGAGAGTTGTCGAGTGGACCTAAAATTTTGCCAATTTTTTCATTATCCAGGTATTTCAAATTAAATAAAAGTGTAACTTTCGAATTTTCGCAAAAATTGTATGAAAATTGTCCATTGAATATGCGTATAGCAGTTGAAAAAATAATGAAATTGAGGCAAATGAAAAATAAATTATTTCAATATAATATACCAAGTAGAAAGGGTGTATAAAGCATGAAAAATTTTGAAAATGATGACGAGAATAAATTTTTGTGATCAATTTTTTCTTCAATTGTGGATAAAGAGAGCGAACTTTTAGAGGTAATGTTGAAAATTTGAAATGATTGATGTCTTTATTTAATTTTCCCTTGCCAATTGTTTTTGAAAAACTTGAACCAAGTTTTTTGAAATTTTGAACATTTTTTCTGAGCAAATGCAAGTCTACAGAGTTGTTAATCTTGAAAAAATTAATTTTTGGTGTGTTTGTTTGAAATAAAATTTTGGCTATTGTTTTTCAGGATGAGAACGCACCCCTCCCTTCATATGACATGACATTTTTCAAATTCATCGCTTTCATGGATCAATACTTTGAAATTTTTTTTTTTTGAAAATGAAGGAAAATAATTCATTAATTTTCTTGAAAAATTAGAAAAAAATAGATTTAATTATTTTTAAAAATGCAACTTCTCGAGTATCTGAGAAAATATTTCGAAATTTTCGTATTCTGCTTTTAAACACACGTTCGGGAGTGGGTGGGAGTGGCGATGGGGGAGGGGATAGAGAATTCAGTTTAAAATGTATATCAAGTAAGTACATTTTTCAAGAAAAAATGGTGAGAAAATTCGAACTAATTCCTTTCCTCTCCTCTTTTATTCTCCTTCTTTTTATCGTGTATCTGAAGTGAACAGCCTAAATTATTTACAGAGTTGTTTGAAGTAAAATAAAGTGGGATGGGGGTAGGGAAAGGATGAAAAATGGTGTCGACTGCAGAAGTTAGTAAAGCTTTTTTCCCTTCACGAGAGATGTCAAAGTAATTTTCTAATTTTTTGATGATTTCGGTGTAATCTTTGTATTTTTCGTGCAATTTTAAATTATTTTTTGAATTATTTTTGTGATATTCTCAATGATTTCATTTAAAATTTTGTATTCGTTTTCAATGACTTCTTCGAATATTTCTTGAACAATTTAATTTGTAGGTACACTCTATTGACCTATCTTTATCGCGTTTATCGCACGACTCCTGACTGCTCCCTCTTTCTTGAAAAAAAGACATACCTTTATTTACTCTTGGATTTTACGAGTACTATTTGTTATAACGACGGTGTCTTGTCCAAAGAGGAATTTTTTTTCTTAGAAGGTTGTACAATTTGGGGAATAAAATGTGAATGCGTTTCGCGACAATTTTGCGTGTAGGTTTTAAAAATGCAGTAAAGCTCCTTGAAGGTAGACATGTTTTTGAACATTTTTATAGCAGAATTTTTATTATAACGTTTATAGTAATAAATCATCCGCGTCGTGGTGTTTCAATTGAATGAAGAAAAAAATTATGCACGAGAAAATTTTTTAATTGAAATATTCGCTCGGAATATGGCATACGGTCTTCTTCCCCGTATTATGATGTAAATTATATAAGCGACCCCACCGCATCGAGGTTTTTTTTTGTCGCTATTGAAATCCTACTCCTTTATGACCAAATTAACTTCTATTAAGTTGGTCGTTTTTGTGTACGTAGACTGTACGTACTTGTTTATGTACGTGGCTCTTTCATAAAAAGCTATACCAGTTCCGAAACTCCTTTAAAATATACGTAGACGTACGACGGATGAAGAACGTCGAAACCCGCTGAGTTTTATTTTACGAGCTTCCCTCATTTCACTTTAATTGACGTCGGAATTATTGTACGTTATCTATGGGTATACGGGGGTACATTATGGTGATATTAACGACGCGATGCGAAATTTTAGCGCATGTTTGTGTATTAAACTAGAACGTTCCTAAGCGTGCGATATTGTTTCAGGGGGGTAAATTCCGAGAAAATCGTCGAAACGAACGGGTAAGCGAAGGTGTAACACGAATATTAAATCAGAGCGAAAGGTGACGAGTAAATTGACTTTAACGATGTTTTACGAAAATCCATTTAATTTTTCTAGTTTCGTAATTCGTACATCTTCGATTTGTATAATACGTAAATCGACGTTTTGTGTTACGTAGAGAGGTAGTCGTATTTTTTGTTGGCATATTTTCGGAGGTAAGATATTTTCAAGGTCGATAGAAAGAAAATTACACGTTTGATTTTTTTTCATTGTAATAAGGGTGTTTCTCGAAAGCTTCTCGTGTGTTAATAATTTTTCAGAATACCATCCCGGCAAATATTTCCTCGTACTGTTACCTAAATTTATCTCTTTATTCCGCCCTATTAATTTTCCTTTTATGGTTTTGTTTTTGTTGGATGTATCGTAGAATTCATACCTTGCCTGGTAGATCGATGCTTGGTTACTTTGTGCGGCGCTTTGTACAAAATGTTTCGCCGGCTGAAAAAGCAAACGAAGTGTTTGAAATCAGATAACTGTGTTTTTAGTTCAGGTTCATAATAAACTAAGGGGTTTCTTTACGTTGATAGTTATTGAGTTTGTGGTTTTCCCTTTTCTAAGCGGTATATTTTTCAGTGCTCTAGTGCCAGGGGTGTCTGATGAAATGATTTCCAGAGGGAAACTTTGGGGCAATTTTGTTGAGATGGATTTTTTTTGGAAATTGCGTATTTTTGTGGTTTGTTGTGAAATAATGGGTCAAAATTTATAGATTTTTTTTCTTATTTTGAAAGATCTTAGGTAGTTGAAAATGGAAATTGACATTGAAAATTTTCAGTTGGTATCTGATGGCTTCTGCGTAACAATTCAAAACAAAAAGTAGTTCAAAACAGTGTATGACCTAATTTGTGAGTCATCGCACGACCTTTTTAATTGAAACTTTCAAGGTTGAATGAAATTCTCAGAAAATGTTGGAAAGAGAGCAAAAAAGTGAAAATTAATAACTTATACCAATTACGTGAATTTCGTCAAGTATTGAAAATTTGCATTCGTTTCTTTTATAATGAATCAAATTTTCGATATTAGCTTTATGAAAATGTCTTCTATTAAATTTTGAACAGTCAATGAGAAAGTATAATTGATGGTGTCTTGTAGATATTTTAAAAGGACACAAAAATGAAAATATATATGATTTCAGGAGAGTGGTCGTAAAAATCGCGAAAGTAGCTTAAAATTTTCTAAAATAATTAAAATAGGTACTTACTTGTAAAAATCAGTAAAATTAAAATATCAATAACTACCTAATTTTGAAATGTATGGAATATTTTTGGGGGGGAGGGGGGGGTGGTGGAGGGGGGTAGTTGGTAGAGGGGTGGAAAAAAATTACTCATGTGCTCTCAAGACGAAGAAAACTATTTAGAGCTATTTATTAAGACATTTTGCAATATGACATACCTCATATTTATTTGAAAATTGAGCAGAGGGATAGAATTTTTTGAATTTGAACCCCTTGAAAAACCATTCCTTAGTTTTTTTATTTTGTTGTTATTGAAAATTGAAAAATGTGTACTTACCTCGCTATCAAAGTTGATTCTGTGAAAATGTATCACTGAACAGGGAATGGAATAAATTCGAAACAGTGTTCAGAATTTTCTTATAAAAGAGTAGGTACTCAATTAAGAAAAATCAAAAAATCAAATGATTTTTTAACAAAAATTTTCTAAAATGAAAACTGGATTTTTCTTAGTAGATAAGCCATACATTTTATGCACTATCTGAGCTAAGCCAGGGCGAGGATTTTTGCGTGAAAATTGACTCAGATTTCCGTAGACAAAATCTGAAGTTGATTTTGGAGTCGAGAGAGAGAGTCAAGTCGGAGTTGACTCCGATTTGATTTCAGAGTCAAGCTCGTAGATTTACTCCGGAGTCGAGTTGGAATTAAGATTCAAAGTCACATTACTTCGTAGTCAAGGTGGAGTCAAGAATCCACTTTCTCCCTTGACTCCAGGCGTCAGATGGAGTCAGGACGTCAGGAGCAATTTTTGGCGGACTCCTATTCCTGGTTTTCATATTTCCGACTTCTTGAGGGTAATTGTACCCTCCTGTCCCTTCCTTTTTTGAGCATACCTTCAAGTAAATTCTGAGGTCTTTTTTCCAAATGAGAAATGTTCAGCTACACACTTTCATTTTGCGTTCAATTTGATCAACATTTATATTCATTTTTGAAATGGAATGAAATGTATTATTGGCAACAACGCAATTCGAAAAAGCAGTATTAGGTATTTTAATGTGTTTGGAAGATTTTGCAACTGATGTAAGTTAACTCTGAAGTTGTTCACCTTTTTCATTTACTGGCAATTTTCTATCACGGTGATAATTTTTTTACGAATTTAGGCAGGTCTGCAAAATTTTGAAAAGTTGCAGAAATAATTGGAAAGAAACCACAATTCCTCTCCAAAATTGTGCAAAACTTTTGAAAACTACTTGCATTTTGATTTTTAAATTCTTCAAGACACTTTATTGTTGTCCAACTTTTGCTTAAAATTTGATGATTTCAAGTTTTGAGATATTTTGTAAAATCTTTTTTTAAAAAGACTATGGCTGAAGGTGTTATATTTTTTCTCAATTTATAGAAAAAATGTTGTCTTCGAAGAGTTGGTAGGGTCAGACTGGATGAGTAGATGTAGGAGAATTTTCTCTCTCCTCCAGTAGCAAAGCTGCATTTTTTTTCAAAAATTTCAGTGTTTGAATCTCAAAGAAAATCAAAAATATTTTCTTATTTTGTTTTGAGAAAAAAAAAATTTCAATCTGCCATTTTCGATTTTTGACCCTTTCTTGGTCCAACGCCAGATCACCCTTAGAAGTTGAATTTTACTTCTACCCCTCTCTTTCGCCAAAATTACAAAATTGATTTTTCAAATCACAAACAAGCTTCAATCGAAAATTGTTGGAATTAAGGAAAACATTTTCCTCTTTCCTTTCTTTCTTCGGAACAAAACGATGAAAAGTGAAAATTCGAAATATTTCTAATCTTGGACTTGGTAATACCGAAGCGTGAGATTTTCAATAAATATTTATTCTTTAACCGAAGTTCGATCGAACTTTCGTATTTCTCGGAAGAGACCAGCTATCATCGAAACTTCAACGAAGTTATATAACAAACGGATATTTTCCAATTTGGGAAATTGATAAAAAACGGTCATCAAAACACCTATTTTCCTCTACGAACCCTCCCGCCACCCCAACTGGGGATTCGAAACGAGGCAAAAAAAGCACAGAAAAAATAGCGTGTCTTTAATTTAATACTTAACGCCGGTCGGCACGCCACGGCTATTTTTTTATTTATTTTTTTTCATTTAACATCGCAAGCCTTGGTCGTTTGGAAAAAAATATATCGGTGGGAAATGTTGATATATCGGAGTGAGAGAGCAAAAGAGTGTGATAATACAGAAATAAAGTAGGAGATTAATAAGTAGGTCAGTAGGCTAGCATCAGGGGCAAAAGTTCCTCCCCTTACTCTTGGTACGCGTCTCGGCTCTCGAACGTTTTTTAGTTTCGTGTTCGGTGGGGTGGCCTCCTGCGCCCTATTTCCCTTCCCCGCGACAACGCGTCAAAGCCTGTGTGACTTCATAACAACGTAGAGCAATACTTGGAAAGTAGGTCGGTAGTCCCCGTCACTTTCACTTATTACATGTAGTAACGCTTCCCCTGGCGTCGCGTCCCGCCAACCGTGGCCCTGTAACGTTGTGTGAGTAGTAGACGTGCGTAAGTGTGCGTACGTGTGTGCTCAACGTGTAGCCGCTCGTATTCCCCATGATTATACGTCAAACGTGTTAGTGTATCGTGGCCGCCGCCACCGCCGCCGCCGCGCCGCTCAGTCGTCTGTCGCCCTTGTCGCCGCCTTGCCTTGCCTAGTTCTCTTACAGACCTAAAGAATCTTCGTTCGTCGGTTTTTATTATACGTACGACGATTAGGAATCATTGTTTTTCTTTCATACGTCGTATGTGTAGAGCCATCGATTCCTTGGGCGTCCTTGCCCCCTTCCGAATCGATACGATGAGGATGAGTGATGAGGGAAAATTTTTCTGGGATTTTTAGGCGAGGTTTTTGAATTTTTGGGAATTTTAGGAGGTTGAAAAATCATGAGGGGTGTTGGATGGGATTGGATGAGGGAAAAGTTGCTCTTGAGAGATTTTTTCTGAGGGGTTGAGAGGGTGTTTTTGATTTTTTGGGAATTTTATATGGTAAAAAAATTTTGATTGATCAGGTGCATTGGATGGAATTGGGCGAAGGAGAATTTATTCTTGAATGTAAAATTCATCCCAAGATTTTGAGGTGTTTTTTCAATTTTTTTCAATTTTTAGGAGGACAAAAAATCACAATTAGCGAGATGAGATTGGTTCAAGGAAAATTTATTCGTGAGTGAATTTTTTCTGAAATTTTGAGGGGGATTTTTTATATTTTTTTTTAAATTTTAGGAGGGCAAAAATCATGTTTGGTCAGCTGGGATTAGTCGATTGGCTCTGGTAAAATGTATTCCTGAATAATGAAATTTTTTCTGATGTGTTGAGCAGGCTTTTGGATTTTTTGAAAATCAGAATTCCAAAAAATTGATTGGTCAGATGTATAAGCAAAACCAACTTTTGATTCTTTCATATTAGTTTGTTTGAGCATTGAGTGTATAAACAAGCTATGAACCTAACGTGGTTTTCACGTTGAAGAAATACACCACGGTTGGAAATTAGGTGAAAAAAATTTTGGCGGCAAAATGAGTAATTTTTTATCACCGGTTTACTCGACGAGGTAGATTCGCCGGTGTAAGAAGCGTCGGTGCGCGAGGAAAGAAGAAAAAAACACGACACACGCACACAGCGAGACGGCAGACGACGTTTTATCTACGCCGCCGCCACCTAACGTGAAGTCGGCAGTGGTACGCGGGGCAAGGTGTGACGAGTGGGCCGGTATGGCGGGAGTTGGTCCGCGCGCTCCGCGACTCAGTTTGTGTTCATACTGCTCGGCCGTCTGTTCGCTTCAGCCGTGATGCGTCCTCTTTCCATTATTACCGCCGCTGTTGCGTTATTATTACATACTGCTATCGTACTGTAAACGCGTTTACCTGCTCTACCGCGCCGTTTCACAGCATTCTTCGGTGTCCTACCGCAACCGTACCTTCGTGGTTACCTTTTTTTTATTTCTCGCTCGTGTTTTTTTGTACAAATTTTTACCAATTTTGATTTTTTTTCGCGCCGGTTTACGCGACGATCCCGAAATATCTTTGGATTGTGCGATTTACTCGTTCGGTTCGGAATTTTGATTCGCGACGCTGGGTATCGGTCGAGATTGTATTACGTAATTGTGCGGCGATGTTTACGAATTAATCTGTGTGCCGGTGTGTTGTCGACAAATCATACTCGATACCCTATTGTTCTTGTTGTTTGATGATTACTACGCCAGATACGTACGTCGACGTCGAATTCTAATCAAAACTCGCACCCATGATGATCATTGGTCGAACAAGTTGAAATCGTCGAAATCTTATCTTTTGTGCAGCTTCAGTTCTCGATGCTGGATCTGATCGCTAGTTCGAAGCATGACTTAAAAATTACAGTTTGGTGATCGACTTTTGCGTGTATTGGCCAAAGACAGCGATAGCTGTCCGATGGCTGGAGTGTTTTTGTAAACCGTCGATGGTATTTATTATTTCGAAAAAGCTCTTCGATTTCGGTTTTTTGATCAGTAATGGTACATTGAGTGTGATCGTTTATAGTAGTGATTGTCTTCGGCACGTGATTTCGTGCGGCTATTGAAAAGAGCATCGTTCGATCTCGGGTTGCGTTGTAGTGCGAGATAATTCTTCGGGTAGAGTGTGTAAATCGGTGATGGTTATATTATGATATCTATGGATCAACACGCGTCCTCTCTGGCATCGCTGGGTTTCAGTCTGAACGGAAGCGGCCATAATGGAAACGGCGGCAGCGGTGCCGGAGGCGGCTCAGGCAACGGGGTCCAAACGGGCTCCTCGGTGGTTGAAAACGGCGGCTCGGCTTCGAATCCAAATACGCCCCATTCGGGCACCATAGCCGGGCCTCCGCCGCCGCTCTACGGTTCGCCTCCCTTATACACGGTGAATTCGATGGCGGCACCGCAGCAGCAAACTCAGCCTCAGCCGCCGCCTCAGCACCATCAGCAGACCGCTCCTCAGCAGCAAAACGCCGCTGCTCAGCATAACTCAATGTTGAGCTACAATTTCAATAATTTGGACACTTCGTATTTGTTTTCGGGTACAGGTGCGGCGAATAACGCCGGTATGGAGGTGGCCGTCACCAGCGGCGTAATCAGCTACTCGCCCCAAGCGATTGTCCAACAGCATCACGGTACTTGTTCCAATCAACCACCTACCGCTGATTTGCCCGATACCAAGGAATGTATCGAGGAATTGTGCCCGGTATGCGGCGATAAAGTGTCTGGTTACCATTACGGTTTGCTCACGTGCGAATCGTGCAAAGGATTTTTCAAGAGGACCGTCCAAAATAAAAAAGTTTATACGTGCGTGGCCGAACGTAGCTGTCATATTGATAAAACCCAAAGGAAAAGATGTCCGTTTTGCAGATTTCAAAAATGCTTGGAAGTTGGAATGAAATTAGAAGGTAAGCGTTTACGTTTGCATTATTCAGTCCTGCTACAATAGTTTAGACTGCGATATCGATTCCGAACCTGGAATCTGTAGATCGCCAAATTCCAAAGGGCTGGGGCAATTCGGTTCGATGCGGTTTTATAATAAATTCCAACTAAAATACTCGTACATTGGTGTATAGGATCGTAAGATAATTGCTTTTTATTGGCTGAATGGCTCCTTTTAGGATATAACGTTACGACATTAATTACGATAAAATACGCTGCTTTAATGACGTCAACTGCCATTATTACGTAGGTCTACGCTACCGTCGTAGTCGCCCCATTCGTCGATAACTTCGAATCTTTCGAATTGCTGCGTTTAAAGTTTAATACTCCGAAATGTGTATCTAATCTATTAGTCAGTACACCTGCGATAGAAGTGAATTGGGTATTCGAGTGGGCTAAATTTTACTTCTAGAGGGTTGACTGTGGACTGTTGATTTTCGAAAAAGTTCTATTCGAGGTTTAACTGGCTCTGGAACGGTAGCTTCGATTAGTTAGTAATGAGGTGGTTCGAAGAAATGGCGATTTTGATTGATGAGTGACCGTTTGAGGTTGATTTTTACGTGCTGTGGTGATTTTTCGATACGTTGGTTGTAGAATCGTTGTATGTTGACTCGAATGTACGTTTTTCTTAATTTTCAACCTGAAAAGTTCGATTGTACCGGTTGAGTGATTAATTTTGTCCCACGTGGTCAATTTTTTCACATGTATTTGTCATTTTACTCTGTGATTGGAAATGTAAATTTATAAATTTTTGCGGTGAAAATGGCAAATATTTGAAAATTGAATTTTGTGATGTGAGTCTATGTTTTCTAAGAAAATATAAAATATTGTTATGGAATGATATTTAATAATATTCGGAGTGCTGAAAATTAAGTCTTTCGATGTTAAATCAGATTTGTTCAAATTTTAAGACGATTTCAACCTGAGACTAAGTAGGTGTTCTTGTTTTCACAACTACTCGTCGAAAATGAATTTTGATTGAAGTACCTATTTGTAGACAGCGAAACGCACTCGAGTGATGATTCACTTAATATTAGTGGGATTATGTGGATTCGCTGCTGAAAAGTGCATGTATTTGTACCAGTTTTGAAGTTCAAAAATTTGCAAATAAAATGTATTTTGGCTCAAATTCAATTGAAAGTGTTCCAAAAAATATTCTATGTTTTTAATTCAGTGTTTCAGAAATCTGGAAATTTTCATTATTTACGCATTCAGGGTTTTTTTTAAGTGCCTGTCTAATTGTAGCGGTGTAAAAAGTGTTTTATTAGTCAGGTTGTCATGAAGGTATCGAAAAAAATTACGGAGTTGAGAAAAATTTCATCGTAGTTGTAATTTTTTCCAATAGTTTTTCAGGATAGGAACTTCGAAAAATTGATTTTTCATATTTTTTTAAACTGTAGATACGAGAATTTTATGTTCAATTGAAATGAATTATAAGTTGCATTGAAAAAATTATTGGGTATAGGTATTTGAGAAAAGTTTTTTTTTTTGTTGAAAAGTGCAGTTTCACATCAACACGTCTGTTTCTTTGAATTGAATGAAATTGAAATTCGAAAGATTTACAATTCTTGGAATTGAATTTTTGCCAGAAATTTGAAAGTATAAATTCTCAATTCTGTTTAATCCTAGATCACCTAAATATCAGCTCTTAACGATATAGTTGATCAGAAATTAATTTTTTCTCATATTTTGGAACGTAAATTTTTAAGATATTTTATGTATGCGTTTTCAACACTTGCTTGGATTTCTGCTGGACTAGAGAGGTTAAAAACAGATGAATGTTTTAAAATAATCCAGAAAGTAATTCAAAGTTATGGAATTTTGCTTAAGCAATTGAATATTACCTGCCTAGTCATGAGGGAAGAGAATAAAAACTGAATAATTTTATGACCGGAGTTTGTATGATTTTCAAGGTCCAAAAATTCATTAAGTATAGCCCGATTTGCTCATATTCGATGGAACTCATTCTCAAGTTTTCTTTTATGTTCTTGATTTAATAATTTTGTAAAATTTTGACATTGGTTTAGGGCACTCTAAGTTGAAAAAATAATTTTTCAAAATATTATAGTATCTTACTCTATGATTGTATCTACATTTAAAGTGGGGTTTGAAAATTTCATCTTGGAGGTCATTTGTAATTTCACCTAAGAAATGTTGAAAAGAGATTGCTTCAGGCTTCGAAGATTCGATTTTTATTTCAGTCCAAAAAATTTGAAATGTTTGATATGGAAATGATGAAAACTTGAGAATATTTTTGGAACAGTCATTCTCGATTTTTTTTCTAAAATTCTTTTAAAAAAGTGATTTTGGTTGTCGAGAATCTTATTTTTCAAATCCAGAAAGTCATTGAAAAAAAGATTGTAAAATGCTAATTGAACTGAATGTTTTGAATGATTTTTGAGTCTGCTAGGGAACAGATTTTTTGTTTGAGAATTTTAGGTTTATGTACTATCCAAAAAGTCATAAAATTTGGTGGCTATGAAATGTTGGTTCTAAAACTATTAAAAAACTGGATAAAATGTTAATAAATATGTCATGAGTTACATTATCAGAAAATTCATTTCTCAGGTTTTTTTTTTTATATCTTTGGTTCTAAAATCATGAAGTAACTTTGAAATGTTTGAACTAAGAAATTGATTATGCTCATGATGAGCTGTACCAATTTTTGAAGGCAGAATTATTGGTTAGTATGATATGAAAAGTCAATTTGTGATGAGGTTATTTCCTGAAATTGGCTGAAAATTACATTTTTTCAGTAGTTTTTCTATCTATTGTCGAAGTGTCCTCTACGCAAGAAACACAGAATTAAAACAAATGAACAAGAATGTTCTCTTCGTAGCCAGTAACCAGAATAGTTGAAATTTTAGTAATTTTTCTGTGAAAAACAAAAATTCAACATCTCTCTCTTCTTTAAATTCTTTAATCGATCGATAGTTGAAAAGGGTCCTTTTTTTTGGGCAAGTTTGAAGCTAGAAAAATAGTACGAAAATGGCAAATAGAATTCAGAAAATAGGCGAGTATTTCAATTTTTTCGATTCAACAGACTCTTCGATTAAGTCCAATTTTTTGAAAAAAAAAAGGTCTCACAGAAATATTTTTCTGCCATAAAATAATGTATATTTTTTCTTATTTTTACCCCTCATTTTTGAAAAAGAATTTCTAAAAAGATCTCACTTCAAAAATTATCGAAAAAATCCAAAGTTGTTCAGTTAAGGCAAATTTCGACAATTTCAAATTGTCAAAATTTACGATTCTTTCCAAAAAGTCTGGTACACTAATTGAGGGCGTAGGATGACATTTTTTTATATCGAAAAAAAATTTGAAATTGCCAAGTGTCTAAGAAAATTCCCATCTATAAAGTTAGTCGAGTAGATATTTGGAAAACGACGTGTTTTCTAATTTGTGTTATTTAGATTCCTTCGTGTCTAACTTGAAAGTAATTTTTTTCCAGTTCGGCATATAACTAGTTCTCTGGTTGTAATTTATGCACCCTTTGTTATCATTGTAAAAATATCTTAACTTATCGTCGGTACTTACATATGTATAGTTGTATGAGTTACGAGTACGTCCATATTTACGTCTCGAACGAAATTATAGTTGGTGCATTAAGTATGTACGAGAGAATACATATCGTTCGACTTCATTCCAGGCTACATATGTAAATAATGAATAAATACCGAATAGAGGTACTCGAAAGCGAGAATTTCAGACATCCGGTTAGGCGTAGTAATGTTTGAAAAGTTTAAAGTACGAGTTTAATATGTAAGGTGTATCGTATAAATGCCGAACAAGTGAACAGGAACCGAGGTATTTTCTATCATCATCGCGACCCTAACCAGCTCACGAGGTTTTCATGTGCATCAGACACCTGTAACCTGTACCTAGACCTACGGTTCGTGGGGTCTGTTTCATACAATGGATAGGGTGAAATATGCATGCACTCGATGAAAAGAATCCTGCGCGATAAATTCGCACAAAATTAGCGATAATTTTTAGTCTACGTACGTGTCGATAACGTAATATTTTGTAATCCGACGAGTTGGAAATGAAATTCACCATCGTAATGTATCATACAGATGATAAAAACGTTAGAAATTTGCGATTAAAATAATAATGAAAAAAAAAAAGAAATACGAATTCGAGAACGTTGCGATGTTCGGTCTGGTTGGCCTAGTGGCCTTAGATAAGAAACGTACCAATTTTCGTGATTCGTGATAAGCGACCCACAGACCTACTGTTTATTTAGTTCCGTTTATTTTACTCGTACAATTTATTGATAATAGAAACGCCGGATTGGATTTTTTTTTGTTCGCAATTCTTTTCTTTTTTTCTGCTTCGGCTCTCGTAGAGTAGGTATACTTATGGAATAGACTTACGTCGTTTTTCATAATACCGACATCGACAGGTTTTTATCAAACGTTATTATATTATGTCACTTTATGGTATACGCGTTCGTGTTTTTTTTTCGCACTGATTTTTTGAAAGCGAAAGTGTAGAAGTTCTTGTACGACGGCGTTGTTTCGCTGTCTCGGTTAATTTATTATCACGGCTGGGTTATTTTTATTGCAGGAAATTTTTGTACAAACGAATCCCCGTTGATTGGGTGGAATTTTCGAGCTGAAAAATCACGCTGGTTTAGTACGAGTTTGCAAGTTGGTGGGGTTTGAGCTTGGAAAGCGTTGGATTTTGAAGTGAATTGTATTTTGGATTTGAAAGCGTTGGAAATGAAGTTACGCGTATGTTTCGTATTTTGGCAATTGAACGGTTTATTTGTAATAAATTCGAGTGTGTGATTGTTTATTGATGGAAATGAGAGCTTGAATGAGGCTGTAGGCGTTTGCAAGTATATCTGATTAGTTGACCTAATTTTATCAAAAATTCGGTGGAGGGTTTGATGATGTTATGAACACGTGATTTTGCACGTGGAGTTCGATGTATGTTATGAATTTAGTTACCAATTTAACATTTTGTGTGCACTGAGTTGAAAAAATTTTGCCTTTTTTTTGAAGCTTTTCAATGAAGTTGAAAAATTAGGGGTTGAAAGGTGTAATTTTTCAGTTATGATGAAATGACAGTTTCATTTGGTTTTTGAGTCATTGGAAAATTTCTTGTTTTAATTTTCTGAGATTTTTCATATCTAAAATTTTTATTTTCTGATAATTTTAGTTCAACTACGACCATCAAGAAACACAAAGTTTGGCAAAAAAAATTCGAGATGATTACTAGTTTCAATTTATTTCACCACTCTCTAAATTTGAATCAGTCAAAATCTGAAGATTGACTGATTGAAAGAGACAGAATCATTTCACTGATTGGCAGTGAAATTTCCGTGATTCCACAGTTGATCAGTGAGATTTGACTGCCAGTCAGTGAAAAATTACCGATTTAATTAACCAATTGAACCAGTAAATTTTTCACTGATTTCTACAGTGACATGATTCTGTCGATTTCATCAAGTCATTTTTGACTGATTCAGATTAAAAGAGAGCAATTGAATATGAAAATCCATTGCCAAGCATTCTAATTACCTATTCTCTATTTGAATCAGTCAAAATCTAAAGATTGATTGACTGAAATGAAAATACTTGAGTCACTGATTGAAAGTGAATTCTGCTAATTCCAATGTAAATCAGTGAAATTTGATTGTCACGCAGTGAAGAATTACTAATTCAAAAATTAGTAAATTTTCATTTTTGAGTCTGTAGGTATTTTTTTTCTTCTGCTAATGAAATGAATCAGTATAAGTGAATTTTTCACTGATTTTCTACAGTGACTAAATTTTTTTATCTTAATTTATCAATCAATTTTGACCGATTCAAGTTAAGAGAATGACTCAGCATTGATGAACATTCCTGAAAAATTTCGTATAGTTCTGAACCAAAAAATCAGCTCTTAAAAAAATGGGAAAAAAATATTGAAATTTCAATTACTTTTATTATGAGGAATTTTCAATTTTCTCTTCCCCTCCAAAGTTCTTAAAAGCTTCAACGCCTTTTCCAACCCTTTGATATTTCAAAAAAAAAATAATCAGATAATGTTCTACTCGAATTGTTGTTGAATTTTTTATTTTTTTATTTTTAAACTTGAAATTTAATTTGTTCAACGAAGTTTGTCATCTGAGTTGAATTAGTACAAAAATATGAAATTATAGAAAGATCTTTCGTGTAAAAAAAATTGTAAGCTTGAAATTTTGACAGAAATTAATCGGGTAACAAAAACAATCTTCGCTTCAAATTTTATACAATTTTTTGAGACATCGGTTTTTTTTGGAAAAAAAATTGTGAATGAAAATGAGAAAGTAAAACACCATCTTACAAGTTGCATTACTCTAATTGACTACTGAAATTTCGAAAAAAAATGAAATTTTCGTTTTCATTGCCTTCTTGAACAAAAATTTTTGCTTTCGTTTCGCCTGCTCGATGTTTTTCGATTTTTTTAGTTCTTTTTTTCCTCGCCAAAAATCTCTTCATTTACTTCTATTGTAGTGTTACTAGTCCAAAAAAATGGATATCCAACTTCGAATTTTTCAAAATCAATTGTAGGTACCTAGTGACATCTTGAAAAATCTCGAGTTTTATCGAAAAGCTTTGAAAAGCTCAATTTTCCTTCAATGAAATGTCAATGTACAGTTACAGTTTTTAATTACTGAAATTTTAATTTTTTTCAAAACTTAACCCTCGTTGCAAGCGCAGTAATTTAAGAATAGAGTTGAAGAATAAGTGGGGGCAAGGGTATTGAAGAATTCGTATTTTTTCCTTTTCAGAAAAGTAGAAGTGATTATACGACATTTTTGATGCATTAGGTTTAAAATTCCCTAGATTGAAATATGAGCACGAAATAGTGGAAATATATTGCAAAAAAATCCCCCAAAAATTTCGATAGTCTTGCCAAGGTCGTGCATTTCGATCCAAAAATTGTGTTGAACAAAGTTACGTAATTATCCTCTCTGATTCATAAATTAGTAATAGAAATTAAAGTTATGAAAATTACTGAAAAAATCAGTGGAGATTCGATGAAAAATCAACAAAATTCGGAGAAAATCTGTATAGCTAGTTTTTCAATTCATTTTATTGATTTACCCCATATTCTGCATACTCTTATTGCTATTTTCCACTGATCCAGAATAAAAAGTTATTATTTTGGCTTTTTGGCATATTTACGTAAAATTGTGAAAGATACCGAAATTACATTCCTTCAATTTTTCAGTCTATTTCATCACCGAATTTTTGAAAAATATCGTCCAAGTCCAAGGTAAATATTTGACTTTATTCTGCAAATGTGTTTTTAAAGCATACATTTTCATCTGACGCTGAATTTCCAGAAATTGATTCTCGTTTTTTTTCAAATATATTTTCGAATCGAGTTCATTCGACCGTATCTATTGAAATAGACCTAGTGTCCACTTTTTCGAGAAAAAAGTTTCTTGACATATTTGGGCCACAATGCCAAACATTATTCGAAATCCTTCGTAAATGGGTTTTTGAAAACTGGACACTTGGACACCCTTTTTAATATTTGATGTAGTCGAATCGACTCTCTTGAAAAATACACGATTAAATTTTCTCGCGAATTAAAAATACCTATCTACCTGCTGCAATGCACATTTCCGAGTTGGAAAAATTAAATTCGAACATGTCGGCAGTGTAATGAACGACGACGTAATGTATATGTGGATACTCGAGAGCAGAAGGATGTCAGGTTTCATTTTAGCGATGTGAAAAACAAAACAAAACAAAAATTATAGTGGTGTTTATTCGACTCGGTTATTACGTTCTACGTATGTCGATGTACGCGGTAAAATAACGAGAATTCATAAATGCACTCGGAGTTGATATTTTCGAAAATATGATTTATTCCCCGAGTGAATGACTTTTATCTGGTATCCTTTAAATTGAAGCAAGTCCGCTGGAAGCCGGCTATTGAATTCGAATTGCGTTATCTGATTAGTATTCATTGCGTATCGAATTGGCGGACGAAGCATGATAGAAATAGGCAGTTAGGCACCAGCACTTTTGCAGTCAGTCGACTGTGGTGGACGACGAATCGCAATCGTAAAACCGATTCGTCGTTTACCATTTATTTGTTCTTCTATATGGTAAAAGACGTTCACTTTCAAAAGGATTAAGGTAACGGAGATTTTTTCTTCATAAATTAGGTCACACAAAGTTTTATCGCAGTGGTTCTCATTTTATAGGCGAGCTTTTAACAGCATGCTATGTTACGTTATAAACAGCGAGTTTACGCCCGACAAAGAATCTTTTGAAAAATATAATACCGTAGACGAGTGACGAATCGCGACCTATTTTTAAGATAGTCGTATACGATAGCTCTATGTACAAGGAGAAGTTTTTCTTTTACCAAGGGAACGTCGACGAGTGGCTTTTTTTTTATTCCTCGTTCGAAAGAAATTAGCGTGATTGCAAAGGTTGAAATTTCCGTTCGCGATTCGGTCGTGAGTTTTCCCCTTATTTTTTTTATTAACTATTATTATTCGAGCAGCAGCGTAATGTAAATATGATGCTAATGTTTGCAGCGCGTGAAAGATTTTAAAAATATGTTAATGCGCGAACGAAGTGTCATTTTTCTTTTGTTTTCAAGCACACGCAAGTTTTCAGGTTTAATGAATTCTTAATTAGGTGTTGAAGTGGCAAATATGGTGACACGTCGGTTCTGAACGATTATAGCAAATTAGTCGTTCGGTTTGGGGAATTAACGAAATGTAGGTTTTTTTTTCAATTTCGCGCACTGTGAATCGTTCAATCGAATGTATTTTTATACTCGTTCGCGTGTTGGATGTCAAAGTGTGTGTGATGGTTGGGTCGCGATTTGGTCTAAAAAATATGTTGATTTAGAAATGGAAAATTTGATTCGATGAATTTTTTCGTGGCTCGAATGGTGAATTTTTTCGACAATTTTTGGCTGAGTGAATCGTGCTCGTATGGATATGTTATTATGATTTTTACGCTTCGATGAGCTAACTACCGAAAAGTACTACGGTTCTCATGGGCATTTCTGTTTGGTCTGAGTAACCCGAATAATTTCTACCACCGAGTATAATTATTTCGCTTGTTTTAGCCAAGTTTTTTTTCCCTGTTTGAAAATATTTCGTGGTACGTGTGTTCGAATTCGGCTATGTTTTTCGTCGTATTTCGAGTAAATTATGCGGATTGCGTTGTGTAATTATTGGCTCGGGTTTCCCCCGAAAATGTACTCGTGTTTATTTTGGACGAAAATTAATTTTCGAGTGATTTTAGCGGAGTTGGTGCGAATTTCGATAGGAAATTGTTGATTTTTTTGGAAGAAATTGGCAACACTGTGGATTTGAATTGATGAAATTGTATCGGCGGATTGGGAATTTTAACTGAAAATCACTCATTAGCGATGTTGTTGCTGAAAAATTGATAAAACTGATCGTCTTATCTGTTGTAACGAACAATTTTTCATCAAAAATCGATAAAGAATTATAAATCAGCTGTATTACTGATTTTTCACTGAAATGTACCAAATTACCTTTTATCTTCGATTTACATTGAGAATTTATTTCATTCATTGCAATCAACTTGAACTAAAGACTGCGGATCTAAGGAACGCTGTATTAATGAATCGTGTAATGATTTTCAAAAAAAAAAAGAAAAAGGTTATCGAAAAAATGTTTTTTGAAAGTTTAATTTCTAAAGGAATGGAAATTTTTAACCAAAGGTTGCGATCAAATATTAATTTATGGAAAAGCTGTGGCTCGAATATTGAACGATACCCGAAAATCAAACGTACAATGATGAAATTACCCTCCATTATTAACCAATTCGTACATTAATAAATAAAATGTAGACTTCTTTGACAGGTGAATATAATATTCGATAACGTGTATGGTTTTTTTGTCGAAAAAAAAGTGTTACGAAAGGATTGCCGATGTTTACAAAGTTGACTGTTTCTTTGACCGAATTGGGACGTTGAAATTAAGTTTTGGAAGAAATTCTTAAATAGTCGATTATATTGTTTGGTTTTAGGTTGGATTTTTTTTTTACCTGGACCGTTATAGTTGGAATATTTTAACTATTCCGAAGCAGAATCTCGTTTGGTAGCCTCCCTTTTTTTTTGATTTATGATACTCGTAGAGATGTTGAAGTAATTTTTTAAAATGGTGTTTTGAGCTGTTGTGGTTTTAACGAATTCTCCCTTTTTTTGATGATGAGTTAGTTTGATGATCAATTTCTGGTATGAAAGGGGTTTGTTGTTGAAAGAATTTCGTATGTGTCTCGTTAGGTTTGTTGCATTCATCTTAATTTTTCTAGTAATTGAATAAGAAATATTTTTGAAAACTTTTTATGTACATATAAGCTTTTTTCAAATGAAGGATTTAATTAACTTTCGGGTGAGATATTTTCTCAATTTTGTGCAATTTTCTTATTCATGACAAAATTTATAGGTCAATTATGATGAACATTTTGAATTTGGGAAAAAATTACTTCTGTAAATTAATAAAATGAATTTCTGTTCGAGTATAGATTTTTTTAATATAAAATTCCTAAAAATAATATTTTTTTTTTTTACCAAAAATGATCATTATTTTTTGGAAAAAATGGTAATTTTACTACGAAATGAAACTTCTTGCTCTCTTATTCTGAATCAGTGAAAAGTCATTAATGAACAGTCAGAATTTCAGCACAGGAAAAATCTGCAAAATGTACTGATTTTTCAACTAAATTCATAAATTTTACCGAGTTTTTAGTGAATTTTTACTGATTTTCCAGTGATTTTTCTCACTGATTTGTTTTCAGTGAAAATTTTCTCACTAATTTCTAAATGAGAGATTGAATTTCGGTGTCCATACTTTTAAAATATGGCCATTTTAGGCAATGATGAGAAAATTTATGGAATTCATTACTCATTCAAGGTTTGAGAAGACGTGGCTTCACAAATTGAGCCAACAAACCTGCAATTGAAAAGTGTAAGTACTTTTGAAAAATCGTAAAAAAAAAATCAAGAACGAAAATTTTTCCCAAAAACTATGATTTTGGTCCAAAATGAAAATTTTTCTCGAAAAATGGCGATTGTTTTTAGAACAAATTATAATTTTGGCCCAAAATAAAATTTTAATCAGAAAAATAGAGATCTTCTAAAAATTCCCTTTACTGATTCAAATTTAAAGAGAGGGAGAAAGTAAAAATGAGAAAAAACATGAAATATTTTGGTATATTTTCTGAAAATAATTTTCTTACGTTTTGAAAAATTGACCTTGAAAAAATTTAACTTCAGAAATATATCGGTCAAAAAATCCAACCGGCACTTTGAAATTACATCTCACAAGTCACCTGCTTAGATAATTCAAACACAGTTCGTACAATTTTCACGAAAAAATCACGATTGTTCTACAAGAGAAGAAATATTGAAAGATGCCACTTTAATAAAGCAATCAAAAAAACATAAGCACAATAAAATATACCACGGTACGACATCTCGAGCTAATTTAGCCTTTTTTCATCCGTTGAATATAAACACACCTGACGTAAGAATAATATTTCAAATAGAAGAAGGAAAACATAGACACCGCATCGAAAGAAAACGACAACGGTGAGGAGTATTGAAAGTATCTCATTAAAAAAGAAGAGAAAAAAAATCTAAAGAAGGCCTTTTGTCGTCTCCATAGCCTGCACCACCTTTTACCGGTTTAAAACGAATTACCGTTATTTTGGTGGGTTGGAAAGAGCGTGTAGTCGAAGCACACCTGTAGCATGATTCTTATGCGGGATGTGGCGCACTGCACGGCTCCGCGCCGCTGAAAGAAGGTAAGCAACGTTGACCAATTTCGAACAAGTGTATGGTAAGGTATAAAAATGAATGTAGTCGAGTTGAACGTTCTGAGGTTACAAATTGCGCAACGCAGTAATTGGAAAGTAATTAATACGCGCGTAAACATTTGCCGCACTTGAGTTGATCGTTTGTATGTAAAAAATGAAGCAAAAGATATAGTTCAATAAAAAATGAGGGTTAATAAACCCGTTATTAGATTACAAGCTGCATAAAATGTTGCAAATCAATAATAATGGTCGATAGAGGTAGAATAGGTATTTAAAAGTACTACGTAGGTATGTATAGTGCCCAAGTTGATATTTTTTACGAGTTCATCTAAAAGTAAATTAGTGGTGTACCTATTTGGAAAATTATTCAACCTAGTGATGTTTTTAATTACGTTCGTTAAAAAATTCTAATTACTTTGGTCTTAGAATTTCGTCGTAATGAATTTGTAGCGTTTTTTTTTAAAGAGAGAGAAATATTTTCCAACTTTTCCAACGCCTTGGTGCAAATGCTTCGAGTGGTTTAGTTTTTATTGATGTTTGAAGTGAAGAATAATACATGACTTTCTTTGTATCACGAGGTTTGCACGTTTTGTAAAGTTGAATTATCGCGTGCATTGATCGCCTAGTTTTTTGATGTCGATTTTTTTCTTCGGATTATCGAATTTTAAGAAAAAACTAATGATTGGAAAATTTTGGTGCTTTTTCGTTTTTAATTGCTGGAAAAAAATCTGTTATGTCGCAAGTGTTGTGTGTTGTGGTATTGGAAAAATAAATCATAACAAAATGGATTGAAAAATTAGTCTAATTTATTGATTTTAATTTTCATAAAGATTTTTCTTAGGGGATATCGTCAATTTTTCTTTGAATTTTCAACTGATTTTTCAGAAATTTTCTCACTAATTCATTCCCCCTTTGGAAAGGCTTTCTCGCCGAAACTTTGATTGATAATGATCCCTTCAATTTCGGAAGCATTTTCTCTTCAAGATTCAAAGTCGAACAGAAATGCTCAATTGCTCAAGTGTGCCAAAGTGTCCATAGTATTCTTTCATTTTAAACCAGTAAAAAATGATTGATTTAGAGCCAAAATTGGAACACGCAGGAAAACACGTTGCAAAACGAATTGAAAATTCAGTAAAAACCTACCGATTTTTAGTTAATTTTTTAATGTCCCCCCCCCCCCCCCGAGGGTATCGTCAGTTTTTCCAGAAAATTTCAGTGATTATTGGTGATTTTTTCGCAGATTTCTTCTTGTGTTGTTCCAATCATTGTTTATTAACAATTTTCTCTGATGTCTGAAGATAAGAAGAGTTTTGTTTTTTTTTCAAGATCATTAACCTTATGAAATTTTCTATTTTTTTTCAACTTTGTTTATTCCATATTTTCCAGTACATATGAAATTTTTTTCGTAGTCCTTGGTTTTCCAGAGTGCAGAAGAAATCAAATTATTTTTCTCTTTTTTTTTTACAAAAAAATTGTTGAAAAATGATTGCATTTTTTTCACTTAAACCTTTACTTAACCATTACATGCCTGGTCCAAAAATAAGTCATAGTTGTCCTGAACATTCTGTAACACATAAAAATTTACTTTTTCGTAAAATTTCACTTGCTTTGTCTTCAATTTGTGGCTGGCTATGTCTCTTATCTTCCTCCTACTTTCCTGAGAGTTTACTGAAGAAAAAAAAATTAGTGAAAAAAGTTGTGATTTTTGATCCTCTAAAATACAGATACCTGATTATTTCATTTCCATGTCTCTTTTGAATTTTCATCTATAAATCAGAAAATTTTTCTTTTGAAAAAAATGACTGATTTCAAAAATTCATATGTGACCCTGCCGTAAAGAAGGGACCTAGTGTAAAAAAAACCGATGTCTTCAGATTTGGTGTCATTTGGACCAAAAACGTGAAAAAATGAGACATCGATTTTTTTTTCACGCTAGGTCCCTTCTTTGCGGCAGGGTCACATATTTGAAAAGTATTTTTTAATCTTTCCAGAAAATGCAGTTGGCAAATTCAAGAATATTTTGAAATTTCAATCATTTTTTGAAAGTATGTTCAAAAACCCCGATAGAACTCATTGAATTGATTGAATTTAGATTATTTGTTAGAATTCAGCTGTGTGCAATGTGCATAAAATTATTGTACGAAAAGCAGTATTTCTAGAATTGGGATAAACTTGGAAAAATTTATGTGAAATTGAATTTTACACCTTTATTCAAGTTTAAGAAATACTTTATATTTCTTTTTCCAAGTTTGAAATGCCAATTTTTTCAAATTGTACAATTTTCATTTTTCTCCTTAATTTAAAAAAAAAATCATCATAGATTTGTGGAAATATGATAAATTACTTTCTTCTTTTCTTCTCAAACAATGAAATGAACAATTTTTGGCAAGATTACGTTCCTGTCAAATTTAATATCAACTTACTGAGCTTCTTATTGTTCACAACGTTCCTTAAGGTGTCTCAAAACGTCTTGAACCAATAAGATTTGCTCTGAGATTCAGAAATAAGTAGCTATCTCGACTTATGCAGTTATGCTCCAGAAATCCTCTCAATTCTACGTAGGTATTTCCAAATCTAAAATCTGAGATTCGATTCGACTAATTGGTTCTAAACCCTAATTTCATCCTTTCCAAATTCATCAAAATGTAAAGAAAGAGCTGAGAAATTGAGAAAAATAAGGAGAGTCAAAAATCAATGAAAAATACATAATTCAGATTTGAGCAAAAAAAAAGAGAAAAATTTCGGGATTTTTGGAATAAACAATAAAATTGGTAAGAATTAACAAAAATTCATTTTTTTGAGTCAGTGAAATAAATTCTACCAAATATCTATGATTTTTCGCTGGTCTTTTTTTCCTAAAAATTACTGATTTTTTTTGGCAGATTGTGAGTTGATTGAAAAATCAGCGAAAAATGATCAATTTTGATGAACATTATTTCACTGATTCAAGAAGGCATAATCCAATTAAATTTTTTTAGTGAGTTATTTCATGAGTGATCAAGGGCAATTTTTTTTGAAAAACCATGTTCGAAAAGCTAAAAAATACATTTCTTTTTGACATTTTAATGAAAAAATCTCCTTTTCAAGTTCAAGGACAAGAAGGACCGAGTTTCCTGAGCCCCTTTCTCGAATACGTACCTGAAATTTTCAAGATTTTCGACTTAGGCCGATTTTGAGGGATGACTAAAGCCCCATAACCATCCCTTCGAATGCTCCCTTGCCATCAACAATTCCGAATTAAAAGGGATCCTAACTCGAGACGGTGTTTGCCCGACGACTTCCATATGTAGTTCGAATTAAGCACACTCGTACGTCTGCAGCGTTAAAAAGGAAATGAAATGTCGAAATTTTATTTTTTTTTTCACTTGTTCGCAAACAAATTTTCATTAAACGAATACGGCGGCCTGACGAATCGTAACAAAACAAAAATTACTATGGGAATGGGTCGACGTGCGACGACGAGTCGCATTATTGTTACGATATTACGTAAGCTGTCATATGGCTTCCGAATATACGAATCCGCCTTTTCCTGTCGCTGTGCTGCTATAATGTTTCGAAGTGTACAATATGTAGGTCTAGTTTACGTGTAAAATTTCTCAACCATCAAAATGTTACTGCGGTAAATTTTTAATACGGTTCGAGGAGGAAATTTTCGTGTAATTTAGAAGGCTCTTGTACGCCTATGTGTAACGTAGAGGTGTTTATGCTAATTTTTTTTTACCTCTATATTGTATGGGTCGGTATGGCATATGCGTGTATATATTTCAAGTACCTAAGTCTACATACATATGGGCTATTTTCCACTCGGTGTAGTAGCTGCTTGGGTCTGCTGGTGTCTTTGAGAGAGAATCGCTACAGTATTATCTTTTAAAGGTTGCAAGGTAATAAATAATTTACGATTTACGCAAGCGGTTAAAAGTGGGAAGACAGTATAATAGAATTTATTCCATAGTCGCGTCAGGCGGTTACGTAACTGCGTCCAATAGATTTTTCTTTTTTATTCCAGCAGCGTACGCGGAGTTTCTTATAACAACGTGAACAACAACTGAACTTGTGAATTCATCTTCGGCGTGGCTACATAATAATGACCTTTTTGTTGGTTTAGTTTTTTTTTTAGGTCGTCGCTGCTCCGCTACCACAACCGCGGTCGCCGATGGTCGCTGGCTTGTGTTATAGATTTTTTCGCGGGCGTTTTTTTTCCATCATAGGATGTCGTATGGTTGATTTTTACGGTCTCTTTTTTTTCTCTCTCAACGCAGGCTATGGAGGGTCATTGGTGCTGTACGCAGTGGACGATGCGATGGGTTTTAATTATTTTAATGATTGTTTCCATAGTGTGTGTGCAGACGATGCAGATAATTGTGCTAGATGGGTTCAATTTGGATATAGACGTTGGAAATTTTACATTTACAGACGTACACTTCATGTAATGTTTGCTTCTCGTTGTATAGTGTAATTTATTCCGAGCACGTGAAATTTTTTTTCGTTCGATGACGTCACCGATTCAGAAGTGTAGGTGAAGTAGGTAGCAGGGCGGGTTCGGATTTATATGCATGGCGAGAAGATGGTAACGAGTTGAGCGTGAATTAATGTTATGGAAGTGAATGATATTTTGAAAAAAAATTTATACCAGTTTTGATCCGGATTGTTAAAAGATACAATTTGAATAGAATTTTTTTCCCGATGTAGAAGCCCCGGTGAAAGAAAAATTTGGTAAAAATGTTGATTTTTAGTTTCTCTGTTAGTTATGCCTACGAAAAGAAATGAAAATAGACGAAGAACGATTGTACTGTAGCGTTGATTTCGAAAGCTATACGCTGATTTTATGCAAATAATCACGTCACTACGAAATTCTAATACACATGTGTAAGAATAGAGCCAACTTTTTTTCGCACTTTCTCTCAAAGAGCAATTGTGCTTTGTAGAAATAGAATAAATAAATGTAAATAAGCTCAGTATTTCAGCGGCTTAGCCATACGGGTTATAATTTTTTTTACAAATAGTGTCGCCGGCGAGAGTACAGCTATAATCATTTTTGTCAACGTTTTTTAAATAGGACTCGCGTAATATGGTTGAATACGAATTTTCTAATTTCAATTGACCTTTGGATCGGGACGCGACGGCTCATTTTGAGTATTCGATTGAAATTTGATTGACGTTTTCCCTTATGAATCGAGGATGGATTTCGATTATTTGTTCAAGGATGTTTTTCGATTTTTTTCCCTGATAATCCAGTGAGGTGAAGGGATTTGGTATTCGCTGGTGAAAAAATTTTCATGGGTGTCCTTGGAATTTGGTATGCTTAATGTAATTTTATTATTTGTGGCAGTAACGAGGGAATTCGGTTGGTGATTTTTTCAAATGAGGAGTTGGAGCATAGATGAAATTTGGTTGAATTGATTACGTGATTTTATTGTTAATAATTCGAGGCTTTCATCGATCAAAAATGTTTGAAAGTTATTGGAATCTTTCAAGTTGAAAAGTATTTGAATTCTCAAGAAAAATCATTTAAACTGGAAAAAATTTTCTATTTGAAAAGTTTCGTTATAATTGAAATTTTTTGAATTCTGTTTTTTCAAAAAATTTTGATTGAATTTAAAAATTGAAAAATGTACTTTTTGCTACTGAAAATTAAATTTTTTAAATTTTGTTTCTAAAAAATTTTGATTGAATTTAAAAATTGAAAAATGTAGGGTACTTTTTGCTACTGAAAATTTTATTTTCAAAAAATTCATCTATTATACTTTTTTTTTTGGTACCTGTTGGATGGAGACCTACATTTCTATTTCTTGAGTTTTTCTGTCTTGTGTCATGATCAGCTATCTCTCTTATTTCGAATCAGTGAAAAATCACTGGAAAAAATCGGTTTTGCAGCATAGAGAAAAAATCGCAAAATTTTTTGATTTTTAGCGGATTTTTGCTGATTTTTCGAAGAATTTCACTGATTTTTCTGCAAATTTCAGATATTTTACTGACTTTTCATTGAATTTTTAGTCGTTTTTTTCACTTTTTGCTTTTAGTGGATTTTTTTTCTCCGATTTATTTCACTGTGCTGTAATTCTGACCAGTTTCCAGTGATTTTCGTTAATTTTCACTAATTTGCAAATGAGAGAGTAGTTTCCTTTGAAATTCCTTATTTCATCGATTCGACATTTTTTTGACCTCCTGATTTCAAGACTGAGAGTAATACCACAGAGAGGCATGAAAAAAAAACATGAAATAGCCTGTAAAGCTACGAGTGAAATTTTGTTTGCACGAAGTATTGATTAGAGAGTGATGACCTCATCATATCAAGTCATTTGCATTAATTTCATGGATAATCCGTTCAATTATATTTTTATTCGTTGAAAGTGTAATACCCTAATTGTACATTTAAGAATTTTTTTTTTGGAAAAAATCAATTCTTGATTTTCACGAGTTTTTTGAATTTTCCTGTAGAAAAGAAGTTCTTGAAGAATTTGGCATTTGAGTCATTAGCTCTATGCACATATTTTTTTATTGCAGATTTCATTTTTTCGCCATGCTGACAGTTCGAGGTTCGTTGGAAAACACTACACCTAATTTTTTTTGAAAATTTGAACAAGTCGAATGAAATTTCTGAGCATAAATTGAGAGAGGGGGGTGGTAATTGAAGTGCAAATCTTACAAAAAGTGCTACTGAAGTCCCGCATTTTATTTCTGAAATTTTGAATCAGTGGAAAATCACTGAAAAAAATTCAGAATTGTTGTAAAATCAACAAAAATTTTTGATTTTCAGCAGAATTTCTCTGATTTTTAAACAAATTTCACTGATTATACCTATTCAAAGAATTTCATTGATTTTTCAAAAAATTCCAGTTATTTTACTGATTTTTCAGTGAATTTTCTGCAATTTTTTTCACTGATTCATTACTGTTCTGCGTTTCTTACTTTTTTCTAGTGCTTTTCCATAATTTTTACTGATTTAGAAATGAGAGAGTAGGCACTTTGAAGTTTTACAGAATTCCCTCTTTCCTCTCTTAGTAACAAAATTACTTTTTTTTCAGTTAAAATATCTTAGTTTGGGTCAAAAAAATTTCAGAATTGATGAGAAAATTTCCGTATTGAATCATCTTAAAATAGTTAATGCATTTTGAGTCTAAAAATTTTAATTTTATGCCTTTTAAATATGTCAATTTTGATTTTCTCCTCAAGCAGAAATGTTGGAAATACGAACAACGCGATTTAGAAAATTATCATTAACAATTTTTCTTGTAAAATTTTTGGTTTTTTGGCCAAGAAATACCTACGTTTTCTGTTTGTCATTCGCTCACATGCTGAATTCTTTCAAGTTTTAATAAAAATTTTTGACTCAATCTGCTAATTTTTTTAAAAAAATTTAACATCAAATTTAAAAAACATTTTGTGGCATAAAAACTCTCAGTTTTGGTGGATAATTGGAATAAGTTGTCTACGAAGTAAAATCTGTACATATTTGGAAAAAAATATAATCTTTATGGCCTATTTTATTACGAAGTTTTGACATTCCTTGTGTACTATCGAGATATTTTACTGAAAACGTTGAAATAAGTAGGTATATACTAAACCGATAAACGTAATTTTTTTCTCGATACATGCGTTGAAATGTAGCTACGAATACGACTACATGCATCATACATAAGACTACGTACAACTACAGATTCCTTCCATTTAGAGACAAGATTTTGTCAGTGTGAAATGAACGACCTCTGTAATTCAAACACAAACACGGAGGGGAAATGACGGGTTTAGTGTCATAAGCTTATAACATTTTATTACGAAATATACGAGTACGTAGGGTATGCTCGGTCGCGCTTCATTCGCTTTTTCCTTTTGTTTCAACATATTGTTGTAACGTTGCTTATAGATCAAATTGATAATTGTCATAGTCGTTTGAAACGGTCCTTGTTTTGGGAACAGCGAATATTTTTTCGTATTCTGATACAACGTTTAGAAATAGATTCGTATAAATGTTCAGTTGACATAATAACCAAGAGTTGAAAAGCTTTCGGTTTTTTTTTTTGGTATATTTTTTTTCGAACTGGGTTTGACATTCTTTAATTGTGAGAAAGTAAACTGGCTTCATTATTTTTCATCGGGTCCAGACTCGGTGGCATATAAAATACCATTTGTAGTGTACATTATATGAAAATGAATTTAAATTATCTTCCTTATTAACGCGCCACGTTTTCGTAATTGCCGGCTAAATTCTCTCGTCGAGTTTATAGGGGCTGGTAATTTCTTCGACTTGGGTGAAACGGAGTGTTTTGTTTATTGGTTAACGAAGGACTGAAGGTTGGCTTATTTTGCGAATTTATTCCTTTTAATTTAACGTTTAAAAATGAAGGAAAAAAATATTGCAATGACGTGTAAAATCATCGCTGACTAACCGCAGATAATAGTTTGATGAAAGTTTTAAAAGTCCGTGAAATTTATACCGCTATAACGATTACCATTCGAATGGAATCGTATGCAAGTGTAGATACGTGTGTAGAAAAGTGTTTTACATAAAATGACACACTTGTTGAAATGATATTTGGTTTTTATGTTAATGATTTCCTTTCTACGGCGAAGGAATCGCCATGGAATTGTAGCATTCGGTAATTAAAAACTACGTCCTCGATTCTTATTCAATCACTGGATGGGACAGTAACGTGTGTTTGAAAAAGTTATAAGTTCGGTCGACGTCGAGTATATTATTTTTATTCCATACATGATGTGAAAAAAATTCAATCTGGATGAGCAGCTTATCACGTGTCAGTTTCGGTTTGAAAAATGCCTGATATGGGTTCTCGGCTTATCACGTATTCTCGCGTGTGCTGATATCGTAATTATCTGTCTATTGCGATTTTAATTAATTATTAATGATTTGACCGGTGTGCGTAATTGCGAGTATACGAAATAATATCGGAATTTCGATTCGATTTCCGATTTCAGTTTCGTTTCAAGTTGGAATTTTTGGGTTTCCTTGTGTTAAATCTCATTCGGCGTGTGAGGTGTGGAAAGTGGTTCGTAGGTGTTCTGTTTAGTCGAGTTATGGAAAGCTGAGGTGGGGAAAAATTGTAGTTTGAAATTTTTTTTCAAGATATTATGGTTGAAATACGATGGTGGTGAAGGTGGGTTGAAAAAATTGTGCTTTTTTCAATGTGGATTGGCCTATTTACTTCACCATTACAGTACATTTTCATTTTTTCCCCAATATGGTACGATTATTAATTTAATCAAGTAATCTTGAAAAATATACTTTTTGTCACATTTTCCGGCAAAAAATTTAATTTTCAGGAGAAAAATCAGCTGCAAAAATTGAAAAAAATGAGGAACCGATATTTTAGATACCTAGTTGATTAAATATTTTTTCAATTTCCATTTTTGCTGTTTAGAGTCAATGAAATATGAAATGAGAAAATGGCCACCAAAAAAAATGAAAAATGAAAAATTTTTCAGCACAAAAATTCCTCTCCTCTGAAAAAAAGGCAATTTTATTCACTTTTGGAAGTTTCAATATGTGAGAAATAGAGAAATTGGAATTACTCTCGATATTCTAACCCCATAATCCCCCTCTCCCCACACGTCAGATTTAAGGGTTGAAATTCAGGTTGTTGAAGTTTCTTGTAATGCTCTACAATCCTGTAAAGAATTTTTTGACGAACCAGGTCTCTGGTTGGTCTCTTGTTGGCCTTCTCCAGATTATAAAAAAAAAGTAAAATAGTATTTTGATCCTTTTCCTTTTTTATGCTCTGTAGAAACGTAAATTCATCATCAATTCGATCTAAAAATTATTTTTTAAAATTGTATTGATTTTTTCCAAATTGCATCTCATTTGGAAAAAAAAAAGAATACTGATTACTTTTGCACCATTATTGTTGAAAAAAATCAAGATAGAATGAGGTCAAGTTTTTTCACTCGAAAGGATTTTTGGGGTTTTTAGTTTTTGTTGAATGCAAAAAAAAATCGCATCATTCTTGTATACGAGTAATATAATCATGTTGAATTTGAATTTCAGGAAAAATAGAAATGAGAATTCGAAGAAACGTTGAAGTATTGAATTTTGTCAAAAAATGAATTAGGTACCTTTGGTGTAGGTACATGATTGAAATTTCAAAGATAACATCAAAGTCAGAAATTGTTTGGTAAAGGGAACCTTTCGAGTAAAAAATTCCAATGAAAAATCAGTTGAATCAAAATTTCAGTGAGCTTGCACAATATAGACATAGAAACCATCCTTAGGAGTCCCAAATTGGTTTTTGAGTTGAGATTTCACCTTGATTCTATATTTGTGACCCTGCCGGAAAGAAGGGACCTAGTGTAAAAAAATCTATGTCTCATTTTTCACGTTTTTGGTCCAAATGACGTCAAAACTGGACCAAACACATAAAAATGAAAACATCAATTTTTTTGCACAAGGTCCTTTCTTTACGGCAGGGCAACATTTTCATTTTTTCAAATCAGTGAAAATTATCAAAAATCACCGGGAAACTGTCAGAATTGTAGCAACGTGATAAAGCAGTGAAAAAATTCACTGAAGACGAATATAAAATTAGTGAAAACCTTCTGAAAATTGAAAAGTTTTGCTCATTTTCTCAGTGCTACAATTCTGTTTTTTTTTTTTTTTTTCAGTGACTTTCACTGATTCGAAATGAGGAAGTACTACTCTCTAAATTTGAATCAGTTGAAATTGACTGATTAAAGAGCCAAAAGTGTGCAACTGTAGAAATCACTAAAAATTTTACTGATTTAATCAGTGAATTTTCATTTTTGAATCGGTTATTTTTTTTCAACTACTGAAATGAATCAGTAATTAATCAATGATTGAATTAGTAAATTGAAATTTTTACTGATTCATTTCAGTAATTAAAAAAAGTTAACTGATTCAAAAATGAAAATTCACTAATTGAATCAGTAATTTTTCACTGATTGGGAGTAAAATTTCACTGATTAACAGTGGCACACTTTTTGGCTGTTTAATCAGTTTTTTGGCTGATTCAGATTTAGTGAGTAGAAAACAATTTTGAAAAATTTCACTGATTGAACCAGTAATTAATTAACGATTGAATCAGTGAAATTTTATTTTTACTGATTCAGTAGTGAAAATTCACTGATTGAATCGTAATTTTTTTTTTATTGAATCCTACAGTGATTTGATTTTGTCGATTTTAATCAGTCATATTTTTGAATGATTCAAATTAAGAGAGTAAAATCGCCATCCCTCGACACCCAAGAATCACCCTATCAATTCCTTGGGAGAAAATACCAAGACAACGGACACTATCGTCATTTTCATATTTTTTGGTCAACGTTTAAATTTTCTTCGTGGAAAAAGACTGAACCAGTCTAGCCATCAAGATCTCTTCAACAATTTCACATAATGTGGTTCTGAAATTGTCGTCCTTGTCATCCAAGAAACACCCTATCAATTCCTTGGGAAAAAATTACTGGAGTAATGAACACGATCACTATTTCCATTTCATCTGGTCAGTAAAATTTTCTCCATGGGAAAGAATTGAACCAGTCTAGCCATCATCTACATTACATTCCATACCGCATCGTCAGCTATAAATCCAACCAATTCATCGTCTACCCTTCGTGAAAGGCCAGCTCGACAATTTCTTCCATGTCCGTCTATCGAAGTTGACTCGTCGCAATAAAGAAAGAAACACACGAAAAGGAGAAAAACCCATTGAAATATCGTACCATCCGTTCAATTCGCATTTCGCACCGACAACCTACATTTGCATATTTGTTGGCCGAATAAACTCATCGCGTTTATATCGAATTACGTATATTTATCGGTTAACGGAAGTCGTTAAAAGCGAAAATATAAAACGAGTAGCAAGGTCTGGCGGTTCTGAAAGAAAGTAAACCCTTTCTTCTGCACGGTGTTGGTGGCAAAGAAGAAATATGGATCGGTTGTGTACGTGAATATTGGTTCGTCGAGTCGGCTCGGTACACTACTCATTATATCATATTATTCAACGTAGCCGACGTCGTTTCCGTCTGTGCATCTCTGTACGCGCTCTGATTGCTGTGGCCTTTCTTCGTGCCCAGCCGCAGCGTTCCGTTCTGCGATGTTTGCGAATTTCATTTCTCTTCTATTTGCAGCCGACGCGGTGGTTTTTGCCGATACGGCGTGTGCGCGTGCGCGCAACGTTATTAGGATAGGTCGTGCGTGATTACTTTTATTTTCATTTGCGTAGATCGCGAGCGAAAAAAAAAAAATCCGCTAAATGCGGGTATCATCAACCAGTTTTATGTGTGTAAATGCGTCTGGTAATGTTGAGGTCGACCGGATCAGTTGGCTATTCTATTTGCGTTTTAAGCATGAATGGCGGTTTTTTTCACTTTTATCTGGCCGGGTTTTTGAACGAAAATTTTTTTCCCACTCGGTCGCTCGTTGAGTTTAACCGACATTATTGGAAAGCATTATCGGGACCGAATTATGTATTCGAACGCGTCGAGTAACATTTTATTATACAATAATAGCGGTATTTATTATGCAAATTTACATACATTCTGTGGAGGTACCTTGGTACTCGTATTCGCCGGTATACAGTCAATTAGAGCAGCAATTGAGAGGTGGTTTTTTTCAATGTTGATACTCGAGCGTATACTCGATGTACGTGTACGTGAGCTTTTTTACGTAGGTACTCGTATTTTAAATATTTTACGTACCTACGAATTTGCGAAAACATTTTAATCAATGGGTTCAATATTGTAAATGTAGCTATTTATATCGTGTAATAATTCAATATTGCAGTCGAGTTATCATTATTAAGAGTGTAGCCATTAACTGACAGTAGGTAGAAGGTGTAAACTTGGAGTGTCCTTGAATATCGTTTAGATCACATCATCATGTTGGATTTGTTATGATTATACCGAGCGGAGGGAGCTGTGAGAGGAGGGTACTTCGCATGTGCGATAATTTACTAGCTTAGCTGGCTTCGAACAAGTATTAGGCTGGAATTTTAGTCTTTTACGTGAAATGCATACGTTTGATGAATGCTTGAAAAAGCCCCACGCAGAGAAACTCATACCGCAAGAATATCGAACGGAAATAATTCCTATACGAGTACACGAATTTCAACTAAAAGATGAATCCATTCCATTCATACCGGTTGAATACGAACCGTCTTGCATAATCAATTCGTCTACTTTGAAATAGGTTGCTAGTTAATGCAATATTTATGAAATATCCGAGCCGGTCGTAGTCTGCGTTATTTTTCATTGACATTGTCTACCAGTTAACTCGTGGTTTTGGTATTTCTGTATTTTATTTTCTGATGTTCGACTTTGGTTCAGGTATTTGAGGTGTCACTGATTTTATTGTTGGATCGATTTCGAGGGTTTAATTAATTGGTTGATTAATTATTCGAGCTTTGAATGGATACGAGTGATTTTTTTATGGAAGAGTGCTAGAGAGGAACATTTTTGATCTGGTTTTATTTTGTAATTTGAAATTTACGAGTAGGTACGATAAATACATATTTATCAAGGTACTTGTCGAGGATGAAAAGAGAATGACTGCTTTGTCTCAATGAAATTCAAAAATAAATGCGATTTTGATATATTTGAGGAATAATTTTTTTTTATTTTTTAAAGACTTCTTTTTTCTTTCCCAACCCTTTGACTTACCAAAATAAGTATGATAAATCACGAAAATTGTACAAATTTCTGAGTTTGAAAACTGTCAAGAAATTCAAAATTTTAATAAAAATTGATCAATTGAAAAATTTACCTTTTAAGATCAAAAATTGGTTTTTGAGTTGACACTGATTTTGGGATTTTCAGACGAAATAGAATCAAGGAGAACCTCAACTCAGAAGCCAATTTTTTATCCCCGAGGATGTTTTCTAATATGCAGGCTCACATCTATCGATAACTAGAAAATGTATTATAATTTCATTAAATAGGTATAATTTTTAATGAAAAATTCTTAAAAAAACGTAAAAAAAAAACAGGACCCTTATTATTGGTTATTTAAAAATTTCTGAAAGTTTTTTTTTCTCTTCAAAAGTATTCAGATCTGCATTAGAAAAAAAAGAATGAGCCAAAATAGTAATAATTGAGAAATTAGTGCAATTTTCGGTTGCACCAAGACTGAAATAACTTTGTGGTTGGAGGGGGGAGGGGAGTTACTGTCATCAATAATTGAATTTTTACAATAATTTATGTGTGGGGGGAAAACACCAAGGTTTTCAATTTTTTTGTGCACTCTCAGTAGTTTCAATAGTCAGAAAAGAAATATTTTTCAAGTCTTATACTTACTGGGTCCAAAAATTCCGAAAATCCGAAAAAAGTACCAAATTTTGTTTGTGAGTTTAAAATGCTTTAAAAATGGAAACATTTTGTGGTTTGAATATTGTTTTGTTGAAATTTTTGTCTTTTTGTTCGGGCTGAATAAATTTTTATATTTAGGACGTGTATGATTTTTTTAAAAGATTTCTTGAAATCAACTGTTTTTGTTTTGGAAGACAATTGATAAATGTAATTTTCATGTTTAGATAATACCAATTAACTTGTCCCATCCCTTTGAAAATGTGATCCAGAGAGGAAAAAAATGAATCGACTCCATGAGCCATGAAATTTTTGATGTTAATTTCTTTTCTGAATTTTAACATCGATTATAAAAACATTTTGATGATCATAAAATTTTCAATTGGAAAATAGTTCTTGGAAAGTTAGGAAAGTAATTGAAGAAAGGAGGTTGGAAAGTCCTGGCTCTCTTGAATTGAATCAATGAAAATTCATCGATGACATAGCCGGAATCGAGTCACTGCAGAAATCAATGAACAAATACTGATTCAAATGGTGAATTTTCAATTTTGAATCAGTAAGTTGTTTCCTCCGAAATGCTGGTTCAGTCATTAAATATAAATTTTGTCTGATTCATTGAAGTAGATGTTGAAAAATTACTGATTTAGAAATTAAAATTCAGTAATTGTTTCAGTAGTTTTTCACTTACTTATCGACAGTGAAATTTCATTTGTTCTCAAGTGACTTAATTCTGGCTATTTTTTCCAGTGAATTTTCACAAATTCAAATTGGGAGACTGAATTTTCCCTGGATGACTGAAATTTTGAAAATAATGGTGATTAAGTTCCAAATACTCTTTTTAAAAAATATGTATGACGCCTTCACAATTTTTTCAATGTTTAATTCATTTTGGAATAATCTTTGATCTATCAGGTTTTTTTTGTTTCACTCATCAGTATTATAGCTTTCTATCATTCATCATCAAGTTTTTCAAGCCCTTAATTTTTTCAATGTTAAAAAAATATAAAATTATTCTTTGTCTAGGTAAATACAATTTCTTGAAATTTTTTTTTCAATTTTCTCAACTTTTTTGATCATAAATTGAATTTTTAAGAAAAACGTGTCCAAAAATATTTCTGTGATTTGAAGATTCGTCACTCATTCTCATTTTGTGGTATTGAGTTGTTTTTAAAAATCCACGAAAAAAACGAAGCTTCTATTTGGTCAATCTACATATTATTCTTCTGGACATTTCTGTCTCAAAAACTGATCCATCACAAAGTTGAAATTTTCTATTCTTCAGACGTTTTGTATCAAATTGGTCAACTCTGAACTGACCTATCAAACCTTATGGTCTTGAAACCTTTTTTTTGAAAAACTATTAAAAAATGTCTATTTTTAAAGTTTTTATACACTAAAAACGATCGTAATAAATTCGAAGGATTATTAAAAATCAGCGCGATTAAAACGATAGCCTTCTCGTTCGAGTGTAAAAATGCAAATTTCCAAGGAAAATTCATTCTAATATACGGAATTGGTGTCAAGAAGAAAATTCACTTTTGTCTACTGCAGACTGGCCTTGACCGGGTCTTTTGATCCCAAAAATTAATCTTCTCTGAAGAATTACTTTATTCGCACCTTGATAAAACCGTGGAATTTATTTCTAAAAATGGAAAGTGTCGCGTATGCGATTTAAGAACCATACGATTACTTTTTTTGAAGTAAGAATGTAATTTGGTTGAATTATTAGCCATGTGTAAATTCGCCAACTGCCAAGAATTAGCTACGTTAGTTTGGAAAATTTTTACCAATTTCGGTGTGATATTTTGAAGGGGTTTCGTGTGCAGCAAATTAACTAACATCTGATAATCCTTTTCAAGGTTATATGCCAAGTTTTCAAGTGTTTTATAACTCTGTGCCTTAGATTTATTTCTGTTTTTTCTTTCTCTGCGAGAAAGATTATTATTTCCTTTTTTTCCTCGAAGGTTTTTGTGCCAAAAAATGCGAAATGTTTATGATGTAAATAGGTGCTAATTTATTGGAAGGTCAAGTTGTGGAAATGTTTTCTCCTGGATTGAAGCTTTTTATAAAATTTGGATCATTTCTCGGTGTCTCATTTTTTGAAAGTTGTGTTTGCTGGTTGGACTGATGAAAATTATATTTGGAAAAAGGATGCAGATTGTTCTGCATATAATACTAGAATTAGCGTATAAAGTATCGAAGGTTACTGTAAAATCGAGGGAAAAAATTCGTTGAATTTTTAATTGACGTAATCGTGACGTGTTCTTTCATTGGTGGTACAATTTGAATTTTTATTCCGATTTTTTCGATCATAAGCATTACCTACTCGTACGTGTATTTAAGTATAAAATTATGTCTACACGAAAGGGTTTATCTCGTACAATTAATGAATTCCTACGTCAAATGTATGATACGATGAGCGACACCGACGAGCTTTCTGGTACCTTTTCACCGAGTCAGAGGTGTAAAAAAACATAAAAGAAGAGCAACGAAGAAAGAAGTAGCGGTGATGGGGGAAGAGTGGAAGAAAAACGACATCGTTCTCATCCATCGTTGAAGTCTCTAGACGGCTATGTCGATTCAAAGCTGCTCAGACTACAGAATAGAGCCAGTAGAGCTGTATGTCAGTGTAAATGTGGGTCCAACGCCAAAACCCAAGCGAAGCGTGACTGACAGTGTGGCAACATCGCTCTCACCTCTTCCCTGCCACTTCTCCCTGCTCTTTTTTTTTCATTTCTAACCAATATGATTTGTAATGGTATTAATGGTGTTGCATGGAAGCGGAGTGGTATGGCATTATGTGCTTGTCTTACGTAACGTTGTTGTACTCCCCAAGGACACGCGAGAGTGTTTGTGGTTATTATTGCACCTTCAGTGAACGGTGAACACCTACAACGAAAATTTTTTCGGATTTTTTTATCCTGAAGTTGAGGGAGGGGAGCGAGCTTTTGAGGGGTGAATTTAGGGTGGAATTTGTAGTCGAAGTTTAAAGGGAGAAGGTTGACATTAAGGGTTCAAAGGGTTGGAATTTGATGTTATGATATTGGTATTTGAACTTTTGGGAATGCTTCTGGCACTGGCAAGTTGTTTTGAAGGTTTTCAATAATGTCCTACTTTTCGATGGTATTTGAAAAAGGGATTTTCTGTCATTGTGATTGGTGATTTTTTGGAAAGGTTGAAAAAAATTGATGAATTTGAGTTTAGGGACCTCTATCCAGTAAGAAAAATTGAGTCAGGTGATTTTTTTTTATTTGAAAAAAGAGTTATAGGGACAAGTTTTATTATCGAATATTTCTTCGAAATGATATCACAGTGATCCAATATTTTAGTCTAAGGCGTTTGGAATAAATTAATACAGTCTGGTAATGAAGTGTTCCAATATGAAATAATTGAAGGTTTAAAAATACCGTTTATACGTAAACGTTAGACAGCCAATTCAAACTCCAGGTATAATCGACGGTAGATTTTCAACAGATTCCGGTTTCTGCTTTTCTTTATCAGATTTTTACATCGTAAGAATATTAATTCTTGGAAATTTAGTAATTAGCGAGTACCTATTGGTTTTTTTTTACGAGCTGTGATTTAGTACTGGGTAAATCTCGTGCTAAAAATAGTACCAGTTGTTAACGCAAAAGTAGATGGTTTTTTGGAAGTTTTAACCGCTGAAGAGTTAATTTTCAAAAATCTATTTGAGTGAGGTTCAGGGGAAACTATTCGCTTCGAAGTTGGATGATTTATTTCAGCAGAGAAAATCAAGACCCAATTGGTATTTTTTCTGTACTCGATCATTTCGAAATCGATGAAAAGTTACTGAAGAAAGGTCAAAATTGCAGCTCAGGAAAATCAACAAAACTCTTTAATTTTCAGCGGATTTTCACTGATTTTTTCAGAATTTCACCGATTTTTCAAAAAAAATTTACCAAATTTTCGAGAATTTTCCTGATTTTTCAAAAAATTTTACTCGTTTTCCCAAAAATTTCACTGATTTTTCAAAAGTTTTAGATCTTGCCAACTTTTGGTGAATTTTTATCAATCTTCTAAAAATTTCACTGATTTTTTTCAAACATTTCACTTTTTTTCAAAAAATTCACTCATTTTTTTTAGAAAATTCACTGATTTTTTCTGTTTTTTTTTTCAAAAATTTCACTTATTTTTTTTAAATTCACTGATTTTTTTTTTAAATTTCCCTGATTTTTTTTCAAAAATTTCACTTTTGTAAATTTCACTGATTTTCTCGAAAATTTTACTGATATCCTCAAAAATTTCACTAATCTTGAAAATTTCACTGATTTTTCAAGAATTTTATTGATTTTTTCAAAAATTTTAGATTTTTTGCTGACTCAGTGACTTATGAATGTTTTTTGATTTTTCAACAATTTATTATCACTGATTTATTACTGTACTGCAATTTTGATGTTTTCCAGTAATTTTCGACGTCATGAAATTTTTGTTTCTCTATTAATTTTTTAAAGAAGTAAATGTATCTACTGGATTTTTGCGAACGGTCTGTGATTGATTTGTTTGTTATCATGCCACGAGTATTACTCGTAAAGAATTATTCAACGAATTCGTCGATTAAAAATTGAGGAGGGGTTTCGAAACGGACGATTGGACAGAATCATCTTCGTCTGGTGTTGATTTCACGCCTGCCGGGCACAATCGATTATAAGATTCTTTTCTTCGAACAATCTAGTCTCAGGAATTCGACATTGGAATTTTTTTCCTCGACTAACAAAAAAAAAAAAAATAGGAAGAAATCGATCCCAATGAAAGCTCGACGTTACAATTTTCCATCGAACTGCAAATTTGGCATTTCTTCTTGAAACGTGTAATAACTCACACGTCGATTCGTTGGCCGATTGATACACTCGAATGAAAAATTAATACATGGAAACGTGATGCTTAACATTATTAAATGTGCTAAATTTGCGGTAACATAATACTACCATTAAAAACAATGTAAAAAGTGAAAGAAATAATCCGCAAACCAAATATAAGACTTGAAACTGGTTCAAGGCTGCGGTGCGAAGGATATACTTGTATTGCTTCTGCGTACGATATTATTCTTATGCGAGAATGTGTTCGAATGAAAATCAAATAACCGCATCGTATGTGAATGGGTCTTGTTGATAGAAATTTTCGACCTTAAAAGCTTGAATTGATGAAACTTGGAAATGATTGAAACTGAAATTGGAAATTTTTCTACAAAAACAATGTACCTACGACTACGTGTGAGAAAATTTACGTAATTTTTTCGTTATATTTATAAGATATTTTTTCAATTTTGTATAGAATTCGTGAAAAAAATCTCAATACCAGTCGATGTTATTGAAATATGAATTTTTTTTAACGGATACGCGAGTTTTCACTAAAACAACTAATACTTTCGACTTGAAAAGAAATTATTACTCAATTTCCCCCCTATCTTTTCATCACGCAGAGAGATACAGAGACTGAGAGAGACCTCATTCATGCGAATAGAAAACGATGACGTAATGCCGGTTAAATTATTCGCCACATCCGAAATACCTTTCGGATGTTGAATTTTTTTTTCTTGGAAATTATCAAGGTGACATTGATAGGAGGAATTTTATTGAACCATTTTTCATTTTTTTCTCGATTGTCGAATTATTCAGAAAATAATAAGACTCGGATTATAGTTTGTAGAAAAGTGAAAAAAATATACGTTTTTTTACGTTCTCGTACACGTACGTTGATGGTTCTTAATTGCGTTGATTATCGAGAAAATTAATTCGATTAAATCTGTATAGGAATTATCTCGTATCGGAGCCGTTTTTTCATTATTCGACTGATAACAATAATTACGAATTAAAATATATATATGCCAGTACGTATATTCTAATTAAAGCGAAAAATTTAGGTTAAACGAATTGGTAATTTTGTTTGGTATAATGTGTGTGAAATCGTATATCTATAAATGTTACTGGCGATATCGATGGGTTCAACTGATTGTACGAAATTGAAGGGGAAAAAAATGAGGAAAAAATCGTTAAATTTGAAATTCGCGTAAGACTGGAATATTTTAATTACCGACGGAATTTTGGCGTGGAAACAGTAAAATTTATAGATGACGTTTTGTTATCGTACGGAGTATAATAAACGATCGAAAATTACCATTAATTAGAACTCGTTGACATATATTTTCAAAACGTACCACCGAAAATGCTCTCGAGCTAGTAAATTTTATCCAATTTCGCTAATGATCAAATTTGACTTCACGTAATTTTTTTTTTGATATATTAACTCCATCTTTGTAAACACGGTTTAAAAATATACCTACGTATGTTACATGGCCATAAACGAGATTCTCGAAATTACCACCAGAATGAAATATGGCAAATTTTATAGAAAGCTTTCGAACGTTTGTATCTTGAGAAGGAAGGAAAAAAACTTGGCGTCGAACGTTGATAACATAAATCTCTCGGCGATTTTTTTTTTAGTTAGAAATATCAAAAATATGGAGAATTTGATGGCGAGCGTTATTGACGCCGAAGTGAGAACAATCGACGTATTGGTAAAGACAAATGGTAGCATTTTAATTTCGAAAGCGCGAAAAAAAAAGGGAAGAAAACGTTAAGTCGACGTGTCATTGAAAAGTTTTGTTTAGTTGGACGCGAATCAATATTTTTAACAGTTAATTAGGTCATCTCGGTGAAATATTTTTTTTCTTCCTCTGTGTATTCTCGTATTTAGGTTATGGGAAGTTAATTTTGAAGTAGTTGAACTTTTCGCGTTATACGGCGAATAAACGTTGGAAATGGTTGCGAGCAGAAATTATATAGCAAGCTTTGTAAAATTTTATCTATTTCGAAAACGTGAATGTTTTTTTATTTTACAGTTTGGTTGCCCTATTTTTATATATCGACGTTTTTATATTATACCATATTATATAGTATGGTCTTCTTTCGTGCCAGGCTGCTTCGTCGATATCGGGCTGGGCGTTTTGAAACTAGGACTGTGTGGGATTAATACGAAGAGAAAAATTGCGACGTGTTTTGGTGCGATTGAATTTTAAACGTGACAGGCCAACGGGATAATTGAATGAAAATTTTCGAATCGAATTATCTATAGGTATGAATGGCTGGTGAGAGGATATGTATCTTGTTAATTTGGTCGAATACGTTTGAACGAAAATTTCCAAGGAGGTAAATTTGATTATCTTGACGATATTCTGAAACGAATTCGATAGTTTTTACAAGTCGAAAAGTACAAAGTAATTTGTTATAAAACTTGAAGTTATGTGCTTTGTAAATGCTTGGCTTCGTTTAACAGACACCATTTTTTTCCTCTCTTTTTTGTAATTCATTATCGATTTGTACAATTCAGCGAGAAAATAAGGCATCCGTCTGTAGTATGGTTTCTTTCAGAATTTGTAGCAACGTGAAACTGAAAACAAAAATCTATTGAATACTTTCAAGTTGTTTGTGGAAAAAGGTACTCGTTTGGGAGAAAATAGGAGAGGAAAATCGTTCGATGGGTTTTGAAATTGGTCCATTTTATGGAGTAATTTTTTCCTGCAGATGTGAAAAACTGTGTCAAAATTTTCGTCGAAAAAAATATAGAACATATTATATTTCAAGGGTACCTGGTATCGATTTTTCAATCATTTTTCAATTCGTTGATGTACCTAGAAAGAAATGGAAGAGTATTCCAGATGTGAATATTTTTAAATCGTATTTTCATTGCCAAGAGACGAGGGTTGGATCGATTTGGAGTATTGATTTTCCAATGGGAAATTTTATAGTTGTAATGAGTAGAAAATTACTGTATTCGTGAAACTTGATATAGAAATGTATAATTTAGGTGACAGAAATTTAGTATCTGACTGTCTGTGAGAAATGTCAGGGTGCAGAGGGTCATGTTTTTACCTCAGATCGAGGAAAGTGACCAGCTATATTATTTTAAAAAGATAGATGTAGGAGTTATAAAAAAATTATTGGATCAGTTTTAAATTGATTTCAAAAATCTTAAAACGTTGAAAATCCTGAACATTCGAAAAATTATTTCAGAAATGGAAATGAACTATTTCTTCTAATAAAAATCATGAAAAATATGCAAAATAAGGTTCAATGGGAAAATCTGTTTATTTTCAATGAAATTATTTTTTTTTCAAATGTTGAAGTCACTGAAAATGATTTTTTTTCAGAAATTTTTTTCGAATCTTCGATCTTCATGAAAAACATATAAGAAATTTTGAAACAGGAAACATGATTTTAATTTTTTGAAATACTTGGACTAACGATTTTCTATCGAAATATGACGGATATTTTCAAAAAGAAATTTTTTTACTTTTATATGTTTTTTTTTTCAATTTTGAATTAATTAGGTATTAAACTGATGAGAGAAGCACATTTCAAACCATAAGAGAGAAAAAGAGGGTCGTTGTTTTCCTTAAAACAACATTTGTCGGAAAATTCGTAAAAAATATTGTATTGTTGATGAGAAATTAATTCATTTTTTTAACCCCCTCCCCCTCCCTTCCTCCCAGATTCAGAAAAACACCCACACAATCGTACGATATTCAACTCATCTTGATTCATCCCTTTCATCTATCAACTGAAGAATTTTTCGGAATGAAAAAAAAAATTACTGGTGATTTTTTCTACAACATTCAGGAATTACAGAAATATCAGAAAATACAATTTTCAAGTTTAATTGTGGTTTTTTTGCCCCTTAAGTTTTTTTTTACAACTCATATTGGAAATAATCATCATATTTTTTCACAGGCACATACAAACAAATTTTCAAGCTCTAAGAGAGCGAAGGGAAGGACAATTCATTCTGAATTGATATTTTTTTTTTTCAAATTGAAAAATTTCCATGCGGAGCCGGGGTGAACATCGATCTGGGGTGAATCAATTTTCTCCTAACAGAAAAATTGATTTTTAAATTGTATAAATCAATGTTGTCAATTTTAGCATCAAAATGTCTATGTCCTCAATTTTTTGAGAAAAAAACAAGGAATCGTCGATTACGATAAAACTATTTATCTCGGCAACAGCCATCGTTTTGATGATTTCTACGTCATGATTACTTTAAACCGCTGGGTTAGAAATGTCTGGAAAAAAATATGCACCTGTAGAAAAGCAAAAAATGTCGACTCTATAATTTATAAATCTGTGAAAATTATCAAAAAAATCACTGATAAACAGAAAAAAATTCAGTACTGTAATGAATAAATCAATAAAAATTTTTGTTAAAAGCAAACAGTGGAAAAACTGCCGGAAACCCAGTGAAAATTCACTGAAAAGTCAGTAAAATATCTTAAATTGGCTGAAAATCTGTGAAAATCCGCTAAAAATCAATGAATTGCTGATTTTTTTTGTGCTGCAATTCTGACCTTTTTTCAGTGACCTTTTCACTGATTCGAAATGTTTTTGATTGATGTGATCAAAAACAATCATCATCATCATCATCAATTTTTATTTGAAAGATGAAATTTTGATTCAACCAACCAAGGACATAAATGTGTAGTAAAAATTCATCAAAATTGAATGTCAAAAACTTGAAATTTCCATCCTTCAAAAAAATACGAATGTGGAAACAGCTCTAGATTTCTCAAAAGAATTACAGAAAGTGAAGGTTTTAAATTAAGATTCCAACTGCTCGGCTTCCTCAAAAATTTACCTTTTTTTTTTTTTTTGGTTTGTCTCCAAATAAGTCTCGTCGTCTCGCTCTTTGGTGGAATTGTTTCCTCTCCTGTTCATTCATTTAGCGAATCTAAACAAGAAATGATTTTTTCACACTTGACAATTGATATAAAAAAATTATAGAATTTATTTCAATCGAATACATAAAAAGCATTGTCTGATATGATTGAACTGGCGTATTTATAAACAAAGCACGATACTGTTTCCCGTATTGAATTACAAAATTGGCTGTTTTTTCCACTCTCGTACGTCTACATTTTTTATTGTTATCAGATAAAAGAGGATTTTATTTGTAAACTTGTCGAGTAGAAATATTTTTGGAAAAATAATAACATTCGTATGTACGTATTGTTTGTACTTAATGTACTTCCAGTCCGAGTCAATAACCGAATTGTCAAACAAGTGAATAACCGCGCTTATTTCATTCGTATTTGTGGCTAATGACATTTTACTCGACGATGAGATTTTAAGAAAAATTCACGTATAAATAATAACAATACGTACAAGGATAACAAAAACATGCCAAGCAATTAAGTCATACTGACTTTTGTGTATTTCTAAATGAAAATTCTCATATTGAGGGACGATAAATGAGCCAACAGCCAACACTTAAGTAATATAATTAGGTATTTTAACGTATTAATGCAAGAAAAAAATGTCCAGATTATTAACGTTGAACTTTTGTTTTTGATTTCAGCTGTTAGAGCAGATAGAATGCGAGGCGGTAGAAATAAATTCGGACCAATGTACAAAAGAGATCGAGCGAGAAAGCTGCAAATGATGAGACAGCGACAAATGGCGGCACAAACATTACGCGGATCCCAATATGGGATTTTGGGTGGCGAGGGCGCCATCAGTTTTAGTTACCAATCCGGCTTATCGTCGCCTTTTAGCAACCTAAACATTAAACAAGAAATACAAATACCTCAAGTATCATCTTTAACTTCATCACCAGATTCCTCACCCAGTCCGATAGCAGTAGCCCTAGGCCAAGCCGCCGGCCTAAATTCCATCGCCACCGGTTCCGGTAACAACAATAGTCAGCAATCTACCTTACACATAGTGGCCAGCGGACCCACCAGCAATGGCCCTTCGGCCACTAACAATACCACCAATTCCACCAGCAGCGGGCTCAGTCTTTCCGAACACAGTAAACTGTGGGGCACGCCGAATTCGACGACGCCTTCGCCCCATTCAATAAGTCCAAAAACGTTCCAATTCGAAGGCGGCTCGAGTTCGAATACGAGCAAAGCGAGTCCGTTAATACGCGATTTTATAAACGGTTTAGACGATCGCGAGTGGCAAAATTCGTTATTTAATTTGTTACAAAATCAAACTTATAATCAATGCGAAGTCGACCTGTTCGAATTAATGTGTAAAGTACTGGATCAAAATTTATTCTCGCAAGTGGATTGGGCCAGGAATTCTGTGTTCTTTAAAGATTTAAAGGTGAGTACTTGTCGTTTTTCGTATACGTTATTTGCACTCGTAGCGTAGAAATTTACTGTTTATGCTAACTCGTCGTCGAAATTATCGCATTCGCATCCAAAGTTGAAAGTATAGGTAGAATATTTTATACGATTTATTTTTCGTATACGATTTTTCAATGTTTACGTTGAACTATTCGCGGTATTCGTGATGGTTTTGTAAATACCCGACCGACAGCAACGTTTACTTACATGTTTATTGTGAAAATATAATCAATGACCCTAGGTCGTGATAATTCTTGGAAATATCTCGAAGTATTTCTATACGTAGATTTGCGTAGAAATTTTGAAAAAAAAAAAACGAACCCCTGAAATATTTTTTTTAGGTAAGAAAAACCATCAGCTAATCTTGTTGTATTCTGTCTGCATAGAAATTCGTACGAATTATTTTACGTACACCGAACGAATCCTAATACGAAGCTTTCGTAAAATCGATGACTATTGAGAAACGTTGAAAAAAGTTTCACTTATTTTTTTTGACGTAGGTCAAAGGGTTTATTTTATCGATTTTCTTGTATAGGTATTTCGTATTCTTCAAATTACGAAATAATTTCAAAGGCTTTTTTTTCTTTCTCTTTTGTTATCCTTGTTTTTGAGAGTTCAATTACTATAAAAGCTGCAACTCTTATTCGATATTGTTCCCTTGTCGTTTTACGTCGAGTCGCGTCGTCATTTATTTTTCAAATCAAGGGCATGTTTGGATTGATATTATGTCGGAATATGTCGAGATTTTGTTTGTGGCGAATATTTAACCGATGCGAGTTTATTTATTTTGAATTGTGTAAAAAGTCTTGATTTTTGTGAGTTGGATGTGTTTACCTATGAAATGGTCTGCTTGGAAACGGTTGGGGAAGGGAGAAGGAAAGCGTTGGAAAATTTGTTATTGAAAATTTTACTATCTGTAAATTCGTCGATTGCTGTTTTTTCAATTTTTTCCCCAAGTTTTAGCAAACGAGAGGAGTTGGTAGATCTCAATGGTATTAAAATTTTGAGCTGAAACAAAAATATATTGCAAATACATCACAAAAAAAGTCCATTATCAAGATTTAAAGGGCCAAAGTTCATTTCTTGAATTTTGGTAATTTTTTTTTTGAAAATTCAAAATTATTTCATAACCATGTTAAGTATATAAAAATTTTATGGTTTCTATGAAATAAGCTGAAATATTTGGTATATTCTTCTTAATTTTCGACCTCCTGAATCGATTGGAAGCGATTCCGAGACATTTCGAAGTCTTCAAAATTTTATGGAATTTTTTTTGTGTACTAAAAAAAGTTCATGAAAATGGTCCATGAATTTCTGCATAGATTAGTGATCAATTTGATTGATTAAAATACAATTCCACAAAATTCGTTATTACCAGTTCAAATCCACGTTTCACTTCCTCAAAAGTTTGGAAAATTAGATGTCAACGTTCAAAATTTTGTGTTTTAGAAGTTTTGTCAGACTTTTTTGAGAAAAAATCGCAAATTTCACGATTCAATATCGTCCAGATTTAGAATCCCCGAAATCGCGTTTTTTTTTTTTTGTATTTCTCATTTTATTTTTTTGAGGTTAATCCGTTTTCAATTAAGTCATCAATTTTTTTCATAAGAAAAACATTTAACCATGTCAAATAGGAAAAGAATGCATGTTTTGTTTTCAAATTATTTTAGCTATGAATTTTAAACAGAGATGAATTTTTATGAAAAAAATCAATTGACTGGTTTAAAAGGTGTGAAAGTCTCAAAAAAATGGATGAAAAATTCAATAAATTTTTTTCTTTTTAATTTCTGGATGATCTTTGAAAAATGAATTCTCCTAAAATTACATGTTTTCAGATTATTGCGATATCAAGTCCCAAAGCGTATCTATGTTGGAAATGGGTCAAAATCGATCTTGTTGATTATTTTGTTGATGAGGGTTGGAGGTAGGATACTTTTGGAAGGAAATTTTGAAAACAGAATTAAATATTCGAATTCTACTAAAGACAGCAATGCGATTTTTACTGCTGCACTTCAAGGTTTCCAAAGTCCAAAATGATGGTTTTTTTTATACAGTGGAATCCGCTTATAAGCAATCCGGTTATAAGCATAATTCGGTTATAAGCATCAAAAGTGGCTGGGACGGAACGGTTCTATCTTTTTGCATGTAAAAAATTTCGGTTATTAGCATCACTTTGGACGAATGAAGCCGGTTTTAAGGATTGAATATTTTTCAGATAACACATAAAAATCAAGGAAATAGGTTCCTTCCCATGAATATTTTGTAAGATTATCGCTATATGATCCATTCTTGATGCACTCGTTCATAAATTTTAATCAATTTCATTCAATTGACAATTGAACAATCAGTATGCGAAAAATTCCCTTCAAATAAATTGTGAACTGTGTTGCTGTTCTTATCAAAATGAGTTTTCATTCTATCCAAAAAATTGAATTTACTAAAAACATTTTGATAAACTTGGTGCCTTGAGTCAAGCAGCTGTAGCATCTAATTTGAGTAGGTACATTGCAGTCTATGTTTTGTACATTAGATGCTGTAGCTGTACTGAATAGAGGTGTTCAATTCTATGCAGAGCCTTTTGATATTCATTATAATCACGTAAAATTTATAGAAAGTATACTACCATAAAGGAGACTTCCAATGAGTAGGAAAAAAATGGTCGATTTCATCTAAAAAATATACTAAAATATTCACTTTTTTAAAATCAATATGTTTTGTAAAAATTTTGGCTCAAAAAATATTTTTCGGTTATTAGAATAATTCGGTTATAAGGATTGAAATCGCCCGGTCCCAACTCGATCCTTATAAGCGGATTCCACTGTATTTTCAGTTCTCAAGTTATTTCTTTTTCTAGATTTTCTTTCCCTTTCAAGTTCTCATAATAGAAATAATTCGAAATCCTTGCTTATTAAACTCGATTCTTTATTGAAAAGCTGTTTTGCTTCAATTTTCGTTTCCATCGCTAGCATTTCTCTCCTCCCCCCGCCCCGAGGGTTTATTTGGGAATTTGGACAGTTTTCCAAATCCAAACTACACATAAGTCGTGATCTACAAAAAATAAAATTGTGAATATCAAATCATCCATTTCAAAGTGTCTAGTAAATCCTTTTACGTGCTGAAAAATTCTAAAAAATTTTATCAGAGAGTAATTTACAAAATTTTGTTGAAAATTTGAACAGGCCTGCAGAAGAATAACAGGGTGTCTAAAAGGTCAAGGTGGTCTGATAAGTCAAGCTTTTTTTTCAAAAATTTCAAAAATCATCAAAATTTCATTTGCCATGGATAAAGAAGAGTATTTTCTAGGGAGGGATAAATAAGTGCTTGAAATTTCCTTTAAAACAAATATACGCAAGGGGGGGGTGTCAATCTCAAAAAATTTGGGGTTGTCAAAAAAGTCATTGAAAAATGCCAAGCTAAGTCGAGCTTTTCTCTCAAAAAAAATTTTGTTGGACACTCTGAATAAAATTAATTTTATTAATTAATTTTATTCTGCTAAAGGGAAGAACGACAGTCGTACAACAATTTAAAAAAAAAAAAAAAAGTATTTTAATACATCTGGCATTTGTAGTGCTTTATGAGTTTAGCTCAATAATCATTTCATGTTTTACGGTTTTCTCACAACATCAAATCATTTTCCGTCCTAATTTTTCTCTCATGGAAATATTCTAAATTCATAAAAACGATATATTATTTTTACCCAAAATGATCTCATGAAAAAGTCCCTTGATTGTGAAATCTCTGATTCGAATGAAAATTTAATTACGTGAGAGCACGTTAGAAATTCCATCCATCGTTCAATTTTTGCAATTTTTTGAATTCTGAAATTATTTGAAAAGTTGAATAACTTGGTTTAGGTACGTATTCGTTTTTTAATGATTTTCAGTTACTGAAATTTTGACCAGACACATTGTGTTAGGTCTGAAATCGATTATTGGGATCATTGATTAGATCCGTACATCCGGCCAGAAAACCAAATTTTCCTCATTGTTTTTCAACGAGTCATTGGAATTGAAAAATCGAAAAATTTGTGATGTCTGTGAACTATCAACATCAATTTAAATTTCAACTGTTGAAATTGATATTTTTGATCATAATGAATTGATATTTTGATTTCTTTAAAGATTATGGAGAATAATGCAAAGTTTTCCTATTTTTAATTTTTAAAATTTTTCAGAAATCATCTAATTATTAAAATGAGAAATCAAATTTTTAGTCGCTGAAAATTGAAGATTTTGACTTGATCCAATTTTTGTTCAAACCTTAAAATCTGAAATTGTAAAGTTTCCTCGTTAGTTGAAAAAAAAAATTGTAGAAATTTTCAATTTTTTTTGTGTAGAAATAAAATAAAAATGCAGATTTATATCGAACCAAATTCACGGATCATTAAAAATCGATAATTTATTCAAAGATGAAAGGAAGTCGATTCGAACTCGAAAAATTCTCGAATGCGTCATCGAACATAAGGGAGGAGATTATGACGTTGCTTACGTGCAATAATAATAAATATGGCAACGTCTTCGGATGCTGCTAATACGTTGTCTCTATTCGACGTAGGTATTTATTGTCACTAAAACTCGTACGTATGATCTCAGTCTGTTATTTTTGGTGAATATTCATCACGTATGAGGAAAAAATCAAGATACATTACGTCCATCCTGGGTACTTAGACCTGCCTTACCTATATGCATAAAACGGAAGACGTACAGTTCGGTGGATATCATCGAGAAAATATTAGCGATTCGGCGACTACGACGACGCCGCCGATTAGGAAATTTGCAAAATTGCGTTTATTCGTCTGTGTATCCGGTTGCGCGAAATAAACTTTTGTTATTCGGTTTTAATTCGGTTTTATTATGCACATGACTTGGGCACTCGGCATCGCAGCGCAGCATACGTACATACGATGGAAAAGAGTTTGAAACCATCATGTTCGCGCCTCCGACTACCTGTTTGGTCGTTTGTATGTATAGTGTATTACTATGTAATATTTCAGAGGCTCACGATGGGTGTGTTGCGTTCAATATTTGTCCGGAAAACGGCGCCAAAAACTGGTTTCTGGTGTTTGGATTTTTCGCATATACGTGTGCGCGCTTTTCGACTTGGACGCGACCGACTGCGATGATTAAGACTTTTAGAGTCGCTGGGAAATGCGTATACGGAGCTAAGTACCGCACCCGTGGTCCGGGTGGATTTGAAATCGGATGTGACGCGTTGGGACGTTGGTGTTACCGGCGTATATCGAATATCGAAGGATTACGACAGTCTGTGGTTGATTTAAATAAACATCGGGGGGAAAAGACCAGATGGGGTTATCCGATCGTCTTTTTTTTTTCATGGTTTATTTCAAGTACCTCGTAATCGTCGGCTTCGCCGGTGTCATCGTATCGGAGGTTTTATTCGCCAAGAGAATAGGATAGGAATGAGATTGGTGTTCTGGTGTATCTGCGTTGCGAATATTTATGTGTCTGGAAACGTGTTTAGTTGGTGGTAATGCAATTATTACTCATGTAAATTCCAATGGAAAGTTCAGCTTGTATAATGTATTAGTGTAGTTTTTATTACCTTCGAAGATCCGTATCTGTTGGTATTGTTTTACGTATGTACTTGGAGTGGTTGTCGAAGTCCCTGTGTATCGACGTTATTCGATATATCGGTACAGATTCTGCGAGCATATGGGTATGGTGTGGTATTCGTGTAACGAAAGTTGAGGAATTTCGAAAATTGTACTAGGTTTAATTGAAGTTATTCGGTTTTGTCGGATGTGTGTTATTCGTTAATTGTTACGAAAGCGAAACTAGTATCATGTGTTTGAACCGATGCGACGTTTGCTTGAAGTAGGGTCATGATAATCGAGATGACGTGACCTCAGGCTTGGCATGCTTTACAGACTTACTTTATCGGAATGTAGAGGAAAATGAGAGTTGGTTATCTGTGTTTTGTGATGAGTGGCTCTGGATAAGATCGTTTTTGGCTGGTTTGTTTCAAGAATTGGTTTCGGTTGATTGTTGTGTAGATTTATGGTGTATTTTTTATGGGAAGTGATGAAATAGTTCGTTGATTGTTTGGGTGTGTTTGAAATAGGATCTGATGAATCTTGCAATTTCGAGTCCGAGACTGTGAACCAATAATTGACTGAAAAATTTCTCGGAAAACGAGGTCTTTTGCCTGGTATGGATGGCTGAAATAGATCTGAAAAGGGAATGGAAAAGGTTGAACGATGAAAAATCCTTTTTCCTTTCTCTGATGATATGTCGAAATGAAACAGAAAGTGAAGAGAAGATCGAATAGTGAAAAAATGTAATTTTTTTTTTGAATAATTACAGAATGCAATTCAATTTTTTCAACTCATTCTTGTGTTCTCATTGAAAATCTGTTGAAAAACTCCAACCGGAATAGAAAATACGTCCATTTTTATTGAATTTAAGAACTCAAAGTAAAATTTTTAGAGTCATTTCAAGGAGCAGTCAAAACTACGTTAAAAAAAATACAGAGAAGAACGACGCGACGTTTGAGCTGTAAAAAATGGAGAAATCAGGCTGTTTTCAGAAAAACATTCTGAAATTCAAATATTTTGTGTAAAAGGAAGCCAAAAAAAAAAAAAATAACATTAGAAAATTCAAGTAACCATTTTTGCAATATTCTACCAGCCATTTTCAACCGTACCTGTGAAGAAAATTTTCTTTATATTTTTCTTCATTCGTACAAAATTGAATGCTCTTTCATTTATAAATCAATGAAAATGATCGAAAGTCAGTGGAAAACAGAAAAAATCACCAAAGTTAGTAAAATATCTAAAATTTGCTGAAAATCTTGAGAATTTCGTTCATTTTCCCTGTGCTACGTACAATTTTGACTTTTTTCAGTGATTCAAAATAAAAGAGTAGGTGTTTACAGTTTGCAAGTGGCACGAAAAACGAGAAAAATTAGAAATTGGCTAGAATTTTACCTCACTAAATTGTAAAAAAAAAACCGTGGTAGCCAAAATTTTAATTATTTAACTGTAAAAACTCATAATTTTCAAAATTGTTCTTTTCCTTGAATTTTTTTAATCGCAGTTTTGAAAAAAGGGACATTTTTTGAGTAAATTTGAAGCAAGATACGTGGTAGGAAAATTATTAACAAGAATTTTTGCATTTTTCAGTTTGAATGGACAATTTGTTGTGCCCAAAATGAATGAAATCGAAAAAGTTCAGGCCAAAATTAAGATAATAGAAAAATTTTGCGAACGAATTCGATCCATAAATGGTTCAAAAAAGTCTTCCTCGTTCCCTTAATTACAAACGTTACAATCTAAACGGAAGTTTCAATGAACATTGCTTACCAGTTTCAACAGCTTAATTTTTTTTTGTCAATTTTTGACAAATTTTTGAAATTTTAATTTTGTGCTATCGTAGGAAAATTGTGTTGCCGAAAAATTGAGGTTATTTATTCAACGAGTGAATTTTGGCTTCTGAAATTTTGTTTTAGAGTGTGGTGCTTTGTAGGAAATTGATTTATTCTGCTATTCCAATATTTAATTGCCTGTCCCCTTTTCAATGTTTGTAAATGGAATAAGGGAATTTAGGAATTGAAAAGTTTTTGACCAAATCACTTGATTTGAGGATATACAAGAATTCAATTTTGTGCTCTGTGACACCAATTGAAAAAAATTTCAGCTGTTGAGGTCTACTTATCCAACGAAAGTCTCTACATTTTCAATTTTTGAACCTCATTCTGACAGAATTGTATCAATATTAATAATTGACCTTGATTTTGGAGTAGTTATGCAATCCAGAAAAATACGAAAAGAAGTATTCTCTCATTTATAAATCAGTGAAAATTATCGAAAAATCACAGAAAAGCAGTCAGAATCGCTGCACTGGGAAAATCAGTAAGAAAAATCACTGGAAAATTGGTGAAAATTCACTAAAAAGTCTGTCAAAATTCATGAATTTAACTGGAAAATCAGTGAAAATCTTTGAAAATTCAGTGAAAATTTGCTGGAAATCAGTGAATTTTTCTGGTTTTTCCTGTGATCCTGTGCTGCAAAGCTGCAATTCTGACTGTTCATCGTGACTTTTCATTGATTCAGAATGAGAGAGTACGTATAAAATTCGAAAAATATACGAATTTTGGTTTTGAGAATGTGGAAATGAATAAAGTGTTGAAAAAGTCTCGCTTTTCCATTTCATAATTTTTTTTTTCAATTTTGTTGGAATTTTCAACTCTATTGAACTTTGAATTTTTTCATCTCGATCATTTTTCAGTCACGTTTTATTTTATTCTGTCCACTTAAAAAAAAAAAAAACACATTTCAACAGATCTGCAAAATATCAAAATTGTTTTTTACGTGGGTAATTTTTCACCTGAATAATTTTTTTGAAGGAGGAGAAGTGTGAAAATATTTCTCTAAAAATCCTACCCAACTCGTAGGCTGCATTTCGGTTCAGGAAATTTGTTAGACACAAAGGAAGACACCTTGAATTTAATTCCAAGTAGAAAGAAAAACTTTCAATTTTTTCAAACGAGAATTCAATCGAACTTTGATAATTTGTTGTCCAATATTCAACATTAACAAATTTTCACTCATTAAATTACATTCGATTTTTCGTAAGTTCAAAATAAAATCACGTGTATCTAATTATGTTGTCGAAATGAAAATACAATTTTTTTTTTTTTTCAAAACTTTAATGTTTTTTTAAAGAACAAAGATTACACCTACGCCTTAAATTTTCAACCATAATAATTTTTTTTTTTAGTTTTTTGGGGGAATGGCGTGGGTTGCTATAATTTCAATCCATAAAATTTTCCAATTTTGTAAAATTTTGAGCAAAAGGGTCTGGCCGAATAAGGGGTGAATTTGGCCCCAGGCTGGATTTTCGTTTTAATCCCCCCAAAAGGTACCCCTTGATGTAAAAAAAATCTGGAAAAATTTTTGACCCCCCACCCCCCTCCATTTCGGAGTTATGGCCATTTTATTACCCGATTTTCAAGAATTTTTAATTCCAACGGAAGTGAACGAAATTTTCTGCTCTTTGGCATAAAGTTACATCTCGTAGAGATGTATTTATGGAAATTTTTTCAAAACTTTTCATGCACATCTTCATGGTTTTTCGGCCATTTGAAGTTTTCAATCGCAAAAAACACCATGTAATCGAAGAGGTACCACTCTGGAAAAATTACTAAAAAACGTGTTTTAACGTAGGTTCACGTCACGTATTCAGTTTTGGCGATATCGATGCAGCAAGGGCCGAAAATCGCGAAAAACTGTACAAAAATGTTGGGTTTTTAAGCATTTTTTTCAAATTTTGAGCATTTTGTGTGGAGAGAATTGACTAAACGAAAAAACTAACGCCGAATTCGTGTTCAGCGGGTCAAAATACCCCCATAAACACCCTTTTCGCGATCATTTCATTTGAAGTCTCGAAATTGTTTTCTCCCCCGATTTTTCATGACGAAATAATCTGAAAAAGTGAATTTCGAGACCTTGAGCAAAATAATCGCGAAAAGGGTGTTAATCGGGGTATTTTGACCTGCTGAACACGAATATGGGATTATTTTTTACATACGGTCATTTATTTCATGAGAATCCGCCATTTTCAAGTTTTAAGCAAGTCTTTGAGCAAAAACCTGAAAATGGCGGATTCTCAAGAAAGAAATGACCGGATGGAAAAACTAATCCCATATTCGTGTTCAGCAGGTCAAAATACCCCGATTAACACTCTTTTCGCGATTATTTTGCTCAAGGTCTCGAAATTCACTTTTTCAGATTATTTCGTCATGAAAAATCGGTGGAGAAAACAATTTCGAGACTTCAAATGAAACGATCGCGAAAAGGGTGTTTATGGGGTATTTTGACCCGCTGAACACGAATTCGGCGTTAGTTTTTTCGTTTAGTCAATTCTCTCCACACAAAATGCTCAAAATTTGAAAAAAATGCTTAAAAACCCAACATTTTTGTACAGTTTTTCGCGATTTTCGGCCCTTGCTGCATCGATATCGCCAAAACTGAATACGTGACGTGAATCTACGTTAAAAAACACGTTTTTTAGTAATTTTTCCAGAGTGGTACCTCTTCGATTACATGGTGTTTTTTGCGATTGAAAACTTCAAATGGCCGAAAAACCATGAAGATGTGCATGAAAAGTTTTGAAAAAATTTCCATAAATACATCTCTACGAGATGTAACTTTATGCCAAAGAGCAGAAAATTTCGTTCACTTCCGTTGGAATTAAAAATTCTTGAATATCGGGTAATAAAATGGCCATAACTCCGAAATGGAGGGGGGTGGGGGGTCAAAAATTTTTCCAGATTTTTTTTACATCAAGGGGTACCTTTTGGGGGGATTAAAACGAAAATCCAGCCTGGGGCCAAATTCACCCCTTATTCGGCCAGACCCTTTGATCATTTTTCTGTTTTTAAAAATTGCGAATTTTTTGTTCGTTATTTCACAATGTGTAAGTAAGTAATGCTAAGTATATCTTGCCACAAATTTAATTAATGACGCGTAGTTGCCAAATTTCTGTTTCTTGGAATTATCCATCTACTTTATTCGAGTTCCTGGTAAAGACTGAACTGTAAATTAATTACTTAGATTGACTTTTTTTCTCCTACAAAAACGTCGGTGATTTTACATTTATTAATTTAAATGGCGAAGTGCAGGTGTATTTCGGTGCGAATCTTTATAGTCAAAAATACGTCGATTATTGGCCGGATTCGATTGGGAATTTATTCACGTGTGGCTCGAGTACATCTATCTTTTCCAAACGTGTATAACGATTCATTAACGACTTCGCACGCGGGTTGTTGTCGTCTTTTCGAAGGTTGATCCAATACACGTGATGAGTCGATATCGACAAATCGACGATCAACCTTTAATGTATTTTTTTCTCAACATTCGCCTGGCCAGCTTCGATCAATCCCGCGCGATCGTTAAAACCTCTCCTGCTTCCATTCTGCGAGTGTTATTCTTAATTAAAATGAATTAAGAGCGTACTGGCGTCGACCCTCGACCACAGATGGAAAATTGCCCGAAAGGTATTCGCCCGCGGTGCATCCGAGATCCAAAGTCCGACCCATTACCTGCGTACAATTGCTTTAGCCAGTTATTTTGTTTTCGTTTCGCCGTTCCCATAATGAATAGATTACGCAAAACATCTTTGTATTGATATAATTTTCTGTGCATGGGCCTGTGCTAATATTTCGTAGTATTTCGTATGCGCCAATGTGCTCGTACAGTTGACTTCATTAGAACTCAAGACGTTGGTCGAATGCGTTGAATTGTTTGGCTAAGTCGAGCACATGAGTATGTGATGTAAATTATTTTGCAATTGGTTCGAGCCTTATATAGGTTATTTTTTTGGCTCGTCGGTTTATTATATTTTCAACTTATTCTTGGGTCTTTTCCTCGATTTTATCGAGGATTTTTTTTGATTTTTGATAATTTGATTCCTTTTTTTCTCTTTCATTTTTGAGGAAAAAGCCCAGAGTATTATAGAATGTAAAAAATTTCAAATCTTGTTTGCCAAAGCGATCTTACAATATAAGGTTCCTACTTTGTTATGCCGAAAACATTACGAAACCGCTTTGAAAATTTTTTCAAAGCGGTAGAAATATTTCGTATAACAATTTTAAGTCTCTTTGAGAGCTTTGGTGGGTATTCGAAATTTTTTACTGCTCGGAATCGTTTTCTTCGAAAAGACGCTTTTATGAAATGTATAATATGCGATTTTTGGGCGAAATTTCGTTTTCGTCTTAATATGTCGAAATTTTCTTCCTTTTCAGTCTGTCTACGTTACAAAGTATTCTCAACTATTTCCCAGCCTTATACCGGTATTAAGGTTAATTTTACCAAAATTTTACCTTTTATCGGTATAATTTTCTTTATGGTGAAAATTTTTCAAAGATGAAATTCTCTCGACGAATTATTTGGAGCACGAGAAAGGTTGCTAGGAAATCAAACGTCGGCGATGTTTTCCATCTGAGTGAAAAAAATTCTTTTCATTGCGTATTGTACAGTTATACTTTGGCAAAAGATTATAAATAATTTTGCGGTTGTACGCGAGTCGTTCGGGTTTCGAAATCTTTTCATTTTTGTTTCGTTCGTCGAAGTTGGTATTTGCTAAGATTCTGTTCTTTTTTTCCCTTCTTTTGATTTGTTTAATATCCTTGACCTTATATATAAAAGAGGGTAGTGTTTCACTTTTATTACTGTTTTAAATCTTCGTTTTGCTTTCACCTAAATTGTATTCTATATAATGGAGTTTTTGAGATTTTTTTGTGGTCTAAATAGTGGCAAGGGTGACAATAAGAAGTAAAGAATAGCGGGTCAAGTTTGGCCTATTTTTTTCCTTCCTTTTCGTTTTCTTTTCTCTTTTTATTTTACGAATGTGTTATAAAATGAGAAAGTGATTACGTTGAAAGGAAATGGGTACCTTTTTAAAGGGGGTTTCCTTTTTTTTCTTTCAACTCGAAGGGTAAAGTAGAAAATATTTTTATGGTTGTAACATTTTTAATGTTAATGGTGTAACGAATTGAATAGAACAGGTATTCGATTCGATTCTTTACAAATAAAAAGGAAATTTAATCCTTTTTTTGTGAGAAAAAAGCAAGAAGTATCTTGGTTGATTTTTGCGATGGGTTTGAATGGTGAGATCGAACGGGGCGAAAATTCGCGAAGTTGGGCTTGATTGAGTCGAGACGACGACGTTTTATATATTTTAAATATTTTATAGAATAGTTTTCACGCGAAGCAGATGATTTAATTTAATGATACCGGGGTACGGTTGAAATTTCGTATCGAGATTGATAGGCGTGTATTTTTTGGGGGTAAACAATTGATAAAATTATCCATTAAGTGAGATGCGTGACTTGTTTTCGAATAAGATATTCTAATTTGAATATATAATGATAGAAGCCCGCTTCGTCTTGTGTTTCCGATGTTATACGTGCAATATGCGATGTTTAGATATGTATTAGTGAAACTCGACGATTCAAATTAGGCCGTTAGATTGCGGCCATTTCAGGGTAATAATTTCGTTTCGTCGCGTCGAGTTGCGTCGTTTTAATGGAAATGTGAGATTTTCGTGTGTAAATGGAGGAAAATTTCCTGGGGTGAGAATTTTTTGAAGGGGAGGGATGTTTTTGAAATTGGGATATTTTTCAAAATTTCATTGAAACATTGAATTGAATTGGATTTTGGGTTCTTGAAATGAAGGAAAAAAATTAACCGAGATGTTCGAACTGATTTGTGGATTTGATTTTTATTGAAAGTTCATTGAAATTCCATTAAAGGCTCAAAAAGAGCTCAAAATTGATTCCATTCCATTAGCACAAGAAAAAGTCGTCATGAAAATTTTGAATTTTTAACTTTTATTTTGTCTCATTTTAGAATTTCAATGTGAACTATGTGAATTGAAAATACAAGAATTGAATCGAAATTTGGAAAATTCTAGGAAAATAAGTAGATTCTATTTAAGTTATTGCTTCGATAATTACACTCTGAAAAGTCTTGAAATTTGATTTTATGCAGATTTTGTATTTTCTGTCTTGATTGAATTTTTGACTTTTATTGCAAGCTAAAAAAATTTAATCTGTACCCGGACTTTCAAATTTTTAGAAAAATAAATTTAATCAAATAGTTGCTTGTATGATAAAACCCTCTTGATGAATTTTTAGGTATTACAGTTCGTTATGCATTTTCGAAATATTCAGGTCTGAAACTTTAATTTATTGAAGACAATTTTTGGTTCGATTCCGCTTGAAAATAAATCCTGAGACAAATTGAATATTTCAAAATTTATAGTCACAATTACAATTTCTGCATTCATTTGACCATTTCTGTGCTACTCTTTCATTTGAAAATCATTAAAAGTTAGGTTAGGTATTCTCTTAATTTAAATCAGTCAAAAATGCCTAAATTGACTGATGAAATAGCGAAAATCAAGTCACTGATAATCAGTCAAATTCCACTGATTCCCCAGTTAATCAGCGTCATTTTGCTGCCAATCAGTGAAAAATTACCGATTCAAATAGTGAATTTTGATTGTTGAAGCAGTGAAAATTAGCTGACTGATTGAAATCAGTAAAAATTTACTGATTCAAATCAGTGATTTTTCATTATTGAATCAGTAAAAAAATTTCCCTGATTGAATCAGTAATTTATTAACAATTGAATCAGTGAAATTTTATTTTTACTGATTCAGTAGTGAAAATTCACTGATTGAATCGTAATTTTTTTTACTGATTCCTACAGTGACTTGATTTTGTCGATTTTAATCAGTCATTTTTGACTGATTCAAATTAAGAGAGTATATTTAGTGGATTTGGATGGGTGGAGAAAAGTATTTGAATTGTGACAGGGTTGCCAATGGAGAGGTGGAGGGATGTTTATGGGGAAAAGGGGTAAAATAGACTGTAAACGTACTCTCTAAACTTGAATCAGTCAAAATTCACTGATTAATAAGACAAAAGTGTGCAACTGAAGAAATCAGTGAAAATTTTACCGATTTAATCAGTGAATTTTCATTTTTGAATCGGTAAAAATTTCAATTAACTGATCGAATCAGTAAAAATTTTAATTTACCAATTGAATCAGTGATTAATCACTGATTGAATCAGTAATTATTCACTGATTGAATTAGTAAATTTTAATTTTTACTGATTCATTTCAGTAGTTGAAAAAAGATTACTGATTCAAAAATGAAAATTCACTAATTGAATCAGTAATTTTTCACTGATTGACAGTCAAATTTCACTGATTAATAGTTGCACACTTTTCGCTGTTTAATCAGTGAATTTTCAGTTTTTTGACTGATTCAGATTTAGAGAGTAAACAGTATCTACGTTGAATGTAATGACAACGAGATGGTACTCTCTAAATCTGAATCAGTCAAAAAACTGAAAATTCACTGATTAAACAGCGAAAAGTGTGCAACTATTAATCAGTGAAATTTGACTGTCAATCAGTGAAAAATTACTGATTCAATTAGTGAATTTTCATTTTTGAATCAGTAATCTTTTTTCAACTACTGAAATGAATCAGTAAAAATCAAAATTTACTAATTCAATCAGTGAATAATTACTGATTCAATCAGTGATTACTTACTGATTCAATCAGTAAATTACAATTTTTACCGATTCAAAAATGAAAATTCACTGATTGAATCGGTAAAATTTTCACTGATTTCTTCAGTTGCACACTTTTGTCTTATTAATCAGTGAATTTTGACTGATTCAAGTTTAGAGAGTAGTGGATTATTGAAAATCATTGGAAAACAGTTGGAATTGCTAGCGGAATCAGTGAAAAAAAAAATCAGTGAAGTACTTAAATTGCTGAGAACCAATGAAAATTCTCTGAAAAGCGAGTTGAATATCTGAAAATTTGCTTAAAAGTCAGTAAAACTTCTTAAATATCAGTGAAACTAATTAAAAATTAGTGAAACTTCTTGAAAATTAGTAAAACTGCTTAAAAATCAGTGAAACTTCTTTAAAATCAGTGATATTTTTTAAAAATCAGTGATACTTTTCAAAAATCAGTGATAGGTACTTTTTAAAAATCAGTGAAACTTCTTAAAAATTGGCGAAACTTCCTGAAAAATCAGTAAAACTTCCTGAAAAATAAGTGAAATTGCTAAAAAGACACTGAAAAATTCTGAACAATCAGTGAATTTTGCGGAAAAATCAGTGAAAATTGCTGAAAAATCAATGAAATTTATGGGAAAATCAGTGATGTTCGCTGAAAAAGAGTTGAATTGGCTGGAGAATTTGCGAAAATTTGCCGAAAATTAAGTTATGTTACTGATTTCCTTTGAGCTGCAGTTTTAATTTTTTTTTTTCAATGATTTTTCACTTATTTGAAATATAAGAGTAGTAATTTTTATCCAAGCTCGATTAAGCTAAGCGGAAAAACACGAGCATTTAAAAATTTTTAGCTGGCAACACTGATTTTTTCATGACCAATGAACCAAAATTTGATTACCAAAATATCACCCAACTGTTGCCAATTTAATTTTACTAATATTCCAAGTTATTAGCCTTTATTGTTGACCTGTTCAAGGAACTACCAGAAGGTCATCAGCAAATTAGTACATTTATTTTATTTTGAAATTCACACCGACTATTCGACTCGGTACTCGTGGTTATTTAACCGGTCGAATTTTTTTTAGAGAATCGCACGTGGTATTAATGCGGTTGAAAAAAAAAACTCAATCACACAAACGGCAAATTCCCAGGAATAAGTAATGAATTGGTTTTTTGCTCTCGTCATTTTCAATTTTGACGTCACGAACTGCCCCATTGAAACACACGTTAGTTTTAAATTCAACGAACGTTCTGCACGTATTGAATTTTGCTCGACCTTTTTCTCTATTTGATATTAAAATTTTCGCGTATTCTCAAATGGCATCTGAAGTTTTTGAATTGTCTTTTGAACACATGATTAAAAAGACGAGAATAATTATTTTCGATGGAATCTGTTCGTGGAATATTTCGGTTTCATTATCGACCACAGTTTGAGATGAATGAATCGTGTATTTTTAAAAAGTGGCAATGAACTGGTCCATTTAGAGAATTTTGTATTGAAAATTGGTTCTTTAATCGGATAGCGGTTGGAAGTTTTAACTAAATAAAATCATCGTATTGAAAAACAAATTGGAAAAAGTTGTCAGAGTTTAGCTAATGGGCTCGTAAACTTCAGAAGTAATGTAGAATGGGCGATGAGTTTATCCTGCGGCAGAAAATTTGACTGGGTAACTTTGGTGGAGATTTTATAAGTCAACGTAGGCTAATATATTTTAAAATTTTACCAAGCGAATTTATAGATCTAGTTAGGTCTCACCCTAAGGACTAAAAGGAGTATTACGAATACCTGGCGAATTTCTGCGCCGACGAATTTTGCGCCCGGTGATTTCTAATACCCGAAGAGAGTTGTGTTGGTAATTTTGTATGTAGCTGCAGCGTAGCCACGGTGGCGTTGCTGGGCTATGAAGTAATAGTATTAATGAGGAATGAAATAAATAATTCGTAATGGTTTTTTAAGTATTATTCATGGTTGTAGATTTTTCACGCTTTGTTCGTTTTGCGCACATGTACAGAAAAAAGGTATCGCTGTTTCATTTCGATTTGCGAATCGATAAATAATTATTTCAAAACTCGAAGATTTTCGATGCAATGTGCTGAAATCACAGGGAACGGTTGAGGAACTGGGTATCTAATTTGGAAAAATTGAGTCTATGTGTAGGATATTTGCTCGCTCGGAATACGAATTTACAATTTACCTATCGATGTAGTATTCGGAGTTAATTTTTGGTATGTGACCTATTTGATTATCGAATATTGCTTTCCCTTATATTCGAAGAATTTCCATTATACCATTTCAGTCCTGTGTAATGATTTCTTTAATGAGTTATTCTTTCACTTTCTATGATGCTACGTGACATTCCCAGCTGTTCGAGCCGAAATTAAGTTACAAAGATCTCACTTCATTATGCACATTGCATAATTAATGATGACACACGGTTATAGGGAGTATTACCTGATACCTAAACCTATATGGTGTTGTAACGTGTGTACGAGAAATCTTCGATTGATATTTCAACCGTTTCCCGAGGAAGTTGTGACGTGTTTTTCAGCAGAATTCAAGTGGTGCAATAGAAGAATAGATCAAGTTGAGGAATAGAGTGAAAGAAATACTTTTTTTTTTTTGTAAATATGTAATTTCAATATAAATTTTGAGAAAAATAAATAAAATATTGATGAATAATTTTCAAAATAAAACGTTTCAAAATTTGATAATTCCATCAAAAGTCGGAGCATTGAAGAATGATAAAAAGTTGACGGTATTTTTACATTTTACAAATTTTTTTCGGAAAATAGCAATCTTGAAAAAATTTTAATGGTAAAAAAAAGTTCATTAAATTATTTTGAATCTTAGCTTTTAGAAAAGGAAGTCTCGATTTTTAGAATTCGTGCTTTTTCGTATCTAACTTATACCAATTTCTAAGCTTGTCTGAATGAATTCAGTTACTGATCCTTCTTCGTCTTCCCTTCATTTTATTTTTTGTAACTTTTTAGATTCTTAGCTGGCAGTGGTATCGAATGTTGAAATTAAACACGATATTTTTCGTAGTCTAATTGTGAATCTAGGTTTCCTACAGGTGGTTAAAGTAGTGAATTTGGCGATAATTTCTTTCAAAAGTAGTGAAAAAAATGAAAAATGTTATCTTGACAATTTTTTTCTTTCAGTAGCAAAAATGATGTGAAAAACGATAAAATACTTTTTGAAAGTTTTTTTTTTTTTTTTGTAAAAATGTTTGCCCTTGCTGATAGGAAATATAATGAATCTCAGCAAAATGAATGACTTTTTCAAAAGTTATTCAAAGACTTTAATCAATTTTCTATTTTGCCAGTCTAGCTAGAAAAATTATAGAGATTTGCATGAAATTTATCGACTCGAATCAATAGCGAATGAGAACGTAAAACAATGAATTCTGAGAAAAAATATAATTTCCGGTCCGAAAGTTCTAATTTTCATTCTTAATTCTCGTAATTTTTCACAATTTTTCATAATTTTTTTCGAAATGGAATGTTTTGTATTAAATATTTGATTTTTTTTCTGTGGTGAATTGAAGTTCTTCAATCTATGTATGGGAAAGAGGGGAAAAGTGGGAGGGGGGAGGGGATCGAAAATTTTCAGATTCAACATTTGAGTCGTTTTTTCAACCGAAATCACAGTTTTTGAAAATTTTGTCTTGACATCTCGAGGAGGTATTGATTTTGGAATGGAAAATCTTTTAGACACTAAATAATGTAAATATGTCAATGAAAAAATGATACGAAAACTCAAATTTATTCCAAAATATTTTTACAAAAAAGAATTGCTTCTTCTAATATGATTTTTTGAAAGGAAAAAAAATCAAACTATTTACTTTTTTTTGTAATTTTTAAAGAAATTGATAAAACCCAAGCGAACCAATAAATTTTCAACGCTGTTTGCTGGAACAAAAATGATCGAATTCTTGCTTACCTTTCTTGAAATTTCAATAAAAATCTTACTTCAAAAAAATTATTTCTTGTTCAAGTATGACTTTTCAATAGGTAGGTAACATTTGGAAAACTGAATATTTCACTTGAAAGTCAGAAAATTCTGATAAAAATTGAAAAATCAGTGGCACGTCATTAATTCATCATATCATTTTTGTGGACTAAATGAAAATAATTGAATGTAAAAATTGTATCACAGCTTTCAAATTGAGTCAAAACGTTTCATGATCATAAAAATTACCAAAAAAAAAACCTTTTTAGGCCTTTTTGAGGAAATATTCGCAAAAATTCTGATTTTTTTCAAACAAAATTGTAAATAAATGTTTGAAAATTTAAGGTGTTTTCAAACATGAAAATGTTGAAAAATATCAACAAAGAAATTGAAATTAATTCGATTAAAAATCAAATAACTCTTGCACTTCCCTCGACAAATAAATCTTCCAGTCCTAAAAAGTCCCCCTACCCCTACTTCGAATCGGTGAAAAGTCACTGAAAAAAAAAGGTCAGAATTGCGGCACAGAAAAAATCAGCAAAATTATTTGAGATTTTCAGCGAATTTTTGCTGACTTTTCAAAAAATTTCTTTAATTTTTCAAAGGTCTGCACTTATTTTTCCACTGTTTTATTGAATTTTTAGTAATTTCCCCTCATTTTCCAGCAATTTTTTTCACTGTTTCGAACTTTTTCTTGATAATTTGATACTATGCTACAATTCCGATTGTTTTCCAGTGATTTTCTATTATTTTTGCTGATTTATAAATTGGGTAGAGTATGTAGAAACATCTTCGAATGAATCAATTTGAAATCATCTTAAATTAATTAAACATGATTTTAAGTCAATTAAAAATTGTCTTAATAAGCTAATCAAAAATCATCTTGAATCAATGAAAACCCATTTATACTCTCTCATTCTGAATCAGTGAAAAGTCGCTGATGAACAGTCGAAATTGCAGCACAGGAAAGATCAGCAAAATTCATTGATTTTTCAAAAATTTTCACTGATTTTTCAGCAAAATTCAAAAATTTTACTGATTTTTCAGTGAATTTTCATTGATTTTTCAGTAATTTTACTCACTGATTCGTTTTCAGTGAAAATTTTTTTCCTAATTTTCTCCTGTGCTGCAATTCTGACTGTTTTTCAGTGACATTCGATAATTTTCCCTGATTTATAAATAAGAGAGTAGTCAATTAATAATCATATCTGAAAGAATCATCATTTTGCAAATTGAGTTGAATTCGTTAATGACCAAATAAAACCAGACTAAGGGGTATCATGCTCCTTGAAAATTATCAAATACCGTTTTCAAGTGAGAAATCTACAACAAAATTTTTTTTTCAAAAATTGAAAAAATTCTGCTCTCTGAGTCGAAAAAAATGAAAAAAATTTAATCATACAGCTTGAACAATTTCATACAAATTTTCTCCTTTCTTCCATCCAATGCAAACTGCGATTCTTGTTTGAAATTGTTTACAATTTTATACGAGTACACAAAATGAAGGATTTCAGTTGGAATCTTTTTATTTGCACTACAATTCCGCGTATCATCTTAGTTTAGGTTGCTATGAAAAAATTCATTTGGCAAACATTGACGAACGTTATCGTTAAAAGAGATACAGTACTTTGGCCTATAGCAAACATAAATTACAATTTTTTTCTCTAATGTAAAATACACATACATCAGTCGATTAATAATACAATATGAGAAATTTTATTAAAATTTTTAAATCAAAATTTGTTGAAATTATAATACCCAGATTTACATCGGCGGGCAATTTTCATTTTCTCTTCCTCGTCGAATAAAACGTCATAAGGATAGGTAGCACATACGGATGAATAAGTTATGTAAAAGTTTGGTAATATCGGCTTAATAATTCAGCAACGACGACGCCTCCTCAACTCGTACGAAAGAAGTTGGCGAAAAAAAAATTGTTCTAATTCGTACGTGGCTTTTGGACGTCATCGACGCTACCATGGTATCGTTGATTTACCTACTTTTACGAATAGGCAATGTCTGCTCGTCCAAGTCATACCTGTGACGTCTGGCGATCTGGTTCGCCCGTGTTCGAGTATATTTACTCTAAGTTGAAAAAGCTTGGTCGAGGTGAACTGGTTTATTTAACGGCTATTACAGGCGGCGTATGAGTCTATTTTTTTATACGGTTTAAATATGGATGTAATTCATGGTTAGAATGCGTGTATTTCGGGTCGAAATATCTATTACGATTGATGTTCGTGTAAGAAGCAAGAGGAGTTGTGATGTATGGGTATTTAAAGAGCAATCGTTCGAGTGAAGTGAATAAAATCAACGTTGTTGGGTGAAATTTTCCTAGTCTGCGGCTAGACACGAGTTGGTGTACAAATATATCTCTGTACAAGGATGTCGTACGTGTATTGTTCTTATTATTATCAATGAATATTCGAATGAAAATAGCGAAATATTTTGAACCAGTTTCGATTAGATTAAGCCAGCTTGTTCTACCCACCATTGACATCAAATGTTTGAATTACGATCCAAATTATTTATTTAGAAAACGTTCAAAGCGCCCTCGATAAAGTCGGATTTCTTATTTCAAACTTTCACTGCACAAATTATTCACCGAATTCGTACGCGAAGCTGACTCGATTGTTATTTTATTTAAAAACTACGTCTTGTATAGTTACCCGTTGGATTATTTAGTGCTTGTTTTCCATCCAGCGATGCTTTGTTGTCGACTTCCGAAAAAGGGCTGCGAATGAGGAAACAGCGATGTGTTTTTTGTCGACTCCCAGTCCCAGAGTTGGAAATTCGCAACGTTTTTAATTACGAGCTGAAGGATCATCGACCAAATTATCAAAATATTTACAGCTGATGGCTGCGGAGATTTTCTTTTGTCGGGTCGACGAATATATTGGACAGACTCGATGAAAAATTTTTACATAAGGCATTGAACGAAAATCGGTTGAAGAATAAATATGTATGAAGTTTTATTTATAAAATCGGTTTTTTATCGTTATACCGAGTGATGTACTTCCGATAGAGAAGGGACAGAAAATCACGTCTTGTAACCTTGCTATGGTTTGTCTTTGTGTTAGTGAATTGGTGCACGGTTTATGGTCAAAGTGTGTGAGACAGTGACTGAGCAGCAGTTGGGGAGAGAGGGGGCGATGGAAAAAAATGTACGATGAATTTTGATGGTACTTTGTGTGTAATATTTAACGAATGTCGTTATTCTGTCTTCTCCTTTTTCTTATTCGTTGTATAGCTACGTGTTATTATTACTACATTCTTGAATAGGTTTCTTTACTCAAACGGATACTCAAGGCCAAAAACAACTTTCACGCGCTCAGAATGCTGTAAACGTTGTGCTTCCCACCAGTTTCGTATACTTGATAGTTATTCGTTTTGATGCCAATTTGTGAACCCGTTCAGATGTAATGTATATTAAATATCGAGGGGGTTTTATTTCTACGGGTGGTACGATGTGTAAAGGTAAATCGGTACGGTGATGTACGGTTGGTTTTTTATTTGTGTAACTTTTTTTTTTGGTGTTGGAAATGGTTTCTTGAGTGGTGAATGAAGGGTTTAGAATTGGGTCAGTGTGGTGTATTGAGGCAGGTTGCAGGTATATGAGATGTTCATGAGATGGTGATTTGGTTTGTATTTTTTTGAGGATGAATTTTGAGGCTGGAAAGGGTGGTTTTTTCAAATTTTGTGATTTTTACAATTTAAAAATGTATGACTTGGTTACTTCTGTGACGACTTGGAAAATTTTATGATTTATAACTTTAAAAATTTTGTGACTTTGATGACTTTTTTCTCAAATTTAATGATTTTTACGATTTTTCTATGAATTTTATGGCGTGATTTCAGTGATTTTTCGAAAGATTTTGATTTTTTTCGATTTCGAAATCCAGAATAATGAAAAACAACGATTTTTTTTCAATTTCTAGTCATCAGTTATCTTTTTTATTGTCACTGATTTGTTAAGAAATATGTAGATATTTTGATTTTAAGTTGAAATAAGCTATTTTTGTCAATGGTGTGATAGGTCTCTTATTTGGAGGAATTTTTGTGAAGTTCGAAGCAAAAATCAAAATGTGACCCTGCCGTAAAGAAGGGACCTTGTGTAAAAAATCGATGTTTTTATTTTTATGTGTTTGGCCCAGATCTGGTATCATTTGAATCAAAAACGTGAAAAATGAGTCATTGATTTTTCTTACACTAGGTCCCTTCTTTACGGCAGGGTCACAAATACTTGTGATTTTTGAGAAAAGAGCTTTCTAAATACATCATTATAGGAGCTTGGATATAGAAACCACACCCTTGAAAGTAAAAAATTTTTTTGATTAAAGATTTCCCCTTGATTCTAATTTTTTTGAAAGGCTTGAAATCAGTTTGACTCAAACATCAATTTTTGACCCCTAAAGGTGATTTCTTCTATACCCAGACACTTGAAATCCTGAAAGTGAAAAATATTTTCTTTGCTTCCTAGCAGCTTTACTTTGACTCAGAACTTTCTTTAAAATTTTCCCATTTTGCTTTGAGAATTGAAGATGATGAGAGGTTTTTTTTTTCATTTTCATTTTTGCTTTCCTTGTATTCGCAGTCGAACGTCTGTTATCGATAAATATAATGAAGGGATGGAAAAATTGTTGCTCGTTCCTCGGTTTTTATAAATTATGAAGTGTCTTATGGTCAATAATTTTTGGTAAGAAAATTGAAAGGGAAAAATTTTTTGAGAAAATGAGTAAATTGGCAGGAAGCCAAAAAAATGGCAAATTTTTAAAAACCATTTCAGTGTGAAAGCAAGATCTGAGAACGTTCTTCATTTTTCCGTTTAAACTTTTTGATTGAAATGAGTAATTTATAATAATTTTCTTGACTGATATTCTGACTATAAATATTTCAAACCTGTAACAACGCAATATCAATTTTGACGAAATTTTTAAAAAATTGAGTGAAACATTCTATCAAAATAGTAGGAGGTGTAATGAAAAGACGGAGGAAAGTCTTTCTCAGACAATTTTGGTTTTTTAAGAATAGAATGAAAAACAATAAAATAACGAAATTTTTATGTTCTTAAATCCATCAGAACTTCAATGTATCGAATAAAATATCAACTTTGGAATTGAAATAAATTTTTTAAAAAGTATCTGAAGACGATTTTTTACCTTGTTTATTCATAAATGTTCAAATTATCTCAAACATTTGAGAAAATCTCGCTAGAGAGGTTGAAGATCGAATTTCAAGGCGTCTACTGAGTACAAGAAGTCTGAAAGTTGGAAAAACTAGAATTTTTGTCGAGGAAGTCCAGAAGTACGAAAAATATAGATTTTGACTAAAATTTAAAAAATGAATTGATTTTTTCATTTGACTTTATTTGCATGATTTTCATTTCTATCTCCATAATAACTAAAATTCTTGGAAAAATTGTGAAATTTCAGATCTTGATTGTTTTGCTTGCCATCGACGTATCATGTTTTTTAATGACTGATTTTTGTTTTGAATTTCTAAATTTATTTTTTAAGCGAAACTTTTCACCCCATCCACTTCATTGATTCTCAATTAGAGAAACCCGAAAATACTGACTGGGACTTTCATGAATGTTATCGAAATTGATCATGTGGTTTTTTTAGGGAAAGAAGTAAATAATTATTAGTGATGAAAATTCAAAATTTTCAGTCGGAAAAAGTTCGAAACTATAATTATACTTGGTATGAATTTTCATTGGAAACATTATTTTTTTCATTGTGTTTTGTATTAACATTTTTAACACACGGACGTCAGACCAATCCATCCTTCAGTATTTGACATTTCTCTTTTGAATTTTTATGGCAATTCACTGCAAGGCCTGACTAAATATGAGGAATTTGCATTTTTAATCAGAATATTTTGATTTTTTGAATCATTTGAAAAAAATGGGAAAAATTGACCCTTGCGTTGTAAAAATCGAAAAAATTGTATTTCACTCGGAAACTTCCTATTTTCTGCTCCTCAGTTAGACTAACTTTGATTTTTTTCCTTTTCCATTTTATTTCAAATAAAATTTTGTGAATTAATCAAGGCGAAATTTTGAAAATCGTGCGACAATTCTTGAAAAAAAAAACCATACTCGGAACCATTTTGTTTTCTCTTATATTCGTCACATTCACAGACAGTGGCAGTCGATGACTCAAAACTCTGAACATAATTGTTTAAACTTGAGACGTTTGCACCTGAACATTTCTTGGTACGTATCTGCACCACGCCAGTGTTATTTTGATTTACGAGGAAAATGATCAGGATGTGCTCATCATGAAAAAAATCTTCCTTTTAGTCTTGTGTCTGACTGCGATGTAATGTATCTAGACGTAAGTTAAATTCAAATAAATATAGGTCATCTAGTCGAGAAATTTTTCATACTAAATATACGATACTTTGGAATACAGCTGGGAAACTACTGAAATCGAAATTTTCCTCATTTCGATAAAATAATATCGCGACGCAAAAGGTACGTCGATATTGGAAAATTTTTCGCCGAAAATGAAACAGAGAGAAAGAGAAGAGAAATTTCGAGATGAAAAACCTCGCCAGAAGGTGATGCTAAATCCTCGTCACGTTGGAAACGATCGTCGTCGCCACCTCGAACGACAATATTTCGCGATGGAATTGAAATTTTTGGGGAAAAAGCTCGTGCGGAATTCGGCTTACAAAGCTCTCGATTCGGATTGTTTGAGTAGAATAACCATACTCGTACACGTAAGTGTAAAACGCCGGATGAAAAATAATTTCACTTTCTGCGAAGAAATACGCGCGCGAGATTGAGAATAAAATAAGGCTGGCGAGACAAGGCAAAGGGATGCGAAAGGACGACTACGTTTCGAAAAGCCGGACGGAATAAGAAAAGCTCGACGTGGCGCGTTACGACGCAGGGTTTCCATGTACTTTCCAAACGAGAACGGCAAACAGCTGATTATCAAGGGCGGAATTTTGATTTTACGCCCGAAAAAAAAATGAAGAGGAGAAAAGTAGAAAAAAGAGTATTCTCCGGTGATATCCGGCTTCGCGTCTGATAAGAGAGCCGCTCTACATGGTTTATTTTGTGTACTGTCGACTTGAAACGCGGTTGCTTAGTAACCGGGCCGAAAGTGTCGATGTGTTGGTCTATCAAGTGGTACGTGTGGGTGTGCGAGTCGGGGGCAGAGTTCGGCGCAGCGTCGGGCGTCGGTGCCGATACCGATGCCGTTGTGTACGTGTGTATTTTAACGATACCCCCAATTGGTTTAGGAAACCGCGCCGCGGCGCGGCGGCGGCACATTAACGCGCGCCAGCAACGATTCTGGCGAGCTTTTTAACCGGAACTTTTTTCGTAGGGGATGCGAAGAGAGGGAGGCGCTCAATTTTCTAAAGTATGTCAATGTTAGCGATAGTGGTTGTCGCAGCTGCGAACGTCCTTCGGAGTCGAATTAGGCCACGGTCATCGTTCGTCGGCATATAAGCGGCGGCGGCGTTCGCCCTGTCCCTGTTTAAAAATTGAAACTGCGTAAGCCGAACGATACGCGGTGGGCAAACTGGCAGGGCTTTTTTCTACGATTACGCAACTAACGCCATTTTTCTCCTCGGGAACAGTCGAACAACACGAAGAAATATTTCGTGGTATGTGGGATGGCAATCGATGAAGAATTTTTCATCGAGCGTGTAGCTTCTATGGTGAAAATTTCTTCATTGGGAGTTTCGTAAGGGTGGTGCGTAGAAAATTGGGTAAATTTTGGTTGGAGTTTGGTCGATTTTGAAATTGAACGAGCTGAGAATGAGCGTTGAAGCGGGAAAGAAATTTTAGATGAAATTTTAATGGTGGAAATTGATGTTGGTTCGAGGAATGAGAAAAAGTTCAGATGATTTTTTGTCTGTATGGGATCTTATTATCGAATTTTTGTTGCTGTCTTTCTTCGAACCTTACTTTCAAGATATCTCAACGAGACTCAGAATTTCAGTGCGGAAATTCATTTACTAATTTTGGAAAATTTTTGAAAATTTGAAAAATTCCATGGTCCTACAATTTGAAAATTGGATCGAATCAATGGAAAAAACTGAAAATTAGTATCTCCCTATTTCTGAACTCGCGAACCAATTGGAAATGTTTTTGAGATTTTTGTGACGTTCAGAAATTTTTGTTCAATAACTTTCTGCCAAACATTTGGTATTATGGATTTGAACTGGCAATTACGAATTTTGGAAAATTAGGAACTACTTGATTGCTAAATAGTCCATCAATATGGGTAATCTGCATTTTCAAGTGCTAAAGTTCATATGGATTTTTTTTTTAGTTTTTTATTTTAGTGTTGGAAAATTCCAAAATTTTCTTTCTTCAAACCACTTCCAATAGATTTCGGTGATCAAAAATAAAATTTGAGCATTTTTCATTGATTAGATCAAATTTTCATATTTTGCTGGACCATCAGATGATTTGAAAATTCGTCAAAATTCGAAAAATGAACTTCGGTATTTGAAATTTTGATTATATTTTAGTTTCAGCCTATGTATTGTTGTTTTGTTTAGGACGTCTCCTTTAATTTTGAACCCAAACGTTGAATCGTCGTCAGAAAAAATTTTTCAGTTTTCAAATTTGCTTAACTACTTTTTTTTCAATTGAAAATTTTGATAGGTCGATTTCAGGTGGTTTCAGATTTCTAGAACAGCTCTCAGCAAATTTTAATGTGGATAAAAAAATTTTGGTTTTGGACTCCCTACTGTTTGAAAAATGTTTAGAAATGAGAACTTGAAGAATTTTCTTTTATTCAGAAAACATTTGAATTATTTATTTATTCCAAGTGTTCAGAGGATTGTGAATCTGTTGTTGGAGAAAATTGGAGAAAAATATGATTCATTTGAGGTATAAATAGAATTTTCTCACCAGGGGATTTTACTGCTCGTCCTCATCGATCGAACGGAAATTTAGGTCGTTGTGTGAACGTATTATATGTATTTCCCATACCTCGGTACCAAATTTTTTGCTTCCAAACGAAGTTGATTTCTCAATTTTTGGCAAATGTTTGAAAATTGATGAAATATTTTATTAATGTATTATTATTTTTTTTTTTTTTAATGAAAATTATTCTACGTAATTCGATTTAGGTTGTCAAACTTGCGATGTGACCAAATTTTCATTTTTCGAACTTGAAAATAGTGACTTAGAATTCTTTGGAAAAAAGTGAACTTAAACTGAAGGCTCCAGATTGACTCAAAAATGGTTAGAATTGACTTGAGGGTTGATTTCATTCTTTTTTTTTCTGATTCTTCCCTCCTAATTTACAATTTTTGTGAAAAATAAATTTGAGGAATCAACTTTTGGGACTCAAACTTTAGTTCTCATGTGTGGTTGACATGGCATGTCCTTACAGTGAATTAATTTTCAGGGATCCAGAGTGAAAGGTCTGGTCCCTTCGGTTCCAGTTTCGAAAATTTTGATTCAAGTCCCTTCAACTCAAGACTTCGAAAAAAAAGTCCCCGAACCCAAAATTTCCTAAAAAGTGCCTCCAGCTTCGGATCTGGCTCCTAAAAAAATTCTCTGAAAGAGACTTTCCATCCTCCGGATCCGTTTTCAACTCCTGCAGCTTACAGCAACGAACATGAAACAAAATTCAAAGGAGGGACCTTCGGAGCAGGGAGCTGGAGGGGGAGGGTCTGATATGCTCTTTTTGACTCCAGCTTCGGAATTCGGATCCCCGAAAATTTCGATTCAATCGACGAGGACGAAAATTGTAAAGGTTCCCTTGTGATACAAATTATAAATCCAGCTAGTAACACCCATCGTTAGATTGAGTAATTTTTCAAAAAAATTTCTTTTTAATTTTGAAATTTAGACGAAAACTCATCAGGAGGGATATTTCCTTACGTGTAAAAATATTTTTATCCATATTTTTTTTTTTTTTGAAAAAAGCGTTTCGTCCCCTCAATTTTAAAGCTAAACGAGATTTTTCTCTCTTAGTGGCATCCGGTTTGTAATTATCTGAATTTTTTTGTTCCATTACTCACCTGACACTTTGTATGTTTTTTTCGGGCCGAGTTATACCTACAGTCCGGTGAATATCCAAACAAATGAAAATGTTTTCCCATATTCGAGCCAAAGTTACAATTAAGTAGTAATAGCTATGTTATTACGTTTGAATTTTCATATACGACGATGATGCATAGACTCCTCAACTCCTTGTACACCGCCGATTTAACGACGCACTAATGATCTTAGTTAATCGAACCAACGTCATGTGAATGCATCTCGCCGTCGCCGTCTTGTATTTTTTTTCTTCTCGGACGGTCGATGCGATGATGATTTAGTCATTTTTATACTTCGAATTTTTTTTCTAATTTTTTTTTATTTTTTTCTCTTTTTATAACTGACATTAGTTAAACCGTGACCGACCGCCTTTGGTGTTTAGTGGTCACGTGGCTAGAATAGCCATTGACTGCTGGTGGAAATTCGTGGTATGCCCTTGAGAGAAGAATCGAAGGAGAAACTATTTGTCGGATTAAGATCCATTACATTGAAAGAGTAATGTTTTAGTAGCGAGAGAAGTTTCCAATACATGGGGAACTGTGTTGCTTCGCTATTGTTTGGGTTTTCATGCTTCGAGTCGTGTAAGTTTGAAATTTTTTAGAGCTGCGTAAATTTATTTTAATGATGGAATCATTACTTGATCCAGTACTTACGTTGAAGATTTTTTTGAAACAATGATTTCTGGGTTGGAAAAATTTTGGGATGGATTTTTGGTAGGAGGTTTTGATGACGTAGACGTAGAGAAGAGAGGGGATATGTTCGAGTGAATTTTTTTGTCTGATGAATTTGAAAACGGATTTAAAATTGAGATTATTGGAGAATCTCAGAATTGTCGAAGAAGAAAGGCACATTCAATGGAGTTACACGAAACGAAAGAAATTCTCGATGTAAATTTCTTAATAACGTATTTGAAATTTTTCTCATTTCTTTGAAAAAACAATTTTTATAAAGTGTCGTTAATGTCAGAATGGAATGAAAATTCTGGTGTGAATGCTTTAAAAAATTGATTTTTTGGAAATTCCAAATAAAAAACTACGAATAATTTGGAAATATTGCTTGGGTACTAGATTGCGTTTGAAATTCGTATCGTGTAAAATTCTATTGCAAAATTAAAGTATTGATATGTAGATGATCACTTGATCAGAATTGAAGTTTTGACCTATTTCATTATTTATAGGTATGCCTTGAAAATTACAACTATAATCATGAATCAGCAAAAAATACATTTATTTTCTCTAGAAATAATTGGATTAAATTATTTATAAGGAAAAAAAATGGAAATTTTCCAGGAATTCAGCATTGTTATTTTTGATTTCTAAAATCCTCTTTATAATTTCTCTGATGAAATGTATGAAAAAAAGGGCCACGAGATAACTCCAAAAATGGTGTAAAATTTTGACATTGTTTTTGGTCAAGGGAGGAAGGAAATATGCGATTGTGATTTCGATCGGCAGGTTCCATATTTCCTTTGTTCCCTGCTATACATTGTGTTTGAGTTTATATTTATACCACCTGCTGAGTCTGCATTTCGGAATAGTACAAAGGCTAGGTTTATTGCCCCTTTGTCACCTTTATTGGTTTGTTATCTTTCTGCCTGCCAGTAGTTGCGGTCACTTACATGATTCATGTCCCTGGTATGGTTGTAAGGGCAGGGGGAGAAACAAGTTAGGTATTACCTTTGGTGCTCTCTAAATTTTTAGCCCAGTCTAGTTTTGGCTTTGGCTCTCTTACCGATAGGTTACTTGGAACACCTTCCTCGTACATTTCAGAAAATTTGAATTTTTTGAAATAGAAATTATGTATTTCCCCCCCCCCTATTTTCAAGGGCTTGATTTTGTCTTAAAATTTGAGTTCTTGGAAAAACATGGGAAAATTTGAGAAAAAATGAAGGCTTTTTAAAAAACGACCATCACAGTCGAAAAAATAATTTCATATTCTAAGAATAAATTCTTCGATAAAAACGATGCTGTCTTTCATTTTTCACAAAACCTTGTCTCAACCTTTTTTCGATTTTAAAAAATCAAATTTTTTGAAATGAAATTCCACTCCACTGTAAAATTTAATTTTTTGATTGGTTCTTCAAAAGAGCCCTTCAAAATGTATAATTCGTATTATTTTTGTCAACAGTGTAGCTATACTGTATTTAGAGGGGGGGGGGGGGGTGTTTGATGATTCTGACGAGTGTTTGACGATTTAAAATCTAACCAAATTTGAAGTCGGAAGCTGAGAGGAGGAGGTCGCGAAGACAAAATTGATTTTTAATGCAAAATTTTGAACTATTTTCATCATTTTGGTGAAATGAATGTGTGAGAAACCAGTTTCACCCTTCATCTTACTAATGTAATCTTATTCTTGATAGAATGAGTCGTTTTTGTTCGACCTCCTTTTTCTCTGAAATTGACTAAATTCAGGTCGGCTGTCAAAAATTGGTTGCTTTTTTTCTCAGAAACTTGACCTTGGAAAGATGAGAGTTTCTTGGAATTTTCGTATCAATTTGATTCATTTTTTCCTCAAGTTTTTAGCAGGTTTTTTGCAATTATTGATGGACAACTTTCTAATATTTTTAGTTTTTATGAAATTTCAGTGAAAACTTCATTTTTTTAGGGTTTACATTGGCCCAAAAAACATCAATTCTCATTCCTTTTCTGATTTTTTTGGGGGGGGAGGGGGGTGACCATCAGTTTTATGAAAGTCAAAAAAATGAAAAGATAAAATCGCCAAAAATCATGAATTTTTATTTTCTGATTTCTGTACGAACTCAGCTTTAGTACTTTTTTTTTTAAATGAAAAAGTGCTCTTATATCCTAATTTTATTTTGATTATTTAACTTTCTGAACTCATTTTGAGCCAATTTTTTTGGAAAATAATTTATGAAAATTTAAGCAACACTATTATTTTCAAAGTTCATGGGTTTTGAGCCAAAACGTAAATTTTTCAAAAATTCAAAGAAAAAATGAAGAAAACTCAATTGTATTTTGAATTCGATTTGAAAATCTCAATTGTTTTCCTTATCTGAGATGATCATTCTCTATTTTAGTTCACTGTCCTTCAAGAAAAAATGAAGAAAACTCAATTGTATTTTGAATTCTATTTGAAAATCTCAATTCCTTTCCTTATCTGAGATGATCATTCTCTATTTTAGCTCACTGTCCTTCTTAGAATAAACCTTCTATCAAGCCCTATCAGCGTTGAGAAATTATCTCCAAAATTTTGAGTCGAATTTATCGTTAGGCATTGATATTGAAAACCGAAGCATCTTATTTACCGATGAAATTTTCCAAAACGAACTCGAAATTTCCCACACAATTCTGGCAGAAAATTAATCAAAATGATAAACGATGAAAAAATTCGTCTAGTTTGACCTCATCGGAAAAAATATTCGCATTTCGAAAGAAGACGATAGGAAACGAGCGAATATTCCCAACACGTTATTTTACTTAAATTGATTAAAAAGCTCGGAAAAAATATTCCAATAATTTGTTGGAGTTATAAAATAAAATGGTCGATTTGGACGGTTGACGAATGGCTACGCTGGCTAGCGTTATGTCGATGTCGTATACTTATCGTAGTAGGTATATTCTTAGGATGGTATAAATTTTCGACAGTGTTTTAAATTGCCAACTACATAAATTGTTCATTTAGTTAATGAACGATGACGTAATGGACGGCTGAAAGCGAATACGGCGAGTATTTAAGAATACCGAGGAAAAGAAATAACAAAACAGAACAAAAACAATAGTATCATTTCGGAAGAGTTTCATCATCCTTGATTTCTCCAGCCGTGCGCTTGTGGTCTGTTTAATGTCTGTGTGTCTGCAGTCTCTCTATATACGGTTTATCAATATTGATTGGAGTAAGACGGAAATGAATTTTATTCGTAGAACTACGTACGATATTTATATTTTTTTTTCGCCGTGTACGCGACGAACCGCGGTAGTGCTGTCTGCTGCGGTTGTTAGAATGTAAATTTAGAGCTTTCTGCGCGCTCAAGGTTTAGGAAATGATGGGGGTACGAGGTTACTTCCTTTTTATAAATGATCGAATGTGTTTCTATTTCGCGAAAGTTATGTCGTTATAAACAAAGAATCGCAACCTTGAGGTTTTTTTCGACGAATTTGTATACGTATTTTTAAAATTCGCATTCTTCGAGCGTCTCTGTAAACTGCTCCCTCCTCTCTCTCTCTTTTTGGTCCTAATGTATAGTAAATTAATGCGTACGTATGCGGTAGTATACCTCTGTGCAAATGTACCTGTGTTGTACTCTTTACCTATTTGCGATGCGTATTTGTGTGGTTTGCTGGGTATTCTTCTCGGTCTGTTTTGTTTTCCTATTTGTAGCTACGTCTGGTTGTATTTTGAATCTATTTTTAAACGCACGTAACAAATTGAATTTCTTCCAAGGTAACGTTTGTTTACGGTTTGCTGACCTTTGAAGGTTTTCGCGATAAAAAATTTTATCGGTGGGTTTGGCGGAGAATAAGGCGGAGAGCTAGACGGGTTTTAGGAGATGATCTGGGATGGAATCGCCCTTTAAGGCCAAAAAAGCTAAATAGTTGGAAATGATTTTTGAAAACGTAAGAAAATTTTTTTTTGGTTTTCGAAGGTAGTTTTTTGATAAAAATTTCACTCGAACGAAGCAATGGAGGGATTTTTTACCTTCACACCTGTCGCAAAAGAACCAGGGTAGTGTTGAAAAAGTGATTTTTACAGGAGCACAGTTCAGAGTTTCAAATTAAGGTATTGACCAATCAATGATACGAAATTGGGTGATGAATCATTGCTATATTTTTTCAATTTTTTAATTCTCAAATCGATCGGTGTTACCAACCTAAATTGAAAATTGACCTAATTTTGTTTCAATTTTATTCATTTTTTTGGGGGGGGGGATGAAGTAGGATGACATTTCATGGGTCTTCAGCCTGTATTGTTTTTTTTTCTTTACCATCTTTATAAGCGTCTTGATGATCCTATGAGTTGATTTTTCCATCTACAAAATGATGAAAGCTGCAATAACTCATTCAGAAATGATTGGATTGAGCTGTAATAATTGATAAATTTTTTGAAGAATTTCTATAGGTTTTCTTGAAAAATTGACCCCATTTTCACAACAAAATGAATCGTTCACCAACGTTTTCAATATTACCACCGAATTTAGAACGTCAAAAACTATTTTCAATTATCATAAAAATTTCATTTTGCAATTTTTTGGGTCTTGTAACCTGGTTTTATTATGACGAGACTCATTTGCATAAATGATTTTGAAAAATTCTTTCAAATATCAGCGTCATTTTTCGATTTCTTGTTTGCCATACAAACCTAATTTTTTTCATATTTCGATTCATCTTTGAAAAAATGAAAAAAAAATTGGTCTGAAAATTTTACATCCCCCCTCCCTCTTCCTCTCTTGAATCTTTGGAATTTGCCTTCTCAGGTGCATACCTTCGAAAAAATGAAAAAGTTGGGTCTAAATCCTCCCCCTCCCCCCTCTTTCTTGAATTTTTGCTAGGATTTTCTATTGACTGCATTTTTCAGTGTGCCCAATTTGTCTCATTTTCGACCTTCAGTCACTTTTAATCACTGTTTGTCACCGAAGTTACTTTTTTGGAAATTGTCGTTAGAACCAAATAAAAATAAGTAAAATTACCGAATAAATGAAATGATTACTTTCCAGAGAGCCGAGTATTGGAATGGAAAGGTGAAATTTTAAATTTTAAATTATTTAATCTGCTCTGGGAGGTATTCATTTTTGACGAAAAGTCCTATTGGAATTCTGGAAATTCTGGGAAGTATTTCAAAATTTGAAATGACACTTTCTTGAATCCAACCAAAGATGATTAGAATGGCGTTGAAGAACTAAAAACGGTCGTAATTACATTGGTACTTTTTTAGGTGTTGATATTTTTGAAAAAATGAAAATGATTTTTGAGAAGTTGTCCTGTTTTACATTTTGAATTTTTTGAAATTTTTTTTCTAAATTTTTAATTATTTCTTTAGTGATGAAGTTTTTAAAAATTGTTCAATTTGAAAGTTTTTCAACGTTTAATATTTGAGAATTTTTTGGGGCATTACATTTTTTACAGTTTGTTTAACAGGTCAAGCTATCTGATAAGTCAAACTTTTTGCTTTGCGTTCAAGCTGGTCCTGAAAAGTCAAACCTTTTCTAATTTACTCAAAAAGTCGAGATTTTTTTGAAAAATTTCAAAAATCATGAAAATTTAATTTACCAGATGAATGAAAACATTAGAAAAATGTTATGAAAAAGAAGAGTATTTTCGAGTAATGGACAAAAAAGTGGTTGAAATTTCCTTTCAAAATAATGTACGCGGGGAGCGGGCAAAAATTTGGGGTTGGTTGTAAGAAAAGTCATTCGAAAAGGTCAAGCGAAGTCGAGCTTTTTCCTCAAAAAATTTGTTTAGACACCCTGTTTTAGTTTTTGCAGAATTTGGAAAATGTTTGAATTTTGGATAAAAATTGTTCAATGTTTTAAAAATTTACTCCAGTATTGAAAAATTATTAAATTTCTGCTAATTTGTCCCTGTATTAAAAAATTGCTCAATTCGATCTTGAAAATTTTTTTAAAAAATAGCAAATTTTTCAAACATTGCTGGTTGTTGAGTAATAGCATAATTTTTGGAAAATTGATCAAGATTCAGAAAAATTAATCAACATTTGAAAACTCGTCCAGGTTGTGTAGAAATCAGTCCATAAAAAATGTAAAAAATTGTGCGTGTTTTCGAAAAAAAAAAAAGCTCCTGAGGTGGGTTCTCTTTGGTCTTGAAATTGTGTTTTAACGAAGGGGAAGGGAAGGGGGAGGGGGAGTAGTGAATCAGATTTTTTCCTTCCTGATAAATTTTGATCGATCATTTTGCGATTTTATCAAGATTAAATAGATATTTTATAATAAAAATGACAATAAAAAAGTGCTAACTATCAATTTCTGAATTTGAATGAACGAATTTGCACCATGTTGAAAATTTATTGATGATTTAAATTTGTGTCAACACATTTTTAAGACCAAAATGAATCCACCATTTGTCAATTTTTTCAGATTTATGTAAATTTTTTCAAGTTTTGAGAAAAGGTTCTAGTTTTGGAAAATATTCTGAAATGTGTAATAAAATCGAAAAATGATTTTAAAATTAAAATTACTCAATTTTTCGAAAATTCTCCAATTTTTATATGGACCAAAGTTGAAATTTTTCGTTACTTTTTGATCGATTTTATGGTGACATTAGATCACAGAATTGACTTTTTTCAGGATGTCAAATTTATTAGAAACACCCTTACTAAAAATCCTTGAACCAAGGGTGGTGGGGAGGGCAAGTTGGTTATAGTAATTGGCGAAATACATATACGAGGCACCTACCGGTAGAATTGACGACACTATTCGCACCCAAGTACTTTTTCATAGATAAGAGGACGAAGTGGGACAAGCACGTTGCTGATACAAGCCATAAAGAAGTGATATTTCTGACACCGAAATGTGTAAATATAAAAGCACCATTAATGGCGGATTGCGGACCGAGGACTGGGCTGCGGTTATTGCTGTGGTAATGGTAATGTCTGTCGATACCAATGGTAATTGTAGTGGCTCGTATTTACCGAGTTGGCAACGTTGTACGATGGCGATGAATTAGGTATATACTAAATTAAAGAAAGTCGAATATACGACCAGCTTCTTGTCGGAGGTTGTTTCATTATGTAAGGTTGCGTAAAACGGCGCCATCTTACGGTAATACTCGGCACGGAGAGAGTTACGTAGTCGACGACGCAGCAACGCGAGGGAAAAGAGTTGATGTTACTTGGCCTTGAGAATAAACAACTGTGTCAAAGTCGAACGCAAAGATCAGTCTGTTGGGTATACTTGGAAGAATGATCGGCGAGTCTCAGTCTCGGGCTCGGTGAAAGAGTAAGGCAACGAATGGGGGATCTTGCTGGTCGGAGGAAAAAAAAAGAACCAGCGAGGCGAAGAGTAGGAGGATTGTGGCTGGTGCGCTGGTAGCACAGTGAACGTTGTTGATGATGTTATTGTGGCAGTGGCAGCAACAGCAATGGTGCTGGTAATAACTTTGGACTGAGATTCTGGATGAGATGGATGGTAACTTGCATGACAGAATCCCTTCTCTTACACTTGTTCCATATTGTCTTGCTGGAATATTGGTGATGGTGCATTGATGAATTGTAAGTGCATAGTCCCCCCCTTGGACGTTGGTTTGGAGGTCGTCGGCCGGCATCGTTAGCTTTTATAAATTTCCATCGACGTTTGAAGACAACATTGGCGCAATTTTCTTCGCCAACTGGACCTGCCGGTGATGGAAATTTGGTGTTTCGCAAGTAAAAAGTGGACTTGTGTGAGGTGGTGAAATATTGAGAGGTTGATGGCAGCAGACGCCAATGGACGGTGGATTATGGAGCGTTGTCGAATTGGAAAATGGTTTATTAGTTTTTGTAAGGTGAAAATTTCGAAATATAAATGATTTTCGCTGACGAAAGAAAAGTTTATACCGTTTGATTTTTCAATTTCAATTTCATCGTGAAACTCATATGTAGGATTTTATTATTGCCGAGGAATTTTTTCATAACTTTTTGTACCTTTTGCCAATTGTATATTTTTTCACGTTTGCGAATACACGACTATGACGAATATTTGTGAAATTTTGGTTCGAGCTTGAAAAATTCCTCTATCGAGAGAGAAAAATTCAGCCTATTTTTTTCACACCCTTGACGTATCTCATCGTTTCCTTTTTTTCGCCAGCTTTCTTTGGATGTGTTTTGAAATTTAATAGACGAGATTTTAGGAATACTTTTTATTTGTAGTGCTAGCTTTACGAAAGAATTGAATTTCTTGCTTGATGAAAAATATTTTCTATTGTTGGATTTGCAGGTCGATGATCAGATGAAGCTGCTGCAACATTCGTGGTCCGATATGTTGGTATTAGATCATATTCATCACAGAATGCACAATAATTTACCGGACGAAACGACCCTTCACAACGGCCAGAAATTTGATCTCTTATCCCTAGGTCTTCTAGGTGTACCAAGCTTGCAAGAGCGCTTTTCGCAAGTCACGCGTACTTTGCTAGAGTTGAAATTCGATATCAGCGATTATATTTGTCTCAAGTTCCTCCTTCTACTTAATCCTGGTGAGTGTATTTTTGATTGTATGGGCATTATGTAAATTTATATGATGTAACGGTGGTATATTTTTGGGTGAAAATCGGGAAAAGGATGGGAAGAGGGAAATTGTACTTGGATGAAAAAAAAAAAGGCGTAATTTTTATGGAAATTTGTTCATTTTTTTGCATCAAAATTTTGGCATTTCACCGGAAAATCGGAGGCATAAGAATCAACCCAAGTAAATAGCATTTTGCAAAAAAATAGTTTTTTATGAAAAAAATTCACCTTTCGTTGTGATTCTTGGGCGAATATTTCAAAAATGTTTTCAATAAGTTGATAATACATGAACAGATTTTAGCAAAGAAAAATTGAAAAATTTCAAATTTTTTTAGAACATAGATTTTTTTTACTTTTTTTTCAAGATTTTTACGCCCAGTGTCAGAAAGGGTGGCCGGGGGGGGGGTTAGATTTGGTGTTGGAGTTTTTTGATTAGGTCAATGTACTTCCTCTTTTGAATCTAAATTAGTAAAATTTACTTGTTTGAATCAATGGAATGAATTTATCTGAAAATCGGCGATTTTTCTCTCATCTTTCAAAGTTATCAATTTTTTCTTACATATTGAGAATTTAGTGAGAAATCGGTGATTTCTGACTGAAAAATCAGTAAAAATCATTAATTTTCAATGATTTGAAAATCATTTTCACCGATTCTTAAAAGCTGAATTTGATCAAAGACTAATTTCATTTATTAGAGAGTTCTCTTTCATTTCAAAAATCAGCAAAAAGTCATTGAAACCAAGTCAGAATTGCAGCCCAGAAAAAGTCAGAAAAATTCTTTGATTTTCATCGTATTTTAGCTGATTTTTCAAAGAATTTCACTGATTTTTCAGCAATTAATTTTTTTGAGCCTTAAAAAAACTTTAAATTTAATCCATAACTCCAACACTAGTTTGAATTTTTCGATAACTGGTAATTATGAGAAGCCTGTGTTGGAATCATTATTTCTACATTTTTTTCTGAAGATTATTCGAACGTTTTTTTCGAATTTTTTCGACTCGGGCCTACTTTTAAGCCTGATTTTGCAGCTGGTCTTCTCTTTTAGGTTAGAACTGTCACTTTCGAACAGAAATATTTTTTTCTATAAAGAAAAACGTGTTATTGCCTCATGAATTCCAAAAATCTAATTTAATTATGTTTAATTTTTGTTATTTTGGCGTAAAAACAATTTTCAGATTTATTGTGAAACAAATTGAAATGATTGGATTATTTCTTTGTCGTGGGAACCTTATTTTGTCTAAAATGTGAAGTATTTTTCGTCATAAAATAGACAGTCTGTCAGAAATTTTGAAAATTTTGGAAAAGAAACATGGAAAAGTCCGAGAAAATGTTTTCTTTGAAAAGTCGATATACCTTCGTGTTGAAATATTCTGCTAAATTTTCAGTGTTTATTGAAATTTTTTAATTGACTTTTCAAAGCTCACTGAATTTTTTTCACCCTGCATTGAATTTTCCAACAAAAATTAACCTAACCATGTATTTTGTCATGTATGTATTTTGAAAAACCTGTTGAGTGAAAATGTGACATTGCAAAAGTTCATAGATTTTTTTTAATTCTGTCCCTGCATGATGAAAAACACAGTCAATCAGGTAGAGACGAGAGTCACCTTGGCCTCATAGTGGCAAAATTGAAGTTTTGGTCAAAAAAGGTGCCAAAAAATCAGCTGAAAATGTTCACCCCTTCCCCCTCCTCTCCACAGTTTTTGTCATGATTATCGCTATATCAAAATGCAAAAAATGATCTCTAAGATTTTATAACTTTTTTACTAAAATTGTCGGGTGAAAATTTTCGGACGTCTATAATTTTTCATTTCACTCCTTTGTTTCTTCAGAAAAAATTGAAATTGAAGGAATTGAAAATCCATCAAAAGCATTCTCATTTATGGTAAAAAAAATTGATGAAAAGTTTACGAAAAAAAAGAACCCTTTTGAAATTAACTAGGTACCTATTACTAAATATTTTAGAAAAATTAAAAAATTTGGTAACCACCGAATAAAAAAGACCAAAAATCTCCCAGATATTTTGCGAAACACAAAATCACTCAACATTAAATTGATATACTGAATTTTTTCGACAAAATCAAAGTATTATTCGACAAAAATGGCTGCTCTGAAACTGAACGAAAAAATGTACAGATTAATTTTTAAAAAACAATACTATTCCCTAATCACCCTGTAGCGCATCAAGTCGCCGCATTTACGAAACACACGACTGCAAATTTTTGAATAAATATTTCTTCTGTACGTTATAGACCGCTCATTCTCATGTACCACGTAACCGCTCGACGATGACTCATAAAAAAACCAGTTTGCATGTGGATTTAGTACTCATTATGCGAACAGATTAAACGTTGATGATAAATACATAGTTGGGATTATAAGGGAGTGTTTTTCTTTTCTAACGATGAGAAAAAAACGCCGATTTTGCTCGAATGTAATGTTATTTACCATTAGAGTCGATTAAATATATGAAAATTTGTCAGTGTTTTGATGAAATTATTTATCTTTAAAAATATGGCCAATTTTTGTTTATTTTGGGATCGTAAAAAATTGCAAATAATTTTTCATATGGAAATTATACCAGTCAGCAAAAATGTACGAGGGTAAAATATCGCTTAATGGATTATTTACCTCGTATTTTTTTTCCTCCAGAAAATATTTTTTGTGTAGGTCTTCGTAATAGTAGTTTTAATAATTGAAAAAAACTCTGCTGGAGAAATACAAATAAGGGGATTTTGGTTGGCTTATTAAATTTCAACCTTTGATTTTACGTAACCTTCGTCAAATCGAGAAACGATGGACCTTTTTTTTTGTTCGAAAATGTAAAATTACCCCCAAAAAAATGAACAGGTGTTTGTGAAAATAAGGTAATTTTTTTTAGTTTTGGAATAATTTTCAATTTTTCGAATGACGGGTGTGCTGAAAAAGTTTCTTGTTGCTTTATCTGGGATTAATGATTTTCCATTTAGGAAAATTTACTGAAACAAATTTAATAGGTGGTTGTAAAAATGAAATTTTTCTTAGATTGATTTCCATACGTAAACGTTTGATTACTAATTTTATATTTTTGCTTGTTTTAAAATAGATGTTCGTGGCCTGATGAACAAAAGACACGTGCAAGAAGGGCACGAGCAAGTCCGGCAAGCGCTACATGATTACTGCCTTGCGGCGCATCCACAAATTCAGGTAATTTAACGGTTGAATACGAAAGATTTATGTGTATGTTGTAGTCGATGATTTTTTTTGGGCCGAAGTATTTTATGTAAATGCCGAGTACTGCAGTCATGTTAAGTTAGTTATGTTGTACTACATTTTCCAGGTCATAAAAAATATTTACACTTGATAGAATTCACTGTGCTGTTAGAGTAGAAAAAAAATTCGCATTAAATTGTTGAACAATTTACTTGTAGAATTCGATTGGTTAGTAGAGTATTAAAGGTAGTAACAAAGACTTTTAATTTGCTGCGTTAACGATGAATTAAATTTATGTCGTATTTCTTAGTTAATATTTTTATTACGTTTTGTACGCTCGTTGTACTATGCTGTATTATTATTGACATTTAAATGGAATTATGCGAGGAACTCGAACGATGTCACAAACAAAGCCAGCGTAATAAATGTACGTAAAGCGGTCGTATGCAGGTTCGTGTCCGATGAGACTGCTGTCGTGTGTCGAATCTGAGACGAACGGCTGAAAATTGTGTGTTTTTCGTATTTCTTAGTCTTTTTTATTGTAAAAATATGTTGTGATTTTTTTTTTTTTAAGAAATATTTGGAGGAAAACCGAAGTAGTCGGATGTTGGAATGAAAAATTTTCAATTTAAAAAAAAAAAAAATATCAAAGTAGTAACTTGATTGTATTATGAATTAGTATTGTGGTGCAATGAACAGATTTAAAAAAAAAAAAAAAAAAAAATTAGAACCCCTTGAAATTTTGTATTGGTAGGTAGGAGGTACTTTTGGATTTGTGGAAAAATTATGAAATCACTGTCTCATCAGATCGGAAAAATATCCTAAAAAGCAACGTTCAAAAATGGAAATTACACTCTTGGTCGAAACATCATTCATTGACTATTTTCAAGCAATTGGAAGAATTACTGTCGTGTTTTTTAAGTATTAAAATCACCAAGGTAAAAACTGAAAAAAGGTCTCGAATTTGTTAGGTTTTCATAAACCAAATTCCTATTTGGTTTATCAAGGGGAAACAATAAAATCTGGCGATAAATTGTATTTTTCCGTGAAGTTGAATTTTTTTGGGTAATGGAAGTACAAAACGAACTTCTTCATTGAACAAGAAGTCTTATTTTTTATTCGTTGGAGGCAGAAGGTATTTGATTTCTGTGTGGAACTTGAAATTTTTTGCCCAATAGCTAAACAGAAACATCAAAAATCAAAAATTCGTCCTTCGAGTAACCGAAATTGGATGTGTTTTGTTCATCAAAAAGTTCTATTTGATGAGTTTGATAGATTTTTGATTTTCTCAACTTTCCTCCTCATTCCTTCCTCAAAAATTTAAGATGGTAGCATCGAAGTATGAAAGTGAAATGAAAAAAGAGAGTAAAGATTGTAAATTTATTTTTCATTTTTGCTCTTTAAATTTTTTTTATGGTCAATATTAAATGTTTAGTTTTGTCTTAAAAAAGATAAAGGAAGGTTTAAATTGATTCAAAATTTCAAATAATTAACTAGAAAATTTGAAAAGTAAATTTCATTTCACGAAATGAATTATGAATCTTTTTTTTGAGACCATTTGGATTGTATTCCAATATATTATTTAAAACCTCCACTGAAATCTAAATTATCTGAAAATGGTACAGAAAAGAATTATTTTTTCGCAGTAGAGTTACCCACAGGGGGAGGGAGGGGGCAAGTTGGCTCAAATTCAAAAAAGCTGTGGAAATCGAAAAACTGTGAAATTTTTCAGTTTAGTTCTTTTCTGTTGAAAATGACTCAGTAAAATTTCATCATTTTTAAAAAAAAAATACCTATTAGCAAGATTGGAGAGGATGGGAAATTTTTGGATTTTTTCATCCATATTTTCTAATAAGAAATTTTCGAGTAAAAAATTGAATTTTTTTCAATCCAATTACTCAAATCTTGATTTTTTTGCTTGGAAATTTGCTGAAAAAATAATTTTTTTTCCAAAAAAATGTTTGAAGGGGATAGACAAGAGTTGGGCGTTGACTCAAAATTCTTGAAATAATTTTCGATTTTTAATGAAGAAATTGGCGTTTTGTTTATTGCAGAAGGCAACTCTTATATTTTAATTGAAGAAAAAAGTTTAGGGCACGTTACGAGGGTACATATTGATAAATGTTAATTTCAAAATTTCAAAATTTTTTCAACTTTCAATAATTTTTATTCCGTGTTTTGAAAAATTGAGTAAATTTTAAGCCCATTCATTTTTTATTCATTATTCGAGTTGACTCAAAAAGAATTCTATGACATTTCTTGTTTTAGGAGATTAAATTTTGCGATTAAAAATTAAAAATTGTAAAAAATTTGAATTTTTTGTAGTTGGCCCTTTTTTTCGGAATTTGAGCCAATTTTGAGCTCATATAATTTTTATTTGAAGTGGTCGAAATAATTTGGTTTCTAGTCAAAGAGGATTGTATTGATAAGTTCACATTAAAGATTTGTATAAAAAAAATTTTCTTGAAATTTGAAAATTTTTGAGCCTCTTTACTTTTTTTTTACACTGGTTGAATTTTTTTAAAATTTCGTCGTGGAAGAAATCATCCTAACAGATTGTAAAAAATGGATGAAATTTTTCAATTTTTAATTATTTTCTGGAATTTTGGCTCCATTTATACCTGCTTACCCTACAAAAAAAAAAAAAAAAAAAAAAAAAAAAAAAAGGTATGAAGGAATAAAAATATGGGAATTATTTCCTCGTAAAAACAAACAAATTTCAAAGGCAGGGACAGCAACTCGATGAACCTTGAAATTAATATTCACCTTGTTTTCTCAGGACAAATTTTCGAACTACCTGCTTTGTTCAATTTCGCTGGTTTACCCAAATCGTTGGCAAAATATTAATTACCAACAACCAAACCGATATTTTGATAATTTCTAATGGAAAATTTTGAAATTTAGCTTATAAAATTTAATAAACGTATTAATGACGACGATAGAAACCATAACTGCACTAAAACTGATAAATTAGATACCTTTTTATTCGCGAGTTTTAATTATTTCAATACCCTATGCAGAGATTAGAATATCGAATTTATTTGTATCAAGTGGTTTCGGAAGTTATCAGATCAACGATATAGGAATACACGTAAATGAGACCTGGTTAAAAATGATACAACGGAAACAACTATTGCCCCGTTTAGCGTTTTTAATCAGACTTGGTGTAAATTTTATTATACTTTCCTGTTATATTCGGCACTCGGTTTCGTTATACATGGTCAGCGTTATACTTAGCAGAATAAACGTGGTAATATTTTTACACTTGTTGCATCCGATGAAGGATTAAAAATTAGAAGAAACGACGACAGCAGCAGCCTCAACAGCAACGACCCACGGTACACACACGAGCTGATCAAAAAGTTGAAATATAAGCGAAATCGTTCTAATTACCCGTATCGAAAATAAACTGACCTAATAGAAAATTTCGATTACGTTAATAAACCATCAGACAGTAGAGCAGTTCGTGTATCCGTATAAATCTACCAAAGAGAAGAGCCAAATCGTACCAATTTTATTGCAGTTTCGCACGTTACTCTTTCTTTTTTCTCGGAAGGAAAAGAGCCAGAGAGGATTCTAAAGCTTTGTTTCTATTCGCAATTTGGGTGCTGTAGAGTGAAATACGTTCAGATATTATGCTGGTATAATGAGTTGATATCGATTTTTTATAGTTTGATGGAAAAAAAGCTCATTTCATTCATTAGATGCTTGTTAATTTTTTACTTGTTGTAAAATGTACAGGGTGTCCACTTTTTGGAAAACAAAAGAAAAAAATTGGAAAAGTCAAGAAATTTTATAAGTCCGAAGAAATCAAGGAAAAATCGGGGGAATTTGAGATTTTTGCTGGGATTTTGTAAAAATCCGAAATTGTTTAGAAAAGTGTTGATTTGATTATTTCATTGTGAAATTTTCAGAAAAATTTCTCGCTTAGCTCGAAAATGATTTATACTTTTTTTTCCTGCAGAATCCATTCAATTTTTTTCAACACTTTTTTTGATAAAATGTGAGGAGACGAACACCATGATGCACTCTTCACAATTTTGAAAAAAAAAGTGGTGAAAGAATGGCACAGAATTTGAAATAATTATTTACTCCCATTTTTTGAAAAACTTCACTGAGGTCAAAGTGATGAATTTTCAGCTTTAAAGATTTTTTTTTGCAAAAATTTTCACCCTTATTTTGCTCGTGCCAATCACTTTGGTACCTACATTTGGTTAAAATAATTGATATTTTACCCCTCGAAGATTTTTTATTCATTGGGCAAGCCTAAAAAAATTGCATTAGATTTCGTGAAATTTTTAAATTTGAGATAGTTTCTTTTTTAGGGGGGGGGGGAGGAGGAGGAAGGGTGTGGAATTGTAAAAAACTTCTTGAATTTCCTGCTTGGAAAAAATCCGAAATCTTACTCTTAGATATAATTTGATAAACGCCTCTCTCATTTATAAATCAGTGAAAATTTCAGATAATCATTGGGAAACACTCAGAATTTGTGAAAAAAACTTCACTGAAAACAAGCAAATGAAAAAAAATTACCGGAAAATCAGTGAAAATTCACTAAAAAGTAAATAAAATATCCAAAATTCTAAAATTCTTTAAATAATCAGTGAAATTCCACTAAAAATTCATGAATTTTGCCAATTTTTCCTCAACTGAAATTCGGACTATTTTTCAATGAATTTTCACTGATTAAAAAAAAATACAGTTGACTTAATTTTTAGCATTTTCCAAAACTTGAGATTAATGTTGCTTTAAAAGATTTTTTTTATTTGATTTTTTTTTTACAAATTGAAGTGCTTTAGTTTTTGTGCCAGAAGAGAGAGAGTGGAGTCCAAAAATTTTCAGAATTAAATTTAGATCGTTTTTGTGACCGAAAAAAGAAACATCTAAAAATCTCATAATGAGAAATAATTTTTGGAAGAAAAAAAATCGTTGAGCAGAACAAATTTTGCATAATTCTCCTACACAATTTCATCATATCAAAAATTCCTTTTTCCATTATTTTTTTGTGAAAATCATACTCGAAAAATCTGGAAAATTCCAGGAGAAATTATTCCAGAAAATTGTGGACACCTTGGTGAAGTTTTAGCTCTAGATATTGTACGAAGTACGTCGGTAGCAGATAATTTTGTATTTATATTCTGCTGACTCGAGGAATTTACAGAGATAATATTGTTTTACACATTTAAGATGTAATTTCTGTAAATCGTACAGTCGGCGATCATATGTACACCTCTGAAAGTATCATCTAATTAATTAGCGTTTAAGATACCGTTAGCGGAAGATATCATTTTACCTGTGAGGGATTTTTCAACGAATCACCTGCGTTAAAATTTTAAGACGAATGGGTCATTGCGTTAATTAGGATTTTACGTCGGATAGCGATAGCCTGCGATGATTTGAATATGCCTGTATTAGGAGATAGTGTGCGATTAATCATGTTTAATTGAATTTTTCTTCAGCGCGTTTAATGTTATGTACTATTTGAGAAAGATACCGAAAAAAACCCGATGGAACCGTCGAATCGGTAATACTGTGTAAATTTATCTTCATTGTATGTAATTTCTTCAGTGGGTACGAGCTTGATTGGTTCTACTTGCTGTAAAAATTGGCTTTTATTAATATAGTTATTCACACGTTTCTATAAAAATATGGTTTAAGTGACTCGAGAATAAGTTGACATTTTTTAGTTGCAGCGTGTATTCTAATTGTGGGTTTTGTTTTTTAGGATAAATTTAGTAAACTGATGTCTGTGATGCCTGACATTCATGAAGTAGCCACTAGAGGTGAAGACCACCTGTACCATGAACATTGTACGGGTAATGCTCCAACGCAGACACTTCTTATGGAAATGTTGCACGCAAAAAGAAAATAACACGATTTCAGGTAAACACGAATGACGTATTATTTTTTTTAGTGTACTTATTCGAACGTAGATACGTATGGTGGATGTATTTTTGGTATTTTTTTTATGGGTTAAGTTTGAAAAAATTATGGTATTTTTGCGTTTATGACCCTGCCGTAAAAAAGGGACCTTATGTTAAAAAAATTGATGTCTTCATTTTTCTGTGTTTGGTCCAGATTTGGTGTCATTTGGACCAGAAGAGTAAAAAATGAGATTTCGATTTTTTTTTACACTAGGTCCCTTCTTTACGGCAGGGTCACATTTGTTTGTTATCAGTGTTATCACTTGGAAACGGTGGAATTGATGTGTGTTTTTTTTTTGAAAAAAGTGATTTTTTACGATATGTGGGCTAAGGAGGGACGGAGGAGGTGTTGACATTATTTTTAACCAGACTGGTAAGAAGTCGGAGGGAAAAGAGGGCATGGAATTAGGTAGAAGTTTGGTTCGTTCTTTTTAGAATTTTTGAAGGATGCCCTCATTTTGTAAAAAGATTCCAAAATGAGGTCAAATTTTGCTTTTCAACGAAAAACTTTTGAATTACAGATATGTTTTGGGGGTTTCTTCACCAACTTTTTTTTCTAATACGAAGGAATAACTTGAAGAATTTTGAAACCCGCTTGAAGCATGGAATTGGAAAATGGCCTAACTCCAAATTCCAAAATACGCTCTTTTTGACTTGCAGTGCCATAAAAATGTGCAAACTAGAAATTATATGTTTGGGATGAGCATTTCACTTTATTGAACACCATTAAACATGCAATAGATGGCGCTTCAACGAAAAAGAAAAGTTGTGCACCAGATTGCAAAACTTGAGGAGTTGAGTCCTTTTCGAATTCCATGTTTCACTTTGATTATTTTTCATTAAAATAAGCCAGAGCTAGGATTTTTCCAAAATAGTTTTAATTTAGTGAAATGGTTTGATAAAATTTTAGTATATTGAAAAAATAGTAGGTATAGCTAAAACACTTTTGGGGGAGAACGAGGAGAAAATATTGATGATCTTGATGTAGATTGGATACCAGAAAATAGAAAAATTGAGTTTTAAACGAAGAAAATTGGAAAAATATTTCAATTTTTGAATGAATTTTCTGGCATACACGTGATGAATATAGAAAAAGGATTGATTGATCACGGATAAAAATTGATATTATTCAATTTTTGTTGAAATGTTGCTTTTTTCAAGTCTGTAAAATGAAAATTATTGAAGATTTTTCAAAAAGACAAGTCTGATTTGAAAAAGATATAACGATATGATTTTTCATTAGAAAATGAATTAAAATATATAAGTATATAAAACTTTTGCTTTGGAGCTAAAATTTTTAAGCATGCATGTTTTAGAGATGACTTTTCATTAAATTCTTCGAAAAATGATTCATTTTTATTTTTTCAGTTAATGAAATTATGGTGTTTTTTTTTATATATGTGTGTTTTTTCAAGTCGACAAATTTTCTCTGTCTAATTTGATTTTTGTGTAATTTTTTCCCATTTTTATAAATTCATTTTTTTAAAAATTTTTTTTCTGTTCTGTTTTTACATATATCAGTGAAAATTTGTCTCTTGATTTATAAATTGACCCCACACTAATATAAATCCGTGTTGAGATTCTGTGGTGAAGATATGTCCTTTTTTAATCATTTCATTCTGGCTGGAACCAGTTGGCTTGAGTCTGCTGATGGAAATTTTCAATAATCTTCACTCCCTCGCCAAATCGTTCTTAATCTTCGTATTAAAGTTTTCAAAAAATTATAATTTATAAGTTTCGAAAAAAAGTAATTCTTTGCATTGCGTATTTTTTTGACCAATTTTTCAAAATTTTCGCGTTGAAAAAATTTTGAATTTTTGCTGCAAAAATACAGTTTTTCAAAAAATGTAGATTTTTTAAATAAATTATTAATTTTTTTCAAGTTTCTACAGGTAGACAATTTTTTTGTCTAAAAATGACTCGCAATTTCAATTTTGTTCGCGAAACGAATTGAAAATAAATTTTAAGAAACATATTTTCAGCAAGTTTTTTTGTTAATATGGTCTCTCCCTCTCCTCCCCTCCCCACAAATTAATTTCCTTGGAAAATCGTGAATTTTTATTTAAAAAAACAGAGAAATTTTTGTTGAAAATAATCATTTTTGGGGTCCTTTGGCCATAAAACGTATTCAGTTATCAATGTTTGAAATTTCGAATTGATGAGGAGCCAGAGCCTCACCTCTCTCTCCCTTTATTAAAAAAAAAAGTTCAAAAAAGCACTGGTTAGAACTATATTGATTAAAATTTGATCAAATTCATTCATCAAAATAGTCAATGTTTCAAAATTTCATTATTAACATGGATAACTATGTTTTTTCCTTTGGAATAGGAGGTCATTTCAAAATTTTTAAGACCAAAAGTCACTGACTTTCAAAAATGAATTTTTATTTTTCGAAATTATCTTTGAAAATTTACAAATTTTTATATTTTGAAATTGATCTTGAATTCTTGATATCAGAAGTTAAAATGACGAATTTATCCTGGTTACCAACATTTCCTTTCAGGGGAAACTCTACCTCGGTAGGTACTTTATTTTTTTGTGATTTTTTCTTTGGATTATCGGAGGCTTATTTTCATGAAACTGAGAATTTTTCACTTTTTTCACTTATTATTTTTGTGATTTTCTAAAAAAGTTGAAGTTCATAGGTTTCTGAAATAAATATCTAAATTTTTAGCTCTCACGATGAAAATGAAAAAATTTCTGAAAAAATTTTTATAGATAAGTATACTTGATGGAAATTATTACATTAGAACAAAAAACAAAACAGAATTTGAATTCTCTCGTTTGCTACTCGTTTATGAAGAAAATTCGAAATGACGAATGTAATCGGCAATTCACTAACTTCGTATCTGCTTTGTAGGCAACATGTTGGCTGAAAATGAACGTAATTTTTTCTACACATATTTTCGGTATTAATATTTGGTATTTATATGATTCCTTCGGGTGATATCATTACTAATGTTGTTTTTGTATATTTGAATCGTGTCATCGGTGATTTACTCTCTGTAGTATGATGAAATGTATAGAAATTATTGGAATTTTGCCGAAAGCTTGTACCTATATTATCATATACATATTTTTACCTATCGTTATCGAAAAGTAAAATAATTCGTTTGCCTTTGACTCGTAATAATACTTACGTCAGTAGTTGTTTTTTTCAAAAAAAAATCTTCAACGATTCGATTTGTCCGAACTGTAGTTCGTGATTGAAAAAAAATACAAAACGTTCAAAACGTTGAAAATTTTCTATTTAGGTTATTAAAATTGTAACAATTTTTCATTTTTTGTTTCAAAATGAAAAACTACTTGAAATATGAAAAAAAAAAACGGTTACACTTGAAAAATCTTATCAGTTGTTATCGGAAGTACATAATATACGAAATCACCTAGTTGTGGTTTGTTAGCGAGTTTCAATGACCTACTTTTTATCAATTTCAACTACGTATTTAGGTCATAATTAACGTCGAATATTTTTAATTTTTTAATTTCCCTTCGTGAATTACCATTGTCTAGACTTTGGTTTTATGACGAGAAATGATCGAGTAGTCGAATCAAAGTAATGAACTCGATAACGTTTCCAATTCACCTTCGTATTTTCCTTGATCTTTTTATAAATGTTTCGGATCAATTTCAACGTACTTTTGAAAAAAATTAAATAATTTAAAATATTTTATAGAATTTGCTCGTTTTTATAATTTAAAAAAAAAATACGTCAACTCCTTAAATTAATTTATTGAATTGAAAAAATCATAAAAAATTTATTATTTTGTTACAGACGAATCAATCGGATATTTTTTCTTATCAGCGAGCAGTATTTCGACGAAGATTTGTATCATGTACGAAGACGATACGTGAGAGTGTTTTCCTCCTGTTACCATGACAATTATAATGCAGAAACGAGAAAATTGAGAAAAAAAAACCATGTCAATGGTTTTCGGACCCATCACTGTGTATTATTTTACCAAAATTTCATTCGAGCCATCACACGCAAACGCATCCTAATTTTTGTATTTATTTCGATGTTAAACGATACCTACAATTCGCACATATTTTATCAGATACGATCTAGAAGAAATCATTACCCTACCGTAGTTTTCCATAATTATATTACGATTTGTGTATGTGTATTAATTCGAGCAAATTGGCGGCGTACACGTGTTAACCATTTTTTTCTCCCTCGGCCAGTTTTTATTTATCGCCATTGCTCGGGTTAATTTTTTATTTTTTAATTATTTTTTCTTTTATTTTTCAAAAGGAAAAATTTTCCTACCAAGTTTGATGTTTATTGTTAGATTTTTGTTAAGGATGTTGATTGTGATAGCGGAAGGCTGTCGTGAAAGCTTTTTATCAATTGGGTTATTTATTTTCGTGTACCAGTGCTTATTAAAAAAAAAAACGATTGCAAGTATGGATCTTCGAGCAATCTGGTTTCGACGCGATCTCTGGATTTAAGAAAATTTTTAATTTAATTTTATTAATACTCGGGAGTATTTTGTTTGTGGTTTCTGAGAAGCTGAAGCTATTCTAAAAAAAAAAGTTTTATTCTGTTTTTAAACGTTTTTATTCACGAGCACGTTTTTCTGTTTCGGATCTTTTTTTCCCTTTCGGGATTCTTTTTAATCGAGTATGTGTATTTTTTTTCTAAAGTAAAAAAAGCGTGATATTTTGATATTAAATTTAAATTATTTTGCTTTTTAAAATGTACATATTTATTACCGTGTTTTTTGTGATGCACATCTGTAAAAAGTGTGCCATTTTATATGTTACATTTTGCTTCTCAGGGATAAGGTATGTTTTAACGATTAAAAAGAATTCGAGTCTTTGACCCCCACCCACCCTTTCCAGTGTTTTAAATGTCCTAAATATTGAATTGACCTTTAAAAAAATATATTTTAAAATTAAAAAAAATCTAAACGAGAATTCGAAAGAAAAATAATACACGAAATTTTTTTGAAAAAAAATCTGCAAAAATTTTTTTCCAAAAAAAAGATTCAAGAATTTTTTTGAAAAAAATCGATTCAAGAATTTTTTTGAAAAAAATCGATTCAAGAATTTTTTTGAAAAAAATCGATTCAAGAATTTTTTTGAAAAAAAAATCGATTCAAGAATTTTTTTGAAAAAAATTCATACTTACAAGAATTGAAAAAATACGAGAATTTTTTTGAAAAAAATCCATACTTATTAGAATTTTTTTTTTAAAATATTCGATTATCTCTTCCCTTTTCAATTACGAATAAAGTAATTTGAATTATGCGCGCAGGACGTTAAAATTAAATTTTATATTCGATCAATTATGTTGAAATTCTTTTCGAATTTTTTTTTTACGTTTAGAAGAGAGTTGAAATATGTGCCTTTATTATTCCTACGCTCGTAATATTATTTACCTTGATAAAAGCTTATTAGGTGCTTGAAATTTCGACTAAGATTTAATAACGAAATTGAAAATTATTGTAGGAGGTTTCATCTCGATTTGACGTATTGAAAATTTTCATTGTTTCGTCGATGTCTTCCGCGATTAATACGCAGATTACTTTTTTTTTTTAGGGAGAAAGGGTCTATTTTTCTGAACAAGTTTTGCTTCCACAATGAATCTTGCCTTGGTTTTTACCTGTTTTTCTTGATTAGTGATAGACATGGTTTGTACAAAAATTCGATAGGTTTAAGCCGAATACATTTTTAATTCGAGGGACCAAGTGGAAGAGCTAGTGGTCTTGAAGAATTGGAAATTTTATACGTGAAATTTGCAAAACATCACCTCATCCAAAGGTGACTAAACTCGTTGGGTTTTAGTATTTTAATTTTATCTTGTAGATAAGTCACTAGCTGTCGATGTCAATTCGTGAATGTTTTGATATGAATTTTTCTAATTGGAAAGCTTTTCTTCGTATTGTCTTCGATATTCTGTGATCGTTGAAGTTTCGAGGTAAATGGATAATTTTATTGATAGATTTTAAATCGATATTTACATTTTGAATTTTACTATTTGGGGACTTTTTTTTTTGGATAAAGGATTATCGAACAATGGGGCAACACTGTCGAAATTTCAGCGATCAGAATAAATTTTAATTTAATTACGATGTCAAATTATCGATTTTTAAAAATTTTTCAATTGGGAGGAAGGTGTGGTTCGAATTACCGCTTTAAATTGATAAAATTGATAATTTGGCTTAGTTTAGTTTCGAATCTACGAATATTAATCAATAAAGTGATCACGATGAAATTAAAAAGTAAATAAAAATGGCTTCAGTGTTGGAATAATTCAACCAAATACGAAAGTAGATTATAAAAATTGAATTTATTTGCTTAACCGATATGGATTGCGGAAAATGTAACGTACGATTCTAACAATACCGACATTCCACTTGATTTTTTTATTTTTGCCCATAACTGCCTGCCTGTTTGGATTTTATTTAGTTGTAAATATGTTTTAATTTATTTATTTGCGATCGACGATGAATTTAGAAGCGAAATCACAGCTCGAATGTTGACTCTATTACCAATTTGATTTAGCAACTTGAAAGACTTGAATTTTGCTCTGTTCGTATGACTATTCTGCAGTTACCATAATTTGAGAAAAATTTATTTCGCGATGATACCCCAGCAAATCGTCCGTCTAAATTATTCCCCGGTTTAATGAAGAAGAAAAAAAAGCAACGTGTTTTTTTGATACTCCTCCCCCCCCCCCTTTGATTTTGGTTTATTTTTTCATTACGAACGATCAATTTGTATGTGCGAGAGAATTAAAAGCGCAAAGCAAACTATAAATTCGGTAGTGTTTCACCATTTATTTGATATTTACGTTACCTGTGTTTGTATGCATCGTGTAGGTTACTTTTTTTTTCTTTTTTTTTTTGTCACTAAGCTACACATTATTTTAACATAAAATTTGTTTTATTTGATAAGAATTATTGTAGGATGTTATAATTAGCAACATGTTTACCATTTGAAAACGGAGACTGATTACCGATTAAATTTGATTTTGCGCGAATAATTTTCTAATACAAATTCAGTTCCCTTTTTGACGAGTAAGAGTGTTGGTGCGTAGGAGTTTAATTACGAGACGAAATCTGTTAATTTAGATCTCATCTAAGATGATTCTGTATTTAGAGTCATTTGAATTAGTTTTGTAAAGTAAATCGTGTAATTTATTTATATTTCGATGTCGATGTGTTCTTTCGGGTGCGTTCGTTTTGGGTAATTGAACTGGAATAGTGATGAGGGATCGGATTTTTGAAAATTTTTGGTCGTCGAATTGGTGGTTTAGTTTGCACGTAGTTCATTAATTATGTGATTAGAAGTAGAAATTTTTTATTCGCCAAAAAAATTGACGAAATTCATGAGCAATTTGAAATTGGTTATTGTGAATCTTCCATTATGCTTCCTGTGAATTAGTTACCATTTTGAAATTTTATTTGTATTTGCAGCTGGACTGTAATAATTCATTGATACGATTTAATACGTTTTAATTGTCCATTGAATGGACTGAAATTTTTATGAAAATTTTGTCTAAAAATTAGGTCAATTCGATTGTTAAAATACCAACTAGAAGTGATCGTTTTGCAATTTATTCTCCGAAATTCAAAAAAGAAGTAGCAAGAACATTTTCAAAATTTCTGAAAGTTGAAAAAAAACGCATAATTTCATTGACACCCATTTTCACTTTTACCTTTCTCCTCTTCCCCCTTCTCTACATCTAGCCCTGAAATCTTATGACATTTGACGTTTAAAATTTTCTAAAATTGAAAAAAAAAATAGTTTTATTGGTACTCATTTTCATCTTTCCATTTTTTTTGTCAAAAATTTGAAAAATATTCCTTTTTTATGTGGTTTTTTAATATTCAGTAAAAAAAATTAAAAATTAAATTGAAAAAAAAAAAATGTTTTCCTAGATTTATATGTATGAACTGCTAACTCATCAAAATCATCGGTGGTGATTTCGTTTTTTATTATTATCAACTCTCGTCTAGGCAATTTTTTCATAATGGAATTGTCTCTCGTTTTTCAAAAAATGGAAAAGCTTTGGAATATCACTTCCGATGATTTTTATGGGTTGAATAAAAATATTAAAAGCTGTCATTTTTTTTCTTCTTTTTTTCAATCCAATTTTGGAAAGTTGTATTTTGTCCTTTTTTTTCTGAATTTCGGAATTATTGAATTTGAAATTCTTTCAATTGATTTTTTCATCTGATAGAAAATTAACTCCTTCCCCCTCCTTAGAAGAGAATGAAATTTGAAAAAAATCTGTTAAAGTCGTATTCTTACATCTGTCCCCCCCCCCCATTTTCTTCCGAATATTGGAAACGTTGAAAAAAATAATGATTTGGATTTTTCAAAAAAAGGATGAATGTAAAAAATAAATGACCATGATATTTTTGAGTTGAGACATCCCCACTAAAATTATTTTTGAATAAAAATTTGAACATACTCATGTTTGAGGCTTGGTGGCGAGAGTATTTGAGCAGTGGGGGGGGGGGGTGTAATTTGTTGCATATTTGCCCTTTCGACATCACTGTAGTTATTGAAAAAGGATTTTACTACGAAAAATAAGCTAATCCAAAAATGATGCATTTTTCAGATTCACTTATACTTGAAAAAATTTTAAACGTAATTTTCCAAAAAAAAAGTTTGTCAATATTTTCCTACTTTTATATTTTGGGAACCAAATTGCAAAAAAATTTTGAACATTTTTTGATTTTTTTATCGCTTAAAATTCATTTTTAATTTTTTTTTGGAATACCATCATCTCTCTATCCAAAAATTCCCTAAAAATTGGTATGAAAATTTCTCGTCCATCTCCTTCTGATCGTTATCTCCTTGCCTCCCCTCTTCCCCACCTAAAAAATTTGAAATCGCCTCTTACCTGGTAGAAAATAGGTGAAATTTATACCGCATACTTCATCGTTTTTGAAATCTAAGCATTTTCTTACCCCCTCTTCTTCAAATTTTCCAAAAAAATTGCAAAACGATCACTCTGCAGCACTCACCTGTCATCAATTCGATTCAACGTTTGCCAAAAATCGATTCCCTTACCACTATTCCATTATTACAACATATTAGCTGTTGTTTTTCGGGTCAAGTTTTGCTACTGCATCTTAAAGCTGCATCACTCTGGTGATGATTAATGTAGTTATTCATTGTATGGCCAAGTTCCTTGTACGTGTATTAAAAGATCATAAAATGATTGCCTTTTGTTGTAGTGCTTATTGTAATAACGTGTTCCGTTCATAATGATATCATTACTTTGTAAAATAAAAACCCTTAATTTTAACGCGATCGATGTACAAGGCAGAATTTTTACCTACTTACCGCGTATTCTTGTTTGCAAAGCTGATAAAAATGACGGTTTAAAAAAGCGATGGGTAATTACCTACCTATTTTTACAATACCTCGTTTTCATACTGTTCCTGTATACGTGGAATCTCTATTACCCCCTCGTATCGTGCCATTTTTTTTTTTTGCAATCTGCAATAGTCTTGGAAAGCAGTATTAACCGTGTTACTTTTCGTGTTACCTTTTTTTTTTCTTCTCGATACTTGGAAAATTTATTCAACGATTACGCACATATTTTACCTAAATTTTAAATCACGTCATTTTTTTTTGATCCATGATATGGGATGAACCTAGATTATATTTTTTATGCACTTTTTACGCATGGGCGTTGATGAGCTCAAAATTGTCTTATGGTTGGGAAACGCTCCTCGCAAGGTGAAGTGGTAAATCAAAACAGGTTTTTATGGTGTTAGTACGGTTTTGTTTGTTCTTTTGTATCTTTTCCTTGCCCGATAGCTGCAAAAAAAAGGTAAAAGTTACCTTCTTCTAGATTTTGTAAATGTTTTTTTTGTAACCCATCGCCTTATTTAATAATTGTATTATTTACAGTAGTTTTTACGTCTCTTGCTTGTTAATATATAAATATTTTTTTTATTTTATTTTTGTGCGCGGTTTTTATATAGATGTTGAATTTGTAAATGTTAATTTATTTTTCTGTATTTTAAAAAGGAAAAAATCTTAAGTATAATTTGTAAAAGAATTGTTATTTTGAAGTATATGTTGTTTGTAAATACTCTGTCTCTCTGTAATAATTTGTAGGTAACAGTTTGTTTTTAACATGATTTTTAAAAAAAAATACCAATCGTTTGAAAGTAGCGTTCCCTTGAATTTTTTTTCTCTGAAATTATTTATACAAGTTCTGTGATATTCTTTTAAAAAATTTGTTTTTATAGGTGTTTTATCTTTTTTTTTTTTCATTTATTATTTTATTTTTATTTTATTTTTCTTTTTTTTTGGAAAGTTAAGCTACTGTTTTAAACTTACCTCCGAATAAAATTGTATTATATCATGATTAGATCTTTGTTTATGTTTTTCTTCTTCTTTTGAAATGTAAAATTTTTTTTAGAGTAAGATGAAATTGATTTCTTTTTTTATTGGTCTCAAAATACTTACAGATACAATTATTATTAATTTTGTAACTATATTACGTATTTAAAGTGTAATTTGTAAGAAACAACATCTGTTACCTCCTTGTAATTTGAGTAAATGTTACTTGTACTTTTACCACATAACAAGTCACAATTACCATTTGTCTATGTTTAATTGTTTATTTTTTAATGTAAATAAATAACATGTAATAATTTAATGTGGCTTTTGTTTTTTGTGTTCGGTTGTCTATCGTCCTCGAAATGACGAGCCGTAGGTTCTCAAAAGGTTCAAGTAGGAGTAGGATAGTTTCATGATGCTGGTGAAGGTGGTCAATGATGCTGGATAAATGAGTAATCCGACTAAACGAAGGGGTTTTTGAGCTTCGCATAGAAATATGTAGTGAAGTTTTCTGCGAGGTGCTGGTTGCCTGAACCAGTCCAGATTGTATATTTCGGTGGATAAATCTTCGTTCTGTAAAGAAAAGGTGGTCTGGTGAGATTTGATCTTTTTTTTTTGAAATGATGTGTGAATTATTAGTCTGATGCGTACGAACCATTCTGAAAACTTTTTCTCCGCAAAAACAGTGAATATAGGCTTGTCCTGTGTACATGAGAAGGACTGATAGATATTTTACGCTTACGCCGAAATTTTTAATGTTCTATCGAAAATTTTAAAAAAATTTAGAGTATGAGATGTGACATTTTGAGTGATGTGTATTTTTTTAGATGTTACCAGCAAAGCTCCGTATGACATCATGGCTAATGTTAGGACACTGTGGGCCAAGATGATCGAATAAGTTAATCCAAACCAATTGTGAAATCTTTTGTAGGCTCTGCAATTTGAAATGATATTATTGGGTATGTTACACCTGCACTCACACGAATTTGATTCTATATAATAAGGGAGGTATCCCAATTGGAAGTGAAATTTCGAGCCGAAACAGAAATAAATCGATACTGTATCATATCGAACCCACATTCACCTCGAGTTTTAGCAAATTTTTCAACAGCGGAGAAAATCCCATAAAAATTATTCATATGAACTTCGGCATCGATGATCGTAAAGTACTCATAGTGCTTGAAAATTAATCAATTGAAGTACAATTTTTTGAAAATCATGATTGTCAATCCAAATTTATATTTTTGGCAGAAATTTTTTTTTGAGAAAGAGGAGTTTTAGAAAATTCTACCATAATCGATTATTCCTAAAGGTAGTACCTAATTTACAATTATTATAGGTGGTAAAGATCATGTGAAACATTTTCTTGGGGGTTCCTCCACAGCTGGGAAATTAAAAAATTTTATGGAGGCTTCGAGACGACTTAAAATTGCTTCCAATCGATTTAGGAAGTCGGAAAAAGGGTAAGTACCAAAAGGTACCCCCTTAGGATAGATGAATCAGCCTAAGTGCCTAAGAGCTACTTTTTGAAATTAACCATCAGACATTATTAACAGCTCCAAACATAATTTTGGAAAATTTTTTCATCCTCACCTCATCCCTTCACCCTGACCCCCAAAATATCGATTTTTCGTCAAAAAATCCTATCTTAGAACCTAATGAACCAAAAATTTTGAAATTTTTGTGGTGTGTGTGGGGAGTGGAGACCAACTTTCAAAATTTTTTTTCATATTTTTTTGCACCGCCTTCTAGGTTCTAGCTTAGCCAAAACCCTACTCTGAACTTTTAAAATTGCTCTATTTTTGAAACTAAAAAAGTACCTGTTTTTTTGACATAAATATAGTCCTACCATGGTAAAATTTTGTAATATTTTTTTCAGATTTTTAGCGCTGGGAGAACATACCAAAAAAATGTGATTTTTTATTGAAAAATATCCATTTCGTCATTTATGCAACCAAAAATTTTGAAATTTAGTGAAAACGGCGAAAAATAAGAAATTTTTGAGCATTTTTTAGTTTTTTTGCAATGAATTCTATTTAAAAACCCACCCTCAGAATTTTAAAATTGCCCCAATTTCAAAACTAAAAGGCAACCATTCGTTCTTCTTTTTGAAACAAACCATCAGACATAATTAAGGACTCCAAAAATCTTGGGTGCATTTTCCACCTCTCACCTTGCTCCTTCCATTTCAGAATTTTGGTTTATTAGGTAGCAAAATGGGGGATTTATTGACAGAACTCGATATGGGAGAAGGGACGGAGTGGGGAGTGGGGTGGAAGGGGGAAAATGCACCCAAGATTTTTTTGTGGTCCTTAATTATGTCAGATGGTTTGTTTCAAATAGGTAGGTAGTCGAACGAATGTTCACTTTTTTGCTTTGGAATCCTCGAATTATATCTATTAGAATATTTTTGGAAATGAATTTTTTTCATTTTTCAATGTTGGATTTTCAATTTTCTATATCGAATTTTCAATTTTCAGTTTTGAATTTGAATCGTTCATCTTCTATAATTTTCAATAAAAAGTTTTCAATTTTTAATATTCAATTTTCAATATTTGAATTTTCAATTTTCAGTAAGTATTCAATTTTCAATTTTGAAGTCCTCAAAAAGTTTTTTTTAGGAACCTGATTTTTCAGAAATCATAATTCAAATCTGAAATTAAATTACTCCCCAAAATTGTCGTCCAAATCACAATAATTCTTCCACTCCCCCTCCCCTTGAAAATTACGTCCCAAATAAAAATTTTTCAAAATTTTCGGCCTCGCTACGTTCGGTCTAACCTTATTTCTACTGTTAAAATAAAAAAATGGCTAATTTTTCACCCAAAATTTAGGTATCTAAGCCATCATTTTATTGCACTTTAAATTTGAGGCTTTTTCAAGTTTTCGTCCTCAGGCCAATTTCATTTCTTTCAAAATTTATGTTGAAACTGCATACCGCTGCATACGAAATATATTTTTAATTAGATTTTGAATTTTCTTACAAATTTTTTACCCTCTCTTCGCTCGGGATAAATATGTAAACATTTTCTTAAGTTTTTTCTTCTACAATGAAATCGCTTAGGAAAAGTCTGACATTTTAAAATGCTGACTGCTTGAATTAAAATATTGCGTTAATTTAACCCTCTAAAATTTTAATACCCATATTGCTTTTTTTTTCTCTCGTCAGTAAAATGAATGGGTGGGTGGTGAAAATTCAAAAAAATGTCCGATAATGTTGTAACCGTCTGCACGTTCCTGAAATTAACAGAATTCAGTCATTGCAGAAATCAGTGAAAAATCAGTACCTAGTTTAGGAAAAAATTACTGATTCAAAATTGAAAATTCACTATCAGAATCAGTGACTCAATTCTATCTATTTCAACTAGTCAATCTTCAATTTTTGACTACCTACCTAATTCAAATTAAAAGAAAACTTATTTTAAATTTCTTCCTCGGTGAGACAAATGGATTAATTTTTTCCAGATCTATAGGTACCTCCCAATCAAAAAATTCTGTAATTATTCTCTTCCCTTCCCATCTTCTCAAAAAATCCAAGTAACCATTTCCTTTTCCCCAAAAATTTATAACTATACGATACCTACTTACTTGACAATTTTCTGATAATGTCGTACACACTCGACCAACTTCTCTTCATAAATCTTGTTGATCTCATCGGTAAACAACAAAATATCCGAATTTCTAGACATCTCGCGATTTCGAACGATGATCCCGGGTAACACTTGTAACATCTTCGAATTCCTTATATAAATCTGCCTGTCGATTCGTTCATTCAAAGATCTCAACGCATAAGTCAATCGTTCAAACTGATACCTAAACTCCATTTGTAAATTCATAGTCAACCAAACGTTTCCCACAATCGTCATAACCACCGGAATAGTCACGATGAAAAGCATCGAATGAGCCATATAAAAAGAAGTTATCGTATCGCCTTTGAACGGTACCCACGTAAAAATCAACATTTTCGAGCCACTTTTCAACAAATTCCTATTAAAGGCTAAATAAATCGGATGCGAAAGAACAGCCGAAGAATAAATACCGATAAAATAAATAGCCGCTGTATAAATGGTGATTTTTTCCGAAATACTGGATACGCTGGACACAAAGGTGAAATTTTCTTCGTCCGAATACGTATAGAAATTTTTTTCGGTCGTGCTGATTAGGTACATGAGATCTCGACGTTTTACGTACGTAATTAATAACACCACCAAACACATGGCAGCTGATAAAATGGTCTTCACTGTGGAGATTCTGATCATGAATCCGTGCAAAATGGTCAAATTGTAGGAGGTGAATAGAACGATATAACTGAGGGAAAAAATCGAGAAAGTGGTCCAGGCGTATTTACGAATATCAAATTTCGAAATATCGTAAGGGAATATACCAGCTAAAAGCATACTATTGATTAAAGTTTTGGATCGTTTTTTTCTAAAATGCAATTTACTAGTCAAACTCATTGTTCTGTCTAGGACTGACAATACGTTCGTTAGGTATCTGTACCCAGATAGATTTGAAATCAAGCGAAATTACGACACAAATAATTGAATTAATTTTTCATCGAATCGAGTCGAGCTGTACCAACAGATAGGTGATATTTTAATGCATTGTTGGACCGATGCACGTCTCGTGTCTCATCGACAAGGCGACCAATACAATTGCATCGTCATAAATAGCAACTCGGTCGAGATATAAAGCAGACGAAAATAATGAAACAATTATCGTATTCAGCGACGCAATTAACTACGAACAAAATCCAGTCACTTTGGGTCGTAGCCTCGTTCGATACTTAAACAAAGAGCTTGCCAACTAATGGAAATCCTTAGCGGGAAATAATTCACCGAAAAGCGACCGAAGACCGAAAGGCGAAAACTACTCGTTTAATGGAGTTAACGCCGAAAGAACCCGGTTTTTATATAATATTCGCTATAATTAATCTAAAATGTAAACATCGTCGAAAATTTATCTTATTTTTTACATTTTTTTTTGTATCCGACAACAAAACGCAACTTGGATTCGTTTGTGGCGTTGACGTTACGTTTTCGCAATTTTAATAATATACCTCACGGTGAGGAAAACTGCTACCTTTTCGAGTTATTTTTCATTTCTGTAGACGGGTGTTCAAAAAGGTGTTTCGGTTGGTGAATTATTACTCGACGTTGATGGGGATTGTACGTTATTTGGGAAATAAAAGGGTCGAGGGTAACTTTGGTATTAGATTGGACTGAGAAAATTGGAGAAGAATTTCTTTTCATTAAAGTACCAAGGAATAAATTTTCACGAGTAAATTTTGATGAGTTTGAAAAATTTTCAACAATTTGTAAGAATGTCAAAAAAAAACATTTTATCAAAAAAAAAAAGATTCAAAATACCTATTTACTTACCTACCAACTTTGAAAATTACGAATTGATAAGATGATAATTTTTTAAAATTTTGGCTGGATTTGATTAATCGGGACTACATTTTCATAGAAAATTCAGAAAATTCCCTTCAGTCACAGCATCTAATCCATAGGTGTACCCAGAGAATAATTAAAGGGGGCTGAGAATTTGAGAAAAATAGGGAGAGGGGGTCGAATTACAATTCAGTCATTTTTATGATTTATTAGTCAAAAATCATTGATTTTTTAAAACTTTGGAATTTTATGAGGAATTGGCGAAGCAAGTGTGAAAATTTTTTGAAAAAGTGCTTTTTGAAAAGCAAAAAATGCACTTTTTATATTTTTGTAATAAAAAATCTTATTTTCGAGCTTACTTGAAAAATTGAACAAATATTCATTTTAATGACTACTCAATTTTAAAATTGAGGGGTAACAAAAAATTATTTTTAAAAAAATCTAAAAACAGTAAGTAAGTACTTTGAAAAAATCTTGTTTTGAATATTTTTTGCCTATCATCGAAAATGAAGGAGCCAGAGTTATTCAGAATATATGAACTACAAATATTTTCAAATTTTCTCAATTTTTATCAACCATTTGCCCCTTTATTTTCGATGTTAGGCAAAACCAGGGATAATCATGAAACCAAAATTTATAGGCACACTACTGGATTTAAGGAATTTTTTTGAAGGTAGGTATTTGTATAGGTGTTCCATTTCATGAATCGTCTGCAAAATGCCAATTTCATCAATTTTTGGATATAACCGGGAATCACTGAAAAAATTTGAGATAAATCTTTGTATCAATCTTGAAAATTGAAGAGGCAAATGCGGCTTCTGAAAAAATTAAAAAATTGATAGATTTTTACTTCATCAATTGTTGCCGACCAAAATAATATTGAAGGGGTGCAGAGAAATTATGCATAAAAAATAATTTTAGAAAAGGCTCGTTGAAAACCGAAAAATTTTGTTCTGTACAATTTTGCTTAACATCATAAAAATAAAAGGGCTAACGGTTCTTCAAAATTGAGAAAAATTGAAATTTTTCTGGAGTTTATTCATTTTGAGTTATCTTTTGTCCCTATATTTTTAGCGATAAGCATATAGTCTTCAGAACAACATTTTTTCAATTTTCAACATAAATCTATTTTTTTGATCAATTAATTTTCTAAAAAAAATTTGAACAATTTTTTGGCAACCTCGACAATTTTAAAGTTAGGTAAAAACTCATGAAATGGTAATTCGTTCAGTTTCCAAAACATATTCGCATGATTGAAAATTATTAACGCCATTTTTATAGAAGCATCATTTGCCCCTTCAATTTTTAAGATTGGCAACATGTTCATCCCAGGAAAACGCCCTGCATTTTTGAATTATAAAAATTCTGCGAGATGTAGGTATTTGAATTCTGAATATTTCTAGTTGAAGAATCGATTTTTCAAAAAAGTGTTTCTAGAAACTTCAAAATTTTTTTAAAAATGTCATTTTATGAAAGGTTTCAAATTTAAAATAAAAGGAAAGAAGTTGAACAACCCTGCCCCTATTCCTTCCAATTTTCTTTTGATCACTTCGTATTATTTCAATAATTTAAATTATTTTCCAACCAGTTTTTCGTAACTTGTCTGTGCAATTCCAAAATAATTCTCAGTAAAAATGAGATTGAAAAAAATTTTGAATTTTCTGCAATTTTAATCCATTTTATTAAAAGTAACTTTACTATACTTGAAATTCAATGCAAAATATCACCAAAATCTGCAAAAGGATCAGTGCTATCCAATTTTTTTCATTTGGGTACCTAACTACCTATGTACTATCAACTCTTTTTTTCTGTTTTTCAATTTTTTTAACGTTAATAAACGTCAAATTTTCAGAATTTTTTCCATTTTTCAAAAATATTTAGTTTGAAAATCTTGAAATTTTTGATGAAAATAAATCCTTCAAAAAATTTTAAAAAAGAAAAAAATTTAATTAACTCAATTTTTTCAATTATATTGAAACCTATTTATAAGGGAAAATGTAAATCTTGAAGTTTTTGGTAAATAAATAAATGATACATTTCTTTGAAAATAAAAATTTGTGAGGAGAATGTCGATTACTTTCAGTCACGTCGCAATATTTCGAAAACTTATTAAAAATTTTTTTGGAAATTTGATTTTGACCACTGCATGGACTTTCGATTTTTCTTTTTTCGCGAACTGCAAAAAATCTATTATCAAATATCCTAAGAACCACTTTAAAACAAAATTTACTTACATTTACGACCGTTGTGACTTCTAGGCAATCTGATGTTCATTTTATTTTGTTTGAGGTTGCTGAACACGAATCTTCCATTGATTTTGAGGTTGGAAGCATTCTTTAAAAAATTGGCTGAAAAATTATAGCTTGTTATTGTTGTTTTCGTTTTCAAGATAATATCTCTATCTCTGGTGATTTGGTCTCAGCGAAAAATATACCTCCCCCCCCCCAGAACCTAAAAAACCTCATTTAAAACTAGTTTACTCATCACTATTATGACTTTTAAAAAATTTGATGTTCGTTTCTGATGGATTTGAGGTCTTGGATTCGAATCCGGTGAGAAAATTGAAAAATTGTACAATTGGATGGAAGTCAAATTGTGGGAAAATTTTGAATTCTACAACCCAAAATCAATGTGAAAAGTATGCTATCTTTTTTTTTTGAATCGATCACAAAAAAATTCAATTTGAGAAAGAAAATAATGAATTTCCAGATTCTAAGATTATTTTGATGGTGAAGTCAATGAATATTCAACATTAAAATTAGGCAATCGATTTTCATTCATTTATATGTACGATACAAACCTAGTCATAAAACAATTCAAATTCAATTAGAATTTTCCTATGAATCAAATCGATTCCGCAATCGATCAATGATCAAAATCTATTCAAAACTATAATTCAATTAGACCTATTTCACAATCAACGCCTTAACCAACACATCAACACGATAAAAAATCCAAATACAACAAACTCATCTCAATAAAAAACAAAAAATCGATTAATAAAATCACCACTATCTCAACCCCTATTCATCTCACACAATCAATCGACCAAGGAACCTCCTTCTAAATTCGGCTTCAGCCGAGGCATTAACCATCCATAATTACCAATCCCTCGCCCCTCTCAGCGTGAAAAATACGCCGACGACATTTTGAAAAATTACACGTCATAAATAGGCTTCGGGAAACAGATAAACATCGATCTGCCATCATCCTCACGCCTCGGCAAAATAAAAGAAAAAATTCTCACACGTTCCGTCGGCTGCTTCGAATAAGCTTTAAAATCTCATTACCTCGAAAGGGGGGCACGAAAACAAATCATCGACCAGCTTTAAGAAACATTAGCGAATTTTCGCCAAAAATATTACTCTCGGATGCGAGCTTTCCGCCATCTCTAATCGTTCGCCAAGATTGTAATTCTTTTACGATACGACGGTACAGTAGAAAAAATTTATTACCTAAAGGAGAATTTCCCGGAGTAAAATTAGGTCTTTCGAAAGGCGAACATCGACAAATATTTAAACTACGACCCGACCAAAAATTCCACCAACGCCGAAATCCTCCAAAGACATGCGAAATTGATTAATGGTCTCGTCCTGTACGTTCGACGTATTACAAAATCCGCCGCAGATATGCAATTTCGTAATAATTTTCCTCTTCAACGTAAATAGGCGCAGGCACCTCTTAAAAAGAAAAAAGAAAAATAAAGTCAATATTTCACGGCAATTATCACCGCAGCCTACGAATTCCCGGTCCCACTCGGGCTCGGCAAAAAAAATCGTTTAAAAAAAAATCAACATTTACTCAACGTCATGCGTCTCTCTAAAACAAACATCAAAATAATCGAGCTCGATTTAGAAAAAAAAATTCATATATTCTCTAACTTTGTCATTACAAATTTACAGATATGTTAAATAAAAATAAATAAAAAATACACCGAAATAAATAAAAGGAGGGGAGGGGGGAAAACGAAGAAAAAAAATGAAGAAAACAATACGTTAAAATTATATAAAAACACACATTCGATCCCTTTTGTTTATAGTAAAATACTGAAAAACAACGTTATCCACCGGTGCACCGTATTTACATAATTCCTTTTTCACAAATTAAATAATTTCTTCGCAAAATCAACATCTTATATAAATATAATTAAACACACTCGTATAAAAAACAATCTCAACAATAGGTTACAAAAGGTAGGTATCCAGGTACCAATCCATCTAAAAAAAAAAAAAACACCGATCAACGGGATGTAGGCGAAAGAAGAAAAGGATCAACACGAAGAAGAGAATAAAATTAAAAAAAGAAAAAAAAGTCAAGAGAGGATAAAATAAAACACAATTAAGTACTTTAAAATACACAACAACGTTTAGAAAATATCGCCAACTTAGAAATTAAAAAAAAAAAAAATGGTATTTAATTTACGCGTTTATATAAAATGACATATTTTATTGTACATAGAATAGAAAATTTATTATAAAAATATAATCGATGTAAAAATAGAAATAATTTGTAAATACGAAATGACGAAAAAAAAAAAGAGAAACACGTCACAATTAAATGAGCACGCGATAATATTTCAATTAGCCATCTAAACGCAGCATCCAACGTCGAAAAAAAAATCGCCTCTATTGAATTTTAATTCCAACGTAATAAATTGTTCGATGAGACCGCGTACACGAAGATAGAGCAAACTTTTGGAGTTTTATACGTATTTTTTTTTAATAATTTGATAAACATAGCAGATACGACAACAGGTTAATGAAATTCAGCCATTCGCTTGGTACTGGGTTCATAAAATTATCCCACGAGAGGGATGTAAAGAGTAAAATAGGTTAAAATTAAACTTTTATACCGATAAACAAAAAGAAACCTTTCATGGTTTTAATCCACATAAATTTTACGAGATCTGAAAAACCACTCATGTTTTTACAACAATTTTACATTTTTTCATCTATACACAGGTCCTATTTAGGGATAAAATCGAAGGCAGTACGCTATGTAGGGCTTTTTCCCTTCCATTTTTTTTTTCAAACCGTGGTAATCTGCTTAAACCAGCTAAATGAAAAAAAAAACTACTGGTATATGAAAACCTTACTCTTAAGGTTGATTTAAAAACACCTTAAAAATATACACCTAATTAAAATATACCATTAGGTTTACTGTAACACGTACAAAATAGAAATGCTTCGAAATGAAAATATTGCTCAATTATCTACGTAAAAAGGGCTTAAAAAATATTACCGGTAATATGCAAATGCAACTATATACGAAAAGGATTGTCGAAAAAAAAAATGTATAATGAATGTACGTAGGGCAGAGGTACCTAATTTCGTTCGAATGTTCATCGTACGTTACCGTTCCATCGATTATTTTATTTTGGCTGAAATTATGGAAATATGCTACTTGAGTGTTTACGTAAGTAGGTGAAATTTTTACCGGCCAACTGACGATGTTGCAATACAAAGCTGCATATGGGTGGTTTTTGCTTTGAGTGGAATGAAGATTGATGGTTTTGGTTTTATTTTGATGATTTTTTTTTTTAATAAACCAAGAGAGAAAATGTTTGCGAAAAATTATATTGGAAATGCACCAAAAAAAAGTGTTTTTTGAGTTTTTATTGAAGCATCGCTTCCTCCTCCCTTTCCGGAAGGGACAGGGGGGGAGGAAGCGATGCTTCAATAAAAACTCAAAAAACACTTTTTTTGGTGCATTTCCAATATAATTTTTCGCAAACATTTTCTCTCTTGGTTTATTTGGGTAATAATTATGCCTTTTTTCAATGCAAAAAACTTTATAATTTGGAAATTTTGAAAGAAATCGAGCTATTTTTCGGTTTTAATTACTTGGGCTTTTTTTTTTGATTTTTGGCAAGGTAAATGCAGTCCAGCCCTCTCCATGAGAAAATCCTGGGTATATCTTTGACGTGATCGTGATTACGTTTCATTTGAATATTTTTCATTTTTTCTTTTCTCCTCGACTCATTTCCCAATCTACGAAGTAAAACATATCCAGAAATTAGAAATAGACTCGAATTTCCACATTTATTTATTTTAGAATAAAATCATCAAAAGAAAGTTGATTTTTTTTCTTTAGATAATTTGATGAAACGATGGATGCAAAAAAAATGTATAGAGTAAAAACTGCATCGAACGAGGTAGCAGAAGGGACAGCTTGCTTCTTAATAATGGTAAAATTTGCATTTTTATTCAAAAAATTACTTTTGAAAGTTTTGAGGCGATAAATTACTGGAGTTTAGATTTTAGAGACAACACCACAAATTCAATCAGTGATTCAAATTCGTATGATTTTTAGGTGTTTTGCTGTAGGGAAGTTGAAAAACTCTGTTGCAAAAATTACTTTCAATTTTTTTTTAAAATTATTTTTCTTCGACAATTTGTAACTGATCTACTGATCAGCAAATAATATTTCCAGACGGTTAAACAGCGAGCCCTATTCATTAGAACTGGAAGAGAAATTGAGATGGAATTGGAAATCAAAATATTTTTATTTTGAATCTGTGAAAAATCATCGGAAAAAGCCAGAATTGCAACCCAGAAAATATCAGCAAAACTCTGTGATTTTCAGCGGATTTCCGCCGAATTTTCAGAAAATTTCTGACATTTTTCTGACTTTTCAATGAATTTTTATTCTAAGGGTAATGAATTTTTTTTTGACGACGACGATGAAATGTGTTTTGTAATATCTATTCAAGAATAATTGTTTTTTTGGAACTTTCAAATTTCAGAGATGAGCGTTTAAAAAAGTTCAAAAAAGCTCTTGCAATCGGCGATTAAGTAACAGCTCGTTTTGCTTTATTTTCAATCAATAATTGAGATATTTTTTCCCGTTGAAAATTCTTTTGAATCTGAAATGTTTTAGCTGTTCAATTTTTACAACATTTTTTCAAATTTGATATCAGTTTGATTTTTTCTTTTCAATTTGTGATTTAATTTCTGGTTAAATTTTTTAAACTTTTTTTTCCAACATAAATTTTAAAATATTTTCTCAAAACAACCATTAAATTTTTTTTTCAATTTTATTTTTTTCCTATAAATAATGTTAGAATTTACCCTGAAAAAATACGAGTCGCAATAAAAGTTGGTAAAATCAAAGTGAACTAAAATAACAGGTTGAAATTTTTTTTGAAAAAGTACAATCTGAAATTTAATTTTTTAAAAATAGTAATACAAAAAAGTTGGTAAAATCGAACTAAAAAAAAACTGAAAGTTTGAAAAAAGTATAGAAAAATTATACACAAAAAAATCTTCAGTCGCGTAAAAATTGTGCAAGGAAGTAAAATTAATGCTCATACGAAATCTAAATTGATTAAACAATAAAAAAATTTGTAATATGAATCATTGATCGAATATGCAGTGCTATTCCCAGTAACCAAGTGAAAAACTACCCCCAATTATTGGAAACTATTTAGAAACCAGTTTACTTTTTTAAAAATCGACTTACAACTCGAAAAAAAATAGGTAAACACTAAACAGGGACTATTATGAATTCATGACGCACTGATTATGAATATAATTTTGAAAATTTCCGCGAACGAATTGTGGTTGTGGTACACTTTTCATAGTAAAATCTAAATATTCAACCGGTTTTTCTGAAAATTAATTCACAGAATTTATTTTTAAAGACGCTGATTATCAAATTTACGAAAATTCCTCCACATTAATTCAATTTTACGAAAATTATATTATTTTTCAAAAATTGATCTAGATTTTCTTGAGTGATAGTTGATGGTTATGTTTCGAAAGCGAGCCTGAGGAAATCACAAAAATTTAGTCACTTGTTATTTTTTTTTGGAGGGGGGTAGAATATTATATTCCAAATTATTTTTACATGTATTTTTTAATAAAAAAAAAAAACCACTTCCTTCTTAATCTAATCTCACCTATTTTCTTTTCGCGCCTACTTTTTAAAAAAACCGGTTTCTGAAATATCGAATTTATTTGAGGAATTTTTCTTCGTTACTTTCGTAATCTGCAACGCCTTAAATAAAGCTCTGAAAATCAATTTTGAAAAAAATTGAGGCCATTTTTAAAAAAAGAAACCGGTTTCTGAATATAATTTCTCATGTTATTCTGTACGTTATCAGCGCATTAAATTGTCAATTTTTCAGAAAAATCGACCACATCTTTGGATTTCACGAAGGAATCCGTTTATGCGAATTTTCAAAAAATTTCAAGTCAATTTTTCTAAAAAGAACCGGTTTCAGTGGACTTAGGAAAACCGGTTTCAGCGTATATGCAGGTGTTGCCATGGTTATATTTTTGAACGGTTTTCTAAAGAACGATCATGTGCCACATTTCAGTAAAAATGAAGAAATAAATAATGATTTCAAATAAATTTGAGTCAACGTTCGACATAATTTTTTTCCAGCTGAAATTTGTACGAATTTTTGGTTCAATGCAAGTTTCTGAAAATTGTTTTGCATCAGATTTCGTAAAAAAAAAAAAATCATAAAAAATGAGTGCAGCTTTGTGATACAAATGCAACATCGTGATTTACGCAGTTGACCTATTTTAAAGATACTGACTCGATATTTCAAAAAAAAAAAAAAAAAAATAGAAATTCGAAAACACGAGAGAAATTTTTTTTTCACCAAACAGATCATACTGATAAGGGGCGAAAATTGCTTCATAATACTGAGGACGTGAGATCTCTCAAATGAAATTGATACTTCAAATTCTGAAATGAATTTTTTAAATAAATAATTTCCAAAAAATTGAAATTTTCACTTCAATCAAGCATCATATCAAATTCGTTTTCATTTTTTTTTCGATAAATTTCAACACAGCTCGTCGTAGGTAGATATTGAATGTTGAATTGACATAAAATTGGGTATTAGGTACAACCTCAAAGTGATATTACGTACAATACAGGTATAGAATTAAATTTTAGAACGAAAATTTTTTTTAGGGGAGGATTTAGTTTTAATAATTCGCTGAATGCTGCAGGTATTCGCATCCAGCGAATAATAGGGCAGTGTTGTATAAGTACTTGACTATAACGGGATTAATTCCAGCACTCCGGATGGATAATTTTACGCACCTACGACCTACGAGCTATACGACGGGAAAAAAAGATTAACTCGAGCCTATATTATCTTTGATGGTTAATTCGCTTCGAGAAATGACGTATACACGCCGTAGCGAATATAATTAGGCGAATTTTTGCCATAATGTATTCGGAGACGGGTAACAACTGACGGTTCAGACAACGGGTTAGATTAATTTTCGCATAGAATGGTTTAATTACTCGGTCGTGATATACGAGTTGCGTTTAGCGCGCCGCGCGGAGCGTAGCGGTTCGACGCGACGCGACGCATGAATTAAGAGCAGAACTGATACCCAGAATATTTTCGATAGTTGCGCCATGTGCCTCATTCTCCACCGGTATATAGTATTATAATTAACGCGTCAACTACACGCTCAAGATCAAATGAAAAACACCGACAGCGCGGACAAAACGACGTATTTAACCATGTTTTCATTGCTGATTAATTATTCGAGATAAAGCGGCCGATATTTTCGATATTCGTCGTCGGAGAATCTTCATTCTTTGTTTTGTCGAGAGTACGTCGACGGACTCGGATGGTCAAAGTTCCAAACAAAAATCCATTGTTGGTATTCGAAATGTGGGAATTTTCCACCGATCGAAATGTTTTTCGAATTTTGCATTGGAAAATTCGATCGTACAGCGTGGGTCGAAGAGAATTTAAATTCGACAGATTTCGTATCGAGTAAAACGAATTTTCGATTTTCAAACTTCCAGCAAAAGAATGGAGACTTTTAGGATAAAAATGTGAAAAGTTCAATTTTTTGGACTAGTCACGCGGACCTCCCTTCTAAATTCTAAAATTTTAGGTTCAAAAGTCGCAAGATAAAATTATTTGCCATTTTTTTCTGATCACCAAAAAATCTCATTTACAAGAAATTACCAGTAAATTACCGGTAAATATTGTAGATATTGTCTAATTACTAGTTCACTACAATTACTGATGAATTACCGATCAAGTACCGCAATTTCTGAAAAATAATTTTGATTAATGGCGAATTACCACAACAGGATCACTCTTCTATCCGAATTTGGAGTAAATTACCGTAATTTGGGATAAATTTCCGAAATTAGGGTTGAATTTCTGTAAATAGAATTAGATGACCGTAATTTTTGGTAAATTACCGTAATGTGTGATAAATTACCGTAAGTAATTTGTAGTAAATTACCGTAATTGTGGTAAATTACTGTAATGAGTGGTAAATTACCGTAATTGGTGGTAAATTACCGTATTTTGTGATAAATTACCGTAATTTGTGATAAATTACCGTATTTTGTGATAAATTACCGTAATTTGTGATAAATTACCGAAATTAGTGGAAAATCAAACCCAGATTTATGGGTGAAAAGAATGGAATTTTTGATACCAATCTTATTTTGAATTTTATTTTTCAAGGAGAGAAAGCAGAGAGTAAAAATACGTTTACGTTTCAGTTCTTTAGAAAAAATTTCTCTTCGACCTCCTTCATAAATCCTCGCCGACGAAAACGCACGAAACAAAATTACAGAATGTTTGAAATCTATTGCTCTGAAATCTGAAATTTCATTTTCACGAATTTTTTCGTGGCATTTTTGTTTTGCTTTTTTCAATAGAAAAAAATCGTCATTTCGAGAATTTAAAAAAAAAGTAGAAAATTTTCCAAGAGCAAAAAAAAACAAAATAATAGATAAGTTTCTGATATGCTGAAAAAAAAAAAAAAAAAAATAGAAGAAGAACTATCGAGGGAAAATTATTAGATCTGAAATTGGTCGCATTTGAGCAAATTTAATCAAATCTGATCAGCTATGACTATTTATAAGTTAATCTCAGAGGACAATATTAAATATTCAGATCTTAGCAGATCTGGGCCTACATGGATCCTGTATTTAAGAACTGATCATAATAATCTGAGCACATCAGATCAGATACAGCCAATTTTCGCAAAACATCTATATTTTTCAGAAATGAATCATCATTTTTTAATACAAAATTTTAAAAAGCAATTCAAAAAAAGATTTCCAAAAAAATCGTAATAGGGTGGTAAAAAAATTAGTATTTTCAACAGATGTTGAGTCCCTCTCTAGTCCGGCCGAATCCCAAACACCACTCTAATCTTCAATAATACCAAAATAATCCCTACCTAGGTACAAATATATGCAATAAAAAGAACACCTCATCAATTTTAACCTACTACACACGATAATTCGGTTATTTTCGTCTAAAACCACCACATCGAAACGTATTAGCATCATGGGGAAAAATTTAAATTCACCGAAACTGCGTTCCGCTTTTGAAAAACACCATATGGCATATGGATTCGCTGATACGTTTTACACGGGCAAAAAAATAATGGAGGAAAAAATTTTTCATTCGTAAAAAACGCGTACGAATTTGTATTAAAAAAATCTAATTTAATCTGACACATGGTTTTCATTAGTTATCGAAAGACAGCTGACGTTATTCCGGTCAATACTTCGGCAGCTTTTGCTGTTCAGTTTTTTTCTTGCTTTTTTTTTACGTAACGTGTGTAAAAAAAATCTTCACACGTAGACTCGGTCGTTGTGTTGGAAAAGTTGAAAACTTAATTGGTATTTTCATTTTGGTATGATTTAGATTGCGAAATGAGCATTTTAATAAGCTATAAAAGTCGTGGTGTGCGACGGAGGGGAAGGGAGAGGCGAAATGAATCGACCTTTATAAATTCTGTAATTTTATTATGGCTACAGTGATTATTAACTCAGGAATTGCGATATTTTATCAAAAATTACGACTAATTGCCGTAAGTTACGGTAATTTACCCTCTAATCACGGCAATTTACCATCAATTACGGTAATTTGCCACAAATTACGGTAATTTACCATCAATTACGGTAATTTGCCACAAATTACGGTAATTTACCACAAATTACGGTAATTTACCACAAATTACGGTAATTTACCACAAATTATGGGAATTTACCACAAATTATGGGAATTTACCACAAATTATGGTAATTTACCACAAACTATGGTAATTTACCATCAATTACTGTAATTTACCCACAATTTGAATTATGATGATGATTAACCAGTTAATCTGAAAAATTCGGAAATGTGATAAACACAATTTACTTGGTAATTACAATTACAACAATTAATCTGTAATTAATGTACTTCATAAACCATGAAAAATTACTAATCTCAGCAAACTTCTTCAAACATTGCTTCGAATTCAAACCTAAAAATATTCAATGGGCATTTATACGTACATTGATGCGTTGAATTTTTACATACCATGATTACCACTTTTGAATTAACCAAGAGAAAAATTACTGACATTTTATTCAGTATCCATAATAAGCATCTCGTTTTATTTTCTCGAGATTTTTCATTCTAAAATTGCGAAAGAATCCCTGTATTTCGGGGATTTTTCATTTTCGAAGTTTAATACCCGTACACCAACACATAAACCAACGCTCCAAGCTACTCGACGAAGAAAAAAAAGCCCAAATAATTGGCATTTTTCGCTACCACGAGATTCTTTTGGCGCTGTATTCGCGTATATTTCTTGTCGAATCGTATTTATAGAATTTCCACTTTTCATCAAATTGTACCGTTTATTTAGACGAGAAGAAGAAAAAAAAACAGAAAAATTCAAATTTCAAGAGTCAAAGATAAACTATTCGAGAACGAGTTCGAGGTGAAATTTTCTCTTATAGTCGATCTTTTTACCAGCCTTTTATCCGGAATAACGAGTAAGGTCTAATTTTACGCGAATTTCGTCGATTGTTAACTGTCATTTAATTTATACCCGTAGATAAAAGTAACGTTGATATTTTACGTCGTTTATTGGCTTTCTTTATACTTTTTGAACCAACTTACGTTCTGTGTCGATGACGATGCGTTAAGTTTGAAGTTTTCATTCGAACGTGGAAAGTTTTTTCTTCAAGGAGGAATTTTTCATTCTCATGTTTGTTGAGAAATTGGAAAATAAAACTCGTATGTTTGTTTTATTTAGTACTTGGTTGGGAATATTTTGATTTTGGTAAATTTTGGCCTTTTTTTCCGCTTCAGCGGTTCGTCTAGGTATAATATCTGTTTGTTTTCGTTTTAGATGTAACTTTTTTTTACGCGTAGGATAGACGTGCGAGTGGGTACGAAATTTTTCGAACCGTGAACGGAAATACGTCATGTTCGATGTGTTCATTGAAGTGGTTTGTTTTGATTACCAAGTCACGTGGCTTTTTTTAGTACACGTTGGAAAAAAAAGTAATTTTTTCGCGATATTTGATTAACTTAGGTCGCGTCGAGTGCTCCGATGTGATGACCGGTTTAATGGACTAATTTCGAATGCGAAAGCTTACCACGTGCGGAGAGCTTTTCACCAGTCGACGTTTAATTTTTATTGAATTTCTGTCACGAGTATATATGTATAATTTATAACGGTCGAATTAGCTACCTATGGCTGAAATTGTCGGCGTCAATATTTACATTAAATCGTAAAGCTGTATCTCTTATTCGTTGGAAAAAATTGATCGCGTTATTCTCTGTCGTTATGAAACGTTTAAGCGCAAATTAATGCGTTTTAGATTACTTCTCTTTCTATAGTCGTTCGAAAGGCTTACGAATATTAACGTATACTTATCAAGGTGTACATTATACGTATGATACCTCGAATCTATACTGGAATCATTACCTTTAAAAAAAGGTATACCTTTATCCACCCTTAATCATTTATTATTCTTTTTCATTTCGTAATTTCGATCGACTGAATGACATTGGTTCGAATATAAGGCATTCTATATAATCCGATACCCCAACAGCTTGTGTAATTAGATCTGCTGAACATTTTTTCCCGTAGCTTTTTCCAAGTTTCAAAAGGTCGATTTACTTCCCCTCCTCAACCTAATTTTTTGTAAGTAATGGATACAGAATAAAAATATGAGATGAATCGTACTTTTAAGCACGTATTCGATTCTTGAGATGAAACAAACGATTCAAAATTGAAAATATTTGGGCTAAAAATTTTCAACTTTGGTTCCATTTCTACCCTTAAGCCCTAATTTTTGGGTTTATCGAGGGAGTAAAAAACCATGACTTTCAATACTTTAGTCAGATCAGTTGAAAATCCACAACGATGAACATTTGAGTTTTGGATCAAAAGAACTCCAGAAATGGAATCAGGAGATGTTTGCAAGTCATTTGGACGCATACCCTTGAGAAACGAGAAAATTTATTTAAAAAAAAATCTGATTCGAAAATTTGAATAAATTAAATGTCATAAATCTAAAAACCAAAATTTGTTTTGTGTGGTTTTGGTACGATTTTGAAGTTTAAACAAAACAAAAAATAGCCTTCTCTAAATGAACAAAAAAAATTGTAACTTTTTTGGAAATCGATTTTTTTACAACTTTTTTCCGGACAGTTTTGTTTTCACATTTTTTTGTCCCATTTTTTTCAGAACCATCTGACCGATTTTATTTTTCTTTCAACATGAATATGTCGGGGGGGGGGGGAGGACATAGAGCTCAGAAAAATAAATAATCTAGACGCCTGAAATATGCAAAAATATGCACTTCCAGACCTTAAATATGCAGAAAGATATCATTTTGGAAAGGTTTTTTTTTACCTTACAACACTCTGACACTATCAACAGTATCAACTACCGTTGAATTGGGTATTATTTCACCATTTCATTAAAAAGGGCATTTTTCATTTTTTTTTCATGAAATTTTTAAAATTATTGTATAATTTCAACAAAAAATTTTAAAGATTGAAATTTTTGCAAAAATGTAGGGAAAATGCTGAATATGAACAAAAAAATTGTCGAAATACCTATGCTGAAATATGCATTCTAAATATCTAAAATATGCGAAATATACGAAATGTAGTTTTTCCACCTCAGATCATAAATCGCAAAGATAATGTGGGGGGGGGGGAGTCTTCTCAAAATTTTTGGGTTGAATACATAGGTACAGTAGAAAATCAAATTTTAAATAATGGAAAAATAATTTTTGGACCAACAGATTTCGAGAGATTTTGGAAATCGGATTGAATTCACTTTAGTTTTCAAGAAATTGGCAAATTAAAAATTAATATTTTGAATTGAAAAATTCATTAAGATACTTACTACAAAATTTTGAATATTGTGGAAATCCCATTTTTTCAGAAACTACTTGACTCCAAAAGGAACTTTTCGAAAATGATAAAAAAAAAATGAAGAAATTCGGTCGAGTAGTGGAAAATGGGGCAAGAAAAGAAAACTGATTTTTTCCATGAAAAAAATAGTACCCTTTTTCTATTTTCCTACAATTTCATTGCAATTCTAAAATATTTCCACAAAATTCGAAATGTTGTAATATCTTTTCTAAATTATGAACGGTATGAATTTTTCAATTCAAAATATTAATTTGCCAATTTCTTATAAGTTGAAATAAATTCAATTCAATTTCTAAAATTTCTTGAAATCTGTTGGCCCAAAAATGTTCTCCTTATTTTTCCATTAAGTATATAAAATTGACTTTTCCTCTACTGTATGTATTCAATCCAAAAATTTTACAACTCCTCCCCCCCCCCCCTCAAATATATACTATCATCTTAAATACAAAAAAATATGTATTTAATATTTTTCCGGGTTCTAAATGAGAATGACATCATGTCACACTTGAAAAAAGCTCGAAATAATTGAATGATCAATGACATAACTACTGGAACTGAAAAATTTGATATTTTCATTTAAAAGTGTACTGGAATTTTAATGAAAAGTAATAAAGTATACTTGGAGTATGTTTTGAGAAAAAAAAGGAAATTATTTAAAAAATATTTTCAAAAAATTGAAAAAAAAAGTATTGAAAAATGAGAAAAAAATTCAAGGACATTAAGTGGACATTAACATTCGTGATCCTGGGTATAGGAAACCCCCCCCCCCCCCAGTGTATAAAAATCGGTTTGTGAGTTGTGTCCCCCCCTTCTACCCCTTTCTGAGACCCAAAATCAAGGTCAACCCAAAAATCTCAATTTTCGACACTTTGAAAACTTTTTCAATAAACAGATTATTTTTCTAAAAAAATAACAGAAACCTTATCAGTGTCAAAAATTGATTTTCAAATTGACGCAGGGGTAGAATCAGAGGGGAACCTCAACTCAAAAACCATTTTTCGATACAAAAGAGTAATTTCTATACAGGGGCGAAACTTCACTTTTGGTTTAGGGGGGGAGGGGTGGAATCCACGAATTTGCCGACTCGAAACCTATGAATTTTCAGAATTTTCCGACTCAAAGTTCTACTCAGAACATGTACAAAAACTTCGAGTGAACATGTCAAATCAAATTTGGCGACCGTTATTTCTTTTTTAAAAAAGAGAACTTTACCAACTACACGCATTGAAAATTGTGCTATTTTTTTGATTTTCAAAAAAAAAACCACTATTTCTGTAATTACCTCCTTTCAAAAAATTGAACATTTTCGAAAATTTCATTTGAGATGGTCACCAATTTTTTTGATTTTCATGTACGAGAAGAATCAATTTTTTAAAAAATAATGCTATAAATTTATTGAGCCCGAACGAAGCGAAGGCGAAAATTTTTTGAAAAAAATGCATTTCAAACTAAAATTTCTTCATTTTAATTGATGTTTTAGTTTTTAAAGGGAGGTGATATTTCCAACCCATATTTCTTATAATATACTTATCGATGTATTTTAAATTTTATATGCCCGAGCGAAGCGAGGGCTAAAATTTGAAAAATTGATGATTTCCAGAAAGGAAATAGTTCGTTTTGTAATGGTTCATTGTCTGAAAAATTTGCCGACTTTTTCAAAAATTTCCGACTGTTTTCAAAATTTTTCAAGTTTATTCAAAATTTGCCGACTTTTTCCAAGATTTGCCGACTGACATTGGGGGTGTGTTCCACCCCCCACCCCCCAGTTTCGCCCCTGTTTCTATACCTATTAGGCTCACATACCATATTTGAATCTCTGATTTTTCAATTTAAAAACTATTTTTTTTACTTTAAAAATTTTTCCAGTTCATTAAATTTCAAAATAAGACAGAACTCCCACTAAAAAATATTTTCCATTTATATTCCCTCAAACAAGCAATTGAAATCCTAACTTGTGAAATTTCCTGGCTGCGAACTGAACAATCACAAGCTCCAGCTCGAACTCCCCTCCCCTCCCGGTCCCAGGCAACTGAAGGTATTACGAATTACGAAACTAATCACGATGGAAACAACCAAGCTGCGACGTAAAAGTTTGTAAAATGTAAACATTAATAAGCCAGCGAAAAACATCGCTGAGATACTCGAAAATTTCTACGACCGAAAAAACTTTCTACAAAATATCGAACCGAAAGATGGAAACATTTTCAATAAAAATTCTCGATAACTGAAGATTACAGGTAAACAGATGCTTATAAATCATTTAAAAAGCTCGAAAGTATTGTCTGGAATAAATTTTCATTACATTGATTGACAAAGGTCGATACGAGAGATTAATTAGGATAAAAATTTACAGCTTCAAGGGTTCTTTTTAACTCTAAAATTATTTCGAAACCGATTAAATAAAGGCGAAATTCGGATAAAATTATCCCACGACTTGCAAAAGCCATCATCTCTACAAATCCTGGTCCGAATGACCGATTTAATCAAAACGACGAAGTGAATCCAGTCGACTCGAAGCTTTCGCGATTCTGCGTATACAAATTTTACCCTGGTACAACAGCCGGTGTAATTTGAATTCTCGAACGAGGCGTTTACATGTTAACATTTGCGAAAACAGCACAATAGGCGAATATCAATCCCCGGTCCCAAGACGAAGACGACGATAAGACCCCCTCAGGTAAATTGTAACCATTTTGGAAATATGGATAAATCACGTACGCAATACGTTCGTTATCTGCGGTAACGCGTCGATAAAAATAATAAATTATCGAGCAAATGATGAGAAAAAAGTCAACAGAGTTGCTAGAGCATTCTAGCTCCATACGATTCGAGTGCTCGTACAATCCTAAAATTTTTGACCATCGTTTATCGTATTTTTCGTACAAATATTTACCTATTTTTTCCATCGAAGGAGCGTCGTTCTTTCGGAACGTACTAAACGAGACGAAATACTCGATCAATTTACCGAAAAACGTTTGCCCAACGGTTTTCTTCTATCGCAATTTACTCGCTCGATTTTACCAAATGCTTCGCTCCGAATAATACTTGAAATATAACACTTTTCAACACGACGTTGGATGATTCAACCACCCTCATGGTATCAGCTCTGCTCTTGTTTAGAAGTAGGTGGATACATCGTAGTTTTCTAACACGTTATACCATATTAAAGTATACTTTTAACCTATCGAATTGATTTCTATTTACAGAAAAACCTAGCCAGGTATTTATACGCGTTTTACGGATATAAAATTACTCAACTCGAAGTAACGTAATTTCCAACGAACCGGTTGCATATTCACCTCGCATAGCTTATTCGATTATACTTTTACATAAATTTGAAAATAAAAAAAAAAATAGATAAAAACGAAAATTTTTTAAAACGCACAAGTCAAGTCTTAAATCGCATTGAAACTTGAAAGTACTCGGCAGAGAAAGAGTCCGAAGGGGTAAACGAAATGCGCGAGCGAAAATCAAATATAAAATTAGATACATACACGTAAAAGGGGGGAAAAAAATCGAAATTCGATGTCTCATGAACCTGTACCTTTTAAACTTTTATACGATAAACTCGAAATACTCATTTTCACGTAATACACAATAAAATAAAAATGGCAGTTTTGGTTCAATTAAAAAAAAAAAAGTTACAACGATAAAATAAACGAATTCGCGCTACGAATGACGACGACGAATAAAACACATAGCAATAAATATCACCGATTATCAGCAATGTAAAAATTGAATAAATATTCGCGAGCTGGTCGCGGATTAGGCCCCAAAGGTGATAAAAATCGAAAAAAAAGATGAAATTTCATCTGAAAAAAAAAGTATAAGTAGAACTCGCGAAAGACATCAGCAGCGTATTAGCGTATGAATTTCAATACGAACATTACATATTTAGCTGTTAAAACGTACGATAGGAAAAAAATAGAAGCATAAATGATGAAAAATTTGCCTGGTATGTACATATTTCTGTTTAAATAAAAAAGCAAACCTTTTAGAGTAACTTTTCCGTTACTGAGCTGTTGCTAAATGAGCTACTGAAAGAACAATTGTTGCTAAATTCAGCAGATATCAATAAACGTCAGTTTTGCAGCTCTATCGATACGAACTTCTTCAATCTTTCTAAATATTGCCCGTATAACTCGACGTCGTTATGGCCAGCACCCTGAAAAAGAAATCAAATTGAAATTTGTAACTAAAAAAAGTAATCGTAAAACAGTATCGGGCGTAAATATAATAAAAATAACAGGTTTTTAATATTACAAGTTATTTCACATTTAAAACGAAAGCTTTTATCTTGGCGAGGGTCAAATGCATACGAATACTGCTTAAAAATTTAATGAATTTTTATCAACAGTTCGAAATTTTTCTAGATTAGTTCAGAGAAAAGCGAAATTTTCTGTCATGCTTAAAAAAAGATGAAATTATTTTTCAAACGTCGCAACATTATTTTCCATGTAGGTAAATGATGTGAAAATTTCAAGGAAATTAGTCAACTGTTTTATTAAATTTTATTGATTTATATAAAAAACATTAGTTTCGTGTTTTGTCACAAAATATGAATCAATCAAGCTTCATCGATTCCCTTTTTTAAAAATAAATCCTGTTAGATTTTAATAAAATTGGAAAATTTTCGACTACTTTTTGTAATAATTTTTTGCCAGACTTTGAGGAATTTGGAATACTTGTACACAAGCACACCTGTATTTTCTGCAAATGGAGGGCTCAAATCAAAAGAGAACCTCAATTTGCCTGAACTCAAAAACTACGTTATTTCACACACTCAAGGGTGGTTTCTATTTTTTTCAAATATTTTGATTGCTTCATGTTTTCAAACATTGAAGGAAAAAAATATCGATGTACTTATTTTTGAAGAAAAATTTCCTAGTTTTCCAAAGACCTGGCAATTTGTTAGAATTTTTCAAAAAATTGTAAATTTGGCAAAGAAAACGTCAATATTTTTGAAAATGTCAACTTTCCATTAAATGATTAAAATGTCATTTTTTTTCTAGTTGAGTGCATTTGGCTGCGATTGGCAGGGAATGATAATTTTCATTTTCTTACATAAATTGCTACATACAAAAAATTTTCAAAATTAATTCTTTCTCACTTATATTTAACCCGATGAGTTTCTAGACCAGTTTAAGAATGAATAAATTGGCAAGAGGAATTTCCCAACTATCCACAAATTTTTTCTTTTACGAAGTATAAAGAGTGATACGAGAAAAAGTACCATATATCCAGAATTTCAGGTGTCAAGGTGCATTTTTTAAATTGGGAAAATTTTTGAAAATTTCAAAATTACACTTAAAATATGAAAATTCAGCATAGATCCTATTTTTGACCTCCTGAATCGATTGGAAGTGGTTTCGAGATGTTTCGAAGACTTCAGAAAATTTTGGAATTTTCCAGAACTGGAGAGAAGCCCATAACGATGATTTATATAATTACAGATTACCAATTTTGGTGACCAATAGCATAATTTTCAATTTAAATCTAAATTTTTTGGCAGGAAATTTTCTTGGGAAAATTTGAAAATACAGGTAAAAAGTTGAAAATTATGTAAATACCCCATTCTCGATCAGATAAATCACCAATTATGAGTTATCCGCGGTCATAGGAGCTGAAGTGCATATGGACCATTTTAATGGACTTTTCTTCAGTGCTGGAAAATTTTAAAAATTTTTGGAGACTTCGAAATGAGCCGAAACCACTTTCAATCGATTCGGAAGGTTAAAAATAAGAGTAGGTTCATATACCAAATATTAGATTTTTTCGTTCATGGGATCAAGCAGGGCCTTGAGATGTTGAAATTTAAAAAATTCACCGAAATTTTAGTTCGATTCATTTTTTAATAGGCTCAAAATTATACTTCGAGTTGGGATTTTTCTATTGTCAAATAGAGTACGAGAAAAATCAAAAAAAAAATAGCCTAAAGAGAGGGCGGTATAAATTATAAATTACTAAAATTCAGCTCAAAACAGAGAAATTTTAAAAAATTCAATCTGAGGAAGATACGCGGAAATGTTCAAAATTCTGCTCGAAAAAAGGTACGAGAGCGTGCATAAAATTTTTAGTTTGAAGGGGGAAACGTGTGCAGGAAAAATTATCAAAATTCACTTGAAAGGAGTGGAACGGTAAAAACGAAAAAATTTCTGTCTGAAGGAAATTTCGGTGGAAATTTCAAAAATTAAATTTGGAAAGAGATAGCAATCAAAAAAATTCAGCCTGAAGGGAGTTGATGAAAGAGTAATTATCGAAATTCAACCGGAAATTATGAGAAAAATCAAAAAAACCCAGCTGGAAGGGAGATTGAGATATAAGATATCTAAAAAATTCGACCTACAAAAGAGTGTAGCAAAATTATTAAATTTCTGTTCAAGAGACCACGAAAAATTTTCCTAAAAAAATCAAGCCTGGATTGAAGCATGGCAGAAAATACTCAAATTTTCCACGGTGCAGTGGATGGTACGAGGGATTTAATTCAGCTAAAAGAGAAGTAAGTACGACGGAAATGGAAAAAAAAATCAAGTGATATCAGAAAAAATTACCAAAATTTAGATCAGAGGAGGATAGGGTACGAAATAAAGCACCAAAACTCAGCTCGTAGGAGGATACAGGAATAATTACACAAATTCAGCTTGAAGGAGAGCATTGGGAAAATTATCAAAATTAGTCACAAAGGAGGTACGAAGATTGGTAAAAAATTCAGCTCGAAGGATACAAGAGAAAATTCTAAAATTCACGTCGAAAAGGGATGAAAGAAAGTGTACTGAAATTCAACATAAAGAGGGAGAATATGGTAAAAATTACAATTTTGGAGGGGGAGGGAAGGTAGCGATATCAGCTCGGAGATGGGCACGTAAGATAAAAAAAATTCAATCTGAAAAGAGGTTCGAAAAAAATTATGAAAATTCGGCTCGAAAAAACGTTTAAGTGTGAAAAAATGTACCAAAATTCGGCAACAAGGGAGGCGTACAACAGTTATTGAATGAATTCAGCGTAAAGAGAGGTATACACGAGAGAATTTGCTAAAATTTTAATTGAGTAGATGGGAAGTAACTAAGTACCTACTAATACCTATTGAAACCTTCCCATTCATTGATGAAAAAAAAAAAACTTCAAATTATTCCGCTTTGGGAATTAAATATTTCGTAAATTCAATAATTTTCATCAAGCTTTAAAATTTATGTAGATGTATCGTATTATATCATTCAACGAGTTATTTATCATTGACGAAGGTTTACCAAAAACTGCCAAAGCCATCGGGTTTTTCCCTCGAATTTCGCTTGTTCAACTGAAGTAGTACTGTATGTGTTCTGTTATTCTTCCATTTTTTTTTGTTTTATTAAGCTTTGCAATTGCAATAATTATTCGATTTCACTCAACAAGAATTCATCCCAGCGTGCTTTTTTCTGTCGTTATCGGAAATAAAGCTCAGGAAATGGTGAAATCCACTTCTAATTTATTCTCTTCCATTTTTTCAACTCGTAATTAAGGCTTTATAAAGTATTCTTATCTATTTTAAACACTTCATTCTTCCACTCTCAAGTTTTATCAACTTGATACAAAGAAATACGTCACAAAAAATATTAGTAAATTTTGCAGAAGGTACATATTAAAAATTGATCATGAAAATAGCGTGCAATCTGCATCAAAGTAAATGAATTCCTTCGGAAAAAAATAGAACAGTGGTAATTTTAGAATGTAACTTAATCCATTTAACTGAACAACATGGACGACTTCTCTTCATTATGGAAAATTTCAAATTGAAAAATACACCATTGGTTTTCATATGATGACGAATTTGAATTTTCTTCGAAGATTGAAATCCCTTGATATATTATTTTTATTATTTTATTATCTATTCATGTCATATTTTTGAATTCGAGTAGGTTTTGTTTTGTTGCTGACTCACCGTATAGCAATCGCGATAAAATTTACCACATTTTTCCCATTCCATATTTTAATGTTGTCATGAACGTACTTACAGTATACGCATATTGCATGTTTTGAGTTCGTACGAAAATGAAGTTCGAAGTGGCGAATGTTCGTCGTTGTCTTTGCCATAAATAAACCAAAATAATGAAATAACCGTAATGATTTCACCGGAAGTATGTTACACGACATATTATAGGCAAAGGTGTACTTAGTATTTTGACACTGAACATAATGTAAACCTAATTGTCTTCGAAAAATTTTTCAATTAGTAATTTTCTCTTTTAAAACGAGTGAAATTTCTCAAACAAGCGTAGATTCTGTTTCTAAAGAATTCTTCGTCTCGTTTCAAAAATTAAGCAGAAAAATATGAAACGACGAAAGTTATAAAAATCCTTCTTGTTAAAGAAAAAAAGTTCGACTTTTGTACACTTGCTAAGAGAAAAAATTAATTTAACAGATGGTACCTCCTGTTGTGGTGTAGTTATAAGAAGGTATTTGGGCGAAAGAGAAAAATATTTTCGCTTTAAAAATATTTAATTATACTTTTTTGGCTTCCCTTTTTTCTTCTTTTTTGTAATTATTCGAAAGAGCGTAATAAGTTTGAAATTTTATAAAATCAATACTGGGGATTTTTTAAAAACACTTTCCAAAATTTCGTTCCCTTGATACCGTTGGGTAGGTACCTACTTATTTGTCTTTCGTGGCATAAAATGAGTTGATTTCATATTTAGTAGAGAAGGGAACACCCCAAAATAATTTTCATTTTCATTACTCTTCGGTATGTTATTTTACGAAATTTCAGAAGCTAAATTCGTATTGAATTTTGATGAATTTTCAAAAATTCAAAATTATTCCATCGCTCTGTAAAATTTGAAAATTTGAAATGATCATAAAAAGCTAAATTTTACTTTATATCTTATTTTTGACCTGCCAAATCGATCGAAAGCAGTTTCAAGACATTTTAAAAATGTTTGAAAATTTAGAAATTTTTCAGCTCAGAAAAAAAGTTCATAAAATAGTCAATATGGGAACTTTAATACCTACATACCTATAACCGCAAATTATCGTTGACCTATTTGATCGATTAGGGCACAAGTTTTCAAAATTCTCAACTTTTGTTAAAAATTCATACAATTCCCTGCAAAAAAATTTCGGAGAAAATTGGAAAATGACCATCAGTAGCTGAGAATTGAGGCGAACAGCTGAAAATTGAAATGTACTTCATTTTCAACCTCCTGAGTCTACAGGGTGTCTAACAAACCTTCAAAACCCCAAAACAGGACCTTAGCAGGACCTTCAACAGGACTTTTTAAAAATCGGTTTTACTACTAAATACTTTGAAACCCTATCCAATTGATTCAGAAGGTCGAAAAGAGGATATAAATTAAAACATTTTTTTTCGCACTTTTGCAAGATTATAGGAAAATTGGAGAGATGAAGCTGAGCACTCGACTAGTGAGTGTGACTGTGCCTGAAATTCGAATGACAGGCCTCAAACTGAAATTTAAAAAAAAAAAGGTAACTTTAGTAACCATTTTCCATGAAAATAGTAACCAAAAAGTAACCTCAGAATCGTTAATTTTTAGGAGTTTCATTAGGATCGGGGGGGAGAGGAGGGGGAGGAGGAGTGCAAAAGCCAAAATTTTGATTTTTTCCGCACATTTCGGCAATTTTAGAAGATATTGAATTTTTGGAAATTTTTGAAGATTTGAAAGCTTTTGCACGTTTAGAATAATTATGGTGAGCAAAAATACTGACTTATACTGACCTCTTTTCTAAATTCCCCCCCCCCCCACACAAAGCGAAAATTTTTGGTAAAAACTTTTTAAAAAATGAATGAATTTTCTGCCAATTTTTCATGTTATATCAAATCTGTGACTTTTCGCTGATCTTTCAGTCAAAATTCTTATTGAAAATCAGTGATATTTAACTGAAAGATCTGTGAAAAATCATCAATTCTTAAAAGAAAGGTAATTAAAAACCGCCCGAGCGAAGCGAGGGTGAAATTTTTTCAAAAAATACACGTTTTTACATTTTTCATAGTAAAAAAAATTCTGCCTCCTTCATAATTGAAAAAAATGAGAGCCCGGTACAAAAATATTCTCTTTTGTACCTCCCTCTCGGCCTGATTGAGCTCAGACTGAGCCCGAGCACAGCGAAAGCGAAAATTTTTGAAAAATGGGCACTCAGAATCTGAAATTTTATCATCAGGTCAAACAAAATTGTGCTTTCTTCGTGGTTTGTATTGACTTCTAAAAAAAACGATCATCTATTGACTCATTTCCCGATCTCTTTCTAAAAAAATCGAAACATTTTTGAAAATTCCAATCAAAAGTATTACCGCGTTCTTTAGATAAATATGAGAAGGGACAATTTTTCTCACTTGAAAATAATAATTGTTTAAGTTGGAAAAGAAGAAGTTTCGTACAATCATTTTGAAAATGAAATGGTGTAAATGTATTGAGCCCGAGCGAAGCGAGGGCGAAAATTTTTGAAAAAATGGCATTCAACAGCTCAATATTTTTTCTTTTTCTTTTAAAGGAAAAATTTTGAAAATAGTAACTAATAGTAACCTCTGAAAGAAAAAAGTAACTTTTAGTAACCAAACTTGAAAAAAGTAACCAAGTTACTTAAAAAGTAACCCAGTTTGACCCCTGGAATGAGGAATTCTTTTAGGATACCTACACAAAATATTCGATACATTTTAAATTTTAATTCGATTCAAAATTTTACGACCTGTTCAGGTATCGTTTTTTGTGAGCAATAAGTGCACCTAAGAGAGAAGGGGACTCGTTTAGTCCCCCCCCCCCCAAACGGAAGGAGTTTTTTCTTTTTTCTGTAACAAAACTGTAAAAAATGCATTTTTTTGTTTTTCAAACATTATTTTCTCAAAAAAATTTCGCCCTCGCTCCTAATTATTAGGTATCATTTTAAAAATTGATGATTTTTCATTGATTTTTTAGTCAAGAATCACTGATTTCTCAAGCAATTCCGAATTTGTCAGAAAAAGTCAATAATTTTAACTGAAAGATCAGAGAAAATTGACTTGATTTGAAATTTGTCCCCTCTTCCTATTTTTTTCGAATTCTCGACTCCTCCCTTTATTGATAGGGCTAAAAAATTTTAAAAATTGATCGACACCCTTGGAGTACACTTCGAATAATTTCCCCTATTCCATTTCTCTTGTTTCTCTTTTGGTGATTTCCCTTGCACCCTCCAAGCGAAATTTCAATCATTTCTACCGCACATTCTTCAGAGGGAATTATTTTATTTTCCTTAATTTTTACCCTCTTTGAACTGAATTTTGGAGATTTCACCTGTATCTCAGTAAGTTTTTTTAATTTTTTTGTATCCTTTCGAGATAAATGAACTTCTTTTTAGACAGAATTCTCGAATTCTCCTCCTACCATCTCCAACCTTTATGTTTATGATTTTTTCAGTACCACTTTCGAGCTGAATTATATCAATTTTTTCTTTCTCCTTACTCCCCTGCCTCCTTTGAGCTGAATTTCGGTGCTCCCCTTCCACTTCACTTCATGTTAAATTTTAACTAAGCTGAACTTTTTTGATTCTTGACGTCATTCGATCAATATAATTACTCGCCGTTCAAGTTCAACACATATCTGCCGATTTTCGGATTATCAGTATTACGTAGTATTTTACTTTTTTTTTCTTTCTTTAGAACTCGTTGATCGTTTCAAAGCCGGAAACGTAATATTATATATATAGATAGTAAATAAATCAAATTACTTCTATAAACAATGGCTCCACAGGTCGAGGACATCGTTCGTAAATTGCTACTCCGTGAGATACGTCGATAACTTCGTCTTCAGTTCCATGGATAACAAGAACTGGCGATGTGATCTTGGGTACTTTTTCAATACTGAAAAAAGAACATCTCGTTTAGAATACACGTTCGACAATAGATTCAATTTCAAGCCGAAATTCGATCAAATTTTCAACATAAATTGCTACACCTAAACAAAGGAAGGAGGCGGGGAGATAAATTTTTAGCTAGGTACTTCATTAAATTGCAACGAATTAAATCGATACAGTTATACATTTGTATTGGTACTAATGTTAAGGTCAATCAATAACAATTAGACGGAGGAATATTGTTTGGATAACGAACTGTTAGGGTTTCATCGACAGAAAATATTTCACTGACGGTATGCTGCGATAGCAAACAATTAATTTGTACGGCTTCGAATTTATAAAACTAAATGTTTTGGAAGTAATTCGCGCTTTAAACACGTACGAATTAAACGATAGAGCACGTTAAAGAAATTATAATTCCTTCGATGAAAATCGCTTATTGTAACATGAATGTTTCTTATCGACAAATAATTTGTTCTTTATCAATCAATCGATACGGCAGAACTGTTGTAGTAACAATTTAATTCAAAATTTATACGCGCTTGAAAATTTAGTTCGGAAATAGAAACTTCCTTTCTTTGAATTTTTCATAAAATTATACGAAAATATCGATTCGATTTTATATACCAATAGAAATGATAATTTAAGCTATACGATTACAAATTTAATCGTTTCTTGGGAGTTTTCATAAAAAAAAATCATAAAAAAAATAATCGATGGTAGTTTCAATTCGATAATACGAAATAGAGTGTAAAATTGATTTACTTCGTCATCGATGACGAAATTTTCACCTATGTAATGAACTATTTATACACATTTGCAATCAAAGGGCTGATTATGTATACTAATGAGCATCAAAGGGAATGTTTTCGTATGAAGGAATGTTTTGAAAACAGGTCATACGCAGAAAAACTAAACAACGACTTTTGTAGATAACTTACCTAGGAAATGAGTCGAAAAACCAAGTTCTTTTAGTCTTTGGGAAAGCTACACGCATACCAGACGTCAATGGCGAATGTAAAATAACAGCACCGACTTCGAAACGCGAAGCTAAATCAATGGTTGGAACAGTTCCTATTGACTGTCCATACAGTATTATATTCTCCGGACTTATGCCATATCGCGTACGTAGCGATTGCCAAGCAGCATCGATATCTGCGTACAAATTCTTTTCGGAAGGTCTACCATTGCTAACTCCATATCCGGAGTAATCGTAGCTGAATATGTTACAATTGATTCTGGTACCGAGGCCGAGGTAGAAAGAAGACATTTGGCCTAAATCGACGGCGTTTCCATGCGAGAATAGAACAGTGAAACGAGCATTTGCGCTGCATTTGACAAATATGCAACCGATACGATTACCTCTGGATGTTCTGGAGTAGAATCCTTCTATGTTTTCTTTCTCTCGTTCGGTGTACTGCCATTCGGCTTTCTCGTTAAATTCGATTTGAAACTTGGACGAAGTTTCGTCCGCTTGAAAATGAACGAATTTATATGTCGGATCTGGTGGAAGGAAGGCTAACTTCGAAGCGATTCTCGCCGGACATGGAGGACAACAGAATAAACAAATAACTTCGCTAAGTGTAAGTCCGTTCATCGTATAGATTAGAAGATTTTGTAATCATATAAGGTTATCCAAGATTGATACTGAATTTCACACTATTATACCGTCAACATTTGGATAATACACGACGAGGATGCGCGATCACGAAATATCTTCTCGGTACCGAAAGATGACGAATGGATTGTTGAACTGAATAAATCTTTATGAATCGGGTAAATGAAATCACTAGCTAAATATGGTTTTAAAATGTACGAAATAATATGAAAAATACATGACAGAAAATACCAGTCAACAAAGCAATCGCGTTCAGAGAAAAACAAATAATCAACGCTGTTAACGCTGTTAGTTCACGTTCACGTTCATTCACAATCAGCGTATCGAAAGGATCAAAAAACTCTGTGGAACGTTGTTTGAAATGTTATTTTGCCTGGCATGAAAATGAAAGTTTGGTTTCGTGGTGCATGATATCAACACTTGTAGCGTTGCAAACGTATACGAATCAAATTTCGATTTCGATGGTAATTGGTTTTTTACCTGTTTTTACTGGAAGACAGAAGAGTTGCATAGATTGCTCCTTGTTCAAAAACGAAATTCTTAGAAATTAGAAAAAATAATTTCTAATTAAACAAATCTGGAATGATTTTTTTTTCTCTGTTCTAGAGTAGATAGTATCTTAAGGTATAATAACTCCGTATAAGTTAAATAAAATGAGAGTTGAACTGATTGAACAGTTAAATAAAAGAACAGAAATTTGAACAAATGAAATTAATAAAAACAAAACACATTTTATCTCCTTTTGATTTTCGAATTTCAATTTCGACTACTTCGACAACTGTCAAAAAAATTCGCAACCGGTCTGATTTTTACACATTTTTGACCAGATTTTAAAATGAAGAAAAAAAAAATACCTAATCGTAATCGATAATATTGTCAAGTAGTCTTCGAGCACCTGGTAGTATTTTCAGTCATTGACAATGAAGAATGAACTGCTTCTACCTCCTAAATTTTTAATTGTACCATTTTCAACTTTTCATCAACCTCCAGCCCAACTTCAGTCATATTCCAGCGTAATTTCAATTTTTGCTTTCAATTTCTAATCTAAGCTAATTGAAAATTGCACTAGACTTAGAGATATTTCTCTAAAAATCATGTCAAAGAAATAACGTTGAAGGTTCAAGACAGGCTTGAACCTTCAACATGTCATGCTCTCCAGATTTTCACTATTCTGATGATCTTTAAATAGTCAAGTTAACAGAGTGTCGTTTAAAATTTAAATTGAGCTCAAGAACAATAATAGGTAGTGGTTTATTGGTAGGCTTGGTAGTTGGTATTGAAAAAACATTGCATTTTTGGCAAGTGTCAATTATTTCTCAACAACAGTATTAACAGTAGGTAATAGCAACAGGTGTAGGTACACATTTTCAAATTTTACTATTCATTGATCAATACATAGAATTAATTCGAAATCTCAATCATATTGATTACTATCATGAAAATCGACCTAGAAAAATTAAATCATAAAAAATTAGCCTTAGGTACTCTGTCAAAATTGATAGGAAAGTAGAAAGTAAATTTACGATTGGTTGTTAATTTATTAATTTTAGCTAGGTACCTATCTAGATCGTTTATTCTAAATCCAATCTCAATGGAAATGTTATTAAAATTAATAAATGATGAGGTAAATAAATACAATAAGTACATAATTAACTGTCACAAAAACCTTACAATAAAAATAAATTACTTCAAATAGAGAGGTAGGTAATCATACACCAACACGTACCGATCTGTATAAAATCACAATCTATAATATTCAACTCTATAATACTTAAAATTATTTTTTTTAAGTATAAAATTATACATTGATTGTGAACATTATGGTATATTATATGAATTTGTGGGCACCTGATTGATACCTACAGATATTCTAAATTTGGGGAAGTACCCATCAAGTACGTAATCTATATAAAATATTTTTCTTAATTTAGGGGCATCTGCATATTTTTCTATTTATAAATAACCTTCCTATGTTTGTTTTATTCAGTTTTTGAATTTATGTGTTGTACATATTGGCATTCTAAATTTTACAATTTTATCAACGTTTCCAATAATAATTGCATATCGCCATTGATTTTTTTCACTAAACCTTCAACTTGCGATTTCGATGTCAATAATTCAATACTCTGGGTATATGCGTTGTATCTTACGGTAAAGTCACGAGGTATGGTCTGAGAAAATTGTCTGAAATAAAAAATTCAATTAAATTTGTACTCATTTTAAAAAATACCTATGAATGTTTGTATTGCGGAAAAAAATTAGTCTAGATTAATTTCATGATAAATGATAGAAATTCGATGATGCAATTTTTTCTATGAATGAAACATTTTTATTAAAATAATCTTGAAAGAAATTCTTCATTGATGTAGTAGATAAGCATCAAATCAAAATAAAATAAATATTTTTACGGATCGGCTTACGCAACCACTATGAAATAACAAAAAAATAAGGGGAGAAATACTTACATCATTTTATTCTTGGCATCTTCAAATGATTCAGCCACATAATATACAGGTTGATATTCTGTAATAGGGTATGATTGAACAGCAGTTTTTTCTGGTTCAAATGGCCTAAGCTCGGGTTTATCGCTAATACAATATTCCAATTCTCCGAATGAAGATAGAAGTCCAGCACCATATGCTTTGATCTGTCCATCTTGACGACAAAGGCCGAATTCTACTGTAAACCAGTAGCACTGAAAATAATTACAAATTTATTAGTAGGCAAAAAATCTTAATTTGAAATTTCTGCAAGACGAAAAATTAATTTGGAGTAGGTATGAAATGAAACTAATTACCGTTGCAAGTTTTTGAACGTATTCATCTGGAGCACCCAACGAAGCTAATCCAATTTGTTGTGAGAAATCAGCAAATTCTGGATCGGCGAATAAAGGCACATGCCCTAAAAGTTCGTGGCATACGTCTGGCTCAGGTGTGTAGAGAGGTAAACTGTGATGGCGAATATATTGAGTGGAATGAAATACTCGGAATGCTAAACCAGCCAAAAAATCTCGAGATGATAATAATCCAGCAACTGGTCTTAAGGTGAAGCCTGTGCTGTCTGAAAATCAAATCAGATTTGAAAGATGGGTAAATTTTTGAATGCAAATTAATAAAATAAATTTTGAAAATTATCGACGTCGATAATTTAGTTGACCTATTTTGGCTATTTCATTTAATTTTAGGATCACTTACCTTTTAGAAAATTGGAAATATCTTCCAACTGCGGAATATTATCTTCTCTATAACCACAATTTTCAATCAACAGAGGGAAAACGTGATTGAATTCTCGGCAAGCGTATTTCGGATACAGATCAATCAATTGTTTATACACTACGCCCCAAGTTTTTGTTTCTTCTTCGGTGTATTGAACATGCGGTAACGGCTGACCGCTTCAAAAATAAAAATTAATTTTTTAGTTTGCTAAATTCGAATCCAAAGTCATCATACCTGTCGGATTATTTATCAATATTTTTGCATTTTCGTGGTCTCACTCTTTACGATGATTCATTTTCTTGCAGAATAGAAATTAAATTGTCAAAATTCCCCCTACATCAAGTAAAAGCTATGCTGAGCCCAACATGCTAGAAGAAAAACGACGAAAACGCAAAATTTTCAAATAGGTAGGTAAGTAGTACTTATTTAACAATTAACTCAATTTTGATTTTTGAGGATAAATTTTGAATTCGAAAAATTAATCTAAGTAGAGAGGTTTCAAGAAGTCCTCTAAAAATGCATTTTTATCATTTTTACATAATATGAGAATCATAAAGTTCATCCCTACCTACAAATCAAAATTGAGTCATATTTTCTTAATTTTTGAACAATACCCATTTGTAAATTTTGCATTCTTTCCTACCATTTTTGTTTTTGGTTTTGTTTTTAGTATAAGTATTATCATACATGCAACCCATTGCGTGAATCCTAATGCATATAGGTACTTATATTGAATGAAATGAAATTCTCCGGGTGTTGAGAGGTGAGACCACAAAAATTTGAAAAAATTCGCCATACGATTTAAAAAATCTTCCTTTGAGGTACATAATGAAAAAGAAACATACTGCTTGTAATTGAATGCAATATCGGCAAAATATTTCCTCCGAGCTCTGTATACAGAATCGGTGAATCCAGGATGATCAGCTTCTAATTCTGATCCATAACTCAAAATTTGATTCGCAAATCTATCCAGTTCCTTTATTTTTCTAGGAAACCATGGTAGAGTTCCTAAAATTATTTAAAATGATGGGTAATTTGTATTCAACTTTCCTACCTACATATATTTATTTTAGAATTTAAAGAAGATTCAACCTACCAGAGTCTTGCTTGAAGTCTCGAGAAATGACATTCAGATAAGTTGTGTGAAGTTTCAAATTTTCAACAGCATTCTGAAGTCCAGTGCTAGGAGCACATTCTACCACAAATTCGTATTTACTCAAAGCTCTGGTTGACGATCGGGATTCGATATGTCTCAAATATACTCCATGTTTCTAATTATGCAAAATAAAAAAATAATTATAATTATGATTTCATAGAGATTGCTACTCTGTAATGGATAAATTGTGGTGCAATTTGTAGAAATGTACCTATCGATCGCGTTTTTTTTTTTTTTTTTTTTTAATGTCGAATTTTCGGTACTAGACCATCATGTAGTACCAAAATCAACACTAAAAAAAAAAATTAAAAAAACGCGATAGGTACATTTCTACAAATCGCATCACAATAACTTATAAGTTTTGCACTAGGTAGCTATAGAAAATAAATACATACCTATTTCATTAGATTCAAATTTTATATTAGGTAGGTAACTAGGTACTTACTGTGAATAAGTTCAAGCAGGTTTCTAAACTACCAACTTCATCAGCTTTTGGAGAAAAAATTAACCAAGTGCTTTCATCAGAAGCTTCCTTGATGTATTGTCCATCACCACTTTTTCTTTGAGGCTAAAATATGTACATCGATAGATGAGTAATTTTTAAAAAATAATTCCTTCGTAGGTAATTCAAATCGTGCAATTGTGAAAAATATTAACAACGTAGGTAACTTTGATTTGAACGAAATTTGATAAGGTGGCTTACTTGGAGTGGAGAAAATTGAGAAAAAATTTCGAGCACTCTTGTTTGAAGAGGAAGAGAGCCAGAAAACCTCAAAATGGAGTTATTTTCAGAAAAACACAATTAATGGTAAAAACAGCGATTTTTTCGAAACTGACACCACTTCAAGCTTCCGTAGCTCTTTCCTCTTTTGTGCTGGAAAGCTCAAAATATTTTGAGAGGTCTCTCACTCAAACACCAATATTTTTGTCAGAATTCGAGATATCCTACCTGTACCCTGTACCTATTTGAAAATGTTTAAATAGGTAACAAATTTCATATTTTCTATACTGTATCTTCACAATTTTTTTTTCGGGTTTATACTTAATTGTTTGTTTGTTGAATTATAAAATTAGGTACAGCAGGTAAAACTAACCTACCTATGCATTGTTTTAAGCATCTTAAAATATGATGAAGTGCATATGATTTGCAAAAATAATAGGTAGACATTTTTTTTTTAAACGTAGGTAGTTAATAAGTACTAATTACCTTTATTTCAGCTCTGAAATTTTCCGTCACAACCATGATTGTAGGCAAATTTTGCAAAATTCAGCAAATTAGCGTATCGCGAAATAAGTAACGATTGCGAATAACCAAAATTATAATTATGAAAGTATCTATATCACAACCATCAGCTACCTATACCTACATCATTACTACAAAATAGCGATCATAGAGGTTATCACTACTATTAATTGCAATGCTGTAAAATGTTTCTTTTCTATAACTCAAAGGTTATCGGTGGTGCTTTGAAGCTTTGATTATTCGGTACCCATAATATGTACATATCAGTTATCAACGTAGCGTAAAGTGTAATGTGAAAATCCCGCTTCTGTTTACCCATTAGATTAATATTGCATCAGGTTTTATTTCTTTATTTAATTCGATAATATGTTTTAGTTTCACCGATTTGACTTGATGCGTGTGAAATTTAAGGGGAATTCTTCAAATCGAGTCTGTCTGTATCGATAGTGGACATGTAAATAATTACCCTCATAATTGCGAGGAAAACCCGTTGTTCGGGATTTTTCTATTCAAATGTTTGAATGGATGTGTAGATAATACCTACCTACCAGATAAATTACCTCTATAGGTATCTTTACCTATATGCCACGTTTCTACAACCTACGTAGGTACTTATATCATTATGAAGGGAAAAACAAATGGGTAAATATATGATTGGAGATTACGAAATCGTGTTATTGTTTCAAGTTTTAGATGATACATTGATACTGCACCTAAGACGTAATTTATGTTTAAATTTATTTAGGTAGTTCTCAAAAAATTGCTCTATTGATTATACAATTTAGAAACTGGAACAAGTAGGTTCAATATTGAAATAAAATGTACATAAGAAATGAAGAAATCAGAGCAAAGTTCAACCGAAATATTGTATAAATGGAAAATAGAAAAATGCTCATTTGAAACGAAATGAGAAAAGATTTCAAGAATTCAAATTTTACAACGAATTCTCTCAACTATAATGTATTCCGGGATTTTTTAAGGTTATGAATGATATAAACGTAATCATTTTATTTGAATAAAAATGTATTCAAGATTTTTAAAATTTTTTGATCTCTCTCTCAGCTCACAATTTTTTTTCAAAGTAAGTAGATATCATAAAGTAGCGATGTGGCCCAGATTCGCATCTGGACAAAAATGGCAATTAGAAATTTCTACTTATCTGAACAAGCATTTCAGCTGAAATGCAATGTTAAAAATTGAAAAAATTCTCTTCAATTGGTGTTTATATTAATTTCTCTGTAAACTATATAGAAGTTTTAAAATTTATGGTAGGGGTAGCCGGGTAGGTACCTAGTACCTACATGAAGTAGGTATTAAACAGGAATTTTTCAAACGAAACTAGCAGGGAAAATTTTTTTGGTATGTACTAAAATTTGTACGTATATACCTATGTTTTCAAACATAAAATAATTATTCAAAATTTGTGCCAAAGGTATGGAATGGATATGAATTCACTCACCTTAATCTCAATCGCAACTTCGGGAGCAAGGCATGAGCCTTTCAAGTTGATTTACAGTTTGTTAATAATTTCTTTTTTCCTCAATTTTTTAAAATTTTAATCCAGAAAAAAATAAAAATCAAAAATTGAAATTTGAGATCACTGTTTTGGAATCTATTTTATTTTTGAAGTCCTCATTCATTTTGTATTTTAATTTTGGCTGGATGATTGAGGTCTACGTCTACCGAGTACCTAACAATCCTCCTTTTTTTTTTTTTTTTTTTTTGCAAGGAGCTAGCCTTGGAGTACGTAAACATTTTGTTTTTAATGGAAGAATTAAAATTTAAAAAATAACCTTTAACCTCCGTCAATTTTTGAATCATTAAAACTTGATAGTTGAAAAGGGACACCTTCTTTCTCAACACGTCTTCTAATTCTTGCTGAATTTGAAGATTTTTCACTTCTTTACCAAGAATTTCAAATTAGTTTGGAAAAAAGAATTTACTAGTGTTTTACATCGCAATTACACGTAAATTTTTCATGACAGGCATGAGCGATAACCCAAGCCAGGCCTGAATCGTGACCCGGTGACCGTGAGCTTTATTTTTTGTTATCAGAATTTTATCAAAGAAAACAAAAAAGTAATGAGAGTTCGAATAATTTCAGTTTTGTATTTCCGAAAAGTTCATCAGAAAAATTATGGGATTTGATTTTTTTAATTACTTTTTTCATTACAAAACATACTCCTCGAAAGCATTGAATCGTTTACCATCGTAATAAAAACTTTTCAAGTTGAACCTAAACAGTGATAGATGTAATGTAGCATCAAATGTATCCCGGTTCATCAATCACTCAGAAACTTCGTATTTATTTCAAACGCTTATAAAGGTGATGGTTAGTACGATATTCCAGTTGAATGGTAGCCCATTGGTAATTATAATGATTATTTTATAAATATTAACGTTGACATGAGATTTCAACATTTTTCTTCGTAATATTCTCTTTGAAGTAGCTTGTTCATGGAGCACTTGAGCACCTAACAAACAATTCTTTCTCTTCAAGTGTCATTTTTTTCTATTTGTTCGTAGCTTCAATTCAACAATGATTCCAAGAACCGTGAAGTCATTTTGGAAAAAACATGATTTTCTGATCATTTGTTCTTTTATCGTGTTCAGTTTAACTGTTTATCATCGATTAGATAACATCAATTTTTATGGTTTACCAAAGTAAGTTTTTGCACGTGTAACGTTTTCAAAAATTGCATTTGTTTAATGCTAGTTCTGTTTTCTAGGCACATTCCATGTGATTCTTCCCCATACGTGAATAATCCTAAGCGATTCGAAGGTATAGTCAATCGGCAAGCCGATGTACCAAAAATAGTACACTTACTGCGATTTGGCCGAGATGCCAGCTGTTTCACTCAAGGTGATCTAGACTCAATTATTTCCGTTCTGGAAAGCATGGAAACTAAGCAAATATATATTCATACCGATGAAGTGGAAACCGTAAAATCCATCATCAATACAATTTTCACTAAAGAAGAAGTTAGGAGTATCATCGATGTGAAATTCTATCCGAAGCCGAACCATGTATTTGGGTTAAATTTTAGTGAAACGTATAAACACAAACATATGGTCGATTTCACTAAAATTAAAATATTGAGGTAAGATATTTTTCAGATCAAGTTTCAACTTTTATTACGATCGGTTTCAAGAGATGATAAACTCGTGGATTTGTTTCAAAAACTGGACGATCAAATTTAAATTTTTCAGGCGTTTGAAGTTTTTTATCTTTAGCAGTTTGTATTCTCAGAATGGAGGCTCTATTGTCTCGTATCGTTACGTTATCGACAGGCACTTTAAATGTACCTTTTATTTCGCAAATCGGTATTCGTTTCACTTTACAATACCTAATCCCGCAGTAAGCTCTTTCCGATTCTCTTAGTACCGATGTTCTTGTTTGTTTAACTGGAATTATGGGCGATTTTCTCCAGTTGACTTTCAACGTGATACCAATTTTTGTCTGACGTTTTTTCCCATATTGCTTTTTAGCATGTGATTTTGTTTTAGGCTGCCTAGGCTGTATTTCTTTGGGACCTCGGCCTCTACTTTTTTTTATGGCGCTTATTCTGCTCCTTTTATCTCCCGTACTGTCAACGGTTCTCCTGGAAGCTTCACCTTTACTTGTACTTCGCGTTTTACTCGTTTTACTCATTTTACTCGATTCTGTTGTAGGCGTATCCAGTTCTTCATCTTGTTCGACAGATTTATTTCGAAGATTTTCTTTAAATGATTGCAGCCTTTTTTGAAATATTTCTTTCGATATTCGTCTGCTTTCTTCGTGTTCTCGAATTTTTTCAAGTTGCTGTTCCGTTAAATCGCAACGGCAAGGGTGGATATGTTTGGATTTGTCTGATGATGCTGCGCTGTTGGCTCTAGAATCTCCCAATTCGCCTTCTGATTCGAGATCCTCTGACTGGGACCGGTTTATGTCTGATTTATCGTCAGATTTATCTGCATTAGCATCTGCAGAATTGTTATTGGCGTCAACATCCTCGGTGTCTAAATCAGGACAAGGTGTAGTAGTGCAGCTCCCTTTACTTGATTTTTTATTTCTGGGGCATAGCACGTACCCTACGGGAACACCACGGTTTCGTGAATTTGTGCTTTGGCTGCGTATACCTGCCCTTGAAAGAATACGATTTTTGAGGCCGCCATTTTTTAAAGATGTGTATGCGAGTAAGCTCTCGATGAATGCGTCATGACGTGATTTCCGTTCAATCATGACTAACTGGTCCATAAATTGAAGTACATTTAGGTTATAACATTTCTATGGCAATCGTTATATAACCTGATTGTTATTTTGCAGACGTTACGGAGGTATATTTTTGAATAACGGTATTCATATCGTGCAAGACCCGAATAAATTTTTTCAATTCGAGATGACAGTTTTGGTACGTTCCACGTTGAACGTCGACACACCATTGGAACTTTTTGACGATGTTATTATCGCTCATAGAGATGCCAGATTTTTAGAACAGTGGCTCAAAACGTATCATTCGTACGATCAAAACGTTGAAAGCCATGTTAAAAGAGACGTGATGAAGAATTTGCTCAAAAAAAATACCATGTACGTTCACATATTGGATAATGATATCTCTAAACAAGTCGTAGTCAATAGCGAAGAATACCAGGCGTTGTTATCTTCCAGGAAACGTTACTTTATAAATATTCAAAGCAACGACGACGATTGTTTAGTCTAGGAATAGGAAAACTCTTACGTGAATGAAAATCAAACGAAATAATGTATTTAGGTATTTGTAAGAAATTTTTCATGTCTAGTTTATAATAGCACTATTCAAGTTGTAATTCGAGTTTCTAATTCGTAATTTATTTACCTACATTGTGAATTTTTGTTCTATCACTCAAGTGTTTTTCCTACGTTTAATTGTCTTTCATTGTTGTATTTATGTTTTTTTTTCTATTCTCAAAAATAAAGGTATTAAATTTTTTGTGTTGCGAAGTGTGAGATTGTTTAAAAAATTTGGTAGTGTCAACAAAGTTCACGGGAATTTATTTCGTGTATCTATGAGTTTCAATACAGAAATAGGAGGTGGATTTTTTCCATTTCGTAAAATAAGCAACCCAAGCTGAACTCATGAACAAATACTTACGACTTTCAAAATTGATGGAACCAATATTGAAATTCGCTCAAGTTTTATGTGTGATTTATGCCTCTTAAAAATATTAAGAGATGGACTCAAAAACTGAATAAAAAGAGAACCTCCAAATGTATCTGTTTTTATTCATCAAAGTAAAAACTTGTATCTTATTCAGTAAATAGTTATACACACAGCACTCGAATTTTTAAATTTTTTGTTTTTAATGTACCTCTAGCGTATTTTATAATAATAGAAAAAGTAATTTGTTAAAAAATTAAATACATAATATTACGTTAAAGGTTGAACAGTACAGGTATTGGTGCTACCAAAGGTTGAACATAGTCAACTCCTATTGGAGTATGAACATTTTGGACGATGGGATTTACTGCTGCGTAAGCGTGACCTTCGATTGTACTGTAAGCAAAATTTCCTCCAATACGATCTGATTGTATTATTGCTGAGTCATGTTGAGGAACTCGAATTAATGATGGAATGATTGGATTTCCTCTGCAATGTACCAAGAGCAAAAAACATGTCCAAATCCACGCGAAGACCTTCAATTTGAAAAATAATTTACAAATAGAAAGTTAAAAAGACATTATGGGCATCACTAAAAAATAAAACCGTCACATGAAAAAAAAAAAAAAAAAATAGAAGTTGATAAGTAAATATACTATTTCTTACTCGAAACACGCCGAAAAATAACATTTTAGTAAGTAAGTAATGGATTGTTTATGAACTGAAATTACGATTTTTTGTTATTGTCAGAGTAAATGGTTGTACCTAAAGACCTAAACCTATATCACAATTCAAAAAAGCAACGAATGATTTGCCTACGCAACAAAATCAACTGTTCATATGTATTTCTTTTTCCACTGTAACTCTTGCAATGAAACTAAAAATGTTTCTAGCTTCCGAACAAAAGATCTTCAGTCGATTCTCTCGTTGTTGATCTTTTATTCTCGGATATTTTACCGCCGGCAAAATTATCCATCTTTATTGTTATACCTTTATTCACGGTCATGTTATTAACCTCAAGATATCACGTCAGTGTTATGCCTCTCAAACGAGAATAATTATTGAGTATCGCAACAGCAAGCTGGACCCTGGAATAAGTATTTATTTTTTATTCTTATTAAATATGAATAATATTATTTGAAATATTGCACATTGACGTGATATTTCAGATATTCTTTATTCTATTTTTTTTTTCGGATTTTCAGCATTTTTCCATTTTTTTTAATCTGCAGATCTCTTTAGAATAATGAATAATCCATTTAATTCTGAATGAAATTGTCATAAAAATTAATTTTGAATTAAGTAAGTATATAAAAATTAATGAAGCTGAATGACAGAATGAGATAGGAAAACAATAAAAAAAAAATATTTTGATTTTCGATTTCAATTTTCAAAAAAAAAAAAAAAGAAATTAATTGAAAATAGGATAGGTCTCTGAAATAGGTAATCCATCAAGAAACCGAAACTGAAACTATGTTTTCATTTTCACGTTATATGTTGAAGAAGAAACGAATGATAATTCTCCAAAATATTTTCTGTGAAGTGATTACAAGAAATTGAATGATAAAAAATTCAAAAACACGTGCTTCTGCTTTTGGTAAACATTTTTTCTACATTTTCTATAGTCAGTAGTTTTCCAATAATAGCGAATTTTTTTGATGAAGCGCATACGTAAAATTTGAACTACTGAAATGAAATAAGAATAAATTTGTATTAGAAATTGAAAGCAAACCCATAATTTGAATAACCAGTATTGTGTAATTTTTCATTGAAAGTTTTCGAGAATATGATGCTGAATCAGAAATACGATTCTAATTAATCTTTTAAATAGTACTATCGGTAATTCTCTAATTGATGTGCATTTAAAATGATGGAATCAGTTTCCAAAATGAAATCATCAGAGAATGTTTCCGGCGAGAAACGCAAAGTAAATCGGTTTTATACATTAATTTTCATTATACTAATTTTTACTAAAATGTTGATTATTTTCAAATAGGGCGATGAAATTGCAATCAAACCGCCTAAAAGAGCAAAGAAAGAGAACAGTGTGAAGGTTAAACCTCCTACAGCCGAAGAAATCAACCGCCTCCGGGAAACCGAAAATGTTTTTCATTCCAATCTATTCAGATTACAAATAGAAGAAACCCTGAAAGAGGTGAAAATCAAAGAATCCACTCATGATAAGATATCTTCGTTGGTGGAAAACTTGATGGAATTTTTATGTTCTGTTGAGATATCCATGTCTTTGAAAGTGAGTTCATTTTTCGTTGTTTCCTTTGAAAATAATGAATCTCTTTAAAGCGTCGTGTTTGCAGCTTTCTGAAAAAGGTGTCTTTGATCTGAAGGGAATCGTGCCACCTATGAAAACTAAGCCGAAATTTGTGGATACCATGTTTACTTTCATAAAACCGAAATCAGTCAGTATTATTGGATCATTCAGCATTGATTGTGTTATTAAAGGTTTCACAAATATTGATATCGGTGTAGTAATGCCTAGGGTAAGATTTAAATCGTGGTATGAAATGATTTACATTTTGGTGTAAAGTAGTATATCCTTTTATTTTAATTTTAGGAAATGTTTTTAAAAGAAGATTACTTGAATGAAAAATACCTGAGAAAGAAGAATTATTACTTGTGTTGTTTGGCTTCAGAATTATACGATTCTGCTGAAAAGTTGTCTATAAGTTCTGATATCAAGTTTACATTACGAAACTGCCAGGATAGACCTTCAGTACTAATTAACCCGTCGGCAGCGAAACTAAAAAAATTTAATATTTTGATACATTGTCTTCCTGAAGTAGGAACTTTTAAAGAAACGCGTTTTTCTGCTTCGCACAACAATGTTCGTTATGGATGGTATTTTAACTCATCGGAAAAGAAAGGTGAGCGAAACTATAAATTATGTGAATGATTATTGGTATTTAGATCTTGAAGATCATTGAAAATCGAATGTATTTCAGGAGAAAAGTTACTGTTGTCTACTCCCTATTACAACTCGTTAATTTGTCAAGACTTGGTGTCCTCAAGGAATGAAGAAATTAGATTGGAAACTTTTAATAGTAACACGAATTTGAAAGATGCTTTAATTTTATTGAAAATTTGGCTGCATCAACGTAAACTGGATGCGGTTTGTATTTATTTTTCTCTCGCATTTACATTTTTCTCTTTGATTTCTTATTGCGCTGTTATTCTTTTTTAGGGTCCAGGTTGTTTTACCAGCTACTTGATGTCAATGTTCGTTGTTTATCTATCGAAAAATAAGAAACTTAATCGGCATATGAGCAGCTACCAAATCATTCGTAATGTTTGGGTGGCTCTTGGTACGTTTCTTTGACTGTGGCATTTCTCCATCGTTGAGTGTTCGATGTTTAACGATTTGTTTACTTTTCTAGATCAAAGTAATTGGCATCGTAATGGAATTTCTTTATTTGATTTTTCCGAAGAAAATAAACATTTTAAAGAGTCCTTTCAGCAAGTGTATGACGTTGTTTTTATCGATGCGACAGGAAGTGCGAATTTGGCCTCTCCTTTGAATTTAGATACTTATTTATTAGTGAGTAGCAAGTACATACTAGATTAATACATATTTTTTGAACATTTTTAAATAATTATAAAAATTATTTCAGGTTAAAGCAGAGAGTAAATATGCTGTGGAGTGTTTAGATAATCAAGCTGCCAATTTTTATCCAGCTCTGTTTATGACACCTCTTTCATTTCTTCAATATTGCGATCATATTATATGGTATGTAAACTATTTGTTATTTCCGTATTTGCCACACGATATCATAGAAACAATTTTTTCAGTTTCAATAAGTCTTCAGTCATCAAGAAAACCGTCGACAGCTATTCTGATTTGCAAACTCGTTTGGACTTGAGACACGATTCATTGACACAGTTCTCAAAAATCATCACCAATTTATTGAAAAAAGCACTTGGGAACAGAATTGTTCAAATTTTCCCATTTTTTGCATCCGATTCATTATGCTGGTCGATATTTGAATCATTGCCGCGTTATAAAGGGATTAATTTCGGTATACGGATTAATCCGGAGTCTGCGTACAATATTATTGATAAGGGTCCCGTTGCCAATCTTCCAGAGGTAAATTTTTGAACCGTAAGGACCTATGTTTTGGCCTTTTAAAGCTGTCAATTTCGTTATTGTTTTTAAATAGGCTGAAGAATTTCGTAAATTTTGGGGAGAAAAGTCAGAATTACGAAGATTCAAGGATGGAAACGTTTGCGAAACTGTTTGTTGGGCATCTTCTGCTGATTCTTTGAAACAGAAAAGATCAATTGTGCAGAATGTTGTGAATTATATTCTGAAAAACGCCTTGCAAATTGAAGAACAGCAATACATTTACGTTTTCGATCAAGTAGAGAATGCACTTTACGATAGTTTGGTAATTTTTTTCTGCTAATTACACGCCTTGATTTCCAGCTTACTAATGAAAATGTTTTCATCATAGAAGGATGTTTTTGATGTAAAAGGAACCGTTGAGGAAATCACGTTGAATGTATTATCTTCATTTGATGGTCTATCCAAACAGTTACGAGAGTTGGACGATATTCCTCTGGCAATTACATCGATTCAAGGAACGTCTTCAATATTTAGGTATTCTGATCCAATTCCCCTAATACCAAATGCGAGTACCACGTTGAAAAAAGGAATAATAAGCATTAATAACGTGACTTTATTTGATGGAGATCAAGTTTTGAAATACGTGCCTTTATATGTTCCTCTGCTTGAAGGTAATGTGTTTTAAATTATGGCGGCTTTGTTTTTTGTAACTGAACGAGAAGTTATGAATATTTTGCCTTTTTTCAGGTACCATACATTTTTCTTTGACTAATAAATGGCCCGAAGACTTGGGAGCTATTCGAAGATTGCAAACAGCGTTTTATATTAAATTATCCGAGGTTATAAAACAAAAATTTAGTTACATTTCCATGCCTTATTGGACCCATCTGGATATACTAAAAGTGAGATTTTGAAAATTTTATACTTTTGTGTTAAAGATATGATTTTAAACGTTTTTTTTCAATTTTTTTTTTTTTTTTCAGGATGGTTATATTTTCCGTCTTCGGATATCCAACAATAATGAGATCGCTGCTGTTAAACGTTTGGTTAATGACGAAGGATTAATCGAATACCGTGATAATGAGGAGTCCTTATTTTTAGAAAAGAAAGTTATTCAGTTACCAACCTTGAACAGCGCAATTCACGGGTATATTTTTAATCACTCGACCATTTTATTAATTTTTTTTCTAGAATTTTATGCGAATTCAACTTTTAATGTTTTAGATTGCATCAACAGTTCCCTGCATTTGGCACTACCTGTTCGATTTCAAAACGTTGGCTCAGAAGCCACCTAATTAACGATTATTATTTTGCTGATATATGCATAGATCTTCTCATCGCCTATTTATTTTTATACCCCCAACCTTACCAGACTGCATATCAACCTCAAACTATGTTCATTAGATTTTTGAATCTACTCTCATCTACTAACTGGAATATCGAACCTGTTATTGTCAACTTCAATAACGAATTATCAAGTACGAATCTCTCTTATTATAAAATTATTACAAACGATACTCGAAAGTTCTTTGTAATATGATAATTTTTTTCAGGAGAAGATATTTTGGAAATTGATTCAAATTTCAATTCTGATCGATCCAATTTACCACCGTTATTCATTGTAACGCCGTTCGATAAAGCTGGAACAACTTGGACCAGAGAACAACCATCTATAATCATTTTAAATAGAGTAGCAAAATTGGCGAATGCAGCTTTGCGTTCAATTGAAACTTCGTTATTTTTGAAAGATAATTATGAGTCAATTCAAGTTAGTTAATTTTTTGTTGTAATTTTTAGAATTTTCCTCAGAAATAATGGAAAATTCGTTTTATTTCCAGCAAATTTTTAGACCTCCTCTGAAGGGTTATGATATATTAATTTGGACGAAAAGTGATATGAACCCATTACGATGGATGGCTATTGGAGCTGAAAAAAGTTCGTTACCGCCGATCAGAACTTCTCCGGAATACAAACAGTTACCAATTTTAGATTTTCATCCGGTCAAATTATTTGTTGATACGTTGCAGGTGATCATCTTTATTCTCTTATATTATACGACCTTATGTAGAATTAATAGTATGTCTTGAAATTTAATTTGCAGAAACATTATGGAGAATTTTGTTTATTCTTGTATGACTTTTACGGCGGAAATGTAATTGGAGTTGTATTGAAACCAGATATTCAACAACCTAAAGAATTCAAAGTAAATTCATTAATTTTTTAAATAGATATAATTTCAACATTATTGTAAATTAATTCACGAATTTTTTCAGGTTTCTAATATGAAGTGCTGCAAATTGGTCGGTAAAAAGTTACATGTCGATGTTGACGCTTTGATCGACGATTTTTATATTCAAGGAAAAGGAGTTGTTTCTCATATTGAAAGAAATAATGAAAATAAATAATTTGATGTCATTAAGTTGAATTTTATTTACGTTTTCGTTGATAATCCTTGTTGTATTATGATGGTCTGTTTTATTTTTTCAACGCCCGCCTCTACGTATTTTTACATTTTCGCTAGAGCGTCTAAATGTGTTGTTCTATATAAAATGTAGCATTCTGCCGAGCATTAGTTAAATTTATTTCCAGAATTTCTATTTGGTTGAGACAAAATCAAATATATGTATGTATCATTGTACTATAAATAAACATCAACGTATGCCAGAATTTTACAATATTCGTAATGAAGTTGGTGGGGCATCGGAAGAGGTAATGAAATTGTGAACCATCGCCGCCCTCAATGCTACCTGGTTCACCGACTTCACTTGATCATTCTGGTGTTATGAGTAATGTTTTTTTTATAGTCACGAAGTGAGAAATTTTCACCCGAATCGATCAATTATTCAACCGCAGTAAACCATGTCTTAGAATTTATCTATGAGTCAACATGATTAATCAGATAATTTTTCAAAGGTATAAACCTAAAATAATTATTCTGAATTGAATTGAACAAAAATTCTCTTCACGTATCTAGTATCTATCTACCTACTTCAAAATTTCAGTTGCACAGATATTGAAATTTGAAAAATCTGAAGAAAACAGCTGATGTCAATGAATTAAGTAACGGCAAAATCGTTCATATTTCTCGCAGAAAATCCTTTCGGTCTTGATATGAATTCGTTTCGTGTGCTCGTACGCAAGTTCAGTGTATCGTCGATTTCGACGATTTCGAAAGCTTGAAAGTTCTCGGTATTTTATCGTCTGTGGGTCATGTGTACTTTACAAACTTTAGTCATTAGTGTTTGTTACGTGAATAATATGGAAAATTGTGAAAATTTTGAATTATTCTGTGTTAAATAGTGCCTTTTTGAAACTTTTTTACACAAATTTATCATAAGTTGATTTTTATTCTGTCGTAGAAATTTAGATTGTTGTTGAATTCGCGCTGTCATATTTGCATAACGGTAATATGCATGTTGTTTTAACCTCTGTTTGAACTTCAGTGCGCTGAAAAAAAACATCAATTTTGGAGATTAATCGTCGATATTTGATATTCCGATTATTGAGAATAACAATGATACCCGATAGCATTTCACCCGTTGTCACAACAACGAAATCAGCCATAACATCGGCCTTAAATGATTACAGGTACTACAGCACATTAAGTCCTAAATATAATAACACTCCTACATACTTAACCTCGAGTTCTTCAATAATAAAATCTCATCCTACGAGATACAGCAATTTGTTTTCCACGTCGTCGAAGACGTACGATTCGACTGATACCAGCAGAAATTTGACTTCGAGATCCAGCTACAAGTCGGAAGACTATTCCTCGTATTCTAAACCGTTATCGCGGGATAAATACAGTAAATCTTCGAGTTACGATTCGACGAAGAAAAAATCGTTGCAGATTTCACCCACCTATTCAACGAGTAAATACCAGTCTAGTACTTATCGCACATCATCTTTACCACCGTCGACGTATATCTCTAAAACAATCGATTCGGCAATCTTGGATGGAAACGCGAATTATCGAAGTACCAACGGAGATAGCAGCTATTTAGAAAGAAGATTGAGCGCAGTTAAATCGAATTCTACATCTACGTTGGGATTACGAAAACACGTCAACGACTGCACCAATAACATCTGCAACTTGAATGACAATTATTGCAGCAGCAACAACGTGAAGAAAGATTCCGATCAAAACAGAAGAGATTATTATCCCAGTAATTATAAAAGATTCAGCGATCGACATTCGGGTAACGATGATGCCAACAGTAACGACGAAACGGCCGGAAAATGGTCCGGGTTGCGAAATATCGGTAATACTTGCTATATGAATTCCATATTGCAATGTCTCGGAAGTACCAAGCTACTTAAAGAGTACTTGATCAATAAATCGTATATTAAAGATATCAATCAAGATGGGAAATTGATCAGCGCGTTTGGTAACCTTATTACCAAGTTATGGTCAAGTTCGTCTTCTAGTGCTGTCGACGTATCATCGTTCAAAGACATATTTCAAAGGTTAGCTCCTCAGTTTGCTGGTTACGAACAGCACGATGCTCAAGAATTTTTACGGTTTTTGATCGATAAGTTACACGCGGATGTCAACCGGGTTCGAACGAAACCGAAAAATTTACCTGAAATTAGTGATAATCTGTCCGACAATACGTTAGCTTCGGAGCATTGGAAAAGGTACCTGATGTCGGAAAACAGCTATATTCTAGAGTTATTCGTCGGACAATTAAAATCAACGTTGCAATGTTTGGTTTGCGGTAATAAAAGCGTCACATTCGAAATATTCTGGGATCTTTCGTTACCATTACCAACATACTCTTCGTATAGCAGTAACGTAACGTTGGCCGATATCTTAAGGAATTTCACTCAAGAAGAAATTCTCGATAATAGAGAAAAACCAAGATGCTCTAAATGTAAAATCGAACAACGTATGGCTAAATCGTACTCATTTCAGAAACTCCCCAAGTATTTGGTCTTGCATCTGAAACGGTTCCAAACCACCAATAGCTACAAGAAACTTTCTACTTTGGTCGAGTTTCCGTTGACTACGTTGGATATGTCACCGTTTCTAGCCAAATCTGTTATTACCAGTCCGAAAAGGTATGATTTGTATGCTATCTCTAATCATAACGGTACGCCGTTTATGGGCCATTATACCGCCAATTGTAAGCATCCTTCGACTGGAGAATGGTATAATTGTAATGATTCGACAGTTACCAAAATATCTCCTCAGAAATTGGTCAACGCCGATGCTTATATTTTATTTTACGAAGCGGTTGATTGAAGAACGAATATCTACGTATTTTTACCTAATTTGAAAATAAAAATGTTACCTTTTAATTTTTAAATTCGATCTAAGATTACCTTGATTATCTTTAAGAGTTTTCTGCTGCATCTTTTAATTTAAATATTTTTTCCTGTCCTTTGTGTATGTATCACTTGATAAGCACTCTTGTTTAATTTATCGCTGCTTTGACATTTCTCATGGAAAGGTTGCTATTTAATATGGAAATATTCATGCGCTGGTTCGTAGAATTGCGCTTCCGTCTGATGATAATTACTAACGATTTTCTGTGTGATTTGGGTTATGAATCAGCATTTTTATGATTCAAAATGTATATTTTGACCAAATTTTCGGTACTTAATTGCATTAGCGATGCAAACCTATTTGCAATTTTGTTATAGATGGTTTTACATTTGACGTATGCGCTTTTTTAATACATATAAATGTACTTGTGACAGAAACGGATGGAGTGACGCTTCGAATGTGAGACAATTTGACTCTGTATGACCCGTAATAATTATGTAGTTCAGTGTCAAACATATTTTCATCTAATTGGCAACCGCTCAAATTTTATTTTCGGTTAATATTTTGTCTGTTTTCAGTTACATTGTGTAATTTTCTCATTTCAACGTCGGCGTTGATAAAAATTCTTGGAACCGAGCTCATAATTTATTGAAAGTAATTAATACTTTTAAAATAATTACTAGCCAAAATAATAATTCAAATCATTTGTTGATTTAGGGATGTTTGGAGGTTTTGAGCTCGACTGCAGCGTTGTATTTTTCATTTAGAACCTTATTAGGGCAGTCTTTTTATTCGTAGAACCTTGTTACTCATTTGTTATTGATTTTTTTCAACATTATTCATTATTAAAAATTACTCATTGCAAGTATTAGTAATTGTCAATTTTGATTCGTGTCATGTAATCATTGAGCAAAACAAAGACATTGATTATTTATTGCTTCGACTTATTGCGTGACGCTTGAACCAGCGGATGAAATATTTTTGCTTATTGTCTGTTATTCGTTATTATAAAGAAATGCAGGGTAACTTATGTACTTACACAATTGTCTTTAAAACTCTTTTTTTTCGGTACTATTATGCTTGTTATGAAGTAAAATAATATAGGTTTAAGTTGATCTGTTATTGTTTTTCTTCAAAAAAATCTACTAATGCGACAACACAGTTATTTTAACCGACTGATTGTACTTAATATATTTTTTTTTGTTTCGTTGGTATCCATAAAAAGTCTTTGTTAATTTAAGTTATTCAACATTGTCGAATAAAAAAAAAGTTCATCAGACCAATTGTTGATTCGCAGTATTATCGCATGTCAAGACATAAAAAGATACGACTATATGAAATACATTTAAGTAAAAAATAGATAGTAATTTATTATTTATTGATCCAGTACCAGTATGGTAAACCGACACTCCTGGTTCGATGTTCTCAATTTCATTAAATTTCCTATCATCATTTCTTGTGTTGAAGTTTTTCTTTCAATACCTAATTTTTTCTTGATGAATGTCAATGAGATGCTCGATTAACTGAGAAAAGACTTGAGTTAGTAGTAAAAAATATCCTTTAACTTATGTACTTATGATGATTTTTTTTCTCATCTTGTCACTGTGATCTAATGACAGATACTAATATTTCATTTCATGAGTAGAAAATTTGAAAAAAAAAACTATTCAAAATGAAAATTTTCTGTATGTTAGTAAGTTTTTCCAATAAAATTTCAAATCGTCAATAAATTGATACATACGAAAATTTTGCTGCAACCGCTTGTTAATAATTTGTTCGATTTAAAATCTATGTATCAAGAAAAACGTTTGTAATCTTATTAACGATCGATCTGACTGTCTTTAAGCCAAATACTATTTTTTAAATAAATTATCATTATGATAAAATTTAATACAAATCTTAATTCGTAAAGTTATCTATTTTATAAATTTCACTCGATATTCAAAATTGGAGAAGAAAGGTGAATATTATTCATCTATCTGAATACATGAGGTACTTCGTTGTTCGTTTATACTAAAAAATTTTATAATTTTTGGTAAAAGAAGATATAGTATTTTTTTAAAAATAAGATATTAAATTAATTATCCGAAGTTGAAGTTATTATAATAATGATCGAAGTATCAAACAATGAATATTATTTTCTAGTCATGTTTGTTACTATTATAGAATGATGACTTTCCAATAATTGTAATTTGTTATCTGTAATATTATAAATTTTTATGTCTAGTCTTGTTTTTGTTGTTTACCAGCTATGTAACAATCATACACTGCACTGACTCGAAACAAATTGAAGTTTGTTGTCTTAAAGATTCGAATTATGAAATTTGACTGGCTTGATGTTCGTTCATTTGTTTTCTTACAGTTATTTAGTTACATTTTCTCTTTCTTTTTTTTGCACAATTTCATTTCATGATCAGTGTAAATATACATAATTCGCTAGCTTCAACAGTTTCCTTTATTTTTTTTTCATTCACAAACGACTAAATTTTTAAAAACAAGTTGAACGTCACATGAAAATGAAACTCCTCAAAGTAAAAGCATATTTCAAATCTCCACAACCGTGTATCTATCTGATCTTAGATTAAACGAAAACTTATCCGAACACGAGCATGCACGAAATACAACGATTCTTGTACATTTTCTTGCCTCAACTTGGCCAGTAAAAATTCCAAAACCATTTCTAAAAGGTGAGGAAATTTCTAATGTCAACGTCATGCTTATTTTGATTCATATTTTTCCATAGGATTCTATTCCAGATACAAATTTTGTTCTCATGGGCGGTATCGAATATTTTGCATCTCGGGCTACAGGTCTTCTTAATATCCCCGCAGCATGAGTTAATTGAAGAGCACAGTCCGGATGTGCAGTTCCTGGTAACATTGTGCATTCTCTTTCAAATATGTCAGCAACTCCATCTAATAGTTCGACAAATCCGAAAGAAATTGCTGCTCTTCTTAATCGGTTCAATTCCTAAAAGTTTTTTTTTACAAAACAATGAGAAAATTATGATTATGATTTTTTTTGTAAGCATATCAATTTTTACCTTATAAAAATTGTTAGTTTTTTCTGGCAATTTCCTGGCTTGTCTTAGAATTTTTTGTACGTCGGACTGTAAGCCAGACTGTTTCACCCATACGACCAAATTTTGATTATAACTTCGTTTCTCAGGAGGGCGCACAGGAAAGCATTCATCGGTTTCTAAGATTTAAAATATTTTGTATTCTAATTGTATAAATAGCAAAATATAAATTTGCGAAAAAAAAATTACCAGGGGTAATATTTTCACTAGGTAAAGTTCCTAAATATTTGAAATCCCCTATCCAAGGAACTGAAACCTTTTCAGGTTCTAAGACGATCAGCATAAGATTCGATCTTTTTTTGGTATCCGTCCATGAAAATAGAATTCCATACCAGTTAGGACCTAATTCACACAAGGCAACCATATTTTCAACCTATAAGTTGAAAAAAAAATTAATATTATTGATAACATACATAGTTAGATTATCTATTTTTATTTGAATTTACTTTCAAAGCTCCGTGTAGTAAAACACAAAATGAAGGTATTTTGCCATCGTCATGAAGTGCTTCCTCGTCCACTTCCATATCTTCGAAATTTTCCAATACTGTGGTTTCTTGAGTCCCCGCAATAGGTAATACGAGATGACGGGAAATTGCAGCCGGTGTTCCGATGTCTACGTTGTCTATGAAGCCACAAATCTCGATCATATTACTGACCTGAGTGGTCTTAATTTCGAAGTCTATTAACGATGTACAAGGCTAAAAATTTACCAAAATGTTTAGATATAGCATAGGCATAGTAGAAAAATATCATAAACCGAGTTATTTTCTGCTGTACCATAGGTGGAGGTAAAAGTTGAATCTTTGATACGATGCCGCCACATTTGAGCGCAGCGTTACTGGACGAATAATTCTCTTTGGCTAGATCTCGCATAAATGAAGTTACCGAATCTAAATCAACGTTGGAATCAGTTTTCATTATTTTGCCATTGGAATCGAAGAATTTCAATATTTTTTGCATATCTATCGGCGAGTACATATCGTCTGCGGGAGCAATTGATGCAATAGTAACAGATGACGGAAAGCTCATCGTTGTTGTAGGAGTAGGAATTAGTGTTTCAAATGACGAACTTCCATCGGTGATTATAATTATCTAGAAAATATAATCAAATTATTTTAGCTGAAGTTTTGTAAGTAAGAACAAAAATTCGACGTCGATAATGATTCTTACTTGACAGGGTGTACAACTTCCCCATTCGCTGATTACCATACGATTGAACAGTTTGATTAATGATTCATAACTCGTTTTATCTTTCACTTCTAGACTTGATAGTTTGGTTTTAATAAGTTCATAATCACGAGTAAATGACGAAATTACTTCTGCTTTAGATGAATAAGCAACCTACAAAAAAAATTTGTAAAATCGAACGTACTGTGGTTTAACATATAATTCCAACTTACAACTGCAACATATTCCAGCTTTGAATGAATGCTCAAGTAATCCAGCAGAATATTAACAGCATGTATTGCTAATTGTAAACGGGAATGCTTTTCACCTGTTTCAAAACCGGATACTTGGTAAATCATCGATAAAGATACATCTATAGCTATGATAGTCGGCATTCTGATAGAACATGAGAAGCCGATGCTCAAACACGCAAAGATTGATTGTTGTAGTTTGACTCGTCGGAAGTAGATATTGAAGCCGAAATTTCGAAAATTTCAATATTAGGGTTAGATAATTGTCAAGCGTTTCGAAAAGAATTCATTTGTTATCGCCTCGGTTTTCTTTTCCTTATCGCTAAAATTCAAAAAACCAAAAAACGTAAAATAATAATAATAATATTATTATATAAACTGGATAGAAATTAGAATCGATGATAGCGTGTTTACAAAATCCAGTTTTCATTTGTAATCGTAGACTTCAATTAAAATTTTTTAATTTTTTTTTTTTTCATAGAAAAAATTAAAAAACTAAATAATAAAGAAGACTAAAAACAGGAAAAGAAAACGTTGAAAAAAAATGTTGAATCAAGTGTACTTTTTTAATTTATAAAAAGAAACATAAATTTATTTAGAAATTTTACCAAGTCATCTTACAAAATAAAAAAAAAAGCTAATAAAAAGATAACAAAAATCTAAATCTGAGCAAAATGTAATGTAATTTCTATATTGTCTCCAATAATCCCTATTCCCTGTCTACTTATACAATACTCAGTTCATAGGTACGAATAAAATAAGTACATTACCCTAATTTAAAATAATGAGAACTAGTAAACCCGAAGTCTATAAATTCGAGCTTTTAATTTGAAAAGGTAAAGGTGAAAAACTTCTTATTCATGTAGTCAAAAGTCATATTGTATGATATCTTTCTAAAAATCATTTAACATTGAACATTGATTTGCTTTTCATACATTTCAAGATTTTCCATGAAAGAGTGGAAATCAATGAAATCACACGTTGATTTGATTTAGTCGAATAATAATAAACATGTACATAATTATTAGATACAGTATAGCATTATAAAAATATTCACACGAAATTGGAGTTTTATTATGATTCTTGCAATTGTTTCAGTGCCAACTTGATGATCCATTTAAGATGTTCTGCGATCTTTGTAGCAGAGTAATCCCCATTCATCATGGGTACATGAACGAAAATGGTGTTGCAAGGGTTGATATTTAATGATGTATAATAAATATATTCGCACAAATATCTGGAAAAAGTAGGATGAAATTGAAAATGATTACAATGTATGTACTTGAACATGATTTGAGAAATAAAAACGAATATCAAAAAATCAAATGCTTGATAAATAAGCATTACCTGCCACCATTATCAGATAAACTCAAATTGACTGAAAATTGTTCAGCTTCGGATTTAATTTTATTCAAGTCCAATTTCGTTTTTACATTTTCCTCATCCCCAAGCAAACAGACTCCATTTGGTAACCGACATTCTTGAACATCAGTGATACAATAGCCACTTTTATTGGCGCAGGATTCAAGAGTCAAGTTTTGAGCTACGTGTGAAACACCAGCGTGAACCATCAACTGGGATAGAATAACAGTGAAAATCATTTAAAATGGTTATCGGATCAACAATACTGTTTCACGTCCAGTAAAATAGATAAGCAGTGGAGTAGCGATGGAAAAAAAATTAAATGCTTACTACTGGATGATATTTATCCCAAAGCTGTGGAACAGTTGTATTTACATCTTCGTATGTAACTGGAATTTCTTTCGTAATGAGTCGTACATTACATTCCTCTTCCAGGTGCATACTGGGTAATAGTTTGACTGCTTCCCAACTTGCGTTTTTCGAATGAATTCCAAAAGGCCCAAATCCGGTAACAACGATAGTTGGGCTGCTTTCTGTCATCTCAAACACTATATTATTCGAGTCGAAGTTCAAATTAATTTCATGGGCTGAAGAAGATCATAGTTTTTTTTGATAGAAAGTTGGAATGGTGAACGATTATATACTAAAAATTGAACAAAATTTCGCTGCGAATATGAACATAAAACTATAAACATCTGATAATAAAGAATTGTGTGTCTAAGATATGAACATTAAAATCATAAAATTCTCAGAAAAAAATGAAAACGAAGAAGGAACGATTAGGAACTAGAATAATGAATAAACGGCACAAGATTCAGAAGAAAAAAAGAAAACAGAGGCAGAGCTATCGTTATCAGTACTGATAACGTATTATTTACTATTTACTCACAATCAAACTTTGTCTTTGTCTCATAACAAGAAGTGCTGTCAATTTTTTGTTAAATTTTGAATAAACCTCGAGTTTTGGGCCCACATTGGCCCTAAATAGTAAACTGTTTCGCTCGTTCTTTGTTTAATGAAACGGGCTTTTCTACTTCTGGCAAAATAATAATAATTATTGGCATGTTTTCTTTTCTTGAAAGATGATCAATGCGTTCATATATTTCTTACTCATATGTAATATACCACAATGCTTAAATCGTAAGCAAAAGATCATTTTAACGTAATGAGTACTTTATAAATCAAATACCAGCAACTATTCATAAATTTGTTTTTCAGGTTTCTCAAACGCTGCTTCTCCTGATGCATCAAATCAGCAAGATAACAATCACGAGGTGAGAGATCAACTCTTGAAAATATTAATTTTTTTACATCAATCATTTATTATTTGTTTTAGGATGAAAAAGACACTTGTAAATATAGTCGAAAGAGCTGTTCAGATTTAAATGCTGCTTGCATGAGTTGTAATTTTACTAAAAACTGCGTTTATGGAGATTATATCAATATTACGTGCGAAGTTATGGACAGTTCATGCGAGGTATAAGCTGTTTGTTTTTACTACAAACACTCTTGTAGTGATTCCGTGATACAGTTTTTGAAATTGTGTGAATTTTTCAGGGAGATAAAATGTTTCAAAAAACCGCAAAATGCCAGTACTGTTACCAAACTGAAAAATGGGAGCATACGTGCGAGCCAAAAAATCTTTGTTTGTCAGTAGCTTCTCCACCGCATTATTACAAGTAATACAATTGTTTAATTTAAATCACCATTTTGCGAATATCTTTAGTTTTGTATCCAATCAACTTATTGAATAATTTTTAATTCGGAAAACTGTTCATAGAAATTTATTTCGTATTTCTGTTTTTTTTTTCAATATATTCATTTCTATTTCATTAATATTTCAGAACAAATTGCACCGTGCGTGGAGATGTTATTTGCCTCGGGAACAGAACATTTCTCAAGAAATTGAGATGTAATTGGACACGAGGACATAAATGGTCAACCGCATTAATTTTGAGCATAACGTTGGGAGGTTTTGGAGCGGATAGGTAGTGTTTCATTTATAAAGCCAATTATTAGATGATCAATGGTGATGTTCATTTCATTCCTATTATATTAATTACAGATTTTATTTGGGTCATTGGCAAGAAGGTATTGGAAAATTATTCAGTTTTGGCGGACTTGGCGTGTGGACTCTAGTCGACGTTTTGTTAATTGCAATTCGATATTTGGGACCCGCAGATGGTTCTTTCTATGTATGAATGTAGCGCAAAGGATTGTGATTAATTTGTTTTATTCTTAATTATATAGTTTTATTTTGAAAAAATGTATGTTTTTAAATAAATGAAAATTTCGAAAGGTGCGAATCATTTCACTTCGTGATTTTTGCTTGGGAAAATCTGAAAAAAATAGTAACATTTTTGATTAATTTTTGATTAATATTCATCTCGTTCAGTGGATTTTTGTAGAAAAAATGCGAAAAAAGTTCCGAAAAAGCACCTTTTTGAATATTCTTTAATACATAAAAACGTGTTACAAAAAAACGAGCGAAGAAGAAAAAAAAGTAAAAAAATCGTCACAGAATCGGACGAAAAAGGGTTGCCTAAACGGCTAATTAAAAATAACTAAAATTACGATCAGTGTTGCAAAAAAAGGAAGTTAAAACAACACCTCCCCACAACACTAGATCGGTTATCAAAAATATTCACGTATACAAATAGATAAAACTGTTTTGAAAAAATAAACGAACGCGAGTACATAAACTCGAACAAAAACATAAAACTTAGCTCGTATACAATAGAAAAAATGATGATAAACAAACTACAAACTAGCGGATAAATTTATACTTTTGTAAAGTATAAATTGTCTTTGATTCAGTCACACCTTTGGTGAGCATATCAGCCTGATTACTATTCGAAGCAACGAATTTGAGTTCGACAATACCTTTCTTTACAACATCCTTGATAAATTGATACTTGATATTGATATGCTTGGTCCGGGTATAATTTCCATTCGATTTCGCGATTTGAATGGCTGCTTGGTTGTCTCCATTTATAACGATCTTATTCACAGGTATTTTCATCTCAATGAGCATATTTCGGATCCATAAAACATCCCTGAGGCAGTCAGCCAGGGCAATGAACTCTGCTTCGGCGGTGGATAGAGCAACTACAGACTGCTGTCGAGTTTTATAATGTACAATATTACCATAAACAAATATAACATACCCAGTGGTAGATTTACGATTTGGCGGATTAGCCCAAGACGCATCATAATAAGCTTCAATAACCGGAGCATCTTCGTTCACGGAGTATCTAATTTTCCATTTAGACGAATTCAAGTATCTTAAGACTCGAATGAGATACTTATAAGTTTCCTTCGTAGCTTTCAGTTGGTGCCGACTGAACAAATTTGTACTGAAACTGATATCAGGCCTGGTTCTTTCAGCGATATAATTCAGCGATCCTAAAAGCTGCTGGAATTTTTTAACACAGAGTTCTTCCTCTGGACTGTTTATCTGGTCAAGGTTTAGTTTTGTTTCAATCGGAGTCCAGATTGGAATGGCATTTTCAAGTCTGTATTTCGCTACCAGCTGATTTACGTATTCTTCTTGATCAATTATAATATGATCTGGGGCGATCTTCAAATTCAGACCCACAAAATTCGTAACTGGTAGTTCGCGAAGGCAGAAACGATTCTTCAGTTGACTGATAAACATATTCACATTATTTTCATTCGCACCGGCGACTAGCCCATCATCAACGAAAATAATCAATATCAACTCCAGCTCGAAGTTGATAAACAGACACAGTTCAGAGGAGCATTGAACAAATCCAAGTTCGATTAGCACTTCGCAAAGCAGTTCAAACCAGCTCTTAGGCGATTTTCGGAAGCCATACAACGATTTTAATACATGTAGTACATACCCTGGTTTGCATATGTAACCCTTTGGTGGTTGTAAATAGATTTCTTCCTCCATATCACTGTTTAAGAAAGCGGTCTCGATATCGAACTGTTTAATAATCCATTTTTTGAACAATATGACAGATAAGAATACACGAATAGCTGATACCGCAGCGACTGGCGAATATGTATCTCCCTCTTTCTCTTCGTCGACTTGATAACCAAGGGCTACTAACCTCGCCTTTCCAATTGTTCCATTGGTGGTTTCTTTTTCTCTGAATACCCACTTTGAACCGACTGTTATCTGTCCAGTATCCGGCACTTCCTCCCATACAGTGTAGCGATCCATGGAATCCAGTTCTTTTTCGATTGCTTTGATCCAAATTTCCTTGTCTGGATTTTTATCGATATCATTATACGACTTTGGAACACAAATGAGTAATTTGTAGTTCGGTTCGGATTCATCTTCGTTATCACTATCCCAATCATAATTCAGTTCGATGACTTCGGTCTCGGCGTCATTTTCGGCTACCCTCACTGGATTGTTATCAGCTGGTCGGGGTTCATTGGTGTTCAGATTCAAGTATTCCGGAGGAATTCGGTCTTTTGGCTCTGGTTCATTGTAAAATACTACGTTTCTGGACACAACTACTTTATTATCCTTTTTGACTTTTACTTTGTACCCTTTTGAGTCATTTGGGTATCCGATGAAAATACCCTCTTCACCTCTCGGATCGAACGCTTTTCTCTTCTGTGTGGGTATATGAACAACGCAGCTCTGGCCATACTTGTGCAATAATTTGAGATCAAACGGCGGCTTGTTATAGAATACCTCGTAAGGGGTTTTTCCTTCGATAGACGACTTGGCAGTTCTGTTCAACGTAAACACTACATACGACATCACTTCGGCCCACATATTTTTCGGCTGCTTACTATCAATCAGGATCGTAGTTGTAGCCTCCTTCAGGGTGCGAATTTCCCTTTCAGCTTTTCCGTTCTGTTGGGGCGTAAATGGACAGCTGAGTTCGTGTTTAATGCCCAAATTTGAGGTCACTTCATCAATAATATCATTGATCTGTTCCGTTCCATTATCTGTACGTAGCGTTATCACTTTATTACCAGTTTGGGTTTCAACCATGTTGAAAAAGTCTTCAAAACATCCGGCAGTATCGGCTTTACTTTTCAAAAAATAAACTACTCGGAAGCATGAGAAGTCGTCTTTGATTACAAGACCATATTTCGATTTTCCAACTGATAACGTAGGCGATGAGAGCAGATCGGCATGTACGAGTTGTCCAGTCTTGGTTATTTCGGTTTCGCTGGAACCAAACGGTAACACTGTCGATTTACCTTCAAGACAAGGTACACATTTTTCGTTGACGTTGCCGTGGTACTGTTTTTCATTTCTATCCAGCACTTTCTTCACATGCGCTTTGTTCTGGTGAGCCATCCTTTCGTGCCATTCCGTTAGCGATAGCAGCATCAGTGGATCGGAGAGGTCGGAGTTCAAATTTGAGATCGGAGTGAGGGGCAGAGACCATAATCCGTTTTTCTGTAGTTTGGCGATTATTTTAGTTTCACCTTTGACCAAAATAATCTCGTCCAACGTAAATTTTTCGATAACCCATTGATTTTTCAGCAAAGAATACATAGAAACGAGATTCGCCGGCGCCTTGGGATTGAGTAAAGTTTCTTCAAACATCAGCTTAGCTCCGTTACACTCGGCCAAAACGATTCCTTTTTTATTAACGTGAACCTTGGTGTCTGTTCCAATTATGATATTATCATTTATCAGTTCGATGCTGGTTAATAAAGATTCATTATTACAGACGTGCGTAGTGCAGGCATTGTCCAAATACCATCCATTTTTATCTAGATCTGTAGAATTCGCAAGGCTGACGTTGATACACGACTTATATTCTGAAGTTGAAGCAGAAGTACAGTTTTTGGCGTAATGACCTTTCTGCTTACATTTATGGCAAACGGCGTTCTTTCTTTTTTCGAGGTCTGGACAGGTCGCGATCTGATGGCCGGGTTCTTTGCAATATTTACAGTTGTTTTCAGTCGTTTTTGACTCCTTGGGCTTAGGTTTCGAATCCGATTTCTCCGGTGGCGGTGACTTGGCTGTTTTCTCAGAACATTGGAAGGCTTTATGTCCGGGTTTTTTACAGATAAAGCAAATCATGGCAACGGCAGGCTTCTTATCCTTATTGGATTGTTTTTTCTCATATAATCTACGGAGCTGGTTATCTTCACATATCAACGATTTAAACAGGTCTTTCAAGGGCTGGTTCTTAATCAGGTTTGAAGCGGATACAATAGTTCGAAATCTTCCGGGCAACGATGACAGCAATCTCGCCTTGAACGCAGTATCAGAGGTTTTGTCGCCAAGTTTATCGATTTTTAGGCGGAGATTTTCCAAACGACTTATATTTTCTGACATAGTTTTGCTATTGTCATACTCAAAAGTCTGAAATTCCGTTGTAAGTTCGTCAATATCATCTTCTTTCGGACCAAAAAGCTGCTCTAACTTTTCAAGCATGTCCGAGCTCGTGGTGCACTGTAGTAAGTGAGTGAGTACCTGGTCTGTGACGGAGTGGACAATCATTGTCTGGACTTTAAGTTCACAATCGTGATCCAAAGCTCTCTTTTTCTGGCCGGCGGTGAGTTGTCGCATTGATAAATCTACTCTGAATCTCCATTCAGGGTAATTACTGGTGCCTTGGAGCTTAGGCAGAGCTAGATGATTCAACATATTCACTTGTTCCATGTTTCTACTAGCGAGTTCCAAGTTCTAAAAGTTCTACAATAGTTCGGCGGTGTTAAGGCGTGGGACTGGGCCCATAACCTGTAGAAAAAATGCGAAAAAAGTTCCGAAAAAGCACCTTTTTGAATATTCTTTAATACATAAAAACGTGTTACAAAAAAACGAGCGAAGAAGAAAAAAAAGTAAAAAAATCGTCACAGAATCGGACGAAAAAGGGTTGCCTAAACGGCTAATTAAAAATAACTAAAATTACGATCAGTGTTGCAAAAAAAGGAAGTTAAAACAACAATTTTTCTTCTTCATAGATCTGATCTTAGGTTTTCATTTGAAGTATAACAAGATTTCGCAATTTGTATCTACTCCTCAGCCAACTTCTTAAATCTCATAATTTCAAACTCAACTCAACTCAAAATACATCGATGCAATCTACTCAAATCAAACCAACTAGCGACCAAACGACCAAAGTGTGCGCGCGTATTGGCTTCGTTATCCTCTCCCCTCTCCGCCTCTCCTGTCACCACTCGAACTCTTGTTTATGTTTTGTTTATGTTTTGATATCGTTAATTCGTTATCATAGGACACCGGTGAATAAAAGTTGAAAGTTTCGTTGTGTTTGAGAATAATTTGACCATTTTTGTATAGTAATGTAATAAAATTCAGATCTTTTTTGAAATGAATGAATTGACTCAGTGGCATCCTTGATATTGCATCTTCTATAGAAGTTTACTATTAGTTACTAAGCATAGTTTCTAATTTTCGTTGTACCACGTGCGAGGTAAGTTTGGTCAAATTTTGTCTTCAGCATGATTAAATTTTATCAATTCTAATAATACTGTTTTGTAAAGCTATTGCCATTGCTTCAATATGTCGAGATTGTCGACCACTGCGAAAACAAATGTTCTGGACATTCTTCATACAAATCAAGAATATGAAAAGAAATCAAGATCGTTTTTCATTTGGATGCCCGTGAATATTATTTTGCTGGCTGTAATAATTTGTGACTTGTAAGTTTGTATTCGTCCTTCGTTCTTGTAAGAATTCATCATTGATTTCATATTTTGTAACATTATTTAGATGGAAGAATCAACGACCCAATAGGTGGATTGGTATTTTCGAACATTTGATTGCTGTTATTCTATCTCTGAATGTGCTGTATTTTAGCTTCCAATGGCTTCTTATCCAATATTTTCCGAAGAAATATCACGTTTCTTTTCAACAATTCGGTTTACTTCAACAAATCAGCGGTAGTGTACATTTGTCTCCTTCTATTGGCCAAAAATTTTCATTATGTAATTTATTTTTTAATCAAAAAAATAGGAATTCTCAAAGAAAAATACAGTGTCAACGTGGTATTGGATGAGAGTAATCCACCTAGTGATGTAAAAAAAGAAAAATTTCGTTTTGAAAACTTCCAAGCTTCTTCTTCGTCGTTATTTGCCAATTCAAATACATCACCCAAGTCAGAATCTTTGAACGACAGTATTAAAGAAAAGTTCCCTGTAAAACGATATCAAGCATCTTCTTCGTTATTTGCTAATGCTCCAGTTGTATCAGATCCTCACGAAACTTCTTTTATCAGTTCTTTCGATAGCTATTCCGGTAATTAATTTTAAAACTTCACGTTATATTGCGTATATTCTGTTTTAATGTATTTAAAATTAATATAGGTTATGATTACAGGATCTATGAATGTTAACTCTTCACGGTTAAGTTCCAATTTATCGAACAGTATACCTAGTCCTTCGAGACATGTTAATTTTCACGAGGGAATTTCTGACGAAGTCGATGTTGCTAAAAGATATGTTCAAAGTCCGGATTACAAAAATACTTTCAATTTAAATGGTGAGATTTAACCGTAAAAAAGATAATGAATCAATTCTTTCTCCGAAATTAAGAAAATTTACCATTATTATAGATAATGGCGAATATTGGAGACGAAATGATGGCTCTTTTTTCCGAAGCCATCACAGTCGAAGATCTACCGAATCAGTACTTAATGACGTTTATCAATTATCATCTACTACAGGTATTAATGTTTTAAAATTCGGATATTTTTACGTGAACTTGCGCAATGCTAATTAGAACTCCCAATGGTTATACTTTTTCAGCTTTGGAGTTCGTGAAGCCTGTAAATGAAGTATCATCGCTGGGAGCTAATCCTACCATTTGTAAAAAATTTGGAATAAATCAAACTTTTCTTCCCGAATGGATAGCAAATTTGAGAATGGTCGGTGTTAAAATTTCATAGAATTTCGATTCGTTTATGTTGATATTTATTCATTTTTTTAATCATTCATTAAATGTAGTGGATTACTCAAACCATATTGACAAGAATAATAAAGGAAATCGAAGAAGTAAATCAAGCTTTAACGTTACAAGGTATTACCAACGTCAGCATCGGAAGTTCTGGTTTAGAAAGACTCAAAAAGACTGCTGCGATGTCGCAAGTTTATCAAAATATTCCTTCTTTATCTAGTCTAATATCCTTCTTGGATATTTCTTTGAATCAAGAATACGTCGTTCAGAGAATTTCTGGTAAATTAGTACCACAGATTCGTTGATAATTAATTATTGAAAAATTATCTGTAAATTAACTTCATTTTTTCCATAGCTTTGTCTACCGGAAGCATGAGTAATTATTGTTGGAATGCCGGAGGTTCGTACGAAGGTAAACCGTGGAATGAAAGTTTACCTACAGATGCTGCGGTGTGTATTGATATCCATAATTCATCGAGGTTTCTGGCATTTAATTATTTAATCGTTGAAATTTTGTTTTACAGCTCGTTATGCATTTGGTAGCTGCTTATTTCGATTCTCAGTTGCTACCTTTACCTCACACGGCTCCTGACGGTCGTCAGTTTTCTTCTGCTCATTACGTGAAAACTCCGACTGAATTGAAAAAGAATAAAAAATCATTGATCATCTATCAACAATCGATTCATCCGCCTCATTTTCAACTTATTATTGGAGAGGATGTTTACGATCTTTCTCGGGTTTGTTTTTTATTTTCATTATTCAAGAATACGAATTCAATTTGTAACTATTTTTTAATTCGGTTTCAGGGAAGAAATAATTTATTCCACGTTATTCTTTTCTTTCTCTATCACATCAAAACAAAAGAAAGCGGAATGTTCGAACATGTGAATTTAGGTAGTTCAGGAATCAATATGCTGTGGATAATTAGTGACCCATCCTACAATTTGTATAAAAAAATGTAATTCGAATGTACTTACGGTTTAAGGAACAGCGAGTCATTTTTTATAAATTTGATACCTACGTAATGAGATTTTTAAAACTGAGTTTATTTTTCCAAATTTATTTTGATACTGAACTGAAGAAATGAAAAGTACTAAATTTTTTGTTTATTCCATTCGAGATAATAATGTTTTATTTTGTATTATTATTATAGTTTTTAAAAATGTATATTTTGAAATTTTTTATTGTAGATTTTAATTGTTCAAAATTACATTTTTTTAGTAGGTAACTTTGTACTTTTCGGAACCATATTTTTATTTAATGAAAAAAAAAATGGTAATTGGTTGACGATAAGTATGAATTAGGTACGTAATGTTGTGATATACCAGTATGTTCGGAGGTTCACTTGATAGCTACCTACGTATTTCGTATGTGCTTCGAAACGACCATGCTACATGCGCCGAACGTTGAAAACTGATACCTTCTTCAGTACTGATAGTGAGTGGCATCGAGTTATGTTTTTATTTTCAAGTTGATGTTGTTTTGCGGTTCTTAAGAAAATCGAGCGAATTTTTATTGTATTGAAGCAATTTACATGCACTTTTAATTCTCGAAGACCTCAAATTTACGTTGGCGCAATTAATATTGAATACCACGTAATTCTGATTTATGCGAAAAATTGCACAACTTGACGCTTCATCCGCACCTGTGAATATTATTTCGGAAAAGGACGAATCTTTTCGTAAGCAATTTGCGAAATGGTTGATAAATCATTGAAACTACGATCCGACGAGTAAGTAAGAAATAATTAATATTTATATTCAGCTAAAAAAAAAGTAATTTAGTTGATGTGTTTTTTATACGGGACATAGCGTATCGTTAAAATCATTTATTGGACTTTGATCTCGTAGTAAAACATTGTTACAATCCTCGAAAAAATTCCCCTTTTGAAGTATGAATACCGGAGGAAAATTACTTTCTTTTGGGAAAAATCATGTAGGTACATTTTTTCGAGTGATTTTAATTTTTATTACGATCACTGGTTGCCTTTTTCAGCCTCAATGAAAGCAGATTAATACCCAATAAGTATCGATAAAAATTTAAACCTAATACTTATTTGGTAAATTCCCATTTTTAATTAACTAACCTACTTATCTCTTGAAAATGTTACAATGAAGTACCTATACCTACTTTCATAAACTTAACTGGGTAAAAAATTTACGTAGGTATAATCATATCATGTTGGTCCTACTTCAGAGATGTATTAGAATTTTTTTTTTCAATTTCAGATGCTTCGACGGCAATGAAGAAGATGACGAGATGGATGAAACAAAACGGTAAGTTGATGATATCCATTCATTTTTGGGTCTATACCTACACTGTATTTAGGTATTTTATATTGCGTGTTTTTGTGAAGTATATTTTTTTCTTAATTTATTAAAATTTTGAGGACTATTTTTTCTCAAGTGTGGGTAATGAATGACGTCCTTTCGCCAATTTTTCCATTTCAATGAAATCCCTTCTTATTTTTAGATACCTAAATGATTTTACGCTCGAAAAAATTGTTTTTTCAGCTGAAAATGTTTACAGTTCATTATGTAGATGCGTAGGTAAATTATATCCTTTGTTTGAAAATTTAAATTTATTTTGCGGAATTTTCTAATCCTAACAAAGCTGAAATTATCTCAGGCAAAATCTGCACAAAAAAGTTCATTTATCATCAAGTATAATATTACGCGTTGAAATATAATGTTGATTTTTCAATATTTTTGTTGTAGAAAATCCAGAAACTTGAGCGAGAAAAAAAGAAGAGATCAATTCAACACATTGATTACCGAACTAAACACGGTTGTTTCTGCTAATGGAAGAAAAATGGATAAATCTACCACCTTAAAAGCGGCTATGAACATTTTAAAAATTTACAGCGGTATTTATCTGCCTTATTTCAAAAAGATTTTCTAGTTGAAATTATTGACCATTTTTTTCATTCTAGAAAACGTTGCTCGGTCTCGAGAATACGAAATAAACAAAGAATGGAAACCTTCTTTTTTAACCAACGAAGAGTATACCTATCTAATGTTGGAGGTAAGTGTAGGTAATAATTCCTTAGCCTTTGAAGGCCTCACGAAATATATTCAGTGAATAAAAGATCTGAAAAATTAATTACCTACCTATACGTTAGATTCATTAGGCGTGGATTTTTTTATTCTTATAATAACTCATGCATGATTTTTTTTATCAAATTAGACCTTAGGCGGTTTTATTTTGGCGTTTTCATCATGTGGAAAAATACTTTACGCCTCTAGCAACTTGGCCGTTGGACTTGGTTATACGCTGGTGCGTATTTTGAGAATAATCTTTTTAAGCGGAATAAACGCTCATGGAGAAATTTTTCGTTACTTTTTTATCGTATACTTTCAGGATGAAATATTGAATTTGAGTATATACGATTTAGTAACAGAAAATGATAGGTCGTATTTAGAAAACATGTTTTTCATTTCAACTGTAAATAATCTATGCATGCAAAATGAAGGTGAATAGATTTATCGTTGATTTGGTTTCGATGCATTATGCACTTTTTAATCTTGATCATTATTATTTATTTATTTATTTTTTATAGATCAACCGATAAAATTCAAGTGTCATTTTTTACGAAAATCACCGAAATTTCAAGATGTGCTTTATGAATCCGTGGAATTCTTAGGAAAAATAAGTGAGACGATTTTTATTTTTTTTTAAACGAAAATTTATTTAGGTTCTTTTTTTAACCAATAAATATATTTTTTTAGAAACTCAAGAAGTTCAAAATGGCCCAATTGATCACGATAAAATGTTGGATTTAAATAAACAGTTGGTGTTTTCTGTATTTTCATAATGAAAAAAAAAAACCACGTACCTATAGGTATACCTACTTGATACTGATTTTTTGTATTTTGTACGCAGATTAATATTCGTGGGTTTTATTCGACTACATACGCCTCAGTTGTACAATGAAGTCATTCTCAATGATCATTTGAAAACGGAATTCATATCTCATCATAATTTCGAATGGAAATTCTTATTTTTAGACGAACGGTAATTCACTTTTACTTTTTAGCATTTCATGATAGATGCAACGTGAATTTTCATTCTGTTTCAGGGCTCCTCCTATCATAGGATATTCTCCTTTCGAGATTCTAGGCACGTCGGGTTACGATTATTACCACGTCGATGATTTGGATAGTATCGTTGATCATCATAAAATTTGTACGTGGGACGATTTTTTATTATGAATTGCCACCGTTTTTACCGTTTTTTGAACTTTTTTTTTTGTAGTGATGATGCAAGATGAAGGTGTTTCCGGATTTTACAGATTTTTGACCAAAGGACACCAATGGATATGGCTACAAACTTCATCTTATATCACACGAAGGCAATGGAATTCCAGAATAGAATTCATCGTTTGTACACATCGAGTGATGAATAGGTAATTTCAAGATCTTGATGCAGGATTGCAAGGAGTTTTTTTTTTTTAGAAAACTAATGTTTTTGAAATTATTTTCCAGTCCTGTAAGTTCTAGGAAAAATATGGAAAATTCTGAAACTAGAATACTCGATAGTACTGCCTCTTCCAGTTATGGAAGTGGTAGCACAAGCTGCAGTACAAAAACGTCTCCTCCTTCGTGGCAGTCTACTACATCTACATCTGGTAAGATGATTAAATGCAATTGGGTTCAATGTGTTATAATTCAGGAAAACCATTCATTTTTTATTCAAATAACGCGGATTATGATAGACGCCTATCTAAAATGTATTCTAATTAATTATAGGTTCATATGTACTTATTATCTGTTTTTTTTTTTTTTTTTCAAAAAATAATAATTATTTTTTATTTTCCCTCTTTTTTTTTTATAAACAGAAAGTAATTATTACGGAGAAGATGAAAAGGAAGATGAGCGGCCACCATTACGACAAAGCGAAAAAAAATCGCGCTACGATAATAGCACTACATCCAGTTCTTCTAGTCAAAGCTTATTTTATCAAGTATGTATTTAAAACTTAGTCCATTAAAAACTATTAGGTGCGGTTTTCATTTGCGAGGAAAAATTGTGAAAACGATTGTATACTTTTTCAAGCATAAAAAAAGGAAAATGACGAAAAAATGTCATCACTCGAATAAGACGCACACAGAATATCCAGTATATCCTGGTAATTGCAGTGATACAAGTTCGAGTAACAGTAATGGATATCATTCCAGCAATCCAGGCCTAGAATTGACTCAAACTACTACATCAAAAATAAAAGTACCTACGTGTTTTTGTATTTTCATTTAGAAAAATATCTGAATAAAATGTTCATTTTGTTTTCACAGTTTGAGCCGACGAAAAATGCTGAAAGTTTGGAAACCAAGCCATCCTTACAAGCTTGCTTACAACAAAAATGTGAAGAGTTGCAACAAATTATTGCCGATAGACAAGAAGAATTGAGAGTAGTATCAGAGCAATTGTTCCTCGCTAGATGTAATCCCTCGCAGGAGGAAAATGTTAGTTCTTATTTTATTTTATAATGTTACTTAACTTACCTATCTATATGGATACCTACCAATGAAAATTAGGGATGATCGTGTTGTGGGTAATTTTTTGAAAAACAAATAGGAAGAAGGGTAGAATAAAAGTATTTTCTGAATATCAAAACAAATCGGTGAATATTTCATTTTCCAACTTCAACTATATCCCCTACTTGCTTGGTGAAAGTTGACCCCGTTCAAAAAAATTTAATTTCGCCAAACCCTTTGTAGAAACCTAAAAACACCATTGGCATCCATTTTTTGAAGATTTACGAAAATGTTGCAAACGATCGCTCCAATTCGCAATTGTGAAAATCTAAATTACAAGTCCGGCGCCCAACCATTTGTTGTCTTGTTACCAATCATTTCTCCAGTTTTCAAATATTGAAATTTTTTCGCAGTAACTCGTTCGAATAAAAAAGGGGAAAAAAATTATAGACGACATTTTACTTTTTAATTTCGTGTAGCTTTACGAATTATTAGCATTTTTGTCTCAAGAGCTTCACGAACGGAGTATTTTGAATAGGTAATGGAAAAATTTTGATAACAAAACACCATAAATCGACAGCTGTAGGTTGTAGGACTAGCAATCCATTTATTATTTTCGATTTGTTAATCTATTTTTCTCCTAACTAGGTAAACAATTCTCATAATTTAATTTCATCGAATTCGGAATTCGCCGAAAACATTCCGATCAAACAGTCCAGCTTAGAAGCAGCTTTTCCGCCATATTCTTACGACAGTCAATCATGATTCATGTTAAACTTTGTGAAGTACCTAGCTATAGGGTAGCTACCTACCTGAAACGGGTTCCGCATTAGTTTTTTTTTTTTCAACAAATAATTTCTGTATTGTTTTCATTACCTACCTCCGTATTTTTCATTTTTCGATTTAGGTACTTAGTACCGCGAGTACCTAACTTCTCATTAAATATAAGTAATGATAAAGAAATGTTTTGAAAACTCGATTATTTTTAATTTTGTGTGTTGATTTTTTCTATGTATATTTTTCAATAAAAATATAGACGTTTTTTCATAGAAAAAAAATGATGTTTGATTTTTTATTTTTTTAGTAAAATATGTATTCATTTAAATTATCTATTTCAAAAAAAAAGTGATGAGTAGATAAAAAATGAATATTGTAGAGGTAGGTATTAGGTACGACGATAAATTAAAAAAAAAACAAAAAAAACCGGAGGTATTTTAGAATCTGACAAAAATTGAGGTAGTCTGGTTAAAGTCACATGAAAAACTCCCAAAAATCGTCTTACCTCTTATCTCAAGCCTAGAAGACAAGAAATAAAGTAGCAGTATTTAATAGAGACGGAAATCTGTACTTCTTCAAATTAAGCCTCACGTTCTTGTCTTAATTTAGTTTCTCTTGGAGCTAAGAGTTCAAATACGTACTTGTATTGGTATGAATTTGTAAATTACAAAATATAAGTATAAATGAATGGAAAATTTATTTTTATTTTTTTCCAAAAAAGTACATAGGTAGGTACCTACATCAACATTGATATTTATTCGTAAGAAACTACTTTACTTAAGTATTACGTAACTTATTTCAAAGTTTACCTATTTCGATCACATATCCTTAAATTTTATAACGGAATTGCCTATACTTATCATAAAATCTTGAAACATACCTAATAAATCAAATAGGTACCTACGACATTATTGGTACCTATTATGTTATTTCCATTTGTACAGTTACACCCAATAAAATTAAATCGGAACCATAAATTTTTCACAGTCACGCATGAAAAAAAAGAAGGAAAGAAACTAAAACAGATTAAGTACTTTCATTCAATTACAATGATTTTCAACCACAATATTACTACATTGACTACTCTGATGCAAAAAAATTACTGTGAAACTCATAAAAACATAATATAAAAATACCTAACTATGTATCTATTAAGTAGATACACATTTTATTCAAGTGTGAAATTCAAATTTGAATGTAGGTCTGGGCAGTAGGTAGCTAGGTGCTACATACATTTTCAATCTGCAATATTGGTATCAGTCTCTAAAAGTTTCAAAATTTCTTCCATTGTTGCATCGTTGTTATTTTTTACGCACAATGTGGGATGGAAGTTGAAATCATCTATTAAATTTTGCCCGTTTTTTTCTAAAAAAAAACCAACAAAAAAATGGTCTATTAGTAATAAAAATTGAATAGGTTGGTACTTACTCAAGGGTTATATTTTCATAATTTTTCAAAAAATAAAATTTCTTACGTTCCGATGTATAATTGGAATACATGTATAACTCGTTATGCACGTTGTGAACTTGATCCGGCTCTTTTTTGTTAAATTTTTCTTCATTATTTGTTTCATTCGTCCTAACAAATAATAAATTTATATAAATAGGTACCTACTTATTAGTTCTCTATTTATAATTTTATATCAATAAATTTATAGGTACGATCATAAAACGTAATATTTTTTTACCATTTGATTGTGTTTGTAGAATAGAAATATTCCACATCTTTTTTCCAAGGATTTTCCAAAATTTTCCATTCACTCTGAATATTGATGTAACCATTGAATTTGGTACGAAAACGATAATTCTTTGAGAAAAAATAAATAAAAAAGTATTATTCAACTTTTTAAGATGTGTATTGTGTATGATGGTTCTCTAGAATAAAAATAAATACTTAAAAAAATTTGAAATGAATTTCTTTATACTTAGGTAGTGATTTTTTGTTCAGTTTCAAAATTTGAAGGTCTCAAAAAACAAAAAATTAGGCTTTTGAAAACTGGAATAACTAAGCGAAACATTTTTTTCAATGTCCTTTGATTTGTGATAAGTCGAAATGGGAAAATAATGATCGAAATGCTTGTAACACAAAATAAAGAATTCAATGGCGTAACAGAATTGAACAGAGATTGGAAGAGGGTAAAAATTTTACTCCTTCAATTTCCCCACATTTGACTTGACACAGAAATATTGAAAAAGAATGACTGAATGAACATACAAAAATTTAATTATTGTTTTTTATCAAAAAGTATTAGGTACCTATTGATACTCGTTTTTCATCTTTACCCTAATACTTTTCAGAAGTTCTAAAAAAGAATAATTTTTTTTATGCTGCTTCAATATTAAACAAAAATTGAAATTTTTCCAATTTTTGAAAAAATGTGTACGTTGATTTTTTTATCAGGGGAAATTTTTTAAATCGTCTTTTCGATTTAAACCTGAGTGTTTAAAATGTATAAAAAAGTGAACTTTTCATTAGTTTTCAAGAACCTCTGAAAAGTAAAGTAGGTATCTAAAAGTAAAAAATGAATGCCGTTGGTATTTCTAGAATCGTCTGCCAAACATTTTTTTTTTTTTTGGATATAACCGGGTACCATTAAAAAATAACTTGAGATGAACATGTTGCCTAATTTGAGAATTTAAGGGGCAAATGCTACTTCTAAAAAAATTACGCCGAAAAAATTTTTTAATCACCGGAATGGATAGTATTTTGAAAAGTGAACAAATTTTCACTATATGACTTTTTGCTTGACTCAAAAATTGAAGAGGCTTCAAATTTTTTTTCAAAAACCATTTTTAAAAAATCAACCAATTAAGGGAATGGATAATACAGTTCGTTGAAAACTGAAGAAATTTTGTTCTGTGCACTTTTTGCCTAACGTCGAAAATGAAGGGGCTACGGCTCGCGTAAAATATGTGCGCTTCAAAAAAATTTCAAATTTTTCCAATTAATTTTGAATGACTTTTGGTTCCTTGATTTTTGATGTTGGGCAAAAAGTGTACAGAACAAATTTTTGTCTGTTTTCAAGGTATAGAAAAACAAAAAATTTGTAGCTCCTTCAATTTTCAAGACAGGCAAAAAGACCTACAGTGGAAATTTGTTCGGTTTTTAAAATACTATCCATTCTCATGGTTAGAAAATTTTTTTGACGTAATTTTTTTAGAAGTAACATTTGCCCCTTACATTCTTAAATTAGGCAACACGTTCATCTCTGGTGTTCGGTAATATCCAAAAAATATGTTCGGCAGGCGATTTATGGAACACCCTGTATATTAATATCTATTTTTTGAAATTTAATTGGAATTTTTTTAGATCAATTTTAAAGGTCTTGTGGTAAGAAATGAATGAGTTTTGTGTAAGAAAACATAGGTGTAGGTAATTCGGGAAAATGGCAATTCAAAAAAATGGCCGTTCGGGAAAATGGATTCGGGAAAATCTCTTTAACTTTTCTTCGGTTCGTTTGCGAGGCATAATTTTACATAAGTAAGTACATAATACCTAAAATATACGTACTTTGATCGTATTCGAATAATTCAAAGATTGTAATACTGAACGATGAGCTTCGGCGAATTGATTCAGATCTTCAGAATGAATGTACTCGTAAATATTTGTTCCCAAAATTTCCTGAGGTAAATATCCAGTCAACAATGTGACCCTATTGAAAAAATTAGTCCATGTCAGTAGGTACTCAAAATCACTGAATTTTTAAACATATACGCGATGATATCAACTTACCAATGATCCGCAAACAGAAATTTTCCATCGGCAGTATGTTTGGAAATGAATTTTGAAGGTGTTTCACTTTGCAACGTTTGTGATTGTGAGAAATTATTAATGGTACGTCCAACTGCTATCAAGCATGTCAGAGAATATGAATCATCGTTGTCGTGTTTAGAATTTTCCGAGCTGCTCGAATTTTTCCAGGATTTCAAGTATCCAACGCAGTGAATAATATGGTATTGGTTTTGATCGACGTTGTTCAAAGATACCAATTCTAATTGATTATAAAACACGGAAAAATTTTCCAGTTAGGAACAAACAATAAAATTTAAGTGGGTAAAAAATTTTAAATCAAAAATTTTCAAAAAATTAAAAGATGTATTTGAATAAAGTAGCTGACATTTATATTTCATGGATTTTTCAGGTTGTTTATTTTAGTTGGAATCTGAGTCAAATGCCTCGAGTAACTTGCTCGTTACTCTTTCAATTTCAATAATGATTTTTTGACTGGAAATCAAATTTTTTTATTTTCGTAAAACTACATTTTTCTACTGTTTGTGCAATTTTTTAATGTTGAACAAAAGACCATAAAATTATAATTTTCTTAATTACATAAATTTGATTTTTGGTCTATAGGTAAGTATGTTTTTTCAAACGAATATCTGCCCCTTCAATTTTGGACGTAAGTAATGTGTTTGTCCAACTTTTACCTCGTTGGTGATTTGGTACTCAATTGACTACATTCCTTCCACCCTTCCGCCCAGAGGATATTGGGCAACTCCAAGTAGATATCGTTTAGGTATTTAAATTTCACAATGTCAGCGAATCTCTTAATTGGATCATCGAGTCACGAGGACTTCGACTTACCATTCATATGATTGTAAAATTGAATGTTGTTCATTCCACACGTATATTTACCCGAATCTTCGACATCTGATTTGATGCGGAAAAAAAAGGAACGCCGATTTCCAGGATGCAAACCAAGTTGCTCGCTCGGTAAATCCATATCTAGTTCCTTCATTGCTGGGTAAAAATAATGGAGAGAAATTACAATTGTTGTATGCTATTATTTCTATTTTTTCTAGACTAATCTTTGTACATTGTTATTTTTATAAACTGAAAATTATGGCAGCCTGATAATTATGTGCTTACCAGGGTCGATTGTTTTGTCTTTTTTTAAAGCAGTAAAATATAAAAATAGATACCTATTTTACTTACCTATATTGAAGAAAAATATTGCAAAAAATCTTACAAATCGAGTGAGGAAGAGGAGCACAAAAGTTATGCATATTTAGACCTTGAAATTTTTGGGTAAAAATTTTACATGTCTCTTTACCTCTCTACCCATTCGTAATTTACGTTGAAATTTTACTGAAAAGGAATTTTCAGTAAAAAATGTTTTGAACTAAATAATTAAGATACCACTGATACTTAATTTTTATTTTTATCCCCTTTCCACGATACGATAGGCAATATTTAAAAATTGTATAGGTACGTAGTGCATTCAACATCGAAAGATATCATTTTAAGTTTTTACATTTTCCTTGAATTATCTTATTATCTGCAACCTGCTATACCTACTGATGCAAAATGTTTTCAAAAATTGGTACCTACCTAATTAAAAATTCCTTTCGATTGTTTTTTTTTTTTTTTGTAAAATTGAAAAAAAAATCTATGCATATTTTTTTATGCAAAAACACCTTTTTCGATTTTATATCAAACATAATTTCTGGTGAAACGTTTTAAAACTGTTGTGAAGGAATAGATGTCAATTTAGAGAGCACAATTTTTACCACGTGTCGATAGGCAGCACTACGAGTATTGTGTTACCCTTGCTAACTCTTTGTAAACGATAGAACCACTTTTATACAATATGCATTTTCATGAATGTGGCCAGTTTCGAGTAGGGTTTGGATATATGCACAGAGTTCAAGTAATAAAATCACAATTTAATATAACAAAAAGTCTTACATTTTAACCCCATTGATTTATGTCTGGCATTAAGATCAGCGCATGAAATTTGTTCCTTGACTTTATCAATGTCACTTGGATGGATCACATCGTACAAACTCCGTCCTAATAATTCACTCTGAAATAAATTGTAGAATAATTGAATATTATTTCACTTACACGTGTTAACTGAAGTGGAGTAAAAAATAAAAACATTTCTTAGATTTTGACAAAAATTGGTGGGGTAGTCTTTTTTACTTTCTAGAAAAAATTCGAGCTTTTCAGTCAAAAGCTGGATGAAACTAGAGGGTCCTCAAAGGGGTGTCATAGGTACCAGTACGGAGTACCTAAACCTATTGATCCGTACCTACGTAAGATTCTAATCCCTTGGAAATTATGATTTGACCCTTTGAGTCGCTCTTAATTTTCGTGATTCAATGACCTTGACATTTGATACCACTTTTTATTTTCTGGTACAGGGTTGAAAAGTTGCAGTTCGTGAATTTTAATAGGTATGTATTTTTCGGTTTCTATCTAATTCAAATATTCATCTTGAATTTTTCAAAATCATGTCAATTTTTTTGATTTCTCAAGAATGAATTTTGATGACATTTTTCAAAAAATTTTCATGAGTTGGATGGCAGCACTGCTTCAAAAAAATTCTAAAAAATGAATCATATTTTCGTCACTGAAAATTTTTTGAGTCAAATTTTCGAGCCATTGAATGAACAACATAGACTTTTATAAATAACGGAAAAGGATAGTCGAAATGCAATTGATACTATGAATAAGTATCTGTTATTTTTCAAATTTTCTCAAAGTTTATTTTAGGGAGATCAAAAATTTTTGATAAATGTTGAAAGCTTGGCATGCAAAAAATAGAAAGCAGACAGAATAATTCTGCTTTTCTTGCACGCCGGGAGATTTCAATTTGGTAAAATCAAAAAATTTCAATATTATCAGCAACAAGGTGGTATCCAATTTTAAAGTAAATGAATCCAGGAGATGTTGAAACTCAGCAATAGGCTACACAAAAACTTCGTTTTCCCGCTCGAAAGTGATAGGTGACACCTTGAGGGCTCTTGTTACACCAATCTTGTATATGACTTGGGGACTTGAATGTTTTCTGGGGGATCCCTCCTCCTCCCCCCCCCCCCCCATTTAAAGCTCATTTAAGCAAACTACTTCACCAATTATCGTCAAAATACGAGGGGGTTTTCCTTTTCTCCGATAGTTATTGTTAAATATAGGTAGGTCTAGGTAGGTAGTAGGTACCTATATACCTATATTTATCAGATTTCTCACTGATTTCAGGTTTTTAAATGAATAATTTTAAATAGAACATTATTATCTCACTTGATTGCAATTTAATATTGTTGAAACTGATTCCGATACGTATAATAGCTTTCCACTGTCGCATCCAACTACAAAAAGAAATCCTTCAGACAGCTGTCAATAAAAACGAAAATTAGACAAATTCATTAAAACCATAATTATAACGCTTACTGCTTTCAAGTGACCCAGTAGGTAACTTTACTCACTTGTAATATCAACTTCTTCAACTCTACGTCGTTTATAAAAGAATATTTCAAATTTTCTTCAATATTGGATTGAATCGGAGAACTTCTGATTGATTTCAAATACTGTACAGCCATCCGCAGAACTGTTATTTTATCGAGCTTGTGCGCGGTGAAGTTGCAAGATGGTATCATGGTGGAAAGTTGAGATATGTAGGTGTTCATTTTATCTCTTCTCCGTTTCTCAATTTTGCTATGTATTTGCCTATTGAATTTAATTCATTGTTTAGAATAAATAATTTTGGTTCGCCAAAAGCATAAGCGCAAAGGGGTGGTTTTTTATAATAAAAATGTGAAAAAACGCATTATTTTCATTTTTGCTCTTCAAACAAAAATTTTCGTCTTCGGTTCGCTTTAAGTAAGTAGGTACAGGGGCGTAGACAGGGAGGAGGGAGGTTTGGTGGTCAGAACCCCCTCCACCTTGAGATTATGAATTTTTGTAAAAAAAAAAATACCTTTTTTTTATAGACATTAAAAAATCCAATTTTATCAAAGTTACGCGCTCACTTTATTCGGGCAATTTTAAAAGTTGTCTTTTTTAGACATTAAAAAAATCCAATTTTATCAAAGCTTCCACCTCGCTACGCTCCGGCGTGAATTAAATCGCTATTATATGTGTATTATTCAAGACTAAAGTGCGAAAAAAAGCTCTTTTTTACCCCTCCCCCTTCCCCTCGCCCTCTCAAAAATTTTTCAAGTCTCTGTACTCATTTTGCAGCCACCCAAAAAAAGCTTCCGACGACACTGGTTCCGACGACCCTCCCCCTTACAGACGATTCTGACTACGCCACTGCTTAAATAAACATGCAACTTTCTAAATTATGTACAATAAGTTTTTAATGAAATTCTAATTAGTAAAATAATTCTCATTTAAAATTAATAATTTTTCGCTGATTTTGCTGTTAAAAATCACTAATTTCTCAGCAAAAATTAATAATACTTAGGTTCTCGATTTCATCTGGATAAATATCTACGAAGTACCTACAATAATAATAATTAAAACTCACCTTTTGCATTCAATATCGGAAGTAGATTTTGATTCTTCGGTATCATGATATTCTTCAGCATTTCTAGAATCATAGATAAGTCTGAATTAGTATTGTGACTGTGCAATGTTTTTACTTTCTTGCAATACATCATTTTTATGACGATTTGATTTATAAATAGGTAAGTACACATACACACTGCAAAGCCTGTACCTACAGGCGAAAACAATTTCAGCGATTAGGAATCAAGATTAAAGATACGAGTACCTGAACGAATCAAAATTTAAGCAAAAACTCAAAATTGAAACAGATACCTATTACCTAGTAACCTTATCCTTAGAACAAAGAGGTCTGTAGGTACCTATTTGAACAAAAAAAATGAAGAGAAAAGAATTTAAATGTTTAAACTCTAATAGGTACCTACCAATAACGTACGTCAATTTTATCACGAACGTAAGAAAACTCAAGCCCATGTTCACATGTAAAATTAATTTCAGCTTGAAAGGTTTTGGTTCATATTTTTGATTATGGAGTTCGAAAATAACATTTATGACGTAAAACAACTGTCATACGGAAGAACGAATCAGCACATTATAATGAATTTTCTTTGTACGAAAGTTTGTTGACGTAATAAGTGTATAGGTCTAGGTACCTATATATAATAAATATGTGATATTGGATATCAAAATCACCTTTAGGAGCAAAACCAATTTTTTTTAAAAAAAAACACGTTTGAAGTTACGATGGTACGGAGTGGTAGGAGACTACAGACTACAGACAAAGGAAAGAAGTCGCTGTGAATTTCTGTCCTTTAATATGTGAACAATAGATTGCTATAGGTAGATCATCAAACGGAAGAGAATTAAAATTGAATACTCAATATGATCCGGAGTGAATTACACAAAATAAGAAAACCGAACAATCCGCAAAAAATCATCAGGAATAAATCTTCGATAAACGAAGATAATCATTGATTCGTCCAGAAAATTTAATTCCAACCAATCGACAAGGAATTAAAAATTTCAAAAAAAAGTATATAAAATCATTGAAAAAAAATAATGAAATTATATTACCCATGAAATCGACACTTAAACGAAGAATGGAAAATACCAACTTGTTTCCTGTCATCCATCTTGATAGAATCTAAAAAGCTTACGATTATTTATAAACAAAACAAAAAAGAAACGCATTAGTTTCATCTTATGTAAGTTGCTGCAACTATAAAATTTCATTTCGTGAAAAGGTAGGCAGTGAAGTACATGAGTGAAAAACACGTAAGCTAAATTGCTAAGTGTGTATAATTATTAAGTATATGATACCTATACTTATAGGTACTTACCTACTTTCAATTTTTAATTTCCTAGCAATATGCAGGGTAATAAAATATCCTTAAAATACCCCACAGGAAATTTCATATTTGCACCTTCCCTTCAAAGGGCCTTTCTTAATAACAATTATACTGTAAAATTGGTCTTTTGGCCCAAAATGAAGTTCTCGTCGAGTACATTAAATAAGTTAGTATCGCTTTCATTCCTGTCAAATATATCTATTCTCAAAGTTTTTTATTAATACATAATTATCTATCAAAGAAGGAAAAATAATGAAAATTTGAAATTTTTTGGTCATTAAATTTTAAGTTTTGAACGCAGCTAAAAGTATTACATAAAATCCGTTTGAAAAATTTAAATTTTTTGTTTGATTGTAAGCAGTGGAGAAATCAACATTTCCAATGAAAAATCAGGAAACTGAGAAATATCCTAGAGTCAATGTATAGAAATAAAAAATAATCGAGCCTTATGATTTTCCTTTCCCAAAATTTAATCAATTTTTTGTCGAAAAATTTGATCTTTCTTCAAACAAATTAATACGCAAAAAAAATTGTAAGATTTTTTTCTAATCAAATTATTTTTCATGGATAAATAAGTATTCAATTTTTCTTAGGAAGAAAACTTTTTTTTTTAAAAGCCGAAAATTTCGATTTATTATTAAGAATCTACAACTTTTTAGCGACCGAATCCCAATCCCATTCTCAAAGCAAAAATATCAAATCAAATGGTCAATGATTCAACGTGTCGTGGGAACTGAAATTTCATTTTACTATCCCCTTTCATTTTCCTTAATAACTTTAAAGACTTCTCACTCTGCTCGCTTCAAGTTAAGAGACTATAATTAAAGGTTATCTCCGGGTTAAGATACTCGTAGATGAATCGGTCTAAGAGATATTTTTTGAGACGTTATTCTTATTAAGTATCCCAAAAAATAATTTTAGGCAGGACATTTTTTCCACCTCCTTCCCCCATTTCACCACTATCATTCCCCAAATATCGTTTTTTCGTCGAAAAATCCTACCTCGGAAGGTCGGAACCTAATGAATCAAAAATTCTAAAATTTATGTGGTGTATACAGGGAGTAATGACCAATTTTTCAGTTTTTTTTCAGTTTTTTTTGCACCTTTTCTAGTCAAACCCCTCTTTGAAACTTGAAAATCGCTATAACTTTGAAACTAAAAGACATGCATTTTTCTTTTTGGCAAAAATATAGTTCTATTATGGTACAAGGTACAATACAGTGAAATTTTTTCAGATCTTCAGCGTTGGTGGAAGTGGAGCAGACGAAAAAATAATGCGTTTTTCCATTCAAAAATACACATTTCGTCACACGCGCAATCAAAAATCCTGAAATTTATTTGGTGTATTTCCCATACACATACACTATATTATAGATAAATTTCAAAATTATGGTTCATTAGACACGTACTAAATTAAGATTTTTCGTCGAAAATCGATATTTAGGTGGGAGCAGAGTGAGGTGGGAGGTGGAAGATGCACCTAAATTTTTTTTGGAGTCCTTAATTATGTCTGATGGTTAGTTTTAAAAAAGTAAAACAAATATTGTTTGCCTTGGCTAGAGTGTATTTTTTTTTAAATCTGCAAAAATTCTCAAAAATTGGTCACCACTCCCGGTATCAAAATTTTAGAATTTTTAGCTGCGTGCAGAGGTGCGGCGAGAGCATATTTTTGATGAGCAACTCATCGTTGATTTTTTTTTTGGGGGGGGGGGGGCATTAAATTGGCGAAAATGAAAATAAAAATTTTAAAAAATTGATACAAATTAAAATTTTAATGAAAAAAATAAAAATATAAATTTAGTAGTTTTTATTTTTAAAAAGTCCCTCCCCCAATTAGATAGACCTCCCTCAGCTTCATTATGATTAGTTTTTCAAAAAAAAATCGCCCTTGCGTATTTGTGCTAAAAAGAAAAAATGAACCACAAAGTTGAAGCGATTTTCAAGTTTCAAAGTGGGAGTTGGGGGGGAGGTGGTTAGAAGACGATGCAAAAAAAAAACTGAAAATTTTTCAAAAATTGGTCACTGTTTCCTGTAAGTATACTACACCACATAAATTTTAGAATTGGAAAAATCGATATTTTTAGGGGATGGGGTAAAGGGGATGAGATGAGTGTTGGAAAGAATGCCCTAAAATTATTTTTTGGGATACCTAATTACGTCTGCTAGTTAATTAGTTTCAAAAAGTAGCTCTTGGACCGATTCATCTATCTCGGAGTATCCTTCGGTAGGTACCTATCTACATATTTATGATTATGATGAGTTGCGAACTAAAGATGAACTGATCCTGCAAATTTGGTCAAAATCTAAAACGAACTTTTTTTGTTCATCTAATTACCTACCTATTCAATTGTCAAAATTATTTTAAAAATGTACCATTAGATTACCATTTTGTCTTTGAAGTAACACAAACCTTGTTTTGCATTTCAATTCAAATAATTGGAATTTTTTGTAGGTTTTTGGTAAATCCTATATTATGTCTAAGTAATCGACTTGAAGAAAGGTTTCACCACAGTATAAAAATGAACTTTTTTAGATAATAGGTACCGATTACAGTTTCAACCATGAACCACCCCACCCTCGTAGCTGGAGAGTTAGTCGAGCATATCAACATACAAAGTTTGTGATGACAATTGAATTTTAGAATAAATTGTGAGAGATAAGTATAATGTACTCACGTTTTACAAGTCAAATTTCCTTTTCTTTTTCTCAGTGTTCGAGTTTTAATTGAAGTTGGCTTTGAAAACGGGATTTCCATGATCGTTGAGTGTTGTTTTAGTGTGAAAGGAACAGTTTCGTACATACACGTATTCAAAGATTTACAATTCCTGATGCTGAAAAATGATACATTCATTATTAGAACCTGTACCTGCTCAGTCTACTCTATTTTAAATGCTCATAATCATACCATATTCAAGTAAGTACTCGACAAATTAACAAAATAATATCTAGGTACCTATTATAATTAAAACACAAACAGCTCTTAATTACTTTTGCCGAAAAAAAAATGAAAATTCAAAGATCTTATCGAGTTTAAATTCTTTTAAATTTAATTTTTTCAATATTTAAATTCTAAAAAAATTGTAATTCAATTTAAAAAATGTCAACTGTAAATTTTTTAACCTTTCCTCATTTTTTGTTCAATTAGAAAATTTAATTTTTTGTTTCGTTTAAATTTTCCAAAAAAAATCTCAATTTACCGAATAATTTTTAAAATATCTTTCAACTCGATGCATAATTGATAAAATGTTGAAGAATAAAAAATACATAAAATTGAAAAAAAAAATAAAATTTCAATAAATTTAGAGTTATATATGTTTTTGAACAAATTTAAATTTTATTTGAAGAAAAATAAATAGGTAAGTAAATAAAGCTCACCTTAAAATTTGTAAAAATTCAACACGATAAAATCGCAATCAGAATAACGACAGATACAATACTACTTAATACCATCTACTGATAACATTCAATGAATTAATAAAACAAGATTTTGATTACGTCTCCTGAAGCCATGGAATTGGATTCAACTCCTAGGCGCAAGACCATTTCTAGCGAGTAGGCGGTAAATTCGACGGAACATTATGAAAGTACTCAAGTAATTTTGTGGGAATAGATGAAAATTTACCTGATTGAAAATTAATCGGGAAAAATAATCCGTGAAAAGTACCATTGATAGGTAATGTATGCCGCGTATCATTTCTATTTTCATGAATCCTGAATGATTTTCTCATGTAGTCAATAGTCATACACACCTTGTTCAAACTAGATACACAAAATGAATTCAAATTTACAGTCAATAAGTAACATTTGACTAGGCAAGGGGGGGTCGTTTGACTCTTTTTTCCCTTAAAAAGTGAATGTATGTTTTTGCCTAAAAATACGTTTACCATTTGCATCCATTTTCAACCTCAACTCCTACATTTTTTAAAGACACTAAAAAAAGTAATTCTCGTATGACTCGTCCATTTTTATAGCATTTCAGCGGCATAGGACTCCATCCCCTTGAGGTCTGGAATTTTCGTAAAAAATGCCTTTTTTAGACATAAAAATTCAATTTTATTAAAGCGTCGCTATTATATGAACTATTCAAGACTGAAGTGCGAAAAAAAGGGTTCACGGTCATTTTCCCGAAGCCTGAATCCCGAACGGACATTTTCCCGAATAGAACATTTCACGAAAAAAATTTTCACGAATCCCTTTTCCCGAATACCAAAATCCCGAATACAATTCTCGAATTACTTTTTTCCCGAATGCAGAAATCTCGAATAATTTTTTCTCGAACGCAAAAATATCGAATACACTTACACTGAAAAAATTTCCGGGGAGAGATAGCCTTAAAAAGAAGGGACTCACTACCCGGAATCTAGTAAATTAGTGAAAAGGGTAGTGGATCCCTGAAATTACTGTATACAGTACATTCATTTCTGGTGCCTGTCCATTGATTCCATGCAATCAATACATGATTTCATGTATTGATTACATGAGTCCATGTATTGATTGCATGAGTCCATGTATTGATTACATGGTTACCACGCAATGAACTACGTGAAGATGGTCACATCAGAGAAAAAGTATGTAACCATTCCATATTCAATGTACTCATTACATGATTTCTGCGAAATATGTTATGGATTCACTGTACACATTACAGCTATGGTTGGTATACACTTGTAATGGAATGTAGTCAGTACATGATTTCTGGGAGAGGCTCCACCATAATAAAGGAAACATTACAGGTGCAGTTGGGATATTCATTATTGTTATCCAAACGCTAAAATAATTTAATATTATTAATTTGATCATTAAAAATCGAATATTGCTTTGGAAAAAATAATATTTAGAGTATTTTGATCTAGGATTTTTTCTCTTTCCATTGATCCTACTTTCATTATTTTCTAAGAACTAAATTTTTCTTGCCTGTACTGGGGATCGAACCTAAGACCCTATAGACCTAAAAACCTAACTACCTGACTCTAACACCATGGCCACGAGGATGCACAAAGCAAGAGGCAACTAAAGTGGTATTTATGGATCATGCAGAATATTTCTGTTGAATTATTTTTCTCCAAACACAAGTTGAACAATTACGAATTGTGTGACAATAATTATAATATCAATGTTGAATAATTATAATTTTTTTTATCTTAAAAAATAAAAAAAATTTCATCAATCATGTTCATAAATCAAATGAATTGTTCTACCATAATATTACAAAAAAAAGTTGAAATAATTTTGAAAAAGTTTGTGATAAATTTAAAATATTGAACATTGATTTCTAAATTTAATTTTCTGTAGATTGTTCAATAATAAAGTAGGAATATGTTACTGTTACCACTTCAGAATATTGCTGTAATATAAATAGGATCCAACTTCATTAATGCCAAAATTTTTAGGGTACAAAATTTTCTTCAATTCAATTTTTTTTTTAAATTAAGTATATTTTCATGGAAATTCAAAACTTTTGAATTATTAGGAATAATATAATATAGGTACCTATCAATAAAAATTTGAACCAAGTCTCAAGATATAATTGACAAACAGTAAGGTGGGGGGGGGGTAAAATGTGAATTTTTCTAAAAATTGAATCTATTTTGTGACACTCTTCTTTGTTTTACTCTGTAGCTATAAAAGCTGACTGATTGAAAATTTTTCCATGTAAGTATCAATGGATAATATGAGGAGTACTATGGCGGGTTGTTTTCATCTAATCGATTTGGGTAAGGTCGCCTAATATTGACCCCCGCCTTTGTTTTTTGAATTACTCGACCTGTAATTGAGCTGGAAATGCCCACTATGGCTTAAAATGTCGGGTAATGACTGAGTCTAGTTTAATATCCCATAGCCAGTCCCCAATTTTTTATTTTTCATGTTTGATGAATTTTTTCCAAAAAATGCCAAATTTAAAAAGTAAAAAAATGGTGCCTAATATTGACCCCCTATGAAAACTAAGAAAATTGACCAAATGATAGCGAGGAAATTTTCTTTCTAATGTATGTTTCACAGAAAAAAAAAAACGAATGAGACCAAAACCATAACTGTAAAGCCAAAACTCACTGAGATAATAAGAAAAAACGAAAGTGATAAAGCCAACATCTGGTTATGGCAAGAATGTGATCAATGGCATGGTAATTTTGTAAATTGTGATCTATGGCGACAAAATCAATTAATTATAAGGAATAATTGTTTCAAAAGTGAGGTAGAAGTACGTATTTTAATTTTTTTTAAATTGAATGCATGAAATCGTATCTCAGAGGGGTTGATAGTAGGGCACCCCATACATTTAATTTCAAAAAAGAAATTAAAATACTTTCATCTTTCAAACTTCTGAAAAAATTATCCCTTTCAATTAGATGTTTTCTTTTGAATGTATGTAGAACTGAATATTAATGCATCAGACAAGAACTTTTTCTCTTCCTTCAATTTTTTCTTGAATTTTAAAAATTGCTTAATTACCCCGCATTCACAATTACCCTACTTGACCTTATACACGTATACATCTTTTCTGTGAATGAGTACCTTAAACCCAGTAAGTAGTACATGAACATCACATGAACATTATTTCCCTATGAATTCATGTACTTATTCCCTCGAAAAAAAAGCACTAGCTACATGAAAGAAATATTTCCTTTAAAATCATGTACTCATTCCCTCCCAATACAATACTCACTACATGAAAAAAATATTTCCTTTAAAATCATGTACTCATTCCCTCCCAATATAATACTCACTACATGAGAGAAATATTCCCTTCGAAATCATGTACTCATTCCCTCCCAATACAGTACTCACTACCAGAAAGAAATTTTTCCTTCGAAATCATGTACTCATTCCCTTGAAATACAGAACTAACTACATGAAAAAAATCTATGCTCTATCCGTTGAAGTAGGGTAGTGAATACATCTAGGGCAGTGGTATTGAGTACAGTTTTTTCCATCAATGAGTACCTTGAACGCAATAGAGATTACATGACTGAACATTTACTGCTATTTACCCGAAAAATCATGTACTGATTCCTTTGAAATACATGAACCCTTACATGAAATCGAAGTAACTCCGGAAAAAAATAGAATTCAAGGGAATCATTACATGATTCCCAGGAACCTCTACCCCTTCAAAAAATTTAGTTTTTTCAGTGTAGCGAGAAATGGGTGTAAAATTTTATCTGAATTCGACAGTTTTTTTTTTCGATGGCGAAATTGTGGTGGATTTTCATTTTCAAAAATTAATATCGATGCAGATTAGCGAACTTTTTCAGTTTTCAGTAGTCATAGGCGCACCCAGAAATAATTTAGGGGGCTGAAAATTTGAGAAAAAATACGGGAAGGGGGTCAAATTTAAAATTAGTCATTTTTCACTGATCTTTCAGTCAAAAATCATTAATTTAAAAGAAAATGAATAAAATACTACCCGAGCGAAATTTAAAAAAAAAATACTGTTTGAAAAACAAAAAAAAACAATTTTAACCGTTTTTCTCTATTCGGGAAACAAAGAATTCGGGATTTTGGTATTCGGGAAAAAGGATTCGTGAAAATTTTTTTCGTGAAATGTTTCATTCGGGAAAATGTCCGTTCGGGATTTAGGCTTCGGGAAAACGGTCCATAACCGAAAAAAAGCTTATTTTTACCCTTCCCTTCTCCCCTCCTCCCAAAATTTTCTCGTTTTTCAAGTCTCTGTACTCATTTTGCAGACACCTAAAAAAGCCCCGGACGCCACTGGTTCAGACCCCCTACCTTTCAGAGTATTCTGGCTACGCCACTGGGATTGGAAGGAGTATGAAAGGAGTCAATGAATTGAAATTTTACCAGGTATTTTTGAGGTCTGGCTCAATGCATTAAACATTTTTCATCCAACGATCCAAGTATACCCGAACAAATTTTAAAAAGAAAAAAAGTACATCTGTCTGATAATAAGAGCTGCCTACTCATGGAGTTGAAAGGAGTATTCTGTGCTTGTAAAATACTCTGTAATTTCATTATTTCACCTTTATAATTCTGAAGCATGTACTCATGTTTTTCATGGAATATGGTTTTTATGAAATATCAAGAACTGTCGATGTACTTATCTTAATCCCGAAAAATTATTGCAGTGTAAGTAGATATAATTTCCAAGTGCTGCCATTCACAGAGTACATGCCTCTTGATAGATAAGTTATTACCAAAATTTTCCTCATAAATATATCGAGGTGGTTTGGTAATTTATACCTATTTATTTATTATTTTTTTTTAATGAATTGGCAAAATAGGTACCTGTAATTAACCAAATAATGCCTATTCATTCAGTATTTAGATGTATTTTTTATGGTGTGAAATGAAAATTTCATTTATAGTCTGGATATTTGTTATTCCGGTGGTTTGTGAAAAAAATGGAACACACTGATCATAAAATGTTGGTATGTATGTTCTATGTTGGAGAAGACAATTAAAAAAAATTTATTTATCTGCAATTTATAATTTTTATCAACTTTTGATTTGGATAAATTTAATGTATGTGGTCAATTAAACATTGGTGTACTTACTCAGAAATATTTTTCAATTCTTCAATCAAAAAACTTTCGAAAATTCCAATTTGACCAGTAAATCAAAACGAATATATCTCTTTTAAAATCACTTCATACAAAACAGTCGTAGTGCACTAGATTTTAAAAATTTACCAATAAGTGATCATCACAAATAGGTCTACAATGATTAAAAATTTACTTTACGTTTCATCATACCAGCAGTGAAGTTCAAAAAAATCATATTTTTTCACACGACATATATTTGGTGTGCTGAATATCACACACGTACACAAATAACCCGAAAATATTGCCGATTGGAATATTCCTAATACCAACTAAAATAGAGAAACAAATTGAGAAAACGTGAGACAAAGGTCAAATGAAATATCTGCTGACATTACACATTATCTCTCGTGATATGAAAGCAGACTTAAAGCGTGATTCTTTATACAAACAACTACTTTCGTATTACTGATAAAAGATAAGTTTTAATTAGCCGCAGAAAGAAGTCGAGAATATGAACCATAATAATCAGATTTACAAGATTTCGATAAAATTACGTCGGGGAAAAATTGAATTACCTACTTAGTTATCTTTTTATTTTTAGAGATTTTGCGTAAGGTAAGGAATGAGGATATCAATTCAAATTGTAGGAAAATCGTGTTTCTAGATTTTTCAGGAATGTTCAACCCATTTTTCAGTTTATCAAATATCTATGATTCTAAACATATTTATTTGTTCATAAATCACAAACGAATTGAAAATTATATGTACAATGTGTAAATAGGTACTTGGAATAAATATTAATTGAATTATTATTCAAGCGCCTAGAAATTTCTTGAAAATTCCATCAGTTTGTTTGTCGTTCATGCAGTCGAAGAGGAAAATTGAACTCAATTTATGGCGTAAAAAATTTCGTAATTAGACAACAACGAAACTGATGATCTGAAGACGTGAACGAATTATTTGAAATTTTAAAGTGCAAATGTTATCAAGTTACACATTTATTTTTCATCACGTGAGGCAAACGTAATGTATCGATAATAAAAAATGAAACTACCGTTTGCGCACGTTTCAAGCATAAGTTGTATAATCTTTCGATTTATCGTATCTAATATTTTGGTGGTAAGTTCATTATTGTTTTTATTTAAAGTAAAGCGTACAATGGGAGATACTTCCTTGTTCCTCGTCTAAAAATATAGGTACCTTCTACCTGGTGTTTTCAAATTTCACATTCTATGAGTAGCTAGGTACCTACTTACATTATAAACAAATGTAAGACCCTATGGTATTTTCGCAGCCTTTTTCGCATTTACTATCTTGCATTTCTGGTACAGCACATTCGTCAATATCAGAACAAGTTTTCCAATCCATGCCCAAAACAAAACCCGAAGGACATATACAAAATGCCGATCCTACTGTATTGATGCAATCGTGAGAGCACCCAGCTGTCCCTTCTTTACATTCGTCGATGTCTTCGCACGTATGCCCATCTGCTGCTAATCTTGTTCCAGGAATATCTTCGCAACTGCATTTATAACTGCCCCATTCATTCAAGCATTTGTCTTGACATGGTCCGTGACCGTTGCGTAGCAAGCATTCGTTGATGTCTGAAAAATTATTAATTGTATTAAAAAGAAAAAAAATGATGAAAAACCTCGGTTTCATTTTTGAATAGGTGCCAATCCAACCACTTTCAGATTTCGCTCAAAACTTTTTTGTGGGATTCTTCAGTCTCAAGGTTCCAGATTTCTGAGAATCTGGGGCAGGGGGGGGGGATACACCTCGAATTTTCTCAACTCAATTTTCTGAAAAATTCCAAACTATTTAGCGTATTGTCCCAAAACCCTCGATGAATTTTCATAAAATTTTACGGTTTCATTTTACAAATTTCCCTGTTTTCTAAAATTTTCCCAATTTTTTAATTGAGTAAAGATTGAGAAAAATGTTTTCAATTTGTGACCCTGCCGGAAAGAAGGGACCTAGTGTAAAAAAAAACCGATATCCCATTTTTCACGTTTTTGGTTCAAATGATATCAAATCTGGACCAAACACATACAAATGAAGACATAGATTTCTTCTTTACGGCCGGGTCACATTTACAACTTTTTAAAAAATTCTAAACAGCATTCAAAAAAATTTCCACGAAAAATTTCCAATGCATGAAAATGGATTTTTTAATTAGGTACTTAATGCAAGATAAAAATATTCGAGAGTAAAATTGAGTTGAAAAATCAGGATTTTAGAAAATTTTGAAAAAATTGAGTAGAAAAACGTTTTAAAGAACAATTTATTGCGTTGGAAAAGTTTTGAAGAAACAACTGAATTGAAAAAAAAAAACACTTTAGGAACGAAATTTTGTCGAAAATCTCGAGGGCAAAAACAAAAAAGAATTACCTACCAACAAATATGTACAAGAAAAAAATTCTAAAAAAATGATCAATTTTTGAAAATTTTATTCTAGGTTGTCACAAAGCCCCAAATTTTTTCCGTTTCAAAATATTTAATTACCTGGCACGGAAAGACATTATTTTGAAGAGGTGTGTAAATTTATCCAGTACGAGCGAAATGAAGACGGAAATTTTTGAAGAAAACATGACAACCAGAAGCTAAATTTTTTTCATTAAAATTTGTGGTTTTTTTCGCTATACTTTTTGACTTTCAAAAAACAACGTTCCTTAGTGAGCTCCTCTTCTTTCAAAAAAATTTGAAAAACTTATGAAAATTCCATTTAAAATTGTCATAAAGTCCCCCTATAAATGAGAAGGGCAATTTGATTTCATTTAAAAATATTCAATTGTCTGGGTTAGAAGGGAAGAATATTCATACCACTATTTTTGAAATAAATTGATAGAAGGTACTGAGCTCGAGTGAAACAAGGGAGAAAACTTTTTATATTTTCAAATTTTCCCAATTTTTTCAAATTTCCCAAATCCAAAGTTGAGAAAATTTAGAACCATAGTTGGGAAAAATTGGGAATCCCAACTTCATCCAACTTTCCCCAACTTTTTCAACTTTTTTCAACTTTGGGATGATAGAGGAGGTGCCATACCTTCATCGCCAAGCTTCTGCTGGGATCATTTCTGTTTTTTCCTCTGTGATTCCTGACATCCTGAGTCCTGACTCACACAATTGAGAATCTCAATTTTAGAGCACTTTTAGAACCTAAGGGGATGGTTTCAATCGATTTTTCAATGTTATTCATAAACCCAAATCCGAAAAAAGACTTGTGGTTTTAAAGAACTGAGCTTCGTGTAAATTTTTTTGAATAAAATGTTGAGAATTACTTGTATGTACTAAATCTCAATTTTTGGGCACTTTTTGAAGTAAAGGGACCTTGAGGATAGTGGGGATGGTTTTAATTGATTTTTTAGGGTTATTTGGACTCGAATCCGAAAAAAATGGCTGCCGATAAAATGACGACCAAGGTCCCCCTTTTCGCGAATCACCAAAATATTTACATGTATCCTTGGGGAAGGGAAAGGGGCCAAGAGGTCACATCAATTAAAACCGACTATAGTCTAAAATTGACCTTTAATAAATGCGACCCTGCCAAAATCGTGAAAAATGAGACATCGATTTTTTTTTACACAAGGTCCGTTCTTTCCAGCAGAGTCACAAATACGTATTTTCTCTCTCCCAATTTTTGTCAGTTTTTCAATTTTTTTGAACGTGATAAACTTTAAGGCCAAATGGAAAAAAGTAAACTTGCACTTGGGAAGTGACATTTTTTTCAAGTCGTACGTAATACGTATAGATATTGAAGTCTGTAACCCACTTATGTGTCAGATTCCTCCCTAATTTGATTTTGAAAAAATTGTAGAGTGATAATATTGAAGATTGTACCCATTGAGTGGCCTAGTGCAATTTTTTTCCTCCCAGGTAGCGAGGCATCTGTTAGTATACAAATTTAAACTTTTTTCGTTGATTATATCACAATAAATTTTCATTTCTCTTGTGGCTAAGATGCTGAAATTATTTTTGGAAGGCCAATTTTTGTCCAAATATTTTTTTAAGTATAAGAATTTTTTCAATTTGCGTTGGGCGTTGATGAACATACCGATGCATTTATTCAAATCTAATTTGAATCCATCCGGACAGTGACATTTATACGATCCAGGAGTGTTGATACATAACCCTTCGCAGCCACCGTTATTAGTTAAACACTCATTTACATCTGAAAAAATTAAAAATCTCACATTACCCATAAGGTAAATAGTACCTACATTTGCATAATTAAAACAAAATTATTAGTTCAACAACGTTCGTTTTGAATTTGCGCCAGTTATACATATTATTATTCGTACATAGGTAAAGAAATATCTACAAGAATAAAAACATAAAGGCAACACGATGCAAATGTTTTGAAAAGAAACCGCGTAGCAGTTTACACTTTTATTGCATTTCGCTTTATGTACTTCAGGTCTTCTAATGCGCATATGTACTATTTATATTAGGACAATAAATTGGCGCGCTGTGAAAACTAAATTTTGAAAAGTAAGTAAGCTGGGGGGAAAACAGCACTTAGACATTTTGTAATAATAATTTTCTCAAATGTGACAGATTTAATATTTATTTTAGTAGGTACGTAGGTAGCAAATGGTTTCACTTGTCAAAAACCGTCAAGTCGTCATAAAATTTTTTTCCAAAATATTAACGCGAGATAACGGTAAATTTGAGGATTTTTGTGAAAATAGTTATTCATCTATAATTGTAAGAATATTTAGTCTAGACTCATTTTTTTCAAATTAATCACCATGAAATGATTAAAAATATTCAATAAGGTGAAAGTAGGTAGGCATGTTCATTACTCATATCATATCGAGATTATTGGAGGAAATATTCAAAACGTTTATGATTAATTATCCGAGCAATAAAATTGATAAATATAAAAGATTTGTGGTATTTCCGGTGAGAATGTATAAACAGGATAAATAGAAATACATACGTGATTTCATTCGGAGAAAATGTAATAAAACTAAGAGTATTCTTGCCAAAAAAAAAAAATATGACTGTTCAGTGTTCATACCTTCAAATATAGGTACATTACCTACATACAACGTATTTCTATAGGAAATAAACTCACCATTGGTAAAATTCCTGGAAGAATAACTTTTCATGAAATTATCGTAATTTCGATGTTTTTTGATTTTATCCAATACAATATTTTTCGCATTCATCAAAGGAATTGATTCGTAATAATTATACCGAGGATGAATTTCATTATCTAATTCATTATTATCCCAATCGCCATACATTGGTTTTGGTGTAATTATCGAATCGTGCCTATGAGGAGATTTAATACTCGATTCGTATCTCACATTGCTCGAAATATCTTGATTGATTGGATAATTATCAGCATTATTAGTGATACTATTTGGCATGAAGAAATTAGCTTTTGGTTGGGTGTTTTCGTAATACGGCTGGGTACTCGAATTTACGTTAAGTTTTTTATTTTTTCTAGATTTTTTTTTCTTTCGTCGCTTTTTCTTCTTTTTTTCAGTGCTTGTAGGTGAATGAGTTGAAGTCATGTTAATTAGAGTGTTATGTTTTCTGATGCTGGATGCCCATTCTTCGTAATTTGACCATGGCCACCAAATGTTGTCTTTTTTGGAATCTGTATTAGGAAAATGTTTTTTAAATATTGAGCTTATTATAATAAAAATTGTTTAAGATTTTCAAAGTGATGAGTGTTTTGAAAATTCAATCCATTTTTTAAATTTTTGCACATTATGTGAGCCTGGATGTAGAAACCACCCTTCGAGGTCAAAAATGGGTCCTTAATTGTATTGATTCTGTGCTCAAAATCAGTTTCGATTCAAAAACCAATGTTTGATCCTTAAAGATGGTTTTTATGTCTAGGCTTATATAAAATAATAAGTTGATGGATACAGAGTGTTTCGCGGTGAAAATACAGGCAACAGAAAGAAAATTTCTACTGCATAATGGATTAGTACCTACCAAAACCTACATTTTATAGAAAAGCTTTTTGTACGGATAATCTATCTCCCCCCCACCAGTACTCTCCAGCAAATTTTTGATTTTTTTTTTTACTGAAATGGTTTCGGTGGGCTGCGAATATTTTGACCAATCAAAATCAGTGGCATCGATGTTTTTTCTCAAGACTGCATACTTATACTTTCTCTATTCGGCTAATTTTTTTCAAAATGCAGGAAAATTGAATTGAGCGTGAACAATGGATTTTTATGTGTTAAAATATTCACCCCTGACATTATTATTAGAAAATTTTCTTTTGAGAAACATTGTTTTGAAAAAGTAAAAAAGACTGGTTTTTAAGAATTTTTTTGGAAAAGTTTGCCAAAATATTATTTTTTGAGATATTTTATAATTGCTTATTGTGCAAAATAGTCATAGAATGACCCTCAAACTTTTTTTTTACAGTATGGTCTACATTAGTAATTCACAAATTTCTTTCAAATACCTAGAAAAATTTTACGATTTTTTTATTCAACGTTATTAGATTTTTTTGTTAAGAATAATTTTGTTGGAAGTCGTTCTACACCTATGTAATGTACGTACATTTATAGTCAGATGAGAGATTCAATCTACTAAATATCGTTCAAATTTTCAGGTACCTATCATTATTTCACTTTCAATAAATACCTAATACCTATCTCTAATGACCAAAAATGAGCATTCACTTTTCACTTTTTATCATTCCTCATTTCAGGAGGGAGTTTTTTAGAAAAAAATTCCATTTTTATGAGTTTTCATAGCATTTAGTGAGAAGTCGAAAAATGATTTTTGAATTTAAAAAAAAAAAAAAAGATCGTAACCATAATACCTTACCTACTTGAACCAAACGTGCCACTGATTATAAATTGTTACTTTTATCTCACCCCATTTCCCTGCTTACTTTTCAAAATGAAGAAAAGTATAATAGGTCAAGTACCTATGTAGGTGCATGATTTTTTTTTCAAACAATAGAAAATCATCTAGAATAATTTCTAAGGGCACCTTAAATTATTTTTATCGTTTTCATTCAAATTTTCATGTAATACACAATTTCAAATCATGAAAAAAAATTTCAAGAACCCCTTAGGAAATGAGGTAACCTTAGGTAGATAAAAGTGTAAATTTTCAAAATTTTCTAATCAAGGTCTGATTTTAATATCAGTTGAAAAACAGATGTGAGGGGGGGGGGGGTCCTGAGGGTTGAAAGTTGCTAGAGCCTGAAACTTACCGGTTAACCAAAAAATGCATAATTCTACCTATCTATTGGGTATTTTGATATTAGTGCCTGTAAGTATCATTAAGAACTAGGCAATATAAGGATTGAAATTCATAAAAAAAATCATTAAATCTGAAAACAAAAAATAATATAAATTCCTAAGTGTAATTTATATTGTTATGTACTTAGTCTTACTTTTTGTTTTATTCGATGTCAAATTTTCATTGTTCTCTGAGAAAAAATGATTATTTCCGTTAGATTTACTCTGCGAATTATTTTTTATAGAACCCCAGCTGTCATCAAATTATAAAATAAATTTTAATTGATAATTTTTAATTATTATTATCCATTCTTAGTGGACTTAACGTACAAAGCCTACCTAAAAAGCACTCGAGAATGTGGCTCAAGATTCTGGTTACGTTTCTCAGGCATACCATGATTTAAATTGTACTGTGAACCGTAATCCGATCCGCTTAAATACCTTGTTTTCCAATATTGTGAATTACTCTCTTCATCCGTTTCTACAAATAGAGCCCCTATAAAAATTTGAAAAAATAATTCATCTTGGAAAACCATTTTCAGAGTACTATAGACACTAGGTCCAGTGTCTATAGTAAGGAGTAGAAGGGGATGAGGAATTCCACAGTTCAAGTTCACGCTTAAATTCCTCTATACATAAATGTGGATGATTCATAATTATAATGATGTTGTTTTAATGATCTTAAAAGAACACATTAGCTGAACTACAGTAAATAAAAAACTGACAATAGCGGTTGTTGCAATTTCAAAAAATGCACCTGAACTTGAGATTAATAAGTTGAATGAGTAGGTAGCTAGGTACCTACTACCTCTATACCTCCAATACCTTCAGATGGGTGGTACATACTTGGTAAATATAGGGATCCGTGAATAACTAAAACAATAAAATTAAAATATGTATTCTAGACATCGACTGCCATTATCTCACTTCAATAAATAGATGAATCGGAAAATTTTCAACTTCTCACCCAACCATTTTGCACTTTTGTAAGCATTAAAAATAAGTACCTATGGGCAGAACTTGAAATCTTCAAAATTAGACTCGTAATTTCGCCAGTTTTTCACTTAATTGCGGGATAAACTCGATCAGCAAATTAAAATACTTATATCCAATACCATTTGACAAAGCATCCCGCGCAATAAAAGATGAAACTATTCCAACGTGTGGGATACTTCTTACTTATCCTGTTATTAAGTAAGAGTAAAAATTCGTTGTCCATTTTACAATGGATGCCGATACGGTGACCAATAAAATCGAATTTTTACGAGTTCTTACCTACTTATGGTTTTTCTAATGCGTATTGCCATATAGCTAACGTGTTTGAAAACATAATTCACATCTTTATGGCCCATACTTCGGACGTCTTCATTTTATCATTAGAAATGAGGCCGAGAACTTACCTATTAGGTATCTTACCAATTACACTGTAGTATTTTTATCATATACATTAGTCATATGGGTTCACATATTTATTTGATTAAAGCATGTTTTTCAAAATTCGTTACTGCCTGGTTAAATCCACAATTTTTATCAATAAAATGACTTTTTTTTTCGAAATTTCAGAATGTTGGAATTTTTTGTAGGCTCCAGATCGAATTGAAACTGCTTTCAATCTTTTTGAGCGCAGGAAGGTCGAAAATATAGGGTATACATAAGTAGGTATTAGATACTAACTTTCAGCTTTTCATCTTGAGGTTCAAAATAATTAATGTATTTTTTCAGTTTTCAGCGAGAGTCTTTGCAGTAGAAAAATGAAGATTAATAAAATTTTGAAAAAATACAATTTAATCGATCAAGTGGAACATGGATCGGCAATGTGGGTAATCAGCATATGTGTAAGTGCCAAAATTTCTATGTACCTACTGTTTCTATGAAATATTCTTTTTCAATGATGGATTATTCTAAAAATTTTTGAAGTTTTCAGATCAACTCAAAAACCATTTCGAATCGATTCAAGGGTTCAAAAATGGAACTTCGTGGGTAATAATTTTCAGCTTAATAGGTACTTTTTAAATTAAATTTTTATATTTTGCACTTTTTCAATAGGTAATATAGGTATTAGGTGTACTGGTAATACTCTTCAAAATTTAAAAAAAAAAAATAGCCTCTGCGACTTTGGATTATGTAAGGATTATTTTGGATATTTTTTTAATTTACATTTTTTATTCCAAAATTTTTTTGTCGATTGATATACGTACAGTCGTACATCTCCTTTTCAAGTACCTTAATGACACAAAATACGATTGTCCAGAAAAGAATTCCTAAGTTGATGATTATTGATGTTGCTAATCTGTAATATTTTTCAAAAACACAGCTCCAAAAAATATGAAGGCACATAATACAGCTCAAGAAACTGGTTTTTATTGTTTGAAAATTGGCAAATAAATGGATCTTGAACATATGTGGCATTCTATAAAAAAAGGGTCCACGTTGTCGGAGGGGAGGGGGTCAAAAACCTTTTCTCCCCTATTCTGAAACTAGATAAAATTACCTTTCAAATGAGCTATATGACAGTTTGAAAATTGAAATTGAAAAAACATAGTTTCGAGAAAAACGCACTCAAAAAAAAAGCCAACATTGTCGGAGAGGTACCTATTACCATATTCTAAAACTACATACAATTACCTTTCAAATGAGCTATAGTGATTTTTTCATGCAAAATTTCCGGTTTTACGACAATTTGTAACTTGAAAATGAAAAAACGTAGTTTTGGAAAAACTTGCGTTTTCTCGAAATGAACTTTGCTTGCGACAACCGTGGACCCTTTTCTTATAGAATGCCACATACGTCAGCATAAAGAAATTTTCATTCTTACGTGACAATCCCATTTCTCGCCATCATACTTTATGACGTAAATTGTCAATTTGAAGTGGAATTGGAATTACCCTCGACTGAATTTTTTCGCTTTGTGACTCGTACAAAATTATAAAAGACAAAATAGACGAAATGGAAGAATATGAAACGTAGATATATGTATTAGACTCGTTGTTTGCATATTAGCAATTAGCATATTTAATGGAGCAAAGCAATAGGAAACAGTGAAGCAACATTACAAAAAGTAATGGACTAAAGTACCAAAATAATGAATTAAAAATGAACTGTTGGTCCCTGGCTTTCTGCTAATACTCTTTCACTACATTTTTCATACTTCGATATAAGTAAAGAAAAAACGAAGTATTATTTTAAAAAAAAAAATCATCTCAAAAAAGGTATCATTTTACAACACCTCTATACCCAAGTTGAGGAATATTATTCAAAATTGTATTGTAAAAGTTCATGAGAAAAAAAAATTTAATCATACTTCCTTCATTATAATATGCATTTTTCAAATACCTAAATTTTATATTACTTAGTACACAGAGACAGACACGAATCTGCTGCAGAAATTTACCTACACCTTATAATCCAAATGAAAAACTCACATCCTTACCTTGTATAAATAACAATTCAACGGTCAAAACCACATAACGTTTCATGACGATCACATTTCTTCACCAAAAAAACGTATCTACCATTAAAACCGAACATACATCGCAATCGCTACACTTCAAAGAAACCATACCACGAGTTCTACTCTTGCATTAAGATCTTCACCAGCGGAAAAAAAAACAGGCGCCAGTTAGAAATCAGATCCGTGTCATTGGTTGTCTGAAAATTCGTAGGTGTGGATTTTTATATACCACTGGGATACATTTTAGCGAATTTCATAGAGAACGCTTCGCACAGCATAATAAAAAGTCGTGACATGGAAGAAATCACTGTCTCTATTAAACCAGAAATAAAAGTAATTTACGGCGTATTAGGCCTATACCCGTATCTTTTGAAATAAACATCCATACGTTTTGTTCTTGTAGGAGTTTCAGCCCCGTACTAACACGCCGTTAATTTCGCTACAAATTTAAATAAAACGACGCGTTATTTTTGTCATAACACGTTGCTTTTACGTAAAAGCAACGAAGGGTAATCTGGATGCGGGGTGAACACAAATTTTGTCTTATAATTTTGTCTACGGGTAACACAGCGACAAATTCAGTCGAGTGTAATTTCACTTCGAATTGACAATTTACGTCATAAAGTGTAATGGTGATGAATGTGACCGTCACGTAAGAATGGAAATGCCTTTATGCTGACGTATGCATGTTCGTAATTGAAGAATAGGTACCTGCGAGCAACCCACGCCACAATAAAAATATTATACTTTTAGAGGGATATAGGTAGGTATAAAATTCACGCCCAGTATATCATGAAAAAAGGTGATTTCTTTTATAATTAGGTACCTAACTTCATTGAAACAATATAATAATTATATTAATTGTAATATAATGAGTGAAATACCAATAATAAGTATGTAGGTAGGTAGTAGGTACCTTATACCAGGTGTTCTACCTCATTCTACCTATAGAAAATATGCAGCAATCTAAACATTATGAATTCATGGCGGAATTTTTTTTTTAAATTCTCAAGTCTTTACACCCTCATTTGGCTCAAATTGTTAAATGATACCTTAGGTACCCTAAGAAAATTGAGGTGCTTGGTACCCACCAACACACTCATTCATAAAAATGGTTACTATCCTAAAATTTACTGTATGTGAATAATTTATGATACTCCATGCTATCGAAAATGTTTTCAGTCTTCAATTCCAAGCATAGACCGTTTGAAAGGATTTTTTGGGAGTTGATAATTTATTTCAAAAATGCCGAATGAAAATTTAAAATAATTTTAAAAGATACAGAAGTTTAAGTCTGCACATTCAAGATGTGAACAAAGCAAAAATTTCTGCAATCTAAAATCCTACAAAAATTGAAATTTAACCGAATTTTCAACATTTTGGAAAGGAATGAAACTGAAAATTTCATCAGTTCATTTCCATGTACAATGAAATGGTCAAAATTTTCTAAAATTTTATCGAATTGCGCCCGTATTTGTCTAATGGCTCTCTTCGTCTCTTCCCACCATATCCAGTATTACTTCATTTTGCTGGCTTGGGTTTTGAGGATTAATAACGCTCCAAAATTGTTTTATTAAGGAACTGAAGCAGGCCGACAGAAAAATAATTTTTGTGTTTGAATTGATACGTAATGTAATATTACGTATTATCTAACTAATGTACGAAGGTTTGCCGAACCTCAGATGTGAAGGGGTAAATTCATCTTTTAAAAAAGACGGAATTTTTAACGTTTTTATACGCGTGTCATGATTCGAAAAATAATTATGACGGGTGGATAACGTAAAATTTTTTAAACCTTCGAGATGAAATTTGTTTTACAATTTCGGTCCTTCAAGAAATTTTTCAACTTCAAATTTTCCAGATTTTGAAAAATTCTATGGTATAGGGTAACTATAAACTTTGGCGCCTATAAGCGTTGATCATTCATATGTAAGTGATCTATTTTATTAATTGAAGTGTATTTTTTCGAAACACCGCCCAATTTCCAAATAATGTCGAAACAAAGATATACTAAGTATACTGGAAAACGTGACTGGAATTCCGTTAATTAAGTTGAGCTCAAAAATCGAATTATTTTTCTGATTTTGACCCCTCCACCATCCTCTTATTTTCTCTCTGTCACGGTTGAATTATTAATATCATCTGGCATGCCGTTTGTAATAAATTTGAATTATTGAATTGAGACATGAAATTTGTTTCTCGGTGGGATCCCACCAAGACTGCCTGCCTCTTGTGCAGCAGACGCGGAAGAAAACTGCAGAGAAATTGTAAGATGGTAGATTTCAATTCGTAGAACTCTGCCAAAAAAAAGAAGTCCATAATTATTTGAATTCAGCTACCCAGAAATCATCGCAAACGACATGCTACAATTCTATAATAATTTTTTGAATAAATGATTTTAAATAAGGTGAAGAGGAGGTTGTAGAGCGTAGAAACAGAAAAAAATTCGATTTTTTAGTTTGGCAACATCGAAATTATATGTCTCTCTTATTATTCAATTTACAAAATTGAATTCGAGCTTTTATGGAAGGAATTAGGAGGTAGGAACTGTAAACATGAAAAAAAAACTTTTATACTAGCTTTGCTTTTTAACAAAATTATATTTCCACAATAAAATACACCATATGAAAACAAATAATTTAAAAACATTAAATATTTTTTGGATACTCTTATTTTACAAGATCCAAATTTTTACTTCGATAAGTAAACACATACATTTTTTTGACTGATATAACATAATAACCTTTTTGCTCAAAAATATCGATAAGACAATTAAGAATGCACTCAGTCTTTTAGTATTACGGGAAATTGAGGACATACATTGAACATAGAAGATTTACTTTATATTTCAGAAAACGATAATTTTATGACAGTTCATTCATTTAACTTTTTCGAGCATTTCCGGTACTGCTTTGAATAAGTCTGCTACTAATCCATAATCCGATACTTGGAAAATTGGCGCATCGGGATCTTTATTGATACATACTATGGTTTTCGAATCTTTCATACCAGCCAAATGCTGAATCGCTCCCGATATACCAACAGCAATGTATAATTCCTAAAAGAATGAAACGATTAATAACATTTGAACAAATTATAATCCAGAAATTACACAATATAAGAATTTTTACTAACCGGTGCAACTATTTTACCAGTTTGTCCGATTTGCATATCATTTGGAACATATCCTGCATCAACAGCAGCTCGAGAAGCACCCACAGCAGCTCCCATTTTATCAGCTAGCTTATACAACATTTCGAAATTTTCAGCCGACTTTAATCCTCTACCTACATTTAAAAAAACTCCACATTATGCGAACACAATGAAAATCTCAAGGGTAAATCACTGGTTTATAATAATACCTCCAGAAACAATAATCTTAGCTGATGCCAAATCTGGTCTATCACTTTTGGTTAATTCTTGACTAACCCATTGTGAAATAGTCGACGCGTAACTTCCGGCCGGAGCAGCGGAGATTGAAGCTGAACCACCATCTGCGGCGGCTTCGAAACTGGTACCACGGACGGTAAGTAACTTGACGCTGTCGTTAGATTTCAACGTTAAAATCGCGTTGCCTTGAAATATAATATCATTGTTAATTTCCGATTGATAAAATTTACATGCTACAAAAACTAAAAGTACCTGCATAAATTGTTCTAACAAATGTATCTGGTGATTTTATTTCTATGACATCACTGATGGGCGATACGTCTAAGAGAGCAGCAATTCTCGGTAACACAGATTTACCAAATGCTGAGGAACCAGCAACTACATGAGAGCTTTTTAAACTATTCTGCGTAGCGACAACCAATGGAGCTATCACTTCTGGAAGTAATCCTTTAAAATCTGCAGCTTCGGCTGTCAAAACTTTCGAAACTCCGGTTACTTTTGACGCCTGTTCAGCTATCTAAATTGAATAACAATAGAACATACGATGAGTATGATTTACTGCATTGATTCAGAAAATAACGTTCACAGTATGTAGATGTACCGATGATGTTGATTCGCCAGCGACTAAAACTGAAACTTCGTTTCCCAATTTGGAGGCCGCAGTGATTGCATTTCTCGTAATGGGAGCAAGTTTTTGATCGCTATGTTCAGCGATAACTAATGTACTTTGAAATCGTTTGTTGACCATCTAACGAACATGAAATTGAGCTTACAGTGCACATAACCATTACAAAACGAGTAAGTTGAAGATAATACAATGAGAGAGTACTTACGTGAAAACATTGTCGAAAATTGTGCACATAAACTGTTTTAAACATATTTGAGAATTTTTACTGGATTAATGAGAATAAAACGAAATGATATGACCGAAATAGGAATGAATTATTCAAAAATGGAGACAACAGCGAATTTCATTCAAGGACTTATCATTATCAAATAATTTTGATGTTGATTTGTTTTCCTGTTTATGTTCGTTTATGCCACGTTCAAAACGTCTCTGTGTTTTTGTGTAGACGTTGATCACACACTCAAACACACACACAAATAAACACAATTCGTGTGTGTGGTTGTAATTTCGTTCAACTTTCTTATCATTTTTGTGTTACAGGTGATCAGACGAGACGAAAGTATTTGAAAATTTTGATAAAGATAAATCTTTTTATTCATTCACTTTACTTACCAGACTTAATTAAAGAAGAGAAACAATTTAGAAAAACCTTCTCGAAAATTCATTCGTTCTCCAACCAAAAATGTAAATCAAAAGTAATAAAAATGTAAAATGATAGTTATTTGATAAAAGTTGAAGCTAAGTTTTTGATATCTAATTTCCTATCACCCCGAAAAATTTTGAAATTCTATTTTTCATGATGTATGATTGTTTAACGCCTGCTCCTCGTAGTAGCAATGATGATAGATGGATTAATCAAGTAATGAACCCAATAAGATATTTGAATGTAAATTAATATCATGTACTCAGTTTTCTATAAGAATGAAATTGAATTATGTGAAATTACAGCACACCAGACAAATACACGAATGTAAAGAAGCTGAACCAGATGTGCTGCTTATTGGAGACTCCATCATCCAAAAAATGCAATACTGTGATAAATTTTGGAGTGAAGTTTCTGGTTTTCATCCTTTAAATTTAGGAATTGGAGGCGATCGAATTCAGCACTTACTGTGGCGTATTCATAATGGAGCTTTGAATGAAATTCAACCGAAAGTACTTATTTTTCATAGTTAGATATAAATGTATTGTCTTGTTTTAGTTAGGTACCAATTACATAGGTATCAAATCAATAGATGATTGGAATGTAACGTTATGTCATTTTTTATAGGCGATTGTTTTACATATTGGTACAAATTGTATTGGAAACACTCATCAAGAAATTGCTGAAGGGATCATAAAAGTTGTTAATGAGTTATTCAAAATTTTTCCATCTGCATTTATTATTATTTGGGTAAGTATACACCGCTTTCGACTGTCATTAACACATTGAATTGGTCGTGATTTGCTTAATTGAATTTCTACTTTCCAGGGGCTCTTACCACGCGGCGAATTCCCTAATCTTCTTAGGGATAGAAATACAAAAGTGAACGAAATTATTTCACAAAATTTCAATGAACATTCGAAGGTGGAAGTCATCTGTTCTGGAGATGATCTATTACAAGCTGCCGGTCAAATTAGTAGGAAAGACATGTACGATTTTCTACATCTTACTGAACAAGGATATATTAAAACTTTCACTCCAGTGTTGGAAAAATTGAAAGAAATTTTGAAAATGTGATTTTCTACTTAATTATTTTTAGTCCTTTACTTTAATATTGTGATTATTTTTATACTCCGTTGTCATTGCATTGCATTATTTGTTTCTGCTTAGTCGATGTCGAATTATTTTTAAATTTTTTAAAAATCATATTTCAGTGGAATTCATGTGAAAAAATAATTATGAAACACGATTAAAGAAAGAGCCTTTAGTTTGTTCTGTTGTGTCTTTACTTTTTGATCAATCAATCGATCAACTTTATTAATAAATCGCTGTAAAATTAGTTTCTAATTACGAATGATGATTTAAACCTAAACCTTGCCCATAGCTTGCCCTCGCCAATTTAAAAAAAATTAAAAAGTGAGCTGATTCGGCTGAAAACACTGGCTCAAACTAGTATCGATCATAGTGATGACGTACCTAGTATGACGTTTTCTTGGATGACGTCACAAAATTACTCTCGCTATCGTCTTCAAATTCTAAATTTGCGATAAAAATTTTTGTTTTTGTTTGTTTTGTTATTTTTTCAATGGAAAGAAAAATTTACTGCGATGAATGAATGAATTGCGTGAAATTGTGTTTAGCTTGCTACTCTATAATAAGTTCATATTATAATTTTATCGGTTGAGAACATAGCGAAAATTGATACAGATCGCTTTGCTATTCTTGTATACCTTTCGACTCACCATGAATAAATGTATCAATCCCACGATGCCAGTCGATAACGATGGCGATGGCAGATGGGCCAGCCAAGTTAGTATTCATAATGAAATATCCATATGCTTAACATTTCAAAAAGGATCGCGCAGTCATACATGATGTTATATTGATATTTTCGAAATTATTTCATCACATTGTATGAGTATATTCGCGTCTGAACAGTGCCAACAAGTTGTATAAACTAATCATTAACTTTTTTCCAACAGCATAGCTGCCAGTTGGCCGAAACGAAGGAAAAAGAACCCGATGTTGTTTTTATTGGAGATACAATTATTCAAGATTTACAGCAGCGTCCGATATGGAACGATTTATTCGAACCGTTACACTCTTTAAATTTAGGAATTGGCTTTGATTGCACCGAGAATGTCTTATATCGAATTCAAGACGGAATTCTAGATCATATTAAACCAAAAGTAAGAAAATTTAATGTTAGAAAAACGGCAACTTTTTGTTTTGTTGCTGATTTTTACTATCAATTTTGCAGATTGTAGTACTTCACGTTGGAACGTACAATATCAGTGATAAAGCGGTAGACATAGCCGATGGTATTATTAAAATTGTTCAAGAAATCCAGTCCAAGCTACCCACCGCTTATGTTATCGTCCTTGTGAGTTTTAGTTTTCAATTTAATGATATTTCATTCTAAATCAAACCTCGAGTAATTTTTTTATATTTTTAGGAAATTTTACCACGAGGACAGTTCCCAAATCCGCTTCGTGAGAAAAACGAGTCGGTTAATGAATTTGTCCGACAAAAATTAGCGTCCTTTCCTAAAGTTGAAGTAATAGGAGCTGGTTCAACTCTATGTCAGAACGATGGGTCGATCAGTCATCATGATATGTTAGATTACCTCACACTGACGGAGACAGGTTATCGGAAAGTGTTTGAGCCTATTTATGAATTGATATTGCAGCTGATGGGAGAAAATGACATTGATAAAAATTTACTAAACGAATGATTTGAACGAAATTTTAGATTTGCATTTACGATAAATATCGAAAGTGTGTTCGTCTGTACTCTGTATACATAGAAGTGGAAATGAGTTTTCTGTTGAAGGAAAAGTAATCTCTATTTTTGGTTATCTTTTAAGAATAATTTGCTTTCAATACCTCAATTTATTGTTACGTTTAATACAAATTCGCTTTTTACCAGGTTCGCGTTTGTTATCTAGTGTTGCTTGTTAAAGTAGTTTTTAAAATGGTATTGTTTTTATTATTTTTTCGCTTATGATTTAAACGAAAATCGTTTCGTTTGGTAATCAAGTGATTGCAATGGCCAGTACAAATGATAAAATAACGATTGATATTAGCTAAATAAATTTTATTCGCGGTAATTTTTTATATTATATTTAAGAATTTTTCTTTTTTCCAACGGAGCAAACTTAATTGTGTTTTTTTTTTTATAAATTCCAAATTTAATATGTATTTTTTATTTTCATCACAATGAATGTACTTAAACATTGTGAAATTGGCAGCTGAATTCGAAAGCATTCTGCAACTGCTTTCGAATGTTTTATCGATTTTTTCCATTATATTTATTGTACTTACGATTCAATAATTTTAGTTATAGTTACGATCGTCTTAAAATGATCGTGTGGCTTCGAGCACAAATCTTAAATTAGTCTTCACGGACTAAATTTATAGTTCCTTTTGAATAGGTATTTTTAAGAGAATCGAATTAATAAACAAACCCCTGTTTCAGGGTTGTTTCCTTTATACTCTTTACTTTCGTACATATTTAATGTGATAAATCGTCTAAAAAATTAAGATTTTTATAGATATTTTTATACTTTTAAATGTTTTTGTTACTCGCGTTTATGCTTTTATTAAAAAATTGCTCATTTGATTCTGCTATTCTTGATTTTTACTTCATTACGTAATCGAATTGTATTAAAAATAATTCTATACTTATAGAATAACGGATATACACCAAAAAATCGTGTCATATCCACTCATCAAAGAGTGAATCAAAATTATCGTTATTTGTTCAACAAAACTGACAAAGGTGTGTACCGAAGGATATTGGATGAAAATTCATTATCAGTTGATAAGAAGAGTATTAAATAAACACCTGCTCAATTGTAACAATTTCAAGGCGTATTTTCTTAGTTTTAATGTAGCATTGCACATTGTTTCATAATTATTATTTTTCTAATTTTAGTTGAATCAATTTGATGTACGGTGACAAGTGAAAAACATCTGTAACGTAAATTTGATTCGATATAGTTGACTGATAGGCCTAGTGAAGTGCGAAAAAAAAGGAGACCTATCTTATTGCATTTATTTAAAGTGAAGAAATTGGTGTTTTTATCATATACGTAGATGAGCCTAGATGTCAAAATGATGAAATTCTTAGTATTTAATTCAGTTTTAATTTTGATTTTGAAATTTTCAAACTGTGAAGATATTTGTTCTATGTGCGATTGCAAAGCCAATGCTCTCGATTGTTCTGCCAAAGCGCTAAAAGTAGTCCCGGAAACTGTGAAGAATGGAAATAAATCAATAATTTTATTTGAGCATAATTCAATCATACATTTACACAAATTACCTCCGCTAAAAGTTACTTATCTGTCGTTTGCTCACAATTTAATAACACAGATCGATGATTCAGCATTCAAGAATCTTTTCAACCTGACAACGCTGGATTTGAGTAGTAATTATCTGAATTCGTTAGGTTTACTGCCTAATGTTTTCAAGGTGAGTATTTGTTTGTTTTCTAAGAGTACGAGTGAAGGATTAAGTGGATATTGAAAATTTTCTTTATTAACAACGCAAAAAATAGGTACCTATCTATTTGCTGACTTACTTCGTATTTTTTTTAGGGGAATTACCTACCTGAAATGTATGAGCCGTTACGCACTTTGAAAGAATTAAATCTAGGCAATAATTTATTTCATACTCTGCATCCTGCAATTTTTGAACATTTACCCAATTTGGAAAAATTAACGTTAAGTAAAAATCCTTTAAAAGTTCTCAGTCAAGGGATAATCAACGCTTTATCTTCTTTGCCTCATCTAAAGGTTTGTATGTTTCGTAATTTTTCGTAAATTTAAATAGAAGATAGGTAACCTATTTTCGTCACCCATTTCACTTTTTTACTGAAAAGAATTTCAATGATGTTTCAACAGGAATTACATTTATCAAACACTTCGCTGAAAACCTTGCCGGAGAATATTTTTCACGCGCCTAAATACTTGGAATATTTAGATCTTTCTTACAATCAATTCAAAGAACCACCAATACAGTTGGAAAATACCCATTCACTGAAATGGCTCTCTTTGAATGGAAATCCAATCAAATTTATTGAGTAAGACCGCATGCCTAAGTATTTATTTTAAAAAATTGATAAGATTGTATGAATCACATACTTCATTACTCTTTACATACCGTAATTCGACAGAAATTTCGTGGAGTTGCCATTTCTACGTACACTACATTTATCAAAAATGCCCGAATTGTTGGCGATAAAAAATCGTTCTTTGAGTAAGCTTCCTTTGTTGGAAGAATTTTATTGCTCTGACAACCGAAAATTGGTTAAAATCTCAAAAGACGCTTTCAGTGCTCGGAGTATGCATGACGAAGAAGGAGAAATCTGGCCTCCTTTGAAAATAGTACGTCGATTAATTCTTCTCTAATAATTTGCCTACTTATAGAGGTGATTTTTACTTGAAAAATTGATCTTGTTATCGTTTTTTCAGTTGGTATTGAACAATAATGGCTTACGATACATTGAAAGTCATCTGGTAAGCAGATGGGAAAGTCTAAAGGTAATCAATTTGCAACAAAATCCTTGGATGTGTGATTGTGAGAATCAATGGTTGGTTTCAACTCTGACTCCTATAATAGAGAAAATTTCACCGGAGATGTTAAACTCTTTCCAGTATGTATCAAAAATGTCATACTTACTTATTAGTTTGTTGATGATTTATGAAAGTGAAAAAGGTGCCTATTAATACCTATTTTTAAATTATTTATTCAAATATCAATACTTTGGATACTTAATCCATCAAAATTACTAGCTGATGATGAATGATTATATAATTGGTAGGTACCCACAACCTACTTACTTGGTGGGAACTTTAATTGTAGATACTATTTCAAATGATCAAGTGATCATAGAATTAAATTTCAGTTTCTGATCCACTCAAAAATTGAACCTTTCAAATTGGATTTTAAGTTTTTATCTGTTTTTTAAAAATATTTTCAACTAATTTTCCTGAAATAAGTATTTAATCGATTGAAAATTAAAAAAAATTATGTAACAGGTGTTCTGAACCGGTAGAAATGAAAGGCAGATCCATTGTAGATCTTTACCATCGAAGTTATGAGATGAGATGCTTAGATATATACAGTCACACTCCAGAATACGATGGAAAACTTTTAATTGATATTTTAATATTATCAATAATATCAGCACCTGTAATTATGGCTGCTTTAATATACTACAAAAGAAAACGACGTATTTTGACCTTCCATAAAGTACCTTCGCAAGCTGAATTTTTAAATTATTCTCAAATGAATATGCTTACCTACACTAAATAAGTAATTTATTTTTGCTTTTTTCGCTTGAAATTGTAGCTTTAAAATTTAAAATCGTGAAATTTATTCGAAAAATTATTGTTTCAAAATTCAGTTTTCATTTTTTTTCTTCGTATAAAAAAAGGGTAACAATTAAGTAAGTAATAAAATGTATTTTTGGTAAATGAATAGAGGTATCCAGTATTTTACGTTAGGTAGAATAGGTATTAGGTACCTACTTGAAGGATACTCGGCAGTTTTTCTCACCACTTCCTCGTTATTTACAGATGTTCTGGACCTAGAAATAAAAAAAATGTTGCGATTGTGAAATTATCTAACGAAACGTTACCCTGTCATCAAATTGGAAAATCTTTGAATACGAAACAATTTTACTTCGGAATAACCATTCTGTTATTAGCCACTGTACCTTCTATTTTTGTGGCATTCTTGTATTATTCAAAAGCGGCCAATTATCGGTCTAAATTCCAACCGCAATACGAAATGTATGAATACAGTAAACTTGGCGATAAAAATATACCCATAGAATGTACCAGTCTGCATTTTTAATTAGACTATGTTACCATAGGAAATATAAGTACTCGACTAGCTGTACATAGTTTTTATAAATAAGTGATATTTTATCAACAGCAATATTCTAAATAAGTTGAAGACATCTAGCTTATCTATCATAACTTAGTTTGGCGTTACGCATAATACCATATTCTACTCATAGAATAATAACGATTCTACATTTTAAATTAATTAAACAAATTCATATCACAGATAAGTTTTACTTCAATATCATGATTTGAACGACTTTTGTTTAGCAAGGCAAAATGTGTAGCGGTGATTACCAATTACCACAGATACAAAAAAATATATTAAATGTACTTCAAAAATAAGCGAATGGTTGCACAAATGAAATGATACCATTTTACACAGCTAGTAAATTAAATTTAAAAATTACGGAAAAGATAATATTTGCGTTTTTAAATCAAGTCTTGCAATGATATCCTGCGGCATACAATAACAAGGATTAATTGATTTTATTCCTTCATGTTTAATCAACGAAAGGGCACCGATTCCAAAAAGTGTATGAAATGGATCAGGCATATCACCTGGTCTATCGCTAAATCCACCAGTTTCTGTATCCTAAGCAAAGAAAATGACTTATTTAATATAATTTATGTTTAAAATATTGTTATAGTTATCATATTTTTTCCAACCTGACATGCCAAGATGAATTTTTTCAATGCCTCTTTATCCATCCAATGTGAACGACCGATCATATAAAGAGAAGAAAGAACCCACCACGAGTAACAAACATCTGGTAATTTTTCTGGTCTGCCATTCAAACCTCCACTGGGTAGTTGCCTTTCACAAAGCCAATATCCAAGCGAATCGGGATTAATTAAATGCAAATTATCTGAAAATTAATATTCATCGTTATTTTAATCGTATTAAAGAAGGAAACTCCAAGATGAATATATTTTAAATACGAACTAGTCAATGAGAGAAATCCAACACAGCAATAAATTAATCCGGCATGACTTTCTGAATCCGGTCTGGATCCAAATCCACCATCGAAATTATGACATGACATTACGTATTCTACAGCTTTTGAAACATCAATAGCATCTAGCCTTTTCTAAATATCAAATTGACAGAATTAAAAGTGTAAACAGAAAATGGCTAAGTGAATTTGAATATTTACCAGCAACGATAGACTAGCTACAGCACAGAATGAAAATCGTGAATCCAGTTCACCCCATTTGTCACCGAAAAAACCTCCGTTCGGTTGTTGCAAATTTTTAATATAGTTTACTATTCTATCAACTGGTAATTCGTTTTCTCTTTTCAATATACAAGCGATCTGTGCGAGAAACAGAATATAGATTGTTTTTTCCCATTGTCAGAGGAAGATACAATGGAGACTATAACAGAACTACTTACTTGAATTGCACTGAGTGTATGCAATAAATGAGGATCATGGCCAATACTGGGACTAATACCACCATCTTCATGTACACAATCTAATACAAATTTCATCACTTCATCGGCCGGTAACAAAGTCTCTTTACTCAATAATGATAAAGTTGTTAGTCCCCAATAAAGTCCAGACATTCTCAGATATTCTGTCATACAGTATTCCTACAAAACAATGAAATATGGATTGAAATACATCAGAATTGTGTTAAAATTATTAACAGCATTGTAAATCATACATAGCTGTTTCTATCTTCAGAATATTTTTGTATGAATTGTACATGTTTCTCCTGATCCAAAGTTTTTGATGAATCTTCAGGAATTGTAACATCTTTTATAATGGTAGTCTGTTCGAAAACAAGAACGCTCATAACATTAATACATGAAACCCCATAATAAATAAATAATTGCATAACAGAAATAAGTTTTTAAAATACTTGCCATTGTGCGAAGAATATTTAGAAACGAAGTGAAAATTTTATTTCGAGGTGAAAATGCAGCTGGAACATCGATAGAATGAAATTTTATGCTCACTTTAGTCCTTTATTGATTAAAAATACTGAACCATACTAGACTTTTTAAAAATTTTGCCAATTTTGGATTTAAAATCCTCTGTTGCTGTTAGTGTAATAAAATAACTAATAAGATTATATTTGTGCATTTGTGCGTGTGAGCTCGTACGAATGTGTTAGTAAATATTGAATTGATAAGAAACACGCGACAGTCTTGATAATTCAAGAAACGAAAAATGCATCAAGTTCACTAAACATAAAAATTTATTCGTTCCAACACCTAATTAGTGAGGTGGAAAGAAGAATGTGTGAAATCTTTTGCAGATAAATAGTAATTTTAGAAAGTCTAATTACTACAACTTACATACGTGGATTAGATTATTGAATTAAAAGAGAGGGAAGTTGATGAAAGAGTAGGACAATAAAATGGATGCAACACTTCGCAATCACACCTGTTATCAAAGTCTCAGATCGAAATTCACATCTTCAATTTTTCGTAAGTTCGGACTTGGGATTCAACTTTCGTTTCGTTAATCTATTTCATCAAGATTTTAATCGCAGCACGTAGAAGAAAATGGGGTCTCAGCCAATTGCATATCTGTCAAGAATCGAAAGTTTCAGCGCTTGCCATCGACTACATAGGTTATCATTTTCATTTCTATTTCGATTTATAAAAACCTTTAACCCCTTTGTATCACATTGCATTTCGTACACGTATGTAACACTATTGGTGAAATTCACTAAATTTGAATTCTTTTGAAAAATAAGTGTCGTACCAACTTTTACTGGTCTCAAATTTGCTCAGCAAGTTGCTTGCGAGCTGGCCAGCTGGCGTTCACTTTGCGGACATGGTTGCATAACAGTATTGTTGTATTCAATAGTCAATACTAATTTTGTTCATGTATTTAGGCAATTTTGATTGAAAATCGATATCTTCAATATAAAATAGAAAGAAAAGAAAATTCAGAAGTAGGTACAGCGTCATAGAGAATTTAGTTTTGCATAGTAATTTTTCATCAAAAAAAAACACCACAAATGATCTACTTGGAGAGGAAGAGTTATTTAATTTTCAAACTTCAATAGCCTCTTCAATTAATGGGATAGGTGAAACGTGTACATCACTTTTTTCTTGCATTTTTCATTTCCTATAAGGTCTACCTCTTGAATTGGTCATTTGTGATTTTTTTCCATTTTCCCCCCAAAAATCTAATTTTTATAAAAATTGGTACAGCGTACAAAAAAAATTATATTTTCTTCGAGTGGTACTTGCCTGAAAGTGCAAATCTCAAAGAGTTGAAATTTGAAGCGTCCCAGCGTTGAGCCACCCCCGCTCATTTTTTGTTGAACCAGTCACTGAAACTTCAAACTTGATGAATTTCACTGAGTGTTACATAGAAGAGTTAAACTTGGGCATTATGTTGAAAACGTTGTAATTTTTCACTTCAGCCCTCATCTCAGTGAAAAGGACAATCTTGAAGAGTATGGAAAATGTAATAATCCTAACGGTCATGGACATAATTATTCATGTGAGTGTTTGTCTATACTTAGAATGATTTTCTACCAGACCACATCACCAAGACCAAAACTGCTAATAGTGTACTTTAAATAGTAACGGAATGAATTTTTTTTCAGTGGAAGTCACATTGAAAGGTCCGGTAGATCCGAAAACTGGTATGGTTGAAAATTTGAACGAAGTAAAACGCGCCGTGAATATCGCTGTAATGGATGTACTGGACCATAAAAACATTGATAAGGATGTACCATATTTTCAAGATATAGTAAGTACTACTGAAAACGTGGCAATATTTATTTGGCGAAATTTAAAATTACAGTTGAAGAAGCCCTCTTTATTATACGAAGTAAAAATATACGAGACAAACAAAAATGTAATCATTTATAGAGGTGAAGAAATGTAATATAAATATTGGACTATCAATGTAACTTTTGCTACGAATTTCAAAGAGAAACAGGAATCAATTCTTTTTGGGCAACGTTTCATTCTGAAAGTTTGGATTTTCACTCTGGGTTTCGTTACTGCTGGGTGAATCTGTATTGAGTTCATTCAGTTTTATTGGATATGTCAACATGTTACCATTGTCCCAAGTGTATAATTCCTGTTGTTGAAATAAAATTAATCAATATTTCAAATTGACCTATGATTTGTTAAAAGCTGCTTCTTAAACTTACATTCAAACGATTATTGTATGAAATCATAGTTGTATTTCTGAATGGATTCGTAAACAAAATTATTGATGTGTCGTCCAATAATTTGGATTTGTAAAGATCCAATGCAAAACTGCAGGAAAAAAATCACTCAGATGATTTGCTCACTTATACCTATCTGTTTTCTTTTCTCTTTTTTTTTTGACATGTATTACTTTGGAAATTTAATATTAAGTTATTGTTATACGTACATTACATTCCAATTTACCTATCTCTCTACCAGTAGGTAACATTAAATTACAAATTTACCTATCTCTATCTCTCTACCAGTAGGTAGTGTCATATGTTTATTATCAAAGAAATGTATCGAGATATTATAGTATCTACCTATCAAATTTTAATACGTTTCTTTTCCTGCTTGTTGATCTCAATATACCTGTTTTTAGGTTTGTAATTACATACCTTATTCTGGTATTAATTTCTGTAACGCTTTGTACAGCGTAAAGCACACCGCATATTATGAACATGTCTCCGATATCTTGATGTTTTACTGAAATGTTCCATGCATATTCCAGTTTGAAATGTGTCATATTTAATTTAATCACAGCGGTGTTGTTGGAATTGGGTATAGCGCATACGATCCAAATACCATTATCATCTGCCATTATATCAACATTGTTGAGTTCCGTTTTGTATAAATAATTTTGTGGCGACGTATCACATTGAGACAATGCTAAATATTCAGCTGTTGATTGCCTCAGGTCGAACTTGACTATAGTTGCTTTGCTGTCTTTTGTAGTGTAGTAATAGAAAGTTCGATTATATATCACGTGATCATTGCCCTGAAATTATTGATAGAATAATAGGTAATTAAACCCGCATTTTTTAAAATCAATTTTCATTTTTTCAAATGAAGCTAACCATAAAAGGTTCGGGCAAAGAGGTGGTTTTGGTTGATGAGTGAGCACTGAATGCTGATTTATTTGCATATTCGTACAAAGTGCTGTTTTTCTGTCCCATTGTAATCCAATAAAAATCGTTGTTTTCCATTGGGTAGGAATCCTTCATCCAACTGCCATACTGCTCCGCCATTGCATTGTGATAAACTGGTTTCCCAATGGTTTCCATTTCACAGTCTATTGAATACACAATGAAATGATAATATTATTTTAGCTCTCTGCATTAAATTTAGGACTTATGCTTTGAGGCTCTTCTAAAAAATAAAAATGAGAATTAACATGAGATAGCATGCTGAAAACGAAAAATTTTCAATTATTACCAAGGAATGTAGATACAGTACCCTCCTTGATTATTACTGAAAATCGAAAAATATGTCCCAGTTTTGATTTTTAGGCGTAAACTTTGAATCCGAGGAGCCATCCTAGGTAGAGTTGAGGAGGTCCTTGAATAGTAAATTTTTGCAATTTTTACCCAAATTTTCTCCAATTTTTTCTTGTTTTAGCGGTTTTGCATGTTATCCGAAATTACATATTTCATTAGAAAAAAGAGTTTCAGCACATGGGCCCTACTTATTATAGGAAACTAAAATATTAGAATTAAAGGTAAAATGTATTTTCGTTGATCTTACTTCGTTTCCTAGTGAAGGCGGTGGTAGAGTCGTTGGTTATCATTTTGAATTCAAGATCATTGTACCCGAATCCGCAATTTTTGCATATTTGACATTCTGGACACAACACTCCATCAGCTTCTGGCGGTGGATCGCCGAAATATGTAATTCTTTGTCTGTTGCATACTTCTGTTTTTGATATTATTTCCCTTCTGTTTTCTATTTAGAAAAAAATTCGTCTAGCAATAAATTGAGAAGTCATGTAAATAAAAATAAAGCACTAGTAGGTAAACACAAACAGTACCCGTCTTATTAGAAATCACAATTTGTCCTTTGGTTTCGCCCATGAAATTTTTTGCTACACAATGGTATTCGCCCAGATCATCTTCAACAACGTTTGTAATATTTAGCAATAATTCTGTCTGTTTGAAACAATCGAAAATTTTTCATTATGATATCATATGCGCATTCTTTACCTACCTACTTATCTTAATTTTGAAAACAACTCGCTGTTTTAAGAATTTCCTATTTACTCACTTCGTATAGTCCACGATGCGTGTAATCGACTTGAAAACGACCAAATGATTCTTCTAATAAATCGCCATTATGAGTTTCCCAATAATATACTCCTCGCGGAAATGCCTGAATTTTACAACTCAAGAACGCAGTACTGTGTAGAGTAACGTTCACAATTAAGTTTTGTATTCCTATGTAAGGTGGAACTACACAAATTACAGTATTGATTCTGGTCATTTCGGAATTAAAATGGATATAATTTTTGTCTAATCAAACTTACAGTTCACGTTCAAGGTGAAACTTCGGTTTGCTGCTGGAGGTATTGAATTCTCTGCTATACAAAAGTATTCTCCCATTAATCTTCTACTCGCATTTTGATAAAGCAACGTCTCCACACCAGAGTTGATTTCTGTACAAGCATTTGTAAATATTTGCTCAAAGTGAGTAGATAATTAGTAGGTACTTCGAGACCTTGACCTTTTTGGATTAAAATTGATTGGAATGGAACTACGAGTTTTGAAAAGACCATGTCCCAAAACCCCACGACTCAAATTTCAGCTCCCCAAGTTGATATTTCGATTTTTGGAGAATTTTTAAAAAATTGAAAATCAATGTACTTTTCTACGAAATTGAATAAATTTAGTTCCCAATCATAAGTGCATCGACCTCCTTAACCAATATTAATTGTCCAAATCCAAGCACATTTGAATCTTTAACACAATTGATTTTCTCCAGCATTTTCGAATTTATTCATCTGAAACCATTCAAATTAGCTAAAAATAAATTTCTCGCTGCCATTTGATCATTTCAAAAATATCACATTTTCGCAGAAAAAATGATTTTTAAATTTTCAAAAATTCGTCAAAAAACGAGATGTCGATTTAGGCAGCTGAAATCGGTTTTATCGAGTGTAATTATGTTCTTTCGCTCTTTCCAAAAATCAAAGTTGCTATGTTGCCCGTGTAAGTGTACCTAGACCTACATACATAACATGACTGAAAACTGAATTCATGACTCACCTGCCCATTGGCCTTGTATTATAGGTATTTCGTTTCCTTCTTCATCAAATCTCTTCCAAGAAATTTTTGGCTCTGGGGATCCGGTAGCTCTGCACGAAATCCTTAAATTTTCACCTTCACGGACAGTAACATTTTTATTACTAAAAGCAGGCTCTGCACCTATTATAGTAAAAAATGAAATTTTGTCGTTAATAGAATCACGAGGAATATTTTACCCCATTTTACAGGTGAACATTAAAATATTTTATAATACCAACTATGGTGGGAGGAACTAAAAATTCATTTGTCCCGTTGATTGAGCAGTTTCTAGCAGATATTCCTGGTAATCCAGGAATACCGTCTGTTCCTGGTTTTCCTGCTGCTCCTCTTCGACCTGATAGTCCTGAAATCATAATGCCACGAGTTAGAATAATATGATTATTATGTAGGTACCTACTTAGGTTAAAAATTTAAGAAATCACAAACGTGGTTCAATCGCCATTACCTTGATCGCCCTTTTCGCCCTTTTCGCCCGAATCACCTTTAGCGCCCTTTTCTCCTAAAAATGGAGCAGAAAAATTTTTAGTTGTTAGAAATCAAGTAGATAATATGCAGATTTGTAGATATTAAGTCCATCTGCATCAAATTTGAAGAAAATTGTGTTTCCGTACCGTTGGATCCATTTACGCCATTGGTTCCATTGATTCCATCAGTTCCACGGTCTCCCTTTTGACCCTTTGTACCGTCTTTACCATTCCTACCAGGAATTCCATCTAAACCTGGTTCTCCAGGAACTGATGGTCTACCATCTAATCCTTGATTACCTGTGAATACGTGTAAGATGTTAAAAAGTCTTTACATCGATAGCAAGTATCTAATTAACGGGTCAATTACCATTCCTGATTACTTACCTTTCTCACCCTTTTCACCTCTCATGCCGGTTGGTCCAATTGGACCTTTAATTCCGGGTAATCCTCTCTGGCCTATTGTACCGTTTTCTCCTTTGTCACCTTTCTCGCCTCTTTCTCCTCGATCACCTTTTTCTCCAGGATCTCCTTTTTGAGGCGGACATTTATCGTGTGTTGCTTTGCAAAATTCTTCCATCATTTTCAACTGTGAACACAACGTATAATTGATTTTTTATTAAATGAAAATTGATCATCTTTGAGTCAGTACATTGATTTGAAAAAATATCTTTAATATCTGGGTATACTTCTGATATTGAAAAAAAAAGCAGATGACGGGATACCTCTACCTACATCTTACGTCTAAATATTTTTTTTATGGACGTACCGGAACTCGAGAATACTTATTCAACCAAATCCAATCCTCTGCAGATAAATTACTATGCCTGGACTGAAAAATTTCGTCTAATGTCATATTCGATTCATTTTTAACCAATTCCGCTTCAGTTATATCGGCTTTAATTTCATTAACGGCAGGTTTCAATATGGAATTTTCTTTCACTTCTAAATCACGTTTAACTCTATGTAAATACACATCGTGATATTTAATTCTATCTTCTAGTTCTTTCAATCGCGCTTCATATTTGATTTCCAAACTACGATATTGCGTGTACAAATAATTGAAAGATACGAACTGCGTTAAAAATGTTACGAATACCAGGAAGTATAATATATTAAATAAAGCACTGTCACCATCATGTTTGAAAGTTAAGTATTTAAAAAAATTTCGATCTTTTTTTACTACATTGCCACCTGCGACGGTGGATTCATCGACTTTACGATTTTCCATTTTAAAATTTTCGACGGCTTGTAATCGTCAACATGTTTGAAAGTTTACTGATTTCAGAGGAAACACTTTTATAAATATTTTTCATGGGTGCATTATCACATCGTTATTGAATAGCCTGTTTAATTGAAAATGTCAGCGAGTTAACTGTCTGTAATTGAAACGTCAAATATTGTATGTTCTTATATCCAAATAATGGGTTTTTTTTCATATTATTCATAATACTAAATTACTGATTGCTCTGAATTGATATTTCAGTTGATGGTACGAATTGCGTTTTAATTGACTTGAAAATGTGAACAAAACGCAACTTTGAAATTGAAATTGTGAATGTGCATGATTATTTTGCAGTTTTCTATTTATAGCAAATTCATCTTCGTATGACAAGAATATTATAAAAATCACCCTTGATTTCTCCAAAAAAAAAAAAAAAAAAAAAAAAACGGTTTTAGTACGTAACAAAAATATATAGACATTAAAAGTTATATAGAGTATATTTTCAAAAAACCCTTAAAAAAATAAAAATACAAAATGCCACCCTATTCCTCAAATGAAAAACCATAACAATGTATAAGAAAACAAATAGATTAAATAATAATCGTAGAATTGATAACAATGACATAGCTTTCAGCTAACATGAAAATTGCTACTAAGTAAGTAGAACACATTTATTATTCAACAAATGATAATGTAAAATGGTAACAAATTATAATTTAGATTCAGCTGTCAACGATTTCAGCTTCTGAGCAAGTAAAATATTTCCTTTGATTTTCAATTTACCTTTCACAAATGCCACCTGCGGATTAAGTTTTCCAATCGCCTATAAAAATCGATACATTGATTCATTATTAATCATTCTGTTCATAAAATAGTTATTATGTCGTTACCTATATAAATATGATTATCTTACCATATCTACCATATCAGCATCATCAATGGTTATAGTAGTATCAATCTTGACTCCATCCGATGTAGTTGAACCTTTATATACTTTTCCTTTTTTCAAATCAGCGACTGAAAAGTTGATTTGTAATGAATTAGTATGATTGGAATCAATCAATTGAAATATGTATGTAATATGTTACTCACTCCAAGTTGCTGCTGGTTTGCCATTCTTCGTTATCACATATGAAAACACACCGTTGATTTTTTTCAGCACCGAAGGATCAGCATCGATCCGATCTTGCATTCCCGAAAAAACTAAATCGCTGGTTAGTTCTTCTTCACTAACACGATTCAGTTGAAGCGGTATCGAATTCGACGTATCAACGGAATACAAATCAACGTAGCCACCTGCCATGATTAAAAAAAATTCAACTCGCGAAAAATAAAATTCCTATGTCGATTTTTAAAATAAAACCAACGAGTAATTCAAGATTATTCAACGTAACGGTGACTCGATGGTTGACCTTCGTTCATTATTCATACACTGTATAATTTATTCGATTTTTAATTGAAAATTCATAACTCAACACTTTCGTTGCATCGAGTGTCTCTTCAATTTTGTTACTGTACTAAATACGAAACCATGTTACGTCAATTTAAAGAAATAATCACGTAAAAAAAATTATCAGTTGAGAATTATTTGCGATACGAACCATTTAGAACTTTCGTGTTCCTTTCGACTACCGACGTTTCGAAGAATATTCTGTTATTATCTCTCCACATGTCTGTTTTTAGTGTTTCACCTGGTAAAACAGGTTTGGCGAATCGAACCTAGAAACAAAACAAGTTTAATGATAGGTGCGAGTGGGATAATGAATGAAAAGAGAACATCGTTGAAATTTACTTTAACTGCTTTGAAGAGACTCGGGTCATTGCTGGCAAATTTGTATAAAACATGACGGACAGAAAACGCCAGGGAGCATAAACCATGTAAAATTGGTCTTTCGTATCCAGCAATGGCAGAGAATTGGGGATCGATGTGTAATGGATTAGAATCGCCAGATAATCTGTAAATAGCAGCCTAAAAAAAGAAGTTATTGTAACTATTTTGTTTACTCCAAAAAAATTTCGAATGCGATTTAATACCTGATCAGGAATTGTTTTATCGATAAACTCAACATCTGGTTTTCGACTGGGAGCGGACGCAATTGGAACGATTTTGGAAGACTGTTTTGGACCTCCAAATCCACCAGCACCAACCACAAATGTAACGATCTGGTTGAAAATTATTTTTTCGCCGTTTTCATCAAACGTATCGACTAAAATTTCAATTGAAAAAGAATTAGATAAAATATAAACTTTGGAATAATTATTTTTTAACCTACCATTATGTACGATTAAAGCTCCTTTGCCTTTATCAACAACATCAACAACAGTGCTAATGGATTTTAAATTTCCTTCAGTTGGAAGGGGTTTCAATAATTCTAAATATTGTTCTCCGTGAAGTACCTAAAGACGTATAAAATAATTGTGAATTTATAGCATCATGTATAATCGTTAGTCAACTACCTAATAATTAATAAAATACCTGAGATAAATCAAAAGTTCTGTTAGGTATTACTGACGTTGTTTGGTCATTGGACATAACACTTATTAAAGCTGGTATAATACCGAATGTTGGAAAAACGGAGAAATTTTCGTGTGATTCGTATAAATATTTTAAATCACTTTCGACTGTAGTAGTAGCACCAACTAAAATCAATGCAAAAATTATATTATGGCAGGTTTTCAACAGAATAATAAAATTTGCATATTTTTCTGGTGAACTTACTTCCTAAAGCATATAATGTGATATCTTTATTTTTATAAGCGTAAATATCGCTGCTCTGTGGAAACAAATTCATATATTAGTATTTGAATTAAGTAATATATGGAAAAATAACAAAAATGACCCAAATAAATAGGAAGACGTGTACCCTATTGGCAAGGGAACCGCTATAAAAACCGCAGTGGTGCGTTTTTTTTTACGGATTTAATGGCGTTTTTTACTGCGGTTATTTCAGCTTAAAACGCGATAAAAATCGCTTAGCGTTTTTAAAGCCCCCCTATAGGCCCTATATAGGGGGTTTCTTAGCATAATGCACTCCTATAGGAGTGCATTATGCTGAGAAACCCCCTTCAAGGGGTACATTACACTGAGAAAAACGCTTTAAAAACGCTAAGCGATTTTTATCGCGTTTTAAGCTGAAATAACCGCAGTAAAAAACGCCATTAAATCCGTAAAAAAAACCGCACCACTGCGGTTTTTTTTACGAAAGTCTAAATTTGCCGCAGTGCGGTTTTTATAGCGGTTCCCTTGCCAATAGGGTAGTATGAAAAGAGCAATTAATCGAGTTTTGCCAGGAAAATGGGTATTCATCCATACACATGACAACAAAAAATTAAAATTACTCTTCTTATTTAAAAAACACATACCAACGATTCAGTTCCATCTTGGCCAGCTCCCAAGGCTTCTCCAGATTTTAGAGTTTCCAAATGGGTAATTAATCCCATGGTCGCTTCCTAAATTTGATAAAAATTTGATTGTAAAACTTACTCATATTTCAACGATCTGATACACCTCAAAATAAAATTTTTACCTGAATACTGGTAGCGATTTCGGCTTTACTAAGATCAGTAACTTGGTCCCATTTCCTGGAAACTTCTTCGGGCGAAACAAAGTCTTTGATATTTTTTCTCAAGAGACAGCCACTTCCCCGAGTAATTTGGACTGTAAACAGTATTTCAATTAGATAAATTTGAACCAAAAGCAATTTAGAATTGAAATTTTTTCTCTCAACCTTTCGTTGCCCATCCTGCGGCAGATTCGATGATTGAACCAGATTCGTCGCAAGATTCGTGACAAAGCCATACAACTACCGGAGCAATCAATTCGGGTTTAAGTTCATTGAATAAATCTAGATTGGAGAAAAATTTGTTAATTAGATATTTGAAAAAATAAAATACTCGTTTAAATAATAGAATAAGATAATACCTGGAGGTAGAATATCTTCCGTGAGTCGTGACGCAGCAGTAGGAACGATAACGTTGCAATGGATATTATTTTTCTTTCCTTCGATGGCAAGAGTATTACTTAACCCAACGAGACCCATTTTCGCCGCACTGTAATTAGCTTGACCGAAATTTCCAAATATTCCAGCATTTGAAGACGTTACAATAACACGACCGTAATTCTGTTTACGAAAATGAGGCCAAGCCGCTTGGGTAACCTTAAAAGCTCCTTTCAAATGAACGTCGTGAATCAAATCTAAAAAATAAAAAGATATTCGTGGTGAAAATAGGGGTGATTTAAACGTAAATGAATGAAAAAACTCAATAACATGGTTAAAATCCTACCCCAGTCGTTGTTACTAATACGAGCAAAAGATCTATCCCTCAAGATACCAGCATTATTGATCACAATATCAATACGACCAAAATTATCCAACGCCGTTTGCACAATTTTCTCGCCATCCACTACTGAGTTATAATTCGCTACAGCGATACCACCTGAAAATCGTTCATTATTTAATTATATTTTCAACGTAATTATTGAAGCGAAGAAATAAGTAAAAACCTTTGTTCCGAATTTCTTGGACTACAGTATCTGCAGCTTTCGTACTACTGCCATCTCCTGAGCGACCACCTCCTAAATCATTAACAACAACTTTTGCTCCTCTTGACGCCAAAAGTAAAGCATAAGCTCTTCCTAGACCTACATACATGAATATCAATCAGATTGGAGTTTTCAAGTTGAATATCAAATATTTCTAGAAATTCAACACTAAAGGTTTTACCTGCACCAGCTCCGGTTACTATAGCCACTCTACCATCAAACCTTAACGAAGTCATTGCTGAAAAAATGTTTCAAAGATTAATTAACACAGTGTTTTCCTAGAAAACTACCATAAAAATTGGAAACTAAGTTTCAAACTATACATTTTCTAAAACTGATAAAAGTGAAAATTGAAAATAGTCACATACTGATAAGAATAAAACAAGATTTTGACAAGTCATGAGTGAAGTGGTTTCTTTATCAAAGTTTGAACGAAACAAAAGGTATAATAAGAACGTGAACTAAGAAATACCTTATTTTTGTAAAAATGGATGCACAAGAAACACAACTGTAATAAAATTATTTACTTTTGTGGATTAATTACTCTCAATTTTTCAATCAAACACACAAGTACCTAACTAATAGTACTTTGTCACTCTACCTAGGTACGGTTCCCCCACTGACGAGTCGGTTGTCGGTGTAATAATCTGAGCCATAAAAATACACCGTGTAGCGTTGTATCAACTTTCTACCGGTTCAAGGACGTTTTTGAATGTCTAGCGTCTAATCTGAATAGCTCTAATTTTTCCTCAAATTTATTAAAAATGATTCTTATTAGGGCGACCTAGGTATTCAATGAGATAATGAAATAAGAGATTACGTAGAACGCGGGAAGATGGAAACAACAAGAATAAATAAAACGATCGGTAATATTTTATTATTCAAAAGAACATACAAAAACAATTTCTTCGGTACCCAATATTACATAGATAATCATAAATTGAGAAAATGAATTAATACGAAGAATTACAAAATTAATTTATTTAATCGAATTACCAAATACCAACCAGTGGAAGGTTAAAAAACTATTTCTCCAAAACATTAGAATAATTCTTAAACATACTTTTGATAACATTAAGAAATAATAATTATCATTTCCTTCGGAGAAATTTCAAAAATAATGGCTAATCAAATAATTAATTAAAAACAATACGTAAATAGGAATTTCACCATTATTCACTCACAAATGAAAATTAAGTTTGAAGATATTGACCTGCATTAACAGAACAATATACTCGAAAATTTCACAATTTGTATAAATATAACATAGGTAATTGTTTTTTATTCCAGCGCAATCCAAGAATACGGCTGAAGAACTGGAAAAAATTGAGAAAATCATGACACATATAACACAGAGAAGGCAGAAAACAGAAAATTTACATTCCAATCTCAACACTCAAGAGTATTTTGAAACCATAGAACTAGAAATGAATCGATGTTAAACTTATATGTACATATCACACAGACGAATCTAGAACCGTGAGAAATTCACATACTAAGTAGAATTTTTTTTACAAAGGTGATATTTTTCAACAATGACACCTACTGTGACGATTCTGATGTCATTGATAAATTTTCTCTGCCATTACATAAATTGAAATTTAAAAATAAACATCACTTATTACATAAATATTACGAGTGCGATTATGTTGCAGGTGTAAATTTAGGTTGAATTATGGATGTTTTTCGAGCAGGAACTGTATCGGGTGTAGGAATAGCCTCTCCTGTGCCGAATTTCAAGAGTTGCTGAGGAACAGTTTTATCTATTTTAGGCTTGCAGGTATTTTGCTTTGCCATTTGATAATCACCAGAATCAAAATATTTTTGCTGCATAAATAGTGACAAATAAAATTAGTTATCTGCGAAACCTACAGTTAAATCGAAATGATCAACTTACGCCTTTAGCCAATTTCTTTTGCAAAAATACTGAATGCCCACTTCCTCTCCAGTTTGACGGTAACTGATATTTTGCTTTCAATTTCTCTTCTTCGGCTTTCAAATCTTCATTCTACAAAATACATTCGAATTGAAATAATTACTGGAATCCATACCTTCAGTTCATTCTGTTCACGGTGCGAAAATTATACCACGGGATTGTTTCCTTGAGGATCAGTTGCCTGGTTTCGATTCGCTACATCAGTCAAGTTTTGTGGGGTACATTCCATCTTGAAGCTACTTGTGAAATTAACTAGAAAATATCGAACGTATTAACGGTAGGTTGATGGTGAATGGTATAGACAATACATAATTCGTGCAATGATTCTTGTTATCACTCATGAGAGGAGAATGGAGAAGTGGAGAACTCCGAGAACATGTAAAGAGATTGAATATGTACATATATTAGAAGAAAAGTAGGCAAGTTATGAAGAGTAGCCATGCAATGAAATGTGATGAACGAAATAATGAACAAAACACGGAACGGAGTCATCAGAAGTAGTAGATCATGCGTTAGTAACGAGAAAGTAATCTACAATAATAAATTGATGTTTCATCTTTACCTCAATAGAGAATATCAACGCGGAACGGCAAAGGTCATTCAACAGTAAAGAGTAGATCAAATACTATTGTACAGTGAGATGATTACAATATCCACAAGGTACACATTACAACAAAAATTACAACGGTTCACGAAGGAAAAACAACTCAATAATTTCTGAAATGGAAAATCAAAACAGAAGAAAATCCGCAGTTTGTTTATTTCCATGGTGTTGAAGAGACGCTCATCAAATTTCAAGGTGAATCTTGGCTCGTTCTTTTGATTTTCCGTTAGAAATTTGGATTGAGAATTTTGGGCTTGGAAAAGTAATTTTTTCTATTTTATTTCCTTCAATCAAAAAAAATTTCAATGAAAAAATAATTTGTGTTGAGTAACTTTTTCATTTTTAAATTAAATATTATATTTTTTTCGATATTGGAATTTTTCGGTCATAATGGTTTTTTGAGCAATTGCAGTCCTAAAAATTTTAGGAACAATAATATCGTTATTATCGTTCGTTTATTTTTATTACCTATTTTTGTGTTCATTACTCACTCAAGTCATGTAAAATAACAAAGTGTTATTTTGGTTGCATACCTTAAAAAATGATGGCAGACGACAGAGCTTGCACAGAACTAACAAAAGTTGGGGAATCCATGGGAAACCTAAGAAAAAGATATTGTCATACTTACTTGAGAGAAAATGAAAATGATTAAAAATTGAATTGGTACATAGGGATTAGGGAATGTATTCAGAAAAAAATTTCAATTGCTTTGACTTATTTTGACGTCACGCCCTATTGAATGAATTGGTTTTTACTTCTTAAATTTTTTCTTACTGAAGTGGAAGTGAAAGTATTGATGCCAGGAAAGTATTTGTATTACATGTACCATGTACATTACTTGGATGGTAGTAGTAGGCATCTTCGCGGCTTCAGATTATCCAATTTGGAGCGATTAATCGACATCAACCGAATAATAATTTCAGCCAGATAATAGGTGCTGACCAAGCAATTTTTAGACTGTATGATTTACTACTTGCTATCCCGTGTTTTGCTAGGTACCGTGCAAGTAAAAGGGGTAATTTTGACACAGTGTCAGTTACATTAAACTTAAAGTTAAATATACATGAACAAATTATTCTATTAGGGCTCCAAATTTATTTGAATTATGTAAAATTATAGTAAAAACAGAACAACATCAAAACTTACGTACACTAGAATCACAGAATAAGTACTACCAATACAATATGATTTACAATTTACTATTTTAATCGCTGAAAATCAAAAATATCAAATAGGTATAATAACAATTGAATAAAAACATAACAATATTAATTAGTAATAACTTTACCAAAAATGACAAACCAAAAAAAAACAATAACTATGATTCAAATACTTGAATGAATAATAAGAAAAGTAAAATAAAATAATTGTCATTCATCATCCAAATTTCAAAAAAGAAGCAAACCCAGAGGAACGTTTCTGCTCATTACGTTCACCTAAAAATTAAACATATATTATTAACACGCACAAAGTAACACTTGAAAATTAGGCACCTAGAATAGAACGATCGTAATTCTTAATTACCACTGCCACTAGAATCATACCTTTCGCGATTGCTGATAAAATACTCCTCTCTTCTGGTGTTAGTTGCAATAAAGTATCTAAAATTGTAATCAGTTTACATTTTTCTTCGCCATCAGGAAAGGTGAAAAACTGAAATTACATACAAGTCGTAAGTCAATTACTTTTGTCCACTTGAAATAATTTTCATACACAATCACTCACATTAAATAAGACATTTTTTAAATATTCGCCGTTTTGTAAATGTGGAGCTCTATCAATGGTCTTTTGTAGACGTCTATTTACGTCTTTTAACCAAGCTACATGTTGTTCACTGCGAGCAGCATTTTTTTCCGATTCATTTAATACACCATTTAAATAGGAGACCTGACTTTCTAGTTTTTCGATTTTTTCTCTCAATTCAGCGATATCGCCTGAAACTGTAAGTAGAAAATTCAGAACATTGCCATTTTCTGACGAAGTAATCATGACTCATTTAATAATAATAAAAATATAAACGAATGATCACCTCGAGGTTCTTCTGTGATATCGGTTTTCAATAATTTTTCCAACGATACCAATTCGTGATTCTGACTTTTTTTACGTACTACTTTTTCCACTTCATTTGGCTGCGTCTAGTTACATACATAACAATCACAACGTAATAGATAATGGGATGTTTTTAAGCACTAAGCAGGTACATTACATACATTAGTTTTGGAGTGGCCACGATCATCAAGTTTTTCAACCGGAACATGATCACTTTTCATTTCAGCTTGAATCTTCGGATTGTTATTTTCTTCTACTAGAACTTCTGGTTCTTTTGGCAATCTTACATCTTGCAATTTCATTTCGAGTTCTTGGCAGGTAGCATGTAAATTCTCAATTTCATTCTACATACAAATAACATTCAAATTCAATTTCAACACATGAGTACAATGAAACAAGATCTGTAAACTTACTTTGTAACATTTTATTAAAGTTTCGTTGTTTGTTTTGAAGGATTTGAATTCAATGTTGACATTATCAAGTTCTTTGGTTTTTTCTGCACAAGTTTTTTGTACCTCCCTTATCTTCGCGAGTGAGTTTTCCTTGAAATCTTGCAGTAATTTCAATTCCGCTTTATGGTTATCTAAATCGGCACTAGAAAGAATAAAACATTAGATATTATAGATTATTTGGCAATCGTTATTTATCAACTTGTCACTCCTTACAGGGTATCATCCAAACGCTTTCTCAATTCTTTTACAATTTGGCTTAAATCGTCGATTTTCATTTTGAGTTTTTCTTCGTTGTTTTTCAAATTATTTTCATTTTTGTGCTTTTGAAGAACATTATGAGCACGTATTTTGTATGCTTCAAAATCTTCTTTCAGTTTATCAAATTCACTTTCTTTTTTCTTCAGCTGTTCTTCTAAAATTTTTGCCGAATTTTGAGATAATTTCAACTGCAAAACATACAGGTTTCATCAAATTGTATCAACTCAGCAATGGATTTATAAAGAAAAAAATATATTTACTTGACTGTTTGAAGATTCTTGCATGTTTCTGAGACGTTCTTTGAAGTCATTTGCTTCAGTAACAGATTCGGCTAGTTGAAGCGTAAGGAGTTCATTTTTAGATTTCTCTTCTTCTAACTGTTGTTTTGACTGTTTCAATAAATTATCTCTTATTTCGAGATCCCTTTCGTGTGCAGAAATAACTTTGTTCAAATTCAATATCTGTTCCTGTGTGAAAAAAATTGAAATATTACAGATAGAAGTACACACACCATTAACAAAAATAACGTTTAAAATATAAATGTTCTTACATCTGCTAATTTACTGCCAGCGCCAAACGAAGAAATTTGTGCTTCCAACCCTTTAATACGTTCAACCAAAGTCATATTGGATTCAACGTTGATCTTGATCTTTTCATTCAATTCTTCAACGATTAAATTTTTCGCTTTTAATTTCTCGGTCAAGTCTGAAATTGTTTTCTGAAATGTCGAACAAGATACACAAGCAATTGATAAAATGAATTTTTAAAAAATCTACAAAAAAATAAATAAACGAAAATATGAAAAGAAAAAACTATGTACATCATAATCTCGCATTTCCAACGTTAGTGTATCACGCTTTCTCAATTCCAAGTTCGCTTGTTCCAAGTCACTTTGGTTTTTTTTCATGTTATCTTCATTTTCTTTAACTTTCTGTTTCAATCGTTGTATTTCTTTTTCCATCTCTTTCTTCATAGTCTCTTCGACAAATTTTTCTTTTTTCAGTTGCTCCACTGATGAGGTCAAGTTTTTCTTTTCTATTTCCAAGCTGAAATACAGAAGGAAAGTTTCGTATAGACAATAAAACATAGCACTGTATAAGATACGTATGATGAAATAAGTAACTTACTCTTTGTTTTGAGCAGACAGAATTTCGTATTGTTTCGTTACCGTGTCGCTTTTTTCAATTTTGCTATCCGCTTCGATAATGATTTTTTTCAGTTCTTTAATCTCTTTCATTTTTAATTCTAATTCATCATTTATTCGATCACACTCTTCTTGCAAAGCCTGTTGATATCAATCATTTTAATGCGTAAAAATAGGAATAGATGGGTAGGTAGGGAAGTAAGCGAAAAAATAAATTACGAACTTGATTTCTTTTGGCTTGCTCGGTAGCAATGTTAAGTTTACATTGAATAGCATTTCGTTCAGACTTTTCATTTAACAGTTGCTGAGTTAAATCGGCGATGTTTTTCTTCATTTTTACAGCAATACACCTCAACTAATGAACATTAATAATAAACGAGTTACACAAAATTGAAAATTCTGCATACATTTCTATTCTTATTTGTCTCACCTTCATGTAACGTTCTTCGAAACTATCTTCGACGTCACGCAGACGAGAAACTTCTTCGGTTCGACTGATATTTCCCATGCTTGAAACGTCACCATCAGCTATGGATAAAATAGAAACATCAACACAATCAGTCGATTACAGACTAATGATATTTATACGAAATATTATCATCGTACCAGCTTGAATATCTTTCACTTTGGAAATTTCAGCCTCCAAAGTTGCAATTGTATCTTCTTTAGAGCGTAATAAGGTTTTGGTTTTCTCCAAAGCCTCCGTTAAATCAGCAATTTCGATGTCTTTTTTCTTCATTTCGCTACCGGAATGAGAGGTAAGGTTCATCAGATCGTCGTTGATGGAATTTATTTGCGATTCTTTTTCCGTGACCATGGCTAGCTGAGTAGAAAGTTGATCATTCAAATCGTTCGTTAGTTTTTTCTGCTGAGCCAAGGATTGCGATAAATGATCGTTTTCTTTGATCAATTCGTCGACGCGTTGATTCAATAAGAAAATAGTTTCGCTGCGGTTCTTTAGCTCCTATGATAAACGAGTACATCAGAACATTTTGTAATTGAGACAGTAAATTTAATTTTCAACAATATATTTACCGAATTTACTTCTTGCATTTCTTTGATGACTTCTTCGTTACTCAAAGTGGTGGAGTTTTTCACATGTTCAATAGTATGGGTAACTGCTTCCTATAAATATTACTCGGAGTAAATAAAAATGGTTCATTTGTACTGGACACTGAGTTAGTACTGTATGATATATCTCGGTGGAAACGTAAAAATCATTTACCTGGATATTTTGTTGAACGGTGGAACTAAATTGATTAAAATCGAGAACACACGTTTCGATTAAATTCGATAATAATTTTTGGGATGATTTCAAGTCTTGAGTGATTACCAAAATACTCGGCACAAGCTTGGAAACTAATTCTTTATACTGATTTTTGTCGTCGATTGTCGCATTCAAATCACTTTGCAAACGATTCAGATCTCGAGATGCATTTTCTAATTTATGCGACAAAGTGACGCGGGCCGTTTCAATCGTATCATTCAAGGATGAAAAACAATCAGCATCATCTCTGATTTGTTTATTGTGTCGCTTTAAATCCTGACAACGCTCCAGTAAATTATCAACATCGGCACGATCTACTGTAAGCTTTGTCTGCGTCTGCGAAATAAGCACATCTTGCAAATTCTTCTTCAACGATGAGATTTCATCGTGCATTTGTCGATGAATAGATTGCACAGCCACTTTTAAATTTTGATTTTCGTTTTTAAATTGCGAACATCTGGTCTGCAACGCTGCTAAGTCAACAGCTTTATGTTTTTGCGCATTTACGTCGCTTTCAATTTGGGAAAATTTCGATAATTTTTCGTTCAAATCATAGTTTTCAGTCGTCAACGAAATAATTTCACGATTACAGTTTTTAATTTTGCTCGCTAGTTGGAGATTATCAGTCTTTACCAGATCCATTTCGCCCTTCAACGATTCAATTTCTCGTAAATTTTTGCTCATCTGGCGTTCAACTTGACCAGTTAAACGTTTTACTTCCAAAGTCATATTGTCGACGGTATTCTTCAGACAGTCGTTTGCAATAACACCTGCTTCACAGCTCGCAAATATCTGATTTGAATCGGACATTCGTTGATCAAAATCTTGCCTTTTTTTAGCTACTTTTCCGAATAATTCATCCATCAGACGGAAGAAATCGTTTAAAGGTGATAAAGGTGTAGCTTCTGCGTCATCATCACATCTGGATGACATTTTATTAATACGAATTTTTAAAATTCTGCACCATAAACGAAGCTGGCTAAATTTAGCGAATAGTTGGTCGTTGTATAGGCGAGAATGGCCGTAGAGACGCCGCAATTGTTCAAAATCATCGTGCAGTGCTTTAGCGGCAATCACCAGCCGATCGGTTTTTTCAACGATATTGTTACCCGCTTCAGAATTATTGGAACGCTGCTGTTTCAAAGATTTTTCTAGAATTTCATTGTACAGACCCAAATGATAAGAGAGTTCTTTTAGTTTGGCTATTTCGTCGTCTTTGGATCGAATCTTATTTTCGTATTCCACACACGAATGCGTGTTACTTTCATTCAACTTTTCAATAACAAAAAACGCTTTTTCGAGACAATCTTTCACTTTGCTTACATTGCAGATTTTCGAATCGTATTCAGATAAATTACCAGCAGTTTGATCACCAGTCAAAATATCCATACGAGGGGATAATTTCTTATCGCAGAATTCCTCTATTTCATACATAGTTTGTAATTTTGCAATTACCTCGTTAACATCTTCTATGGTTCCCAACTTCTTAAGTAAACCTTTGAAATTCGTATATTCAGCCAAATCCAAATTTTCAGCATTTATTACTTCAAGGTGCTCGTTTAGCGTTGAAACACGTGAATGGCAATCTTGAAGTTCGGCGTCGAGTCTTGTAATTTCCGACCGGTAATCGTCGACCATTTTTTTAAGATTGAGAAAATCGGAGCATTGTTTGCTTGAAGAAACATTTCTTTCTTCAATTTCAATGCGCAAGTTGGCATTTTCTTCTTTCACTGCAACTAATTCTCGTTCTAGTCGAATTCGATCGTTTTCACTGGTATTCAGTTTTTCCAAGATGTGAGCGACATTTGGAGTTATGTTTCGTAACGTTTGATTAGCGTTTTCCACAATCGACACCCAGCATTCTTCCGAAGGTTCTTTTTTGTACAGCTTATCTTTCAGAATTTCATTTTCTTTTTTGAGTGCCACATTTTCACTACTCACGCGACGTACTTCTTCCTCCAAGATTTCGCTTTTAGCTTTGAAAAGTTTCGTGTCTTCTGATGCTATTTCGCAGTTTTCAATCAGCTCTCTGGTTTCGATGGATAAGTGCATCAATTTATCTACCACATCATCTCGGGCTAAATTCATTTCGGTCCAATAATTATTCCAGGTTCTGTTTGATTTTTGAAATTCACGGTTTTACCCGCTTGAATATTCGCGAATCCTTTGTGTCCACGTTACTTTGAACTCGACAAAGAGAAAAACGTAATTCTATTCTAACTATCGCTAATTCATTTTCTGAAACATCGATGCCATTAAATTTCTGATAACAAAAAATAACAAGAACTGTTTATGATAATTTTTGACGAGTAAGGATATAAGAAAATCTGGAAGAAATTCACAAAATTTAATGTAGTTCAATAGTAAATCCAGCAGAGTGTACTATGAACAGATTTTTATTTCCCAAAAATTTTTTCATTTTATCCAGTATTTTTTGAATGTACACATCATTATTTTGTAGTTCATTGAAATTCCACTACGCGTCGTTTCTCAATGCGTCCACCTCTCTTCACTCCACCACCCACTTCAACAGCAACTGATAATTTGTATTTGTTATCTTTTTTACATCTGTACTGTCATCATAGCATCATAGCTGTGTTAGTTAAGTAGTTGAAGAAAAAAATAGTTTTAAATCATCAAATATTAGTATCGTTCGTGTTTATTACACAAAAATTGCTACGGTTTATGTTAATATTCATCCATTCAAAATTTCAATTTCATGCGAACGTCTCTTTGCGTTTAACAATACACCGTATTCTAAGCAACAATATTGTTTATTCCCCTAATTTCGAACTAGGTATCGCAATCATTAATCATGCTCAATTAGTTAACTCTTTTCTACGTATTTCTTCTATTTTCCCCATTGATTTTTTTCAACAACTTTGAAATGTAAGTGAAGACAATATACGTAGAAGTATGATACTTTTACATTCGGCGAATCCACATCGCTCTCAAAACACAGAGTAAATCGTAAATGAACAATCATACTCGCAATTGGAATTATAGTGACAGGTGAGAGTAAATAATGTTTTCTAATTATACATATCGATTGTGTTATTCGCATGTCGATCATATTACCGAACCACTTAACAAAAAACTATTGAAATATGAACCTTTCGGTGATACCTGATGAAACAGCACTGGCATAAAATTGCTGACTTCGACTGTTTCGTACTGTCTTAATAATCGTCTGTCTTACTATTCTTTATGTAGATTGTAGTGCCACCTCAGTTTATTCACACTTTTTAAAATGTTTCCTTAGTTTGATTTGTGTTGTGTTTGTGTAAACTATACCCATCTCATATCATTGGTGATATGAAGTATTTTCGATTCATTTTATAAGTGATAAAGTTGGTTTAGGTGGTGATGGAGAAGTTACTGAATGCAACAAAATCACATGGTGATCAATTCATTCATCCTATTACTTCGTAATTCTGAAGATCTTATCGTATTTGAAATATTTTTTCTGATATGTTTTATAATCTATTCTCACAAATCCTTATAAGTAATTGCGATGAAATGAAAAGTTTTGCATTTTATCAGATCAATGTCTTGAAACACCGGACCCTATGATTTAATTACAATTTATTTTATTGACTCATTTGAATTTGATTTTTTTTTTTCAAAATTATAGCAAGGGTTTCTACCGTGTACATGACTTGAAATTAGGTATATTTGACTGGGCATCCAATTGAAATAACATCTATATAAAATATTACACTGTTTGCTTAAGCTTCGATGCTTCTCTTCATTAATCACGCTTTTTCGATAACTTTTCTGTGTTACACTTAATCGACTTGCATCGAAACGAGCTCTTGCAAGAACATACTCGTAATAATTTTTCGGGGTTCCCTAGTTCCGTAGGTTATTGGTATTGGTTTTTTCGGGATTCATTTTAATCGGTATTTTATAAAATGGTTATAATTGATGGAAATATTTCTTTCGTAGGTTAGTTTTTAATTGAATTGACAGTTTGTGTAAACGTAAACCAAACATGGGGTCCGTGATGTCTAGTAAGTTTTACACGTAGTCTTTATCCCACGTCGTGTAGTTTATTTTATTAAAACAATGAAATCGTCGACAATGAACCATTCAAAAGTGGCTAAATCGTAAATTTATTTCAGTATTATTCTCAAATTTTGATTGATAACTAATTTGCATTTGTTTTAGGTGAAAAGATGATTCCTTTGCCGAATAATTCCGATCTTGGTTGTTATCATGTCACCAAACATTCTTGGAAAGGAAAGTACGTCGTTGATTCATCATTATTTATCTTGAACGCGATTCCGTTCTAAAACAAACAGGATTTTACGTATTTTTTCCCGAAATATTTCAGGTACAGCCGAATTTTCAGCATCGGATCCCATGGAATTACAACTTACAACTATACGTTGGAAATAACGAACAGATGGCTGTACGAAGATATTGTCAACGTAATAGCACAACCGCAACAATATGAATTTATCATCACAATTAAAAAAGGCAAAGATAAAAAACCAGATACTATGCGATTCTCGAGTGTACATCGATCGCATATTTTATCGGATGCCTTAAAACATAGACATCTATTCGCTGGCAAACGAACAGATTCGAATGTAAGTTGGACCAGTATACGTGTAAAGTTGAAAATCATATCATTTTTCTTCCGAAATAAAATTATTTTGAAAAGAATTGGCCGGAAATAAACCGTATCCCGAATGAAATTGATAAATTAGAATCGCAAGATATTTTATCTCTTGCTCGAATAAAATTCCCGAACGTAACGATATTTATGGGCTAATAGATGACAATTTTTAAAAATGATTTTTTTTTTCAGAGGTATGACGCTTTCAAGCATCACTGGTCGGAAACAAAATTACCGGTCACGTTAGAAGTTACCCCATTTTCGTTGGATCAGTTAGACATAACAACCGCTCAAGTATTAGCTTCGTATTGTTATAAAGACATTAAAGCAATACAAGATGTGTCAGATATACCGGATGGTTTTGTTATCATAATTGCACCGGATGATCGTCTGGTATGAAAGATTCCGATAAACAAACGGTTTCACGCGGTTTTAATTATCGCAACGGTGGTATTTCATTGAATTAATTTTAATTTGCCTGCGTTGCTTTTTTCGCAGCATTTATTTTCGTGTAAGAATAAAAGGGAAATATTTGCTAGAATTAAAGAGCTAGCGACTGCTTACCTTGCGTTAGCGGTGCCCTTTTCTCCGCAGTCAATTACGTACGAAGAATTTATCACCCTACGGTTTGGCCAATTTAGGTGAATAATTGATAAATTCCCGCGCATTTTGAATTATTTCATCGTAATTACCGGGGTATTTCTGATGTTTCAGCGCCGATGAACATATTACCACTGTATCGGAGTTCACCGTAAATAAAGTTAAAACTTTAAGGCATACGGATGTCCAAAGAAGATTATTATGTATTAGTGAAACTTGTATAATTGAACGTGATCCTCAAACATATAGTATAGTTACATTAAGACCATTATCATCTGTTTTTGCTCTCATAAGAGATGCCACTGATTCGCAACTGTTTTCCATCGAGTACTGTAATGGCTATGTTCGAAGCTATGCAGCACCTCAAAGGTATATTCGAGTATGTTCAACTTGAATGTCGAATATTGGTTAATTTTTATTGTCTAATTCGATATAGAGATTCTTTATTGGCCACATTGTTGGATGGAGTGCGATCAACTGGTAATCATAATGTACATGTGAAGATGAATCCGACACCGAGGGGTAAACGATTAATACCATTCAACGCATTGCCCGAAGAAGAGGTAAATTTTCCGAAACTAATTCCTTGTTAGAGAAATTGTATTTTACATTTATGCTTTTTTACAGTTGGAATTGACTCATCTGAAATTTCTCTCTCAACCGCCTGCTAGAAGGCAATATTCAGAAATAATTGAAAGATTCAATGCAAATGTACCCTACAGTGGATTATTACATTCAGTCACGCAAGAAGTTAGTTGGAAAAAAATTATACCTGATCATTTGATTTTGATTTAAAATTATTTTCATTTTCGTTTTCGCCATTTTTAGGGAATATTTTCCGAAAACAAAGAAAAATTGATTATAATGGCCTTACAAGCTCTGATGCAACGGGAAGGTGACCAAAATGAAATCTCGTTTCCGGATTTAGAAGCCCAGTTTCAAGCTCTCAGACGACTAGTCGCTTCAAAAGTTGGATTCGCTGCACTGACAATGCTGACAGAGTTGGTACTTTTTGCTGTAACGAATTCAACCTGAAATCTTTCCAATTTAGTTTGAATTCTTCGACTTGATTGCAGCTTTCGAGAAAAACTAGGCAGAAAAGTAACCAGAGCGTTGAAACGAGAGAATGAGGCTATTACACACGCCGCCATCGATATGATCTGCGCTCTGATGCAACCAATGCATCAAGATTACGACCTGCATCGCGAACAATTGAATAAATCATCGTTGCTCTCAACCCAAGCCTTTTTAAAAGCATTACTAGATATGTGGGTTACTCATATTGTAAGTAAATATCTCTTTTCATCGCGTGATATTTTTTCAAAACTTGTAATGTTTAAAAAAATCATCGTAGAAAAGAAATACCGGCGCTTTAGTAGTCGCCGCCATGTTGGATATGTTGACATTCGCGTTGTGTATCCCGTACAGCGAAACTACCGAAGGGAAGCACTTCGATGCTCTTTTGGAAATGGTCGCAGAACGAGGACGCTCTCTATTCCAACTTTTCCAGGTATAATTTATACTTGGAATAATTTCGAGGCAAATATTCGTAACTAATAAGTTGAATTTTGCAGCATTCTTCGTTGACAATAGTGAAAGGAGCTGGATTAGTGATGCGAGCGATTATCGAAGAAGGAGATCCCAATGTTGCCAAACGAATGCAAGAATTAGCATTATCGGAAGGAGCCTTGCTGACTCATTTGCTATATTCGCTATTTACCAGAGACGACGATAAACGATTATTAGCTCATAGACAATTGTCGAGGCATTTGGTCGGTTTATGGGTGACCAATAATGATACTGCGATGGATCTTTTAACACGCATACTTGTTAGTAGTACCTTTACAACCGTATAATTTATTTTTCAATGTTGAATAATTTCTGAGTTTATTCGATAGCCCTGCGGTTTGTTGAATTTTTTGGAAAGTGACGAAGCTATCCCCGAAGACAGCAGTGGTGATCATTTAATGATGCGAGATAATTTAAAATTAGCGCAGGATCATGCTGCTCGTAATCAGAGAAATCCTCATTTGATCGCTATTGAAAGAAAATGGCGTACATTTGAAAAAGAAGTTGAAGTAAAGAATTTAATTTTTTGAAAAAAATCTCCCACGTGTTTGTAATTTTAAATTTTGATTTGGTTTTGTATTTTTTAGTCTGTATTGTCCCATTGGGGTACATCTCTCGGACTCGAAAGACGAGAAAAAGAAGAGAAAATCAAAGATAGACCGATCGTGTTGCGAAAACGAAGAGAGCGTATTAAAAGTGCCTCAAATTGGCGTCTGTTTTATTATAAATTCAATCAGAATCATATTTTACCTAGTTTGATCTGGAATCATAAGGTTGGTTTGAATTTTTTGACGAACTTGAGATTCCATGGAAGTATATTCTATTTCGATTTGTGATTTTCTAGACTCGCGAAGAACTAAAAGAATCGCTCGAAAAAGAATTACGTACTTTTGCAGTCGATAGAGAGGTATCAACCAATACGTTAATTTCGTGGAATCACGCCGAGTTCGAAATTCATTACAATTGTTTGCAAGACGAAGTTTGCATCGATGGGTACTACCTGAGGCTATTATTAGAAAATAATTGCGATTCTTTGATCAAAAATCCGTTAGTATGGTATACCAGTTTAGATATTTTCATTTGTGACATTGATTGATATAGAATTTTTAATTACAGGTTCAATTTTTTCAACGATTTGTATCATCGATTTTTATTGGCGAATAAGGTCGAATTAAAATGTTTATGTTTGCAAGCCATGACTGTGGTATATTCTCAGTACTACGAACAAATCGGACCCTTTTCTGATACCAAATACATCATCAGTATGTTAGAAAAGGTATTTTCAGTTCTGTTTTGAAAGTAAATTAGATAGTGTATCTAATAATTTTATCATTTACTTCACATAATACAATTGATTTACACAAGTTTTTGTTACGTATCGTGTTACGTAAATGTAAACTACGAACATAAACAGACGTTTTCAATATTAATTGACGTAATAACCATTCGAAACAATTTTCTAATACGTTGAAACGTAGGCTAAAAAGTACCTATTTTATTTGTAATGGAGAAGTTTTACCTACTTTTTGCCTTCTGTAATTCTTTTATATTTTATAATTATTATTTTCGTTTATTCAGTGCACCGATCGAATGGAACGAGACCGTTTGATATTGTTTCTGAATAAATTAATCCTAAATAAAGAAAATGCCAAAGCGGTTATCGACGCCAAAGGTGTACACGTAATTGTGGACTTATTAACGTTGGCTCATATGCATACATCTCGGTATGCGGAAGATTGTTTCAAGAAGTTATTTCTCCATCGGCATGTTTATAATTATTGATTTTTTGCATCTTAGGGCAATGATGCCGACTCAAAGCAACGTTATCGAAGCAGGAAACGATATGTTGCGTGATAATGAAAAAGAATGGTATTACGGTTCTGGAGAAGAACGAAAAGGACCGGTTACATTTTCCGAAGTAAATTCTATTTTTGATGTCACCTCGATCGTGTTATGGAATGACTTACCTGAGATCTTTGTTTCAGCTGCAAGAACTATATAAAACGAATGCATTACATCCCAGAAGTAAATGCTGGGCACAAGGGATGGATGGCTGGAGACTGTTGCAACAAGTATCTCAACTAAAATGGACCCTGTTTGCCAAAGGGACTCCTATTTTGAATGAAAGCGAATTAGCGTCTATGCTGTTATCGATTCTGATTCGAATGTGTCAATTTTTTCCCAGCAGGTGGTTATCAAATGCTATTCTAAATTCTGAACCAGTCTCTCGAGATTAATACTTTCGAATATTACAGAGATGGCGATGGCGCAGTCATATGGCCGATTCCGAAAATTAAACGTATTTTATCGGATCCCCAATGCATGCCTCATGTCGTCCAGTTACTTCTCACTTTCGATCCGATATTGGTAGAAAAAGTAGCCACCTTGTTATGCGAAGTCGCCGCAGATAATCCGGCAGCAGCGAAATTCTACCTTACCGGCGTATTTTTCTTTATCTTAATGTATACCGGATCCAATGTTTTACCTGTGGCTCGATTCTTGAGAATGACTCATATCAAACAAGCCTTCAGATCTGAAAATGTAAGAATAAACGATTATGCTTCAAATTGATTGATATTTTTTGGATAGAAATAATACAAAAAAATTATTTCCAGGTGCAGTCGTGTGAATTAATGCAAAGAAGTATATTGGGTCCTTTGCTGCCAGATGCAATGGTGTACTATTTAGAAAACCACGGACCTGAGAAATTCGCTCAAATATTCTTGGGCGAGTTCGATACTCCTGAAGCAATATGGAACGCTGAAATGAGGTAAATATTCGTAGAATTTATTTCATCCGATTGTCTCGATGAGATACTTATTTTTGATTCATTCGACTCATTTTTCAGACGACTATTAATCGAAAAAATAGCCTATCACATATCAGATTTCACTCCGCGTCTTCGAGGAAATAACAAAGCATTGTATCAATATTGTGGAATACCCACCATTCGATATTCGCAACTGCAAGCCGAACTGTTCTGTAATATTTATTATTTACGGCATTTATGCGACGTCAGCAGATTCCCAGATTGGCCTATTACGGAACCGGTAGACCTTTTTTTCTCGCTGCAGAATATTTCTCTTCCTCTATTCGAAACTAACTTTTTAATTATTTGAATAGGTTAAATTATTAAGAGATGTTTTGGAAGCTTGGCGAGACGAAGTTGAGAAAAAACCTCCCACCATGTCGGTTGATGATGCCTACGAAGCTTTAGGATTAGCCCGAGGGCAATGTCATGAAGAACACGTCATTCGGAAGGCGTATTATAAATTAGCCCAGATATATCATCCGGATAAAAATCCCAAGGGGAAGGTAGCTATTTGCTTTTCAGTTTTTCTCCTTCGCGAATCAATAAATCCTAAATTTAATCACATATTTACGTCATTTCCCTTAGGATAAGTTCATGATTGCCAATAACGCGTACGATTTTCTCTGCAGTCGATGCTCTTGGGTTGTCGATGGACCCAACCCTAATAATATCGTTCTTATTTTGAAAACGCAGAGTATCCTATTTCATCGTTATTCCGCTGGTATAATTTATTTTATATTACATTTTTACATTTTAAAAAGCACACTTCTGATTACGTAATTCTGTTCAAAATTAGAATTACAACCTTACAAATACGCCGGTTACAAACAGCTGATAAAAACAATAAGATTGGAGACTTCAGACGATCAGCTATTCTCTAAATCAACGATGCTGTTGACTGCGGCGACTGAATTAGCCTATCATACTGTGAAATGTTCCGCTCTTAATGCTGAAGAATTAAATCGCGAAAATGGATTCGTTGTACGTTTTTTCGGCGATTTACTCGCTCATCTGCTGAATTAGAGCGATTTTTGATCGTATTATATTTTCAGAGTTTACTAGAAGCGTATTCGAGATGTGTTTCGGTCCTCAACAAATCATCGAAAGTGACAGATATGGCTGTGATGGTTTGTTCTCATTGTACTAGATGTTTTAGTGTTGCCGCCCAATTTACCGCTTGCCGAGAAACTTTCGTGGCTATGCCGCAATTAATATCTGATCTCGTGAGGATATTACGTTTTAGAGTAAGTAAATGTTCAATTTATTAGGGAATAATTTTTACATGATTTTTTAATCATTTAAATTCTATTTTTCAGAATCTGACTAAATTATGTTGCGACGTAGTAGAATGTATTATTTCATTCTCCAGAGAAGGCATTCTACAGCAACGATTGATAGAAGAAGGATGTATTTGGTATTTATTAAGTTTCTTATTTAAATACGACTACACGCTGGAAGAATGTGGAGTGGAGCGTTCAGAAGAAGCTAATACTCAAGTACTTTTTTTTTTTTGAAGAAAAATAATCGTAATATTCCTCGGCTTTGTTTAAAACTTTTGTTTATTTGTTTACAGGAAGTGTTGAATAAGCTAGCCAAATTATCTGTGAACGCCTGCGCTGCTTTAGGAGGATACCTGGAAAAAGAAATTACCACGCCTGTGAATGAAATCGCTCGAAAAATATTTAATCAACTTCTAACCCCTTACATGGCTAATTTACTGAAAAGTGATGATCCTCATCAAGTAAAGAAGCAGTTTTATTCGCAATATGGATTTTTCCCTTCTCCAGTCAATTTTAGATATATTTTATGATGTCGTATTTGTTCTAGTTACTAAAAATACTAACCAGTAACTGCGAAACTCCGTATCTAATTTGGAATAATAGCACTCGAGCGGAACTGAATGATTTCCTGGACCATAAACGCAAAGAGCAACGTAATTTGAAAGCTGAAAATCTACAAAATATCGAAATCAATTTCTCATCGCATACCAACGAATTAATCATCGGAGACGTATTTATTAGAATATATAACTCGCAGCCAGGATTCACCATTGACGTAAGATTTTCTTCGTGTTTTTATTCTCGACTCGGTTGAAAACCAAATGAATACCGGTGAAATTCGTTTTCAGAATCCTAAAGGATTTTTGCACGATCTCATGGAATACATCAAGAATAATTGTCCTAAGCAAGGAGACGATGTTGAAACGATAAAACGTACAACGATGGCATTACACGCTTTGAATAATCTAATATCAAATACCCCTGGTAAGGAATTTGAAGCTCATTTGCCCGTATTGTTTTAATTTAATCGATTAATTTTTTCGTATTATTTCAGGTTTGGAAATACTATGCATAGGATATTTCCAATTATTATTCTCGTTGCTAAATAGTACAGAATTTCAAGCAATTCAAGAAGGCACTCTTCATGTTATCGCTACAGCGACACGTAATCAAGAATGTGTCAATGATATCGCCGCCATCGGAGTGGTCGTGTATTTGTTACTTTCGTTGTATTCTCTGCCCAGTGAACAGGCGACGATTTTAACCACCTTGAGTGCCCTTTCCACTTCTTCTACCATCGTAAAAGATATATTGAGTAAAGGTACCTGTCTCATATAATCGAATATGAAGTTGTTTGAATACTCATATTGTTAATCCAAAATATTTGTTTTTTCAGGCGGTTATATTTACCTATTGGATTTATTATGTAATTCATCTAATTGGGACGTGAGAACGAAAACCACAGAATTATTCAGTCGATTATTAAGTGATAAATTGTCAGGGCCTAGAGTTAAACTCGCCCTGGGTCATTTTCTTCCGCATTCCGTTTGCGAAACGTTGAAAGATTCTCCTGCTTCTGTTCTATCATTACTGGACAGCAGTCAAGAGAATCCAGAATTAGTATGGAATGATAAAATCAAGAAGAAAATTTACAGCGTTATTCGTAAATACGCCAAAAGGTAGTAATCGAATATTATCGGTTTATTGATGAATGATTTCGAATTAATTCATCTTAAATTTGTTTATAGATTACACGAAATGCAACAAAATAATCCTCAGACGTTATTTAAACCTCCGGACGAAGGTGTATTACCGGCCGACATAACTAGCGAGGTAGTTGTTGGTGGCGTTTACCTACGATTATTCAACCAAAACCCTGGATGGAATGTCAGAAGGCCTAAAGAATTTCTTAATGAATTACTGGACTCGTGTCTTAATATGATGATCAAAGATCAAGTAAAAATTGATTATATTTTGTCAGGAGTTGTATTATTCCGTTGAATCTGATTCAATATTTTCTATCAAATTTTAGCCCGAGAAATTGGAATTGTTCACTACTTCTGTTATTCGATTGCTGGAATCGCAGCCTAATTTAAGCGATCATGTACCATCGTTGGGATACATTCCAAAATTATGTCTGCAACTATCGTCTCACTCCAGTTATAACATACCCCTCGCTGCTATTACAATTTTACATCAGTTATCTCTCAGTGAAGTTAGTATTAACAATTTGAATTGGCAAGAAATTTGATTATCGAATATTTCATTATGGGGACGATTTCTTTTGCAGGTTTGTGTCAATAGTATATCTCAAACGGAATGCTTAGGACCGATGAAACAGGCCATGAGACAATTCAGCGACATTGTAGGTATCGCATCGGAAACCCTAAGTCGTATTTTTGTCGGGAAAAAAGATAGCCTAGTTAAACAGGTATTCATTTTTGTAATTGCGTGGAATTGTTCTGAAAAATTTTTCTAAGTACTTATAAATTATGTTTTGAATGTTGTAGGCATTAGATTGTGAACTTATACCATTCCTACTGCAATTACTCGACGGACGCCTTGATGGAGTAGAGAATAGTGCTCGTATCAGAGCTCATATTGTCAAAACATTGAAAAATATGTCGTATAGTATAGCATACGGAAATTCAGTGATAGGCATTTTGGATAAATCTCCGATCTGGTCAACTTATCGTGAACAAAAACACGATCTATTTATTACAAATAGTAACGCGTTACCATATCTCACAGGTAATAATTCTCATCTTAGGTATAATCTAGTACGATGAAAAAATCCATAATTTGTTTGTTATTATTTTATAGGTGGACTGCCGACAAATGGTGGGTATCTTACTCAAGGAAACGTGTCGGTGATACCGAGTGGTCCTCCTCCGTTGAACGATGATGAATAAATATTTTTTGCTTGTTTTAGAATTTTTTGTGATATTATATACTTGATATTTTTGTATTAACATATTATTATTATAAATTGTATCGAGTTCCATGTTCTTTTTGTATTGTCTGATATAAATTCATTTGTAAAAATTTGTAATTTCGCAATGTTGAATAAATAAAACAATTTTATATTTTTAATAATTCTTTTTCCCAAATTATTTGTATAAGATGCTAAGTGTGATAACTGGTGACCTGATGAGTAATCAGACAAAAAAATGAATTTTTTTTTCGTAGTCAAAAAGATGCTGTATTTTGTTGCAGTACAATTTTTCTGAGTTTGTGTTGCACTTATTAGTTAATTTTATTTAGTTTCCAAAATTATGATAATGACCCTCACGAAAATGTCGGAAAAATGAAAAATGAAAAATGGTGAAGGGAACAAATTCAACGAGAAACAACACTAAGTATGCGAAAAATTGGTATTGTATAATAGTACTTTATTTAACTAGGGTTTAAATCACGCACTTTTAGTGCCTTGTTGTATAAAGAATTTTTCTTAAATTATACAAAATAAGGTCAAACCGGCTAATTGTGAACGCTTTTCTACTTTTTACAAAAAACAAATTTTCAATGCGCCCTACAAATCTTAGATATGAGTTTTTCTTAAAAGTTTTTACATTGTTAGAAAGGAAATTTTATCAGCTTCAAAATGTGAGTAAAAGATTTGGATTATCTTGAATTGCGTCCTTCTTATTGAGTGTTTACCATTACCTCCTCTTTGTTCACAATTACCCTGGAAAATCTGGGTAATTGTGAACAGGCAAGTTTTATGTTTCCGAATTGAAAAAAAATATTAAAATATTGAAGAATACGACACAAAATTGAAAAATTATTGTATTTGTACCCGAGTTTCGCCGTTTTTTGAAAAATTTTTCCACTATTGTTATCAGTTCTTCTAATTTTCTTAAAACAGAAAATTTTCAAATTTTTAACCAAAAACATTCCAAAACAGATAAAATATGATTGAAACTTGTTAATTAATAGATAAAAATAACATTGGGCCAAAAAATTTTATTCTAGAGTTGATATTTCTCAAGAATTGTGATGTTTACAATTACCCTGAATTGAAAGTTATTTAGGGGTTATAGGAAACACTCAATGAAAAAGTAATGATTCCATTTCAAGTTGTGAAACAAAAATTATCTGAAATTAGTGATGTTTTCCGATTATTTACCGGTATACTTACTATAAAAAATCAATTCTGTGCTTTGGAAAACACATTAAACGAAATAACGTGTGAGTTAAAAAGTTGCAGTTTTGATGGTATATTCTATAAATGATCCCTACGTGCCTGTAATTGAATAAAAAATCTCGGAACCATATCCAACGTACTAATGGGCCCTACTAGATATTATTTCACTCATTTTTTATTTTTCAACGTAAACTGATTGCTCTATATTTGAGGTGTTTACAATTGGCCAGTGTTTACAATTAGCCGGATTGACCTTAATCGCATAATTTCATCATTGTTGCGATATTGAAAGTTGAACTTGAACCCAAAATTTGAATGAATTTGATGAAACAAATAAAATCAAAATTATTTTTTTAAACTTAAAGCTGCAGATAGGTAGGTAGGTAACAGGGGTTGAGAACGGAACGGGAACGGAACGGAAAAACGGAACAGGAACGGAACGTTTTGAAAAATGAACGGAACGGAACGGTAAAATTGACCGGAAAAAATTTAGAACGGTAACGGAACGGTACCGCAGAACGGAACATTTGAGGAACGGAATAACGGAACGGAACGGTATAACGTTACAATTTGATCCGGTTTTCCGTTCTTCAATTTTTTTCATTTTTTTCAATATGTACTGTGTTTTCTGTGCCTGAAAGCCAATTATGAAGGTGATTCCCTTCTAAATTTTTTTTCAAGTTTAATTTTTTTCCCCACCTAAATTTTTGTCCCAACCAAATTTTTTTCCAAGTTGACATTTTTCTTTTTCTTAACAAAATTTTTTTCTTAACCAAATTATTTTCACGACTCAATTTCTTCCCCAATAATTTTTTTCCAAACCATATTTTCTCCGAACCAAATTTTTTTAACTAATTTTTTTCCAAGTTGACTTTTTTCTCAACAAAAATTTTTTTGACTAAATTTTTCCTCAACTAAATTTTTTTCCACTCTAAATCTTCTTCTCAACCAAATTTTTTGCAAGTTAAATTTTTTTCTCATCTAAATTTTTTTCCAAATTAAATTTTCTTCTCAATCTCAACCAAATTAGTTGGGGGAAAAATGTAATGGAAAAAATATGTAATTTGAAAAAAATTTGCTGAGGAAAAAATTTTCTCTTTTTTTTCAACTTACTTTTCATAAGTTGAATTTAAGTGGGAAGCGGTTTTGTTTTTTTTGTTTATGCCTGAGCGAAGCTAAGGCAAAGCTTTGAAAAAAAAATCATTTTTAGATGGTCTTTCACTCAATTAAAAAAAAAATTGGAACGGAACGTGTAACGTTATAACGGAACAGAACGGAACAAAAACCTGGAACGGAACGCAGAACGGGAACGTTAGGAAATGTATCTGGAACGGAACCGGAACGGAACCGCAGAACGGAACGATTGAGGAACGGAATAACGGAACGGAACGATGTAACGTTATCGATCCGTTCTCAACCCCTGGTAGGTAAGTACTTGTAAAGAAAAAGAACCTGAAGATTGAACAAAATTAAAAATTGAATCAAACAAACACCATTCGGAAATCAAAAATTCAAAACTGAATTATTAGTTACCAAGATATACGGCAATTATTGAACCTATTGAACACAGCTTCGGTGCAATGAGCCATCATCAACACTTCACTTTTTAATAAAGTAGTCACTCAAATTAATACACTTCGAAGTTTTCCATATCATAAATTTACAGGAAAATATACAATTTTCGTTATAGAGGGAGTAAAACGCTATTTTACTCCCTCTCGCGAATCGCTCGAGTGCTTAAATTCGCGTTTTTCTCCCTCTATAACAAAAAATATCGTATGCAACTCGGGAGATAAAATATACTATTTCGACAACGAAAGTTTGAATTCGGTTATGAACTTATGATAGGTAATGTTTTCAAATGCGGCGTTATCACACGATAAATACGGAAGAAACGCTACATTCAGTTATTATTCTTGTTCGCGGAAATAGCTGTTTTTCCAAAGAAAAGCGTACTTCTCGTCATCAAAGCTCTGTCGGTGTCAGGTGAGCCATCTCCCTGTATCATTTTACTGATGCAATTTTTGATGGGCTCCTCCTGCTCATCCATTAAATTAATATATTTCATTTGTTTCAACTACGAAAGTGATTTCTCTATAAATAAATATATTGTAACGGATGAAGAACGGTTGAAGTTTGTATTCTATAGCCACATGTGACGACAACTCATTAACATTTCGATTATTTCGTGGGTTCTTCGATCTGTCACCATGTAGTACCTGATCCTTAATAATTTTAAAACAACCAAGTTACGTTGATAATTTTGTTTTGTTACACTTGATTTACTTTTGCAGGAATTGTTCGCTGTTCCAGTTTGTAAAATGGTTGACAATGACAATGAGGTTGCCGAAGGCGAAATGCCTCCACCACCACCGGCGCCGATAAATTTAGCTCTTCGTTTTAATAGAGACTCTTCTCAAATGGTTCGTCATTTACGTCAAGTTAAGGCAAACGTGGAAATGACTCCATCAGCGGAGTCGAGGCTGCTTGCCACTCTAGAATACGTTTTAGTGGGAATAAGTTCTTGCCGTTATCATTATGAACTTATAGAGGACGAAGGGTGGCCGGTCCCAAGAGTGTATGACCATGTTCCTCGAGCTTTCTCATTATTTGGCCATCGCTTCACCGTGTCCATAATAAATGGCACCGGAAGTATTAAATACGTTCTATTCAAAGTAAATTCAATACCGTAACTAATAATACTGCATATTCCAGATAATTTAATTTGTTTAAGTTTAATCATTTTTAATGTTCTAGAACAGAAAAGACTCCTTTCGATTAAGTGAGTGTGTCGAGAATATGATCCCAACCTTCGATATTCCGGATACAGATACTGATATACGAAAAGTTCACGCTATCCATGGGACTGTTTCGTCTTATTTAGAAGAATAGTAATAAAGCAGCCACGATCATTTGTTTTCACTGTACGCGAATGTTCTTATATTTTCATATTTCATTGTTCAGCGACCAAATAGGTAATCCCCCAGGAGTGAGATTGTTTGAGCGCGAATTACTGAATTTCACCGCTATCTCTCCCCAGCAACTGGAAAATAGTCTTCCTGGTAAGAACGAACCACTTTACCTATTTCGGTGTCATTTGATTAATTCTATTACTTTTTTAAATTTCAGTCATACCTGTACCATCCTATGTAGAGCTTTATGCTTACATCGAAAACGCTAATTTTAACGAAGTCAATAGATTGTATCGTACGATTGTATTTATATTCCATCAGACTGGTGCCAAAAATGCGGCAGATCTTCCGAATTGGCATTCTAATCTCGTACCGAACTACACGGGTGAAGCTGTACACGTAAGCGCATTTGGCATATTCTTCTACTATTGCCTTGTGCCCGACGTCGACCAAATTTTCCTGGTAATAAAAGTAAGTATATGTAACTGATAGTTTTGAGAGAAGTATTTTTCAACTTTAGTTTTGAGAGAAGTATTTTCTAACTTTATCTTTTTGTAGGATAGCGCGCTCAACTTCATCTACGGGTATGGTATACCAAACGACGTAATTCCCGTGTTTATGAACACTCCTTGTGATATTTTCAACGATACCGCGAGAATCCAAGCGTTGGCAAAATTTTTAGGACAAGTTTTGAAAATGTAAGGTGTATTTTGAATTGTTTAAATATCCTGTTCCATTTTTATTTTTTTTTATTATTTTTTTTAGTATTCAACGCAGTCCAACTGGTCCTCGATCCGGATCTACGTCCACAAGCATCTTTGATTTGAATCCCGCGCCTGCTCATCTAGAGAATGATCCGAACTATATAAATTTGTAAACTTTCGATCACCGTTTCGGTCTATCATCGATTAATTGTCTTTTTTTCAAATGTTTTTATTTACCGCGAGTTGCTTAGATACATTATGCGCCTTGATGTGTGGCGTATGTCTCGATATCGTGTATAATCATATAATCAATCAAAACCAGTTTTCAGGCAAGCTAAACCTAGAAAATCATAAACGTATCCCTGTAACGTTGTTTGCTAATTTTAAAGAACCTTGTTTATAAGGAATATATTTCATTTCTACACGAAAAGATTTATCGTCATTTATCGAAGGTTGAGATTTGATAAATCAGTAGTCGACTGGGGTATGTATTCGAACGTCGAGTTTGAAAAATTTCAGTCGATTATTAAGTGATAAATTGTCAGGGCCTAGAGTTAAACTCGCCCTGGGTCATTTTCTTCCGCATTCCGTTTGCGAAACGTTGAAAGATTCTCCTGCTTCTGTTCTATCATTACTGGAAAGCAGTCAAGAGAATCCAGAATTAGTATGGAATGATAAAATCAAGAAGAAAATTTACAGCGTTATTCGTAAATACGCCAAAAGGTAGTAATCGAATATTATCGGTTTATTGATGAATGATTTCGAATTAATTCATCTTAAATTTGTTTATAGATTACACGAAATGCAACAAAATAATCCTCAGACGTCGGTCGTTGGGATACATTCCAAAATTATGTCTGCAACTATCGTCTCACTCCAGTTATAACATACCCCTCGCTGCTATTACAATTTTACATCAGTTATCTCTCAGTGAAGTTAGTATTAACAATTTGAATTGGCAAGAAATTTGATTATCGAATATTTCATTATGGGGACGATTTTTTTTGCAGGTTTGTGTCAATAGTATATCTCAAGCGGAATGCTTAGGACCGATGAAACAGGCCATGAGACAATTCAGCGACATTGTAGGTATCGCATCGGAAACCCTAAGTCGTATTTTTGTCGGGAAAAAAGATAGCCTAGTTAAACAGGTATTCATTTTTGTAATTGCGTGGAATTGTTCTGAAAAATTTTTCTAAGTACTTATAAATTATGTATTGAATGTTGTAAGGCATTAGATTGTGAACTTATACCATTTGTATTGCAATTACTCGACGGACGACTTGACGGAGTAGAGAATAGTGCTCGTATCAGAGCTCATATTGTCAAAACATTGAAAAATATGTCGTATAGTATAGCATACGGAAATTCAGTGATAGGCATTTTGGATAAATCTCCGATCTGGTCAACTTATCGTGAACAAAAACACGATCTATTTATTACAAATAGTAACGCGTTACCATATCTCACAGGTAATAATTCTCATCTTAGGTATAATCTAGTACGATGAAAAAATCCATAATTTGTTTGTTATTATTTTATAGGTGGACTGCCGACAAATGGTGGGTATCTTACTCAAGGAAACGTGTCGGTGATACCGAGTGGTCCTCCTCCGTTGAACGATGATGAATAAATATTTTTTGCTTGTTTTAGAATTTTTTGTGATATTATATACTTGATATTTTTGTATTAACATATTATTATTATAAATTGTATCGAGTTCCATGTTCTTTTTGTATTGTCTGATATAAATTCATTTGTAAAAATTTGTAATTTCGCAATGTTGAATAAATAAAACAATTTTATATTTTTAATAAGTAATTCTTTTAGTATATTCCTTGCACTAACTGAAAAATTTTGCAACTTCGCCTTTTTCAAAATTTTTTTCGTTTTTCTACTCAATATAAATTTAAAAAATTTCAACTCCGATTTTTTATATATTTTTTGTTTTTATTACTTGCTTTTTAGAATTTCTTCCAATTATTTAGATATTAACAATTTTACTGATTAGAAAAATTTTAAAAATAAGATACAACTTTGAAAAAAGTTGGAATTATGTAATTGAGAAAACTGAAAAATTTAGAGCTAAGACATGGAAACTTACATTTTCTTTTATTATTGCATTGATTTCTTTTTTTGGTGAATTCAAGGTTGCGAAATGTAATAACTAATAATGATGTAAAATATGAAAAAATACTGAAAAATTGATTTAGTGGCGAAGATAAATTCAAAAAATTTTCAACCTTACGCAAAAAATATACGGTACACTATTCTTTCAATGCAGTAGACAAGAATAGCAATACCGTTGTCGACGATCAACTCACTAAATTTTTAAAGAATCAAAATCAAGAAAAGGTTTTGAAAAAGCTTACAGAAAAATATCTAAATTCGATTCTTTCGAAGTTTCGATGCTTCTAAAGAAACATTCAAAACCTATCACCAACGTTTCGAGCTTCATACCCAGATACCAGTTCTAATCTAAATTCAAAGCTGAAAATCAAAATATCACTGAGTATATTTACACAACTCTGAATAGTATAGGAAATTCGATTAACTGAAATCGATTAGAAATGGTACGATAATCTTCTTGAAACACATTTTAATAACAATTTCTCTGTTGAAATCGTTTTGTATAAGTAGGTATATATAACTTGAGATCAAATAACTCGAGTCGAAGATCATTAGGTCTAAGCAAGTCGTTTATGATTTTTGCTCGTACTTGTGTTGCTCGCTTCAATTTTATTTTTTCGACAGAAAATAAGTGATGTCTGAGTAGATTTCGGAAAAAATATACTTATATTGAAATTAACGTCTTGTGAACGAATAATCTATTCAGATTCGGCTGATGAACAAGAAGGCTCGAGTAGAGAAGAAGTTCCTGTCGACATGAATCGAAAAAATAAAAAAATACTACGAAAGTTCTTCTTACGATAGAAATTCTAGGCAAATTCCTATTCCAATTAATAGGTTCTCGAATGCAAATTCACCGATTTAGGTAATTCGAACGTTAAGAAAATTTTAATCAAAGGGTAAACTTTGAGCGTAAAGATGCTGACTGGATGCTAAAAATTTTCGACTTCATATTCGTATAATTTCATTTCATTTCAAGTTTATTTGTAGTTGGTGAAACAAATGATTGTGAATTCGAATGTGAGAACTTATAAAAATTATAAACGCCACTATTCAAATATATTTATAAGAAGATTAGAGAAATAATCCGTCGTTATAATTATGTACTTAAGTTATTCTTTCAAAAAAACGGATATAATATTAAAAATCACTCGCGACGTGAGTTTAAACTAGATCGATACACTGATTGAGCTGGAACGGCTGAAACTACAGCCACTTGATGTAGCATAAATACGAATTTAGTTCTTAACTATTAAAAATCACATTTTACAAATAAACTACCATGAAAAACTTAATAATTCTATATCCAATCGTTCGAAAATCAACGCTAAGAATGGATTCTCTTCGGTGTCGCCGGCGTGCTGCGGACTTCTTTTCCCTTGAGGAGGAACTGAAATCTGAAAAAGTTGAGATAAAACACCAGTGTTGAAAGAAACAGTAAGTCTACATTCAGAGTGGTTATATCGTCAATTCGCCATTAAAAATCTTACATCGAGTGGAAAAACTCCGCTTCAAGAGAATAGGTAATCTGAGAATATCGGTGAATAACCTCGTCTTTTTCGGGAGTGTCTTCGTCGGCCACAAGATTTTCTGTGTTCCCAATTGAAGGTAAATTACAATATTTTTCAGTCACTGCTTTAGTTACACATTCATTGTCCGGTCGTGTATACTACAAAACAAAAAATCCTTATTACATAGAACTATTAATAATGAATTAAAAAACTACTTAAAATGCAATACTTACAATTAAAATAGCTGTTATCGATGTAGGAATCTTCGTAAATGCGAGTGAAATTAATTTGTCTTTATAAATTAGATTGAAAGATTCGTCGTTTCGAATGGTGGTCGGAATTCGGTTTGATAAGGAGCCATCAGGAAGGAGAATCCGACATCTTTTTGTTAAGCACCACTTTAGAACAAAGTACTTGAAACCGTCGGCGTCATTCAGTCGAGGCTTTGTCTTTAGCATTTTATTAACGATTAAAGAAGTTATACCTGGAATCAAATAAAATTATAACGTGATGAATTACCAAGATTTCCAACTAGAATGTTAGATATAGAAACCACTCGTACGTATTGGTAAATTGTATTCGAGTTGACACTCTCCGGAGAGTGGTTTCTAAATCTAAGCTTACAAATGAGTAAGTTATAATCATTAATAAAACATAGGTAAACTTACTGATTTGGATCGACAATACTTCGACGGCTTTCAGCAGCTTGTCGTGAGATTTCATTTTGAATGTTTTGCTTACGACCAAATTGAAATGGCGAGACTCGTTGATGAAAGACAATGAAGGATGCGGAGAATCGATACTAATTAAACGTTAACAAAATGATAATTGTAAATAATAGTCCAAAACGCCAATACGATTTAAACTTCTCGATAACCAATACGCCACCAAAAATAACAGCAGAACAGCACCTCGCAGCACCAGCATCTCAGGAATTCTCAGCTTATCTTATTATAAATATAAATAATAAACTGCAGCTTATCTCAGCTCGGTCCCGTCTCGTCTGGGTCCCGTCCCCTCCCGGGACTGACGTCAAAAGTCACGTGAACCACAGATAAATGCAATTTTCACAGATCAAAAAGGGGAAAATATTTGCGAAAAAATACGTTTTTTTTTAAAAACAATACAATTGAGTTTTGGAAAAACTTTATAGAAACTTTTTCTTAATTTATTCATGTTCTATCCAAATGCAAATTTTAAAAAATTAGAACGTTTAATGCATTTTAAACATTTTCTCCCTTTTGCGTTATCAGTTGTGACGTCAAGAGTGTCAAGACTTGGGAGCTGAGGTGATTTCATTTCGAGCTGCTCCGTCGCGCTCTCTTGTCGCGCTCTTACTTTACTTTTTATCATCAGAGCTTATCAACTCAACAGCAACCTTCGCTTCGCAAAAAACCAAGATTATTTTTGTGTACTGTAAAATTGTCTTCAAATTTTGTGCAATTTTTCTTGTTTAAAATGGAGAATGCGAGGAGCCAAAAAAAACAATATGAAAAGCTGACCAGAGTGCACGATGACCCTTACGAAACACCTAGGGTCAGAAGACAGCATGAAGTTTATCGTAAGTATGACGACGCAGATTGATTTTGGAAATGAGATACTTTGCCTCTGCGAATCCTGTTTATTTGTAAATTAGAATTCTACGAAGTGTTAAACAATTTATTTATGCGTTTACAGGACAGGACAATCGACCTATACTTTCAATACTCACTCCTTTTTTGCAAACCGCATTTACTGATTGGTTCCACACTCCGTTTGATTTACAGCAAGATAAAATTTGCGGAAGAATCGAAAAAAATTTCTTCAAATGTATGGAAGCGTACGGTAGCAATAGAGGTTTCACACAGTGTCGTGACTACATCGATGATTACAGAGAATGTACCTCATTCGATAAACAGGTTGAATATTTTGCTTAATTGTATCTGAATGTCGAATGTTCTCACTCTATTGTATTCCGAATTACAATTCATGATGGGCAATAATTCGATTTTTATTTTAGAAACAAAGAGTTGACGCAATTGTGCAGGAACGCCGCCGACAAATGAAAGCTGGCGAACGCAAGGCATACTCTAAACCGCCGAGAATGGGATCCTACCAATCTACGGAATATTGAAAATATCCAACCTTGTGTGGATTAGTTTATGATTGTTGCGTAGAATAACTGCGGATTCTCGTTGAAGTGAACTCGTGTAATATAGTCTATTTTTGTTTCTAAATTGTAAAATTATCTTGCGTACGAGAATGTGGATAATTTAATATGGAATATTTTGCCGTTTTTTCTGTGTTTTATTTCTGATAAAAATTAGAAACTTTGAATTTCAACTTCCAGCTCTTTCAATTAAACTAACATCACTGATGAGTAAATATTAAAAGAAATTTAACGTCTAAACAATTTACTAAAATTATTAAATCATTACACGATACACCGATTTCTAAAAAACTATTAAGATTAATTTATGAGCTCTTTTACATCTTGCGTTAGATTCCTCGTTTGACTATCTACCTACCGATACAGATTCATTTGCATTTAATAATGGTATTTCAGGTGATGTTAATGAAGACGTTCTTGAGGCGATCGAAAAGTTACAGCATTTATTAATTTTTGTAAAAATTAATAATCATTTGAACCAGGGCTGATCTCAGCTAGAAGTCAGAACACACCAAGATAGTAAACTTATACCCACTTATTTTGAAAATATGCCATTTTGTTAATTTTAACAATTTTTGAGGCAATAATTATTTAAGTAGACCAATTACTTATTAAGGTTATTTTTAGGTTGAAAATTGAAATTACAGGAATATCAAATAACTGCAAAATTGAAGTCGAATCATGGCTATTTAGTTCAGAATCCGGAGTTTATTTCCGACCCCAGACCATTGCTTTAGAAATTGAATAGATTTTCATTTTGAAGTGTGAATTAAGTTTTTACACTAATTTCAAATAAATAAGTATGCTAAAATTTTCATAATGATTGTATGTCAATGTTGTAGCATGTACCCATAGTCCGCCGGTGCCGATTAGATATTAGCCCTTCAATGATTTGTGTTAAATGGATTGCATAACCTTGGCTTCAAGGAGCAAAGTCAAAATAACAAAGTCATTGAGGTTACTGTTAACGAAATTTGTGTTTACCTAGGTACTTATTCTATTTGTATACTGGGTAACTAAAATGACATTTTTTACGAGTTGAAATTATTGGAAAAAAAAATACAATGTATAAAAATTGAAAATTTATTCAAGTTCGCGGATAATTCTACCAAAAACACCGTAAGTATATTTTCGTGTGTTCATAAAAATTTACTAGGTATAGTTAGATCAATCATAGTGATTTTCTCTACCAATATCAAACATGGCCAAGTGTCCACTCCTCCTCCTCCTGGTATAGACCCCATCCCCCTTAACGGGCAAAAATTCTATCGCCGTGGCTGTAGTACACCACCTCGTTTTTCAATGCGATCTTCGTGACCATTAACTCAAAGTCAGTAGAGTGGTTGGAATAATCTGAAAAAATTCACGATACTTCCCTCTTATTGTACCTCTACCTATGTATGTGCCAAGTTTAAGAAAAATCGTTCAAAAACTCATGGACATGGAATTTTTAGATTTGAAATCACATATTTTGGAGATTCTCAGGGGTGAGACAAAAATTTGCTCATACTCTCTAAAATCATTGTCTGTCAAAGTAAATCGAATGGCGAAAGAATTTTGATCAAGTTCTAATCAAGGCCAACTTATCCCCTCACCATAGCAGAGTCTTTTCATACAAAAATTCTTTTTCAAAAGTCTCATATTATAGTCCAAGAGCCGAACCACTAAAAAGTGGTTGAAATGACTGAAAGCTGGGACCGGTCTCAAAAGTTAGTGCATGTACCCCTATTTCGAAAAAAAATTGTCTGCCAGTCCGCAGCTGCTGCTTTAAAGCTCAGCGAAAGCTCAAAAGTTCACAATTTTCATGAACTTTTGGCCAAAAACACTGATGGTCGAAATTGGTGTCAAATTAAAGGATTTTTTACGCTGAATCCGAATATGTGGGTCTGCCGACCCTAAAGTGCTGCCCAAGGCTCAGCAGGAGGGGTCAAAGGGGGAGAAAACTCGAAAAATTCGCCATTTTTTGAGAAAATTCACGTAAAAATCACTTAATTGACATGAAACAGGTTTAATAAATGCTTTAAAATATGACGGAAGAACAATCATGACCTCTCAAATTCAAAATTTTGAAAAATTGTCGCATTTTAGGGGGTGAGGCGTAAGGGGTGCAGCAACAAACTCGTGTATATGTTACGCCTAATCCATGTAATTGCCGAATTCATGAAATAGGCAAAATTTTTGCCTAATGCATGAATTAGGCAATCGCTTGCCTAATTCATGAAATTTATAACTTCCAACCCGTCTACCATTTTTCTTATTTCAAAAATGAAAATTCAAAATATTTTGGTACAGAGAACTAACATTCAGCTACATTTTGAAACAAATGTCAACCAGCTACTTCAATTACAAAATTTTTTACACTGAATGAAAAATATAATGAATGAAAAATTTTCTTTGCAGCACAAAAAATTTTCCAGTTGAAATAGCTGGTTGAATTTTTTTTTGAAATGTAGCTGAGTGTTAGTTCTCTACGCCAAAATATTTTGAATTTTCATTTTTGAAATAAGAAAGATGGTAGAAGGGTTTGAAGTTATAAATTTCATAAATTAGGCAAGCGATTGCCTAATTCATGCATTAGGCAAAAATTTTGCCTATTTCATGAATTCGGCAATTACATGGATTAGGCGTAACATATATAGGCATGTGATGTATCAAAATGTATGTTTTGCAGGCTGTAGAACTCGATTACGGTAATATTTTTCACCCCAGGGGTACAGGGATGGCACTAATTTTTATGGATCACAAATCGTAACTTGAGAGAGTTAGTCCTTGGAGGGCTTGACCCTCTCAAAAGAGAAAATAGCCCTCAAAAATTGTTCGTGTTTGATTGTCAAAAATGCCCCCTTAAATCACATCAGAATCAGATAGAAATTCTCAAAGCATCACAATATTTTGAAAAATGATTTTTTTGGGCATTAAACACCAAATTTTTTCTCCGAGTTTCAACCTTACTTCGCTCAGGTATGAATATAATCGAAATTCAACGAACTATTTTAGGAAACGTTATGAAAGAATGCCCTTTTTTACCCCCTCTTTCAAAAAACCTCCTGGTATTTCAAAACTACAAATTACTTTTTGTTTTCACAAATTTTGAAAAATGAATTTGATTTTTTTCAAAACCAGTAAAAATTATATATTTTTCCAAAGCTACTATTTGTGAACCATAAAAATTAGTACCACCCCTGTACCCCTGGGGTGAAAAATATTACCGTAATCGAGTTCTACAGCCTGGAAAACATACATTTTGATACATCACATGCCTATATACACGAGTTTGTTGATGCACCCCTTACGCCTCACCCCCTAAAATGCGACAATTTTTCAAAATTTTGAATTTGAGAGGTCATGATTGTTCTTCCGTCATATTTTGAAGCATTTATTAAACCTGTTTCATGTCAATTAGGTGATTTTTACGTGAATTTTCTCAAAAAATGGCGAATTTTTCGAGTTTTCTCCCCCTTTGACCCCTCCTGCTGAGCCTTGGGCAGCACTTTAGGGTCGGCAGACCCACATATTCGGATTCAGCGTAAAAAATCCTTTAATTTGACACCAATTTCGACCATCAGTGTTTTTGGCCAAAAGTTCATGAAAATTGTGAACTTTTGAGCTTTCGCTGAGCTTTAAAGCAGCAGCTGCGGACTGGCAGACAATTTTTTTTCGAAATAGGGGTACATGCACTAACTTTTGAGACCGGTCCCAGCTTTCAGTCATTTCAACCACTTTTTAGTGGTTCGGCTCTCGCACTATTATTTGAGACTTCTCTACAAACTAAATTTAAGAAGTTAATTGAGAAAGATGATCATGACTCGACAAAAAAATTTATCATAAACTGCTCTGGTCTGACATGTCAAAAACATCGTAAAAAATTTCATGAAATGAATGCATTCCAGATTTTTTCACATTATCTAGGTACTACTAAGTATTTTTCTAAAAGCACCCAACAAATATACATTAAGTATTTCAACATTTCATTTATTCTTCATATCTATAGGTATCTACACATACGCATGTATGTATTACGTCAAAGTAAAAATATCTACTCGCTATAATTAACCATCCCAGACATTCCCTTTATGCGTTTCGCTTTGCTATTATAGTTGCCAGACGATGAGACTTAACGAACCACCCTCCTTCGAGTATTCGCTTCAAAGCATCCCCTGGTCAATCCAGACTTTAGTATGGGCTTACAGTTACAGGTGATGAACCTGTTTCACTAAAGTAATAAATTTCTCCGCGAATAAAACCAGTTTCGGTGTTCTTTTTTTTGGTCTCTAACATGGTACCAATAAAAGGATGGTTAAATAAACTATCTATGCATCATCTTTTAATAAATCAACACCATGTTGTTGATTTTATTCTGAAGTTCTGAATTGAGGGTGAACGAGACTGACTATGCATGTTTTCTTTTTTAAACGCACAATTATTCTTTCCGGCATTGGGTGAATGGGTACATAGAATGGGCATGAAATCGACATGCTGACTTATGGGCAGAAATTTTCGTTTTAATATGATTGAAAATTGAATTTTTAGTATTGATGAATTAATTTTTTTCGAATATCGCACGACCATTGACCATTGCACGTGTGGGAAAAAATGAGTATCTATAGGCGGGTAATTTCTATAGGGTGAGTAGTTTTCCAATTTTGTGGTGAAATTATCGCAAGTGCGGTTAAAAATTTGAGTTTTTTTCAATGTTAATTCCTATTGAAAAAATTTCGAAGTAACAAAAACTAAAAAAATTGTTCCATTTTCATTTACTTATTTTTACTGATAGTAGGTATAGGTCTAGGTACCTAGCTAGGTATTTAGTAAATATACCATTGAAGATCCAATAAAATTGGTCAGATTTTTCAGGGGAGGGGTATGATTTTTTTATGACTTTTAAAAATTTTTTGGTAAGTACCTACATTTACATACCTACATACATGATTTCTTTCATTCAATTCACTTTTAAATATCTCCCAAATTAAATAAATTTTACTGCAACAATAGTTTGCCAACCATTGACAAAAAAAAGTAAATGAAATTATTTTCTTTGAAAAATTTAAAAATGAAAAAATTGGATTTTGCTTGGGATGGAGGGAGCGCTAGGATTAAAATTTGAAAGATCGCTAATTTTTATCAGGTGTTTTTGAGGTACCCAAGTAATTTTCACATTTACCTGATATTTTTCTAGGATCCATCAAAAGTTTTTAAAAATTATAGGAGACTTCATTCTATGTACTCCTGCTGGGAGTATGAATCGATGAACTTTTGATTTTCGATGAACAATTACGAAACGATAAACATTTGATTATAGAGTGGAGAAAAAAAGGGTCATTTTATTGTGCCCGAAAGACGTAGTAAGCTAAATTTGATTAGGTGTAAACCTGACTGTCCGGAACAGTAGTAAGTTCATTAGGTACTTACCTACTTAGTTCTTTTTGAGTTATCAGAAACTGAAAGTCGATTTCAAAATTCTCAAAATGACTTTTTCAAAATGATACTGTAGGCATTCTTCAGTGAAATGCAATTTGCATTTTTTTTCTAACGACCATAAGAAAGTCATTTTTAATGTTTTACAGACGACAACTCGTCAACTCCGCCATTAATATCCAAATTATTGCGAAAAACTTGTTTAGCAGTGACCAATGATGTTCCAGCAAGAGCCGTCTACCAATGAAATGTTAGCAAGTGATTCGAGAAACTGCAAATTTTAAGATGTGAATTATTCTTGCAATGTTACCGAAACCTATACCCATAAAAAACAAACCTAATTGTAAGGGTTGCAAAATTTCAAGAAATATTCGATCAAAAATTGGCAATTGACGATGCAAAAGATACCTACTTGCATTTGGTGAAAAATAGGATAGAATATTTCTGCGCTAAGAAATCCTACATTTTGACTAATTCTCAAATCTCGATAAGAAGACACAAATACTTACATTTACATATCTAAGTATTAGGTACATAAACCTATGTGAAAAAGGAAAGGGGGAGAAACCAGCGAAGTCAAAGACGAAGTCGCCATCTTGCGTATGCGTACACCTACTTACATGCAGATGAGATGAAAAGGGTGGAGTTGGTGTGAAGCTGCGTCGTAGTTTTATAAATAGTGGTCCTTAAAATTATTAATTTTATAAACTGCGGGGTATAGAAGTAGAACCTTTAGTGCTTTAGTTATATTTTGTTGAGGTGCTACGATTTCACTAGAAGCGGATCTATGAGAATGAAGTTTGAAGGATGACATTTTCCAAGCTACAATTTTTCGTTTGATAAAAATATTAAATCGATGTCAAAAATGGTGGGAAAACACGATTGGCAGTGATAAAAAAATTATGTAGTTTTTGGAAGAATTTTCCAATTTTTTAAAATAAAACCAGTCGATTTTTTTTTTTTGTTTTTGAAAAATTACGTTCAAGAAGCAAAAATTAGCTATACCTTGAAATATTGGCATGAAATTTATCCAATGATGGAAAACTGAAACCGGAACTGAAAAATACAGGAATTAAAAGTGAGAAAATTTACAAAACATTAAATAAGTATTTTTAAAAAGCAAATGCAAATTCCTTGCATAGGCGCACCCAAGGGGAGGGCTCAGGGGGCTTGAGCCCCTCCCTTAAGCTCGGTAAAAAGATTTTTTTATTGGAAAAATATTTAAAAAGTGCATTTTTTTGTTTTTCAAACGTATTTTTTCAAAAAATTTTCGCCCGAGCGAACTATGTAATAATTTTCAATCAATTTCCGAGTCAAAAATCGTCGATTCCTCAATAAATTCCCAGTTTGTCGGAAAAAATTAATGAATTTTGACTGAAAGATTAGTGAAAAATGATAAATTTGAGATTTGGCCCCCCTCCCCTGATTTTTCTCAAATTCTCAGCCCCTCCCTTAATTAGTTTCTGGGTGCGCCTATGATTCCTTGTAATTTTTTAAAAATTTGACTAAAAAAGTCCAAATTCACTAAAAACTGGAATTAAAAACTGAAATTAAAAAGATTTTGAAAACGAAAATTGAAACCGAAACTAATATTATTTCAATTTTCTAACGGTTTTCTATCACTGTTTTCATCTCATTTCTCAATCTAATCAGGATTTTATTCTACCCAGGTACATACCTATAACTTTGTTTGGTGCTTCTTTTTCTAATTGATTACCTATGAAAAATGTACCTATTTCAGAATCGATTTTTGAGTTCTCTCAGGAAAAAAAAATATTTAAAAAAAAAAATAAAAAATTGTCGTATCGGTTCAAAATTTTAGGTGACAGAAAAAGGATGAAGGTATTTTTCAAGCTATTTTCGACGATTTTACCTCAAAAAGCCTTCTATTGGTAAAATATTGAAAAAAAGATGGTCAAAATATGGCACCTTTACCCTAAAGCAATAACGTATCCACCAAAAAAGTAAAGAGTGCTAGATCTCCAAAAACGAATCTTTTTGAATACTTCGTCCCTTCCCTCCAAAAAAATGCCATTCCAAAACTGAATCACGACCACACCATATCCCAAAATTAGACATCACTGAGCAGCGAGACTGCAACGATGCATCAAGGGCAACGACCCAAGACCCAACATTGTGTAGTTTATCTATTCTCTGGAACCCACAAGTGTTGCTTCAATTCTCTGCATCTTTAGATTAGGCGGAACTGAGAGCAGGTTGAGGAAGAGGGAAGATGCATTTGAAATAGGCGACCTCGGTCAAAACGAATTCAATTCGGCGTGTTATGCGCGGTCTAGCTGTTTTCACCCCTTTCTGCGCATTCCGATTTAGAATATCAGCCTTGGCGGGAGATACTGGTTTTTTTTTGGTACTCTTTTGATGCATCGCATCGTCCTATTAAACTTGGGCTAGGCCTGGATGTGTTTTGCGTTTCGTTTGTAGTGGTACAGATGGTTTCGTTATAGTGCTTTTTTTTTCACTGTAACAAAACCTCTTTCACCCCTTTCCTCTTTTTTTCTCTTTGATCTTCAAGTACCTACCAATGTCTGGGTTGCGTTGGCGAACAAAGATTATTTTGTGGTATTTCATGGTCCATTCCATGTAGAGATTTCCTCGCGGAAAGTGTTGATGCACTTAGAAATGTTATTCAAATTTTTATTTAAAATTAAGCAATTCTCTCAAGGAGTTGAGAAAAAAACAAGATGCAAAAATGTGATACAATCATTAATTCAAGTCTTTCGTTCTCTAAGGTATTTTTGTCATTGAAAAAGAAACAGAGCCACGATAAATGTTTAAATAAGAATACCTTTTGCATCTATTTACTTTCTTTTTTTCCTTTTCTTATACAAAAGCAAACAAATCCGCGACTTTGAATAAGAATAGGCTATTGAGTCAATGTTGAATGAATCGCAACACCGCAGCAAAGGTCAAAATAAGGAAAAGTAGTCCTTCTCGAGACAAAAAAACAAAACAAAAAACGTGATTTTACATTGAAAACGTAGGGTAACCAAATACCTACTTGTAGTTTCTAAAAAGTAAAAGAAAAAAGGTTGTGATTTTTTTCCATCCAAAGAACCGCGATATATAAAAAATCATGACCTTTGATTGAAATGAACCCTATCGCATATTGTTGGCGACAGGACGATGAGTTGAAACGTGATCATTATTCAATCCTTTCGTCGGTCCAAGGTTAACCCTTTCTGAAAAAAAAAGAGAATGATAGAAAAAGGTTTACGCCAAATTGATACTTCTCTTTAATGGTGTTGAATACGAAATATCCGTATTTTACTTGTTAAAATAGACAAAAAAATATCTAAAAGTAAAAATAACCCTTTTCTCGGTATAACGGCAGATTTCTGTTTACGATTTTGTGTAAAACGATGTAATAAAATTCGTAACCGGTTACCGCCGCTCAAAGGGTTCGATTTTTATTTGTTTAGAATACGGGGAAACGAGAAGAAAAGGCGAAATCATCCTTGCAGTTGTGCTCTGTTTCGACTGTAAAATGTATTTCTTTTTATAAACAAATGTTTGCCCCTTTCAATATGGGTAGATTTTATTATTGGATTTTATACACCTTGTTAAAAGCATTAGATATGAATTTGTGATAAAAATCTGATATAAAAAGTTTCACAGGTTTGAATTTTTGAAATGGCGATAAAAATTATCCAAGCGAAGAGAAACCCAAGCTTATTGGTTCTGTCCTTTTTCTGGAGTTTAACAGTTTTCTTGTAGAATCATTCAAGAGTAGTTATATGATGCATTTATTTTTGAATTCTCTTTGCAATTTCAAAAATTTTTATGGTCACTTGATCATTTAGTAGAAATACTCATGTTTACCGTAAGTATACCTACTTGGGGGAAAAAATGGGAGAAACATGTAAAGTTTTCGGACCCTCCCCCGAATTAAACAAACATTTTTTAAATTGTGAGAACTTGAGAAGAGAAAGAAAGGAATCGACCAGGAGCAGGCAGATTTTATTAATGATCATTCTCAAGGAATGATTTTTAAAATTATTGAAATTCTTTGAGATAGGTACCTACTTTTCAAATTTTCAAAATTAAACCTTAAAACGATGAAAATAATGTTAGGTGACCAAAATTAAATGATACCTAATAAATGAACGCTTGTTCCGGACTTTTCATTTTTTCCAAAAAATGCTAAATGTTTCTCGACTTATTGTTGTGAAGAAACATAGTATGAAATTTTCTTCAAAATTTTAGGGATTTTACGATCATTCTCTTGGAATCCCAATTTTTTGAAAACATAAAGAAGCGAGAAAGATGAAATTTCCTTCGCTCTCACTCCGTTCATTTTCATCATTCCATAAATTATTCTTAGGAAAAATTTTGAAAATACTGGGATTTAAGATTTAAATCTCGAATTAAAAAAAAAAAAAATGAAATGGCAATTTTTTGTGAGAATATCCAGCTGGAAGAGGAAAAGTTATTGTTGCATTAATTAAAGACCCATTTAGTGACATCGAAGGTATTTTTTGGAAAGGGTATATAGAGTGGTATAGTGACTTAAAATACGAAAAGGATTTCAGCGGAAGGGAGAAAAAGGGAACCTTCTTTTGCAATGTCTCAAATATTTAGTTCAAACATGGGTTTAAAGTCTCGTGAAAAATGCCGGTAGTTCAAAAAAATTGAAAAAAAATTTTGGAGTTGGAAAAAGTTTTGAAAATATCAAGTTGAAAAAAATTGAAGAAATGAAGTTGGAAACATTTTTAATACTACATACTTATATGTATTTTTCCTACAATGAATGTTCTTCCAACTTTGTTTTTTTCAAATTTCTTCCAACTCGATTCCAATTATTTAAGAAAATTTTCTCTTTTTTTTTTCAATTTCCAATATTTTTAAAGAAAGTTATGATTTCATATTTTTCAAGATTTCTTCCAACGCTCAATTCGATGCAGGAAAAATTGGAACCATAGAATAATTTTGGAGCTACCGACGTAAATTTTTCGAACTACCTAAACAAGCTGGAACTACCGCTTAGAATAACCCCTTCATCATTCTGTACCAAGTGTCACTTCGAAATTTTCATATGACCTAGAAAATGGGTAAATCAAACTCAAATAATGAGAAATAGGGAAAAGACAAACAGACATAAAAGACATAACCCACAAACCCAAATGTTACATGTGTATAGGGATTGGGAAAGGCTCATGTAAATTTAAAAAGGAGAAGGGTTGCATCATCACATGGCTCTGAGTCTGAATTCTTAAACTTGACTATCTTACTTCTCGGCTACATGGTGTCTCCTTTTGTCAAAATGGTATACAGGGTGTGTGAAAACTTTGCTCCATTCGAGCATCTACGCGTATTTCTTCTACAATATTATTTTTTTAGTTGCTTGCAGTATGCCCAAGGTTGGGTCATTTTTCAAGATCTTTCGAAATTTGATGAGTTCTGACAAAAAATTGTTTTAACGTGAGCTTAGAAAGACGCGAAAAAAGTCGAGATTTATAAGTTAGGTAGTGTGTCCCTTCTCCTTAGGAAGCTCCAAGTTTTAAACTTCTTTAAAAAACACTTTTTGTAGGTACCATTAAAAAATGGCGACCTTTCTTGATTTTTGAGTGTTTATGGGGAGAAAAATTTCTCGTAGTGTTCTATATGTTCATTTGAAATGAAATTCCCCTCCCCCTCTTTTTTTTTTTTAGATAAGACCTCATGTCAGTGTTTTTAATTAATATCTCCCCCCTCCAATACTGAAATACGTCAAATTAATGGTTAAAAAATTCAAAATTTTCAAACCTTGTGTTTTTGTTTGTGGGGAGGAGGAGGGAGATTATTAACTAAAAAAAATTCAAAACTCTATATTTTTTTGAGTCATTCCAGACATTTCACAACCACTTTTTTCTGGTCTAAGGTCTATCAAAATTCGAAAACAGTTTTAGAAAAACATGCACCCCTGAAAGTACTACACCTACCTATTCTAGTAAAATGATTAGTTAATTACTTATAAGATGATTTAAAATTTCAATTTTATCTTTAAAAAAATAGGACTACTCTTCACTTTCATTACTAAGCACCACTCAAATCATATGTTGGCAAAAACAACATGTGATAAAAATGAAGTGTCAACTGCAATTAATAATTAGATAGTCCCCCCCCCCCCAAAAAAAAATAAACAGAAAAACGAAACCCGCAACAAGGACTCGACTAGGTATATTAATATTATAAGCAAGTAGGTTTGTAAAATGTGTCAAATTTAATTAGCTCAGTGACGGAGGCTCTTCGGTTTTAAAAATGAAATTAACTACACTTTTAGAAACATTCTGTATTTTTATACTTAATCGACGCAGCAGGTTCATGGTATCAACATAAAAAACCCTGCGATCTCTTCCTTCGTGTAAAAAAATCATCCGAAGGGTTAACTACTTTGCTATAGTCGCTGTTTGTGGCCTGGAATCTATCAGCCCGGAACAGAAACAACCTTTCGTGAATTTTAATAGTCTTCAGATATATTTCGCCCTTCGTCTCGTGTAGCGATCTAGATACACACAGATGTAAGGTCGGCTTCACTAATTTCCTTTTTCATTCTAGTTTCTCTTGGTTCTTGTCGAGTATACCTACCGCTGCTCTCTAACCCTTTATTCGTATTCCTGCTACGTATAATTATCATATTTTCTTTTTTATATCTTTTATCAAGAGTTTACCTACACTTGGGTAGCTTGTCGTATCTCTCCCACATCCTCCTGTACGATTTTTTTCAACACGTTATAGGTAGAAGTTTGGGTTTGGGGAAATTTCCCATGGTACTTTCTTCTGTTATTGATAATACTGAACCCTTTATTCAGCTGCATGGTAATGCTGGTTTTGGTACAGTTACCTAGATTTTTTAGTTTGCATGCGGAAATGTAGGTTAAGGGAGAAAACGAGGGTCAGGGATTATACCTGCTTTTCAGGGAGTGATTGTTGATGCTAAAGAGTTATTTGCCTAGGGTTAAGAATATGGAAATTTTAGGATTCTAGAAAAATTTGGGTAAAATTTGATTTTGTAGGCACCATAGGCAATGTTTTGAAGCCATCTGGCAGAAGGGAAGGTTGAAGCTTAACACTCTCGCTGCCATGTGTGCATATATGCACACACTAAAATTTCGCTTGGGGCCAGGTGTGCAGTATAGCACACAGTAGTACTCTCTATTCTATGGGCTGTGTACGTTCAAGCACACATTTTACGATGAAATGGATGGGATTTTCGGATTCTACGGGCTCTAATACATAACATTCATTTCTGGCACAAAGTTTGGTAACACTGGAAGCGAATTATGAGCAAAACAGTTTTGAATCTTCGTTTAGGGTAACAATTTGTCATTTTTCTCGTCGATGAACAGTATTTTTGCGAGTTTTCGGTCATTGGGAACCCACAGGAACCGACTAGGAACGATTAAAATTACATTTGAGACCAAAATTTTTGAAAAAATGGAAAAGGGTAAAAATCCAAAAATATTTTATTTCAGTCAAATTTCGAAAAATTTTCCTTGTTTGAGTAAAATAATGATTTTTTAGACTGTTTACTTATTTTATTTCACAATTTGATCATTTTATTCGAGTTATATTCGCTGTTTCACATGCAGAATATCATGATTTTTTGGTTGGAGCCGTGTGTGCTATAGTGCACACGAGTGGTTTCTCCCCCTGTAAGGGGCTGTGGGGTGTGAAAATACCCTAGGCGTGTTCCTGAGGTGCCCCTTAGTCAGAATCAACCGCCACCCTCTCCGTGACAGTTACGACTTTTTTCGACAAAAGCTCTGGCAGCGAGAGTGTTAATCAACGCAATCTTTTTCAAAAAATTACCAACGCAGTTTTACAGCTCGAATTCAATTCACAAATTTTAAAATTCTTCAAATACGTGTACCATTTTTTTTTTTTTTTTTTTTTTTTTTTAGTAATTTTGAGTACATATTTTTCTGAAAATAATCAACGAAAATTCAACTGCTGCTTTTTTTTTTCAAAAGAGTAACTTTAGGAAGATTATTATTTTTTAAATAAGAGTTTTTCCAACATTGAATTTTTTTTCAAAACTTAGGACTTTTTTTTAATCAAATAATTTTCTAAAAATTCAATATTTGAAAAAATGCACAAAATTTTCAAAAAAATATACAAAATTTTCAAAAAAATATAGCAGCTTTCTAACACATGGATTTTTTAAATTTATAATCTGAACAATATTTCAAAATACAAAAAAAACTTGGAAATTTTACAGTTCAAAATTTGAATAATTATGACAAATGATGCACTGTCATGAGAAAGTATTTTTCATTTTTTTGAATTGGATCCGGTTCACAAAAATTATTAGATTTTTTATTATTTCCTAGATGACGTAAACCTAAAAAATATAAAAGGACAAAAAATCTCACGAACAAAGAATTAGCAGATCCAAATGCGAGAAATATCGCACCAGACACTTAATTCTTTAGTCTTCGTCGGCTTTCATTAAACCCTTGGGATTTATCAGATCGCATCAAATTAGTTTCACAATTTAGGTACAATGTCCTTGTACAAGTATTTTGGTTTCCGTCTGCGTGAAACGAAACTACAGCCACACCACTGCTTGCTTACATAATAACATTGCGCTGTGAAATATCCCGTTATTCAGGAATCTTTTTACCTGGTACCGTTAGGTCTTTTTTCAATCATTAAAAACACTGAATTTGACGTCTCACGATGCAACCCTTTCTCTTGCTCGAGGTTTTTTTTACACACTCGTACACATTTATTAGCAGGTCTACGATATGATGCCTACCTCGCCATCATTTTGTTTAATATTATCTTACATGTGAATTGTTGAACCCTTTTTTGGTATTTTTCTCTCTCTTTCTTGCACGCCAAGCACCTGCTACAGTCATTTTGAATCTGCTTGCGAGTTACATGTGTAATAATGGAAGAAGGAGGAAATCAAGAGTGTACTGTACGTATGTACGATGTTAGATGCAGTTTGGTTTACAAAAACGAACATACCTACTTCTCCCTATATTAGGTTTTATCTTTACATTGGACGATTCTTTTTTAAATCAAGTTCCTACTTAATTTTCGAATCACATTATCTACTCGTATCTACCTATCGTTTTTATTCACTTTTGACATATACAGGGTGTTCCGTCTCAATAGTAAACCCCTTGAACCAGTAATACTACAACTCATGCTGAGTCGATGTAAGTAGGTTTGCCTACCTTTGGAATTGAAGGGGCAGAATTATGCACTTCGAAAAAAAATTTTTTTCGATTTGGTTTCACAACTTTGACCGTGCGCTGCTCAACAACCAAGATAGGTAGGAAGTTGCGCTCTGCGGCAACGTATAGCCCAAAGTCTCTAGAATTTTTCTATGCGATTGGTAATTTTTGTGGGTGAACTTGGGTGGGTGTACCGGACCGAATATTCGAAAAAAACGTGTAAAAAAGTTGATGATTTTTTTTATTTTTGCGAATAACTTGAAAAGTTGTCCTCTTCAGCTACCATTATTAGTAGTGTTTCTAGATGAAAAAACTCCGATCTTTCCAATGGCGCAAACCCCACTCCTCTATCTTGCTCGAATCAAAAGTTAGAAGCGTTTAATTTTGAGAAAAACTCATGAAAAATTCAACTTTTTCAATTCTTCAAATTTCAAAAATTTCTATCTTTGCGACAAAATGAGATAGAGAGGTGGGGTTTGCAGCATTAAATTAAGCAAGTATTGCCCTACACAGCGTAATGAATAATGGACTTCAATTTTAAAAATACAAATTTTTTATAAAAAATTTTCAAAATTTTTTCTGACAAAAAATTTTTTAAATAAAGAATTTAAAGATATTATTAGAATTTTGCGTAGTGTTATACTAGATTAATTCAACGCTGCAAACCCCATCCCTCTAGCTCTTTTTGTCGCAAAGATAGAAATTTTTGAAATTTGAAAAATTGAAAAAGTTGAATTTTTCATGAGTTTTTCTCAAAATTAAACGCTTCTAACTTTTGATTCGAGCAAGATAGAGGAGTGGGGTTTGCGCCATTGGAAAGATCGGAGTTTTCTCATCTAGAAACACTACTAATAATGGTAGCTGAAGAGGACAACTTTTCAAGTTATTCGCAAAAATAAAAAAAATCATCAACTTTTTTACACGTTTTTTTCGGATATTCGGTCCGGTACACCCACCCAAGTTCACCCACAAAAATTACCAATCGCATAAAAAATTCTAGAGACTTTGGGCTATACGTTGCCGCAAAGCGCAACTTTTTACCCATCTTGGTTGTTGAGTAGCGCACGGTCAAAGTTGTGAAACCAAATCGAAAAAAAAATTTTTTTCGAAGTGCATAATTCTGCCCCTTCAATTCCAAAGGTAGGCAAACCTACTTACATCGACTCAGCATGAGTTGTAGTATTACTGGTTCAAGGGGTTTACTATTGAGACGGAACACCCTGTATTAATTTATTTATTTAAATATCGCAGAATCGCAGATAATTATGCACTTCATTCGGAAGTTGATGGGGGGGGGGGGGTAGCCAAGACTTTCAAAAAAATTGGAAAAAATTAGATTATGGTTAATCAGAAAAATCATCGGCGGTGATTTCCCCCGTTATCTACTTTTCACTTGTCAATTTCTCAAAAATACATTTAAATACTAAAATGCATCAATGTGGTTTTTTTTCAATATTGAAGAAATAATGGAAAATCGTCACCGATGATTTTTTTGTATAAAACTGACTAGAAAAATTTTTACTAACCGTTTCAGTGATCGGTCCAAAATTTGGCTCACCATATAAAAGTTTGTCACCGATACTTCGAACAAAATTTTGAGTTAGGTACTCAAGTCGATTAAAAAGCTTTCTGGACTGATTTCAGTAGATACTCTGAGAAAAATCAACTTTTGCTGCAAGTTAATCAAAGGTTCAAAAATGTTCTCATTTGATTCAGAAACTATCGAATTTATGATGTGACCAAATACAGAATTCCCAGCTACCGAAGTTAATTTCAAGTTCAACCCTTAAAAGCAGTTTCAGCTGAAGGAAATCTATTTTTACTCGGACTTTAGTAGATCGACTCAAAAACGGTTATTATAATCAGTTTGAGAGGTTTATTTTGGTACCTATTTACATGCAAAACATTCATCAAATCAAGTGAGTCAAATTTCGGCTTGATCGGTGCAAATATCAAATACAGGTTGTAAAAGTTTCTAGTATTTTTTAAAAAATTTTTTATGTTCAATATTGGATTTTCAATTTTAAATCTTCCATCTTCCTTCTTCTTTCTTCCAACTTCCATCTTTCATAATAATCATCAATACCTATAGAATTTTTAATACTTATTCATTTTTCAATTTTCAAGTCCTCAAAAAGATTTTTTGGGAACCTCATTTTAGAAATCATAATTCAACTCTGAAATAACTCCCCAAAATCAATCCAAATCACAATTTCTTCAATCCACCACTAAAATTACCTCCTAAATGGAAAATTTTTTCAAAAACTTTGGCCGATACACACATTGTTTTTTTGCTCTCATTGGTAAAGGGGTGGGGGATGAGTGGACAAAATTCCAAAAAAAGTCTAGTAAAGTTGTAACCGTACTGAGTACTCTTTTTTTTTTATAGAAAATTTTTCAGAAAATTGAAATTTTGGTGAGAAAAATGAATTAGTTATTCTTTCAAGTCGTATTATCTCAAAATAAAACATAAAATTGATACTATTTCAACCCCCCTACCAATTCTTTAAAAATCGTGGATCCAATGTCGGTACCCTTCACACCCCCTCACAACAAACCTGCCTCTGAGTATTTTCACATCAGCACCTCTAAATTATTCGTTGTATGAAGTAAAGAAAAAAACGTAATTTTCGTTAAATACTTATTTGGCGTTGAATATTTTTATTTCGTGAAGATTTACGACCCTGTCTGATGTCAGCTTATCAACACATACTGCAAAGAGGGTGTAAAAAATTTTTATCACGTATGTTCCACTATTCACCATACACCATCATTGCTTTATTCTCCCATAGTTGACATAGCACCCATACATCCTTGTAAATGTTTTTACACATAGAAATAGGTACTAGTCAGGTACCATACATTTTGTTTGAATTTCGCATATTAATCTTTTAGGGTTCCCACAATATTTCAGAAATGCTTTTATCATGTTAAAATTTTGATAAGGATTTACTCAGTATGTGTGATTTGGGAACAAATATGTAGATAAAATTAAGGAAAGGAAAGGAGATGCATCCTCCAAATCTTTTAAAATTTGTGTGGAAATTTTTGCTTCAAAAATATACCAAATTAAGTTGTGAATACCTATAGTTTGATAGGTACCTACTACCTATCTATACAGTGATACGTGTTAGTAAAAGTGTCTATTTAATATCCATGATGTCAAATGGCGTCAATAAATCTAAATTATTTGATATCCTGTTATACTGTGTGAATAAGCTGATTATAGGGTTGAAAGTACGTATAGAATAGAATTTTTGCAACAAATAAACACCATTGTTGATTTTTATAGTTCAACGACGTTGAAGGAAATTTTTACAATCGTATCTTTCTGTTTTTATTTATTTTATGATTGAAATGAGGTAAGTAAATGTGAATGTTCGTCGATGAAGTTATGCCAAAGGAAAATTTCTTCTTAATTTTGTAATTTCAACACTCTCTTCTCCTCGCATTAAATTAATTCCCATTAAATTCATCGTGCAGTGTGCAAAGTCACAAATTAAATATTACGCGTATTATAAAATAAGTTCAAAACGACTTTTAGAGCCATTAAAATACTTATTCATTTGATATTACCTAAATGCGCATATCCCAGAAACAGCAGATAAACAAAAGGTCTACAGTCTTATGGGTTATCAGTAGACATTTTCTCATAATTTATTGTAAAAAAGTATACGTACATAGTGTAACATATACCTAGGTTAAATCGCGCTCGGCAGAATAATTTTATCAAAAGTTCGGAGTATTAAAACATTATTGGTACTTTTGATCATTCGATAAAAATATGCGTAGGTAAATAACCCGAAAATATTATCTCTTTTTAATACTTATGTATTATCTTTATAGCCAATACGTCAACTGAATTACTTAAGATCATTTACACTGATTGATGTGAAAATAAAGGCAATCGTTCAATATAAGGAGGTGTTTTTTTTACACATCATTAAATTCGAAGTAATGGCGTTGCTTTTTCAACCTTCATTTCTTAAAATTGACTTTTTAGGGAATGATTTCATTTGTTTGATTAAATTTTCATCGATTTGGCTAATTTTGCAAAAATATTAAAGTAGAAAATTCTCCCAATTCAAAAATGAAAAATTAGAAAAAAAATCGAGCAGTTACGTACCAAAAATTCAGAGCAAATAATATCAACGTAAAAAAATTCCTCATCATTGGTCAACTTCGCCTTCGAAATTATCCAGGTATGCAATCATCACGACACTGGATTATTATAGCAAAAAATGAATCATCTGTCCCCCGATGAAAACAGCAGACGATCCGTCTGGCAATTCAATTCGACGATTTCTCGTCTAGACCGAGGTACTTCCAAGAAAACGTAAGGAAATGGGATTTAGCAGATTAGCTGCAAACAAAAAGAAACTAAACTAGTTGGCATTTGGAAAGGGTCAGTAACAAAACAGAACGTTATTCATGCTCAGACAAAAGGGGAGTGTTTTTTGAATGAATCATGATTTGAAATGGCGAACAGCGAATAATTCTCATTGTTTTCAAGGTCAGCGCCAGTCTGCAACATTATGGCAAACATCGCAGTTCTCAAGATGAAATTTATTGCGCAGGTCAATGTTCGCAACAAACTGAGCATTATAAATTCGCCCCGCCTTCGACGATAAACTCTTTCGCGCCCTCCTGCTTCTTTTATTGCACAGTGCGCCATTCGCAGAAAATTCATTCGTCGACGATTCGCGATTCGCAGCTTGCAATAGAACGAGCTATGTATGAATTTTTTGTAAGTTGGCGCGAGATGAACGATCATTGGATGAGCGAATGTAGCCAATGGGGGCAGCGTTCGAAGGTCGACGGTGGACCATTTTTTGAACAATTTTTTATAAAAGGTTGCTGGTGTGAATATCATTTACGTTTACAGTTTGTTTCACCGAACGAAAAGATAGAATTATGTTCTCTCTCTTCTCTTCCCTTCACTTCCATGCTCATTAAAATAAAAATATAAAATTTATCAAAAACAATTACAAAAATGGATTTACTGAATTTTGATCATTTGACTTTCAATTTTTTTAGAATTTGGGATTTTTTTAATGGAAAATTTAAATTACTTAAGCATATTAAATGTAGATTTCAATGAGTCAACTTTTTTTAAAAATTGCGAGGAATTTCTATTTTTTCTACAATTTTTTAGTGTTTTGCAAAAATTTTTGATAAATAAAATTGCATCTGTTGAAATTGGTACAATTTCAGTTTTCAGTTCTCATCATTTTAGTTCCAGTTTCAGTTTTCCTACCTCGCACAGACTTTGAATACCAGAAGATTTATAGAGGGGGGGAGGGATAAAAAGGAATCGTTTTTTGCACTTTCGCCTCAAATATTTCATCTAATTGTGAGTTTTTTAATTCCCAGACATAGACGCATCCAAGGGGTGGATTCAGGGGGCTTCAGTCCTCCCTTAAATTCGGAAAAAAAAATTTTTTTGTAAAAACACCTATTTAAAAAGTGCATTTTTTGTTTTTCAAACAGTATTTTTTCAAAAAATTTTCGCCCTCGCTTCGCTCGGGCAGTATTTTCATCCTTTTCTATTCAAAATTGATAATTTTTGACCAATTTTCGAGTAAAAAAATCACCGATTACTCAATAAATTCAAAGTTTGTTAGCGCAAAAACTAATATTTTTGACTGAAAGATCAGTGAAAAATGATTGATTTGAAATTTGACCCTTCCTCTGATTTTTCTCAAATTCTCAGCCCCTCCCTTATAATTAATTTCTGGGTGCGCTTATGTTCCCAGACAAAGCGAGGGATAATCTTTGAAAAAATTGATTTTTTGATGCTCAAAAAGACGTTTATTTTCTCATACCTATTTTAATGTTTTGAAAATTCCTATCCGATGTAATGAGGGGGGGGGGGGGCAAATGATAATTTACCCTCTTCCAGAATTGAGAGAGGGGAGCAATACACCACTTGTACCCTACTTTCTGACACCATTGAAAACGAATGGGTGCAAACGAAATTGTTTTTTGCAGGTAAGAAATTCGGCTTGAAGCGAAAAATTTCCGGAGGCTATAATTTTTTTCTTGGAAAATTTGAATTTTGAATCGAAAAAGTACGAAAGAAAAAATCTCATTGAGTCTGAATTTTTAATTTTTTTTTACTCTTTTCACTTTTGACAATAACTTCAAATTCTATAAATTCGTTTTAGGTTTATCTCCAAAAGTGGACGAATTTTTCAAAAAATAATTACCTATTATTCATCTGGAGATTTTTTCAGTTTTTTTGATAGGTACCTAGCTACCTACATAGTTTGACAAAAATGACTCTCAATGACTTTAAAATGGATTGAAAATTAGCGAAAGGCTGGATTCGGGCTGGAAGTTTTTACAGCAGGCTGGTGCTGAATATTGAATTTAAAAAAAAATCCAGAAAAAATCAAATGCTATACCTGGATCGACCAAAATTTTTTTTCAAGGTCAAGACATCAAGTTGAGAATGAAAAATTTGCTCAATCTTACTGAATGTGAACTTGCGAATTTTCTTATTTAAAATAGCAAAATGGGTAAGTAAGTGCCTATTAGGTATATTAAATAAAATACATAAATATTTTATTGTTGCAGATTAATCTATGTCTTTTCCTGATCATGCCCGATGCTCATGCTACGCCATATTGCCGTGGTGACCATGCTTGAAAATTTTTCCCTGTGGGTTTTCACGTAAAATAACTGAAACTTTATTTCGCGAATAAAAATTAAATATTGTTTCTTTCTGTAATTTTTTTTTACTGGTTTTTACAGGCATTTCAGAAGGTTCTCTCTCATACCTCACAACAATTTTTCAGTATCAGCTCAAAAACCAATTTCTGACTCCTAAAGGGTGGTTTCTAAATCTAAGCTTAGATACCCATTTCAGATTAAAAATCAATATTTTCAGTTTTAGGTTAAAATTTATTTTACGATCTAAGAATAATAATTGAAAAATTCATTTCATACTTATTTAAGGTTAATTTACTGAGAAATGTCAATGTACATCAGAACCACACTGCAGGGATACTTTGGGTGGTAAGAATAACGCGGTAATGTGTACTCAAGTAGACTTTTGGAAGTTCATATAGGTGTACAAAGAATATAGGTAAACAAGAATAGCATAATATGATGTAACAATGATAGTGATAAAAGGAGCATAAAGTTTGGAGCATTAGGTACACTTGCAACAAAATAATATGTAATTTAGATAAAAATTTGGAAAATATATACGATATATCGCGGGTACAAACGGTTAAATGACAAACGAGATTAGAAAAACAATGTAAATAATGAAAATGTATTCGAATGACGCTTCGCGATTTCAGAAACCAGTTTATTTGACGAACGACGATGTCAAGTTGAATGCGTTTTATGCTTCGTCGCGTATTGCAAACGTTATCTTTTCTAATTTTACTTTTTGTCGAATAGTTTGTCGAAAAGTTGCGAGTTGTCGCGATAGTTGGACGTATCGTGGTGAACTTTTTCGCGTGGATTTATTTCTTTCGAGCTTTTTTTTCACGATTTTATGGTACCACATAGATGCATCATGGAGGTAATTTTTTTCATTTTTCCCTCAAATTTGATGAATTTTTATGGAGTAAGACGAATTTTTGAGAGAATTCACAGTTTTTACTATAATGATACCTATTCATGAATATTTTGAAAAAAATTTTCCTTCGAATTTTCCCTATAAAATAATACTTGTACTTATTGTTTTTCTTAAAAAATTAGTTTCTATTTTTTGTTTCTTATTAAATTACAATTTAGGAAAAGGGATAGTTAAAAATTAGATGTATTAATATCCTCCTAGCTAGGTGAGCATAACCTCAATAAAATAAATTATAGGTAAGTCCCAATTTGGAATTTGATCGTTTTTATGTTTTGAATTTTTTCCATTCGGTAATACCAAAAAAATTTTCAACAGAAAATTATGTAAAAAAGGTCGACCCTTGGGTAAAAATATACATAATTAGGAAAGAAGCAAAGTTGAAGGTCGGGCAAGTTCACTTAAAATGTTTTAAAAATTAAAATTTTCAAAAAAAAAATGAAAACTGAAAAATTTTATAAAGGTTCATCTTCCAAATCTATTTTTTGAAAAAATTGCAGTTCTGATTCCCTCGAGAGAACATGAAAATAATGTACCTAATTATTTTCTGATGCTAGAGAATTAATCAAAATTTTTTCATGAGTCATTTTCAGTTCGAAAATCTTAATCCAAGTAATTTTTTTTCAAATCTGATACTCTTATGGATAATTTTTTGTAAAAATGTATGATTTTGAAAAATAATTTGCCAATTTTTCAAATTCTGAAAGTAATCAATATCTAAAATTTCTTTCAATGTAAATTATATAAAATATTTAATTCTTTCAAGTAGGTACATGATGGATTTTTTAAAAACTGGAATCGAAATTTTCAACCAAGGCGAAGAATTTTTTATATTCATTTTTGGCCTGGTCCAAGTATAGTTCGGTGTAATAGGCGAACTGCCGTTCTTGTAATCAGAAAATGGCGTTTTATTAGAAAAAAAAAAAATCGCAAAAGTGATGACCTTTTGACCTTTTTCGATAACATTTTTGTGTTTTAAGTTGGAGTCTACAAAATTGACCATGAAACGTTGAATTCAAAAAATTACAGTGTAATCAGAATTTTTGAATCCCCCCTCACACATCAATTCCATTCACCCCTAAACAGATTGACACTACTTTTCCATTTTATAGTCAAAAAATGTATAAGCCAACTCGCAATTGCTGTAGTGGGTAATATTTAAAATTTCAACACCTCGCACCAGAAATTGAAAAACTAAGGCGTAAAAAGGTATAACTGACTTTTGAAACCCTCCCCCTTCCCAAGGACCTTGAACATGGCGCCAAAAATAAATGATGTATGAACAGTTTGTTAATGCAGTACGAAAATGAATTTCCACTCGCATATTGGGGAGTGAGCCACCGAACGACCAAAAAGTGAATCAGCCATTTTTAATCTACTTAGCAACTAACATGCAACATTTCAAGGTGAATGTTACGTACCCATATCTTTGTGCGGTATCTATAACGCTTAAGCGGTCCTTTAAAACAAAAGAATGAAAAAAGCTTGCATTTCGTAATCAATTTTTCAATAATTCACAGCTGCAGAAGTAAATTCTGAATACATAATTTTTTCTGTTGTGTCTATAAATCTAGGTACCCAAATGCAGTTTTTTTATGCATATGCAATTTAGAGAGGGAAACTTTTGGTGATTTTGTTTACTCCTTCACCTTCTCTCCACTGCAATGATTTTTTCTACAGTTTTTCTGAGTGCCAACCATGGAATTCATCTGTCATCAAAAATTTAATTTTTTAATGTTTATATTTTTAAAGACAGATATTGTTAGGTACCAAGCTTTTTAATTTTTTTTTTGGAAAAATCGTTGATTTGCATATTTAATAAGAATTCAATTATTTTTCAGTCCTTAATTTTTTTTCTTTTGAAAGTAGTAGATAGTTAGGAAGGATTTAGTCAAAAATATATAGACTCGCTCTTGAGCTCGAGGTGATTTTAACATGAACTTACACCCACGTGGTCACCTGGCTCATCTTACGACTGCATTGATTTAATATACACGATTTTAGGAATTTTCAAATATTCATAATTGCAAAAAAAAATTGAAGCGATGAGATAATTTGTTTTTAATCCCGGATGCCACGAAATAAGAATTAAAATCATATTCTCAAGAAATCAAAGAAAATTAAAATTTTGATTTTTAAAAAAAATGATAATTAGGAATACCTACATTTTAGACCTACTTAGTCAAGCTGAAAGGCTAAAACCTAAATTTAAAACATTTTATTAATCACGAACTAATCAATTAAAAAAAATAATATTCACTAACCGCGTAAAAATCTATTCTGATAAGATAGCGGTTGGTAATTTCGATAGGTACTTTTGTTTTAATATTTTTCACGAACATCCTGTACATGATCGCGATAGGGAACAGGAGGAAGGAGGAACATCGCGTTGGAGGGTATGGAAAGTGCGTTGGCTTTAAGTTGGGGATTGCGTAAAATGTAGAGGGGGTCGCCGCATCACCAAACACACGCACTTCGCTATTCCGAAGACATGCTAGATGCTACATGCAATGCAACTTGCCCACTGTTTGTAATCTACTCTAGTGAAGTTTTTACTTTTTTTTTTATTTTTCTATATTTTATTGCCGCGTTTTTATCAGTAGTACATTGACTAGTAGTGTTCGAATCGCGGTATCGTGAAGAATTGTCTGCTGTTAAGGTTTTTATGATTTTCGGGTTCGAAGTTAATGGCGCGACGAGGTTTATATCGGTGCAACGTTTTCGAACAGTGAAACTTGATAGATTAGATACAGGTATGTGCAGTTTTACTTTTGTGTATTTTATTATCGCGAATTTTCGGTAGATTGATGGTAACTGAGGTGATGTGTGTGCGAGACGATGAGAATTATCTATTGGTACGATGATAACGGATTTTTGCACATTGTTATCTTTTCGTAGGTCGGTATTCGATTTGAGGCGATGATTGCTTGGAGTTAGAAGTTGCAAATTTTTAAATATCTGAAAATATAATTTTCCTGAATTTCAAATGAACCAAACAGCCATATGATGACTGATTTTAGTCAGGAATTGTTTTGTAAAATTACCAAAACTATTTTAGATTGCTGAAATTAGCATAGTTTCCTACTAATTTCCAAATTTTCGTGTAATCATCAATAAAAAATCCAATTACGAATCGCAAATATGGATTTTTGACACTTGGTTGTGTATAGGGATGGCCATGCTCAAATGCTCAAATGAGCATTTTGAGCATATGCTCAAACGCGCGAGAACGCACTTTCTATATATGCGCGAGCATTTTCTAATAAAAAAAAAATCAGGGTGATTTTTAAATTTTTTTTGTCAACCTCGTTTTTTTTCGAATCTGTCGTCCAATTGGATTTTTAAATTTACTTTCAAGATATTTTTATTCCTAAAAACTTGATGATTTTTTAATTTTTTTGTCAACCTTGGTTTTTTTCCAAATCTGTCATCTGTCCACTTAGTTAAGATGTTAAGAATAACGTTGAAGTTCGCTATATGGTAATGTGGTCCGAATTCACTTGTTTTGTGTCGAAATATTCATTTGACTTTCTAACCATGTGTATTATGGAGTAAGGTACAAAATTACAGAAAATGCTCGCGTGCTTGAGCATATGCGCGCATATGCTCAAGAACGCGCACGCAAAACAAAATGCGCGAGCATTTGCCATCCATAGTTGTGTATGCTTGTTGCTTGAGGGGGATGGGGCGAGGTTGGAAAACACGAAACACATCCTTTAAAAAAATAATATTTTGGAGGCTCATAAACAGCTCTTTTTCTGGAAATAGAAAAAAGGGGTGACTATTTTTATGGAGAAGTTTTAATTTATACGTTTGAAAAATTGACAAAATATAAAATTTTGATTTTTTTGAATTCTACCCTACGAATGACTGATTGGTCAAAAATAAATGATTATAGGTGCACTTTATTACCCAATGTCAAAACCTAAAAACAGCGAGGAAATTTTACGTTCCGAGAAAAAAAAATATAGGGAGAGAGGTTAAAATATTTTCAAGTTTCTTCAAAGAAAATGTGTAAATCGAAGGAGGAATAATGTTTGAACAATGAATAACTATTTTTCGAACCTTTTACAGATAATTTTCGATCAGTTGGGATGAGGAAATTTCCCTTCCCCCTTTAACACCATCTAATTAGCAATTTTTCTCCCTCTCATATTTTAAATTGTTATCGAAAGTGCAGACAGTACGTGTAATACATTTTGCACGTGGAAGTAAATTAAGTAGATAGGTACCTACGTATACATATTCTCCCCTAAATTTCTAAAACAATTCAAGAATTCTTACAGTGAGTGAAACAGAGAAAGCATGATCATTTTAAATTGTGCAAGTACATCTTATGTAGGCATCTACCTACTTTGATGAAATTGGCTCTTATCCTCTCTTGTTCGTATGATATAAATGAAAGTGAGGGAATTAATTTGACAATTATGACTGCCAATACACCGTTGTACCTTGATTTTCGGAATACCTACGCAGTGTGTATTATGTACAGGTAAAGCAATGTTGCCAGATTTAGCATTTGTGTACGGTGCAGGAAAAAGGTACCTAAAGTCGGATTTTTCAAAAATGAGCTTTTCGGCTCAAACGATAGGAGAGAGTATGAGGAACTTTTTAAGACTTGGATGAGCATCTTAGGTCACTTTTTCGGCGAGATAGAGGCACTTAAAAATAAGAAAATCATGGCTTTCAAAAAAAAATCATCGAGAAAAAAGCTGCGTAGAGGTCTGAAATTCTTAAAAATTCAAAAAAAATCGCCTATTTTTTATATTTTTGGCTCTAACGAAAAATTATCTTTTCCGACTTTAGGTACTTTCTCTCTGCACGGTACACATTTTATATTTTGCCACACCAAGATATTAAATTTTCACTTTCTTTAATTTTTTCAATGAATAAAAAATTAATAAATGGTAGAGAGTCTATTTTGAAAAAAATAATGTAACGTTCTCGTCTAGATTCTTGAAGAAAAAATTGAATTTGGTACGAATATGAGAGTAAAGTTGCATTTGGAGAATTTGAAGGGTATAATGCGAGTGTAGGTAATAAATTTATATTTAGCAATAGAAAAATGAATTCATTGAGAGATTTTTTTTTGATTCTTGTACAAAAAAGGACCAGTTTTGCTTTATAATGACAAAATAATAATTCATCTATCTTGTCAGTACATATCTATTTGCAAAAAAAAATTAATTTGAATAGAAAATTTGCAACAAAACGACCTTTTTTTTTTGAAAAAGTTTGAAACGTTTGTATTTGATCTCAATAAAATTTGAATGGATTTCATTTGGGTAAAAAAATTCCAATTTTCCCCTCCTCTCCTCATCCACTCTACAATGCCCATTTTATTTCATTTTTCAAAGAAAAAAATTATCTATAGGTGCCAATTATTCAAATTTTTTTTATAAAAATCGTATCTGGGCGAAATCAAATTTAGTCTAGATATAGAAGGCATTAAAGACCTAAAATTTCATTATTTTTTGGTTGTCGGGAAGGAATAATCAGTGTGTGGGTAGGTAAATATCCGATTCTCTCTTTAAATAAAATTATGCCTTTGTCCATGTTTGTTTGAGGATTCATATTAAGTATAATTTTCAAAAATGTCAAGTAAATAACTAGAAAAGTCAAATAATTTTTTCTAAATTTTGAAATCGTACTTCTCATTCAAATATGTATTTAATTTTTATGAATAAAAATTTGAACCATTAAAAATTTTCATTTCCCGACCCAATATTTTTTTTACATGAAAAAATAGCATTTTTAGATGGGTAAGTGGTAAGATATCAAAATCTTGAACAGAAATTTCTTAGGTCTTTGATTCATCTTATACCTACTTACCTACCTAACAACTCGACTATGATCTATATCGATTTGCTACCCATTTTATTACGTTTGGAATTTCGATCAAATAATTGCGTAGACATGGTATAGGTGTTTAAAATAAAAAATACTTAAAATTAATGATTTATCGATATTGGTAATCGTGTTCATTATTCTTTTTCATCAACTTGAAACACGATAAATAAAATTAGATATCTAAAATAATTAAAGTGAAACTCCAAGTTGAAAAAAAAAAATTAAGTACGAAAACAAATAATAAAAATTATTAATACAGTTAAATGTCTCGTAAAAGTGAAATCATTTTTATCTAAAATAACGACTAAGTCTGCTAACATGACGCCGACGTACGTGTCAAGGCCGTTCATGAAATTTTGAAGGCTTTTCACGCGTGCATAAAAATATAAACGCTTTCGTAACCTAATTTTTCGAAAGTTTTCTCGCTAATTTTTGATAAGTTTTGATAACTTACCTATAATATAATGTGTGTACGTACAATTGTTTCACCAAGTAGGTAGATATCATTCAATGGAATAAACCGACCAGTTTTTTTTCAAACAAGTTGCAAAATATTTTTGGACTTTTTTTTAAAAGTAGATAGATAGTGGTACATTGGTCGATGACCTTACTTATAAACTCCCCATTTCATACGAAGGCAAGTTCACATTATTGGCCCGTCCAAAAAATGAGAATTCGTTTAAAAAATGGGCGGTGCACAAAACACGCTTTTACAAGTTTTTATTCTGCATTACGAATACCTACATGCGTAACTAAAATTTAAAAATGACTGCCGTTTTCGTATGCAACAAACTGGTTATTCGCCAAGAACTCGAACATGTAACATGAATTCGTAGCAGTCGTTCGCGAATAACTTATTTACGATTCGCGGCGTATCGTTCGAAAGATTCATTACGATGGAAACATGGAATATTAGGTACTAGGCCACAGTTCACCAGACCAGTTTTATCCGAAAAAATCACATGTATTTACTAGTTATGATTCAATTAAAACCGCGGTATTTCGGTTAACTTTGTTTCCGGGCTGGTTGAAAAAAACGACGTGACCGCGATGATTTTTTTTTTTCTTCAAATGTATCAAATATTTAGCGATATGGATAATTCGTCAGAGAATTTCATTTCCTTGAGACCTTCATGTTGAAAATAATCGCAAAAATCACGAAATTTTATTGCGGCATACCTTTACCTTATACCTACCTAACTTTCTTATTTTGAATTAGTGAAGTCACTGAAAAAAAAGGTCAGAAAATTAGCAAAATTCTTCAATTTTCAGCAAATTTTTGCAGACTTTTCAAAAATTTGCACTGATTTTTCAAAGTATTTCGCTGAGTTTTTCCAAGAATTTCAGATGTTTCACTATGACTTTGAATGAATTTCCACTGTTTTCTCAAAAATAATTCTCATCGTTTGTTTTCAGTGAATTTTTTTTTACTTGATTTTCGATAACTCACACTGATTTATAAATGAGAGAGTATATTTTTGCTATATGTGAGCCTAAATATAGGGACCACTCTTAGATGACAAAAATTGGTTTTTGAGTTGAGGGCCTCTCTCAGTTTTAAATAGGTAGTTCTTTTTGTGCAAGACAGTCAAACCTGGAACTCGAATACCTTCATGACTTCACTATTCATATCACTGAATGTCGTATCGACTTTTTTTTTCAAAATCCAGAATATTTACGTCATTTTTGAACAATTTAGAATTTTCTGAAGAAGTTTTCCAAAATTTTTTCTCGTAATTTTTTAAACTCTCAATTTTTTTGCAGAATTTTCCCTACTGAATTTTTTTTCCGATATGTTTTTTCCCGACCAAATTTTTTTCTGACGTAATTTTTCCACAACCAAATTATTTTTTTCAACAGCAATTTTTTGACTCAATTTTTTTCACTGTAATTTTTTCTGAAAATTTTATTCACATCTAAATTTTTTTCTCAGTTTTTTTTCAACTCGATTTTTTTCTCAAAATTTTTATGACGTCAATCAAACAGAAATCATACTGTTCAAAAAAAATTTTAGTTCAACAAAGGAAAAATTCTTCGGGAAAAATTTTAGGTACCTACATCAGAAAAATTTCAGGTGAGAAAATTATGAAAAAAATTGTTCGTGGAAGAATAACATAAAAAAAAACAGTTGAGAAAATTACGAGAAAAAAAATGGAAAACTTTAAAAAATTCTAAACTGTTTAAAAATGACGTAAATATTCTGGACTTGGAAAAAAAAGTAGAAACGATATTCAGCGGTATGAGTAGTGAGTCATAAAGGTATTCGAGTTCCAGGGTTGACTGTCTTGTCAAAAACATTGTCAACTCAGAAACCAATTTTTGACGCCTGTAAGGGTGGTTTCCATAATCAAGTTGGAAAATGTGCTTATGTAAAGAATTTTGAGTTTGATTGGGCAAAGAAATGAAGTAATTTTGAAGAGTTTATTCATTTTGGACGAGAAGTTTTCAGACGTTTTTTGATTAACAATCATTTTTTTGCACTTAATCAGGATTTCATTTTGAAGAAGTTTTTAACTGTATCATCGATATGAATATAAGAGAAGTGAAGGAGTGAGAAGATGAGAATAAAGAGGAGAAAATTAAGGTAGAAACTGGAAATCAAAATTTCCATGATGCTTTGAGCTCTTTTTATAGCACTTGGGATTTTTTCCAATTTGAATCAGTCAAATTTGATAAATTTCAGATTTTCAGCTGAAAGGCATCAACAAAAAGTAACTGAAATCTATTTCTTAGATCGAAAAAAAAAAAACAAAAAAAAACAGAATTTCAGATTGAGAAAGAAGAATGTTTTTCCTTCCAAATAATTTTACAGATCCTTTAAAAAATCTCAGACTGAAATTGAATTTTAAAAAAGGAATCAAACCTTTTTCAAATTTTAAAGGTTGGAGGTCCTTTGAGAAGTAATACATAGATATGAATTTGTGTTGAGATTATTTTTCCGAATCAGTCAACATTGGCGAAATTCTGCCTTTTTGGATCAAAAACGTTGACTTTCACTGAAAATCGATAATTTTTCACTTTTATCTCTCTGTGGATTCACTGAAATTCTTCAAGAAAAAAATCAATAGATAATTGGTGAATGAAAAATCAGTAAAAATCATCGATTTTGTGCAAAATTTGTTCTATACTGCTGATTCAAAAAAGAAAAATTTCATTAGATTTGACTGATTCGCTCTCTGATTTATAAATCTGTTAAAATTATTGAAATTCACGGGATAAAAGTCAGAATTGCAGTTTAGCAAACGGATGATAAATCAGTGAAAAATTTTTACTATAGAAAAAATTTCTGGGAAATCAGTAAAAAAAATGATGGAAAATTGGTGAGAAAATTTCTAGAAAATCAGTGAAAAAATTCTGGAAGATCAGTGAAAAATTTTCCGGAAAATCAATGAAAATTCACTAAACAGGCGGTAAATTATTTAAAATTTACTGGAAAATGAGTGAAAATCTGCTGAAAAATCAAAGAATTTTGCTGATTTTCTCTGTGCTACAATTCTGCTTTTTTTTTTTTTTAGCGACTCTTCATTGATTCAGGAGAAATTAGAATATTTCAAGCACGATGTAGATTTCTTCTTTCACCAGAATACGATTTTGAATCGAAATTTTGAAAGCATCTGAAAATTAGGTATTTTTGGAATTTTCGGTAATTTCTTTTAGGAATTAGGAAAAAATTGTAATTTTTGACAGCCCAATGCCTTTTCTCAATACCGGGATACTGAGGGTACAAAATATCACTGTTGAATTTTTGTATCATAATTAACATAGAAATATTTCAGTTGATCTCTTCTACCTTGAATATTGTCCTTCTATCTTTCAAATCTAGATTTTTAATTACCAAAAAAACGAAGAAGAATCTTTGCACATTTTATAATCGTATATTTCCTTGAAATTCGTACATCTGAGTACGCTTAGCATGATTTTCAACGTGTTAAAAGAGAAAAAGAAACGATTCGTGAAAAAGAACGAAATTAGCCATTGCGTATGTTCGTAATATTATGCGTTCTGCGAAGCTGCATATTAATCGATAGTTCGGTACGCATACATGGTTACAAAGTAAACAATTGGCGAAGAGGGTGAGGCAAGGGCAACGGCCTTGTTTTACACGCAGTTCGCAGTGTTACGCGAGTTGCCAATAAAATGCGTACCTCTCCACCTTGTGCCTGCATTAGGTTAACTGGTAACTGGTCCTTCGACTTTCCGGAGATCGGTATCGACGTCGACTTCGACGCACCAGGCATCGCGACACCACGTGAACGCACCAAATATTAAAATTTCATTTCATCTTACTCGTCAATCGCCTTCTGGAAAGTTGATAGGATAATTTGCGACGAAGTAACAATCGAGGTTAACCACATTGCCAAACAAATTATCCAATTGGAGTAGATATCAGGCGGTGATAAGTAATGAAAACAGCATATTTGTTGCCTGATGCATGTTGCATGTACATCGTTCATGATATGAATTGACTATTTGACTAAGTATGTGCATATCTAATCGCTTCAAAATGCCAAGATGACCGATGCAATGGTGTGGCTAACACCAATGGAGACGGGCGACAGTCTTTGTGAATTTCCGATTTCGTAATGTCCTTGGTGTGGTCGTATAGATACTTATTACCTATACAATTTATAAGCTAATCAGGTATACATCCATATTATGATTGTAATCTATCGCTATAAAATACTCATCTATGCTAAAATTAGACGCATATATAGGTATCGAGCCTTTTTGGCATCAGAGACCATAATCAGAGAGAAAGAACCAAAGAAATAAGAAGTCATCTTGATTTCTTGATAAGTATTCACTACCCAGTGATAAAAATTCAGGGCAGTGGTCCTGCTGGTTGAAAAACAATTGGAAATATATTTAGACATACCATGCTATCTAAATTCTGACCAAATTTTTCGTTTTTATTATAATTTTTTTGCACTGAAAAAAATTATTATTCTACCAACTTCATAATGATCATAGCATCAGGTTCAAAATTGGAAACTTTTCAGTGAAAAATTTTCAATTTTGGTTTCAGCTCATTCTCTAGAACAGACTTTTGCTTTTGGGTTTATGGTTAAAATTACTCCCATAATACCTCGCTTTTGGTGCATCTCATCCCCTAAAAACGCTCAAAGGCCAGTTTTTAAATTTTCTATCAAAGGTGTTCAAGAAATGGATTTGGGGGGTCAATATACATAGATTTCAATTTACTTTTTCGATCTGCTTTTAGTAAGTTCATAGAATGGATTCAAGTAAATTTTTCATTTTTTTTTTTTATACTTCATGATTAAATCGGACTCGTCCACTGAGCAGGGGTAAACTTTTGACGAAGGGTAGTCACTAGTCAGACTAAAAAAAAAACATCCAAGAAATTAAATTCCACAAACTGAAACAATTTTTTTTATATGCTTTTTGTGCGACTTTGTGAAGTTCAAAAAATGTTCAAAATCTCCGCAGATACACCCTCCTCAGATGGGAATAATTTTTGTGAGTCGAATAGCTTATGAATAGAGTATGGCTTCATTTTTAATTCTTTTTTTTTTTAGACAAATAAGTAATGTAGCACTCTATTAATTTTCAACCCCGGTCCTCCCTCGATAAAAAAAAAAAACTGTAGACAAATTTTGTGAACAGTCTGTATTCATTCTCACTGCACACTTTCATTTTGAAGCAGAAAAAAATCAATGACAAACAAAAAATACAAATATCTAGTCAGAATTGCAGCACAGAAAAATCAGCGAAATTCTTTGATTTTTATCAGATTTTTTGCTGATTTCTCAACGAATTTCACTGATTTTTCAACAAAGGGTCTGACCGAATTAGGGATGAATGTAGCCCCTGGCCCTGATTTTTGATTTAACCTCCCCCTGACAGTGTATTTGATGTAAAAAAATTCTGACAAAAATTTTGACCCCCCTTTTTTCGTTTTTTTGGCCATTTTATTGCATTATTTAAAAAGTTCTAATCTGAACGAAAATAAATCCCAATTTTGGAAAAAAACATTTTAAAAAATTGACAATTTTTCATTTAAAAAAAATTTACAAATTTACACTTGAAAAAAATTACTTTTCATTACATACGTGAAGGGATGAAAGAAGAAATAAGGAAATTAAAAACACCGCCATGTGGCAGTTTAACGGATAAAATATCAACCTCTAAGTTTTAATATCTACATGAAAAAGTACATGCGAGTGAAGAGAACTGTGCAATATACGTACTTAATTAATATAAGTAAACGCACAACCTGCCAAACTTGCCAATGCCAAACCCACGGATGTTATCATAACACGAAGGACTCGGGTCGGCAGTAAAAAGGCATGTTTAGAGAGGGGCACTGACACGTGGAAATTACTGTTGTTGTTTGCTGCGAGTACTCAATGAAACATTACCGCATGCCCATTACATCGTTTTCGTTGTGATTAGCGATTTAAAATTATATGCATATTTTTTAAACTGACTCTGCAATCGAAAGTCTGTCTCACAGAAAATAATTTTAAAATTTAGCGCATAAATAAAATTTACATACCAATTTTACAAAGTATCTAATTTTTCTATTCGATCCAGTTTTAGAATCTCATTATAGCTCAAAAGTTGAATTTAGAATTCAGACCATAAAATGACCGGGTGAAAATTTCAATCTCCCAGTTTGACTTTTACTCATTTTCCTTACCTACTCTAAAATTTTATGGTTTTCAAACAAATATTGATTCTCCTTCTCCCCCCTCCCCTAAAAAATCAACTCATTTTTCAGTTATTTTGGTATCTAGGTAATTTAAACGAAACCTTGTTTCACAAATTTAGATTTTTCTGCTGAAAATTGATAACATTTTTTTTGAGAAAATCGCCAGCTTAATGGCCAAGGTGTGACTCACTATTTTTATCCAGAATGATCATTTTGTAGAAAATTTTTCGCATGACTTCCTCCTTTCGGCGAATTTTCAAAAATTGGAAATTTTTTAAAGATTATCCGATGTTTAAAATGCTTTCTCTTATTATTTTCTCGTGTATGATGAAAGTCTTCTAAAATTTTTCTATTGTACCTATTAAATTCTGGCGCAATTGATAAATTACATACCTGGGCATAATTACATGTTGGATAATAGATACATAGGTACTTAGGTATGCAATGATAAAATAATTTCCTACTGGTGACAATTTTCACACTCAAGCACTTGTGAAGTATCATGGGATATTTTTTTATCGAAATGGCAAACTAACGTAAAATAGTGACTTCCTCTGATAACCTACTTCAGTCAACTATAACCGTATTTCCGAAAAAAATTGAGAACGTATCACGATAGCTATATCCAAGTCAGGTTGAATATTTATTTCAGCACGTGTTGGCAATTGTTGGGTGTATTTCGTATCAGCATTGTCGAGTATTTTATTTTCTCGCTAAAAAGAGAAGTTTGTGGTGTTATAATCTTTTTATGCATTTTCACTCATGATACCTACCTAAGTTTTTGGAAACTTTTTTTTTTTACAAATTTTGAGTTGCATTTGGTGGAACCGAAACAAGGAAGGGGGGCTAAGTTTAGTAAAAATGTGGATGAAAACAATTGTTTGAAAAAATTCGACCTGAATGAGTATTGTATCTACCTATTGATTGTAACAAAATACCACATTAAAATGAAAAGTTTCGCATGTAGCTGTAAATCAAGTTTTTGGGACTTGTTGGATGCTTTCAGCCTAGCGTAGTTTGATAAGAAAGTCCAACTTTGGTAAAAATTTCGCAAAATTTGATTTTTTTCGTAAAACTGTTGTAAAGGAATAGGAAAGAGAATCAAATTTTTAGCCGTCCATGTTAATTTCCATATTCCCTCGTAAAATTTCGAAACACTGGAGGAAAAAAGCATGGAAAAATATAGGTATTTACGATTTCTAAACCCTCGAAAGTTCAATTAAAAATAAAAACTCATACAAATTACATATTATTTTTAGTACTGTAGATGACGTCTATGTTCGTGCATTCGTTTTGGAAATAAAAGTTGCCAAGTTTTTTTTTCAATTTTTCAATTTTCAGTAAAAGCTCAATTTGTTCAGTTGAAAGTTTGACCATGAACTTTTCAGAATCCCCTTTTTCTAAAAATTCTACCTGACGGTTGAAATTGAAGTCGATCTCTCAAAACGATCCTTTGTAATTATTCTGTGAGTAAGTACTCAAATTCAAGATTTCATTCTGAATTTCGGATCATTTTGCTTACTCATAATGGTGTAAAAACTCTGCACAGAGTCGAAAAAACGAATTTGTAAATGAAATCGAGTAGGGTTCGAGGTACACTGAGAGAAGCTTGTTTTCATCTTTTTACAATTTGAATAACAGACACTGTTACGAAATTTGACGATTGGAACACATCATTTGCAGTAGAGGTGACGTATGTCTGTGTAATGTATTCGCTGCCTACCTATTTTAATTTTTAACCCTGCTAAAAGGGGCAGAAAGCTATTTATAAATTTTTACCACTCTGTCTCTACAATTTATTACCAAGTATTAGGTATCTATATTTCTATATGTGGTGTTTTCTGCGAATCGGCGCCTTTTTGAAATCATTTTGGAGTGTATGGTGTTGGTGTTAGAATAGTCAGGGGAAGGCTCAAAGACCTCGAATCTCCTCTTTAAGCTCGGAAAACAGATTTTTTTCATTACAAAAATGTGAAAAAAGTGTATTTTTGGCTCTTCAAACAGTATTTTTTCAAAAAAAACTTCGTAATTTTTAATTGATTTTTTAGTCAAAAATCATCGATTTCTCAATAAATTTCCAATTTGTCAGAAAACATCAAAGATTCTCCAATTGTATTTTTGGTGATAAAACATTCAATTTTTAAACATATCACATGTCCAATGTCCATCCTGAGAATAATTGCAATTTAAAATTTCGATTGTTAATTAAGATACTCGTGGCATTTCCTCGTGGAGATAATTTTCATGTGTAATTGAATTCGTACTACGACCATACTCAATATAAGAACTATCGCTTGATGAACGAATGATGCGAGATTCCAAGATTAGAACACGAATAAATGATTTTTAGTTTAAATTGTAAACTCGTGGTGAGATGGTGATGTGCTTTATCGCGATCTTGAAATGCAGAGGGTGTATTGACGTGTGTTTTATTTTTAAATCGTTCGTTCAAACCATTAGACAATATTATATCAATTTTTATTCTATTCTATAATAATATAGAATCAAAATATCAATTTTTTTTCACCTATAAGTACCTATACTTATTGAAAATTATTTTTGCGGAAAATTAAACTAAATCTATATTTCGATACCGAAACCCCTGCAATAGAATCGAATACCATCCACAACCTACCGAATTGCGACTGAGATTTTCGTAACTATAGCGCTACACCGCAGTTTCCTGTTTTACGATTTGTTTGTTGATAAAAATAAACCCCCAACTGAGGAACTTGCGAAGGGAAAAAATAGAAGGATAAAACGAGACAAAATAGCATCAATGAATTTGGAAATGATCCATTATTCTGGAGTCGAGATGCGTACTACGATATTTTCAGAGTTTACCTATTCCTTGTTGATTGCCAAAATTTTTCGAATGATTGGAGTGAGTACATTTTAAATACTTATGCAATTCTTTTTAGGCATGCCTGAAATTTTGAATAGATTGCAATGTCAAAATTTACTTACATGAAATTAAGCAAAAAATAAAAATTTTTGGTATTATTCATTTTTGATGATAATGTACAAAATATTAGTTAAAATGCCCAAAGTGCTAATTTTGAAAAAAAAAAAGTTTGACATTGCTTCCCTTAAAGCCAAAAGTGTCTAGTTTCTATAGGTACCTACACCTACAGATTTTGGATTAAACAATTAAAATACAATAAGTACAAAATAGAGGATTCTAAACCAAAGATTTCGTAGTGGAATTATTCGCGACGTTTCTAAACAACTTCCAAATGTATCTAGACCCATAGACGATACCTAGTTACATTACCTATCTCATGCATATTTTTCAATCTCGATATCGGTTTAAGAAATTGATCGATAATAGAAGTCATTTCGTACTTACAAATCTAATTGCTCAAATACATTAAGGAAATAACGAATAACTTTGTAAATTTATTACTCTGGTGTATAAATAACCTTAATTACATACTTTCAAATAGCTAATAACAACGAAATCAGCATTTTATCTCCATATCGTTATCGGCTCCTTTAAAATACTAATAATTGCGTACTACAGTAAATAAGCAAGGTTCTCACTTAAAAAATAATTTAGGTGTTTTTTCTATCCTCATAATGTGATAAAAAAAACCGCGAAGAATAAGTACGTAACGCGTTCACTTTTCCATTTTTATCATTTTATGAAATTGTACCTTTTTTTTACTTTTGAATTGATAAAATTGCGCTACATATTGTTTTGAGAAAAAAAATTGAACGAGATTGGGTACATGAATGATGAATTTTCTAGAATTCTGACTTTTTAGTCCACAAAATTTATTTGATATTTCGAAACGTAAATTTCTTAGATACTCACATAGATAATACCTGTGATAAGTAGTTAAGTATAGCTAAGTACATACATTAGGGTGAAGCAAAAAAAAGAGGATTGGATTTTGACGAAAATGAGAGCGGTATTTTACTTTGATGAGTGTAAGATTCTTTGAAAAATATTTCAATTCTCCAGCTCGAAAAGCGGAGCTTAGAATATCAAAGTTGAATCATTTTCGAAAAAAAATATGAAGTTTTTTACCATTTTTGGGTAGTGCTATCTTCCAAAAATTCTCATTTTCCGTCCCTAAAAAGTTGTTATCTAAGTTTCTACACCTCCCTCTATGTTTTGCCCCACACCAGAAAGTCGAAACGTTAAAAATCGCAAATGAGCATTTTTTTCAATTTTGTCTAATTAAAATCATATTTTCATAGCAGTGTTGCCAATTATATTTTGCTTTACTCATTTTTCATTGAGCTCAAATTCAATGATTTGAAAAGTGAATTGAGAATTTTTTTGATTATTAAAATTGAATTATTTTTAAAAAAATTTTTTTCGTAGTGTTGCTTGCTAAAATTTTACGAAAATCACGTTTTCTTTTGAAAAAATTATCAAAAATTATTCCAAATGATTAAAAATTTGGGTCAATTTTGAGATGTGTGAGCAAGTAATTTGAATTCGACAGAAATATATAAAATTTCAAATTTACTCGTAAGTATGATTTGCATCTTTTCAACCTCCTGAAACTCGAATCACAAATTTTTTGTGTACTTATGATAGCTAAAGGTTCCCAGCAGATAACATTGGAAGGACAACTTGAAAATAAAAAACAGTTTTTTATGCGAAAAAGGCCCCACTTGGGGGAACTCTAGCTTTGTCCCTTTCTAGGCAGGAGAGTTCAAAATTTTTTAAGGGAAATCCTCCATTCAAAGTAAATTAACGCATCAGTTTTTTGTCAAAAACAAGTTTTTCTTTTGCTGCTCTTTAATGGATCCTTTCGCATTCATTTTACATGAAAATGTAGGTACCAATTGTATACATGAGGAACCTTGAACTTGAATTTTGAGCTGTTGGAAATTAGAGAGGAAATGAAAGATTTAATCTTTCAAATGAGAGGGATGATGAGTTCTTCTTATTATTATTGTAATAGTAAGTTAGATAATTGATATTAATTGGTAGAGCTGTTGCATTTTATTGCATTCGTTCCTCACTTTTCATACGGGTGCCTAACTTTATGAAGCTCACCTAAAATATGTACTATGAATGAATATATATTGCACCAACCTTCGATATTAGACCACACCATGCCATTTTAATTTCTTTCTCTTTTTTTTTTGATAAAAGAAGTTCTCATCGTATTTGTAATTGAATGAATCGGCTCGTATCTATTTTAAAATATTTTTAGGAAATATCGAACCAATAAGACATTTTGAATGGCAAATAAGTACCTTTACATACCTATTTTAAAAACATAGCTTTTCATTGGCCCTGAGATTTTCCGCCATTTTTAAAAATTTATTACGCAAATAATAAAGAAAATGGCGAATCAAGGTTTTGAGATTGATAGACAGATAGACATACCAAATAAAGAAGAATTTTAGGTGAAAGTTCAAAAAATTGTAATTCGTAGGTTCGTAGGTACCTTTTAATTGCTTAAAATATACATGCTCTATTTACGTTATGAGCAAATACTTCGTGTAACTCGCCATTAATTAGAGATATTTTTGAAAACAGCAAAAAATAATAATTATGCTAAACGGTTCAATAGGTGCAGGGCATGAAGAATTGGTGAATTGGGTTGTTTATCAGTACTACATAATTACCATATCTATTTGTTTCTTGCACTCTGGACTATTTTCTTATCTAAAAGTATGATTTTGGAGTAACGTACTCGCGATTATCGCATAATGAATATTTTTTTTTTTAGCAAGGAACCAATTCTCAGTTTTTAAACTCATCAAATATTCGTACCATGTGTCTAGAAAAATTTCAAAATACAAGATACTTAGGTACCTAATCTAACCCAGAAAAAAATATCTTGGCGATAACAATACAAGCAATGAAACTTTTTGGTATTTTTGTGAACCCAACCCTATTTTATATAGATAACGAATTCTGCTTCTAAGCATTTAAAAAATTCATTACATGCGGAGGAATAATAACGCCGCGCCGACGAATACGAGTATGATTTTATTTTTGGGATACGTTGAAATACGAGTTTTTATTAGAAAGCACTCCCTCCTCCCTCTGGTGATTTTTCAAGGACTTCGATTCGGGATGTACATTCGTTAAAAATGGCCATTGCATTATGCAGTTGTAGCCTTGAAAACGCGTTTCTTTCTCCTTTGCTGTATGAAGACTATAAAGAGAAATCGGTTCTCGATTCACCAAATACCCATGTAACTATCTTTCTAAGTCTGTAAATGATGGCCAAAATAATTTTTGTTTTGAAAAAGGAAGAAGTATAACTATGCTAAGTAAACACTATTGGTCTAAGTATTTCTTGTTACCCATTTCAATCCGGGCCGTGCAGAATCATTTCGTTCAGCGAGCATTCGATTCTTTTTTACGTCTTATCACGTCTTATCAATATCTGAAAGAGGGAAACTGGAGAATGACGAAATTAACAGTTTCCGATTTCGTCATCTTTTGTACTCGGAATGGCTGAATTGGTATAAATTATCAAATATTATTCAATAATTTGTACTAATTTAGTCATTTCAAGTACAAAAAAAGACAAAATCCGCAACTGTTAATTTCGTCATTCTCCAGTTTCCCTCTTTCAGCTACTGATAACAGATGACCCGTTCACGAACGAAATGATTCTGCACGGTCCGGATGAATTGTCAACAAAAAAAAAATAGAATTTTTTAAACTTCAACTGAAAATTTTTCTTAAAATCGAGGAGGAGAAAATTAATTATTACCAAATTTTCACGTCTCTTTGAGGTAGGCAATATCTGATTACCTGAAACCTGAATTTCGTAATTTTTTTCTTTTTCTTTCAATTTTTAAAACAGCTTATTTCGACCTTTTTAAATTCGCGGGTCTTTTATCGCCTATCTTTTGTGTTAGACGAGACGGAACCTTCGTCAGCGAGAGATTATCTGAAATAGCGTGAAAGTAGTGGTATAATAATATAAATGTAATATAAAACCTTGGCTGTCAAAATCTGGTTTTCGTATTTTTATTTTTTATCCGATGATTACGAAATGATGAACGACTTGCGTTGAACCTCGCGAAGTCGCGGAGAAAGCAAAATGTCGAGGATTAATCGTAAAAGAATGATTTTTTTTTTGCAAACCGAAATATGTGTGAAGTGTTTCGTCTGGTAATAACAATTGATATTGATAACACAATAGGTACCTGTTTTACTAATACGATGAGGGTGTGTCTGGAAAATATGCCTGTGTTTGTAACTATACCTACGTAGTAAGGCTGAATGGCGAAGTCATTAACCAGACAGATATTACGTTAGGGGTTCGTTTCGTTTACCTACGCGTGTCTTTCGTTACATCCCTGTCTACCTTCTTACTCGTGATTTTAGGTTTTTCCCTTTCCCAGCGTGTCTATCTTTTACCTCAGCTACATGCTGTGCGACGAGGAATAATTTTCGGATTTTTTTTTTTCAACTGCTGGCCGTTATTCACGTAATAAAAGAATTGTATTTGTACCCATTCCTTACGTAATCGATCATTTATAGGTTTACGTAAATTTATTTTTCTTACTTGTCCTCGTGGGCGAGAGTAATTAGCAAAAATTGTTTTTATTTAAAAAATTAGATTACATCACGAGAAAATATTTTTTCATGGATAAATGCGGGTATTTTATTCGTGAAAAAGGTTTGAAAATCGTTATCTTATAAATTATAGGTACCTACCTACCTACTTACTTATATGATTCTCGAATTTCGATTTTTAACCGAGTTATTTAGTTTTAATTTAAATATTCAATATTCTATCAAAGTACACAGTTTCTCAATTTTTTGTGAAATTTTTCAACGCTATAGTTTGGCCAATTTTTTTTAGCAGTTTTCAAGCGAGTTCAGATTAATCGAAGGTAGGCAATTGAAGTGTTAAGACTTAAGAGGGATGATAATTAGATCTCGAGAATACGAATTTTTAAATTTATCTCAATTTTTTACAAAATTATGCTGAAAATTTAAATTACAAATACATTACTTGTGCACCGTAGGGCGTGACTGGACTTTCTGAGTAGAATGTAGGTACCAAAAGTTTGGGTCCTCCAATAAAATCGAAATGAAATATCTATACCTACTTACGTCAAAAATTTTTTATATTTGCCATAGAAATAATAATAGTGATTCAAAATAAAAATTAAAGAGAGCAAGGCTTTGAAAAAAATTGAATTTTTAATGTCCAAAAAAGTCATTTTTTCATGTTTTAATGCTTAAAAAACTCAAAATTCCCATCTGATGCAATTGAGGGGAACGCAATGCATCTCTTGCCTTTGTATATCTCACTTTCCGACACCAATGGTTCGAAACTTTAAATATGTACCCAAAAGTATTTTCATCCTTTCCGTTGTCCATGGACATCAGAAGGGGGGGCCTAAAATTTTCCCATTTTAAACTATTTTTCTCATTTTTTCAAAAAACCAGCCAATTTTTATAAAGGGTACCGGCGGTTAAGATAGGCGAATCTGCCCCCGAGCTGAAATTTGAAACTAACCGACGGAATTTGGTCCTTAGGGTCTGAAAACCACCTGGTAAAAATTTTGGCCCCCTACCCCTCCCCTAACCCGAGTTATGGGACAAAACGTTACTTTTTTCAGCCTTTCCATTAAAAATTTTTATCTCCGAGAGTTTTCAACCAAATTTTTTCAAATTTACGTGAGTTATACTCCATACTGAGGGGTATTAGTGGGTGGTTTGAAAAAAATTTTTTGATGATTTTTTCTAGCCAAAAATCGCATTTTAAAACTTGAAATCGAGTTTTCTACATGATGTTGCAGAGGTGCAAAAATGAAAAAAATATATGTCATGTATCTAGTGCCTATCTACAACGTAATATTTTTTTCAGAATTTTTTAGGTGGGTGGAAGACCTTCAAAAACGCAAAAAACCGCATTTTTATCACGTTTTTCGCTCAAAAAATGGTCATTTTTGGCCGAAAAAATTTTTCGGGTAATAATATTCCAAAATACGTATTTTTACGCCACTTGCCCGATTTTCACTTCATTTCATTCTTTTTTGAATGATTTTTGCAATTTCAAGTAACCTAAAGCGCAAGACTTAAAATTGTACAAATGTAACTTTCCTTATACCTGTATAAAATTATCATACGGAAAACACTGAAAGAAAATTTGTGTTCAGTAGCTCGAACTACCTTCGAAAAATTTATTTGCATGAGCAGAGCACTCAAATTTCGAAAATTCACTTTGTAGCTAACAAATTTTTTTTCAATAATACTTACGTAGCTACCAATATCATTATCAACAAGTGACCATTTTTAATTTAGTTGATAACAAATGGGTATAGCCGGTCAAGTAGGTATGGTGAATCTGCCCTTGAAACCAGTTTTGACCGCTCCTACCCCAAAAGGTCAACCATGATGAGAAAACATTCCGGAAAAACTAGCGCAAGTGTTTTCGGAGAAAAGGGCCAAAATGTGTTTTTTCAATGGAATTTTTCGTATGAATAATTCAGATTTCACTCAATGTTCTCGAGGTTCAGACCAAAAATAACTAGGCTATTTCTCAATTTCTTCATTGACATGTTAATGAGCCCGTGAACATTGTAGGTACTTCCCACGAGAGTGCCGTGAGAAATACAACGTTACTGTGCCCGCTACATGCGAGGGGTGGTTTGTTTTTATTTTTTTTGACAATGTTCCACCTCTCCGTTTTTTTTTGAAATTTTTGTGGTATATTTATGAATGAATGGCACATCTTTTGGGGTAAAAAGTTCCATTGTACCTTTGACCTTTCAAGACAAAATGGCCGCTCAAAATTTTTAAAATGCCATAACTCGGCGAAAAATGAACCAAAAAAATTTTTTTAGGGTTCCTCAAACTCCCTAAAATTTATTTTAAAAAAACTCGAAACTTTTATCTACATTTGGCGAAAAACCACAAAAATACGAAAAATTCCATTGAAAAAACACATTTTGGCCCCTTTCTCCGAAAACACTTGCGCTAGGGGTCTGAAATTTTTTCTGGAATGTTTTCTCATCATGGTTGACCTTTTGGGGGTAGGAGCGGTCAAAACTGGTTTCAAGGGCAGATTCACCATACCTCTTGTTGATAATGATATTGGTAGCAACGTAAGTATTGTTGAAAAAAAATTTGTTGACTACAAAGTGAATTTTCGAAATTTGAGTGCTCTGCTCATGCAAATGAATTTTTCGAAAGGAAGTTCGAGCTACTGAACACAAATTTTCTTTCAGTGTTTTCCGTATGATAATTTTATACAGGTATAAGGAAAGTTACATATATACAATTTTAAGTCTTGCGCTTTAGGTTACTTGAAATTGCAAAAATCATTCAAAAAAGAATGAAATGAAGTGAAAATCGGGCAAGTGGCGTAAAAATACGTATTTTGGAATATTATTACCCGAAAAATTTTTTCGGCCAAAAATGACCATTTTTTGAGCGAAAAACGTGATAAAAATGCGGTTTTTTGCGTTTTTGAAGGTCTTCCACCCACCTAAAAAATTCTGAAAAAAATATTACGTTGTAGATAGGCACTAGATACATGACATATATTTTTTTCATTTTTGCACCTCTGCAACATCATGTAGAAAACTCGATTTCAAGTTTTAAAATGCGATTTTTGGCTAGAAAAAATCATCAAAAAATTTTTTTCAAACCACCCACTAATACCCCTCAGTATGGAGTATAACTCACGTAAATTTGAAAAAATTTGGTTGAAAACTCTCGGAGATAAAAATTTTTAATGGAAAGGCTGAAAAAAGTAACGTTTTGCCCCATAACTCGGGTTAGGGGAGGGGTAGGGGGCCAAAATTTTTACCAGGTGGTTTTCAGACCCTAAGGACCAAATTCCGTCGGTTAGTTTCAAATTTCAGCTCGGGGGCAGATTCGCCTATCTTAACCGCCGGTACCCTTTAATAACTTTTTTAAATAAATTTCTCAACTCTACAAAATCTCCCAATTTTTAAATTCAATAAACATTGGTTTTGACCTTTGACTATACAGTATTATAAAGTCAATGGTTTTGATTGAAAAAATCCTTCCAATTAACTTTTTTTTTTCTATTTCACATGAATTATTTAAATACCTATCATTTCTCAAGAAAATTTTCAACGTATATTATGAAAATGATTTTTTTTTATTCAATGTGAGATTAAAACATTTGAGAGCTGGAAAATTTTCAAAAAAAATTTGTGACCCTGCCGTAAAAAAGGGACCTACATATGTGTTCGATCCAAATTTGATGTCATTTGGATGAAAAACGTGGAAAATAAAGCATCGGTTTTTTTTTTACACTAGGTCCCCGAAAATTATCCAAAAATTCCATTATCCTGTTTGTTGTTCGTTTTTTCTAAAATTATCCCAGGAAAGAACGAAATTGAAAAATCTGGGAAAAGTAGGATGTGCCAATAACAAAAATCTAACAAACAGTTATTATTTAAATAAATAGTATAAGAAGTATCGATTGGTCAAAATACTTACAATAATTAGTGTTTTTTTTTCCAAGTCTGTGATAAAATTATCATTATGTCAGTGGTGGGTAAAATTTGGTAGGCAGGTATTTAAAATTAATTTGCCCAATTCATAGATAGGGATTCAAATTTTGACGAGATTGTAGGAATTAAAGTCCATACTCTTGCTCCCTTTTATCCCTTTCGTGTCATCTTGACTTTTGTTAAAAGTACCTATCAACAAATGGGTCAAGATCACCACCAAAACTTGATTTTGTTTTTGGGAGAAAAAATTACGATGTAACAAGTATTCTACGTCTTGGAAAATCACAATTTTATCCTCTCCTTTCTTAAATTTGTTATTTTTTCCAACTGCAACGTTGAAGAGAAAAATGTGAATTTTCTTGTAGAGAATTTTTTTGGCCTTCAATTTTTCTTCTCATTACTTTCATTAGGTAGGTGCGGATCAAAAAAAACAATTTTCAGGAGAAAGGCGAAAAAAAAAACTTCAAGTACCTGCTATGAAAAATCCAAAAATGGAAGTAGTTTTTGGAATTTTTTTTTTGAAATACCTGCGTATGGAGGTACGTGAACATTTTTTGTAAAATTACATTTGAAAGTAAAAAAATATCGAGTTAATTACGGTAAAATTTTACAATTTATTTTCACTCATGGGACAGGTTACCTAATTCCTTGTTTTTTTGAATCTGCATCTGCTTTTGTGTTTGTCAAAAGCACAAAAATTTGGTTTCAAACTTCCTACACAATTCTGCCATAGTTACCCATAACTACGAGAAAATAAGTGGATATCATTTTTGAAATGAATTTTCTAAAAGCTTGCTCTAAATGACGTAAGTGAAACGTCAAAAAAATACTCCGTAGATACGAGTGATTTACTGCAAAGAAAATCGAAATGCTTTAAAATTAACTACAAGTAATGATCTTTGATAATGGAAGGTAATTTCGGATTTTCTCTGATAAATTTTGCGAATCGCGATACCTAATCTACGTAATTGAGTTATCGCCAAATTCTTTTCAAAGTTTGCATCAGCATACCAAACTATACCGGCTTCAAAATCACTTTTCTTTTTTTCAAATCAACTAAGTGTAGAAATTCAAAAATTTGGCCAATCTTACGAAAAAATTGTCAAAGTGATAATATTTAATTGTTCAAACTTCAACTTATAATCTTACGAATTAATCTGTGGTAATATTGTCAATCGAAAGGGAGGTCATGTTCATACCCCTCGTGTCCCGTCTCCCTTCAATTCCTCTCACCATACTGATAGACGGATACTTTGTAAAATAGTTGATAAAAAGCGCGGTACGGTTCGAATAATAATTACTTTTCGTGATATGTTTACAGATTAAACATGAAAAAGCCATTACGAATATCTAGTCTAGATAATTCGTTATTGATATCGTACGCGCAGAAAAATCGCTGATACAGAAAGGACGAGCCAAAGGCAGCAACCAATCTATATATAGTTCGGTAGCGGGTATACATGATAATAGAGCAGACGGGAATGCAACAATACTGCCTCCGCTGGAATAACCATAAAAATAATTTGCTCACGGTGTTCGGCGAATTATTCCGAAATGAAGATTTCACAGACGTGACGTTAGCTTGCGAAGGTGGCTCGGTCATCAAATGCCATAAAATGGTATTGGCAGCATCTTCGTCGTACTTTCAAAACCTTTTCTCCGATCTACCATGCACCCATCCGGTGGTGGTATTGAAGGATATCAGGTATTGCGAAATACAGGCCATATTGGAGTACATGTATAAAGGCGAAGTCAGTATAACTGAAGATGAAGTCGAACCGTTGTTACGAGTCGCCGAAGCTTTACGAGTCAAAGGCTTATTTGGCGAAAATAATCATCGCAGGACTCCTTTATCGTCTACAGCATCGTACAATGTATCGAGTCGTGAAATGGTGGCAGGTCATTCGAATATTGGGCGTACTTCGTCGATGATGGCAATGCATAATGATCTAAATCGGAATAATGAAACCATCGACAATGGTCCGAATAACGAAAATCAATCCTACGACCATCGAAGTAATTCCTCACCTCCTCATTCGACCAGTCTGCATAGATCGTTCCATAAAAACGCATCGACATCGTGTTTTTATGGAAAACCCAGCAGTTCTGCAGATGGATCGGATAACAGAATACCGCCGTTGCCGATCTGGCCTGTGACTGAAATACCCGGGCCTGGGTTTCCTACGCCGCAAGCCACCTCCACCCCTGCCATGTTGAATAGCTGTCACGAACCGGGCATCGTTGCCAGTAATGCGAGCATGCCTCCTTTGAGACGGAAAAAGTTGTCTAGTTTGCTTAATATGAGCAGGGAAAGAGAAAGAGATACGCCGATTTTACGTACGGTTCTCGGTCAAGGTCAAGCTGATTCTTCGCAGCCGATGTCTCTAGTTTGTAATGATGGCCAAGATCACGAGATGCAGCCAAATGGTCCCAATATGCCGCAAGATCTTTCTTATATGAGTAAGGTAGGTAATGCACGCATGTAGAGAAAAATTCCGAAGGTGAAATTCCTTTTATTTTTTGGTTGATTTTTTTTATTTTTTGAATGATTAGAATTTTGAAGCCTTTTTTCGGATTTAAAATTTGAATGAAATCATACTTAGGTATCTGGTACCTACCAAATAGCTTATAGGTACCTATTCGTAAAATATTGTCTCTAAATTATTTTTAAATTCCTTAATTTTCTAACGTGGTCTTTTATTAACACATTATTGCACTATTTCGAATTCAACATCGATCTGGCGCAGCAAAGGCCGCAGGCAAATCTATCTGATTTTAACGTTTATGGAATTATTATAATTTTACAGAACATGAAAATGGAAACGATGTCTGAAGATGGTCACTCTCCGTTCATGGAAACTTCCTCATTTACGGATGAAGATTTCAGTCAAGAAAGAGTAAGTTTTGCAAAATATATAAAATATTTACATACTGAAAACTTTTTATTAAAAAAAGAATATGAATATAATAAACGTCGATATTAAATGAAGGTTAATTTATGATACAAGTGTATACCTACTTATGGTCTTGAAATGAACACAAAATACTTACCTACTTACGAATATCTAATAACAAAAGTCTTTGAGAACTTCAAATTCATCAAATACCTAAATGTATACCTACCAATTACCAAAGCAACATCATTTTCATAGGTATAAAAGGACGTTTTGAATACCTAGGTAGATCAATCTATTTTCATAAAATTCAAGCTGTTCGTTCAGAGATCTGAAAAGTAAGCCAAAAATTTTTAATTTCGGGTGTAAGTTTTGAATTTTTTTTTGAAAAATGTTGTCAATTGAAATTTTAGAAAATGTATGTGTACTATAATGCGATTGGCAACACTGCCATATAGGTGCACACAGAAATTAATGAGGGGCTGAGAAGTTAAGAAAAATAGGGGAAGGGGGTCAAATTTCAAATGAGTCATTTTTGACTAATTTTTCAGTCAAAAATCAGAAAAAATGGAAAATTGATCAAGGTATCAGTGATTTTTGACTGAGATATCAGTCAAAAAATCATTAATTTTTTAATTAAAATTATTCAAATACTGCCCGGGCGAAATCAGGGCAAATTTTTTTCAAAAAATACTGTTTGAAGAGCAAAAAAATGCACTTTACACATTTTTGTACTAAAATTTTTTTTCCGAGCTTAAGGAGGGGGCTCGAGCCCCCTGAGTTCCTTTTGGGTATGCCCCTAATGAGCCCTACCGTGAAAATTTTTCGAATGATACCACCAGAATTCATTTTTGATTAAGTTAATAACTCCTAAAATTTTTTTTGCCTAATGAGGAGATTAAGTAAATGATTTGATTTTGATAGAATTCAAATTATTTTCTATTTGATGATGTGCAGACTGCAATTTTTTTCAAAGTGGCATCACTGAGTACCCTAGCTTCACTCATCTTTCCGGAGGAACTCAATTTTTTCTGAAAGATCCCTCCTCTCTAATATAAAATATCTCACCAATTTGATTAAACTCAACTCTCAGCTACTTGTACATTAGTACTTCGTACCTATGTTTTTTCTCTTCATGTAGGTATAGGTACCTTACCTACCTCTTTTACGAATTTTTTATTGATGTTGCTCTTTTTAAACATTAAACTACAAAAATGCATTTGAAAAAAATTACTTAAATCAAAATAATTGTTTATACTGGGTTTGTTGAGCACCTCGATTGGGCTTATTCTGTTCTTTTGATTTGTGCTTATATTCAAATTTGTTGGGGCACGTTAAAAAAAAAAGCTTCAAAAATGAACCATAGAAGTGAATATCTATAAGAACATTGAGAGCAAAAATATTTTTTCTCTGATCGTTTTTTGCCGAATATCAGAATTAAAAGAGCTAAGAATCTTAAATCACGGAAACATGAAATATTTTGCTAGTTTTCTCATTCTAAGTGGTCTTTGACAGTTTCAGTTTTAAATCGCAGAAAAAAAATTAGGATTGAAAACATTTTTTTGGACTGTTTTGGAAGGGAAAATACTACAGGTATTCATGTCCATGACCATGCCAATTTTTTTACGATGTGTTTCCTGAAATTAGGTTTTGTAATCTCTTCTGTACCTATTTTAAAAATGAGGAAAAACTGATTAAGAATCAATTTTTGAGATACTACTCAATACTTGACTATTATGACTAAAAAAGTCTTTTGGTTTACTCTTGAAATCGTGAAAAAAAAACAATCTGTACTACTTCTCAATACGATACACATTTTGAAAAGATGGATGGAAAACTTTAGAATTTTCAGAAATTGTGAGTATAGATATAAATATTATAATACATGGAGTAATTTTTGGGAATATTGACAAAAATCGGTGGAAATTTTTCTGCTACATTTTCTCAATATCTGTAGAAACTTCAAAAAATTAACATTTTTTAAAAAAAAAGTGTACCTATCTATGAATGAATCTTTTACATAAATTTAATTTCTAGAGCATCCAGTATCCTCATATAATAATTTTTTTTGGAGTGCAAAAATTAGTGAAAAATTATTTTTAACCGAAAACGTAAAAAAAAATTGTTCCCGACGCTCCCTTCAACTACGATGAACAATTTAGTACTCGACTTTTCCTGACGGAAAAGTCGGTAAAACAAAAATGAAAAATAGGTAAGTAGTACCTTTTTCATTGTTTTCCCATTTTTTCGAAGCTTCCCTTTTTTGTTAAGCTGAAAACAAAAGAACAAGTGAATAATGTCAAAATTCTGAAGATCGTCACAAAATTTGATTTTGCAATAAAACCCCATAAAATATTTTCGAAACATTTGGTCATATTCCCTTTTCTCCCATCCTCTTGACTTGAGCTCTCAGTCCAAAAATACATTTACATGAGAAATTTTCTTTGAAAATGAAAAAAAAACTCTTGGAATTTCAAAATGGGTAAATATTTTAAAAAATCTTAAACAAGTATTAGGTATTTCTAAAAAAAAATTGAAGATATTTTTCGAGCCATCTGATTCTAGTTTTAATGCTAAAATTAATTGTCTTTTTTTCAGGGTAATAAAACAATGCATTCATCGTCCTCATCGCCACAATCATTTTACATGGAGTCGAAAGGTAAGTTATACACCTCCTATCGTATTTTTGACCGGTGCAAAAGTTTACGCGATTGTGAAACTAGTATCTTACTTACCTACGAAGGTGAAAATATTAGGAAAATTCTTATCGATTTCGCTGTAAGCTATTGCATAAATAAGTTTATGGAAAACTGATGTCACGTTATTTGAAAAAAAAAAAATCCAAGAATTAGATTACCTATTAATCAACGACAAATTATTAGAAACCAAGTGCCTATCTACGCCGAAAAGTTGCACAATATGTTCACGAACGAAAAAAATAAATATAAAAAACTTGTCAGTTTCGCAAAAAAAAACAGTTTGTGGGGTTATATACCTTTTCAAAAATCTTTTTTTTAAAATTATGAAATAATAAGATTTTAATTTCAGCGCTTACGTAATGAAAATTTCACTATCGTCAAGGTTTTCCCCCCTACAGAAAAAAATTGAAAAAATAATACATAGATAGGTGTGTTTGGCATGTCACACGATTTTAAAAAACTGTTTTGATGTAAGATAGGTACCTAGGTCATGTCCCATGCCAACTTTAGGACACAAAATTTATCGAAATAAAAAAATTAACTTGGTGTCAAATTCATATTTTAAAATTTGAATGATCCAATTTATGGAAATTTGCGCAAGATAATTGTTCGAGTATGAAATCTGAACTCAATTTTGTAAGCTTACCTAGCGAAATTTGAAGGGACATTTACGTGATTCTAATGAATGAATTTTGTCTTGGCAGGAAATATTTCATCCGCTTTGGTAAACTGCGTACAATCTCAAAAACCAGAATGGAAAAGGTACAAACAATACACGAGACTAGACATAAGTGCAGCCATCGAATCAGTCCGCAAAGGTATGACCGCGCTAAAAGCAGCGAAAAAATTCGGCGTTCCATCCAGGACCCTTTACGATAAAGTAAAAAAGCTCGGCATTACGACTACCCGACCATCTCGTCGATCGAATGGCAGCTCCGGAGCAGCTTTTCCATATGGTGTGAGTGGCGCTGGAAACATGCTGCTCGGTATGTCCATACCAGGCGAAGATGAAAACTGTTCTCAAGAAGGTATTTTGGAACACGGATTTTTGCCTCATCCTTTAGAAACTGGCGACTTTAAAATGGAAAATCCGGATCGTGAGTCGATGCCTTCGACATCAATATCCTTACAATCACAAGCATACCTACAACGTGAGTTGGAAATGGAAGAACGTATGAAATCTTTGGACCCTGAAGAACGTATGAAAATGGAACGAGAAGCCATTACCTTGGATCAAGGAAATACCACCGGTTTGCCATCATCGCCGACACCCAACAATCGATCTCCAAGTCCAAATCGTATCAAATACGTCCAATGCACCGAGAGTTTAACTCCTTCGCCGCCATTGCCTCCGTCGATACCGCCACCTGATGAAGATGATTACCAAGATCAAGTCGAAGATTTATCAATGTCCAGAAAGCCGGAACAGCAATCACGAGTTATTATGCCACCGATGAATCAAGCAACAGCTGCAACCATGTTGGCTACATGCAGCGGAGATAGCGGAAGGGATTGAGGGTACATCGTACATGTGCCATATAATCGTTTCGAATTACTTTTAGAAAAATGAAATTCGTGTTACCAAAATTTCGCTATGAATCAATAAGTAATCGATTATCTGGTACAATGAATGATTCGGTTCAGAATTGTAATCTAAATTCCGCGAGTTGGTTGATGCCATTTTAATGATGGATTATTCGAAGATAACAGAGTGATTTTTAGTCGAACTAGATATATTTAGGTATCTTTTTTAGTACAAATTTGAAACGAAAAGTTACAATGCATTTCAACGTTGAGACTGAATGTCAATCAAAATTTATTGTTTTTTACATTTATGCTCAATCGAATATGGTTCCTTTTACCAAGATGATGTTCATTTATTATGCTGCCGAAAAATGTAGGTATGCAGTCGTGTTAACTAGGTGCCTTACCTACCTAGATATGTGTTGATAGTTAATTTTAAAGAAACAAATTGTACATTCGAATTTTTAGATTAATTGGTATCTCTAATTTTACAAGACTGCTAAATTTAAGATTAATATTATTTTACGAACATGAAGACTGTTTCGATATGCAATAACGCGATTTTGTTAATATTAAAAATAGGTACCTACCTAGATACATATTGTTGTTAATATTATTTCAACTATTTATTATGGTTGTTTCATTTATTATACTTATGTTTAATTTTTTTCGTTTGTTACATTTTGTGTTTTATTTTCTTTCGTTTTTTCTTCTTTCTTTCTTCCTGTTCTGTTCTTTTTTCTTTTTTTTCCCAATCGCCAATTCCCATGTTTTTTAAAAACTGAACATAGGTATTATTTTATATTGATTTTTTTTCCTATTGATGAAAGGACCAATAATTCATTAGTGAATTTTTTTGATAAAAATTTTTCCAAATAACCCAAGTAGGTAAATATGAAAATGCAATCCAAAATATCTTAAATAGTTAGTAGGTACCTTACCTATTTAAAAAATTTTGTGATTAATTTTTAAATTTTTCCTGCATTTTTCTTATGAAAATAATTTGCCATGAACCTTAAGTGAAAAATTTTTCAATTTGTCAACTTTGATTGCGGAATATTGTGGGTAACGATACTTCAGTGAAGACACGCGCTACGTAAAAGTAAAAAACTCTAAGTTACCGAGTCCGAAGTAAACTATCATGCACGTGTATCGACAAAAAATGACGTCACTGGGAAATTCGAGGTGAAAATTTTAAAAAGATAAGGTTTTTATGATTACATTTATTCTGTCTTTTCAATTATTAGGTATAAATAAATTAATTTATATCCATTTGATAATTATTTATAATAGGATATTCGTTTTTTTTGTTTTTTTTTTTTTGAATCTTTGCCCTTTTCTTCCTGCAATGATGGGTATATGCGATAGATTATAGATTGTTCGTTTAGGTATATCTTTTAATAGATTTTCAATGAAATTCTACAAAGTACTGGGTAGTAGAAATTAGAAAATTAATTTTTTAAATGAGCTTACCTTAATTTTTAAGTAAACACGTCAATGGCGATCTCTTTTAATGAGTAACTTTCATATGTGAAATGTTCAAAAGTACTAAAATTACGGTTAAATGCATTTTATTCTAGTTTATGTATGAAAGGTGTGATAATATTGTATTTCGAGTAGTATATAAACGAATAGTGTTGATGTTTGCAGTTACTTTTAGTAATATTAATTAGGTACCTACCAACTTTTCATTTATTGTAATAATTTTTTGTGTTCGCCATGCAGCTTTAATTTGTACATTTTCAGCCTGTATGTTGTTTTCCTTATCATATTTTTTTTTTTTTTTCAAGAAATTGTTTTTGTGTTCATAGAAAATAATGAAATCAAATGCTGTTATTTTATTCTGATATGAGGTATTCTGTTAAATTTTCTGGCAGAAAAAAATATAGGCATGTATGTATAAGTAGTAGGTATCATGAAAAATGAATAAGGCGCAGTCAAATTTTGGTGATGAAATTGGTGTTTTATTTTCCATATAATTTATTAAGTAAATATTTTTCATGGAACATTCCATTTCAATTCCATGATTGAAACTTTATTACTGCTATGCGATATGAGAGAAAGTCAATTAAAAATAATAATCGTCATTTGGAAGTTGAATACATTATTGATATTTTTTTTATAATTTATATGTTTCATCTGCATCCAAACATGCTGTAATGTTGAAGTTTTTAATTAATGTTACTTACATTGTTATGCATTTTTTCTGTTATATATTTTTATTAAAGTAAAGAGGTATGTTCTTCAATTTTTCTATAAGACTGAAAATTAATAAAATAATGTAAGATTTTTGTTTTCATTTGCAATGTATTTTATTTTTGTATATAAAATTTTATTTCTGTGCAGTTGTTTTTCCTTTAAAATTTAAATCAGGCAAATGGTTTTTTAAAAAAATTTTCGTAAGATGAAAAATAATACTAAGTACCTTACTTGATCGAATTTAAAAATAATTGGGTACCATTTAGAAAAAAAGTTGAATAGGATTATATATACTGCAATTTGCATAGATATCTTTAAAATTAAAGGGGTATGTACTATTGACGTATTGATTATATTCAGTCATGGGTTAGATGTTTAAAAAATTTTGAATTACGATCGTAAGTGAAGCATAATTCGTACAAACGGTATAAGTCAGGAAAGGGAAAGCCGATTTTCACTGTTGTAATTCGCCGATATTTCAGTAACTAAGAACGTTAGACACACCGGAAAACTTTCATTAGACGCGAAATTTTCGTAGCTACAAAAAATATAAAATGAACTTTTCTCTATTTTGCGCCGTTTTTATTTTAAATAGAAAAAACCAAGAAAAAACCGATTATTTCACTTTCCTGACTTATACCGTTTGTACGAATTATGCTTCAAGTATAGTTTGAATTTTAAGGCTAGATGAGGAGAGAAAAGATATAAAAATGGAGTTGGAGCAGGAATACGTCTTTTTAAATTTAAAAATTAAAACACTTTTTGATGTTTTTTTATTTTTTTCTGCATTAAAATTTTAAAAGCTAAAATTCTGAAAGTTTAGTTGAAATTACGAAATTAGTGGCTCAGTCTGTTTTCAAGTTTTTTCGAAAAATGGCGCGAACTTGGCATAAGTTGATACTGTTGATAGTTTTGGTTTCAGTTTTTTTTCCTACTACAGGTTATATATTATGGAAATATCAAATTAGCAACATCGTACTTTTTGTTTTTTAACACATGCAAGGCCAACCTGTCAAATTTACAAAACGCAGCTTTGAGCTTTCTTATCATATCGCATGGCGAAGCCGAATGTGTGTTTTGATGAGGGTTGAATTTTAGTTTTAAGTTTTAAATTCAATCATCCCTTAAAATCTGTGATCATTTTCCATACCTGTAGAAGATGTGGAAGTAGCTTGCAACGAAAGAAACAATCAATAAAGTGGTATGTATGTGTATTTTAAACAAATTTTTCATACTTGTCTGTAGTATAATTTTTCCCGAACATCCCTACGGCGCATATTCGAATGCAATATTAGGTGAAAACCTAAATTTATTTCTATGTAATATCCGAACTTTCTAATGTGATTCCAGATTTCAATATTTTGATGCAGAATAATGCCTCGTTCTAAACCGAATATTTTGATCACAGGTATAATGTTCAACATATTGTGTTTCATCCGGAATTTTTCAACTCAGTTTTTCTCATAGAAAAAGTCCTTATAGTGTTAGTTGAGATTATTACAATTATTTTTTCCATCAGGTACTCCTGGAGTTGGAAAATCCTCGTTATGTGCTGAAGTTATTAAACAAGTGAATTTTGAATGGATTGATATCAGTAAATTGGCGAAGAGTCGAGAATGTTTATCAGGATATGATAAAGAATTGAATTGTCCCATAATTGACGAAGATAAAGTAAATTTTTTTGTTACATAATCAGATTTACGTATTACAATATTCAAATTGAAATATTTCAAAACTTTGTAACAGGTGATCGATGAATTAGATCCGGTAGTTGAAGAGGGTGGGAAAATTATTGAATATCATGGTTGTGATTTTTTCCCTGAACGCTGGTTCGATAAAGTTTTTGTGGTACGCACCAATAATACGATATTGTATGATCGACTTAAAGAGAGGTAACATCATAAATTACCTATTCAGTAACTAGCACGACTATTTTTGTACCGTACTCGTGTAACTGAATTTATTTCATTTTTCAGGGGATACTCCGATTTGAAGATAAGCAAAAATATCGAATGTGAGATTTTTCAAACCATTTTAGAAGAAGCAATGGAATCATACGATGCTGATATCGTTCAAGAATTACATAACAATAACGTAGGCGACATGGAGAAAAACGTTACCCTGATTGTAGAGTGGATTAACAGGTGGATCAGTGATGCCGAGAAAAGTAAAAACGAGATGTTTGGATCAAAATAATCCTACTCGTTGTTTTGGTTGATATTCTTTTTTTAATTTTTTTTTTTTTATTGAGTACGTGTTCATTTTCAAATCTTTTTTCATCAGTTCTTCATAAAAGCAAATAACTCCATAACTTGATAGTACTTCCAGTTCATCTTGTTTTCGTATCTCTTAAGAAATTTTTTAAAATATTTGCAATGAAGTGGATACTCGAGAAAAAAATTTCTCAGAACATTGTTACCAATTTTTACAATGAAAAGTGTTGACGATATCAAGTTTTATGTAAATATAATATTGATATTTCAATAAAATCGTTCATATTTACATACGTACGTTGGGTTTTGGTTATGAGTCGACATGTCGCCAATGATCTGATAAGAAACACGTGCTTACATGTACTCTTATATTCCACAACACAAATTATTATACAATAATCATCCACGTATTACAAAGAAACGTTAAATCGTCTTGATACATCGATTCGTTTACATTAGAATTGACTAGTTATAAAAAAAAAAAACATAAGTAAAATACTGATGGTGAATTCAAAACAAAACGTACATTCACTTTGACTAGACTCTGTTTTACAGAAATAATTTTCTAAAAATGTGGAAGAAAATTCTAACAATAAGTACAGATAAGTACAACAAATTATCACGGAAAACAAGGTAAATAAATGCGTTCAGAATGCATAAAAATTGTGTGAGAGATCGATATTGACGGTAAACTTTAGAATCATGTTTTAGGTTTTCTATATTCAAGTTTTTCTACTTCAGGAATGTCGTCAAACATATCTTTCCAATGATAATACGGTGGTCCGTTACTAAAACAGTACTTCTGTTCTAATGGTTCAGTATCTTCCACCCAGTACATCATGTAGAAGTTACACATTTCATTTTTTGCTGTAGCGCTGGAGAAAAAACGAATGAGGTATGAAAACTAAGTAAACATCACGATAAAAAGTAATTAGAAATCCTTACCCTGTTATTGTGACTCGATCTCTTTCTGTGGCATCCATTTTACAAGCAGCAGCCTATTAATACAAATTTTATTATAAACTGACATTTTCAAATTGAGAATCATTTAAAAATGGTTATTTACGAACCAGATAGTCTCCTTTTCGAATCTGTAATGGTTTTTTAACCTCATAAAACATTTGTGGATCCATAGGATTTCTTTCACCTATTTCAGTCCAATGAAGAATACCATTTTTTGGTCGAATTCTGTACCCAACAACTCGTACACCTGTACAATAATCATACGTAAATTAGTATACGAAAAATAATCAAAATTTAAATTCAAAAAATCATGGTACACTTACCCAATTCGTGAGTATGAGTTCGAAAAGCGAACGGATGAATAATTTTATCCTCAAACATGACACAAGCAGTTTCCATACTTTCTAGAGAGTGCGGTTGAATTGAACCAGCTGTTCCCAGAAGATACACAGCAGCCAATCTTGGCATTCTAGAAGTCGAAATAAAACATACTGTATTGATTGTTCACAGGATAGAAAAAAATTGAATTACCATTACTTACGGCGTTTCAGTATAATGAAGAATCACACCAGAACTATCGACAGCTCCATCTGTAATTAAATTCAATCATTAAATCCACGCACATTATTGTAAAAAATGGATGGTATTTTCTTTCTCTCAATGAAAGTAAGGTAAGTCACACGAAAAGAACCATTTGAAGATTTATGTAGGTAGTTTAACTTACTAAAATATGAAAAATGATTTGGATGAAGGTATCTAATGAAAATAAATTACAATAAAAAATAAATAAGTATACAATTCGCAAATAAAAAAAGAAAAAAGATGCGAGTTGCGAATTAATTACCCTCAATAGATGAATATACGTTGAAAATTACCTTTAAAATGTTCCACATGATTGTTGTAGTGTACTTGTAATACCAGGGATCGTATGTCGGTATCTTTGCCAACTTTAAACGCCACGTCCTCAGGCAACTTCAACATAGGAGCATCTCTAGCCCATGCATACAGAATCTATAAAAATCAAGGGACATAAATTTAATATTAATTTTGCACGGATTCATCCCTAAATATCGGAGGACAGAAATAATTTAGAAATACATCGCTTACCGTATTTCCGGAGGAACATGGATTAGCATATGATTCACCATCCATCGTATTCGAAGACATTTCTCCACAATTCCTAAACAAATTGTTATTTATTTAACCTCAATACCTCAAATAATTTATAGCTGAATTATAAATACGAAAAACCAATATTTTACCAAACAGGCTTCGATAATCCAGGTTGTTCACAGCCATATAGAATCATATGATGAATGGTGTTCGAGGAAGCATTAGGTTCAAAACCAACTAAAAACATTTGTATCATAAGTTACAATAAGAAAGGAAATTATGATGGAGTTTTAAAAAAATTAATTTTTCACTTACCAATATAATAAGATAGGGAAGGATTTACTTTTACCGGAGTACATAAGTATTGGTCAGGCTGAAACCAAAAAAGAAATTAACAACTAATGGAATAAAATTTGATTAAAGATATTTAACTTATCCATATGCTTAATAAGGTTACTGTATCGATCAATATTTTAAGCAATAATATCAACTCACTTTTTCAGGTCGGACATTGGGCATATTCAAAGTATACTTTTCTACATCATTAAGCAAAGGATGTACAGTAGTAAGTACAAACACCGAAAATATAACTATATTAAGTAATATTTTAAGTAGCGTCATTTTAATCATCACCATCCGGAAAAAAAGTATTTCAAGCAATCATGTTTATGACAAACATGTGTTATAACAGCTTACGTGCTTACGTCAATGAAAATGATCGCTCCGGGTTCAAATAAACTTAATGCGTAACAACACGTATACTAAAATTGATTTGTTGCACTTGTAGATACAAACACAACGCTGAACATTGAAGTTTTCAGCAAATTTTGAAATCCTTGAATATAAACCTATGAACCCTTATGGCACAGTTATATCCAATGAGAATTTCTTATCTGCCTGTTTACCTGTCGACCTGCCTGCACCTGTTGGAAATTTTCGTAAACATGGGTAAAACCACGGTAACAACCGATGGTAATACCGGAAATTTAGTAAACTTGAACCGAAAAAGATAGGTGCTGAGCTTTCAGAAATAATGATACCTATCTGAACTTCGAAAAATACAAAATCAAAATCACAAAATGATTTTTTTTTCAAATTTGACCGATTTCTCGTCGTTTTCTAACAGATATTAAGGAAATGAAAAATATCAAATCTGTGAATTCGTTACCTACGTAATATTTCTCATAAAACCTTCAAAGGTTTGAAAGTTCTCATTCGTTCATATTATAGTTGGTAGGCAAGTAAGATTAAAAAGATCTTTTTTCATATAAAGTAAGTAGGTAATTAGTAATTAAATAGGTACCTATTTACTTGTTTAACAGAGTTTTGAGGTTTCATTTTCGTTTCTATTTTCTACATACATTAACATTACTTTAAGTAACTAGTCAAGTACGCACTTATTCGTATTCATATTGCTACGTTATAAATTCACGAAAGTTTGAAAAACATCTTTAATTACCTAAAATAAAATTATGATGCAGAAGTAGATGAGTAGCCAAGTAGTTACGTTTACATAATTAGGTAACAGCACAAATCGTATACATATTTCATTTTTTCAATCACTCATTTCATTGCTGCGGTTTTACGTTAATTTGTAGAAACTGAAAGTGCGATGATCCTCTTAGTGATGCTAAGAATACCTCCCTCAAATTCCCAGCAGAGCGTCTAATCTTCTCAGCAGAGTTCCCTTCTCAACACAAAAGTTTTTCTCAAAATTTTTGTTCATAAGTACTTGGAAAAAATATATATAAGTATGTACTATACTTAGTAGGTACACTTTTCAAAAGGTGATCTACACTTCAACTATTGTATCTATTTTTCGAAAATGCTGTAACATTTCTGCAGATGATAAGAATTTAAATTTTTGCTATTTTAACACAGCATATCCATACCTACATACAAATACCTACATAAGTCAAAAAATTTATGTTTATTCCTCTTTTTAGATAACATCATACCTAGCCAAGACAAAATTAATGCAATCGATTTTTAAAAATCACCCTAATTTTGATTTGAATGTGATTTTAATTTATTGTGAGATGAGAATACACATTTCATTTTTTTTTTTGGAGGGGGGCATATAAACGAGAATGAGAATCTAAAAAAAAAACACGATTAAACTTGATGAATTTTAACAATAAGAGTCGAACTAAAAATTCATAAAAACTGGCCTTGAGTTAAGGATGTAAATTTAAAATTGAAACAACTTGAAAAAATTGAGATTATTTTTAAATTTTCCTGCGCATATTTTTCAAAATATCATTCTGAAATTAAAATTTTTTACCTACCAACTTCGAAATTTTCTCAAGATCTTTTCATAAACTCCAAAATTTTTCCGATCTGCAATTTTCTACTTTTTTTTTTAATTTTCATGTTTCTGAATTTTTTTCAAAAATTCTTTCTACTTGAAAATTTTTTTCAATCTAAAATGTATTCAAAATTTTTATCAACTAAATTTTCTTAACATCTTTTTAAACAACTGAGCTGCTGTTAAAAACCCCAAGATTTGAAATACTTTGAACCGAAAACTATACCTAGGTATATCATCTGAATTAAAAACTTGAACGGAGAACTGAATATCTATGTCATAATAATTCTACGAACTCAAAACTTGGATTAAATCTTCTTGCATTTAGTTTTGTAATCCCTAGGAAATTCATACAAAATGAAAATATGTGTAAAAAATCCAATCATGAGAACTTATAAACAAACATTTTTCATTGATTTCTTTTTTTGTCAAGTTCGAGCCTGGTGAGTAGGTACCTATTATCTAAGTAAGTAATTACTTAGGTATTTTTAAAAAATGGACTAACGCCTCTTCAAGTGCATGAGTAGGTATATTAGATAGCTAGGTAACAAGTAATATTGGTATAGGTATTAGGTATGGCCTAGTGTAATTTTTTCCCCATTTTTAAAAAAATAGATAGGCAAGTACGATTACCTTATAAATTAGGTAAATACGTTTTTAGTACTATTTCATTATAGTTTAGATAGGTAGGTAGTAAAAATTATTTTATACCCATACCCGAAGTTGAATTCACCGCAATAAAATATGATCTTTTTTTGCAAATACGTAGGTTAGGTACCTACATAGGTAAGTATTTAGTAGGTACTTACCTGAAACGTAAGTTTATGATGAACTCTTTTATTTAGCGATCATATTCATTTTTATATCTGTAAAAAAATACCTAACAGGGTAGATGCCAGATTGTGTCAAACTTACGGGTAAGTAGGTAACTAGGTACTACAAACTACGAAGTGATAAGGGATAAAAATCACTATAGATATGTACATACATACCTACACATATGTTCGATTGCAACTGCTTATTTTATCAATCCATAATTCTTTATCTACTGCAATTTCCTTCATTTAACCTTGAAGTTGAAATTTCACTAGCAAAAAACCTTGAATTTTCTCTTTTCTGATACCTACTTCAGATTCAGATGAGTGTCAGTTTGTCCAGTTTTTTCGTTTTTACGTCCCTTCTCAAAAAGTCTCAGTCAATTTTTTATGTGAAAAAATAGTCTGAAATAAGATTCTCAATAAACTTCTCCAAAAGCTCATCGACTTTCTTTGATCAGATTTTTCAATTATTTTATATTTAAAAAAATACAGAATACAGTAATTATCTAAAAAAATTTTATGCAGTTAAATAGTTGTTTTTCTCATTCATTCATTGGTATTTGTCATTTTAAGATTAGAAACAAAAGATAAAAAGATAAATAAGTAAACGGTGAAGTAAAACAATAATTAAAAAATTCCGAAAAATAAAATTAAGGGATCAAAAATCTACGCAAATACGTTCTCAGCTGACTCGCTTGATTTGAAAATAAAATTTTCTAAGGATAAATAAATATCGAAATTCCAATAATTTCTCATTATTTTCTAGATAAACTTCTAGTCATAATTTCAGCGAAATCGAAATTTCCTAGATCTAGTTCAAAATATCTGTCTGGCAACACTGACCAACATTTTTCTGTAGAAATAAACAAAATTATTATTTTTTATCGAAAAAATTTTACGGAACAGGACACCACATCGGAAATTTTATTAAAGCATTTCAAATTAATTTACCACTTACCCCTTTTTATAATTCCCCATGACGACGTCCAAGCACCTAAAACTAAAAAGTAAAAGCGCGCTTAAGATTTCGGCGGCTAAACGACGCAACGTCGGCGTCGACGTTGAGTGCCAATAGCTTCCGCGAATGGGTTACACTACACGTTAAAGCAAGATCAGTTACCGTCGTTTCTTCATTCCTAGCTGACTGTCGATTGCGAAGTTCGTATTTAATTTCACACGCGAGTTTAATTTTTCATCGCCCGAGCGTTTTCAAAGTGAAAAATTGTTTCAAGATTAAATTTTACGTCAAGAACGAAATGTGATTTTTCATTCTAAATTTTTACGCGTTTTAGTCGTTAATTTTATCACGTTTTCGTTTAAACATGGATCGCAGCCGAATTAACAATGGAATGTGAAAATGCAATCAAATGATCATTCGGCTCGTAATTTGAATTTCTCTCCATAATTATTTTGCTATTGGGACGTGCCATGCTCATACGAAGAACCATAATATAATCGAGTATCTTCTGGTAAATATCTATTTTTACTTACCTTATACTTTCATTAAACAGCTAGCTAAGTTGTCGGTGATTAGAAAATACTCACACTTGTCAGTCGAAACACAATGCATTATGTAATTTGCTTACTGACAATGAAATTTGTTCGTAAGAAGTATGTAGCTCATGTAGCTGTTTAGCACGTAACTTATAATCAATTGTTTTTATTACCTTATTGATAATTTGATAAGTTATATTGTCGAATGTCGATCAAGTACTTTCAATCACTTTGACAACACTTTGCTAAAATTCTCAACAAGTGTAGAATTCAATGGCTATAGCTACACATTTCAACTGCTTCAACGTACCAGTGTGGAAAGAATAGTCGATTTTCATTCGAATAAGTATCTTTTCTTCAATACAAAAAGATAACTGGTGATATAAGGAGACCGAAAGTTAATTGTGGGTGCTAAAATAAAAGATTGAGCGTCGAGTGTGTATTTAATTGGTTCTAGTAGCATCTCTTGATAGAATCTACATGAAGAAATCAAAACGATCTGAGGATTTAATCATTTCAAAAAAAGTACATCCGTTTTTGTGATATCACTGAAGAAAAAATAAGAACATTGGGGCTGATAAATTTTATTTACGGCGGATGTGAATATTGCAAATTTGTAATCTGTGTACGTGTTTGTGATGAATGATGTTACACGTGGATGTGGAAATGGTTGGTGGAACCGAGAAGCATGCGGAAAGTAAAAATGGAAAGCGTTTGGTGAAACAGATGAAAAAATAACTTCACTCGGTTCAGTGACGTAGTTACTTATCTGTGAATCAACAATCATCAAACATTCAATACGTACAACGATAAAGAAAATAGGTACGGTTATGGGTCTATCGTTGGTCTATCGTCATTTGTTGACTTGATAAGGTATCGGCGGTACTGGTGTGATACTTTCATTGATTTTTCAATAAAAATTCTAATTTTTTGGATATTTAGTTACGTTACTTACCTGTATTACGTATTCGATAGAGGTACGTTTTTATAATTTTTTCATGAAAATAACCAAGTTGATCGATTCGAATTCTACTACGGTGGAAAAAATGAAGTTATGGAAGTTTTAACATGAGCATACTGATAGTTATAGTGATAGTACGTATGTAGATTTGATTTAGGTATGGGTTATTATGTCAGCGTGTCCAAAAGTTGACCGATGAGTCGTTTGTCGATTTTTTTTTTTAAATTTTTTGTGCGATTAAAAATCATAAAACGATAAAATGGTGTGCACACTTCGTGGTTTCAATGATTTTTTTAACTGCAGTTATGAGACTAAAATTTTAAAAGATGAAGGGGAAATTTTTTGATAACGTAGAATATGTAAGCAGATGACGTTTTTTTCAAATAAATTGTGCTACATCTTTATATTTTTATTCATTATATCTTTTAAAAAAGAATTTCGGTGCCAAAACGCATACTTACTGCTGTAAAAAATGAATTTCAATTTTATTCTTACTTTTCATTTAACTGAATGAATAACTTGGATTGTTGGAATTTAATAAAATTCTGTTACTTAATCAAAATACAACATTGACAGCATTACCTAAAACGGTTTTTTTTTTTTGAAAAGTTGATTTATTTGACCAGAAATTTTTGATTAAAGCAATAAAATAGTTGCCTCGAATTGGATTAAAATCAAAAATTTTCTCCGATTCACAATCTGAAACTGTTCTCCTCTCCAGTGGAAAAATTGTTCAATTTAAAGCAGTGGCGATTTTGGAAGAAAATCTTAGGAAGTCAGAAAGTTCAAAGAAATAAGAAATTGAACGTTTTTCAAAATCTTTTAAATACGAATTTACCAAAAAAAAAAAAAAACACAAAAAATATAAAAAATATGAATGGATTACTTTTTGATTTATTTTACTCATTGTATCGAGAAGAATATTGTGAAAAATCTGGAGTTGAAAACTTTTGTTAAAAATTCAATCATTTTTAAGTTGGACGAAATTTTTTTAAACCCCTGAACAAAAATTACATAAGAATTTTAAATCGGAATTTAAAAAAAAAAATTAAAATTCTCATTTCTTGGAATTTTTTCTAATTTGAAAACTGTTACAATGCTTTAAAAATATTTTCATTTTTTTGAAATTTCGATTCATGATAATTGGACGGAATTTTTTAGAACATGAAATTGAGAATTAAAAAAAACTTGAAATTGGAAAAATGTGAAAAAAATAGGTTTGAATTAATTTTACTGTTTTAAAATTTAAAATTTGATGCAGTTTCGAAAAAATTGTGGTTAAATAGATTGAAAAAATTTTGAGTTGAAAAAAACTTTAGCTCAAAAATTGAAAGGTCGAAATTTGGACTTGAATCGTTGAAATTTCGTTAATGGCAAAAATAATTCAAGTTAGATAATTAAATTTTTAGAAGTAATTTTTCCATAAATTGAATTTCTAAAAATTGGTTTATTTTTCATAAAAAGATTTACTTATCGGTTATCACTTAGAATTTTTTCAAAGTTTTTACTCTCAAAAGTCACATATGCATGAGCCTGAATGTACCTATTTATGTAGAAATAATCCTTAAGGGGCCAAAAATTGGTTTTGAATTGAGTTTTCCCTTCAATTCCACCCCTTTTGAAAGGTTCAAAATTAATGTAGACTCAAAAATCAATTTTTGGCACCTAAGGGAAGGGTGGGCTTTACGTAATATTCTGGCTCACATATCTATATTTTTTCAAATCCTGAAAAATATATAATTTTTTTTATTAATGTCTGCCTGCAGAAGAAATTTAAAAATTCCACTCGTATGTAGGGTATGCGCCAATTTTTTTTTAGCAAAAGTGAAAATTGGAAGGAAAATATTAAAATTTGAAATTGCTTTCAAAAATCAGACAATTTTTCAATCTAGGGTGATGCATTAAGCCCCAGATTATCTTTTACGTAATAATGTACCCAAATATTCCGTTTCATTTATTGCTTATCATCATTGCCGAAATCGCTATAGCCATTAACGTCATAGTCTAGTCATAGTTATCATATGTAATCTAGCCAATTTTACCAGTATAGGTAAAACAACATTGGCTAAAACACTGAGCCCTTGACAACTTTGACCAGCCATTGACATCATTCCTGCTATTTTGCAGAATTTCAAAGTCTTAAAATTTCTATGTATAAAAAATCACCTAGGTCCATATTCAAATTCGACAATCAAGTAATAAGGGGGAGATGCAAAAAGTGCATTTGCGAAACTTGAATTTTCTGAAGAATCAGCGAACGCCGAAAATTTCAATTTTAAATTTTTTTTGAGAATTATACTAAAAATATAAAATCCCATTTTTTTTCTTTGCCAAAATTGAAATTTTTTCGAATAATTTGTCCATGTATGAAAGATTAAACTAAAAAAATTACAAAAGTAAATTTGAAATTCAATTTGCAACATTTTTCGGGAGAAATATCTCTAAATTTACATTGCACCGGTGTCCGGGGTTTGTTGCATCAAAAATAAATAAATCCACTTCTTCAAAAGTTGAAGAGTAATCAAATCAATAATAGGTATGATGATGTATGAGTTCATCATACGTAAATATCTAACTCACCTACTTCAATGGCATTGAAAACACACGATCGTGCCGAATTTCGCTTATAGCAACGTTTTGTGATATGCATTTTAAATTAAAAATTCGTATCAAACTTATACGTGTGAATGTATAGCTTAAGTAACGAATACCCGAGCGCTGTCTTTCATCAATGGTCTACCTTGATTCATAATCCATTTCACCAGCGATGATAGTATAATTAGCATTGTCTGGTGTACTTCATGTTTTGCATGATTTAAAAGTCAGAATACTTGGCAGTAGGTCGAGATACACATTTCACAAAAGTCGAGCCAATAAAACTGAACAAAATGAGCGTTATCTGTTTTTCCAACGTTCAATTCTTATGACATTGATTCATATCTAGCTTCTTAATTAGTTTTCATTCGTAAATCTATAATTCCCACAGTGGATTTGTGGTAGGTCATGATAATATTTTGAAAACGGCACTGCTTCGTGATAAGCATTCAGTTGAAACTGTCAATAGTTATCTTAAATCGGATGAATACTAAACGGATATATATAATCTTGATCTTTTCAAGTATATGTAGTGTATAATTATGTTTACCAATTTGTATCTAGATTCTAGAATATTTAAAAATAATTATCCTCATTCGTTTGGTTCATTTAAATGTAATCGTTATCGTGGCATATGCTAAAGCACCCTTATAGTAGCTTCGTATTCTATTGCAAATTAATTACACGCGCTTATACAAAATTACGATGATTAAATTCTAGCTTAGATAACATTAACCTGATTTTTTTTCTATTTTTCATGTGACGCGATAAAACGATCGTAATATGCTGCAAATAATCGACTACCGGTACTGTGCTTACACTGCTTACACTATACACAAGAGATACCGTTGGTACTTTAAATTTAATTTCTCTGTCCTGAGACGCGAGACTGAGTTTTACCTACTGTTGCTTCATGCTTCATTCATCTTCACGACTTTTTCCGAAATACCTATATACGTTGCATTTATATTTGTGTCGAGCTGCAGAGGCGTAGCCAAGGGGGGGTTTTGGGGGTCTGGACCCCCCCTTGAGGTCAAGAATTTTTGTGAAAAATGCCTTTTTTAGACATTGTAAAATCCAATTTTATCAAAGCTTTGCCCTCGCTTCGCTCGGGCATTAACAAAATCATTATAAAATGCCTTTTTTAGACATTAAATATCCGATTTTTTCAAAGCTTCGCCCTCGCTACGCTCGGGCATGAATTAAATCGCTATTGTATGAACTATTTAAGACTAAAGTGCGAAAAAAGGCTCATTTTTACCCCTCCCTCTTCCGCTCCTCCCAAAAATTTCTCGTTTTTCAAGTCTCTGTAATCATTTTGCAGCCACCCAAAAAAAAGCTTCCGACCCAGACCCCCCCTTGTCGAGCTGCACCTGGGGAAAGGCTGATAGGGGCGCGATTCTCCCTCCAGCTTGGAAAGATTTTTTATTACAAAAAATTAAATGTGAACAAAACGCATGTTTTCACCTCAAACAGTGCTTTTCTATGAATTTTCGCGCTTGCATCGCTCGGGTAATATTTCAGTAATTTTATTTTAAAAATTAATGTTTTAGTTTCACTAATCTTTCAGTCAATAATTACTGGTTCTTCAATCAATTCCCAATTAGTTATTAAAAATCAATTATTTTTGATTTAAAGATCGGTGAAAAATAGCTGATTTAAAATTTAGTACCTATAATTGATTTAAATGGCACTCATAAGAATTCTTTCATTTTTCATTTCATCTATTTTTTCATTCCACTCTGAAGTAAAGTAAAAAATTGAAAAATATATCATAGAATGCTCTTATAAATTCATTTCCTGATAGATAAATCCTTGTACATTGAATATGAGTTCGATAAACTTTTCACCAATTAGCCCATGTACAAGACTGAAAACTGTTTTTACATTGGAATAATGATGACCGAGCTATTATTATTTTGTTTCTTATTAGAAACGATCTCTAAATTATGTTTATGCATTTTTTGGCAGAATTCCATTTATTTTCATACCTACCTACTTGTTCAATTTGAAGAGTATCGAATGGGATTTAAATTTGAAACTTTAATACGAAGCGAACAAATACTCAGATATATTATATATGGCAAAAAATGCAAATAAAATGACTCATGTTGATTTATGAATTATTACGTGCATATTTGGGTATACTTATAGTAGTAAAGTAAAGATATACGTTTGACATTTTTCAAAATTTTGATACTACGAAAAGTCATGAACAATTGAACAAGAATGTATGCTAATACCCAATTAATTACTTTACTTACATCTACCTACGTAGGTACCTAGGTACTTATTTATGTACTCATTGGCCCTTCACTTGCAACTTAGAAATCAATATCGCATACCAATACAAAAATGGATAACTTTGACTTTTTCAAGTACATTTTCAAAAATATTTTAGTTGATGAAAGGAAAATATTTCGTTTTGTTTTTCTGTCCTGAAAAATTAAAGAGTTACCTACATATTAAATATTTTCTTTTGCTTACTAAGGTCTACTGGATGACAGAAAAAAATTTTCTCATCACTTCCCCACGAATCTAACTGGGAGATGTCCCAATCTGCTAATATAAGCATCAAATTTGAAGAAATCGGAGTTAGTGAAAAAAACATTTAAAAAATTTTCTTCATTTATAGTTTTTGGAGAATGGCCGAATCTCTAGGACCAAATTCAAATTTTTAGATGAAAAAATTGATTTTTGGTAGAGAATTCAATTCATGTAATTTTTACATCCAAAAAAAGTAAAGGGTTGAGCTGTATGGGTGATGAAATCGGTCTTGGCTCCGATTTTCACTCTAACCCTATGAGATGGTGTCCAATGATTTAAAAAAAATGAGAGAATTTTACCTCTCTTTTCCCTCTTTTTTGGAATTATAGCCATTGCATCATTTTCAAGAAGTTTCGAATTCAGCTAAAAAGAAGGAAATTTTCTGTTCTTTGGCACAAAGTTACATTTCGTAGAGATGTCGTGTTTATTATAATTTTTTCAACAATTTCGCTACATTCTTTCACGTTTTTTTTGCCATTTCCAAGTTTTTAATCGTAAAAAATACTATAAAAAGCTATAAACAACCACCCTGAAAAAATTATTAGGAAAAATCGTTCTTTTTTAGAAAATTTTTCTGTGTGTGGTTTTGGCCATTTATTTGAAACAAGGTCCGAAAATTGCAAAAAAATTGTACAGAAATGTTGTTATTTTAACATATTTTTCAAATTTCGAGCGTTTTATACAGAAATACACAATTAAAAATAATAAACTAACGTCAGATTCGTGTTCATTGGGTTGAAATACCCCAGTAAACTCCCATTTTGTAATAATTTTACATGAAGTTTCAAAATTCGCGTTTTGTAATCGATTTTTTTTCGTGAGAAAAAAACAAGTTTTGAGATTTTAATCAAAACGATCACAAAAGGGATGTTTCTCGGGGTATTTTAGGTTAATTTTTCCATCAAGTCAGCTTTTGCATATCACGGAAAAAACAGAAGTTACGAAAATGAATACATTTTACCCCAAAAATAATAAATTTTAATCAAAAAATAATAAAATGTATTCAAAAAAATAATAACGTGTTTCAATTCACAAAATAGGTGAAATTTGTTCTAAAAAATAATATTTATTATCAGAAAAAATGATAAAATTTGTCAAAAAAATGAATGAATTTTACCAAAAAGAATAAATTTTATTCAAAAAAATGATAAATTTTACCTATTTTGAGAATTGGGACACGTTATTATTTTTTTGGATAAATTTTATTAAGTATTTTTTTTTTTCAGTGTAGGCAATAATATGTGATGCCAAAACATACGTACTTGCAATTTTACTTCTTTTAAAAATTTTCAAAAAATGCCTTTATTTCCAAAGTCTGCAGAAGCCTATTTGGCAATAAAATTAATCGTTCAAATTTTTCTTCAAAGAGATGTAAGTAGGCTCAAGCAACTTTCTTAAATTTTTTTAAAAAAGGCCGAAGATTTCTTCTCTCCTTACCACTTTACTATGCACAAAACTGCTCAAATAATTTTTGAATTTGCTTACACGAGAGAAAATTGCTCAACTATGTTCTTCGGAGTTTTTCTTTTGACCACACGTCCTTGGTAAAAAGATGTAAGTAGTAAATACGTGGACGTACAATTACGTACACATGTAAATGTAAATTATTTTAGCTTGTAACATTTTTTACGTTACCATTTTCGTCCAATTGTCCAAAGCGCGACTAAATTCCCCATTCATTTGAATTAATTAGTTTTGTTGTTAAAATCACAGCGTACTTAGCATGAAAGAATTATTGTTAATATAAAGATGAAGAACAACTCGAGGTATTTAAATGAGAAAAAAATATTAACCGTGAAGTGTACCTACGAACAGTTTACCTGGGTACACCTCTATAAGTATTTATTACAGATCGTAATTTGAAAGAATGTACATTTATTACACTTCTCATGTAGCAAATTACTTATGGTTGATTACTTGCGCCTAATTATCGTAAATTATTAGCTAGTTATTGTGTGATTATTATTACTACCTACTTACTTGTATATATTTTGTGAAAATTGAACCATTGATCTTTTTCTACGTTTGTCATTTAAAATTTTATGATGAGGTTTTACTTCCATAAGTGAGGTTATATCATTTACTTTTTTTTTTTTTTTTTTGAAAATTCCGATTTTTAACCTCTTGAGATATAAGTATCGATTGGCTCATGCCTATATTTTATTGAAACATACCAAACTTTGAATACTTCTCACTTTTTTACAGATATTTTCAAACATTTTTTTCGAATGATTAATCGTGAAAAATTTTGAAAACAAAAAAATACGACAATGTACGATCGAAATAACGAAATACTCTGCTGGGTACACATTTTGCTTTTATTACATACAATCCATCAATTGAGTGCGGATGAAAATATCAAAAATAAAGTAATTCTTTCTAGATAATATCATGGGACCGTGGGAATTAAAAGAAATCTTCCATTTAATAAGAAATCGTTAATGTTCACGTACATGGTTTTCATCAAGTTAGCTTTTCATTTGTAAGGGAAAATACTTTTAGTAGTTTGGTCCCTAATGACTACAAATGGTTTCTAATGTTGTTATTAACCTTTCACACCGACGTTTTTCGTCTTATGTTTTTTCACTTTGTCAAGTATATCTTCAACGGACTATAAAGAAAGGGAAGATTAAAACGCGAACGGAATCGATAAATCGAAAATTCTTTATAGTCGAAGGAATTTCGGCGTTATTTAGGGGGCGAAATAAACTATATTTTACACTTTTAACGTAGGTAACATCTATAGAGATACCTGCTACGGCATCATTTCACGTAGGCGTTTTAAACGTACTGCTGAGAATTATATTTTTACTAATCAAGCGGAAGCGGATACACGGCCAAAGTATAAAACAGTTTCGTAATTTTCAGCCATGTTTTTGAAATGTTCCAATGTGTTTCAGACGTACAGACTTGTTTTTTTTTTTTTACCAATTTTTAAAAACGATGCGTCGTATGAATCGAACTGTATTTTTCGACGTAAAATAAGAAAATAATTTTCTGGAATTAACGTCGAATGTCTATCGAAGCATTTGTAATTTTGACGTTCCAATTCTCCAATTCAACGAACAGTAATGTGGCTTTGAAGGATTCTCGAGAAAAAAATTTATTGCTGCTTGACTTGTTATTGATATTTTTTTTGTCATACGTGTGACGAGTGTTCTGCTATTTTTTCCAAGTACCAGCTTATCTATATGATTTTTGGGGAATCATTAAGAGGGTGCTCGTATCTATCGGTCTACTCCCTCGCTTCATTAGTTGGAAAATTTCCAATTTTTTTTGATTGATTTCGCTATTACCTAGATTATTTTTGATTGAGCATGACATGGTTATGTGATTATCTATTATACACCTATCAATTAAAATTGAAAGCTGCGGGTTTTATTATCTCTAAGATTACATGTCAGTTATATAGGTATTTTTAATGACTGAACAATACAGGTAAAGTGCACAGGTACCATTGGGTACCATTGGTACTACAATGTCTTCGTAGAAATAATTCTATGAGTAAAAAAACAAATGAACCGACTAAGCGGATACAATGAGAAACATACAGTGTGTTTATTAAGTTCTGAACGAGAATGCCATTTTTTACGTGGCTGAATGATGAATCGACTGGATTTCAACAGTTTTGGATTTCTTTTGGTGGACGATTTCAACGATGATGCAAATTTTTTCAGTTCTATGTACGGGGTGTCCAGAAAAATCAAAAAAATGTAAAAAATACTCGTAGAAATAGAAAGGGGGTGTTTTAAAATTAATTTTAAGAATAGTAAGTACATACATGAAATGGTTCCTGAACACTGAAAAAAAAATAATGAAATTTATCCAAAAAAAATAATAACGTGTCCCAATTCTCAAAATAGGTAAAATTTATCATTTTTTTGAATAATTTTTTTTTTTTGGTAAAATTTATTCATTTTTTTGACAAATTTTATCATTTTTTCTGATAATAAATATTATTTTTTAGAACAAATTTCACCTATATTTTGTGAATTGAAACACGTTATTATTTTTTTGAATACATTTTATTATTTTGATAAAATTTATTATTTTTGAGGTAAAATGTATTCATTTTCGTAACTTCTGTTTTTTCCGTGAATCCAAAATTTGTAATTTTCAAAGTATCTTTCGTAATTTTTGAGAAGGGGGGGGGGGGGGTGAAAAATTGATTTTTCAAAGTAATCTGCCATGCACAGGTAAATACATATTAAAACCAACAATTACCCTAATTTCAGTCAACTTATCACCCATAAAAATTGGAAATTGCAGAAAATGAATTATTTCAAACTTTTTTTTTTGACAACACAGATTCCCTAAAAAAAAAAGTTACGATCGTGATGATTTTGGCTCATAATTCTACGCAACTCTGAGCATTTATTTTTTAATTTTTGGTAATGATAGAAAAAGTTTGAATTTTGATTTCATTCAGTACAGCAAAATTGGAAACTGCTCAAAAATTAAGTTTCATATGTTTTCTGAATCACTTCACTTATGATTTGCCACCGCATAACAGAAAGTATGGTAAAATTTGGAAAAAGTGATGAAAAGATGTTTTCAGCCTTGAAAAGCTCACTTTTTTTTTTGAAAATTGAAGTAAATTTCATTGAATTTTATATTTGAGAAGTTAATTTTTTCTTTGCTCCATTTTCTCCGAAACCATGTGTCCGATTTTTTATAATCGTGTTCAGGAGAATTTTTTTCCCCATAATCCAACAGAAGTATTTTCAAAGCTGTAAAAAAATTCTTTGTGTTCGCGTTAAATTGGTTGGCATAGTACTGTGCTGATTTGAACAAATTTATGCATTTTTTGAGATAAGATTGGGATTTCCTTTAATTTTCCTGTTAAAATATGGTTAGGATGTTCCCGAATTAAACTGTAAAAAAATCGAACGTCGTAAGCCACTTGGTTTCTGAGAAAATGAGACTTTAATTTCTACCTTCTTCTCAATTTTCAAAAACGTTATTTTTTTACATTTGTCGAACGTTGCTAAAAAAAATTCATGTATATCGACCCACTAATTGTAAAAGCGTCCAACCAAAGGTCGAAAGGTCCAAACGCCATTTTTTTTAAATGAAATTTTTACAGTTTTGGATTTAGTGATTCAAGCTGCATCGATTAAAATTCAGAAAAATCGAAAATAATTAATTCAAACCTCTTTCAGATGAGTTTGAAATCTGAAATTTCCATAAGCGCAATGCAAATTTTGTTATTTTTTTGGCTTTCCTGTAAAAAAAATCAATTTGGCATTTGGACAGTTTTAGAATTAGTAGGTCGATATGTTATATTTTCATTTTCCATATTTTTTTATCCGATGGAGTTATTTCGAGTATTTTATTTTTGAAAAATTGAAATGAATTTAAACAAAAATTTCTTAATTTTTCTCAATTCTTTTGGATCAATTTTTTTCTATTTATACATACATACCCTTTAAAAGCAATGAATTCTTCCCTTTATTTAAAAAAAAAAAACTAAGTATTGCTTACTCGCCAGCAGATGAAAAAAAATTACAGAACGAAAAATTATGAATTTTTAATTATCTTTGTTTGAATTTTTTTATATCTTCTATTTTGATAGATTTTTTTCTAAAAAAAAAAAACTATGTTTGCATTGAAAAATCATTATTTGAAAAAAAATTTAAAACAAAAGTAGGGATTGAAAACCCCTAATTTTTTGTTTATCATTTTTACCCATCTTGCAATGAGTCATAATGAGTGGGAGATTATTTTCGTGGACTGGTTAAGAGTAACTTACAATTATTTTTTAAAAATCATGAAAAATAATTTGAGAATTACTTTGAAATCACTTTGATATCTTCATTCAGTGACACCGATCGAGATTTTTTGAACCTACTGTATAAAATATGATTACTTACTGTGTGTGTGTGACTGTGTATTTTATTTTAAAAAAATAACGTACTGTTTTTTTCTTTGTTCCAGTCGTTCAAAATGTTTAGTTGAAGCATGTTTAGCAGAAAATTCTGCTGTGGTATGTCGGCTGCATGTGGTGTCGATGGTGAGTGAATTTTATTCATTTTTATCCACTTGTATAAAATATAAAAGGAAAATATACTTCGCTGAGGTTTTGTTTGCACGGAAAAACTTAAACCTTTCGATTTTTCCTTTACTTTATACTAGCCGTATAACCCGTCCGTTCCGGACGGGCTACCGTGAACTTCTTTTTAAATCGTACATTCCTTTTTGAAAAACAACCATAATGCATAACTTCTTAAAAATAGAAAATCGCTTAAATTGGTACCAGGAACTGTGTCATAAATCAATCAAAACTTCAAATTAAATATCTCGTTGGATTCGAGCTTAAAACTTTGACAAAAATCTAGGAAAATTTAAAATGGAACATACCATTAGATTTGTGCCTATAATTATTCTGGAAAAAATTGTATCAAACTTCCAAGCCGAGTAACCCATTAGATTAGTGCACATAACTTCGGCAAAAATTTACCAGATGTTCAAACATTTTTCATTTGTGGTGAAATACATGGATAATTATTATCCATGGGTTTCCCCACTTTCCCCAAACTCTTGAATTGGTAATTTTGATGGAAAATTCCTATCCATAAAATTTGCCACATGTTCAAACCTCTTACTTAGCTACATTTCTGGTGCAATGCGTGGATAATTATTATCCATAAAATTAACCACAGTTTTATGGGGTTCCCCAACTCTGGAATTGGTAATATTGATGGATAATTCCAATCCACAAAATTTGTCACATGTTCAAACATTTTTCATTTGTGGTGAAATACATGGATAATTATTATCCATAAAATTGACCACAGTTTTATGAGTTTCCCCACAAACGGTAATTTTGATGAAAAATTACTATCCACAAAATTTTCCATATGTTCAAACATTTTTCATTTGTGGTGAAATGCGTGGATAATTATTATTCATAAAATTGACCACAGTTTTCTAGAATAATTGGTAATTTTGATGGTAAATTCCTACCCACAAATTTTTCCACATGTTCAAACATTTTACATTTGTGGTGAAATGCGTGCGGATAATTATTATCCATAAAATTGACCACAGTTTTATGGGTTTACGCTATCTCTATAATTGGTAATTTTGATGGTAAATTCCTATCCATAAAATTTTCCACACGTTCAAGCATTTTTCATTTGTGGTGAAATGCGTGGATAATTATTATCCATAAAATTGACCACAGTTTTATGGGTTTCCCCAAACTCTAGAATTGGTAATTTTGATGGATAATTTCTATCCACAAAATTTTCCACATGTTCAAACATTTTTCATTTGTGGTGAAATGCGTGGATAATTATTATTCATAAAATTGACCACAGTTTTCTAGAATAATTGGTAATTTTGATGGTAAATTCCTACCCACAAAATTTTCCACATGTTCAAACATTTTACATTTGTGGTGAAATGCGTGGATAATTATTATCCATAAAATTGACCACAGTTTTATGGGTTTCCCCAAACTCTAGAATTGGTAATTTTGATGGTAAATTCCTATCCACAAAATTTCCCACATGTTCAAGCATTTTTCATTTGTGGTGAAATGCGTGGATAATTATTATTATCCATAAAATTGACCACGGTTTTATGGGTTTCCCCAAACTCTAGAATTTGTAATTTTGATGGTAAATTCCTTTCCACAAAATTTTCCACATGTTCAAGCATTTTTCATTTGTGGTGAAATGCGTGGATAATATTATCCATAAAATTGACCACAGTTTTATGGGTTTCCCCAAACTCTAGAATTGGTAATTTTGATGGTAAATTCCTACCCACAAAATTTTCCACATGTTCAAACATTTTACATTTGTGGCGAAATGCGTGGATAATTATTATCCATAAAATTGACCACAGTTTTATGGGTTTCCTCAAACTCTAGAATTGGTAATTTTGATGGTAAATTCCTATCCACAAAATTTCCCACATGTTCAAGCATTTTTCATTTGTGGTGAAATGCGTGGATAATTATTATTCATAAAATTGACCACAGTTTTCTAGAATAATTGGTAATTTTGATGGTAAATTCCTACCCACAAAATTTTCCACATGTTCAAACATTTTACATTTGTGGCGAAATGCGTGGATAATTATTATCCATAAAATTGACCACAGTTTTATGGGTTTCCCCAAACTCTAGAATTGGTAATTTTGATGGTAAATTCCTATCCACAAAATTTCCCACATGTTCAAGCATTTTTCATTTGTGGTGAATTGCGTGGATAATTATTATTATCCATAAAATTGACCACAGTTTTATGGGTTTCTCCAAACTCTAGAATTGGTAATTTTGATGGTAAATTCCTATCCACAAAATTTCCCACATGTTCAAGCATTTTTCATTTGTGGTGAAATGCGTGGATAATTATTATTATCCATAAAATTGACCACAGTTTTATGGGTTTCCCCAACCTCTAGAATTGGTAATTTTGATGGTAAATTCCTATCCATAAAATTTTCCACATGTTCAAGCATTTTTCATTTGTGGTGCAATGCGTGGATAATTATTATCCATAAAATTGACCACAGTTTTATGAGTTTCCCCAAACTCTAGAATTGGTAATTTTGATGGTAAATTCCTATCCATAAAATTTTCCACACGTTCAAGCATTTTTCATTTGTGGTGAAATGCGTGGATAATTATTATCCATAAAATTGACCACAGTTTTATGGGTTTCCCCAAACTCCAGAATTGGTAATTTTGATGGTAAATTCCTTTCCACAAAATTTTCCACATGTTCAAGCATTTTTCATTTTTGTGGTGAAATGCGTGGATAATTATTATCCATAAAATTGACCACAATTTTATGGGTTTCCCCAAACTCTAGAATTGGTAATTTTGATGGTAAATTCCTATCCACAAAATTTTCCACATGTTCAAGCATTTTTCATTTGTGGTAAAATGCGTGGATATGGGTTTCCCCAAACTCTAGAATTGGTAATTTTGATGGATAATTCCTATCCACAAAATTGTGAGATTCACTTGATTATTAAAAAACTGATTTAGGTACCTACAAAAAAATTAATTTAGCTGTAAAAAAAATTGTAGAAAATTCATTTTCCGGATGTGCTTAAAAATTGATTTAGGTAAAAAAATGTAATTTAGCTAGAAAATTTTTTTAAAATTCATTTTCATCCAAAAAATTCATTTTCTGGATATGTTCAAAATTTTTTTTGGGATTGAACTCGATATTTAAAAATTAATTTAGATACAATAATTTAATTGAGTAACTGGATGATAAAAGGGCCTAACTCGAATTAGGCCCTTTTGTCATCCACCGTGAAAATGGATACTAGAATGGATATACTACTTATCAAAATTGGTCCCATAGGGCTACCTATCGTACATTGTCGGTAATCAACCACCAAAGTTTCCTACCTGTGTTAAAAACCTGCAGGAAGTAGGCCCTTTTGTCATCCGACGATTTTGACACTGGTTCTAACAGTACGAAATCATGAAAATAACTCTCATTTTTGATGTTATTCGATTTCATTAAATAATTTTCAACTTTTCAAAATTTATTTTCATAATTTCGTACTGTTAAAACCGATGTTAAAGTCGTTGGATGACAAAAGGGCCTAACTCCCCCTTCACCGTTTCATTAATAACTCGAATCATATGGCTACTAAAACGGAATTCAAATGAATATTTCTTGAAAGGGATGTTTGGGCATCACAATATTTAAAAAACCAGATCATTTCATCAAAACATTTAAACGATATCAGCTTGCGAAAACTTGAAATGCGTTTTTCTCTAAACAGCGGTTTCAGAATTAGGCCCTTTTGTCATCCAGTCATTCAATTTAGAGATATAAAATTTTTGAAAATCCATTCTCCGAGTGTATGAAAAAATTTAGCTCAAAAAATTTAATTTAGCTAAAAATAATTCAAAAAAATGTATTCTCCAGATGGCGTTTGAATCCTGAATTATGAGGTAGGAATCCAAAAAGTTCATTCTTTGGGTGTATTTGAATATTAATTAAGCAAAAAAACATTAATATAGGTAGCTAAAAGAAATTAATTTTGCTTAAAAAAATTTTAATTAAGTAAGCTAAAAAAAATTATTATAGCTAAAAAAAATTAATTTTGCTAAAAAAATTTCTAAAAACTTCATTCTTCGGATGGGGTTCGAACCCTGACTTATGAGGTAGTAATCTGAGAGCGCGTCATCATTATTCTCGCCAAGGTCAAGAGGGCGGGGGTCGAAGATGAAATCGTATTTCGTGGAATATCTCAAAAATGAAGCTGTTTCAGCAAAAATTGAAGAGAACCAAAATTGTAGCCCATAAAATTTCCTATCGTCAATGAGTCGTTAGATTTTTGATTCAAGCTTCGCGTTTCGAGTTATTTACGAAAAACTGATTTTTGCCTATGAGGGTGGGAGGGGAAGGAGGGGAACCAACTTTAACTCGACTTTTCTCCACTTTGGAGGCAGCTTTTTCTAAACTTTTTGCGTCATAAACCACCTACTCGTCGAGCTCTTTCTAATGGTGTATTCACCTTTCAAATTCGTGCAGTACTTTAGGCGTGATGCTGTTCCGTAAAAACAGCCCTCTTCTTTATAATTATAATAGATAACATAAGACTTTATGATTTACTTATTAATGCGCCGTACAACGTTTATATATACTTAAACAGCGTCGGAAATTTACTTCTTTTGTTTATTGTTCATCTTAAACGCGAGTAAATTTTCCTTAAGGTTGAGTAGCGAAATCTTTCGAATAATGGTTATAATCTTACCTAAATATTCCTCATTCGTATAAAATTCCAGATTTCTGAAACTATTTTGAAAAAGTATTTATGTAGTAGTCTTTTATTTTAGAGTTTTGGATCAGCGATTTTCCATTACAAAATTTAAATGAGAAATGTTTACCGTTTCGCGAATTCCTTCACAAAGGATCGGAAATTTAACTTATTTAATTTATTCATTCGTTTTCGGTTTTGTATCATTGAAATTCCATTTTTCAACGGGAGGTAACCCAAGTCATCGTGGTGTTCAGATAGCTTTAAAATTGGAAATATCAACGGATTTGGTTTTTATAAGTTTTTGGCGAACGTAAAAAATAAAATGGAATTATGTTACTTATTATTTGAAAAAATTGAAATTTGGATTTTTTTGTTTTGTGGTTCAAGTTGTAGTCGGTGTAATTATTTCAATTTCTCTTTTAATAATTCAAATCAGTATTTTTATGATTTTATTTTGCTTTTAAATTGACAGAAATTTTTTTAAATTGAGATGTAGGTATCTATTTAATTTGGAAATTGACCAGCACAAATTAGTCTCCCCTTTACCTATACTTTTTCTCCCTTAATAAAGTTGTTGAAAAATAACTATCCATTCAATAAAGAAAAAAACTACTTTAGTCTATCCATCAACGTGATTTTCTCCAATGAAGATATCAGTTAATAAGTAAGAAAATTGGTTAAAAATTGTGTCGTATTGATGCTTTCGTAAAAGTAGAAAGTAGCCTGTGATAAAGGCCATTAAATAAGTACCTTTTGACGAATCGCAACTACATTCTAATACGGTTAGCTGAACACATTTAGAGAACTTTTAAAGAATGTATTGGAATCATCTTTTTACTTTTCTGGCGATTTGAAATTAACGCAGTGAGCTGAGAAAAAACCATTGTATAGAAAGTTAACAATATTTTCCTTCTTTTTATCTTTTTCGTAGGTAACTTATTTTATCATGTTAGGAGGGTCGATGCTTTCGAGTAGGTATTTGGTCGAGAAAAAATTTTCGACGAAAAGTTTTTTAATTATTGTAAACATCTGGTTGATTTTTCAGTCATCAAAATGGTTTACCTATGCCTTAGTTGAATGAGTATTGTTAAACTTGAAATATTATGCTGAGGTAAATGGGTTACATTTTTTGCTGCGATGAAACGTAAATTACAAAACAATAAAATTGAAAAAAATTGTTTTTGTAAAGTGATGGGTTTGGGTTTTCTTCGCTGAGTTTTTGTTTATTTTTAATTTTTTTTCAGAAATAATTATTTGACGGTTTTATGGCGAACAAGGTAATAAAGGACAAGAGGGGAGGAGTTCGTTGAACGTTCTGTTGTTGATAGCATATAAATAGTAGATATAGGTACCTACCAAAAATAAATGGAAAATAATTTTTTAAATTTTGTAAAAAATTTTAATTGAGGGAATTTTTGAAAAAAAATCGTTTGAACATTTGCTGACAATGTAAAATTTTACGTAGGAACTATACAATTAAATGCCATAGAAAAAAAATCTGTATTCATGGTGTTTTATAGTCATGTAGGTAGCCCTCTGTCAACGTATAATCATAAATATATGAATCCAGTCAAGTATGGCTGATTTAGAAAAAAAAAAGGGTCAAAAAATCAAATTTTATGGGAGAGCAAAAAAATACCAATACCAACTCAAATAATATTATTTTTCAAAGTGAGAATTTAACTTCATGGGGTAGATTTTTTTAACATTAGAAAGAAATAATTGATAAAGTAATCATATCTTGATGTTATCCCATTTTTTGATTGGGTTTCCTGGTGTCCTGTAACCTTGATCCTGTTTTTTATCCTCTTTTTTCAATCAAACTTTCAAATTTATTCTCTTTCTTATTTTCTGAATTTTGTAATTATTTGAATTTTTTGAAAGTTTTTTTATTGATTTTTTTTCATCTGATGGAAAAAAGGGAATTTTTTCCCATTAAAAAAATAAAATTGCAAAATGCTTTTCTTCTTCTTCATATTTAGCCTAATTTTCAAAAAATCGATTCGACCAAATCCTTCGAAATTTCGTATGCTAACATCCATTAACGAATGTGATGATTTTTCAAGAAAAAAAATCAAATCCTCTTTTTCTCCAATTCTAAAATTTTGAACGCCCATTACTCAGTAATTATACCTGTAAAGGGTATGGCCGGGTTATAGGGGTGAATTTGGCCCTTGCTCCGATTTTCACTCTAACCCCCTTACGTGGTGCCCTGGTGCCCCTTGATGTAAAAACATTCTCGAAAATTTTTTGACTTCCCAACCCTTTCCCTTTCGAAGATATGGCCATTTTATTGACTGATTTTCAAGAATTTTCAATTCCAACGGAAGTGAATGAAATTTTCTGTTCTTTAGCACGAAGTTACATCTAGTAGAGGTGTATTTGTGATAATTTTTTCAAAAATTTTGGTGCATTTTTTTCATGTTTTTTTGGCTATTTGAAGTTTTTAAAACACCATATAATCGAAGAGCGACCACCCTGGAAAAATTTCTAAAAAACGTGTTTTTTCATGTAGAATTTCGCTGTGCATTCGGTTTTGGCCGCGATTCCTTGAACTAAGGGTCGAAAAATACGAAAAACCGTACAGATACGTGGTTATTTTAGCAGATTTTTCAAATTTTCAGCGTTTTACGCAGAAAGAAAAGGTCAAATGAAAAAACCAATACCATATTCGTGTTTAGCAGGTCAAAATACCCCGATAGACCCCGTTTTTGCAAGCGTTTTACTTGAATTTTCAAAATTTACTTTTTTCACTGATTTTTCATGGTAAAAAATCTGGAAAAGGGCGAATTTCGAGATTTCGAGTGAAACAATCGCAGAAAGAGTGTTAATCGGGGTATTTTTACCCACTGAACACGAATATGGGATTGGTTTTTTCGTTTGGTCATTTCTTCCCTAAAAATTCGCCAAATATCGCATTAATTACTTACTTGGCATTTTAATTTTATTGCTCGAAAGATCCGATTTGAACTTAAAAATGGCGAATTTTCAGGGAAGAAATTACCAAATAAAAAACCAATCTCATATTCGTGTTCCGAGGTAAGATTTAAGATCTATTATTGATCATGGTAAGATTTAAGATTTGTTTCTTTGAAATTGACTGAAAAAATTTAGAAAAACCAACAAAAAGTCTGACACTTGGATAAATAATACTGAAATAGGATCTACAGGTTTGCTACGCGATGAATTTTTACTTTTCCCCTCTTTCTCTCTCTCTCTCTCTCTCTCAAAAAAAAAAGCAAACTCAATTTCTAAACCTTAAACCATATTTTTTTGCGATGGTAAAAAAGATCACGTAATTTTTACAATTCATTACCTAACTCAAATGTGACTTCGTTCGATAACAAAAATTAAAAATAATTTTCCACGGAACTTATGTTGTAAGTTGAGATTGTCTTGTACCATGTTCGGAATATGTTTCAATTGGGATAATTTCAATCTAGCGAATGTCTCAATACACTTCCTCGCACTTTCAAATAGAAAACAGAAAACTTTGCTGTAGCTAGAAGTTTTTCATCGTTCTTTACATCGAGTGTACATATACGTTTTGTACGTATATAGATATTTGGGTTTAAACCGATGAAATAAACTTTTAATCATATTAGCAATTTTTTATACACATTCACTCGAACAACTCGCTAATACGATTATACGTAGGCACGTATATAATGAGTTCGTTTATTACATTGGAAGGGAAAAAGCTTTCTATCTATCAAATTATTCACATATCTGCTTAGATACTTGAATTCGAATAAGATACATTTTACCGAAATTATTTTCCAGTAGGTAATTACGTTGAAAATACGTAAAATTACTTATAAATTTGCTAGATATTTAGACCATATGGGTATGAGTATTTTAATCAAAGTATCGTTACAATTTTCTTTTTTATTTACTTAAAATCATAAATTTTCTGTTACCCACAAATACCTATGTATTTGAAAATATGTAGGTTAAAGTTCCTATTCGTGCAAAAAAAATTCACAAAATGAAAATTTTATTCGCAAATACCTAATATTGTCGTGTAATATACGAACGTAAGGTCCGCAGTTAGCATACGACTCGAGCATTTTTGAAAGTTGTTTCCTAATCGTAGATTTTATCGTCGCAAAATTTACGAGCTTTGGAGGTGGTCGACGAACCTAACCGCCATCGTCGAAAAAAAAAAACAGCCCCAATTACAAAAATATATACATTCAACCGCATACTCTTTTGGCGTGTACGAAAATTAGAAACAGTTTGCTAAATAGAATTTCATTCGTTTAGTAAGTTCATCACGACGTACTAATTTAAATAATAAATCAACGATATTTCGAAGTAAACACCTAAATAGGTACCTGTATATACGAGATACGAAGAAAACTTTATTTTCAAATATTTAAAGCGGTTGTTTTAAACATTTTGGCTATACCACCTCTTTTATATTATATTAGCTTCGTGTATAACGAATCAACTAATCGGCAAAATCATTAAAATTTTATTTCACTTTATACTTGGGTTTCTACGTAAGCGATGATTTTTTAATTTCATCTTTTCATTTTCCTCGTTTGAAAAATATTCACGTAATTATCCCCATTTCGAGGATTTCAATTTGCCTGCTAGGTATACCTATCTATTTTACTATACATGCGTACTGTACATGATAGAAAGTGGAAAAAAGCCAAAAAATTGCATATATTTTCATTTCGACTAAAATGAAACGTACAAATTTATTGATTTTTTTTCTTCTCTAAACCAATATCCGAGCTAGTTCGATAATTCGGCGAATTGAATTTTGATTTTTTGCACGAACGTATCCACGAATGCTTTGCATAGAAATATAACTTCGAATGTAAGATATTAAACTTCAAAACCCAAGGTATTAGGTAAGATGTGAAAAAGAAACGAATTTTGAAATTCATGTTTAACGTAGTCATTTGTTTGGTGGCGAAATGCGGTCTATAATATTGGACTGTTTTTTTTTTACGCTTGAGTACGTAATACGAATAAACCTGTATTATTAACATAATGCAGGACAAGGCGATATTTCGATGCGAAAAGTTTACCCCGTAATAGTTTTTGTTGTCTTTGTTGGAAAAGATGACAACTATAAACTGCTGTAGCGAAGTTACCGGTAACTTTTTTATTTTACTTATGACAACGCGCACGGCTACCTATCTTGTTTATCGGACAGCTCTGTTTGCCATAATTTTTCTTTTTTATATTTCAATCGAGCTAACAACCGAGATACGGCATGTAAATAATCATTTTTTTGGTATATTTTGGCAAGAATCAGCGGAGACATTAATTTCACCGAGATTATATTTTCCTTATTTTTTTTCTTCTTCAAAGACGAGTATTATTCACGGAGTTTCTGGTTTCAAAATATGAGAAATAAAATGGCGAAAAAAATGAGAGGAAAGGATTTGAATTTAGAGTAATGAATTATGGTGGGGTTTAAAATTTTGATTAATAAATAAATTATTGACGAGGTGTCCATACTTTTTCAAGGAAATTTTAAAAATCTAGAAGAGTTGGAGTATTTTGGAATTTTCCATAAATCTTTTTAAAAATCCTATAGAAGGATAAATGATCTAAAAAAGTTCATCTTGGCTTTTCTGTTTCCAAATTTTCAAATTTTACTCCAACTCTTGATTGATTTTTTATTTATATCTTTGTTCATTAAGTTAGGTATGAATTTTTCAACAAAAAAAAATTGTCCTCACCATGCTCTAGGCTACCTAATTTTGGCTCTTTCTTTCGGCAAAATTCATTTAAAATCGATTTTTTTGGAACCGTTTTATTAACAATCTGTGATGAGAGAGGAATACTATGATGCCCTTGATCACGATGTTGAAAAAAGGAGGGTAAATGAAAGAGAATTTGAAATTGTTGGTCACGTTTCAGAAAACCTCAATGAAAGAAAAGAGATGAATTTACAACTTTTTTCGCTCTCGCTTTGCCTCGGTCTCAATAAGTTGATATATATATCAATAAATTTATTGGTGTTTTACCTTTTACCCCCTCATCGATTTTTCATTTACTACAGCAAGCCCAGTGGCGTGGCCAGAAATTTAAGGGGGAGGGGGTGTTAGAACTTTCACAATTTTTTCTTTTGCTCAGTGACTTCGAGAACGTGCATTGCAAACACTCCCACAGTCTGGCGGGGTGCAAAATATCATTTATACTCTAAAATTACGTCAGATAGGAATTTTCAAAGTATTAAAACATTAAAAAGGTTTTTTTCGAGCATTAAACACCTATTTTTTAAACCCCCACCCTTGCTTGGCTTGAGCGTGAAAACAATTTAATTAATTTTCATAAATAGATAAGTATGATTTTTTTTAGGTTCAGCGAAAATGAGAGCAAGCTTTGAAAAAATTGTAATTTTACTGTCCAAAACAAGCATTTTTTTCACTTTAATTCCTTACCTCAAGAGAGTGGGTCGAAACACCGTCGCGTCCCCTCCCCATTTGGATACGTCCCTGGACAAGCTAAAAAGATTGCAAGGGCTTGCGTGGGATTTAGAAATTGGAGACACGTATTCACTTTTTGCGGGGGAAAGGGTAATGAGTTGAGAAGAAATTATTCAATTTTCAGCCCAGGAAAATCTGAATTTTTATTTGCATGATCGTAATTTGTTTCATTGTTCAAAACCAGGAATCCGGAGGAGAGGGTCTGTGGGTCCAGTGCCTCAGGCTTCAGCTTCGAGATCTTTGATTAAAATCCCTCCAGCTCCGGTTCTGGCTCCAGTACTTTTAAAAAAGTGTCTTCAGCTCCAGTTCCGGGTCCGAAAAAATCGTCCGAAGGGCGGCCCTCTTCCCTACACCCTCCTCCCTCATCTCTTCAGCTTGGCTCTGGATCTCTGTTCATCAAAGCTTTACAATACTGATTTGAAATAAGGCCTTTTCTGTTTGTTTGAATTTCTTCTGTAATAAAGTCAAGTTCTCAAATTTTTGTAATTTGGGAGGGGAGGGGAGGGGAGGGGAGGGGGAATTCACCAGACTTTCAGAATTGAATTCAAATTTTTTGTGATCCGGAAAGGAGTATCTAAAATTAAAAATCCCGTGAAGAGTTATGATTTTTGAAAAAAAATTTGTTCGGACTATCATTCTTCCTTTAGCATAATTTTGGGTTGTAAGTTAACAAAGCAAAAAAATTTCCCCAATTCTTCATGAATATCATAGGTTTGTAAACAGTTTGGAAAACTTGGAAAACGTGGAAAAGCAAAAGAAAATTATTTCTGAAATATTTGAACATTCTGGCTTAATTTCCCTCGAGCTGTGTACCCTACTTATATTTTAAAGTCGAATCGAATTTTTAAATGTGCTTTTATATTATAAAATTTCATGAATGAAGAGAACGATTGAATTTTTTTTTTAATCTCAATTTTGTATCGAAACAATAGGTAAGTAGGTATCTAATGAAAAAGCATTCGTATCTGCGAATTTTATTTTAATGCGTTTATGTTTTCAATATTCCATGTTTCCATGTACATTATTGGTCAATAATTCGTTGAAGTTTCACTAAAAATTTCATTGCAAGTTCCAGTATTCATTTATTGACGATTTAATTTAAAATGCATTTGATTGCAAGTTTTGAATAACTTTGTATTACAATAAAAAGAGATTTCAGCTGGTACGATTTTCATATTTTAGAAAAACTACCTACATTAAATGATATGAAAAAACGATAATATAGCGTTATGAAACGCGTACAGATATGGAATTTTGAATTACATTCTCACCAGTGTACCACAATATCATGTTACGTACCGACATTGTATGAAGTGAAATAAAAATGTAATTTGTATGACATAGGTCAACATTTGTTTAAAATGAAAGAAAACTGTCGTTTAAACAGAGGTTTATTTTACAAAACGAGCTTATGAAAAATGTTGCGCTTTATATTAAACGCGGGGTTATAACATTTGAAAAATTTTAAAACTTATTTTTTTTTTGTTTTGGCAGATAGTTCTCCGCATCGATTTTTGTTTCAATTTTCAACATTAGGTCGGTTCAATTTATCGGATGAAATTTCTTGGGGTATTTTTAGTCTGTATAAACGAAGCTTTGTTTGAGTAAATTTTTAAAATCAACAAAAAATTGTTTCGATACGGACTGCGTCGCGTTGTGTTTCGCGAAGTGGCTTTTATTCAAAAGTTATTAATCAGCAAGTGTAGCAAGAATATCGACGCCATGCAGCTGAATGATGTCATTAACTGTCACATCGTGTTTATTTATTTAGGGTATTTTCCAAATCTTTCGTTAGTTAGAGAATCGAATTTTTTAATTTGTGAGAATCGACAAGACGGTCTATTTTCAGCCAGCATTTGAACTTGGGAAATCAGTCAAATGAGGATATAAGTTATAGAAATTCAATAGTGTGTTTTGGTGTTGAATTTTTCTTAATGGAGTGTTTTTTTACAATGTTGCAAAAGCGTTTGATGAATTTCATTTTTTTTTTTTTTTGAAAGATATAGGCTCAAGATGACGTATAAAAGACGTGATTTTTTAATTTTTGCGAAAAGTTGAAAATTAATCTACCTGATTAGTGAATGAAACACAGCTGTTGTGTATGTTTGTGAAAAATTATATGGAATTTTTAAACGTTGGACATAAGGCGGAAAAAAATCATTTTCGGTATCTAATTCTAATTCAAAAAAAAGAGTACCTAAAAAAATTTCCAAATTCGAATATTTTTCACCGAGGATCTGACTCGAAAATTACCATTTTCAAATAATTTTAGACGTACTAAATGAGTATAAAAAATCTTTAATATCCTGCGAAATCATCGGATATAATACGCGTTACTTTTTACTTTTATAGCATTCCCTTGTTTTAGACAAACTTGAAGTAGGTAATATCTTTTTTCTGAGATTTTAAATATTGATTGATTACTTAACTGATCATTCAGCCGATTAAGAGAAATATAAATTAATCTGTAGAATACACTGCTTTCTTTCTTTCTTTCTTTCTTTCTTTCTTTCTTTCTTTCTTTCTTTTTCAATAGATCAAAGGAAACTTTAATTCATGCTTATAAAATTAGCTTGTATTTTTTTTTGAAACCCTTTTCCAGTATCTCAAAACATCTTTACTTTGATGAGAAATGTATTTTTTTAAATTTGATATTCCTGTAAAAAGCTAAAGTAAACGTGACAAATCGCATTTGATGGTTACAGCGGATAAAAAAAGTTGTACAGTAGCCATAAATTTTCTAAAAAAAATTCTCTCTGTTTTTCTAAAGAAAAGGAAGAATACAAAAAAAATTAGATTTTCCAGTCCATTTAAAGGTGAAAAATGAGTTTTGGAGTTAGAATACCTTCGTGTCTTACCTACCCTTATTTTTTTCAATGAAACTTTCCTTGTTAGAATTTTTTGATGAAAATTTCGAGTTCATTTTTCGGAGTTTGATTTTAAATAAGTAAAGAATTTTAGATCCACCGGAGGTAGAGTTTGACCAGTTTTTCAGAAGGTGTGAGGAAAGGTAGAAGCATCAAAACATCGTAATTTCAATTTTTTAACTAGATTTGTACAGATAATGTTTGAAAGTTGAGTTTTTCACAACAAAGCTCAATTTTCACATTTGAGAAATCCTATGAATATAACTGAATTGAATTGGGATGGAACTAAACTAATTTAGAACAGAATGACTTTAAAGTATCTTCATCAATATCTATTTGAAATTTGATCCCAAAGTTGGAGTGAAAGAATGGGTTAGATTTTTGTTCCGAAAAAAGGCTCTTCTTGATATGGTACTTGACCGGAAATCGATCAAAAGTAACCCAAAATGGCACTTTAATATAAAACCATCCAAAAATGTTTACCTCTTACTTTCACTCCTTTCGATATCACTCCACCCCATGTCGAAAATTCAACGCGTCATACCTCTGGAAGGGGTGGATAATGAAATTTTTTTGAAAATTTTCAATTCACTTTTTTCATATTGAAATTTTCAAAAAAAATTAGTTTTTTGAGCCTACTCTCTTAATTTGAATCAGTCAAAAATGCCTAAATTAACTGATGAAATAGAGAAAATCAAGTCACTGATAATCAGTCAAATTCCACTGATTTCCCAGTTAATCAGCGTCATTTTACTGCCAATCAGTGAAAAATTACCGATTCAAATAGTGAATTTTGATTGTTGGAACAGTGAAAATTATAGTTGGCTGATTGAAATCAGTAAAAAATTTACTGATTCAAATCAGTGAATTTTAATTATTGAAACAGTGAAAAAAATTTTTCACTGATTGAATCAGTAATTAATTAACGATTGAAGCAGTGAAATTTTATTTTTACTGATTCAGTAGTGAAAATTCACTGATTGAATCGTACTTTTTTTTACTAATTCCTACAGTGACTTGATTTTGTCGATTTTAATCAGTTATTTTTGATTGATTCAAATTAAGAGAGTAGAGTAAGAAGTAGTTCTTTCAATAAACAAATTCTTGAAATATTTTGGGAAATATGGTTTTCAATTTTCAATATTGGATTTTCAATTTTCAATTTTGTATTTTCCATAATTTTCAGTATTCAATATTGAATTTTCAAGTCCTCAAAAATACTTTTTGAGAACCTCATTTCAGAAATCACAATTCAACTCTGAAATTATACTCTCCAAAATCACAATCCAAATCACAATTTTTCAATCCACCACTAAAATTAATTCCTAAATAGAAAATTTTCGAAAACTTTGGCCTCGCTGCGCTAGACTTCATAGTATTTTCTTTCCATAATTACAAAACTGATTCTTTTAGCATTTTCCCTCAAAATTATTATTACATTTCATCTTTTTAAAATTCATTTTCGATGTTTGAATATCAGATTTTTCTAAAACTTTGGCCTCGTTGCGCTCGGCTTTGTTATATTTCTACTGTTGAAGTAAAAATGGCTAATTTTTTCGTCCAAGTTTATTTAGATGTGATAGATATCTAAACACTTCCTTACGTTTTTTCATCTATAATGAAATTACCTAGGGAAAATTTTTTAGACTGAACTCATAGGTACTGCATTTTTTTCTCTCATTGTGGGGAGAGGGGGAAGCCAAAATCCCCAAAAAAAAGTCCAATAAAGTTGTAACTGTCTGCACGCCCCTGACACGTAATTTCAGAAACTCAAATTGTTTTAATTGGAAAGAAAAAAATACATTACATCATATATAATTTGTACAATCAAAAAAATTGAAAATCCATCTCTGATTAATCAATACTAGTCCGATTATTATAATCGGGAGGATGAGAATCGATTATAATTTATTAAAATCCTAATCGTTTCATCTCTGATTCGGACCATTTTTATGAGCCTTTTTCCAGTGCTGGAAAATTTCAAAATTTCTGGTGGCTCTAAAAGGTCTTGAAACTAATCCCAATCGATTCGAGAGATCGAAAATAAAGCATGATACGAAATTTCAGCTTTTTTCGTTGATTAAGTAATTTTGAAATTTCAAAAATTTGTTAAAATCCGAAAAATAAATTTCGGATATCGTGATTTTTTGTGATCTACTTCAAATTTATTTCTGTTTCGGATCAAAAATTTACTTCCAGTCGAAATATCTCTCCCTTACTGGCCAATTTCTCCCTTAAAAACCCATCTCGATCCACCCCACGCTTCGCACGAGCTCCGAAATTTTCCATCATATTTATTCGTCTATTTATACGATATTCTCCAACTATAGATACCAATTATAAATAATCCGGCGACGATCTTAACTATCTCATTGTTGAGACGAGCTCCTTTTTAAATTGCGAATGTGCAGTAAATGGAAAATCGAAATTGAGAATGATAAGGATCAGATTTCAAGTGACCGTGTCAATGTTGAAATAATGACTTGACGTGGCGCTGCGGTACCTTATTGATGATAAGAAATTCAACTTTACTCTCGAGTTTCGTCTGCTGCGGTACAGAAAAAATACAGCTAATTAATAATCTCGATTGTACGACTCGATATACAGTACACGATATTTTTTTTCCATCTCGACGATCCTACGCCGACTACCGCTTAGGTATTATATCGATTAAACGACGGTAGAAAATTTTGGCTTTTAGCTATTTTATAATTAAAAAGGTTCGTAAGTAGGTAGCTATTTGGTTTGTTTTGAATTTGATAATTTTTCAAGAAACGTTTCGCTTTGCGGATTTTTATTTCAAAGAAACAGGAAATAGTCTTATTGCATGCCATCTTATACTCGTACTCTCGAGTCTCATCTTTTAAAATAACGTTCTCGAGAGATTTCTTTCGACGTATTGTTATTAGAAACGCTATACACGCGCAGTACTTTACGTATACGGAGCTGAGTACCAACGTATTACATACAAAGCGGACTGTTTCAAGTGTCTGTGTTTTATTTTTAGTCACTTGTGAATGGAAATATCGAAAAATTTTACCATTCGTATTTATACGCGTACTTAAACGGTTAAAGTACACCCCTCTTCCTTCCCTCCCTCCAGCACACCATTACACCATTCGGCATCTCTTTAAAGCTTATATAAGGCGACGAGCACGTCTTGTAAATTTAAACACCACGACGACTTCTAATCATCGAAGTACCTATTTGATTTAGCGATTCGAAAAATTTAATTATGGTTAGAATGAAAAGGTATTCTGTAGTCGGCGAGTAAAATTTGATTAATTAACGAGCTTATAAAATGAAGTTATCCGCGTTTAACAAAAGGTACTTGCAGACTGGCATAGGATGCGGGCTCGTTTAAAGACGACGAAACGTATAGGTAACCGCCCCCCCCCCTCGAAAGCATCTTCGAATTCTCTGGTAACTCGCACTATCTAATAAGTCCGTCGAGTGCATCGTATATACTTTAGACAACGACAAGACGAAAGGTAGTATGCAAATCCATTATTCATCATTTAGGAAAATTTTCGTCGAAACAGACGAATAAAGGAGCAGTTGTAGATGCGATATTACTTTTGAGAGGAATACCATCGGCAGAGGCGTTCGGGGCCTGGCGACTGCGATGCTGTAAAGGGTAACAATGATTTAGTTCTATCAAGTTTGGTCTGCGTATTTTTACCTCGTCCTTAATTGCTGTATCGGCTCAACGAATCCTTTGTTCCATTAATTTTACTCCCGCTTTTCCTCATATCCGAACATTTAACCTACCTACTGCTTACCTGTCAGTTATCCGCGTGTCAGTCCCACCTAGGGTTATCTCATTATTTAACGGAATCATCCTAAAACAGGAAAAGAAGCTTTAGAACCTACGTTCGCTTCAATGGTATACCGAGAGCGGTATCGCGACGGCGAGAAGGGCATGGCAACGAATTTTCCATGGAAACATCCGCTCCTCTCTTTCGAACTGTCATATCTTTCGTTATCTGTTGCGTCACCTTTGCCAACTTGGAGTTTTTAGTTTTAAAAGGACTCTTTTTTTTTCGCCTTTTCTCTGTCTTTTTTTTTCTCCTTCTGTGTATACGAACTTAACTCGAGAGATGAAGTTTGAAATAAAGAATTTACAATTCGACCCAAGTTTTTTTTTGCGCTGAATTAGGCATATCTATATCTATATCCTGGTGTTTTCTTTATAGGTACCTATATTTTTGCCAGAACTTGTTTTCAAAATGTTGCTTTGCGATAGTAAAACTCGAGCTTTTTTCCCATATTTTCAATTTTGTTTCTTGTCGAGTTTATTTTTTACTATTGAATTGCGCGTTTAAATGACGGTTGTGTTTTTGATTGATACGTCAATTTGATGAATAGGTAATGGATATTCGGAATTAATGCTCGATTTGATTTTTATTTCGGAATTTATTCTCCAGTATGAATGAGTACGAATAATGACGTTTTGGTCGAGTATCTCTGCCACTTAGCAATATGCAGGAAATACCAACTCGTAGAGAATTTATATTTAAACTGCTCGTGAGTATATTTTTTTAATTAACAGTGATGAGTAAAATATTAAGTCTTGAAAAGATAAAAATGTCTTTTTGTTTTATCGGTTAGTTATTTAGTGGACTACACTTGATGATATCTAACTTATTTGAATAAATATTATTCATTCGGGTTCCTATACGAAACTTTTTTTTTTTAAATAAGGAAAAAAATGTTAACTACCTTTAGTAAATGAAGAAAAAGGCTATTTCCCGAAAAATTTGCTTTGAGAGTTGCAAAAAATGAATTCAACGATAATGTTCCCAATTTAGATGGTTTGAATGAAACTTGAAGTTCCAGGGTATTTTAGAAAAAAAAATTGCAAAAAATTTTTAGATACCAATTTTTACTTGTGAAACAGGATTCTCTGTGACCATATAAGTATAAAATATACAATTTTTCCAAGTTTTTTGTTTTTGCGTAGATGTTCTGTGTGTAGAGAGGGAAGAAGGTTAAATATATGAATTTGAACTTTTAAGCTATGAATTTCGAGAAATTGTGCTTTAGTCGATCAAATAAGTCACCAGTTTGGATATTCTGAGGTTATTGGTGCTAAAATTCACAAATACCATTTTTATGGTATTTTCTTCAACGCTGCAATGTTCCAAGATTTTTCGGAAGCTGCAAAATGTCTCGAAATATTTTCCAATAGATTTCTGAGGTTGAAATTGGGGTGTAAGCCTGATTTCAGATTTTTTCAGTGATTAGATAGAATTTTCATATTTTTCGAGGCAATGAGAAATTCTCTCATTTTTGAATCAGTAAAAATATCAAAAGTTACCCTTGAAAAGCAATCAGAATTGCAGCAAAGTGATGAATCAGTGAAAGAAATAGGTAGCTGGAAAATCAGTGAAAATTCACTGAATAAATTCGGTAATATTTGAGAGATTTACTGAAAACTTGATGAAATTTTAGAAAAATCGGCGATATTTTTTGAAGAATTGTGAAATTTTTTGAAATTTAGTAAAAATTTGCTGGCTTAGTTATTTTTACTGATTTTTTCTGTGCTTCAGTTCCATTGTTTCTGTGACTTTTTAATGATTGAGAATGAGTGAGTATAGGTCGTGGTTTTGAAATTTAAAAAATTTGCCAAAATTGTAAAAATGAGCTTTAGCATTTACCTAAAATTTTAAATCTGGGTTTCTGGGTTCTTCTATAAGAAATTCTTCAATTTTTATTTACTTTTTTGTTTTTTGTGAGTATAGGAACCTACTTATTGATAACAATTTGTTATCCTTTGTTTTTTTTTCATACCATTATTTTTTTATTCTACATGACTTTCAGTTATTCCTTGGTATCAAAAAAATCTCCAATCAATGAGCTTCCCAAAAAATTTAGTCTTGTTGGAAAGAACTGAATTCAATTGTGAGAAACTACCAAAACCTCAAAAAAAAATTTCAAAGTTTGAAGAAGGTTTTGAAATTTTAAATCCATTTCCGGCGTTATTTCAACCTAGTTACGGGGAGTGTCATTTTATACGTGAAAGTCACTTCAAATTTAGGGAGTCATTTCATGTCAAAATTTGATGTTTTTTTGATCAAAATTTGATGGGTTTTTTTGTCAAAATTTGATGTTTTTTTGTCAACATTTGATGTTTTTTTTTTTTGTCAAAATTTGATTGGGGAACCCTCTCATTTATAAATCAGTGAAAATTATCAAAAATCACTAAGAAACATTCAGAAATTACAGCACAAGAGAAAATCAATAAAAAAAAGCGCTGAAAAAAATCAGTGAAAATTCACTGAAAAGTTGATAAAATTTAAGAAAGTAGCTGAAAATTCAGTGAAAATTTGTCAGAGTGAATATGGCCCGACCCAAGAGAAACGACTATAGTTCCGTGGTGGTGGCAACCCTGCTAGCAAGTTGATTCGAATCCTTATATAAACTCTGCGTTAGCAGAGTAAAACTAGTTCCGAAATCCACGTTTGAGCTGGATGATGCGTTGCTCGATCGAGCTTAGGCTCGATCTGGTGCGTTTTCAACCCTCAAACGAGTTAAAATCAAGTTTCGTTTAGGCTAAGTTTCGAAGTTCCGATTCTACCCCTAATTCGAATATTCGATGTCGTATTAACATCTCTCGCTTCGGCTTGTACGACGCCCGGCTAAGTCACTGGAATCGGACTTAGCCGGGAACGCGCAAATATCGAATCCGGCTCGATTTATTTACGCGTCTTCGGAATTCACCCGCGATTCCATTATGGCCCCTCATTCCGATGGGGGACCAATGGGGATCCTTCAAGGTACCAGTGCACCTAGGCCTGGATAGAGACCCTGGGACCCCGGTGGAATTCGCCACTCGCGAGATCGGTTCCCTCCGCGGAGATATCCATCCGGAGATATCCTCCGCGGCGTCGTTCCTATTCCCGCCGCGCGAATTCTTCCACACGTTCAGAACAATATGATCCATCGACCCCCTTGCAGCTCCGGCGAAGTAGGGGACGATGGAGTTCAGCTCAATACGATGGCACCGATCGGGGAGGTCTAGAGCTCCTTTCGCCGCCGCCTCCGCAGCCAGCGGCGTGGCGTCGAATTGAGTGTAAAATCATCTCGATCATCGCCAATTTAGATCCATCCGTAACCGTAGGTCGCGGCCGTCACTCACACACACATACGGGTACGATTAAATACGTCGTGCAAATATACGCTTGTATCTGTCAACCGTGTTTTTATTCGTTCCAACGTGCGAGACCCCAGACGGGCCCCGCGGACCCTCGGCGAAGGGACTTCCTCCTAAATATCCTCCGGGAGGCAAGTCCGTAGAGCAAGATCGGGAACCTGGTGCGCACCAGTGTAATGGGGAAAGAAGGACCCAACGGCCAGAGGACTCGTGAGGAAGGGGACAACCCTACCGACCCCACACTCCCTCCAACGTCCTCCATAAACAGTCCATTTCTTTACCATCCCCGTCCGGCAGAATCTTCTCTACATAATGGCGCCCGAAATAACGTGACTCTCCAGACTACGACTCCCACAGATGGCCACCTGTGCATAGGATAAAGAGGCTGGAAGCACATCGGACAAAATCCTGTATGTATATCTTCCGATTTTCCACCAATCCGCAAGTCGGAAGTATACCATATGTTCGTAAAAATCTGAAACAAGGTAAAAAATTATCTATTTAGGCGTCCTAAACGCAAAATTAGGTACAAATCGCATATGGTAACGTCTATATTTATTATATCATTATTCAAAATTTTGTCCCCAAGCTCTAGGCCTCCGGACTACAAAATTTTTCGCACCTTAAGTGCATAAAAAATTAAATTTAGGCGTAATTGATACCGTAAATAGTGAAAAAATGTAACAAAAATGTTTTCCCCAACTCCATATCACGAATTACTAGTAATAATTACAGTTAAATTTCCGTGACGCGGAAATCTAGTAAATACGATATTGTAATTCCTATCAAATATCCTTAAAACGTCTTCCCCACTGTAACAGTTCGTGACGGAAACGTGCGACGTACACGGCAACCTCAGTGTATCCTTAACATATTTCCTCAGTCAAACCACAAATTCCTTCATTTTTTCTCTCCCTTTATGGCGAAATACAGCCACAAAATTTTATACATCGTAAAAAACAACACCAAAATTCCAGGGATGGCGACATGATAGATGAAGGGAACGCGGCATTTCCCCCGTTATGGTACCGGATATTGGGCCCCCCGAACGATGTGGAATCATGTGATCAGGATGTCACCTTTTCGCACCATATCACAATCAATGGCTGTAAGCATCATAAATGCAAAAATGTCAAAAATTGCGAAATTTCAGGCCATAAAATTCGCATAAGCACGTCACCCAAAAATCAAACTTTTTCTATAAAAAATCCTTGACAATTATCAAAAATTGTGACGTCAATTCGGAACTAGGCACCTTAAGTGCAAAATAGAAATTTTTCACTTCGAAAATTTCGGACTATGTACCTTAAGTACACAAAAAAAAAAATAATAATATATTAATTTCGGCCAAAAACGTGTGAAATATCAAGGTCATAAAAAATTCACACCAAAATACGAGTCAAAAAGTAGAAAACTACGACCCCCCCCCCTCTCCTGGCCATTAACGTAACGTAATTAACGTAAACAACATCTCAGGCACACGAAGTGCATAATAATAATAACTTACGTCATCAGAAATGATGAAAATTTCCGGATATGTAAATCTATGTATATAATCCGATATCAAATTATCAATCATACGATCTGATAATCTGATATTTCACATTTTATGTGAAAACTAATTATAAGCCAATAGTCTCACTTTCTATAAAGTGAAAAAAACCAAAAATGCACCACTTTTCATCTGCAAATGAAAATATCGGTACATTTCCGTTATAACGTAAAATCATGGCAATTTTTATTAATTTGCCAGTTGAAAATGCGACGACCACAATAATTAGGTATTTTTTGTTGCAGCAAGAAATCCTTTTATTATGCTCTACGCATTCATTACCCACTCTTTTTATATCCAAAATTTACGAACCCATTTGTGGCGAAATGAATTTATTTTTCCACACCCTAAAAATTCATAATGGACTAACCCACCCGAAAATTCGAAAAACTTCAGGCCCTTTCCTTCAAAAAACTAAGTAACCACTCATTCCGAACACTTCGATCTAAAAAATCAATTCCCACAACCTAGAAAATCGAAATCCAAAATTATTACTCAAAATTCATAAACACACTCATTTTCATCTCGACAATAATTTTTTCGACCTTCAAAAAATTAAAAAATTACCAAATCATCATTCAAAATTCATAAACTCATTCACTTTCATTTATTTCAAGTTTCGATTAAAACAATCTTACTCACCATCTAAAAAATTCAAATCTTCTAAATTCTACTCAAAAAATATCAAAAGTAACATTTCGATCACCAGAACCCTACCTTCTCGCAAATGAGAAAATCAAAATTCATAGACATAATTTTCGAACCAAACAACCCCTCTTTACCACCTAAAAAATCATAATTCTCAAATCCTTTGATCAACAACTCAAAAATTCACAATTTCAAGCTACGAAATCCTTTTCTTAAAACTAAAAATCTAAAAATTCATTATTCTCAAGAATTTACTCCGATCAATAAAATCTTTTTCACTCACAAATCTTCTCTCACGATCAACATCAAAATTTCATTCAGCAAAATCTTCAATAACCAATTTCGAACTAGGTAACCCTTTTCACGACCTAAAAAATCAAAATTTTCAAATCTCCACTAAAATATTCAAAATTATCACATTGATCATCGAAATACTTTCCCAAAATCAAACATATCAAAATTCATAATTCCAAAACTCATTACAAAATTCACTAACTACTTTGGATAAACGAAAATCTTTTTTCATGACATCGAAAATCAGAATTTTCAAACCTACATCAAAAAATTCAAAAATTCAACCCTTTGGCCATCATATCTCATTTCAAACATTAGAAAACATCAAAATTCATAGTCACCTTTTAGAAATTCAATAAAACCCTTTCGATCATCAAAATTTACATTTAAAATTCCAATAATTAATCTCGATCAACGAAATCTCTCTTTCCATGACACAAAAATATCAAAATTCCAAAATCAATACTCAAAAATCAATTTAACGTTTCGATCAACAAAATTCACTTTCTCCTTTGGAAAATATCAAAAATCACCATCTCATTCAAAAATTCAATAATTTCTTTCGATCATTACCTTCAATCAACGTAATTACCAATCTCATGACCTATAAAATCAAAATTTTCCGAAAAATCTCCAAAAATCATTTATTTAATCAAGTCAAAATCCATTGATTCGATCTATATTTCGATTCGATTTTCAAAATTATATTTTTCGCCGAAAATAATGGTAACCCTGTTTCCACTTTTCAACCGAAAAATAAATCGTTGGCGCCAATACGATTTCCGGCCCAACATGCCCATTCAGACCAAAATTACATCGCGATCCAATTCCCAGTTTAGATCTTCTTTCTTCCCCTTCACTAGTCCAATGCGCAAATGGTTTAGTCAATATTCACATTCAGAACAATAGGCACGATAAAGACAAGTCAATTCTTTTCAAAATATTTTCTTAAAATCGTAAATCAATTCTTTACAACAAAGAATTAATTCTTTTAAAATCCGTAAAGATGACAGCAACCTGTCAAATTAATTCAATTCTATTGTAAATAAAAATATTGGCGACTTTATGTACAAAAGCCGCCATGTATATCCGCTTCACTATTTAGGCTTAAGGCATACTTTTTGGTACAAACGCTTTCACCCCTTTGAAATTCAAAGGACGCTTCTTTCTATTTTTAACGGTGGCGGTAAACCATTGTTTATACAAATGTATGTACAACGATGCACCTTTTTTCACTCAAAAATACATCCGTTTACGATTTTCAAACAATACTTTTAACTCATTAAAATTCAATCTATTGAAATTACATTTCTTGGCAAAATCAAGATTTCCTACATTTTGGCACGTGGTGGCAACCCTGCGAGCAAATAGTGGTTGATCGACTCGCGATTCAATCTGCGATCGATCGAATCAGTCCTTTCGAAATCTCCTCGACAGCTAGGTCAGGCTCAGCACGGTTTTAAGGCTCAGGTCTCGCGCGTGTTTCACCAAGTAGGCTAAAGCAGTTTGTCGAAATTGCAATTAATTCGTAGTCGCCTCCGAATTTGCTATTTCTCTTCCTGCGTACCCCGAAACCCCGCGCGGTCCACACGTTCAGCAAAATTCGATATCGCGAGTTAATTGTTCCGAATTAATACGCGGTAATTTAGACTAATCGTTCGCGATAATTACTTTGTATTTTTACGCCGCTTGTATTCTCTACTCGCGCCCAAATACACCATTATCGCGTACACCCGTTCAGAAACTTGTGTCCTTTATTTTACCCAAGCTGCGAGTCCGGCCTTCCGTCCGCGCAGCCCAGCCAGAAATATAGGTACACGATAATACGTCGCGCCAAATTCGATTATTTACGCCGCTCATCTTGGTGCCGTCGTCGGTTCTCTCAGCGCCGCTCTGTGCTCGTCGTCAAAGTCATCAGCCGAAGAGACACATCCGGACACATCGCTGGAACCGCCGCAGCCACCAATATCAACCGGCAACCCCGAATTTGGGCTCTGTACGCGACAGTAAAGAAGGGCCGGGGGCAGACCTCAGGATCCACTGCCCGGAGCGTTCAACTCCCAAGCTCCCCGTGATCGTGCGAGATACGGCCGCGAGATATTCCCATCTTTACATATTGGCGCCCGAACCACGCGTGTCTTAATTTATGCCTGCAGATCGCAACTGCATAGGCCACTAAAAGCGGACAGCGGGGCCTTAATTGGCTAAAAACGGAACCCCCGAAATTCGCTGTGCGACCAGCCAAATTTCACCCTTTGGTATGTACGTAAATAGCCTGAAAAGAAAAATATTAACGTAAAATCATCAAACGTGAATACTTTTCATATTTTTCCATCTATTTCTAACGTAAAGATTAAAATTTTCGATTTAATATGTCATAAAATTCGAATTTCGATCTCTAAATTCGTAAAAAATCCAATTTTCGATCTCTAAATTCGATCATTTATTCAAAATTCATCTCATTCAGTCAAAAAGAAAATATATTTACGTCCTAAAAAATCGTAGATAAATTTTCGCCAATTTTGATATATTACATCTCAAAATTTAAATATTCAGAAAAATATCCATTTTCGAACAAAAAGATACTTTTTATTTTTTGGTTTAGCCCAACCTGATCAATTCTTTTTCCCTCTAAATCTGTAACAAAGCGCAAATGGTCAAGTAAAATTTCGATCCAGATTCAAGGCTGTACCATCTCATTAAAATTCAAATCCCTTTGAAATTCGATAACAAAAACGTTCCAAATCTTAAGTCCAGGTACAAGCTTACAAAGGCACCGCCTATCATTAATATTATTTTTTCGAAAATCCGGTCCATTAAATATCAAAATTTGACATTTCGGCACACTTTCAATTCTTTATTTTAAATCTTATTATTTAGAAAACAAAAATCAACTAGACATTCTGTCTACATTTCGCACATTATCTCATCCGGCCTATTATTTTCAAAATTTTTAAAAATCGATTAATCAAATATAACCTGTCACAAAACGTTTCGATTTCCGGACCAAACAATACACCTTACGATCACATTTTGGTACGCAAAAAATCACCCCATTATTTTCCAAAACGATTAAACAATCAATAAATTTCCGACCAATTCTTACATTTTCGAATCGTGTCAATCAAAACCAAAAACCGTTTCGATACTACGCACTAAATTTCGCACTTTTGATCGCATCTTAACCTACTTTCGTATCAATTCACAGCCTTATTAAAATTCTATTCTTTTGAAAACACAAAACCAACGGAAACAAGATACAAACGTTTTGACACTTTCCATTATTCTTTTCAAAAAATCTGTCAACTCAAAATCAATTAATTATCTAAATTCTCCAAAATCCTTTGTACTTTGTAAATCTAAAATATAACTTTTCGGACCATATAAAATCATCCCATTATTTTTAAATTCACGAATTTCCTACTTGACGGCTATTACCAAAGACCCCTATAATCCCTTTTGCGCGAAAAACGTAACGGCCAACGAATCATCCAAGGTCAATTACGAAAAAATCGTGTCGTTTTCTCTTTTAATAACGCCGCCGATTCTTACAAAAAATCACTGGCGTCTTCACCCCATTGAATTAAAAGGAAACGACACAAACGGTCGGCTGGAACCATTCAGCCAATTACTACCGGACCGAATTCCAACTCATCGCATCAAGGGAAACCGGACAACGACAATACCGATTCATTTCAAACACAAGCTTACGCACCTTGTGAATAAACCTCGAACACGTCATCTCAGAAGCAGCCAACGGACGCAAATAGGCAGCAACGGAAGCCTACCCAAGCTACCTACTTCATCACGTAAACTGCTAATCTGAAATTTTTTCTCAATTACAGCGCTGCAATTACTAGTAATTACAGCCTAGAAAACATTCCCCTGTCTAATTACTCCTGTTTCTCCTTACTTTCCCTTTCTCTCCTCCTAAATACCTTGAAATACTGCAATCAATAATTTTGAAAATTGCGACAGTACGTGGTACAACGACAACTGCAATTTTCAGCGATTTTGATACGCAGTACTTCCCTCGACCTCCCCACTGAGACGGCACGAGCTATACGGCAACTTCAGTGTACCATCCTTTTACCCCCCACAAATATTTTCAATCCGCTGCGACAGTACGTGTAAAACGACGACTGCAGCTATTAATTCAATTTTTTATTTCAGCTTTTCGACCCCAGCTACAACAGCACGTGTATATCGGCGACCGTAGCTTCAAAATTTTCTTCTTTTCAAATTTCCGCGACCTAGAAAATCAAAATTTAAATCAAATCATACATCAAAATTTTCGAAATCAGTTCAAAATAGGATAATACCTACCTAAAAAAAATATAGCACGTTCATACACGACTGCTACTTCAAAATTCTCTTCTTTTCAAATTTTTTCGACCTAAAAAATTAAAATTTGATTAGATATCAACCAAAATCAATCAAATATCTAAATCGCGAAATAAAAAACTGAAAATTCATAAATCCGCGACGCGTAAATCAAAAATGAATCCACCTGATTCACCTGTCACCCCGAGGCACTCCACAAGAGCCTCAACTTCGATTTACAAAAGACCACCAACCACGCTCTCGGTACCCACGACTTCGAAAACGAAAAGGAACTTAAATTCAACTTTTGAAAAAGAGATGAATATTCCTAAAAATCCACCAATAGGATCGTTTGAAAATGCTCCACCTCCCTTCGAGGCAGGAATCCAAAATCTGAGTGCGGACGCCACCCCGCAAGTCTCTCCCATACTGGAAGACAATAATGCGTCGTGTGCAGATCCGACTCAAAACGATCTTTCTGCAATTACGAACCCGTTAGATAAGACTATCATACCCACCGAAAATGAACCCAGCGTTCAAAACTCGTTGACAAATTACGTACCTCAAGTGAACAGTGGCTTAGCTCCCTTCACCTACGAAAATCGTAATAATGGCGCCTTCCAGCTCCCTACTGTCAATGTACACCTCATTAACCCCATAACTAACCCACCTACCGAAACTCAAACCGAACATCTCGAATCTCAACCAACCATAACCGAGACTCAACAAAACACTGAAACTAAAACTCAACCCATAACTGAAACCACGTCTGAACCCCCCCTTGAAGGAACTGACTTACCCCAAATAAGGGAGGCGATTAGGACGACCCAAAATAACCAAAAAACATACGAAAATTACATAAACTCAAAAATGAACGACGTCGAAGCAAAATTTGACGACATAAGAATAAAAAACGAGGTGACAGAGAAGAAAGTCGACGCTGTAATGGCACACGTGAACCATTTAGTACAATTTTCAAATGAGGCACGACCAGAATTAGACAAAATCCCCCAAATTACGAACATCGTAAATAGACAAGCTGATAGACTCGAAGAAACGGCTGCTCACCTTTTGGAAAATCAAAACATAAATTCATTCAAAATTCACAATTTACAAACCCGAGTCTCTCATATTGAAAATTATGGTCCAGTCCCAAGCCAAAATTCGGACATGAAAAATTTACCCCTAACCATTCGAGCACTTACTGATGGTGGTATCGTATTCAATTGGGACAACCGCCATCACCCTTTCGATTTTATTGATAAATTTGAAAAATATTTAAGAAACATAAAAATGAATGGAGTACGCCAAATGCCACCTATTTCGAGGCTGTATACAAATTCCCAACAAGAAAATTTGGCTAGAAACCCAAGACAAAATCGAGTGCTACGAAACCCAACGTGAAAATTTTATAAAAGAATTTTGGAACAAACAAGCCCAAAGGCAAACTCTCGAACATTTTAGACTAAAAACGGTAGTCCAGACCAACAGTGATATAGCCAACCTGTGTATAAAATGGCACGACACCTTAAACAAAATTTATCTTTTGACCACAGAAAAAGAGGTAATATCTGAAATGCTAGAAAAATTACCTTACGAAATTCATTGCAAATTTTCGATTTCGGAACAAACTAATCTATCTGAATTTATGCAAAAAATGCAAGAAATTGCATTCTCAATCGATGGGGATGAAACTAGACTCAAGTTTACAAAATCTAAACAATCTAGATACCCCCAACAAACATCTACCGCAAAAAGGCCATATGAAACGAATATACGGCCTGGAAATAATGACAGAAATAAATTTCCTCAACAAAATCGTATCTATAGGATACCCAAGAAACAATATGAGGAAATGATGAAGAAAAAACAGAATGACAACTCGATTCCCAAAAATAATGACAACCCCAAATTTGACAAAAAACCCAAATCGACTTCGAACCCCGCACAACCTCCGCCACCCAAATCAGAGACTCCACCGGTCAATAAAATCGACGAGGAATTACACATCGCCGATACAAGCGACGACGAATACGTATTATACCAGGTAGACTCTGAATCAGCCTCCGAAGGGGAGGGGTCGGGAAACGAAGAAGACTAGGTGGTAATGGGCAACCCCCTAGTCCCGCTGTAAAGAAACCACCCCCTGATCTTCCGATACTCGATGAATACGAGCCCATAGGGGATGGATTCGCCCATTTTATCGGAACAATGAGAGCAAAAGACCGACTTAATCTACCCCCCTACCTAAAAGGACAAATTTCGATGTCAAATTTAATCCAAGCCTTGACTGATGCAAAGCTTACTAAAACAAAAGTACTACTTTGTATAGGTCAGCGCGAACTAAATTATATGAAAATTCCCTACGAAGCAATTCACAAAATGCTTCTCAAAATTTTAAATCGCATTTTCGAAATGGGCGCAACAAACATCATTTTACTTTTCCCCCTCCTAAAACCACGCAAACCTGATGACCGAAACGTCAGCCTGCGTAGATACATTCGATTCAGGCAAATATATGCAAAATTCACACAGGATAGACGCATCACATTTTGGCGACGCCCAGCAGAATTTTTATAAAGCAAGAGGTATCGGAGACTTTTGCTGGAAAAACATTTCAAAGGCCCGCCGCAGATAAAAATCTGAATATGATTGCGGACAAATCAAAATTCGTTTTCGCAGAAAAAATTCGAACATACTTTATGTCCATTAAAACATATCCTGACATTTTGAAAATTTTAAAAGAAGATTTTGACGACCTAAATAAAACAAATCAAGAGATTGACATAAAGGGCCCAGTAAAACAAATTTTCGATTCAAATTCAAAAGCTTTCGAAGAACTTATGAACCCCAACAATTTTTCGTTCAAGCCCGAAAAAATTTTACCCCCACCCAAATACGAAAGAATCAAAACATCTATAACAAAAATTCAGGAAAACCCACAGAAATTTAACCCAAATCATGACAATTCTCCCACCCCGGACATAAAATCAAAATTTTCGGACCCAAATAAGAAAATGCGACCATATCAAAAAATAAAAGCACCCCTAAATCACATCGAAAAATCGACTCCGATCAAAATTTAGAAAAGGACCTCCAAAATGAAATTTCTGAAAAACCCACCTCTTCGGATGAAATCTTCCCTCCAATTTCGGACAAAACTTTCGACCTCTCGGGCTCCTCCGACTCTGAAACAGAAAAAGAAGAAAACCAAAAATTAAACACCATTGATGCAATCGACAACATAAATAAATTACAACACAAAATTGATCCTATGATAAAAAATCAAATAATTTCGGAAAAAACTGAAGACCCCACTTGTGCTATACCTTTATTGATCGAGACCAAAACATACGCGGCACAATTAGACACAGGTGCCCTCCCCAACGTCCTCTCTCATGGTACAATAGAATTATTGACTCGAAATTGTCCCGAATCGGTAAAATACATCCCTTTATCCCGACCTGTAAACTTGAAAGTCGCCGACTCACGAATCGTACGTACTATGACACATCTTGTACAAGTGACATTTCAATTCGGCGACATCGTAATGTCAATGCCTTTCTACGTAATCGACATAGCCTCCCCCCTCTTCATCATAGGCAGGCTATCTATGAAAATCTTGAAAATTGAAATGAATCAAGGCGAAAGCTACGCTCATTGTACGCCAAATGGGGCAGAATATCGCACCATTTTACCATTTTTAACAACAGATGAATACCAAGGCGTAGAAACATTTGCAATTGAGGTAGAAAAAGAGTTCGAGCATGAAAATGCCCAATTGTATTACACAAAGACTCATATCGCCAAATTCACACAACTAGACGATGACGAAAAAGATAACGGCCCTGAATTATTTTGCAAAAAATTACGAGCTGATTTAATGGACGCCATACAAAAGGGATGGATCACCCAAAATGAAGCTGATGACGCCTACAATCAATTAATCTTATTTTCTGACTGCTTCAGTCGCTATCCTGGCAAATATACTGGCGACGAAGTACATTTCAAATTTATTGACGGAAACGGACATCGTGAAAAATGGAGAGGTGAAAAATACAAACCTTCTCGAAAATTAATGGTCCAAATTAAAAAAGCCATCAAAATAATGCTGGCACTCAAAATCATACAACCTTCAAAATCTCCCTATATAAATACAACTGCTCCCGTTGTGAAAAAGAATGGTGAAATACGTTTGTGTCTAAACGCAGACGAACTGAATACCTGGCTGGAAAGACTCCTTACCGAGCCGCGTGAAATCGAAGGTATTATCCACGGCACAAATGCTAAGTGGTTTAGTACACTTGATTTCGTATGCGGATTTTGGCAACTGGTCTTAAGCGCCGAGTCAAGACAATACACTGCGTTTCAAATAGACGGTCAAGTCTATGAATTTCTCCGAATGCCCTATGGAATAAAAACGGCCTCGGCGGAATTCATAGAAATGATGAACAAAGTATTTCCCGACGACATCGAGGGCGTACAAACTTTTGTAGATGACCTACTTATCACGGCTGAAACATTCCAAGAAATGCTAGAAAGAATAAAGAAAGTACTTTTGAAAATTAGGGAAAATGGCCTGAAATTAAATCCCACAAAAACAAATTTATTCAAACAAGAAACTCAACATCTCGGCTATACTTTGGCAAAAAATGAAATTGGAAAACAATCAGAAAAAATTCAAAAATTCGAGGCCTTCAAACAAAAATACACCAAAAAGGAATTTTTAAGCTTTCGGAAATCAAACACATTCAGACCCTCACAGGCTTAACTGGCCTTTATAGACGATTCATTCCAAATTATCAACAAATTTTGGCACCCATTTATAAATTAACCGAAAATAACGTTCCCTTTGTATGGGGCCCAGAACAACAAGAAGCCTTTAGACAGCTCGAAGCAGAATACAAAAAAGACTTTAAATTAACACCTCCGGATCCAAAATATGATGTATATTTGGACACCATGGTAACTGACGACGCAATGAACGGCGTATTATATCAGGTTATCAACGGCGCCGAAAATATACTCATGTTTACGAGTTACGCCTTTAGACCCCATCAAAAGAAGTACACGATCGTAGATAAAGAAATGCAGGCACTAGTAACAACTATACGAAAATTATCTTTTTGGCTTCATGGACAAAAAATTCACATTCGATCAAATTTGAAACCTGTAGTCCATAAATTCGAGACCCTAATGCATACACACCGCAAGGCGGCAGGCTGGATCACCGAATTAAATGGCTACGACCTGACTTATGACCTAAAATCCAAAAAATCACTTTATAAAATTTCGGCCCCCGAATTAACCCTTTGTGCAATCGAGGCCCCCTTAGAGGCCCTAGTCCATCACATCGACTGTACCCAAATTCAACCCTACGCTGTCGAATTTTCGGAATGCTCAATAAAAGACCTATTTTACTATCTAGAAGAAATCCATACTTTTCAAAAAGAAGACCCTGCATGCAAAAAAATCACTGAACTCTTGGAAAAAGACCCTCAAAACGTAAACAAAATTATAAAACGACAGCTTGCTTGTGGCAAAAAATACAAAATTGAACAAAACGATCGAAAACAAGATATCCTACTAAGAACCTATGAGGACGGCAGTGCAGTACCTGTATTGCCAAAGGACCTCTTTTATGACGTCGTAGATTATCTCCATGACGCGTATGGACATGTAGGTCCAGGTAAACTTGAATTAATTTTCAAGCGCCTGTACTACTATCCAAATGCAATGAAATACATACGCGAAATTTCCAACGCTTGCATAATATGCAAGGTAAATAAAAACTACGCCATGAAAAAGGTCCTAGAATATGCCCAAATTGAAGCCTACTCCATCGGCGAAGTAATATCTGTCGACCTCTACGGCCCAATTACCAATCCCATAGATGAACCTAGAAATTTAATTGTAGCTAGGGACGTATTTACTGGACGATGTTGGATTGAGCCCCTTGAGGACCCTAACGATTATTACGTCACAAAAAAGATGAAATTTATCATCAAAGACATCCAGAAACACAACGTAAAAATCAGAAAAGTCATAAGTGACAACGGTTCAGTTTTTACATCAAAAGCTTGGGCTGCTCTTTTGGACTCCTTCGGTATAGTGAGGGGCCTTACCTCCAGTTTTAATCCCATGTCCAGCTTGGTCGAAAGAACAATGCGAATTATTGGTGATAAGCTGAGGATAAAACTCAACACTTACCGAGATACTCAAAAAACTCATTGGGGATGGGACGAATTCGTTAAAGACATCCAAAACGAAATAAATAATACCCCCAATAAATATCAAATTAAGCCCAACGAAGCCTGGGGGATAACAGACAACATTTCAGAAAAAATCCCCACCAAAGAAGCCCCCACCAACTTTCGATACGAACTCAAAAAGCTTCAAGAAAACCAGGCTAAAAATGAACCAAATTCGACAACCTCCGAAATTTTGTTATCCAAAAAACTTCCTCCTGATAAAATAATGACCGATGAAAATGGTTATGCAACCATCACCGCAGATGGAGCCTGCTCCAGAAACGGTGACACGGATGCGATAGCCGGAATCGGAATTTGTTTTCATCCAGAGAGTGAAGAAAATGTAAGTGAAAGAATTCAAATTCAAAATTACCCAATATCAAACAATTTGGCCGAATTACAAGCTATTAAAGTAGCTATGCAAATAGCTCGCTTTAATGAGCTCAAAAAAGTAAAAATTGCTTCCGATTCAAAATATGCAGTAAATGCAATAAATGTGTACAGTAAAAATTGGAAAACTAATGGATACAAAAATGCAAAAAAGAAACCTGTACACCATAAAGACCTTTTCGAAGAAATTATAAAAATGGGTACTGAATTTGAGTCCTTTCAATTATACCATGTGAGAGCTAGAAAGCTTGATCATGCGAACATAATTGCGGATAAATTAGCCAAAAAGGCCGTCTACACATGCGAATTAAAAAACCAAAAAATAGAAAAAATGACGCATAGAGAGGCCATAGAGGCTTATATCCGCGAACGACGCAGAATTCAAAGAATTCAAGACGAATATTCTTTCAATAAAACTCACGGCGACCCCACCCCCCTCAATCCTGGCGACATGGTCATGGTCACAGAACACCAAAATCAAAGAAATATTGACCATTCATCAAAATTATTCCCCAAAAAACATGGACCCTTCATCATAAAACATCGCGTCACTCCAAACACCTACCTTGTTGCTCGACTTGAAGACATCGAAATGGAAGACCTCAAAAAACATACTGTAAACATTCGGCAACTCACCCTCTTTTTGACCAAAGAACAAATTGATTTTTTGAACAATGACGCTACCCTTAAATCAAAATTACAACATAAAACTGTTAGAGAAAAAATCAAAGAATTTTTGGAAAAACGATTCGAAATTGAAAACGACCTTAACAAAAAAGAACTCGAAAAAACAACAATTACAGTATCCGATGACGTCATTAAAAGCAAGCGGCCGCTGGCGAGCGGAACGGCTTGCAACGCGGGCAAAAGAACAGGAAAATTTCCTACCTAACCCCCCTGACGAACGTTCAAAAAATAGGAAGAAATTCGACCAACTGCAACCGAAATTAAAAAAGACTAAAAAAACCGACGACCTCGCCAAACTAGAGGAGACAATAGACAAGGCCGCCGCCACCAATAAACGAAAGTCTGAGATTAAGGATAAAGCGAAAAAATACATTGAAAAACGTGACAAAAAGCCAGTTCTAGGAACGACAATAACCTTCCCGTCGTAAACGAGGAAGACCCAAAAACTACCACTGGCTCTGGCAATGCTAAAATACATAAACAATGACGAGAAAGAATACATTGCGAGAGCCTCTGAAACTGACTAGTCCGGCTAAACGATCCTTTGAACACCATATCTAACTACAATAAACCTGTCAATATCCAAAATCTTCAATACAATAACCGAACCGAACTAGCGCCAGTCCCACCCCCCTTAGATAACCAACAAACGAAACCAGATCCATCCAAAATCACGAAAGCCAATCTGTTCTTTTTGTAACTCCGTATGAGCAAGTTCTCGACTTCTCCTTCTCGTAAAATCGCGCATTTGCAACCATTTCAATTTCAGACCGTATTATTTTTTCGTTTTTACATCTTAATTACCTCCTCGATCTCGACAATTAACTACTATCGCGAATCAACTGATCGTATGTTAATCTTATGCATATTTTTTCGATTTATCTTCCATCTCGTTAACATTCTCGCTAAGATTTCAACAACTGACCACCATCTCACTGATCTCGCCAATTCCAATTTACTCGTTTCTATTTCGTCGACGTCGTATATATTGTAAGTACCATTCAGAAATACCTAACTGATTTTTCGCGATTTTTCCCTTTATTTTTTTTTTTTACCATTATTATTGCTTGAATAGTGCAACCGGCTAGATGGACAAAAACCATCCTAAAATAATCATAAAAATAAAAACTTTTTGGTTACTTAAATTTTTAAATTCTTTGGCAAGTGACAAAACCATTTCAAAAAACATCTGCAAACCATGCAGAATAAAAATTCCGCGTCTTTTTACGACAGAAAAACCACCGTCGCGCAAGCAGAAAACAAGAAGTGCTCGATGCAACAGTACGTGCAAACGACAACCGCATTGAGCAATTCTACATTTTCACGCGACGTCAAAATTTTTAGAAAAATTTGTAAACATAATTGTGAAATCAGGTACTGCAACAGTACGTATACACGACGACCTCAGTAAATGGTTCCACAATTACAAAAAAAAAAAAAATGAAAAGTGAATTTCAAATTCCAAAAATATCAAAATTCAACAACTTCGAAACCTGAAAAATCTACAAAAAGTTCAATAAATTTTCTCTTGACCACGACAGTACGTGTACAACGACGACTGTGAACACGAGAAAATAAGACTAAAAAACGAGCCGGTGACATCATTCAAGCAATACACTAAAAAAAACATCCCATGCTTACAATAAAATCAATTCATAGGCGGTAATAAACAGCAACCGCACACATTGTTCATTGATTATTAACATCAAAACGAAAATTTATCACGCGAAACTCAAAAAATAGAGAGAGAAAAGAAGAAAAATCACCATCACGAAAATAAAAAATCAAGCATTCGAACCATTATCAAAGATCAATCAAAACTCGTCACACTTTGATAATTCGACGACATCTAAAATCAAACTTTTGGCAAAAAAAAAAATTTTCGAAATTCCACCATTTAAAATTTTCTCTCTCACTCTTCAAAATCAATTTGATGAAATACCACGATCACTCTAAATCAACCGTCACTCGAAATCAACCGTGATCAAACAAAATTATTCAAAAGAAAATTCGGACAAATTTAAACGTCACATAAATCGATGAAAATTGATTCCAACCAAACCACATATTCACCCCCTATGAATTGCATAAAATAACACGACGCTATAATCAAAAATCTGATTGCTACATGGAAATCATCACCACACCGGCAGAAAATAATTCCACGCACCAATCAGATGCACCATTCTTAACCCTCTAACCCCTGGGACCGCACAAATGCTCATTGCCAATTCATAAATTGCTAATACACGCCGTAAAAAATCCATACTCGAACACTCAGCGCACACTGATACTTTCCAACGCAGACAAAAAACCCAACAACTCAAGAAAATACACGAAAATCAAAAATAGATTTGGAATAAATACACTGTCGAAATTATTACCCACATATACATTCGTTCAAACCTGACGTCAAGATAAAAACCAATACGACGCCATCAAAATGCAAAATCTTCAGATATCTCTTGAATCCAAAAATAAACCATTTATCAGAAAAGAAATCGAAACCGACGACTTGGAAAATACCACCCGCTGAGTGTAACGAGAATAATCTGCACACAACTCCAACGCTACGTACCACTCCTCCCCGCTCACTCCTTAAAAACGTTCATACGTAACCGGTGAATTGAATAAAACGACGTACGAAAATAAAACCTGATAAAAATTATATAGAAATACACGCATCGCCATATTCAAAATTTTCTATTTCAAATTTCACTCTCTGTTTTGATTGTATTCTCTCTCTCTTCTTTTTCATCTTCTCTCTCTTTCTCCCTTTCTCTCCCTTCTCATTTCTTTTCTTCGACTTCCCGTCGTCTCTACCGTTTCACAATTTGCAACGTTCCCCCCACCGCAACTACTTCCACATCTAGCAACGACTACGCTACACTCACACACACAAGTTCGACAACATAAACACGTCGCATCTACCCCAATTCACCGGCCACGCGAACGACCTTCACAAAAATGCACCGCCTGACCGATTAACCCACTACGCTTCATTATCAATGAAACGCCGCAACCATTCAAAAAACGCTCTATCTTATCTAAACCGATGCGACATTTCTAAGAATACCAACGACCGTCTAATCGCTCCATTTTACTTTCGCTTTTTTTTTTTCTTCTTCCTTTTTCATCCATTCAAACACCCTCGTTCATTGACCTATCTTACGTTCATTGGAAAAATACGTACCCAAATTTACATTTCATGACCAATAAATTACTAAAAATACACTGCGTATGACAAAATCACATCATCTTTCGATCTCAAAAATAATACGATACATTAATGAATAAAATACAAATACTTTCTCCCTTTCGATCTCAAAATAATTTCAAAATACTATCTTTTCGATTTCAAAAATAAATCAATGCTGCAAAAACTTCAAAATATCCATAAAAAATTATGACTTCGATCATCAAAATTAAAAAATACAACATACGCTACAATATCGATCACAAAAAACAATCCCCTTTCCAAAAATTAATTAATATCTCTAAAATTCAAATTCCAACCACAAAATTCTAGCGAAGTACAAATGGGGCAGAATTTCAACAAAAATTCAGAAACCCCTCCCCTTTTCTTTTCTTCAAAATCAAAATACGACATACAAAAACCTCTACCATTCAAAATGCTATTTCTAAAAAATTCTCACGACCTATTAAAAATCAAAAAATTTTGCACCACTTTTCTCAAAGTTGACAGCCACAGCATATGGGGCAGGATAATCAAAATTTTACCACAATAGCACCACTTTCGACCTGTCGGCGATCCCTTTCGGCCGTTCCGAGGGTCAGCAGACCGCAAAATTTACCCAAAAAAACTAAATAGCCGCACCGGAATACCCGGATCAAAATTTATTATCATAAAAATCAAAACTTCACTAATCTTACTCAAAAATCGACAGCTACTGCACATGGGGCAGGAGTATCAAAATTTCATCAAGCCAATACCACTTTCGACCCGTCGGCGATCCCTTTCGGCCATTCCGAGGGTCAGTAGACCGCAAAATTTAACCAAAAACCCTGCATAAGCCGCACCGGAATATCCGGATCAAAATTTACTACCATAAAAACTCTTTTTTTTCCTTTCTTTCAAAAAATCGATATCCCACGACATATGGGGCAGAAATTTTTCACTCAACCAAATACTTCGTGGCACATATGGGGCAGGGACTAAAAAATTCCAGTCAAAATTCCAAAATTTTCAACAAATAAAACCTTCCTACGACCTCTAAATTTGAAAATGATCACTTTCCATGTCTATAAGGCAAAAACGAATAAAAACACTTACCATATTCATATCAGGATCCAAATAAGAAAAATTCCATATCCTTTCTGGCACAAATTCTCCTTACTAACAATACATAGGCCGCATCAACTAACCAATAATCTGCTTCCATGTCTGTAACAAAAAATTTAACACACTCTTGTAAATTTTTAACAAAAATTAACATATTTTGGCCATAAATAACATCCTAAAGTATATAAATATTTGGTAATTGCCATTTTTCTAACCCCTTTCTTTTTTTTTCTCTCTCCCCGTTCAAACAAATAGCAATATGTCTGACAAAGACTACGTTCCATCGGATAGTGAATACGAGACATACTCGGAACATACCTGCACTAACCCGAATACCCCGATCACAATCCCGTCAGATGATGAAGATTCAATCGAAAACAACCAACCGACGTCGCCTATAATAATTTCGGACCATGAACAGACACCTCCACCCCAAAGACGGCAAACAAGAGCTAGCGGGCGTCCCAGGGGTAGACCCCCCGGTCCCCCGAAAGCATTTCCCACCCTGTGCAAGTGTCGGACAAAATGTGAATGTCCAAAATTCCCATCGCACTATTCAGGGTGGGAATGCAAGTTTAATAACAAACGACGTCCTAAAAACTCTCCTGTTTCAAAACAGATTATGGCAGATACGAAGAACATAATATGCTCCGGCTGCCGCAGCCTGCTTGGAATCGCGTCTCCTTATGCTACCAACGAAGTTCCGGCCAAGGGACCATACACCGCAACGAAGTGTGGACATTTGTTCCACACGGAATGCATCATGTTGGCCCCACACATTGCCGATGGTCACGTGCAATGCACGTACGCGGGCTGCGGCAGGCCAGTGCGCATCGAAGAGCTCCTCCCGCTGCGGCCAATAGTAGTCGATCAACACCTCCAGCTGACCGCCCGGCAAGCTAACGAGACCATTAGCGCAATGGAGGCGCAGCGCCGGGCGGAAATAAAAGTTTATCATCTAAACAACAAAGTAAAAGCGCTGGAGATGGAGCTCCAAAACCTCCGGACCCAGCGCTACGACGATCTCGACGATATAATCGTGGAACCGCTGGATCAGAGGCTGCAGCGGGAAGGAATCGACTTCCTGCCGGACCCGGAGCCAATGGACCATCAAAATGAACCTCAACCGGGACCTTCACATCGGATCACGCCGCCGCCTCCGCCGCCGCCTCAGGAAAATCCACCGGTGTGTAATTTATTCACTATAAATTTGAACCCGGTGGATTTCCTAATAAACCAAACACTGGAATCCGAGGAAGGTGCTATGGCCGAGAACAGTGAAGATGCGGGGGCGGAAATACCCCCTGCCCAGGATCCACCCCAGGCCATGGCACCAACCAACGGCGAAGCGATAATCTACGGAGACTTCCAGTTTACCCGTCTCCACCCCTCGCCTTCACGGTGAGGGAGCTTCGACCTCCAAGATTCCCAGCGACGCCGTACGCCATCTTTAGAGGGGACTTTTGGATTTGTGGAGACGGGTACCCGAGGCTGGCGGCGCGGATAGCTACAGAAAAGAAATCCTACCGAAATCGACTAGTTCCAGGGATCTTTCACCCACCACAACTAACTTTTGTGGACTTCCTATCGAAAATCGACACGATGCAACGTACCCCCCGACAGGTCCTGTTGTCCTGCGCGGGGGACAGCCAGCAGGGTTGGACTCTCCAGTGGGTCATCGGGACATACACGCACGTGGCCGAGACCCTGCGAGATAAAGGAACCCAGCTGCTGGTCATGTTTCCCCATCCCAATGGATCCAATCGAGGGGAACATGAACCAATTTGCAACATCTTCAACCGGGAAGTGTTGATCGACCCCGGGTTCGAGGCCTCGAGGTCCAGATCGCCTTCCCGGTCTACGCTGAAAACCTGGGCGCCAGGAAACAGATAGCTGGCGAGATCACTCACACCATAAAATCAGCGTTTCCTCTTCTCGCCTTCTTGGATCTAATCATCGCCCACAAGTAAGATTAATTTACTATCAATTTAATTAAATATTAAGTCCTGGTATCACACCCACATAAATTGGTACGTATTACAAAAAGAAAAAACCAAAAACCACTTTCTACCATAACCTCATGGCTCGAAAACTAGCAAATTTCAAGAAAAATACAAAAATAAAAAATCGTAAAAACTTAAAAAATCAAAAAAAATATACTTGCAACAGTGAGCGTGAATCATAAAACAAAATCAAAAAAAAAAAATCGAAAAATCAAAAATTGCCAAAAAATATATCAGTAACAGAGCGTGTGATTCAAAAATAAAGAAATTTGCGAATTTTCAGTCGACCAAACAATAGCCATACCCGAACTCAAAACAATACTCTTCCGAAATTTCGACGACCTCAAAAATTCAAAAAATACAAAAAAAAAAAAGAGAGAGAATCGAAAAATCTGGAACGACAAGACATAAAATATTCTATTATATACAATATTAATTTTACCTGCTAACCTGTTCACAGTCCACCACGCCAATAATTTAAACGCCGAGATACGTTTGATGTTTTCTCCGCTGCCCAAAATGGAACTCGATACCGCCCGGCGACACCTGAAAAACATCAAAACATCGTTACTATCATCATCGTTCTCGTCGCTACCTACCAAGACTGTCATACTTACCGATTATGTAAAATTCATCCCGATCTGTGATACCTATGTTTGTAAATAATGTGCATTTTTATATTTTTATATTGTATATTTTTTGTATCGACCCTTGTACATATACCAATTATTTCAAAATTCCCCAAAACATTCTGTCTTTTTAAATTTTCACGTCGCAGGAAGAGACCACTTATGATTAAAAAACCCCAAAATCCAATTTTTGTTATTTTTATACCTAAAATTTCTCATCAGAAAAATTACCCACCCTGTTTATTATTATTCACCGACAAAGAACACTGTATTTTATTTTCGAAACCCAGCCCAAAACCAAACAACAGATCAGACTTATTATATAGATTTACTGCCTCCCCTCCAAATGTCAAAACGATAATTCACCATGTTTAAATCATTCACCACAGACAAATTACCCCAATACTTTATTTTCATATTTCTTTTTATACTTATTTCTTGTCATTATTTTTACCCATGCATGTTTATATTTAAGTATGAATCACATTGTCTGCGTTTTCACGACGTCCACAAAAAAAATTTACCACCTAGACATCAGTCTACTCGGACACATAAACGCATCACGAAAATACTGCGCTGATAACGGGCCAACCTGCCTACGAAAATAACCAAAAAGCGCATCGCACACTTTAATGTGCAATTATTTTATTTTTCTCATCATCATTTCTTTTCATTTTTTGCCATGTTATACCATAAGATATTATTTTTTCATTTCTATTTCTTGCCAATGTATAAATATTTCTATAAATTTAAGCTAGACCGCATAAATTCCCCCATTGTTTTTATAATGTCCCTTTTGTAATTTGCAAATTCGGATGCGACTCGTAACTGCCTATTAACACACCGCACAAAAAAGCAGTTTTGCAAAAGCAAGAGCCTGACCGAAACTTGTCAAAATTATTTTCAACGTATTTCGAAATAACAAAAAGGACAATCACTATAAAAAATGAAAAAGATGACTTAAAACAAATCTACGACATCAAAATTCTAATTTTTCGCATCCACAGCTGTGTCTGTGTTCAAAATTTAATCAAAAAAAAGCTCATTTCTTTCGGTTCAGCAAAATTTTAAAATTCAGATTAAAACTTCAAAATTTAGATCAAATCTCAAATTAAACAGTCATCTAGAGCTCGCAGTGCTTTCGATCACTGTCAAAAATTCAAAATTAAAGCCAGACCTACTTCGAATACAACTTAACACTGGTACTTTCAGGTTACCACCACCCATAGCCAAGTTCGATGGGGCAGGGACCATGATACACTCTAAGAACTGAAAGTTTGACCTCGAATTTGGGGTTCGAACTCGACTCTGGGGTGTGAGCTACCCCCTCCCCCTCATCAAGTCCGATGGGGCATATGTAAGAGTGATTATGGCCCTGTCCGAGATTATTGGGAAATAATCTTGGGCTATGGTGTGGTGGCAACCCTGCGAGCAAATAGTGGTTGATCGACTCGCGATTCAATCTGCGATCGATCGAATCAGTCCTTTCGAAATCTCCTCGACAGCTAGGTCAGGCTCAGCACGGTTTTAAGGCTCAGGTCTCGCGCGTGTTTCACCAAGTAGGCTAAAGCAGTTTGTCGAAATTGCAATTAATTCGTAGTCGCCTCCGAATTTGCTATTTCTCTTCCTGCGTACCCGAAACCCCGCGGTCCACACGTTCAGCAAAATTCGATATCGCGAGTTAATTGTTCCGAATTAATACGCGGTAATTTAGACTAATCGTTCGCGATAATTACTTTGTATTTTTACGCCGCTTGTATTCTCTACTCGCGCCCAAATACACCATTATCGCGTACACCCGTTCAGAAACTTGTGTCCTTTATTTTACCCAAGCTGCGAGTCCGGCCTTCCGTCCGCGCAGCCCAGCCAGAAATATAGGTACACGATAATACGTCGCGCCAAATTCGATTATTTACGCCGCTCATCTTGGTGCCGTCGTCGGTTCTCTCAGCGCCGCTCTGTGCTCGTCGTCAAAGTCATCAGCCGAAGAGACACATCCGGACACATCGCTGGAACCGCCGCAGCCACCAATATCAACCGGCAACCCCGAATTTGGGCTCTGTACGCGACAGTAAAGAAGGGCCGGGGGCAGACCTCAGGATCCACTGCCCGGAGCGTTCAACTCCCAAGCTCCCCGTGATCGTGCGAGATACGGCCGCGAGATATTCCCATCTTTACATTGAAAACATCATAAGTAAACACCAATCAGACGAAATTTTGAATAAACACCCACAAAAAATACTTATGACGTACATAAACGACAAACCAACCGCTATCATCAATTGTACCTTTGGCATATCCCAACAAAAAATTCAATTCACGATTCAAAATACCTGTCTCAAATCATTCTGCACTATCGGCGACACCGTAATAAAAAACTTTGGAATAATAGTTGAAACCCCTGAAGAGATACCTATCATTTCCCCAAAATCGAAAACAATACCAAATATCCTATCAAAATCTTCAAAATCCTCATCATCTTCGACCGAAAGCATTCACGAAATGCCAGACTTAGACGAAATCAAAAAATCAATACGCATTGCCGAATGCCCAACAGACAAGTGGAACGAAATCGAAAAACACATAAAAAACATAAAAACCTTCTCCACTGACGTCATCGATAATAGGCTAGATAATATCCAAAAACATGTAAACAACTTAAAAATCTTCTCAACCGACGTTGCCGACTGCCCGACGAATCTACAGACAACAGAAAAAATATTGTCACCACAAAATGACAATATAAACAACGATAATAAAAATACTACGACGCCAGAAACCACAGAAATAGCGGATTCGATCCTACTAACAATTTCCAACAAAACGACTCTCATTTTGAAAACAAAACCGGAACAAACTAGAAATATCATATCCGAACACTCGCTGCAAGATATAATGCAGAACACACCACATGCGGTGGAGATAAATGTGAGGAATATCCACAAAATTATTCTACTCGAAGACCACCCAACACCTTTTCTCTCGACTCGAAAAGCCTTCATAAAAGGCACCGTAAAAGGCTACAAAATAAAAATACCGTTCTCAATAATTCCCCTCCATCAACCGCTGTGCTATATCGGTAAAAAATCGATAAAAATACTCCAAATCGAAAATCTGAAAAAAGAAGCCCTAGAAAATCCCAAAATTATTGCTTCCGGCTCATACCCCCCTGATACGAATACAAAATCTATAAAAATTCAAACTGATTTGACTTATCTAGATACGGACGATGCAACAGAAAATCCCACCCTTAAACCAAAACCAAAAAGCAAAACCTATCGCCCATTTGACAAAATTTATTTCAAACTCGATAACACCCTTACGATACCACTAGTCATAAACCCATATACCGTGCACAACACCATTTCAAGATCAATTGTCCGAACCATTGAATTACTATTCCCCGGCGCAATAATTCGTAACGACTTTATCAAAGAAATAGAACTCACCTACGAGAATCGACCAGTCTCAATAAAATTTACGCCCTCCGATCTACAAGATATCATCGGTCACATCTCGACTCAGACTCTCGAAAAACTACAAATTCCATACATATTTCGGCGACAATTTGACTTGCAAAATGCTCAAGATTTGGAAACTCCAACAAAATCAAAATCCCTACCCGAAATCCGACGCCTTCCACTCAGCGAACTAAAATCTCGCCATGACCGGAAAATTGCATATTCGACTAAATATTACCCCAACGACTCTGGTTCATCAAATTAAAAATCCTTGCGTCTCAAAAAATACAACACAAAATTAAAAATCCCGGAAAAACCCTTCAGAAACTCAAAATTAAAAAAAAAAACATTCGAACTACAAAAAATCCACTTTTGGCAACACTGCAAAAAAGATAGGATAAAAAACCTACCTATCACAAAAACAAACAAGTAGCGCACCACAAAAAGCCAAAAACAATATAATTTTCGTTTCAAAACTACAAAGTCAACAAAAAGTCCAAATTACTTTCGAACAATCAAAAAAATCAGTGCGATACTTGTCCTTTTTAAGTAAATTTCATCGAATATAACGACTATTTGCAATTCGCAATATATTTTCGTATAAACAATCATGTCGGATACGCTCTACGATTTGGAGGTATGTACTACTTACTCATTAGATCAACTAGTATAACAAATTTAACAAAACCTTCCTTCCAAAAATCATTCGGCGACCAAAAACGCACACCTTTCTACAAACTCACGACCTCAAAATTATAAATAATATCATTTCGGCCAACAAATGTAAATAATAATCACCATTAGTAATTCAACCCGATCTTTTTCTACCCCAAAAACATAGCACAAATTCTACTTTCGAAAACAACCCATTCAAAATACGTTCGACTACCCTTATCAACAACAATCAAAAATAAACTACCAAAAATAGGATCGATAGAGCACAACTTACCAAAAACTTTGATAATCCATCCAACCAAAATATTTCGATCACAGAAATTCAAAAATCTTCACAGCACCACCTCGCCGCATTATCCAACTTATAACACCTGAAACAAAAACAACAAAAACAAACACAAATTACTAGACATATTCCCAACGACATTTGCTTAAATTCTTTCTTTATTCTATACAGGCAAAACTTCAAGGACTACAACAAACGCTGAAAAAACCGAAAGACAACTCGTTAAAAATAAGATAAAGATCAAACAAACAAAAGAAGAAATGGAGTCGGTTGAAGAGACAATTAATGAAATCAAATACTTTTCGCCGAATTTAATAATGAAGACCGTAGGACAAACTTCGATCATAATACACAACAAAAACATCTATGTGTACATCCGCAACACCCTCCTGGCTGGCAACGGTTACGCGGCAATGATCGCCAACCTATTATTAAAAAAGTCACCATACGAAAAATCTTGAAAGTAACACGATTATACCACCAAGATATAAACCTCAAGGAGATAAACAACATAATCGCGGCCGCACCGTACCGTGCACCAGCATCGCCATCGCCGCCCCAACGTCCACGACTCGAAAAAGAGACAACTCAGGATATCGAAATCCTGGAAGATACTTTGGCAATTAAAGGGTGTCAAAAAATACTAATTCTCGCGCCGCCGATTGGAAATCCCAAAAACAGAAGAATATGGAAGGAGTACACAGAAACAATTGCGAAGAAAACAAAATTGATATCATCGCCCGCCTTTCTTCCAAAGCAACAGCCGGTCGAAGTGTTCGAACACCTCCGAGGACTCCTCGAAATAATCCTCTAAAGTTTCCCCATATCTTCGTTTATTCGTTAAGTGTCGACTATATTTTTTCTCATATTTTTATTTCTTTCTTTTTCTTTTTTTTTATCTTTTCCCCTTTTTCTCTTTTCTACTTCTCGAGTACTGTATTATTTTTCTCTTTATTTTTGTTTACATCAATACCCATGTATACGCAAATATATATTGATTTTTTGACACCGAAATAATTCAACCATCAATACCACATAACCAAAATTCTAGAATTTACAAAAAACTCATCCGATCAAAACCCTCGCCACATGAATATCATTCAAAAAATTCAAAATTTCAACTCCGTTTACAATTTCGACGTCATTCAAAATTTAACCAACTCTTCGGAATACAAATCAGGTTATTTTACAAAGCAAAATTTGACACAAAAATTACTTCGAATTTTTTCTTTCTCTCTCAAAAAAAAAGAGAAGGAGAGAGAAAAATAGAATCAATACCTCAACGAATCGCTAACTAATCCTATACAAAAGGTTAGCACAAACAAATGCAAAAAAAAAAAAGTGGAAACGGAGAAAAGCTCACGTTGCAAAAAATTCAACATCCTATACAGAATCATCAAGAAATCAAGATACGAAGAACATGAAGATAGAGCGAATGAGAAGAAAACCAACACCTCAAAATTTAATTCAACATCTTCAAAATTTAAACGAAGTACAAATGGGGCAAAATTCCAATCAAAATTTGAAAAACTTTCCGACCACATTTAAAAAATTTCGAAAAATTATGAACATTTGATTTACCACGACATCGGAAATAAAATGGTAAAATGATATGCTCGAAAACATTAAGAATGGGAACCAAAATTGGAAAATTTTAGTCCACACGAACATCAAGTTCATATGGGGCAGAATTTTCATAATAAAATTCACAAAACCAAAAATTTTCTTTTCTTTATTTATTTTTTTTTTACTATTCGGCAAAATAAATGAAACAATCTGTCATTTATCCAAAAATTATTTCCCCTTCTTGGTATTTTCGACGCCATCAAAAATCAAAAATATTTCTGATACAAAAAATCGCCCATTACCATCCTAAAACTTAAACGTTAGAAAAATTCACGCGATCTCACTTTTTGAAAAACCCACAATCAAAATTAAAACACACATGCGCCGTAATAAACACCACATAGGCAACCATTCCAACCTAAAATCATCCCTACGCGCATATGGGGCACGCCATAGGCGATTTTATATTCTAAAACTCAAATCAAAATTGATTCTCACCTTTTCAAAATTCGAAATAGCCCAAACGACGCTGGCATATGGGGCACTTGGAATCCAAAATTCGATTATCGACACCGTCCAGATTCTAAAACAAAAATTCACAAAATCATCACACCAAAATTCAACAATCAAAATTCGCTTAACTGATTTTTATTTTTCTTTCTTTTTGAATATTAACCAGAAAATTTCTATTTATTTCTCGGCACCAAAATACATACGACATGTAAAAAACCTCACCTTTGGCAAACTAATCAAATTTTTTACAGCAATTCATCAATCTGGAACCAAACCAACCAGAGCCATGGAAACCTGGAACCAACAAAAAAGTAACTGTATCTCAACAAGCTAAAAACTAAAACTTCATAATTTTATATGATAAAAATTCTTTCATCTTTTGCACGTCATGCTTTTCCTATTAATAGGTTAAATATTACAAAATTACTAATTACCTTTCGATTTTTTAATAGTATTCCGACACCATGTTCTGAGTAACCCATATCAACGTCGCAGAAACCACCATGAATCGGCGTGCTGAATCAACCTGTAACAAAAAGTGGACATATAACACCACTACCGTCACCACGTCGATACTCACCATTCGATACCATCTTTACCTTCGACCATTGACATTCCATCGTCGGCACCTGTAACAACAAAAATCTATATTAGTATTTGATCACATGTCGTATTATATATTTAATTTCAATGTACATACCTATACGATCGTTTCTTGTGCTGATGTCAGCAAATATGTTATTTTTATGTCTTCCTATACACTCGACGGCTGCGACAAATTAATCATAAGTTTCCCTCGCTTATATTTTTTTTAAGGTTCTGTACCAAACCGCGAATACACCCACCCACTTAGTTTTACAATTTCCCTATTCAGAGCTCTACAAAATCAAAATTTTCTTATTTTTTACTGCAAATCTCACAAAAAAATAGAAAGATATGCAAAATCAAAAAAAAAAAAAAACAAAATGTAACAGAGCGCGTGAATAAAATACACAAAATGTAATAAAAATAGTAAAACAAAAAAATCAAAAAATATGAAATGTAACAGTGAGCGTGAACATAATTATAAAAAGAGATTTGCAATTCTTTCCTCCCCATCAAAATCAAAAAATCATTTGTAAATTTTCTTTTGGATACTTTTTACGTCTCATAAATTGTAAAACCCCACTTCAAGAACCATATTAACCCCCGAGACGACAATAATATTACACAACCCCATTTTTTCTGTGTTCCGAGCTCTGAATAATTACTTAAATATAATTGTACATAATTGTATATACGTAACCCCCTAAAAAATCGTAAGCTGAACCCTGTACGTGCATGGAAGAATTCGCGTCCGAATTTCGCAAAATTTCCCCCCTCCACACAGTGGTACCGTGACCACAAATCAAAATTTAACAAGGGTTCAAATAGATGACTTAGGGACCATTTTCTACCAAGTTTAAAACCATTTAATTGTCAAAAAACGAAAAACCATCAAATCAAAATTTAAAGTCTAATCAAAAATATCAATTTTCTTTTCACCATAGTTCTTACGCCGTAAATTTTATTGTCATTTCAAAATACGGCGTCAAAATTTCTGTTTAGCTTAACATTCTGTTTAGCACAATATCAAGTCATCTAGCTAGCAGCACTTTCGGCCCGTCGGCGATCCCTTTCGGCCGTTCCGAGGGTCAGCAGACCGCAAAATTTGTATTTATTATTGAACTACAATAGCCGCACCGGACATACCGGATCAAAATTTATTACTTAGGTTACCACCACCCACAGCAAAAGTCGAATGGGGCAGGGACCAATATCCTCTCTATGGAACTTAACTTTGACTACAGTACTAAAAGTTCGACCTTTACTATGGGAGGTCAGCTCCCCTAATACAGCTCGATGGGGCATATGTCAGAGTGAATATGGCCCGACCCAAGAGAAACGACTATAGTTCCGTGGTGGTGGCAACCCTGCTAGCAAGTTGATTCGAATCCTTATATAAACTCTGCGTTAGCAGAGTAAAACTAGTTCCGAAATCCACGTTTGAGCTGGATGATGCGTTGCTCGATCGAGCTTAGGCTCGATCTGGTGCGTTTTCAACCCTCAAACGAGTTAAAATCAAGTTTCGTTTAGGCTAAGTTTCGAAGTTCCGATTCTACCCCTAATTCGAATATTCGATGTCGTATTAACATCTCTCGCTTCGGCTTGTACGACGCCCGGCTAAGTCACTGGAATCGGACTTAGCCGGGAACGCGCAAATATCGAATCCGGCTCGATTTATTTACGCGTCTTCGGAATTCACCCGCGATTCCATTATGGCCCCTCATTCCGATGGGGGACCAATGGGGATCCTTCAAGGTACCAGTGCACCTAGGCCTGGATAGAGACCCTGGGACCCCGGTGGAATTCGCCACTCGCGAGATCGGTTCCCTCCGCGGAGATATCCATCCGGAGATATCCTCCGCGGCGTCGTTCCTATTCCCGCCGCGCGAATTCTTCCACACGTTCAGAACAATATGATCCATCGACCCCCTTGCAGCTCCGGCGAAGTAGGGGACGATGGAGTTCAGCTCAATACGATGGCACCGATCGGGGAGGTCTATAGCTCCTTTCGCCGCCGCCTCCGCAGCCAGCGGCGTGGCGTCGAATTGAGTGTAAAATCATCTCGATCATCGCCAATTTAGATCCATCCGTAACCGTAGGTCGCGGCCGTCACTCACACACACATACGGGTACGATTAAATACGTCGTGCAAATATACGCTTGTATCTGTCAACCGTGTTTTTATTCGTTCCAACGTGCGAGACCCCAGACGGGCCCCGCGGACCCTCGGCGAAGGGACTTCCTCCTAAATATCCTCCGGGAGGCAAGTCCGTAGAGCAAGATCGGGAACCTGGTGCGCACCAGTGTAATGGGGAAAGAAGGACCCAACGGCCAGAGGACTCGTGAGGAAGGGGACAACCCTACCGACCCCACACTCCCTCCAACGTCCTCCATAAACAGTCCATTTCTTTACCATCCCCGTCCGGCAGAATCTTCTCTACAAATTTTTGAAAAATTAGCGAAAATTTGCTGAAGATCAGTACAATGAATTTTGCTGGTTTTCCTGTGCTGCAATTCTGACTGTTTATTAGTGACTTATTTTCAGTGATTCAGAATGAGAAAGAAATTATTCAAATTTAAAGGGGTCGTTTTCTTTGGAGATCATCCTTTTAGAGGTTTTACAATAAAGAAATTAGGTAAGCAAATCTTGAAAAAAAAGACCAACTGGCCCCCTTTAATCACAGAAGAAAAATCCCTCTTTAAGAATATACCTTTACCACACCCTTGTCTCCTTTTGCTTGCCTTTTTGAGGGACTAAAATTTTGAAGTACCTACCTACCTAATACTTCAGCAATTTCTTGATACTTTTTCTGTGTCAATTTGCAACTTAATTTGGCCTACTTTCAAAATTGAAGGATGGCTCGCCCGTTAAGTAGGTAAATAAAAATCACTGAAATTTAACGATCCTGTCATTTTAGAGTGTTTAATCAATTATTTCGGATTTTTCCATGTAGATAATATTTATTCAAAAATTCGTCAGTAGAAATTTTGAAAAAATGGCCTGGGATCTCTGAAAAGTCTGAAAAAATTGAGAAAAATCATTTTTGTAAAATTCCTCAACTTATTATATGGAAGAAACTGAAAAATTAGTTCGAAAATGAAAAAATCAAAAATAAATATCATCAGAATTCCTATTCAAATTTCTAATACTTAATCTGGGGGAAAATTTGAATTTTAAAATTGATTCATATCTTCCATGAAATACGTCATCACACTTGATGATTCTTTCAAGTATGCATTTTAATTTATTTGCTACTTTACGTATTCCGATTTCCCTCAAAGCGTTGAAAAAACTTCCTCTCCCTTTCGCATCATCACTTGCCATGTTTCCAACGTCTATATTCTTCAATTTATAATAATATCGCAGTTGGTTACGCTGTGTAATGCGTTAAACACGTACTCGAGAAAATCCTAAATATAGATATAAATAATAAATCAAAAACAAATCAGATTAACGTTCAAATATTTTATAGCTTGTAGTTACATTAAACACAGAATTTTGAATGCGAGAGAGAAGCAAATGTCAGTTGGAATTTTTCTTATAATTATTCAAATCTTGCTCGTAATGCGAAGTGTAATATATTTTACGATGCTGATGTTGATCGAAAAGTAAATAATTTAATATTTTGAAAACTACCAACCTTAAGGCATTTTAGGTAATACGCGAGTGTTTTTTTAATTAATAATTTGAATTATTCGACGATAAATAAATAATACCTACGAATCTTTTGTTTCATCATACATAATAACTCGAGGATAGAAAAAATAGTCATGTCATCGCGAGTTAGGCAAGCATTCTTTATCACTCAGCATCAATATATGAACTCGAATGAAAACAAAAATATAGAGGCTGATGGAAAAAAAAATTATTATTTACGATTCGCATTATTACGTATTATATAATAATCGATATTATTTCGCAAACTTTTCATCAACGCCTATTTTAAAAAATACCAAGTTTTCCCAGCACATCACGAAAACCAAAATTCTACCTAAGTAACGAATAAATAGAGAAACGATTTTCGACGTATTTTTCAATTCCAGTTCGTCAAAAAAACCCACGATTGCTTTAGTTTTAAAAACACTACGAGAATAAAATCGTTCAACGCAATTTATTTGATTTGTGAAATTTAAAAAGACGGAGACTAATAATGAAAAGGTTTGAGACTTTATTGTTTCGAGGAAGTTTAATTATTTTCAAACAAACCACTCGCTAGGGAAAGAAAAATAGATACATTTGGGAAGGAAAAACGCTGTAAATAAAATACGAAAGAATTCTCTTTCCTATTCAAACTAACAAAATAATATTATTTGTTGTTTGTGAAAATTCGAAAATTAGGTTAATTTAACCGCGAAGAATGAGCAAAAAAAAGACGCACTTTTCATCCAACAATTTTATCAAGTAATCAATTTAGTAGACAGGTATTTTTGACGGTAGATAAAGTAAATGTACTTTAACAAGTGCGATTTTGTTAATTGGAAATGTAAAGTATTACGATGGCAATAAAATATAACCGCGGAACGATTATATCTATGCTGATGAGTAAAAAAAAAAACATCAGCAATGAGAAAAGCGCCGTTTGCCAAAGTTTGACCCTGGAAGTCATTTTTCATTGTAAAAAATGCGAATTTTTAAAGTGATTATTATTTTCGTTTGAGGATGAAAATTTATCGCTTCTTTTTTTTTCCACATTTACGCATTAATAATTCATTCCATGGAACGATTTTTTAATTACGCCAAATAGGTATTTATAAAAGGAGATTATTTCTTATCGAAGGGTATATTTTATCCTCTCAATATTGGAAAAAATTATCGTCGAAATGATGCGATATCTATTTACTTCCTCGCCTGGCCATTGAAAAGTTTTATAGCGTGAATATTAAATTTCTTTTTATGTCGTTCCGAGTACGACGTGAAAGAATAAAATTATTCAAGTGTCTTTGATTCGTATTTTATTTGTAATAATTTTACCATGAATTGATTTTTTTTTACAGCACGTAATTAAATTGAGATATTACTCAATATTTCGAATACTTATTACTTTGAGAAAAATACGTAAATTCTAGGTAAACCCGATGATTATATCTAAATGAAAATCAACGTAATAAAAAACAAAAGAAAATAACTTCAGGCTGAATTAATGATGACTTTTTGTTAGTCGTACGAATGAATTTTATCAGTCTTATCTAAGTGCCATAAAATGAATAAAAAATGTGTTGTTTTTTAATAAAGTAAAAAAATTATATAATAATTGAAACGAATACTATACGAGCTGTCTGGTACTTATTATTGAGTATAATTTCAACAACGATTACCTATTTAATTAATATACCGGTGTATAGGTCTCTGCGGTAAAAAAAATCACAACAGGGATCATATAAAAGTTCATCAGCAAACATAAACGATCGTATGTGTACGTTTGTATGAAATGATAAAGCCACGTGGTTTTTATGAAATTAAATCGTATTTCATTTTATAAGCTGTTTTTGTAAATATAAAATACTTAATTTACTATATAAAGTTGACTAACCCGATAAAGCAAACAACTTTGAATAGTTAATTGTCAGATTTCGTTTCATGTGGTATGTGGAGAGGAAAAAAAAGTGCGTTATATTTTTAATTATAACAGGTTGGAATGCACAAAACGATGAAATATTTCATTGTATATTTACTAAAGTACCAAATACAAAGAATCAGTGCTCGTGAAACGTCAGCATAAAATTATGGAAACATGAAAAAAAAGTAATGCAGCTAAATCCTCCTTCTTGCATTTATTTTGAAAATCACAAAACCCACCCTTTTCGTCACAGCAAATCATTCATTTTATCCTTAATGTTTCATATTGTTCTTTTTTTTAATTAAAAAAATACTGAACGGGTTGTGGATAAAATAAGCGAAATATAGGTGGACTTTTCCGTTTCTTTTTTTTAGCCATTTTTAATATTTAACTCTTTGTATGTTTTTTTTTCTCGTCAAGAAGCGAAAGCTTACTTATTTTCTGGTGTTATTGTTTTTACCTATGGTATGAAAAATAATGGTGTAAAAATTGGGGAAATTTCGAATCGAGACGCGATTGAAAAAAACACTACGATTTCTCCCCTTACCCAGCCCACTAAAAGGATAAAGAGGTTTAAAATTACGGTCATATTTTGGGGATTTGATGCTAATATTTTTTTTAAATCAAAATATGTTTTGTGTTGCCAAAATTTTAGGATTTCGTGAAGGTAAGGTGTGTATCTAGTTGAAAATTTTGATAAATCTTTATGCAAAATGATTGTAAAATTTTGGTGAAAAATCAGGTTTACTTATTTCGATGATTTTTTGACGAGATTTTTTTACCAAAATTAAGAGAATTTAAAATTGAAAAACTGAATTCATGTTTTAATTTATTACCTACTTCCAGTTTTGGAAAAATTGTGGAACTCATTTACTTACTAAAATTTTTGAAAAATGACCGGATAAGGGAGGACGAATTAGAAGAGGAAAATAAGATTGATCGTTCTGCCTTCTTTCGATGAGAAAATAAATTGAGAAAGGCGAAAATAGTTAGATATTGTACTTCAATATTTTTTTACCTCTTGTTAATTGGCATTATTTCAAAATCTGCCCATGGCCAAAATTTTTGGAAAAATTGACTACAAGTTTTATCTAAAATGCTGTTTGTGTTGATTAGGGTCTCTCGTTGGAGTTTGGAGACACGAAAAAAAAAATGAAAAATAATATTATGAAATGAATATTTTTTTAATTCATAAAAATCTTTACAGGTACTTCTATGTACTAAAAGGTCAGAACTCTATGAATCGAAAGCAAATTCTGAAAAAGTTCCTGGAAAATAAATTAAATGAAAATTCACTGGAAAGTCAGTAAAATATCTAAATAAAATTTGCTTAAAAAATTGGTAAATTTTTTTGAAAAATGAACGAAAATCTGCTGAAAATCAAAGAATTTTGCTGATTTTTTTTCTGTGCTGCATTTCTGATTTTTTTAAAATTGATTTTTCACTGATTTAAAATAAGAGAATAGGTATGTGCTATACATCTACTGCGAATATACTCATAAAATAAGGGTTTTCAAGTGATTTTTTAACCGGGAGGGGGGGGTCCTTTGATTTCCCTGAAAAATTCAGGATGGGGTGAAAATTGTATGTTTTCATAAAAGCAGCAACGAATTTCCTGAGAAAATGCTTAGATTTGGAAAAAAATGAACGACCATTTTCAATGAAATAATTAAAAAGTTATCATATTCACGAAACTGGATTTCAAATTTAAAAAATAAAAGGGAAAACGTTTAGTCGAGGGAAAGGGGTGAAATTTTCCATCAGGTCATGACCTAAATATTGTACTTTCTCACATTGGACTTCTGAATAAAAAAAGGAAAACAATCGCCCCTCTCATTTTTTTACTGAAAATGTAATACCTGCATATAGATAGATTTGGAAAAAAATTGGGTAAAAGTGAAAAATAGACCCAGTGGTATTTTTTGGAAAGAGTAATGTCTGATGAAATGTTTCCATCAATAATTTTCCAAGTGTAGGAATCCTTTGTGCCCGAAATTTTGTAGACAATAAGAAAAAAATGGAATTTAAGTTTGTAAATTAAATTTTTATTGGGTGATTTTCGTCAAATGTTCGAAAAAATCAATTGATAAGCAATAAGCATGAATTTAAAGTTGTTCTACAGCTTCAATTTTTTTTGTTGTGACTTTCTAAAAAAAATATCCCGACGAATGATCCTTGAATTTTTTTCGTTTTTACTTTAAATTTATACCTTCTTCCTGAAAAAATTATCAATTTAAAAATTAGTGCTTAGATATCTGCTTATCATCTCAAGTTAATACTTTATCTGCCAGACTAGACTGAATAAGATAAATTCAAAATTGATACCAATTTTTAACAATGTTATAAACGTACGATCGAAAAATACAGGGGTTTATATGCTCGCCAATTTAGTTGTTTGAATAAATCTGCATTGTTATTACATGACTAAAACATAAGTAAGTAAACTTGTAAAGTTAATGAAATTCATTGAATAATTTTACGCTGCGAGTTAGTCTACTAACTAGCAAACAATTGTGTGAGTTACGTCATTACTTTGCGTTGAAAGTAATGATAGATTTTCAGACACTAACTAATTTAACCTGGATGTAATTTCAAATCAGTAGATTTGTTGGAAAAGTATTGACAAGAGGCTTTTATTCGCTTTCAGCGGGTTATTTCTGAATAGCAAACCATCCTTCTTTATTCCTCGATATACGTAAACGTACACTAATTAATCAGCATCGAATTTCTATAAAATTGCCTACAAATCTCGAGAATGAAAATACATCTTCGTTTATAACATATAGGGAGGCCTGTTATTTGATTTATTGTGCTTTCTCGAATTTTTCCATTGGTCAAGGTTACTTTCGTGAAAGGAGGAGAAAAGGTTGGCTTATTCTTCCATACAAAACTTTTTTTAAAAATATAAATCCTTGAAAAAATGCTCGAAACGTTTGTATACGATTTATTTAAAATTAGTTGGAAATTTTATTGGTTCCAGAATTGTCGCTAAAGAAAATCGTCGCGCTATAATCTGGCAATTCGATAAACTTATACAATAGACGCTACCCATTTGAAAACTAAAACAAACGGAAAAATTACTAAAAAAAAATATATGAAAATTCATATTATGGAACCCGTACTACCACAAGGTTATATAGCATTGAGTAGCGCGTATGAAGCTAGCTATTTAATTGCAAATGCGGAGTTCCATAAATCATTGCGAAATTTAATTTAATATAATTTTCCAACAATGTGTTGCAGCATTAAAATGGCATGGGAAATTTGAATCGATGAAATTGCTTTAAGAAAGCCGCAAAGCTGGATATTCAAAAAATGGGTTGTAAATTCAGCAGTAGGTTTTGTAAAAGCAAGCGTTCCGTAGAAGATGCAGAAATTCCAGGTGAGCTACACCTGTTAATGAACTCGTCGCGATAATTGATTTAAAATCAACCTAACCAGTGGTGCTCGCAAGAAAACTGTTTAATGAAATCCAAATGTTTTGAAGTTGTTGAAGTGCATGTAAAAGTCTCATTTGAAATTATGGTAACCACTAACCAAACAATTTTACACTGTAAAAATTTTTATGAGGGAATTAGTAGGTACGTAATTTTAAAATTCAACTTTAAAAATTTCCAAAATGGGGAAAATTACTAAGGAAGAATGAGAATCCCAACTTGTTGAAATTGAATGAAAATAATAGAAAATATTATTAAGTGTTCTTTTAGATGCCAAAATTAAATTTCTAGAAATAATTTTCAAACAACAAAACAACAAAAATTTAATACTTATTAGATTTTCAAAAAAGAGAGAGAGAACTTAGGTAGCTGTTTTTGATTTTTTTTCTTTAAATATTTTCACGATTGAAATTACAAAGAAAAATGAGAAGAGACTACTGGAAAAAAATTGTACAAAGATGTAATGGATTTTGAAAACTGATTTTCAAGGTCAAGGTGGTTCAATTATGGATTAACAAATTAGAAATTTTTTATCATTTTAAAAACGTTACTTCTGTCTATATTTTCATAAAAAAACCTGAATCTACTCCATTGGGTAAACATCTCGAACACGATTTTTTCTAAATATTTTCAGAAAACTTGGAAATACCAGAAAAATGGTAATTTTCAAAAACCTCCAAAACGAGAGAGTACTATAATGTCATATCAGGGAAGTTTGCTCAAAAATTTTCCCCTCTTTTTAATACTGAACTGAAGAACTATTTAAAAAATGTCACTTTTAATCCCCTCCCCCCTCTTATGAGGAAGTAGACGAGAGTTGAAAATATTACTAATGATATTTTGGGCTCAAGTGCCTAGACTTGAGAGACTATTCTCGACCTTTCTTTTTTTAAATTTTCGGAACTTTTTAGACGTGCGCAGATTCAAGGCTTGTGGAGAAAGGTGAAAATAGAGTCGTGTGGAAATTGAAATTCTTTCCTCGTCGTTTTAAAAACATCAGTGGCAATGGCTTAGCCAGAAATTCCTCTATGTGAGGGAGGAGAGGGGGATAATTAGAACTGTCATATATTTTTGAGTTTCACCTACCTTCCTTCCCTCAATTTTTTTTGACAAATACTAAATTCAAAAGTTGAACCATTTTCATAAATATTTAGAAGTTGCACAATTTTTATGAACCTTTGGGAAAAGATAGACTTGATGAAAATGCAATTTTGAGAACAAACAACTTTCATGCCAGTTATGTTGACCTTTTAGACCAAAAATTATGAATCCAAGCAGTAGCGTCGAAATTTTTTTGGGAGAAGTGAGTTCGAGGTTAGGGATAGTACCACAAGAGAGTGGAAATTAATTTCTCTACCTAACCGCAATTTTGCCGATGTCCGCGAACGAAGCGAATTCGAAACTTTGAAAAAATTGAATTTTCACACTCGAAAAAGACATTTTTCATGTAAAAATTATTTTCAAAAAATTCTTGTTAAGAGGGGGGAGAGATCTCCAAAATTTACCTCAGCTGCGCTGCTGCAAATTATTTTGACATTATATTTTCCCAATTTTCATTAAAAGTTGATTCGGCGGTACTGGTTCAGTAATTATTACTCAGTTGTGTTTCTATTTACATTTTTAAGCAAAGGGGCTGAGAAAAACTGACGAGAAATATCGACAAATAAATAAGTAAATTTGGAAAACTTTTTCTAGGTGCGAGGGCGGGCTTGGGTAAATAAATACCATCGAATTTTCCAATAGTTTTATCTACCTGTATACTTCGGAAATGGCTTCCTACTCGAAAGCATGGAAACTGGAGAAAGTTGATTTATCATTTTATTCATTTTATCGTTCGGTTCGAATGAAATGAAAAGACTAATTAGCGAAAAAAGACAAATTTTGTGGTTTCGATAGCAAAACGTAGTTTTTCTTGGATACAAACCAGGTAGAGGTAGAGTTTAAATTTACGCGAATCAGGCAGCAATCTAGATTCGAGGCGGAAAAATACCTACTGATATGAAGTAGGTGTAAATGTACAATAACTCTAAATGTGATTCCTTTTATCTATATCACGTTCGTATAAATTCTGATATCTTAATACTTGAGTTACGTAGTGCTAGGCAAGCTAATAAATTTTCAAGATGCTTATACACGGGTAGAGGTATGAGGTACCTGATGGAGTAGGTACCTAGACCTACGTAAGAAAGTTTACGCGACGGTAACGAGATTTTAAAATTGCCTTATAAACGACGATTTCGATAGCAGATACTTGACAGAGGCGTGGATGGTACAATGGAACATGTCTTTTTTTGGGGGGGGGGGGCTTGAGTCCGAATTAGAAATTAATGAATCAAAACAAAAACGATTATTTTTGACGACCCCCCCCCCCAATAAAATTTCATTATTATTATTATTATTATTATTATTATTATTACGTCATTCTTTTTTTGAATTCGTTTTAGGAAACAAAACTTTTGTATAAAAATCTGGAGGCATGAAAGTGAAAAATTTGCCAATCAAGATCATTAAAAAAGAATAGATTTACCTGTGAAAATTCCCTCTAAATATCTATTCCTCAATGACCACCTCTCTATCCAAAAACTAAAATTTTTTTTGAAATTCTACGAGTCCTCTGATAAAAGAAGGGCAGGTACAAATTTTTCTCGCTACAAAGTATTTATAATTATCTGAATGAGAAAAAAAGAGAGTTCATATCATCATAATGAATAAAATAATTATGCATTTTACGTAATTAAGCCCGAACGAACCAAGGCCGAAAATTTTTGAAAAAAAAATATCTAAAAACTGAAAATTATCTACTTTTTGACTACCTACATATTTTAGTTCCTATTGAAAAAAAGATAAAATTTTCAACCCTTATTTCCAAAGCTAGCGAGAGGGGGTGCAAAGGGTGCATTTGCTCCGGGCCCGCATTTTCTCCCCTCAAATATTAAGGGTCCGCAGGGGACCCGGGGAAAGCGGGGTACGAGGGGTAAATCTGCTCGAAGCCCTTAAAAAAGATTTTTTAATTACAAAAATGAAAAAAAATATTTTTTTGGGGTTCATTAAACAGTTTTTTTTGAAAAATTTTAGCCCTCGCTTCCCTCGGGCAATATTCTAATCGTTATTTTAAAAATTGATAAATTTTCACTGACCTTTCAGTCAAAAATCAAATATTCCATTTTTAATTCTTATTTTGTAAAAAAATCAATTATTTTGATTGAAAATCACCGATTTGAAAACATGAAAAATGCGCAAAAAATATCACCAACTGAAACCCAAATTTCAGTTTTTTCAACCTTTTACCAAAAATTTCTGCAACTTTCAGAATTTTCAATAGATTTTGACTTGATCTAAAGAATGAAAAAAATCCTTCCTTCTTGTTTCCAAATTTCACTTCACATCCTTGCTCAAGTTTATTCGAGTGATGAAGATAGTTTGAAAAATAGTTTGAATAGAGGGACCTGCAAAAAGCTCTGCACCGGGCCCGCATTTCCTCTCGCCGGCCCTGCTTATTTCTTACAAATATAACTTATACTTACGTAAGATTTCACATACCCGAGTGAAGCGGGCGCTAAAATTTGAAAAATTGCAAATTTTCAGATAGAAATAGAAACTAATTCTATTTTTAATGGTTTTTTGAATGAAAAATTCTATTGTTTTGGTGTAAAAATTCTGTCTTTTTCGAAATTATTCTACTTAATTTCATGGTTTTTTCATATTTTTGAGCGAAAATTTAAAAATTTGTGTTTTTTTCTCATCGTTCTCGTGCCAGTTTGCGATTCAATTTTGTGATAATTTGGAAAATTTTCACAAAAAAGTGCGAACAGACACCGGATTATTTTCGTTATTCGGGAGTCCATTTTAGTCGCTTGAAAAAGTAGGAAATTCGGCTTATATTGATGATAGTTTATTTCTCTCGAAAATTACATATTAACAAAATTTTTTTGAGTGAAAGGTACACACGGAAATGATTTTGGCAGAGGGCTAATTCAACATGGGGTTGCTTGAGCCCCCTGCCCTCCTCTACCTCCGCCTATGATACTCGGATATTTCTTCGGGATGAAACTTTTTAACTCGATTTTTCGTGTAACAATTACTATACAAATTACGCGCGCAATAAGAGAACAGCTCAGCGCGGAGTTGGCTGTCGCGAGTCGTGAATTCATTACGCATACAATACGCGTTAAGTAAGAGCGAACGCTGCTGAAATATTTATTCGGTTTTATTTAGCACTTGCACGAACTTGAAGAATAGAATATAAAAAACGTTTGAACCCTATATATCGAATCGTGAATACACAAACAACATGTTTGCCATAGGAGTAGGTCAGCCAGCGAGCTGAATAATATGGTTTTAAAAAGTGCAAAATGTCATTTATTAATGTCTGCTAAATCACGTTTCGCCGGCGGATAAGGTTATTCTGACAAAGTTGCGTTAGCGATGCCATCTTGACTGTATTTTTGTTGTTAACAGATGATGTAATTCCCACAAGATATCATATAGCGGCGTGTTTTACTCGTCGGTGTCGGTAGCTCGGTACCTACGTAAACGTACTACGATGAACGATACGTACGTAACGTACGGGACGATGAGAGATAAATACTTACTCTTTGCATGATAACGTACTCGGGTCGTAGTCGTAGGTGCCTACTCTTTACGTATTATTTGTGATGTGTTGTTAAAAGTTTGAGGTCGTTCGTCAAAATTGAATGTTCCCGTGTACGTTATGCTCGTCTACACGTTGCTTTAGCATATATAATTTCATATTACCGAGTTATACAGTGCTTTCAACTTCCAAACCGACTATAATCAGCTATTTCCGCGGTTTTTGCTACGTATAGAGTGTAGACATAGACGAACCCATGCTATGTATCTGGTGATAACGCCGCCCGCCGATGCCGTTACGTCCTAATTTCAGTTTCGCATTGTACGAGGTGTTGCTGTTACGTACCGTACGTGCGAAGTGCGATGTCGAAGTCGAACCAAACGAAAATTGTGTTCGAAGGCGAAACACCACTGTTCAGCTTTGACTTTGCAAGTATCTATTAGTATGCTGTAACTTGCTGGACTTTCATTGTATGTTGAGGGTTTATACCATTATGGTTATTGAAAGAGGAAATTTTCGAAAATTTTGCGTTACGTGGTCGGTGTAGTATCAATTGGCCCTTTGAATGATGTTGCGAAGGGCTGGCATAGCTGAGTCTGATTTTCCCAAATTGTCTGCTGAGTTTCTAAAAAATGGATGGAAACGCCACTCCCTCATTTAGTGAAAATTATCAAAAATCGCTGAGAAATAGTCAGAATTGCAGCACAGGAGAAAATTATTGAAAAAATTTTCACTTTAAACAAATCAGCGAGAAAAATCAGTGAAAAGTCAGTGAAAGGATCTGGCCGGGTAGGGGTGAATTTGGCCCCAGCCTAGATTTTTGATCAAATGCCTCCAGGTGGTGTCCTATGATGTAAAAAAATTCTGGGGAAAATTTTGATCCTTACCCCGTCTCCCTTTCGGAGCTTCAGCCATTTCATTGCGTGATTTTCAATAATTTTTAATTCCAACAGATGTGAATGAAATTTTCTGCTCTTTGACACAAATTAACATCTCGTAGAGATGTATTTAAGATGATTTTTCTAAAAATGTTGGTGCACTCCTTCATGAGGCCATTTATTTTCAGGGGAATGGACGAAAAGAAGCCTTCTTTAACACTCTTATTACTTGAAATATGATTTTGTTCATGCCCAAGCAAAGCGAGGGCGAAATTTCGACACTAACCAGTGAACATTTTATAGATTTCCAACTTGGAAGGATGATAAATTTTCACTTGGAAAAATGATGAAGTTTCAGTTGGGGAAAATGATTAATCAACTGTCCAATTTTCCCAACCGATGTGTTGAATTGCTCAATTTTCCCAATTCAAAAGTAAAAAATTTCCTCAGGGGAAGCTCCCCCTTCCCTTGTTTGGTATGTCACTGCACCCTGTAGTTATTTTTTCTGATCAAAATCCTGAATGTCAAGGTCAATCGTACCAGCATTACCCATTTTAAAAATTGTCTCATGAATAAAATTTCGTTGGTAAATCAACATTTTCTTTCTTTCAACTGTTTCATTTTTGGGTCACTAATTTACTATTTTTTTTGTTGTTGTTCTTTGATAATTTCTGCATTTTCTTCTTGTTTTTTGGGGTGGGGAATTTTGGAAAAAAAGATGAAAATTTATACATTTTCAGGAGATTGGCCTTTTTTTTGGGGACACTTGCAGATATGATAAGCCTTTCAAACTGCCACTGTTTCGAATTCCTCACAAAATTTCCTATTAATATTAAAAAAAAAAATTATTACTATGAATCAGCCGTTTTTTCAAGTACAATTTACTCGAAAGTTGTTAATTTTATAGCTTCCCACTCTGTTTTCTTCAGTTCTAACAAAAAAAATGTAAGTAAGGAAATTTTGAAATTATTGAAAATGCATTTCTGAAAACAGAAACGGAAACGTTTCCATAATTCTGGTATACACTTGAAATATTCTGGATTTTAAAGAAAACTGGTTACTTTTAATGAGGGATTTCCTTTCTCCCACTCACACACACATCAAAAAATTTCAGTCTTCTGGTCCTAAAAGGGAAAAAAAAATACTTTGGAAAACTTGATTTTTTACTAATGCAAAAACAAACTTCAGGTACCTTCTTCTAAAATAACGTTTCAAAGTGTCGATCATATTGAAAAATTTTTGATCGACCATCAGTTCAATGATCGATTAGACATACGATGATCAAGGTTATCGAAAGGAAAGATAGAGGCATGATAAACTTGACCTTTTTTCAACACCTTCAAATTATTTAATAAGTACCTACTTGGTTAAAATTATGCAATCAATTCTTCAGAGGAAACAGGCAATTTAAAAATATTCGAGTAAAACGAGAGAGCGAAAGTTGAAAAAAAAACAAATCCATATCAAGTAATCAAAGGAAGGGAAAAAGGGTGGTGTGACGGATCTCCCTCGTTTGACCTTCTGAAAAGCAAAAAATCAACACTATTGGAATAAATTAACGAAGGAAATACTTACGCGAGCTTCTCTCCATCACGCTCAAATACATCCAAAAACCTTGGAAAATTTTCCATCCTAACTCCGAATCCCCGACCTTGGAATTTCATCTCTTCAATTTTAAAAAATTCCAAAAAAAAAAAAAATGTCTTCAGTTGTCGAAATTTCACAAACTGCAGATGACGTTTCGAATTGAAATATCGAAAGCTTGAAAATTACCCAGATCGATTCTAAACTTATTTACCACTCGTTCCGCGGAACCTCGAAACACGACTTTAATTTTAACGCTGTTATTTGAAAAGCATTCGATTTTTTAATTCTCTTAATTTGTATCGCGATTGCCTTGATACGAGACAGATGTATACGTGCTTGCGTACTACTTGTCCTTATAGCTTCGCTGGTATGCTGGATAATCGAATGAAAGTTGTGCTAATCAATCTTTTGAGATGCGAGAAAGAGAAGAGAGCGAGCTTGAGATTTTCCTTGAACATTTTGCAGGGGTGTACTTTCGATTAGAAAATAAATTGATTAGACTATGTTTTGTTGTAAAGAAATTTGAAAATTGCCAAATTGACGTGGGTGATTCTAATAATGAACGGTGTTGGGTTATCGGAGCAATTTGATTAAATGGTGTTGGGTCAAATAGAATTTAGACGTGATTATTTGTCAAGTTTTTTTTAGACGTTTTGAAAAAAAAAATTTCCACATTATTTCTTTGGGTAATTTTACTGAAATTTGTTTTTTTACCAATTACAATTTCAAATAATTTTTGAAATTTAGGGGGGAGAGGAGAAGAGGGTTTGGCTCTTGATTCGACTGAAAAAGTAGGCAATCATGGACAATGACGGTGCGCACAAATTATTTCTGATGAAAAAATCATTAAGATGAAATTTTGAGAGAGGAAAATTATAAAAATTGAAATATTGCTTTCTTGACTTTTATTTTATTTTCAAAAAAAAAATCAAAATTTACTAAATTTTTCCACGAATTTCTTTCCAAATATGTCAGATTTTAATTCACTTTTAGATTGGTTGAAGATGTTATAAGGATTATTAGGCTTCTGTAAAAATGTGACAATCGCATTATCAAAATATCATTTCATTTTTTTTTTGAGATATTTCCTCCGAAAAAATCATGGTCTTATTTAGAAAAAAAAAATCATATAATATGAACTGCATCGGCTAATCGACCAAATTTGAATTTTTGTACTTCTGGCCGAGTTTAAGAGAAGGAATGGAGAGGAGGGAGGAATCTTCATTAAATCCTAAGTACACCGCAGACGCATATTCACATTTGGTATTCCTCATCATTCCTCTCGACAAAATTCCTCGCAATAATAATTATGCTTATTATATGGAATAATTTCACGTTAAGTAATACGTACCGATTCAAGGTGGAAATTATAATGAAAACGGCGATTAAATCGTGTGGTTTTCTGATGTATACATATAATATCGAGTAAGAGATTCTTATTGTCGACCCATTGTACCTACGCGTTCAATTGGTTGCATAAGTAAATTCCGTATTTATTTCGCCATTCAATGAAATTGCTGTACATTTTTGAAGTATATGCAAAGTACCTGCTTATTGGATATTTTGTAAAATTTAAATTTCGAATTCGTGTATTTATTTTGTATTAAATTTGAATTAGAGATACCTGCTTGTATATTTCATTTGGTAAAAATTTTCCCAAAAGAATTTACTTTAGTAAAATGTTAAAAAAATTAGGTACTTAAAAAATAATCATATCGTTAGCTGTAACTAACTCAAGTTCAAAATGTAAAATATGAATGCTACGTTGCCGGAATGGAATATAACCGCCAATTTTTAACTTAATTTAGATTTAATTAAATGAAAAATTTAAACAGAAGTCACGTTGCTGTTGCTTTCAAGCAAAGTAGATTTTTGGGTTTAATGTTGTTATGTGCAATGTTTGTTCTTTAGTCCACGTAACAGGTACCTATATTTAGAATGAAGGTACTTTGTACCCTACTACAGCACAAATAACGAATAATAAAAGCTGAATAAGTTAATTGAAATGAGGATAAAATATATCTATTACCTTCGTATAATATTTAATTTTTTTATAAAAAAATAAAAACAAGCCGATTAGTTCGAAACTTGAGCAGAATTTTTAAAAAAATATACACCAGGAGCCGAGTAATTTTTCTCTGAGCGAGTAAATTACTTTTTCGTGTCCTTTTTTTCTTCATCCACTTCTCAAAAACTTTAATGTTTCAAATGTATGGGTGTAATTTAATTGTCTACTTTCTACCATTGAAAATTTGTCAAAATTCGTATCAATTCATGAGAATTTTTTGTATCCTCCATTTTCGTAATTTATTTGCTCGTTGATAAATCGCGAAACGAGCAAATGCATCGTGTATACTGTTAAATTCTAGACGTGGATGTTTTTATCCGGCGAAGAAAAAAAATCGAGTTATCAACCCTTACACGTGATGAAAAAAGAGAAACGAAAAAGAACTAGGTTTTTTAATCGTAGCCGACGAAATGGTGTTTTTTTTTGCCGAACGTGTGAAATTGTAATAAATGATGTTTGGTGAGTTTGTAAATGGAAAACTGATGTATATTGTGTATATCTGTCAACATAGGACGTGATTTGATATTGACCGGCGTAGTTGAATACATAAAGATATCGTATAGAAAATAGGTAGTGCAATCATTACAGTCAGTCGACATGGAGAGAATATTTTACCTAAGTTATGAAAATCTCTTTAGTACGACTGCGGAGTGAAAATATCGCGCCCAAAACGACATTCATCATTAATTTCACTGACGAAGGTTGTTGCCCATCACAAAAATCTTATTTCGTATTACTCTTAGGGTAATGTCACCGCGTAATAAATCGTTCACGTATAAGTTTGACGGCGAAATTTTTTGCAACTTTTTTCACTTATGTATAGACGTACGCTTCGCCACAGTGGGGTATATCGACGTAATTCAATTCCGCAGATTTATACGAATATTCAATTTGAATGCATCAGTTCGCTAATTTCATAAATATCGAATACATTTGAATTTATATTTTTTAAAAATTGAACGCCGTCTGATTTATACGCCTTATGTAGACCTGCTTTGTCAAATATTCAAGAAATTCAATCTGTATCAGTTTCTTTCGACGTAGGTACTGATTGTGAACGTATACGGTTTTATTTTCACATTTTCATTTCCGCCATGGCGTTTGTGTTTGCGAAAAAATGAAACGTTTTAATTTCGACGAAGAAAAAAACGACGAGCGTTTGATGTTCGCGGATTGGAAATCAATTATTCAAGTTTCCTACTTGGAATCTTACGTCAGCCATTGTTATATACTTTTTGAAGGAAAATATTGCGAATATAAATTAAAATAGGGCTTGTTTTAAAAAAGGATTTTGATTTGAGAGTGACGGGGAGTTAATTGAATTTTTTTTTCGATTGATTTTTCTAGTTGATTCTACGTTTGTAAAGCCTTTTCCTCAAGTTGTCCGGGTGTGATACCTAGGTATATTTATGAAGGCGAATGAGGGAATTATGAAGAAATTTCCAGAAAAATTAAACCTCGTCAAAAAAATTTTGAAGTTGAAAAAAATACATGAAAAAATTCAGACCTTGTCTTCAAAAATTTTGAAATTTGAAAAAAATTGAGGAAAAAATTCAGACCTTGTCAAAAAAATTGAAGTTGGAAAAAATTTAGGCCTCGTCAAATAAATGTTGAAGTTGAGAAAAAATTGAGGAAAAAATTTAAGCTTCGTCAGAAAAATTTTGAATTTGGAAAAAATTGAGGAAAAAAAGACCTCTTCAAAAAATTTTGAAGTTGAGAAAAAAATAGAGGAAAAAATTTAGACCTCGTCAAAAAAAAATTGAAGTTGGAAAAAATTGAGGAAAAAATTTAAGTCTCGTCAGAAAAATTTTGAATTTGGAAAAAAATTGAGGAAAAAAGACCCCGTCAAAAAAATTTTGAAGTTGGGAAAAAATTGAGGAAAAAATTAAGCTTTGTCAGAAAAATTTTGAATTTGGAAAAAAATTGAGGAAAAAAAGACCTCTTCAAAAAATTTTGAAGTTGAGAAAAAAATAGAGGAAAAAATTTAGACCGCGTCAAAAAAATTTTCAAGTTGAGAAAAAATTTAGGAAAAAATTCAGACCTCGCCAAAAAAATTTTGAAGTTGAGAAAAAATTGAGGAAAAAATTTAGACCTCGTCAAAAAAATTTGAAGTTGAGAAAAAATTGAGGAAAAAAGTTAGAAACAAATTGTAGAGAAGATTCTGCCGGACGGGGATGGTAAAGAAATGGACTGTTTATGGAGGACGTTGGAGGGAGTGTGGGGTCGGTAGGGTTGTCCCCTTCCTCACGAGTCCTCTGGCCGTTGGGTCCTTCTTTCCCCATTACACTGGTGCGCACCAGGTTCCCGATCTTGCTCTACGGACTTACCTCCCGGAGGATATTTAGGAGGAAGTCCCTTCGCCGAGGGTCCGCGGGGCCCGTCTGGGGTCTCGCACGTTGGAACGAATAAAAACACGGTTGACAGATACAAGCGTATATTTGCACGACGTATTTAATCGTACCTGTATGTGTGTGTGAGTGACGGCCGCGACCTACGGTTACGGATGGGTCTAAATTGGCGATGATCGAGATGATTTTACACTCAATTCGACGCCACGCCGCTGGCTGCGGAGGCGGCGGCGAAAGGAGCTATAGACCTCCCCGATCGGTGCCATCGTATTGAGCTGAACTCCATCGTCCCCTACTTCGCCGGAGCTGCAAGGGGGTCGATGGATCATATTGTTCTGAACGTGTGGAAGAATTCGCGCGGCGGGAATAGGAACGACGCCGCGGAGGATATCTCCGGATGGATATCTCCGCGGAGGGAACCGATCTCGCGAATGGCGAATTCCACCGGGGTCCCAGGGTCTCTATCCAGGCCTAGGTGCACTGGTACCTTGAAGGATCCCCATTGGTCCCCCATCGAAATGAGGGGCCATGATGGAATCGCGGGTGAATTCCGATGACGGGTAAATAAATCGAGCCGGATTCGATATTTACGCGTCGCCGGCTAAGTCCGATTCCGGTGACTTAGCCGGGCGTCGTACAAGCCGAAGCGAGAGATGTTAAGACGACACGTATGTTCGAATTAGGGGAAAAATCGAAACTTCGAAACTTAGCCTAAACGAAACTTGATTTTGACTCGTTCGAGGGTTGAAAACGCACCAGATCGAGCCTAAACTCGATCCAGCAACGCATCATCCCACTCGAACGTAGATTTCGGAACTAGTTTTACTCTGCTAACGCAGAGTTTATATAAGGATTCGAATCAACTTGCTAGCAGGGTTGCCACCACCACGGAACTATAGTCGTTTCTCTTGGGTCGGGCCATATTCACTCTGACATATGCCCCATCGAGCTGTATTAGGGAGCTGACCTCCCATAGTAAAGGTCGAACTTTTAGTACTGTAGTCAAAGTTAAGTTCCATAGAGAGGATATTGGTCCCTGCCCCATTCGACTTTTGCTGTGGGTGGTGGTAACCTAAGTAATAAATTTTGATCCGGTATGTCCGGTGCGGCTATTGTAGTTCAATAATAAATACAAATTTTGCGGTCTGCTGACCCTCGGAACGGCCGAAAGGGATCGCCGACGGGCCGAAAGTGCTGCTAGCTAGATGACTTGATATTGTGCTAAACAGAATGTTAAGCTAAACAGAAATTTTGACGCCGTATTTTGAAATGACAATAAAATTTACGGCGTAAGAACTATGGTGAAAAGAAAATTGATATTTTTGATTAGACTTTAAATTTTGATTTGATGGTTTTTCGTTTTTGACAATTAAATGGTTTTAAACTTGGTAGAAAATGGTCCCTAAGTCATCTATTTGAACCCTTGTTAAATTTTGATTTGTGGTCACGGTACCACTGTGTGGAGGGGGAGAAATTTTGCGGAATTCGGACGCGAATTCTTCCATGTACGTACAGGGTTCAGCTTACGATTTTTTAGGGGGTTACGTATATACAATTATGTACAATTATATTTAAGTAATTATTCAGAGCTCGGAACACAGAAAAAATGGGGTTGTGTAATATTATTGTCGTCTCGGGGGTTAATATGGTTCTTGAAGTGGGGTTTTACAATTTATGAGACGTAAAAAGTATCCAAAAGAAAATTTACAAATGATTTTTTGATTTTGATGGGGAGGAAAGAATTGCAAATCTCTTTTTATAATTATGTTCACGCTCACTGTTACATTTCATATTTTTTGATTTTTTTGTTTTACTATTTTTATTACATTTTGTGTATTTTATTCACGCGCTCTGTTACATTTTGTTTTTTTTTTTTTTTTTTTTTTGATTTTGCATATCTTTCTATTTTTTTGTGAGATTTGCAGTAAAAAATAAGAAAATTTTGATTTTGTAGAGCTCTGAATAGGGAAATTGTAAAACTAAGTGGGTGGGTGTATTCGCGGTTTGGTACAGAACCTTAAAAAAAAATATAAGCGAGGGAAACTTATGATTAATTTGTCGCAGCCGTCGAGTGTATAGGAAGACATAAAAATAACATATTTGCTGACATCAGCACAAGAAACGATCGTATAGGTATGTACATTGAAATTAAATATATAATACGACATGTGATCAAATACTAATATAGATTTTTGTTGTTACAGGTGCCGACGATGGAATGTCAATGGTCGAAGGTAAAGATGGTATCGAATGGTGAGTATCGACGTGGTGACGGTAGTGGTGTTATATGTCCACTTTTTGTTACAGGTTGATTCAGCACGCCGATTCATGGTGGTTTCTGCGACGTTGATATGGGTTACTCAGAACATGGTGTCGGAATACTATTAAAAAATCGAAAGGTAATTAGTAATTTTGTAATATTTAACCTATTAATAGGAAAAGCATGACGTGCAAAAGATGAAAGAATTTTTATCATATAAAATTATGAAGTTTTAGTTTTTTAGCTTGTTGAGATACAGTTACTTTTTTGTTGGTTCCAGGTTTCCATGGCTCTGGTTGGTTTGGTTCCAGATTGATGAATTGCTGTAAAAAATTTGATTAGTTTGCCAAAGGTGAGGTTTTTTACATGTCGTATGTATTTTGGTGCCGAGAAATAAATAGAAATTTTCTGGTTAATATTCAAAAGAAAGAAAAATAAAAATCAGTTAAGCGAATTTTGATTGTTGAATTTTGGTGTGATGATTTTGTGAATTTTTGTTTTAGAATCTGGACGGTGTCGATAATCGAATTTTGGATTCCAAGTGCCCCATATGCCAGCGTCGTTTGGGCTATTTCGAATTTTGAAAAGGTGAGAATCAATTTTGATTTGAGTTTTAGAATATAAAATCGCCTATGGCGTGCCCCATATGCGCGTAGGGATGATTTTAGGTTGGAATGGTTGCCTATATGGAGTTTTTTACGGCGCATGTATGTTTTAATTTTGATTGTGAGTTTTTCGAAAAGTGAAATCGCGTTAATTCTTCTATTGTATAAATTTTGGGATGGTAATGGGCGATTTTTTGTATCAGAAATATTTTTGATTTTTGATGACGTCGAAAATCCCAAGAAGGGGAAAAGAAGAAAAGAAAAAGAAGAAAGAAAAAAAAAATATTTTTTTGGGTAAATGACAGACTGTTTCATTTATTTTGCCGAATAGTGAAAAGAGAAAGAAAAAAAAAAATAAATAAAGAAAAGAAATTTTGGTTTTGTGAATTTTATTGTGACAATTCTGCCCCATATGAACTTGATGTTCGTGTGGGCTGAAATTTTCAAATTTTGGTTCCCATTCTTGATGTTTTCGATCATATCATTTTACCATTTTATTTCTGATGTCGTGGTAAATCAAATGTTCATAATTTTTTTTGGAAATTTTTGTATGTGGCCAGAAAGTTTTTCAAATTTTGATTGGAATTTTGCCCCATTTGTACTTCGTTTGAATTTTGAAGATGTTGAATTAAATTTTGAGGTGTTGATTTTCTTCTCCTTCGCTCTGTCTTTATGTTCTTCGTATCTTGATTTCTTGATGATTCTGTATCGTATGTTAGAAATTTTTGAAACGTGAGCTTTTCTACGTTTCTACTTTTTTTTTTTGCATTTGTTTGTGCTACCTTTTGTATAGGATTAGTTAACGATTTGTTGAGGTATTGATTCTATTTTTCTTTTTTTTTTGAGAGAGATGAAAAGTTCGAAATGATTTTTGTGTCAAGTATTTGCGTTGTAATATTACCTCATATGTATTTCGAAATTTTGGTTAAATTTTGGTTTTGATTTTTTGAATATGACGTCGAAATTGTAAATTGAGTTGAAATTTTGAATTTTTCGAATGATATTCTGCCCCATATGTACCAGGTGGCGAGTTTTCGAATGGTTTTGATATCGGACGAGTTTTTTGTAAATTCTAGAATTTTGGTTATGTGGTATTGATGGTTGAATTGTTTCGGTGTCAAAAAATCAATATGTATTTACGTATACATTGGTATTGATGTAAACAAAAATAAAGATAGTACAGTACTCGAAAAGTAGACAAGAGAAAAAGGAGAAAAGATAAAAAAGAAAGAAATAAAAATATGAGAAAAAATATAGTCGACACTTAACGAATAAACGAAGATATGGGGGAAAATTTAGAGGATTATTTCGAGGAGTCCTCGAAGGTGTTCGAACACTTCGACCGGCTGTTGCTTTGGAAGGAAGGCGGGCGATGATATCAATTTTGTTTTCTTCGCAATTGTTTCTGTGTACTCCTTCCATATTCTTCTGTTTTTGGGATTTCCAATCGGCGGCGCGAGAATTAGTATTTTTTGACACCCTTTAATTCTCAAAGTATCTTCCAGGATTTCGATATCCTGAGTTGTCTCTTTTTTCGAGTCGTGGACGTTGGGGGCGGCGATGGCGATGCTGGTGCACGGTACGGGTGCGGCCGCGATTATGTTGTTTATCTCCTTGAGGTTTATATCTTGGTGGTATAATCGTGTTACTTTCAAGATTTTTTCGTATGGTGACTTTTTTAATAATAGGTTGGCGATCATTGCCGCGTAACCGTTGCCAGCCAGGAGGGTGTTGCGAATGTACACATAGATGTTTTTGTTGTGTATTATGATCGAAGTTTGTCCTACGGTCTTCATTATTAAATTCGGCGAAAAGTATTTGATTTCATTAATTGTTTCTTCAACCGACTCCATTTCTTCTTTTGTTTGTTTGATCTTTTTCTTATTTTTAACGAGTTGTCTTTCGGTTTTTTTTCAGCGTTTGTTGTAGTCCTTGAAGTTTTGCCTGTATAGAATAAAGAAAGAATTTAAGCAAATGTCGTTGGGAATATGTCTAGTAATTTGTGTTTGTTTTTGTTGTTTTTGTTTCAGGTGTTATAAGTTGGATAATGCGGCGAGGTGGAAATGTGAAGATTTTTTGAATTTTTTGCGATCGAACTGTTTTTTGGTTGGATGAATTATCAAAGTTTTGGTAAGTTGTGCTATGTCGATCTTATTTTGGTAGTTTGTTTTTGATTGTTATTGATAAGGGTAGTCGAACGTATTTTGAATGGGTTATTTTCGAAAGTAGAATTTGTGCTATGTTTTGGAGTAGAAAATGATCGGATTGAATTACTTATTATTGCTGTTCATTGGCTGAAATGATAATATCTATAATTTTGAGGTCGTGAGTTTGTGAAAAGGTGTGCGTTTTGGTCGCCGGATGATTTTTGGAAGGGAGGTTTTGCTAAATTTTATGCTATCTGATCTAATGAGTGAGTGGTACATACCTCTAAATCGTAGAGCGTGTCTGACATGTTTGCGAATCGTCGAGAATATATTGCGAAAGCGAAAATAATAAAAAGGTTTTACAAATGGCGAAAGTGACGAAAAAATATTGCAAGTCTAAAAGCCGGTGTCGCACGTATTTTTATTTTCTTGAAATTGATTTGGAAATTTTTTATTGGCTTTGTAGTTTTGGAATAAAAATTATGTTGTTTTTGGCTTTTCAGAGTGTGCTACTTGCGTAGTTTTTGTGATAGGTGGGTTTTATCCTATCTTTTTTGCAGTGTTGCCAGAAGTGGGTTTTTGTAGTTCGAATGTTTTTTTTTTTTAATTTTGAGTTCCTGAAGGGTTTTGTTTGGGATTTTTAATTTTGTGTTGTATTTTTTTTGAGACGCAAGGATTTTTAATTTGATGAATCAGAGTCGTTGGGGTAATATTTAGTCGAATATGCAATTTTCCGGTCATGGCGAGATTTTAGTTCGCTGAGTGGAAGGCGTCGGATTTCGGGTAGGGATTTTGATTTTGTTGGAGTTTCCAAATTTTGAGTATTTTGCAAGTCAAATTGTCGTCGAAATATGTATGGAATTTGTAGTTTTTCGAGAGTCTGAGTCGAGATGTGACCGATGATATCTTGTAGATCGGAGGGCGTAAATTTTATTGAGACTGGTCGATTCTCGTAGGTGAATTCTATTTCTTTGAAATAGTCGTTACGTAATATTGCAGAAGGGAAGAGTAATTCTATGGTTCGGATTATTGATTTTGAGATGGTGTTCTGATTGGTATATGGGTTTATGATCAGTGGTATCATGAGAGTGTTATCGAGTTTGAAATAAATTTTGTCAAATGGGCGATAGGTTCTGCTTTTTGGTTTTGGTTTAAGGGTGGGATTTTTTGTTACGTCGTCCGTGTCTAGATAAGTCAAATCGGTTTGAATTTTTATAGATTTTGTATTTATATCAGGGGGGTATGAGCCAGAAGCAATAATTTTGGGATTTTCTAGAGCCTCTTTTTTCAGATTTTCGGTTTGGAGTATTCTTATCGATTTCTTACCAATATAGCACAACGGTTGGTGGAGGGGGATTATTGAAAACGGGATTTTTATTTTGTAGCCTTTTACGGTGCCTTTTATGAAAGCTTTTCGAGTCGAGAGAAAAGGTGTTGGGTGGTCTTCGAGTAGAATGATTTTGTGGATATTCCTCACATTTATCTCCACCGCATGTGGTGTATTCTGCATTATATCTTGCAGCGAATGTTCGGATATAATATTTCTAGTTTGTTCAGGTTTTGTTTTCAAAATGAGAGTCGTTTTGTTAGAAATTGTTAATAGAATCGAATCCGTTATTTCTGTGGTTTCTGGCGTCGTAGTATTTTTACTATCGTTGTTTATATTGTCATTTTGTGGTGACAATATTTTTTCAGTGGGTTGTAAATAGGTTGGGCAGTCGGGGCTATCAGTGGAGAAGGTTTTTATGTTTTTTAGGTGTTTTTCGATTTCGTTCCACTTGTCTATTGGGCATTCGGCAATTTTCTGGGTCGGGAGGATATTTGTGATGTGTATTGATTTTTTGACTTCATTTAAGTCTGGCATTTCATCGCATGTGTCGTGAATGCTTTCGGTTGAGGATGATGAGGATTTTGAAGATTTTGATAGGATATTTGGCATTGTTTTTAATTTTGGCGAAATGATAGGTATTTCTTCGGGGTTTTTGATTATTATTCCAAAGTTTTTTATTGTGGTGTCGCCGATGATGCAAAATGATTTGAGACAGGTATTTTGAATCGTGAACTGAATTTTTTGTTGGGAGATGCCAAAGGTGCAGTTGATGATAGCGGTTGGTTTGTGATTTATGTTTGTCGTAAGAATTTTTTGTGGGTATTGATTCAAAATTTTGTCTGATTGGTATTTACTTATGATGTTTTCATCTTTTGAGGGATTTAATATTGCCTTTATTTCTATTTCATTTATTTTTAGGGTAATTTCATCGTGAGGTAGGTATTTAGTTTGAATTTTATTTTGGTTGGTAAAGGGTACTAGGCCGTGATTATGGTTGCTATCATCAGCAGTCGTTTTGGGTGAGGTGATTTTCTCGTTTCTGTGATATGTTTTAGTATTATTGGAGAAAATATCCTCAATTTCTGAGTCAGTTTTGTCGAAATCATGATTTTGTAACTCTGTGTTTAATTGGTCCGAGATTGTTTTTGTTTGGTCGTTGTTAATTTTTTCAGAGTTATTTTCAGTGCCATGAGAATTTTTATTATCCAAATTTTGGGTTTGGGAGGAATTTTGATTTTTAGGGTTTCGAAATTTGTGATGTTTAGGTGGTCCAAACGGAGTTGTTTTATTGCGTTTTTACTTATATAGCACGTCGGCTCTTTTGATTCGATAATTTTGAAAGGGATTTTTATATTGTAGGTACCTATCATTCCCTGTACTATTGCAATTTCGGAAAGAGGGCTGGGTATGAATGGAGAAAATGGGAGACCTATATCTGAAGATGCGTGGTATTTTACGGGAACAATTGCGCGAATGCTATTTAAGGTGCCTCTTGATATGGTATTTGCGTTGGCGTCGGAGTTTAATTCGATGGTTAAGGTTGAGTCGGAAGATATGTTCAATAGGAATGATTTTGGTTTGCCCATTTGTTTTACTGGGTCCCAAAATGTGAAAAAGGTTCTAGATTTTATGGCTTTTAGCCATTCTGGTACATCGCTGTCTTCTACAGCATATTTTTGATGAATCTTGACGGGTAGGTCGGGGACCTCTGTGTGCTCGAATATTTCATCGTCGTAATTTTCTTTGTCCGAGTCTATATCGTAATCGTTTTCGTTTTCTAGCTCACATTTTTGAGTTTTGTCATTAATTTTTGGAATTTCAAAAGGTGATGAGGAGGCTTTAGGGTTGAGAGTTGGCGCAGGGGTTGAGAAATTTGAGTGTATCAGGTTTAGGTCGACGTCAATACTATCCTGATTTTGTGTTTTATTCTGGATGGATTTTATTTCAGAATTTACGTTATCTATTTCAGTTTTTAGGGTGTTGAATTTTGAATCGATTAATTCGCGGATTTCTTTCAAATCGGAGGTAGTTTTGGTTTTTTCATTTGATGTGGCTGATTTAAAGTCTGCGAGTTCGTGCGCCAAGTCTCCTAACCCTTCCGCTAGTCCTTGAATTTCGTAGTCGTGATTATATAAAATGGAATCCGTTTCCGTTATTGCCTCTTGATGTTCTGTGATTTTTTCTTTCACTTCATCTATTTCATCTTCGTATTTTTCCGCTGATGATATTAATTTTTCTGTCATAAAATCAAATTTGTTCATACTTTCTTGATGGGTGTCCAAAAGGTTTGAGAGGCGATTTATGTTTTCATCGATTTCATCATCTTGAGATGAAGTTTCATATAATTCTTTTTTGGTTTCTAGGTCGAAAATTAGGTTGTATTTTGCGATTTCATCGCACCATTTCGATGTTTTGTTTCTTGAAAGGTAGCGGTATTTATTTACGATTGATTTTAGTTCTGTTCGGACGTGAATATATTGTCCGTTGAGCCAGGATGGAAGGCTCTGCAGATGAAGGAATAGACTTAGCATTTCTTTATTCGCTACGGAGTAGTTTCGTTGGTGGGGTAAGAATTGATAGGAGACGCGCATAATAACGTTTTCGGAGCCCCTAATGAGTTGGTAAAGGACTGACTGCATGGTGTCTCCGGTCACCATGGTGTCTAGATACGCGTGGTGTTTTTTACGAAGTAATTTTTCGGCTTCAAAAATTATGGATTCTGCTTGTTTTTCATTTAAGAGGACGTCGTCAACATAGCAGGTTTTTGAATTTAGATTTGGGAAAGCCTTGAGGGCTGCTTCATTCTGTCTTAATTTTCGAAATTGGGAGGGGGAATAATTTTTTGTAATTACATTCGCGAGATTCTTTTCGATAATTTGAAGTTTTGAGTCTACGTTTTGAGCCCCGATGTCCAAAATTCGGTTTATATCTTTTTGTTTTCCTTCCGGTACCGAGAGTACATTTAGGGTTAATTTAGCGTTCCAGAATGCTGTTTCTCTTTGTGATGTTTTTGAGATTTCGAGGGGTTTAGGGGCCTTGTGGAGAGGGTGTTTTTTCAGAAGTTTCATTTTTATTTTGTTCTGTGGGGGAATTTTCCGTTTTTTCAGAAGGATTTTCGATATCGTGAATGTAAGAAGCTATGCCTTTGCATCGTTTTTTAGATTTGGGTTCAAGAATCGGAGATTTTGGAGGTGTTTTAGATGTGGAAGGTTGTGGAGAGATTTGTTCAGGAGTTGTATTAAAGAATGGAGAGTCTGGGAAAGATTGTGGTACAATTTGTGAGTCGTCAATATTTTGATCTAGAGAGGGAGAGCCTTGAGGGGTTGGCGTATTGGGAGGTACGTCAGACATTTTTGATGTAAGTGTAAAATCGAAGCTTGTTGAGAAATTTTTTTTTTTTTTTTTGATTTTGGAGATTTTAGACGATGTTTAAAATAGAATTGCCTTGAAAATTGTTGATTTTGAGTTGACGATATTGGGTTTTTATTCAAGTAGCGAAATAAGAAATGTTTTTTAGAATTTTTCGTGGCTCAGATGTGTTGAGCGGATTGATAGCGAGTTAGAATCAGTGCCAGTGGTATTTGGCGATTTAAGCAAGTTTTTACGACGTAAATTATGCGAGTAGTATGTAGAGGCGTAAATTTGATCGAAAAAATATTTTTAATGAAATTTTGGTAAAAATCAAAGGGTGAAAGATTTTTAAATTGTTCGGCTAAAAAAGGATATTGAATGGTTTTGAGGAAAATGAGGAATTAATGAGTCGTAGAATTTAGAGGGAGGGGTTTTTCAGAATTTTACTTTGCGATAATTGAGAAATTTTCAATTAATAAAATTTTGGATGATGACGTGTGAATTTTTTGAGAGGTAGAAAGGTGTTTTTGGGTCCACTGCCAGGAGTGGTGTAGGAAAACTGATGAATTCCAGAGATCAGCTAAGTCGGATTCGTGATCCCACGCTGACCAACTGGGCCTTACCGACTCTGCGAGCAGAGAGGGTGTTTTTGTGTGACTTTGAAAGGGGGAGAAGAATTTAGAGAGCCTTTAATCCGATTGGCAATAAACTTCTCGTTTCAGGCTGGGTAATATTTAGGATGGTATGTGGAAAAATTTATAGGATCTCTCAAAAAATCAGGAAAAGAGAGGTATAGGTATCAAGTCCGCTGTTTCCCAGTCGTGTCTGATGCCTATTTTATTTTGGAGAACGTAAATGGATAATTAATTTCTCAGATTATCTGGAAAATGCAGTTTCCTTGAATTGCAGTCGTCGTTGTCCACGTACTGTCGCAATTTTCAGAGAATTGTATGGATTAGCCGAAAATTTCCTGTTAAATTTTGTAATTTTCTTTAATTGCAGTCGTCGTTGTACACGTACTGTCGCAATATTCAGAAAATTGTTGAGTTTTTGGCCAAGAATTTAGTTAAATTTTGCAAAATGAGTTTAGATTTTGATTCAAAGAATTATTGGATCGAAAGTGACGCTGTATTTAATTCGTGAAAATTTTGTGGTGTGAAATTATTTGCTGCGGTCGTCGTTGTCCACGTACTGTTGCAGCTTGTAATTTCGAATTTTGATTTTTTATGACGCTGGACGGAAATTGTCGAAATAATAGGTCTTACGTTAATTAATTCGCTAAAATTTTGATGGTGAGATTATTTACTGCAGTCGTTGCGCGCTTACTTCTACAGCTTTATAATGCTCAAAAAGAAATTCGCCAAAAAATGGTAGGTCGCGATGTATAGGTCGCGAAAATTCAGAATATGGAATTGTGTGCTGCGGTCGTCGTTTTGCACGTACTGTTGCAGTCCACAATTTCAAAATTTAAATTTTGGATGAAAAAGTCGAAATTATAAGTCGCGGAATTAATTAACTAATTTGGAAAGCGTAAAAATGTGAAAGTATTTACTGCGGTCGTCGTTGTACACGTACTGTTGCAGTATCTAAATTCACAGAATAATTAAAAGCAGAAGAAAAGAAATACGAGATTGACTAAGTTAACCTTGGAAAGGTAGATCTAGTCAAGCGCGAGTTTTAAAAGCAGCGTTTAGAAGTAGAGAAAGAGTGTACCAGATAGCTAGGTGTACTTGGTAAATGTTGAAAACGGCAATCTTTGCTGATAACCAAATAGCAGAAGAGAAAGACGTTAAATGATGTCGAGTTTGAAAACGGGGTTTTATTTATTTGAGTTTTAGGTAGCTTGATTTGCCGAGAATCTATCCGGTTGTGAAGTCGTGTATTTTGGGATGACCAGTTCTATTGTTGAAAATTCAATGGATTGTTCTTTTTATGAATAGCGAACACGATCCTTTTATTGTTTGGGTTGGTTTAGGTTCGAGAAATCGCACGATATTTTTGTTTTGTTTCTATACAGTCGTTTCCCTTTTGATGAGGATCATATTAATTCGAAATATACCGCTGTATGTACATAGATTTGAAAGTTAGTTTATTTTCAAGGTTTCAGGAAATTTTGTAGTCCAAGTAAAGATAATAGAATTGATTAAGTCAATTGATTGTGTCATTTAATAAATCGAAAAGGTAAAAGGAAGTTTGCCGAAATCTATAGGAGCTGTCAAGTTCAAGATGACATTTATAGAGATTAATCGATTTTTAAATTTTGGAATATAATGGGGTGAACGTAAGTGTGCCAAAATGTGAAAATCTTGATTTCCGGAGCTGTCAAAGCCGTGATATTATGTAGGAAACGGTCAGTGATTAATTGATTTTTCGATTTTTTGAAAATAATGGGGTGAAGATAACTGTGCCAAAATGTAGGAAATCTTGATTTTGCCAAGAAATGTAATTTCAATAGATTGAATTTTAATGAGTTAAAAGTATTGTTTGAAAATCGTAAACGGATGTATTTTTGAGTGAAAAAAGGTGCATCGTTGTACATACATTTGTATAAACAATGGTTTACCGCCACCGTTAAAAATAGAAAGAAGCGTCCTTTGAATTTCAAAGGGGTGAAAGCGTTTGTACCAAAAAGTATGCCTTAAGCCTAAATAGTGAAGCGGATATACATGGCGGCTTTTGTACATAAAGTCGCCAATATTTTTATTTACAATAGAATTGAATTAATTTGACAGGTTGCTGTCATCTTTACGGATTTTAAAAGAATTAATTCTTTGTTGTAAAGAATTGATTTACGATTTTAAGAAAATATTTTGAAAAGAATTGACTTGTCTTTATCGTGCCTATTGTTCTGAATGTGAATATTGACTAAACCATTTGCGCATTGGACTAGTGAAGGGGAAGAAAGAAGATCTAAACTGGGAATTGGATCGCGATGTAATTTTGGTCTGAATGGGCATGTTGGGCCGGAAATCGTATTGGCGCCAACGATTTATTTTTCGGTTGAAAAGTGGAAACAGGGTTACCATTATTTTCGGCGAAAAATATAATTTTGAAAATCGAATCGAAATATAGATCGAATCAATGGATTTTGACTTGATTAAATAAATGATTTTTTGGAGATTTTTCGGAAAATTTTGATTTTATAGGTCATGAGATTGGTAATTACGTTGATTGAAGGTAATGATCGAAAGAAATTATTGAATTTTTGAATGAGATGGTGATTTTTGATATTTTCCAAAGGAGAAAGTGAATTTTGTTGATCGAAACGTTAAATTGATTTTTTGAGTATTGATTTTGGAATTTTGATATTTTTGTGTCATGGAAAGAGAGATTTCGTTGATCGAGATTAATTATTGGAATTTTAAATGTAAATTTTGATGATCGAAAGGGTTTTATTGAATTTCTAAAAGGTGACTATGAATTTTGATGTTTTCTAATGTTTGAAATGAGATATGATGGCCAAAGGGTTGAATTTTTGAATTTTTTGATGTAGGTTTGAAAATTCTGATTTTCGATGTCATGAAAAAAGATTTTCGTTTATCCAAAGTAGTTAGTGAATTTTGTAATGAGTTTTGGAATTATGAATTTTGATATGTTTGATTTTGGGAAAGTATTTCGATGATCAATGTGATAATTTTGAATATTTTAGTGGAGATTTGAAAATTTTGATTTTTTAGGTCGTGAAAAGGGTTACCTAGTTCGAAATTGGTTATTGAAGATTTTGCTGAATGAAATTTTGATGTTGATCGTGAGAGAAGATTTGTGAGTGAAAAAGATTTTATTGATCGGAGTAAATTCTTGAGTTTTCAGATGGAATAATGAATTTTTAGATTTTTAGTTTTAAGAAAAGGATTTCGTAGCTTGAAATTGTGAATTTTTGAGTTGTTGATCAAAGGATTTGAGAATTATGATTTTTTAGGTGGTAAAGAGGGGTTGTTTGGTTCGAAAATTATGTCTATGAATTTTGATTTTCTCTTTTGCGAGAGGGTAGGGTTCTGGTTATCGAAGTGTTAATTTTGATATTTTTGAATGGAATTTAGAAGATTTGAGTTTTTTAGATCGTGAGATAGATTGTTATAATCGAAACTTGAAATGAATGAAAGTGAATGAGTTTATGAATTTTGAATGATGATTTGGTGATTTTTGATTTTTTGAAGGTCGAAAAAATTATTGTCAAGATGAAAATGAGTGTATTTATGAATTTTGAGTAATAATTTTGAATTTCGATTTTCTAGGTTGTGGAAATTAATTTTTTGTGGATTGAAATGTTCAAAATGAGTGGTTATTTGATTTTTGATGAAAAGATGGCCTGAAATTTTCGAATTTTCGGGTGGGTTAGTCCATTTTGAATTTTTAGGGTGTGGGAAATAAATTCGTTTCGCCACAAATGGGTTCGTAAATTTTGGGTATAAAAAGAGTAGATAATGAATGCGTAGAGCATAATAAAAGGATTTCTTGCTGCAACAAAAAATACCTAATTATTGTGGTCATCGCATTTTCAACTGGCAAATTAATAAAATTGCCATGTTTTTACGTTATAACGGAAATGTACCGATATTTTCATTTGCAGATGAAAAGTGGTGCATTTTTGGTTCTTTCACTTTATAGAAAGTGAGACTATTGGCTTATAATTAGTTTTCACATAAAAATGTGAAATATCAGATTATCAGATCGTATGATTGATAATTTGATATCGGATTATATACATAGATTTACATATCCGGAAAGTTTCATCATTTCTGATGACGTAAGTTATTATTATTGAGCACTTCGTGTGCCTGAGATGTTGTTTACGTTAATTACGTTACGTTAATGGCCAGGAGGGGGTCGTAGTTTTCTACTTTTTGACTCGTATTTTGGTGTGAATTTTTATGACCTTGATATTTCACACGTTTTTGGCCGAAATTAATATATTATTTTTTTGTGTACTTAAGGTACATAGTCCGAAATTTTCGAAGTGAAAAATTTCTATTTTGCACTTAAGGTGCCTAGTTCCGAATTGACGTCACAATTTTTGGTTATTGTCAAGGATTTTTTATAGAAAAAGTTTGATTTTTGGGTGACGTTCTTGTGCGAATTTTTATGGCCTGAAATTTCGCAATTTTGACATTTTTGCATTTATGATGCCTACAGCCAGTGATTGTGATATGGTGCGAGAAGGTGACATCCTAATCACATGATTCCACATCGTTCGGGGGGCCCAATATCCGGTACCATAACGGGGGAAATGCCGCGTTCCCTTCATCTATCATGTCGCCATCCCTGGAATTTTGGTGTTGTTTTTACAATGTATAAAATTTTGTGGCTGTATTTCGCCATAAAGGGAGAGAAAAAAATGAAGGAATTTTTGGTTTGACTGAGGAAATGGGTTGAGGATACACTGAGGTTGCCGTGTACGTCGCACGTTTCCGTCACGAACTGTTACAGTGGGGAGGACGCTTTAAGGATATTTGATAGGAATTACAATATCGTATTTACTAGATTTCCGCGTCACGGAAATTTAACTGTAATTATTACTAGTAATTCGTGATATGGAGTTAAGGAAAACATTTTTGTTACATTTTTTCACTATTTACGGTGTCAGTTACGCCTAAGTTTAATTTTTATGCACTTAAGGTGCGAAAAATTTTGTAGTCCGGAGGCCTAGAGCTTGGGGACAAAATTTTGAATAGTGATATAATAAATATAGACGTTACCATATGCGATTTGTACCTAATTTTGCGTTTAGGACGCCTAAATAGATAATTTTTTACCTTGTTTCAGATTTTTACGAACATATGGTATACTTCCGACTTGCGGATTGGTGGAAAATCGGAAGATATACATACAGGATTTTGTCCGATGTGCTTCCAGCCTCTTTATCCTATGCACAGGTGGCCATCTGTGGGAGTCGTAGTCTGGAGAGTCACGTTATTTCGGGCGCCATTATGTAGAGAAGATTCTGCCGGACGGGGATGGTAAAGAAATGGACTGTTTATGGAGGACGTTGGAGGGAGTGTGGGGTCGGTAGGGTTGTCCCCTTCCTCACGAGTCCTCTGGCCGTTGGGTCCTTCTTTCCCCATTACACTGGTGCGCACCAGGTTCCCGATCTTGCTCTACGGACTTACCTCCCGGAGGATATTTAGGAGGAAGTCCCTTCGCCGAGGGTCCGCGGGGCCCGTCTGGGGTCTCGCACGTTGGAACGAATAAAAACACGGTTGACAGATACAAGCGTATATTTGCACGACGTATTTAATCGTACCTGTATGTGTGTGTGAGTGACGGCCGCGACCTACGGTTACGGATGGGTCTAAATTGGCGATGATCGAGATGATTTTACACTCAATTCGACGCCACGCCGCTGGCTGCGGAGGCGGCGGCGAAAGGAGCTATAGACCTCCCCGATCGGTGCCATCGTATTGAGCTGAACTCCATCGTCCCCTACTTCGCCGGAGCTGCAAGGGGGTCGATGGATCATATTGTTCTGAACGTGTGGAAGAATTCGCGCGGCGGGAATAGGAACGACGCCGCGGAGGATATCTCCGGATGGATATCTCCGCGGAGGGAACCGATCTCGCGAATGGCGAATTCCACCGGGGTCCCAGGGTCTCTATCCAGGCCTAGGTGCACTGGTACCTTGAAGGATCCCCATTGGTCCCCCATCGGAATGAGGGGCCATAATGGAATCGCGGGTGAATTCCGATGACGGGTAAATAAATCGAGCCGGATTCGATATTTGCGCGTTCCCGGCTAAGTCCGATTCCAGTGACTTAGCCGGGCGTCGTACAAGCCGAAGCGAGAGATGTTAATACGACATCGAATATTCGAATTAGGGGTAGAATCGGAACTTCGAAACTTAGCCTAAACGAAACTTGATTTTAACTCGTTTGAGGGTTGAAAACGCACCAGATCGAGCCTAAGCTCGATCGAGCAACGCATCATCCAGCTCAAACGTGGATTTCGGAACTAGTTTTACTCTGCTAACGCAGAGTTTATATAAGGATTCGAATCAACTTGCTAGCAGGGTTGCCACCACCACGGAACTATAGTCGTTTCTCTTGGGTCGGGCCATATTCACTCTGACAAAATCGAGGGAAAAAACCTCATCAGAAAAACCACCCTGTTGCAAACACTCGCTGATTAAATTTACATATTACATATTTCTATTCTGCAATTTATACCAAAATTACAATTTTCCGCGTTTATTCCAAAAATTTATGCTATGTTTACGTGAAAATAACCGTTACTATGCTAACACAAATAATCGCAAAAGATCGAACCACAACAGAATCCAATTTTGAATTGTGATTCTTTTTCGAAAAGAATCTCAATTTGAGAATACAATTCTTCAAAATTAATGAATCGGGTTTTTCTAAATCTGATTCTCGACGTTGCTGGATCGTTGAATCTCTTATTTCAAGCCAGCACCACCGTTAATTTTGTTAGTTGATCATCCCCTGCATTTGCACTTATGTTTCAGTGTTTATCACCTCGTCTTCTGTGTAGCTTATCTCATTAATTTTTTCGCCATTGATTTTTAATCCCATCTTTTCTACTGGCATTTTTCTCATGATCTCTTGGCATATCGTACTTACACGTTGAATGATTTTCCCATAAAACTCAACACGTAGAAAAAAATTAAAAAATGAGAACGATTTCTAAAGATTTTTTGAAAACAGTTTTGGACTATGTTTTAGAAAATTTTGAGATTTTTTGTTAGCTTCCTTACCACCTACCTAGACCTAAAGTCCTGGTCTTTTGTCTTTAGTCGAGGGGGGGGGGGGGAGATTTCTTTAGTTTTGAATTTTCCAACCAATTTTTATGCTTGTCCTTAAAAAAAATGCATCTCGCGAAGAATTTGATTAGGTTCGTATTTGAAAATGAAGAATATCTGCTATTTTTTTTTTTTTTTTTTTTGTCAGAAGAAAATATTAGAACTTGTTTTTTATCAAATAGTGATCTGCCAATGTTCGTTTTAGGGAATTTTTTTTTGGAAAAAACTAGGATGGAAGTTGCACCAAAGTCAGAATGAAACGTAATCTTTATATGCAGGTTTTACTCTTCCCCAACCCTTCACGTGTGAGCACTTGAGTACCACGACAGACATCAACTATTAGTCATACGAAATGATGAAAAAAAATCCGAATTCGAACAGAAATTGTTCAAACACTTTTTATCCAAAACCCGATTGGAAATTATAGGTACCTATTTATAAAGAGATGTTTCGTTTAGGTCTTTTGTAGACATGGTTTCCAATTACTAAAACGAATCTATGCTTGATTTGTGGATTCGTTTTGTAAATTTTCTTCATGTTCCTGGATGACACTATGGTTTGAGGTAATGGTGTTTTTCATTCGTTTTAGTTGGCTGGTCAGGTAGATTTGTTTCAGAATAAGGGATTCCATTGAATTTATTTCGATTTCACTCACGAAGTGCGGATTTAATTAAAATGCTGTAACGATTTTTTTTCTCATAAAAGGGTTGAAAACATGTCTAAAATAAGTGTGTATCTGTGTGAGGATAAGTATTCAACGTCAAAGTATTTTTTTTATTTTTTTTTTTTACCATGATGGAATAAATATATTTATACTTATTACAGTGAAAATAAATTATACTAGTCTAAATGGTTAAGAACGGGTAGCTCGTTAATGACAGACAGTAGGCATATACCGTGATGCACGTGATTCCCTATTTTATGTAATGTTGTAAGCCACAAATTACAAATTGCGGAATTATAACGTCAAAACCTTTACTAATGATATTGTCTAAGCGCCACTCTAGAACATTAAATTGTGTAGGGACATTTTGCATATGATAATGTCATCAGATAGCTGGTAACAATGATATTATTATGGCTCTATTAGTGTACAAAATTTGGTACGTTTAGATATTTTTTCATTGATAAAAACGCAGTTATACCTACATTATATGATAGTAACATTTTTCTATCTACTTTTTTTTTTGGTGGGATGGTGTGTGAAGTACGAAACATTAGTGTTGGAAATATTACCAAATTTTTATACAACTTTCTTGATAAGTTGGTTATTATTTTGATTTCGAGAGATTTGTGAAATTTATAGTTCTTTTTCTCATTTGAAAAAATCAACCCAAAAGTACCAAAAAAAAAGAGAAACTTGATTTTTTGAGCATCAAAAAGAAATAAGTAATTCTTTTTCTCATCTGAAAAAATCAATCCAAAAATACCAAAAAAAAAGAGAAAAACTTAATTTTTTGAGCATCAAAAAGAAATAAGTAATTGAATGAACCAATTAGGTATATGCGTTGTACGTTTTGAGATAATTTTTTTCTATACATTTTCAAATATGTCATCCCTGCCTTTAGTGCCTTTGAATACGAAAAAAGCAGATTTTCCAACGGAAAAATAAAACCGTCGTTAAATTATTTTCGCTTCGCTAATTATTTGAAGTCGTATTTTACATTGGGTTTTGAAAAGGGTTCATATCGAACATGTTGCTTCAATCTTTTACGACCGATTTCATATTTTGCCATACCGAAAAGGATGTTTAATTAATTATTATTATGTCGAATTATAAAACGGGACCATAATTCATCGCCTTGGTGGCGCCAAATTCAAGAATTTTTTATAATTCAACATTTTCCTCCAAAATAACTGAAAAATACAAACACCTTAATTTTTTTAATGTATTTTTTAAAAAAATACCTCTTTTGAAGTCTTTTTCGTCGTATTATTTTTCCTCGTGACATCTCAACGGTTACACCTGTTGTATCATTTCATAAATTCACTGCTAAGAATTTTTTTTTCATTTTAAATTAATACGAATCGAAATCTAAAACGTCAAGTAATTGTCAATTCCCCTTTTTTTTTTCGAAAAAATATCGTATTTGTGGTGTTAGTAAGTATAATAGAATTTATAATACTTATCCGCTCTATTAGAAAATGTCGAAGGGAATAAATCTTTTATAGTAACAATATTCGTGTTGCCGGATTTGTCTTTATTTCTCGTACGTATATCGTAGGTAGGTATAGCTCTTTTTTTTCATCTTTTTTCCATCTCCTCCCTCCGTGGTTGATTTTTTTTAAAGAGTATGTTCAGATTTAACCGAGTACGATTTTTTCGACGAAAATTTTGGCGGTAGGATTATGGAAGAGATGTTGGATTTTTTTTTGACTTGGCTAAAGGACAAGTAGGTATAAGAGGAAAAAACGTGTTTTATGCGGTAGCGATAGGCTTAGGTGAACTTTTGGTTCGTGAAAGAGATCAACTTTTTGCTATATATTTTTTGGCATTGAAAACAGTAATATTCCATCGGCCTTAATCTGTCCTTTCGAAGCAGGATTGTTTTAAGATGATTGATTTAGTTGTGTTATTTTATGCATATAAGTTTCTCTACATATACCGGATTGTCGCCGTAGTCTGTCATTGGAGTTATATCAATATTTCTGTATTATGTACGCGTAGATACCTTCATGTATCATCTTAATTTTTCAGTTCGCTGTTCTATACCTTTTCCGCGTCGCGTTCAGGGTGTTTATTTACCATCTCGAGAATATCCTGGTATAAAATATGTACGTTGTTTTACGATGAATTGCCGTTCTTTGCTGAAATATTTTCGAATTTGATTCATTATACATAATTCATACGTTTTGAAGGAAATTTCTTCATCATCGGGCGTATCGAGATGATTTGTTTTTGATGCGAAACCATCATAAAGGGAAACCTTGATTAAGAACTTGCTGTGCAATTCAATTGTGTGAAAATTACACAGGCCTATCAACGACGAGCCTGGCGAACATTATTTTACAGATATTTCGATGTTAAACTATACGATTTATATTTACTGTAATTTTATACCCTGTCGAGAGAAAGATTAACGAGTTAAATTTTGTTTGCTGCATTTGACGTGAAAATACTTGAAGATTATCGCTCCACTTTGAAGTAAATAAGATTCGCTGTTGGTTAATAGAATGGAAGTTATTAATAGTTCCATTCTGTTTGAAAGCTGCATTTTTTTTTAGGCATATTTTCCCCCAAAACTTCCTCTTTAATGTGTAAAATTTACCGAAGAGGATAAATTTTTATTGATAGCGATGCTATTAAAGTCATTATCTAGACTATCATGCTTATATATTTCCTCGAAAACTTCAACTTGTATCGAATTTGTTCGACGATTAATTTTTAGCCGGATTTACCATCTTGAGGAAAGTAAATTGAGGATATTGTTTCGAAACATTGACTTTCAGAAGGGATTAGAATGCAGTTATTTATTTTCAATAATGTATCGCATGGAAAGCTTTAAATTTAAGGTAACTGGGTTAGTTAATAACAAGAAAAAATTGGAAAAAATAAATTTTTTGTTTTTCTTGTAATTGGGCTGCCAACTTAAAATTTTAGGAAAAACAATTAGGAAGTCTTTTAATTTTTTTGTAATTGTGTTCATAGGATGAAGGGGATTATAGTTTGTAGGTAATTCAGGAGTACCTAATTATGAATAAATTTTTATCTGGAAAAAATCTTGAGAAAAATTAAGATCGTATCAGAGTAGAATTGCAAAAAATACTGAGATTTCGTTCCGAGTGAAGTGAAAAAATTAAACACCATCTGGCAAAGGGCAGTAAAGTGTGGGTAGATCTGTTTTTTTTTTTTTTTGAAAATTGAATAGAAGAACAATAAAGGTAGATAGGAAGTTTGGTTTAAATCTCTAAAAGACTTGAGGAAAATTTTATCACTCTTTTCCCTCCCCCTCCGCCACTGAACCTTTGATAATTATTCAGTAAAAAACATCAATATTATCAATTAAGTTCTTAATGAGACAAAAAATATCTACGTCAAATATACGTTTAGCCAACTGCGCCAATAGGATTTGACCACCAGACGACATTTGTGTCGCCTACATTATGGTATCTTGTAATATCCCCTGCCACCAATGAATTATATCTTCTGTGAATTTCATCCTTGAAACAGAAAGCATTCGGTATACCACGTACGTAGTAAAAGTAGTCCCAAGTGACCACAAATTGAGCTCAAATTTCTGAAATGCGATTTTAAAAACCTTGGCTTTAGACTGTGTTATTTTACGAGCTTTTTTTTCCAATGACTGCTAGTTGTATCCTTTACATTTAAATTTTTTGTACATCTAGATATCTTGGTGAAACCGCGAATAGAGGATGCTTTTTTTCCCAGCTGTTTGAAAATGAGCGTATGGTAATTTTCGAAATTTGATAGGTCAATGCCCTTTGATCAGAACATAATATTTTCAACTATGGAACTCGATGAGATGAGCAAAATCCGAGACGAAAGGATTTCAAATCCAAAATCCAAAATCCTGTCACAAAGTGGATTCAAAATCCGAAATCCAAACTGTAGGTGTAAAGGGGGTGAGAAAAAATTGAAACGGTTCTGAACTTCGAAACGTTACTATTTTAAAATTAACAACTTGGAAATATTTTTACTGTCCTTTAAAAACCTCAGAGCTCTAAGGTTATCATTTTTAATCTAAACCGTTGAGGGTTCATTATCATTTTACGAAAAGAAAACAAACGCTGAACCGAAACCAGAATAGGTACTAATCTCCCATTCCGAGCACAAAATACAAAAATTGTGGATTTTAAAATAACGAATTATGATTTCAAATCCCAAATCCGCTGCAGAAACTGATTTCAAATCCAAAATCCGCGATGAAAGTGAATTTAAATCCGAAATCTAAATCCTGATTTTGAGATTTCTTGGAATCCTGCCCAACCCTGGTTTCAGAAACTGAGCTCATTCTTTTTAGATGATTTTTGTAGAATTTCAGTTTCAAAATTGAAAAGGTTACAAATCCATACCATTTGAGCAAAAAATTTAAAACTAGGATTGGGGAAAACATTACCCCTTGGGATTTTTCAGCATTTAGTTGGGAAAATATTTGTACAAAAAGGTAAATTTTCTCAACTAGAGAAAATATGAGTAATGAAGTACAAAATGGTCAATTTTCTCAACTCGACGAAAATAATAATACAAATGGCTATTTAGTTAATCCTAACTTAGGAAAATTCACTCTCTATACCAAAATATATTTCCAAATTGGAAAATTTTTCAATTTTTCACAAATAGGTAAAATTTATCATTTGTACATATATTTTTTAAATCAGGAAAATTGACCAGTTTTGAAGAAAGGTTGCCTGGTCTGAGAAACACGCTGTTTTCTGTTGAAAAATGTTAGCCTGAGTTGAAAAACTGTAACCTGTTTTGGAAAACGTTGCCTGGTGATGAAAAACTTGGCCTGGTCTCAAAAACGTTTGTTAGTGCTGAAAAATGTTGACCTGCTTTGAAAAACGTTGACCAGGTTGACCAATGTGGAAAAACGTTTGCCTGGTCTGAGAAATGTTGCTCCTGTAGAGAAATGCTGGTCTGTTTTGAAAAACGTTGGACATTTATACTTTTATGGAAAAAATTGAACGGTTTGCAATTTTATGTGTGTGTGGTTTTTTTTTCAATACAAAAAACAATAAAATTTCTCAAACATTTTTGCCTCGCTGCACTTTATTGTATTTCCATTTCTGTAGTTGAAAAAGAATTAAAACATGCAAAACTGATTTTCTTCAAATTTTTTCTCGAAATTATTCAAATTTATTTTATAAAAGTATGCTCTCCCTCCCTCGACGATCTTGTGGGTTTTTAAACCGGAAACATATTCTTAGTTCATACATAATTGATCTCAGAATTATTACATATATTTTTTCGAATTTTTATTTCAATTTTAAATACATTTTTGTTCAATTTTCAGGGTCTGTCTCATTTTCAACATTGAAAATTCGTTTTTGGCAACTTCTCAAAAGAAATTATTTCCTCTTGTTTTAATGTTTTCTCTTCAAATCCAGTGGTGTCGTCAGAATCGAAAATTGGGAGAAGCACAAAAAGGACCGTGTGTTGAACAGCTTTTTTGTTTTTTTGAAGTTTTTTTCTTTTTGGGGGGGGGGGGGGTAAATTTTTTTGGTAGCTAAAAATGCACATATCCAGTGCCAGTGGCGTCAGAAATTTTTTTGAAAGTGTGAGTGAGTTCGTACAAGCGCGGGTATAAAAAACCTGAAATTCCAGAAGGATTTCAAGAGGAGGAGTAAAAAGGAGCCTTTTGCATTTCTTTTTTTGTCTCAGATGGATCGTAGAACTGTAAACTTATTCATGCCCGAGCGAAGCTCTGAAAAAATTGATTTTTTAATATTCAAAAAAGATTTTTTTCATGTTGTAATGCTTTTGCTTTGAAAATACGAGTTTTAAAATACAACAGAAATTTTTTGGGGGCCAAGCAAGGGCCAGCATTCTTTCCAGGGGAGCCGCCCCCCTGAGCCACTCCCTGTTCAAATCTCACCAGTTGACATCCGACATCCGCTGACATCTCCCCACACTTTTTCAGATACATTTTATACCGTATGAAATAATGGAAAGGACGCAGAGATGGGGATGTAAAAATAATTACCATGGGGAATTTCTACCATAAATTACGATATTCTCACTCTGGTGCAAATTTTAACGATGATTATACCCCTTCCATTATAATTTTTGATACATAAACGCGAGCTCGAAAACTTTTTCCTTCCATTTGTGTTGAACAAAAGTGAGATGGTACGTATAAAATATTACTCGACGATATAGCGCAGTTATATGTTTACCAAACTTATTTAACATATTGGTTTCACTTAAAAGTTTTATTTTAGTTGCCGCTTCGACGCGTTCATTTAACAAATTCATCAATTTTCGTGACTTTTCGTCGAACATATGTCATTTTCAGCATTTCAGCGATGATGATGTTGATGTAGCTGGCACGTTGGGGGAAAAAATGACGATTTTTCGCATAACTAATATACTTACACTCGCGTATTATATATTCGAGGGAAATATGCCGGTGGTAAAAATCGCAGAAATAAAATCTAACCCGTAATAATATTATTTTTTCTTGAAAATCTGTCATCTTAGCACCGAATTGATGGGTGATAAATTGCAATCTATCAATCAACCATTAGGGGTACATGGTACAATTTCTCAATTGCGTTAAATTCCGTGTGTTTAATCGTCGAACCGTAAAAATTTCGAATTCTTTTTACGAGTTTGTGATTCGCGTGTAGAGTACTTTGAATTGAAACAATTTGTCCTGTAGATGGACGAATAGTCATACAAGTATATTTTATCTTTGAAATCCTTCCCACATGTAAATTTCAAGCTCAATGAATAAATATAATGTTTAAGAAAAGGGACGATCGCTGTATCAATAGACTCTAAATGGCCAAAGTTATACCTATTTACCTACTGGGTCCGAGTATATGATGCCTATTACTTTATACCTACCTATACGAATTTCTGTACACGATTTTTGAATCATGATTTAAATCTGTTACAGAAACCGGAGCATCGACCCATGTAGGTACAAGCATTAATTCTGATGAAAAATATCGAGATTCAATTTGCGAAGCAAGAAATTCCCATGACAACGAGGTAAGAATGAAATTCGTTTTTGATTATTTTGCGATTACGTTGCAGAATTTCGAAAGGAAAATAGCATTAATTTTGTCACCCATTTTCAAAGTGAACTTATACGTATGTAATCATACCGACCTACCTATATGGAATTGGAATGTGAATATAAAAATTTAATCATTTTAAGGAGTAATGAAAAAAAAGTAAAGTGGCATTTGAAAATGAACCTAGTTTTGCGGAAGGTCTGCTTTTCCCATCATTGAAAAATTAAAAAGGTTTAAATGAGAATATTGATGAAGCTGTTCTTTTTATGTTCCCTTTTTTCTATAGGTATATGAATAAATAAAAAATTAGAGCACAGAAAACTGGATCAATTACAATTATCGAAAATTGAACCAATTTTTGAAACCAAAATTTGATTTATTTTTATAATATAAAATTTGATCAATTTTATACCTAAAAATGGATGAATTTTTCTGGACAAAAAAATAACCAAATTTCACGACCGAAAATTGAACCAATTTTTTGGATTGAAAACTGAATCAATTTTTATGATTAATAATTTGGCCAATCGAGAAAAATAAGATAAATCGGGGGAATGGGAGGAGGAAAATTGATAGGTTTTTTTTTTTAGTCATTTTCTATTTTGACGTACAAATCTTTCGAGAAATTTCAAAAATTTTCTGCATACTTATTCCTTCTATTTTCAATTTTGGTATTTTTAATTTTTTGGTATGAGTTGATTTTTGAAGCAGTTGTGCTTTATCTGAGAACACAAAATTTTTCAATTCCATATAAAAAATTAATTTAATTATAAAATTTCAGAATTCTGATCATTTTCGAGAATTTTTTTTCGTGATTTCGAACTTTTAGGCACCAATTATATTTCACTTTGGGAACTCGACAGAATTTTTTTTCACTGAAATGAATAATTGAAGGCAGATGGAAAATTTTGAAATGGTCTAATCGTGGCGTAATCTTGGGAAAATTATGTTTTCCTCGAGTCAAAAAAAATCTTTATTATTTTATCCACAGAACACTTCAATTTATGAGATTAAATTTTTCTTTCACCAAAAATGATAACGAAATGGCTGGCTTTTACTTTTTACCACTTTTGATTCCAATTTTAGATTTAAAGTTTGAAACTTGAAGATAAATGCAATCCAATAAAATACACCAATTATAAGATTGATTTTTTTTGTCGTCCATTATCCATTATTTATGTAAAACAAAAAAAATAACGAAACGAGGGTACTTAATGGCCTTTGGATATAAATGGTAAAAGATTTCCAACAAAACTACTTCGGAAAGGTGTTAAGAAATGGTTTTGCTAGACCGCACTACGATTTGTCCGGAAAATGCTCATTCGAGTGAACGCAGAGCTATACACAAATTTTAAGTACAAAGTTTGCCGGAGACTTGGCCAATCGAATTGTTCGAGAAATAAGATTTGTTTGAAAAAAGATTTATCATGGTGGAAATTACGGTCCGGGTTGTGGAATAGGCTAAAAATGATGCTTCGAATTTCGTACCAAGTGTACAAAGGCCAAGTCACATATTTCAATTGACTGACAACTATAAAATTCTTTACGACTTTTAAACTCGTTGTTCAAATAATGAGTAGGACGCAGTTCGGCTAAATTTTCATTTGGTACATTTTTTTTTTGAACCTTAACGTCGAGAAAATAATTTCACTGGACCCATGGCCGAGTTATAATAACGAAGAAATGTCGTCGTAAATAATATTTCCTGTAGCGTAATTTGGCGCGGTGTTTACTTTTACTCAGCGGAAAAAACTTATGTATCTAGTACCTACCTACCTGCTCTTGCCTTTATACTTCTTTCTTTTATTATAAACCAAGAGAACATTGCTGAAGTATCGGCGAAATATTGCACACTACATGACACGTTAATGAATTTGCTGCGAAAAAAAGGTAAAAAAAATCCTCTAAATTGAAACGTAAAAAAAGGAGAAATTTTCGCATTTTATTGATTCGACACTTTTCTGTATACTCGTATATGGTTCGGTTCACTTTGATAGTGCAGAAAATACGTCGGCCATAATTTAAGATAACATCGACTTTGTTTCATTTTAACCACTTTTAGCCAAAACTAAAAGGTATATACGTCCCTATAATTTGTCAATGTACGATGAAAAACGTCACGCTGATATTTCAAATAAACGACAGATATAATTAATTACTAGCTTCACTCAGCATGTTTACTGAATTATACCTCTGCATAATGTTTGAAATTTCAACGAAAATATGAATCGCGAAAATGCCGTTTAACTCTGCAAATACAATTTCGTATCGATTATTGAACGAAAAATGACCATATGAATAAACCCACCTAGACCTACCTCCTAAATGTGTTTACAAAACGGTAGTCTGAAATGTATAGGTAGCCAAATTATTTCGTTTATGACTCAATTGAAGGCATTTACGAAAAAAAAGGTTGGTTTAGTGATTCAAAGGCACTCGCAGGTACTTACATAATTATCAATCGCCCCATTTGAAGAAAATTCGATTTTCATTATCCAAAAGATTGCGATGCCTTTTTAAGTTGACTAAAAACTGGCGAATAAATATATTTGAAATCTAGTTAAAAAATTGATGAGATATACGTAATAAATTAGAGGTAGAAAAAAGTCGAATTTTTCGATCATTTTTTTTTGGAAAAATTTTCCAGATAATTTTCAATTTGCAGCCCAACTACCCTCACAAATTCACCCCTGAAGATCAAACTCATCATCAGAATAATAATTATACCCTCAAAAATCAAAAACTTGATAATATTATAGGTTTATGACAACCTATTTTCATGTTTTCAACTTCTTCATCCTTCACCTCTTCAAAAACTCATCCCCTAATCCCCTACGGATAAAACTACCCCAAGAATCGTAATCACCGTCCTTGAAAACCATGAATTCGACATACAACGCGACTTTTTATCATTTTTCAATCCTTTTCACCCCCTTCCCTAAATTAAACCCACCCCTAACAGCTCAAATACCAATAAATAAATCATACCATCAATTACTCCTACCATATTGATAAATAATCTCTGGAAAAAATCGAAGTAATTTCACAAGATAAATTCTTTACCAAGGGCTGAATTAGAGCAATCTTGAAGGGTTGAAATCAAATAAGGGTTGAAAAAATGATAAAAAATCGTCATGCATATCGATTGTTAGGTTTTCGAGGTCGCTGATTTCATTTCTAACCTCATTTATGCTTCTAGAAATCAAGTTACCTGCATTTTTTTCCATTTTTCAAACTTTTTTGAACGAATTACAAAACAGCTGTTGGGTTTCGTAGATGTTTGATGTTTGAGGGAGAGGGGGATGTTTCATGGTTTAAACTATAAAAATATTAATTTTTTTCAAAAGAACTGTTTCAAGGAATTTCAATTCCATGTACTTGTAAAAATTCAGAAACATTAAAAAGGTCTAAGAAAAGTTTAATTTTGAAGTGAATATACAAACTTACGTATTAGATTGCATTTTTGCCTTATTTTTTGAAAACTGAAGAAGTATGTACCTGAGAAATTGAGTCTAGATTTCAAAAACTACATTTTTTTTCCTTTCTTTCTTTTTGATGGGTTCCTTTGTTGACCCCCCCCCCCCCCCCCATCAACTCTTACCTTCGATTAATCGTTCTTAAAATTTCACGACCTTCAAGAAACTTGAACAAATTTTGCAAAAAAAAAAAAAAAGTATACCATTGTAGATATTTTTATACAAAAAAACTGTGTAATTTTCACTTTTTCACAAGACTATAGCTTTAGCTACCTACTTGTAGAAATGTTTATTTTTTTTGTAAAAAATTGAAAAGTTTTTTTTTGAATTACTTAATTTTTTAAAGATTATTTTTAGTGCAAAAATTCTTCTCCTAAAAAATGTTAGTGATTTTTTCACTGTTACTCCTTTCGCAACATGTTTAAAAACTTATACTCGTACTTGCTTGAAGAAGAAGATAGTTTTTTTTGTCGTTTTTCAAAGAAACAAAAGATTTGCAAATTTGAAATGGGCACATTTTGCCGATTTTCAAAGAAATTACGATTAAAGAATCGAGAAAAAATGCTGAAAAATCAGTGAAAATTCACTGAAAAATAAATATGTATAAACGTTGAAATTGTCTGAAAAATCAGCCAAACTTTTTGAAAAATTGGTACTATTATACAAATCCGCTGAACATCGAAGAATTTTGCAGATATGGAAAAATTTTAAATAAAATTGATTTTATTAATATTTTTCCACCATTAAATAAACATAAATTTTTGGAAAATTGTTTTCTTCATTCTATAAAAAATTCACTTTCAAATTACTTACCCATTTCAAAGACATGTCACTTTTTTTTTGGTTCAGAGCGAAAATTTTAGTCCCTTATTTAGCAATTTTTCACTTTCTTTTTTTTTTTCCAATTTTATGGTTCTTTTGAGATCTACTACTCAAAGCGGTAAGCATAAAAAAATGGTGGAATACTGCACTTTTTGTATACGAGTTGAAAAGTGGTTTTTATTTTAGTATGATTCGAAAGAAAATTTTTCGAAAACAGGAGCCATCAAAAGAGGGAAGTGAAGGGGAGTTTTAGGGAGTATTTTACCCCCATTTTTCCACATAAAGAAATCAGGATAAATTTGGTGTCGTTTTCATATAATTCGACCCTCCTGAACTCGAATCTGTGATTGGTTTTCCGATCCAAATATTAGATTTCGCACAATCAAATATTTCATGGCGCGAAAAATGGCCAATTTTGGGGAATTTCCTTTCTATGCCTCTTCCAAAAATATTCGGGAGCAGTTATCACCTACTTAGGATAAATGAAAGCAGCCGAAAATTTTGCACTGACGAGAGAACTTGGGAATCGCGTTTTTACTCAATTACCGCCGAATTTTTAACCTTTTAAGTACTCGGGGAAAAAGTTTTCTCTCTTTTTTTTCATCCGAGATGAAATCTCTGTTCTTAGGAAAAAATGAAGTATACCAGACGGTTTCTCAGGATACATAAATTTTCTCTGTCAACAATCTAGGATCAAATTTAAAACTCTCGTGGCTTGCGAGAGCGTAATTACTCAACTTTTCCATTTACGTTTGCATTAAAGATGATGAATGTTGAAGCGAAGTGCGAAAATTCAAATGAAATCATTTCGCCGGCTCGTATTTGCTAAATCAAAAACAAAAAAATTTTCTCATGCGTGTTTACCGTATAGGTCTAGAGGGTAGATGTATAGGTATACGTGTAGGCTATGCGTTGTAAACTTAAATTACGTTTACATAGCATGCAGACGAACAATACATTAAATTTATCTGCGGAGTATTCACGTACGTACGCTGATATCATTGCGAGACGGGGGAGAGACAGCGGGGAAAAAACATCTACGAAAAGATAAAATTCAAAATTGAATTTCGCATTATCGATGTGCAAATATTATATGTATAGTGTAGGTATGCGAGTATATCTGTATATAGAGACGTGTAAAAAATAAAATTGTACCATGGTACAAATGTAAAAGCATTCTAATGCGTTTTCGTTGCTTCAGCTTCACTTATCAACAAAAACACATGCTGCAAATTCAAATTTTTAAATATTTGTCGTCGAACAAAGTAAATTTTTACTTATGTTGCGTCGCGTTCGTAATATTCATATTTTATTTGTTTCCTTCGAAATATACTTACCAGCGAATGCTGTTTGCATTGCAGGGGGATATAGCAAACAAATACGATGATTTTTTTTTTATGTTAAAGTTCAAATGAACGTGAAACATCGTCCGCGTCCTGGCGAGGAATAAAAGTTTCATTTTTTGGATTATCGAGAGTTTCGTGTTTCTAAATTGATAGTATACGGAAAACGCGAGCTGAAAAATGTTCAAAACCCGAGTCAAGTACCGAGAAATTTTAATTAGTAAAGTGTTTCAGGACCGGTGAGAAAATCTCAAGTAAATTTTTCAATATTGTTTTTCATCTCATTATTGTGTATACCTATTTGTATTTTCATTTAATTCCCATTGAATTTCATTAATTTCAACGTAAATATTCCTGTGATTTGCAATCTTTTTTGGCTTACTTTGAAAATTTTGTAAAAAAATTTAATACATTAAACTTTTTCTTTACTGCAGATGATTTCAAAAAATTTAGATGTTGTTGGTAAAAATAAGATCAGTTGGAGAAGTCAGCTCATGTTCTGATTCCCTTGATGAACCTCTCATGTCGTGTTCTTTAATTATGTAAAAAAAATTATGAGAAAATTTTGATCTCAAATTTCCTTTCCTTTTCAAGTTATTTTGACTAAAATTTCTAATTTCAGTAAAAATCTGGGAAATTTATTAGGTAGGTTGGTATTAAGTAGGTTCAATTTCTTGAAGTTTCTGAATGAAAAGTTTGTAATTTTTCGACAATAGGTAGGTAAATCGATTTTTGAAAATATTACTTAATTCGAATAAAAAATTTATATCTAAGGCTTCACATTACTTTACCTAAGAAATATGAAAAAGCATCTTTTATGAATATTAGGGTGGAGTGAAAAAAAAAACATATCTTGGATTTCGACCAAATTTGGTGGGGTGGTTTACTTTGAGTGGGAGACCTCCCAAAAAAATTTGAGCCTCCAAGGTACAAGTGGAGGGGAGCGGGGGGTCAAAGTGCACCTCCTTTTGAAAAAAACGCTGTTTTAAAAAAAATAGCGTGAGAGGCTGTCGTAGCACTTAAAAGTTGCGATTTGAGTTTCTACGTCTACCTGAACCGTCGCCATCCTCCTCCGATCAAAACTCAGAGCGCTACCAGGGGGTTGAAAAGTTGCGGATTGCAATATTCCAATAATACGAAATTTTCGCGAAGCTGAAATTGATTTTTTTTTCGTCGGGGAACTGAATGAAAATTTTTTTTAAACCACTAAAAGTAAATATTGAAGAAAAAATATGAAAATTTTATACACCAGTGCTGCCAACAGCGAATCGTAAAATTCTAAAATGCGGAATTTAGGAATATATATACGTGAACTGAGACCTTTTCGCCTCCGTAGATAATACAGACGTCTTCGCCTCCGGTAGTAGAAATAGGTTTAGGCGTGTATACTTTGCAGAATTAGATTCCTCATATCAAAATTAATAAGAGCACACTGAGAGGGGAAAAAATTTCTAAAAATTTTTTTTGTATATGTTTTCGATGTATAGGAGTCCAATGGACTCCACCAGAAAACCTACTCTTCTGGCTCCGGAAGCACAAAATACATTGTATCATCAACACTTTTCGCCTCCGTCAACGTTGCCGTATATATGCCATTGTATTCTGCATTCCTGTGGATAAGGTTAGGCACTATGCTCTTTATGTTTACTACCACGATCATTAACTGTGAATGACATAGCACCATAATTTAGAAAGGATCGAATGGTGGTTATTTTGTATTTTAGTGTTTGGAACATGAAATGTTTTTCAAGTGTAGCTGAATCAGTTCGTTGGCATTTTCCTAAATTTTTTTGAATCCAAGAAAATACCATCATAGGCGTCCTCAAAAATTAAGGAAGGGGCTGAGAATTTGAGAAAAAATACTGAGGAGGGTAAAATTTCAATTTAGTTATTTTTTACTGTTCTCACAGTCAAAAATCATTGATTAATTGGTGATTTTTGATTAAAAATCAGCAAAAAATTATCCATTTCTAAAATAAATTGACTAAAATACTGCTTGAGTGAAGCTAGGGTGAAAATTATTTGAAAAATACTGTTTGAAGAGGGGAAAAAATCACCTTTTCACATTTTGGCGATGAAAAAATCTTTTTCCCTTGGATATCCCCCTGAGGCCTGATGAACGCCATTATAACAGTGATATTTGAAATTTTGTTGCATCAAATTTGATTGCTAAAATTTTGTCTCCTATTTTTTAGTTTGACCCCTAACACTTCATCGTAATTACACAAGTCAACATAGAAAATCCTATCTGGAATTTAATGGATAATTTTGATAGTCTTCTTTGTACAGATCACAAAAAACTGATTTACAGAGGTGAGCCAAGGGAAGAAAAGGATTCAAGCACTATAGAAATACTCTTGATGCGAATTTTTTGAATACTTTCTCAAAAAATTATGCGAGCTTCTCTTTTTGAATTTCTTTATTCATATCAACTTGTAATTTAATGGTAGTAATTTATTTTGGAATCAAAAAGTTTTGAAACTTTTAGATTCCGACTGTACAAAATTTCGGGAATCGTTTGTTGAAATGTTGAAAGCTCGATCTCTATTTGAGGATTTTCAGTGAAATCTGGAAGTTGGAGAAACGATATAATATTTGTTTCATTTTTTTGGTGGCATGGGAGGGTACCTCTTATTTTTTGACATTTCTTTCATCTTACTCTTAAGAGCTTGAAAAACTTTGAAGATGGCTTTCGATTTGAAAAATTTGGAGAGACTTTCCATCATTCAAATTTTGAAAATTACCAGGAACTGATTGAATGTTATCAGGCAAAAAGTTTGTTGATTCAGAAATAAACTTCAAATTCATAAAAATTTGTTTCCAAATTTTATTTTGATGTTACTTTTAATAGCATTAAAATGTGCTCTTTGAAAAATATGTCGCCGTTTTCAAAATCTTCTAAAATTATCCAAAAATTAAAAATGATGTGCATTTGAAAACTTTTGTTGAAAATATTTTTGATATCTGTAACTTTTGACACAGAAATCAAATTTCTGCACAAAGAAAAGGCTGTACAGAAAAAATGGATAATTGTAGGGGTGTGTTCGGGTCAAGTGGAACGATTTTTTTAAAAATCAGAATTATGAGCTCCCTAGTCCCTACCAAAGATAGAAATTTCGTTTTTGGCTCATTCGAAAGCCTCATCTTTTGGCTACAAATCCCCCCACCCTATCCCTTCTTAAAGTTGAATTTTAGCGAAAACAAAAAGTGAATTGATATAGTACATCATAAACGAATTTCCTATTCAAAATTCAAGCAGTTGAATAGGCCTCATCATCACCCCGCAAAATTTGAAAATTTGATACAATACATAAATAAGGAGGAAAGGCTAAAATTTGATATATACCCTAGTTTCAAGGTGTTCCAGAGCTTACAAAAACTTTTGAAATATTTTAGTCCTGAAAAAAGCTTTTAAAAATGGGTCATATAAAATTCAGCACCTATAACCGCGGATTACCCATACAACCTCTCCTACATATATCAAAGTACAATTTTTCGAATTTCGTAACATGAGGTTTTTTTATCTAGAATTATTTTTTTGAAAATTTTTTTCTGGAGTCTTTGAACCTCTTGAAACCTTGTCTAATCGGTTCCAGAGGTCGAAAATAGGATATCAGCCAACTTTTAAACTTTTGCCTCTATGCTTCTGCTGCTTGTGTATTTTCCAAAAATTTTTTGGGAAAATTAGTTCGTGTTTACAGCAAGTGAAGTTCGTATGGATCATTTTTATAGGATTTTTTTCCTCAAATGCTAAAAAATTAAAAATTTTTGTGGGCTCCAAAATGTTCTGATACAACTTTAAATCTACATATTTAAGAGATCAAAAAGAGAATGTACATTAAATTCGAATTTTTTTTGTTTATTAGCAAAGGGGTAATTTTTAAATTTCAAAAATTTGTAAAAACCCAAAAAATGAACATTAGTACTTGAAATTTTGGGCACGTGTATCTTTAATGATGTCTACTTCTGATTTAGGTTTAATTTGTTTCAAAATTTCACTCTGACTTTGGATTCTTCCCTTGTAAAATGAAAATAGTGGTAAAATCTAAATTAGAAATTTTGATATCCTTGTAAAAAAAATTAAAAATTCATGAACATTGCAATTCAAACCCAAAAATGGGTTGAAACAATTCAAAGCTAGGATCTGCCCTGAAAGTTTGACTATAAACCTTTATTTTGAGAACCATCGTCGGTCTGCTGATTCGCAGCTGCTGCTTTTAAGCGCAGCAAAAGCTAAAATATCATAATTTTTGTGAACTTTCAGCCGAAAACATCAACGGTCAAAATTGACATCAAATTACCGGATTTCTTACATTGAATCCGAATATATAGGTCCGTGGACCCCTAAGTGTAGCCCAAGCGCGGCAACTTCGGTAAAATGGGAAGCAATTTGAAACATTCCCCGTTTTTTCTGTAAAATTTCATAAAAGTCACATAATCTGATTTTGTAGAGCTTTCAAATCGTTTTAAGCATTACCTACTCAAGAAAAGAGGTGATTTTTCCATTTCGAAACTTCACAAAATTTTCATATTTTAGGAGTGGGTGTGGAATGCATCAACAAACTCACACACATGAGTATATGATATATCAAAATAATCTGTTTTCTGGGTCGAAAAACAGGATTTTGACAATATTTTCATCTCCGGGGAGGGGGGAGGGAAGGTAATGGAATGGTATTTGTTTTGTGAATGATAGATAGAAATACAAACTTTCAGTCTCATTAAAAAGTGTAATTCGTGTGAGATTTTGATTTCTTAAGTGAAAATTTGGCATTAAATGTATGATTCATGAAAATAGGTACCACTCCCCTCACCATAATGATGAAAATATTGTCATAATTGAGTACTACAACTTAGAAAGAGCACATTATTTTGGTGTATCATGTGCCGAAGTGCTTGAGTATATTGATATTCCCCTATGCTTCACCCCCTGGATATGAATTTTTTTTGAAGAAGAAAAGTCATCCTCATTTCTGAGTAACGTTTAGAACTATTCATAAACCCCTTTCAACCTAATTATGCAACTTTTATGAGCATTTCAGCAAAAATCTATGAATTTTTCGAATTTTTCCCCCCTTTTACTCCAGTCTGCCAGGACTTGGACAACACTCAGGGCCAGGAGAACCAACATAATTAGGATTTAGCGCAAAAAAAAATTGTAATTTGACACAAATTTTGACCCTTTATCTTTTCAGCTGAAAGTTTTAAAAAATTGTGAACTTTTGAGCTTTAATTGTTCTTGAAAGCAGCAGCTGCGAATCAACTGAACAGTGGTTTTCGAAATAGGAATTTGTACCTTAACACAATTTCTACAGGTTCGGCTCTCTGACCATTAGGAAGAGTACATCTAATTGATTTAGCCAGCAGTCTATATCGGCATAGAATCTAAACGTTGTGGCACCAGTATGTGGTGCCACAACGTAAGTTTGATGTATAATGAACTGGTGCCTTAACGTCATTATCTTAAGTAAAGGAGTTTTTTCGCCTCCAGTTCGATAAACGCTCAAGTCCTATAGAATCCTGTTTCATTTTTTGCCAGCCCACCCACTATGAACATTATACACTGCAACCAAATTTTGGTTTGTGGTACTTTTCTACTCCGATGCGGAGTTGCCAAGCAAAGGAAACTAAAAGGAACACATACATCAGGAGGCGAAATAACACATTTACGTGTTTTGAAAAGTACTGGTGGCGAACCTGGAGTTGAAACCTTTGCACTAAAATGTATATCGGCCCATGTATATGGTCGTTTTGGCCTCCGATCAAAAATTTGTCATTAGGTGTTTTGGAGGCCATAGATCATTTTTCCGAGTATATACACGGGGGTACGTTTTCGCCTCCGGTTTTGACGTTTTCGCCTCCGATTTGGAGGCGAAAACGAGCGTGTATATGCGAAAAGGAGGCGAAAAAGCCTCGCTCAATAGCTATCTTTAAATTGATCATTTTTTCGCCAAAAAATATTATGTAGGTATTTTTTTTTTCAATCACCAAAAGTATAGGTATTTTGGAAATTTTTTGAAAAATTTTGTACGTCAGTGCAGCCAGTTACAAAATGTGACGTGCGACACTGTGGAATTTACGTGGATCAAGGATTAAATTTTTCATCAAATAAATTCCATAATGTCGCACGTCACATTTTGTAACTGGCTGCACTGACGTACAAAATTTTTCAAAAAATTTCCAAAATACCTATACTTCTGGTGATTGAAAAAAAATACATAACATTTTTTTGGCGAAAAAATGATCAATTTAAAGTCGATATAAATTCCGTATTTTGGAATTTTACGATTCGCTGTTGGCAGCACTGGTGTATAAAATTTTCATATTTTTTTTCAATATTTACTTTTAGTGGTTTAAAAAAATTTTTCATTCAATTCCCCGACGAAAAAAAAATCAATTTCAGCTTCGCGAAAATTTCGTATTATTGGAATATTGCAATCCGCAACTTTTCAACCCCCTGGTAGCGCTCTGAGTTTTGATCGAAGAAGGATGGCGACGGTTCAGGTAGACGTAGAAACTCAAATCGCAACTTTTAAGTGCTACGACAGCCTCTCACGCAATTTTTTTTTTACTAGAAAAACACAAAAAACAGCGTTTTTTTCAAAAGGAGGTGCACTTTGAGCACCCCCTGCTCCCTTCCACTTGTACCTTGGGGGCTCAAATTTTTTTTTGGAGGTCTCCCACTCAAAGTAAACCACCCCACCAAATTTGGTCGAAATCCAAGATATGTTTTTTTTTTCACTCCACCCTAATGATGAATATGTCCCTAACATTATTCGCCCCAAACTCGAAAAATAATCTTTAATGATGCTTTTAGTAAATTTTTTCGTTGATAAGACGATTAAATTTGACCCAAGCTATAGGATCAAAAAAATTCTAATTTTTATGTTAAAGGATCGAGAACTTTTGATAATCACAAGGCAATTTCTGGTAAACGATGTCTCAACGAGTAGAAGGGAATACAAGGATGGTTTATAAACAAAAAAATCATATTTTTAAAAATATTCTGAAAACTCATTCAAGAGGGTTTCAACTCATAATACAGAACAAATAAAAGCTTCACGTAAGTATTTTTAGTAATATCAAAATCGATAAAAAATTTTTCATTTCTTATCTCACTCGAATCTTGGGTATAAATAAATCGACAATACTATGGTCGTTATTGTCAATCAGTTGGAGCGAAAAACGCCAAAGCGATACATGACTTCGATGAAATAAACAGCGCCGATGTACTAGGTAAGGTTAATTCACCGGCAGAAAAACTTTCAGTCGTATGTAAAGGCGAAGTCTTCGAGAACTACGAACAGCATGGAAATCACGAATTCGTCGTCGAAAATGCTCTTAATACGAAACCGAAACGCTCTATAAATGTAATTCTTGTTAACTCTACACCAAAGGTGGAATTAAGATTTAACTTCATTACAAATTCAGCATAAGTGAGTGTATAGGTAAATGCATTCAGAAATGATAAAAAGTTCTCTTCGCAACGCCGAATTCCGTACTAATGATATACTCGAACCCATATACATACGATAGGGTAGCTTTTCTATACCTTAGATCTAGATACATTCCCAATATAGGCACCTATGAACTACACAGTCAATTACACCTTATTTTCAAGTAGATATTTCGTAGGTACGAAAATATACGTCAACACGTGTTTTCGAGTAATAATTGCAAATTCGTAGGAAATCACGAGGATGACGATGACGCGACGTCATCAGCCATTACCTACACCTTTGCTAGCTTTAGGCTTTAAATATATTCTCCAGCTCGGAAACAAAAAAAAAAACCTCGTGTTTGCATCTAACCTAACATATAATGCAGATATCGAAAGCGCGTATTATAACACCGTCGTTAATCCCTGAAGGCAAATTTTCACACATCCGATTCATTTTTCATTTCATTTCGCGTATCGTGCAGGGTACGTTATATTTCGTCTAGAAAAAAAAATGATATCACTTCCATCCATATCTCGGCGCAATATAGCGCGTATATAGACCTCCGTATATTTTTTAAACCGTATTATAATTTTTCTGCTCCGAATATACCAACGATTAAATTGGATTCAGCATAATTTTTGGAATATGTTCGCTAAACCGAAAAAATACGAGATGTTATCTCATTAATCAAATACTTAGTATCATTTTCTTTCCTTCCTAAAAAGATTTTTCAGCTGACGTCACGTCACTTTGTATTCGACTGTACATACGATTACCTCTCTACACTTTTCTCGTACAGGGTTGTAGGTCGCTTACGTCATATCTCGGAGTATAAAATTTAAATGTGATGTATTATTGAAAATCACTCGCTACCTAGACTCGCATGAAAGCATGGAAACGTATTTTAGGTAGGTGAAATAATAGGCATACATAATGAAATCCTAATGTCTGCTATTCGCAGCACGTTCGCCAATTCCATCGTGATACGTTACTTTCAGATACAATATCCTTTCATTCGAAAATTTCGTTGCAGAAAATAAAGGAAATATTTCAACATTTCAACGGGAAGACGAATCTTCGAGAAGGGTAGAGCTAACGATTTCCACAAATGGATTTTTACACGTGAAAATATGTAATTATGTAAGCAGGTACCGGGTCGATTAATTAAAAATATTTTTATAAATTAATAATTTCAAATAGAAGATTTCAGCAAAAAGGCAGAATGAAATTGAGGGTAGGAAGAAGATGAAGGTTCTCCCAAACTTCTCTTCTAAATCAGAGAAATGAGATTTTCGAGTAGGAAAAATAAAAAAATTTGGGTTGCAGGAAATTCTTGATTTTTTCTCTCCCCTCACCCGCGCTCCCCCAATAAAAGAGGAAAATTGAATACTTTTTCAATAGTTTTAATAATAATGTTTGACTCTAGAATGAATTAAACATTCAAAAATACAGGGTAGTCTGCAAATTAAAATAAAATTTCAATTTTAAAACATGTGCTCGCTACGAAAGCAATATTATAAAAAAATCATCTTATAATAATGCATGAAAATGATTCAAAATCTACCAATACGATTAAAATTATTAAATTAATACGTATTAGGTACGTACCTACCGAATTCAAAGTTTTCTACATTTTTTTTTCTAAAATTTAACAAATTACCTTTCAAAAATTTTTAAAATTTCCAAAACAAAAAATAATTGATGGGGAATTTTTTTCCCTGACTCTGAATCAGTGAGTTGGTGAAAAATCTTTCAACACCTAATGCCCTGGCTCAAAGAGAATAATTAGGTGTCTTAAAAATTTTCCAAATTATCAAAAAATTAAATTGCAAACTAGCCCGAAAACGTACAAAATGAGAAAAAACCCACAGATTTCCTAATTTTTGCTGAAAAATACGAAAAAATACACGAAATTAAGTAGAATAATAATTGAGGATTCCAAAAATATATTAGTTTTTGCATTTTGAGCAATTTTCGTCCAAATTACAGGTATTTTTCTTCATCAACTATCCACGCAGCAAAAAGCTATCTCTCGTCCAAATGCTCGAAATTGAATGATAGAAAAACCATTCGATTGTTCATGACGAGAGGATTCCAAAAATGTGTTAGTTTTTGAGGGTTGAGCAATTTTTGGCCGAGTTACAGGTATTTTTCTGCGCGACGTCTAATTCAACAATTTACTTACTTAACAAAGTCTAAATTATAAAAGTTACGACTGTTTTACCTTTTATGTTTGTAAATTTGAATGTCTCCTGAAAATTATTAGAATTTTCACATAATTCAAAGAAATGGAAAAATCCTACAGAGAAAATAGGCACACCTACCTAAATGGTTACTTAGATAATTTTTTACTGGGTTTTCACAATTTTCTTCAGTGAGGAGTTTTCACACATAAAAGCTCGACATGACGACAAAAATGAAATGATAAAATCTCCAACTCTTTTTTGTAGAGTAGGTATCCCCTCGCACCCCAAAAAATTTTTAGTGTGAAATTCGTAATCTACGACCTCGAAAACATGCATTTTGATATGTCATACGATATCTTTGCCATATCTCGCTGTTGACCCCTCCCCACCCGCTCAATTTCGGGCTCAAAATGGGTTAATTGCTCAAATTTAATTTTCATCAGTGATTTCGTTCTACTCGCGAAATTTTAACCCATTTTGATAGGTCGCAACCCATGTTTTAGATTTTTTTTGATAATTTATTTTTCAATGAAAGGGGGGAGGAAATCCTGCGTTTTTCAAACTTTGAAATTCCACCACAACCTATTGTGCCAACCGTTTTCCTCAAAATTTGTCTCATTAGACCCAGAATTAACCCAAGAATACAAAGCGCTCGATTTTTTTTTGTCCAGCGTACCACATAACCCCTACAGAGGCATTATTGTGCCAAAAATGATTAAATTTGGAAAAAATTCGCAGATTGGGGGACCCACCGCCCCCTTGTGCTTGTGCCTCAAGATATGTATTTTGAGTCGGGGGAGCGTCCGCTACCAGAATGTGAAAAAGATTTTTGTCCAAAATCAAATTTAAAAATTGGAAAAAAAATGGAGGTTTTTAGGGCTCAGCTCCCTATTGTGCCTGGTGAAAATCCAAAATACGGTTTTTTGGGATCACCAGAGTCATACCTAAAATAAACCTACTGATTTTTTGTCCAGCGAAAATGCCCGCTCAATGAACACATTTTGCCACTTGAACTGTAGACTATTTCGATCCAATCATTATTTTTGTTTTTTGCAAAAATCGATATAAAATCTCGAATCGAACTTTTGTAGTTTTTTGGAAGAAAGAAAAAATTTATTCAGGTGATTTCAACTCAAACACCTAACCTTTCGAATTATGCGAACAAACTCACTCTGTGAATTAACTCACCTGCATTGTATTGTTTGTATTATCACCTAGGTATCTATTTTTTTCCAGCGAGAAGTTTTTTTTTTTGGTTGTTGTACAGGTTTCTGTCCCACGTATCTACTCGACCCTTTAGTAGATATTCTTATCTATTTGTAAAAAAAGACGATGTCGCGAAAACCACGATTATTATACAGAAAGGTGTTATTTCTTTTTGTACCTATCACGAGTGCCGCGATATTTTCGAAGTAAAAACGAATGCGCGGTATTTAATAAACAGAGCGTACCTTACTCGTAACTCGCAGGAGTTGTAGAAAAATAAATACGCAAGAGTACATGAAAATTGAAAAGGTTTTAAAGAAACGTAAATTACACGTCGTCATTATTTGACGTTGAAAACATTCTACATTTGTTTTCATTTAATGAAATGGTTTTACTCGACTCGAAATATAGGTAAAGAAAATCAATTGCTGCGAGGTATACCTAAAAACGATGAAATGTAAATTTATATTATACCTACGTATTTTTCTTTTTTTCCCCTCTTTCCTTTCACACACGTTGGAAAATCATGTTGTCGAGAAATAGATACATACATGAACTCAATGTTGGTACCTCCATGTTTTGTAAGCATTTTTCTTCGGAAAATGTAATTGTTGGCAATTTTACTTTTTTTGTGAAATAAAATAAATTTACAGAGTATTTAATACCTAAGGTATACATTGAAATTAAACGAAAGCTGCTAGCACAGAGACAGACCTAAGTATAGTTTATGTTAAAAATTTTGACAACGAAAGTTTATACTGTCCATGTGTTTTAAAAACTTTTTGTTAAAAGTTCAATCACGCTAGTTCGCTGCCATTTGAAACAACTTTCTGGGTAAAGTTTTCGTTGCTCAGCCGTTCAAAGACATGCAAACTGCTAAAGGAAACCATATTTCACCACCAGTTTTAAACTTGGTTCGTTTGGAATGATACCGACAAGGCCAACACTTTTCGAACCGAGTTTGAAAATCTGTCTTTTTTTCCCGTCGTTGCATTCATTAGCAACTGTTTGTCCGATAATATCATAACTTCGTCGTCAAACGAACCCGCGTATAGGGCTTTTTTGCCTCCGCTCCGTCGATATTGCTCGTAAAATAATTTTTCAATTAATTCTATGGTTTTATTAAAAAAATAAAATATGTTGCGAGTTGAATGGAATTTTTTAAATTACGTCTACTTTGAAAGTTTTTTTTTTCGCTCTTTACAAATATTGTTATTTTCGTCCTGAAATTTTATTTATTTTTTTCTCCAAGTTCAAAATTGAGGAAATGTGATGTTAATAAAAGGCGGAATTTTCAATTTGTTCGATCTTTAGGAATTATCAAATTACCAAACCTTATTTTTAATTTTTTTGCAAGAAAAAAAGTAATACTAGGTACATTATGGAACTTGAAAAGATTAATTTCCTGCTGTCAAACTACATTTTTTTAATTTTTCGGAAAAATACGAAAAATCGTCATCGAAAAGGTGAAGATGAAAATTGTTAGTTTTTAACCTGAATTTTTCCTGATTCCGAAACAAACGTTGCTTTTTGAAAAGTTGACTGCTCGAACATAATTTTTCCTCTTGAAAATGTAATTTTGTTCGAAAACTTTTGTTGTGATGAAAGCTTCAAAATTTTCAAGCTTCAACTGAATGTTTTGAAGTAAGATTCAAAACCAACAAGTTTTCCTTTAGAGAAAAAGTTTTTAAATCGAAGATATGATTTTTAACAACTGGTGGTTTATAGTTTGGAAAATGAGAAATGCTGGAAATATCTCGAAATATGGCATTTTTATTAAAAATAATAATATGATGTTGACAAATAACCCCAGATTTGTTACTTTTAATTAAAATTTTAAAAATCGAGATTCCAGTGTCAAAAATTTTAATCTTGATGGATTCTATTGGTGACCCTGCCGTAGAGAAGGGCACTAGTGTAAAAAAATGAAAAAATATTTGATATTTTTGTCCTCATTTTGAATAAGTAAAAGAGGCGCCCAAAGTTTTTTTTATTTTTTTTTACTCTAGGGGCCCTTATCCTTTCCGGCAGGGTTTCAAAGGCTTTGAAAAAGGCGTTTCCCAAAAAATATTGAAAGTATACCCGAATGAAAGAACTCTACATCCAAAATTTTAGAAACTACGGTTAGAAAATTTAAAACTACCCCTAGATTCGCATAAAAATTTGATATGGCTGATTAAATTCCAGCAAAAATTTTTGATGAAAATTGGAAAAAACGATACATTGTACTTTTTTAATTTGAATCAGTGAGAATTTGTAGAAATTAGATCTCAGCCTGACGAAATCTGTTCACAAAAATAACATTTTGAAGTAGGTAGGTATTTCTACATTTTTTGTTTGTAGAAAAAATTTAAAAATTTGCATTTCCTGCATCGATTCTTCAATCGATAAATTCGGTTGACGTTGAAAAAAATTCCATGTTAACACTTGGAAAATTGACGTTGAAAAATTCTGAGAAAGAAATTTAGACTTAAGATATTGACGTTAAAAAATTTTGAAGTATCAAAAAAAAAAGAAATTGGAAAATTAACTGTGAAAAATTCTGAGGAAAAATTTTAGACTTGAATAAAAAAAATTCGTCGCTTGAAAAATTAACGTTGAAGGAATTTTGAAAGAAAAATTTTTGACTTGAGAAATTGACGTTGAAAAAACCTTGAGGAAAAAACTTGAAGAATTGAAAAGTGACATTGAAAAATTTGTTTGATTTCTTCGCATAATCCTTTCAAGCTAGAAAATTGAAGGTGGATTCAAAATAAGTACATACTCTCCCCCCCCCCCCAAAAAAATCAATCATTTGGAAAAAAATTCATATCTGTGGTTAATTCTACACCCTTTCACGTAAATGTAGGTACTACTCTCCTGGACCTACCTAATTTTTTCCTCCGCAAAATTCTTTGAAAAACTCGGCGTTTACGCGTCATAAAGTTATTACATACTCATAAATTATGTGCCAAAGATGTAAACAGTTGCGGTTTACCATAAAAGCTCGCATGTGTAGCATATTTTCAAACAAAGTACACACAATATTTCCTTGATTTGAGATTCGACAAGCTGAATACCTTTGGGAATCACTCGTTCGCCGAGAAATATGTAATTTATTCATACACCGTAAAATAGGTATATTTTTTCGTCGTCTATATTGTAATAGAAAACCAGCTGGTTTAAGTTTTCGATAAATTATTTATTTTGTCTTTTGAAAATTAATTTCCAAAAACGTACAACTCGGAAGATTTTAATATAGGGCAGTATTTGTGCCGAAAGTTGTGATTTGTAAATTATTTTCGCGAGACGAGATTGAAATTCTGTGTCGACGAAAGTATAGAGAAGCACCGTTTATTTGAAAACTTTTCGAATACTTCTTGTACTTAATTTATTTATAAAAATTCTTATTAGGAATCGGTGATTTCATTAATTTTTGTCAAATGTTTGATTAAAATTTCTGCTTCGTTAATATGAGTCTAAAATCTTTACCAAGTTTATCGAGTAGAATTTCATGAATTTTGCAAAATGTTCCTCTTTTCACCTTTTTGAATAAAATTAATTGAAATAATCGATTCGTATTTTTTTTTTCATTGTTTGTTTTCTCAAAATAGTCTTATTAAGGAAAATTGAACTCTCGAGTGAACAGAAGGTATCTGCTATAAGTATTTAACGAATCAATAATGAAGTTTCACCTTAATTCTCGTTCTCAGTTTTTATTACTCGCAACAGTAGCTATTTTTTTCAACGCAAAAAAAAAAAGAAACGAAAGGAGATGAACTAATTATTTTTTCCAACTTATAACACCTCGATAAGAAATTCGTGTTTATACATCGCGTGCCATTTTAACGTCAGTATAGTCAGGTGGTTCATAAAAATCTAATATCTAATCGAACAACGTGTTGCTGCGGCTGACGCCGACGCCGTCGTCGGTTCAAAACAATGATCCAGGAAATAGTGGTTTGTTGAAAGATTGAAGTAATTAAAAAACTACGAAAACTTTTTGTCGCAGGATGAAACGGTCCGGCGTCGTTATAATAATGGTTGTTTGCCTTGTCCTTGCATCTTTGTCGGAAGAAGAGATGAAGAAAGAAGGCGGATAAATTTAGAAGAACAAGATGATGGTGGAAACACTTGCCAGATTAAAATAGAACCTGAGAACTTTCCCTCACCACAGGTAATTGAAAATGAGGTAATTAATTTAAGTTAAAAGGTTTTGGCGAGATTAGTTCACTCTCGAACGCCGTCTCATTTGCATTAACGCACTAAGAATTGTTTTATTTTATGCTTCTAATTTCAATCCGTGTAAAGGACAAAGTAATTTTTTTACCTTTTGCGAATGCTGGTAGAGTTACTGACGTAGTTGAATTTCAGTTTAACGTTTTCAAAAATTCTATCTGTATTTAATTTCAAGCGATGTAGAAAAAGCTGGCGCTGTGATATCTTTCTATATAGTTTTGTATCAATTATGGTTGGGGAATAAGTTAACCTTTTGCTTTTGCTGTAACGCGTTGCCTTATAGTAAAAGGCTTTCATTTTACGATATCGTTAACTTTGTCGAGTAATCAAAACATAACAATTTTGTTATCCTCGCGGCTCGTTGGCGTTGGTTTAATTTAATGGCGACGTTTCTTTATCTGCTAGTTTGGGTATAAAACGTACGTATGGGGAGATTAACAAATATCGTTAATATATACTGCTCTTAATAATTTTTTGGGGGCATTTTTTAAACGAGTTTTTTAATCAACTTTTTTTATTGTTTTTACACCTTTTGGGGAAATTAATTTTTAAGGAAGGGTAATAAAGGAACTTACTATGACCCGAACAGAAGCGATGGACGTGACATTTCTACTCGTAAATAATAAATCATTTTATGTTTTTAAAAAATTGGGAAAAATCACAGGATTTCGGAATTTTCTTTTCGAAGATATAAGTCCTGAGTTTTTGTTTTGCTCGAGTATAAATGAAGTCAGAAAGTATGTAGGAAGCAGGGATTCGGGATTTGCCTCCTTCTGGTGTAAAGATAATAGATCGGAGGGTATATTCCGAGCTATGGGTGGTGTTGGATATGGTCGACCAGGTGGCAGGTCCCTCTAGGGCCGCGGGATTCTGCCGCTCACACGGTCCAGTGGGTTGCCAGCGGTCGAGCCCACCTGGAAGCCCCCATTGCGGTATTCAGGGACGGAGACCAGCGTCCCGGTCCCGCTCGCTGTCCCTGTCTTTACGGGCCCCCTCGGTTACAACTCACATCGGGTGCGATCGACAGGCTTTTGGCAAGTTGAGCACGCGACGGCTTCACCGACTTGCCAATTACGCAAGCGAATAGAGTACGAAGGGTGAGATTGTGAACGCAATAACCATCGACGATTCTATCCGGTACGATTTATTGGCGCATCGCGAAAGTACATTTCATTACCGACGAGCAGTAACACATACGATCGCGGACGTTATGTAACATTGAAAAGATGACACTTTCGCATTTAAGCCACTTCCCTCGACGGCGAGAAGTGGCGTATATCTTTCTTTTGGGGAGCTGTGGGCAGCACTCCACGACGCACCGTGGAGAAGCCACCGTCTCCGCCCGGGCGGAAGCCTCGACGGGCCCGAAGCCCGGAGATGAAACGCGCAACGTCTGTATCGGACGCGAACCGGTCGAGAACTTCCACTCACTCGTATCTTGCATAACCGAACGTAGCTAGAAACCCTATTTCTCCCGCCACTAGGAGTTACCACCCCTACGTGACGCGAAGGCCATGTGTACCTATAACACATGCCCCTTCGAGCTTTGCGATGGCTGATCGAAATTCACAGCCGCATCACCCGAGGAAAGCACGAACATAAGTACACCGACCCCCGGTCACATGCCCCTTCGAGGTTTCGTAGGGCGATGAGGTGACTCAGGCGAGAGAAAAGCAGATAAGGAAGGTTCAAGAAAGATGCGAGGAGTTGATCAAAAATAAAAATCAAAAAAGCGTGATACAGACAATATACGGAATCAATTTTGGGTCTTCGGATAATCGAAAGGCTTTGCGGGGAGGAGACCAAAAGTTTAAATTGCAGTATTCGAAAGACACCGACACGTGTCTCGAATCATATGCAAATTAAGGGTAAAATCAGGAAAAGATGGTGAATTCAATATTAAGATTGTTAGGGTTCGTAGGGTATTAAGGCGTTGATACTCCTTATGGGAGGTATAGGATGTCCTGGGAGCAGGATCTGTTATGGGCCCACAGATCTCTTTCCTGGCACCCTCCTTGTATTGTGATTAGGCTCAAGTATTCGCGGTAGCTAACACACGGATGCTCGCGCCCCCTCGATCTAACAGTCTCTTGTTCCGAATCCTTCCTGAGGAGCCCTCGAACGAAACGCGTTGCGGTATCGATCTCTTCTCCCTTTACTCAGAAACGAGAACAAGCTACTTTCGTAATAATAAATATATTCACGTGACAGTACGAACACATTAGTATACTATTATTACGCAATTACTTTAACGAATTAATTACTTTAACACTACAATCACTTTATATCGAACGAAATACTTTAGTTTATAGGTGGATCTGACGGAGTCGATCCAATCGCCAAAGGCAGACCTATAAACCTCGATGAGTACCCTAAGTCGTGACGGAGCCGCGTTACAAAGAATACTAAAGATGTAACGATGCATCAAGAGATACATCGCTACCTACCTCTACCAACCGCCACAGGGTTGTCAGATCTCGATAGAAGGGAGAGTAGGGCCATATTACCTCTTACATATGCCCCTTCGGCGCTTAGCTTAGAGCCATCGCGAGAAGTTGAGCACGAACAGTAAGAGATCCTACGTACCTAACTACCTGCCCCTTCGGAGCTTAACTATGAGAGATGACGACCCTGCTGCGTAAGTACAATTTTGATACAGTACAATACTGTAGATTTTGAATTCACCTAAGGTGAAGGGGTCAATTGGTAGATAGGTAGATCTCCTAAGGAGAAGAGAAGAGGGGAAGCGACTCGTCGATAAAAATCGAACGTGGGGCTGACCAGTTCAAAGAAAGGTCAGATAAATAAAGACAAGCAAAAGGTTAAAAACACAAAAAGTCATCTCCAAAAGGAGGCATTTAGGGCAGAGCGTGAGGTTTATAGAGTGCCTGAGTGATTGAATCAACTCGGGTGAAGAGGAAGCGCTCTTCGTAAAAATTACATTAAAAATAACAGGTATACATTTATATGAAAAATAATGGCAAAATGTGTTGACGTGTGCATATCGGATTCGAATTGTGTATATGCAATTTGGCTGACATATTGGGGCATATGTGCTCGATGTTGAAAAATTCATATGCTGGCGGTGGAACGTTGATACTGGTTCATTGGCCTATATCTCCTTTGGACGTCGTTGAATTCGTCGGGCAATGAACTTTGACAGGATTGCGAAAATTGACATGGATGCGTATATGGACATATGTACGAGTATTTAAGCGTATGTACAATTATTGTGACAGTATTAGATTATTGACAAAATATTGTAAATTAATGTTGCACCCAAGGTGAGGTTGACTGTCGAGGAAGCGGCCAGACTCTTCGACGTGTATTATTCAGCCTTGGAACATTGGCTATTGCATAGTCATCGACGTTGGTACGGAGCGCAGATTGAATCGGTGAGTTTGAATTCGACTGTGAACACCGTCGGTGACCGTTTTTTGGAAAATATGTACTGGTCCACTCGTCATTGACATATTCGTTGAGATTACCATTATTTTGAGATGAAATAAAATAAGAAAAACGAGGAAAAATAGGGCATATGGTAAAAATATGTCTAAAAATATGTGTAAGAATAAAATTATGAATAAATTTTATAATTCTAGATTAAAATTAGGGGTCTCGTCGGCCAAACCGGACTCAGGTCGTGTTTGAGCGGGCCGTACAAAGCTTCTTAAGAATAAAAAATGGGGCATATATTTTAAGAAAAAATAAGAAAATTTAATTCTAGGTTTTGATTAAAAATAAAGGCATATGAGAAACTAGAGTTCTAAAATTAAATCGATGCTAAATTAAATTCTAAAATTAGTAGAGCATACGTTAAGAGGTAATGGGACATATGTAAGAAAATCAAAAATTTCTAAAAAGTATAGTAAGAATAAATTTTCGTTAAAAATAAGCTAAAATTAGGTATATGTTTAGATTAAAAATAGGTTTAAGAATAAAATAAATAAAAAAAATTCATGACTAAAATTAACTCAAGACTGTTGCATTTGTTTAAAAATATTACAATTTAAAAATATGATTACGATCTAGGCTAAATTCTACGAAAAATTGGGACATAGTAAGAGTAAAAATAAAAAATAAAACTAGAGGAAACGATCGAAAAAGAATGCTTCAATTTTGACTATAAATAAGGGAAGTCAATCCACCAAATTTTGAAAAAGAAAATCAAAAAATGGGGGCATATGAATAAATTAATACTAGAAAAATGTGATTGAGTGTAGAAAAATTAAAATTATACTAAAATAGGAACCTGTGGAAATCAGATTATGTACAAATGTCAAATCCGGGTAAGTTTGTCATATTCGAGGTATATCCGTAGATATCACAAGTATTGATCGCTGTTTCTTCTTTTTCAGGTACGAATCGGATTTTACATTAACTAAGGATCATGGAGTCATGGCTTTCGCATCAAACTCGCAGTACATCGGTTGTGATCACGTCGTATACTTGGTTGCCTTGCTAGGAAGGAAGTTAGTAAAATTTTAATTATTTTATTAGGCTGTGAGGAAAAATTTTGATTAATTTTTTAATATTTTCAGATTGTCGGTACTGAAATTCTCCTTGGTGGCGGAGCGTGTGCAGGGGGGGCATTGTAAGAGGTGGTAATACGTGCCCCTGTCGTTTCTGAAAAATCGCTTGATTTATAGCTCGGATGATCTAGCTGTGAAATTAAACAGAACAAGTTTCGAAAGACAAATTTCAATGATTACAAAATACTGTATACAAGATTTCATCCATTTCGCAGGTCCAAGGTGATATACTTTCAGATTGAATACGAATCCATGTTTGGTAGGTATGTACCTATTTGTTTACCTTTTTCTATTTCGCTTGATTAATCGAAGTTTTTCTATTGCAGGTGCTGAAAAGAGAGTTATTTGAACACATGTTTGGTGAGTAAACATTTACATTATTCAGTTTTTTATTTATGCAAATAAATTTGAAAGTATATCGGGCTATATGGTGGTAATAAACAAAAAAAAATATTGTGATAAAAATAGGTACATAAACAGGTATATACTAAAAGAATATGTGTAGAAGTATATGTAAGAAAAAATTTAGCCAAAATTACAAAATTGTCAAAATTAGGGAATATGTACATTGGGTTAAAAAGAAATAAATGGGAAAAGAATACGAGCGATAAAAACAAATTTTACTCCGAATACGAGGCTATATCGATAGGTTTCAAAATATATCTAGCGATGTTTTACTCCTTGGGAGAGTTCAGATCTTTCTTTATCATTTGGATTTGATGAACCATACGATTTCGAATTTCTCTGAGCTTTTGGTGTTCGATTGATTTCACATTTGGATCCGTTGATGGCAGTGTCACATTGCATTTCAAGAAGTCCGATGCGAATGTTACCATTACCGGTTCACTCCTTTGGAGGTTCATTAGGGCGATGTTTAAGTCCGTTCGAATTTCATCGTTGGCATTAGCTTTCGGAACCGGGAATACGATGACTAATTCCGTGCCCCTGTTCTTGAGTAGGGTAATGATATTTTCTATTCGTTGGACAATTTTCGGGATCGGTACTTCATTGATAATGTCTTGGTGTCCGAACGATATAGCAACTTTTTTCGGCGTTCCTGGAAGTTCTTCGAGTAGAGTGATTCCGCCTAGGGCGTCCAGGTACGGGCAGTGGGCCGGGAACATCGTCGAATTTTCGTGATAAATTGTACCGAGAGTAATTTCCGTGACCACCATTTTTATATAACCGGAGCCCATTAGTAGTACGTCGTCGATAAAAAAGTATGTTTCGTTCTCGAATCTTGCGGCGGTGAAATGTGTTGGTAGTGGTCTTATATTCTCCATAGGAGCGAAATTTACTCTGTCGATTGGTTGAATCGTTTTCGTCGCTTTTTCCAGTTTTAAATTTCTATTTTCTCGTTCTGCCACTTCACACCGTCGCTCCGCTTTTTTCGTTAGATCTTTTAGGAATTTGTTTTCGATTTCCAATACTGTAATTCGTTTATTAGCCTCGGATAATGATAGGGCTGCCGTCAAATTTGAAATGGTCTCCTCGTATGCTTTGATGGTCGTTTCTTTGGTGATACAATCGGTGCATTCGTTCTCCTATTAACAATGTAAATGCAACGAATTTGGAAATTTAATAGGAAATAAAATATTGAAACGGATTTTAAAGAAATGATTAAATTTTGAGAAGATGATTCATTTTCGTATACGTAGATTTAGTATCAGTGCGATGTTGCCATGTGTATCCAGTTTTTAGAGTATAACTGTGCGGAGATGTGGTGGGGAGCGTGTAGGTATACGTACGTACCATACTGCCCCTTGCATCACGTTGAGAATTGGGAGAAAGTTGAATGGAAGGGCATATGTAAATAAAAGAAAAAAGAGATTGAGATTAAAATTTGGATATCGAAGTTATGAATATAGAATTTTGAGGCATATGCTTGAGTGTAAGCAGAATAATGAAAAATCGAGGTGGGGACATATGCGGGAGATCTACGTAAATGGAGCATATGTACGAGGTAAAAAGGAAGAAATTTTGCTACGAATTTTAATGAATAGAATTTTGGAATATAGGTATAAAATTTAAACAAGTAGGTATCATCACATTCGGTGCCTGTTTAATCAGTATGAATAAATGACGCTTAGTTTTTGTGCCGAAATATATAGATAAGTGCAATGCAACGGAAATTTAAATTTTTGTAATTATAGGTACGCCGTAGTGTATTTTTATTTGCATTTATGTACATTGAGTACAATACGGATACCTATTTATCTGTTTTACGTTGCGTTTTACCTATTTTCGGTTCAAAAACGAGAATCATTGGTTTTTCTTGCATCGTAGACAAAACAAATTTGATTTATTTCACCCGAGATGCAGTGTACCGATCATATACACACGCGAACATGATTTATACCTGGATTGGTATTTTGAGTAGGTATCAGGAATGTGGTAACTTTTGAGAATTATAGACATATGATAGGAGGTACTTTTGAGGTTGAAGTGAAAGTGAATATAGAGGCTAGAAATAAGGGATGAGAATTTTAAATGGGTGAGAAATGAGTTTTTAATGAAATTTTTAATCACTGGATAAATATACGCGCATCACACCGAAAATTCAAGAAATAGGTACGTGTACGAAAATGTTGAGAATTATTCTGATCATATTTAATGATTTTTCTTTTCGAAACATGCGTAACTAATTATGAATGCAAACAAAACACACGATCACACCGTAGGCGGAAATTCGTGTGAATTCTTTACCTTTCATTTTTCGTTTTCATGTTTCAACAGAAAAAATCGGAAAAATAATTAAAAAATGGATGATTTGAGGTTACTTACGGATGAATTCGTCGACATTTTGAATGTTTTATACGAAATGCACGTTATTACAATACAAAGGTGACAAGATGACAATAATTATATTAGCGAGATAGTAAGTTACGCTGAGAAGGTATATAACACGAATGTAGCTGTGATATATTCGTCCGTTTATTCTAGTCGAAATCTCTGCTCCGTAGGAGGGGTTTTCAGATATTCACACGTTCCAGGAATTTTACAGTCGTATACGTAGGTGAGGGAAAAGGATAAAAGATGGTGTGTTGAAGAGAGATAGTGGATGTCGAATAGGAATGAGATCGAGTGATTTTTTAGATAAGAAAACACATGTTTACGAATGCGTTTAACTTGATAAAATATTGCTATTGACAAAGAATATTCGAATCTATTTCTAGTTTGTAAAAAGTGATATTTATTTTTATAATGTAATTAATAGAAGTGAGGCATAATAATGAGTGAAAATATGAGTGGGGTATATGCAAGAGTGAAAATGTAAGTGGGACGTATGTAGAGTAATATTTCAATGAGATTCTTTGGTATGAAAAATGAAAGTGATTCTGTAGGAAAAAGGATTTTTGAATGGGTATTCAAGGAACGAGAAATAGGTCGGAATCGGTGGTTTGTTTACTCTGACTCGGCTTCGGACCGCGCATCGGCGTATTCTATTTCACTGTTGGCGGTATCCGCGTCGTCGGAGGTGTATAGGTCATTGGTCTCGGCAATATCTTCTTCGAGTTCGATTATCGCCGCTACCTGTTCCTGTGTCATTATCGGGTGGTTATTGTCGTTTGTAGCGGCAGGGGTTTGTTTGCCTTCGGTACTTTTACTTTTGTTTAGCTGAGCGGGTGTTTTTCTATTTATAATTTCATTCATCGTTTTGCAAATTTCTTTGTTTATTTTTGCATCGCGTTCAGCTGAAGTAAATCTACCGCTTTTTCGAATTCGTTCATATTCGTCATCGTCTGAATTATTTTCATTTTCTCCAGAGGGGGACGAGATACACTTTCGTTTCTTTTCGGATGGTGATTTTGGGGGTGCTATCCCTTGTTCGATCACTGGTTTTCGAAATTGTTCGACCGGCATGCCTATGTATGTCATTGTATTTCTTCCAATTGTGCATATTTTTTCGTCAGTTTGTATTATGGAAAATGGAATTTTCGTAGGTTTATTATTTATGGTACAGGATATGGTTGCATACATACTCGATTCGTATGCTTTTCGTTTCTGAGACGGGAACGTTATAGTTGTTTTGGGTTTCTGTTCAATTTTAATGTTTTCTGGGAATTCATGTATTAGTCTGAGGGTTTCTGAAGATGAAATTGTATTCGCTGGAATTTCGGCGTTTAGATCAATTTTTATTTCAGCATTTTCGGTGATACGGGCCAAAATTTTATTGTTTTGGAGGGCTTCGAGTGCGTAGTTGATTTCTTCTGTTGTAGCTTCTGGTTGAGATAATCGAGCAATTAATTTTATTGCTTTGTTTTCGATGTTATGGTAATTTACGGTGTGGTGCTCCAAAGGATGTTGACTCGTTGGTGGATTTTTTGGAACGGGTAAATTTAGGATGGTCATAGAAAGACGTCCGATAGCCCATGTATTTTTCATTTCGGTGGTTACGTAGAATGGAATTATGAATTTTTTATGATTCAAAAGACGAATTTTTATTTGCTGAATATGTTGTTCGGTGACGATGGTTGATTTTTTATCGATGTCGAGTTTTATAGGTGCTGGAATTGGAATCGGTGCGGTCTCCGTAGGAGCCAATTTTTTCAGTTCCTTTAAAACATCAGATGAAATTAAATTTGGAATCGAATCGGGGTTGATCTGTACGTATTGCGGCGAATTTCCAACATAGATCGCAATTTCAGAGGTTGGTTTTTCTAATTTCGGTTTTTTGTCAATGGGTTTAATTTCGTTTTCCGTTTTCGAGGTACTTGGAGCTGGTTCGGTTTTTAATTTCGGTGTTGCGTCTTGACGAAGTATGATATTTATTAATTTCTTTTGGTGTTTGATCGGTATTCCCAGTTTGCCAATTTTGTATGTGTCAGGAATTAAATTGTCGTTCTGATCAGAGGTTGCAATTTGATTTTTGAGGAAAGATTGGTGAGGTTCCATCCATACATGAATTCGGTGATCTTTTTCGATTTCATTGAATATTTTCCGGATGTGGACGGCTCGGTCGCGCGAAAATCGTTGCATATCTCTTGTGTGGCGAGCCAGAGGAAAGATGAAAATTATCTGCTCTGTTACGATTGAGTGTAAAAATTTGACGAGTTGTTTCAGATCATTGATTGCTTCGGGAGAAATGGTAGGAAATATTCCATGGTTGAGTTCGTAGCTTCCGATGGAGATTATAATTTTCGGTTTCCAAAAACGTTGGGTGGTCATCCGATCCAAAAGTTGTTTGATGGAGAGAGTTTCATTTATGTATGGAGGCGTTTTATCTTTCTTGTGGATATGTTGGTAGAGAATTTTCGCGACCACATCGCCTGCGATGTCGAATTCTGTGAGGTCGAGAGTATTTTCTACGGATTCCTGTATGTCTGAAGAGCTGTCGAATGTGTCATCTGTCTCCAAGGGAGTCGGTTTTTGAGAGTTTTTCTTTTGAAATCGAGGAGGTGTGTCAGATTTCGTATTCGATGAATTTTTGTTATAGTTGACGAATTTTTTGAGTCCATGAAAGTTGTAATTTAGGAAGGTCAGCGTTTTTTGATGTTTTTCAAGAGTTCTTTGAGTTTCTTCGATTTTTTCAAAGTCGTTATCCAGGCCTTCTGTTAGTTCAGCTGTTTCTGCTATTTGATGAGTCATTTCTTCCTGGAGTTTTTCTACCATAGCTGTTAAAATTTTCTTGTCTTCGTTTAAATTTTCTGTAATTACTGTCACTTGGCGTAATTCTCCTCTATAGTCATCGAGTTGGTTTTGTTGGAAAATCATTAGTTCGTAAATTTCCTTGATTGAAGCTTGAATTTCTTTAAAATTTTCGTCCACTTTCTTGTCTAAATTTTTGAATTTTTTGCTGTTAATGGAGGCAGAGAGTTCTGGAGATTCTGCCCCTTGTCGATCGTCGGGTACATCGGGAGATGGTTCGGAGATTTCCATAGGAGAATTTTGAGATGGTTCCGGCGTCGAGCGTCCTGAGGAATTTGAATTTGTGGTTTTGCTTGTGGCTGATGTTACGATTTCGTCGATGTGCGTTTTAATAATTTTGCGGAATTTTTCGTGTTCGAGTCCAACTTTTGCAATTTGTCTGGCTGCCTGGTACCTTAGGTGTCTGATTGTGACCGAATTTGAAGGCGCGTCTTTGGCTTTATCCAGGTAGTCACGAGCCGACGTCATCAAATGGTGTTGGTATTTTAGAGCTTCGGTTGCTTTTATGCGTAATTTATTCGTGGATGGTCCCTTGCTGGTGTGGATGTATAGACGGTACGCCAAAGCTTGCGATGCTCGGTTTGCGATGTCATATTCGTCGTGGACGGTTCGAATTTTCTCGTCGAAATTAATTCTGCGGTCCTGGGGAAGAATATCGTTCAGAAGTGATTTTTCGAGATGTAGAACTTCGTCATGGTCATAAACAGTGCATGTATATTTTGGTTGAATTAGTCCTTTTTCGATGTCGGCTGCTAATTTGATAAATTGGTTAAGGTGTTCCATACTTGCTTCAGCCAGTCGAATAATTTCTGTTTTATTGTTGTTTGCGTCAACTACTTTTTTATCGGTGAATTGAATTTCGCATAGATATGTTCTTATTCCAGCAATCAAGGGTTTCACTTCGCCTAAGGCAGTTTGAGCGCATTTTCTTATGGTGTTATCGTCTGGTGGGCACATATGTTCGTATTGGTTCAGCTTGAATAAAATCCAAGCTTCCGCTGCCATTACAACTTCGATGGCGTCGTACGTACTCCAGACGCTTTTCCCTGGTTCATATCTGTCACCTGGACGTCCATGAACACAAGGTTTTCCTTCGAAATTTTCGCCATCCGATTTTTGGCAAAAATCTCTGATTTTAGTAATGTCGTCAATCAGTACTTTTATCGGTTCGATGACCTCATTGTCGTTCAATGGCGACATTTCTTCGTAGAGAGGTTCCGATTCCGAATTTTCGTCAATTTTAGGATCAGACTTTGTAGGAGTAGGAGGACAGGATGTATTTTTATCCATTTTAACTCGATTATGTTTACGCACACAATTCCCTATTTTACTCAGTATATGAAAATAGGCTAGACGAGGCTCGACTTTATCAGTAATTACGTAAATTAAAAACACCCTGGGCGGAAGAAAAATCACACCCCAATACTGCCTTTGCGGAATAACACACTCAGGCAATATCGTTTAAAAAATACCTAATTACAGCTATATATATTATGCCTATCTGCACCTGATTTTCCTACTGTATAATAAAATAGAAACTGTTACGTAACGATACCAAATTTCAATGGATTCGTGTCCTTTTGTATGATTCCAGGTCGGTGTTGTGTCTACGATTCGGCTGCCTTTCTCCTGTGGATGCGATTGAAAAGGTCAGTCTGCTTGGTCGTCTGGCTCCAGTGGATGGGACGGACGCCTGCTGCTTTCGTACGACACGATCGAGTTCACGAATTATTCACGTCGATTTTCGAGAGGGATGAAATTACACGGTACCCGAAATCGGAGATGTTCAAATAATTACGCGAAGAATACGAGAAGAAAGCACTGATACCCGCTGATACGGTCGCTAGTCGGAGGTCACGCTGAGATGATCGAGCTACTACCACTTCGAGAGCAAATTGATAAGTGACTTCCACTCGCATCGAGGGTACAGTTGTTGGTTATCTAAATTGTCACAATAGGGGGTGGATCTTTACAAGATCGTTCGCGATTTGTTAAAGTACAGTTATTACATGGAAACAATATAAGGTCCGCGGCAGAAAAAGGTTCAAAGATCATCGCGGTCGTTGAAAATCACGTTTTCAACTAAAAAAAAAATACATTCGGTCTGCGGCATTTAACGCGGCTATTAAAAAATCACGTTCTCGGAATTGAGATAAAGATACGAAAAAGAGAGCATTGAAAAAGTCACATAAAAAGGAATATTGGGCTCGCGGCTAAAAAAGGTTCATACGAGGCGCTCGCGGCTATTTAAACTGCGTTTTTTATTGATACAATAGCGGATACGGTCGCGGTTCCGATTTTCGAATGTTTGGAACGCGTATTGTACTGGATCCTTCTTGGCTATTGTTTTCACATTTTAGAAAGTTGGCTGGAAATCGCCGTTTACCATTTCTTTGTCATTGTACTCGGTGCAGCTGCATTTCTGGCCTTGGATATCCGCTCGATGTCATCCCTTAGGGGTATTTATTGCTTTATTGCCTTCTCCGAGGCTTTCACCATTTAAAAAATCAATCGGCCGCTGCTTTTTACATCGTTTAGAGATCGCATTGACAAAGAACTTAAAAAAAAAATATAGGGATTTTGGGAAAAAATACGAAACTATTGTCTATTGAATTCAAGATTGAAAATAAAGAAAAAGATACGTTCGGCCTGTGCACTGAAGGTGCCGACAGGTTAAAAAGAAAATACTGGGTTTTAAAATCTTACGTTATTTGTTTAAAATGGTCAAAAAGTCGAATTCAATGCTTTTAGGATTTCTAAAGAGAATTGGAAAAAAGATCGGGATCGAAAGATAAAGGGAATTGGGAGGGAATTCTGAGAAATACATCTGGCGGTTGAAATTACGTACGTTCGGATTTATGCAAATACGTTTAGCTGATGAAATTTACGTTAATTTGATTTTTATAAAGAAATTGATGATATTTTAGTTTGAAGATATGACATTTTTGATGTAATTGAGAAAATGATGTAAAAATTGTGAGAAAATTACGTTACTTTAATCTGTTTTGAAGAATAGTGGGAAAATATTAAAATCAGTATGACCATCAGTGTCAAAAGTAATGTAGGTAAAATGGATGGCCATTCCATCTCGCCTGTTCACTGATTTTATTGGAATTACGTTAATTTGATAAAAATTTGAAATAAAATGTGCGAAAATTACGTTAATGATGTGAGAAAAAATTGTGTTAATATTTTTCTAGAAAAATTACGTTACTCTGATACAAGAAAAATTTACGTTACTGTATTTGCGATGTAATTAGATGTATTTTTGATGGAAATTTGTGGAAAAATTTTGAGATAGGATCGAATTCTCACACCTTGCCCACAGCAAAGCTGGATTGCAGGCGGAAATGAATTCGTTTTTGTGGAAAATTTATAGGATTTTTGGAGAAATTCTTGAATCTTCACACCTTGCTCACAGCAAGGCTGGATTGCAGGCGGAATTGATTCGTTAATTGGAGGAATTTTGACAGGAATTTATTGAATTCGAATATACTATTGAAAATTACGTTAATCAGAAATTAATTTGCTAGAAAAAATTAATTGAAATGAAAATTTACGTTAATGATATGAAGGGGACAAAATTTTTTGCGATTCCGGTACATTTGGAATTGCCACTGAATTTTTGATGAAATTTTAAGAATTTCATCCTGCACTATTTACGTTGCTTATTTTTATTGAAGAAAAAATCGAAATTTTGATAATTTTGTGCAGTCGGCTGATGTTAATTTGGAAAAAAAATCGAAAGTTTTACTTGTGGACTGCTGGAGAATTTTCGAATTACCTTGATTTTGGCTGGAAATTTTTCCTGAAGTGGAGCACAATTTAGAGATGATTTTACTTACGTATGTACGTTTTTTAGTATCTGAATGGTAATTCTGCTTGAAAAAATTTACGTTACTTGGAATTTTGATAATTATAAGAAAAATTTCTTACGTTAAGAGCACTTTCACGTTGAGAAAAAATTCTTACGTTAATTTTGGAATTTTTATTGCAATGTAAATAGGCGATTTTTGAAAATTTAGGGCCAAGAAAAATTCGTACTCGACTCCTTGCGGAGGAAATGTCCGAATTTGGCACACCTTTCGGCGGCAGAATTTTGATTTCCACCTTGCGGCAGAATTTTTGCCTTAAAAATAGATTTTTGAAAATTAAATACTGAGCTAGTCTCAGTATTTCGCACTGAAGGTGCTTGAAAAAATTACGTTAATTTAATCGAAAAATTAATTTTGGAAAAAATTACGTTAATTGGGGAATTTTAATAATTTTGATTCATTTATTTTAAAATTTCGAGGGAATTTTTTTACGATTAAGGTGAGAAATTTTACGTTAATTTTGAATTTTACTTTAACAAATTTTGAGAGAAAAAGAGTAATCACATAGAATTTACCATTTTCGTTGATTTAATTGGATTTACTTTGGTTTTCAGGTTTTCCTGCTCCTGGAAAATCCTGGTCGATGGAACTTCGCTCCGGCTTGGGCGATTTTTCCGCTTCTTGGAAAATTCGTTGTGTGGTGATCCCACCGTGGATCTGGTGCCGGTACTTCCTTTGGGAGCTACCCTGAAAGCCTGCTGTAGAACCACGTTGCCTAGGCGCCAATGTTAGGGTTCGTAGGGTATTAAGGCGTTGATACTCCTTATGGGAGGTATAGGATGTCCTGGGAGCAGGATCTGTTATGGGCCCACAGATCTCTTTCCTGGCACCCTCCTTGTATTGTGATTAGGCTCAAGTATTCGCGGTAGCTAACACACGGATGCTCGCGCCCCCTCGATCTAACAGTCTCTTGTTCCGAATCCTTCCTGAGGAGCCCTCGAACGAAACGCGTTGCGGTATCGATCTCTTCTCCCTTTACTCAGAAACGAGAACAAGCTACTTTCGTAATAATAAATATATTCACGTGACAGTACGAACACATTAGTATACTATTATTACGCAATTACTTTAACGAATTAATTACTTTAACACTACAATCACTTTATATCGAACGAAATACTTTAGTTTATAGGTGGATCTGACGGAGTCGATCCAATCGCCAAAGGCAGACCTATAAACCTCGATGAGTACCCTAAGTCGTGACGGAGCCGCGTTACAAAGAATACTAAAGATGTAACGATGCATCAAGAGATACATCGCTACCTACCCTCTACCAACCGCCACAGGGTTGTCAGATCTCGATAGAAGGGAGAGTAGGGCCATATTACCTCTTACAAGATGTAATAGTACATCGTGTGCAGGATATTGAAATTCACTAAAGAATTTTGATAAATTCGTGGAAAATAATTATAAGGAAATTTTGACAATGTACTCTATGCTATAAAAATCAGCATACGACAATGAGTACTTTTTTTAAAATTTAGGAAAGGTTAAGGAAAAGAAAATTTAGGAAATCTGCTGCTACTTGACACAAGACTTGTTATGCAAAAAACGAATGAATGGCAGTTCCCTGCGCTCAAAAATTTTGACACATAGGCTGCCAAGGCTAGAGACAAGTGACATCAAGTAGGTTTGTCGTGATTCAAAAAGATCGAAAATGGGGAATTCATAAAAAAAATACAAAAATAAAAACGGGGGAAACATAGATTTTGTAAAAATACGCGAAAACGAAGTAAAAAGGACGATCGTATGTGTAAAAAACTGACCTACACATTGTCGGCATAATGTGCAGGCGAAAACATCAAAAAATGCATGTAAAATTAAATGCATGAAAAATACAGAAAATTTCAGTAAATATAGGTACTAGTTAGACATGGATTTTGAATCTAAAAATTAACATGAAATTTCGTAATGTCTAAACATAGCTTTTAGAAAATTAGAAATAAGATGTCTAATCTAATTCAATTCGAAAAATATATCAAAATTACATGTGTACGAGTTTATGATTAACAAAAATTTCGAGCATGATAATAAGTAGGTATATCGAAATATAGAAATATACATGAGATCAGAGTAAGCCTAAAATGTAACAGGTAAGAGTAATTTCAAAAATGCATGAAAAATTTACAGTACACATGAGAAAAATTTCTAAGATCTAGAGAAAAATGATCAAAAGTGGGGAAAAGGGAAAATAGCTAGCTAACAAATTAATAGGGGGATATTTTTTTTTTTTTTTTTTTTTTTTTGTTAAAAAAAAAAAATTCTAATTTTCTAGTCGTAGCTAACATCTGTTTTGAGTTTTTTACGAATACGATTCCTAATTACTTAGTAAAAATAATCTAGGTTACGAATATGAATAGGAATATGGATATGACATGCGTGAATGTACAAATAGGTAGGTAAATATAACACAGAAAAATTTCTAATGACTAATGAAATTCAAGATCGGAAAAACATAGCGACCTTGAAGTGAAATATGAAAAAATCACATGAAATTACAGTCAAAATGAATATTGAGAAAAATATCGAAAATGCATGAGAAATTTAAAGAATCTATTACAATTTTAGATCGTAAAATTACACATATTTGGCCGAATATGCCCAATTCTACAGATAGGTACTATTGCATAAAATTAATACAGTCGTCGGTGATAATCCGACCTTGAGCATATGAGAAAAAACCATAAAATTAATGACTAAAAAATAACACACGTCGCCTGTTTGGCGAAAAATAATGCACATGAGACAAAGTATTATAAAATAAAGAATTCTTTGGTTTGGAACCATAAAAGCAAACATAAAATCAAAGAAAATTCGACATCAGTCGATTGAAACGTATTTACAGACATGAGAAAATGCATAAAATAAATGCAAAAAATAATAATTCGATCTATAATCGAAAATAAAAGTTTGACAAGTATTTACAGACATGAGACAAAATTGTACCACTTTGAAGCTCATTGGCGTATTCGTGCCTCGCAACAGGGAGCTGGTACTACATGACAAAGTATGAGAAAAATAAATTCTTAAAAATAGAGGGGGGCCAGGGGTTCATAAAAAAATACAAAAATAAAGAAGGGGAGAGTGCTGCCCACGGGGATCGCCAATAAACGTTTTCTATAAAATAACATGACACAATTGGGAAAAACATAATAAAAACGTATTTACAGAGACATGATCGAGCAAATAAAATTCTACAAAATAAAGGAACAGGTAAATATACAAAGTTCGACTTCTTGTCGAAAATACACATAAAATTAACAAAATTTTTCCTTTGTAGGTCCTTGACAGCGGACGGAAACGACGCATATCGACGACGACGATGTTCAATTGAAGAAAACGCAAGAAATTGGCTGCTCCTGGCGCAGAACTACCCGATGTACATTTGGAAGATACTCGATTTTTGAGACGAATTGACACGATTTGGGGACTTGTTGGGTTAGCGAATGGCTCGTAATGCGAGACAGGTGTATTTTATCACTTTTCTTTCTGTAATTTAGATGAAATTAGTAAACTATTATAAAATTTTGGCTGTTTCTTTTCAGAAACAGTTTGATGGATCCTGGATCATGCAAAATGGAAAGTAAGTACATCGAAAATTTTGAACAATTAATTAATATTAAGAAAAATACACTTGGCACGCATTACATGCACGTGCCCCATGACTCACTCTACTGGATTTTCCTTGCTCGACTGATGACATATTCGCGTATCCTGCGGTGGTCGACCGCATGATACGCGATCTTTTCCGCCGTGACTTTTGGATTTTTTCTTCCTATAAAGGTTAATAAATCAGAGAGATGCACGTGGCACCAATCTCTGTCACACTTACTCTGTTGTTCGGCGTAGGCGTGTAGTTGGCGGCGTTCTGGGCGCTGACCAGCATATTGTATCGGAGGTAGAGTGATTAAATGTGTTACGGATTTACTATGGAGATATTTGAGAAAATCTTCGTATAGACATTCTATATCTTGCGAGGTCATGGCCACGTTTTGGAGGTCCTGACCCCCAAGAGATAGAATGATCTTTTTCGGGATATATGGGAGTTTTTCGAGACGTTTTTTCAAAATGGAAATTTGGAAGAAAGGGATATTAAATTCTGTTGATTTTTTCTTGGTACTGGATGGAAAGACTATATTATATGCGTGTTCATCGCCCAGAACCCACCAACTGTCGATGAAATACGCCTTTTTACCATCGTATATTCCATAATCTAGTATGCTGCTCGATCTTATTGTATTGAATGGAGCTGTGATGGTGGTTCTCCTTGATAGATCCTGCGGTCTTTCGTCCACCGCCGATCCGTACGCAGAAGAACTAGAGGTCGATGTATTAGACTGCCTTGGTGCGACGGCCGTGCCCCACGCATGGGTCGGACCACCGGCACCAAAACAGTTATACATACCCGAATTTTCAGCTAGTCTGGTCGCATTCATAGCGGTCATCTGCTCCAGACCCGTCCGCAGGAGAATTAATTCGCTGCGCAATTGCGCATTCTCCGCGGCGAGAGCCTGGTTCATCTGCTGATGAATTACCATTTTAGCTGACCATTCGGATTCTAATTGCTGGTGGGCAGCCAGCCAGGGCATCTGAATTTCGTCTCGTTGGAGTCCCAACGGGTGAACATTTATTAAACAGTTGATTAAAATTGCCTTGCCACACCCAGGGGCGGGACAAGGTAGGATATGAGGAGAAAAATTGGTTTCACGAGATCTGGGATTTTGGTTTCTTTTAAAATTGTTAATTCGGATAATATTATTGTGTTTTATGCAAGATCTATGGAATAGATGCCCGCACTGGCTGCCCGCCACTACCTCATGTTCTTGCTCCGTACGGTGTGGACCGTCTACCATGAGGTTTCTAGAGCAGTCACCACATACTATGATGGCATCCATTCTAAAGAAAAAATTCCAAAAATAAGGAAAAAATCCATAAAACCAGTCACGTGGCACGTCATGCTATGTGCCATTCGTTAACTTACGGCTGGGTAAATATGTTTTGAAGCCTAGAATAAGATATAATTTCTAACAAATAAAATAGTATACGAAAGCAAATTTTGAAAATTGGCCAAATTAGGAGGGGAAAAATTCAAAAGGAAAGAGAAAAATATAAAAAGGAAAATAAAAATCAATTTTGACGTCGAGAATCGAGGAATGACGTTTTAAATGTACTTATTTCGGGGTTTTGCCTTGCCCCTTTCGTCGGCGAGTTCTCCTCCGGCGCACATACGGGCAAGAGGATCCCGGGTAGTGCGCCGGGTACATCGGGCAGCGGCACCTGGCCCCTCTGTATATACAACAGCGGCAATGGTGCTCTTTCTTCTTCTTAGGCTTTCTTGTCGGCATTAATCGGTCGAAGTCTTGAGCAGAGCCCTCCGGGGCTGGGTGGCTTGGCGTCGCCGACGGCGTTGTCTCTGAGGAGGAGAGGCCGCGAAAACGATGACGGAGCTGCTCCATCTCCTCATCGCTGACCTCTCCCTCCTCTTCCTCGGTGTCGATTTCGGTCTCCGTGTAGTCCGATGGAGGCTTTCGGCTCTCTCCGCTACCACCAGGTGGCGGAGGGGGAGGAGGACAGGCCATTAAAGACGCCATTTATGCTGTGAATGGATTTAGGACAAAGAAATTTTTGGCCAATGGTGTTAATTAGGCATAATTTATTTTTTGTTGCAGATAAAGGAATGAAGAATTGCAACATTTTGCACGTGACGCGTGTGCACGTGTCTCATGGTGAGTCAAATTTAATTTTATTAATAATTTTATGAATTTAGAAAAAGAAATAATTTTATTTTTTTAATTATTTTTTCTTTTATGGGTTTTGATGTTATTATTATTCACGTTTATAATCTGTGTTTTATTATTATTTATTGAAATCGCCAATCATGCAACTAACTTTAACAATCAGCGAATAGCACTCGAGAAATTTTGTATCAACGATATGTGGATAATTCTTTCATTGTGAATTTTGTTTTGTGTTAATTTTGAATTTTGTTATCGTTGATATCTTTACGATCTACGAGTTTCCATGATCGAAGGGGATAAAAGAGGATATTGAAACCAGATGGTTTGGTTTCTTATTTAAATATTTCTGGGAAGGTCCTCTCTAATTATTCTCAAACATTTCAAAATACAGAGGGGGGGGACATGTGTTAACCGTTGATTAATAAAGATTTAAAAGAGAGGAGGGGCATGTGTGAAAAATTTTGAGATGAAGAGGGCATGTGTTTCGAAAATTTTATTTTCGATCCCTCGTTCAACTTTTCAAAACCGTTGCTTGCTTTTATTATACGTGAAAATTTTCTGGACAGTTTGAGAAATAATAAATATTTCTATTTTATGGTTTTCGAAAATTATTGTTTTGTTTGGGGGATGCGTCACGTTCGCATTTTTGGAGGTTTTATTATTTTTGGCTTCTTTTTAGAATTTTGTTTATTTCCATTTTATCTTCGTATTTTTGTTCTGTTTTTCTACAGAAATTTTTATTTTAGAAGCTTTATTTTATCATTTTAATCCGAAATTTGTGGAAAAATGGGGGTTCGCACTTAATTTTGATATTTTAAGATTTAAATTTCATTTTTTACTTTTTTATAATTTTTTAGTCAAATTTTAATTAGCGATGCTCTAATTAAAATTGATTTGTTTTGTTTATAATTTTTTAGAAATTTTGAGTCGCCTGATCAAAAGGCATGATTTTGAATTGAAATGCAAAATTAATTTAGAAGGATAATTTGAATTTTTACACTTGCTCAAATTCAAATTTGGAAGATGATCATGTTGGACATATCACATCGTTGAACCTACTTTCTACGAATATTCGATTTGGAAGAGGAATTATGGAGTGATATTATGGGATATTTTATGGAAAAATTTTGGCGTAGCCTATGGTCAAATATTCTGTGGCTAGAGTATCAAATCATGACGTGGCATCTACCATGTCGACTCTATTGCCAGTTATGAATAATTTAGTTATAAGCTCTAGCCGAAATAATTCAGGAATGGAAAATCTGGTTGTTTTTTGTGTAATCTTTATCGTTCTTCGAATGGTACATCGAAATGCATCAAACTGAAGTTCGTAAAAGCTACCAAGAAACACTAGCAAAAAACTTGATGCTTTGCAATAAATTAGATTTATTCCAAAACAAGCAAAATTCATTTCACCAGATGTGATCTGATAGGATTAAATATTGGAAAAATTTAGATGGAGGGATTGAATTTATTTCATGGCGTTTAGGAAGGGCTGAATTAGCTACTTCAGCATCCTCTACGCGCCCAGGGAGAAGTGAGGAACAAGAGCAGATAAGTTCTCCAAAAATTCGAAATATTCAGCAGAATGAAAATGTTCAAGATGAAAATACGCCGGAAGTGAGGAAGGTGAGGAGGGTGACTAAGTCTTGTCATTATATTCGAATAATTTTTGGAAATTTGTGGAAAATCTCCAAATTTTATTCGAATCTCCAGAAACGAAAGCCAATAAAGAAGCAATGTTACTTGCCCCTTGATTGTTTCGTAGGAGGAAATGATGGATAAAATGAAAAGGGAAGAATGAAGGTGAAAGGAGAAATTATTAATAAGCATTTCTTAGAAAAATTTTAAAGAAAGAATTTTTTAGTGATTTTTTAATCTACTTATTATGATCGGAAATCCGGAAATTTTCTGCGTGAATGTGTCGTTGCCCCACGGCCACGTCAGAATTTATTTTTAAATTATTTACTTTTTTGCAGTGTTTAGTTTTTATGTTTTGTTTCTTTATTATTTGTTTATTATTTTTCGCACTGCATACGAAAATGCAACTGAGGGGGTTTTGTTTGTTGAGAATATTTCTCAAATTTTTAGTCGACAATTAATTTCTCTTAGTCGAGGGGGAAGTGTTGAATTTTGAATTGGTATCAAAACCTGAAAAAATTTTTGATGCTCTGGCCAAAAATATGGCATCCAAAATGAGCAGAGAAAACATCACCCTCATCGACAAGAGGGTTTTGTTATAAGAGAAGTATTTCTGAGTAAGGAAGATGAAATCAGACTTCCTTTCATTGGATCGATCACAATCCTTACGAATCAGAAGGAGGAGTGAGGAAGTGGTACGTTTCATAAATCTCAAAACTGATGATGAATCATCAACGAGATGAGAAATTTAAGAAATTTCGCACTTTGGTATGCAATGATTCTCGAATTTATATTTTTCTGGAAAAGATGGATGTACAACTGATAGATATGATATGAAGGGTTAAAAGGATTTAATGAAAATAATGCGAGATTTCTCATTTGGAGTCTGGGCTGTCCCAGAAAAATTTTGGTTTAAAATTACAAAAGAATTTTCCCAACAAATCACCTCTTCTGGTCAATGACCTTTCAAATGATGACTTTCGGTGAGTCAGCAAAAGAACAAGCAGTGATTTGGTGATGAAAATGATCGAGATCGATATAAGTGGGAGAGAAAATAGCGTTCCTCAAAGCCAAATCAAATTCCCAGAATTTGAGGTTGAGGATGAATTTTCTGGAAGGAGACAATTTTTGTGGATGTAGAAGAAGAGTAGATTTGGCAAATTCTCTGGTTCCAAAACGTAAATCGAAAATATTCCGAACCGAATGTTTTCGATTTTGTTTTCTTGGTTTTGAAAATTTGCATTTGTCAAAATCAAGAAATTGTTTGGGAATGTTGGTGAAGCACCAAAACCAAGAAATTGCTTTAGAATGACATAAATTGGAAAAGAAATTCATGACGAATCATGGGAAAATATGTTGGAATTTATGAGCGAAGTACTCGTGGAAGAAATATTTTGGAACATGAATATTTTGAGAAAACCATATAATTTTTGGAAAAAAGGGAAAATTTTGGAAATAGGAAAGAGTGTGTTGAGATGTTGGTTTTAGATATAGTGTCAACGTGTAGATTTTCTCACGAGAATCTACACATTTATATATTCCAAAATACCATCTCGGAAAAATCACAAGAAAATGGTGGAAAAATGAGTGGAAAATGAGTAAATCACTTTTAGGATAAGTTAGGAAAAATCTTTTCTCTTGATCATATTTCATTATTCTTATGTAATTTTATAATTTTGACACGACACGTGGAGCGAGTAAAATTGATCACGAAATTCTTAAAACATACTCCACATTTTTATTATTTTATTTAAAAATTCAAAATTTCGCATTATTAAGAAGAAAAAGAATGAGTAAAGTTATGGATATATTGAGGAAAGATTAATTTTATCTGATAGGTACAGAAACAAAGCTAAATTGCAATTCCTACCCAGAAATACGATCTCAAAAATGTAAATAAAATTTTTCCTATAGGAGATAAATTCAATCGAAAGTGTCAATAATTTTTAGCCGAAAAAATACGCGAAAAAATTGCCAAAATTGGGTAGGTAGGTACCTATTATTTAGTTTGTATACGACGCATCGATTTTAAATATCAAAACGTAATTTAGGTTCGTATACAAGTAAGTGGGAATCTTTTATTTATTTACCTAGGTTATTCACTCTTGAAAATAAGGGTTAAAAATCGAAAGTCGCGTGCGGCGAGTGAATAAACGTTTAGAATAGCAACAACGAGCTTGAAAAAGAAGAAATAGGTGTCGAAAAGGTTTAACTGCTATCAATTACGCGCGGCTGCGTACACAAACGATGTTAGAAACGGTTTTTGTGGTAGGATAGTTGTTATCTCGGCGGGTGGGCGGTCCGCGGAAAGTGTTACGAATCGGTTTCTTTACCCGGCGCTTGCCTTTTAGAAAAATAAACACGCGGCTAATTTGTTTCTTTTTTTTTTTTTTTTTTTTAATAGCCGACAATAAAATAAATCGAAAGTGTTGAAAGGGGTAATTTGATGACTATTGAAAAATTTGGGTACTAATAAATGTTAAAAATATTTGAAACGAATGGATACTGATTTTGATGTCGAAAGGTGCAAGCTGAATTACATATACGTACGAGGTGATGGTTTATTTCAAGGAAAAATATGTATTTAGGAATTGAGACGAAAATGAGTGTGAAGGAAAGGTTTGATGAAAGAGGAATAAAGAGAGATGTGAGAGATAATGTGTGTACGTATTTGTAATTGTATAATTTTGCGTTCGAAAAATTATCTATGTACCTGATCAGTCAGGCTGACATCAAGTCGATGTATTTTTACCGTTTTGCACGTAGCCTGTGTACACGTCGCACGTAGCGGGGGGTAATTGATAAGTACTTGATTTCTATTTCTGTACTTTTATCTAACGATGCATTTTATTTATTTTTGCAGGTACGTACGTATGAATGGATGTTGAATTTGGAAAAAATAAATACGCTGCTCGATTTTTATGTCGCGGATGGTCAGATAAAAATACTAATGATATGCAGAAAAATTACGCGGGACTAAAAATAGAAAGTGAGTGCATTCAAAGTTCATTAAAATTAAATTGCAAATTGATGCAATTCAATACCTAACAATATTGCACAGAAATATAAAACGTGACCTAGTTTCTGCTATGGGTTTTTGAACGGAAAAATTTTACGAAATTAATCGCGGTTTTGATTAATTAGTGGTAATAAAAATTAGAAAATTCGAAAAATAAAGCCGGAAATTAGTAAGAAAATTAAATAAGACAGACTCGACGCGTGTCACGCGTCACATGAGCTTGTACAAGATCCATTCTCTAGTCTGAGAATAGTACACACGAAAATAAAAATAATTGACTAATCTGTCAACAAGTTAATTGGCTAATCTGCCAATTAAAAAAGGAGAAATAATGTTGGGTTAAAAACTTACATGATATAAACGCAGTAAAAATTAAAAACGAAAAAACGAATGAAAAATCGAAGTCAAAATGCAAAAGTGCTTGAGGCTACTCTAGATCAATTGTAACGCGAGCTACATGAGATTCAAAAGTCGAATGAATTTAGGATTTCAGGCTGAAAGTACTATGGGGTATCAGGTGGCGATGCGCGCGCCACTGTGGTCTGGTTTGGATCTAAGTACTATTTTTGAAAAGAGAAAGCAGGACCAAAAAGGAGAAGGAAAAAAGATGGCGGTCTAAATATCTGGTTATTGTTTGATTTTTATTGTTTGAATCTTGACATCGATGCTCCATTTTTATCTATAATATACGATCATGTCTCGGTCGTATTCGTGGAGATTTTTTCTAACTTCGCCTTTTTTCTATTCCTACGTTTTTTCGCCTGTGTCTCTGGCGCGGTTCTCTTCGGCGGCGATGCAGGCGGGTTGGGGGAAAGGGGAATTTCATCCGTTATCGGCTTGGATGCGTGGAGCGATTTAAAATATACGCTCGCCGGTTTTTCGTTTTCTCTTTCAGCTATAGGCAAATTTTCAGGCGATTCAATTTCGAAAAATTCCATGGTGCAAGTTCCGATGGTCATGAAGGAGCCTTGCACGTGGCAGATGAAAAATGGAATAATTCGAATTTCTTCTAACGGCGGAAATCTAATTTTGATACTCAAATACTTTTCAGTATTGAGATTTTCTTTTTCGAAAAATGAGATATCTGGAGCGCCTAATTTTTCTAAATTCAAAGGCAGGTACTCCTTTTCATCGATCTCATTTATTGCGTCATCGGAAATGTAGTTATATTTTTCATCATATTTTGCCTTGGCCCATACTATATTGTCGTTTTTCAAAACTAGGGGAATCAGCCTAGTTTTTCTTGCCCCAGACGTGGTGTAAATTTCTTTGTGTAATAAAATTCGAGTTTTCTCTCGAATGGGGTCACTAGTATTGGGTCCAAGTATGAATTTTGGCATAATTTCGAATAATTTTTGCGATGTCATTCCCATGACGCAAATATCCTTTTGAGTTGGTAAAATCAAAAATGGAGAAACGTAATTTTGATTGGCTGCAGATAGAGGAATTCTTGCGATTCGGTTCGTGTTGACTATCCTGTTATTTTTCAATTTTACTGGAATTTCGGTTTCAGTTTCAAAAATATGGGTGTTCTGATAATTTTGAAGAATCAAGCGTTCCAGCATGGAATCCAAAATTAAATTTTCTTGAATGGTGGGGTCCAAAATTAATTTCAAAAAATCTGATGAATGTGTTGTAAAAACTGCATGGGATAAATTTGTAGGTTCCGAAAATTCTTGATTCTGTGGTGACGAATTTTTCTGTTGATATTCTTCAAAGGGTGAGGTGGGAGGTGTCACGTTTTCTGGTTCCGATTTTGGCGACTCGACGCAAATTTGTGACAAATTTTGAGTTGGTTCTGGTGATGAAGTCGAAAATAGTCGAAGTCTTGTCAATCCGCTTATTCGTTTGAGTTCTTTATTGATGATGGTAATTAAATCGTTATAATACTTTGATGAAATGTAGTATTTTGCGGTCGCAGCTTGATAAAATTTTGAAATATCCGGAATCACGTTCCTTTCCCTATCTAGCCTTGGTCGATGAAATTTGCGATTCCTATATTCGTACGTGTGCCCTTCCAAAAATGTTTCCGCGGGCAATTTCGCTGTGAAAACGTTCTCTTCTTTCACTAAATCGTGGAAAATTTTCCGTAGCTGGACGAGATTTTCGATGTTTACGCGCCTTTGAGTTACGTAGGGATAGACTATAGGAAAAAGTAGAACAATAATTTTTGCTCCCTTTTCCTTAATCAGTCGAATTAAATTTTTCATATCCCTGTATAAGGCCGGAAAGGGTTTATCTAAGATGTTCAATTCGTAGACTGCGGCTGATAAAATTACTTGTTCTTGTACCCTTTCCTCCTCCTTTAATTTCTCAATCAAATATGGGATCGAAATCATATTTTGAACATAAGGAGGTGAAGAATTGATCGAATCATTTTTTATTTTATAGATGAAGCAAGCAATTCCATCCCCGATTAATTGATAGTCGTCGATATTCGTACTTGCTTCCATTTCAGGTGTTAAATAATTTTCGGGTGGAATTCTTTCATGATTCGATTTTTTCGGCGTCATAAACGATGTTGAGCTTTGGTCAATTTTAGGTTCAGGAGATTTGAGGCTAATTTCCATAAGTTTGACTTTTTCTGTGGCCTGGCTGATGTTATCGGCCATTTTTGAAATTTTCGCAGTCAAAATATCAATTCCGTGGTGGTAATATTCAAAATTTTCTGCCTCTAAATTTTCGATTCTTGTTGTTAAATTTTTGATGGTTTCCGAAGTTTCTTCAATTTGTCTGTTTTGAGTGGTCGAATTCGAGCTTTGGCGCTCGACGGTGTCGATTAATTCGCGTAAAATGTTATAATCTTCATCTTGCTCGTCTATGGCACTTTGAGCCAATTCTTGAACGTGGTCGATGTCATTTGACAGGTCGTATAATTCTGCACTGCTCTGTGCCAGGAGCGATTTATGGTGGTTAATTTTATTATGCAAAATGGCACAAATTTGAACCAAATTTCCGATGGTCTGGGTATTCGCGGTTGAAGTTCTTGATTGATTTTGAACAGCCTGACGCAAATTCTTGATTTCTTCGATTGTGGCCAAATTTATCAAATTTTGTGGTTGATCCGAAATTGTCAGTGCTGGTGGGGAAGGGGAACTGATCGACATGTCCACTGCTTCCTCCATGGGTGATTTTTGAATAGATCGAACGATTTCTTGAACATGTTGTCGAAAATTGTCCATTTCAATTTGAATATTCTTGAGAATTTCCTGAGCCTCAATGAAATCCTCTGTTTTGGTGTCATTTTTGGATGGAATTTTTTCTAAAATTTTCGTTGCTTTCTTGATGTACTCGCTGATGATTTCGCGGGTTTCGATCGCTGCAGATTTTATAGTCGTCGTCTCTTCCAATTTTTCCGCATTTGTTGATTTTTTCGATGGTGAATCCTCCCAGTTTGTAATTTGGGATTTGAGGATTTTTAACATATCGTCTATCTCATCCCAGGAGGTCGAAATTTTCTTGGAATTGGCTAATTTTTTCGATGTAGGAGACGATTTCGAAGTTGATAGCATGTTGTTTGATGAAGATTCGCGAAAAGTTTTCGGTGCTTTTTGGTTTCGATGGATCCGTTTAAATATTTGCACCTCTTCGTCAGAGTCGGACTCGGATAGATAAAAAATCCGTTTTATCGATGAATCGCTGTCCGTTGATGACGGGTCTCTGATTTCTATTCGACGAGATTTGTATGATCGCGATTTATTTTTACTCGACCGTTTTTTAGTTGATTTTTTAGACAAGGAATTTTTGTGACCTGAATTTTTCTCGGCCGAACTATCAAAAAGTTCGCCGGATGACGCTAAAATTTCTAGGTGTTCCTCTGACATAATCTTGCCAGATAGCCTAACAGGGGGGAGAAAGGTAAAATTCGACAGAAAAAGCGAAGTTTAAATTGGCTAATCCGCCAATTTAAGAAAAAATCGTATATAAATTGACTAATCCGTCAATTTAAAAGGATTGAATCAGCTAATCCGCCAATTCAATGTAAATTGTGTAGAAATCTTACGTGTTCGTGGTACCGCTTTTACCTTTGAACCTTTTATCAATAGAATACCGCTGGTCGCGTGGACAGTGGCCGGTGCTTGTACAGTAAAGTACTCTCGGAAGCTTGACGAAAGAAAGAATGCGTAGGCTGGCTGCGTACGTATCTTCAGTGTCCGTTACCGTTCCGCGGCACTGGACTCGAGGGAAAGGGGATGTTCTCCTTTGAACTGGTTGAACACTCGAGTTGGCAACGACGCACCTTGCGGCGCAGGTTTTGCAGGTGGCTAGAAATGCTTGTAAACGGTGGATTTTTTCAAGGCTGACTTTCTTTGTTTGCCTAAACAGGTACACGATACATTAAAAGATCTACACGTTAAGTGCATTTCTATTGTCAATTTAGTGACAATAGAGGGATGCAAGGCCAATATTTTTAGGTAAAAATCTAAATGCTAATATATTCTATTCGCAAGTCGCTGGTAAACGATGTTTAAATGGCGCAAGTCAGGTAGTCAAAATTGAGGATAACAATAGTCGGTACTAGCCTACGGCTAGATTTTAGGGATTCTATAGAAACTTACTCGCGTCGCAGGGACACGAGGCGCTTGTTAATTTATTACACAGCATTGTTTGCTGGTAATAATATATTGACACGTCTCAGGATATGAGATGGGGGAGTCACGTCTCTATTAAGGAGATAGGAAATTGTCGCGTCTCGAAGGTCGAGAATAAGATGGTGAAAAAATAGAAATCGGCTCGGGATATTTTTTACAAGTATCTATTTTAGGATTTCTAGGAAAGATGGAAAGATTTTTACTAGCAGACAAAGACAACAGTCGAAAAAAGGTTCGTGAGAAACAAAGAGAAAAAATATTGAATAAAAGAATAGGGAATATCGTTGTCTGCAGATGTTCGGATTTAGGCGATGGTCAAATAATTTCAGAGAAATTTAGGGTCAGGACAAAAGAAAAGAAATCGAAGGATCTAGGGAAATGAGAGAAAAAAGATCGTAACTAAAAGCAATAAAGCAATAAATTCTAGAAAAAACCTTGTTTTTGTACACTGCCGAAAGATGCTTTTGTCCTTACTTTAGATGAGAAAAATTTACGTTATTTTTGAACAATAGATACGTGATTTTAAATAAAAATTCGTTGAATGCTCCGGGAGGGTGATTTTCTATTTGAAATTGGCCATGAGAATAGTAATTTTGGGCGGGAAAAATAATTTACGTTAATTGGAGCCTTTTTCTTGTAGAATCGAATATTTACGTTAATTTTAATAAATTTTGGATGCCCTGCACTGAAGGTGCTTAATTTTTCCTGTTTCAGATAAAAAATTGGCCAAAAATATAAGAAAAAATGGTCCAAAAATGGGTACGATCGAATTCCAAAATGATCGTTTCAATTACGTAAATATTACGTTATTCTACGATTTTGCTCAGGTACTTAAGGTACCTGGTTTTTATCTACCACGTACGTAATTTGAAAATTAATTATTTACGTTACTGCCGGAAAAGGTGGTAGAATTTCATATTGTACCTAGTGTACAATTTCGAATTTTGATATCTATATAGATTTTTTTTTTGCACTTAAGGTGCCTAAATTTTTTCAAAATTGATGGTAATTTTGCACTGAAGGTGCCTATTTTTGTGTACTTAAGGTACCTATCGAGAATTTTAGTGAAAATTGGTGCATTTATGATGCTTAATTTTGATGTACGTAAGGTACTTAAATTGATCAGAAAATAATTTCGATTTTTTGCACAGAAGGTGCCTAAATTTTGGTACTATATAGATTTCGCACAGAAGGTGCCTATACTAGAATTTTTTCTTGCACTTAAGGTGCCTAGGGAGACAGTATTTTGGTTTTCAAAATGCTGTAGCATGCGGGGAGGTGCGATTTAAGATCGCGTGCGGATTTGTCAGGCAGTTGACGTACATAAGTACTTACCAGCTATCCAAATTTGACTTATTAGGTACAAACTTGGCATCACTGATCTCCGTGCTACCACGGCAGAACAGGTCGGTGCGATCCGCGGGCCCGAGCGTCCTGATCTCAAGTTCCGGGGTCCGGGGGGCCGGAGCCGGGAACTGTACGAGGAATACGCACTCGTACATCGTCTCTGGAGACCTGTGGTATGAGTAAAACACGGTGATCCCCTAGGGGGAAAGGCGTAAAAAAGGTCTATTGCTTGAAAATTCGATTTAATCGGAAAAATTTTTGAAAAAAATTTGCCAAATTTTTGAAATTTTACGTTAAATTTGTTGAAAATGGTTTTAATACTACTGAAATTCGTAATTTTGGGCCGAAAAAATTATGAAACTATTGAACTCAAAAATGGAAAAATGGAAAATTTTGATTTTTGTGTGAAAAATTTACGTTACTTTAATTTTTGATCGGAAATATTTACGTTAATCGTTAGTGCACTGTTAAAATTTTGAAATTTTATGGGAAATTTTGAATTTTATGGGAAAAATCTAGATTTTTATGGAAAAAATTTACGTTAATTGGTGTGAATTTTTACGTTACGTTAATTATCAAAATTTAAATTCATTTTTAGCGCCTTTTTAGAATAACCAAAAATGATTATTAACCAGTAGATTTACTGACCATTTGCAGGAGACTTTCGACGGCATCAGGCATTCGTCACTTCACTGGACTTGGCCTGGGGTCACGGATTAGCGAGAAGATCCGTGCCTAGCCTGACTGGATGGCTCTTCGCCGAGATTCGATCGATCGGCGGAAATTTCAGCTTGATTTCGGGCAGCTCTTCGTCACTGGTGATGTTGACGGAATTCGGCTTACTCTTCTGGACGTAGGGCGTGATTTCGGGTGCTCCTGTGCTGTTGGGAAGGTCCTTGAGGGAGCGACCCCCTCGCTTCTCTTGCAGCAACACGTGCCAGGGCGCCAGTGTAAAGATAATAGATCGGAGGGTATATTCCGAGCTATGGGTGGTGTTGGATATGGTCGACCAGGTGGCAGGTCCCTCTAGGGCCGCGGGATTCTGCCGCTCACACGGTCCAGTGGGTTGCCAGCGGTCGAGCCCACCTGGAAGCCCCCATTGCGGTATTCAGGGACGGAGACCAGCGTCCCGGTCCCGCTCGCTGTCCCTGTCTTTACGGGCCCCCTCGGTTACAACTCACATCGGGTGCGATCGACAGGCTTTTGGCAAGTTGAGCACGCGACGGCTTCACCGACTTGCCAATTACGCAAGCGAATAGAGTACGAAGGGTGAGATTGTGAACGCAATAACCATCGACGATTCTATCCGGTACGATTTATTGGCGCATCGCGAAAGTACATTTCATTACCGACGAGCAGTAACACATACGATCGCGGACGTTATGTAACATTGAAAAGATGACACTTTCGCATTTAAGCCACTTCCCTCGACGGCGAGAAGTGGCGTATATCTTTCTTTTGGGGAGCTGTGGGCAGCACTCCACGACGCACCGTGGAGAAGCCACCGTCTCCGCCCGGGCGGAAGCCTCGACGGGCCCGAAGCCCGGAGATGAAACGCGCAACGTCTGTATCGGACGCGAACCGGTCGAGAACTTCCACTCACTCGTATCTTGCATAACCGAACGTAGCTAGAAACCCTATTTCTCCCGCCACTAGGAGTTACCACCCCTACGTGACGCGAAGGCCATGTGTACCTATAACACTGGGACTAAAATGTTGAAAAAATATGACGGCATTCTAATTCTGAAAGTTCTGAACGTCCTTTTTTATATTAAAAATTCTCGCTTCATTTTGCTCCATTCGAACTCTACTGATACATTCTTCTCATTTTGCAAGAAAGCTGAAATGAAAGCTCAATTTGGTTTTCCCATTGATGGTTTGATAGTTTGATTGAATGAAAAGGTCTGAAAATTGAAAAAATTAGTCTGGAAAACCTGGAAAAGCCAGGAAACATAATTTTAAAGAAATAATGCCATTAGCTTGAATGATTTTTTTTTTACAAAAACAACAAAAAATGAAACACCATTACAAAATAAACCTTGAAAATGTGATGTCTCTTCAGTTGGTAATAACACAATACCTGACTACCTGCAATTTTTGAGTTTTTTTTTTTGAAATCGCTTTAAAATGCCTTAAAATGACGTTTTTTTTTGTTTTCCTCCGGGCCCAACGATTTTATGACGAAAAAACGAGGTAGTCAGGTACTGTGTTCACGACCATCGGAATCAAACACAATACTTGACTACCTCGATTTTTTCATTTTTTTGGTGATAAATTTTTGGATTTTGAATGGAATAAGGTACTGGAACTGTATTCCGAAGGATTTATACCAAAAAACGTCATAAAAAGTGATTATTTATGAAAATGGACGAATTTTATGGCATTCCATACTCCGAATTTTTCAACCATACTAACCGATATTTTTGAGGATTTCTTTCTGGAAACCTCTTGAAAATGCCCTTAATTAACGATTTTTCATGTTTTCCCCCCACCCCGACGATATTATGACGAAAAAACGAGGTAGTCAGGTATTGTGTTCATGACCATCGGAATCAAACACAGTACTTGACTACCTCGATTTACCGATATTTTTGAAGTTTTTTTTTTTTGGAGACCTCTTGAAAATGCCGTGAATTAGCGATTTTTCGTGTTTTCCCCCCACCCCGACGATTTTATGACGAAAAAACCAGGTAGTCAGGTACTGTGTTCACGACCATCGGAATCAAACACAGTACTTGACTACCTCGATTTTTTCACTTTTCAGGTGACAAATTTTTCGAATACTGCTCTAGTAACGTACTATTTCGAAGTATTCACATCATTATTACCGAAATAAGTAATTTTTTTTCAATTTTTTAAGAAATAAAAATGAATGAATCGCCGCGCGAAGCGTGGCGCGCCGACCCCCCTCCGCCCCCGCAATGCGCCCCAAAATGACCCCTAATGGGGTCATTTTGGGGCGCATTCCGTGGGCGGAAGGGGGTCGGCGCGCCATTGGGGGTTCGTTTTAAAGTAGACTGCGTAAACCAATATTTTTTTATAATTGTTTTGTTATTGTATCCAATAGCACCTGCAAATATGTAATGGGAAAATGTGACATTTGTGCCGCGCGAAGCGCGGCGCGGCCCGGGCCCCCTCCACCTCGCGATGCGCCTCGAAATGCCCCCTCCAGGGGGCATTTCGAGGCGCATCGTGAGGTGGAGGGGGCCCGGCGCACCGTCGGGTACATTTCGTGGTGCATTCCAGGGTGGGGGGAGGAGCTGGCGCGCCATTGGTGATATATATTTGAAAAATTCACTGGAAAAGTGAAAAAATCGAGGTAGTCAAGTACTGTGTTTGATTCCGATGATCATGAACACAGTACCTGACTACCTGGTTTTTTCGTCATAAAATCGTCGGGGTGGGGGGAAAACACGAAAAATCGTTAATTCACGGCATTTTCAAGAGGTTTCCAAAAAAAAACTTCAAAAATATCGGTAAATCGAGGTAGTCAAGTACTGTGTTTGATTCCGATGGTCATGAACACAGTACCTGACTACCTCGTTTTTTCGTCATAAAATCGTCGGGTGGGGGGAAAACATGAAAAATCGTTAATTAAGGGCATTTTCAAGAGGTTTCCAGAAAGAAATCCTCAAAAATATCGGTTAGTATGGTTGAAAAATTCGGAGTATGGAATGCCATAAAATTCGTCCATTTTCATAAATAATCACTTTTTATGACGTTTTTTGGTATAAATCCTTCGGAATACAGTTGCAGTACCTTATTCCATTCAAAATCCAAAAATTTATCACCAAAAAAATGAAAAAATCGAGGTAGTCAAGTATTGTGTTTGATTCCAATGGTCATGAACACAGTACCTGACTACCTCGATTTTTCGTCATAAAATGGTCGGGCCCGGGGGAAAACAAAAAAAAACGTCATTTTAAGGCATTTTAAAGCAGTTTCAAAAAAAAAACTCGAAAATTGCAGGTAGTCAGGTATTGTGTCGCAACCCTTCAGGTAGTTTACCATTGAATTGAAAATAGATGTTATTTCTGGTTCTAAAATTTTTTTTGAAACTTAGAATAAATTCAAAATATCAAAATGAAAATTTTTCGATTTTTGTCGGGCTTTTAAAAAATAAAACTGCTAAATAACCTTTGAAAATAAATTTCTATATTTTCCTATCACACTGAGGAGTTTCGTCATTTTTGATAAGATGATGTTTTTTGAAGGACTTGAAAAATGAACTACCAAAATTAAGAAACATTCACTGTTTTTCTTTTTTATGGACACCCCTCCCCCCTCCACCAAAATAACAAAGACTTCAGCAACGTAATTTCATGGTTTATCGCCGAATGAGAAAGGGAGACACATTCCTGGTTTTGAAACATATTTTGAGTTTTGAAATTGTCACGGAAGCTTGAAATGAAGATTACTTTGATTGAAATTTTATTATTTTTCTAAAAAAAATGAAAGTTGGGTTCACTTTATAAACAAAACTGCAAAATTGAATCTATCTTTCAAATGTTCGGTCAATTCCGGTCTCTGCGGGAGAGGGGGAGGAGAGTAGGAGTTGGAAGGAGTATTATTTTTTGTCTTGAATGTACAAAAATTCAACTTCAACTTGTTATACTTGGTAAAAATAAAATGAAATTCACAATTCGAAGAAATTTGAATTTTAAAATTCCAAAAAGTGAAATATTGTGCGTTTCGAATTGAAAATTGAATTTTACAAATAGAACTTATAAGTTGGAGCCCTTGTTTGCAGCGTTAATTTTGGGATCAATACTTCAATGGGAAAAAGTGCCAACCTTCACGAACTCGGTTTAAAATAAAATAAAAAAATTATATGTCATGTTCCAAAGAAATTAAGCAGAATAATTCTCTTGATGATGTGATCTGATTTCTTGACCACTCTACCAATATGACTCAAAATCTACAAATTTATGCAAAATGGTGCGCCATAATTTTTTAATGGTATGTTTTCATTGTTTTCAAGGGTGCTAAACACACCGTGACATAGCCAGAAATTTTTCATAAGGAGGGGGGGGGTCTGTGCATTTCCACGATTTTTGAGAAATTTCGAGTTCGATTACACCCCCTCCCCCCACAACTAAATTTCCTTCCATTATAAAATGGGCAAGCTCAAGTTCGAATCATTTTTAGAAGTCATACAGGTATCATAAAATTTTTATGTGATTTACATAGAATAAGTATTAAGTATATTTAGGAACAAGACTGATGAAAACGTAATTTTGGAACAAAAACCTTTCATTCTAATTATTTTAATCTTAAAAACCAAAAAGGAATACCTGATAAACCATTGGGGTTGGGAGTTTTTTTTTTAAGCGAGTGCAAAGTGAGTATGGAGACTTGGAATATCAGAAGGGAGCTTTTTTTCGCAAAATCACCTCAAATTGTTCATAATTTGATACAATACTTGGTAATGAGTAAAGTGAGGGTGAATCTTTGGAAAAATTTGATTTTTAATGCTTCAAGAAGGAATTTTTCTCGTGAAATTTTGATCTCATCAAGGGAATTTTGGACCTCTCTAAACAATCTGGAGTGATTTTGAGACGTTCTGGGGCCTTCATAAAATTTTAGAATTTGATGAGATTGAAAAAAAAAAAAAAAACTGTAAAAGTTGTCCAATGTCCATATGAACTTTAGAATTTTTAAATGTGGTATACCCAAATTTTTTTAAGTCTACCTGGATTCTTCTTTGAATTTTGGAATTTTCCAGCTTGAAAAAAAAGTTTTGTGGAGAAAAATATAAAATTACTTGACTGAAACAAATATCAGGAAATTGATCAAAGAGGTTACGAATGCGGATAAATTACGTCGAGCAATTCTCAAGTTCATGAAAGTCATTTTTACAGGCTTTTTTAGTGCTGAAAAATATCAAGATCATCTGGAATTGCCAAAACCGTTTCAAAACACTTTTCAAGTTTTCAATCGATTGGGTGAGGGGGAAGGGGTCGAAAATAAAAGAATACAAAAATTCATCTTTCTACTTCGATTTGACTGAATTTTCATGTTCTGCACGTTTGCAAAAAATTTGGAACTTTTTAATTTTTTAAAATTTTTTAAAAAAATTTAAAAATTAACTAGAGCATTTAAAATTTTTCAAGCGTCATTTCATACTGTTTCGTACATCTGTTCGGTTCTATCAGCTTATAATTCGATTTTATTCATAAGGTATCAACCACTATTTAGGTCTACTTTTCTAGACATCCTGTATTTCTAATATTTTTATCCGATATAGGCATACCGACTTTTAATTCTTTAACAAATGTATCTGTTATCGCGTAATGACTAAATTAACGTTGAAAGGTGTAGCATAGATAGGGTACCTACCTATATACTTGAAATATGCATGTGGAACTGAATACATTACGTAACAGCGTCGTCGTCGCCAGAAAACTTGTTGATTTTCACTCAACGTAATTGACAACTAGGCAACGTAAAAAAATTACCCACACGCGTCGTCGTCGATGCGGTTATTAGTTCATAAATTTTAATTCGCCAAATGGATTTCTCGTAATTAAGAATGCAAAAGCGTCGATGTTTTACATGCAAGCTTCGTATTTGTATGGCGTTTTGTATTACGCCTGTACAAAACGATACGGTGAGATCGGAATCAATAATTAATAAAGAGAACGCGGAAGTTTAGCAGGTATATAGCTCTGGCTTATGTTAAATGCTCAACGTCCAAGTTGGGATGTTGAACGTTGCCGGAGAAGAGAGCCAACCGTATACAAAAGATAAAGTTTAAATTATCTGAAGTGGCTGTAAATTGATAGGTATTTTCTCTAGTGGGTGCAAAGATAATGAAGACGGAGTCGCCGCGGTGTAGGTTTTTATCATCAAAAGGTTATATTCTCTATCTCTATAAAACGGTACGCGACGCGATGGTAAAGTTTATTCGAACGTTTAAGGTGATTAGGTGAAAAAAAAAATCGTCGAAAAATAACAAAAAGGGTTATGTCGAAGGTCTCTATAAGCCTGACGAACTTCTACCTAAGTTACTTATAAACTTTAACCGAAAATTATTTGTGTTGTCTAAGTTGCATTAGCGTTGCTGCATTTAAATTATTGTAAACTGTAAAGGCAATTTAAAGCTACACTATTCGTATACGGCAGCGTTCTCTCATCAATTGTCAACCTTTCAAGCAGACTGAATTTATTAAAATCATTTTATCGCTTATCACGACCGCGCCGCGTACATTGACGAATACCGCACTGGCTGCTCGCTGCTCGTAGCATGTTTTCTTATACATTTTAGAACGTGTTGACTTTCATGTACGAAAACTTTAACGCGATGATTGATTATTAATGCTAAAATACTGAGGGGGAATAGCAATCATTTTAGATTGAAAATTCCCTGTGTAAGTTTTGTATCGCCAGAACGGTACGAGTGAAATTTTTTACCACTGTAAATATTATAACGTCGCTGGGAAAGACCACAGTGACAAGATTGGGTAGCTTGATTTTTTTTTTTCAACTGAAACCCAATCAAGAGAGGTATCTCAATCGGCTATGAAATTTTGGGTTGAAACAAAAAAAAAATCATCGAAAGTTCATAATGAATTGACAATATTTAATGGTTATCCAAAGTTTTAAGAGCCAAAGTTCATTTGTGACCTGTCATAAAAAACCAGGTTAAGATCCATAAATTGAAAAATGAGACTTTTTTGGTTATTGATGATTTTTAACTGCCTGAATTTAGTGGTGATACTAAAAACGTTTGAGGAAGATCCATTTCATTGTTAACAGAGGATCAGTTTTTTAGGGAATTTTGAGAAATTCTCCAAAAATTTTGATTTTATGTACAGCATCTAACGTAATGTCGATGTGAGTATAAATTTTTAGCTCGAAAATTCATTCATTTTTGGATGAGTTATTGTAATTTTTGATAGAAAAAAAAATAAATACTGGCTGGAAACCTTTTTTTTATGTGTCAACTTGCTTCATTTTGCAGCCTTTTCCCGCCAAAAAATTCAAAATTGAAAAAATGGAAAATTTTCATTTTTGGTTAGTAACACTGATTTGAGAAAAGAAAAAGTAATACGATTATTCAATTCGTTTTCCTACCTCGTACTTACTAAACATGGCAGAGGCGATTTTCTAAGGGAAGTTAGGGAAGTCAGACTTCCACCGATTTTTTTTTTTCAAGATTGAGATTTTCAAGTACCAATTTTTTGGTAAAATGTACCCAGAAAAATGGAAAATTAAATAAAATTCTGTCCTGGAACTAGACCATAAGCAAGATTTCAACGATAAAAGTTCCAATTTATTCCAATTTTTTGAGTCCAAATTTTTTCATGTCTACATTTCTTCCATCACTTCAATCGTAATTTTTTTTTAAAATTTACCTAATTTCTAATTTTTGAATTTTTTCTTCAATAAAATTATTTCAAATCTAAATTTTGATTTTTTTCACTTGTTTTTCAATTTGCATGTTCTTAAAAATTCTTATAAGAAATTTTTAAAAACATGAAGTTGAAATTCATTTTTTTAAAAAAGGAAAATTTTCAAAATTATTGGAAAGAAATTTTAAGGGAAAACAAACATCGTATTTTTCAAAATATTGTCTTCCAAACGAAATGAATAATTGAAGGTTTAAAAAGTAATAAAAATTCAAGTAACGTGAACCTATTTAAATTTTGATTAAGTATTTAATTAATTCGTATTCGAAAGATTTTGAAAAATGTTCAGTTTTTTTCAAGTTTCAGACTTCCTCAGATTTTCTTTTCCAAAATCGCCACTGAAACATGGCTTTAAAATCACAGATTTTGATATCATTATGATTGATCAAAACTTCAATTTGAAACTTTGGACTTCACTCCCTATAAAAATCATCTACTTGAAAAATGTGATGAAGGTAAGAACCAGGGACGAAACTTAGGTAAAAATATCGAGAGGGAGAGGGGATGGAAAATTTACCGACTAATTTAAATAATGAAGAAAAAATTTGCTGACTCATTTTTTAAAAAATGAAAAATTTCCGACCAGTCGTATTGAAAAAAAATTGTGCTTTTTTGAGCTACCTTTTTGTTTCTTCTTTAAAAAATCGAACAAGTTTTGAAAATTTCATTCCAAGATCGCCAATTCGCCACTAAGCCTTCCAATAAAGAAGAAAGACAAATTTTTCAGTTTCGAAATACGAGTATTTAATTATTATATAGTGTGGAAAGGCATCATTTTGAGGATTAATTGTGCAAATTTATTGAGCCCGAGCGAAACGAGAACGAAAATTTTTGAAATAAAAACATCTAGAAGTTGAAATTTCTTCATTAAATTTCGTGCTTTTGTCGTGTTAGGTATTTTATTGATTTTCAAAAAAATGGCATTCTTTGTTGAACTTCCCTCCTTCAAAAAAATTGAATAGGTATTATTTGGAAATTCCATTCAAGATTGTCACCAGGTCTCCTGAAAAATAAATAAAAGAGGATTTTGTTTCATTTCAGAACACTCAAGTGTCTGGGCTAGAAGGGAAAAAGGTTCGTACTATTATTTAAAAGAATCATTGTGTGAAGTTTCTGAGCTCTAGCGAAGCGAAGGCAAAAATTTCTCGTGAAAAATGCATCCCAAAATTAAGCTGAATTCTTTTTATTTATTTAAATCAATTTGAGTGCTGAAATAAAAGGGGTTTTCAAGACTTTTTTCGAAACTGTCAAAATTTTTCTAAAGTTACCTAAACAAAGTCTAAAAACCGCTTGAATACTTTCCCCGGTGAGTCTAAAAATCTGCTCAAGTACGTTTTAAAATTTTTCCGAGAATACGATAGTTGTAGTACAGATGACTATTGACTAAACTCAAAAATATCACTGTAATGATTTTTCACGTTTGTTTGCTTTATGTTGGAGAGGGGGAGAGGGGGTTAATGATAAATGACATTTTTTTCATCGTTCTTCAATATTGCTTAAAAAAGGGGATGGATAATTATTTTTTGAGCAAACTTTCCTAAAAATAATTTCCCTTTGAAGATTTTTTAAAATTTTCATTTTTCGTGTTTTCACTTTTCTTGAATATTCGGAGAAACATTAATTTCAATATAATTTTCGACCAAAAGGCCGAAATACGTTCCCAAAAAATCTTTCCACGATTTCATATTCCCCCCTCTTGTTTTGAGGGATTCACAAAAAAATAACCATTTTTATTGCTCTTTATAATTTTTGAAATCATTAATGTGAGGGGAGGGGGAATCTACCAATAATCTTGTTGTATGAGATTCTCCTGGTCAGTTTTACGCATCTGTCCTCTCATCAGAGGGGGGAGGGGGCTTAAAATATTACAGTATTCATTTAATTAGAAATTTTCCAATAATAGAAAATTTCAAAAAATTTTGGAAGCTTCGAAATATCCTGAAATTGTTTTCAATCAATTCGAGAGAGTGAAAATTAGGTGTCGGTGCTTACCAAATTTCAGCCTGTTTTCATCGATTACACAAATTTCCATACTCAGCAAAGCCATGGGGTAATTTTGATTTTTCAAAAATTCGCTAAAATTCGACAAGTGAACTTCAGCATCTAAAATTTTATATACATAGAGGTCATTTTATCATTTCCTTTCGATATATTTTCGTTTCGGCTCAAAACTTCGCTGCCAGTTGGAACCTCTTCTTTGAAAATAATAAGTACGATTGTTAAAAAATTTGGGGAATTTTTATCGTTAGCAATTATAATTTCTTCTTCGAGTGGAAAAATAACAGTGAATTTATTTTCTTTTCTCGAATCCATTGAAAAAGTTTTCATGTACATAGCATTGATGACGAAGAAAAAATCGTTTTGCATTTTCAATTTCAATGCTGTATACCTCGAGGTATAAAGTTTCACAACGGAGCTGAAAATAACAGTATTTTAAAAAAATTACAAAACTTCTTTTCAAATAGGTACAGTAAAGTTTCTCCGGTTGATAGGTAGATAGATAGGTAGCCAGGTAGGTATATTATTTCAAACGCATTATTTTTTGCATTGTACGTCTTTTCGTTTCGAGACAAAACTTATTCGTGCAGTTAATTCGATTCTTTAGGTATTTGGTAAATATAAGTTTAAAATCCACTACAGTGCTAATAATTTTGCGCCGGTGTAAGTTTGATTTTGAAACAATTCTTTATCTCGTATTATCAGCGTTTTGTTCGAGTCATTTATAGTACCTCTTTGCTTTATTCAGTAGGAAAGTTGGTCTGAATGAAGCGAGTTGCGGAGATATTGTGCGAAATTTTAGGTACACGACGCGATAAAGATATTGAAGTATTCGAAGCATAACTTTAATAAATTTATTTGGGCGATTTAAAAAACCTACTGTGCGTCTCTTTTGATACTTAATAAAAGTTTTACGAGGTTGCTATGGGGAAAAGGTGTATAAAAAGTGGGTAAATAAAGTGTAGGTTTTGAAGGCGTTCGCTATAGGTATATTTTCAGTTGGCAACTGGCAACTTATTGTCCGGTCACCGTTATTACTACGTGGAAAAAGTAATTACAAACCAAACGAGGTGGATTTTTTGAGGTGCTGTGCTTTTTTCCCCCAATCGTATGCGGTAAACCGATGAATAGATAGGTTATTTAGCAATATGTGTGTTGTGTAGGTTTACTCGTACCCATCCCTGACGGTGTTTTTTCACTATTCGGTTGTGTATAAGAAACAGTCGTGACCTGTTGCCGAAATGATGTTAGAATAGTTTAAATTTTTTATTAGCACTTTGTGTAATTTTCCTCATGCTATCCTTTTTTAAATCGTTGTCGATGTTTCATTTTACTCCAGACGTACTCGCGCTTTTGTGCTAAGTGCTCGAGGTTGCCAAAGCTGCAACTTTGAGAGAGAAAAAAAAAGAAAAGAAGGGATCTCGATTTTATTTTCTTTTATAGTAAGTTCGTCAATAGATTTTTACGGGAAATATAAAGCGCGTGTAGTGGGTATAATTTTCAGCTCGCGAGAATTTTACGGTGAAAGTTTATATTTATACTTAGGCGTTAAAAGATTGATTTCACTGTTATAACTCACCTATCGGTTACTCAATGATTACCCAAAAGATATGCCGGTACCTATGGCATCTATCTACCCTCTTCTTTTTTATTTTTATCTACACATTTCACTCCTTTTATTCTTTTTTCATCGTGTTGCCTTATGCCTGCTTTATTTTATTAATCTTGTGCTGATGTGAAATTGTATACCGGATTTATAAGCCTCTACTCCGTCGATATTGTGTTAGAACAAATCTTAATGCCACTGTGAGGTTTTATACTCGTCGTATGAATTAATGGCTGTAGTTGGCCTGATAGAACTGATTGGAATTTTCCAATGGGAATATTTGGACCAATGTACCTAGAGAATAGATTATCCATTTTTTAGGATTTTCAAAGAAGATGTTACTTGTTAGTTCATCTGATGGAATTGAATGAAGTTGATTCAAAAAATTATGAAAATAGAAAATCGCTTAGATTGAGGCGGAGACTTGGATTTTTTCCGCATGTCGCAAAATTTTAATCATAAAAATAGAAATGATTTTTTGCAGGTACCCTATTTAATTTTTACAGTCATAAGAAAATTTGGCATGTCGCATTTGCGACATGCGCGACTCGAAAGTTTCCGCCCTTGCACGGAACTGTGTCATAAATCAATCAAAACTTTAAATCAAATATCTCGTTAGATTCGAGCTTGAAACTTTGACAACAATCTATGAAAATTCAAAATGGAACATACCATTATAGATTTGTGCCTATAATTCTGGAAAACCTTGTATCAAAATTCCAAGCCGAGTAACCCATTAGATTCGTGCCCGTAACTTTGGCAAAAATTTGCCCATGTTCAAACGTTTTTCATTTGTGGTGAAATACATGGTCCATAAAATTGACCACAGTAGTATGGGTTTCCCCAAACCCTAGAAATGGAAATTTTGATGGAAAATTCCTATCCACAAAATTAGCCGCAAATACAAACCTTTTACATATGTGGTGGAATTATTATCCATAACATTGACCACAGTTTTATGGGATTTCCCCAAACTCTACAAACGGTAATTTTGATGGAAAATTCCTATCCACAAAATTAGCTACATGTTCAAACCTTTTACATTTGTGGTGAAATGCATGGATAATTATTATCCACAAAATTTACCACAGTTTTATGGAATTTCTCCAAACTCAACAAACGGTAATTTTGATGGAAAACTCCTATCCACAAAATTTTCTACACGTTCAAACCTTTTACATTTGTGGTGAAATGCATGGATAATTATTATCCACAAAATTTACCACAATTTTATGGGTTTCCCCAATTCTGGAAACGGTAATTTTGATGGAAAATTCCCATCCACAAAATTAGCCACATGTTGAAACCTTTTACATTTGTGGTGAAATGCATGGATAATTAGTATCCACAAAATTTACCACAGTTTTATGGAATTTTGTCCAAACTCTACAAAATGCAATTTTGATGGATAATTCATATCCACAAAATTTTTTCATCTTCAAACCTTTTACATTTGTGGTGAAATGCATGGATAATTATTATCCACAAAATTTACTACAGTTTTATGGGTTTCCCTAATTCTAGAAACTTTAATTTTGATGGAAAATTCCTATCCACAAAATTAGCCATATGTTCAAACTTTTTACATTTGTGGTGAAATGCATGGATAATTATTATCCACAAAATTTACCACAGTTTTATGGATTTCCCCAAACTCTACAAATTGTAATTTTGATGGATAATTCCTATCCACAAAATTTTCTACATGTTCAAACCTTTTACATTTGTGGTGAAATGCATGGATAATTATTATCCACAAAATTTACCACAGTTTTATGGGTTTCCCCAATTCTAGAAACGTTAATTTTGATGGAAAATTCCTATCCTCAAAATTAGCCACATGTTCAAACCTTTTACATTTGTGGTCAAATGCATGGATAATTATTATCTACAAAATTTACCACAGTTTTATGGAATTTTCCCAAACTCTACAAACGGTAATTTTGATGGAAAATTCCTATCCACAAAATTTTCTACATGTTCAAACCTTTTACATTAGTGGTGAAATGCATGGGTAATTATTATCCACAAAATTTACCACAGTTTTATGGGGTTCTCTAATTCTAGAAACGGTAATTTTGATGGAAAATTCCTATCCACAAAATTATCCACATGTTCAAACCTTTTCAAATCTTTTACACTTGTGGTCAAATGCATGGATAATTGTTATCCACAAAATTTACTACAGTTTTATGGATTTCCCCAAACTCTACAAATTGTAATTTTGATGGATAATTCCTATCCACAAAATTTTCTACATGTTCAAACCTTTTACATTTGTGGTAAAATGCATGGATATATTATCCACAAAATTAACCACAGTTTTATGGGTTTCTCCAAACTCAATTCAAATTCAAAATCGTATTATTTGAAAAACCAAAATGTATCACTCTCTTTAAAAAAAGAAGAATCGAATATTTCTGTAATTTGATGTTTTAAAAATAATTTAATCTAAAAAAAAAAAATCAATAAATTCTCCTGACGGGGTTCGAACCCTGACTTTTGAGGTGGTAATCCGAAAGTAAGTCCGTTCAGTCATTGTGGCTCTCGCCAAGGTCATGATGGGTGGAGGGGTGGGGGTGAACGAAGATGAAGTCGCATTTCGAGGAATATTTCGAAAACGAAGCCGTTTCAGCAAAAATCGAAGAGAACCAAAATTGTATCCCGTAAAATTTCTTATCGTCAAAGTGTCGTTAGATTTTTGATTCGAGCTTCGTGTTTCAAGATATTTACGAAAAACTGGTTTTCGCCTGTGATGGCGGGAGGGGAAGGAGGGGAAGCAACTTTAACTCGACTTTACTCCACTTTGGAGACAGTTTTTTCAAAACTTTTTGCGTTTTTTATTCTAAACTCAGTTGGATTTTTTCATTTCAATTCTGGTTACAGTGTTCTTTTCAGTCACCACAATGATTTTTTTCCCCGTAAAGACATGATAAACGTCCATGACCCGATAAACTGATAATATCATTCGTATTGTCGAAAATGAAAAATTAAAAGACCTGTAAAAAGAATCTGAGCAGATACTTAATACGGTGACATTTTCTCAAAAAAATTTATGCCAACTACTCAGCAGATAAAAATTGGAAATAGGTAAGAAAATGAAATGTCACGAGAAAAGGCATCAAGACTCGTCCGTGTCGTTACTGATGGTTTTTTAGCTCGTAGCCGTATATACTTTGTCAACAATGTATCTTTGCTCTGCAACAAAAAAAAGCTATTAGGAAAGCTTTTGTACATTCATCTCCTTTTTTTTTTTAATGCTTATAATGTAAGTTTTATACTTTCGCCATTTCGCTCTCTTTTTTTTTTACTAACTAGATTTCTCGAATATCGCGTCATTCTTCGCAGCAGAATCAGCTAGTTCTAATTCATTTGTAAACATTTTCAGCACGGTGACGTTTATCGTAACGATGCAATAACGAACGTAGTATGATATAAAAATGACAAATTCAGTATCTAATTGCTTTTCAAACGCGAATGTTTTTTATACGTAATTCAATTTCGACCTTCTTTCCATCAGATCGGTGCCATATTGATTTAGTAGAAGACATCACGAGTAAAATATTCGTTTGTAGCAATCCCATCGTGCTGGATTATCCATCACGTCGCCATCTCCGACGAGATAAACTTAACGATATAATGTAAAAAATTAGACTGCTTGGCTTTTTTTTTGGCTCTCCTTCGGTCGAAGAAAAATTAGCCTTTAAACGTTGTTCATTAACGTAGCGTTAATTTGACTTATGCCAATATAAAAAATTTATTTAAACAGTGTTTTAAAATTAAGCTTAAATTTCATTTATTTCAGACGCCCGAGAATGTGTATTCGTTTGGATTACTTCGTAGTGGAACCACCGCAGACCCTACCAAGACGAAGGTACGTTAACATTACTTTTCACTTAAGCGCTTCAAATTAAATGAGCTCGCAGCTTTAATTAAACTTTTTATTTACATAGTTGCAAATGAATTTTAATTTTGGTAAAATGTACCCTACTCGTTGGGCCAGGTATATAAGGAGGAAAAAAAAAGTGAAAAATTTCTTCAAATCAACCTCCCAATCAACAACCTACCGCTATCTTTGGAATTAATAAAAAGTCTCGGTTCTTGATAAGCTGGCGCTTTTTTTTCCTCCTTCTCGGTCGTCTTCGTCGTCGCGATAATTACCTGCCTACCGGCGGTGTACGAAAGGTCTCGTATATTTTCTTTTCTCCGATATATAGCCGGCTAATATCTTATTTTTGAAACGAGACGTAAAAATGCCATTTAGCCGGGTCATTTATCTTGTTTGAAGAATCTGAATTTTAGCGGAATTATCGTCGTAATAAAAACGGTTCGAAATGTTGTGTTTTGAGCGAGACGGAATGAGAAAATGCGGGGGCGAGGCCGGGCCTTCGTAACGTGCGGTTTTATTTCGTATATTTTCCATACTTTTGGCAAGGATATTAATCATTTTTTGAAATTTATTCGCGAAATAGGATGTTTATTTTATAAGGTGAGATTGCTCTCAAGATGGTATTTCGTATAGGTGTAATTTTGTTTTTAAATTATGGTAATTTTGTGTAAATTAAAAATACGACCGATATTTTTCTGCGTACGAGTTACACAATGTGACTGTTAGTGCGTTCGATATACCTACGCGTCAGAATATAACGACAATACGAACGCGGCGGGTACACCTAGCTACGCATTCAAAGGATGAGTAAAATATTTGTTACTTTGAAGCTTTGCCATGGAAAATGAAAATTCTCAAACGAATCGTATTTCCAACTGGGGAACGATACATAATGGAATTTAGGATATTTCGTGCAATATGTATTTGCAAAATGCCAAAAATGCTCGGTACTTGGAGAGGGAAAATTTCCATCTCATTTTTGATGCGTTCGTTGAATTATAAATGGGGCCAAGGTATTAGTGGAAAATACTCGCGAAACACGCAATTATACAGAAAAAATTTCCCCGTCTCGTTAAGAAAATCAGAATTTGTTTCGAGGGTAGAAATTTTTTATCGCTGCGGGCTAGTCGTATTCGTTGGAAAATACCTTATATTCGGATGCAAAATGAATCCGTTCAGGATTACGTTTTCGTTTCGAACATATTTGAAACAACTGTGCTGTAATAGCTGTCTGAGTCGTTTTGAAATCTCGCTCTGTGTATAACCAAACGAGTGGGTACTTTTTATGAACGTATCTTTTCATTTTCATGTAGTTTTCACGTCCAATAAGCTTTTTAAAGTTATACAATATCCGGTGTTTTACCCTTCATTTGGTCGAGGTTTTTTTTCGCCTCCCTGTATTCATACGATATCTTTTTTTTTTAAAGCTGCGTCGTCGTATTTGCGTAGAATTTGCCTATACACGAATACGAAGCTTTATTCGTGAGAGATTTTTTTCTCGCCAATAAATCCTAATGAACGTATTCGTATGTAATTAATTTTCAAATCAATACGTGCAAGAAGAATTTTCGTTTAAAAAGGGGCGAATTTCCAAATTAGGTATTTTCGAGATCAAAATTAAATAATTTTATATCGAGAATAAAATAATGAAAAAGAATTCGCCGGTTGTAACAAAGGCGGAGAGAAAAGATAAAATTAATCATTTGCAACTCTTAATGAATCTTTTTTTCCTTGTTCAGCAAGGTGAAAAAAATAAAATACCGTCGCTTTTGAATTATTACAGTTTGAAGAATTGAAGAAATGTAAATGAACATTGCTTTTTTCATCGTTTTCGTAGATTTTTTCCTCTCCTGAAAATATTGACGAATGTAAATTTAATAGGGGAATAGGCGTTAACAAATTTAAAAAGATGTGAAGCCCTTAGTCTCGGTTTAGGCTTATACATTTACGAAAAAATTGCGTTTTCGTTTTCTCTACTTTCGAGCTCCCTCTAAACGCAGAGGTACTTTGTGAAACTGGTAGATAAACGTGAATAGGGGCGATGAACGTGTATGTATATGATCTGTATACCAAGTAGGCTGCTCGTGTATGTAAATTGTTTCACATTGGTTTATATTTCACCTGGCGAAGATTGCCGTGAATTTTTTATAAATCTATTACGTGTATACGTAATTGACTGTTTCGTAGGCGAGTCGTGATTTTAATGCATTAAATCATGGATATGTTAGATGGAATTTGCGCAGTTGCTGAATGCGCGTTTCAGTGCAAAGGGATTGCGTACCTGATTTGAGCACTTTTTTTAATTGAAACGTATTTTCAATTTTATGGATGGTTGAGAAAATATACGGAATATTTCTACATTTTTATCAACGATTTTTTATGCGTGAAAACTTACTGAAAAAAAAATGCAAGTTATTGAAAAAAAATCCACTGAAAACATTATTAGTTTGTTATGATTTTCCAAGACAGATCAAGATTCTTTTCAAAACAGATAAATTTTTGTTTTCAAAGGTGTAGCCAAGGATGGGCAGCTATTTTTCAACCCATCGAAAACCGCAACCCCATAATAGGCAATAAAACACAGGTAGCTGAACCTGGAGGCGATTCGGATAAAAAATTACGATTAAATCGCCGAAAAAGGGGTGTTTCGGGGGTCTGAACCCCTCTTCTTGAGGTCAGAAATGTAAGTGAAAAATGTCTTTTTTGGACATTGAGAAAAACGATTTTCTCAAAGGTATATAATCATAATTATATTAATTTGTCTGCAAAAAAATGTCTCCCTTTTTCTCCTCTTTTGATATTTTAAATCTTTAAACCAACTTTGACCCCTTCCAAAAAGATTTCTTTCGGAGGAGGGAGGCAAAAAGGAGTTTTTTTCACAACGTTGCCTCAAATAGTTCATTATAATTATAATTTTGGTCCTACTCGAGCGAATCAAGTGGAGCTTTTCAAAAAATTGGTCTTTTCAAAGCATTAAAACATTTAAAACAACGAAAAAAATGTCTTTTTTGGGCATTAAATATTTAATTTTTTCAACACTTTGCCCTCACTTTGCTTGGGCATGAATTAAATCACGATATTGTATAAATTATTCGAGGCTAATGAGCAAAAAATGGTCTTTTTCACCCCCCCTCCCCCACACACACACTACCTAAAAACTTTATGTTTTTTCGCCTTTATACTCATTTTACACCCACCCAATAAAAAAAAACCGACACTATTGGTTCTGACCCCCCCCCCCATTCCCAGACTTTTCTGGCTACGTGTCTTTTTTTTATCACTGACCAATGCTTTTTTAAAACATAGAACGACGTTTTTCAACATTTCAACACAGACCTAAGTTTTTTTAAATTACAAACCAATGTTTTTTTCCAAATGAAACCAACGTTTTTTTTGTTTTTCTTTTCTTTTTAACAAAGACCAAAACGTTTTTTTCAGCACTGACCATGGCCAACACTTTTTCCAACCTCGACGAACGTTTCTTTAAATACAGACGAACGGTTTTTAAAACACAGACCAATGTTTTTTTAAAAAACAGGGCAACGACGTTTTTTTTTCAAACAGACCAACGTTTTTTTAAATATAAGCAAACGTTTTTTCCAAATCATCAGACCAACGCTCTTTCCTACATGGACCAAAGTTTTTTAAAACCACAATCGAAAAAATATTTTTTCAACACAGGCCAAGTTTCTTAAACACGGACCAATATTTTTTCCAACTCAAACCAACGCTTTTTCCAACACGGACCAACGTTTTTCATTATGGGCCAATGTTTTTCAACACAGGCCAACCGAGACTAAGGATCAGAGATCAGCTACCAGCGACACTAGCGACAGTTTTTAACCCGGAAAATTTTTCAGAATTGGCCAATCAACGTGGACCACATTAATTTCCCCTCTGCTTATTGAATTTTCATCAAAAACTCGGGTTTCCGTTTGAAATTGTGTAGGGGGATTCTGCGCCAGGAGTAAATTTACCAAAAAAAATGTTAGTCACAAAAGTAAAAAAATGAAACGGCGAACACTCAATATTTTAAATTAATTGTTAACAAGCATCTTAACGATTTTTTATTCAGCCCCCCTCAGGGACGTACCGATGGGGGGAGCTTCCCCCCTGAGAAAATTTCTTACTTGTGAGTTGGGAAAATTGAGCAATTTAACGCAATTCAACACATCAGTTGGGAAAATTGGGCAGTTGGGAATTAGTCACGTTATCGACTGAAAATTCATCATTTTTCCAAGTTGGAAATCAATAAAATTTTCACTTGTTAGTTTAAAAATTTCGCCCTCGCTTCGGTCTGGCATGAACAAAATCATAATCCAACAAACTATTTCAAGTAACAACAGTGTTGAAGAAGGCTCCTTTTATTCATTCCCCTGAAAATACTTTTGATCTGATACTCTGTGTTTTTATTCTCAATTTTTACGCTCCCAAAAAAGCTTTCAACGCCATTGATTGTGAATATCTAATGGCTACATTTTTACCCTCCCCCCTCTCAAATTACATCAAATAAGAATTTTGAAAGCCTTGAAATAAGAAAAAATGTTTTTTTTTTTGGCATTAAAAATCTGATTTTTTCAAAACTTCACCCTCGCTTCGCTTGGGTATAAATTAAATCATGTTTACGTGCATTATTTGAGGCGATAAGGCCAAAAAAGGTTCCTTTTTACTGATTCTTCATAAAATTGTTCTGGTATTTCAAGTTGCATCCATTTTGAGTTGGGAATTTCATGAGACCCCCCCCCCCGGAAAATTCCTTCGGTACGTCACTGTTCCCCTCCGCCCCCCCCCCCCTTATCACAAAACGCAAATCTGGATTTAGAATAATTATAGTATAAGAAAATTGGTCTCTTTTTGAATACAAAAAAAAACACACACACCAATCTGTCGGGAATGGTCCCCTTAGAAACTCCTAAGAAATACCACACCTCTCCGTACATCTTGCTAATTTTATATCCTTTGGATTTGGTTTTGTAATGCTCTCTAAATTCATTTTCTGAATCACACTCAAAGGTTACCGATTCAACAGCAGCGGATTTAATAGTAAGCAAACGAAGAAATTGCCTCTTGGGCCCATGGGGGAAATGAGTAAATAGGCCCTTGGGCCGTATAAATTTTTATTAATTTAGTTCCACTATTTTATCAACTATTTCAGATTTTCAAACTGTCGTTTTTCTAAGAAACGGCAGGAAACGACGGGTTTATCATACCTAGAAAAGATCATTTTTAGTCGCTTACCCAGAATAAGAAAGAGTCCAGTCGGAGCTGTAATTTCAGTATGTTGGAAAATTTTCAAGCTGTCGTTTTTTTCAGAAACGACAGGAAACGATGGATCCATTGTACCCAAAAATGATGATTTTTAGTCGTTTTTCCAGAATAAAAAAGATTCGAGTCGGGGCTGTAATTTCAGTGTGTTGGAAAATTTTCAAACTGTCGTTTTTCTAAGAAACGACAGGAAACGACGAGTCTATCATGCTCAAAAAGTGATGATTTTTTGCGGTTTTTCAGAAGGAAAAAGATACGAGTCCAGTGGCGGATTTAATAATATAAGTAAAAGAGGCGATTGCCTCTTGGGTCCCGGAGGTAATGGGCGAAAGGGCTCTTGGGCCGTATAAATTTTCAGTATTTTAGTTCCATTATTTTATCAACTATTTCAAATATCTTCAATGATGCGATTCATTTTTTTCTCATCAGAAAAAAAGTGAGAACTGAACCCGTTTTTCGAGTTGTGATGGGGCGTTTTTTCGATTTGGGAAGTGGGCCCTAATCCTCAGATCCGACACTGCGATTCAATCAGTAAAAATTCATTATTCAAATCAGCCGACCAAAGTCTTGCCTATTTCAATCAATGAAATTCATGATTCATTTATTCAGAGACTATTAAAATTTACCAATTAAAATTCTCGATTAGATACCTAATTTCATTGATTTATCAACGTCATCTCGTCTTTCTATACGTGTGAATTTTTCAACCTAAATTAATGAACCTTTTTTACAAAAATCTCGCCATTCCCCGAAAATCCATCCTCGTATCACGAATGTTTATAATGTATAGGTATATAAAACTGAAAAATATTCCCGTTTAATACACCCACCGATATTTTACTACACATCGGATAATCTACTACTAATGTCTTTTTTTTTTTTTCAAAAAACACCCTCCAAACATGAAAAAAGTTTTTTTTTAAAGGCAGCCCTACTGTCATTTGTATTGAAAAAAAAATACCTGTACTACGTGTTTATGTAGGTACTTGTTTCGTGTGACTTCGTCGCTGTATAGCGCATGATTGACGTACGGTATTTCTGTCAATTCATCTGAGGATTAAATTATTATGAACGAATTAAAGGTATGTTATGTTTATCGATAAAGTTGACAGTCGTAGGCGACGGAAGGCGGCGCGACGGGGGCGTGAAAATGCGTAAAATCGAACGGAAACGTAGCCCTAAAATGGTATTTGTAATTTCATTCAATATGAATACTGTTTGAAGATAATTATTCCCGGTTGTATACAAACGTCGGTATCTATATCTAATACCACGTTACAATACTTAAGAACGAATATAAACGTTAACTCTACGAGGAAAAAATACCGCACAACGAACCTTGCCGAGAGGGTTAGATTGTGTGGAAAAAAATACAACTTTTATCGCGTCTCGAATTAAGGTATCGAATAGGTCTACCAAGTACTCGGGATAAGTACCGTATTTTCAATTTCGATAATAATAATTCTAACCTAATGAGAAAAAATTTCGCCAGTTTAATCGATCCAGATATCTACAGCGATGTACTATTAAACCTACAAGTACCGAGTGGTTTCCGTTATATCCGTTTTCGGTTCGTAGACTATAAAATTGCGCAGAAATGATCTCGAAAATCTCTCGCGAATGATAAATGATTATTATTAATGATGATAAGTTTAATAGTGCGACGGGTGCGAGCCGCCGTAAAGAGTGAAAAAAAAACTTATTTTATTTAAACGATGAAAACGGAAAGACCGGAAGGATATTCTAACGGAGGAAATTTTGTCGGCGGCACGGCAACGAATAGGCTTTAAAGTAAAATCTTTATCCTAAAAGTTATATATAAACTCGGTTTAACGATAAAATAAGACACTATACCTCGGGTAACAGGTAATCTTAACCAACGCTTCATTATTTTCATGTCCGGATTCCCAAAAAATACACGGATAGGTACCCGCGATGCGGGTGTTTTTACCTGTTTAAAATAGCGCCAGCGCCGCGTAAAGTTTATTAATAATCTCGCCTATGCCTTTGCTTTTGCGGGCTTGCATCGAATACCTGGCTGGGTATAACAAAGGTGAATTTTAATTTCACTCTAGACCAGAGAATATGGATACTCGCGTGGTATTTTTTAAGTACTCAACTTTAACGTCGGCTTAGATACGCCGAACTGATCGTAAACTCGAGCCAGATTATAAAAATAACTATCGTAATGAAAAGTTGAAAAAGAATTTTCTTATACGGCATTTAAATACGGAGAATAAATTAAGCACTTTGGAAGCGTAATCTCGAACGAAGTTGGAGTAAAAGTCGATATGATAATTTTAAATTAGACAACAAATGTATTTACTCGGGTAACTACCTGTATCAACTTTGTTTATGGAGTATTAACAAGTTTTCCTCGACTGAGAAAAATTTTCAAATTAAAAATTTACTTATCGGCGAGTTTTAGAAAATAAGTACCGGAGTAGAAGCGAATTTAATATTGGTAGTATATCTCCATACGATATTACATTTACAAATATAGGTACTCAATTTACTTATTTTTTTTTTTCACGTATCTACGACACAGACAGAGGTAGGTATATTACCCCGTTTACAGCGTGTGAAATAACTTTTTACATCTCTGCGGATTTTTTTTTTCGCGCAAAAAATTACCAACCGAGCAAAAGGGTTACAAATACGTTTTTCCGCTGTCGTAAATGGTAAACGAATTTCACAAAATCCCGTGCTTAAAAATTTTTTGCAATTTATCCCGGCGATAATTTATTCTTAAATGTAACACAGATTTGAAACGTTTCATTAATTAAAAATACATTACAAACGGATATTTTTTTAACAATGGAATCCACTTAGAACGACGATTCAATTTCAAATCACCGCCGGAGAAAATATCAAATAATTAACTTGAGGTAGATAACGAATTGTGTGAATTATGCGTCGGTGTAAGAAGTGGAGCTGCGGAGTGATTTGTTTTTTGCGGAGTTGATATTATTTTGGTGGAAGGTTTAAAATGATGATGTAGTGGAACGTGGAAAATGGAAAGGAAATTTGAAAGAGTAAATTGAAGAAAAAAATTTCTGGAAAATTGACGTTTCGGAATGTTATCGCAAGTGGGTCTGTGGTTAGGTAAGAGGCGAATTTGAACGAAAAAGTGCATCGAAACTGATGGAAAAATTATCGCAAATATCGAAAATCGTTGAAAAACAGTCACATCAGTGAAAAATTCACTGAAAATTCACAACGAAAAAAAGTTGCTGGAAAATCAATGAAAATTCAATGAAAGTCAGTAAAAATTTATCTTGAATTTTCTATTTCAAAAAATGGTAAAATTTTTTGAAAAATCAGTAAAATATTTTTGAAGAATTATCGAAAATCTGCTGAAAATCAGAGAATTTTGCTGATTTTTCCTGTGCTGCATTTCAGATTTTTTTTTAAAAGTGAATTTTCACTGATCCAACATTAGAGCAGGAAACAAATTATAACTTTGTCCCGAAAAAAAAACAAAAAAAAACAGAAAATTTGTTACATTTCTGTAGAAATTGAAAATTCTTGGAAATGCTTAATGCACTCTCTCATTTTGAATCAGTGAAGAGTCCCAGAAAAAAAGTCAGTATTACAGCAGGCAGCACAGGGAAAATCAGTGAAATTCTCCAACTTCCTTCAGACGTTCTGACTTTCAATGATGTTTCAAAAAAAAATTTGCTAATTTTTCAGAAAAATTTCAGATATTTTACTGTGTTTTTTTAAAGTTAATTTTCACTGATTTTCCTGTAATTTTTTCACTGATTAGTACTGTGCTGCAATTTTGAACATTTACCAGCGATTTTTGATAATTTTCACCAATTGTTGAGTGTGAAAAATGAAGTGGCTGTAGCTCAAAGGGTTGTTGAGACTATTGGGGGAGGGGTCAATTTTTTGAGATTTTTTACATTGATGGACTATCTGAAGAGGGTGGATCGAGAGTCAGAGCGGGGAACAAATTCACTTCTTATCCAAGCAGATCCTTTTTTTCATTTTTTCTTAATTTTTTCGTTCTTAAAAAAATGCCTCATCTTCCTTAGAATGCGGCAGAGGATTTTTATTCGCGGATGTGATTCCTGCAATTTTGTTTTGAACAATTCTGAATTGTGAGATGGAAAAAATATAGAGAAAATTAATCACTGAAAATTGATAGGAAGTATTATTTTTCCTTCTCGCCTTCCCTCCCCCTCCCATTTCAATGTGACCCAGCCGGAAAGAAGGGACCTTGTGTAAACAAAATTGATGCCTCATTTTTCACGTTTTCAGTCCAAATGACACCAAATCTGGACCAAACACGTAAAAATAAAAACATCAATTTTTTTACACAAGGTCTCTTCTTTCCGGCAGGGTCGCAATACCTACTCTTTGAACTTGAATCAGTCAAAATCTGAAGATTGTCTGATTGAAACTTGAAAGAGACGGAATCGTGTCACTGGCAGTGAAATTTTCCTGATTCCAAAGTTAATCAGTGAAATTTGACTGTCAATCAGTAAAAAATTACCGCGATTCAATTAGTAAATTTTTAATTTTAATTTACTATTATTTTGAATCAGTAATTTTTACGATTGAATCAGTAAAATTCCATTTTTACTCTCTTAATTTGAATCAGTCAAAAATGACTGATTAAAATCGACAAAATCAACTCACTGTAGAAATTAGTAAAAAGAAAGTACGATTCAATCAGTGAATTTTCACTACTGAATTAGTAAAAATTAAATTTCACTGATTTACTGATTCAATCAGTGATTTTTTTCACTGTTTCAATAATAAAAATTTACTGATTTGAATCAGTAAATTTTTGCTGATTTCAATCAGTCAACTAATTTTCACTGATTCAACAATCAAAATTCACTATTTGAATCGGTAATTTTTCACTGATTGGCAGTAAAATGACGCTGATTAACTGGGGAATCAGTGGAATTTGACTGATTATCAGTGACTTGATTTTCTTTATTTCATCAGTCAATTTAGGCATTTTTGACTGATTCAAATTAAGAGAATACGGATTCAAAAATGATAATTCACTGATAGAATTAGTAAATTTTTCACTGATTTCTACAGTGACGTGATTCTGTCGATTTCATCAATCAGTTTCGACTGATTCAGATTAAGAGAGTATATATTTTTTATTCAGTGGGATCCTCCCAGTGTGTGATTAAGGTAAGACGAGGTATATCTTCTTCGCTATAATGTAATTATGGTGACAAATGAAATTTTGAATCTTGTAAAAAATAATTGTGATCATGAAGGTGATGAAGCTTCAAAAAGGTTTCTTGTAATAGAAATCGTGGAAATTTCTCGAAAAGGCTCAAAATCGTTCAGTACAGCTAGTAAAAAGGTAGTCAAAGAAGGTTTTTTATAATATTAAAAATAATGATTTTTCAACTTTGAAAATGATTGAAAATTATTTCAGTGATCAATAATAAATCAGTTTGGTAGATTCAAAGGAAGGAGAGATAACAATTTTTTAAGACTTCTTCAACCGCTCAAATGACCAATTTAATTTTTCCTACATTTCTACTTTTAAGAGAGGTCTAGATCTTGTCAACCGCGCTGTCTCTAGATTACAATTTCCAAATGATGATGAAAAATTATTCGAATGTTGATAAAAATTTTATAAAAACGATAAGTAAAAAAATATTGAAAACTCTTATAATGATATCACAATGTTTGAAATTACTCGAAAAATGTGACCGAAATCCGACAAAAAATCAAAAAAATTACCGTACATATTATTTTGATGTTATCAAAAATATTCTTTGCTATTGACTAGCTTCATTCATCCTCAATTTAATACTCGTATCTTATAAGGGCTCGTTTTTCGATCGCCAGGTAGAGGAAGTTATCTGTCGGTCAAGTTCTTAGGTACATGTAAAAAGATAAAACCGTTCAGTACCGGCCACTTTATATGCTATTAATCGAATTATACTATTAAGCGAATTTTGTGCTTTCAAGTTACATAATGTTTACGAGATTAATGCAGAGAGTAAATGTAAATTAATGTACATTTAGGTGGAGTATAAATACGTAATATGAGTATACAGCAATGGCTTAAAAGTGGGATCAACTTTTCAAAGTAGTCAAACCTATCTCAAATTGAAAACCACTTATAATTAACTCCTAAAAGCCTAAAACTCTTCAAAATCATTTTGCTACCATGTCAATTTTGAGACACGAAAGAGTGACCATAATTGTATGGAAAGACTGAAAATGTTGAATGAACAGAAAATTGATAATTTTTGTGGATTTTTTTTTCAACTTTGCCTATTTTATTTTCAGGTTTTTGATCCTTATTGTAAAACCAATTTGGATATCTAACAAAAAAACTAGGTACTCGAGGTATTCATTTTCTATTCGAATAATATCTATAGTAGGATTTTTGAAAAGATTTGATTAAAACCTCTTTGAAATCATAATTTCATAGAGTAGGTACCTTACAGGTAGTGAAAGTGGTAAAATAGTAGTGATTTTTTTTACCAGTTTTGACCTAGAAACAGGGAGAAAAGAAAAAATATCAAAACCAAATGGGGATGAGGTAATGATACTTTTTCAAGTAAGTGGTAGGTTGGTCTAGGTACCTATTCAAAAAATATTTATTCATCGAAAACTTTTCATATTTGTTTTATTCAGGAAGCAATTTCAATTTTTCTCGAATATTTCTGTTAATGCTTAGAAATTCCTTAGAAAATGATGTCATTTTTTGATTTTTTTTTCTCGCATAAACTGCATTTTTTGATTTTTTGGGTATTTTTTCAACTATTTGAATAAAAAAAAATTAAAATCAGGTAGAAATATTTTGAACGTGTTGTATTCACTCTTCTAGTCAAGTTTTATAGATTTTCATATTTATTCAATTTTGTGCCTTTTTCTTCATTATTCTTCTAAATTTTTAAATACATTGCTATAAAAAATTTGGAAAATTTTGCATCTCACTCCCCTCGTTAGTATCAGTAGATTCGCTATTAATGTCGATTTAATCCCTTTACAATTTTATAGAATTTTTCCCTCTTTTTTCTGTTGAGACCCTTCGTCGCAATGTAGTCAAACGTGAGAGTACAATCTGAGGAAGCTGAAAATTTTTTAAATGTATTTTATTCCTTTAATCGTGTTTTCAAGTTTCGTGGAATTCTAGTTGGTGAACATTATTCAAACACATTTTGATATTATTACTGGCTAATGAAAAAAATCCTATTTATTCAATTAAACGCCCTTCTCTACTTATGGGTAATTATTTTTCGTTTCACGTCTCCTTGGGTTCTTTTCTAAAAAACCGATTGTTCGAGAAAACAAAAATTTATTCCTACAATAGAATCGGGAATCTCGAACGGTGTATTTTTGTTTCTCTCTTATTGTCTCAAAATTTTCATTTTTTTCCCTCCCAACGCGCGTAACTTTTACAAAAAAAATACTATAATTCAACTTATCCTTGCATTACGAAATTCGCCGAGCAAAACGAAAAATTTCGTTACAATATGTCTTGTAAAATATTATAAATATAATAAAGAAATAGTGAAGAACTCGTCATTAATTAATCTTACTCATAGCATGGAGTACGACGTTAGCCCGGTTTGTCTCAGCAGTACGCTGTGTTTGCTCGAATGGCGAAAATAATAAACGTTTTCAAAGTAAATGCAACCAGAAAGCTTTCAACTACGTTATTATCATTTCAAAAATCCAAAACCATTATCTCGGTGTTTTTTTCCTCTTCGTTCGAGTTTGAACATTTGAACTGAAAAAGCATCTAAAGCGTTAAAAGCTGGAAACGAATTTTATAACGGAATAAATCTAATAGGCATGTGCATTATAAATGGTCTCTACGTTTTACATTATGAATAAGAGAGTTGGCAAGAAAATTTCGCGATAAAATAATACGACTTGACGAAAAAAATTTTCTGTTTCAATGATATACAACATAGGTGCTTTGAATTTCTTTCAAGTTTTTTTTTTTACTCGGTTCGTCGCTGTTATAGATGGTACATACGATACGTGTAGGTTTATAAATTTACATAAAACGAATCGGACTTTCCGGATTTTGGAAAATGTGTCGGACTATATAGCTTTTCAGCGAATGTGATAACCTTTCCTCTTTTATATTTTTTTTTTCCTCTTTCAGATACTTTTGTGTACCTGTAAAGAAGACGCTACCTGGGTTGGTATTAATGCTGCTGTCGATAAACTCGGATTTATCAAAGAAGCTGCGAATACAATAGAAATGGCTTTGGTATTGTTCCAAAATATGTATCATCAGCTTGTCCTTATTGATGTTCGGATGCGAAATTTCGATGGCGAAAAATTATGCAAGTATGTGAACCTAACTTATCACCATTCTAAATAATTATTAAATCTATAAATTTCATTTTCGTACATTTTGAGTCGAGATCGATATTATGTTGTGTGGTAGTTTTGCGGAATGAAACGTAATTTGAGAAAGAGATTCTTCATCCTTACGATATTTTTAATCGCTCTAAAATATTCTCAGATTTTGTGATCCGCTTTTATTTCGAAATTGGATTTTTTTTTGCTAATAACAAACTTCATCTCTCTGTATCGTAATTTTGAAATACTTGGAAAACTGTTTGACGCTTTTGTTTTACAAAAACATTCTCAAGCTGAAATTCCTTAGATTCTAGTTTAACCTGAATTTCTTCTGCATTAAGGTCACTTTAATCGAGCGAAAATTATGGATTATTATTCGAAGCGTTTTCTTAAAAAACGCCAGGAATGTTTGTCAATTCGTATATAAAAGTTTTGTATATTTCATAGGCCAGCCAAATGGAATGTTTCAAAAACGAGAAAAATATCTGCCTGAGATCGAGCGATAAAATGAGAATTATGAAGTTGTAAAACGTACGAGTACCTCAGTTCGAATTTCTGAAAATTTCCAAATTCTTGATATTCGTTCGAGTGAAATGTAAAATGTATTTAGAGATAGGTATGTTGGGAGATTTTTTTTCATTTCCAGAGTTTTGATTTTTTTTTGAGTATCAAGGTTATAAAATTTTTAAGGCATTAAAAAAAACAGTAAAGTTGGAAACGTTTTTCCAGAGCTAAAAGCATACCTTTGATGTGGTTTTTAAGGTCTAAAATTGAGTTAAAATGTTGGAATATAATTTTTCCTTCGAGTACAACATACTTATTACTCACCTACGCTAAAAAATTGACAATGATCAATTAATTTAGCCGATTTTTTGGGGGAGAGGAGGAAGAGGGGATACTTTCTTAAAAAATGAGATTCTCACAATTTTAGCTATCTGCCTGTATAAATTATTTAAAAGTCGTATATCTACGTTGAACTTTCTTTTTTCGATAAGATTCTAAATAATATGCCAAAAACGAAATGATTTTTTTTTGAAGAATCTGAAGATATGACTCAGTTTAGATTATTAGAGATGCATTTCAAAGCGCAGAGAAATAATCTGAGGCAAGTATGGAAAAGATTTTCGGGTTCGAAAAAATTTATTCGAATCCACTCATGTCATAAACTCGATTCATTTCGATAACACAGGTCGACAAAAAAAAAATGTTCTGTTTCTGGGTTCTCATGCCAAAATTCTGTTTCTAGACATCAAAATACATCACCTTGCGGAATCCTGGCTTCCAAAGTTTGCTTTGGGGGGTGGGGGCCCAAAAAACTGATTTTTCGAGAGCAATAAGCCTGAGCATTACAAAAAAAATTGAAAAAATTTTTTTTGGACCATTCTTATAGAAAATTTTACGGCGAATCCAATGCCGCAAACCGCAGACCTCCATCTCTTTTAAAAAAAAAGTTACAGCTCATTCTTTCCAAAATATTGTGAAAAAATCCGATTTTTTTTGGGTATTTTTCGCAAAAAAGTGAAATTTGAGAGAAAAGTAAGGGCTTTAAGGCCATAATGACCATAATGAGAGTTGTAGAAAATTTCACGGTGAATCGAATGCCGCAAACCGCGGACCTCTATCTCTTTTAGAAAAAAAGTTACAGCTCATTCTTTCCAAAATTATGTGAAAAAATCACATTTTTGTGCCTTTCTCATGGAAAAATGAAATGCGATTTTTCCACAGAATTTTGGAAAGAATGAGCTGTAACTTTTTTTCTAAAAGAGATGGAGGTCTGCGGTTTGCGGCATTGGATTCGCCGTAAAATTTTCTATAAGAATGGTCCAAAAAAATTTTTTTCAAATTTTTTTGTAATGCTCAGGCTTATTGCCCTCGAAAAATCAGTTTTTTGGGCCCCCCACCCCTCAAAGCAAACTTTGGTCAAAAAAAAAAATTTTTCGTTCATTAGTTACATAAAAGTGACCCAAATTTCACAAGTAGGACCCAGAAACAAAAATCGTGTCGACCGGTGTAATTCGAGTCCAAAAAACATTACGGATTCGTAAAATGGATTCAAATTGTTTTTAGGGATTCATCTAGATTTGGACTTCTGCATTTTTTGGTAAAGGTAGGAGGGAAGGGAGTCGATGTGTTCGTGGTTGCCTAATAGAGCAAAAAAAGGAAAAAATTATGTTTTTTTCGCTAAGCTCCCTTCCAAACAGACAAATCCACGAAATCCACTCAATTTGAATCACGAAAATTATAGAAATAGATTCGAATGTAATTGTGATCCTGCCGGAAAGAAGGGACCTTGTGTAAAAAAAAATCGATGACTCATTTTTCACATTTTTGGTCCAAATGACACCAAATCTGGACTAAACACAAAAATAAAGACATTGATTTTTTTTTGCACAAGGTCCCTTCTTTCTGGCAAGATCACAATTTTAGTTGGATTCGTTTCAATCTTGATCGGTTTTTAAAGTCTCAACTAGAAACTAGAACATTATTAAAATTGGACAGTTGGACGGTATTTTCAGATTTTTACTTTTTTTTTGGGGGGGGGGGGGTGTTTTTAGCATGTTATGTTGAATCTCGAATTATTAAAATCTGAATTTTGACTGAAAACTTGAGTGTTTATACTTGAACATAATGAAATTTTAGCTTTTGATTGTGTTTCCCAACAAAAATTAATGCATTCGTTTCGTCCAGGCTCAATCTCTTCAACGACACAATAACTGGAAATTTTCAAAAAATTAAAAAAAAATTCTTCGAAAACCTTGACTACCTTTCCTCATTTGGTTATAATGAAAAGGAAGTATTGCAAAATTGTGAAAATTTTTCAATTTTCCAGCGCTAGAATGGTAGATAGAAATTTTTATTTTTATACCTAGTTTGGTCGACACCTTGCAAATGATAAAAAAGTCTAGTACGTACAAGTACGTGGTCCCCAATTAATTTAGGGATCTACTAATGCCAGTCTGGTGTGAAAATTTCAGTTTTTAGTTTTTTTCGTCAATTTTTGATGTTTAAAAAATGAAAAAATATTTGACATTTTTCCTCTCTCGTGGCGAGAGAGGAAAGGAGCATGAGGATCTCAGAACGTTATTTTTTTGCAATTTTTAGGTAAGATCACATGTCACATGTCACCTGAAAAGATGTGAATTGAGTAAACACCCCCCCCCCCCAATATTTTTCTCGAAATTGAATATCCCTTTTTGACTGTACAGGGGATTGGAAGGTTGCAAATCGTGAATTTCAAATTTTTTCACCTAATTTTCTTGAAAAATTTCAAGTATTTTGGAATTGCATTCAACTCCAATGTCGATATAAGCAATGGAGTTCATTTTATGATAATTACCTTAAGTATGTTGAAAATAGACCTCAATGCAGAAATTGTTTTCACAAATTCATTTTTTATATAAAATCGTTCGTTTTAATCAAATGAATCTCTGCAGCCTCCAATATATTTCACGAAAGGATTTTCTGAATATGGCATCTCAATACTAACCAATGACAGACTTTATTGGAAATTTTTCCATCATTTTCGATCAATGAAAATTCGAATACAAGTAACGAAATACGAAAGGTATAATCTTGTCTTAGGGAGGTAAAGATATTGAAATGTTTCATGTATTTCCATCCATATTGTATAGGAAAATTTCTATTAACGTGGAATATCGGATATCCAAATGCCTATACTACGCTATAATCTTCGAAAGCGAATTTACGATATGAAAACTTTATCATCTTATTTAATGCTAGCAAGTTGTACGTTAATTTCCTTTATTCGAATGTATATAAAATATTCATGCCCCGAAATAATCTCTTCGAGCATTTTGATCCGCGGTCAATGAATTTTATAGTATCTATCGAATAAAAGAATTAAATCTTCTCGAGACGTTCGCGTTCTTTTGATATGAATTAAGTACGGTATACCTATTACCTATTTACGTATAATAAATTACTTGCAGAAGTTCATTCATACCTGATATGGATTGATAAATACTTGGAAGGTTTAAGTTATGGCTAGGGAATGAAATTTTGTGTTATTAAGTGGACGGACATTTTGTACCTTTAAATTTTAATTCATGTATTTATCAGTGTGAGATCGTTCAAAAAATAAGAAAAAATACGATTTTCTCCCATTATCGTATTAGAAAAGGTATCTAGTGCTACATGTGTTCATATTCTTTGAAATAAATAAAAAACAAAACAAATTCAAAGAGGCTCGAATAATTAAGTATATTTCGCAACGATAATGTATAATCCAAATTGCCTACGAATTAACCCACCTTGCTAAATATTAAATGTAAAATTCTTATTTGCATTTTCACGTCATCTAATATAACAAATCGTGTACTAAAACGCTAATTAAAAGCTCAAAGAAGATTAGAATAAATACGTTTATTATCGCTTCAGAGATGGTGAAAAGCGCTGATTGCGCTTCCCTAATGGAAGTAAAATTTTCATACCGTGTTAAATTCGTTAAGAAGTAAAATAGCTATAGCAATGTTTCTCGACTTCACTAATTAATATATTCAAATTTCCTATTCCTTGTTTTATAATTATAATGTAATATAGGTACGTTTGCGAATACAACTAAATTTTATTTCAAAATATAAACTACCTGTTATGTACATTGTGGATGTACTGTGTACTGGTGTACACTTTTACCCAAATAACACATTAGAAAATATCGCCATTAAGGTTCACACCCTTCCTAACCTAGATTGTCTATTTATTTACGTACCTAAGCGGAAGTGTACAATAATTGTAGGTTTTAGGGCAATAAATATGAGATGTAGGTACATGAATTTTACCACCTTTTTTTGGAAATAATGAAAATGGTACAGAAATGGTCAAATTTACATTCAATTGATATTTCGATCAAGATTATTTTTATTCTATCTATCATTTTTATATGGGCATTGAAAATATTTTTCACTCAAAAAATCAATTTCAATTTTGGCCAAATGAAAAAAGAAAAAAAATTGGCCCAGAAAATCAATTTTGGCCAAAGAGCAATCATTCTCAAAATAAAATTTAAAAAATAATTTTCAGAAATAAACCAAAAAAAAACACGAATTGCTTACCTACCTATCAGAAAGAACTGAAATAATTCAGTAAAATCAAATCTTTCGATGTCTATTATTGAAGCAAAAAAATTAAATCCTTTTTTAGACTAAAATATGAAACAAAAACCAAAGAACTCAAATCTCAATGCTACAAAATAATGCTGATGTAGTATTCCAAAATGGAGTAAATCCAAAAAATAATTTTCAAAAACCCTCTCTCCTAAAAAAATGAATATTTTTCAGCAATGAATCTACTAGCAAGAGAAATAACAAACAAAAATAAAAATTTACCCACATTTCACTATAAAAAATAGCAAGAAAAATGGTATGAATATGGTGAAAAAAATCCATGAAATTGCAAGAATTTTCATTTTTCAGATCCACCAGACACCTTCATATCAGAAGAGAAACAAAAAATTCTAATCGTTTTCAGGATGAAACCATAAAAAAAATTAGGTGGCTACCGACTCTTGAAAAAACAAGGGACCCAAGAAATTTTTCATCAGAATAAAATCATGAGAAACAAAATAATCGAATCATCTTCAGAAAGACTCTCAAGAAACAAATGCATACCTACTTACTTTTAGGAAAAAAAATCAAATCATGATAATAAAATTATGGACCCGCCACCCTCCCCCCCCCCCACTCAATCAAAAAATCCTAGAAATGCCTGGTCAAAAAACAAATTACCTTACAAAAACAATGAAGAACTTGAATAATTTCAAGATATAAAGCCAAAAACATCAACTAATTTACATAATTTAACGAATATTAAGAACTAAAATCATAGATACCTACCTACCTACCTACTCAATCAAAATAAAACCATAAAAATCAAAAACCTATTCATTCCAAAAAAAAAAATTAAATTCAAATAATTCCATTACATGATTAAAAGAAATTAAAAGCTAAAATCATCTTCAGGAAAAACCAAAAAATCCAATTCAGTTCAGAATAAACCAATAAAATCACAAAAAAAAACATTCTCGCAAACAAACTGAAATATGTAGATTAGGTACTTAAGTATTTGTACAATAAATTAACAAAAATCTTCAAAATGAAAACCAACTCAACCAAAAAAGAATATTCATGGAGGAAAAAAACAGGGATTGGGAGAGAGGAGTTTAGTTCCTCCAACTCCGGTTCCAAAGCTTTTAAAAAATAGCTCCAGCTTCCAGATTTTTGAATCTGGGATTTTTATAAAAGTGGCTCCGGCTCCAGCTCCAATAAAATTATCTGGAGGAGGCCTGTCCTCCTTTGACTTCATTCCGGATCTCAGGTCGTTCCAGGGATCCGGAGGAGATTCTCTTCTATCCAGCTTTGGCTACAGGACTTGAAAAAGTGGTTTCGACTCCGAAAAAATCGTTCGGAGGGGACCCTCTGGCTTTTCTTCCTTCAGATCTGCTCCAGATCTCTCCCTAAAAAAAAAAATTAAATAAGTTTTAAAATCATATAAAAAAACAAATTACCTAAAAAATTTCTGGTTTATAAAATGACATCGAATCTTTTTTCAAAAAATCGAAATAACGAAATTACATATTAGCAGAAAAAAATCAATAACTTGAATCAATTCAGAATAAAACCGAAAAAACGAATAATTTTCAAGAAAAAAAAGAGAGCAATGTCCAATTGTCCAACTCTGCGTCCACAAAATGACCTTTACTACGTATAACATTGATGTTGAAAAATTGTTGAGTACCTATCTATAAAATAATATCGAATAAATTCTCATAACTGAAAATTTCATTCAAGTAAATTTTTTGCTTAAAAATTGACACGATATTCACCTCAATTTCACCATTCTGAAAATTATAATATTTTTTTATCTGGTATTCCGAAATTGAAATTATTAGGTAGATATTTTTTTTACTATATCTTCGTTGTAAAATTTCGTAGCGATCTCTTTGTGTTTTGTAAACGACATTCCTTTTTATAAAGTTTTTCCGAAGAAAATTACACCTGAACTTGGTGCAGCATTTTGTACCTGGGTTTCTTTTCAAATCGCAAGAAGTAATTTGCGATTATTTTTCACCGGCTAATTTAAATTACATTCTGTTTGACGATGCCGCTGTTTTAAAAAACTTTCCACCATTTTTTATCTGGATTCTTCGTCTTTTTTTTTTAATGAATCGTGTCCACCCTCTAGCAATGAATAGGTTCAAGTATTACGTTAATTTAATAAAAAGAGTTCACTTGGAAAAAAAAGTAAATAAATAAAAAAAAGTATGAAAAAATCGCTTGAACGGTAGGTAGATTTTTTATTCAATCGTCCTTTGACTATTTTACTCCCCTGGTATTTCTTTCGAGCATTTTTATTTTTCCACCTTTTTTTTTGTATTGAACGTGTCTCGTCATTTCTGCATGTTCTGTTTGTGAGAGTATTTCCATTCCATCTATTTAAATACCCAGTTGTATTATTTTCACAAAAAATTCATAATTTGATCTTCAGCATTTCCATTTTACATACGTTTTGCGGAACCGTTTTGCACGTCTTGCTGTGGTAGATTTATTTGTACGTTGGTGGCAAGTTTGAGCTTTTTTCCACGTTCTTTTTTTTTGGCATTAGTGACCACGTCAAATTAACCTATCAGTTTGTCTGGAAATGCCAGTTGAATATCCGACCATTTTAGACACTTTTATTTTGCGAAAAATTGGACGAGTTTTTTTTTATGAATCGAATTTATTATTTAGGTGAAAAGTGATTTCTCTTTTCGACAGGTACCTATATCACTTTTTAGATGGATTCGATTTTCAAACGTATTATGGCATTACATGTTAACATCGGGTTTTCTTTAACGTGGAATATTTAATTGGTTCGTTCGCCATTTCTGATGTAGGTACCTAAAATTCTAAAATATTATCATTCGATGAAGATATTCGAGAAAAACTTACAAAAATACGTGCAGATATTCTGGAGTGGATCAGTCTACATATAGATTCCGATTTTATTTCATTTATCTCAGAAAAATTTGATTATTCACATAGAATTTTCAACATCATTCTTTTTTTTTTGACGAGAAAAAACAATATTTGAAACGTCAATATTTAATAAACAAATAACACAGCTTAATGAAACCAATAACGCGGAATTGCTCTGTATCGAGATGATCATAGCGGAAATGGAAATATACCCAGGGCGTAGTTGAAAAAAAAAAGATGACATATGGAAATGCGACAATTTTACGTCTCCGTTTCCTGCTACTTTATTCTCAACGAATAACTAAATATGAATGTAAAATTTTTTAAATTATTGTGCTTTCAACTAAGTATTACTTTCAGCATTTTATTCGATTCGAACATGACGTGTTATTGTCTTTTTCCGCTGACTTTTCTTGAAAATGTAAACGATTCGCTAAAAGAAAAACTCTTGAACAGTAATGTAGCAAAAAAGACGAATTAACTTACCTAAGTATGTTTTGTCAACTGTAAATAAGAAAATAAAATGAAAAATTCATGCTCGAAATAAATTAGCTTAGAAATGGTTTTTGTAGAAATCGTGACGACGCGATAAACTGGCCTATCGTATCGCTCGTGGCAGAGCATAAAAGAATTACAAAATTTTAAAACTTCTATCATTGGAAAGGATTTTTTTATTATTTTTTTTTTAGAAGTTTAATAATAGGAGTACCTTTTTTTTTATGAAAATTTCATTCATAATTTCATTCCTTTTTTCAACGCCACTTAAAATTTGACAGCTTTCAAAAAAAATTTCTAATTAGATGATTTTATATCCGTTAATTATTGTTATTTTTTCAAGAAACTTCATTATTCCCCCTTTTTTTTCCATTTTTTGAAGACTAAATATGAATGAGTAAGATGTTTCGATAAGTAATTTTTTGAATTTTTCAAAAATATTTTGTGAATAATTGTTTTGAAATGTAATTTTAGTACCTAAGTATACTGATTTCTACCCAATTTGATCATCAGTTTGAGGTTTTCCTCTTTTTCTTCGTCTTCTAAGAGAAAATATTTAAAAATCACTTGTACGTTTCAAACTTTCTACAAAAATTTTTTTTAAAAATAATTGTTTTCGAGATAATTTTCATCAGGGTAGTATTAGTAGGTATTGTAGATATTTATTTGTACTTAAAAATATCATGACGGGAAGATTTTCACCATTTTAAAAATTATTTTAAAAAAAATTTTGAAAGTGCAAATATTGTAAAAAAAAAATGTTTTTTTTTTCAATTTTTTTTTTGTTAGAATCGAAGGAAACCATTTTTAAATGTTTTCGTGTGATCTCAGTTGATGAAAGTCTTTTTTTCATCTAAAATTATTAACAGTGGAAATTGGAAAATTTTTTGCTTTATTATAACTTTTTAAAAAAATTTTCAAGTATGAAAATTGGAAAATTATTTTTCTACATGTGTAGATCTTGTTTTGATAATATGAGTCAATTAAGTACTCAATTTTATTAATAAAAAAATATTGAAAATATTTCAATGAAGCTATTAATTTTTTTCGAACCGAAAAATTTCTTGGGGTGTAAGTTGAAAGGCCATGGCTACAAATAAACTCAATGCATCAAAAATTAAATTACATAATTAAAGTTCGGTATGAAAAATATTAAATTTTTCTCAGTACTTGAAAGACTAATTTTCAGTAAAAGTCCAAGAGACAAATCTACAATTTTCAAATAGGCCACCTCCTCTAATTTTTTCCAATCCGCTAAAAAAAAAAACCACATGCAGTCAATTTCACCAAATTATTTTGTGCTAAAAATTCGAGTTTTTCAAACTTGAAATACGAATCTGCCTGATAGCAGTAGGTAAGGTATGTTTGGAATCCCTATTTTAAAAAAGAAACGAATTTTTCCATTTTCAAAATTTTTTTCGATAATTTTTGAGAATTTATGCGTAGCATGGCTGGAACAAATGAATAAATATTGACTCTCGTTTTAAAATGTAAGTAAACATAATTTTGAATCTATCTCCTCGCGTCCAACTTGAAAAAAAAAATCGATCCATTTCGATATTTATGTAGGTGGCTATAGCTAACTATAGATATCTTTTCGTACATGCTTCTATATTTGAACCTTCTCCGTTATTCTTGCTCCTGATATGCATAATTACATAATTTTGCAAAATGTTTTGTAAAGCTTTTGATCCATTGTAAGTATGTGGCATGTGGCACACTAAATTTAAAATTTGATTTATTAACAGATTCGTTAAACTTAGCATTTATGTCAATACATTTCATTTACTTAAGATGAAATTCATTATTGATTTGAAGATGAAAAAATATCTTGGAAATTTTTTTGTGAAATATTTTTAAAAATTCCAACTTGTAATTTTTTTCGATTTTTTATTAATTGAGTAAAAAAGAAGATCAAAGTTATCATGATGTTGAATTATGTACAGATTTTGCTCTGCAACCAACAGCATAGTTGTCTGCTTCGTATTAGAATAAGAAGCGATGTTATTGGATTGTTTTGCCCCAAGACCCAAAAGAAACAACCATTGAAACGTTGTACATAAAATCATCCCGCTCATTCAAAATTTCGTGTTTTTCAACCCTCGGAAAAAATGTTCAATTATGTTCCTTTTATTTTTTTACAATACTGTAGATTCGCGTAGGTACTTCGATTCTAACATTTTCATCGTCCGTTAAATTTCATTAAATTATCCGCGTTTTGTGTACACCCACGGGAGATTAAGACAAACGGCAAGATTTAAACAAAGGTATCCTTATGAGATATTATACTGCATAAATCTCACGCAAAGGTAATGCTAATACTGTTCCTTTAACGTCCGTCATGGTTTATGCTTTTGATCATCCGCAAATTATCAAATTAATGGCACTTCCGTTACTGGTTCTCAACTTATGGACACGTGCTAAAAAAATTTATGTAAATATACGTATTTTAAGTACTTGGAGCAATAATTTCTAATTAGGTGACAGAATTAATACCTACAAATAAAATCGTTTTTTTTTTACCCAACTTCACATTTTACTGACTCTCGTTCGGAAATAAAATTACTTACATCGTTTAGTAAAATTTATTGAATATTTCCATTGATAACTGAACCAGTCATGGTTTCAATCTTGAATTCTCTGTGGGTGACTAAATTGATGAAAAATTCAAAAAACAGATTTATGCAATTTACGTTTGAAATTTTCAATTCGAGGCGAATTCTTTTTACCTATTCAATTTTTAAATATATTTGAAATCAATTTCACTTGTTAGTAATGTATCTTAAGAATTGCTTGAAAAAAGGTCGACCCAGGTGTTACTTTGAAACACTTGCTTATGTTTTTTCCGTTCAAATTGATTGGTATAAGGACACCTGGGGCTGTCCTTTTGCCGAATCCGAATATCTATTGTGATAACTTATAAACTTGTATGAGTTGTATGCAGGTTAAGTAAGTAAATAAAAATTTTGACCACTGCGTTGGAAAGGTTTAAGATAATATTATTTTGATAGTTGGTCGAAGATGGGTAATTATGGTGATCCTTTCTCAACTTATGAACTATCGTCAGTTTTTTTTTGTTATATCTAATGAAAACGTACCTATTGAGTACAATTTTTAAATACAATATGTTTTCTCGTTTGTTTGTTTATTATCTAGATCAATTCGTGAAATAAAAAGGAGTAGACACGCCGTAGTTGTTGCTATTTTTAAGAAAAGGTATGTACCTAATTACCTAAACCTACACATTTTTCCTCCTAATTCTAAATTTAGTTTTACGTATTGTAGATAAAGAGACTTTTGGGGAGCTACGAAAAGGGTGAACAGAATTGTTTTAATTTATATGGATAAGTATTTAAATAATATCATACTTACCACAAAAAAATCTCTTTTTTTTGCAATTTAGAAAATTATTCACCTCAACTCTTTCCCTTCGCTACCAACCAGTTGCAAAGTCCTTGGGTTTACCCTTCAGGCAATTGCAGGGGGAGCAGCGTGGATTTGATCACTGATTGATAAAATATTTTCATTCAAATTCAGGCTTTCATATTTTAGGAAAAATTATGCTCTCAAGGTGGAAAAATTTGCAAATTTTCCTTCTTTATTTCAAGGTTATTTTAAGTCATTCATTTCGACCCTCTAATTCTAAAAGTGCCTAAATGCCATTTTTCTCAAAATTGAATTTTTTAAAATTTTGAGTTCTCTGGATCAAGCTGCATCAATTAAAATTTTAAAAATTTTAATTAATTAATTCAGAATTGAAAAAAATGAGATTGAAATTTACAAAGTCCATAAGCGCAATGCAAATTACTCTATTATGTTTTTTGGCTTTCCTGTAAAAAAAATCAAATTGGCACTTGGATATTTTTAGAATTAGCGGGTCGATTTGCTCCAGCTTTCGTTTCGTAAATTGCTCAAAAACGAATTTTTTATGGAACAAAATAAGAAAATCGACCGGAAACCAAATTAAATCAAGTCGGAAAATGGCACCCTTGATTTACCCAGGAAATTGAGCATTTTTGATTTTCTTGTATTTCAGAAAATTCAGTCAAAATTTGCTCCATTTTTTCCATTTTTCTACGTTTAGACCTCTTGGTTTTTTTTTGGCATTGACGCTGCATTGTAATAATTTGCATAACTCCCACCCCCTCCCTTCTTTATGAGAAATTCTGGATAAGCTATTTCAAAAAATTCTCGGAATTTGACTAAAATTTTTTACCTTGATTTGAAGAAGTCTCAAATATAGATCTGAAGGAGTAGATAATGAAGGCGGGGGAAAATGCATGCACAAAATACATTCACGCATACGACTAAAAAAAAGAAGACTCATTTTTGGAAAAATCTGAAAATTTATTGTAACATTGACAAATTTTTGAAAGAAACTGTCAGATTATGTATTCTAAAGTTTACATTTAATTTAGCATTCTCGATTTAAAATCTGAAAATGTTAAATTCTCTCCAAAATTACAATTTTTCAACTTTTTTGTTCTCTTAGATTTGATTAAAATTGAATATAGGTATGTGAATCTAGATATGGAGGGGGAAAAGGTGTTGGCATTTCATTTCACCGGTGGGGTGGGGCAAAGTAACCAAAATTTCCGGTTTTGGAAATGAAACCTCGCACAAAAGCCTTCAATGTTTTAAAAATTGCCCAAAAATTCAAAATTTTAAAGATTAAAAAAATTTTTAATAATGTTAGAGCTTATTTAGCGACCATGCATGTAGACCAAAAAGCATTTTTTTTTTTGAAAAAAAATCAATTTTTATCTTTTTTTTTCTTCTTTTTTTTTCATTTACTTATAAAGAAATAGTAACAATTTAAAAAATTTATGAAGCATGGATTCCTTTCAAGAAAATCATGTTTTTTGGTTTCAATAAGCACTAAATAAGAACTAAAACTAATTAAAATAATTTTTTGTTTTTTTTTTCAATTTTCTGATATTTTTAAAAACATTTATTTTTTGCAATTTTCAATAAATTGAAGGCTCTTGCGCGATCGGAAAATATGAATCCCTCGAAATTTATTTTTCTCGTCCTCTCCCCCCCCCCCTTCAGATAAAAACTTTCAATTTTTTCAAAAATTGCTTAAAAAGCGGATAACTTTTACGAATTCATCCACTGAAAATTCATTTTTTTACCTGAAAACGACTACGCCCGCCTGTTTTACATTTAAACCAACCACTTCTGAGCCAATCTTTTCTTCAAAAACCTATGCAAAACAATAAGTTGAATAAACGACACCGACCCTGTGCCGGGACTTTTAAAAAAAATCGACTTTTCGAAACCCGACGAAGCACGCCGAGTAAACAATAATAATTAAAAGAATTCTCAATTCGTTGTTATACACAATGAAAATCAGAATGAAAAATAAAATTACCTGCCCATTTAGCTCGTTTTTGTCGCCCTATACCTACCTACTGTTTCCTTTGAGCGGATTATTTCTAATTGAATGAAGAATTCGATTTGGCACAAAAAAAAGGAATCTAAAAAGCTTACAATTTTTCCCTCGGCGAGGCCCATTTACTGACATAATAGAAAAGTGAAAAATTTACCATTCTTTTATTCTCAAAGTCATTGTTTTATTTGCGTTTATTTAATTAAGCCGAATGTTCGAAACAGTAAAGGCATTTTTGATTTGATCAAAGTTTGCAGATTTCAACGTCGTAATATTTCACTCGCGTTAACGTCGTTATGAGAAAAATAATCTTTTTATAAAAAATATCTACGGTAGTCTATTTGTTTAGATTGTTTGTTATACGTATCTATCTTACGTAATTGGAGTAGTTTTCAAAGTATACCTATCGAGATAAATTTCAAAAAAGCTAATTTCCCTACTGCTCGCTTACTACGCTCGAATGTAATTTGATACTCCCCACCCTCATTCTTGATTCTACTTCAAGTCTGCATATGAATTACATTTACATACTTGGCAGTGTGAAATTCAGTATCCATCGAGTGTTTATTTTTTCCAGTCGGTTTGAAATTAAAAATATCGAATTTTCATCAATAAGTTTCTTCCATCGGGAAATCGTGTCATTTGTTGTTCCCATCGCGTACCTTTCAGTGCGAAAAAAAAATTATCGACGGAGTGAAAAATCCAACATTTAATTTTTTCGTTTACTTTACAAGAATGCCCTGCTCGAGTTAGGTAAATACCCAGACCTAGCTACTTAGAAAGTGAAATTTTAAAAATTTAATTAGTCGAGCTATTAAGGTTTTATATAAAAAAGTAATTTTTGAATTTTAAAACGAATTATTTTAATAAACGGTAAAACCACATAGACCTATTTTAATTAGATTAAATTTTCTCGTTTTAGCTTAGATAAAGATACAAACAATGCTAAAGCCCTCCTGGCAGCTGGTTTTAATCGAGTAAGTTACCTTTGTTGTATGCGGCATTTTTACGTAAACGTTTTGCATATAATTTCAGTATGTTGCAATGAGATAATATTTTCATTCTCATTTCTTCTTGCTTTTTTTTCTCTCTCTCTACTTTTAATAAATGAACACCTCGCTCTCCTGTTGTGTTACTGTAACCGAATGAATGTCTGGCAAAAATTACAAAAGATTTTGACAGCAATACTTGATGGTTTCTTTTTTTTTTTCTCTAACTAAAACATGTTGCGGTGGTCTTTTTCTCTCGAATAAATTGTATTTTCTCGGCGACATCTTTAATGTTTTTTTTTTCCTTTCGTGCTGGAAAAAAAATGAAAACGTATTCTAAGTTGACTGCCGGAAAAATTGTGTGGGGCTTGTTTAAGATAACAATGTGGTTGTATCATTGTGTAAAAATAAAGCATTCCTGAGCTAGACTATATATCGTTGTTTGCTTTTTACTTAGACAGATTAACGGGATGGGAATAAAATTCCATATTTCACGTACAGGTGAGTTTATTTTACAGTGCAGAAGGGTAAGGCGAACGGTGGTAGATTGATGTACATTGTAGGTGCCTTACCTAAGGTAGAGCTGAGGTACATGTTAACAACTCTTTCTATTTTCTCGTTTTCAAAACAATACGTTCCAGAGTAATATGTTTTATTTGGTGGGTTTTGTGTTTGGATGAGTGCATTGCTTGGCAGCCTTGGGCGGAAAATTGCCTTCGGCTGGTGTATGAAAATTTTTAGATAAATGAGCATTTTGAAATTGTAAATTTTTTTTCATGGGACTGTTACTGTTTTTATGAATTTTATGCTTGGAAAATTTTAATGAATATGGAATTTTTTTCAGATAATGTTGGATTATGTAGGGTCATGATTTTTTTTTGATGAAAGAGTCGCCGAGGAGATTTCTTACCTGTACCTATTCTTTTTTTCAGACTTTTCCTAGTGAAAAATTTCGAATTTCGTATTTTTCTCTCTTTTTTTCATTAATCCGATTTATACGATCTTTGTCTTGACTAATAATTTGTAAGAGGTAATATGGCCCTACTCTCCCTTCTATCGAGATCTGACAACCCTGTGGCGGTTGGTAGAGGGTAGGTAGCGATGTATCTCTTGATGCATCGTTACATCTTTAGTATTCTTTGTAACGCGGCTCCGTCACGACTTAGGGTACTCATCGAGGTTTATAGGTCTGCCTTTGGCGATTGGATCGACTCCGTCAGATCCACCTATAAACTAAAGTATTTCGTTCGATATAAAGTGATTGTAGTGTTAAAGTAATTAATTCGTTAAAGTAATTGCGTAATAATAGTATACTAATGTGTTCGTACTGTCACGTGAATATATTTATTATTACGAAAGTAGCTTGTTCTCGTTTCTGAGTAAAGGGAGAAGAGATCGATACCGCAACGCGTTTCGTTCGAGGGCTCCTCAGGAAGGATTCGGAACAAGAGACTGTTAGATCGAGGGGGCGCGAGCATCCGTGTGTTAGCTACCGCGAATACTTGAGCCTAATCACAATACAAGGAGGGTGCCAGGAAAGAGATCTGTGGGCCCATAACAGATCCTGCTCCCAGGACATCCTATACCTCCCATAAGGAGTATCAACGCCTTAATACCCTACGAACCCTAACATTGGCGCCTAGGCAACGTGGTTCTACAGCAGGCTTTCAGGGTAGCTCCCAAAGGAAGTACCGGCACCAGATCCACGGTGGGATCACCACACAACGAATTTTCCAAGAAGCGGAAAAATCGCCCAAGCCGGAGCGAAGTTCCATCGACCAGGATTTTCCAGGAGCAGGAAAACCTGAAAACCAAAGTAAATCCAATTAAATCAACGAAAATGGTAAATTCTATGTGATTACTCTTTTTCTCTCAAAATTTGTTAAAGTAAAATTCAAAATTAACGTAAAATTTCTCACCTTAATCGTAAAAAAATTCCCTCGAAATTTTAAAATAAATGAATCAAAATTATTAAAATTCCCCAATTAACGTAATTTTTTCCAAAATTAATTTTTCGATTAAATTAACGTAATTTTTTCAAGCACCTTCAGTGCGAAATACTGAGACTAGCTCAGTATTTAATTTTCAAAAATCTATTTTTAAGGCAAAAATTCTGCCGCAAGGTGGAAATCAAAATTCTGCCGCCGAAAGGTGTGCCAAATTCGGACATTTCCTCCGCAAGGAGTCGAGTACGAATTTTTCTTGGCCCTAAATTTTCAAAAATCGCCTATTTACATTGCAATAAAAATTCCAAAATTAACGTAAGAATTTTTTCTCAACGTGAAAGTGCTCTTAACGTAAGAAATTTTTCTTATAATTATCAAAATTCCAAGTAACGTAAATTTTTTCAAGCAGAATTACCATTCAGATACTAAAAAACGTACATACGTACGTAAAATCATCTCTAAATTGTGCTCCACTTCAGGAAAAATTTCCAGCCAAAATCAAGGTAATTCGAAAATTCTCCAGCAGTCCACAAGTAAAACTTTCGATTTTTTTTCCAAATTAACATCAGCCGACTGCACAAAATTATCAAAATTTCGATTTTTTCTTCAATAAAAATAAGCAACGTAAATAGTGCAGGATGAAATTCTTAAAATTTCATCAAAAATTCAGTGGCAATTCCAAATGTACCGGAATCGCAAAAAATTTTGTCCCCTTCATATCATTAACGTAAATTTTCATTTCAATTAATTTTTTCTAGCAAATTAATTTCTGATTAACGTAATTTTCAATAGTATATTCGAATTCAATAAATTCCTGTCAAAATTCCTCCAATTAACGAATCAATTCCGCCTGCAATCCAGCCTTGCTGTGAGCAAGGTGTGAAGATTCAAGAATTTCTCCAAAAATCCTATAAATTTTCCACAAAAACGAATTCATTTCCGCCTGCAATCCAGCTTTGCTGTGGGCAAGGTGTGAGAATTCGATCCTATCTCAAAATTTTTCCACAAATTTCCATCAAAAATACATCTAATTACATCGCAAATACAGTAACGTAAATTTTTCTTGTATCAGAGTAACGTAATTTTTCTAGAAAAATATTAACACAATTTTTTCTCACATCATTAACGTAATTTTCGCACATTTTATTTCAAATTTTTATCAAATTAACGTAATTCCAATAAAATCAGTGAACAGGCGAGATGGAATGGCCATCCATTTTACCTACATTACTTTTGACACTGATGGTCATACTGATTTTAATATTTTCCCACTATTCTTCAAAACAGATTAAAGTAACGTAATTTTCTCACAATTTTTACATCATTTTCTCAATTACATCAAAAATGTCATATCTTCAAACTAAAATATCATCAATTTCTTTATAAAAATCAAATTAACGTAAATTTCATCAGCTAAACGTATTTGCATAAATCCGAACGTACGTAATTTCAACCGCCAGATGTATTTCTCAGAATTCCCTCCCAATTCCCTTTATCTTTCGATCCCGATCTTTTTTCCAATTCTCTTTAGAAATCCTAAAAGCATTGAATTCGACTTTTTGACCATTTTAAACAAATAACGTAAGATTTTAAAACCCAGTATTTTCTTTTTAACCTGTCGGCACCTTCAGTGCACAGGCCGAACGTATCTTTTTCTTTATTTTCAATCTTGAATTCAATAGACAATAGTTTCGTATTTTTTCCCAAAATCCCTATATTTTTTTTTTAAGTTCTTTGTCAATGCGATCTCTAAACGATGTAAAAAGCAGCGGCCGATTGATTTTTTAAATGGTGAAAGCCTCGGAGAAGGCAATAAAGCAATAAATACCCCTAAGGGATGACATCGAGCGGATATCCAAGGCCAGAAATGCAGCTGCACCGAGTACAATGACAAAGAAATGGTAAACGGCGATTTCCAGCCAACTTTCTAAAATGTGAAAACAATAGCCAAGAAGGATCCAGTACAATACGCGTTCCAAACATTCGAAAATCGGAACCGCGACCGTATCCGCTATTGTATCAATAAAAAACGCAGTTTAAATAGCCGCGAGCGCCTCGTATGAACCTTTTTTAGCCGCGAGCCCAATATTCCTTTTTATGTGACTTTTTCAATGCTCTCTTTTTCGTATCTTTATCTCAATTCCGAGAACGTGATTTTTTAATAGCCGCGTTAAATGCCGCAGACCGAATGTATTTTTTTTTTAGTTGAAAACGTGATTTTCAACGACCGCGATGATCTTTGAACCTTTTTCTGCCGCGGACCTTATATTGTTTCCATGTAATAACTGTACTTTAACAAATCGCGAACGATCTTGTAAAGATCCACCCCCTATTGTGACAATTTAGATAACCAACAACTGTACCCTCGATGCGAGTGGAAGTCACTTATCAATTTGCTCTCGAAGTGGTAGTAGCTCGATCATCTCAGCGTGACCTCCGACTAGCGACCGTATCAGCGGGTATCAGTGCTTTCTTCTCGTATTCTTCGCGTAATTATTTGAACATCTCCGATTTCGGGTACCGTGTAATTTCATCCCTCTCGAAAATCGACGTGAATAATTCGTGAACTCGATCGTGTCGTACGAAAAGCAGCAGGCGTCCGTCCCATCCACTGGAGCCAGACGACCAAGCAGACTGACCTTTTCAATCGCATCCACAGGAGAAAGGCAGCCGAATCGTAGACACAACACCGACCTGGAATCATACAAAAGGACACGAATCCATTGAAATTTGGTATCGTTACGTAACAGTTTCTATTTTATTATACAGTAGGAAAATCAGGTGCAGATAGGCATAATATATATAGCTGTAATTAGGTATTTTTTAAACGATATTGCCTGAGTGTGTTATTCCGCAAAGGCAGTATTGGGGTGTGATTTTTCTTCCGCCCAGGGTGTTTTTAATTTACGTAATTACTGATAAAGTCGAGCCTCGTCTAGCCTATTTTCATATACTGAGTAAAATAGGGAATTGTGTGCGTAAACATAATCGAGTTAAAATGGATAAAAATACATCCTGTCCTCCTACTCCTACAAAGTCTGATCCTAAAATTGACGAAAATTCGGAATCGGAACCTCTCTACGAAGAAATGTCGCCATTGAACGACAATGAGGTCATCGAACCGATAAAAGTACTGATTGACGACATTACTAAAATCAGAGATTTTTGCCAAAAATCGGATGGCGAAAATTTCGAAGGAAAACCTTGTGTTCATGGACGTCCAGGTGACAGATATGAACCAGGGAAAAGCGTCTGGAGTACGTACGACGCCATCGAAGTTGTAATGGCAGCGGAAGCTTGGATTTTATTCAAGCTGAACCAATACGAACATATGTGCCCACCAGACGATAACACCATAAGAAAATGCGCTCAAACTGCCTTAGGCGAAGTGAAACCCTTGATTGCTGGAATAAGAACATATCTATGCGAAATTCAATTCACCGATAAAAAAGTAGTTGACGCAAACAACAATAAAACAGAAATTATTCGACTGGCTGAAGCAAGTATGGAACACCTTAACCAATTTATCAAATTAGCAGCCGACATCGAAAAAGGACTAATTCAACCAAAATATACATGCACTGTTTATGACCATGACGAAGTTCTACATCTCGAAAAATCACTTCTGAACGATATTCTTCCCCAGGACCGCAGAATTAATTTCGACGAGAAAATTCGAACCGTCCACGACGAATATGACATCGCAAACCGAGCATCGCAAGCTTTGGCGTACCGTCTATACATCCACACCAGCAAGGGACCATCCACGAATAAATTACGCATAAAAGCAACCGAAGCTCTAAAATACCAACACCATTTGATGACGTCGGCTCGTGACTACCTGGATAAAGCCAAAGACGCGCCTTCAAATTCGGTCACAATCAGACACCTAAGGTACCAGGCAGCCAGACAAATTGCAAAAGTTGGACTCGAACACGAAAAATTCCGCAAAATTATTAAAACGCACATCGACGAAATCGTAACATCAGCCACAAGCAAAACCACAAATTCAAATTCCTCAGGACGCTCGACGCCGGAACCATCTCAAAATTCTCCTATGGAAATCTCCGAACCATCTCCCGATGTACCCGACGATCGACAAGGGGCAGAATCTCCAGAACTCTCTGCCTCCATTAACAGCAAAAAATTCAAAAATTTAGACAAGAAAGTGGACGAAAATTTTAAAGAAATTCAAGCTTCAATCAAGGAAATTTACGAACTAATGATTTTCCAACAAAACCAACTCGATGACTATAGAGGAGAATTACGCCAAGTGACAGTAATTACAGAAAATTTAAACGAAGACAAGAAAATTTTAACAGCTATGGTAGAAAAACTCCAGGAAGAAATGACTCATCAAATAGCAGAAACAGCTGAACTAACAGAAGGCCTGGATAACGACTTTGAAAAAATCGAAGAAACTCAAAGAACTCTTGAAAAACATCAAAAAACGCTGACCTTCCTAAATTACAACTTTCATGGACTCAAAAAATTCGTCAACTATAACAAAAATTCATCGAATACGAAATCTGACACACCTCCTCGATTTCAAAAGAAAAACTCTCAAAAACCGACTCCCTTGGAGACAGATGACACATTCGACAGCTCTTCAGACATACAGGAATCCGTAGAAAATACTCTCGACCTCACAGAATTCGACATCGCAGGCGATGTGGTCGCGAAAATTCTCTACCAACATATCCACAAGAAAGATAAAACGCCTCCATACATAAATGAAACTCTCTCCATCAAACAACTTTTGGATCGGATGACCACCCAACGTTTTTGGAAACCGAAAATTATAATCTCCATCGGAAGCTACGAACTCAACCATGGAATATTTCCTACCATTTCTCCCGAAGCAATCAATGATCTGAAACAACTCGTCAAATTTTTACACTCAATCGTAACAGAGCAGATAATTTTCATCTTTCCTCTGGCTCGCCACACAAGAGATATGCAACGATTTTCGCGCGACCGAGCCGTCCACATCCGGAAAATATTCAATGAAATCGAAAAAGATCACCGAATTCATGTATGGATGGAACCTCACCAATCTTTCCTCAAAAATCAAATTGCAACCTCTGATCAGAACGACAATTTAATTCCTGACACATACAAAATTGGCAAACTGGGAATACCGATCAAACACCAAAAGAAATTAATAAATATCATACTTCGTCAAGACGCAACACCGAAATTAAAAACCGAACCAGCTCCAAGTACCTCGAAAACGGAAAACGAAATTAAACCCATTGACAAAAAACCGAAATTAGAAAAACCAACCTCTGAAATTGCGATCTATGTTGGAAATTCGCCGCAATACGTACAGATCAACCCCGATTCGATTCCAAATTTAATTTCATCTGATGTTTTAAAGGAACTGAAAAAATTGGCTCCTACGGAGACCGCACCGATTCCAATTCCAGCTCCTATAATACTCGACATCGATCAAAATGCAAGCATCGTCACCGAACAACATATTCAGCAAATAAAAATTCGTCTTTTGAATCATAAAAAATTCATAATTCCATTCTACGTAACCACCGAAATGAAAAATACATGGGCTATCGGACGTCTTTCTATGACCATCCTAAATTTACCCGTTCCAAAAAATCCACCAACGAGTCAACATCCTTTGGAGCACCACACCGTAAATTACCATAACATCGAAAACAAAGCAATAAAATTAATTGCTCGATTATCTCAACCAGAAGCTACAACAGAAGAAATCAACTACGCACTCGAAGCCCTCCAAAACAATAAAATTTTGGCCCGTATCACCGAAAATGCTGAAATAAAAATTGATCTAAACGCCGAAATTCCAGCGAATACAATTTCATCTTCAGAAACCCTCAGACTAATACATGAATTCCCAGAAAACATTAAAATTGAACAGAAACCCAAAACAACTATAACGTTCCCGTCTCAGAAACGAAAAGCATACGAATCGAGTATGTATGCAACCATATCCTGTACCATAAATAATAAACCTACGAAAATTCCATTTTCCATAATACAAACTGACGAAAAAATATGCACAATTGGAAGAAATACAATGACATACATAGGCATGCCGGTCGAACAATTTCGAAAACCAGTGATCGAACAAGGGATAGCACCCCCAAAATCACCATCCGAAAAGAAACGAAAGTGTATCTCGTCCCCCTCTGGAGAAAATGAAAATAATTCAGACGATGACGAATATGAACGAATTCGAAAAAGCGGTAGATTTACTTCAGCTGAACGCGATGCAAAAATAAACAAAGAAATTTGCAAAACGATGAATGAAATTATAAATAGAAAAACACCCGCTCAGCTAAACAAAAGTAAAAGTACCGAAGGCAAACAAACCCCTGCCGCTACAAACGACAATAACCACCCGATAATGACACAGGAACAGGTAGCGGCGATAATCGAACTCGAAGAAGATATTGCCGAGACCAATGACCTATACACCTCCGACGACGCGGATACCGCCAACAGTGAAATAGAATACGCCGATGCGCGGTCCGAAGCCGAGTCAGAGTAAACAAACCACCGATTCCGACCTATTTCTCGTTCCTTGAATACCCATTCAAAAATCCTTTTTCCTACAGAATCACTTTCATTTTTCATACCAAAGAATCTCATTGAAATATTACTCTACATACGTCCCACTTACATTTTCACTCTTGCATATACCCCACTCATATTTTCACTCATTATTATGCCTCACTTCTATTAATTACATTATAAAAATAAATATCACTTTTTACAAACTAGAAATAGATTCGAATATTCTTTGTCAATAGCAATATTTTATCAAGTTAAACGCATTCGTAAACATGTGTTTTCTTATCTAAAAAATCACTCGATCTCATTCCTATTCGACATCCACTATCTCTCTTCAACACACCATCTTTTATCCTTTTCCCTCACCTACGTATACGACTGTAAAATTCCTGGAACGTGTGAATATCTGAAAACCCCTCCTACGGAGCAGAGATTTCGACTAGAATAAACGGACGAATATATCACAGCTACATTCGTGTTATATACCTTCTCAGCGTAACTTACTATCTCGCTAATATAATTATTGTCATCTTGTCACCTTTGTATTGTAATAACGTGCATTTCGTATAAAACATTCAAAATGTCGACGAATTCATCCGTAAGTAACCTCAAATCATCCATTTTTTAATTATTTTTCCGATTTTTTCTGTTGAAACATGAAAACGAAAAATGAAAGGTAAAGAATTCACACGAATTTCCGCCTACGGTGTGATCGTGTGTTTTGTTTGCATTCATAATTAGTTACGCATGTTTCGAAAAGAAAAATCATTAAATATGATCAGAATAATTCTCAACATTTTCGTACACGTACCTATTTCTTGAATTTTCGGTGTGATGCGCGTATATTTATCCAGTGATTAAAAATTTCATTAAAAACTCATTTCTCACCCATTTAAAATTCTCATCCCTTATTTCTAGCCTCTATATTCACTTTCACTTCAACCTCAAAAGTACCTCCTATCATATGTCTATAATTCTCAAAAGTTACCACATTCCTGATACCTACTCAAAATACCAATCCAGGTATAAATCATGTTCGCGTGTGTATATGATCGGTACACTGCATCTCGGGTGAAATAAATCAAATTTGTTTTGTCTACGATGCAAGAAAAACCAATGATTCTCGTTTTTGAACCGAAAATAGGTAAAACGCAACGTAAAACAGATAAATAGGTATCCGTATTGTACTCAATGTACATAAATGCAAATAAAAATACACTACGGCGTACCTATAATTACAAAAATTTAAATTTCCGTTGCATTGCACTTATCTATATATTTCGGCACAAAAACTAAGCGTCATTTATTCATACTGATTAAACAGGCACCGAATGTGATGATACCTACTTGTTTAAATTTTATACCTATATTCCAAAATTCTATTCATTAAAATTCGTAGCAAAATTTCTTCCTTTTTACCTCGTACATATGCTCCATTTACGTAGATCTCCCGCATATGTCCCCACCTCGATTTTTCATTATTCTGCTTACACTCAAGCATATGCCTCAAAATTCTATATTCATAACTTCGATATCCAAATTTTAATCTCAATCTCTTTTTTCTTTTATTTACATATGCCCTTCCATTCAACTTTCTCCCAATTCTCAACGTGATGCAAGGGGCAGTATGGTACGTACGTATACCTACACGCTCCCCACCACATCTCCGCACAGTTATACTCTAAAAACTGGATACACATGGCAACATCGCACTGATACTAAATCTACGTATACGAAAATGAATCATCTTCTCAAAATTTAATCATTTCTTTAAAATCCGTTTCAATATTTTATTTCCTATTAAATTTCCAAATTCGTTGCATTTACATTGTTAATAGGAGAACGAATGCACCGATTGTATCACCAAAGAAACGACCATCAAAGCATACGAGGAGACCATTTCAAATTTGACGGCAGCCCTATCATTATCCGAGGCTAATAAACGAATTACAGTATTGGAAATCGAAAACAAATTCCTAAAAGATCTAACGAAAAAAGCGGAGCGACGGTGTGAAGTGGCAGAACGAGAAAATAGAAATTTAAAACTGGAAAAAGCGACGAAAACGATTCAACCAATCGACAGAGTAAATTTCGCTCCTATGGAGAATATAAGACCACTACCAACACATTTCACCGCCGCAAGATTCGAGAACGAAACATACTTTTTTATCGACGACGTACTACTAATGGGCTCCGGTTATATAAAAATGGTGGTCACGGAAATTACTCTCGGTACAATTTATCACGAAAATTCGACGATGTTCCCGGCCCACTGCCCGTACCTGGACGCCCTAGGCGGAATCACTCTACTCGAAGAACTTCCAGGAACGCCGAAAAAAGTTGCTATATCGTTCGGACACCAAGACATTATCAATGAAGTACCGATCCCGAAAATTGTCCAACGAATAGAAAATATCATTACCCTACTCAAGAACAGGGGCACGGAATTAGTCATCGTATTCCCGGTTCCGAAAGCTAATGCCAACGATGAAATTCGAACGGACTTAAACATCGCCCTAATGAACCTCCAAAGGAGTGAACCGGTAATGGTAACATTCGCATCGGACTTCTTGAAATGCAATGTGACACTGCCATCAACGGATCCAAATGTGAAATCAATCGAACACCAAAAGCTCAGAGAAATTCGAAATCGTATGGTTCATCAAATCCAAATGATAAAGAAAGATCTGAACTCTCCCAAGGAGTAAAACATCGCTAGACATATTTTGAAACCTATCGATATAGCCTCGTATTCGGAGTAAAATTTGTTTTTATCGCTCGTATTCTTTTCCCATTTATTTCTTTTTAACCCAATGTACATATTCCCTAATTTTGACAATTTTGTAATTTTGGCTAAATTTTTTCTTACATATACTTCTACACATATTCTTTTAGTATATACCTGTTTATGTACCTATTTTTATCACAATATTTTTTTTTGTTTATTACCACCATATAGCCCGATATACTTTCAAATTTATTTGCATAAATAAAAAACTGAATAATGTAAATGTTTACTCACCAAACATGTGTTCAAATAACTCTCTTTTCAGCACCTGCAATAGAAAAACTTCGATTAATCAAGCGAAATAGAAAAAGGTAAACAAATAGGTACATACCTACCAAACATGGATTCGTATTCAATCTGAAAGTATATCACCTTGGACCTGCGAAATGGATGAAATCTTGTATACAGTATTTTGTAATCATTGAAATTTGTCTTTCGAAACTTGTTCTGTTTAATTTCACAGCTAGATCATCCGAGCTATAAATCAAGCGATTTTTCAGAAACGACAGGGGCACGTATTACCACCTCTTACAATGCCCCCTGCACACGCTCCGCCACCAAGGAGAATTTCAGTACCGACAATCTGAAAATATTAAAAAATTAATCAAAATTTTTCCTCACAGCCTAATAAAATAATTAAAATTTTACTAACTTCCTTCCTAGCAAGGCAACCAAGTATACGACGTGATCACAACCGATGTACTGCGAGTTTGATGCGAAAGCCATGACTCCATGATCCTTAGTTAATGTAAAATCCGATTCGTACCTGAAAAAGAAGAAACAGCGATCAATACTTGTGATATCTACGGATATACCTCGAATATGACAAACTTACCCGGATTTGACATTTGTACATAATCTGATTTCCACAGGTTCCTATTTTAGTATAATTTTAATTTTTCTACACTCAATCACATTTTTCTAGTATTAATTTATTCATATGCCCCCATTTTTTGATTTTCTTTTTCAAAATTTGGTGGATTGACTTCCCTTATTTATAGTCAAAATTGAAGCATTCTTTTTCGATCGTTTCCTCTAGTTTTATTTTTTATTTTTACTCTTACTATGTCCCAATTTTTCGTAGAATTTAGCCTAGATCGTAATCATATTTTTAAATTGTAATATTTTTAAACAAATGCAACAGTCTTGAGTTAATTTTAGTCATGAATTTTTTTTTTATTTATTTTATTCTTAAACCTATTTTTAATCTAAACATATACCTAATTTTAGCTTATTTTTAACGAAAATTTATTCTTACTATACTTTTTAGAAATTTTTGATTTTCTTACATATGTCCCATTACCTCTTAACGTATGCTCTACTAATTTTAGAATTTAATTTAGCATCGATTTAATTTTAGAACTCTAGTTTCTCATATGCCTTTATTTTTAATCAAAACCTAGAATTAAATTTTCTTATTTTTTCTTAAAATATATGCCCCATTTTTTATTCTTAAGAAGCTTTGTACGGCCCGCTCAAACACGACCTGAGTCCGGTTTGGCCGACGAGACCCCTAATTTTAATCTAGAATTATAAAATTTATTCATAATTTTATTCTTACACATATTTTTAGACATATTTTTACCATATGCCCTATTTTTCCTCGTTTTTCTTATTTTATTTCATCTCAAAATAATGGTAATCTCAACGAATATGTCAATGACGAGTGGACCAGTACATATTTTCCAAAAAACGGTCACCGACGGTGTTCACAGTCGAATTCAAACTCACCGATTCAATCTGCGCTCCGTACCAACGTCGATGACTATGCAATAGCCAATGTTCCAAGGCTGAATAATACACGTCGAAGAGTCTGGCCGCTTCCTCGACAGTCAACCTCACCTTGGGTGCAACATTAATTTACAATATTTTGTCAATAATCTAATACTGTCACAATAATTGTACATACGCTTAAATACTCGTACATATGTCCATATACGCATCCATGTCAATTTTCGCAATCCTGTCAAAGTTCATTGCCCGACGAATTCAACGACGTCCAAAGGAGATATAGGCCAATGAACCAGTATCAACGTTCCACCGCCAGCATATGAATTTTTCAACATCGAGCACATATGCCCCAATATGTCAGCCAAATTGCATATACACAATTCGAATCCGATATGCACACGTCAACACATTTTGCCATTATTTTTCATATAAATGTATACCTGTTATTTTTAATGTAATTTTTACGAAGAGCGCTTCCTCTTCACCCGAGTTGATTCAATCACTCAGGCACTCTATAAACCTCACGCTCTGCCCTAAATGCCTCCTTTTGGAGATGACTTTTTGTGTTTTTAACCTTTTGCTTGTCTTTATTTATCTGACCTTTCTTTGAACTGGTCAGCCCCACGTTCGATTTTTATCGACGAGTCGCTTCCCCTCTTCTCTTCTCCTTAGGAGATCTACCTATCTACCAATTGACCCCTTCACCTTAGGTGAATTCAAAATCTACAGTATTGTACTGTATCAAAATTGTACTTACGCAGCAGGGTCGTCATCTCTCATAGTTAAGCTCCGAAGGGGCAGGTAGTTAGGGTACGTAGGATCTCTTACTGTTCGTGCTCAACTTCTCGCGATGGCTCTAAGCTAAGCGCCGAAGGGGCATATGTAAGAGGTAATATGGCCCTACTCTCCCTTCTATCGAGATCTGACAACCCTGTGGCGGTTGGTAGAGGGTAGGTAGCGATGTATCTCTTGATGCATCGTTACATCTTTAGTATTCTTTGTAACGCGGCTCCGTCACGACTTAGGGTACTCATCGAGGTTTATAGGTCTGCCTTTGGCGATTGGATCGACTCCGTCAGATCCACCTATAAACTAAAGTATTTCGTTCGATATAAAGTGATTGTAGTGTTAAAGTAATTAATTCGTTAAAGTAATTGCGTAATAATAGTATACTAATGTGTTCGTACTGTCACGTGAATATATTTATTATTACGAAAGTAGCTTGTTCTCGTTTCTGAGTAAAGGGAGAAGAGATCGATACCGCAACGCGTTTCGTTCGAGGGCTCCTCAGGAAGGATTCGGAACAAGAGACTGTTAGATCGAGGGGGCGCGAGCATCCGTGTGTTAGCTACCGCGAATACTTGAGCCTAATCACAATACAAGGAGGGTGCCAGGAAAGAGATCTGTGGGCCCATAACAGATCCTGCTCCCAGGACATCCTATACCTCCCATAAGGAGTATCAACGCCTTAATACCCTACGAACCCTAACAAATTTATGAGCCATCAATTGTATTGTTTGACATTTTCCATTTTCGTCTCGTTTATCTACAGGAGCTTAAATTTGTGGGAAAACAACGTAGGTATCTATTTCATTTTTTGAAATTACTGAAAAAGATTAAAATCATTTGAACAGTCAAAACTAGGTATTGTTTTTTGAGTGAATTTTTCCTTTTTTTTAAAATGGGGCAGAAAGGAATACCGGGGATTGGTAGAAATTGGCATGAAAATTCATCCACATAGGTGATTTTTTAATTGATACCTAGGTAGGTGCATAATCATTTTGAGGAAATGGTATTTCAATTTTTTAATTAGGTAACAATTTTTTCTATTGAAAATTTTGGCATTTTTAAAGCACTTTTAGAGTTTTGTTTCGATTTTTGAGTTTTTAAATGCTTCATAAATAATTTTGCAATCTTGCTAAACTTGTTTTAAATTTTCAACATTTTTCAGCTTTTTGAATGTTTTTTGATTTTTTTAAAAAAAGTTATTTCGATTTTTTTGATTTATTCAATAGGTATAAATGTAGTCGAGCCCTTGTGTTCTTTTTCCAACTGTGCGATTATTTTTAAAGATGAAAAAAAAAATTACCAAGTTGATCTTGATGAACTCTGAATGTACATACGATCTCTGGACATGTTGACATTTTTAAATCTTTTTTTTGTTTCGTAGGTGTGGTTAATCAAAATAAATGGGTTCAAAATTACTTGAAATTTGAGGTAACGTTGAATCATCTTCTAAACTGATTTATCCATGCTTAAAATATGAAATATGAGTCCACGAAATTTTATTGGACGGCACATGAAAAAACGTGTAGCAATTTTTTGATGCTGGAGGTGGGTGGTACTCAGATTTTTACTCAGGTACGCTAATCAACTTCAATTTTGTTTTCGAAGCTAAAGACTTTGGAATTATTTGGATCCCGCAATTTTGCTTCGGTTTATTGGATTTGAATTTTTTTCGGATTTTTTATAAGAACTATTTTCAAATCTTTGGTATTCAAATGAAAATTAGCTTTTTAGAATTTATTCATGTTTCAACCAAGTATGTGAAAGTTGATTTGAAATTTTGTAAACATCAATCTTTGAATAATTATCATTCAAAATACTTCCTACCTGTTTTCGCTCCACCATTTGACCGAAAAATACGAGTTTATGGTTTGAAAGAGTACTAGAAATTGAGTGGATGTGACTTGAAAATTAAAATTTTCCATCTTTCATTCTGATTTTTGTATTTTTTTAAATTGTCTGTTTTGGGAAATGGTATTGAAATTCTTGAGACTGAAAATTTTCGTGATGATTGGCGTATGATTATTGATCAAATGACTCGTGGAAAAATCCTTGATGAATTACGCCTATTTACGTGAATATTGTTAATTTTAACCAAAGAATTTGACTCAAAATGAACACTTTTTTGAAATTTATAACTTTTTGCTTTTTAATTTCCCTGAACATTTTAAATACATCCAGAAATTAATTAAGGGATAAGGGGCTGAGAACTTGAGAAAAATAGGGGAAAGTTAAATCATTTTTAACTGATCTTTCAGTCAAAAATCATCAATTTTTTCTGATTGGAAATTTATTGAAGAATCAGTAATTTTTGACTGATGAATTGGTCAAAAATTATCAAATTTTAAAATAAAATGATTAAAATACTGCTCGAACGAAGCAAGGGTGAAAATTTTTTGAACAAATACGTTTTGAAAAGCAAAAAAATGCACTTTTTTATATTTTTGCAATAAAAAAATCTTTTTTTCGAGCTTAATGGAGGGGCTCGAGCCTTCTTAGCCCCTTTCTTGGGTGCGGCTGTAGAATACATGTACCTAGTACCTACACCTACCTATTTACCAAAATGTTCAGTTCTGACATAATTTCAATTTCGAATTCCATTTGAAATTGCGAGTAGTATTTTGGTTCAGATAGAAACCTTTTGATATTTTTCATATGTATTATCTTTCAATTTTCAATTTGAATATTTTTTAATGCATTGACGTAAAAAGCTAAAAGTTGGTAGATTAGACTGATATCCTATTTTCGATTTCGGTCGCCAATTTATGTACATGGATAATACAGGGAGACCAAAAAATTCCGGAACGCAAAATTTTTTTCGTAGGTAATTTAGAGTGGAATCGTTCCATATTGTCATACGTTGATCTGAATTAAGAGTTGCCTACATGTAGGTCGACAAGGGACAATACCAACACTGTAATCAAAATATCCTCGAGAGGTCAAGTGGGGGAGGCAGTGTTGCCAATTTTCCAAAAATTCAATTCTTTTTGTAAATTTTCGCCCTTCAAATTTTTGATTAACCAAAATCGGTATGAAATGCTTTTTGATCTTTGTTCAATAACCTTTCATATGCAAATGTTAGTTTTTGAATATCTCAATTTTTAAAATTTTCAAAATTTTGGGTTTTGAGATTTTTTTTAAAAAAACTCAAAAATTTGAAAAATTTGAAATTTTTTTTAGTGATTTGTGAACAATGGGGAATGAGAAAATTTCATTATTTGCTGGCCCTTACAATTTTTTTTACGAATCAATTTTTGCGTTCCGGAAATTTCAGGTCACCCTGTACTATCTTTTTTTTCTCCGATTTTGGAAAATTCCAAAATTTTCTAGAGTCTCCAAAACGTTTTGAAATTGCTTCCAATCGATTCGGGAGGTCAGAAATAGGATATCTGTGAGCCTGGATATTGAAAGAAACGACCCTCTAAAGATCAAAAATTGGGTTTTGAGTTGAAACTGGTTTTGGACCTTCGAAAGGAGTAGAATCAAGGGAGACCCTTGACTCAAAAACAAATTTTTGACCCCCTTGAGGATGGTTTCTATATCCAGGCAAACCTACTTGTATCAAATTTTAGCATTTTCAAATTTTTATATTTTGCAGGTCAAGGTAATTTTAAAATTTCAAAAATTCACCATTTAAGAAAAAATCTATACTTGAGCTCCTGAAATTTTGAATAAAATTTTTTGTGATGTGCTTTCAATTTGGGTATTTTTGTTTTGGCTCAAAATTTTACTTCCGAGTTCAAATACTTCTTTTTTTGGAAAAATTTTGAAAGAAATTTATAAAATAATTTTTAATGAGTTATTGACATTTTACCTGAATTTAAAATCTTACTCTCTCATTCATGTCACTGAAAAACAGTCAGAATTACAGTACCTACAGGAAAAAATCAGGGAAAAAATTTTCACTGAAAACGAATCAGCAGTGAGAAAAATCACTAAAAAATCAATGAAAATTCACTGAAAAATCAGTAAAATTTTTGAATTTTGCTAAAAAAATTAGTAAAAACCTTTGAAAAGTCAGTAAAAATCGTTGAAAAATCAGTGAATTTCGCTTATTTTTCCTGTGCTGCAATTTCGACTGTTCATCAGTGAATTTTCACTGATTCAGAATGAGAGAGTAGGATATAGGCGATTTAACAACGTACCCATAGATTTAAAAAACTTTTTTTTTTGATTCTTCGATTTTTTTTTGAATTGAAAAAAAAAAACGTATTTCAAAATTGAGGGATACCTGCAACCAATTCTTTTGATTTCGCAGTTGATTAGAAAAGTTCGAAATTTGATCGCGAAAATCCTGAAAAACTCGAAATGAAATCCAATGCCTCTTTTTCTTTTTCATTCGCCAGACACTCTAACCTAATCCTGTACTCTTCATTTTCGACATTTCTACCTACTCATCTGAAATACCTTCATTTAAAATGAAATTTTCATTCTCATTAAAACTTTAACTTAAACTTGAGCTTTTTTCTTTTTTTTTTTGAAAAATTTAAATTTAAAACTTTGATTTTCTTATTAATGAGGTATTGAAAATTCTCCAGGTTTTACCAGAGTGCTCTCTTCGTTCCTACTGGATGTACGAACTCACCGAAATCCACAACGGCGAGGTAAACTTGCATTTAATTTTGGCTCAAAACGAAGCGATCTGTGCAGCCGTCGAGAAATCCAGGGACTACATAATGATTACGAATAAAAATCACATGATACAAGTAAGTAATCAATTCTTGTGTTTTTACTATTTACCCACTTGGTGAATTATTATGGCAACAAATCGCTTATACTGTACCAGAACGTACGTATATGCGAATTACGTACATATTTATGTACATTGGCAACCGTTCAAATATTCTCTTGTACCTAATTTAAATTATATCATTTCGAAAATAATTTCCGCTCGAGTAGCTTTATAACTAACTCAATTCGCGCAGAATACCGCTGCGTAATCGTATACTTACGAGATGATTTACAAGAAGAAATTGATATCTGAAACGTGGTCGTTTAAAAGCGCGAACTTGATAATCGAGTGGAGGGCTTGAAATGAGCGAAATCTCTTGTTTCACTCTTTTCGTATATATTTCGGACGTATAAATCTTAATTCATTAGGGCGATAATAACGTTGGGTTTTTTTGTCGTAGGTTCGTATCGCAAATAGGTAGCTCGACTGGCAAAGGTGTAATCTAAGATTTTCGCAAGTTTAATCTTTTACTTAAACTCAACGGTTGAGTAAATTTCTTAAGTCTCGGTTTTCCCTGACACAATGAAATTTATTCGTAATACGAGAATTTATATTATTACGTTTTCTCGACGCCAGACGTATTAATTTATATCGCAGCCCGAGACCGAGAACACGTCGTATTTAAATGACCGCGTATTTTTTTCTCCTTCGGTTTGCGTCGTTAAAGGAAGATAATAAATGATACAAGTCGAAAATTTAATCCAAATGGACGTTCTAATTTTTATCGATAACGTTAAAAAGAAGGCGAATGGGGGTAGCATCGATGTCGATACGGAGGCGAAAATTGAAATAATGAAATAGTCTATTCTTCACGTAGTAGCGAGTGAAATGTGCTATATCGAGGTATTGTAAAAGCCGGTAAAATTTTATACCTGTAACAAAGTCATTTCGATTTAATGACGACGAACGATTCTTCAAAACGTACGTCAGCGTTAGGGCACTCGAAAATGGTGAAGAAAAAATCGTAAACTTGCGTGTCATGATACGTACCTTTATAACTGCGCGTTTGGAAAAACAGAGAAAAACATTATAAAATAAATAGTTATTTGAAAACTTTTTTATTATTTTTTTTAAGCTTTAAACGTGCAAATGTGAAAATACCAGAGGCGATAGTACCCATTGAAATTATACCCGTCAACTTTATACATACTGAAACATTTTCGATAAAAATTTCAGTCTGACTTCTCCTCAAATAGACGTTTGCAAAAAAATCAGGCCAGTTTGCAACATGGCAAATAGTTGTCGAAAGTTGTTAATTGAAAAAAAAAGTGTAAAGAATTATTTGCTCGTGAATGTGCATAGCGGAGGAGAGAAAAAAAAGTTGCTCGTTAATAAATAAAAAAATTGTAGAGAGAAAAAAACACATCGCTTAGACGTTATTATAAACACGCTAGTAAGCATAACTAATTGAAGCAGTAGCTGGCGCCAAAACATAGGCATCGAATATTCGTGTATTGGATTTTTATTATACGTATGGTGTACGTGGCGTAGGCTGGTGTGTGATGTGTAATTATTCCATTCATCTTTTTATCATCGTCGGCGATGCAGATATCGGAAAATAAAAATAAAATGTTTCGTGTTTGCTTATTGCATAATCTCGGCGTGCTTTGATGGTGGGAAATTGGGCCGAATACTGGGGCTAGATTGAATTTTAGAACGTCGAATCGATTTTTTGATGATTTTGAAGGTGATGAAATTTACTTGATATTTTCTTTGATGTGAGAAAGTGTCCTGAAATTGGTCTAGGTATATTCGACTGAGGGATTGTGATCAGGGGTAAAGAGTGGCTCGATGTGCGAAGATACTTACAATAAGGAATAGATTTTTGCAATTACAAATTATTGCATTCTTACGTTGTATATTTCAAACATTTTTGAGTTACTAAAAACCTATGATTTTATGTCCATGACAATTTTTTTCAATTTTTCTCAAATTCGGTGTTAGTCCCGACCTCCTTGAGGGAATGGAGAAAAAATAACCCCAAATTCGAAATCCTCGATCTGATGAACCTGAAATTTTACACTACTGTCAATTTTGAATTTTTTTTACTTTTTTCCAAATTTGGTGTTGGTATTGCCCCCATTGAGGGTTTGGAGAAAAAATAACCCCAAATTCGATATTCTCGACTTGAAAAAAAAAAACTAGAATTTCACATCCATGTCGATTTTTTTCAGTTTTTCCAAAATTGGCGTGCCTCCTTTGAGGGGTGAGAAAAAAATCTTGGAAAAATTTGAATTCAGTGTAAAAAATTGTGCAGGCCATGAACTTTTTTCTATGTTTGAAATCTTTCTGTGAGTTTCGTAAAATTTTTTCACATGTTTTCCTAAAGTCTCCAATGAAATGGCCGTTTTGATTACCAATATGGCCCTCAACGGGATCGGGGAAGGGGGCGGACCACATAATATTTGGGAATTACAATTTTGAATTTTTTGTCAAATTATCGAACTTTGAAAGGTTATAATCTCGAGATTGACTGCATTTAGGGAAAATCTGTTTTCTAGGTTTGAAATAAAATTAATAGTGGGTTTAAACTTGTTACTTAATCACTTTTTGAAAAACACAAAGTTGAACTTTTGTGGTCAAAGCTCAACTGTAATAATGAGTACAAATAAAGATGAAGACTGTCATTTTAAAATTTTTAAAAAAAGTAAAATGAAGAGCTCTTCTTACCCTTTTTCCAACCAATGAATTTAAAAAATGGTATCTCAACACGTAAGGGGGCATAATGGTCTTCAATTTTGACAAAACTTCAAGAGACGTATAATGAAGTCCAAATTGAAAAAAAAAAATGAGAAATTACATTATGACTTGTCTTTGGTCAAATTTTGAGGGTACTGAGTTGGAATATTTGCTTATTTTTTGAATTTGGCCCTCCAGAGTCCTTCAGACTCCCGATTTAAAGAAAAAGAAAACTTTTTAAAAATGAAAATACCTAATTAGCTTGTCGCACTTCGATTTTCACTAATTTGAGATTATCCAAAGTCAATATTGACTTACTTTACGAGCATAGCACCTCTCTCTTGTCCCATTTTTTTGTAATTACACATATGTGATTGGAACTCAGGGAGCGCACAGTGGATCGAATGGTTGAAATACCTGTTCATCAAGTTTTATTCTCATAGAAAGATCCCAAGAACAGGTACAAGTTCATACTGAATTCAAAATTTTTAAAAATTTTTCTCTCAATCCGCAAGGAAGGCAGTACTGACACCCAATTAGGAAAAAATTGAAAAAAATTGACAATGACATGGGTGTGCAATTCAAGGGTTTTTAGGTCGAGGATTTCAAATTTGGGGTCATTTTTTCTCTCAATCCTCGAGGAGGGCAGTACCATGGGAAAAATTGGAAAAATGCGATATGGGTATGAAATTCTGGGGGGCTTCCAGTCGAAAATTTCGAATTTCGGGATATTTCGTCTCCCAAACCTTCAGGGGAGGAGCTAACATCAAATTTTGAAAATACTGAAAAAAATATACGTGTTTAATTGGCATTTTTCAACTGATAAGTTGTCAAATAACTGAAAAACCACACCTTTCCAGCAAAAAAACTGATAGGCATCGTTTTACCCACACTTCAATACACAATTTCATGCGATTGATTTTTCGGTCCAGAGCGGCCAAGAGACTTTGATTTATTCGGTCCACTGTGGAGCGGTCAGATTGAAAATTCAAGTCGATATTCGACCTCAATTTCCTCAAATTGGTTGAGATTTTGACGAAAATTGGCAAAGTTGTTTACTTTGAGTGAGAGAGCTTATAAAGAAATTTTGGGCTCCGCTCCCCCTCCCTCGACAAAAGGAGGATGGAGCTAAAAAAACCTCAAAATGTAAAAGTTTAAAAAAAACTATTTTATTTTGCCACATTTGTGCATCATTATCTGCTGGGAAATTCTGGTCCACTTCCTTAGAGAAAGTCGATTTGAGTTTCTATACCTCTCTAAACTATTGATCTCAAAATTGGAATACAGTTTCTTGCTCTTTACAGGAGTGCTAAAAAGTTCCAAATCACGAATTTGACGATTATTTGATTATTTACTAAATTCAAATCGCTCACTCAAATGTCTCAAAAATCAAGCCAAAAATAAACATGTGGAATTGTGAACTCTTGAAATAGGTACCTTATTTTTAAAGGAAATTTTTCAAAAAATCTTGTGTTCTGATTCTGAACTGCATTTTGATTTACGCAACATGCATAAAATTCAAGACTCGAAACTGTTCATTCAGAGCCCTGAAAAGTAGGCCAAAAAAATGTTGGCCATTAAAATCAATTTCAAAACAGACAAAATTTTGTAGCAGTGCTGCCTCCTGAAATTTTTAAAAATTGTATGAATCAAAATGCAGTTGGCAGCATTGTCATAAATTTTTTTAAGACCTTAGTTAGCCCATTTGAAGTTTGAGGTCAAATTAGACTTTCTTTAGAGGACCCAACATATAAAATTTTGACCCAATTCAGAATTGACGATGATTTGCATAATGAAATATGGAGATCAAAAAATATCCCATTTAAATTCCAGGGTTCAATGTGATAGCTCGGAGAGACTAAAACGCAAAATCAAAATATTGAATTTGAAATAATTCGGAATGCTTGGTCAAAGAATTTTCTCCGAAAATAGGCAATAATTCTCACTCATAACCAGAAAAAAATTGATCATTATTATTTAGTAAAAATTACAATTCTTACCAAAATTTGACAATTCTTACCAGATATTGCGAGGAAAAATTTGAACCAAGACACGATTTTACCAATAGCCGGCCGTATTTGAATTTTAGACTTAGAGGTCCAACTATACTCGATTTGAAGTTTAAAAGGCCAAAATGGGAAAAAATGGGGCAAATTTGAAATAAACAACGTTAAAACTGTAATATCACTTACCAGAGCTCATATTTTTAGACCTTCTAATTATTCCTCTGTGGATCCAAAATGAAAAAAAAAAAAAATAGAAATCAGTTCTTTGACAAACGTGTGAAAGCCCAAATTCATCCAAAAATAAATATTTTCATTATTTTCTCGAGATTTCTATCTCGCCCTATTTCAGGCGTTTTGCTTATGCAATTTAATTAACACCGAATTTGATTTCTTCGCAGTATATGAACAAATCGTGTTTATCGGTGTTGGGCTACTCGGTACCAGAAGTGATCGATAAACCGATCAGGAACTTCGATCAATTATCCTGCGCCGATCAAATCATGAGACATCTAGACAGAGGTTTCGAATGGGAAGGAAAGGTCGCCTGGAAATGTAAAAATAACGATGTAATATATGCTAATTGTAAAGCATCGCCATACCGTCCATTTGGAAAGTAAGTGCTCGAGTACGAGTAATCAAAGTATACAACGAGTATAGGTACCCGAATTTACACGATGGAGTGTTTTGTAATTTCGGTCTTGTTTGATTTCTATATTTTACACAGAGAAGCTTCGCATTATATTTACGTTCACGAGAATCCGCAACTCGACAGCCATATTTTCCCAAGGGGTAGTATATGCTCCGTACGTAAAGGATCGTACGATTTGAAGTCATTAAGTAGCGACGGTATGTGCAAATTTTCAAATACCGATTCTCGTATAGGTACTTACTACTTATATATCTACTTCTCTCTGAAACCATCTTTCGCCATCATTTTCTTATACTTAAAAACGTTTAAAAATTTACGAAAATGTAAATACTTAAACAGCGCCGGCTTAAAGTTTTAAATTAATAGTTACGAAAATCGAAATAAAAGTGAAGGTATATGGAATAATTTATTACAGGGGCGCAATCTGCAAGACGACAAAGTTTAGCAAAATTGAATAATTTACCCTTGGAAGCTCCCATTACGAAGGTTATTTCTCTCATTACCAAAGCGCAAGAAAACTCCACCGAAAACGTATCCCAAGTGCTGGATAAGGTGAGCGGCTAAATGCAAAGATGAAAAATTTTCGATTATTTTTTCATGCTTATATAACTTTACACGAATAAACAAATTGATAAACTCGAAGTACCTAAAAATACGAGAAACTGAATTCGAGTCTGAACAAATTTTCGTTCTCAAAATTACCTACGATGTTTAATATTTGAAAATTTCTACTTTAAGGTCGTCGATATACTCAGAACAACGGAACTTTATTCGTCTCACGTTAAATCGGAGAGTATCAAATTCGAAGATCCAGTTACATCCGATTTGATTGGAGCTCTTATCACGGTTTGTTGAATTATTTTTTTTCAAATATCGATTGTTAAACGCGATGTGTGCCAGTGACGTACTTAATAATGATGGATGATTGCGCTCGTATAAATGAAAATATTACTATATTTTATAGATGGATGATTTTATTTGAAATGAAATTTATTAATTTGCATTTTTATGTCTTCAGCAAGGCCCGGTTCCGTCGTCGTTCCCTAGACGTAGGAGTTCCAACGATTCCACCATCAAGGCGCAATTTGGCACCATGAAAGTGAATTTACAACTTTCGTGTAGTCCGTCGGTAAAAGACGTGCTGGAAAATCCGTTTTCGTGGGAGTTTGATATATTTAAACTGGAACGTCTTTCTTTGCATAGGTAAATTTTTGTTTCGATTTTGTAAGTACCTTGTCTCGAGACGATTTTAGGGTTTGTTCGATTGTTTACAGGCCGTTGTGTATGTTGGGAATGAACGTATTGTTGAATTTTCAACTTCAAAAAATACTAAATATTGAGGAAAGAGTGATACAAAATTGGTTGATCGAAGTCGAAAGACATTATCATGCCCGGAACCCTTACCATAATTCGACCCATGCTGCCGATGTACTTCAAGCTATCGCTGTATTTTTGAAAAAAGAAAAAGTGAGAAAAGTTTTGGATGATTTCGATAACGCAACTTGTTTAATCGCTGCCATTACTCATGATATAGGACATCCTGCACGTTCCAGGTGAATTTTTTTCGCTCTATGGGTGATAATATTGCTTTGTAGTAATCATTTAGATAACGACGAGTATTCTCACATTCTGTTTGATAAAGTTATTGAATGGGTGATGAACAATGGAAAAGAAGGGAAAAGAAGGTAGGTCATTCGTAAATATCACAAATTTTAAAATTACGTCAAAGACAAACCAGTTGAGTTTGGTCGAGTTAGAATTTTCGATGTTTTGTCGAATCTATGTAGTTCCTTGGAGTTAGTTCGAGTCGAAAACGATATTTTTCAAAAATTTTCTTGTCCTAGGAATAATGGATTAAATTTATTAATTGAGAATGGATTTTGAAAAAAAAAATAAGTAGGTCTAAAATAATCAAATAATAATAATTTTTTTTAAATGGAAAAATTGCTGAAAAAAATTTCAAACCCAGAAAATTTATTTTTAAGATTATTTCGATTCCAACCAAAAAAGGCAAACCTCTCGGATGGAGTGTGATCTTGGTTAACGATTTTTCTACCTAATTGAGAAAAATTGTATGTATCGTGATGGATTTTGAAATTTTTATTCAAGTTGATTAAAATTATAAAATATTAATGAATGACCCTGAATATTTCGATAATTCTTAAAATCGAGATTGAAATACCTATAAAAAATGTAAAAAAATTATTCTAAGTATCTAATGAAAATGTCATAAAAATTGTTGAAATTCGATCTCATATGTAAATTATTGCAAAACTTACTCAAATTCTACGAAAATTATGAAATTTGTAGGGACCTAATTTCGATTTCTTAATCTGTAGTTTTTTGTCATTGCCCCGAAAAAATCGAAGGATCTGGAGCATGAGACTCCACTTGAAATTTTCAGACAGTTTTGAACTTGATTTTAAAATGCTCATTTTTCAACTTTTGAATCCAGTTCTGACAACATTTTAAACAAATATTAAAGACTTTTGTTTGAGATTTTGGCTCGAACTGACCTCAGAAATAAATTCTAGATCTAGGGGTCACCAATTAAAAAAAAAATGTAATGTGAATGTAGAGCATCATTTTTTTGATTTTCCAAAATTGAATTTGACTTATCTATATATCTTGGGACTGAAAAAATATTGAAAAATTTTGTTTCTAAGCTGAAACAAATGAAACTTCAATCTTCAGTGAGTAACAGAATTTAGCAGAAATGATATGAAAAAGGACGAAAATTCGAATGTCTCACTGAAATTGAATTTTTTCTGGTTTTTTGTAACTTGAAGAAAATTTCTTCAATAAAATTATTCACTTCCGAAAATGTCTCACTCAAACCTAATTTTTTCGACAAAAATGTTATTCCCATGCAAGGTTGAAACGAATCTACCTGAAATTGTATTCAAAATTCATCTATTTCACGAATTTGCTATGTTTTTTGGATTCAAATCATTGAAATGAATCGAGTTTCACGTAATGGATTCGGACATAGAAGCACCAAGGGTGCTCGAGGGACTCGAGCCTCCCTCCCTTAAGCTTGGAAAAAAGATTTTTTTATTGCAAAAATATTAAAAGTACATTTGTAACTCGGTCGGAAAGAAGGGACCTTGTGTAAAAAAAATTCGACGTCTTTATTTTTATGTGTTTGGTCCAGATTTGGAATCATTTGGACCAAAAACGTGAAAAATGAGACATCAATTTTTTTCACACAAGGTCCCTTCTTTCCGGCAGGGTCACATTTGCTTTTCAAACAGTATTTTTTCAAAAAAAAACTTTCGCCCTGGCTTCGCTCGGGCCGTATTTTAGTTATTTTATTTTAAAAGTTGATAGTTTTTGAGTAATTTTTCAGTGAAAAATAATCAGTTCCTCAATAAATTCCCAGTTTGTCAGAAAAAATTAATGATTTTTGACTGAAAGATCAGTGAAAGATGACTAATTTGAAAATTGACTCTCTCCCCCATTTTTTCTAAAATTCTCAACCTCTCCCTTGATTGAATTCTGAGTGCGCTTATGGATTTGGATCAATTTTTTCTAATTACCCAATTTATGAAATTTTCGTATTCGTGACGTCATCGTCATCCCCAACGCTACGCAAAAAAAAAATTTATAATTTGTAAAATTATATCGGTTCAAAATAATATTTGTAGGTATTACTTTATATCATTCAAAGTTTTTCGTTTCCCTTTGATCAAGTTGTCTTGAAAAATTTCTAAAAATTTCTGAACGTAATTTTTCTGCATTAAATCCTTAAATTTTGAAATTGGTAATTTGATCCAAATTCTTACAATGTCAATTTTTCTCAAAACCAGTTCAAAAAATTTCATTCAAAGATAGTGTGATAGCAGTTTATTCTTAAAGAGCACTTCTTTGTTGATGATGATGGAAGGGGGAGGGGTGTTGTAGGAACACAAAATGAATTAATGAATGATTGATAAAAAAAAATAATTTAGTATAAAATCTTTGAAATTGGGTTTCGTCATTTTTTAAATTTTCTTTATACATGATCCCCCCCTTCCCCCTACACTTTTAGGTACCTGATTTCTTACGTTTCAAAAAATCAGTGATTTCAAATTTTCGTGAGTTATGATATTTTCGGATATTTTTTCCATAAATATAACATTACTCCTCAAAATTAGAATGCCTTTCTACCTCAAGATTTTTATAATCTTGGGGAAAAGTTTTCATGTTGAGGGACCAATTTGATTTCGAAGCAATCGAGAGGCAGTCACCTTTTATATTTTGAAAAAAAAATTGTATCGCTTCTGATTTTCATTTTTCCATCCTATTTTGCCAGTACTACAGTTTGAAAACCCTATTACTTCGAATTCGTCGAATTTGCCTCATCAATCGTAAGGGTAGGCAATCCTTCATACACACACGTGTATCTTTGCAAAATTATCGAGCAAAAAATGAATTTTATCCCTGCAGTTGAAATATTACGCAAACATACATATTTTGGTTGAAATGGGTTGCCTATTTACAGAATTGAAGGAGGTACATAGGTTTCGAAACACTCTGTGTGGAGAAAAAAAAAGGTTGATAAAAAAACATGGAACCGTCAGGCACAGAGTACGTGACCATCACAACGGTAAAAGCTCTATCGGAAATTGGCTTCGAAACATTTCAATCATCGAGATATAATTTTCTTACGCTAGCTCGTGCAAATTGAAGACGAAGGCAAAAAGTGCATAAGACTTATTGAAAATATGTCATTTCTTTACAAGATCTAGCTATTTTGTGCGCTTCCAAAATTTATGCCAGAATTCATTTTGAAAAAAATACGATAATCTTGACAAATTGATATGGAATGACGTCGTCGGTGATATTTTTCTTTTATTGGATATTTTTCATTTTAGGCAGCCTGCGTAGGTATTAAGTATTATCTAAGCTAGCTCATATTTTTTCCAAAAATAACCAATAACATATCATTCGAACGCATTGTCTATTTTTATAGCGCCTTTCTTTGCAACAATGGCGATCCGTTGGCAATTTTATACAACGATATCAGCGTATTAGAATCGCATCATGCGTCATTTACTTTCAAATTGACTTTGGCTGACGATAAGGTGAATATTTTCAAAGGTGAGTTCGATTTGTATTTTTTTCCATCGCTTGAAACCTGCTGCGGGTACCCGTACGCTTATTATAATATTGTTGTAAAAAAATAACGAAATTTATTCCACGTAGGATTGGATAAAGAAACGTATAAAGAATTACGCCAAAGCATCATCGATATGATATTAGCAACTGAGATGACTAAGCATTTCGAACATTTGGCCAAATTCGTCAGCGTCTACTCTAAACCGCAAACAATAATGGATGATGATAAAGTAAGTACCTACGCTCGGGCACGTTATTTTCTTTATTTAAATCGTCATCGGTACATAAATTCATTTGCATAATAGTTAACCGGCGAATTTGGTACCGAGTATGCGCCTTTAACGCCCGAAGAAGAGGTAAAATTAATGAAACGTATGATGATCAAATGCGCTGACGTTGCAAATCCCACTCGCCCCCTGAGGTGCTGCGTCGAATGGGCCAGACGTATTGCCGAAGAGTATTTTCAACAGGTAACATTTTTTGCGATGATAATGATACCAACTCGACTGAAAATTAAAATTACCTTTGTGAATTTGTAAAAAATAGACTGACGATGAAAAAGCTAAAAATTTACCAATTGTGATGCCGATGTTCGACCGAGTGACGTGTAATATTCCCAAGTCACAAATCGGATTTGTTGATTATATAGTTCACGATATGTTCGAAGCTTGGGATGGTAAGTAAATTAGTGATGGATTATTCCATAGCAGTTTGACCACATTTTAATCTTGGGTGTTTAGATTTTTCGTTTTTTTTTTTGTTTTTTTTTTTGAAAGATTGTCTCGTGTTAAAGGTGAAAGAACCATAATTATTTCGGTTCCAGATACCTAATTCCCTGGGAGCTCCAAGTGGAGCTTTGATGTTTTTTGATCTCTGTGATTTTTCAGATAGGTTCCGAATTTCAATATATTCAATCTTAAACCTGATCGATCATGCTTGAAGAAATTTGTCTCAGAAAGGGACTCGAAAAATTTTTAAAGCATTTTTCGGAATTAAAATTTATGTCAATAGATTTTTAATTTTTCGAAAGCTAAATTCAAACTTTTGTGAAATAAATAAAAAACTTTTTATATTTTGCAAGGCGATGAAGGAATTTTGAAATATCAAAAATTCGCCTAAATTTGAGAAATGAACTCCAGCCATTGAAATTTTAGATAATTATCTTTTGAGCTACTTTCAAGAATTTAGAGCCTTTGATTATAGTTTTGATTCAGTAGATTTTGAGATTAATCAATTTCGTAAAGAAATCAATCAAGTAAATTTTTTTGAAGTTTTCAAAAATTGACTCAATTTAATGCTCAAAATTCTCAAAAGTGGCTCAAAACGTTTTTAGACAGTTTTTTTTTTTAATTTTTGGCAAAATCCTATCTCACTCTCAGATTTGGTGTATTTTTTTAATTTTTCAAAAATTGAATTTTAGGCTCAAAATTCTCAAAAATTGTTCAAAAAAGTTTTAGATAGCATTTCTGAATTTCTAATGAAATTCTTCCCCACTTTCATGAATTTTTTAAAACTTTTTCAAAAATTGACTCAATTTGAGGCTCAAAATTCTCAAAAATGACTTTGAAAAATTTTTGGATGGCATTTTTGAATTTTTGGTGAAATCTTATCCTACTTTCATAGGTCAAGTGTATTTTTTTAAAAAAATTAAAAATTAAATTTGAAGGTTCAAAGCTTAAAGTTTTAAAAATGGCTCAAAAAAATTTTAAATGGCTTTTTTTGAATTTCTGGAGAAATTCTACCCCGCTGTTATGGGTCACGCGTAAATTGTCTAAAAATTTTCAAAAATTGACTCAATTTGAGGCTCAGAATTCTTGAAAATGACTCAAAAAAAATTTGGGTGGGTTCTTTGAATTGCGTTGATAAAATTCTATCTCATTTTGATAGTTTGCATGCTAATTCATTAAAAATACTAAAAAATCGACTCATTTTTGGGCTTAAAATTGGTTTGAATTGCTCAAATTTAATCGCCGTTACTAGTTTTGTTCTCCCCAAGAAATGTTAACCCAATTTGATGGGTCGCAACCCAAGTTTCAATTTTTTTTTTGATAATTTACTTTTGGAAGGGGAGAAAATTGTACGTATTTTTAACATCGAAATTCCACCACGTTTTATTGTGCCAACCGTTTGCCTCAAACTTTGGCTCATTCGACGTAGAATCAGCCAAATATACATGGCGTTTGAATTTTTTGTCCAGCATACCACATGACGCATACAGAGACATTATTGTGCCAAAAATGATCAAATTTGGCAAAAAAAAAATCACCCATTGGGAGCCCATCTTCCCATGTGATGTGACATATAATTTTGGAGTTGGAGTCTGTCACCAGAATGTAAGAAGATTTTTTGTCCAAAATCAAATTTAAAAATTGGGAAAAAATGGAGGTTTTTAGGTCTCAGCTCCCTCTTGTGTCTGGACAAAAATCCAAAATATGGTTTTTGGGACTACGAGACCTATAACTACAATAAACCAACTGACTTTTTTGTTTAGCGAAAATGCACGCTCAATGAACACTTTTAGCCTCTTGGACTGTATGCTGCAAAAAACTTGATAATCTTGAATGGAAATTTCAAAAATAATTTTTGATTTTCTTTAAAAATCGTTTTTTTTTAGAAGTTAGAAAAGTAGTTCAAATAGCATAAATTTTTTTTCTTTCTCAACGCGCCTGGTCGGTAAAATTTTCATTTTATAAAAATATAAGTCAGTAAATTTCTCAATTTTTGATAATATTTGTCAGCTAAGTTTTCCAACTTGGGCAGCTCCAAAAAATCTTGCTCAAAGTTTTACGTCGAGTTAAAATAGTAAATTTTTTCTCCCATCTTTTTCCAACTGCGTAAGCCAGATTGCTTCAAGTATTGCCAGTTTTGAAATACATCATCAAAATTCAGCATTTTCATGGAAAATCGTCGAGATAAAAAACCAACAATTCCCCCCTCCCCCCACTCCTAAAAAACACCACCAAATTTCTCAACTTGAAAATGAGAAAACCTCGCATAAAAAATTCAAGCAAAATCTAAAGACCCAGCCCAAGGTTGAAAGTGGTTGAATTTGCATGGTAACCCTATAAATTAGATGAACTACATTCTATGCTCGAGGAAAATGTGGCTAACATAAATTATTTCAGCCTTCGTCGGTATTCCGGAGATAATCCATCATATGCGATTCAACTATAATTTTTGGAAAACGTTGAACGATCGAGGAATCATCAGCATGTCGAAAGTCTACTGCCCCGAAATATTGGACAATTTACCATCTTCGCCCCGAGTCGAATATTTGAACGAAATATTAGACGGAAACTTATTCTCGGCCGATTTGATTTCATCGGAGAAGCTGGAAGACAAACGTAAGAATCCAGATAAAAACCAAGAAAACGAAAAAAATGAAAACGTAAGGAATGAAAATTCGAGAAACAGTTTGCTAGAGCATGATGAAACAAAGGATTACGTTTCTGAGAATAAACACCCGACCAATGAACAAACACAATTATAAATCGCAAAAAAAAAACGTATACGATCTAACAAACAATGCCAATTACCTTTATAAATTAAGTAATTTTTGTTTTTGAAGTACTATCTACTTGAAAAGAAAATACAAAACGAGCCTTTTTTTGTCTATAAATAAAGAGCTTCTTGACTATATTTTTTATCCCTGGGAAATGATGATTTTTTTAAAAAAAATCCTTTATGTTAGTATTTAAAAAAAAAAACGTTTCTTCCACCACAGTGTTCGTGCCATTTTTAATTTTTACCGAACTATAATAAAAACGATTCAAATTATAAGAGTCTGTTGTATTATTTTTGTGGAAAACTGCCAACTCTGTTTTATCCTTTCGAAATATAGACGCGTTATACGTTCAAATTATCATTTAATTACACCGAGCAGGTCTTTATAAACGTTAATTTGCGTGAATTATAATCGCCCTGTAAATGATATATAATAGAATTAGTCATATTCATGTGTTGTGTTTGTCGTACTACTATTAAATTAAGAGTGTTTATTATACAAATCAGAAGAAAATTTTACCACTGTCTTCTTCGTGCGAATACATTTTACGATAATGTTCTTACATATCACAAACCATCGTCGCTTTATACTTTGTTCTGTACTTTTCCCTCTTTATCGATGAATCTTATAAATATTGCATTGTGATTGAATAACTAAAATGATGTGTGTTGTGGCCTTCCTATCTACTTTTAATTTGTATATAATTTCTATTGTCATTATTGTCGATGCGTTATTTTAATATTTTTAACTCGTGTACTAAAATTGTTTTTATGCTCTCTCTTTGAAATCTTTTTTATCAGTTTTTTTTTCTTCGATGAAAATAATAAAAGTTTAATATAATTTTTTCCTATCGAATAGTTTTTGTTAATTATTGATTACTTCTTATTTTTTTGTTTTGTTTTGTATTCTATATGTTGAAAATATAACAAATTCAACGGCGGTATTGTGAACTGAAAGTTACTTTTTCTCTACCATTTTTTTTTTTTCGTGTATTACCTATGATTGTATTTACCTGTATTTAATATGTTTTTATTTTTTTGTTCTTTTTTTCCTATTTTTAAAGCAATGTTATAAATTTCTATATTTTTTTTTACATTTTTGTTCTTTTTTTCATTTCTTTACTCGGAATTTTTACGATTTACTTGGTATTTTTTGTTCCCTGTCGTATGTTTTTCTGTCTGTTCTATGTTCTTACTTTCGAACCTACTGAACAAAAAATTTTTAGGTGCCTACCTATACTTTTTACTTGATATTCTTCCATTGATAAAATTTCGTAAATGTGTTATTCTATTAATTTGATATTAAAGACAGCTGTATAGTTGAATAATTTTGAAAATGAACTCGAAAAAGGAAGGAACTCTTTTTTTGAATAAAGGAACGAAATTATTCATCTAACTGATGATGTTTTCTGGACTGTGGGGTGAACAAAGACCAAAAAAATAAGATGTTGAAATCGCTGAAGATCCAAATTCAAATAATATTCAACATCTTTAAAGAAGTTAATGTCTTCCAAATTTGATACCATATAGTTGATTTGAAACTAAACCTAATTGAGTAGGGATTTTTTTGATTGTAATAAAGATTTTGAAAAATGACAATTTTGTTCACCCTGCGATTTATTTATTGTCAAGGTAGGTAAAGTAGATTTGAAAAAAACATTTTGTATTTGTACTAGTCCCATATTTCGCCTCACCTTATCGTATTAAGATAAGATACCTTTATGTTAATGAAAAAAAATATTAAATTTGTTATGCTGTACGGAAATATACGTGATTTTTCGCTTGAAATGTTGATACGTGAATTTTAGTTTTTTTTCTTTGATTAGTCAATTTAAAAAAAAAAATCAAAAATATACTTATTTATTGAATCATTTCTTGAATTTTTTGAACAATGGGTACTTTCAATAGAGCAATATAATATTGCTCGTCTGCATAATGCACGTGGATAGTTGATTTTCATCAATACTAAAAAAAAAAGAGAGAGGCAATGTTGGGCCAGAATTTGAATCAAAAATAAATAAAAACACATAATTGAAATGGATAATAGATGAAGCTAGAGCACTTTCACTTTGATTGGGAAAAAAAGCGAAGGGCTGTAAGGAAGAAACTATTATTTGAAAATCCCCATATTACCTAATAGGAGTCTATTTCAAATTTAAATCAACCTATAACTATGGTTAGATGTAAGCGTTTGAACTATTCCAATCAAGTTTCAAAGGAACTACATATGTAGGTATTTAATTTTTGACAAATTTTTTATTACATAAGTAGAGGTACCGATAGGTGATTCAATCAGTCTGAACGAACGCAATGGCCCTGTAAGAATATTTTGTTTCAAAAAATTATGAAAAAACAAAACTTGCAAATTTTTAAAATTTGAAGAATTCAGCCTCCCATTTTGATCCCCTTGCGCTCTAAATTTATTCGTATTTGTTCAAGTCTTTCTAGATGATGAACCTCATCAAAAAAATTTTTAATTTAAAAAAAAAGCAAATCCAATAGGTACTTACTTACCTAATTACTTACCTGTTGAGATATCATCGAAAAGAAAATTGAATATTGATACCTACTTTACGCTTTATTTGCAATTTCATTGACAAAAAGAAAATGAAAACCCCAAAAAATATTTTAAAAAGTAAAAATAATTTGGAAAAATATTCAAAAAATGAAACAATTAAAAATGACTGCAAAAATTAAATCCGATTAGAATAAAAAAATTTTCTTTATTAAAAAGAAAAAAAATGGGAAAAAACATGTAAATTTGGGAGGAAAAAATGTTTCTTTTGAAAATTACAATAGGCAACTTTATTGGCAATCCACGAATCGCTCCAGCATAGCCAACAATAATGAAGAAAGTGAAAAATAATTTAAAAATCTGCCTGTCAAGTATGCAACCAAACACACTTTTCAATTGAATACCTCGAGATTTTTTTTTCAAAGGCGATTTTTTTTCATTGGTACCAAGCTTATTATTAGATCAGTCATTTTACCCAGTAAAAAACTTGACATAGAAATAATTCCAAAATAAGTACTGACAGCAATTTTACCTGTAATGAGTCAGACTGTAGACTATAGCCCTTTTCAATTTTTACAGATGATGTTTAATAATTCAAATACGAACTGCCATTGATCGATTAGCATTAGCATAGGAATTTATGTGAGTTTTCTACGACGGGAGTCAAAAATTGTTGGTAATTATTGATTTAGTTCTCCAAAGTTGTTAAAAATAGTAATTTGACAAAAAAAATATCGCAGAACACGAATGAAACATTTTTTTTTTTAAAAAAAACATACAAAACAAGATAATCATTTAAAAAAATCAAATTGCCAATTATTGTATATGTACTAGAATAGAACATTGTCGAAAAAATTCGAAAAGCTAATTAATGATCCGGAATAAACTTAAAACACATTTCTGTGCCTGAACGAATATAGCTTTTATATAAAAGTTCTGAGTAAATTAAAAGTCCTACCACAAGGTTCATTGGGTACATAAATTCACAAAAAACTGAAACTCAAGTAATACATACGAAGATACGGAACTACATAACATAGAAAATAGGTAATTATTAAGCGACTTCTGGAAGAAAGAAATTCTAGCGGATAAAAGATCATTATAAAATTGAAATCTTCATAAAATTTGATGGATTCCAATTCAAGGATTACTGACTTTACGCCGCTTTACTGAAAAAATAAAATATGTATAAATACATAAACTAAACACAGTACATCTGTATTTAATAATCATTTGCATACTTTGAGTTATAAGGGCATTTTCAGCTTTGGTAATCGCCAACCAAATCCACTTCCCAAAATCTTTATTTCCTTCGAATCGATCGGGATGATATTTCAGAGCTATTCGCCTATAAAAATGTGAAAATTCGAAGTTGGAACCGTCTATTATTCTCCAAATACATAACTACAAAAATAGTGTTTACCTATGAGCATCCTCGATTTCTGATGTTAAAGCTCCTCTTTTGACATTCAGTATTTCACAATATTTGGAATATCGTTCCTCAATGTTGGTGGTGGTGATCGTAATGATTAGGTTGTAAATGATTTCAAATTCTTCGTCTTTCTTTTCGAGTTGTATGAGTTTGTCTAGGTCCAAAATTTTATTAGAAGTTACCAACTGAATAGTTTCGTTGCATTCGTTCAAAATCGCGGTTCTTTCGGACTGGCTCATTTCATTATTTAGTTTTCCTTCTTCGAGAATACTTTTGATTTTATTACAGTACAATTCTAATGATTCTCTGATGGAAACAATGGACTTTCGTTTTTTGTTTTTAACTTTTGCATCATTGATTATACGTTCGATTTCCTTTTCGCTCAGACGATTTCTGTTATATGCGAAAGTACAGTTGCTCTCATTACCGGTATTTCTGTCCTTGGCGCTAACTTTCAAAATACCATTCGCATCGATCTCAAAGGTGACATCTAATCTACATGTGGCTCGAGGAGCCGGACTAACTCTGATTTTAACTTCGCCGAGGAAATTGTTATCCCTAGCGAAAGCAGATTCGCCTTCGTATACTGGAAATGTTACAGAGGTCTGGTTATCGTATAATGTAGTGAAAACCTTTGTATGTTTGATAGGAATGGTTGTGTTACGACTGATCACCACGTTCATATCATTGAAGTCATGATTGTAACCAATACCTAATGATAACGGCGTGACGTCTAATAAAAGAACATTTTTAACTTGATCCGATTTGTCACCATTCAAAATGGCGGCCTGAATGGCAGCACCATAAGCTACAGCTTCGTCCGGATTGATCGATTTGTTGAGCTCTTTACCGCCGAAGTGATCTTGCAATAATTTTTGTACTCTTGGAATACGAGACGAGCCACCAACTAACACGATGTCATCGATTTGACTTGTACTCATTTCAGCATCGCGAATCGCTTGTCCTACTTGTTTTATCGTGCATCGGAATAAATCAGCGTTCAATTCTTCAAAACGAGCACGAGAGATTGTACTGTAGAAATCGATACCGTCGTAAAGTGGTTCAATTTCAATACTGGCCGTGGTGGCAAATGATAGGGTTCTCTTGGCTCTTTCGCAAGCAGTTCGTAATCGACGTATGGCTCTTTTATCTTGGGTAATGTCTTTATTATATTTACGTTTGAATTCCTCGGCGAAATGGTTGATCATCATGTTGTCGAAATCTTGACCCCCCAGGTGAGTATCTCCGGCCGTAGATTTGACTTTGAAAACTCCATCTTTCATGGTTAAAATGGTCACGTCGAATGTTCCGCCACCGAGATCAAAAATCAATACATTACGTTGATTGGTAACCTAACGAAATATGAAAAGTGATCGTTACTTGAGAAAATGAACGATTACAGTTTTAGTAACCAAAGCGCAGGATCTGCTTTCAAAGCTTGAAATTAAGTCTTCGAAGATGGTTCATTTATGTAAAAGCTTGATGCCTTGTTTAAAACAAATACGTACTTTTTTCTGTAACCCATAAGCAATAGCAGCAGCCGTTGGTTCGTTAATGAGACGTAATACGTTCAAACCAGCAATGACAGCGGCATCTTTGGTAGCTTGTCTTTGAGAATCGTTGAAATACGCCGGTACAGTTATCACAGCATTGGTGACAGTTTTGCCTAAATAAGCTTCAGCTATTTCTTTCATTTTCTCCAAAACCATGGAAGAAATCTACGACCGATATTAAATGAGGCAAAATTCAAGAAAACTTGATGATACAAAGAAACTGTAAACCATAATATTACCTCCTCAGGAAAATAAGTTTTGACGAAACCTTCGACAACGACCTTAATTTTAGGCCTTTTATTTTCGTTGATCACTTCAAATGGCCACTTTTTCATATCGGCCTGAACAGCAGCATCATCAAAGTTACGACCTAGCATTCTTTTAACATCTACAACAAAAAAAACACAGTCGATTTTAAGATGAATTTGTAACACCGACAGACATTGCAACTATCGATTAAGTCTTACCAAAAATCGTGTTATTTAGGTTTCGGTTCGCTTGGTCCTTTGCTGGATCGCCAATCAATGTTTCAGTACTCGTAAAGGCAACATAACTAGGGGTTGTTTTGTTACCCTGATCGTTGGCAATAATTTCAACGCTTCCTAACTGATAAACACCGACACAGGAATACGTAGTCCCCAAATCAATACCAATAGCTGGAGCTTTTGCCATTTTTCTGAAATTTCGAATGGTGTATTATGATCAGAATTCAAAGCTAAAAATAAAATTTAATCAATATTAGAAAATTTATAGTTTGTCTGCAGTCTGCAGCCTATGGAAAGGAAAATTATTGTACTACGCATCATAAAAAACTCAATTAATGAATGGAGGAGGATACTTACTGACTTACTATTATTGATATTGTCATAAAATGAATTAAATTACAGTGGTTGATGTAGATTCCGCATAGAAACTACGTATTAAATCATGTCAAAAATAACACAGTTAAGAACAAAGTAGTATTAACCGTACGTAACTTCGGAAAACGACGCTTCATTAGCCTCCTTGCTTATATTTTAGTAGTAGAAGTTACCCCAACGCCGAGACGGTGGCAACCATCCCCTCTCCAAATTATTTTGATTGATAGTAGATAGTAGAAGTCTAGAAGTTGTTATGACTATGAGCGTGATTCATTCATCTCAAGAAATCAAGAGTTCCGAGAATGGCGAGAATGAAGGAGTTTTTATTTGTAATTATTGAAAAACATTAACGAACGAATAAATTGTGATGATTTTTCTCTTGTTAATTATATTCAGCTCATTTCTTTAAAAAACGAAGAAAGGGTATGGTTAGATTAGTTGGATTGGGGGTGAATTTGGCCTTTGACGCTTTTGGGCTCTTGTACTCCTCGAGTGGTGTATTGACTAGAAAAAAATTTTCGAAGAATTTTGGACCCCCACCCCTCCCTTTCGGCGTTATGGCCATTTTATTGCAAGATTTTCAAGGATTTTCAATTTCAACAAAAACAAAAGTGAAAAAAATGTTTCTGTTCTTTGGCTCAAATGCGTCTCGTAGAGGATGTTTTTGCCTATTTGAAGTTTTCAATTGTTAGAAACACCATAAGCGAAGAGTGACTACTCTGGAAAAATTACTACAAAACGTGTTTTTTATGTAGAATTTCGCTGTTTTCGGTTTTGGCAGTCTCTTTGAAGTAAGGGGCAAAAATTGCAAAAAACCCTTACAAAAAAAGAAATGTAATTTTAACAGATTTTCCAGATTTTGAGCGTTTTATACAGAAGAAAATGGCCAAATAAAAAAACCAATGCCATATTTGTATTCAGCGAGTCAAAATACCTCGATTAACCTAGTTTCAAAAATTTACTTTTTTCATTAATTTTTTGTGGCAAAAATACCAACAGAAAGTGAATTTCGAGGCCGTAAGTAAAATAATCACGAAAAGAAAAAATATTTTAAAAACAGAATAATAATGAAAAATGACCGGGGAAAATTGAAAAAAGATGAAGAAAAATTGTACAGGATAAAGAAAAAAAATTTTCAAATGAAAAGAAACAAGAAAAACATCAAAAGGAATTTAAAAAATCGGAAAAATGAAATACGAAATACCTACCACGACGAGTTTGTCGTGTTATGTTATTATTCTCCTTCAACCCACCTACCTCCCCCCCCCCCCCGGAATTTTTTCACATATATTGTCCCCTACTCACCTCTCTTTTCATTGAATATGTTTTGGCATAAGTAATTGTTGAAATTCCAGGAATATTTTGACTCATTTCAGACCGCAGAAAAACGTAAATTATGCGCATAAAAAATAATTTTTATCACGAAAGATATGAATCTCAATAATGAAAAAACTTTTTCGGCAACGATTTCATTACCCAACATGAAGATAATTTCGAAGCACACACATAAATTCATCTGAAATGAGCTAGGCTGTCAACTGTGAATCCTGGACAAAATTGAATAACCTAATTTATTTGAGTATTCTACGACAAAACTCCAACATTTTGGTAATCATTGATTTAAATCTCCAGGGTTCTTATAAGTAATTATGACAAGAAAAAATAAGTACAAAAACATTTTTTGAAAAAACACAAGACAAAATCATAATGATAAAAACAAGCAAATTACAAATTATAATAGAACATCATCCAGTAAATTCGAAAAAGTAAGTAATCAATGATTCGGTTTAAACTTCAACTTACGTTCCTGGACGAGAATAGTCTTCACATAAAAGTTCTAAGTCAAGCCATTGAGAACATGAATTCATCATCTAACAATACAGAAAACAGGAACTTAATACGTAGTTACAGAACAAACTCAACAATCAATCACCAAGTGGATTCTGGAAGAAAGAAGTTTCAACATTGAAATCTGCACAAAATTTACTGGATTCCAGTTCAATGGTTACTGACATTAGGCCGTTTTACTGCAAAAATAAAACATGTATAAAATGCATGACCTAAAAACAGTACATATTGTATTTAATAATCATTCGCATACTTTGACTTTTAAGGGCATTTTCAGCTTTAGTAATCGCCAACCATATCCACTTCCCAAAATCTTTATTTCCTTCGAATCGATCAGGATGATATTTCAGAGCTCTTTGCCTACAGCAATGATATAAAAATTACGAATCAAAAATAAAATAAAATTTTCCAAGCTTCTACAAAAATAATTTACCTATGAGCATCCTCAATTTCTGATGCTAAAGCTCCTTTTTCAACATTCAGTATTTCACAATATTTGGAATTTCGTTCCTCGGCGTCGTTGGTGGTGATAGCGATGATTAGATTGGATAAAATTTCAAATTTTTCTTGCTTATTTTCGAGTTGTGCGAATTTTTCTAGTTCCGGAATTTCATTAGAAGTTACCAACCGAATGGTTTCGTTACATTCGTTCAAAATTACGGTTCTTTCGGATTGGCTCATTTCATTGTTAAGTTTTCCTTGTTCGAGAGTACTTTTGATTTTATTACAGTACAATTCTAATGATTCTCTGATGGAAACAATGGACTTTCGTTTTCTGTTTTTAACTTTAGCATCATTGATGATACGTTCGATTTCTTTTTCGCTAAGACGATTTCTGTTGTATGCGAAAGTACAATTGCCCTCATTACCAGTTAATCTGTCCTTGGCGCTCACTTTCAAAATACCATTCGCATCGATCTCAAAGGTAACATCCAATCTAGGTAGGTTTCGAGGACTCGGAGAAATATTGACGCTAAATTCGCCAAGGAAATTGTTATCCTCAGCAATAGCAGATTCCCCTTCGTATACTGGAAATGTTACGGTGGACTGGTTATCGATAATTGTACGGAAACCCTTGACTGTTACTTTGATCGGAATGGTTGTGTTACGTTTGACCACCACGTACATATGATGAGAGCCAGCTTTCGTACCTACACCCAACGATAACGGTGTGACGTCCAATAAAAGAACATTTTTAACTTGATCCGATTTGTCACCATTCAAAATTGCGGCCTGAATGGCAGCACCATAAGCTACAGCTTCGTCCGGATTGATCGATTTGTTGAGCTCTTTACCGCCGAAGTGATCTTGCAATAATTTTTGCACTCTTGGAATACGAGACGAGCCACCAACTAACACGATGTCATCGATTTGACTTGTACTCATTTCAGCATCGCGAATCGCTTGTCCTACTTGTTTTATCGTGCATCGGAATAAATCAGCGTTCAATTCTTCAAAACGAGCACGAGAGATTGTACTGTAGAAATCGATACCGTCGTAAAGTGGTTCAATTTCAATACTGGCCGTGGTGGCAAATGATAGGGTTCTCTTGGCTCTTTCGCAAGCAGTTCGTAATCGACGTATGGCTCTTTTATCTTGGGTAATGTCTTTATTATATTTACGTTTGAATTCCTCGGCGAAATGGTTGATCATCATGTTGTCGAAATCTTGACCCCCCAGGTGAGTATCTCCGGCCGTAGATTTGACATTGAAAACTCCATCTTTCATGGTTAAAATGGTCACGTCGAATGTCCCGCCACCGAGATCAAAAATCAATACATTACGTTGATTGGTAACCTAACCAAATATGAAAAGTGATCGTTACTTGAGGAAATGAACGATTACAGTTTTAGTAGGTAACCAAGGCGCAGGATCTGCTTTCAAAGCTTGAAATTATGTCTTCGAAGATGGTTCATTTATGAAGAAGCTTGATGCCTTTTTTAAAACAAATACGTACTTTTTTCTGTAACCCATAAGCAATAGCAGCAGCCGTTGGTTCGTTAATGAGACGTAATACGTTCAAACCAGCAATGACAGCGGCATCTTTGGTAGCTTGTCTTTGAGAATCGTTGAAATACGCCGGTACAGTTATCACAGCATTGGTGACAGTTTTGCCTAAATAAGCTTCAGCAGTTTCTTTCATTTTACCCAAAACCATGGAAGAAATCTACAAGAAATATCAAAGGAGTCAAAAACCAAGAAAATGTGATACATAAAAACGGTAAGCCATAATGTATACCTCCTCAGGAAAATAAGTTTTAACAACACCTTCGACTTCCACCTTGATTTTAGGTCTTTTGACTTCGTTGATCACTTCAAATGGCCACTTTTTCATATCGGCCTGAACAGCAGCATCATCAAAGTTACGACCCAACATTCGTTTAGCATCTGCAACGAAAAACACAGACGGTTATAAGATGATTTTTTTGTGACACAGACAGACATTGCAGCCAATGCAGCCATCGATTCTGAAAAATTAACATATCAATGATTCAAGTCTTACCAAAAACCGTGTTATTTAGGTTTCTGTTCGCTTGATCTTTTGCTGGATCGCCAATCAAAGTTTCAGTACTCGTAAAGGCAACATAACTAGGGGTTGTTTTGTTACCCTGATCGTTGGCAATTATTTCAACATTTCCAAATTGATAAACACCGATGCACGAATAAGTTGTCCCCAGATCAATACCAATAGCCGGGGCTTCTGCCATCTTTCTGAAATTTTGAACGGTAAACAATAATCATCATTAGAATTTGAAACTACAAATGAAATATAATCAATCAGTAATTCTATAGTTTTTGTCGGCACGGTAATACGGTATGAGAATAGTAAAACTCGTTGGGTATACTTACTGTTATTGGTATTACATAAAATGAACAAAATTACAGACAGTCGATAAAGGAAATTCCGAAAAGAAAACATGAGTTAAAAAATGTGCAAGAAATGACACAAGATGCAAAAACGAAAACGACGTCGAGATGTCGAAAAAGAGGCGCTCTTTTCTTATCAGACGCCGTGAAGGCGGCAGATCGGCAACCATCTCTTCCCCAAATTATTTTTGTTTATATTCTTATCACCTTTTTTGATAAATAATTGTGAGAAGTTGTTTTTTAGCTCAAGAATTCCGAGAGTGAAAGTGTTTTTGTAATTTATAGTATTGAAAAATAATATTAACGAACGAATAAATGTAATGATTTTTCTCTTGTTAATTATGTTTAACTCATTTCTTCAAAAAACGAAGAAGTTTATTGAGAATAAAACATTGGATAATGAAACCCTCTCGTGCCAAATTGATCGTCCCAAACAGAACCAAAATATTGTTTACAGCAGCCAAAGTAACGACGTACCACTAAAAGAATTGGTTTACGGTTTGTATTTTTTACATTTCATTACAACTATCTTAATATTCAGTAAAATACGAATATAACGTGCTCACCTTATACGTCAATACGGTGTTCTTTCAGACATAATCAAAACAATCAAAGATCCGGAGAAACCAGCTACGTTAGAAGATTTGGAAGTTGTTCATGAAGAAGATATCTACGTATGTTGAAATTACATAGTATTATCAAACAGATTACTGAATTTTTGTTCAAAGTTCAGTCGTTATTGGTAATCCGCTGGAATGTTATAGGTTACAGAAATGCCAACTCATAGTCAACTGATTAGAATCGAATTCACTCCTACTGTACCTCATTGCAGTTTGGCTACGTTAATCGGATTATGCATACGAGTGAAATTACAAAGAAATCTGACCGAAAGATACAAGTTGGATATTTTTGTCAAAAAAGGCACCCATTCGACGGAAGATGAAAGTAAGATGACAGAATGAAGTCCAGTCGAATTTTGAACTATAAATAAATTCTTGCTCATTTTTTTAGTTAATAAACAAGTCAACGATAAGGAAAGAGTTGCTGCTGCCATGGAGAATCCGAATCTATTAAAAATTGTTGAAAATTGCATCGAAGAACAGGAATATTAATCATTTTGTATCTTATACGATTTTAGTGTATTGTGATAATCTTTTATAAAAATGTATAATTTTTGGGTTATTCGATTAGATTTTTGTTATTAATTTTGATTTTGACCTTGATACGTTGTAATTATTATACTTCTTAATTCGTGCATGAGATTGATAAAGTGATTATAATTCGACATACCTTTAAAAACTTTGGGTGTATTTGTAGAGTAGATGTAACATTTTCGGGGTTTTCTATTTGTAGATTCAATGTATATGATTGTATTCGTAATGTTAAGTGTTAAGTGTGTATTCTTTTTGGTTTATATCTAAGAAATACTTACTTATTCGTTTCTTTATGAAAAACAAAAAAAGATGTGAAAATAAATTGACAACACGTTTTCTTTTTAAGATTTTATTATTTTTTTGGTGTTTTCTGCAGTTAGTTAGTGTAATTCTATTTCACAGTATCAGTTAGATCTTAGATCGTTCTTTTAAAATTTTTAATTACTTAGTTGGTGCACTCAGAAGTCAGAAATCAAATTTTCAAACTGTCTTCAATCTGTTTTATAAAAAATATGTTTTATTCATTTTTACGATATGCTGACGAAGATCATTATTTAATTAATAATTTATTTATCTTCGTTCTTTGTTATTTTAATAATACGTTGGAATTGAAACAATTAAACCCCGATATCTAATTTCTATCTCACAAAAAAAAAAACGATTTCAGAACAGGTAGATCCTTTTGCATTATTTATGAAAAATTATTTATTCTTTCTCAGTTTGAAATTATTTTGAAAATTTAACAAACTTTTTAAAAAAAATGAAAAAATGAAGCAATTATCAGTGTGACCAACTGATCAGATGAAAAAAGTTAGAGAAATGGCTACATTGGATTGTTTTGCATTCTCTGATAATACTTATCAGTCAGCTGATCCGTGAGTGACGCTAATTTTAACTCATCAATTTCATTTTTTTATATTCACTATAAAAACCAATTAATAAACATTAACGTCTCGAAATTATAAATTCAAATTAATTCTAAGGAAATAATGAAATAAGAACCCATTGTTTTCAAGTTTCAAGTCGAACATTTCACACAAGAGACTAATAGCATCGAAAAAAACATACTTCGATTCATAGATTTGTCCTACTAAACAAGTAACAGTTTTATTTTCAAGAACAGTCTCAAAATTTGAAAAAAATATGCCTTTAAAAGGAGTAAAAGTTATAGAATTAGGAGGTCTTGCTCCGGGTCCATTTTGTGGAAAAGTTCTACTCGATTTTGGGGCTACAGTTATCAAAGTGCATAAAGTAAGTTCCACATTCATTAATCCTGACTTGGAGAATTTTATGATTTTAATTTCAAGTATTGATATTTCAGATGATCGAAACTTTCCCCGATGTACTTTCGAATGGAAAGAAATCAGTCGGCCTTAACTTGAAGTCCAATGATGGCGCAGAAGTATTCCAAAAGCTTTGCGGTTCAGCGGATGTATTAATCGATCCATTTAGAAAAGGTAAATATCATCGTATCAATTGAAATGTCTTTGGCTCTTTTTTTCACTGTATTATTCTACAGGTGTAATGGAGAAACTCGGGCTAGGTCCATCGGTACTAACTCAAAACAATCCAAAATTAATTTACGCCAGATTATCAGGTTTCGGTCAAAATGGATACTTTTCATCAATGGCAGGACACGATATCAATTATTTAGCTATAACGGGTAAGCTCGGCATAGAATAATGGATTAATTTTCAAATGCACTATTGTTATGATTGTAACTGCATTGTGTTCTGTTAGGTTTATTATCAATGTACGGATGGCGAGGAAAGCATCCAGCACCTCCGTGTAATTTCTCAGAATTCGCCGGAGGCAGTTTAATTTGTGTACTAGGAATTCTTTTGGCTTTATTAGAAAGAAATAAAACTGGTTTAGGTCAAGTGATCGATAGTAACATTACCGAAGGAATTTCCTACGTTGGATCGTGGCTAATGAAATCCAAAAATACTTTTTTCGCAGAATCGCGGGGAGACAATATGTATCTATCTGTTCTCTATTGTTTCTACGTACCAAGATACCGAACTAAATTACTAACGGGATCTTTTCTGATTCAGGTTGGATGGCGGTACTCATTTCTACGACGTGTATGAAACTCGAGATGGAAAATTCATGGCTGTGGGAGCCCTGGAGCCGCAATTCTATAACGAATTGATTGAGAAATTGGATTTTAGTCTGAATGAGCTTCCGCAGTTGGGAGATTTTAAAGCAAATAGGAATAAGATTCAAAATAAATTTAAAGAAAAAACTCAGCAAGAATGGTGTGAAGTATGTATTTTAAATGCTGAGTTTTCCAACATCTAATATCGTTTGAGATAATTGTTGGTTATTTTTCTTTCCATTTACAGATTTTTGATTTATCTGATGCTTGCGTAACTCCCGTTTTAACATTAGAAGAAGCATCGGAACATCGACATAATACTGAAAGACAATCATTCTTGAAAGATTGCGATGGCGATATTATGCCAATTCCAGCACCCAGATTACAAAATAATCCTCCCAATACGGACAGCTTTCAGTTATCGTCCCCTCTGGGACAACATACTTTCGAGATTTTATCCGAATTAGGCTATTCTATCGATGAGCTTAAGCATTTAGCCGCCAAAGGTGCCATATGGAATCAGGAAAAAAGTAAATACTGATCGGGGAATTGATTTTTATTTGTTTTGTTTTCAGTGTTTTATATGTTGGGTTTTTGAAATGATATCGACATTTTTTTCTCTCAGTAGAGCTAGAGTAGTTTACTAAAAAGTAACATTATTTCATTCGACTCATGAATCTGATAACTGTGATAATGTAATGGTACCGATTTTCTCCATTGTTATTTTTTGGAATCTCTTTTTAAACCTGTTAATAGATAGGTATTATCGTTGTGATTTTTTTTTCGAAGTTTCGAATTTTTTTACTCATTTCTACCATAATCATACCATTTTAACATTCAAATAAATCCAAAACATTCAATAAAAATAATTAAAACGGTAATAATAATGTATATTTGAAATTTTCATTTCATTATAATGTTTAAAAAATGAGCAGAATTTTCTAAAAAGAAAAAAAAATAATAAAATAATAAATAAATAAAAAAGACATACATTTTACATTTTATACATAACCGTACAAAAAAAAGAGGAATTTTATTTACATAAAATTAAATTTTTATATAACATCATTTCAATTTCGATTTTAGGTATGGTTACATTGTAAATAAATTTAAAGTGAAATTAACTGAATGGTTCGAGGTATTTTTTAACGATAAATACATCATTATTGTAATACACCATGATATTCATTATATTAATATGTATAGGTAATATATTTATGGGTTCGGAAAGTTCGGCCAGTTTGTTAAATAATCTTCATCGACTAGATAAATTTTTAATAATTTTTTTTTTTCAATTTTTACCTATGTTACCTACTACGTTACGTTTTATTTTTTCGAATAAAAATTAGAATTATTATTTATCCATCTTTTGTCACAACCGAAGCTGTGAGGTGACGTGTGAAGAAAAAATCCATCATTTGAAAAAATGTGATCGATATGGAATGACTAGTTGCAATGGCGGTAACAATAGCTAATGCAACAAATATTTCCATTGTCACACTTCTTTTCATGATTGTTACATCTTACATAATTAAGTACTACTCGTATTACTTAAATCGCGCATCATATTCGACAACAATGTATACGTAATTTGCATGAATTTTGTAAAACGCTATGACGTGGTAATTTTGTAAAAATATAACATCCATCACTATGCGGGAAACTTCTCCATGGTTTCACCTGTAACAGAAATGATCAGCGATTAAGTATGTATCAAAAGAATATAAATACTTGCACAGGTAAAAGTAACTTAATTGGATCGTTAACAGTAGCATAGTGGCATTAAGTAAAAGGTAAGACATCGTGGGTGGGTACTTTGGTTTGGTTTGGTGGTATCGGTACTTCCACTTACATCATAAGAGTTGATAAAATTGAATCAAGAATACGAAAATTATTGATATAGGTAACTAAGGATTCTTTTTTCCAAAAGAACTAAGTCACAGCAGAAGCAAGAAATCGTTGACTTTACGTATTTTAAAAATCGACGAAAATTTAAAAAAAAAGAGGATTTTCTTGACTCATTCGTGGAAAATTTCAAGTTCTCAATGTAGTAGGTGGATATTGTCTTCTCATAGGCTTTAGTAAAGTGAAAATTTTTGGATTTGGTAGGTACGTCGAACAAAAAACAAAGACTTTAATTTCGTCGTAGAAAATCTGCAGAGAAAAATTAATTTTGATTAATTCGCAGCAATAATTGAAAAAAGGTGTAGGGATATATCGGCAATTCAAACTACGAATCCAGCGTTGAATTTTTCTTTGCTTCATTTTCTCATATGGAATCTTCAAATTTTCAAGAAATTTCGCCCGACAAAAATGAAATCTCTAACTAATCCTCCTCAATAAAAATTCATCATTTCCAAGATTGAAATGATCGTCCAGAACAAGGAAACTATGCGAGATAAAAATTATTGCAAATTTGTGTTCCACAACTCAAAATTAGCCAGAAATCGAAATTTTTGATTGAGTTTCGTCCAGATTTTTTTCAGTTTTCAACATTTCTTTCGCGATTTTGATCAGTTAAAAAATTCTTTTATCGAGTAATTAACGATCTTAAGATCGATTTTTTTTCATTCAATACCAAAATATAGAGTGTCCCATGAATCGTCCGCCAAACATTTTTTTCCCAAATAAGTATTATAACCGGGTACCACTAAAAAAAAACTTGAGATGAACATGTTGCCTGTGTTTAGAATTGAAGGGGCAAATGCTGATTCAAAAAATCACGTTAAATTTTTTTTAGCTATGGGAATGGATACTTCGTCGTTTGAAAGCTGAACAACTTACTTCATGACTTCTTACCTAAGTTAAAAATTGAAGGTACCGCAAAATTTTTTTCAAAATAAATTTTGAAAAATGAACCAATCAAGAGAATGGATAGTACGTTAAAAATGAAAACTAACGAAATTTTGTTCTGTATAATTTTTGTTCAACATGGAAAATAAAGGGACTACCTACTGTTCGTAAAAAATACGTGAGCTGAAAAAATTTTCAAATTTTTTCAACTCTGAATGACCCTTAACTTTTAGTCACTTTATTTTTGATGTTATATGCAAATAGTGTACAGAACAAATTTTTTCAATTTTGAAAATTTCCTTAATTACATAAGTTTATTTTTATTTATTTTTTGGATTTTTATTGTCTCTTCAATATTCAAGTTGGGCAAAAAGTCATAAAGTAGCAATTTGATCTAATAATTTTAACAAAATTTTTTTAGAATCGCAGCTTTGCTCCTTCAATTCTCAAGATAGGCAACATGTTCATCTCAAAATTTCATATTTTTTTTTAGTATGTAATACTTACAGTTACATGGTAGTATTCGATCACATCCAAAAAATGTCTGACAGGCGATTCGTGGAACACCCTGTATCTCCAAATGGAATGTTTTTGCAATCATGCAAAAATCGTCTCTCCCTTGTCCCTTATTCTTTTTTCATTGAGAAATATTATGTAATTTTTTATTCTTATGTACTACGACCAACATCAACAAAAAAAAGTAAAATTTTGCAACTTGGAGGTCTTTTCATGGGGGAAGGGAGGGGAGGGGAGGGGTGAAACATCAAAAGATTTCTTATAACCAAATATGCATTTACATTTCTCAGCAATTTTCTAATCTTTTAAAATATCTCGATTATTTTGAAAATTTTTATCAACTTCTCGAAAATTTATTACCAATTTTAATTCAATTTCAAAGAATCGTCAATTTTCAAAATTCGGTTCAAATTTTTTCGAATCAAAATCTCCCCTTCAATAAAAAATCAGACAACACGTTCGTCCGAACTCATAAACAAATTAAGTAATCAGAAAATAATTCACGCAGCAAAAAACGACCCGACTAAAAAAGAATTGTGGGTTAATGTGTTAATAGTATGGTCAAGTTGGCAACTCATTCATCTCCGTTCAAAGGGGCTCACCACACATAGAAAAACTCCAACGCAAGTACGCATAGGAATATTATTCGAAAAACGACAACGTGAAAAAAAATCTTTGAAAACAACTGTGTCTAATTTTTCTCTTACAGAATGCTCGCAAAACGTTTATTAAACGATTGCCAAAGAAATAATACACGTGCTGCGAAAACGGTGAAAGTCAATTTAAAAGTATTTAACTTGGTGTTCCGCGCGGTATAATTTATCCGACGCTAAAATATTTAATAGGCATGAAAATATTAAGATTTTATTTGGGTATTAATTTAAAAAAATAATCCGCTATTAAATGCTGACTAGCGATTGTAACTATACAGCTGAGGTTGTAAATTGTAATACTAGTCGCAAGATTTCCCGGTCGTTATGACTGGCTGAAAAATCAGCATACCGCACGCGTTCTCTCATCTCGACGCAACGGCGATGGCACATTTTAAATACCTTAATCGTGCTATCACTTTTTCCTAATACACATTGTACATGGTACTTTCGCATTCTACAATAAAATATTGGTAGATAAATTTTATAATAACGAAACGCGAGCGCAGCGTACAATTTACAACCTCGAACACGTAACACGCCGAATAACGGACAACCAATTAACCGGTAGTATTTTTATTTATACCGCACGTATTACCTACCTATATGATACCTAGATCGCAGATGTGGTACAGAATTTTACTGAATTACACAGTCGAGAATTAATGTTAATCATTTTAATGTTATAAAATTCCCTTATGATGATTTCACACTGTTTCATCGGTCTCGAGCGATAGAAAATGTTGGTTCCAGCAGTTCAACAGCTGTCATTGTATACCTAACTTTTTCTCGATTCGTTTTTGTTGGAAACTATTCGAAGGAAATCCGTCTAGGTAAATAAATTTATAAAGATGTAGATTCATCGATGACGCTGAGCGAAATTTTCTATCATCGATGAAATCATAAATGTCCCCTTGGATTGCATTTTTATTAAATGAGAATATTCATTAGGTAAACTTATATAAGTGGATAGGTATTGAAATTTCTGTTGAATTATGAATCATTTTAGACAGCTTGATTGAAAAATGGAAATATTCGTGACAGACTGTTTATCGAAAAATGACTCAATTTCGAATGCCATTTGATAAATAAATTGAGCTAATCGTTAAAAATTGCATAAATTTAAGTGTAAATTCATCATGCATTATGACAAATGCAGCCAGCTGCAGTATAGTTTGACGAAAGTGATTTCGATTTTGATTCATTACTGTGACGTTTTGAAAACATCTTTTTTAGAGGATGGAGGAGGGAGAGGATAAAATTTGTAAAAGTTGCCTATTATACCTAGATCAAGAATTTTTTTTACTCTGTTACAATGCCCTTTTTTCAACGGAGTACGTATCTAACCCTAGACTTACATCCAGTGCTAATGAGAGCCTGGATATTGAAATCACTCTCAAAGAGGGGTCAAAAATTGGATTTTGAGTCAAAGTTCCTTCTTAATTTTACCTCTTCAGAAATGCTCAAAATCAGTGTCAACTTGGAAACCAATTTTTAATATCTAAGGGTGATGTCTATGCCTATACAATGTAATTTTGAAAAATTCGCAAATCAATTTTTTCAGGCATGAAACAGACTGGTTTTTTGAGATGGGAGGGAGGAAGAAGTGGATAGGGCAAAGGGTATGGCCGGGTTAGGGGTGAATTTGGCCCTTGCTCCGATTTTCACTTTAACCCCCTTAAGTGGTGCCCCTTGATGTAAAAACATTCTAGAAAAATTTTTGACCCCCCAACCCCCTCCCTTTCGGAGATATGGCCATTTTATTGGCTGATTTTCAAGAATTTTTAATTCCAACGGAAGTGAACGAAATTTTCTGTTCTTTGGCACAAAGTTACATCTAGTAGAGGTGTATTTGTGATAATTTTTTCAAAAATTTTGGTGCACTTCTTCATGTTTTTTCAGCTATTTGAAGTTTTCAATCGTAAAAAACACCATATAATCGAAGAGCGACCACCCTGGAAAAATTACTAAAAAACGTGTTTTTTTATGTAGAATTTTGCTGTGCATTCGGTTTTGGCCGATTCTTTGAACTAAGGCCCGAAAAATGCGGAAAACCGTACAGAAACGTTGTTATTTTAGCAGATTTTTCAAATTTTTAGCGTTTCATACAGAAAGAAAAGGTCAAATGAAAAAACCAATACCATATTCGTATTCAGCAGGTCAAAATACCCCGATAGACACCCTTTTTGCAAGCGTTTTGCTTGAATTTTCAAAATTTACTTTTTTCACTGATTTTTCATGGTAAAAAAGCTGAAAAGGGGTGAATTTCGAGACCTCGAGAGAAACAATTGCGAAAAGAGTGTTAATCGGGGTATTTTGACCCACTGAACATGAATATGAGATTAGTTTTCCATTTTTGGTTGTATCTCTTGCATCAACACCCCCCCCCCCCCCATGATATAATCAATAATACTTACTAATGATAATGAATTAATTTTGTGAGACGCAATAAGATGTCAGAATGAAAATTAAGGATTTGAAAACAAATCCATTCATCGTTTATGCCCTGCCCCTGTTCCCGTGAAATTTTTTCGATCTCGATCTTATAAGTTGCTGGTCGTGAAAAATTTGCAAAAAGTGTCTGTTCACATTCTGGTCACGCAGCATTGTAGGGAGGTTTGGCATACGTATGTAATGTGACTGTATCTAAAATCGGAAAAATTCAATTTCTGACTAATTTTGGTTCATAGAATAAGAATATTGCATTAATTACTTCGCATTTCAATTTTATTGCTCAAAATACCCAATTTAAACTTGAAAATGGTGAATTTTCAGGGAAGAAATGACCAAATGAAAAAACCGATCCCATATTCGTGCTCAGTGGGTCAAAATACCCCGATTAACACTCTTTTCGCAATTGTTTCTCTCGAAGTCTCGAAATTCACCCCTTTTCAGCTTTTTTACCATGAAAAATCAGCGAAAAAAGTAAATTTTGAAAATTCAAGCAAAACGCTTGCAAAAAGGGTGTCTATCGGGGTATTTTGACCTGCTGAACACGAATATGGTATTGGTTTTTTCATTTGACCTTTTCTTTCTGTATGAAACGCTAAAAATTTGAAAAATCTGCTAAAATAACAACGTTTCTGTACGGTTTTTCGCATTTTTCGGCCCTTAGTTCAAAGAATCGGCCAAAACCGAATGCACAGCAAAATTCTACATAAAAAAACACGTTTTTTAGTAATTTTTCCAGGGTGGTCGCTCTTCGATTATATGGTGTTTTTTAAAAATTCTTGAAAATCAGCCAATAAAATGGCCATATCTCCGAAAGGGAGGGGGTTGGGGGGTCAAAAATTTTTCTAGAATGTTTTTACATCAAGGGGCACCACTTAAGGGGGTTAAAGTGAAAATCGGAGCAAGGGCCAAATTCACCCCTAACCCGGCCATACCCTTTGTCAACAGAACCAAATTTTAAAAGATATCCCTACCGTTCTCAACCATTTCCTTGTTTATTCCAAATTTGTCATTTTTTCCTAATTTGTTAGACCTGAAAACCCCTACAAAATGAAGGGACTCGAGCCCTGAGGCAATAAGTAATTTACAGACATCTTTTTTTCTGAATTTTAAAAAGTCAAGATTTTCGAAAAAATTCGATTTTAGCATAAAGTAATAGTAAATGGGATTTTATTGTTGCATCAAATTTTGGGATTTTTTTTCAAATTTTGAAACGAAATTATGAAAAAATGGGCAAACTTATAAATTACGAATGTGATTTCATGATTTAACATTAAAATGTCACAATGAAAAAACAAAATGATTATCCGAAAATAATAACACCTAACTGGACCCCATTCACAAAATTGGTAAATTTTATTTTCAAAAATGTAATGTTTATTGCGAAATTTGGTAGGTAAGTAGAGTAAGTACTTGAAATCTATTTCTACGCAATAAATTTTATCAAATTTCGCGATAAATATAATTTTTTTTTACAGAATAAATTTGTGAATGAGGCACTTTTGTTTCCTTTTTTGATAAAATTAATCAATACATATTTGTAATTTAATTTTTTTCAGTGCAGTGTTTTTTTTTTCAAATGGTAATTTTTTGATTCAAATGCTACAAATTTTTTTTCCAACTTTGAAACTTGTTTTTAAAAATTCTATCAAAATGTTGTAAAAGTCAAAAATTTCGTAACAATTTTTCATTTATTAAAATTGCTCAGAAATTTTTTAAATTGAAAATAAAGAGAGAAAAAGACTAAAAATTATCTTGACCAATATATTTTTTGCTAAAATTTTCAACACTTTCCACTTTTTTAAAAATTAGGCCAAATTTTTTGGAAATTTGTATTTCTTTGAAGCGCCAAATTTCAATAACCAATCAGAACTAATTCTTCGAAAAAAACACCAGCTCAAATTAATCGAATAAAAGACAATCTACATAAAATAAAATTCTTTGGCGAAAAGTAGGAAAAGTGATACTCTAATGCAAATGTTTCAAAATATTGAAAACATTTCGTTGTCAGGAGGTTTCCACCTTGTTTTTGGCATATTTTTTCAATAATGAGAGTTTGAATTGTTGGAACTAGGAGAAAATTCACTCAAGCAGTCAAGCTGAAAGATGTTCTGTGAGGTTACAAAAATTGATTCATTTTGATACAAAGAGTGGATTTCTTTGTTATGTCACAATATGTTAAACAAGTCAACTTTGAATTGATTTTTTTTTCAGAAAAAACTTTCATTTAATTTATCATTTTCATTTCCCCCTCTTCCCCCCCCCAAAAAAAAAGATCTATAGTGCTTATTCCAAAACTAAATATCAAACCATATTACATCATCGAAGCCAGAATTCTAAATTCGCAAGTGGTACCGACATTTACATAAATTCAATCCACCTCCTAAAATTCATTGCAGGGCTGCATGCAAAGAGTCAATGTAAAATGTTTTGCCTACTCGACTCCTAAATCATTCGCGAGGAATTTATTTCATCCAAGAATTACATGAAATAATTTCCATGGATTCGAAAATGTCAGCCGGAATGGAAGGAGGGTGAATACTGGTCAATTTGAAACATTTTTCAAAATTGAAATTTTCAATACATTTGAATAGAAAATTCCAAAAATCAATAATTTTTTTTATTACCAATTTTTATTCATTATTTTTTTTACTCAATGCTCTCAGAGTGTGCAAAAAATTTCAAAAATGTCATCAAAATTTTTTTCATTAAATAGGTACTAATTTTACTAGGATATTACACTTAAGGACTAAAAAAGTTGATTTGAGGACTGTATTATGCTTTTAAGTTCGACAAAAAGGACTCTAAATCTCCAAAACTTTGATTTTTTATTCTGATTTTGATTTAGTTCTGAATGAAATTTCTCAACGAATCCAAAAAAAATTCGTCAGAAGGTCATCTCATTTTTAAAAATTTAAAAATTTCTGAGAGTTTTGAACTTATTTGGGAAATTAAAAAACATACTTAATACAACCTTTAAACTACCAAATGATTTTGAATTCCTAGTAAAATGTTCACCTAAGCATGTTTTTAAAACCAGATTTTCTCGAAAAGTTTTCATTCTCTGAAACCACACGTAATATATAAAATTTTGAGACAGAATTCATCACACTCGTCCCGATTTACGTAATAAGTTCGTCAATATCGCAAAAAATTCCCTATCATCTCTGGCGAGTTGAAACTAAATCCAAAATAGTCATACGAACCCAAATAGTAAAAACCTAATGCAAAAATAAATGACACCTGAATTTTTTTCGTACACTTACGTCAATTTTTTTTAAAAAAATTAGCACCGGGTAAAAATAAATCATCGATTTTTCAAACTGAGATCCTGAAAGCCCCCAACCAACCGCCCTCATCGTATGACTCACCCAGACCAACATGACCAAAAAAATCGAGTCCGTCAATTAGAAATAATTAATTTGCAGGCCGTTACCTTGAGAATCATCCATAGCAACGTGTGCTTCATAAGACACATATACTTAATCGTAATAATATTATCTAATGCGTGCTAATGCGCAAAAAATAATTCATGCAGACAATTTTCGTCTCGAAATAATACCCACGTATCAAAATCTCGTATCTACACACGGAATTTAATAATTCAGCATAAAAATGATGATACAAAAATAATTAGATACGCGAGTACCTTCTTATATCTGACTTTTTCCTATATTTATTTCTAATATTTGACAAAAAAACCTTGAACAATAATTATTTGTCGTGAAAAGTTCAAAAAAATAATAAAATCTGGGAACAACCCACGTGGGACGAATTCACGTACGAATGGTTCGCCAACATTAATCTACATAATCGCTGTGAAAAATTTATCACACAGAGTTATGGATATGAAAAAAACCCAGCAAATTTTCCAAACACTTACCAACGTAAATATACGCTGGACCGAGGGAGAATGGACATGACGATTTCTAGGCATAGGATAATCAATTCGAGTGTATAAAAACCGGAAGAGAGGTGATCGAGGGAGACGCTGCTGCAATCAGTTTATCATATATCCATTAATACGAGAATCGAAGTGTGACGATGATCTTTGGCTCGGCAACAATTTGGTTAAAATATTGATGACAAAATAGGTCAGACGTGCGTACAGCAGGCATGCCGCAGCTACATTTAGTATCTAATTTTTACTTATTTTTTTCACTTCTGGTGTAAGTAGCAAGTACGAGAGGAGGCATGCGGAAACGAGGGAGCAAGTTGCCTTATTTTTCCATCATTTAATCGCTTCGCCCGACTTACATCGGCGGTTTAATTAAAAACGCAAAATGAATCGAGAATCAAGACTGAAAAACAATAGCATGAATTGGAAAAGTGATAACGAAGATGACATCGTAATATGCACATATTTGGTGTAATGATGAAAGGGAAAAAAAATCTGGTCGATTTTTATTTAACCAAGATAGGTACCTAGATCTACCCACTATCTCAAATAGACTATATCATTTTTTCCTTCAGCTTTCTCTAAATTTCTATTAAATAGTCGGCTCGATTAATTAATACGTATTTTACAGTTCGGATTCGACAAACAAAAAATACTTCCATTATCAACAATGATACTGGCAAAATTTTTCCAAGAAAAAGTATAAAGTACGACAATCAGATCGAGGTCTGGTTGTTATAAATTAATTGAAGATTTTTATTTGATTTTTTTTTCTTCGCGTATGAGATAACAAATTATGGTATATTTTTTGGGCAAACGTTCAACTCTTACAGACTTATCGGTTTGATCTTAAGTACATTTAAGTAGGTACTTGACACTTGGGATTTGGGAGGTTCCAATTATGATGACATACGACACTCAATAAAAGTCAGAAGAGATTCGAACACCTTGCAATGAAAAAAATTGACATTGAAAACTGAACACAAATACACGATGTTTGGGGAGAAGATTCTCCATTTTAACCCAGAAAAAAAGATGAACGTGTTGTCTATTTTTAAAATTGAAGGAGAAAATTGCCATTCAGAAAATTTTCATAAAAATCTCTTTCATCTTGAGAGATGGAATAAAATTTTAAACATTTTGAAAAGTTCAATTTTATTCAGCTGTTGCACAAAAATATTAAAAAACAAAAAATCTAAAATGAATCTCTAAAAAAACGTTTGGAATCAATTCTCAAGAGGATTTTGGGTCAAAATTTAACATGTTTATTTTTTGAATTTAAAAATTGATTCAAGATGATGTGTACATTTTTGTCAGAATATAGCTTCTTAAATTTCAATTTTAGATGAGAGTTAAAGAGGTTCTAACTTTTTAATTTGACCATTAAACGAAAATTAGAATTAAAAAATTCATTCATTTTTTAAAAATAGGTAGGTACCTACTAATTTTATTTCCAGAATCTATCTTTTTAGATTATGAAATTTTTGAAAAAAAAAAAAACATGTTTCCAATCCTCGTTAGTATGTAGATAATAATTGATAAGAATCTCAGAATCAATATTTTTTTTGATAAAAAGTATAAGTTTTTTCACGAGAATTAATGTAAGTGTGTCTTTCTTTAACCTATTTAATTTTAATACCAACTTTAGGTAGGTACCTATTCTGTAAAAACTGAATTTCATCAATTCCAATCGACAATTTTAGAACTTCCAGAAAGATTTTAATTTTTCTTGATAGGTATTTCCATATTGCCCGTCCAAAATAGCATGAGACGAAATTTTGCCGTTTCCTTCGTAAAAAGCAATTAAAATTTCAAAATTTTCCCATTCAACTACAGAAATTTTATTTCGGGCTTTAAACTAATGAAACTGACACAATTTAATATCGCATGCTGTTTTGGATGGACAATATTTTTCTAAAAGTAAAAAAAATCAATCTGAACATCTCTTTCTTCATTTTTGACCATTTTTCAAGTTTTTAGAGAAATAAAAAATGATTAAATGAAAAATCATTGAAAAAAAATTCAAAATTGCGGCGCAAAGAAAAATCGGCAAAAACTTAATTTTCCACTGATTTCCGTTGATTTTTCAGTCACTAATTTTCCAAAAACATTCACTGATTTTTCAGCGAATCTTAGCAATTTTACTATCTAAATTTTTAGTAAATTTTCATTGATTTTCCAGCATTTTTTTTACTGTGCGTTTTCAGTGAAATTTTTCAGTGATTTATTACTGTGCTGCAGTTCTGACTGTTTTCAAGTGATTTTCAATAACTTTCACGAATGAGAGAGCATTAGAACAGGGAGAACAATCTTTGTTTATCTGATATTTACCAGAGGAGAATTCTCAGAAAAATTTTGAGCCCTCGGGGACATTTTTAGAAAGAGCTGTAGGCTTCTAAAGTTTTTATTTTACACTATTCTATAACGACTATGTGTACTTATTATCTAAAGCCTTGAATTTTAATTTTTCTTGATCTGAGACTTTTCTAAAAAAAAAAAGTTGAGAGGCCAAAATGACCTCCTGTCATGAAATCAAACACGCCACGATTTTTCAGTGCTTGGGATTCTATCTCACCTTCTTCAAGGATTCCTAAGGGATCAATTTTTTTGAGAGATCTCCCACTTGAATAACATATTTAAAAAATGACGTCCTATCGTGTTCAGAATGTCCGAAAACGTAAAAAAAAATCGTTCCCGACGCTCCCTTCAACTACGATGAACAATTTAGTACTCGACTTTTCCTAATGGAAAAGTCGGTAATGGCGGAATCGCACCTAATATCCACCTTTCGATGTCGAACATTACCTTCTCAGCCTATTCAACACCCAAAAACAATATTGATTTTGATTTTCGCCACCAAAATTCTTAAACATCAATTTGAGCAGCTAAAAAATTAATTTTTCTCCTCCCTTCTAACAGTTTAATAAAAAAAATAATTTTACCATCACAATTTTCAAGCAAACTTCCCAAGAATATTCTTCAATAAATGTTCAATTTGACCACAGGAAATTGAAAGCCAATAGAAAGAAATTTGAAATATTATCTTAAAATTTTGGTAAAAGTAAGTTTTTTAAAAGATCATTGAAATAAGGAGACGAAAATTTGATTTTTGGTTTCCCAAGATTGAGATTTGCACAATTTTTATAAAATTTTAGTTTTTAGAAAAATTCAAAAATATGTCAGAAGGATCAATTGAAAATTTACTTTTGTGGAAAATGGCCAGAAAAATTGATCAACTTTTAAAGCTTTTTTTAATTTTTCAAGAATTCGGCGAAAAAGTCAAAATAAAATTATTGGAATTGTTATGAAAATATTTTGAAAAATCTCAATAATATTTCATTTTTCATTTTTAGTGACTGAAAAAATTTTGGAGCAGTGATTTAAATTTGGGAAATAATTTTTATAATCTCTCTGTAACTAAGGAAATGTATAATAGGTACTCAATTTCAAGGTAAATGGATTCGTAAAATATAGAAACTACAATTTGTTTTTTCATGTGGGGGGGGGGAGGGAGGGAGGTGCCAAGGTACCATACAGAAAGTCATCACTAGAAAATAGCAAAAACTGAATTAATTTTCTAAAATGGAATTTTTTTGAGAATTTTTAGCTCTACCATCAAATTTTTTTCTGGGAAGCTCCATCTTAAAATTTATTCTTATTGTATTCAGCTATTCGCACAACACAAATTTTCGTCAAAATTCTAGATATGTTTTTTCTTCCTCGATCCATCCTAATTCTGCAATTATAGGTTTCTGAAAAAGATTTTGAACCATTATTAAATTCTGATTTATGGCATTTACAAAGTAATCTTTCTTTTTTCGTTGGTGTACGTATTTATTTATTCAGGGAAAGGAAAAGAGGAGTAATAGAGCATTTAGAAGGGCAACTAATTACACCGAAATAATCAAACCAATCACAATAAATCGGTGTAAACTAATTATAAATTTCGACGGTTATTTTCCAAGCGATGAAATGGAAGTTATATGAACGAATGAAGATTACAAAACTTAGCAGAACCTAATTTAATGGCACTTCGGTAGGTAAAGGTAATAAAACATTTCATAAATTTTTACCAACTCTTTAAACGTAGATAGGTATATCTTCGATACGAATATTGGACGATTACGAAACGTCGAAGGTTTCCTTCTATATATATTTACAATACCTGCACATACAGTACACAGCCGTAGCTCTCTGTACCCAACATCGATAAAGGAAAATATAAACTGCGAGCGGTCCAGTGTACCTAATTCGTTCTAGTAATCAAGAATCGAATACAGGAATTGCGTAGTCGATAATCGAAGTGTCATATATTACGATTATTATTTTGACTGATCGCAAAAAAGTGAAATTGCTGTTTGAAGAGCCCCATTTAGAAAGCATACAACGGCCTGATTTGGGACTCGGGAGATACTGATCGTGAATATCCATCATGTCTCGACTTTTATAGGTAGGTAAGAGAGTAGAGAGGTACGGCTACAGAGATACGATACCGTGTTCTAAAACTTGCGCCGCGATTACGTTGTTTTTCGTCGAGGTTTAATTTATTACGACTAATACGAGAAATATGAAACAAATGGTGTCTGTTTTGCTGATTTACTAACCTACAACGTACAACCAGAGCGATCTTTTAAATCTGCTGTGCAGAGGTACCGTTTCGTATGTCGAGGTTAAACGCGCTTAAATTCACAGCTATTATCATTTTTAAACAAGTGTCGTCGACGCTCCATTTTAGCTCGCTGCTGGCCAACAACGCTGGCATTATGCTAAACGCACTGTATTAGGTACATCGTTGCATTGTGCGAGTAATTTTTATTAAATGCTTTTTAATCTTGACCTTTTTAATGCTGTGGATGTAGAATATCTGTGGTGTTTGATACCTAGGCACATATCTAGCCTAGAAACTATTCTATTGAAAATTATACGTCTCAGAGTTTATCATTTTTTTTTCCATGAGGTTAAAAATATAGGGTACCTATCTAATTCGTAGAAAAAAACTTTTCTGGAATTTTAACGAAAATTGGTAAGATTTTTTTGAGTAAGCTTCTCAAAAAAAAATAAGCTTTCTAGTCCAAAGAGAGTGGAAACTAAAAATGAAGGTGATTTTTGGTCACTTATGAGTAGTACCACGAGCTAAGAAGTTTTTATACCCCGAAAAGGCACAATTTGAGTTTTTAAATCAGTCTGAACTATTTACTCCGAATAATGTGCAGTGAAAGGGGGTTAAAGCTTTGTTTGGGTGGATCCAGAAATTTGAGGGTAGCTTCATAAAAATTTGAGCAGTTTCGAAAAAAGTTCTAAAAAATCTCTTTTTTTAAAATGATGCACTGTGGTAATTGGGGATTCGTTTTTTTTTTAGAAGTCAAAAAATCAACTCGAAAAAGCACAAATTTTTATTTTTCATTTACAATAAGGCTGGTTAAAAAATTTTCATTGGTTGGAAAATTTTTCATTTTCACCCCTTTTTCGACACAGGAAGGGGAGGATCAGGATAGCCAGGTGGAGAAAATATTGTAAAAACCATCAATTTTTGGGCAGTCCCAAAAAAATTTCAGAACACACACTGACTTTGAAAATGGATATCACTCCCCTCCCTTCCCCTTTTCCTCCATTAGAAGGTTGAAAAATTGCAGATGACGAATTACTTAATTTAATTGCTCACTCAAACACTTCAAAATGAGGCTGAGAGTTTTTCATCATTTAGAATAATTTTTGATCAAACTTTTCTAAAAATATCATAGCAGTGCTACCAATAATGCATTTCGATTTTCATAAAATTCAAGTTGCTCATTCAGTGGATTGAAAACGATGTCAACACATTTTTTGGACTATACCTATAAAATAAATCAACATTAATTTTCAGTTTGAGTGAATTAATTTTCAGCATTCTCTGATTTCTAAAAAGTGCAGCAATGGCTTCTCAAAGTAGGATCTTGGTCATTTTTTCAAATTAGTTTTCGTTTTTTCCCCTCTTCCTCCCTCTCCTTCACAATGGAAATTCCTGAGAATTTTTAAGCTCAAATTTCAGATTCTGCCTTGATTTAGAATAAATATTGCTTCAATTTTGAAATGTTCCGAATTTTATCTGCTAATCAAAGCGTTGAAACTTCAAAAGTTCGTTCAACGTTTCGCATGCTTTCGAATATTTTACGCGAGTTAACGATGCTACGCCGGAAGAACGAACGTGACACGTAATTTTGTAGAGCGGAAAGTTGTCAATCCTTATCAGCAGGAACGGAATCAAGTGGGTGGAAGGATGGCCGCCTCCCATAGCTACAAAATTACAAGTTTAGCTAGGAAAATTAATTTCGATTCGAAAAATTTTGCAAGTAATGGTCTTTTTGTTTTATTTCATTTCATGTCAGCGGAATCGTAAAAAATCGATCTCAGAGCCAACCACCAATTTTCTGTTATGCAAACAATGATTCACTGGGTTGAAACTGTTGAAAGCGAGAGCAACAATTTTTCAATTTTTCATTCCTTCGAAATGAATTTCAGAGCTCTAAAAAACACGAACTTCAATATTTTTTCGACTGGAAATTTTCAAAACATTTTGAGTGGAACTCTCCCCTTTCAAGGTCACTTTTTAGTTTGTTTTAAATTTGAAAAAAAGCAGAATTTCTTACGTGCGAAGGCCTTTTTTTTACCCATTTGCACCTGATTTAATTTCTTTTTTTTTCCAACAGACAATATAATATCAAAATTTCACAATTTGGATTTTTTTTAGAAAGATCAATCTTACAACTAAAAAGTCAGAAAAAACTTTGAAAACTCATTTTTTTTCATTTTGAACCATTTTTATTCTTTTTCCCTTTCCCTTTCGATTTCCTTTTTTTACGCAAACAATGAATAATTTTTCTTAAGAAGTGGAAAATCACATTAAAAATTATTTTCAAGTAACCAAAAAAAGGATTCAATCACAAAATACAATTAAAAAATTTTCACATCTACGAAAATCTCAAAAGTTTACATCTTGCAATCACATATCATCATCTGCTTGAACTAGACATATTTTCCCCCGCATTTTGAAATTTTTTCATTTCTCCCTCCCCCTGCCCATTTTCCTTTTTCACACAGCAAAATAGTCCATTTTTCCTACAAAATACGAAAAACTCCACCAAAAATCATTTTCCAATTTCCCGCGAAATGCGATCTCATCATAAAAATAATAGCATCTCTATATCGACGAAAACGTCAAAATTCACATCACACAATCAAAAAATGAAAAAAATGATAATCACCTGCAACCAAACAGACGCCCGAAATAAATGAGAAAAAATAAGTTTACACGAAACCGACGCTGGGCGTCGATTTTATAGCTGAGAATTGATATACTTTATATACTTGACTTATTCCGGTGCGGAGTCAATTATAACAGACAATATGGTTATTTCCGCTTTCGGCTGTATGGCTGGCTATGAGAAGCAGCTCGCTATCAATAAGATTGAAATTTAAATTGAAAAACAACTTCCGGTTGACCAGCAGCGACCTCTGAACTGCACAGTACCTAATATTAATAGCGATGCATTTTTATTCTTACGGCATAGGCACTTAGGCAGGCTAGGAGCATGAGGCAATGTAGAAGCACAGGCACAGCGGACGGATATGAACCGTTTGCGACGGAGGAAAGGAGCGTGAGGTGAGTATACACGTAAGGTATAGGTAGAGGTACCTACGCTGTGCGGTTAATTAGAACGCGATGAAACCATTTTCAAAAGTATATGATACAGTGTTAAAATAGGGAGTAATACTGATAAAAGTAGGTACATAATGTAACGTAATAGATCAACAGAAACGTTACCAGAGTACCTATATTGCTGGTGAAAGTGGAAAAAAAAAATGTAAAATCGATGAAAATCCCAACAGTAGGTACCTACTTCACCTACTTGATGTCTAAATTACTCAAAAAAAATTTCTCTCCCCATTGCTCTTTTTACACCACATGCCTAAGCCTATCTTGGACTTCAACATTATTTGATCAGACTTCTGCAAAAAAGAAAATAATTTCAGAGACAGAGACATACTGAAGTCCTAACATTTTTTTCGTGAAAAGGGAAGGCAAGCAAAATCTCAGAATTCCTGATTCGGTTTATAAAAAATTTTGAAAATTATTTCATTCAGGCAGAAATAGAAGATTGATTTTTCGCGACTGAAGGTGAATAGTACAAATTTACTGACCACACTCATGTGAGGGTGTATGGAAAAAAGGATCACCTGATCAATTTTTCGTTTTTCACTTTTTTTAGCTTAAATTTAATTATTATTTAAAAAAAAAAAAATGCTAAGAAATCGAATAAAACTGGTTGTTCGTACTTGAGCAAGATATTCAACTTTTAAACGAAGGAAGTCAAAACTCCCTGCCCCCTCCCCCACAGGATTTTCTGATGAGAAGGCAAGAGAAAATACTGATTCACATTATTTAACTTTGAGAGCATTTTGAAAAGTTTCACCCTCTCCCCCTCCACCCCAGCCCTACAAGTACAAGTACATATGAAATAGGTACTAGGTATAAGTATATTTCGGGATTTTTTGAAGAAAGGACGAAATTATTATCGAGGCAAGTGTTTCTAACATCAAAAAGAGATTCGAGTTATATGCCTAAATTGAAAAATCGGGTGGTTTTTTTTTGACTTTTTTTTAGTCTAATTGCACTAGACTTAAGTATCATTAAAAATCAAAAGCGCCGCGATACTATCATCTGTTTTTGGCTCGATTATTCAAAAATGTAATTTTTGTATATGTGGACCCTTACTAAACCAAATTAAATTGGCCTCCGAAATTTTGACCTTAAAAGGTGTAAAAATGGCGAAAAAAACGTCAAAAAACGCGTTTTTTCATAGTTTTTGATTTTTTTGACCACGTTGCACTCCCTCAAAGGGGTCTGAAAAAAATATATGTTATACCTAAGGGTAATACCAACTTTAAAAAAAAAACTCCAGCAAGGGGTCCTCTCGATTTTTTTCCTACGAATTTTTAAAATTTTCAAACCCCCCCTAAACTCCCCCAAATATGCGAAAAAAAATTGAAAAAATTCTCATGTATATACCTACACCTACCCATCAACTATTTTCTATGAAAATTTCAAAATTTTTGAACCACCCCCTTCAAAGCTATTAATTTTTGAATTTTGGGAATTTACGGCCATTTTACTTGGGTTGGAGTGGGGATCGAGCCAAACATTTTTTTGGGGATGTTTTACATCAAGACTAACATTTTGGGTGAGTTTCAGCGGTGGTGATATCCAAAAAAATTGGGAAATTTGGTGATTTTTTTCATTCCAATTTCCATTCACAACACCAATAAATCTCATAATTTCTCATTAAAACAGTTTGAAAATTTGGAATAGACTAAAAATTTTCCTTTTTCACTAAAGACTTTTTGCTTGAATTTGAAAGCAGAGTCCGGAAGCAGCCAAAAGCTTAGAGCCGTTCATTTTTAAGGCTTTTGGAAAGTTTTGAAAGCTAGCTCAACTTTATAATTCAACACATCAGCAGCCAAAAGCTTAGGTAATTTTTCGGTTTTCCAACGACTTTTTTTCAAAAATTAAAATTCAATATTAAACTGGGTAAAATTCAATTCGCTTCATTCAAAACATAAATTACATTCAATTTCCTTGAAATGAAACTCAAAAAACATCAATTTTTCCAGTGAAATCTCCTTGAAAAAATTGCTTTCTAGGAAAAGTTATTGTTATATCAAATTGTTTGAAGTGAGGTTTTATTAAGTACCTAATTATTGTTCCATAAATAATTAACCAGGCATTTGAATTTCATGGTTTGAATGTTTGTTTTTTGTATGGTGGAAAGGGGAGAATTTTCATGGTTTCGCCGTTTCAATCACATAATAGAATTCAAAAAAATTGGCGATTTTGATGATTTTTCAGAATTTTGAAGAAATTTGAAATTAACAAACGGGTTGATAATGGAGAGAGGAGGTTAAAAATGGCATGATTTACGAATATCTTAGCTTTAGGAAGTGCCACCCCACCCAACATTTTCTTTGCCCCAGGCCTCAGGCCCCAGCTCAAGCAAATTCTGGCTAAAGGCCTGTTTTCTGTCAAGTTATGAAAATTAGTATTTGTGTAAATACATTTTCCCAGGTTGGAAAAATATGAGGACATACAAATGAAGCATGGAATTGGAAAAGGGCCTAACTCCCATTTCCAACATGCCCTCTTCTTTGACTTCCAGTGCTAAGACAGTCGGATTAAAAATTATCGAACTAGAAATTCTATGTTTGGGATGAGTACTTGACTTTATTGAACATCATTAAACATGCCATTGATGGCATTTTAACAAAAAAAAAAAAATTACACCAGTTTGCAGAATTTGGGGAGTTAGGCCCTTTTCCAATTCCATGCTTCAAATGGTAAATTTTTTCACTTCAGGATAGAAATGGTTAATTTTTCCAACTTGATACTGAAAAATCTCAGAGGGGGGGGGGGGTGGATCACTCACAGCCCTTATCAATGGGTCTTCGTAAATCTACAAGTATATCCCAAGATTTCCACAAATTCTAGTATTACTTACGTTAAAGATAAAGCGTTCCTATTCGTTTATGACTACTGCTACTTTTCTGAGTGGAATTCCTCCTGAGTACGCTTGATTCGGCTTTGGCGGGTTTAATTTTTCTATCACATCTGGGTTCGATATCGTTATGCATATCCCATACTAGATTGGTTAGAGATCTTGGTCGACTAATACGTCTGGAACGTTTCTCCGGCAGCTTGGTACCGGTCGCCGAGTCGGCAGATGTTTTGCCGCCAGAATTACTCGAATCCAAGGTACCGTCCAGTTCCATGGCTTGTTGCAGATTACTTAATGATTTATAACGTATATTAAATATAGGCGAGCCGGATTTCAACAATGGCGGATGCTCTTTCAATGGTGAAGAACTCTTTTGTCTTAGCAGTCTTCGACTCTGTGAATTACCATTTTTAACGTATAGCTTAGAAAACGACGTTCTGTCGGCCGGGTATTGTTCTTCGGCGACGACCGGCGGTATACTTTTGATGGCTGGTTTTCGCGTACGTTTTTCCGCCGCTTTCAAACCTGACTGGATAATTTTCACTTTCGGTATGGTTTCGATAGGAGGTGGTTCGGGTTTGACTAAGGCGGACGCGTCCGAGATCTGCGTCGCATCGACGGCGCCATCTTTTTCAGCGCCTTTGACTAAATGACTGGAATCGGATTCGGGAAATGGCGAACGTATGTTTTTCGGTAGTGGCGCGAATCCGCGAACGTAATCGTAAATCAAGTCTATCTCGTCGTATTCGGAATTATGCGGCCGATTTTCAATATCGAAGGGGTAATTGGTATTGGCAACGTCGGCCGATAAACTTCTCGTCAAAAAGTATCCGTTTTTCGACGTCAATATATTGCCGACGTTTTTCAACGTTTTCATATCGACCGAACGCGCGTCCAAGACGTACGCCTTGTTTACGCTTTCGCCGGCCAATTTGGTGCATTTGTCGAGCACCCTTTGATACTCTCTGGTATCTTTTAAGCAGTCTTCGTTGCGCGCTTTTTGTAGCTTTAGCGGCGCCGCCAATGGCAACGTGATCACGGAGCTAGTATCTTTTTGTAATGGCATCGCGAATACGTGTTCTTCCTCGAATACGCACAGTAATCGAAGTTCCGGTAAAAATTGATTCAAATTCTTGAACCCTTTGGGCGGACTACCGTGTACCAAGCGTACCGTAACGGGGAGACGTTTCTGTAGCAGATTCTTGGCCGTATGCACGCCGCTGATATTATCTTCTTTGGCTAACGTGCTAAATCGACTCTTTTGATCCATACCGAGCAGTACGATATCGCCAACGGAATCCAGACACCGTAGAAATTTTATTTTAGAGTTACCCAGCTGTACTTCGACCTGAGGATACAATGTTTCGCCTGCGTTTACGATTCGAGCACCGTCGGCGACCAGAACGCCGTCTTCGTCGTATCGACCGACGATGGCTCGTATCGAATCCCTGACCAAGCAGCCGTTTTCCGATTTACGATGGGCCAGTTCGGCAACGCTTTCTAGGCATCTCATGCCTCGGCCATCTTCGCTCAGCAGCTCGAAATAGCCTTGGTAGGTGTCGGGGATGACGAATTTGGGTCCTACGCCGACCACTCGACGGCCTTCTTTTATTTTAACCGCTTGAGCGAGGATTTTACGTCGTCTGCCGGCCGATATCAGTAGGACGGTTGGTTGCAGACAGGGACTAGGTAGAGAGGGTACGCCGATTCCTCCGTATTGACCTTTAATGATTTTCGCGACCGCTGGTAATCGGTGTTTGGCGACGAATTCGCGTAAATAGAGGCCTTCATCGGCCCAACGGGCGGCAGCCACCACCGCTTGGCCGTCTGTAGCTGCCATCTAGGGTTGGGGTACTATTTCAGCATCGCCTGGAACATAAGAAGATAAAGGTTCGGATTAGTTTGGATGATCTAGTTTAATGATCGATTTGATAAAATAAGGGTAATTTTGGTTTAAAGGTGTTGAGGTTAATGAAATCATTCGCGAACGACCTGAAAGATAATAAATCGTTTGTGAAAGATTCCAGAAGAAATGAGAAATGAAACGTAAAGTTCTTTATAAAACTTATTCTTATTTTCCAACGGCACTTCGGGTGCTCGGCTCGGTTCGGTCACTTTCGTGTGACTTGCGTTTTTTACATGATTACGTGAGCCTGTTTTACGGATGATTTTTTTTCAAAGTCCACATTCCGACGTTTTTTTTTCGCTTCAAAATTTTTCTTGACGAGGTCTGAATTTTTTTCAACTTTTAAATAATATTTCTTTTTCTTGACGAGGTCTAAATTTTTTACGATTTTTTTTTCAAACTTCAAAAATCGAAATTTTTCTTGACGTGGTTGATTTTTTTTTCAACTGAAGCATAATTTTAATTAAAGTTTGGAAAAGTATTTAGAACAAGTAAAAAATTTGAAGTTGAAAAAAATTTTGACCTTGTTAAGAAAAATTTTGAAGTTGAAAAAAAATCAACCACGTCAAGAAAAATTTTGATTTTTGAAGTTGAAAAAAAAAAATCGTAAAAAATTTAGACCTCGTCAAGAAAAAGAAATATTATTTAAAAGTTGAAATCAGAGTCAGACCTCGTCAAGAAAAATTTTGAAGTTAAAAAAACGTCGGAATGTGGACTTTGAAAAAAAATCATCCGTAAAACAGGCTCACGTAATCACGTAGCACCCAAAGTGCCGTTGGAAAATAAGGATAAGTCTTTATAAATGATTAGGAATGAATCAGTCGCGAATGACTTGATGTAAGATGAACAAATCGTTCACGAACGATTCAAATATTGGTCACGGTTGTTTTCTTATTTTTGAATTAATCAATGCAGGATTAATATTTGTGAACGAATCACCAAATTCGAACGAATCATTCGCGAACGAATTCAGAAATCTGAAAAATTCAATCAAAAACGTGTCGTTCAAAAATGAATTAATCCTAGACGAACGAATCATTTGCGAATGAATCGAGCCAACATAAGTCGTTCGCGACTGATTCACTCAACTTTGTTCGAATATTTCATGAACAATGATTTAATTATAGGTGCTTTTTTTTTACTTTTTTTAAAATCTCAAAAGGTTTCTTTTTTCAAAAACCATTTTCTTGGAGCTCTTAACTTTTCCAAATTTTTCAGAATTTCAAAAAATTTTCTGAAAATCTCTTCAATTAAAAATTCCACGGGTAAAAATAATTTTTTCTAGGGAAAATATACAAAAAAATCCAAATATTTGATTCTTGTTATAAAAGTGTTTTTTTTTTCAGATTTTCCAGTAAACACGGCAGAGAGTAAATTTCATTTAAAAACGTCAACTGCAGTTACAGGTACCTATTTTTGATTTCGTTTCAATAAAATCAATATCACACACTTAAATTAAATATCTAGTGTCGAAGAGAATTTTCAAATTTTCCAAAATTTTAAGAAACATCCTTTATTTTGTAGGTAAGGAAAATAAATAATAAATTTTTAGACCACAATTTTTTCAAACCAATTTTACCCTTTTCTAGAAACTGATTCCCCTCCCCCCTCATCGATCTACTTTTAGGTAGATGATACCTATCGGTTGCCCTTAAAAACGTTGACAATTTTTAAAAATTGAATTTACAAAGATGTGAAAGATAATTTTTTTGAAAGAACGCGATTCAAAAAAAATTATAATTTTTACACAAAATGTCATGATTTCGTAAAAATTTTCCAACTATTACCAAAATTACTAGACTATTCCAGTTTTTTTTTTTTTTAGTTTTCCAAAAAATGAGCACTTCTTATTTGAACTGAAACGTCAAGGAATGATCACATTGAATAGAATATGAGTAATTACGTAGATTTGAGCAAGGTCTGAATGGAAAGAAGTTGGAAAGAGAGAAATACAGAGAGATCAGGTTATTAGCTTCTTTACCATAGGTAATGATGAAATTATATTTTTAGCCAAGAAAATAAAATTTGAGTCGATGAAATCGAAAACGAGATGAACTTTCTTAGAGGGAGATTTTAATACTCGATTTTAGAGTAAATTTTCAATTTCAGCTACCTCCTTCCCCCCTCCTCATTCATATCAATTTCTACATCGCTTCTTTTCTGAATTTGATCAATCATTCATCGTTTGAGAATAATTTGATAAATAAAAAAAAATTCATGTAGGTGTCGATGTGTCACTGATTTGATCTTTGAGCAAAAATGACGAATCATTTAATCATTTCTTTTCTGCAATAAAGGGTTGCTTTCGGGGGAGGGGGGGAGGGTTAAATATCAAATCAGTAATTTTTCATCGATCTTTCAGTCAAAATTACTGTTTTCTTCTGACAAATTAGGATTGATTGAGAAATCAGAGATTTTTGACCGAAAAATCAGTAAATAATCATTGATTTTCAAAATTGAATGACTACAATACTGACACAGTGAAATTTTTTGAAAAAATGCACTTTTTCACATTCTTGTAATGAAAAAATTCCCTTCTGAGCTGTGAGCTTGAAGGAGAGAGACTCTAGCCCTCTGAGACTCCCCCCACCCCCAACTCCCTATACAAATTTAAATTCAGCTGACGAAGCAGCTGGAAAGAAAAGTCAGTTCGAATCAGCTTAAAATTTTCTTTAAAATATGCCACGGACATGATGTCCATCTCATGTTTTTTGATCAATAAAAAAGATCGAAAATCAAATTAGAGGAAGTACCCACTAAAAAAAATGCCACCCTTTTCACGGTTACACAAAACACAGACTCCATTTAGAAATCACATGATCTATGTGCCTAAGTAATCTATAGGAAAACCCATCTCGAACAAAAACAAGGTTATCAATAAGTTTACATACCAATGGAAAGAAATTTAAACCGGTACAAAATTTCATAAAGCGTACAGACGTAGGTACTGGGTAAGTACACTTCATAACCATCATCACCTACACACCTCGATATTTCGCCGATAAATTTTACAGCAAAACGGCGCGCGCCTCACCTCTAACCGGACATTTACCTATTTCACTTTTTAAAATACATATATACGTAGACGAGCGAACAGTAACCTTAAACCAGAACGTTCGTACGGTTCGTATCGTACCACAAACAAAACATTTCACGAGAAGAGACGGCGCAACGCTCAACCTTGAATTTCTCACTTGGAAAAAAAAACTTATCGTAGAAATTAGAGATTTTTTTTCTTATCACAACTTCTAGAATCAGGTCATCACGTTTCGCCCACAACATTTCCCTTTCATGCAAGCTTCCAATTGCCAGCAATAAAACATCAAGTCTTGTTTTTGTAGATATCAGTTAGGCAAAGATATTAATTATTATCAATGCAATGGTTTGTATTCGTTGAATTTTAATAAACAAATAAACTCGCGTACTTTCTAATACGGCGATATACTCGCTCGTGTACAATTGGCCTTATTCTCGATGCAATTTTTTTTTTTACTTAGCTGAATCAGGTAATACCAACTTAAGTACCTAAGTGTGAAATTTTTCCTTAATAGATGACGAGATTACCTATTTATATATTTATTTTTGAAGAGTTGAAGATTGTAAAATTTGGAGGGAAGTTCCTTTTTTGAAGTCAGTTTATTCAAGAAGAAATGGCCTGATTTTCGGAAAATTAAAAAAAGGAAGGCGATTTGAGGTGAAGTTGTATTTCATCGGGGCAATAAAATTTTCGATTGAAACAAAAACATACGGAAAGTACTCCCATTATGAAAAAACCAAACCCAAAATTTGAGGTGGTAAAGTTTATTTGTAATTTTTTTTTTGAATTTTTGAAAATATGAAAATTTGATTTTCATCAACGAAAAAAAACCTGAAATTTGGTACACTATAATACCCAATTTCGACTTTCTAAATCAATTTGAAAAAGTTTCAAAATTTTTCGGAGCTTTCAGAATAATTTTTGAATTTTTAAGCACTGAAGAAAAACTTATAAAAATGTTCCATGAACTTTAGCAGGAATCATCAAAAATACGAGTACCTACGGTCCTACCCATATTGCGATGTCCTATTCTATCGATTAAAACACAATTTTTCCAGACTTCGTTCTTCTAGATTCAAATTAGTAGGTAGTAATATCTGAAAAAAGTTGTTTTTTTTTGGTCAAAAACTAAAAAAATACGTTTGGAAGCACAGAAATCTCAAAACCGCTTCCAACAGATTTAAGAGATTGAAAATTGTTTGCTCACCAATTTCAACTTCATATTTTTCGATTCGCATGCTGATGGAAAATTTTAAAATTTTAGTCAAAAATTTTATCTGGAAAAAAATACGTATAGATTTGAACCACCAGTTATGATTTTTTTTAAAAGGGGCTTCAAATGATCAAATAGATCACCAAAGGTAATTTGTGTTTCGGAAACTTTTTTCAATACAGAAAAATTTAAAAACTTCCAGGAAGCTTTGAAACGGTTCTAAACCACTTACAATCAATTTGGAAGGTGAAAAATAGGCAAAGGAAATTGAGATCAAAATTCAGCTTTTTTTCGATGATTAAGTACATCAAATTTTCCAGGAATCTGGAGTGGAGCAGTGGAGCAGCGGGAGGAAGAAGAGAAGAGAATCCCCTTCCAGACGATTTTTTTCGGAGCCGGAGCTGGAACCACGTTTTAAAAAATTTCAGATATGGAACTCGAGACGCTTTTTTTTTCAAGTTTAAGCGCCAGAACCGAAGCTGGACGGACTCAAAACAAATAACAAAAATCTTAGCGCTAAGACCGAGAGGGTCCCCTTCTTGGGCGATTTTTTTGAAGCCGGATCCCTGAAATTTTCATTCAATTTTTCTCAGCATGATAAATTCACCAAAATTAAAGATATGAACTTGAACATTTTAAATTTTGGATATAGGCTTTTTCAATGATATAGGTAGGTACTTTCAAACCATTTTTATTCCGATCCAAAAATTTTACTGCAAGTATGGAACTCCTTTCTTTAGAAATTCAAAAATATTTCATAATGAAATGTTTTGGATCTCTTGTAAAGAAATAAATCAAAATTCGATTTCAATTTTTTTTTTAAATGAAAATTCATTCTCAAAATTCTCCAAGAAGAACCCGTAAAATTTTAGGTCCAGACGTCCAGATTGAATGATGAGTAGAAAAAGCACCCATCATCTCTAAACAATCCCGCTTCTTCGAAACATTTGCAAAACTGATGCAATTTTTCTTTACAAACAAGGTACAAATTGACCATTTCATTTTTATCACAATGGAAAATTTTAAAATGAATAAAAAATCTGCTGAGTCAATTTTCATACAAGGTCGAAACCACAAAGCTTTATCAATTACCTTGAAACTCAGCCAAATAGGGAGGCGGACTAAAAAAATCAATAATTAAGTTAGCCGTGCATAATCTCAATCTTCCTATTCGATTGAACTAATTTTCAAACCGCTCAACAGCTTGGAGCATAATTTCGAAATTTCTCCATTAACAATTCGGCTGTCTAGAATCCAGAACAGGTACACGAACTTCCTCCTAATCAGATTGATTTTGAATGTACGTATGTCTAGATACCTAATTATCATACCCGCGTGATTTTCAGTCGAATCATTATTTATACTCATAGTCGTTGATGCTTGGTCATTGTTTTTTGCAAATTGAAACGTGCGTTTTATCTTTTATACTTTGATGCGAGCATGATAATTGATTTCTCGAACGAGCCTCCGTATGGGTTACAAATTCTACGATAATGAATCACCAAGCAACGCGCAACGGCAGATCAAAAAAAAATCGTCAATAACAAAGTAATTTCCAAAAATTTATACAGCGAATAATTTACGATGGGTCGCCAATGAATGCTAAAAATGCAGTACCTGAACTTTGTTTATTCCCTATATGTACTATGTAGGTAGGTTTAGGTATACACAAAATAAAGTGAACAACGAACTCGCATCTTCTCATATACGAGAAAAACTTGTCCTATACAACAATCAGGGTCACTCGCTATAAATACTCTTGAAACGAATAAGAAAAAAAAATCAGCCTCGGCGGTCATTGGCAGCATAATTTCATACAAAATTTGTAACTCCGACAGATGTTTGGAATTTAAATATAAAATTTTCAAGCAGACCAAAAAAAGTGGTTCCAGAGGTATCACGAAAATATCGACAGGTATAAATTATTAGTATAGGTATCTCGTACTCGTATGTACCAACTACCAACGACGCTTCCGATTTAGTAAAAAATTACATCGATTGGAAAACCAGTTACATACTGTTGCACTTTTTCGTCGGATGACCGTGACTGGAGCTTATTTTGAAGTAAATGCCTCCGTACCGTATACTCGGACTCGGGTTACTTATTCGTTTTTATTTTAGCATACAATCGAACGCGCGCGGTTACACAACCGATGCGATGGAAAACATAATTAAACGGACCAGAATAAATAGTAAATGTCAGATGTTGAAAGTAAATAAAATGCAATGGCTAATTCATATAAATTATGCTGGGCGCGTAGTATGATCATCTTTTCGAACAAAGGATGGTTCGGTCACGATGTAGCGTACGCCATTGACTCTTTGGTGTTCATCTCGAGTGTATTTATGAAATATAACAATGCGTCATGATTCGTGCTATTTAATATAGAGAAGTGATCATACGGAGAAAATGAGACACTTTTTTCGTCTAAATTTTCTTCTAGATGAAAGTAAATGAAAGCGAATCTCGCTTAACAGAACGTTAAAAAGTGTTAAAATGTATCTGCCTAGTATATAGTTAGGTGTAGGTCTCGTAGGCATTGCAAAGCTTACGAATATTGTCCTTATACGAAATGTACAGGCAGGGGCGTTAATGAGTGATCCAAAAGTGAGAGTTTTAAGTTACTTGTGGAGTGTCGTCGGTGGTGCATTAGTTTTGGTATTTCAATTATTTTTCAAATTTTTAATGTTTTTAATTTCAAGGAAGTATATAAATAGTGAAGTTATTTCAAAGAATTCCTCAAATTCGAGCTCTTTCATTCATAAAATTATTGAAAATTATATTGAAAATCACTAAAAAAAAAAAAAATAGTCAGATTTACAGCATATCAATAAAGGATGAAAAAAATTGCTGATATCAAATAGTGAAAAAACTGCTGGAAAATCAATGAAAATTCACTGAAAATTCAGTAAAATATCTGAAATTCTTGAAAAAATCAGTAAAAATTCGCTGAAAATCAAAAAATTTCGATGGTTTTTTCTGTGCTGCAGTTCTCATAAAAGAAGTGTTTTCCTTAATGTCTTCATCCTCTTCCAGAATTGAATTTTTTTTGAAAATTCCGTTCGTAATCATTCCAAAGTCCCCTGATCCCTGATGATGAATAAGAAGGAAAAAATTTTTCTGTTTCAAAATATTGAATTATTGTTTTTGGGATGGAAGGAAAGAGGATTTGTGCAATATTTTGAGAATAAATTGTATAAATTAATCCAGTATAAGGGAAGTGGGGGGGGGATGTTGCATTTGTGACCCTTTCGGGACGAAGGGACTTTGTGTGAAAAAAATCAATGTCTTTATTTTTATATGTTTGGTCCAGATTTGGTGTCATTTGGACCAAAAACGTAAAAAATGATACATCGATTTTTTTTACACAAGGTCCCTTCTTTCTGGCAGGGTCACATTTTTAAATTTATTAGGTAACAATATTTCAGTCATAGAAGGGTAACGAAATCCTCAACGATCACTACTTTTTAAGAGCATGCTTGCGTCGAAATCCAGGAGATATTCGGGGATAGTATCAAAATTGTCCAGTGGTTCCAAAATTGGTTGTTTATTTACTGGCGTCTAAATCTTTTTGATGTTGGGATGAGATTTCGACAATTCAAGGCTAATCTTATTCTAAGCACGAATTTTTTCAACTCCAGATTCTTTAGGAATTCTACCAACCATTAATAAACATTGAAATTTTTCCAAGAGTTAAACTTCAATTTCAAAATTAATCATTTGGATTTTTAAAAAAAATTTGTGATCAAATTGGACATTGGAAGAAATTTTGAGCTGATGGAAGAAGTTTTAAAAAATGAGAAATTGAAAAATGTTTAGAAAATTCAGTCAGAATTAAAAATTTTTCCTACTTCAATTTTTTAAAATTTTTTTCACCGAAAATACCTCATATGATTATAAATTGATAACGAGAGGAGTGGAGGGGAAAATTATATTCACTCGAGATTATTCAATTTAGAAATGGTCTCATAGTAGCGTCGGAAAGTAGTGTGCAAGGAGGACATTATACTTCCCAAACCGGCGGCTGGAACTTTAAAAGCATTACATGAAAAAATGTCTTTTCCATGCATTAAAAATCCAATTTTTCCAAATCTTTGCCCTTGCAAAGTTTCAGGATATTTTTCAAAAATGGAATTTCAGTTTTCAAGACTGTGGGAATTTTCAAGCTTAATTTCTCATTTTTCGGTATTTTTTATGTAGGCATTTAAATATTTTTGCGGTAAAATATTTGAAAATTCACACCACAAAAAAGGTGAATTTTAGAGAAACAAAGGAAATTTCAAAAACAATGAGATTTATCGTAAAACGATTTGAAAAGTAAAAAATTTCTAATCACGAATCATTTCTTGTCAAAACCAAAAGACTCGAATAATTTTTCGAATTATAAAAAAATTATTCGAATCAAACATTAGGTATTCGAATACGCACATTCTCAAGGTTTAAGGAGGGTGAACCCCTCCTCCCTTCACCATATCTCTGTTTTTTCGTTTCTGATTTACAATAGAGTAAAAATTTTAAATTATATGCAAAATATTCAACAAAAAATTACCTACAAATTTTTATTAAAATTTCATCTAGGTATTTCAATATTGAAAATCGTTCAATTTTATTCGGATCTTCCAGAAAACTTTGAAATTTTCCAGAACTAAAGGAATTTATATTTTTTGACAGAAAAATTTTCCGACTTCCCAAATTGGTTGGAGTAGGTGCTCTGAACACCTATATAACTGTAGTATAAAATACTCGAAGTATAAATTTCACTGTCACTGTTTCTGTAAACGCTTTTTTAGTACCAGAAATTTTCAAAATATTTTAGAAACTTCAAAATGCCTTGAAACCATATTTATTTTATTCGGGAGGTCGAAAATAGGGTGTTATATCGAATTCCAGCTTTTTTCGTTGATTAGATCAATTTTTAATTTTTGTAGGACGATGAAGTAATTTTGAAATTTCAAAAATTAGCCAAAATTCGGAAAATTAACCTTGGAACCTAAAATTTTGGATATTGATTCTTTCATAATGTACTTTTGATTTAGGTAGTTTTGTTGTTTCGGTCCAATATTTTTTACTTCGTGCGAATCGATCAGCTCAACGGCTGTTTATATGCAGAAAAATTAGTTTCTCTTATGCATATTTTTATTTCGTATACCTACCTACAGTAAAAACAAATCAATGCTATGATGTATCCGCAAAACTTTTATCTTTCTACGCGGAAGACTCAATGAAACAAGCAACTAGCTGCGTTCAATGCTACACGAATTTTTAGATCACACTCGAACAATACCGAATTTAATTATTTCTTGTTTGGATTCGAATAAGGCGCGAGAGTATAGGTACAGTAGGTACAGGACAGGTACATAACTTATGTATTAATGTAAGTATGAAACGGCGTCAATATTGTATTGTGCTATGTATAGCTAGGTATAGGCGCACAAGGAACACAAAGACGTGTTTGGTGTTTTATAAATCATTGGTTCGAGACGACGACGATGGAGACGACGACGTTTAAACTTGTGAAAAATCATGACAGTTCAAGTACGTAAAAATTTCACACATCGTCGTTGCCGGTATAGGTATACGCGCGTGTATACCTTATACCTATACCTGTACCTGTACTCCAGTACTTCTAACAATCTACAGCCGCAGCCTCAGAAAGAGAGAGAGAGAGAGATGCCCTTGTATGTATCTATCGATTCCGATCGCATCGGAAGGCGTATATACGGCGATTTTTCACACATACATTTTACGAGCATCGACTTTAAACGAGTCTGCCGACACTTATGAGTAATAACCGAAATAAAAAGAAACATGTATTGTGAATACAGCTCGGGCAAGGCGCAGAACCGAGTCCAAGTCGAGTTTGTACATTCAAGGACGGCTCTTTTAGCAGCATTTCGTCGTCGATGATGCTTTTTAATTCTCCGCTTGATTTCATATTTTTTTATGGTATAATTTTTTTTCCACGTTTCATTTTTTTCTACCTTCCGAATTTATAATCAACCTATCTAATTATAATCTCGGTTCTTCGGTGTTGCGTAGAGTCAAACGCGAGATCGAAAAGGGAAAAAACGCTTCAGGATCCATGTCTCATCAAGGGGCGAATTCAACCATATTTTTTGAAGGGGCGCAGAAAGGTCGAATATGAGCAGAGAGGTTAAACTTGAGCGTTTTTTTTTAAATCAAAAATTTTTCTTGAAGACCACTTTGCAAGTCGCTTTTGGTTGCTTTCAAATTCGTCTATAAAACAGTCAATAAATTGAGCAAATTCCCTATACTTAAATGGACCAAAAATGAAGTCGGGTCTTAGCACGATTTCGCTCAAATTTTTTTCATGAGTTTCTCTTGGTGGTCTATGCAAAAAATCTCCATAATTTTTTTAACACATGTATTCAAAACGTCACCAAAAAATTCAATTTGAATAATTTGGACAGGATGTCCCATAGTATGAGCTTTTTTTTCTGGGGTTGAAAAATTTCAAAATTTTTTGAAGGCTCCGAAACGTCTCGAAAATACAAAATTCCAGCTATATTGTTGATTAGATCAATTTTTCATATTTTGCAGGGCAATGAGTTACTTAATTTTGAAATTTCAAAAATTTTCAAAAATTCAAAAAATGAACTTTAGAAGCTGAAATTTTGAATATGAAGGCTTTTCATGATGAACTTTCAGTTTATTTTCATTTCGGCTCGAAATATTATTCCAAAGTTGGAATACCTCTCTTCTAAGGCAAATGTCTTGAATATACAAAATATAATCACCTCCAAGGAATTTCGTCTCTGATTTTTATTATTTTGTTTTTGTACAGTGAGATCTTTGGAGGACTTTTGAGACTTTTCACCTAAATCCTTCCAATTTTGAAAAAATACGTTACAAAAATCATAAAAATGTGGAAAAGTCTGCTCCAGTCCGCGAAATTATTCTTTTAAATCTTTTTTTTTCGATTAATATAATACGTTTTGGAAATATCGCAAAAGTCCTCTAAAGAAAGTGTATTAATAAAGCTTTTATCGAAAATTTCATAAAAATTCGTTCGATATTGGATGAGAAATCGCGATCCTAAATTTTACTTATTGATAACAAACGAAAGCATACCCTTAATGGTCAGATGTGAAAGTATATTATATCCATTTTTTGAAGGAAAAAAAGAACTAAAATTATTATTGCTCACAAAAGACTAGTCTGACCAAACATTGTTCTGATAGTGAGATTACCTAGCCCATTTAGTCTCGCTTTTGTCTCCGTCACTGGACCCAGACTCATGATATAGGTAAACACAGCGGAAGAACTCGCAATCGTAGGCCCACAGGTCGTATTATTTTAAATTTAAACTTACAACATGAGCACCTTAGATACCTATAAGCAGGCAATTGTATAGGTATACTTGGTATATGTATCGGGTTATTTACATTAGCGGTGATCGTACATCACAGGATATTTAGTTTTAAAATGGCTACGCTTCGGCCGAGTACATCGATGCAGGTGTACTACACGCATGAACGGTTCGTTAACTACAATTATTTCACTATACGCAGCATAACTCGCATATACTTGTTACAATACCTAATAAAAAAGTTTACACTGGTCATTGCTCGATTTTGCAGCACTTCCAGCATACAGCTGAGTGAAAATCGACAAAGTTTACAGTATGGTAAATCTGAAAACTCATACTTTCTGTACCATTCGAACGCGAACACAGACGTAGGCAGATTATACATACCAACTGAACCATTGCGACAGAAGGAATTTCTTCTTTGAATCTGAACGATATTCGTACATCAAAGTCATCCCAGCCATCGAGTACGACTTTTTTCTAGGTGTTTATTTTTGCGCTGCATCGATTAATACCGACGCAACGACGACCAAAAAAAGGTAAAAGTAATTCATTTTCACTGAATAACCTCATTGTGCTAAATTCAACCAAAACCACATCCTTAAATCTTTTCTATTCTTTCGTGGCGTCGCTGATGGTATTCGTTGTGAATATTTTACGTTCCAACATTAACATAAGAATTGATACGGATTGTACGTATTCGTGCTCGTGCCAAAGATTTCCAATATGGTTTTTTCAAGTGGAATATTTAAATTTGAAAACATGCTGTTATCGGAGACAGATTCAAGTTTTTTGAGTCTACAGACACTATAAGTAAAATTTGACGATTCTTTACAAAATTTTTTCGCTCTGAAGTCCATCGTAGAACTCCCTGCTCAGAATTTCTGCGAATTCGCGAGAGTAAAAATTTGAACTATTTACGGATTTTATCGAATTGAAAATTGAAAATTTCTCTTTCATTGTATCGCTTCAATAGTTTCCAAAATTAAATTCAAGTTCAATAAATCAATACTTAAATAGAAATGTTTGCAAAAAACGACAATCAAAAAATAAAATTTTCGGAAGCCAAAAAGACAAAGTGAGAAAAATTTGGTAAAATTAATTTTTGCCAAATTTTTCATTTGTTTGGAAATTGGACTCATTTATAAAATTTTGCACTTCCTTCGAATTTTTGATGTTTTCATATTCAGCAAAAATTTTTTTGCTGATACATCCGCCTCCCATTGGTCACCCCCTCCTCCTCAAACGTTGACGTCTCGAGGAACGTCCGCTAATGTTTTGTTCAAGAAAAAATGAGGAAGTTTATTCCTTCTGTTTAAATTTCCGGTTACAATTGTTGCAGGCTGCAGGTTTCAGATTTCTAGTTGACCAGTTCCAGTTCAGTTCAATTGTTAAAAAAAACAAAACTAAATGAGTAAAATATGATTGGTCCATTTTCAGGGTGTCCAAAATATTTCAGAAATGATTTTTCCAGTTTTTCCAAGCTTCCCTAATAAATTTTTCGAAATTTACCCGTCCTTTTAAATATGATATTTATGAAGGATGGAGAAGGGTGTGGTTTTTTTACGTTTAAAATTCATAATGTCGAACAATTTTTTTCAAAAATTCTCATTTCTGGCAAGATTTTTAGATTCTCCCCTTTTCGGTCACAAAAATGACTTGAATTCAATTGTGAAATTTTTTCACATCATCTCCCCCTCCTCCCCCCATCCCGACACAAGAACTTGATACCTTGAATTCATAGCAAAAAAATTCAAATAAAAAGAAAAAACTTTTATAGTGTCTACAAAAAATTTGGATATTTTCATTCGGAGAATTCGAAAATTTCTTTACAATTCATTACTTTCTTCCTCCCTGCTTCCCACCCTCCCCAAAAAAGAGCATATACCTCGACTTTATGAATTCCACGAAAGTCCTAACAATTTTTTCGGCAGGCTCCAGCAGATAAAAAATTGATGAGGTGGGTAGAACATAAATTATTTTGATGAGATATATTAATGCGATGGCTCGAGAAAAGCGAGGGCGAAAATTATTGCGAAAAAAACCTTCAAAAGATGAAAATTCATCTGTTGATCACTTCACCTTCACGAGAAGTGAACTTTCCCAAAATATAACAAAAAATACGCAAATTCGTTTCCATTCTTTTTTTTTTCAAATTCGTGATCAGGAACATCATGGGTACTCCTTTCTCTTCACATCTTATCAGAAAGTATACGTGTTCAAAAAAAAAAAATCGAATGGAATCTGTGGAGGGAAAGGACGTAAATCATCTCCAAGCGTACATCGAGGGGAACTTTTTTTTAAAAAAAAATTGCAATAAAATAAGCCAAAAAAATTCGGATAACATATACTTCTGAATTTTAACAAAATTCCAGCAAAAATTTCAAATTTTTTTGAATTTTCCAGACAGCCAAAATTTCGTGATTTCTTAAAGTTTTTTTTTAGAAAATGGACACCCTGATCTTTTCTATCCCAGAACAATTTAAGACTCTAAGGATTTTTTTAAAACACAAAAATTGAATTTTCCCTGAAAATCGAACGCCTCAGGCAAAAAACAGATGCTTATGCTTAACGCTTATACGTAAATCCAGCCCAGGCCATGGCCTGTTACCGCAACTTTTCGACCAACTCGAAAAGTGAAAATGAAAATTTTACACGTACGCAACACAGCAATATTTCTAACAACCTTATAATGATACACAAAGCTGGTGAGATGCCACAACAATAACAAAGAACGAACCAAACACCCAACTCGATGAAAGCCATTAAAAAATCATTAGCTCGTATTATAATAATCAAAATATTTAGTAAAATTTAAAACTATCACCGCGAGTGAAAGTCAAGTAGTATTTATCACAACGAACACGTTGCCTATTACGACAAACTGATTTTTTTTCTTCTTTGTGTGTAACATGGTAGAAAAAACCATGTAATTTGAACTAATCATATCGTTACTTTACAGTGCAAAAAAGTCAGTCACTTGAACAAAACATTTAAGAGTAAGCACTAACAGCGATTTAATCGTGGCATAGGTGATTTTTTTTTGAAAAATATAAAACTATACAGTCGTCAGATTGAAAAACTTCAAGTTTGTTAAGAAATCGTGAACGACTGCATTAAGATACTCGAATAGTATTAGCAACGTAGGTAAATCTAAGTATACATTATATTATTGATGTGAATAAGTAGGTGCATTATAAATTGCGAATTAATGTTCATGATTTTAAATGGATTTTATAGCAATACGTTATGTGTATACGAGTTTAAATTTAAATACAAGAATTGTATAGGTAGAAGTACACCAGGCACACTCACCTACATGCAGATTGTACGAAAAAGCAGTACAACCGTGAAAATTGATAATTTTTTTACACGATTACGTAATTAATATTTTTTATCGCCGGTAAGTTTATATTTTTGAAATAAATTAGCTCGTACCATATGAAAACTTCATTTTTTTTTTGATAACGATTAGTCTAAGGCTGTGAAGGAGAAAGCAGAATTTCAAAGTGAAAAATTACTTGAATCCTTTTTTTTACGATTTCATTGGAACATAAGCATACCTTTAAGGTGCTGGCTATATATTCGTTGGCATTTTTTTTGTTTATTTCCACCTTTTTCTTAATTACTTATTTCTAAGAAAAAATAGTTCCTATAATCAAGTGTGAGTTGCATGCTGGGTCGAAAGCCAAGGGTAATATTTAGTTCTAAATAAATTGAAAGATTTTACAAAAATTGAAAACTCTTCAAATCTCACAATATCATCCTTCCGCAAAAGGAATAGAGTAGGTATTTTAAAAAATAAATCTCTTGAAATAAGATTTTCTCATTCTAAAAACAAATTAAAAGAATTGTTGAAAACTGAAAAAGTATTAAATTTATTTTTCGGAAAACCAGTTTTATTTGATAGAATTCAAAAAAAAAAACGGGCTTTCTCCTAATTCAAATAGTTATCAAAATTCAGTTATAGCATTTGGTGAAATAGTTACTTACAGAAAATCCTTGGTCTCGATGTGAGGCAGTTGAAAAAAAAAAAATCAACGTTATTTATCATTTCAAAATACGTACCAAAGTGGACTAATACATATTTTGAGTACATATTTTCTAAATTTAGCATAATACAGGTCAATTTATCAAACGTGAGATTGATGAAATTATTTCAACTAGATATGAAAAAAATATTGGAAAAATTAAAATTCAAAATTAATGCAGTATTCTGATACGGTCTTAAATTAAAAATGTTGTTAACGTTTTTCCAATGAGGGAAACTGAGAAGAATCAAAGAGAACTTCCCATTCCTTCATTATTCGCTAAACAAATCAATTTTAGCCTCAAAATTACAAAAATTTCTGATAAAACTGATGAACAAAAATTTTAAAAAGATCTTAGAATAAATATAGTACACAGGTAAGGTACACACTAGTATTTGAAGTTTAATTTTGAAATAGTTTTAAAATTTTTTCAAAATGATCGATGTGGTTTTAGCGCGCGTGTTAGCTCAGTGGGATCAGACCCCCTTAGCTTGGGTTACAGGAGTACGCCACCACTCCCGGACGGAAGGTCAGCGTCAGAATTAATATAGATGTACGTAAACTCAACACTTATTAGATTTTTTGAGGGTGAAATTTTTTTAATTTTTTAAAAAAATATGAATCAACACTATTTTAGGTAGTAATATAATTATCATTTTTTAAAAAGTAAATTCAGCTCTCAATCGGAATTTTTTTGATTAAATAATTACTTATTTTAAAATATAAATATATGTATGTACTCTTTAAACCTGGCAAATTTTTTTCAACGATAAAATTTTTCTATTGACTAATGTTTTTCTCAACTGTATTACATCTAAGTCTTGAAATTTTTAAAAAACTTGATATTCTCTTGAAATTTTTTCATCTTGAGTTTCTCAAATTTTTTTATTCAGAAAAGTTCTGAGTTGGAAATTAAATTTTAGAGTGGAAAAAAATATTGAAAAAGGCAAGAATTGAAAAAAGCATTGATGAATATTTTTTGAGAAGAAATTTCATGGTCGAAAAAAAATTATAACACTGGAAAAATATAGGTAGGTAATGAGAAAAAAAATAATGTAGGGAGATTAGAAATGAGAAAAATTCTCGAAAGAAATTATTATGAGTTTTTGAGAAAAAATCTCGAGAGTTGAAAAATGATTCGAGAAAAAAAATTAGGTCTCAAAAATACATTAAGAAAAAAATTCACTTTCAACCAAAAGGTACTTAGGTATCGAGGAAAAAAATTTAAGAGCTGAAAAAAGTTTAGTCGAGGGAAACAAATCTAAAGAAGTTTTAGAGCTGAAAAATGTTTTAATTGAAAAAAATTCAGTACTGTAAAATATTTCGAGAAAAAATATTCTGAATTGAAAAATATCTCGAGGAAAAGATACAAAAGTTGAAAAAATTTTTACCAATGATCACAGTCGAATTTCAAAGTCATAACTTCCAAATCCATTTCAGAAAAAACGAATCTTCGTAATATTTTTATTTAAAGGGTCTCCCTTTAAGCGTCAAATTGATTTCTTGTCAAATTGCCATAGAGAGATCCGAAAAAATTACGATTTTTTGATACGAATTAATTTAGTTTTCAATACTTCACTTTTTTTTCTTATTCCAAGATTTTGCAGTTGAAATTCCGAAACTCAAAAATTCTCGATTTTTCTTATGAATGGAATTTCTCGAAATTTTATAATTGAAAACTTTTTCACATTCTCAATAGGTATTTACGAGAATTTTACATTATTTTAGCAATTTACGTAGTAGGCTACCTACGCCAAACTTTTTTATTTTTTTAATCAAAACATTTTTCACGAACTATTTATATTTTACTATTTGTTGAAGTGGCATATCTATTAATAATTTTTATTATATTTTTTGAACCTTATTACTTCCTCCTCCAAAAAATTGGACAATAAAAAATTTTTGAATTTTCAAAGTCGATTTTTACACATGCACCTTTTTACACAACTCTTAGCAGTGTACGCCTCAATCATATCCGAGCTTATTGAACACATAACGAGTAATTATCTTTAATCAATGTTCATCCGCGTTCATACCCATACTCGTATTATTTTATATAAAACGTTATGTAAGGTACGAAATACGAATAACGATAACATCGAATACGTATAATCGAACCGAAGAATAATAACGGAGTCACAAAACAAGTGTTGAAAAAAAAAAAACTTAATTTAAACAAATACATAATTAGGTTAGTATGCTCGTATATGAAATTCAAATTCATCAACTTTTTCTTTTTTAATTGCCAGCACGCGGTATTACAAAAATATCCTATAAATCCCACGCTGTTCAATATTCGGGGTATTTCTTTTTTCCGCGTCCGAATCTCGAGACCAAAACGCATCGTATTTTTTTTATGTACCAATTCCAACTCGCGATGTATTTTCTCAAATAAGTATACTCACGATTAGCTCAGATCCGAGCTTAAAATGGCAACCAGCGCTATAAAAACAGCTAGTTCATAGAGGTTAAAAAATTACTCAGCGTTGAAACATCGATCGAACGGGTGTAAATTAAAATTAATTAAAAATACATTTTGTGGACAGGATACTTGTTATTAGTTTGGTTGTGGCAAACGACCTGTAAAATACGAGTACAACTGTTCTTCGGGTTAAGATACAATCTACAATCTACACAAAACTTCTTTTATGTGAAACACGATGTAGGTAGTGGTATTTTTCTTCGAAAATAATATCATTTCATAAACGTTAATTTAATTTAACAATCTTTTCTTAATGATTTTACTAAATACGAGTCGAGGGCCTATATGGCCCAAAGTACCGGTATACGGTTTTGGTAGCTTGCTAATTTAAAGGCGAATGCATATAAAAAATTTCCTAAGTAATGTGGAACAATTAATTAGCCATATAGGTAGAGGTTCGCGTACATGGTACTTTACGAATTCTCCATGGTTTAAATAGGTTTTAAAATTAATTCGTGCTATCGTAATACCTTCAGCGTATTTTATAATCAGGTGCGAATATCAAGTTTTTTCTTGAAGGGAAGGAGAGAAAGGGTTATGAAAAATTACCTGCAGATTTGGAGTTAATACACCATGAAACAAAAAAAAAATGACAAGGTCAATAAACATTTTCCGAACAGAAGAAAATTCGAAATTTACTTTCGGAAAAAAAAAGGTAATGCATGCAAATTTTTCCCAACCAAGGAGGTACCTTTCCAAAAAGTAAAATTTTGAACCGAAACAAAAATAAATCGAAAATACATCATTAAAAAATTCAATACCCGAAATTTCTCGTTCTAAGGTAATTTTTTTTCTCGAATTTTGGCAAATTTTTTAAATTTCAAAATTACCTCATTGCTCTGAAAAATTTATGAAAATTTGATCTCTTCAACGAAAGAAGCTAAAATTTGGCATACATTCTATTCTCTGCCTTCCGAATCAATTGGAAGTGGCTTCAAGACGTTAAGAAGCCTCCAGGAAATTCTGAAATTTCCTAACACCGGTGAAAAGCCCATGAAAATGGTCCATTTGAAAGTCAGTCAACATCGAGTTCAAAATTCATATCCATATTTTTTGGTAAAGTTTATCGTTATGTTTTTTCAGGGTTCTTAAATATTTGAAATTTTAGCAAGGTTTAAAAAATCCAAATGTGTAGTTTCCAAAATATTCTCACGCTGATTTGATCCCATTGTGGGAGAATATCAGAAAAAAATTCAGTTGAGAAAATTACGAAGAGCAAAATTGGAAAACTTTTTCAAAAAATTCTAAACTGTTTAAAAATGACGTACTTAAATATTCTGGACTTTAAAAAAAAATTCGAAACGACATCCAGCGGTATGAGATTTTCTGGGGGAGGGGAGGAGGAGGAATGGTCCAATTTACAGGTTATTTTGGGACATTTTGTCCAAAGTATCCAAAGTGATTTTTTTTTAGAAATGTGATGCCCCTTATTTATAAATCAGAAAATGATCGGAAATCACTGAGTAACAGTCAGAATTACAGCACAGGAGAAAATCAGTGAAAAATTCTGTTACGGAAAACAAATCAGTGAGAAAAATTACTGGAAAATCAGTGAAAATTCACTGAAAAGTCAACCACATTTATGAATTTAGCAGAAAAATCAGTGAATATCTTTGAAAAATCAGTTGATTTTGCCGATTTTTCCTGTGGTGCAATTCTGACTGTTAATTGGTGGCTTTTTTTGAAAACCACTTCTAATTGATTCTGAAAATCGAATGATTACATAAAATTTTCATATTTTGAAAATTCAAAATTCCAAAATTCGAGGAATGAATGTTATCGACAAAATTTTTTGTATGACTTCGTTTCTGATGCATTGTCAATTTATTTTTGTTTTGATACACAATTTCACCTCAAGTTCAAATACCTTCCTTGTAAAAAAAACAGATATAGGTATGTAAAAAGGACTCCCTTCAGATCAAAACTGAAATAAAGGCTTCGAAATTCAGCAAAGATTTTGAAAGACTTGCAGGTTGAAAAGAGAAGCTCCCTCATTTTCCAAGCGCTCTTTCACATATTCTACTACAAAACTACCCATCCCCTCAAGTCTAATATCCGCAAGCCAGTCATCATACAACTGGTTGTCTCGGGTTAATTACCCATCACTTATAAGAAAATACTTAGGTACGTAGAATACCTACATAAGTATACCATACCTATAGAAACATTACGAAGCATTTTGTTCCATTTTCTACGACATTGTGCTTTAATTAGTAGGCAGATACCAGGTATACTAAGTAAAAAGGAAAGTGACTCGGATATACAATACGAATACTGTGACACCACATCCGTCAAAAAAATGACCTACGTACAAATGTAATTTCAGTATCAAATACACCATCAGACCATTAAGAATTACTGTAGTGAACTTATCGTTTCACCCGTGCGGTGGGTACGAATTTTAAATATACATTTTTAAAAACAAATCGTAAGTAAAACGATTTAATTTTTCAAACTGAATGGAAAATGGAGTTTCATAATTCAAGAATATTATACGTACTATAGGTATACGACTGATCAGCACCTCAAACAAATCAAAAGTACCTATGGCAGTGACAATCCATCAAAAAAATATCAAAACATTCAAAACGTACAAAATTTGGCTCAAAAAATTTTAAAAAGTCATAATTTTACGCATTAAATGCATTTTTACAACTAGAATCACGATCAGAAAAATTCGTATTCTTTTTTTTTTAAAAAAAATTATATATCACATTTTTCTGAGTTTCGAAAAAATCAAAAAACCCGAAAATTCACTAATATCATACTTACTCTCTAAACTTGAATCAGTCAAAATTCACTGATTAATAAGACAAAAGTGTGCAACTGAAGAAATCAGTGAAAATTTTACCGATTTAATCAGTGAATTTTCATTTTTGAATCGGTAAAAATTTTAATTTACTGATCAAATCAGTAAAAATTTCAATTTACTGATTGAATCAGTAATTAATCACTGATCGAATCAGTAATTATTCACTGATTGAATTAGTAAATTTTAATTTTTACTGATTCATTTCAGTAGTTAGAAAAAGATTACTGATTCAAAAATGAAAATTCACTAATTGAATCAGTAATTTTTCACTGATTAACAGTCAAATTTCACTGATTAATAGTTGCACACTTTTCGCTGTTTAATCAGTGAATTTTCAGTTTTTTGACTGATTCAGATTTAGAGAGTACATTCATTCTTCTGTAAAACTTCTGTAATAAGCAATAAAATCATATTTTGGAGATTTTTGACATCTGATCAGATGAAAAAAATTTAATAGGTATCGCGACAATAACAATACATGAAAAACCTGCCACTTAAAAAAACTTTCTGGAGGGAAAACCTGCCCTTCATCAAAATGAGATTTATCCAGAAAATCGTGGAAATGACTTACTCATTCAAGAAGGTCCATATTACAGCTTACTTGCAATAACGTAAATTCGTAACTCACCTGAAACAAAAAATACATACATTTATTACCTAGTCGATACAATGAAATTTTATTCATTTCTTGACATAAGTAAAATCTAATGAAGCCATAGAAATGAAGCTAACTTCACGTTCACACACGTGAAATTTCATTTTCACCGATTCCAACAGTGACTCAATTTTGTCGATTTAAATTAGTAAATTTTGACTGATTTAAATTAAGAGAGAATTTAGGATTGGTATCTTTTTTTTTGTTTTTTTTTTTTGTTCTGCAAACTAAGTCTAAGTCGTCTAATTATACTCTCTAAATTTGAATCAGTGAAAATTCGCTGATTCAAATCGACAAAGTTGAGTGACTGTTTGAATCAGTAATGAATTACCGAATCAATCAGTGAATTTTTATTTCACTGATTCAATAACAAAAATTCACTGATTTCAATCAGTCAATTAATTTTTACTGATATTCACTAAATGAATCTGTATTTTTCACTGATTGGCAGTAAAATGTCGCTGATTACCTGGGAACTCAGTGAAATATGCTCTGATTATTTCCCGCATTCGACGTAAGAACATTCGTACAGAGACGGTTCGAACATAAATTTATGGGGGAGGGGGAGGAGGGAATAAGGTTCAAAACTGCAGAATGAAAAATTCAAAACTGCTCTCTTAATTTGAATCAGTCAAAAATGACTGATTCAGATCGACAAAATCAAGTCACTGTAGGAATCAGTAAAAAAATTACGATTCAATCAGTGAATTTTTTTTACTGATTCAATAATGAAAATTCACTGATTTGAATCAGTAAATTTTTACAGATTTCAATCAGTCAACTATAATTTTCACTGATTCAACAATCAAAATTCACTGTTTGTATCAGTAATTTTTCACCGATTAGCAATAAAATGACGCTGATCAACTGAGGAATCAGTGGAATTTGACTGATTATCGGTGACTTGATTTTCTCTATTTCATCAGTCAATTTAGACATTTTTGACTGATTCAAATTAAGAGAGTGCCCGCTAAAAATCCATAAATATCAAATTTTTTGCGATGATTATTAAAAAAAAACACGATTTTAAGAGATGAACTTATGGACCCAAAAACTTGAAAATTAACATGCTAAAAGAGGTCTGATCAATTGATCACATCTGATTAGGTCAATTTTCAAAGTTGCTCACGTCTGAAAATTTTTCTCTTGGTAATTTCATTAAAAACCTATGAAATTTAGAAGTAGTTTCAGTTCCGAGCGAAGCGAGGAAATTTTAGACGACCTCAAATTGGAAGTGCAAAAAAATAATGTTTCAACTTGATAAACTTTGAATAAAAATCAGCCACTTCTACTCCAAAATTATTGAATAAAAAATGCGATTGGGCCGAGCGCAATCTCGAAATCTGAATCAGTCAAAAAACTGAAAATTCACTGATTACACAACGAAAAGTGTGCAACTGTTAATCAGTGAAATTTGACTGTCATGTCAATCAGTGAAAAATTACTGATTAAATTAGCGAATTTTCATTTTTGAATCAGTAATTTTTTTAACTACTGAAATGAATCAGTAAAAATTTAAATTTACTAATTCAATCAGTGAATAGGTAATTACCAAGGACCGGATATGTATGAAAAAACATATTTTCCTATCAGCATTCCTATCACGCATATCAATGATTTCTTTTTCGGTTCAAAAAATTCTGAGTATTTTGAGCCCATATGTTTGCGCATATTTTCGCATATTTTGGGTATAAACGCATATTTTTACATATTTTGCCATTTTTGGCACATAATTGGCCATATTTTGACCATTTTTCACGTTTATGGGCATATTTTACACATTTTATCTGTTTTTTACTCTTTTTTTCGTGCTTACCATCCAAAATTTAATAGGAAATGGGTAAAATTAGTTAGATAATCTTGAGTAGAAATATGGAAAGAAATCACTCTTGTAGCATTTGGCTTATTTTAAAATTATGGAAGGAAAAATTCAATTCTCTCTAAATCTGAATCAGTCGAAAAACTGAAAATTCACCGATTAAACAGCGAAAAGTGTGCAACTGTTTAATCAGTGAAATTTGACTGTCAATCAGTGAAAAATTACTGATTCAATTAGTGAATTTTCATTTTCGAATCAGTAATTTTTTTAACTACTAAAATGAATCAGTAAAAATTCACATTTACTAATTAAATAAGTGAATAATTACTGATTAAATCAGTGAATAATTGCTGATTAAATCAGTAAATTTAAATTTTTACTGATTAAATCAGTAAATTTAAATTTTTACTGATTCGATCAGTAAATTAAAATTTTTACCGATTCAAAAATGAAAATTCACTGATTAAATCGGTAAAATTTTCACTGATTTTTTCAGTGGTACACCTTTGTCTTATTAATCAGGGAATTTTAATCAGGGAATTTTAACTGATTTAAATTTAGAAAGTACGGCTTCGCTACCCTCAGCCGAAGTTTTTGAAACATTATAATCTAAGGAGTAGGTAAGTCCATTAAAAATTACCAAAAGACCGTAATCAAGCGTGTAAATTCCGTGTTTAAATTTTACAAAATTTCCCAAAACTGCCGAAATTTCGACATTTTGTCAAAGTTGCCGACTGGAACTGGGCTAGGGGGATTACTCCCCCCTTCCCCCCATCGTGCCGCTTCTGCATTCGTATTAAAAAATTAATGTGTATCGAGTTTTATTGAAAAATAAAATAATTAATTACGACGACCAGTAAATTATTACATAACGATAGGTAATTTCCACCAATACTTTCTTCCTACAAAGAAAGGTATACCTCTCAGGAGTAGGTACGCTGATGATTAAAATCTAATTATTTTTTTCATTACTACAACGATGTCGAAGTAAACAACAGTGATTACATTAATATCTTATGCGTATTTCGATGACTACATTTATACATTCAAGAAGGTCGCTCCATTTGCCAGTCATAGTGAAACTCTGCATTGTCAATCATAATTACGTGTACGCGAACCACCGTCGTATAATATACCGAGTTTATATAGGTATGCGTATGCATACATATAACGTTACACAACAATTTCCTCGATTTTTCTCGTTGTCTTTTCTTCAAAATAATTATTAATGGAATTTTCGCACACGAACGTAAACATTCGAGCCAAAACGGTTTTTTTCTTCTTTTCTTTCATTCGATTACATTACACGTCTCGTCGTTTACCATACGTTAGAATTTTTACAGTTCAACTTGAAATGTCAAGGTATATGACATTAAAAACAAAACAGTCCGAGTTCCGGTCTTTACACATTTTTATTATTTAGAACGATGAGTTGTATTTACGTCTGATAAATGAACTGTCATAATATATCGTCGATATAGTCGAGTTAATACCGCATTTGTGTCATTATCTTTTAGGACAGAGACGAATGTGCGTTTTCGTGTACAAAAAAAAAACCATAGATACACCTAGACCTACTCTACTCTCTCTTATGCTGCGGTTTTTCATTTACCAACCGACTCTACAAACCATACCGATATAATTTTTGTATAACTTTTCGACGCTAATAAATATACCAATTGTTTTGCAAAACCGATAACCACTAAATTCGTCAACGTGATACCTAACACAAAACACAAATCTACATACCGAGTCAGGAAAACTCACCTAATCGTTCGAATGTTTTCAAACTGTCGGCCAATCAATCAACACAAAATTCCTCGGTCAACTCGAAATAAAAAATAAAACGTATTGACACGAAAAAAAAAATATAGTAAGAATGGTGGTCATGGTCATTTCTCACCCAGTTGGCGATATTTTCAATCTGCAGATTTGATTACCAGTGAACTTAAAGTTGCGAGGAAAACAAAACGGTAAATTGCACTGAGCTATGAAATCAATTTTCGCCCATAAAAATTTATAACCGTAAAAGGCAAAAACTTGATTGGAACGAAGGTAAACAGTATTTTTTAATTTTTATCCAACGGTACTACGACCGGTAGGTATCTTCATGTAGGTTTTTAGTACCTAGAGGTGCACCTATGCGATGAAAAATTTCACTTTTCATGTAGGATGCTTCAATATGTAAAATTCTGATCACTTTTCTTTTCGATAAATGATAAGTTTCAAAGTGCCGCTCGAATTCCTTCTCTGGACATAACCGATTTCCGAATTCTTCACATTCGTAATAAATTTTACTCGTAATGGTATGGCATGGCATTTGGACTTGGACGTACGAGAATTTCGTACTCATCGTGTTTCGTAATTCGTATTTATAAGTAACTTTTACCTACCATTTCTACTTCCATCATAATAGGTTCGGGTATGGTATAGGTATTATGTTTTTAAAGCAGTTGGCAGTTTGCATAATTTAATGTAGCCTAACACGTTCATCGAGATCCGTTTTTATTAATAAACATAGATGTTGTCGTATTAATGGGTAGAAATATTGCAGCTATACGGAAGAACATTAACCCTCGGGTGTAATTTTGGTTGCGAGAAAATTATAAGTAAAATACGTATAAAGTATTGAGTAATAGGTACCAGATGCCCAGGTTACCATACGTCAATGTGCATATTTGTCTTATCAGTGTAAAATCTGGTGTAAACTGAACCGCGGGTAATTAGCATACAGCTTCTAGAAAATTTCGAAGATACGATATCAAAGTTTATTTGGAATTTGAAGGGAAAAAATGTAGAAGTATTTTTAAACGAATTCCTACACCTAGGTATTAAATAATGTGCCTAATTACTGGGCGACTTAGTTTACTATGTAGACATGCAATTATGCATATTCATTGCATGGTACCAGGTACCCAGACCTACACATTCTGAGCAAGCCATAAGCAAGTTTCCACCTTCTACACTAATGTCATCTTCCGAATTCTTGTTTCATCTGTCCAACTAAACCACTTTCTCTTTTCGAATATTAAATATCATTGCGAGCTATATTTACTTAAATATTTTCGAGAATCTCAAACAATCCTGATTAGTTCATCGTCCAGCTTGATTCGAATTTAAAAACAATGGACATGTATAAAAATAGTTTTAAAAATTTTGATAACCTTAGGCAGGTCTGTATTCTACGTATGAAATGTACTTACAAAAAAAAATCAAAAGTATTGATCTAGTTTTTTCAATTACGAAAAAATTGCATGGATTGTTATTTTTTGGAGTAAATTTCAAAATAGGTACCTATTGAAAAAACGAAATATGTTTATTTCACAGTAACACCAATCTTCCATTTTTGTTGGTAATAATTTTTCTGACGAAAATGTTGGTATTAATTTTTTCATCAATTTTTCAAAATATTCACGACCAAACTACCTATTTTCAAAAAAAAAAAAAAGAAAGAAAAAAAAACAACCATTTTCAACAGAACTCTTCTCTTCTTCTCAAAAATAACCACCCCAAAGAAATTCAGAACAAAAATTAAAATTAAAACAAATGTAAAAATTCAACAAGAAAGAAACTAATTATGCTGGATAAACAAGAAAAAATAACATATCCAAAAAAACCCCAATGGTTCTGGAAAAAATAAAGAAAAACAAACCATTCACAAAGAAAAACAAAATAAAGTAAAGAATTTAAAAAAAAAAAGTATTAAAAAGAAACAAAAGCAATGTAACCATTTCTAAAAAAGAAAATAGTATTCAAAAAAAAAATCAACTCCTAGAAAAAAATAAAAGAGTCTGATTACTCTCAAAAAAATACCATAAAACTTTCTCAAAAAGAAAACGACAAAAAAATACGAACCATTTTCAGAAAAACCCTGAAGACCAAACAGTTTTAAAAAAAAAACAAACTCATTTTCAAGAACTTTAAATCCGTCATTTTTTGAAGTTTCTGGCAAAAACGACAAAAATTTCCAATTTCCTCGATTCTGAAATTATTATTTCTTGTCGGTTTTCCAAAAACGACCAAACAACTATTCAGAAGTATTCAAAATCTGTCGTTTCTAGTCGTTTTGAGGAAAAAACGACAAAAACTACTACTTTCCTTGATTCTGAAACAATTGTGTCTTATCATTTTTCTTTACAGCGCAGCGGGAGGAAAGTGCTACTTTTGCTCCCTCTCGCGAAACGCTCGAGCAGTGTTTAAATTCGCTCTTTTCTCCCGCAATAAGATTCAAAAAATAACTAAGCATTTCAAAAAAATATTCTAAATTCGCCGTCTTTTTTCAAATGAGACAAAAACGGCCACTTTTTTCTTGATTCTGAAATTATTGTTTCTTGTTTTCTTTTCAAAAAAATGACAAAAAAACTACATATTTTCAAGCGTTCAGAATTCGTCGTTTTTTTGCCATTTTTTTCTACTTTGCCATTCCGTGCGAAAACGACGAAAATAAATGAATAAAATCCCAATTAAAAAACATATTTTTGAGAAGTAAAACTAAACCAGTTTTAGAAGAAAACCAAAACAGAAACCTTAAAAAAAACTGCAGCATTCTCAAAGGAAAACAAGATAAAAAGTCACGAGATAGAATAAATCATTTTCAGTTTCAAGATGAAACCAAAAACAAACCTCTTTTTTTTTAAAAAAAAAAAGAGCCGGACACATTGAAAACAATCACACCATTATTGGCAAGGGCGCACACGAGGGGGATTCAGGAGCCCGAGCCCTCCTTCCCCAAAGCTCGGAAAAGATTTTTTAATTGCAAACATGTTAGAAAAAAGTACATTCTTTTGCTCTTCAAGCAGCAGTCTTTCAAAAAAATTCGCCCTCACTTCACTCAGGCAGTATTTTAGTCATTATTTTGAAAGTTGATGAATTTTGATTGATTTTTTAGTCAAAATCACTAATTCCTCAATAAATTTCCAGTTTGTCGGAAAAATTGATGATTTTTGTCTGAAAAAACGGTAAAAAATACTAATTCGAAATTTTACCCCTTCCCTTATTTTTTCTCAAATTTTCAGCCCCTCCTTATTAATTAATTTCTAGGTGCGCTCATGATTGTCAAAAAAATTAGCCAACAGATTTTCAAAAAAAAAAAAACACACAACAAAATATCATATCTTGAAAAAAACAAGGAAAAAGAATGATTTTGAACTTTCCTCCCTTCAATAGAAAGAAAAAAGCGAAATAAAGAAGCATTCTTTGGTAAAAATTAAAAACAGTTTTAGAAAACCCCAACAAGAATCAAAACACTTTATGAAGAAGACAAAACAAATCATTTTCAAAAAAAACACACACACATAAAATCAATTCATTTAAAATAACTGTAGATAACACCCCCCCTCCCCTCAAAATACATTTTTTAGGAAAAACAAATGAATTTTGAAGAAATCGAAAAAACCAAATGATTTTTAAAAGAAAACAAGCATCAAAAATTCAGAATAATTTTCAATAAAAACCAAAACCAACACAAATTTTTTTGAAAACCCAAAACTAGCAGATAGGTGATCAAAGTATTTTTAGATAAGAAATGAAAAAAACAAGTCTTTCCTCAAAAAACAAAAAATCCAAATAATCACTTGTCACAAAAATAGAAGGTACCTATAGGTAAGTTATTTTCAGAATAACAAAACCAACCCATCTGATCAAACGGTCTAGGTAAGGTACATTGGACGACGATTAATACATTCATTTTTTTTCGTCGAAAAAAACATTATTACGTTTAAAAAATTCATTTAGGTCATTCCCCCCTTCCTCCTAGATATTCGTCGCCCTATTTTTTTCGTCCTGATCATTCCTCGAAATTAAATCGAACTTCCAACCCAAACACATAGACACCATATCTATGGTAATTTTCATCCTGCTGACCCTCTTCTCCCCCTGAAACGTCTGACCAGATTTGTCTCCAATTAATTAATCGTTTCCCGAATCAATAAAAATGTTAATACACGTTGTACTACAACTTGATTCCACAATTCCAGTCAGATGATTCAACCAGGAATGCTTTTAATTCGGATTATCTAGAAATAATATGTAGATAGGTACAGGTATAATTGCATCAATTTCGTCGCAGTTGTGCAAATCCCATGCAGAGTTCGGAATTTTCAGCGAATCGGAAAACTGGTTCCCGAAGATAACATTTCCGCAGCTAAATCTAATTTCTATCGAGAAAAAAAATTATATAAAAAATATTCGAAACATTTTGTTAATATCGAAACAAAAAATTTAAATGCATAAATAATTTTTCAACTCTCATTACACCCAGCAATTATATCATTTCGCATGGAAAAATACAACGCCATTTTTATTTTTCGTTACAATTATTTGATCGCAGATGCAACTTATAAACGAGTTATGTACATTGAACCTTTCCAAATTTCCAACCACGTTCTAGGTACAGAATTAATCATCCATGTTTCGTGGAAGAAAGAAAATTAATAGGTATCGTTTCATCAGACGACGTAATGAATTAAAAACCTCTGTTTTTCCCCTTTACCAAGAATTAAAACCCAGAAATCAGATAAAGAAAGATATTCGATTTTTCAACACGTATTATGCACATCTTTCTATTCATTTTTGAAAAAAAAATCACAAGATGATAAAAAATATCCAATGGTGAATCTCACGCGATATTTTTACGTAATTTCCTCCACACAAAAAATTGAATCCCGCTCGAAAATGAAAAGAAAAGAAAAAAAAACCTAAACATAACACGGTCGTAAAAAAAACTCGTACATAAGGAACCGCTTGTTTGTTATTTTAACCATGACTACATAAAGGGAGTACACGAGAAAATGAAAGAAAGGAGCCAAGGTTAAAAGGAAAATGGAATTGATTGTCAAGTTACATAAACTAAGAAAGATAAATAAATTAGTCCGCGTTGAAAAGTCCGAGACCGAGTGCAACAAATTCACCAGACGCGTCATTGAAACGAATATGACGATGCATAACGAATAAATTTTTTTAAAATTAATTTTTTTTTCTTTATGGTCAGCGTAGGTAGGTATCGGATATTGGTAGAATCGAGTTGACGGGGAAGTTGCATGGTTTAATTTCACTTGAAATACTTTTATAGGTATCGGTTTTAGTTTCAATTTGTGTACATTTACGTACGTAGATATTCGAAGGTTATAACAATAATTGTACAATTTATTTTAATTCATTTAACTATAACGAATAAGGATGTATCAACCGATAGATTATTTCACCATCACCATAGGTTCCAAATGTGAACGTGTAGATGTATTGTCGCTAAAACCTAGGTACCTCAGATTTATAATAAAATCGACCTTAAGATGTCCTTAATATTTCACCGATTGCCTTGCTGTGTGATCGTATTATACAACATACAAGTTCAAGTACATATGTTTTATACATTCATCAAGTTCTAATAACTCATTACAGTACGTCCAACTTCGATCCAAGAATCCAGTCGTCCACCTACTTCGATATTTTGACCAGCTCTTCAACTCTATCTAAGATGCGGTTACATTTCACGTCTTGGATAATTTCAAACGAAAATTTAATTCTTCGATTTTATCTGATCTGACAGCTGATCGCAGACTGAAATGCAATTGGCAATGGAAAGATTTTTTTTCGCAATTTCGTCATCTTTACTATTGTCAATTTTGCCACGAAAGTAGATCTAGACTTCATGCATCCGAGTTTGCTGTCAACTGTACATCAAATATCATATTTGGTTATTATGATTTGTTGGACGATTTTTTCCAACACTTTTCTTTTTTCTTCGTATCAATTAATTGATTTTCTCGTACGAGAGAAGAAACATCAAAGAGTGCGTATGGTAATTGTTTTTTTTTCAATTCTCGTTCCAATAGCTCTCAGTACGTTCCGGATTCTTATACGAGGTGGTTAGTAAGACCATAATCCTATATAAGGTCAAGCTTATAACTAGTACGTCGACCGGTCAAAATAACTAAAGCAAACTTATTATGTCAAGACGTTTGAAATACTTAGTCTTGGCGATTATGAAGCAGCGATTCGAATATATTTCCTTGTCATATTCAAGAGCACACATACAGAGCTGGCAACAAATTCAAAATGCATCCGTTATAGCTCAAGTGCCATTCACATCGACTATACGCGAGTTAGGTATGGTACTCCAAGTATAAGCATACAAAAAGAAGTAAAAATAATAATAAAAGTGTCTAACACGCGCGATGTACTTAGTATTCCCGTATCTACCTATTATAGGTATATTGGTGAGTAGGTATATGAGTAATACGTTATAGGGTCGTTACCGGATCGACGGAGAAAGATGTTGGAATATTTGTACGCAGACGAGCTCCTAATTATATTTTCTGCAGATGGGATTTCGATGATCAAGTTCAAATTTATTATCTAGGTTCAAATTTTGGCCTCTTGTTGAATTTTTTTCAATTTCTGTAATTCTATTATTTTTTAAAAGCTGCATCTAATTTCAAAATTTTACCATCTATTTTTTTCAAAAGTATAATTGAACTCACATTTTCTAACAAAAATTTTCACCTTCGATTTTTTCAAGTTTTTAATTTTTACATACTTTTTATACGTTTTTTAAATCTTTCTCGAGCAGAAAGAAATTTATAAAAACATGAATTTGAATTTTTCTTTGAAAAATTTGATAGTTTAAAAACTTAGGAGCAATTTTTGACCTTACATTAATTTTGAAATTTTACATGTTGAAATTTTTTTATTCAAATTTTTTCAATACTTTTCCACCTTTAATTTTTTTTTAAATTTTCAAATTTCATAGGTAGAGCTTTAAAAAAAAAGATGTTGAAAAATTTCAAAAAATTCAACATGATTCAACTCTCTCATTCCGAATTATAGAAAAGTCACTGAAAAAGGTCAGAATTTCAACACAGAAAAAAATTGGCAAAATTCTTTAATTTTTAGCGGATTTTCTCTAATTTTTCAAAAAAATTCACTAATTTTTCAGCGGATTTTAATTACTTTACTGATTTCTCGGTGAATTTGCACTGATTTTCCAGTGGATTTTTACTGATTATCGAGTGAATTTTTACCGATTTTTCAGAAATTTTTTTCATTTTATGCTGCAATTCTGACTGTTTTCAAGTGATTTTCAATAATTTTATCTGATTTATAAATGAAGGAGAATAAGAATAGATGAAATTTGAACTTGAAAAGTACTCTCTCATTCTGAATTAGTGAAAAGTTGCTGATAAACAGTCAGAATTGCAGCACAGGAAAAACCAGAAAAATTTATTGATTATCAGCGAATTTTCACTGATTTCTCAGCTATAAATACAAAAATTTCACCAATTTTTCAGTGAATTTTCACTGATTTCTCAGCTAAATACAAAAATTTTACCAATTTTTCAGTGAATTTTCACTAATTTTTCAGCTAAATTCAAAAATTTTACCAATTTTTCAGCGAACTTTCACTGATTTCTCAGTGATTTTCGATAATTTCTGGTCCTCAAAAAAGATTTTGACGAAATCTTGCCCAAAAAGTTGGTCACGATGAATAAAAGTCCTATAGTCCGTTTCATTCAACTTGACCCCCGAGATTTCGTAACCAAAACAAATCTAACCAATGGGAAGCCTTAAAAAACGTACGCGGTTGTCATTTTTATAAAAATTATCGTTTATCAAAACAAAACATCATATCGACGTAATATTTGGCAACATCTTGAAATTCTCCGGGATCAAGTTATAAAAAAGAAAAACAGACTATAACAAAAATGTTGGGCGTCTAGTCTATTGGAAATTTTTTTTCAAAATAAAATTTTGATCTAAATTTGGTAAAAACCGAAAAATCAATTTTGAAAAAATTATTTTGTATCCTTCTTCCAAAAACACTTGCTATAAAGGCCCAAAATTCTGTCCGAATTTTCACTCATCATATTGACCTTTTGAGATGGGTTTCGTCAAAAATTCTTTCGGGTACCAAAACACCAGATCATCAAAATCCCATTAGCAGCAAAATTAATTAGGAACTGGTGTTTGCATAGTACGTTCTCGTGAACTTGGTTTGGTCTCTCTATTTACGCGAGGTATAAGATTTTCACACTTATTAGTAGCCAAAGGTTAAGAAAGCGAACACCTTGAAAATAACTTTCACGTTATTGTTTCACAAAAGCGAGTGATTACCTATTCTCTTATAAAACCATCAATAATACACAGAAGACTACACAAATCCAAAAGTTGTATGTATTACCTCAGATGACTTATTATATTATATGAATATCTGTGCCCTATTCAAATACTCTGAGTATGATTCACTTTAATAAATTTATCGTTTGGATCGAGTTCGACTTCGATCCAGTCTGGTGTATTGTTGGGTGAGTTTTTTTCTCTCCTGTGTTCTTTCTGTTCACGTAATCAAAAAAGAATTCTTTTTGTTTTTGAATACATACGATTGTTCGAGGAGAGAACCCACTTGTCCAGTTGTGTTGCAAAGTCAAGGCTAGTTCAGAATGGTCGGCATTTTTTTGCCCAGATCGAGTGTGTGGCTGGCGAAGAATTCTTAATATTGAGGTATCGATTTCGCTGTGATAAGGGAACCGGTAGCGTATTCACGAGTTTTATATTCGAAACGCGACGATGTTGATGCGCTACTGTATTTGATTTTTTATATTATGAAGAGGCCTTATTACCTATACGAATTACATGAGGAAGAATTTTTTTGAAAATTCAATCGGATGTTATGAAATCTTGAGGTCATATTTCGCAATCAGTTTGGAAAAAAATTCGTATAATTTTTATCCGTTCGGCAATCAAATTCTTTACCATACAGTATTATATACCTACAGCCATTCGAACAGATTCTGTTATTGGTAATTAAATCATCGCGTCGTTCATTAACGGTACATATAAGTCGATAATAATTGATTCGAAAAGTGATAAATCTGAACGACAGAAAATTCGCATTAAAACGCACACGCAGACACGTCGGCGACGTAGTAATTATAATGAAAAAATAAATAAACAGCTTCAATTTTTATACTTCAAAACGAATAACCATTTAACTAAAGCTTTCTTAATTTTAATGAGGTGGAGAAATTCGAATCGAAAGAGTTCGCTGGTTTTATTCTTGTCGTATAAGTGAATAGGAAATCAAATTTTTAATTTTCTTGAGTTTTCGTTCGAGGTGGGTAAAAAAAGCATATACCTAATAGGTAAATTGTGGTTACATAGGTAGATCATTTTGGGAAAAAATTTCAACAAACTCAACAAACATGAGAGGGTTTTTCAACTTCGTAAGTGTACGTACCTATAGCATTAGAAAAATAATGATGGAAAGGAATTTTTTGAGAATATTTTTCTATAAGATTTTCGATTTTAAAGGGAATGAGTGGAGAAGGAAACGAATTCCTTCTGAACGGTCGGAAACGGCTAGTAAAGTTTTGAAAAAATGGCAATTTTTTCAAAAGTGATTTTAAAAAAATGCCCCAGTGAAGAATAAATTATTTCTGTGATGTGATTACCGATTTCTTTTCCCCCTCAAATTATGTGGAAAATATGAAAAAATGTTGGAATACTAAGGAAACAACAAATTATGAGGTATTTAAGAGCATGTGAACAACATAATTTCAAGGACCTTCTCCCTCCTCTATTTTGGAAAAATTTCAGTTCGGTCGAGAAAAATAAATCCAAGTCGAAAAATTTTCAAAAATGAGGGCTTTCCCTTTGAAAAATTTTGAAAATCAAAAAATAATAAATCAAGAAATGATTTTTCGTGATTTTTCCATGTTTTCGAGATCAATTTTATCAAATTTCCAAGCCCCTATAACAAATTTTTAAAACAAATCTTCAAATCAAAAAAAATAGATTTTTACATGCATTTTGTGGGAATTTTTACTTAAATCTGTTCAAATATTAACTACATACGGAAATCAACAAATTCACAAAAAACGATCCCAAGCCTCGATATACGAGTACCAAGTACAAATTTATCAGTTTGTCCAAAATATATCTCTCTCCTCTTCCAGTCTTTTCCACTCTGTTCAAATTTAGTCTTTACATTTCGAAAATTTTTATTAAATTGAAAAATGGAACACAATTCTATATACAACATTGAGATTTTTATTTTTCAAGATAAAATTCGCAGCTTTGAAAAAATTTTTCGATTTTTTTAAAAAAAAACTAAACAAAAATTTCTCAATTTTGAAAAAAAAAATAAATTTTCTGAATTTTTGCAGATTGACAACCATATAATACATCCCCTCACTTTTCTCACAATACCGAAAAATAAATAAGTATAAAAATTGTATTTTGAACAGAAAAAAATTCGGAAATTTTCAATTTTTTGCTCTATACCCTCTACTCAATCTTCCTCACTCTCCTCCAATGTAATTTTTCTTATTCACAGATGAGATCGCCCTACACATAAGAGAAGGGTTTGATCTTAGATTGAAGGATTGCACACAATGAATCAAAATTACAAAAATATAACTCTTTTCAATATTTTTGTAAAATTTAATTTCAATTTTTGGGACCAAAAATTAACGGATAATAAATTTTCAAAATTTATCATCTTCCAAAGTTCCGAGTCTCATATAAAAATTCAAGCATGAGAATAATCGCTGTTTTTCGTTCAAATTGCAACTTTTTAACTAGTTTGAAAGCGATCTATCTGATACGAAATATTTCACATCCAGTTCTACATCTGACTGTGAGCTCTGAGGCGACAAAATTCACGCTTATAAATAAGATTAATTCCAAGTTATGCATATTTCTTTCGCGGTTTCTACTTTTTCAGTGATTTTTCGAGCAAGATAACACGGGAAAAAATGCATCTATTCGCACAGGTAAGGTATGCATTACCTTGAAACCCAAATTTCAACTTATAATCTCATTCTATCAAAATTTACTTCCTCGATGTAACCACAATCGTAATATATTCAACAATTTTTTCTCTAACGTCAAAAAAATTTGATGTATAAACATATCACTTAAATCAGGTATTAACGTCAGATTCGCCCATCTTCGGACATTAATCCCTCTTCGCGGTTCCCAAACATGAAAGGTTACTGGGTTAAATTTATAAAAAGAATTTTTTTCATATAGTCGATTTAAAATCAACAACACTTGTGGTTGCGCTAAATTCAAGGCGCGGGAACCACATCGAGTAATTAATTTGCATCAATGCATATAAAAATTTTTCCGCAGTCCTACGCACACGGCGAGTATGATGTTTCCTGTTCAACAGTACGTATACGGTACATCTACATATATAGCACCACGTTGCAATTTCAATAGACTCACGATTGGTTCCAATCGTTGCTGCTCTTGTACCATTATATAGCGCAGCCATTCCTTCAAATATAACTGTAAAAAGTCAAATGTTTGCGAGACGCTATCTCTGTTTTTCTTATTTCATATGAATGCGCAATATTTCCGTTTTCTTAGCTCTAATTGTATTAAATTCATTAACACAACAACGAGTTACCTTACCATTCACCGAGAAGCAAGGAAAACCGTCGAACGACGTATGTACCTATGTATTCTTTTTGTATTTAGTGTTTTTTATGTCTTATGGTATACCGATACGTTAAAAGCATTTTTAAAACGTCGAAGCGCAATGTGTGCAGTTGAGAGACACGTACGTACGGCTGGTACCATTTGTATGATGACTAACTATGTATTACGAACATTCGATTAAAAAATAGGTTAAATAACAGAGAAAAAATTACTCGAGCGCTGATGAGGTTTGTTCCAAGTTCAACTACAGTCACAGTCGATATCGCGTCAGCTTATTCTGAGTAAAAAATATGGGATTCGTAAGAACCTGGGGTTGTCCTCGGATGAAGTGTGTATAAGGGATGACGAAATTAACCTACTTTTGTTAGTGGAGTACACGAACTGAATCCTCCCTCCTCAACCCCCTTCCCAAATAAAAAAAATGGTTCTTCCAAAATTCACTACCTAATAATCGAAACTTTTGGAACACTTGAAAAAAACTGTCCTTAATACCTACCAACTCAAGTTTTCTTCTACTCTCTAAATTTGAATCAGTTAAAATTCACCGATTAATAAGACAAAAGTGTGCAACTGAAGAAATCAGTGAAAATTTTACCGTTTTAATTAGTTGGATTGACGCTGCTCTACTGTGAAGAAGAGCGACGCCAGAAAAGCATTCAAGGAGGAGGAGGAAAAGGGAGGGAAGAGGGAGAGAGGGGATCGTGAAAACAGTAATTTCAGGCAAAATTTTAAAAATATAGATATTATTTTTGAAGATTCTTACAAAAAAAACATGTGGCTGGAAAAGAAAATTTTCATCATTTTCCCCATATTTCAGTCTTCAAAGGATGGATGAATACTTTCTCATTTAAAAATCACTGAAAATTGCCAAAAATCACTATAAAACATTTAGAATTGCAGCTCAGTAATAAATCAGTAAAAAATTTACTGAAAACGAACTGTGAAAAAATTGTTGAAAAATTAGTGAGAAATGTTTAAAATATCTGAAATTTACTGAAAAATCAGCGAATTCTTTGAATAATCAGGGTTAATTTTTTTATTTGCGCTGCAATTCTGACTTTTTTTTAGTGACTTTTCACCAATTCGAAAAGAGAAAATAAATACCTCACCTCTTCCCTGAAATGAGTTTCTGCAAGGTGAAAAATAATTGATACTTCAAAATATCTTTACTAAGTGACAATATCTGATCTGTTGTAGTTTTAAAAAAAATTGAAGTTTTTTTGGCTGTGAGCTTTTTCAAAGCATTTTTTCAGAATTCAAAATGAATAAGATTTGAATAGAATAAAAATCAGAAAAGCAATGGAAATCACTAAGTGATTTTTCAAACCATAAAACTTATTCTCGTCTTAAAGACAATTTCTTTTGGAATACATATTTATAAATATTGGTAAAAATTTTCTCAATCTATAGATATTGAAGTTTATCTTTTCGTACCACTCATAAATTTTAAAAAGTTCAATTTTTATCATCCGCAGTTCTTTACAAACAGCTACTAGATTCAGCTAGATAAGTATTATTTGTGAGGCAAAAATTGAAATTTTTCTTTTATTTTGATTCGAAATACAATTTTTCAAGTAGGTAAAATAAAAGATTTGAATCATTTTCCCGAATTTTCCATTCAGAACCTGATTTCTTTGACTAAGTATAATAATTCAATATTGTGATCATAGAAGTAAAAAAGAAACATTCTCAGTATGACTCTGGTGAGATTATTATATTTAGGTATTTAATTCTTATAAAATACAATGAATTTAGAATTTTTTTTAAATAAATGGACATCTAATTTTTTTAAAAGAAACAATCGATAGTTGAAACCTGAAATTGTGTAATTTTGGATACACCCTCCACCCACTAAAATTTTAAATTCTTTTGTATGGAAGGATTTCGTGAATATTCATTTTTAAAAAATTTTATTTCAGGGGTCTGCTGAATTGATTTCGAAATTTTGAAAAAAAAAAATATCACAGAGATACTCAGAAAAATTGAAAAATTTACATGAAAAAATTTTACGAAAAAAATTATTTGACTTTTTCATGTTTCTATTTTATAACTGACAGACGCTCTGAATTTGGAAGTAAAAATCATCTAGAGAAATTAAGAATCCTTGATTGCTGAAAAAATATTCAAAAAATTATGAATCACCATGACCCGAAACCCCTAAAATGAATTTTATTACATAAAAACCTGGGTCATTGGATTAATTAGGTGAGATTTTCTGGACAAGAGACAAATCAAATGGCCACGCTTCATTTTCAAAAAAAGAAAAAAAAGAAGAAGAAGAAGAATTTCGAAATTTTGTTTCATCAATAGAAATAGACGAAATACCCATTCAAATCCAAATACACAATAATAATTTTATCAAGGTGGGGGGGGGAGAGAGAGAGAGAGAGATGAGATTAACTCTTAAAAACCAAACATTACCTACTTTACATTGATTTTTTACGGTTTACGGTTGATTAAAACTCGAAAATGAACCTGAGACCGAGTGAATTATAAATATTACGTGATAAATGAATCCGATTATTAGGTATTGGAAAAAATTCATTGCCACAAAAAAACTGATTCTGATACTTCAAAAATTTTAAAAAAGTAATGAAAAAATTTTAATACTCGATTTATTCAACTTTTAGAGACTTGAAATCATAATAATTCAATGAATGGAAATTACAGGGATTCAAAATATTTAAAATACATTTCTTTTCGCTCGATCTAATTAAAATTTCAAGATAAAAAATTATCCCATAACAACTGAAATTTCTCTCTTTCATATTCCGAGAGAAGATGAAAAGCTTCCAGACTCCAGACCCAAGACTATGACTATTTGACCTATTTTCCCCTCTCTTCTCTTTTCTCCTTATCCGTAGAGCTTCACTAGGTTAAGTTACACAGATTTATAATATTTTTACGGTTTACGTAATGCACAATGCACCACAATGGTCCAGTTATTATACTAATCATTTAAATGAGTTTATAACCTTGACGACTTCTCGTACCCGGGTTATACATTGTCAGCGAAAATTAACCGTCAAAAACGTCAGTAGGTAATAAAATATCTATGCTGGATTGGGGAACATGCAAGGTAGGTGTTTTCTTTCACTCGAGTATTATTTTCACAGTTTTGATATGACTCGATTTATGAACCGGATGTGTATCTACAACGTAAAGGTAAATTTCAAGCATACGATTCGACGTGTTTACCAAAATGTATACGAATCTATGAAACTTTCATTTCAACATCTTCCGGACAAACGAATAAATTTGGATTATAAAATAGGTACCTATCGATACATCTTGACGACTAATAACTCGTTGATCTATTGTTAATGGCACGTCTTCGTGTGCGAAAAATCCTCTCGACGACCAATCCGTCTCGTTTACGAAACGAGCAAATACCACTTGGGTAATTACAGGGTGTCCGGTTATCTCTCAGGAACGAACTAATTAATTAAGATTTAAAGTAGAGACGTTAAAAGTGAACATTAAACTTTAACCCGAAAAATCACTTCGGAGTTTGACCAACGCAGACGTTTACAGAGAGCTTCAAGGCAATAGGCATGGGCAACTAATCACGATCGACTTCAATACGCTAATTTCACTTTACAACGTAGCGAAAAGTTTAACAACTAATGAAATCATTTACACACATCTGAGTAAATATTGACCAATAAAATTAATTGTAAAATTTCATAATTCGTGTACACTTTCGATTCGCCAAAGTAAAAAAAAAAAAAGTAAAATTAAAATATTAAGATCATGCAAATGTCTTTTGTTAATAAGTATAAACAGAGAAAGTTTCGTATATACATGGTAAGTACACTTACATTAAAAATTCATAATCGTAATACGCGATGGGAACGGTGTACGAGTTGGGTAAAATTCATATGTATGTAGGTACCTATACGTAACAATGGTTTCAAGGCGATTTTGCCTAATTTCAGGACTAAAAAATTACCAACTATAAAGTCACCGATGATAATATTTTTCAAGGATGTATTTATTTTGTAATATATTTTCAATTAAAATATCCCAAAATTAACGAACATAACGCAATACTGGAAACCTACTCGACCAAACGGTAAAATGAAATTAGGGGTCATTTCATGTCAGCTCGTTCAACCGTGACATTCGCGTCCAACTACGTGGAATATATCTCTATCGTATTCTCTGTTACGCGTATTTATATGGCGAATAAAATTGTAAATGTATTTCATCTACTTAGTTATTTAGTTTTTAATTTTATTTCGAATTCTTTTTTACAATAGCCTCCGTTCTCGGCTTCCCTGGTTCCCTGCATACCGCAGACCCGAATCTATGGTTGAGGACGTGTGTGTACAACTCCAATTCCATAAGCATGGTCATTTGCATTGCAACCAGAATTCAAAGCCAGAATACGCAATTATGATTTTTTTAGGGTTCAAATTAATATAATTTCTTTGATATTTTTTTCAGCTTTGAAGGTTTTTCTGGTTTGAGTTTTTATAATTTTCTCTAGTATTTTTCTACAAGTTTGAATATTCTCGAAATTTTTTCCAATTTTAGTTTTATTAAAGCTTTTCAATCTTACAAATTTTTCAAATATTGGTTTCAACTTCAAAAATTCTTATTCTCGACATACAATTGACAAAAAGCCAAAGAAAATTATTGAAATTTTTTTTTTTTAACCGGAATGCGAGTGAACATCAAATTGGAAAAGAAATCGAAGCTGAAGATCTTGAAAAAATTATAATTAAAAAAAAAGAACCGAACTTGAAATAAAATATTAAAAAGATGTAGTGATTTCAAATTGAAAAGCATTTTGATGTCAAAAAAATGAGGAAAAAAATTAAAATTGTAAAGTATTTTGAAAAAATTCACTTGAAAAGAAATGAAAATCAGAATTTGGAAAGTTGTTGAGGTATTTCAAATTGGGAGAAATCATTGTAAAAATCTAAATAAGTTGAGCATGTATAAAAAATTTATTAGGAGCAAAAAATGTTTTCAAGGTAATCAAACTGGGATTTTGAGAACATTCAAAACTGAAATGAATTTTGGGAACATCTGAATTTGAAGCACATTTCAAAAAATTTCAATTAAGTAGGTACCTAGATAAAATTCCTAAAAAGGTAGTGAAAATTGAACTGGGATTTTGAGAACATTCAAACCTGAAATGAATCTTAAGAAAATTTGAATTTGGAAGAAATTTTGGAAATTTTAATGCAGAGAAAAAATTCTCGAGGAAACTGTATTAAATTTAAAATTGTAAAAAATTTTGGAATGTTGAGAAAATCAACTCTGAAAGGAGTTTTTAAAAAATTTGAACTTGAATAAAAGCTGAGAATTTTTAATGGAAAAAAATGCTTGAAAATTTTAACTTGCAAAAAAAATTGGAAACAAAAAATTTTTTGAGAAAAAATTGGGATTTTGAAAACATTTGAGCCTGGAAAGAATCTTGAAAAAATCAGAATTCGGAGCAAATTTAAAAATTTCTCAATTGAACAAAATTCCTGAAAAAAAATCGAGAAAATTTGAATTTAGTGAAAACTTGAAAAATTCAAATAAGGAGTAAAACCTTGAAAAAAAAATTATAAAAATATAATCTAGTGAAAAAGTTTTTGAGAAAACTAGGTACATAATTTGGATTTTGAGAATAAAGGATTTCGACAAAATTTCAATCTGGAGGAAATTTAAGGATTTCCAGTAGGTAATGAAAAAATCTCAAAAAAATTGTAAAAATTCAATCTTGTTAAAAAATTCTGAGTCGAAAAAGTTTTTGAGAAAAATGAATAATTTGGATTTCGAGAGCATGCAAACTTGAAAAGAATTTTGAAAAAATTAAATCGAAGGAAACTGGAGAAATTTCAATGGAGAAAATTTTTAGGAAAAATATAAAAGTTTAAGTTTGTAAGCAATTCTGAAGTCAAATTTTTTTGAGAAAATTAAATTAAGATTTATAGAACATTCAAACCTGAAAAGATTGTTGAGGAAATCTAAATTAGAAGTAATTTTGAAAATTTTTTAGTACTTACAGTAAAATTCTAGGTACAATAAAGTCTAAAAAATTGAAAATTGAAAAAACTAAGAAAAAATATTCGGGATTTTAAAAACATTTTAACCTGAAAATAATTCTGGTAAATAATTTGGAGATCATTGAACTGGAAAATTTTTCAAAATTTAAAAAAATTTGAGATAAGTTCCGAGAACGATATTGAAAAAATTATTATAAAATGAATCAGAATAGCTGCACTTTTTGGTATCAAATTCTAGTTGCAAATTAGCACTCTAGTTGTATGGAAAATGAAGAAGAGGCTGCGATCGATCCTAAAATAAGGTCTGTTAATAGCATCATCGTATTCATCATTACATCATGACAACGCATGAGATTTGTATTAGAAAAAAATTTGTTACAATGAAATCGCCTTTGTTTACATACCGGCAATTAATTAATTCGCAACGTCGCGTCGTCTATTACCTATTTACGGTAATAATGTAACGGTTTTAGTTTCGTTCGGCAGGTTGATAACATTATACACATAATTATGGTACACATACATCCTCTCTTTCACCGGTAGTTAACACGCAGATTTGTTGAATAGATGGAAAAAAAAGAAGAAGAAGAACATTAGACAACATATCGCGGAGAAGAGAGGTTAACACGCTCGACTAATAATTAGAAATTCGATTCGCACTTTTGATCACACGCATTCGAACATTATTCTTTTATTAAAAATTTCAACGTAGGTATTGATTTCAACGCGTTGGTAATTTTTAGTCCAACGTGAAAACGATCCAATTATGAGTAGGTAATAATTTCTAGATTAGAGCAAACTCGAGTCCATAGAATTGATTCAAGTTTGACATTCATGTATGATTTCACGATCAAAAAAATCCAACCTACCTGCGGTCGGTTCCAACTCCACCTTGACAAAGTGCAGTAGTTCTTAGGCAGTTTCATTGGAAAAAAGTAAAAAAAAGTGAAACTTGTGTATAGTTGAAATAGTGACGAATGATGTTTAATAACGCGAAGAATTTTATCGCTGTTTCATTGCTAAAAATCTACTCAAGACGAGCTATTGTATAAAGAGGCCACTTTCCGATTCACGTATAAATTGAATTGTTATTTTTTTTCTGCTACAAATGTTAGAAAAGTTGGATATTAGATTCATTTTGTATTCTGCAGTGTGTGGTACATGCATGCATTTACATTTTGTATAATAATCGTAAAAATGATCTAAATTTTTTTTGCTGGATGCATAATCTTTTTGGAAGGTGTTTGATAGAGGTAAATGTATTTTTTAGGTGCAGGTTTTTTTTTACCTATTTGCGGATATTTTTCGCGAATTGGTTTTAGAATAGGTATATTCGCATTCTAGTGAACACTAATTCGAATGATAATTTTATACACCGCATAATCAAATTTATTACGGATGATTTACCGCAAAGTGTAATACCGCCAGAATAATGATATTTTCTCGTACATATATTCTTTTAAATCGACGTGTTATTTGTTGCAATATTTCGCAGGCGGGCTTCCGTGATATAGGATAATTAGCGTATTGGTAGGTGATTGAAACACCAAACTGAGTAAGTGTAAAATTATTGTTGTTGAATTTTTTTTCCCCAACAAAACCGTTATATTAGATTGAGCATTTAAAAAGTGCATCGTTTCAAATTGCCTTTTGAATAATTTTTTATGGAATCGAATGCCTTCGAGCTTCGTGAATGTAGTAGACGTAAAATTGATCAAGTTTACAAATATCTATAGCGAAGTTGAGCAAAAAATTGAAAAAGGTTTTAGACTCGTGAACTAAAATTTAATTATAAGGCTTTGATTCATCCAATCACGGACAAAGCAGGAAATATTAGAAAACACAACGTGTGCATGGGTAGAGCACTTGACCGCAGAAAAAAGGCAAAAATAATGAAAATTGCTAGAATCATCACAGCAACTATTGGAAATTCATGAAAGTGTTTAATATACACATCCAAGGTAAGAGCATGATCTATACAAACCCGATGCTCTCTGTCGAGAAATCAGAAAAGCGAAAATTGCAAAATGTGGGTAAATTTTCTCTCTTAATGATTTCTTCTTTCAAGTTGGAGGCATTTTTCAAAAGTTAAATTCTATAAATTCGTAGGTAGGTAGGTATTTACTTTTTTTCACTAGAAACATTTTTTTTTTGTATTCTATTGTAAAAAATGGGAAGATTTTTCTTTCTTATTTTAAATCAGTGAAAAGTCCCTGAAAAAAAATCAGAATTGCAGTACAGAGAAATTCTTTGATTTTGAGCGGATTTTCATTAATTTTCCAAAGAATTTCACCAATTTTCAGCAAATTTCACATATTTTACTGATTTTTCAGTCAATTTTCACTGATTTATTGTGCTGCAATTCTGACTGTTTTCCAGCGATTTTTGATCATTTTCAATGATATCTAAACAAGAGAGTGGGTTTGCAAGAGTACTATTATAGGAAGGTAATACTTATTTTTGAAGGTCAATTCGTCCAGGGGAGGATATAAAAAGAGGTAAAATGAATTCTCCCGTTCAACGACTAAAAATGGCTAAATTTACGTTGAAAAATATCCACTTTTTTGCTGTTGAACGAAATTTTTTTAAAAAGTTTTTTCATTTTTTGAACGCTTTTAGAAAAAAAAACATGAAATTTTGATATAAAAGAATTTATATTCTTTTGAATTTTTTTTTCGGATTCAGTTGACGATTTGGAGATAAAACAACTACACAAATTAAAAATCTTTTTAAAATGAAATAATAATGACATCAATAATGTCGTCAAGTTCAAAATTGGAATTTATCACTTTATTTCTAGAACTGGAGCGAATCCTTCTCCCAAATGCCCCTAAAGTTTTTTTTTTTTTGATAATTAATTACCTACCCACCTTGACGACCTTGCTTCCAGCTGCTTTTTTGTACAATTTTTTTGTTGATTTTTATAGGTAAAATGTCACATAATTCTAATGTCTCTAATTTTTACAACATTATAGAGAAACGTGTTTTCATATTGGGAAGACAGCTGGACAAATTGAAGGTTATTTTTTGTAGATTTAGAAAAAACTTAGCAATGCTCCAAGGAATAAAAAATTGTAAAATTTTCATAATCAACGAGAGTATTTTTTGGGGGGATTTTTGAAGTGCATACAATACAATATTTTGCAGAAATTAAGGGCGAATGCACATGCAGAGTAATTTTTCAGTAAACGTTCTTTTTCGTGCATAAAATAATGATTTCAATTTTTCAAAAATTTCGTAAACTTCATTTCGTAAATTTTTTATTGGATTTCACTAAAAATCATTTGATGGTTTAGTTTAAAAAGTACGTAGGTTATTTGAAAATTTCCTCTTTTTATCTAAAATACTCCCTCATCAAACTTTTCATTGGCATATCAAAAACTTTTATAATTTTCGACTTTTTTAATAATTTGAGAATTTTTGAGAAACCAAAACAGTCATAAATTTGCGACAATTAGGGACGTGCATTTTTTTTGCAAATGTATGTTTTGTAATACGAGCTCAAAATTTTATTCGAAATTTTGTTTCAAAGGCTCAAATATTTTTTGAGATGCCAATATTTTGGGTAGCTTTGAATAAAGATTTACAAGGTCTTTTATTATAATCGAAAAATCCAGTTTCATTAAATACACGTACCATTTATTTGATAAAAAACAAAAAAATTCATTTTCCAGTCCTTTTACTCCTTTTTGTATTTTTTTCCCCCTGCAAAATATTGATGATTTATAACAGCAGACATCACATGATTTTTTCTGAAAACGTTATACCTACGTTCTCAAATTTGTTATTTTTGTGGAAATTCTGCTCTGTAACCATCGGTCACTTTTAACATCTGAACTATCAAAATCATGAGTGAATGATATCAAATCAACATGTGGATTCACAGCAATGGCTATGTTTGCACGAGGAACTGGAAGAAAAAGGAAGTCCCCCCTCCCCCCTACACAATGATCATAAAATATAATTTTCAGTCGAAAAAAATGAAATTTAGATCTAAAAATTTCCTAAAATATGATGATAAGCTTTGTTTCATGAAAAATTTTGCATTTAGAGCTAAAAAATTGAAAAAATCCTATTTAAATCAACTAATACAAATACCATCTAGGTAGGTAGGTTAGGTACTAGGTATATAGCTATTCACTACTTCTCAGTCATTTCCAGCATCAATGATTTCCAAATTGACCGATATTCGACCAAGCCCCACCAAAAACTACCAATTTTCCAAAACAAAATAATATTTCATTTAATCTTCTATACAACTTTTAGTTCCCGAAGGCTGCAGCATGATCGTTATAAAACCAGCTTTGACACGTTTTCTTTGCAGACAAAAATACTTGAACACTTGGAATCGAGATACCGGTAAGTAAAAAGCATAAAACGTACATCAGGAATAAAAAATACCGTAGTATTTCACCTTAAAAATAGACATAGGAATACAGAGTTAACGAAAGAAACCGAATTGGTAATTTGACGTTTCTATAATACGTACAAGACGTATTAATTAAATTAGTAACATTTTCCAATCGGACGAAAACGAAAGTTAAACTCTATGGTAATTAAAACACAGAGAATCGAGAACATCGAGTTAATTTTATGGTAACAAGGTGTGTAATTTGAAAGTATTTGTAATTACGGTACCTTTACAAAAACATTCGAGTATGATATAATATGGCATAATGTGTAATACATACTCGAACACGAATTTTATCAGCACCAAACATATTTTTAATTAAAAACAAGGCACAGAAAAATGACTTTTTTTGGATTTACTTCTTCCTTAAAAATAAAATTATCAAAATGAATTCGACCTACACTAACTCGCATACATTATTTCCAACAACTTGCTTCTGTTGGACTACCACACATTACAAAACATACCAATATAACACCTTCCATTCCATTGACACTGAACCCTTATAATGTACCAACATACCTATTCGAATCGAACAAAGTGAAGTAAATTGTAGCAATCTACCAGCATCATATGGTAACCTGCAGGTTGATAACTTTATGGCCAATGATCTCATCACGATAATCTATACGAGCGAAATAACTAATTTCCTACACATTTTCTTTGTTTCAAATTACACAGCCGAAAAAAATTACTCCAGTTTAATCCTACTCGCAGGAAAATTTACGAAATGTGGTAACAGTGTTGCTACTTGCTCTCGTCAAGGTGGTAATTAAGGCGAAAAATTCCAGCCAACGTAATTAGAGATGCAACACGACGTTTATCATTAAAATTCTACATGTTTTTTTATCATTATTTTAAATATTGGCTGATATTTTTTTAATAGTCATTATGATACCTACATGTATCTAAACAGGTTGCTTTAGGAGATAGAATGGTTCGACTTCGAGGTGTTTTCTCAGTTATCTATCCGGTTAATAATGACGAAATTGTTTTCAGACAATAATTGATTCTTTTTTCCTCAAATTATGAGCTTGATTGGTTTGAATATTTTACGGACATTACGAATTTTGATACGAAATGCGTGTTTTTTCCCCATAAGTTTGAGTGAGGAGCTGATCGAAATGTAAATGGTAGTGAATATGAACGAATTTATACTCTTGACTATTTTTTAATGTAAAATTTGGAACGATTGACGATATTTTTTGGTGATATGCAGGGTCATTTTTTTAGAGCGCAAAATTTCATAATTATTCCTTTTTTGTAAGTGGGTAAATTCTTTTCAGATTCGATGTATTTTTCAATTTTAAAAAATTTCTTCTAACTTGGAAATCTTTTTTGAACACAAATTTCAGCAATTTTCACAAGAGTTGAATTTTCGAATTTTTACAATATGTGACCCCGCCGTACCCAAAAATAGATGTCTTCATTTTTATGTATCTAGTCCAGATTTGGTGTCATTTGGACCAAAAATGTGGAAAAAAATGAGATATCAATTTTTTTTACACTAGGTCCCTATTTTACGGCAGGGTCACATATTCTCGAGAATTTTTCCTAGTTTGGATTTTCTCAACATTTTTTTTCAATTTGACAATATTTTTAAGCTCAAATTTTCACTGTATTAAGGTCTAAAATTATTTTTTCTGGGAAAGAAAAACGAACCGAAGAATTGTAATATTTATTTTCGAAAGATGAACGAAATTTTCCAAGTTTTTCTCTAAAATAATCTTCGAAAAACTGCCACAAAGTTACAAATGTAGGATATAGAAACCACACTTGGAGGTCAAAAATTAATTTTTGAGTTAAGGTCCCCTCTTCATTCCGTTCCTTTTCAATACTATTTTCTCAAAAAGGCCCAAAACCAGTGTGAACTCGAAAATCAATTTTTAACCCCAAGGGTTGTTTCTATATCCAGATTGACATATGAACAAATTGAGCTGAAAATAGGGGTATAATTAACTACCTACACAAAATATCCTCCAAGCGAGCCAAAAAATTCGAGGATTAAAGAATTTATCTATCATTTCTAAATTCGATCTCATGAAATCTTTCTTTAATTTTTTTAACCAAACGAATTTTCAAGTGTTTAGAACTAAGTACCAAAACCACTGAAATTCATTTCAAAAAAATTATTTTTTGGACTCTGCATGGCCTATTTTTTAAAGATATAGGTAACATTAGAATTTTTTATCTAAATTCTTGCTCAACTCTTCTTGGTCCAACTTAAAAAAATCGTAAGAAAAATTAGAAAGTTGGAAGAATTGGAAAAAAATAGAACTAGTTTTTTGAATAGCATAAAAATCTCCATTTCAAAGTTGTTAATGAATTCAAAATAAATTTCAAATTCCACTACCCTTCCAAGTACCGGGTACTCGATCAATTCTGGACTCCCCCTGCACTTTTTGGTGTTAAAAATCATAAGTTGGTAATACTTTGTATAAATTGTCCAATCATAAACAAAATAAACAAATACAAAGTATTGCCAACTTACGATTTTTACCACAAAAAGTACAGGGGGAGTCCAGAATTAATCGAGCACCCGGTACATAGATTAAATCATCAAAATCCAAATTAACGAGAATTCGTTCAGAATCCGGGTAAAAAAAACCATAGGTATAGGTACGTTACGTAGGTAGTTAGGTAGCAATTATTATGATGCACATTTCAAGTCAGCCAAGCATGTGGAAGGGAAATAACAACACCCATGAGGAATGTTTTATTTCATCATTTTTCCCCTCATGATTTTTCTATGTAGATAAATGTCTGTTTTCAAACTTGGCACTTGAGCGAAATTTCAATATCATCAAAAATCGCTTTCGAATGACTCGATCGCTCGATAGTGCCCTTGTCGTTACACAATTACACATCTCTACTATCAAACAGCAGCGCTGCCAATGTTAGTGATTTATCACTAAAACTAGTGATTTTTCGGCTTTGATAACAGGTTTAGTGACAAATTTAGTGATTTGTCAAAAATCTAGTGATAAAGTGACTTTTTTGATCACTAATTCACTTTTTTGGTATTAAAAAATTGAAAAAATACATAAAAGTCAATATTGATGTTTCAAAAAAATTTCGCCCTCGCTTCGCTCGGGCAACATTTTAATACAATTATAATTTCCTTGAATTTTTTTTCATTAAAATTTCAAATGCTGAAGTGCATTTCTCAAATTTTGGCGATTTTTTGAAATTTCAAATTTGAAAAATGCACTTCAGCACTTGAAATTTTGGAAATGGAATTTTTTATGATGTACTTTCAATTTATGACTATATATATTGACGCAAAATTTTACTTTGAGTTGGGATAACTTGCTTGTTACTACGAATAAGTGGTTAAAAATCACGTTTTTTTTTTGGTTTTGATTTTTTTTGACCATGTTGCCCCCAATTTCAGGGTCCAAAAAAATATATGTGATGCATGACCATTTGGCCGAACTAATGAAAAAATTCCCAGCCATGTTACCCCATACAAAATTTTAAAATTAAAAAAAAAATTCAAAGCGAAAAAATTGGGAAAATGTGAACCGAAAATTTTCAAAAATTCTCATTCATACTACCCATCTGTGAAAATTTCAAAAAATTTTATCCACACCTTCCAGAGATATCGTGTGTTGAAAATTCGGCGTTAAAACTTAAAAGAGCGATAATTGAAGCATAATTCGTACAAATGGTATAAGTCAAAGAACTGTATATTTGAAAAGGGACTTGAGTGTAACTTTGTTTACAAAACAATAAAGTCTCTTTTCTCATATACAGTTCTTTGACTTATACCATTTGTACGAATTATGCTTCAATTCCTAAATGGGTGGATGTAGGGGGGTCAATTTTTTGGGATGTTTCTAGATCATAATTCATAAGTAACATTTTGGGCCTATTTTGACCAATTCTGGGTCAAGGGCCATTTTCGACCCTTATTAGGAAAGGCTCTTTATTTGAGTTCGATCACCATAATTTTTGAAGTTTAGAACAGAATAATATCAATATTAGAATCATTTTTTAATGAAATCATATTAGAAATAGAATTATTAGCTGAATTTCGTCATTCGCCATAACATATTAGGGTATTTCACTTTTTTTTTTTACTGGTAACCGTTATTATAGGGATTTTTGAAGAAAAATTCAGTTAGTGATTTTTAGTGATAGTCGATTAAGGTCGAATAGTGATTTTTCCCGATTTTCGGTTGGCAGCACTGATCAAACATCAAGCTACAGACTTCACATCGTGATTGCAATTTTAAACGTACCCGAACGTAAATCAATGATCGAAATAATAAAATACCAACACCATGACTCATTAATTGCATCGCATTCGATATGACGATTGGCGGATTGGTAGGTATTTTAATTACGATTTCGAGTTGGCGACTTTGTACATTTGAATTTATCACGATCTCAGTTTCATTGCTTTCCTCAATCGAGGAAGACACGAAAAGACTCAAGATAAAAAAGATGATTCGACTGTTATTAATCTGTACCTTAATGGTCATCAAAATTAAACATAGGAATACACCAGGGTCAGAAAATTTTATAAATACCTTCACGTACGTATAATTAATACTATTCGTACCCTTACCAAATGAAAAAGTAATTACACGCATTACAGAAATAAATCTACAGCCACGTTTATATTCAGCAAGCGTGTAAAAACCTTGTACTTCGAATGCAACTCTATCAGCAACATGAGCTAAGTTCATACATCACTCAACAACCACTCGAGATTTCGAAAAACGAACGTATGTACGTTACGTTTGAATCATTATTCGATACTGATACGTGATACCGAATTACCGATTCTAAAGGTAAAATATGACTTAAGTACACAAATACTCACCGAAAAAACAATACACAGAGATACAGATAAAACGCAAGGGTTAAAATGTAAACTTGGTTTAGAGAACTGAACGATGGTAAAAGCACAATGGAGAACGCGTCTATATGAATTCTAGATTATTTATCAATACCGCATTGAACTTTGAACGTCACTAATAAATAATTCGCGCAGAATCGAATTCACACAAACACTATTAATTTTCAGGTACAAAACGGAAAAGAAACTAACGACGAGCACATTCACATACCACACAATACACGAGAAGAAACTAACGTACAACCACCTCCGAACACAACGAAACGACTACTGATCAGTGTCGTCGTTGCTGCCGTAGCCGATGCCGATGCCGATACCGATGGTAGTTGAATTGAATGTGACGATGAACTTCATATTACTTTGGAGGCAGCTCGTAGCTCTTGAGCGGTAATGCAACTGCATAGGATATGGTGTTGGAAAATTAGATGTGTGCTGTTTTTCAAAATTTTTTACGGGGTGAACAATTTTTGAACGATTGGATGAAAAGAAAATTTATTAAGTATGAATTATGAAAAAAGTGATGACGTTCCAGCAACTAAGGCAAGGTGGATAAATCGATTTGATGGGAGGGGTCCTCTGAATTGCATTTTTTTTTAATTTTCCAAGATTTTCCTTGTCGAGGGTCAAGTGTTTTTGTCCATTTGAAATTTAGAAAAATAATCCATCCGATCCATGCCGCCATGCGGTATTTACTTTTGACGTCATATGACGTCACAAAAAAGGTTTTACCAGTTTTATCACATCTTCACATCCACTGAGGGAAAATACTAAACTTTCTAAACAAAATCTTTCTGAGCTTCAATAATCATCAAAAAATGATACTTATTATCTCAAGAAACACGAAATAAAACGAAAGAAATTTAGAATTTGTGATTTCAATGTTTTCCCTCGGTGAGATGAATGAAAATGAAACAATGGAAAATGCAAGGCAAGGTTACCACCACAAAATTCCAAAAAATGCCTAAAACAGTATTGTCCTGAGACGTCTGCTTATGGGTCCGCAATGCTTTTCACCTCTTAAGATATATTGGGCGAACAATAAATGCCCCATTAGAGCTCAAAATGCAACCAAAACTAAAATAAATTTTCAATACATCTGAATATATCCGAATAGATATCCGGATATTCGGAAAAAATATCCGGATATTTTTTTGGCTAAACGCTAGAGTCCGACCCATACCCAAACAAACTTTTGTAACATCACTGATTATGGACTTAGAAAAATTTCGGCAATATCAATATAAACTGAAATATGAAAGAGAATTCTTTGAATACGTATTTCAAGATGACTAAAAAATGTAAATAACATGCAATGAAGATATAATAATTACAATTTCGTATTAATATCTTAAGAATCGGTTTTCTATAACAAAATTTGAAATTGGAAAGATGACGCTTCACTCAAATTCGCTTATTTCAATTCGGAATCATCATTCATTAGAACAAAATTGTATTTTCATTCCTCAATTCATCAATTATAGAACAAAAGAACAAATTTTTATTTTGTATTCGTGATGTAAGGAAATGATGGCGAGCTGAAATAGTGAGTAATGTGACAATAATGTGAGTGGAAATAGACTCTTCCAAGACCAAACTTCAAAAATTGTACGCCGATTTCTGAAGTTTTGATAAGTTTACACAAAAAACTTCATCTGGAATGTAAAAATAAGCATATTTTCGTACTAAAATAACCAACGAGAGAAGATTTGCGTTCATAATACAGTTGATATTGAAATTGCCGAAATTTTTCTAAGTCCATAATCAGTGATGTTACAAAAGTTTGTTTGGGTATGGGTCGGACTCTAGCGTTTAGCATTTTTTTGGGGTAAACACTCTGTTTACACGAATACGATTGGTCGAAACATCGTATACGTTCGAGAGGATTCGATTATCCGGATATTCGTATATATAAATGCCCGTATAATGTAAAATACGATTAATACGAATATAAAATAATGGGTACTCGAATATTCGTTCAACACTGACGATTGGTATCCAAAATCTGAAGTACAAATGAAGCCTCCGTCTAAAAAACAAAACCATAGTCCAAAATGAAATTTTACCGGAGAGTGAAATAATTAATAATATGCTCAAAATGTTTCTACGATTAAAAATTAAGTTCGATGAATGTTAGTTAGGTAATTTCAAAATGCGAATCAAGCGACTGCTGGGCAGGTTGGACCATTCAAATTTTCCCTCAGTTCTCAAAAATATAAATTGAAAATTTTTCCACGGGTTTTTAAATCAGTCGAGTCTTCGAAGTTTTCGAGCTTTTTGTTTACAGTCCACCAGCTTGATTCTGGTTGGTTATTTACAATCAATCAGCGTCAAACTGATGGACTATGGTTGTTTTTTAAACAAAAAGCTCGAAAACCTTTAATGAGAAACACAAAAAAAGGGTCAACGTTTTTTCTTAAATTCGAAATGAATAACACCATCGGTTTTCTGTCTATACTGGTTGGTAGGTAGGTAGGCAGGCAGGCAGGTACCTACTACCTACATAGGTATTATAAACTGTATGCACCAGTTACATACGCGGATAAGAAGTGAAACGCATTTTTTCTTTTTTCCTCCGAAATTGATTCGTACTGGCAGATAATTTTTTACCCAAAAATTACATCCTCGATCCTCACTTTCACTCCACTTCAAAGAAGTGTGACTTCAAAAAATATTATTTCTACTGTTTTAGATTGAAATAAAATTTTAAAAGTTGAGTACCTACAGAGAATATTCAAAATTCAATCCATAGTAGAAGTAAGTAAGTAAATATCCACAATTTTTCTAACAATTTTTTTACCCTAAAAATAGCCAATTTTGAAAAAAGAAAAACGATTTTAGACGAATATGGAAAACTGAAATGATACCTATCGGTTTTAGTTTCAGTTCTCAAAATTTCTAATTTTCAATTTCAGTTCTCAGCAAGAAAAAAAAAACATTTTTTTTGCCTCCTAAATTTTTCCCCCTTATTTTTACCTTCTAATACATAATTGAACGATAATCAAAGAGCTATGAAATACGCTGGATTATCGAAACCTACCTACAATAAAATATTGATAAAAAGTCCCATCCAATACTTAATCTTCGTTTACACATTACATAACCACCGAAGTCAATTTTTTCAATTCAATTGTCCCATAAAACAGATGACACTACCCATAAAAACAATTTCAGAGCATGGCTCGATGGCAACACTGAATTTATAGCACAAATAGCGCACTTCGAGTACCTACATATCTGTAACTTGAAAAATCTCCGATACTAGCATATGGATATACCAGTTCTGGAAGACAGTATTGGTCAACGTCAACCTTAACCTATGGAATTTCATATTAGCTCTTACAAATGTAATACTTCAAGACGTAATCTCCCACGCGGATAAATTTTTTAATGACATCTAACGCGCGTAAACCAGACAAACACATCGACTAACGTATGCGCATTCCATTACAGACACCTCATAAATACATGCATAGCCATCGTTTAATATAAAATTTAAAATTTATAAATAGCTGCGTCACTAGACCTTATGACTAATCTATTTATCCAACGCGGTGATTACGAAGATACGCACGTTTGATCTTGAAATCGGAATACCGTCTTTCGATGATCAATAACCCGTTAGAGAATCCCCAATAACGTACATATTAGATTCGCGGAAATCTAAACGTAGCAGAAACCTAATTAAAAGTGTAAAGTTGGGGAAAATGAATATGATTGAGAATTTCCCGAGAAATACGTGTAAGATTTTGCGTATTTTTAATACTCGTTAGTAAGTGCATAAGATTTTATGATGATACCTTCGTCAATAATACCAGGAAATCATTGCTTTGGAATTTGCAAGAATCATTATTTTTGCAGCTAAATAGTTTTGCACACAATTGTCAGGATTAATTAAGTCGGACAGAAACAATAATTCGATTTTCTTAAGCAGTTATAAGCATCAAATGCACGTAAGTGTATAAATTTTTTTTAAATAAAATTTTTTCAATGTCTCGCATAATATGAGACCAATGCATCGCTGTTAATTCTATTTTAATACAGCGCAAATAACTTTTTTTTTAATCACAGGAAATTATTATAATTTGCATCTCTTTTAATTATCGATACAACCTAGAAATGTAATCTGATACGTAATCATAATTTTAATATTTTTTATTCAACTGGTTAAGCTTACGAAATACCAGCGTTACTACTGTAAAACCTGTCAATCTCCTAATCAAAACGTCTTCGGTACATGCATAATGCTAATAATCTTGATATAGAAAATTGCAACACCACCTGTACTTTTAATTACAAGCGACGAAGCGTTTAGGAACACGTTTGTGTCAAACAGCGGGCCAATTCAATGTTTTGCTTTTCTTTAGATCTAAGGTAATGAAGTGATCGAAAGATCAAATTATTCGCATTTTTTAATAAAAGTAAGTATCTGATTTGGTTTTTAAAAATTTCATTTCTTTAATGATCTTTTTATATTTGGGAATGAATAATGATCTCTGAGTACTTCGATAATAGAGGCAGGTTCGGAGGGAAGGCGAAGAAGTACCTAATATTAACATGAAGATGTGTTTTTGCATCTGGCCAGAATTTTCCTCTACGCTGAAAAGTTTATCAACTTGATAAAAATTTTTAAAAAATTTACAAATTTCTGAAAAATCGATGAATCTTGGGAAAATTAATTAATTTTAGGAAAATTGGCGACTGCTTTAAGGAATGATGAATTTTGAAAAAATTTATAAATTTTGGAAAGATTTATGAATTTTGGAAAGATTGATTACCAATCATTATTTTGAAAGAACTGATGAATTTTGAGAAAATTCATTATAAATCTCAGGAAAAATTTATGCATTTTGAGAAAATTGAAAAGTTTTTGGGAAATTGATGCATTTTGGAAAAATTGAAAAAAAATTGAGGAAATTGATGCATTTCGGAAAAATTGATGCATTTTTGGGAAAATTGACACATTTTTATAAGATTGATGCTAACAATTTTGAATAAGTAAAAGATTTCTCAAGTATAAGTATGATTTTTGATATTTTTTGAAAACAGTTGAAAAGGAGAGACGATCGAAAATTATTATTATGAATTTTTTGGACGAATGGGGGAGAATGCGACCAGCAAACTTTTTCTAAATACGTAGCTCACTCTTGCCATTTTTATTCAAAGATGCATTTTATGAAATACATAATATGTAAGTTTTCGTTTAAAAAAAAAAAAAAATACCAACACATTTTTTCTTGCAAGATATTATCTTAAAAGTTGAATACGTATAATTCTTTCAAATTTTTCGACATTAATCTAAATCCAAACTGTACTAGATCTTGATCCAAAGTATTGCACTGTGAGTTACGTTATTATATTCGCTTGATGATCGCAATAAACCATCTACACCTATCGAATATCGCAGTCAAACTCAAGTTATTGATCGATTAAATTATATAACTGCCAACATGGAGCATAAATTGTTGAATAAGCAATAGTAAAAAATATACAACGGTGAGAAGAACATAAATATAAGCTGGTATAGTCGAGGCACACGAGTACACATAGTACTTCGGATAGTAGTAGTAGGTAGGTACAGTACATTTTATAGAGGCAAATAACACACAAATTTAAGCTACGTTTAACAATACTGTACCTATATTATTGGACTGAATTGCGATAACAATAGTTGTATTTTATTTGTACGTATCTCATTATGCAACATTACCTGTGCTGATTAACTCAAGAATTATCACGAATAAGTTTAAATCCAGGAACTACCGGTTAAGCAGCGTAAATTACAGATGTGTATGTAGAGTTGCCTATCAATGTTCGGAATTTTACTTTTGGGATCAATTTTCAAATGATACATTTTTTTAAATGGATGTTGAATGTGTTTCTTAAAACATGGACTTGATTTAGAAGGGAAAATTATTCAGAACGATTTTCATTGATATCAAATTTTAAAAAATGTTATTCGTTTAAAAAAAAAATACATAGGATACTTCAAAAAACTTCAACTTCAAGAATTTCAAATCCCCTGCCCCCAGCTTCCCCTATTGAAACCATATTGATGAAGTTGATACCTAAATAATTGATCCAAAAATGTCCTCAATCAAATTAGTACCTATTTTATAATTTAATGGATACGTGTAAATTTTCACCATAAGGGTTGATCTGTAATTTCCAAGAAATAATTTAGATACAAAAAAATAAAACCTGCCAAACAAATGTGACCAATGCAGTTATTTTTCCATATCGTTATCGTTGATGACTGAGAACATTTCAAAAAAAAATGAAGCAATTCAAAAAAACACGAGAAATCCAATCCTGAAAATTTTTTACAAGAAGCGACCAACTTGGATTATTACTCCTATGAATTTTTTCCAGAAGAAAAAATTTCTTCAGATTCGAAAAACTTACTCCCTCTCGGCCACAAATCGCAATTTTTCATTTAAAAAACGTTTTCACCTTTTAAAAATCTATCTACCTACTTGAAAATAAAAATATGCAACTAATGTTGCAGCATTTTGAATTAATAAAATAATACGAAATCTCAAAAGTTGCCCATCTAAGAAACTACTCAACAAAAAACACAGAAACCAGTATTAACGCATATTCGTACGATAAACGATAGCTGAAAAAAAAAAAATGATTGATCTCTATACCAACGTAGTAATGCATAGTGCATACTTGATGATTTAATCATGCAATGGAACCGTTATTGGGATGGCCAACGGTTTATTGCCTGACAAAAAGTAATTAGCTGAGAGAAAATGTTGAGTATTTTTTTTACCAATACCTATCAAGTTGACATATGGAAAAGAAAGTCATAACTCCTAATTCTAATATTTCGATATTCGAGTTCTTAAAATTACTTAATTAGCAAATTAGGTTGGTGAATTTGCTCGAGGTTGACCAACTCGATTCAATAAATACCACCCACTTTCTTGTAGAATTTTTTCAATTCAGTAAATTATGTACCGCAATTTTTTGTGTATTTTTCCTTCTTTTTTTTTTATGAAAAAATGATCGCACAGAAAAAATAAAATGATGAATTTTATTTTAAAAAAAAACTGTGAACCGTGCAGGGAGAGCCTGTGTTGCCGTTTTAGCAAAATTATGCCAGATGTACTCGTAGTATAATTTTCTTGAAGGGTGTTTTTGGCTTCCTAGCATAGTACATTAAGACATATTATTATGCCAGGAAGCCAAAGCTAAAGAAATTTTTTTACGGGATTCAACATTCATGTATAATTCTGACATAAAGAAATGGCAACATAGGCGGAGAGGGTGCCTAAAATCGGAAAAAATAATTTTGCGCTGGAGCCAAAAATATGAAAAATGAGCGATTTTTTTCATTTTTTTTTTTTGCATTTACAAGGAATTTGGGCCTCTACGCAGTTTTAAAAGTGTTTTTCACGATTTTTTTTTTGGAAGTCACGATTTTTTTATTTTCAAATGCCTCTATCTCACCGAAAAATTGACGTAGGATGCTCATCCAAGTCTTAAAATGTTCCTCATACTCTTCCCTATCGTTTAGACAAAAAACTCGTTTTTAAAAAATCCAACTTTAGGTTTTACTTACCTTTCCCTCGCACCGTACACAAATAAAATAATAGGTAGGTATTAGGTAATAATGAATCCTCATTCGAAAGTTGAGAAAATTTATCCTAAAAATAATAATATTTATCTCGATCATTTCATAAAAATATTTATCATAAAGATTAATGAATTTTGCGGTAATGAGAACATTATTGTTTTGTTGAATGGGAATCCGTTATCATATTTTTATAAAAAATACATCTTTTTTTGTGACATTAATTACATGTTTATTATTTTTTTTGAACATATATAATTATATTTGTTTATGGCATGGCCTACTGTTGATGTAATTTTTCTATTATTACTACTGAAACATATTTTGAAATTTTTTATTTTTTTCGAATTCATGGGATAATATGAAATGTTTATGACAAATCGATGTAATTGCCTAATTCATGAAATAGGCAAAATAATTGCCTATTTTTCATGATTAGGCAATAAATTTGGAGAAAATTTCATAATTTAGGCAACGTTTAATTCAAGCATTGAAATAATTTTGAATGAAATTTTTAGGTATGTTGGATCCGTTGTTTCCTGTCGTTTCTTTGAAAAACGACATTTTGAAAAGTTTTAAGTACCTATACATAAAATTACCCCAACGACTCTAATTTTTTTTATATTGGAAAAACGGCAAAAAAAGATAATTTTTAGGTGTATTGGATCCGTCGTTTCTTTGAAAAACGAAGTTGAAAATTTTTAAACAGAGTCGTTGGGGTAATTTCAGTATGTTTAAAAATTTTCAAACTGTCGTTTTCCAAAGAAACGACAGGAAACGACGGATCCAACATACCTAAAAAATTTTGTTTTTTGTCGTTTTTCCAATATAAAAAAAAATTTGAGTCGTTGGGGTAAATTCAGTGTGTTCAAAAAATTTTAAACTGTCGTTTTTCAAAGAAACGACAGGAAACGACGGATCCAACACACCTAAAAATTATCGTTTTTTGTCGTTTTTTCAATATAAAAAAATTAGAGTCGTTGGGGTAACTTCAGTATGTTTAAAAATTTTTCAAACTGTCGTATTTTAGACGACGGATCCAACATACCTCTTATCGTTTCATTCAATATCAATGGGTTACCTCCATTCATAATTTGCATTACAGACTTGAACTGCTGCATTCAAAATTATTTCAATCCTTGAAATCAACGTTGCCTAAATCATGAAATTTTCTCCAAATTTATTGCCTAATTCATGAAACAGGAAATTATTTTACCTAAAGCATGAAATCGGCAACGGATTGCCTATTTCATGAATTAGGCAATATTACATCGATTCGGCGTAACCCATACATCCTTAGAATTTTTCTATTTTTTTTTGCTCTTTGTGTTCAAAAATTTCAGTACAAGTATCTGTGTAGTGTGTACTCCTTTGAACCATTGTTGAATAAGAAATATCAAAAAATGAACTTTCTTAGGTTTTGAAAAAGAAAAAAAATAGAGTTTTTAAAAAATAAGCACTCAGTTAAAAACAAGAAAATGGGAATTGTAAAAATTGATTTTTTATACCTATTTTCTTTTTTCAACACTTCTATAATTCGTTTTTCAATTTGAAAATTATTTTCCACCATTTCCACAACGTTTCATGATTTTTTCAAACACCAAAGACCGAAATTTTTAAAATGATATCTAAACTCAATGATTTTTCGTAAAAATTTCAACTTGACAATTTTTGGAATTTTCTGTATTTTTTTGGATTTTTGAATTTTTTGATCAGTCATATAATTCGAAAAATACATAATTATCACCTATGTAATTTTTAAAAAATTGTAATCAATAAAAATGAAAAAAAAAGAGATAAAAATAAGTATCACTCTTGAAGGTAGCTCAATGTTATTATAAAAAGAATATAATTTCTTTACCTAAGTACCTAAGTAAAATAATTATGAATTTCTTTTTCTTCACCCTCATTTTTTTGAAAAATTCCTGGAGTAGGTAGCAAGATTCTCTAGGTAGGCCTAGGTAAAGTTCTTACATTTTTATTTAAAAATCTGAAAATTTCATCAAATTCAAAAACAACATCTAGGTATTAAAAAAATGACAAAAATCAATGACTCAAAATTCACTTCAGCCATAAATTCATTAGAAAAACACAAATACATACCTAGTAAAACCGTGCTAGGAACATTTTCGCGAAACATAAAAAAAAGGAATAAAATAATACGCAATGGCTACACTAAATTGAAACATTCAGAAAACGAAAAACCGCGAATTTTAATCAAAACATAATAATTCACGGGGAAAAAACTACCGAGCAGAAAAATTCACACGATTCAATTTTACAGAGTTGATTGACACGGGCGCGGTTACAAAATCAATCACATTATAGGTTGCAAAGGTAGCTGTAGCTGACGATAAGCACCTCAATATACCTAGACCTACCGGAGGAACCGACTTGGATAACGCATGAAACCGATCTACATCGATTTTCCTAAGGTACAATATCATAACAGTGGGACTGCTACATGGTTCCAATTCATCTTTTTTCTTTTTTTGTATTGGGTCTCATTATAGACATACGGTGTACCGATCTGTACTTAGCACTTGGTATTAGAACAGGTTTATGATAATAGGTACACAAGATGCATTGTAATATGTAACAGGTACTTTTTTTTTCAATTTCTTACTCTCCCAAAGGTGAAAATTGGTTAACTGGAGATATGACAGCTATAAGAATTCGATTAAATTTTAAATGTGAAAATGTCAAGTGCCCACTATTTTATGAGTTTATGCAATTGATTTAATTAATTTTTTAAGTTATGGAAAAAATTTCATAAAAAAAGGGTAAGAAGTACGTACGTAGTACGTACTTAATTAAATTATTAATTACGATTAATTTCGCCATAAGTTCCTGATTCACCTAATTCCAACATCTCATCTTTTTCAACTGGTGAAAAAAAAATTCAAAAATTACGTAACCTCACAACCTCGGATATAAAATGGTGCAGCCTAAAAAAGTTTTGGAAAAATTGATTTATTGCGATTTTAATTTTGGCGATTGGATAATATAATCTACTTCCTGTAAGTAATAACTAAAAGGTAACTTGAAAATCATCCTCGCTATTAAACTTGATCGTAAAAAATAAGAAGATGAAACATTACTAACCTATTTTAGGTACCACATATAACATTCGATAAATTATATAATTGTCTACATATAAGGTCAAAATTTATCGACGTAATAAAATAAAAGACGAGATTCTATGTTTTTACAATTACCTGTACTGTATATTCTAATTGAACTGATTTTCAAAGCTGCAAAAACAAATTTCATTACTGATTGGAAGTGCAAACTGAGCCGATGAGTTGAATGACCTGACACGGCTGCTTGTATCTCAGTCTCGACAATGTATGAACGATACTATAGCTTCAGGGATGATGAATTCCTATTAAGGTGTTCGTATGAGATTTGAAAAGAAAGGCTTCACTCAAACAAAAGAAATTATTTGAACTAGGGGCGAAGAAACAGCAATTATAGCGCCTTTTAGGAATTGTAATGTCAATGGCCGCTACCTTTTTCATATTATTAAAGAGTTCTTTCACCTATAATAAAAAATCAACGCTTATCCAGAAAGTTTTACATGTACATTTTTATAGGTATAGCACATATATTGTAGTATTAGTGTCCAAGTTGATGTTTTTAAATGGAGAAATGGAAAGAATTAAAAACTCAAATATCATAAAATGGGTCACTTTTTACCTTCTTTTTCATGGCTTCGGTAGCTGTCATGTGTGGTATAATTGCTCTGTTCGAGCATGGTTCGAGCTATAAAATTGTTCAACTCTCGATTCTTGTATGCATTCCAAAAATAATAAAAAATACTATTAGATAACTGTTTTCATACTCGTAAAGACACTTCGCTTCTTTCTTGCAAAGCGTCGTGATGGGTGCCTATTTGAAAATGTTTAGAAATATTCTCAGATAAATGTGTAAGTTGATTTAAAAGTTTGATTTCTTGTAAAAATGAAATTATTTGAGGTGGTTACCGCGGCGGTGACTGAAATGGAATTGTGATATTTGGAAAGATGCTCCCTCAGTTTCAATTTTTGACGAATTTTCAAAAAATTTAAAATTACAGTTTTCAACAAAAAGTGATATTTTTTTAAGAAATGAAAATAAGTTGGCTGGGACTTGAATTTTATCGATTTCAAACAAATATTGATCCTTCTTTCCCCTCCTCTCTTACGGAGAACTGAAATTCAGCCATTGCCTTTAGAGCCTCCTGTTCAATTTAAATTTTCTTTGGTCGGTAAAAATTTTTGAATTTTTTCCTAAAGGTTCCCAAATTTACAGGGGCAGCCAAAAATCAATTTTTCGTTTTTTTTTTCTAATAATATGACCAAAAAAACCTCAGACTCGATTTCTGAGTCATTTTGGATACTTAAGAGTTTATCCAAGCACATTTTCTATTTTCTATTTTTTTTCCATCTCTTTCTTATTTTTGAAAAATTTTTGATCTTGTTTTACCGCAGCAAATTGGCGATGCTTTGTTTTTGAATTTTTTAAGTATATCAAATGGATTTTTTCAAATAGTCATCAATCTTTTCATCTGTTTTTATCTCTAGGTATTCTTTTATTGACCTTCGCCAACTGTACCGTTGTGATCAAAAACTCCTGGTTATTAAAAAAATTTTAAGGTAAGAATGAGATCGCAGAAACGCTTTAACGCGGTGGATATTTGAGCATTTTTCTTCCATGTCATTACCAACTCTCCAAAACCAAATTCAAATTCCTGCTATTCTAAAGTTTAAGTTTCCAAATATTCACTCGTCCTATTCAGAAGCTGGTCATAGGAACACAATTGAGATTTCTTCTTTGAAATCGAGTTATAGCAAGAAGAAAAAATTTCAAGAAATTTTTCCAAATCCGATTTTTTGAAATGGAAAAGAAATAACCAAAATGGTCGTTTCCCCGAATAATTGTTGATTTTCCCAAATACCAATTCCCCGAATCCCAATATCTAGAATACCAAATTTCTTTCATTAATTTTCATGAAAGAGTATTTATGTAGGTACTTGATAAGACGAAGATGCTGCATAAATGATCTCATAATTCGGAGTAATAATAAAAAATTGAAAACAACAAGTTTTTTTGATTGATGGATTTACTCAATTTAATAAAGCCAATTTATAGGAACCTTCTGGAAAAAGTTAAAATTGTGCTTAAGGCCTCAAAATGAATAGAAAAAAATTTTGTAGTTGGAAACAGGAGTCGACTCCGGAGTCAAGAGTTAAGGTCATAAATCGACTCCGGAGTCTAGCCGGAGTCGGCAGTCAAGGTAAGGTCTGAAATTGACTCCGGAGTCAAGCCGAAGTCAGGAGTCAACTATTCTCCCTTGATTCTGAGAGTCAGGTGGAGTCGGACTTCAATTTTATTCGCCATCTCCTATTTCTTGTTTTTGTTTTGTAGATAGAAATTTAAATTTCATCAAGTTTATTTTTAAAAAAGTGCATAATTTTTTCAGAAATATCTACCACATTTTTGATTTTAAAAACCCAAGTTTTCAAAATTTTCCAAAAATTGAGAATTTGAGATATCAATTTGAACATCTGAAATTTTAGCAACATAGAGTTTCTAGGACATATTCTTTCTAAAAATCACACGTTAGCTTTGTCATTAAAAACAGGTATTTTTACGACAATTTACATAGATAGGTAGAAAGGTAGAAACTAACAACATTTATCATAGCTGATGGGTTGATACACTTAATTCCTGAAAATTGCCAAACTAACCAACGTAAATTCAAGTTATCACCCAAACACGAGTAAATTCGTTTTACTGTGTCCATCGTATTCATAATTTCAAAAACCTAATCAAGTCATTTTACGCTTAATGTTTAACCGTACCTATTTCAAGAGATTGCAGAGGGGTAAATGGATGAAATAACCAGTTAATAAAACTTACTGTAATTCTTTTTAGTTCACATGTATACTTCAATTCATTGGACGAAAATTGCCAACTATTATTACCGGGAAATAAAATGAAAAGCGCACTCTGCTTCATAACGAAACACATTAAACGTTGAAAAGAAAAATTCTAGGAATAAAACTTCATATGAAAATCATAGCGAGAAAATGAGAGAGGCCAATGAACCCGACAATACGTACTGTATACCTATTTGACTTGGCGTGTTACATAAAACCTACATTTACAATTACAAACTGAAGTAGCTTGTATTTTGTTTTTTATTGGTCGCCGAGGCTCTTAAAACTTCAAAAATATCGTTCTTTACTTCTCTACCACACTTTTCTCTTCCGTGACAGTTTTTTTTTTTTGAGAAATCATATTTTCTGGTCTAAATTTAATGAAAAACTAGGGAAAGTTGTGGGGAATTTCACGTTTTGCTAAAAGAAACGTAGGTAAATATCAAAGATATAATTTTTTTATCAATTTTTTCATACCTAATTATAATTATGATTAATAACGGTATTAATTTTTGAAAAATGAACCAAGAGCACTTTTAAAAAACACAGTATGAGTCACCTAATTAGTACACTGCTATGAGAATAGTTTTATGTACCTAACCTACGTCATTCCTTCTTCGTGAAAACAAATATGTACCAATGAATAGGTATTTCTTTTTTGAAAGTACCTGTTTAAAGTGCAAGCACCTATAACTGTAAGTAACAGTAGGTACACACAATTTGTTTTAAAAAATAATTTTTCCTTATGTGCAACTTATTGCCCAAATATTTACTTGATAGGTACCTAACTACCAGTACGGATTTCCTTTTGAATGGTCAAATTTATGATCTTAACAAAATGTATTTCAAAAACGACCGAAATTACAAAAAATATTACGTCATAGATTTCATAGGTCAATGGGATTTTCATGGTCTCTATGACTAAACAGAAAAATACAACGATCAAAACATTAAATGAAATATTCGTCTCAATCTTTTTTTTCATTTCATAAATAATTGATGTTTGATGAAAAGAATTATATGATGCAATTCATCAAAATCACATAGAAAGAATCCAACTGTACTGACATCGATTTCAACGATTCCATCGAATTGAAATAGATACCGCAATATGGGAAATAATAACACGAAGTTCAAACGGAATCACAATTTTATTAACTTTTGAAGTACAGGTATCAAAATAGTTCGCATAGAGAATGTTTATCAGTAGGTAATGAAAAGGCTTGAATAAATGTAGTTTAAAACTGCCATAACGCGAGAGCGATCAGCACATTGATAATAATTTTGAATCCAAATGGCGTAAAAGCGTAGACTAAGAAATTACAAAAAAATTTACATACAAACAAGTAACAGTCTTTGATAACTTAATCTAACGAATTTAACCTCGTCGCATTAAAAATAATTATTTTTATGAGAAATTTGGATTTTTTTGTAAAGGTAACTTCATCTATCGACCGATCGAATAGAAACGCCTTGCAGCAATTAAAATAATATCAAAATGGAAGTTAGCATACTCCGGAAGTCAGGAACAACACAAATTTAAACTTTCAAACAACATAAATTTAAACTTTCGATTCGACAGCAGATATCGAAAATGGAAGATGTTTATCATGCCAGGGACATGAAAAGAAGCACAATTATTTATACAAAATTATGGAGTAAACAGGACAAAACAAAAAGGTAATTATACACAGAAACAACTTAAAAAATGAAATACAAAATACAATAAATATTTACAAAAAATAACAACACTTAAGACTACAAAAAAACAAAGGTTTTTTTTGAAAATATTCAAAAAAAATTCGCAAAAATTCCCTAGCGTTGAAAATTCAACTTTGCGATGAGACCTCCACAATAATTGTGTATTCACGAATCACGACTCACGAACAGTACACAATCACAATTAAAACTTGATTTCGAAAAAGACACTTGCAAACGGATGATCGCCACCCGGCATCTCAACTCATTCCTCAAAAATGATTTATTTCTTCTTTTTGTCTTTCGGAGACACAGAATTTTGTGACTTCTTTTTAGAAACGTTATTCGAAACTGTTTTCGAATCAGCAGCTACCGAGTTTGATTTATTATCGCCTTGTGCTTTATTTTTCTTATCCTTGGGAGGCTTTTCATTTTCAGGTTGTTTGGGTAAATCTTCATATCTGAAGATGAAAATATTCATTACTTCCTAATTCATAATAAAACTTCATACGTCATAAATGAAATAAATTAAATATTTACTTAAACATCGCCGAAATATCGCCATTGATCAAAGCAATCAGAGTAGGAATACCGAGACAAGCTGGTACCAGGTAAAGCAAAGCCGGTTGCGCGTGTTTAAACATATGCATTACAAAAATAGTAACTGAGAGTCCAAGAACGTAGGCGAAAAATGAAGCATAAAAGTATAAGTTTCTTTTCCGGTTCAAACTGCAACAAAGATATAACATTGAAAAAAATCTGTTCTTTAAATACCTATTGATTTTCTTTTATATGATTCAAAATATATTCACCTGTGGTCAAAACGCAACAATAAAGCGATAAAAATACCGGGTACGACGATATCTCCGAGACCTAACATAGCGAAGTTACTGGCAGAAATTCCGTTTTCTAAGAAATCTTGAGGGAAGACCACTGCAACAAAAATTTAATAAATATTTTTTGGCAATAGACACAGCTAAGAAAGGAAATACTTTACTGACGTTTAATAGGAGCTTCAAACGACTTGGCTACGGTGACCATAACGTCCGTATAAAATACCCAAAATATATCGTAAACGAATAATCCTCCCAACAAGATGCATCCAGTAGACATATTATTCAACAATAGCATTTCAACTCCATTTATAGCAAAGGCAATTCCGAAAAGATTATTTGCAATCCAATGCTAAACATCAAAAAATACATTAGTTTTTTTTTTTTTAATAGAAAAAAGACGAATCAAAATGTAAGAAATTACCTTCTTTATCAAATACCATAATCCTAGAAGGCTGCAGAAGACCAAGCAAATGATATCATGAGTAGTGAATGAATAATCAATACTTATGACTCGAGTTCGGCCGGTTCCTTTGGTGAATTTCAAACGATAAGATGTATTTTGAATCGATCCTGGTATCAACTTTGAAATCACTGGACTGAAACAAATAAAATTACAATTGAGATACAGGTGAAACGTAAGCAAAGAAGTAACACGTCACACATCAAATCATACACTTACCTCAACAGATGGCATAAGGCAAACACTCCCAAACAATAAAAGTAAGCGGTAATAATACGATTCAAATCTTCTTTCGAAAATACCTGAGGTAAAACATAAGAAGAGAGTTGAGCATTCTTGATTTCTTAATAAATATCGCTTACTTTACAGATGATAAGAGAGTGATCTTACTTTGAAAATTGTGTATAAAACTAGTAGTGTTCCACTAGCAAGGAATGGAAACATAGCAGCATCAGAATAACTCATCTTATCAGAAGCTTTCCCGGTGGTCTAAACAACAAATAACATGAAATTGAGCAGAGGATAAGATGAAAAATATGTTTTTAACTGTTGGAAGAGTTTGTGATAAATATTCAAATTACCTTTTCTTTTTGAAGTTTGACTTTATGGAATTTAACTGATCTTATGGCTCCGAAAAATACTGGAAATACTGCCATTATAACCAAACTTCCATATGCCAGAGCCATTCCTTCCATCGTGGCTGGAGGTTTTTTACCGATGGTATCGGTAGCATTTTGAGTAACGTTGGACACGGTTTCGTTAACAATTTCTCCCAAATCTGCCATGGTTAATTTGAATTGACTAACAACTGAAACTAATTTAATACTTCGTATCACACTGAGAAGACATACTGATGATTATAACTAGCTTACGAATAGTTCACGATCACAACTTCTTCAAATTTTCAACCACGTACACAAACGTCACCGTCTAGTATCGGCGACAAATCACAAATTTTGGAAAAATTTTCTTTCACGTCAGATTATTTCCAAGATATCATTTAAAAAGGTGTGGTGATTTCAATTTTAATTTTCACCAAAATTGTTTAAATTTTCATTTTTTTGTTCAATTGCTATAACTATACAAAAATATTGGAGAATTGTTTTTTAAACATTCAAAAAAATGCTTTGGAAAATGTTAAGAAAATTTTATTTGGAATGCTTCCAAAAAAAATTGAATAAATTGTCAAATGTTTTGAAAAATATTTTCAAGTCCACAATTGGATTCATAATAAACAAAACTCTGAATATGACGTCATTTTTGGTACACACCAGCCGATTTTTTTGAAATGGTAAACTCAGAGAAACTGGTTTTTTGGAGTTTCTGCTGGTCTAGCGAAGCGGAATGATAATGAGTGATAATTTTTTGCAAATAGTTTCTAGCGTTTTATTTAATTTCTCGCAATTGCATAATTATTGAATCCACATCATTGTGTTTTCGTTGAAAAGTGGAAGTTGAGAACCGAAAATTCGTCCAAGTAGTGTTCGCATACATTTTAAAACATTACAAATAGGTGCATCATCCGTCGGTTTTTAAATACCCGAGTATCGCTATGCCGAAGTATTACTGCGACTACTGCGATACATATTTGACTCACGACTCTCCATCGGTCCGCAAAACTCACTGCCAAGGAAGAAAGCATAAAGATAATGTGAAGTTTTACTATCAGAAATGGATGGAAGATCAAGCTCAACAACTGATTGATGCTACAACAGCTTTATACAAAGCTGGTAAGATAGCGGCTAATCCATTCTCGAATCAAAAAGGAGTAGCAATTCCTCCTCCTGCATCGTTAGCCGTTCCTCCTACCGGTCTACCTCCGATGCCTCCTATGGGAATGCCACCGGGAATGCCTCAGATGATGGTCCCACCGCTTCCAGGAATGCCTCCGCCGGGTGTTGGAATGATGGTTCCACCATTACCGCAGGGTGTACGATCTGGACCCGCTCCGCCGATGATGATGCCTGTTCCACCTTCTATGAGTCAAATGGCTCAACAAATGACAGCGCAACAGATGGCGCAAATGCGACCCCCTTTGCTGACTAATCCTCAAATGAATATGATGCCAACATCCAAATAAACTCGAAGAACATTATTTTTTCCAACGAATTTCTTGTATAATTTAAGTGATTTTTCTTTTTAATTTTGTTATTTATTCGTATTTTATTATAGAAATTACTTTCATTAAAATATTTTTTTAGTTTTTTCATTAGTTTTCGTTTGTTGCCGTCGGTCGAATTAAAAGAAAGTACAATGTTATGGAACGTAATTCGTTTACTTTTACCATGTGAGCGAATCAAAAGTATCACATTGAAACTGAAATAGAAAATAAATTAAATTTATGACGGTACATTAGATACATTGATAGATTCACAATTATTTACCCAACTTTGTGTTGAGAATTTGATAGAATACAAAATTTCTACAAAAAGTTCAATTTCGTAGATTACCATCACTCGTTACGTCTCAAATATAACAAAATTACATGAATTTGATTAAAACATTACGGAGTTCTTCTCTGAAATTTTGAATTTTTTCTTGCTCTGGACAATTTGCGTCGTAAAAATGAATGAAAAAATCAACTGATTTCCAAATTACATCACGTAAATCTAACAACGCATTGAAAGCCCTAAACAGAAAAAAAAGTTGAAAGATGGAATAATTTAGCAAAAAAAAAAAAACAAAACAAAACAAAAAACTTACTCTATTTTTGCGGAAATCGGTAATTCAATATTTGGATACGCTATATTAACGAAGCCAGAAAGTTCGGAATTATACTGAAAACAAACAAGAAACATTCAGACTCTAAGGAACCTCAAAACGACAGCATGTTTTTTATTCATCATCTAAACTTACAACTTGTGGTATGAAAGGACAAAAAAGAAGAACTGCTATCGAAGAAACCGGAGCAGTATCGTACACTCTAAGGAATCCATCCGTAGTATTCATATTATAAAATGTTAAAAATGGTGAACAAAGATGAGGATTTTTGTAATTTACACTATCACTTGAAATCTGCACTTTGAACCCTTCTCTGTAAAAAAAAAAAGTTTTAATGGAAGAAATTACAAGCGAAAAGTTTATAATTTACGAGTACGTACAAGGTTGTAAGAAAATGATTGACTTTTCCACTCGCAAAGTACGGTTTAGAATTGACAGCCAATTTACCAGTACTGGCGAGAAAAATGGGCGCAATAAAATTAAGAGTGTTTTCATTTTTCATTTCTGCGTCTAAATCATTTTTATTTTCGGCTTCTACTAAATTAGCTTTTTGTAAATAATCCATATTTAGCTTCAAAACTCCTACGAACAAAATCAACCAACGTTATAATTATTTTGAATTTAAAAACTTGAATAAAAAATGAAATTTCTTACTATCGAAATTTTCCATTGATTTATTGTTTAATCCGTATTGGTTGGATGATGAAATAAACTTATCCGTTTGCTTTTTCCATTCTTGATAAAAATTATACACAGCGATATTGTCATTAGTAGAATGATATTCGGACAGCACCATACGTCTTTTGCTACTACGTACATTGATATCGAAAAATGTAGCGTCTCCATTGAGGAATGAAGTGACTAATAACATCGGGTCGACACAACTGTAAAAAAATTATCATTAAAATGCTGCAAAATAGGATCAAAAATACTCACTTTGAAACTAAAACTTACTCGAAAAAGACGGAATACACCAATGCAACAGATAGAGCAGGATGTAAAGCAAACTTGGAAATTCTTTTACCCAACATGGTTAAATTTTCTTCGGCGTCGAAAACATTAATTCCTTGAAGATAGGTAACAGCTTCAGCAACCGTAGCAGCTGGAGGTGGTTCGGGAAATTTACTAAGAGTATCCCAGGGTCGATCTTTTCTGTAAGTCTAAATAAATGGGCAAAAAATTTAGCTAAACTAATATTTTCATTATTCGTGATTTAAAAATTTAATGAAGCATAATACTTTCAGAGAAACTATCAATCTCTCCAGCGGAGTACGCAATACTTCTGGTACAGGGTATTGTAAAAATGAGTCATATTTCTCTTTGGAATACAAACGGTAACATTCGCCTTCTTTTATTCTACCAGCTCGTCCTTTTCTTTGATCGGCAACGGCTTTAGAAACCCATGTATTGGTTAAACCAGTAATTCCATTGTAATTTCTATAAATAAAATAATCGTTTGACCAATTACTATAATGAAAAAATTTCACGGTAAAAATGAAAAAATATTACGCTAAACGCACCCAGTTTCTCTGACAATGCCAGAATCAATCACATAAACTACGTCAGGAATAGTTATGCTGGATTCAGCAATATTTGTAGCTAAAATTACTTTTCGTTTTCCCACTGGCGGAGCATCAAATATCAATTGCTGCTGTTCAATTTTTAATTTAGAATGGGCGGCGACTACGAGCAAGTCTTGATTTTCTTGCAGCACAGTTTGCATTTTTGAGATATCTGACCATCCAGGAAGAAAGACCAAAATAGCACCGGGTTCTTTGTTGAAGTGAATCCAATTCACAACGTCTAAAATTAAATTATCGTCGATATCAATGGCGTCCCATTCATAGCAATCATTTCGCAAGTTTGTATTAGCCATGATGTCCTAGGAAAAAAAAATATTAAAATTTTATTTAGAAACAAAAATAATGGAACAAGCAAAGATAACCATACGATTATCTCCTTACATTGATATAAAAGGTTTCCACATTATACATAAATCCGGGAACTGATATCAGAGGACAGTTATCGAAGTATTGTTGAAATACCTCTGGATTTATTGTAGCACTCATAATAATGACACGAATACTACTATTTCTCACGATTAATTCTTTCAACAAGAGCAACAATAAATCTATATTCATGTCTCGTTCGTGAGCTTCGTCGACGATAACATGCGAAATTCCATTTAAATCTAGAGAAATAATTCGTACAACATTTTCAAGTATCACTCAGAAAATTTCTATTCAATAAGTGCAAAATGAACTTCCTATTTTACCTGGGTCGAATAACATGCGTTGAAGTAAAATCCCCGTCGACACAAACACAACAGAACCAGGTTTATTGGGATAGTTAACGTTAAATCTGACATGATATCCAATAGTCTGACCAACCTAGAAAATAAATGAAATTCATAAAAAATAAATATATTCATTTTCAACAACATTTAATTCCTGTTAAGGGTGGTTTATAATAAAGATTTTGACTTTTTCCTTAAACTTTAAAATAATGGATAAATCGAATTTTTAAGGAATAAGTAAAAATAAATTAAATTTTGATAATATATTTGTATATTAAATACTTGTTCTTAGTCAAAATTAATCACCAACTTCTTCAAATGTATTTTGACTTATGACTTATTCCTTAGAATATCAATTTTATTTATCCATATTCTAAGGAATAAGTCAAAAGTCTACGTCTTAAAACTTGATTATAATCCACGCTTTATTAATTCTACTAACTAATTCGTCTCTTTCGAACGCAATTCTGCTGGCTAATGAAGTTGCACTAATACGTCTTGGTTGTGTTACTACAATATTGCACTCCGTTCCTTTATTTTGTTCGATAAAATGATTAAATATTATTTGAGGAACTCTGGTCGTTTTTCCTGATCCTGTATGTCCTTTTATCACAACAACTTGATTATTTGTAATTGTATCTATAATTTCATCTCTAAAAACATGGAAAGAATTCAATTTCATGTTATTCGTAGAAATACCATTTTCCTACAGGCATAATTACTTTAATAAATCAACAGGAAGTGGTGTCGGCGGTTGAATTTCTTGCGCTTTCTGCTTTAAAATCCTGTTTCGCAACTCCAATTCTTCTTCACATATACTAAAATATTTAGGAATGAAATCATCTGGAATCGTGAAAGAGTTCAAGATTATACGTTCTTATTTCTAAAAAAAATAAGTAGCATATAACAATACCATCAAAACTTATTCTGAGCGCCTCGTGTAGTTTTGAGATTTCCTCAAACAAAGGATTTATTTCCTAAAACAAATAGGTATGAAATATTACGTGGAAATAATAAACACTCGATACACGGTCAAGTTTAAAAATCAGATTGAATTTTCATAATTACGTTATTGAATTTTTTCGTCAACTCTTTAATCGAATCAATATCCTTTGCATTTAAATCTAAATTTACAGATGGATTTAGCTCGGTGACCAGCAAAGGTCTTCCATCGTGTCCAACTTTTTCTTGACTCTGTAAATAACAGGAAATCAATTTTAGTCAAAAATCGTAAAACCGAATTTCATTATAATAATTTTATTGAAATTTTACTTTAAGCCATTCTAGAGCAAGGAATGACGCAACTCGAGCTGCCTCAGTTTTCTTCGATTCTTCGGCATAAAACTCTTTCGGCGAGGGCCATTGTACAACAATATTACACGCCCATAATCCAGAATCACTTTTGGAAAATGTTTTAATCAATTTATACGAAGGATTTTTATAATAGTTAGCAACTTGAACATAGAAATTCTCCAAAATAACAGTGGTCGTTCTAGCTATAATAAAACAGGAAACAATCATTCAAATATATATTAATGTTTTAGGGCAAATTAAATATTCAATACTGACCGGGATTGTTCATAGTTGAAGCAGAAATATTGGGGATAGTAGAATAACGCGTAGTGGAAATAGTTAGAGAACAACCGCAACCTGAAATGATTACAGCAAGGACTCGAATTATCGCTAATTAACTACAGACCTGACAGGATACGGAAATTAATGAAAATAAATTACGAGGAAGAATATTGATCGGCAATCCATGATACAAATTCAATTTTGATGAACGACGATATTCAGTGAAAATGAAATTTCGACGTCGAAGGAAGTATCTAATCGTTGGTATCATCGTGATGGAAGAAAATATGTCTCATGAATTTGGAATTTTTCATCATCACATAACCGATCGATCGAAACTCGAAACAATTTATTTTATCTTATTTCTCAATTTCGATAAAATAATTTAAAATTCGGATTCAAAAACTTTTCTTATCATCATCACATTTTCGTTTATCAGTCACAAAAAAAAAATGAAAAATCGAATTTGAAAGTTTGACAAGTGATTGCACTGAAATTGTGCATTTTCTTAACAGTAGATGTCGCTAGTTGAATAATCGATTTTTTATTTTTTTTAAAAGAATGTTAATTCAAAAGATTCAAATTCCAAGATTTGATTTGATTATATTTATGGATTATACAATAAAGAAACAACTAGAAACAATAACTTTTGAAGGAGTGGTCGAATTCGAATCGAAAGGTAAATACATCAAAAGAAAGAGCTTTTATTTAATCTACTTTTCTGTTAGGAAATTTTCAAGTTATATCTTCTGGCAACTTTAACCCAGTATGAAGTATTGTTTAGTTAAGGTGGTTTCATAGGGAAACATTTTTCTGTTATCAGTAATTCATCATCATTGGCGCAATTTCCTTCGAATGTGGTCTATTGTGTTTTTTCTCAATTTCAAGTTCAAGGGAACGCTTGCTCTTGTAATAATTCGATGTAAAAAGTGTAAAACGTTATTACGCGATCCACGAACGAACCTCTGAGCTTTTATTTTCGATAGATTTTCAGTATTACCTTGTCTCTCATAACACGGCAACTTTCAACAGGTCCGATCATACAGACTGGATATGGCTATAGTTTTGGATCTGTCAACTTTTCACGACAAGAAGTCGCTACCAAAGCGATCAATCACTTAAATGGTTTCGAAGTACAAAACAAACGTTTGAAAGTTTCCTACGCTCGTCCTTCAGGCGAAGATATTAAAGATACTTACAAATCTACCTAGGTAAGATTACATCATACGAATTATTTGTGTAATAGTCGATTGATAACTGATAATATCGCGTTGCAGAACTGACAAAATTGATTAATAAGAAAGTTTATAGGAAGTTTTTTGTAGAGGAGAAATTTTTGTTCAATATGAAAGTTGTTTCATTTCGATTAGTAGCATAGTTTCTGAGAAATGACAGAAAAACTTTCTGATAAATGATTTATCATTTCTCAGAAACTATGCAACCAATCAAAATCAAACAACTTTCATTTTGTACGGAATTTTCTCCTCTACAAAAAACTTCCTAAAAACTTTCCTCAGAAATTTACCAATTTTGTAAAACTTTCAAAAAACTACATTTTATTCTCCACTGAAATCGCTTATCACCTTATTATGATAAAAACGTAAAATCAAAACATATGAAACGAAAGTGTGCAGTCTGCAGTGAGCTGTACAAGATTTCATGAGTCCCAAAATCAAAATTTGTGTTTTGATTTGGTAGTGGAATATAAATTCTCAACTAAAACTCAATGGTTTTAATTAAGTTTGTCCAATTGTCCTGTTTAGTACTACGATGAATGACGACATTTCTAACGTTGGACCTCCCCGTAAAAAGCGGCGTGTAGAGAATATGTATCCCGAAGATCCTAAAGTCGAGATGATGAATCCATTTAGAGTAGCCGAATTTAGGTTTGTGCTTTACACATCTTGCTAAAATGTAGCTGTTTCTAAATTAGCCGATTATAATTTTCAGGTTGCGAAACAAGATCTTCGTTTCTCGAGAATCAGGGGATAAGATACCCAACCCCCTTGAAGATACAAAGCAGGCCTTTAGTCGTGATAAAGACTTTTGGATAAAACTTTCTAGGAACAGCATTCGCGTTGCCAGACCGTTGCAATCTCAGTCCTGGCCTGTTATTCTACACGGAGACGACGTTATATGCATTTGTGATGATGAAACTGGTGAGTGTTGTACTAGTATTCGTGTTACAATTCGCAATAATTGGTTTTTGCACATAAAACGTCGTGTAATTTTGCAGATAAAAGGCAAGCTTTTTTATTCCCAGCGTTATTTTACATTAGAAATCCGCCTACGCCTTTTCCTGATCCCAAAGGTCCAACTGTGCTCTGTGTGACTGTTACATCAGAATCAGCGTTAATGATTAAAAACGAAATAGATAAATTCGAGCTGCAAAGAATTGAATGGTAAATAAATAACAAACGCAGATACCAAGATTAATATTATCGTTTGTGTTGTTTATTTTACGTAAATTTTTAGCGGAGATTTTGAAAAGTATAAGAATAGCCAAATTAACATAATTACATCAACTTTCGAAGAATTACAGAAAATCGGTAATCATCCTATTGAATTAAACAGAAGTGTTGAACAAAAACCGTTATACCTAGTTTATTCATTTTTAGACGATGATATCATCAGTTCAATTTCTTATCTTGTGTTGGAACAAGTGGATAGCATGTCGGAAACGCAGATAAAGTGGATAAATGATCATTTTGGTAAGTTACCAGAACGTCCTCAGATCATCATAACGAGGTACGTATCATAAAATGTTGAATTTCATAATATTATCGCTTGACATCGGAAATATTGTATCGTTTGTTATAGCAAAAAGTGGACTGACGGTGTACAACAGTTGGTGTCCAAATGCTGTTTCAAACCTATTACAGTGAAGGTAGATGGTTCGCTAGATTTAAGTGCAGCTATTGACATCACTCAGCAATTTGATGTCATACGTAATCAAGAAGATAAATTGAAAAAGGTAATATTATCTTTCCTTACGAAACTGCCGCCATCGTTGAATATAACTACGATTTTTCGGTATTTCCTTTGTTTTTCAGGCATTGGAGTACTTGAAATTACTGAATGAGAAAACCGAAGACAAAGTCGTCGTATTCTGTAATACCGAAGATACCGCATTTGACATTCGTACAGAGTTAGCTGAGAAGGAAATTCCGTATGATATTTCACTCGTTGAAATGAATGACGAGAATAGCGAAGAAACCGGTTTTAAAAATAATCAAATACTAATTACGAATTTCGCAGCGACTGATTTGAATTTGGATGGAATTACGTGAGTGTTGTGAACAAAGTCTACTAAAAGCGCGCTAAAACATGGAATTAGAATGTTTACTATTCATTTTCGCTACAGGCATTTAATTAATCTGGAGTTCCCAACTCGTATCGAAAAGTACATCGAGCAAATCAACCGCATTCGCGAAATCAAAAGACACATAAAGTTAATTTCGCTGCTGAGTGAAAATGATGGGTCGATCGTGCCCGATTTAGTCGCAGTTTTGCGAGTAATGAAGCAGGTAGCGTATTTTCAAAGTAGTCGCGTACTACTTAGCACGAAATTGTACTAAACGTTGTGTTTTTCATAGGTCAGACCACCAGCATTGTACGAACTTGCCAATCAGTTTAAGACAATTACGCATTCCGATAAGTCTCATTTTTCCGAAATCGAGAAGCTCCTTTATTTTATAGATAAAAGTTTGATGATTGAAACGATTATCGACACAAACGACACTTATCTCATCACTGCCCCGAGGAAATTCGGGAAATCGACGAACTTGAGTATGCTGGACAATTTTTTCAATTGTGAAACCGCTACGACGAACAAGGCCGTTTTTGAAAAACTAAAAATTGGCAAACGTCTCGACGTCATGAAGAAACATTTCGGTCAATACGCGATGCTTAGGGTCGACATGTCCAAGTTCCATGGAGATGTTACTTCGGTAGAAACGTGTAATGCCGCATTGCGCCAAATCATCTGTCGCACCTACCAGCAGTACAAAAAATTGTTCCGTGATCTACCGGCTGAACATACTTTTCATAAATGGTGTGACATGAATTCTTGTAAACAACTCTCGCTAGCCGAAATCGGTATCGCGTTAAAACAGTTGGCAATGTTTTTACATGATCACTTCCAAAAAAGAGTGATTTTGATCTGCGATGAGTTCGATGCAATTTGTAACTCGGCGTTGTCGAATCCCATCGCTGAAAACTCCGACGAAGTCCAGTCCTTGTATGAGGAAAGGTTGTCAAAGTTGTCGGAATCGACGAATAACAAAACCACGTCTGAATCCATCGATGCCAAAGCTGCGTCAGAATTAGTATCACGCCAAGCCTTGGCAGAAGAAATTATGACGAACAGATTAGATGCGATCATTCGAAATTATTTTAATGTTTTTGCGGATTTAGTTAAAACGGATGCCATAATCACGGGAGCTCCACCAAAGACAGATATACAAAAGAAGTTAGAGTCGATTGTTTATAAATCAATTTTTTCTGGCGTAACTGCCATTACCTGTTCAGGTCCATCTCCGCTGAACTCACTATCTCCGTTCCGATTCCTCGAAAACGCGGAGTTCGCTCCGTTCTATGGAATAACTACTCAAGAATTTGATAGCTTATTGGAAAGGCATGTCTTTGAAAAATTACGCGAAGAAAAAGACGAGGCGCTGCAATTCTATAACGGCTACCGAACTATTAACGGTTGCAAAATTTTATGCACACATTCTGTATGCAAATATTTATGTAACGTACATGCGGATCGGGAAAGTAGATTGAAATCGTACTGGATTGGCTCCGGTTCCTTAGATCGATATACTAAAGTGTGGAATCGAGATTCAATGCGTGAGAGACTCGAGCACTTGGTAACAAATGCTGGCTTTACCGTACGCAAATTTAAAAAAATCTCTGCAAAGGATCTTGCACAAATTACTGTAATTTGCGATGACTACGAGTACGATGTGAACAACATGGATATTCTTTTCATCTACTTGCTGCAATTAGGATATTTCACTGTTAAAGACAAAACAGGGCAGTTATTAGGAGTACCAAATGGAGAACTACACAAGGAATTTAGCGACATCCTTGTGAAGTGCATACGATTGCATTACAAGGTTTCGTTCGATATTTTGTATAAATGCTCCAAGTATTTCACCCAATTGGTCGATGACGATAAAGTGGAAGAAAGCTTGAAAATGATTGGACAAGTATTATCGATACTCTGCAAACGCCGTCCACGAGATGAAAACGGTACTCTGCGAATAAATGAAGCCACTGTTGAACATCTGTTATTCGCTATGTTGCTCGTTTCGAAGTTTCACATTCAATCTCAAATAAAAGTGGAACGAGATGGAGTAACGAAGAGAAGCGCGTTAAAGATACTCGACTTGTGTTTTTACAAATGGAATTTCGGGGTCGTAATGGAGGTAAAGTGCGGCAACGGAAAGAAAGAAACACCGAAAACGGCGCTTCAGCAAATAAAGGATAAAGGCTATGGCAACGTATTGAAAAATTGTCAAATTCCCATGAAAATAATTAAATCGTTGTTCATCGGAGTTCAAGTCACCAAAGAAGGTGAAGCATTTCTTGAATATACTAAGGATATTGAGAAATTTTCGTGTTGATACCTACGTTTAATGTTCGAATGTTGTGTGTGTAAAATTGTATTATAAGGCTAGTACTGGTTCATGAATAATTTAAATATCTAATATTATTCGCATGTTAAATTTTCTCAATTTTCATGCGAGCATGTAATTAAGTAGCATGTACAAAACTTTTTTCATTGTCAGTTTTTATATTTGGAAAACCAATATTTTAATTTTAATTTTAAAATTTTTACTTAAAAGTTATCGTGAATAAAATTGCCTCATAAAAATTATTTGAGAACAAATTATCGTAGTTGAAATTTTCAATGGATCAATTTCTTTTCATAATAACCCTCTATAAACTTAAAATTTTCAAATTAACTACAGCCGAAAAAAAAATTGTTGCGGCTTGATGTAAAATTTTTTTTAAATGTGGGAGTTGAAAAATTTGGTTCAATTTTTATTGAGAAACGAAATTTTAGCAACTTTTCTATGGTTTAAATTCATATTTTTGTAGATTATTTTGAAGATTTGAACTTCTAAAGATGACAAATCGAAATCTGATGAGAAAAAAAAATGATGATCGTAATCGTGACTTTTTTCTAAATTGCTGCAAATTCCCTCAAATATCAGATTCAAAAAGTAAAATTTTCGGACTCTTTTTCACTGTCAAAAACTACATTTTACTTTTATCATTTTCGAAGAAAGAAACTTTCTTCATGTCTGTTTTCAGCTCTGCTTTGATTTAAAAATTTTTTGGTGTAAAAACTCTCACAGAAATTGTTTTTAGCAATTTCTCAAATTCCTCAAACCACGTTTAAAATTTGATTTTTGCAGATACATATCACAAAAATCATTTTTTGTCTCCAGAATTTCGGAACTTGGCAATTGACGTTTTCATTATGTGTTTTTTTTCTGAGTGATTCAGGGCCGGTTGGTGGGAGCAGACGTTTTTTCAGTGGGCAATTATTCAGTGCGAAAGATGCCCAGTTGGTAAATTAGAACACCTTTTTTTATTTGTACATATTTCAGCTGGAAATCTTTTCAGTTATCACACAAATCGATTTTTCCAAGTTTATTATAATTTTTCAAATGTTTTCAAATCTAAAGAAAATTTTTTTTCAGAATTTTTTTCAACTTTAAATATTTTTTCTGAATACGTATGTGATCCTGGATTTAGAAACCGCCCTTATATGTGTCCGAAATTGGTTTTTGAATTGAGATTTTTCTTGGAATCGACCTTTTCTAAAAAGCTCAAAGTCAGTGTCAACTCAAAAACTAATTTTTGACACTTATGAGTGGTTTCTGTAACCAGGCTTACATATTGTTTCCAACTTCAATGAAATGGTTTTTTCATTTTTTTCTTAACTTCGGTAGTGGACGATTTTTTTTGGAGAAGGTACATAGTGCAGGCATAGATGATAGAGACACGAAATGCTAAAATGATTATGGGGGGGGGGAGCTTTCTTTTGCACTATCGTCTCAAACAATTCATATAAATGTGAGCTTATTTACCTAATGCCCAATCGAAACGAGGACAAAGATTTGTAAAAATTGGATTTTCATTGCCCAAAAAAACATTTTTTCGTGTTTTAATGTTTTGAAAATTCTTATCTGATGCGATTTGAGAAGGTACGAATGATATTTTGCACCCCTGCCAAAATGGGGGGGGGGATCGCTCCTTGTTACTCACTTTCCAATGTTACTGCTCTACTTTGAAATTTTTTCCCAAACGTTTTTCTGGGATCTAAAGAGCTTTTCCCATGAAAAAGGCGAAATTTTCCCTGGATGATCCAAAATTCACTTCTGGTATATTTTTTAACTCAATTTTTGAATAAATTTGGTGCGTTTGAGAGTCGTGTCGAGTTTTGGACGCTATTTGCATTCTGTTCAACATCTACGTGCACTACATTACATACTGCACATATTTCCTTCGTTTGCGACTCATTCGATGAGATTTTGGCGGTGAGTAATTTCATATTTTGTATTATTTGGGTTGTAATACAATAGAGTACGTTTCGCTGCTTTCGAATTTTAGTTCCGATTCTAAATAATTATGTCTGCTACAGTGTTTAATCATTACGAAATGTAGCGTTTTAATTTAAAAAAAAAAAGAAAAAAAAGAATCGCATAAAGGCGGATTCCCTAAAATGCGATTCTTCATCAAATTGTAATCGGATTCGAATCCGATTCCGCGATTCACCATGCGGCTGTTTTCTGCGATTCAAATCGCGTCATTTCTGGCTGCAGCGCCAGCGTATTCGTAGATTTCAAAATGACAAGTGACGAGAGGGAAGTTTGGTTTGCCTATTTTATTATAAATCTTAATTAGCTATAATAAGAAACGAATGTTTAGATGCCCTTGACCACAAAGTTGAAAAAAGAGCAGAATAAATGAAAGGGAATTTATAATTATTATTAGTTAGGCTTTGAAAACCCTCTAAGAGGGAAAACTGCTGAATTTTCAGCTTTTAATATCTTACGCAAGAATTTTAGTCATCGCTTAAGTTCAACGCATTTATATATGTTTCTTATCAGTTATTGAGGCAGGCCGAAAGAATTGAGGGACCTGTATGTACTGTTGGACTTGTAAATTTGGAGCATGTCCTTTTTTATTTTTTGCCAATTGCAGAAATGTAATTATTCGTTATTCTTTCATAACTTCATTACTTTGTTTTGAAATATGAGTTTCCTTTCTTTAAGTGTAATTTTTTCTGTAATTCGAGTTTTTACACTGAGAGGAGGGAGGAGGAGGTTCAAACATATTCAGAATTGAATTTATATGGCATTTAGAAATCTCTTAATAATTAGTGATTTTTAAAGCAAGATTTGTAAGGTACCATCCGTTTTAAATTATTTTTAGATTTTCGAAAACGTAGTAAAATCATAGGCGGATTTATGAAAATGGATCTGGGGGGGCTTAGCCCCAGATCAAAAGCATTAGAAGATTTTTTGGAAGGATGCAAACTGCAAAATCGATACAAGGACTAGAAATACCAGAAAAATCTTATATGATGAAGTAGGAGGGGGCCTTCTTTGACACTGTCACCTCAAATAATTCGAATAATTGTGATTTTATTCATACCCGAGCGAAGCGAGGGTGAAGCTTTGAAAAATTGAATTTTTAATGGCCATAAAAGTGATTTTTTCGTATATTAATGATTTCAAAATTCCTATTTGATGTTATTTTAGGAGTAGGGGGAGAGAAAACATATTCGCAATCAGTGTCGTTGGAAGCTTTTTTTTTGGGAAAATACAAATTGAGGAAGAAGATATGAAGTACCAGAAGGAATTTTGCGGAGAAAGGCGTCTCCTTCCTCAATGTTGCCTAAAAATAAAAATAATTTGTGAATTGTGATTTTGTTCATGCCCGAGCGAAGCGAGGGCGAAGCTATGAAAAAATTGTATACTTAATGCCCAGAAAATACATTTTTTTCATGGTAGATACATTCGAGTTTGATTGTCAAACAATTTGACAATTAAACACAAAAAATTTTTGGGGGGCTAATTTCACTCTTGAGGGGGCTAAGCCCCCCCCGCGCCCCCCTTAAATCCGCCTATGAGTAAAATATTATCGAAATGGAAAATTGAATAATTTAGATGATTATTAATTTTTTGCCCCTCGAGTTTCACGTTGTAACGTTCTGATGCGAATATCTGCTCCTACTTTGAGTTTGTGTTCTACATCATACAAAAAAGTTGCTTCCTCTTCCATTCTTTGTAAATTTCGTATTCCGGAAAACTTGGAAAAATATTCTGGGAAATTTGGAGAAGTCAGAAAAACTCTTTTCGAAGATATTGTGGACACTTTGAACTGAACCTGAAATCAGCAAAAATCTTGATAATTTTACTGTGAAAAAGAGAATTATCCATGTTTTGTTCTTCGAATTTTATTGTTATCGAAGGATAATATTTTTCTGGGAAAATTTGAAGCAAGATAAATGACATGGAAATTGCGAGAAATATTCTGAAAATAGTGAGAACTATTATTTTTTTTCAAACTCAATGACCTGTTGTAAGTTGGTTAAAGAAATTTGAAAAATCTAGTAGCGTGATCAAAGGAGCAAGAGAGAAGTGTCAAATTGCATATTCAGTTTTAAATTTGTTTGAAGAAAATACGAACATCTTAGTCGTGTTTCTGATGTTTGAAAGAATATTCGAATGCAGAACAATTTTTGGGTTTGGTTGTTTTGGGGGGCCAAGTCGATAAATGAAATTGGTACGAACTTTTTTTTTTTTAATTTACTGAAGAAAAATTGGTAAAAATATCGATTACACCGAAGTAGTTTCGTAATCGTAATTCGTAATGAATGAGTTTTGTCAGTTTTGTTATTGTATTAAGCATAATAATAGGTAACTTATTTAGGTCCTTATAATTTAATTTCCATCAAAAAGAAAATTTAGAATATTTTTATTTGGCATTATCTGCTGAGAAATTGAAATGGAATATAAAATTGAAAAATGAAAATATACTTATTTAGGTAGCCTACACATTCGGAGGGTTATTAATTTGAGAAAAAAGAGAAAAACTTTCGTGATAGGTATGTTATGTATGTACTTAATGATGTTTAGTTGCCACTTTTTCGATTAAAATTTTAATATGAAAAGAAAAGGCCGATAGAACGTAGACATCGAAACAATAGTAATGATATTACCAAGTTATACTTACTGTCAACTCGGAACCTTATGTCAAAAATTTCAATGAGAGTACCTATTCTTCGTTCGATTCATTTCATCTTCTTGCATTTCTATTGTTTGCCTTTTTTTTAACACCATTATTAAAAATTAATAAGTATGACTCACTCTGGTCGACATCGTCGACACTGAAAATTATCTGAGAATATCGTAAAAATTTCGTTTTTTAAAAGAAAAGGTTTGAAGATGATAAAAAGTAACCTTTGCACCGCACCAATACATACACGTTTATATTGAGATGTTTACTCATCGTAAACGTTTCCATTGTGATATGAAAAAAGATCTGACTCGTTATTGTTTAATTAGCCTTCCTTATTCAAAGTTGGCGTTGCTTTCAATCATTCGTTTAAATTTCCACTTTTTCTAGTAAATGTTTTTCCATTCTCGTATCATCCATACGATCATTAATAATTTTTATCAGCCGAAAAAAGTATGGGAATAAATACACAGAATAGTGATTGCAATACTTAGAATTACTTGGTGATCGTAGTGTGTGACTTGAATTGTACGTCCATACGTACCAACGTCAGCACTCTAAATTGGTAAGTTTATCTGTAATATTTTTTGAATACTAACATATTAAGATAAAATACTAATTTGGAAAAAAGTCTGTGGGTTTGATAAGACTGCAGTTAGGTACGAGATACAGGGCTTGAAGCCAGTAGCGTCGGAAAATGGGGTACAAGGGGTGCATTGCACTCCATCACATCAGATAGGCATTTTCAAAGTAATATTAAAACATAGAAAAAATGTTTTTTTTTGGGCATTAAAAACTCAATTTTTAAAATCACAATTATACGAATTATTTGAGGCGATAGGGCAAAAAAATGCTTCTTTTTTCCTCCTTGACGAAAATGTTCCGATATGCGAAGTCTTGGTATTCATTTTGTACTCTCCCAAAAAAATGTGAAGGGGAGAAAAATTGGTAGAGTTATAAAATTACATCCATTCAAACAGCTTAGAAGAGATCTTTAAAGATTCTGAAAAAATTCAATTAGATCGAATTTTATCTTAATTCAAGGGGGAAAATGTTTTTAATTGGATCAATTTGGATTAGCGTGAACCCATTTGGATCCGAAAAATGGTGCATTTTTCAGATCCAATTAGATCCAATTTTTTTTCCGGGAGCTTTCAATGACACTGCTTGAAGCAAACGATAATTGAGTTGCATTGATAGGTTCCGTAAAAAATTATTCTTGTAAAATTTCAGTCAATTTCGTCGACCGATTTCATTTTTATATGCACCTCTGAATTAAAATCAACTATTTCAAATTCACTCTACATAATTAGGTATCCATACGTAAAAAATAACAATTTTGTTTTCCATTATTTTCAACGTCTAGCAGGTACCGTACAAAGTACATACACAGGCGAGGTGTTCGAAAATCTATAGAAAAGATAACCATAATTAATTATGGTTATCTTTTAAGAAATGAGTCACTCCTCTCAGTTTATTAAAAATAAATGCTATTTTAAAAAAATCAAAGAACTTGAAAATTTAAGTAGGTAGTAGATACTTATCGGTTAATAGTAGATCTATTTTTCCAATCTGTTTAGAAAGTTTCTTTTTCAACTCTTTTGTTATATTCAATCAATTATAATGAATAGGGCACTTGTCAAAAAGTAGTAAACAACTTTATCACCCTGTGACTTTGTAAATTTGTATTGTATTTACCTTCAATTCAATCCCAGGGTTGTCATTGGCTACTCCTACCACATGCGTTACTCCGCCCATTTACAAGAAAGTTTCATGATTAACCTATTTCAGTTCTCAACAGTTCTCTGCAAGAAGTTAGGTACCTTCATTCGAACTGGTTGCTCGTTGAAAAAGTTCATCGTTAATCCTGCATGTGTGAATGTGAAAAAGTGCACAAAATTATGGAACATTTTTATACGAATATTGATTTTTCCCAAGAAAATTTCGTGTCGTCCACTTTCGGTATTCAGACTCCATTCAACGATAATCACAACGGTAAGTTGGAAAGTACCTACTACCTATTAGGCACCTATATTTTTAAGAAAATTATGAGGTATTCATACTTGAATGTATTGGCATGAAAAAAATTGAATATTATGAAACACCGGACGAAAATTAATGAAAATAAAAATTGGTGAATTTTTCTTATCTCGCTATCATATCTTTTTATTCATGACGTGATCGCGTTTGCCAGACTTGACCGGATTTGGTACGCTGTGTTCGCCTTCAATGATTCATAATTCAACCGTAAACATGACGGTGGAAAGTTTATAATATTATAATAGAACAGAGTCGAATTACATTTTATTACCAAAATTTAATGCAATTTTTTAATTGGCTTACGTTTTTAACATTGCTAAAAAAAAATTTGCCTGTGGTTTTTGCAGTGAAAAGTTACCCGATTTCTACAATATGCTCTGTATGTGGTGATAAAGCGACTGGAAAACATTATGGTGCTGCAAGCTGCGATGGCTGCAAAGGATTTTTTCGAAGATCCATTCGCAATAATCAAAAATATATCTGCCGGTAAGATTTTTCCAAGGATACCTGACTAATCGATTTTATCCAAATAACGATGAGTATTTTCTAAGAATTACGCAATCAATCGGCAATAAAATTATTATTATTTTTTTATAGATTTAAAGAGAATTGTAGTATAGACAAACTTAAAAGAAATCAGTGCAGACATTGCAGATTACGAAAATGCTACATGGTTGGAATGAAAAAAGAAGGTAAATTGAAATACCTACCCTGAAATAGGCTCAAGTAGTTGGATATGAGAATCAATTGCTTTACCTACTTTTGATATTTGATTTTGAGCTGTGTAGGTGTTTGTATACTACCTACCTAATAAAAAAATCGTTTTACAGCTGTGCAAAGTGAACGTGATAAAATCAGTCGCAAAAAATTAGGTGAAAAGCACGTTTATGCTGGTGAAATTTTTTTGACATCTTTATTGACTGCTGAATCAATTTTTAAAGACGGAGAATCATATTCAGTAAGTTGTTTACAAACTACCTACACTTCAATGTATTGTAGAATAGGTATCTATTTAATAATACATATTCAATGCTAAGTTTTTTTGAAATGGGTACAGATTTTCATCGTGACAATTTTTCAATTTTATTTAACGTTTCAGATTAATTTCGATTTATCGCAAAATAAAATTGCCAGCCTAGACGATATACGAGAATCAGTAAAACGCCAGTTATTGAGATTTTACGAATGGAGTAAACATATATCAGTATTTTCTGAACTTCCAGAGAATGATGGGGTAAGATATTGTGACTTTTTACCTCTATCATGTTTTAGTTTTAGCCCAGTTTCTAATTTTTCTGTTATGGTATGGTCGATAGATGGCTTTGTTGCGGGCACATGCCAGAGATCACTTGCTCCTGGAGCTAGCTCGGCGGTCGCTGTATCTAAAAGATATGCTGTTGTTGGCTAATAATCGTGTTATTGTCAGACCAAATAATGGTAATTGATGCTCTGTTATCGCAAATTTATTAAATAATATTTCTCGTACAGAATATCCTAATTTTTTTTTGATTTTCAGGATATTCAAATGCCAATGCTAATTCTAGTTCGGAATTCGACATGAATCAAATTAGTGTAAGGGTGATGGATGAACTAGTTCGGCCGTTTACCGATGTACAGATCGATGATCACGAATTTGTCGCCATAAAAGCCATCGTTTTTTTCGACCCGAGTAAGCATAAATAATATGTGTATTTAATCATTTTTTTTTTGGTCTACCTCGTAGATTAAGCCCATATAGGTAATTAGGTACCTATACTTACGATTTACTTGTCTTCTAAATTATCGGTTTTTGCTGTTTGAAAATTTTTCACCTGGTTACCCAGATACCTACTTAAATTTGGTAGCACAGATCGTTTTTTCCTTCTTTTTTTTCCCAGAAATTAGATAAGAAAGAGGTAGATAGAAATACTTACTCATTTTCTTATATGATATTATTGATGATATTGTATCATCATATTACACATATTACGTGTGATAGTTTTATGACGCAAATGGGTTTTTAATAAAATAATAAAATGCAGGTACTTAGTTTACAAAAACACTCCGTTTATGGGTAGGTAGATAGGTACCCTTAAACATTGATCATATCATTCCAAAAATTTTGTCGAGAAGTGAAGGTAGATAATATAAAATTACTGGAAAAAAAAATCACTGTTACGTTTTGAATTCTCTTCAAAAATTCGAAAAAATATGAAAATTAGTTATGTAATGAAGTGTGTATATGAATATTATAATCAAAAATAAACATTTGGGGCAAACTTCCAAATTTCCATAAAAAAAAAACTTAAAGGTATTTTTAAAAATGACTCTAGATAAAAGAAGTTAATTGTAATCCGTCGTCGATTTCACAATTTTATTTTTCTCCGTGTTTTGGATTTAGTAAGGTACCTAATTAATTTTTTTAAAATAGTTGGGCAAAAAAAAGGATAGGTTCGACGTTCGAGTCTGTGGCAGAGTGGGTATTTTTACTGTTTTTTTTTTTTTTTGAAAAGGTTCATACCTGTAGGCACGCAATTCCCAAACTAGGAACTCAATTTTTTTCATATTCTACGCATTTTTAAATTTCTTCTGAAAAATCAAAAAAATTATTTTTGAAGAATTTTTCTCAAAGTTACATACATAATTCGGTACATATCTTTAGGATGAGTATAATTATACTTAACTTACCTATTTTACCCAAAAGAATCGCTGGCAACAAGTTTTCCCCATTTTTTTCAAAATTGGAAAAATTTTCTTATCACAACTTTGGAAGAAAGGAAAAAATTTAGTATACTGACATGTATCGATATGGGGGGGGGGGGAGAGATTGGTGAAGGGTAGGTACCATGAAAAAATATTTCAATGGAATTTTTCAAAAAAAATTCTCTACCATGGTGATGAAAAGTTGAAGAATCTAAAGAGGAATTTTTGATTTTTATCAAATTCAAAGTGATCACTCAAACACCTTGAAATAAATCTGAAAATTTTTTTGGTTGCATAAAAAAATATTTTAATGGAATTTCCCAAAAAATTTTCATGGAAGTACTGCCATGCCAGGTTCATTTTGATTTTCGTAATTTTTGGGAAATTTCAATGACCCAACGGCGTAGGTAATTTATACATCATCTAATTAAAATTTCTAAATATAAATCGTCCAACATGTAACTTGTGTATTGAGCTATGTAGAGTAAATAGTTGAGGCAAAAGGCAAAATTTTACTTGGTGTTTATAAAATTTAAACACTATTTTCTCATTACTTCCCCTCTCCAATGTAATTTTGAAAAAAAAATTGGAAATTATTTCACCATATTCAGTAAGTTAAGTACATCTATGTATCTACCTACCTAAATTTTTTCGCAAATACTACGGATTAAATTGAAATTTTAATAGGTAGACATTAGGTAGGTAATGAATTTACATTTTACAAATGTTAGGTTATAGATAATTATGATTTAGTATTGAATTACCTATACCAATGATCATTTTATATTTTCAGATGTCAAAGGATTACGTAACAACGAAAGGGTCAAATATTTACGACATCAAATCTCCAATTATTTAGAAGACTATGTGAATAATAATCAAAACGAACATAGAGGACGATTAGGAGAATTGTTACTTACGATACCGTCTCTTCAGTCCATAGCAGAACAGATGATTGGCCAAATCCAATATGCCAAAATTTTCGGCCTTGCCAAGATTGACAGTCTGCTGGAAAACTTATTATTAGGAGAGCCTCAATATCCTGCTGTGCAGAATTGAGCTAGTTACTCGTGTCGAGTTGCCAATTTTAAGAATAATTTTAAGACTAAGTTAAATAATCGATGATTTAAAAATATTTTACGTATTTTGCACTAATGTGTTTTTAGAAAAATATCGTCAATTTGTTTATTGTGACCTACCTATAGGTACCTATTTGTATACGCCTATTGGCTCTGGATGTTATGCTCGTATTTTTTTTTTTTTTTATAATTTTCTATTTTATTTTCATATCTTTTATTTTTTTTTATATACAACGTATTGGTCAGCTGAAATTTTGAAAGTTTCAATGCTGAAAATAAAAATATCTTGATTTTTTTTTAGTAAATATTTCTGTTTCATTTTTTCTCACGTATAATAACATCGATCTGCATTTTAGTCAGAAATAGATACCTATACGTAAAAAGTATTCGCATGTAACCATGTTGATTAGTGGAAAAATAGGTACGTAGAATTTGATGCATTTCAACTTTTGTTCCTAGCTCTTTTGGCTTTTCTGTAATTGGCCTTATATGCAACTTACTTTTTGAAGGGACCTCGTGTTTGAGGCGACAGTTCAAAATAAGCCTCCCTTTTACCCCTTTCTGAAATGCATTTGGTATTCCAGGACTCCATGGTCCATACCTCCCCCTCTCGGAAGGAATGTCCAGTTACGCTGCTGATTTTAAGTTCGACGAAGAATCTTATGAGGACGAGAAAGGAATTTTAGACGCAAAGCACAATAAGTATACTTATTGAAAAAAAAGTTCTAACATAGTTTCTGCCGCTGCGCGACATTTAAGATTAAAAACTGCACAAATGAGTACATTTTTATACTTCAAAGTTAATGAATATGAGTATTAAATTTTGAAAATATAATATCTAAAATATTTACACACTTTACAGCTAAATCTTTATCTAGCCAACCTATTCAGGCTATCAACTCCTTATTTTTCCGTGTAGAAATTTCATCATCTTTATAAACAAGTTCCTATTTAATTTAAATTCCCAGCATTTCAAAGAAATTTAATCATGTAGATAGCCGAAATCAATCGTATTAATTCAAAATATCTCAGATTATGGTATTTTATCAGCTCGCATTTTTTCGTAGATCGCAGTTATATTTTATATTAGATCGAATAGCAAGAAATCTTACCTACACTTCAAATTCGCACAAGTGTATACATACACTTGTGCGAATTTGAAGTGTAAAAATGTTTCGATTTATTGTAATATTGTTCGTACTCTGTACTGGTGAGTGAATTTGAAAAAATTATTTAGTGAGGTAGCCCGAAAAACCAGAATTTTTGATTAGTGTTATTATAGTTGTTAGATGCAGACCTGTTCCGACAGACCCTAAATTAAGCGATGACGTAATTGCACTCCAAAAAGAAGTGAAAGAGCTAAGGAAATTGAAAATTCAAATGCAGCAACAAATCGCTAGATTGTCGTATCTCGAAGTAGAAAACAACCCCGTAGTACAAGGCAAGTATGAATTTCTTATGCCTTAGATGAAAAAAATATTATTACTAAACAAACTGCAAAGACAAATTTAATCCGTAAACGCACAGAACTAGTAAACATTTAATTTTATATACGGTACCTATATATTTTTTTCAAACTTTATTCTAAACGATTAAGGAAAGCCGCGGCCAATGAATTAGCCATGCTTTACTCATTCACCGTGCAGGGTAGGATCTCAACTTCTTTAAATTTACAATGTCTCTTTATTTAAAATAACTTCATTTCAAGTGTCAAAAGAAACCTCAAAAACGAAAAAAGAAATAATTTCTGAAGAATCGTGAAAACTTTGTCAAATTGTTCTTCAAAAACGATAGACACTCGACAGCTTTCTAATAAGTATGAGATTGATTTTAAATGAAATTTATGCGTTATTTCAGATTTTTGGCAAGGGAACCAATCCACCAAGAACTTCTAGATATGGGTTGGTTTTTCTTTGAAGAAAAGCGATTCGATCTGCTCAGAAAAGATAGATTTGGAGATTTCCACCCTGCAGTTATCATATCACCGGAAGACAGACTGGGAAGGTGTTGGGAATCGGTGATTTAAAAATATTTTACGTATTTTGCACTAACGTGTTTTTAAAAAAATATTGTCAATTTGTTTATTGTGACCTACCTATAGGTAGGTACCTATTTGTATACGCCTATTGGCTCTGAATGTTCAGGGTTCCGACGATTCGTCAAAAAAAACGAACTGATTCACGATTCACAATTCATTCTAATTTTTATGCCGGATCATAACTCACAACTCATTTTCTTAAAAAAGGAATCGATTCACGATTCACGATTCAATGATTCATGAATCGTGAATCGCGATTCATTTTCACGATTCGTTTTTCGATTCATAGCTGCTCGATAGAATTTACAGAATTTATTCCCATATTATTCACCTATTTTACGAAAATTCAGTTTTTCTCGAATGGTGGGTTGAAAAAATTGATAAATTACTGTTTTACTTGTCTTTTTTACTCAGCAGAGACAGAGACACAGCAAAACCTCCTATATACAAGGCCTGAGTGCTGGAATAATGACGTCATGGATGTGGTTAATTTTCTGTGGTATGTGTGGTAATTTTCGCTCAATTCACACCGATTCTGTACGTTGTTGTTTGTGTTTTCATCATGTAAACAAAACTGTACGGAGTGTGAATTTAGTGAAAACCTATGGTTAACCAATCAGAATCGCCAAAAATTAACCACGTTGATTACGTCATTAATCCAGCACTCAGGCCTTGTATATAGGAGGTTTTGGACACAGAGAGCAGAGATCATTTTGCTATTTCTATTTTGTTGGGGGGGGGGGAGGTGTTCCTAATTACCCCGGTCGCTCTCACACATCTTGAATTTAAAATTTAATTTTTTGACTTTTGATCCGTCAAAATGAATCGTCTTAAAAATATGAATCGATTCACGATTCACGATTCATGATACTAGCTTTAACGAACTTGCATATGTGTGCAGCGTAATTTGCGTGCTAAAGGTTTCTGCTGCAAGACACTTCGGAACACATCGGAGATTATTCGGTACACTACGTTTGACTTAGAAAATGAGAATATTATGTTTCCTCCTAATTCTTTGATTTTTCTTCAATTACTTTGAACTTCTTTCCTAATTCAAAATTTTTTCTTTCAATAAATACCTAAATGAATAATATTGTTAAGTGGTAATTATTAAATGAATAATTAAAAATTGAATAAGTAGTAAATAATAATTAAAAAAATAATAATCAAATAAAATTATATTTAAAAACTAATTATTAAATAAATAAATGAATAAATAAATAAATATTTAGATAAATAAATAAGTAATAAACAATTATTTATTCAAAAATACATATAATAATCATTATTATTAATTAAATGAAAAATTGTTAAGTAAATATTTATAAACAATTGATTAATTACATAATTACCTATTAAATGGATAATTAATTTATAAATTAAATTAATTGATTAATAATTTATTCAGGTATTTAATAATTAATTTTTAAAAATGTTTTATTTGATTATTTATTCAATAATTATTAATTTAATAATTTTTTATTGATTATTTAATAATAATTTATTGAATAAATAAATTAGTTATTTATTAATATTTTATTTTATTTAATAATTATCCAGGTACCTATCTTTTTTAGTTTTTTGTTCCACAGTTATTTATTCAATAATTAATTAATTATTTAATAATTTTTTATTTGTTTATTTAATAATCAATTATTTATTTAATGAAAGAAAAAATTTTGAATTAGGAAAGAAGTTCAAAATAAATAATGAAGAAAAATCAAAGAAGGATTAGAACAAAACATGATATTTTCCAAGTCAAACGTAAAAATAAATTATTTTTTAAGTCAAAGGTAGTGTTACGGAGAGTACCGAACTACTGAATAATCTCCGATGTGCTCCGAAGTGTCTTGCAGCAGAAACCTTTAGCGCGCAAATTACGCTGCACACAGATGCAAGTTAAACGATTCGTGATTCACGGTTCATATTGACAAAATATGAATCGATTCACGATTCATAATTCATTGAATCGTGAATCGATTCATGAATCGTGAATCGTGAAAAATGAATCGTACGGAACCCTGTGAATGTTATGCTCGCATTTTTTTTTTGTAATTTTCTATTTTATTTTCATATCTTTTATTTTTTTTAATATAACGGTCAGCTGAAATTTCGAAAGTTTCAATGCTGAAAATAAAAATATCGATATTTTTATTTTCAGCATTGAAACACAGATATGTTTACTAAAAAAAATCAAGATCTTGATTTTTTTAGTAAATATTTCTGTTTCATTTTTTCTCACGTATAATAACATCTATCTGCATTTTAATCAGAAATAGATACCTACGTAAAAAGTATTCGTGAACAATCAGTTTTTAATCATGGAATAAGTACACAAGCTCAAAGCTCTTTTATTAGTTGAATTCACATAAAGAAACACGAATTAAAAATTATTTTAAAAAATCAATTTTGCTAAGTATAGGTATCACTTAAAGTATAAATTGCTCATAAAATGTTTTTCAACGCTTCGACGAGTTCAGACAGACGTGTAGCAATTTTTAAGAATGCAAATAAACAGTTATCTAATTTATATACAAAAATGTCTAATTCCAAAAACACAAAGGAATTGTCGTCTTATGAAACAAAACACAAAATCATTAAGGATAATTTTCTTCGAAGTTATTCAACCTGTGAACATAATTGGGCAATGGTTTACGAAACATAGAATTCACTGACATATCTACCCAATAAGACGTAATTGGTCTTCTTACCAACGTATTAACTCTGGTATCATATTTCGGACGCTTTTTCAAAGGACTTCTTATTTCATGATCGTCATTAGTTCTGGATGTCCCGAATCTTTGATTGCTCCAATCCCAAGCGGTAGAAATAGTTCGAGGAATGATGTTTATCGCGCTTCTCATTCTTTTCATGAATTTAAACAATAAACAATTCGGAGGACTGCCGGGAATTGAAATATCGACCTCTTCTTGTTCGTTGATTTCTTCTATTATTTCCATTGTGGCAGTAGGAGTTCCATAAACAGTGAAATTCTCCTCTGATTCGGTCGCTTTAACTAGTTCGAAAGTAACTCGACGATTTTTGAAAACTTTTTTAGACATTCGTTTGGAAAAATTCGATATTATCCCAGGGGGTGTATTTTTCTTAGCTGATACCATAATCATCGGAGATTGTAGCACTTGCGGAGTCTTGTACACGCTGAAATCTGGACTTTTACACAGGTCTTCGTCTTTTTCAATATTTTCCTGCGGTACAACCGGAGAATTTTCTTTATTATCTTCGTTCAAAGGTGTGCTGCTTTTAATAATACTATTATTCATCAACATTTTATAAGATACGTTTAATTGAGGCGAAAATACCGATGATTTTGACGTGTCGACCAGTAAGCCTATCTGATTCACTTCTATGATCAAAGTTTGCTGACTAATTTCAGCGGTCGTTATTACTTTTCGTATATCTGTACGTTTGAATCTATAAACAGGTCTCAATATCTTACGTTCGGATGCTGCAGATATGATGGCTTTTGCATCATCGTTGAGTTCTCTTTCTTGAATCATTGTCCTTTTTCGATTCGGTTTATTGAGCAGCAATACGGTGACTTTGTTGAAGTTGCCATTCATAAGATGAGGATCCATGAAAGGATGGCATTTGGCGTGTAAATCGTAGACTGAATTTATACGGCGACAGCACTTCTGGCACATGATGGGTAATTTATCGAGTAAATAAACGTATTCTTTGTGTTCTTGTCGCTCGTGCTCTTTTTGATGGTTAAAACAACAATGGTATTTACCGCAAACTCTGCATCGTCCCTAAAAACAACAAATTATTCAATCTTATGATAGAAATTCGTAAAAAAAAAGTCATCTTTCAACTTGGAGTATTCTAGAAATAATCTCATCTAGTGTCATTCAACAATGAACACTGAATTCATCTTTTATCACATATGATAAGTTCGGTTAATAGCTACGCACCAACAAGTTTTATACGTACAATAAAATTATTGATCAAGTTTTCAAATTTTTCATTACATTCAAGGATTGAAAAATTCGGGAAAAGATTAAAGAACTCACTTGATTAATGAAAAAATTCATTTTAATTGCTCAATTTGCAGCACCTTTCACGAATATTCATCAGAACTACGAACTACTCATGGACAAAGGACAAACACACAATGATTCATTATCAAACTACAACATGAACGATATCTTTTGACGAGAGTGTAAAAAAGAACACCACCGAATTATCAGATATACACTCACTGAAATACTTCCAGAGTGATTTCTAGTTCATTCTTGTAAAGAATTCGAAAAATTAAAAAAATAGAGATTGAATCCGAAGAAACGTAAGAAATATTTACACGAAATGAAAGTTTACAAAACGTTGCAAAAATAAGTATTTTAAAAATACATTCATAGACAATTAACATTAAACATCGACAGGTACTTGCGAGAAAATATGGGAGGAAGAGGGAGATTGACTGCGGTTTCAAACAGCACAAATCTATACCTGATTTTCTCACCCAAATATAAACTATTTTCAATTTAATTTCAACATTTACGAGTAATTTTTAGAAGACAAATTATTCAAATCTAACTATTACACAAATTTAACATTAAATATAGAATATAATCACAAAATAAATTTATAAAATCAGCGAGCCTACGAAATACAACGAGATGCAATCACATATTTAAACTAATTCACTATAATACAATTTTCCTAATTTCCTCCTTGAAAGAGATAAAATCCTTATTTACAGTGCCATCAAATTTAAATGATTCACAATTTGATTTCAAAAAAATAATTGATTAAATTTCAGAATGAAGAATTATTTAAAATTAAATTAAATTACAAATATAGGGAAAATTTTACCCATTATTCTTACTATATTATTTCTGTGTTTTCGACTCTCCTCTTTTTATGACTAGTTATCATTGCAGTAGCAGCGATCGCACTTGTTCCATCCTTCAACCAAGAATCAAGTACTTCTTGTGTTTTTTTACCCGTATCGTATATGCACATTTCAGATTTATCCAACTTTCTCACCGTCTGTTCTGAAGCTGTGTTCATGGCCCAATCCATTACCATTCTGAATCGTTTACGAAATGTCTGCGTGGAATAATATTTTGTACATAAAAATTGATACATCACAAATTACACACTGTGTAGAATTATTACATACTTGAACAAGAATTCGTTTAATTTCATCCGATTCTCGATGGTTCGTTTTGATGAGATAGTCACCCAAAATATAATAATACCTACATAATGATTTCAAATCTACAGCTGTGGCGTCTGCTTGTAAAATATCTCTAGAAATTGAACATTGATAAGATTTAAGTAAAATATTTTTGCATCGAAAAGCAACAAAGTTGAATTATTCGTACCTATATGCTTTCTTGTAAGCTTTTGGCAAATCGATACCAACGAATTTAGGATACGGTATAAAAGCACTAGTAATCCAATAAGGTAATTCTAAAGTCGTATTTGGATTTATTTTATCACTGTTGTTTCCAGGTTCCAAAAACCCTGCAATATAAATACAAATCAATGATGATATTTCCTTGTAAGCGATGAAAGTTTGACTTACCAATATGATTTTCTTCTTTTAAGAATGTACATGAAAGAGGTTCTTCAGAAGCTAGCAAACTCTCAATCGAGAAGTAATGTCGGGAACTGTACTTTGAATTGGGCATTCCAGATTATTTTCGAGTACACGAAGATATGGATTACGATATTCTTTGTCTTGAATTGATTTTATGTTCTTAAGCACTTTATTTTTTGGAAATTTTGATGCAGTTTCCATGAATTTTTAATCAAAAACCGCCAAAAATTTATATAAGGCTCTACACAAAGTGGTAAACAACAGGGAAAAACAATTATGATGATAAGAAACGCGTCGAGAAAAAAAACCCAAGTGCTCACGCATGCGCAGTGACAATCACTTTGGTTTTTTTTTTTATCAATGTTGATGTTGATGTTGATATGATGATAGCTGAGAATGTTCGTCTGAATCTAAATTCTGAAATAACATAATTAACTTTCTTGAACTTTCTACTGATTTCGAATTGTCTTTGTTTCGATTTATTATTTTATCCGTTTCATCTTTCATCTGTGGTACTTTCTGAACGATCAATGTTATATCGTTAATATTTTATTATCCAGAATAGTGAATATCCAGAGAATCTTGCGAAGATCCAGCTTATCCAGCTTCATGTCCAGCTATTCTGTTTTCTTTATGCATAATTGCATATGCAATAAATAACATACAGTTTTACGATATTGTCGAATACGGTAAGGTTATCTCATAATGGATTGGAGAGCTCAAAACGTGTGCTCGATTCGCAAGTATGACTGAGTAAGAGATATTTTTTCACGATTTATTTGAAATATTTTCAGATGTATCGTTTGCCCAAAGTTTTGAGTTACATGTGTTCGAGTCAGGCGTTTGGTTTTAAGTATTATACGAAAAAAGTAAAATTCGATGGGCTCGCGGATTATGTCAAAGTACACGTTACCACGGGACTTCGATCAAATATTAATGCCTTCAGAACATTTTCAACAGTAAGATGTTTGGTATTTTCATTCCTCCGGATTCAATGAATAAGTATTTTCTAATCTTTCGTAACTTTGTCTTAGGAAACTTCAAAAAAGCAGGATGAAATTGATAGAAACACCGATATCAAAAAAGAACCTTGGTGGAAACCATCATTCTTGCTTAGAAAACGTGGTTACGTAAGTAGATATAAACGGGGAATATATAATCGCACGTCAGAAAAAAAGGTTTGCACGACGAAAATGGCATAAAAAAATCACGGCTAAAAAATGGAAATTCACGACAGAAAAAATAAGAATTGAACGACGAACCATGAACGACGAATGAATAATCGTGTAATAATTTTATTTGCTGTGATTCCTTTATTTGGCTGCTATCATTTTTTTTGACGTGCATTCCCATTTTCTGTCGCGCATTCATTTTATCACTGTGTTTAATTTGTTCTGTCGTTCACTGCATAGATTCGTCGCTTACATCCTCTAATTTCGTCGTGCAAACCCTCTATTTTGTCGTGCAAATAAATGGCACCCGATATAAACTTGAGTTCTCGATACTTGAAAAATGAGTATACTTTTATTTATGTCTTGTGAAGATATCACAATCTAATGACGAGTGGAACTCAATTGAATTTCATGAAGAATCGAAATTTGATCATTATGTAAGTTGAACGATTTTTTGCTTCGTGATGAGAGGTTGTACATAGAAACAGCTTTAATCATCATCTCATCGAACACTGTAGAAATATTAACCGCCTTGTAGTGCTCTATTCGAAAATAATTTTTTCAATTTCATGAAGCGATTACCTATTTTTTTCCGCACGAATTTGAAATACGCAGACGCACACGTATTAATAATATGATTTTGCGTAAGAGCTTGTCCTCATGCTTTCCACTTGTACTTTGCTTGAAGCAACAAATTATAGCTTTTTATTCTTAGTAGCCCATCGCTTATGCTGGTAATGCGAATTCTACCTAATCACATCCACACGATTTTCATAAGTTCTTCGATGTTGATATTCTTTCGAGATTTTAATGATTTTTTTCTTGATTTCAGGTGCCAGCAAGTTTACTCGAGAAAGCCAATCAAGAAATTGGTAGTTTGAAAAATCAGCTGGTTAGTAAGATATTCATCAGTACACATTTTATTGAAACGAGTAGGTTTGGATGAAGGATGATGACCTTCAGTTTTTCTTTATTTTTCTCATTCTTAATTCATTCGAGGATTGTTTAATCCTGTTTAATTGCTCATTACTCAATAATTGACCAGGAAGCCGACTTCTGGTTCGTCATAAATGTGTGTTGTGTTAGTGCATCGTTCTAACTCGAGCATACAAGAATCAATGACGTAACAGAAGTCTACTTCTGGTTCGTCATAGATAATGGAGCTCGAAAATTGCTGACTAATGGAAGTTGACTTCTAGTACGTCAGACCATGAGTTTGATGTGTACGAACTGATCTCAGCTTCGATTGTCTCGTCAATTTTTTTTCGAATTTTTTGGGATGGAAGGTTGTACTTACCGTACTGAGTTAGAAGAGCTATTCCGAAACGAATGAGCTATGTTTGAAATCTGTTATTTTTTATCTGAATCTGTTATTTTTCTATCTGACGAGGTTTACAAATTTATGTATTATTGTTTTCAGTCGATAGCTGAAGAAATCATTTGGGATCTGAAAATATTAGTGGACATTAGATACCGTGGCGAAGTAAAACAATCGGCATATTGGATTTTAACGCCTCAAACCCCAACGTGGCGACAGGATATGACTGCTTTGGTCCAGCAACATTTGGGTAGTTCAACGGATGATTCAAATGATGAAACTGCACCATTGACGCCGTTACTTCCTGCATCGTCGCCGTTACTTCCTGCCTCAAAAATAAAAATTTCGGCTCAAATGGACGAAACTTTCTTGAAATGGTTATATATATTATTCTATTCGCTGGATCCATACATCGTTTCTCTTCGAAAAAATTGTTCAGTGGATGACCTCATAGTTAAGGCCCAAAAATTAACCGAAGTACTCATCGTTGTTCACCATGCAACCCATAAAATTATTCCCAATAGTTTAATAACAAAGCGGCCTTCAAATGAGGATATTAAAAAAATTCTGGTTGAGAATCATGCTGTCGCAGAAGACGCAGTCGCCATTGCGTTCGAAATTCTTCAACAAAAGTAACCAAATGACTAATTTAAAAAAAAAAAAAATGTGTATGATAATTATGGTTTTCCTTTTTAAGTTAGATTTTTTGTGTTTCACATGTGCGGTATAAGAAAATAGAAATTTCCAATCTTTACCTTTCAATGGCGATCTTGTTGTAATGACCGAAGTTAGTTACGGAAATATCTTGAAAATGTTTTTGTTGGTATGTCTTGGCCATTCCGTTCAATTCGAATTTATCTTCATTACACAATTCTTTACGAATATTAACCATCCGGGAAACATTTTTTAAAATTTGAAAATGGAACTAGTTATTAATTTGTATTATATCAAGAATCAATTGTTTATTTTTTTTCTCTTTATAAAATATAAATATTGAAAATTGAATTTTACTTTAGTAATCTTCTAAAGCACTCAGATGAAGGATTTTTGAAATGAATGAGAAATGATGAAAATTGATAAAATTTTATGAATCTCTGAGAGTGTTCGGAAAATTTAAGTTTCGAAAAAATGTAAGATATACCCTAAAAATTGAAACCTGATAGGTAAATAGGCGTCTTATAAAATAGTAGGTAAAAACCATGAAAATGAGTGCTTTTTCTAGGTTAAATAAAGGATATTTCTGCTTAGGATTTTTTGAAAATTTTAGAGTTGTGATGATGAGTTATGAGGAATTCAAGAGAAAATACCTACTTTTTGCTTGAAAAATAGCTAAATATTAGCTTTGAAAAATTATTTTCTTGGCTGAACGTATGTGTTCCTTGTAAAATAGTAGGAAAAAACTATGAAAATCAGTGCTTTTCGGTGGATAATTGAAGGATATTTCTGCTTAGGATTTTTTGAAAATTTTAGAATTGTGATTTTAATAATGATTTAGGCTGTATTTCGATGAATTGTCCTGGTGTCCTAGACCTGCCCTTATACTACATACTAACGTCATAAATATTTTCGAAGACGAATACATTTAAGGCCGTTATTCATAGACAATACTTGAGTACCAAGGAACACTTGTTTTGACTTTTGACTACTTAAGTATTCCTTGGTACTCAAGTTTTGTCTATGAATACGGGCCTTAGTAGATGATATGTTGCGTTCCAAAACCTAATTTCAGGGACGTACCTAGCCAGCCAATAGCCATTAGCCGTTAGCACCAAATTTTGATATTTTAGCTTTAGCCATTAGCTATAGCTAATCAAATCAGTTAGCCAATAGCCATTAGCTTTAGCCAATCAAATTCGGCTAAATCATTGGCTAAATTTCCAATTTTTGCTACCCAACATCCCCAAAAAATGAGAAAAACCCAGAACATTAAAAAAATAAAAATTCATTGAATTATATGTACCTAATTAATTATCTAAATCTGGAAAATTGATAATTTTGATCATCGAGTGTGCAATATCGCCGCCAAATAATATAGGTACTCTGAAAAATTACCAACATCATCGCCGCCGATCATTTTTTGCGGCGAATGAACAATTGAACAGTGAATGGTGAATTTCATGTCACCTATAGTCTCGCATCTTGCCAAAATGGAAGAAAATGTGAAAATTTTTAGATACCTATTGATAACAAAAATGAAAATCTGATAATGATATTAATCAAAGTTCAAATTTGAATTTATTCCAAGTTCATCTTTTTTCAACTCTTAAATTTTTACAGTTTCTCCAATTCTAAGTTTCTTTTCAAAGATAGGTAGATATATCAAATTTGAAGATTTTTCCGGCCCGTAAAATTATTTCACTAAAAATAATTGACAGAAATTCTATAAAGCAAGTAATGTAAAATAGAAAACAAAAATTTTTAAATTTTTCTTATTTAATCCTTATGACCTGCGAAATTCCCAAAATAATGTCATTTAAAAGAATCTTTGATATGTCACTCGACATTTAAAACTTTTAGCTGTTAGCCAGCCATTATAGCCAGTTAATCAAACCCACTAAGCCAATAGCTGTTAGCTTTAGCCAATCTGATTGGCTAGACATCCCTGCCTAATTTTGTTCATCTATTTTCTAGTACAGTCATTGTCATTCAAGCAACAAAAACGCTCAACACATCCATCTAACCATTTTTAGAAAAAAAAAAGAAAAAATAGGTAGGTAAGGTACCACCACTAATTCGTGAGAGAATGGTATACTTTTTAGAATTTAAAGTACCTAGAATTAATAGTATTATTAATTACTCCATTTTATTTTGCTCAATTATCAAGTCACAGGATTCAATGTCAAATTTAAAAAGTTTATCACGAATACTTACTTGCTGGCGTTGCTTGACGAAAAAATAGGTAAAAAACGCTAAAAATAAATCATCGATAAAAAAATATTTGATCAAGTACGTATAAAAAAGACTCTTACGAAAGAATAAAATGATAAATATTACAAAAATACAAATTGGAAAAGTTTCATAGTAGGTACATCATTATAATAATTTTAAATTCAAACTTAGAAAAATATCAGATCTCGGAGCACACGTATCGATGCTTACCATAATAATGTACTAATTAATATAAAATAGGTAAACGTAACGAGTTCATAATTATAATATCTATAGATAGGCTTATTTCTAAAGAAATAATTAATAAATAGAACGAATCGTAAAAAAAAATGACAACAAAAAAAACATAATGAAGTAGGTACAGAAAAAGATATTTTACAAAAAAAAAATCTAAATGCTATTATGCTCCCAATCAAATTCAACCAGGACCAGGAGACAACCACTTGTTATCTATGTCTATTACTTTCTTTCAATTCTTTGGTAAAATGCGAATTTGACTTCAGGAATTTACTTACCTATCTAAATAAAAAAACAATTGATCAGAAAATTAACATTTTTTAATCGTACCTACCTACATAGAAATTAAAAATAAAATGAATTCTTACTTGCTTTCTTCAAACATTGAAGAAAAGAATACTAATAGCACTAGGAATGCTGTAATTCCAACTATGATGAGGAAATAAATCGTAAAAACGAATTTTCTGAAACCAGAATACTAGGGGAAAAAATAGAAACTTGATTAGTTCAGTTTTAACTTTACAAAATAAAGATATTGACCGAAAATTGAATCTTACCGAAGCATCTTTTCGCGTTTCGAACTGATGTGGTATATTTCTACCAGAGTTCATATCTTTCATCTGCATAGCATTTACCTTCATTCCTCCTGATTTTTCACTCATGCATCCTCCAATCTAATGGGTAACATAAATTTAATGAGATACATTCGTATTTTAGATTGAATAAATAAATTTTTTTGCTTACTGATAAAATCAAATGGATGAATACGTAAAATGCTACGTAAACAGCTAAAATATAATCTGTCCATCTTGGTAGCTGTACTTTACTTAAATCTACTGCTAAAAATATGGTAACAACTGAAAACATATTATAAAAAATACAAATCAGATGATTCTTGAGATCGTGACAGAAGAAATGGATTTTTTCGAACTGTATGCTGTATTACTCACTGGCAATGATATGAGCTGCATTTCCAACCAACCAATGCAGCCAATTGAAGAAAGGTCTTCGACTAGAATCAGGATGTGGGCGGAAAAATGCGCTAAGAGGTTGGAATATGGCCAGTACGACGGTAATCATCCCCAATAATGCATGGGTTCGAGCCGATTCGCCGGATATTCCTCCAATTTCTAAATAAATAAGGACTACTGCAGCGATAGTCAAAAGGAAAGCTAGGAACATGAATGTTCTGTGCCACTGCGAAATTTAATTCAAATTTAGCACAATTATTCGATCAAAAAAATTTCTTTAAAATTTGGGAACTTTGAAACTTACAGCAAACCAAATATCTTTGCCACATAATGAACTATCAACCCACGTGGATTTATAGTATCGAGCTAAAACTATTCCCAGACTGGCCAATCCGATCCATGAAACAATCATAAACGATCCGTGTAAATTCAAAAATAGTCTAGAAGTTGCTCTCAGGGCTCCAACTTCGGCCAGAGATCTTCGTTCAATCGCTGCAGCTTTTTCGAGATCGTGATAACCTAGACGTCCTGCTGGTCCGGGACCTGAAGAAAATAATTTCTCAGTTATAGTTTACAGTAAAAAAAAAAAAAAAAAAAAAAAATGGTAATTGAGAGTAAAACTTACGAGTTATAGAAGATCCCGCAGCGACCAGTAAAATATATTTATTATTTGCCAAGTCAAATGTTTTCCCTTCGATTTGGATGATTGGATTATTCAGCATCACAGAACATTGAACTTTTCCATCATTATATGAACCACTCAGCAAAGTTAGATAATTATTTCTCTGCAATATTCAATAATTGTAAATTAAATAGGTAAATAGAAAAACTAAACATCAATCAGAAGCTAATTCAACTAACCACTCTGAAATTAGCTTTGTCATTAGGCACATTCCAAGACATATAAGATTTAATTTGATTTGTTAAACCATCTTCTCGTGCACATTCCAATACAACATCTTCACCCTAAAATGTAGACAAAAATTTTAGATTCATTACCGAAATGTTTTGTGGTGTGAAAATTTTTGTTACAAACCATGAGTTTATCTTCAGATAGAGCTGTAGCGACATATGCAGCATTTTTTGCGGACATTGAAAATATATACCTATTTCCTTGAACGCTGACAGAGGTAACAGCATTACAATTTTGTTTCGATACACAGCCATCCGGTACACCGAAACAGGTCTTCATTGAATCACATCCATCGTAAAAAGAATCCGACACAGAGTCCCCAAGTACTTCCGATAAAGATCGACGTGTTTTAGAGCTGACATATATTTCATCGTGGAAACCAACTCCTTTAGATTCTATTTCGTGCGACAATTAGAAAAATACCAAAAATATTAAAAACATAGATAGGTGTTGAAAAAATTTATCTAAATGCTTGGTTACGGTATTTCATGAATCATGATTCACTTCACGCGAGCAAATTTCAAATTCCTCGTATACCTACTAATTTTTTAAAAGAAAATTCTACCTGTTTCTCTTCCAGCAGCTAACATCAAATAATATTCGTTATTATTTAAATCGAATTTTTTATTTTGAACGTATGTCACTGGATCTATTTTTATTTTGCAATAAATGACGCCATCTGTCACCTCACTGCTGACCAAAGTAACACCAGAATTGCCCTGAAACGAGAGTTGATTTTTATAAATAGGTAATAGGTACCTACCTAAATATTTAAAACACCCAACGGTTCTGTGTTTTCTCATTTAAAGTGGGAGTTCACTTCTCCTTGTCCTACGCTAGCGTGAACTGGTGTTTAACAAATATCCGAATATATGCGGATATTATTTGGATGTTTAAATAACCGAATATCGTTTTTACGCTGAAATTTACCGAATATCCGGATAAAATATCCGGATACTCGTTGAACGCTGGCCTGTACGAAGGGTTGCCTACATCCAGTTTGTCAAGGGACAACATCAACGTTGCATTAAAACCTTTGACCAAAGTCAATGACTAAAACCATCCTGGAAGGGTGGAGGGAGAGACGCAGACGCTATGTTGCCAATTTCACTAAAAACGGATTTTTTTTTGTAAATTTTTCAAAATTTTTGCCCCTTCAAATTATTGGTTAGGCAAAATCTGCATTATTCAATGGTTTAAATAACTTTTTTAATTTTTTTTTTCCAATTTTCATTTTTTAAAGAATTATGAATTATCCCACCGATTGTAAATTATTAAACTAAAGTCAAAATTACATTCAGGTATTTTATACGAATTGAATAGGTATCCGTACCTATTTTTTCCCCCAAATTTAAAAAAGTTTTTCATTAAATTTTCGGCGGAAGTACAAAATACGTTTGCAATTTTTTGAACATTATTTTTGTAAGTGTCAATTTCTGAAGGAAATAATGTCGTTCCAAAAATCCAAAACTTCGAAAACCAGATATTCCAATAATTTTACCGAGTAAAAAATCAGGTCCATACAACAAAACTTTTCGAAAATACTACATCAATTGTGAAAACTTACATAAAGTGAAGGATCAGGACGAATATTACGTTTACGTCCTGGCTCATTCCAAGACCGATACGGGGTAACATAGTTACCTTCATCGACACACTCAAAAACACTATCATCTCCCTAAAACAAACACATAATATTACGCAAAATGAATTTTCAAAAATTAAAGCCTTGATTCCAACCGCAGAGGAAAATTTACCATCAGTCTATCTTCTGAAAACCCGACAGCAACGTATTTGGAATTTTTAGCGAACATTTCTACTTGAAAAGCGCCAGAATCACCGCTAACGGATACCAATCCATTGCATGATTTCGAGTCGATACAATTATCCGGAGATGACAAGCAAGTTTTACTAGTTCCACAGCCATTGTAGATAGAAAATATAGCTGTATTTAATCCCTATTGGAAATTATCAATACAAAAGAGTACATCATTAATAAAGAAAGTTAATTATACGTAGGCGCTGGTACGCTTTAATACACTTCATAAAAGCAACAGGCATATGACATTATTTAATAAAACTAGGTATACGTAGGTGTATTGAATAGTTTACCGGATCAGCTCTGGCCGGAGTATTAGGAACAGATCGTTTGCCAATTTGAATAGGTAACGATTCGACTCCTGTCCAAAATATCGAATAATTATACACGAAAGTGGCCCTGTAATTCAAATCAATATTACACCTTGGAATATTTAATTCGAACATGTGAAGAATCACTGTTACTTTTTTTTGGAAAATACAAATAAGCCAATCAATATCCAGCTTACACGAAAACAACATTTCCATTGAACGTGGCTGAAGGTACCCAATCAACTTCCACCGATTGTTTTCTACTGTTGCTCGTATGAGTAACTGCAGCATTCTAGAAATTATCAAATTCATCTATATTAATGGGTTTTATTACCGAGAAAATTATACAAATCAAATTATATACTTTATCTTGACCACAGTTTATGATTGCGGAATCATCGGGTACAGCTATGAAAGTACCGGCACTTTCAGGCGACTGGGATCTCGTCGTTAGTAAAAATCCGGTGAAAAAATTCGATGCTGCAGAGATTCGTACTCGAGTCGTTCCATCTGGTTCAGGTTGCTGGATGGTTATGTTGTAAGGTGCAGGTGAAACTTGAGCTGTGACACCATGACCAGGGGTCATCGTTTTACAACTAAGAGGGGGTGCTCCTGATTTGTACCCATTTGAAAGATGAATTATTACACTTATGAATAAGAGTATCGCCTGAACCGGTCCTGTGAAAAAATTTCATATAATTAATCGATGATGAATATCTGACAAATTTTAGTCTTTATCTTTAAAGATATAGAAAAACGTATCCGCGCTTTCTTTGATTAACACCTATAACACTTCCTTTATTCTTTATGTCTTCTAGACATTCTATATGGTTTATTATTACCTCAGTTTAAGTGCAAACCATTACTTATAGTAATATTCAAGGTTATTTTAGACATGATCACCAATAGGTAGGTACATCTGATATTATGATACTACCTAACGAAGAATAAAATGAGGAAGTTTTATGGATCTTTGGTGAGAAAAAAAAGAAAAAATGGAATTGAAAAAAATTATTTATTTCAATAATTATTATTTTTTTAAATTAAAAATAAAAATTCGAGAATTTTATTTAAAAAAAAAAAAAAAAAAAAAGTCAGTCAGTAGATATAACTCATTGAACTTTACTAATACAAGTTAAATAATACTGTATACCATCAATAATTTTTACTAATTTCCATTAAAACAATCGAACTGCTATAAACTGGTTATTTACATTACATGTCATAAATACACGCGTCCTGTAAGTATATGGCGAGTAATTACCCTACCTATGTACATAATCACTTTGTAACAGTTTGTTAAGTGCAGACATTCAAAATATACGAGTATGGTATAGTTAGGTACCCAAAATTGTCGGCGATGCAGTCGTACGCTTCTTTTACGTAATATTTCGCTAAAAAGAAAAGAATATAATAATAATAATTTTACGTCACTTCGTGAGAATCGGAACAATAAAGTGAAATGAATTTTTCGTTTCATTCGTCACTTACTTTACTTATGATTACAATTGTAACGTTATAATAACTGACGAAACAGCAAGAAATGCGCAGCATCGAGAAATTAATATAATTTCCCGTTATAAAGAATCATTAATAGGATAGGTGTGTAAAATGAATTTATCAATATTTCCTTTCATTTGACGAACCTATTTTTCTAATGTACCTAGATAAATGTTGAACTATTATCAGTAAAAATAGTAGGTAGACCTAAATGCAAAATAGGTACCGTAGGTATTACATGCGGGCTGGCCATGAGAGAATTCTACATAAAGTCAGCCACCTAACTCTGAAGTACTTGATTGCCGCTCTAAAAAACAACGTTAGCATGTTTGGAGTATTTACACTGATACATATAATTCTTGCTTTGCACCAAATTTGCATACATTAACTGTGAAGTTATTCTTCACTTACAACGTTTTAAAACAATATGCTACACTTAACATTGACGTAAAAACTGTATTCTTTGCAATTGTTGTACTTTTAGGTAGGTAAGGTACCTGAACCTGCATATAGTATTATATCCATCCATATTCACATATTTACCTATTGTCAGATTTGTACGAACAACTACCTGGGGTTGACTAGAATTCAGCATACGTATAAGCTTATTACGATCTGTTTTAAATTTTAAATCATTTATGCATTTGTGTTGAAGACGTCTAATGAGAAATACATATTAAAATAATGGATTTTCAATTTCTAACCTTACACGATGATCTTGTAAAAAAAATTTACAAATTTTTTAAAAATTTTAATACGGTTTGAAAAATGAAAATCGAAAAAAATGATTATTTTGAATATTTTAAGTATATTTCAAATTTTTTCATATTTGAATTAATGAGAATTTCAACAAAATTTCATATGTACCTAAAGAAAAATAAGAGAAATATTATGTTTAAAAGTCAACGTGGATAGTTAGTTCCAAGGTTTGGGTAGTTCTAATTTACTTCGATATAGTTCCAAAATTGTTAAGTAATTTACTAGATCTACATTTCTTGAACATATGGTATCTGATGGATTTTTTTGGAAAATTTACTACTTTTTCACGACCATTTCTCTCCAATTTTTACCAACCTCTCCCCATCCCCCCTCAAAAAATCAATCCCCTTCCAGCATAAAAAATTCAATAAATGAAAAATTCAAATTAGGTACCTATAAGGAAATTTTTTCAAACCTCAAAATCAAAACTAAGACTTCAGCAGAACGTTTAGCAAGACCTTTTGTAAATGGGTACCAATGAATGTACCCCCCCCCCCCCCACCGAAAAAAATCAAAAAATATTTTGCAAAGACAATTTTTCCGTTTTAAAATATTTTTAACATTAAATTGTTTGAGACAGAAAAGAAAAATTTCTACCAAAATTTTGAAAAGAAAACTGCATTCTAATTTACTGAATCCGAGCGAATTGAGAGCGAAAATTTTTGAAAAAAAGGAGCATTCAGAATCAGAAATTTTCTTCATCAGGTGAAATTCGAGCTTTGTTTCGTGTTTTGTTTTGACTCCCAAAAAAAACAATATATCTATGGACTCAGTTCATGATTTTCTTCCATGAAATCGAAACTTTTTTGAAAATTGCAATCGAGATTATTACGAGTCCTTTGATGAATAAAAAGGACAACTCTTTTCACTTGAAAATATTAATTGGATAGGCTAAAATTTCATACCATTATTTTTATTATAAATTTTTTTGAAGAAACACGCAAGACATTCAAAAGCTGAAATTTCTTCATTGTGTAATCAATGTTATTTTTAAAAATGTAGGTACCTACTTCGCATCTTTGAATTTTGTAATTTTTTCACTATCCTTTTTTTTAAAATTCACTACTTTCACCCTTTAGATACCCTGCTAAACCATTTTAATTTTGTGATCCAAGTCCTATCTTATTCCAAGTAGGTACAATTTTTTTCAACTCGCAGATTTTTTAAAAATTGTACGTATCCTCAAAATAAAAATTTCTTCCACAGGTAGGTAGTTTCAAGTTCAATTTTCTCAGAATTTGTCCAGTTTTCATTTTTTAAAATTATTTCAAACATTACTCGAAAAATTTCTTCTAATCGAATTCCTAAAAATTTTTAAAAAGTATAAAGTTGAAATTAAAAAAATAATAATAATAAAAAAGTTTGTGAAATTATTTTTAAAAATTTCTTAGTTGAAGGAAGTTTAAAAAATGAGAAGTCGAAAAAAAAATTAAAAAATCAAGTTGTAAAAATGTTTTAAAAATTTACGGTCAGAAAAAATTTTAGAATAAGAAAACCTAACTTTAATTTCTTCAATTTTATTTCAACCAAATGAAATTTTTTCGAATGAATTTCTCCGCAAAAATACCTCATAGTTGAAAATTAATGATCAGGGGGGATGAGGGGGTGGCGAAATAATGAAAATGGCTAAATATTTGTTTGTTCAATTCCCACGAATCATACCTGCGTTCATTTTAGTTGAAATTGAAACGCTATCTCAAGCTGTGTATACATACGTGCTTGCTAAATACGAATGGGCAAATCTTCAACATAAAAAACGTTGACAGATGGTCAACAAATTTATTTAGGAAATTCCCTGCATCAACAAATTGAAAAAACTTTACCTTCCTTTCAGTTCACCACTCATCGCCTCTTTCCAATTAATATACTAGATCGTGTTCATCAGTAGGTAGCTAAACTATAGGTAGTTAGGTAGTAGCTAGGTACCCTACCTACCACCTATTACCTAGTTTTAATAGAGCTTTGATGCACTGTTTTCACATAAGTAGGTAATTTATCAGATCAAAATGTTGAATTTACTCTATGGTTGAATCAAGTACGTTTAACGAATTATACATTTATACTCGTATTTCATTCATAAATTTATTTACTATGTGGCCAGTTTATAAAATTTATATTCCCTCAAGTCTCTATGTATATAAAATTTAAATAGTACAGAAAAATGATATAATCGCGATGACCTTGCTAGAAAGATCGTCAAAAACTCTGAAATCGGTTTATTTCTTTTTCGCACACGACGACAACGCGACAGTGCCTATACTTGGCCATTAACATTCAGCACATGGATACGTTTTAATGACAAATTCGAAAATATATAGAACGGTTGAACGAAAAAGGACGTTTATTTTTTTCTTCTTCTAATGAGAGCCAACTGTGATAATTTAACCTTGCATGAAAAAGATATAAGGAAGCCGGTGTGCTTTCATCTGTGCAGAGAAGGTGTAGGGTATGATACAAGGTAAATCATCATTGTACACAGCCTATAGTAGGTATAGATAGCAAATAGTTTATAGTCAATAAGGTAAGTAGGTGGTCACACTATTTAACATGGCGTGTCAATTGCAAGATTGATATAAAAAATCAGTTCAGCATTAACCCCGTGTCGAGTTGGACTATTATTATGTTTTATCTGGTATCCAGAGACTTCAACAGGATTAAAATTTTATTTGGCACGAAAGATCGAAAATTTGCAGCTCTTTGTTGGGTTTATGCCTTTATGGTCGCAGTTCCATCTTCATACTTTTATGATTACGTATTATTAAGTATGCTTTAGAGAATGTTAGCAACGCCCTAGTCGTCTGGGTTTGAATTTTTCAAGGCTTTTCCTACAATTTCGATCCAACATGTGTATCTATCTACTGATGCCTAATCGTTATAATATAAATGATGATTCACGAATTCAAAATAAAATCAACTTCATCATGAATGATCCCTATTTAAAAAATTGAAAGCATCCCAAAAATTATACAAATTTCCATTTTTTAAATTTAATATTTTTAAAATGAAAAAATTGAAGAAATAAAAAGTAGGATGAACATTTTTTTAAAATTTCTTCCCCATCAAAATTTTTTGCAGTTAAAATTTTTTCAATATTTTTCCAAATTTAATTTATTCATTTTTTCTAACTTTGAGTAAGTAAGTATATTTTTTGAAATTTTTCCCGACTTGAAAATTTTTCTTCGTTTTTTCATCTTTTGAAAAAATTGCAATTAACTTCATGTTTTTCAAAATTTCCTTAAATTCGCGCGATCATACCTAATTTGAATAAATTTAAAAAAATTCAAAAAAAATCAATAATGGAAAGTTTTGAGAAAATGAACCTATTAAAAAAATTTTACGGTTGGAAATTGGATACAATTTTGAAAGAAATCTGAAATTGATAAAACATTGAAAAATTTCAACTTGAAAATTAGATTTTTGGATTTGAATCGTCGAATTCTCAATGTGGAAATATTAATTACGAGCTAGTTCCAATACAAAAAAAATTATTACCTACTTTTTAGGTCGTTCATTTAGAGGAATTTCTATAGTAAAGTTCAAAACACTTTTTCTTATTATTTATTGAAATTTAATTTCCAAATAGGTACCTATCTAAAATTTTAGGAACGAAAACATATTAAAATTTCACCAATTTTCAACCGTTTATTTGATTGTTATTTACCAACTGCCAATATTAATTTTATATTGTCTGCTCAAATACTTCGCTATCTTTACCTAAGCTAAACTCCCTTCTCAAAAGGTTTTCGACCTTCAAACACGAATTATAAAAATTAGCTAGAATTTGTCGATTTGAAGGAACGAACCCCTTTACTTGGAATTAAAAATTCAAACCGTTCTAATTTCGTAAAATAGCTCAACGACATGGCACGTAACTCCGAAGCGAAAAATTTAACACATTAGAAATTTATAACGACCTTAACTGCTGGGTATAATTTGATGTCACCGTCATTTATACTCCTATTACCAACAGTCGAGTGCCGCAATAAAATAGCAAAGGTACCGTGAAAATAATGATCGGGCTGTGCGGTGATTCAACCCTGGTTTCTTTCGCCCCATTCGGGCGAATTGAAATTTCCACCCTGTACTTATGTTCGTATGGCTACTTAAACCATCACAATTAACGAAATCGGAACACGTCCCAATTTTTTTCCTATATACAAATAGGAACGCGTGTACGTATCCGCCGACTTTGAATTGCATATCGTGATAAAATAATCACGCAACTATAAATTTTTAGTGATAACATTGTTATCAAACAGAACGATTTCGTGTGTTAAAATATATTCGATGAAGCGCTAAAACAATCTCATCCAAACAAAACAAAAAGAAAGTACACTGAAACCGTTCGGTGTTAAATTACTTCATTAAAATATCATTACGAAATGAAAAGTAAGTAGGTTGTAGCAGGTGGACGAGTCGTGTAGCCCTCTCTCCACCCCCGACCAGAGTCTCAGAAGAAATATTTTCTAAGTTGAAGTCACGATTTTGAAATTTTTATTCGACTTATGGTTTAAATAATGGATTTTTATGGTGTTGCATTTTTTTATGCACCTATATGTGAGCTTGGATATGGAAACCATCCTTTGGGGTCAAAAGTTGGTATTTGGGTTCGAGTTGAGGGTCTCTCTTGATTCAACTCCCTCTAAAAGAACCAAAAATCAGTGTAAAGTCAAAAAATAATTTTTTACTCCCAAGATAGTTTCTGGGTAAGTACGTTCTAGGCTTACATGTTTTGAAAAAAATTCAGTCAGTGTATTTTTGCGGAAAAACAAGGCTTTAGAAAGTGATTTACAATTCGCCCATAATTTTCTCGCGAACAGTTCATTTTTTAAATGAAAAGTTTTATTAAATTGAGGTATGCATACCTGCTTGAATATACATTTCTATCATTTCTTCATTCTTCCACATTTTAATGAAAAATAATTACATCATGAATTATATCTTCCTTAAATTCCTTACATTTTGAGTCGCAGAATATCAAAAGAAATTAGTCTGTCGATTCAAGTAAGTACATACATATGTATTTCAACGGAACGTTATTTTTTCCAAGGGTCGTTTCAAACGACAAATTTTTAAAAGTAAATGATGAATGGTTTAATTTTTCACAGATATCTTTTCTAATTGATTTCTCCTTTCCCTGGCTGGCATGTGATAATTCCTCCCCGTCTAAGAATAACTCCTTCTCCAATTTTATCCTTCAACATGAAAATATTTTTTTGAAGGTTACAAAAAATGGAAGGTAGGTATTCCGTCTTCATTATTCATCAAGAATATTTTCATAATTTATTTTACTACTACCTCCTTCCCATTTTTAATCTTTATCTCATCCCTGGCTTTACTAAACATTATCCACGTTAAAAAGTAGGTAAACATTTTTGAAAAAGACTCATTTCCAAGTCTTCACACGAAAGTCTGTCAGATAGAGAGAGGGATCATGTGTTTTTTTCTTGCTTCGAAAATTTCGATGAAATTCATGAAGTACACCTATTTGCAAAATTGCACACATATTTGAATTGTTGGTTTTTAGTCTAAATTTAAATTTTCTTTCTCCCATTTGCTTGAAAAATTAATCAAAATTGAAAATTATTCTCCATTCCTTCAATATTTAATCAGATTTTAACCGATTCCCTCCAAAAAAGATGGCGTCATAAATAATTTTTCCGGCGCGTCTGTCATTTAAACCTCTCTTTTCTTTACCTAAGTACGATATTTCAAATCTTCAGGGCGAAGTTAATGATTGATTCCTTAATCAGTATATAGATGACTGTTGAGTCTCGACTTCAAAATTTTACATTTTAGTCCATAAATTAATAACTGCAGTTTTTTGTTCAACTGTTGCAATTTATGAGCAAATTTTTATTTCTGTCAGTTGGTTGCCAAAATTCATAAAAAAATTTTTACGAGCTAAGAAAAAATACATCTCTCTTTTGTGTAGAAATTTTTCAGTTGATGACTGTCTGAGCAATAAATTTACAATTAGGCAGTCTGGGCCGAACCGTTTAAAATTTTAGCAAAGGTCAATTGAAAAGATGGCCTGACATGTGAACAGATCTTAGAAATCTAGAGTAAAATTTGTCGAGTGTTTCGACGTTATTTGATTTTTTTGATGCTGTCGTATTCAGTGCCACCGTGAACAAATTAATTTAGTAATAGTACTGTAGTGCCTAGCCACACAGCACCAAAGGGTACCATATTGGTACTCTTAGGTGAACTGTGTGGCCAAGTAGGATATAAGCTATTTTATGTATCCTGTATGTTGAAGCCAACCTAATACATGTTCTCTATTCTATATAGACGTGTTGTTTTTGGCTACAGTCTCCCCCTCTTGCAGCTCGGTGGCGTCGCCTTGCTCAGAGGTGGTTTAGGTAAGTTCTGCCGCATCCGACGGCTTGTTAGGACCCCCAGTACCTACATTGGTGACCCGCGACTTCGAAATGTACCGCGCCTAAGTTCCTTCCGTGAGTTAAACAGTGCATCCGCGAGTGTACCGCTCCTAGTTACCTGCCGCGAACCGAAAAGTGTACCAACGAAGTGTACCTCGCCTACCAGCTGTTCCAACTTCTCCAGTGGCCAGTATTGTACCTGTTTTGTCATCAGCTGAGCTCCAGTACACTGCGACCTGTCAGCCATTACACTGTGACCCATCAACTCTACAGCTGTCTACCACTGTTACCTAGCCAGTGCAGTTTATTTCCAGTGTTGCCAGTATCCAGAAATATTTCTTCTCCATTTTTTCTCTCTGTTACCTGAATTTTTTTATGCCATTTGAATATTCATTCTTTATAAAAATGGCCAATGAAAATATGAATGAAGCTTCTCAGTTGCTGTTAAATAAATTGGCAGTCAAAGCACCACCTTTCAACAAACAAGATCCAGTGCTTTGGTTCAAAATATTGGAAACTCAATTTAGAAACTCTGGGATTACCACTGAGGATACGAAATACGACCATGTTTTATTAAATTTAGTTGATCCAGAGGCAATGCTAATGGTTAGGGACCTCATACTTACAAAACCCGATGTCACGCCATATACAAAAATCAAACAAGAATTAATTCGTGCTTATGAGGAATCAGAAGACGAAAAAACTGAAAAATTACTAAACGATATGCAGATGGGTGACAAAAAACCATCCGTATTTTTAAAAGAAATGCGAAATGTAGCTGAGAAAAAAGTAACTGATACATTTCTCAAAACTGTTTTTTTTAAGCACCTTCCTCCGATGGTAAAATTAATTTTGGATGGATCTCCTGCAACCGTGAAACTCGATGACTTAGCCGAATTAGCTGACAAATTAATTAAGCACAATGTTACCTCAGTTAATGCCGTCCAAACTCAACCTGACAACTCAGCGTTAATTTCTATGATTCAAACTGTTACAAACGAATTATCTGACCTGAAACGTAATTACGCAGTCAATGCAGTCAGAGCCGCACAAACTGATCCCACAACTGAACTGCTTAAGGAATTGAAAGAACTTAGACTAGAGGTCAACGAGTTAAGGGAACGCCGCTCAAGGTCGAGATACCGTTCCAGATCCCGATCAAATTCCAGAAGCTACTCAAGAGACCCCGAGAAATTCCCGACGTGCTACTATCATCACAGGTTTGGAAAACGGGCTTTCAAGTGCGAAAAGCCTTGCGATTTTGAAACAAAAAGTGACCAAAAAAACTGAATGTGTCGTCGTTGCGCCAACAGCTCAACGACGCAATCCAATCTATCGGTTCAGCAAAAAACAGACTTGTAATCCGTGATCGACAGACCGGATTAGTCTTTTTAATCGATACCGGCGCCGACATTTCCGTAATTCCTCCCAAACCAGAGGATAAAAAGCATATCAAGGATCTGAAATTGTATGCAGCCAACAACAGTAAAATCGATACCTATGGTGAACGATCGCTACACATTTCACTAGGTTTTCGTCGAAGTTACCCATGGCAATTCACTGTCGCTGATGTCCAACAACCGATTATTGGAGCAGATTTTCTCGCTAAGAATAATATTTGGGTGGATTTATGCCGTAAACGCCTAATTGATGGCACAACTCACCTAACATCGAGAGGTACTCTTGACTCAAGCACAGAATACCAGAGTATCAAAATTGTAAATCAGGAATCTCCATACGCTGACATTTTAAAAGAGTTCCCAGAAATTTTGAAAACTGCAACTTTCAATAAACCTCGCAAACATGGTGTTTACCACCGGATTGTTACCGAAGGCACACCTGCGAGAGCCAGAGCTCGAAGATTATCTCCAAGGAGACTCCAATTTTCAAAAGATGAGTTTCGAATTATGATGGAACTAGGAATTTGCCGTCCCTCAAAAAGCGATTGGTCAAGTGCTCTACACCTTGCTAAAAAAGGCGATTCATGGCGCCCAACTGGCGATTATCGTGCTCTTAATGCGAAGACAAAACCTGATAGGTATCCTGTACCACATATCCAGACTTTCAACACATTACTTGCAAAGAAAAAATTCTTTTCAAAAATCGATCTAGTCAGAGCTTACAATCAAATTCTCGTGCACCCAGACGACGTACATAAAACTGCGATTATAACACCATTCGGACTGTTCGAATTCACAGCGATGCCTTTTGGCTTGAAAAACGCTGCTTCGACATTCCAACGGTTTATACATTCAATACTACGAGATTTGGATTTCTGTTACGCCTATCTAGATGATATATTGATAGCTTCCGAAACTGAGGAAGAACACCGAGAACACCTTCGTCTCCTCTTTCAAAAATTAGAAGAGTATGGTTTAGTAATCAAGCAAGAAAAATGTGTGTTCGGAGCTACTTCTGTACCTTTCTTGGGCTATAATGTTAGCGAAAAAGGAATTAGCCCCTTACCTGAACGAGTTGAGAAAATAAAAAATTATAAAAAACCAAGAACTATCATCGAACTTAAAAGATACCTTGGTTTAATCAACTTCTACCGTGTTTGCATACCCAAAGCTGCGCATGCTCAAGCACCTTTAAACGAATTAACTAGAAATTCCAGGAAAAATGATAAACGACCAGTACCTTGGACACCAGAAGCTGAAGAGGCTTTCGAATTAACAAAACAACAAGTATGTGAAGCTACTCTGCTCGTACATCCCGATCCTGATCTTGATCTGTCTCTCATGACCGATGCATCAGATCGAGCAATTGGAGCAGTCTTACAACAGAAACGTGGTGACAACTTTGAGCCAATAGCATTCTTTTCCAGGAAACTCAACAATGCACAAAAAAAGTACAGCGCCTATGATCGAGAACTACTTGCCTGTTACGCCGCAGTTAGACATTTTCGTGAATATCTTGAAGGCAGACATTTCACTTTGTACACAGATCATAAACCATTGATCTATGCATTCCAACAGCCACCAGAAAAAGCATCACCTAGACAATTCAGATACCTTGATTTCATTTCACAATTTACGACTGATATTCAACATGTTCGTGGAGAGGATAATGCTCCTGCTGATGCTCTTTCAAGAATCGAAGGGATTGAAAAACCAGATCTCGATTATTCTAAATTGGCCGTAGCTCAACACAGTGATCCTGAACTTCAAAACATTTTAAAATCCAAATCTACGAAATTCAAACTGAAAAGGGTGAAAATTCCATCATCAAACGAGCAAATATGGTGCGATATTTCCTCATCTTCAATCCGTCCGTTTTTACCACCAGGATTTCGAGAACAAGCTTTCCAACTTTGTCATTCGTTATCTCATCCTGGTGAAAAAGCCTCAATCGCAATGATAAAGGAACGATACATTTGGCCAGGGTTGTACAAAGACGTAAAAAATTGGGTTCTGCAATGTATCCCATGCCAGCGGACAAAAATCAATAAGCATACCAGAAGTCCGCCAGCTGAATTCAAAATTCCCAAAGTGAGATTCAGACACGTAAATATCGATATCGTGGGACCACTTCCACCATCACAAAACAAAGAATACCTACTCACCATGATCGACCGCTTTACCCGGTGGCCCGAAGCTGTACCCATTTCTGGAATAACTGCTGAAATTGTTGCAAAAGCATTTTACGAGAACTGGATATCACGATTTGGAGTTCCCGAAAAGATTACAACAGACCAAGGAAGGCAATTTGAGTCTAACCTCTTCAAAGAGTTAGCGAAACTGTTGGGTATTAAGAAATGCCGAACCACAGCTTACCATCCAGCGGGAAATGGAAAAATTGAAAGATGGCACCGCGCTCTAAAAGTTTCTTTAAAAAGCTATTTAACCAATCGTTGGGTTGATAAACTACCATCCGTATTATTAGGTTTGCGGAACTGCGTCATCACTGATTTAAATGCCGCACCTAGCAACCTAGTATATGGACAATCACTGAGACTTCCTGGACAATTTTTTGATTCAACTCCAATAGACTGCAATGCAATGGAATTTTTGAAAATATTGACAGAAACAATGCAATCACTAAAACCAATTCCAACGCCAAAACACGGAACTACAAAAACGTTTATTCATCCCGAACTACAAAAAGCTACTCATGTGTTCTTACGTCATGATGCTGTAAGGAAACCTTTGCAACCGCCTTATGATGGTCCTTACCAAGTAATTGAGAGGTCAGAAAAAACTTTCAAAATCAGCATAAACGGCAAGGAAGTCACAGTTTCAATAGATAGGTTGAAACCTGCCTTCTTGTTAAATAACGAACCAGTAGAGCAGCCTAAAGCAAAAATGATAGTTCCAAATTCAAGTTCTGCAACTAATTCAAGTAGTGAAAGAATACTGCGCTCTGCAAATCAGAGTAAGACTCCAACTGATCCGATAAACAAGGTAGAGGATGCCAAAATATTGCGCTCAGGGCGTAAAGTTCATTTCCCTACTCATAAAATTGTACAAATTCGATACTATAATCCATAAAAATGTAACTTTGATACCTAGAATATCATTCAGAATAATGTAAGTTGTAATATGTTAAATACGATTGCATACATTATTCACCTTCACTTGTAATGTTATATTTTAAGTTGTAAATAGTTGTTTTTTTTTTTTCTTTTTGAGCGAAATTTTCCATATTTTGTATATTTTTTTTTGAAAATTTCTGGTAAGGGGGTGTGTAGTGCCTAGCCACACAGCACCAAAGGGTACCATATTGGTACTCTTAGGTGAACTGTGTGGCCAAGTAGGATATAAGCTATTTTATGTATCCTGTATGTTGAAGCCAACCTAATACATGTTCTCTATTCTATATAGACGTGTTGTTTTTGGCTACAGTCTCCCCCTCTTGCAGCTCGGTGGCGTCGCCTTGCTCAGAGGTGGTTTAGGTAAGTTCTGCCGCATCCGACGGCTTGTTAGGACCCCCAGTACCTACAGTACAATTTTAAAATGTAATTGACGTAAATATTTATAATAATAATTTTTGCTACGTCTAAATTTAGGCTTTTCGTTTTTATCCCATCCCCTCCCCCCCCCACTTCTTTCATCGTCTTATTCATTGGACTCCTTGCATAACGAATGAATTCCCCGATAGATAAGATAGGTATAGATTTGAAACACATTAATTTTTTCACCCATGTGCTTCCTTTCCGATTTACTTTTAAATGCACATGCCTAGCCAGGAACTTTTCGAACACAATTCAGTGATCTAATAAATAAATTTAAATCACGCGAGTAGAAAAAGTGAATGGTTGTAAATGAAATAGTTCAACCTGCCGGCCATCAAGGTTAACTATTTAACAACTATGGTTATTCATTTAAAAAAAAGTGCGGTCGACGCACCGCAAATATTTCACTTAAATTAATCGCGCAAAAACTATAGCGGCGTTGGTTTGTACTGATCGTTGGTGGTTTCTGAAATTCTGCTTTATTAGCGTCATTACGTATTATATCATCGATAACTATGTAGTTTATTAGGAAAAAAAAGAAGAAATGGCCAATTGATTAAAAATATTTCCATAAAAAAGGAGCGATTATTTGCGACCTTGGATGATCCTAGCATGAGGCTCATTTGACTCAAATCGACCAGGGTTTGACTTGAGGTCTTCCGATACTTCTTAAAATTTATTACGGTTTTTTCTCGATAGTTTGGTGAAGGAATCATAATCATTTTGATCCGAATCCTTTAGAAAGTGGGCGTGGTCCTCGTAATTTTCGTACAAATGGGATTTTTTTACAAAATGGCTCAAGTTTGAAAGCTCATATCAGAGATAAGTCAAGTTCAAGATGAATTCATTTCTGCGGTTTTGTAGAGAACGGAAGAGAAATTCAAAATCAATGTTTAAAATTTTCAGAGCTCAAAGTTGTAATTTTGAGATTAATAGGGATAACTTTTCATGATAAGCGCAAAAGTCAAAAGTATCATTTCAAAATTTGGATGACGAGTTCTTTTAATGAAGGTTTCAACTAAGTGATTACTTTTTAAAATTCGATTTAAATACCCCGAGGAATGGCTCAGGGGTCCTTAATTTTTGTCAAAATTGAAAAAAATAAACGAAGGAAGTGAAATGACAAAGATTTTTAATCGTTATTAAGGTTAATGACTCAACTTCTCTAAGCCACCTTCTCACTTCCTCATCGTAACCAAAATCTCAAGAAAATTAATGACGGTTCATGTGTCTTTTGTTGCAATTTTAAGGTCACCAAGTTCAAATATTCATGCATTTTTCGGATAGAATCCTGTAACGCCCCAACCCTCATAAAAATGGAATAAATAGGTAATACAAAAAATTAAAACAGCGTGTGACATATCGATATCCATAAATTTGAGGGTGCCAAACTCAATAGTCAATTCACTTTTTCGATCTGCTCTACCTACCCATGCCCCACACTGAACTCCTAATCAGCCAAAAATTGAAAAAATTGATGTTTTTCAAAAATAGGAATGCAACTTTAAAGTTAAACCACAAAAAGTAAATTAGTTTGGGGGAAGGGAAAAAATACATCAATTATTTGGATATTTGGAAAATTTTGGCAAAAAATTCACTTTTTTGCATTTTTGCAATAATTTTTTTCTACTTTTTTCCAATTTTGCGAGAGCTTAATGGGGGATGGGGCACTGCAGGAGCTTATTCGAAATATTCAAAAATAATTCAATTTCGTGTTCTTAAAATTTTAAACATTGGTTTTGACTTTTGAGTTTCTATTCAATTCTCTAAATTTACCTCAGACCCAACCAGTTTTGAATAATGAGCTTTCAAAATCGTACCGGTTTGCAAAAAATCTCAATTCTTCGAAATTTACGAGGACTATCCCACTCTTTGAAGGATTATTAGGATTAAAATAACTGTAATTCGAGAAGCACCTACAAAAAATTTCTTAGTAGATTGAGAAGACCTAAGGTCAAACCCTGAACAATTTGACGAGGAATGCTAGCATTCCACTATAAATGCGTTGTATTGCATTAAGTAAGTTTTTGTCCTTTATTTCGATAAATTATTGATAAAATGACCTTTTATTTACATTTTTTGCTTTTTCAAAACCTGACCCTGGCCAATATTGCACATTTTGTACATTTACCTACATATTTTTGGGTTTTGGCAATTTTTTCTCCTCAAAATGTACTAACAAAATTTGGCATAGCACACAAGTTTCGATTTCTGTTGATTTCATTTTCTAAAAAAATCAAACTTGCCTGAACTTGGCAAATATTTTTAAGCGCCGGTAAAACAGAAATTGATCAAAAGGTGTGCTTATAAAAATGACCTTTTCGTAATCCACGCTGTCGATAAATTTTAAAAATTAATTTATATCTTCGTAGTTAAACATCTATGTGAATTTAAATGCACTGAAAGATTATGAACTACAGGTTACCCAAAAGCCATAAAAACGTCAAAGTAACACCGATACTTCATATAAAAACCCCATAACTCAACATAATAGTATAGAAAATCCATTTATTAGGTAGTAAATCCTTCAAAACACACAAATCTTGAAATCTATAACATTTTTCCTCCACGAAAAATCTTTTTCAAATCATAGACGCATAATCCCGTTATAAAAGCACCTATCTCCGTACATGTCACCTAACACCAAACAGGTTTGAATAATCTTTCGAAACGAACTAACGAAATATCATTTTGTAAACATACACTGGAGCAATCAAACCGCAAAGAAAAAAACGCCGAAAAAATGTATAAAATTGGTGCTTACTTTTTATAAAAAAGTCCATTTTTTCATCAGGTCCTTCATGCAAATGGAAATAGAATTGAGGAAAAAAAAACACTCAACTTTCGCCGAGAACGAAATAATAATAAAATGTTAATCGCGTATTAACAACAGCCCAACGACAACATAAGCAAACACGCCCGATGACCGCAATAGCAGAACGTAAACTCGCGTAGTCGAGTAAACTCGGGCAAGGGTTCAGGTGTTTCTTTCAGGTATAAGTTTAACCGAATATACTTAGATATATTTTTTAATGACAGTCGTACAATCGCGTTGCCCAAACCAAGTCGAGTTGCCTTTTGTGAGCAATACACCGCTGCATGCTGCGTGGAACCTGGAACGCTGTTTAATGCATCATGTACCCAACATAACTCTCGGCGATACTCGATGCCATTGCCATGCCCCATGCCATTCCTCTATCTAATGAACAATTCCCATTAAATGAAATTCGTCTTGTCCATTGACCAGTGCTACCATTGGGAGAAGCTTTCAGCGCGGGATGTAGATGAAGAGGTGTATTATGTCGTACCTATCTTACAGGAGTATATTGTATGAAGATTATTATTAAACAAGAGTCACGTGGAAAATACAAACCGGTTGGTACCGGCAACGTTGCCGCTGCTTCTGCTTACATGGCAGGAAACTCGAAGATACCTATTCCTAGAGATACCTAAGTCCATTTTTCCATTTGGTCCTTTCTTTTCTTAAATTTTGGCAAAAAAAGAACCATTTTTGAAGCTTTTCAAGAATTTCTTGTCACCGATCCGAAAAAAAATTTGAAAAAATTTAGAAAAGGGTCAAGTACATCCAAGCACCTATGAGATTTTTTTTCTATTCATATTTTCCATTTTTACAAATTTTTCAAGTTTCCAAAAACTCATTTTAAGGTCATACATATTTTGAGCTCAAAAAGCCTGAGAAAATTTGCCGATCATCAGACAGGAACAGGATGTTCCATAAATTGAATTTTCTGCCATAGATTTTTTTGGGGGAAAACATTTCGCTAAAAAAAATGAGGTGAACATGTTGCCGATCTTGATAATTGAAGGGGCAAAAAAATGCTGCCACCAAAAAATCACGCTAAAAAAAGTTTATACGTAAATGAAATTTATTCAGGGACAAAACAGACTAACTTTGGGGAGGAAAGTGAGAATGGATGTTGCGAATTTGCTGATCAAACAAAATTTTAAAGGAATTGACTTTTCCCCCTCTCACTTGTTTCATTTTCAAATCCAAGTACATATTTCTAATTCTATCGCATCGTATTTAATTGAAAACACTCATGAAATTGCCCAACTGTCGGCGAAAATTTTTAGTAAAATTTTTAGTTCTATGTAAAAAATTGTGTAGGTTCACTGTAAATACAGGGTGTCGAATTGAAGCCCAGACGCAAAAGCAAAAAATACTGGTTTTTTCCTGAAATTCCATTTTCATTTAATTTTAATCGCGTTGAAAGGAAAATTTTGTCTTCCTCTCTCCAAAAAAAAAATCAATGGAATGGTTGAAAAATGCCCTGCCTTAATCTTGTTCTCCGTCATGATAATGTCATTTTTTAAACACCTCGCAAATCCAAATTTCGACAAAAATTACAAAGATAGGGCTTTTTCGCTTTTGCGTCTGAGGTTCAATTCGACACGATGACACCGTGTATGAAGGAGATCAATTTAGCTCGAACGAGGCGAAGGTGAAAATTATTTGTATTAATAAACTTGAAAAAGCTTTTTAAAAAATTGATTTTCAAACATTGAGTTCAATTAAAATTATATTTCAAAAAGTGCATAATTACGTTTTTCTTTCTCTCAAAAAAGTAATTTTATCTCGAAATGGGCAAGTAAAATTTTTTCAACTCAAATATCATGATTTTTCAACTCATTTTCGTTTTTATTATTCTCACGACTTTTCATGAAAAAAAGAAAAAGAGAGGAAAAAAGATAGCTATCAGAATCTCTACTATAGCAAGAAATGTTTTCGTAATACATTCATACCTACAATTTGAAGAAAAAATAATCTTCATTTAATCAGTCCTCAAACTAGGCTATTTAAGAATATGATTTGAGATTTCTCAAAAAATTTACCTAAAAACATTTTAAAAATCTGAGCTAATTTTAAAAATTCAAAAAAAAAAATCGACTCTATTTATTATTTGGCCTTTTCTTTTTAATACTCGTAAAATCTATTTTTGAAATTCCTAAGCCAGGCGATTTTTCGGATGTAAAATTGGTAGGTAGGTAATACATGGTGAAAGTGACATCGGTAGAAACCAATTTTCACCAAAAAATTACTTCTTTATTAATTTCTGAATACTTCTTTCCCTTCTACCTAATAAACAATGGGAAAAAACTTTTTTCCCAATGTCTCTACGATTTTTTCATGCTTTTAAATTTAAATAAAAATTTTACCAAAAATAGATAGGTTCAGATTTGAATTTTTGACATTTTGACTAGGTTACTCGAATTTTTTTTTTTTTTTTGCTAAAAATACAATTTTGTCAATACGTCATTGAAGGAGGCTGTACTTGCTGTTCCCATTTTGGTCCGTTTATTCCTTGGAAAAATAATTTTCATGATTATAAAAAAAAAAAATCCGTAGACATATATTTAAAAACAAATAATAGTTTTTCAATCAATTTCTATCATTTGTTTGTCACACCGCAGCTAATTAAGCACACAAATAATTACCATACACGTACAATTCGAATGGTAGAACTGTTGAAATGTCATAATTAAATGTAATTCTGCTTTTAAAACAGCATATGGAATGTAATTTCAATTAAATAAACAGGTAAATAGCCAAGTATATGAACAGGGCGTAAGGTCAGTTACAATTTACAAAGCATCTTTACCAACCTATAACCTCATGTAAGTGTAGGTACAAGTATAATAATTATCAAGCTAAACAAAATAAGAAAGTTGAAATAAAAAAATAGGTAGCTAAGACAAAACTACATTCTACTCACAATTTCAATTTCTTTTTCAAATTATCAGCTGGTTTTTCGCAAGTAGTACTTTTAGCGGATTTATCATTATCATGAGCTGTATCATTACACTCGGCATATCCGTTGGTGGTGGTAGAATTAGAATGATTGGAAATACCATTGGTAGCGTTGCTGGAATTATTATTGATTGAATTTTGGTTCTTGTGTTTGAAATTTATCCGTCTATATCCGCTGTTCACCTCGATTCCATTGGATTTTGATTTAATTAGATTTCGCGGGTAGGTTACATTAACACTTAATTTTTGTATACATTCGTTATTGTTTACGTTATGAGAATAATAGCAGTAATTATTGTTATTGTTGTTGTTTATTGTGTACCATTCCGTTTGATTTTCTTGCCATTCCAAAACTCCGGTTAATAGTCGAATGTATCTGAAAATTAATTAATCAATTGTTACCGGGTTTCGAACTTTTAGGCGGGTTTTCTCTCTACAAGTGGTCCTGCGAAATTCATTATTATACCTGATACTCATCTTTTGATTTCAAAAATAGAAATGGTCAGAAAATTGGTTTAGTTTCCTGTACTTACTTATCAATTTTTTCTAAAAATTTTTGAAAATGACTGATTTTCGAGTTTTCTCAGAAAAAGATGAATATTTTAAATATATTGTGCCCCTTCAATTTCTTTCTGATGCAATACGTTTGACACAACATACAGTGATTTTAACTTTTGGTAGTATTTATGAAAAAAAAAAAAGTTGAATTACTTGATTGCCATCCGTAGAATTTCATTTTTAGACAGCTTCTTATCCGGTGGATGAGTAGGAACCAATTTCCTTAATTCGGCAAAAGCTCCGCTTACATTCTGCTGTCTCCATCTTTCTCTACTATTTGTGAACATTTTTCTGACTACTATTCTCGGATGTGGACAAACATAATTGTCATCTTCCGAAGATAAATCTTCGGAAACAAATTCATCCTCTGACAGAGAATCTTGAGCACCAGTTTTTCGAAGTCTAGCAGGGGAGGATGTGGTACTGTAATCTGTACCTTCTCCATCGGCTGAACCGTTCAGTTCCATGATTAATTTTTCATCTGAAAAGATTTTGGTGAGATTTTTTGTAAAGTAAATGATGTTTCGTTAATTTTTCACAAGAATATATAATTATTGGAATCTTAGATCGAATTTTTGAATTTTGAACAACCTTCTAAAGTAAGTAATTTATTTTCTTCTTAAAATTAGTTTCCAAAAAGTTCCGACTCTTACATGAATTAGGAGCCATACGTTGGTCCCTTTTTTCCTAACAGAAATGAATAGGTCTAAGATGGCATTTAGAAAAGAGTGTGAAATTTTCAAATATTACCTACTAAAGAAAAAATCGAAATTATTTTTAGGAATCAATTTTAAGCCTAGAAAATTTTTCATTCTTTGGCACAAAATTACATCTTGCAGAAGTCTAGCCGGCATTTACCTATGCAATAATCATTTTTACTGACTTTTTAATTTTTCAGCATTTTAGAATGTAAAGAAATCTGATATCGGATTTAGGTTCAACGAATCAAAATACCTCGAGAGAAACACCATTTTTGTGATCGTTTTCCTTGAAATCTTGAAATTCAATTTTTTTTCATAAAGAAATCAGTGAAAAAGTAAAATTTTATGTTCGAAGCAGAATGATCGCGAAAAAAGCTGATTTCAGTTTCTCTCGGTGAACTGTAAATTTAGGTATATTAAAAAACGTATTCCTTATAGGAATATTTTTAAAAAGTAGCCGAATCCTTTTCACCAGTTAGAAATTTCAAACAATGAAAACATCTGAAGGAGTGTACAAAAATTGATGAAAAATTATCGTAGATTTTACCAGATCTAAAATTTTTTAAACTTTCGTTGAAATTAAAAATATTGAAAATAATGACCAAAAATAGCCATAATTCCGAAAAAAAAAAAACGTGAGGATCAAAAATTTCTCCAATTTTTTTTATATTGAGAGGATTTATTTGGGGAAGTTAAATTGCAAATCAAAGAGGAGCCAAATTCATCTCTTTCCCGGTTATCTCTTCACACTATTTTTTTTTCAAAAATTGTATTTTAAAAAAAATTTCATCAGGTATTTACATTATTTTATGTCGAATTCCACCAAAAAAAGGGAACCCGGCGTATGACCTCTCATCACTTTTAGAGGTTAAAATTTTGGAAATTTTATTTTCATAGAAGAAAAAACTACCTCCTGGACACCAAAATTTGAAAAAATTTGCTGCGTTGAGTAGATATAAGAATCACCATAGGCAATGTAGAATGAAGAAATGTAAATTTTATGATTTCATTTATGGGGAACAAGAAAAGCTAATGAGAAATAAAATTTATTCAAGAGCGTTACACTAAAATTTCCAACTGTAGTAGGTATGTATTTTTCCATTTTTGACATTTTGCTAAAAAAAAAAAAATCATGTCATCAGTCATCACTTTCGATATTTTACAATCAAACTTCAATTTTATAAATTTTAGATGGGCAAATCCTCCCTTTCTCAGTCCTCGATATATAAACTCATTTCCTCTCTCAAATTCAAAAATAAAACTGTAGGATGAGGTGAAAAAAAGGTGAAAAATCAATTTTTTTCAAAATTCTATGAAATGTATTGATTACAGCTTCACCTAGTAATTTTTTTTTTTGAAATTTTCTCAATTTTTCAGTATACCTAAGTATTTATTTACACGAGAAAAAAGTTTTCTCATTCGTACGCCCTTCTTAAGATTACTCTATTGAACACTCCCTTCACGTTCTACTTTGAGTGTACAAGCAGCTTAAATTTAAATACCTATCAAGTTTGCATTAATCATGCATGCATTTAGACAGGTAATTAATTAACAAAGGTAAAAATTGAAATTAATCTTTAATACGATTCTTTAAGCACAAATTTCTAAATACCTAGATTACTTACTCGTGTAAAAATTTTCAAATTATTATTACAAAATCTCGTTGATTTGATATTATATACAAATAAAATTTTTAGAAAATCCACAACACAATTGATTTTAAAAAATGAACACTAGTGAATTATTTGGAGAACGTTGTGTAATCTGATACCCTTGTAGCTGAACCGAATTAAACTTTAATATAAATCCCTATTGGTCCATTGTAAAGGGGAAACTGCCACGCCTACCTTTTTTTGATGCGCAAACTTTGTAAAGATTGAACTGAGCTAAGTAAGGGAGCGTAAAGGTATCTGCCTTTTCGAAGGATAGAGATGTAAACCATTTTATGTTGGAAAATTCATTACCATACCAAGTTTCAGTCGATTTTTAAATTGAAAATATTGCGAACCTACAGAGAAATAATTTTGACTCAACTAGGTCCGTTTATTCACAGAGAAAAGTAGGTATACACAGTTCATATAATTTCAAGTAAATGAAATCATAACGTAATGTTTAGAGGAAATAAACATTACTTTAAGATTTTGCAGATAGGTAAATTTGTCAATGTCTCGCGGTTAATGTAACGTAATTATTTTGCCTTCCTCGTACTGAACCAAAATGTTTATCATTTTAATTGGTAGGCTATCTTAATTATCGTGTCCGAACTTTTTATCGATGCAACATTTACCTTGTGCTATACCTACGTTCATTTTTTTTTTTTTCAATATCCTTTATTCATTGTTTGATAAAACAACAGCCAGGAGAAACCTTGATAAATTTCTGACATGAAATGTTAAGTTTATAAATTTTTATGTGACATTTGAAGGTTTAAAATGTAATGAAACCCATAGTTACCTATTGAATTGAATTAAATTTTATAATAATTAGAATATCAAAATCAAGTAGGTAGGTACCTATTTAACTCACGCAGAACATTCAATAAATATAGGTATCGACGTTGAAAACGTTGAAATATTAGATAGGTAATCTGAGAATCGTCACAATACTCTAATTCTTTTGAAGTGTGTGCACTCGTATGTGACAATGATTAATCATTGATAAATTATATCTGGCCTACAACGTGTGGCGAATTAGCATTCAGTCTCGAACGTGGCAATACAAAATATTAGATAAGAATACAACTTCGACGACGCCTGTTGACCAAAATGATATAATATGAGCTTATTGACCGAGATGACTTCCTCGTTGTTGTTGATGTCATGAATTAGAAGCAGCACACGTGACCGAATGACATTTTAAAGAGGGTGCTCCGTGAGATTTTGGCCTATAAGCTAAACAGCATTGTATGTGTTTCAACGATCTCACTAGGTGTCATCACATATTACACACTTGGGTTGGCAATGCAGGCTTGATTCTAATATTTATTACGTATTTGTTATTGTATTGTTCATCTTTTTATGCTAATTCTCTCCGGGTTGTCTAGTGATTATTTGAAGGAAAAATTTTATAGAACTAGCGAGATTTTAAATTTTGATTTAAAAAAAAATTGGGATGACAATTTTCCCTGGAAATTTTTAAATTTTAGAAATCATCTTGAGCACCTAAAATTTTTGATTTGAGATTCTTTAATTTGACTGATAGGTAATTTTGAAAGAATGCAGTTCTTATGAGCACTCGACATATTTAGGTACTTTCTTAGTTTCAAAGTTGAAAATTGAAAAAAAAAAAATGGAATTTCTGATCGAAATTTTTTTTGAATCAGGTAGGTAAGCAAATATAACTCTGGTGTGTCGTAATATGTAGAAGTGCTCCTATGAACTTTATTCTTTCAAAATGATCTCAAATCAAACTTTTTGCAAGTATCAAAAAATCCGATGTTTGACATTGTCTAACTGATCCCCGTTTTATGAATATTAAAATAAATGTAATTTTATGTACAAAAAGTACCTAGATACCTATTCATTTTCAGAAGCATTCATTTTGCAATTGAAAATTACTCGTATCTTCTGATTTTCTTTTAAGGGTATCAAAAGCTCACAAGATAAGTATTGATACCTGACAAAAAAAATCGAATTTTTGATACCTACCAGTAAAAAGTTTTCCCTTGAAAAACTGAAAATCTGTGGATAAATTCAAGTAGAACCTTGATATGAGTTTTGATTTGGATTATTTTTCGAAGAGTCAATTTCACAAAAAAAAAAAAAAAAAAAAACTGAAAAAAACTGAAATCGAATTTCTGATAATTATCGATAAAAGGTTTTACTTAACAAGCTTTGAAAATTTTGGCAAAATAAAGGTCTGATGAATATTATTGAGCTATGAAAAAAAAATTTGGGGCGGGGGGGGGATCAATGAAATAGGTACCTAGGTACCTAAGAATTGGCTTCACAAAATTAACCTCTTCTTTTTCGCATTTGATATATAAATTGTTAGGTAATAATTAAAAATTTTGCTACAAATATATTCATACCAAGATTTTAAACTTTGAGATTTTATTTTCTATCTTGGTGTCTAAAAATTTTTCAAAGTTGAGAAATAAGAAAATGAAATTCGCAAAAAATTTAAAAAAGAATTAGTAGGGTGTGAGAGAAATCCAAAAAGGAAAAAAATCGAATGAAAATTTTAGGGATTCAATTTCTGACCATGTTTCGAAAAGTGTTGAAAAATTTATTTCTTGTTTGGGAGAACGGAATGGAAGAAGGGTGGAAGAAAGATAGGAAGGAACAGATAAAAATTAATCGTTTAAAATTCAAAATAATAAAAACCGAAAAAATGAGGAGGAGTGTGAAAAATCGTAATCAAAAATGAAAAAATCCAGTAAAAGTTTGGAAATTCAAGTTTGGATTTTGATAGGTAAACTAATTTAATTAGGTAATGATTACCCTTCTCCCTTTCTCGAAGACTCAATGTAATTCTCAAAATTGCCTTCATAAAAGACTTCGTTTCTCCATAAAAACAACCCTTTTTCATTTTATTAAAAATATCGCAGCGATAAATTTAAAATAAAAATTGGCTACCTACATACACGACTCGCCGAGGACAAAAAACCTTCTGTACTTTTTCAAACCAATTGTTGAAAAAAAAGGCATCTAAATGTTAAATGAGAATAAACTAACAAAAATAACGACGGGTAAGGAGCACGTGCGCCTGCAAATGCGGCGATAAGGGTAAAGCTTCTGGCAAATTGATTTCCGTATTATCAAAAACCACCCTCCGATGAATAGTGAAACGCGGGTAAATAATTCTCTAATAACAATTTTCAAACCTCTAACGCGTGCCAGAAAGATAAGGCACATTCAAGGAAACGTTTTGCGAGATTTTTAATTCAAATCTTTCAACGCCCGTCCGCCAAATCGAGGTTTTTTTCACACATGCACCGTACTCTTTTATTACTGTTGTGTTATCAAATCAGCGAGGTGAAAAGTATAAGCCCATTTGTCAAAAAATTAAATGGATTTAAATGTTGGATATTTGTATTAATATTAGGACGAAACGCAAAATTATAAAAATGAATGGTAATACTTTAAAATTATATTTTTTTGAATGGGTATTCATTCGTCCATTCATTTATCAGCATAGGTACCTACTTCCTAAATACCTGCCTACTTATTTCATCATTTCATAAAAAGTATAGAATGCCGATTGAGATTTAAAATACTTATTTAATAAATACAATTTAAAGGAATCAGAATTTGATCAAATTAATTAATTTTTGATAATTTTTTAATGATGAAAAAGCTCCCATCCGTTATAATTGCATTTTAAAACTGTATCTGGTATTTATTTACTAACTCATCTTTTTAAAATTCTGATAACACTATCAAGTCCATCAGTTGCGCACCGAATAAAAATTCAAATAAAATTTTGAATATTTAATTTGCCCACAACCAGTGGAATTAGGGTCATAAATAATCACAAAACATTAAACTTTAAACTTTATGTATTTTTTCTTCTCCAAACACAGAAATCACCTTGGTACATTATAATACAATAGTACAAAAATAAATAAATAAAAAACCGCTCTTATACCCAATCGTTAAAATAAAAATTATTTATGATACTAAAAAAATACAAAATATCTCTATCAATATTTTTTCATACAAATCAATTAGTCATTACAAAACAATCACATCACTTTATAATTTATAGGACAAAATGTACGCAGAAAACAATTTCCATATTTTTTCATTTTATACAATAACGTACTTAACAAAAAAATTAAAAATTAAAAAAACACCTATTTTATCAGTCTTAGGTATGCATAGCATCACAATAATTGTCTTAATATCTATTTACAAATTGAACAAAAAAAATTATATTAAATGATAAACATGGTTATGAAAAAAAATCACAAAAAACAACATTACTTTTATGGATTGATTTAATCATTATCGATTATTACTGTACTGATGCCACTATCAGATACCTACGGATAATTAGATTTAGATAAGTGCATATTTTAATGCAATTTGAATTTAGGAATGTGCTTAGTTAAAAAGAAATAATCCCAGATAAGGTGAAAATTATACGAAATATTAAATTTATAAAACTTGCTCAAACAAAATGATTTTGAGATCAATCTTATTAGATACGAGTATGAGCTGCGTGAACTTTCTGTTATATCGGTATTATCAGAAAACTGTACAAATTTGTTATCGATAAACTTTGGAGGTAAACAATCTAAGTATACAGAAATTTGATTTCCCAAGTTCTTAATTCTTATACTAGGCTATATAGTAATTTGTATTTAGATTATTGAGTTAATGATATCAATCGTACGTGTATTTGCAACCGTCGTAATCATAATGTTCCCTTATAGATTAAAAATTTTGAGAAAATTTTGAAACAGCGCGATATTACGTGTGTAAATCGGTTATTTTAAAATAAATACGCATACCTAATTACATTTACGTCATACGTACTTAAATAGGAATGTTATTTAATTAAAAAAGATATCAGGCCAGAACTTACGGCTGCTATCCGCAACACTATCACATTACATTGATAACAAATAACAATGTGCTAAATGTAAATTTTCTCTCGCGTTTATCAAGTTGGTTAATTTAAAAGGTATAAAAAGGTCTCCTCCGAGGAGATCAGAGGTGGGTTAATAAGGAAACAAACAAATAAAACAAAACGTGACAATAAATTAAACTCAAAAAACAACGCCAAATCAGTCGGTTTTATATCAGACAGGTATATAATTTCAAAAATACCTGGCACAACGTCTTTTATTTTTTTATTCTCATAATTAAAATGAAAATGTCTCGATTTAAATATTTCCTGCACTGCGTCACTGTCACTTGAGAAAAATATACTTCGTAAGCAAAAAGGAAATTCGCAGGTTAGAAATTAGAGGTAGAATAGCTCACAGCTCAAATTTCACTACGTAAATGCGAATAATAATAAACACAATGGTACGGACATGAAACATAATAGGTAAAGCATTGATCTGGGTTCGCATTTTGAAACGAATATAAACTCTTCATTCCAGAGGGCATCTTCCGACGGATTGGGCAATTCAATGATGGTTTTTTCCTGAGACCAAAATGTCAATGGCAACGAACACTTTTTACTTTCATTTTTGCAAGATGCAACTGCTCCAGATGTATTGTAGACGGTTTTATTTATGGAGAAATGAGCGTGAATGAAATTATTCTTCACTTCGTTTTCGTTGTTGAATATGAAGAAATAATATCCGGTTGATTGGACCCTGGAGTAGAAAGTAGGGAAAAAATGTTTAAAATTGGGCGAAAATTTCGAGACATAGATTGATACTTGACAATAATGATGGAGGTATTCATGGTGTCCTCTGGCAGAAAAAAACCAAAAAAAAACCAGAGAAATCAGAAAATAGAAAAAAAAATGAAACCACAAAAACCAAGAATCTTTCAATATTTTCCTCTTTTCTTGTATATTATGGTTTTTTTTGGGCATATTCTTTCTAAGAAAACTGCATGAAAATACTCGAAAAAATTTAGAATATAACATAAATTCTCATATTTCAGATCCAGTAGACACCATGGTATTTTAAAGTAGTAGATAGATAGAGATAGGTATTGATTAAAAAATTGTCAGAGAATGAATCATGAAAGAATAATGAGATTATTCAAAGGTAATTTTAAAATAAATCTGCAATACGAATTAAGATAAAAAAGTCGCACTCGTAGATAATCAGATGAATATACTTGAAATTGTAATGTCATCCATATGTGACGTTTTGGTTTCCTATAATACCTATCTCACCGAAGTATTGAAAGTTATCTGGTATTCGATCGTTTACGTATGTGAACTTAATGAAGTGCTTTTTTTATCAGCCAAATTTTCATCGTCTCTGGTAACTTGAAGCTGAACAAACAGAAATTTCGAGAGTTCACGCGCTACGATTACCATAATTCCAAATCACACTTTTAGATAGGTTTAATGTAAGAGTTTTCGCTGTCTCAACAGGAGAGCAAACTCGCTTTAAAGTAATTCGCTGTTACAATGTGTAAAAATATACCTTTGATTTGATTTGATTTTCAATCACTAAAATTCTGACATGTGTTTAAACCTACATCAGCCTATCGTTAAAACAATTGAACATAACGAATAGGTACCTGAAGTGAATGCCTTACAAATGAAAATGATTTTTTCAATCATAAAAATGATATGGAAAAGAAAAAAATTTCATTCCATTACATAGGTACTTGATTTTAAAAAAAGAAAGAGAGAAAAAATTAAATAACATTTTTCTTCGGGAGTAGTTTAATATGAAAAGAAAATTGGCAACGTTGCGGATTTATTACTGCTGCCAGTTATGTCAATGTTCCATTGAATGGGGAACATCATGAACAGCCACTTAATTAAAGTTCCTTAATCCCTTCAGCGTTGCCACATTTCCTACTTATGAAAGTCGAATTCAATTTTTTATCTTCTGATTTCGAAAAAAAAAGTACCTACGTACATGACTTGAGAACCTATGGTATGGTGTGAGTTAGGATTTCACATTATTAAAAATGAACCAATTAAAAAATAGTTTGATGAAAATAAAATCAAAAATTGTATTAAAGTATAACCTGAAGTTTCTAATGTATAGGTAGGTACTAATTTTTCAAACATCATGGTGCCTTCTCCAACCTTTTCAGTTGAAATTCGTTCTACAAAATGTTGACCTTTGATAATAGCTATTTTCGTGTTTCTTTTTGAGATTTTGAGCATATCTTTTCCCCTCCCCCAAAAAGTTTTTAATAAAATGTACCTACTCATCAAAAACCATTATAGTAAAAATTCTTTTCTTTTTCGACTTATTTTTTAGGGAAAGGGAAATATTTGCTTGCACTGATAATGGAAAAATTACATTTTTTTAATTTTAGAAAATTAGGTTCAAATTGGAAAATTTATCAGTGATGAAAGTTATGGGGAAGAGGGGAGGGGGGAAGATTTTTCCAATTCACTAAAAAAATTTCAAGTCGGATAAAGAAATCGAAAAAAAAATTCCGAATTTGGTAGTCTGAAATAGTATGTACTTTGTTTTCCCATCAATGAGACTCCTGTTTGTTCCTGAACATAGACCCAACAATTTGATAGGTACCTATATTTTGGTTAACATTTTGAGCCTATTTGAACGAGGGAGAAAGACAGAGCCCCTCTCTCCACTACAATGGCAAAATATGGTAAAAAAACTGGCTCGGAACTGAAATGTTTTAAAAGTGATAATTTTTTGGGATAGGTACGGTAAGTACTTCGTTTTGAATTTAAAACAATAAGAAAATCACATTTTAGTCGGAAAAATCAGAGAAAATTCCATCTCAATTAAAAATTTTAGATTCCAGGAAAAAGAAAATCCGGGAAATTTTTCATAATCTTTTTGAAAGATGATAAAATTAGGTTTCACATGATATGATTATCAACTCTTCAATTTTGTATCATGTTTTCATTCGGGGAAATTTTGTGTTAGGTACATAAAAACACAAGAATACGTAGAATGAGACGAAATTGAAAAAACCCAAGCATTATAAATTTAACAGCTGATTTTATCCCCCATCAGACATTATGAAAAAATTTTCAAAAAAACTTGCATCTTAAGCTGCAAAAATAAAATAGAAAATCAAAGCGAGAATCTTACTGATTCAAATTTTTTCTTTCATTTTTTTAAAGGTCAAAATCTTACTTTTATCCTTCACGAAAACATTAGAATTATACAGCAAGAGTGCCGCAGTTCATCGCGTATGTATAACTTGATAATTCATTAAAATTTTCAATATCAACCGTAATAAAGATAATAGCAATTGCATTAATGTTATCGCAGATACTATTTTATCTTAATTAGTAAACTACCTACATTGTTTGAAGTGATATCAATATAGGTACCTGCACTCGTCGAATGCGAAAATGAAAAATATTTTAAGCCTTATTAAGTAGGTAAGGTACCTATATGGGTACATAATTTGCAAGGACTTTTATGGGATCTATGACCCACGAATCATTCTTTTCACTCATCCTCCCTGAAGAAGTACTAAATTACAATTGTGAAGTGGTTTTGAGAAAAGAAATGTGTTACAAAAAATTATTTATTTTATTTTCTCGATTCCGAAAGAAAATTTTCCAAAAAGTTCCAAAAAAATTGGTTTGAGGACGAGAACTTACTCTCCTCAGAGCTTCAAGAATGCTTCCAAAAATTTACTCCCTTCCCTCTCCCCAACATTTTCTTCACTGTCGATTCTGGTTTGGAAATGGAATTTTACTAGAGATTCGAAAACTCTCATAATTTCTTTCAAAAAGAGACCTAAACCTTGAAAACTTGGAGTACTGACATGGGGTTATGGACCGTTTTCCCGAAGCCTAAATCCCGAACGGACATTTTCCCGAATGGAATATTTCACGAAAAAAATTTTCACGAATCTTTTTCCCCGAATACCAAAATCCCGAATTCTTTGTTTCCCGAATAGAGAAAAACGGTAAAAATTGCTTTTTTGCTTTTCAAACAGTATTTTTTTTCTAAATTTCGCTCAGACAATATTTCAATCATTTTCTTTTAAAAATTAGGTACCTATTCTTTGAATAAATTCCCAATTTGTCTTAAAAAAAATTAATGATTTTTGACTGAAAGATCAGTGAAAAATGGCTAATTTTAAATTTGACCCCCTTCCCGTATTTTTTCTCAAATTTTTAGTCCTCTCCCTTAAATTATTTCTGGCTGCGCCTATGACTACTGCGAACTGAAAAAGTTCACTGATCTGAATCGATATTAATTTTTGAAAATGAAAATCCACCACAATTTCGCCATCGAAAAAAAAACTGTCCAATTCAGATAAAATTTTACACCCATATCTCGCTGATTTACAACTTGGAAAATAAACTTTAAAATATTTGAAGTAGATATGTCTTTTCACATCTCAGACTAAACGACCCCATAGACTTCGACATTCAATACAGATAACTTTCCCCAATTTCTTAAACTTATCAAATCCCACGAGAAATCGTGTATTTGATATTTTTGCGTTCGGGAAAAATATTATTCGGGATTTCTGCATTCGGGAAAAAGGTAATTCGAGAATTGTATTCGGGATTTTGGTATTCGGGGAAAGGGATTCGTGAAAATTTTTTTCGTGAAATGTTCTATTCGGGAAAATGTCCGTTCGGGATTCAGGCTTCGGGAAAATGACCGTGAACCCTGACATGGTATCCAATTATCCATATAGGTAGACCAGGCATATACCCCAAGTCAACTTTAGGGGCTGAAATTTTGGCTGTGGAAGTTTCTTATGACACTCTGTACAAGATTGCAAAAAAAATTCTTCCGGTGGGTCAGACCTCGGGTAGGTCTATTGTCAGTCCAAAAAAATTGAAAATTTAGGGGAAAGATTTTTTGAAGCTTTTAGGACACAACACTGCTCTTAAACCGATTTTTTAAACTCCTGAGAAAATTTTCTTTCAGAATATCTACCAATAGTATTTTTCAAAATATTTGTAAAAAATTAATCAATCTTTTTAAACAGCTCACCCTTTCACTCTTTCTTAAAACCACAACCACATCGCATATTATATTTTGGTATACATTGGAGAATGATAATTTTTTCCAAAAATTGAATGAATGACTCGAAAATGCAAAATATATCAAGTTTTTCTCCTACTACTAGATAGTCTAGGGACCAACCATGGAAAAAGTGAGTTTTGGTGGACCCTACGAGTATACCGAGTACCGGCAGTTGATTATTCATAATTCGGACCTGCTGAAAACAACTAGCCCGCCGGTACGGCGAAAAAGTGGTGCAAAGTTGCCCAAAGTTGAGCTTAAAGTTCAAAAGTTCACATTTTTCGAAAAATCGCCAAAAATCGTAGATTTGCTCAATTTAATCGTTCTTGGGCTCATTTTGAAGGGAATTTCAGCCTCTTTCTCATGATGTATCATAAGTTGGGTTTTACTCAAAACTTCCCTCAAATTTGAGCAAAATACTCAAATTCAGTTTTTTTTGAACCTTTGAAACCTATTAGAAACGAACTTAGCGCACTTATCGAAAGTTTTATTGGAGTAAATGTTAAGCTCCATTAAATTCTCTGTTCAATGAGCTATTGGAGAGCTCTCTAGCTTGAGTTGGAGTTGAGTAGATCAGTTTTTTGTAAGAAAGACACTCAACTCAAAAAACGTTGAAAACCCGAGAATCTTTTTACAATGAAATAATAAGTTGAAATATTGCGAAGACGGTATCTTTAAAATGTCAAAACGATTGCTTTGAACTGAGTTTTACTCAAATTTGAGTGAATCATTAAATTTTTTGACCGAATAATCAATATTGGTTGTTGTATGTCGTTTTAATATGATTTTTTTTCGCCGAATGCGATTTTTTGTTCGATATGTTCATTGAATAAAAATTTTTGCCCTTTTCGGCCCTTCCCCATCCTCATTTACCCTTTTTCTAGCAAGAATATCGCAAAGGGTCCCGGCGGTTAGGATAGGCGAATCTGCTCCAGAGTTGAAATTTTAAACTAACCGACGGAATTTGGTTCTTGGGATCTGAAAACTACCTCGTAAAATTTTTGGCCCCCTACCCCTCCCCTATTCAGAGTTATAGGGCAAAACGGTAGTTTTTTCAGCCTTTCCTCAAAACATTTTTATCTCCGAGCGTTTTCAACCAAATTTTTTCAAATTTGCAAGTTATACACCCTGCTGAGGGACATTAGTGGGTGGTTTGAAAATTTTTTAATTTTTTTTTTAGTTTTCACCTCATTATATCTCTTTTTCGTGATTTGTGTGATTTCATGTCCATATTAAAAGCATAGCACGGCTCACAATTGAATATCTCACATTCTTTGCCTAAGAAATTGTCATAAAAAATAAATTGCAACAGATTCGTGTTCAGCAGCTCGAACTACTTCAACAAACCCCAATTTTACGATCGAAACACTCAAACTGAGTAAACAAATTTTTTTTCAATGTAGTATGTCACGGTTTTCAACCAAATTTTTTCAAATTTGCAAGTTATACACCCTGCTGAGGGACATTAGTGGGTGGTTTGAAAATTTTTATGGTGATAATTTTTCTTCGCATTTTAAAACTTCAAATCAAGTTTTCTACATGATGTTTCTGAAGTGCAATTTAAAAAAAAATGTATTTCATGTAGCTATTTCCTATGTACTATGTAATAATCGTCATAAAAACGGCCATTTTTGACCAAAAAATTTTTCTGGTAGTAATATGTATCCTAAAATATGGATTTATACACCACTTGCCTGATTTTCATATTATTTCATCTCTTTTTTGTGATTTGTGTAATTTCAAGTCCAAATAAGTACAGTCCGCGGCTCATGATTGAATATCTCACTTTTTTTTGTTCAAGAAATTAGCAGAAGAAAAAAATATTTTTTATGACAATTTCTTAGGCAAAGAATGTGAGATATTCAATTGTGAGCCGTGCTGTGCTTTTAATATGGACATGAAATCACACAAATCACGAAAAAGAGATATAATGAGGTGAAAACTAAAAAAAAAATTAAAAAATTTTCAAACCACCCACTAATGTCCCTCAGCAGGGTGTATAACTTGCAAATTTGAAAAAATTTGGTTGAAAACGCTCGGAGATAAAAATGTTTTGAGGAAAGGCTGAAAAAACTACCGTTTTGCCCTATAACTCTGAATAGGGGAGGGGTAGGGGCCAAAAATTTTACGAGGTAGTTTTCAGATCCCAAGAACCAAATTCCGTCGGTTAGTTTAAAATTTCAACTCTGGAGCAGATTCGCCTATCCTAACCGCCGGGACCCTTTGCGATATTCTTGCTAGAAAAAGGGTAAATGAGGATGGGGAAGGGCCGAAAAGGGCAAAAATTTTTATTCAATGAACATATCGAACAAAAAATCGCATTCGGCGAAAAAAATCATATTAAAACGACATACAACAACCAATATTGATTATTCGGTCAAAAAATTTAATGATTCACTCAAATTTGAGTAAAACTCAGTTCAAAGCAATCGTTTTGACATTTTAAAGATACCGTCTTCGCAATATTTCAACTTATTATTTCATTGTAAAAAGATTCTCGGGTTTTCAACGTTTTTTGAGTTGAGTGTCTTTCTTACAAAAAACTGATCTACTCAACTCCAACTCAAGCTAGAGAGCTCTCCAATAGCTCATTGAACAGAGAATTTAATGGAGCTTAACATTTACTCCAATAAAACTTTCGATAAGTGCGCTAAGTTCGTTTCTAATAGGTTTCAAAGGTTCAAAAAAAACTGAATTTGAGTATTTTGCTCAAATTTGAGGGAAGTTTTGAGTAAAACCCAACTTATGATACATCATGAGAAAGAGGCTGAAATTCCCTTCAAAATGAGCCCAAGAACGATTAAATTGAGCAAATCTACGATTTTTGGCGATTTTTCGAAAAATGTGAACTTTTGAACTTTAAGCTCAACTTTGGGCAACTTTGCACCACTTTTTCGCCGTACCGGCGGGCTAGTTGTTTTCAGCAGGTCCGAATTATGAATAATCAACTGCCGGTACTCGGTATACTCGTAGGGTCCACGGGACCGCTAAATATGCGTCTTTTTTCAAATTGGTCCCTAGACTAAGAGAACGGAAAGGACGATTCAGCCCCGTAAAAAAAATCAACGCCCATTTTGCTTGTAATTCTCAACTTGAAAGTTTTTCAGATCAGTAAATTGACATTATGTCCATTTATTCACCCTAAAAAAAGCTTGGAGATTTCCAGCTTTCTGGCTCCACCTTAATTCCATGATTTCAAAATTTGCCAGAATCTACTCCTCATTAGGTATCATTGTTGATTCATTAAACTCAATACCTACCCAATATCTATCTACCTACTTGAAACATGCAAACACATCAATCTTAATTTAAGAATCAATTTTATTGATTCCACATAAACAAATACATATATTTTTTTTACTTACGTATACGAAACAGCGTTGACTTTTGAAACTTCATCCAAATGAGCATTATCATATTTTTGTTCACAAGTATGGTACGGAATCAACGGTAAACTGGCCAGTAATCCCTTACACTCCAATAATCTTTCTTCACTGCTGGAAAACGACGACCAAAATTCACTCTTACTTCTGTCTCCAGTTTTCGAATTTTTCACCGATCCATGAACGTCAGCTTTGTCTTCATCGTCTATAACCTAGAATAATAAATAGCATCGATGTTACGAAACAATAAAGCTCACATGACGTTTCCACAAATTAATGCAAACTGGCTAGAATCGCGAAACTCGATCGAAGCGGAATTTTTCAAGAAAAGCAATCTATCTAACGAAAGAATAGATACACTGTCGTAATGATTAGGTATAGGTCACGCCTAAGTGCTTTGATTATATACCTATGATAGTATCAATAAATTATCGATACATTATTGTAATTATTGCGGATGACGTTCGGTACGTCTCGAAGAGAAGAAATTTTTCTTTACGTCAATGCTGCTGTAGTTCTTCTTAATTGAACCGATGATTACTCATGACGATTTTTTTTTTCAGTAATGATCATTAAAACTGGTTTTCGTTTGTAATTTTTTTTGGCGTAAATTTTGCTACTAAATTATACTTAATGGTGAATTTTTAGCAAACCTATCATCAAAATTTTGCGAAATTTTTAAATTTCTACGTACGAATAATAAATGAAGCAAAGATATTATCAAAGCTTATTATTTCCGCAAGAGCGGCTTCGCTGTAAACATGAACTTTGCACCTACTTACTTATTGTTAAATTACCCATAAGAATATTTATCTAGCTAGATATGATTTTTATGCCTACCTCAGCAGCGGTATCGTTTTCATTGTTGTTTTCCAAATTCTGCTGTTTGAATCTGTTGAACATGATCTCTTTGCGAATATTTTTGAATTCTTGTATTTCGTGTATACTCGCCGAAGAATTAGGTTTTTCGGTATTATTCGGACGAGGTTTTTTGTCAATCGAATCTTTCACCAGTTTATCGACTTGTTCTAAAATCTGCGATAAAATTTCTCTTTGTTTTTTTTCAGAAATTTGTTTAACGACGTCGTTATCGGTGCTGTTGACTTTATCATCGTTGGAGACATCTTTGGCTAATTCTTTATCGATGTTTTCTTGTAAATTACGCACCACTTGTTTTCCACGATTGCCTAATAATTCGAGCCTACTGACGATATCGCTGAGGAGTTCGTCCGAATACGAAGGCGTTTTCGATGTTAAATTTTTTGGCTGGGGTGCTTTCGCGTCGATCTTTTTGCGATTCTCGTTCAAATATAATTCTTCGGCGTATTTCAAATGTACATTTTGACGTTTGAAATTCGTTTTCGACGGTTGTTTGGATTCGGAAGTGGAATTTGTGGCGTTTTTTCTCGGCTCGGTGACGATTTTGTAATTATTGAGGATCATTCCCGAAGTCAACTTGGTCATATGGTTGATAACGGTTACGTTTTTGTCTTCTTCGGACGATACAGAGAAATCGGTCTCTTCCGACGAATTATCGCCAACGTATGCGCATTCTTTCAGATTCTTATGACCTTCGATAATGATAAGACTCGCTCCAGGCCATCTATAAGAACACAATACATGGGTACTGTTTTTAGTATGTTAATCCTAACGCGGTAAAGTCTTCTTTTCTTAAGGCTGATTAATTCGCCCCGCTAATTATTCATCACGGAGAGAAAAAAGAGTAAATTACGTAAATTGTACGTGATTTATGTCCGTACTGCAGAATATAGGCAATCGCACAGAAGCTCGTGATGCTGTATGGGTCTCTCACTTGGTGTGTGAGAACCTGTACAACTGTACTAGATTTTTATTAGCGGACGTTTCGACTCCCTTTTTAGCTATTTATACAATCACAACTATCTTTACAGGTAACAATAATCAACTAACAAAACATACACTAACACACGTGCGGCACCAGGCGATATACAAATAGGATAGGTACAATAAACAATGTAGGAATCATTGAACGAGGTGTATGTTCACGTAACGAAACCTACAGGTACATTGATATATTGAGTTCTCGATCATGTTTTCCTTGTTTCTTTAAAATTCTCGAAACATCGCTGTATCTATCGAAATGTTTTTGTTTTTGTTTTTTGAAAAATCTTATATGAGGTGAGACAGGAAATAGAGGTGTTTTTAATTTTGTTTGTTTTTTTGATATTGAACATTATTTACACAACTTTTGAGTCGAAATCCTCCCACGTAAATTTTTAGTTTCCCTACATCTCTTGAAGAAGTCTCAATAGTACTGGAAATGAAAATTTTTTCGAACCATAGAGTTTTTGGAATTTTTGACTCCCCCCCCCCATTCATCACCTGCCAAACAATAATTTTGGATTATTCAGATATTCTTCGCTTACAGTCAGGATTGTAAAATGGAAAAACAGTCAACATTTGTGATTTTCAATGAAATTTTGCACATTTTTCGACGAATTTTACATTTTTTTTTTTTTGAGGATTTTTCAAAAAAGTGTGTGGTAATTAGTCAAACTACAACGTTGGTTGTTAAAATGCGATGGTATCAATGATTTTTGGTACCTATTTTCATTTTTATTTTTTATTTTTTCACTATTTTTGAACATTCGTCTTTTCCATATTTTGGGTCCTTTAGATCAAGAATCTCAGAGAATACCGATTCAAGATTTTTCTAGGTAGATTGAAAATTTTGATTGGAACTAGGTACCTACATTTTTAATTGGAATAAAAGCGATGATGAAAGTTCAGATATACATAATACGTGTTTTTTTTTGATATTTAGAACATTTTCGCAGATTTTGCGCGTTATCGGTGGTACACGTAAAAAAATGAACTGATAATAACTCGTATTGCAGAGAGGAAAATTTTCAGTCGGTGTCAGTAATTAAGTATGAAGAATTGAAGAGCAATCGTTTAGCTTTTTTTTCACAAAATGAATGAGGGAATTTTTTAATAGTTCCAGTAAGATATGAAAGATTCTGTTTAGACTTTAAAAATCCTGAAACAATTTATCTTTACCCCCTACCTTCAGCTTTAAAATCAGAATAGGTATATTCAGGTGATTTCAAAAATTGAAAAAAAATCGTTTTAGAAATGGTCTTGCAGGGATGTACCCAAGGAGGAACTTGGAGGACTCGAGTCGTCTCCTCCTACGCTCAAAAAATTTTTTATATCAAAAATGTGGAGAAGTACAGTTTTTACTCTTTAATTCACAAAATTTTCGCCTTTGTTTGTTCGGGCGGCATTTAAGTAATTTTATTCTGAAAATTACTAATTTTTCGCTGATATTTCTGTCAAAAATTACTGATTTTTCGATCAGTTCTCAACTTGTCAAAAAAAATCAATAATTTTGACAGAAAATTCAGTGTAAAATGGCCGATTTGAAATTTGACCACCCCCCCATATTTTTTCTCGAATTCTCAGCCCTCCTTTTAATCAATTTCTAGGCACGTCTATGAATTTTGGTAGATATGAATATTTTCATATCAAAAAATCCATCAGAATCTGGTTTTTATTTTTACCCTTTTTTTCCACAAGATTCTTAAATAGACCATTTTTTCTATATTTTTCTATCAGTGCGCAGAAAAAAATTAATAAATTTTGGAATAACGTGAGTGCATAATTCGAATGTCTCTTCTTTTTAGACAATGACTCGGACATGAATTTTAATGGAAAATCGTGACAATACTCTTATAAAAATTATTCCAAGAATAACTTTTTCATAAATTTTTTAAAGATTGTTGAATAATAAGATCATTTATTTGTGATTCGAAGATCTAGACTCGAATCATCTTGTGAGATTTGATTTTGATTCATATTCGAATTATTTCCGTTCATCATGATTTGTGATTCAAATCACATTTGTTCATGATTCGAAGCATTTCGAATCCAGCTACGAAAGAAATGATGAACCAAAAGCAAAAAATTTCCACAAAAATGTCGTTTTTCATTTTTGCATTCAATATGTCAAATTTAATTTTCAGCACAATTTTTTACAGGGTAAGAGATGAATAATTCAAAAAATAATTAGAAAAAAGTGATTCGAATAATTTCCCAAGTCATGATTCGTGATTCGAAAAAAAATCGACGAATCATTTTAATACCTAGGTATTTTCAAGGTTTAGACACATATTCCAAGCTTCACTTTCAAAATGAAAAAAAAAAACAATCATCCTCTTCCCACGATTTCTTTCCAGCAAAAACCCCTTTCGCTCAATCAAAATAGCCACTGGAAATGTAGGTAGTACCTATTATATTTATAAGTTTTGAATTTGAAAATTGAAAAATTGATGAATAATGCATTTAGAAATTTAGGTTTTAAAAAAAAATTTTGAAATGATTCTTGAAAAAAATGCAAATAATTTATCGAGTGATTGATTATTTTATGGATCGTAAAAAATGGGAAAAATAATACTTCGAGTAGGAAGGTTAGAGAGATCTCATTGCTTGTGAAAATTTTAGATTTTTTACTTGCAGCAATATAAGCCTACATAGGTACATAAAATAAAAAAGCGTTTGAATAATGTAAAAAGAAAATCACACTTCACTCAACTTTCAGGTAACGTTTTGTTTGATACGTTGAAACGTATCTTACTCTTGATGAAAATTTGGAAAACCCCAAATCACATCCTCAGAAATTGGTGACTTGAAATAGAAAAAGTAGAGGGATGGAAAAACTCCAAAAACCGTTTTTTTAAAAAGAAAAAAAAAATTAGATACCCCATTTGAGGACTTGATATGTATGAATCGAATCTCTTTATTGGAAACAAAAAAACCTGAGACCCTTTTAGAAATTTGAATCAGAATCCACAGATACCTATGTTTTCATTAAAAATCTACAATTTTTGACAATTACATATTTTAAAATTTCTAACTTGTCAGCTAAATTTTACTGATTTTTAGTAAAATTGCCCTAAGCTTCCTTTCCCTTTCATTTGTCTGTATTGTGTATCAAAATTTGATAAAAAATTTCAACACAAAGAACCCGTGAAAAAATAATCGAAATCGACAAATATTTTGATTTTTCGCACCGCCCGTTTTTAAATACAGTCAACGTACTGATAAAACCGACAAGTCTAGCAGTAGGAAATGATAAGTCGATGATTTTCAAATTTATTAATATTTTCATCAAACAAACATGCGGAGATCGACCTAACAAAATATAGAAATAGCACGTGATTGTAAACAATTTCATCTCTGTAACATTCGTAAAAAGACTGCCCGATTATGTATGTGTTAGTCCAAAGGTCCCTCTATACCTGTTTTAAATTTACGTTAATTTGTAATTATTTCGATCAAAATTTACACAACCACTCGATTGATTTGTGATTTCAACATGTATCCAGGTAGCTTAGATAGGTATAGGTACCTACCCATTTAGGTACAATCAGTCAAGTGCCAAAACAGAAATAAGCAGCTGTTCAAAATTTACCTAAAACCTGAGCTACTCACCACAAAAAGAATAATTTGGAAAACCTTAATTATTACCTCTCGAGAACTGGTTTTTTAGTCATTTAATGATTTCCATCTTTAATCATACCGTTTTATTTCGTACGTATCTTCACTCTGTAGGGACTGACCAGAATTCAAAATCATCTAGATACATTCTATTCAAGGTCAAAAGAGTATACGGTGTAGGTATTAAATACTCGTGTGTTTATATCAACAAACGCAAAAAAAAAAAGGACGAGACGATGGAAATTATAAGATTTTCGCGAGTTTTTTCTTACAACGTAATTTCTTTTTTTTTTGGATCTAATACCTAGTTACCTAATTGATGAAAAAATTTACATTCGAATAGCTGGCTTGAAAAATTTATAATTGGTCCAACTTTTATTACGCAGGGCCTACATGAAATTATTTTTAACGGGGATCGAAATTTACACGTGTAAAATAAATTGTTCTTTTAAAATAGGAACACTTTTATGTAGGTGACCATTACTCAAAATTTTTCACATCTAGAGCTCGCTCTCTCTCCCTCCGCTTTTTATGAGTCAGTGCGTTTTATTTGAGCCAAGAATTTTTATTCACCTGATTAATCGAGTACTTGGCCAACTATGGTAATCTATACCGAGAAAAAATCCTCATTTTTTTTACCAAAGTCGTTCATCTCAATTCAAGAATTTTTCTCGTCTTGGCTTAACACTACATTCAATATCAATTCATTGCGTATACAAACAAGCTTTTATCAAATTATTAAAATTTTTATCACACGTTGATACTTTAATCGAGGAAATTAAGTCGTTTAAATTATGTATAATTATCGAAGATACCACTCGCATAAGAAAAAATTTCTTATCATTTCAAAACATAATATGAACGAAACATGCACAAAATAGCTCAGATTAAACCAAACTTTAAAGCTACCGCCAGTTGCATCTCAATAATTCGATATTCACTAATTACTGTTTTAAAAAATACATAAAAAAACTAACCTGACACACGACGAAACCTCAAAAGATGAGCCTTTCAGTAAATAAAATCCCCAATACTCTTTGGATCCATCTTTCAACACCAAGTACCTCCTCATATTGATTTTTTCAATTTTATCGCTTATTTTTGGCTCGTTCGCGACGACATAAGCGTTGAACGTCGTATTAGCGTGAATTAATTGGCTCTAAAATTTATAGCAAAAAATTATATTAAAATTCGAGTCGATCATCCTTTCTCTACACGATACCAGCTTTTTAAATAAAACTTACCTGACACCATGTTGTGGAAATTTTATTGTCAACGATTCTCATATCCGATACCCCGACAGGATACAATTGTTGAATATATACTTTAAATCTTAAATATAATGGAACGGTGAGAAAAAATCCGGGTAACAAAGCGCATAAAATGAAAAGCTTAATCACCCTTTTTGTACCTTTTAACGAAGAATTTGAAGCAGTGCTTTTTCGTTTTTTAAGGATGTTTTCATAGTGTGTATCTGTAAATTAAAAACGAGTTTAAAATGTAGACTTTAGTACCTGAGTATTCAAAAAAAAAAAAAAAAGTATAATGAATGAGAATGAATTCAATGTGCAATAATCAACAAAAAAAAAGGTGGAAAACTTTTTAAAAAATACTCAGCATTTTTCCAAAATCAGAGAAAGCGTGAGAAAAAAATTCAGTGAAAAAAGTGGCTCTTGAAAATTTTTGGCCACCAGCCAAGTCTTATACAGTTTCTACTACGCCGTAAAAAATTGGAAAATTTTAAACCGGCTTTGGCCTTATTTAATGATGCCAGGAAAAAATTCATAAAGGTAAAAAATTCAAGATAATGACATAACTGATTACCCACCTATATAAATTCTGCTGAAATAAAAACGAAAGCACAACTTTCTTTTTTAAACTCGAGCAATATATCAATTTAATTGGCTGAATAGCTCGCTTAATACCCCAAGTGTATTGTTAAAAAATTATCTTTTTATTTCGATAACAATTTTATCATCGTGGCAGATACATATTTCGCAATTTTAACATTGCACTGAATTCGCAAAATAGCTGATATTTCGTACCTACGAAGAATGAATAAAATTTAGAAAAACTTCATCGCCTGTTTCTTATTATGTATAAATAAGACCGACCAAAGTTGAAAAAAAAATCCGAATCGTGGAACGAAATTGCTCGATACTCGCGGTGTTCTCGGTCTGTTTAACAAAACACAGAACTATTTTTCTGACAAAGACGATTTTGGATAAAAATAGAAAAAACGATTAGCCCAGAAATACAGCGTTGTTATGGCGAAGTTGGATTTTAAAATATTCCTAATTCAAACATGCGTATGGAATAAATAGGTATTGAACAGACGTTATTGTATTTTCAAGTGTTTATAAAATTTGATACTTAAGTAAATGTACATCGATATGTTCAACTCTTTCCAGAAACATGCTCCTCGAGAAAAATAAATTTTTCATTTCCAAAATTCCATCAAAATACCGAGGTACGAAAATTTTATAAACCATTCGAAAAAAAATCACGAACTGCAATAATTATCATACCTACTAACCCCAAAAATCAAAAACATTAATCTAAGCTACTCAAGCACAAGCCCAAAATTCCCAATTTTTTCGAAAAAATTCGTACAAAAAAATTGTAAAAAAATACCGGCACATTTGAAAACATTCGGTCGAATTTCGGCATCTTTAAAAAATTTTCCACTTACTTGGAAATTCAATGGACCAATTGGATCGCGATAATAGCGGCATATTACGAACAAAACATCAACGCAGGAACACAAGATCATTCAATAGCACGAAACTTGCACGTTTGAAGATTACGAATTAAGCTCCGTTTAAAAAGTACGAGAGGTTAAATAAATCACGTGGATGGAGTTTAATCAAAACAACGCAAAAAAGAACGCGTTGAATATACGCGATTAATGCCTGTACAACCTTCGCAGGGGACTCCTAAATTTGAATTGTTAGACAGGGTACGAGCAGCAGACCTTAAACCTGCATTCAAAACTTTTTCCGCATCGTATCTCACAAAAGATTGAAAGGCTCTTGCCTCTGAGGCAAATCAAAGACAATTCGTATTGAAAATGGAACAGATACGATGCCTGTATCACGTACGGTTTAATTTTTCTAATGTAGCCTGCATATGTAACAATTTATTATTTAAAAACCGAGTCGATGTGCTCATTTTTTTTTACTGCTTTAATTCGTTATTAACTGCTTTTATGATTTTTTTCCTCCCATCAATTTAAGAAATGACAATGTACCATCATTTGAATCGTTTAAATTGTAATTTTTTACCCATTTTGTGTTTAGTTCACCTTTTTAAGGATAAATATTTCAAATGATCTATGGAAAAATGTGTAATACTGCGCAACTACTGGATATTCGTTGGTTTTAATTATTATGTCACGTATTTAACCAAATGTTGACCTTTGAACTTGATTGAATATTCTTATAATGTATTATTTGACTAGCCGCGATTAATGTCAACTTTCATAAATAACGATATAATTTCTGCTAAATTTCTAAATCAACATTCGACGATATTCTTCGTGGTTTTTAATATCAACATATTTAATTGATAAGGAACTTTATCCATATAAGAAATAAGTAGGTATAACATTGTGTATAAAATGAAAAAATATAAAACGTGCTCTCGTCTAGGATAATATATACCTTCCCATTTTTATTCTACATATTTATAAAAATAGGCTTCAATAGGTAGGAACTTAAAATAACTAAAAAAAAAATCAAATCTATGACCTGGGAAAAACTAAAATTTCAGCTAAATATATTTTCACCTGAATATTATATTAATACCTAGGTATTGTTCATTGTTACATTTTTGATCTAAAAAATTTGTTTATTATGTGTATTTACGGATCAGATGCTCGTTTCATAAGGATTGAATATTGTACACATCTCAGAATTAAAAAGAAACACATGTTCTTTTTTTCGATAAAATAAATATAAAAAACAGTAAGTATTAATAATTTGAAGGAAAGACCTTGAAAATGTACACTGTACAGATCTATTAGCGCACTTAACGCGGTTAAAATTTACAATTTTATGGTTTTAAACAGCAAACACACTTGAACTTCATCTACGTTTCTTTCTCACGAATTCACTAATAACTAAACAATACCTTTACCTACCAAACTGAACCTATAGAAAATTTTTCATTCTTACTTTCTCGGAACTTTTTTATATATGTGTCCCTGTAAGCCTATAATATGCTTATTCTCGTACTACTATAGCTATAAATTAATACCAAATCTGTAGGAAGTAATTTCGTCAAGTTTCATCATTCGAGTGATGTTTTGATGGAAATCTAAAATTGAAAATATTGTTGATATGATACGCAATTGAGAAAATCCCTCCATTAGTAAAAATTTATTATCGGTGTACGAGTAGAATTATTAGAATTTAGGTTCGATATTCGATATAAACATTTCTTATTACTTATAATGTTCATATTGCATTAGTTTAGGTTAGGCGTGGCCCACTTATTAATGAACTTTGGCTGATAAATAGACAGTTACGTGAATTTCTTAAATAATGAATATTTAAAAGATGAACTTGAAAGTCTACTAGAAAAATGTGCTTAAAATTTGATAATTTTCAAATGTGAAATGTAAAACTGAAATTTTTATGTCATTCAATAGGTTGGTGCTGGTACTTTCTTTGTTGATTGAAAATTATTCTAAAAATTATTTAATCTTTTCTTAGTAAATCTAGATACCTATTTTCTCTTAAAATTACTTTTTACCTATACTTAATGAATATTATTGACTCTGTTGAAAGAAAATCATTGTAATTATTCATGTTCGGATTGGATGAAATGATGAATGTCAAGATGTGTATCCCTTCACCCACCTTGAAGAACTCTTGAATAGGATTGGAAGTCAAAATAACCTCAAAAACGTATTCTTGAGATTAAAAAACAATTTTTTGTACCTATCTGTTTTATTCGAAAATTTTATAACATTTTCAATGTTTTCCCTCCCCGCCTCCACATAAGTCTTTTTTTGATAAAAATATACAGGAAAAAAAATTAGGAGGTCTGAGAAGTGAAAATGAGGTTTTCAATACCACGCGTTGACCAAAATGTATCTAGGTATTATACTTTTTGCGATTAAATAGGTAGTAATAAGAAAAGCTATGAAACTGAGACAGTTATTTTACATACATTTTACGGAACCGGTAGACTACCCTAATGGCATTAAAACAAACATTCCTATGCAGGGGAAATTCCTGGTGTGTTGAAAAACCCACACCAATTTATAATAATGGTTTTATTCAGTTTTTTATGGTATCCTTTGAAATTGAATTTTTTGATGGTATAACTATTTTCATCCCTGCTTTGCTCGAATTATAATGAATAATTCCAGTACATGGAAGGCCAGTTTACATTGAAAAATAATTGAAAATGAAGTTGTAACTTGCCACTTGAAACTAACTGTGCTTTGCATGAAGAAAAAACAACAATTTTATCTAAAATCAATACCTATTGCAAAAAAGGGAATTTTTTGATACGAAAAAAATCGCAAATTATTCGAATTAAAAAAAAAAAAAAATAGGGCAACTTTTTAAGTTTTTATTTGATTTTTGAAAACATTTTTCTAATGAAAATATTCTTGAATTCAAGGATTAATGAAAATAACATAGTAATTTCCGTTTTTTTTTTGGAAACGAAAAAAAACTGAAACATGAAAAAGTTGTTTTTGGGCCTCGTTTTTTTGTTTCAAATTGAACCATTTTCATTGAGAAAGATGAATTTTCAAGAAATATGCCATTTTGAAAAAAAAAAAAACTATTAGATTTACCTACATATTTAGAAAAAGAAGTCCAGCCAAAAACATGAAAAAATAGTTTTTGATTTGAAAAACGAAAACCAAAAATTCTAGTTTTTAGAAAATTTCCTGAAATGAAGTAAAAATGTGAAAAAAATTATGAGTTTGTTCTAAATTTTAGTGAATTTATTTTGCAGAATAGATGATTTTTTAAAAATTCTGTATTGACATTCCTACCTATAACGAAATTCTATAGCAATACCGCGAATTCAGTTGGAAGGTTGGAAGACGAATGCTTTAGATAGGCACTCTTGAAGAAAGTTTAATGTTGACCAGAAAATCATTTCATTTTCATGTTAAACTTGTACTTTAAAAAATGTGGTTCTTTTTTTAATTGTTGTAAGTAATCTTTTAGTGAAAATTCGTAGAATTTTGTAAAATCACAAGAAAATTTTTCTAAACTGGTAATAAATTAGGCACAATTTTATTTAACAATTTTTTTTGTACCTGTGTGTTGGCTATTGCGCTATTGCTGATTTTTTTTCACATTTAAAATTATAAAATATCGAAATTTGCGATTTCTTCAATGAAGTACTTTAGAATATGAAAGAGGAAAAACAGAAACACAGAACTCTTGCCCAAAAAAAACCACTCTTTGAAAACTGAAAGTCCTCTTTCTCTTAGACCATTTAGTATTAACATAGACCGCGCTATGTAATGCAAATTCGAGTTATCAGTAGCTCCAACATACCAGGATTCTATAAGTATGACAGTTCAAACGGATGTATTTGTGTAGATTAAAATTTGGTGAGTGCGACATGAAAAATTGAAATAACTGTAGAATTTGAGCGAGAACATAGTTGTTTGAGGTAAGGAAAATAATCTACGTTAAATTCTGCACAAGATAGTGTAAGTTTGAAAGTTGTACGGTCAACCGATCGAAAGTTATTAACGTTCAAAGTTACGAAAATGAGTTTTGATTGCGAAGTATTTCGTCTTTATACTGGAATAACTCGAAATTTTGAGTGAGCACATACATGTTTGAAATAAGGAAAGTAATCTACGTTGAATTCTCTACAAGATAGTGCAAGTTTGAAAGCTGTACGGTCAACCAATCGAAAGTTATGGAAGCTCAAAGTTACAAAAGTAAGTTTCAATTTTGCAAATACGTTTAGTGCATTTTATCAACTTAGCGTTAAAATAACTCGAACTTTTGAGTGAGTACAACATTGTTTGAGGTAAGGGAAGTAATCTACGTTGAATTCTCTACAAGATGGTGTAAGTTTGAAAGCTGTACGGTCAACCAATCGAAAGTTATGGAAGTTCAAAGCTACAAAAGTAAGCTTTTATTGCAAATTTTACTTATCACTTTCGTAACTTTGAACTTTAATAATTTTCGATTGGTTGACCGTACAGCTTTCAAACTTTCACCATCTTGTAGAGAATTCAACGTAGATTACTTGCCTTACCTCAAACATTGTTGTACTCACTCAAAAGTGTGAGTTATTTTAATGCCAAGTTGATAATATGCACTAAACGTATTTACAAATTGAAACTTACTTTCGTAACTTTGAGCTTCCATAACTTTCGATTGGTTGACCGTACAGCTTTCAAACTTACACCATCTTGTAGAGAATTCAACGTAGATTACTTTCCTTATTTCAAACATGTATGTGCTCACTCAAAATTTCGAGTTATTCCAGTATAAAGACGAAATACTTCGTAATCAAAACTCATTTTCGTAACTTTGAACGTTAATAACTTTCGATCGGATGACCGTACAACTTTCAAATCTATTTCATTTTGTAGAGAATTTAACGTAGATTATTTTACGTACCTCAAACAACTATGTTCTCGCTAAAATTCTACAGTTATTTCAATTTTTCATGTCGCACTTACGAATTTTAATCTACATGAAATACTGATAATGCCGATGTATTGTGAACCGCCGTACTTATAGAATCCCCATATGTTGGGCCTTGTTTTTATCACTCAGCGCGGTCTATGTTAATACTAAAAGGTCTATGCTCTTTCTAAAGAATTAAATTAATTTTGGCGAACAAGAAAGTTTTGCCAACACTCAAACAGAAACAGAAAGTTCTTCTGTAAGCTGTAGCTTGCCTAGCTTCGTCTTATAGGATAGGAAATTTTGGCTTGTAATTTTTAAAATTTTTAAAAAATATGTGCCGCAAATGCCGCAATAACACGTTTTTAAAAATTTAAAAAGTAAAATTAGTAAAATGAATTCATAAAATCAGAGAACTTTTTATATAGCACTACCTACAATTCATAAATCCAACTACAAACACTCAAAAAAGATGAATGGGATCGGGTTGGAATGTTGATCCGGGCGTAACATTATCCGTCGTGTGTGTCGTATTTTTACTACGTACGTACGAATAAACTTACGAGGTACGAGAATACGCAGTTTTTCAATGAATTTGTGGCTGTGTGCTAGTAAGTGTTTGTTGTTATGGTGTGAGTAGTTGTGTTGATTGTCGACTAATAAGATTTATTTATAATTGATAATACGCAATATGTAACCTGTAATCTTTAACGAGTGATTTAATATTTTAATGAATGTTTTAGACTGTTTTTCGTTTAATTAGTTGTGAGATGCTCTTCGTATTTATGTATTAGTTCGAAAAGAAATATTGAAAATGCCTCCAAAACAAAGACAAATCGCCATTATGGGTTACCGATCAGTAGGTAAATATTAAAACGCAAATCATTATTTTCATCGTTTTACCATCAAATATCGCTAATTTTTATTCTCAAACTTACTTTTTCATGTTCCTTTGTCATTCTTAACCTTTACTTTGTTTCAATTCACGCTTCTCCATTGTAAACTCATACCCCAAACTCACGTGTACTTCTGGTTTCACAATACACTTCCTATGGTCCACGTTTTTTTACAAAATTACTTTCCAAATTTATATTTTTACTTCGTTTTAGTTATTATTCGATTAAAATTAATTCTTTTTCAAATTATCTCAAAGAATAATCCAGTTTTTCCATTTTCACAGGTAAATCGTCGCTGAGCATACAGTTCGTTGATGGCCAATTCGTTGATTCTTACGACCCAACGATAGAAAACAGTAAGTTACCGATAATAATCGCAATTACGACGAGTTCTAATCTGTTATGAGGTACTAAAGTTGAACTATTTTAGCGTTCAGAAAAACAACACGTGTAAATGGCCAAGAATATGATCTGAAGTTGGTCGATACGGCTGGACAAGACGAATATTCCATATTTCCCACCCAATATACTATGGATATTCACGGATACGTCTTGGTATATTCGATAACATCCCTGAAGTCGTTCGAAGTTGTTCAGATCATATACGATAAATTGTTAGACATCACGGGAAAAATTCAGTTAGTTTTGATTCAACCTTTTTTGAATTTTCCAACTATAAAAATCCATCTATTTTTTAATTTATTTTCGATTTTATTTCAGCGTGCCTATTGTCCTCGTTGGAAATAAAAAAGACTTGCACATGGAAAGAACGATCAGCACAGAAGAAGGTAAACAGTTGGCTGATACGTGGAAGTGCACGTTCATGGAAGCATCGGCCAAACAGAACGAAGTACGTTTATTTTCCTTCGTTATAGATATTTTAAAACCAATTTACCAAGTTATTTTTTTGTTTAGGCTGTTTCGGAGATTTTCCAGACAGTTTTAACGGAAATTGAAAAAGCCAACGGTAATATTCCAGAGAAACCGAGTTGCGCATTGTCGTAAGTGACCGATTATTCCTACGTTTCTTTAAATTAACGGTACGTACCTACGTTAGGACTGAATATTGTAAAACAGCAGAATTCTTAAGCTAAGTCGAACGGATATTTTGATTTATTAAACCGAATGAAAGCAGCGTTATTTCGCGCCGTTGAAGAGAATGCCATGTTACCAGACTAATTAGAAATAATTTTTTGTTTTGTATTAGCGTAATTTATATGAACGAAAAGTAATAGAATTAAAGCCAAATATTCTCATTTTTTTCCCTCCTCTTTCCTACGATTACGAAACGTACCAATCGTGTAATTTTTTTCGGCCAATTAGGTAAAATATTTACGTTTGTTAGATTTAAGTGTTTCGTTCTAGTAGCCAATTTACGATTATGTTTTCTCCTTTTTTCCCCCCCTGTTTTGGAGTTTGAGAAATATTATTGGATTTGGATTATGTATCATGTTTTTCGTTAATTTCTTAGTTAAGTTTCGTATTTAATCAGGTATCGTAGTACGTGAGAAATTCGAAAATTGTTTCGTGGTACGAATTTCTTTTTTTTTTCTTTCTAATATCAACATTTTGTACGAGTTATTGTTTCTATCGATGTGCAGATTTTTGTATTTAATTTCCAGTGTGATTTAATGTACGAGTCGTAATCATCGAGGTAGTTTGTATTACAGTTGTATCTCGTCCTAGTGAATTTGTGTTCGTAAAACGCAATAATTTTTTGTATCGTATAAAAGCAATTCACACTTGAGACGAATATTTCTGGAAAATTGATAGCTCGACGTATCAATAATTTTGATTAAACTGTTTCGAAATTGTTCGAAGTGTAAAGTGTAAAGAATTGAGGTTGTTTTTGATACTTAAATTGGCATTCGAACCGTACTGCTCTCTAATTTATCTAGATGGTTTGTTGAACCGACCTTTACCTCGTTCGAACTATTTTGTCTAATTCTCAGCTGATCAATTTCCCTTCAACAACGATGTCTTTTGATTTAATCTACTAATAGGTACGTTATGGTTTGATTAACGATCGAGCTTTTTTATTTTATATCGAATTTCGAGTGAATTCTACGTGAGAAAGATACCGAATTCGCTGTCGAATTACTCGGATTTATTTTGTTGGAATTCGTACTTTTCATGAATGTCTTGAGTATTCTGTTTGATCTCGTTATGTTCCTACATAATGTGCTTATTTAATTTAATTACAAACGATATACCTATATTTATAAATTCCTAACTCGAAACGAGTTATTTTTAATAATCTAGTTACTCGATCATCCGGATCGTTCGAATGAACTATTTTCTCGTTTTCGAATCGTTTTCGTTTATGAAATATCCGCACATATCATGTTAAATTTCATGGATGTAGTTCTCGTATTGAAAATTTGTCTTCTATTAGTTTATTAATTACCTCAATCGTACGTTTATTGCTATTGCGCTTTGTCGATTTCCAGTGTATTTTTTCTATCTCAAATTGCCTATCGTACAATTTCCTCCCAGTTTTCTTTTTCGTGTTGAATTCGAACACATTCGAGAATTATGTTGAATAATTATTGCGTTTACCTGAAATAATATTGTGTTTTTTATCACTTGTTTGTTTTATTTCGGTATATGTAATTTATGTATTATATTTATTTATTTATTCTATTTCATGAATTATACAATTAATGTAACGTTAAATGTAAAAATAAAATTTGATTCGGGTATATTTTCGTCGATTATTTGAGCCGAGAATTTCGAAAAAATCGTAAATTCGAATTTTGATGATTTTTGCATTTTATTATTTTCCATATTTTCGTAGGTAATCGTAGAAATATGTAATTTTTCTCGAAACGTTATTTTTACAACGGTTTTTATTCGAAGGAACTATTTTCCATGAAAATATTGTACCTACGTAGATCTACTTGGACGACGAAGAGTAAAAACTAAGAACAGGGTGGAGAAGCTCGTAAAAATGTTTATTTGAAATAAATGGAAAACTTTAACGGCGAGTTGGTTTTTAACCGGAGGAAAAATGTTACCGGTGTTCAGAAATGAGGACGTAATGCAACTTGACGGCAAAGAAGTCGGCATTATTTACGTTGGGAACATTTTAATTTTTCTTTTTTTGACCATTACGGAGTTTCGTTGGTGAAATTTAATCGCGAAAGTAATCCGCAAAGTACTTCGATATTCTGTTTTATAGTCTGCAATATACCTTTTTCCATTTTGAATTCACCTTGATCGCCGGCCTGGGAGCTGCATTCGAAGAACCGACCATATTTCAATTATATTCACGTTACGTTCGTTCCGGCGAAAAGACTTTTATTTGTTTTTAAGACGAGCGCTTGCGCTGGCTGAATATTTCGCCATAGGTGCATAGGTTTAGGTAACTTGTAGATTCAACGTTTTCAGTCCAACTTGTGAGTTGGGTTGGTTCGTAAAGGTGTTCGTGGAGATGCATTGATTTTGATGGATTGTACTCGAAATTCCGATAATTGTGTCGATAGCTCGAGGTCTCGGTGTTTTGAAAATTTCGATGGAGGTAAATAAACTGGATTATTTTTTTAGTTTTAGTAAGCGAGGATTTTTTGGATGTTGTGTTTGATGTTCGAACGATCGAGTTGGATGATTTTTTATTTATTTGATATTTTATCATTTTCATACAAAAAGGGATTTTAAAAATATTTCTATTTGAAAACTGAATTTTTGAAATGAATTAATTTTTTGTGCGAAAATTGAACGAAAATCGCCGCCAAAATGAATGTTTTGATTAAAAATAATGTGTTTGGGGGTTGAAAATTTTCACCTCTTTCCGGTTTCCTCCCTCGAATCAATATTGTAACTTGCCGTGCCAGGCTTCAATTTTAAAACCCATAAAAATGTGGAAAATTTGAATTTAAATGAGACTAGTATTTGCGAGTTCTGATTATTAGACCTTTTTTCAAGGATTTCATTGACGTAGGTAACGTAATCATTTCACAAGTATGTAATGGAAAATTGATGCACTGACTCAGGTTTTGAAATTTTTTGCTCTGAAATAATGAAATTATATCCCGATGAAAATACTCCTGAAACATTCTAGTGATTTGTGATGTTTCAACACCACCACCCCCCCCCCCCCTCAAAAAAATAAATCAAAGAAGTGGTAATACCAAAAAATTCTATTGTTTGAAAGTATGAATCATATTATCATCAAATTTCAATTCCTTCTTTCTTTGACGATTTTTTTACAATTTTGAAAATTAAAGAGGATCAAAATAATTTGAGATCATCCAAGAGTGGGCTCAGGGGACTCGAGACCTTTCCCCTTTACCTCGGAAAAAGTGGCTAAAATATTGACAAGACCATTTTTTTTTTGCTTTTCAAAAAGTATTTTTTCAAAAAATTCGCACCCTTTTTACGCTGGGGCAGTAAAATTTGATCATGTTTGACTAATTTTCCATTCGAAAATCACCGATTCCTCGATCGATAAATTGCCAATTTGTCAAAAAAAATTTATGATTTTTGACTGAAAGCTAATTTGAAATTTCACCACCTCCTCCTATTTTTCTCAAATTCTGAGCCCCTCCCTTAATTCGTTTCTGGGTGCACCTATGGATCACAATATTGAATTTTCATTTAGATTTTTGCAGAATTGCACCTCAAAATCATTTTTAAAAAAGATTAGGTAGGTACCTACCTACTAGAAATATTACCTATCCATTTTTTAAAATGTATTCGTAAATTTATTGTTCTATTGCAAATTACATTTCTGGGCAGGTAATTTTGATTTTCTCCAGAACACAGTTTCCTGCTTAAATCATGGATTTTAAATCAAAGTTACGAATTTTGGAAAATTGTACTTTAATCCATCGATTATAGGTGTTGAAGTTCATATACCTCATAGACCATTTTTATGAGCTTTTTTTTTAGCCCTGAAAAATCTTAGAGTGTTTGTAGGCTCGAAACGTCTTGAAACGGCTTCCAATCAATTTGGAAAGTCGAAAATTGAGTACCTACATACAAAATATCAGGCTTTTTGTTAATTAAGTCACATTTTAATATTTTGTAGAACCAGGAAGTAATTTTGAGATTTCAAAAATTCACAAAATGAGTTTCAGCATTGTTTCAGCCCCTAAAATTTTGAATATGGGGTTCTTTTATGATGTTTTTTTGATTTTTTTTTTGTTTCGACTGAAAATTTTTCTTCGAGTTGAGATACCTTTCTTGTAAAATTGAAAGCAAAGACCCTGCTATGAAATCAGGAATGAACCGAACAGATGATGATAGCCTCATTCTACCCCACACAGGTTTTCAGAAAATACTGGTTCAAGTAGAAAATTGCAGTTTTACAACAAAAAAAATCAAGAACAAAATTATGAAATATTTTCCAATTGATATATTGAGTGTGAAATTTTTTTGACTGAGCAAGAATAAGTTTTTTCGTTAAAAATAATTATTGAAATCAGAAACAAATTCTGAGCTTCGGAGTAAAAATCGGAAAATTTCTCCTGAAATGAAATTTTTCTGATTTTTTTTCTTGTTCAAAAGACAAAAAGTACAATTATTTCATCTCCCAGCTCAAAACCAAAATTATTGTTTAGGGTATATAAATGTCGTAATTTCCGAAAATTTCCTTCCTGATCTCGATTTTCGGACCAGTAATGCAATACCATCTTAATTGGAGATGGCGAACTGTCCTCTTTTCCACTCCCTTCCCATTCGCTTTAGCCCTGATGGTAATTTTCCTATTTGAATAATTTCAATCTGAAAATTCACAAAAATTGTGACCGGGTAAAATCATAATTTTTCATCTCAAATTACAATTTTATCGACAAAATTGTACTTTTTCAGCATGAAAACGTAATTTGAAATATACGATAAAATAATTTAGATTATAAAATTACGAGAGATAAAATATTAAATTTTTTCTATTTGTTCATCAATTCATAGCTTTCTAAGCTGAAAATTTTCTAAAAATTGGACGAAAATTTTTTGAAATATTTTTTCCCTACCCACCCATCTCCTCCTAAAAATGTGAATTTTGAAGTGAGATTAGTGTTAACTAGCATGGTCCAATTGGATTTAGAAAAAGTTATGACCTTTTTCTGGAAAAAAAATTAAAAAATTATATTTCAAGTCAAAAAAACGGAGGAAATTTCGCTGAGTGAGAAATTTAAAATCTGTCCTCTCTAATAAAGCGATGCTGAATTCAATTCATTTTTCAGTTTGGTAAAATTTTTCGAAAACGGAATTTATGGTGGAAATTTTTGCGCAAACAGGGAAGATTTTTTTATTGAAAAATATAATTTGTTTATTTTTTGGCGATTTCTTAGAAAATTGCTTCAAATTTTTCGTCATTAAAAATAAGTTTCAAAAAATTGGGCTATACCTATCTTACAAGCACTTGAAAAAAAATTTCCTTGAATTCTTTCATGTTGATTTGAATGAGACGTTTGCATATCGAAGGGTCGGCAAGGTGAAAAGGAGTAATATCTTCACTTATAACATATCCAAAGAACAAAAACAATAAAAAATTAATTCTACACATCTTATATTAAATTTATGGTCGAATGTCTTTATTTTCCAGAAAATCGCAAAATGAAATTGATGGCAAAAGCAGATGTCACAAATGGAACCCAGAGAATTTTATACGCATAGAAATATTTCTACACGGGATAAAATGAACTAAAATGCATCTGCGATTCACGTAAATAAAATTAAAATCAGGCCATAGAAAATCTTTTCAGAAGACACATATCCAATTGGTTGCTATGGCACCGCAAGCTCAATCGCAAGGTATGTTGAAAAATATCCTGAATTCAAAGGTACCTATAGATAGAAAAAAAAACAAATGAAATGCGATTTCAATATAAATTTACCTAGGCAAGAAGAAATTGAAAAATATACCTATTACGGAAAGTAATGTTTTCCTCATTTCATCGATACGTGTCACATGTCTTTAACATCTCAAACTGAATTTTCTATTTTCTTTTTTTTTAGAACTTTCATCAAAATTTGAATTTATCGAGTGTGGCTTGCAATTAATTAAAAAAAGATTAATATAATTTTTAAAAAATTCTCACATTTCGTGATAATTTTGAACTTTGAATCGAGTAAAAAACATCCGGAATTTCAATTTAACATTTAGGTCATAAAATAGGCCCTTTTTCTCATTTCGTATCCTCTGTAAACGACATTTTTTTCTTCTCAGCGAGCACCATTTAGTACATTATTATATTTATCATCTTCACGACTGTGCAGCTCGTAAGCATCCGAGTATTATATTGAAATCATAATTCATACCATAAGTACATACATTCCTTATTTTCATTTACTGGCGTCCTTTTTGATAAACCATTCGACTCTCGAGTTCAAAAATTATGGGCGTTTGAGTGTAAAATATGCTCCATTTTTGTCGTTTGATTTTACGATGTGTTTTCCAATTTCCACACTTCTCGACCTCCATCCTCTATCTTCCGCATCTATACCGGTTAAATATGTAGCTATCCTTCCATTCAAAAAAATATTTGAACGGAGATGCGGAACCAAAGCAGATGTACTGCGTGAACCGCAGAGGGTGAATGCATCTCTTTATGAAAAAGCGCATGCTCCGGTTAGGGTGCTATCCCTTACACATAAACCTCATACATATTACCTATATGCATGGAAATAAGACGCTTTACCTGTAACATTATCCACTTGAGGAAAAAAAATAATGAAATTGATACTAAATCGTATTACGAATACAATTCTTGTCAAATTTTTGAATTTTTCATCTCCTTCGATGATTCAATCAAGGATACAGAATTAATAAAAGGGTGCCGTTGGTAACACTGATTTCAGTTTTTGAAAATGAGCTACCCTTTTTAGAACTTTGATATTGATCGACTTTGAGAAAACAGTAACGATATCGGTGCCTTTGCAAGCGGTTAAAATGCCGCTTCCTTGATGAGCATGTGAAAATCCACAAAATCCGCAGATAGTATTGCGAAAATCAATGTAATTTGATTTGTTTGGAATTTGTCTCGACTTTTTATAATATTAATCGTTTTGATTCGGTGGTGTGGAGGCGGCGCCTCCAAATGAACGACCACGATGTCGACGACGTTGCTTTTTTAACATCCGCAAACCATTATAGTAAGTAATCCAAGTTTAGTTTTTAGCCTCGGGGATCAAAATTCGGATATTTGAGTTTTTTCCCCTAGAAAATACCAATGCGAAAAATTAAACGTAGAATAGACTGGGTTGGTTTGTGATTTTTCGGTGTTATTTGGACGATACTAGTTACCTATCAATTTTTAAAATTATTTCAATGATTTTTTTTCATATGCCCACGCAGCCGAGATTTTTTTTCATTTAGTCATCAAATATTTATTAATATTGATTTATCGTCACCTATTTTGCTTTAATAGCTTTGGTAAAATTTTTATTTGAATGTTTTTCGATATCATTTATTCAAAATTTCGTAGCGTTGAAATGAATTAGACTAGGTAGTAGATAGGTAGGTAGCTGGAAAATAGATAGGAAGGGAAGAATAATTGGAATTTTTTTTTGTCGCATGAAAATGTTTCGCAGTTGCAATATCCGTATCTGTAGCTAAATAGTATGTAATTTATATCTAGATTAGGTTAGGTTAGGTTAAATAATTTTTTTAGAGATTAAATTGCAAGGAAAGAGTGAGCTATGAGTGAGTTTGATTTTTAAAGATACCATCTTTAAACCTTTTTATTTTAGGTTCGTATTCGTTTAAATGCTTCAGAAGTTCAAAAAATACAATAAGTAGGTATCTAATTTATTTGAATTTTTTTTCTATTTAAATTACATTTTGATTTGTTTTTTTTTTTAATTTAATGAAACGCTTGAAATCGAATATTTATGTGTTATTAATTATTTATTCTTCAGGAGCTAGTGGTAGCCAGAGTGGGATTCATAAGAGGAGTTTGTACGATCATGGAGGAGTTGCTGTTTGCTCGCAGCAAAGAGCTTTAATTATCGCTGGAGCTTTTTTCGTAGTTTTATTCGTTTCTTCTGTCGTCATCGCGTATTTTGGACCTCAAAATGGTAAGAAAAATATTTTCAATCGTTAAATTTGAAATCGGGTTAAAAAATTTATTATTTATTGGTTTTCTTTTCAGACTGTCCGTGTATCGGGCAAAAACCATTATTCTTGACCGAAGAAAATGGGGTAAATGCATCTCGTACCGTAATTCCAATCGCTACAAATGGTGAAATATTTCCCTGGAATAATTTACGTCTTCCAACATTTGTCAGACCGGAGAGATACCATATCAATATACATCCTAATTTAACAACGTTAGAAGTAAAAGGTACCTACCTAAATCTACACGTATAAATACCACGTAATTTTTTTTTATTTTAATTTTTCAAGCGTATACAACTTTGAAAATTTTTCTATGCGAGAAGTACTTGAAAAAACGCTTTATGACTGGCACGAGATTATACTAGACCCGAACATCAGCACACTCGAGTGTACTTGAAAAAAGAGCACACTCTCGTATTGTTGTGCTTTATCTTGCTTTTCATATAAAAATTATATGATAATACGGAATGTTCTTTCGAAAAATTGAATTATTGGGGCATAAAAGAGTTTAATGTCTAGAGATGGGTTAAAATATTAGGTATAGCTTATAAAGTAAATAGTTGATTTGAGGACCCAATGGGGGGAGGTCAAAGGGAGAACCTCTCCTCCTATCATGGGTCAAAAATGGATCGTAAATGCCCAATAAATAGCTATTCGAATTTTCCAACATAATTTTTATTAAATTTTTGCTTTCGCGGTCTCGTTTTGTATTAAAAGTATCCCATCAAAAATTAAACTGGGTACCTATTTTTCGATTTCGTTTCATTGAAACTCTTTTTTTTAATTTTCCGATCTAAACAAAGTTATTATCTAATATTTTGCTCCATATTATCCACAAGAAAATTTCGAGTTCGCCTACTTCAGAAATTTTTTTCAAATTTCGAAAAATCTTTTTAAATTGTTGACTAGATGACTACCGCTCTGATTTTGATCCTTACCTCCCTCGACCCAGTAACATGAAAATTCAACCACCTAAATTCAGAAAATTGAAAAAAAAAACTAAAAATTTTTTTGATGTTTTTACCAATAACTATCCCTAATAATTATAGATTTATCAAAAATATCAATGTCATTGCCGGGTTTCTTGTGAAAATTTCCTTTAAAAATCATGATTGGTTTTCAAACTAATTTTTGAACTTTTTGTTGTATCTGCTTATACTAACTCGATTGATTTTTTGTCTCTTTTGCAGGACAAACATCCATAGATTTCAAAGTAGAAAAACCCACAGATTATATTGTTTTCCACAGTAAAAATTTAACAATTACTGAAAAGGTACGTAAAAATTTAAATTGATAAATCATACTTTAATTTTTCAGATAGATAGGTAATGTTCTTTGCTAGAGTAGCTAGAAAGTTGAATCTAGATCTCAAACTGACGTGTTTGAAAATTCAACAACTCTAACCACACCTTCAACCCCCTCCCCATTGAGCCAATAAAATCTGACCAACAAGTCAACAAGGGATATTCACACTCAAAGCAAAATTTCAAGCCAAAACAAAAACAAATCGAAACTGCATCATAAAAAAAGTATCCAAAATTTTAGGTGAAGTTTATTTCTTGGATTTCACCGAATTAATTTTAAAAATTACCTCATCGTCCAACAAAATATGAAAATTTGAGCTAATCAACGCAAAGAGCTGAAATTTGGGAATATTTACATTCTATCTTCGACCTTCCAAATTGATTAGAAGTGGTTTCGAGTTCGAGGCATTTCAGAGTCTCAAGAAAATTTCTGGATTTTCCAGCATAGAAGAGACAGGTTTATAAAAATACCTGCAATCGCAGATTATCCATATTGGTGACCCATTTGATCGATTCAAGTACAATAAGGTTCCTAAAGAGGAATTTTCAAGTTCAAATCCATATTTTTTGGCGGTAAAATTTTCAAGAAGAAAAATTTTAAAGTTCACCGACAGCAAATTCTTAAAATTGGAAGACACCCCATTTTCGATGAAATCGATCTCCCAAATGGGTACCTAATCCACGATGTTTTTTTTTGGTTAGGAAATTTCAAAAAATTTTATGAAACCTCTTCCAATTGTTTTGGAAGGCCAAAATTAGTGTGTAAGTTAAGTAGGTACTAAGTAAGTAGGCACCTGTCAAATTTCAGCTATTTTTTTGTTGATTAAATAGATTGAAATTAGATAGGTAATATGTTTGGTGCGGTGATGAGGTTATTTAGAAATTTCTAAAATTCAAAAAATTCGAGAAATGAACTTCAGTACCTACCTAAAAATTGAAATATAGGCTTCTTTTTCAACACACTTTCGTTCCATTTTTTTTTTACTCAAAATTTTCCTTAAATTGAGATACCTCCCTTGTGTACCTACTCAAGAATTTGTTTTAAATTGAAAAAAAATTCTTGCAGAAATGGATTTTTAATGCGGATTAATTAAAAAAAAAACATTTTTTTGTCATTCTATTTTTCAGGGGTTCTTAAAAAGTGTAAGTTCTTACTGTGTTTTTTAATTCAATAAAAAAATCGTAAAAAATGGTTTTGAAAAATTTTTTCCTGACAAGATATAAAGGAAAATATGTTGAATAAATTTCTTGTTTTTTTTTTTTGAGCACCTAGTTAATCTCAGTTCATTTTTTTCTTAGGTTCTAATTAACCGAAAAATTACCGGAAATGAAAATGTGGAAATCACACGAATGTTGGAATATTTGGCCGGTCAGCAAATATTCATGGAATTGGACGAAGAGCTCAAAAGAGAAGAAAACTACACCTTGGTCATAAAATACACTACACGATTAGGACGAGAATTGGAAGGATTTTATTTGAGCAGCTACGTCACTCGATCGGGTGAAAAAAAGTAAGTGAAGTAATTCTTCAAACGATATAAACATACCTACCTATACTCACGAAGACGTATCCGTATCGGTTATCACCTTTTGACATGCAATTCGATAGATATTCTCATTTCATTTTCTTTTTCCAAACAGGTATTTGGCAACGACTCACTTTGAACCGACGTATGCTAGGTCAGCATTTCCTTGTTTCGACGAACCCCAATTCAAAGCTAGATTTAAGATGTCTATACTCAGGGATCGATTTCATATTTCTTTGTTCAATATGCCTATTAAAAGTACCGATGATATTGGATTCTACATGGGAACTGGTCTTGTAAGTTTTTTTTTTTTCAATTCCCTGCGAAAGATTACAATTTTAAAAATTATTTTGCTTTTATTTTGAAGGTTAGAGATGATTTTTACGAATCGGTTGAAATGAGCACATATCTCGTGGCCTTTGTCGTATGTGATTACAACCACACTCATACTACCACCTTGAAAGGCATATCTGTCAGTGTATATGCTCCTACTGATCTCCTACCTCAAGCTAATTTTGCTTTAAACACTGCCACCAAGATGATGGAACATTATGAAGAATTTTTTGGCGTATCTTATCCGTTACCTAAACAAGGTACGTAGTGTTGAAATTTACAAATAGGTACCTACCTAAATTCAGTATAATTTCTTGACAATATTTTGCTTTTGATTCTTAGATCTCATTGCTATTCCCGATTTTGGCGCCGGAGCGATGGAAAATTGGGGATTAATCACCTACAGAGAAACTTCCATTTTATACGATGAAAACGAAACATCTGCCACTGCTCATCAATGGGTCGCAGTAGTCGTAGCCCATGAACTTGCCCATCAAGTAAACTACACGTGTTCGCAGCGTGGAAATTATCTAATTCCAAGGGTATTTATTTTTATCGTGATTTTTCAGTGGTTTGGTAATCTGGTTACAATGCGTTGGTGGAACGATTTATGGTTGAACGAAGGATTTGCCAGCTTCTTGGAGTATTTAGGTGTTGATCATGTGATGCCTAATTGGAGCATGATGGATCAATTTATTCTCGATAAAACCCAGCAAGGTCTTCATTTGGATGCCTTGTCGACCAGCCATCCAATTTCAGTCACCGTTCATGATCCGGTTGAAATCGAAGCTATTTTCGATTCGATCTCATACAGCAAAGTAAATTTTTTCTCATTTAGGAAACTTTTTTTTAATTATTTTATATTTGATGAGAAAAAAATTTAACTTGGAATAGGGTGCTGCCATATTATACATGTTGGAAAAATTCCTCTCCCAAGATATTCTACGCAGCGGTTTGAACGACTACCTCAATAAACATAAATACGGAAATGCTGACACTAAAGATTTATGGAGTGTGTTGAGCAAACATACCAATCAAACCCTGGAAGTGAAAGTAATCACCTATTTTAATTAAACCTCCTTTTGAGGATCTTAATCGAAATTACTAATTGAAAATTTTATCAGTCTATAATGGATACATGGACTCGTCAAATGGGTTTCCCTCTGGTAACCATCAAACGTGAAAACGTAACCGCCGATAGTCCTGGTGTTATTTCAGCAGTCCAAACTAGATTCCTGTTGACTGCTGATGTCCCTAATATTACCACCATTCGACAGCCTCCTTCTACTTTCAAGTACAAATGGTATATTCCTTTGAATTATTACACCAATCAAGGCCATTACAGAAATGTGAATACTGTTTGGATGAATATGACCAATAGTAAGCTTGAAATTAATTTTTTAGTCAGGCTTTTTTTTCAGTTTCAAGTTTTAATGACAAAAAAATGTTTTTCAGTAACGTTTGAAGTGGATTCCAACACCAGATGGATTAAAGCGAATGTCAATCAATCGGGGTATTATCGTGTGAATTATGACGATCATTTATGGGATGCGATTATTTCTCAGCTGGCCAATGAGCATACAGCTTTTAGTCCTGCTGACAGGGCTAGTTTGCTGGATGATGCTTTTACCTTGAGCAGGTACCTACCTTTTTGAAAAAAATTGGAATTTATACCCAAAAGGGAGATATCCCTACTCGAAGTAAAATGTTGAGCCGAAACGAAAATAAATCAAAAGTACACGACCCATATCCAAAATTTCAAATGCTGAAGTCCATTTCTGAATTTTGGCGAATTTTTGAAATTTCAAAATTATCTTCCTGGCCACCCTGAAAAATCTAAAAATTTGATCTAATCAACAAAAAAACCTTAAATTTGGTATGCACTTTATTTTTACCCCCGGAATGTAGATTGAGGGTTCTTTTATCATGTACCTACTTTCGATTTATTTTTGTTTTCGTTCATTCAGGTAGGTACCTATTTAATATATTGAATTATTTGTTTGTCCAGGGCTGGTATTGTTAATGTTACTCTACCTTTGCGAATGTGCTTATATCTTCGTAAAGAACGAGATTATGTTCCTTGGGCGACTGCTTTAGACCATTTGCAAAACTGGAGTAAATATTTAGCAGAAGCTTCTCCTTATCGAATGTTCCAATTATACATGAAATATTTACTTGAACCAGTTGCCAACGATGTTGGATGGGAGGATTCTGGAACTCATTTGCAAAAGTAGGAAACATATTCTGAGATATATGACATATCTATTTACAAAAGAATGGAAAAAATTGAGAATTTTCATATTTTTATAGGCTATTGAGATCGGATGTTTTAGTGAGTGCTATTTTATGCGAAGTGGAACCTGTTACGACGGAAGCTAAAAGTAGATTCAAGAAATGGATGCAGGAAGGAACAAAAATTCCACCTAATTTAAGAGAAGTTATTTATTCCGCAGGTACTTACCTACTTAATTTTTTTTGAATCTGTTTACGTTTTAAAATAAGTACTTAGGTAGGTATATTATTGAAACACATTTTTAAAAAATTGGATCCAAAATTCAATTTTCTTATTCTTTGAAATTTTTAGTTACTTACTCTGAGAAATTTCTAAGCTCAAAATTTCAAGTGAGTAAAAATAAAATTTCAAGTGCCTGCATCTATTCCGGATTTTAAAAAATCAGTAAAAATAAATACCGACGAGTGAAAAAATTATCAGAAAATTTGAAATTTTGATTTTTCATCTGGAAAACCAAAAATTTTTACCATGTTTTTTTGAGGTCCAAACGTAGCACACCCCCTCCACTCCAATCAAGTTTGGAGAAAAAAATGCAAAACAATCTGTTCCATTGAATTGATACAAGAGATTCATCTTACTGGACATTTTTTTAAACTAAAAAATTATTAATTTCCCAGGTATCAAATACGGAGGGGTAAAAGAATGGCAATATTGTTGGGCGAGATACAATTCAACCAGAGTTCCTAGCGAAAGAAAACTTTTACTCAAAGTCCTCGGCGCAGCGTCAGATCCATGGATTTTGCAAAGGTTATTAGAATAAAATTTCGGATGATAAATGAATCTACCCATTCGTAACAAGTGATTCTCAAACAATTCGTCAATTTCCAGATACCTGCTGTCGACATTAAATCGTGATATGATTAAACCCCAGGACGTCAAAACAGTATTAGGGGTAGTAGCTGCCAACCCCGATGGGCAATTACAAGCGTGGCGACATTTGAAAGCTCGCTGGTATAATTTACAGTCGTTGTTTGGTAACGGGACATTCACGATGGGTGGTTTAATTACAGCAGTTACTTCTCATTTTGCTTCCGAGTACGATTTCAGAGAAGTACGTCAACAAAGTCACTTTCTAATTTTAAAAAAATGAAAGAAAACTTATACTTTTAAAAATATTTCAGGTGTCAGATTTTTTCCGACCGATGGACGTTGGTTCAGGTACCAGAGCTTTACAGCAAAGTTTAGAATTGATTCAATTGAATGTGCATTGGGTTAAAAAGAATGAAGAGAAAATATTTCAATGGTTGAGTAGCAACAATTTCAAATAAACCCATGTTCCAACATTTTCTAGTCAAAAACAGTATTTTCCTTCTTCGTGTAACATGTTTGTATAAATTGCCTTTTTCTGAGTTGATAAATCTCCATATTGTTACACGAATAAGGAACCTTAAAATGATCTTGCAATAATACTCGAAATTAATTTTTTCAAATTTATTCTTTCCCCATATCATTTTTTATGTTTTTCTTTTTTTTTCAATTTTGATAGAATTTTGTAAAATATTTTTTTTTTTTAAATTATAAATTAATCTGTGTACCTACAATTTTTTTTGTAATGTTAAATGTACGTTTACGTTTTCATTTCATGAACGTGTAGCCTTGCGAAACGAAATAAATTTTTGTACTTAGTATGACTCGTTATTCCGTACCTACAAATACATTACTTGTTCAATGCCAATTCTAATTACGAATCTGTAGTTGATGTAATTACAAGAACAAAAATAATAACTACGAAATACGAATACATTTGAAAAATTTTAATTCATTTTCATATGAACACCACGTTTACATTTAAAAAAAAAAAGTGTTCTTAACATAATTACAAAACGATAAACAATTGAAAAACTAGAAAAGGACGGATTCTCCAAATTTAAAATAAAAATTGAATGAGAGTGAAAAAATCGAACGCTAGTCAATTTTTTTATAAAAATACAGTCTTTCAAAGGAGTGTTTAAGTGAAATAAAACAGGATCAATACTGTCTTCAGGCTTAAAATAATACAAATGTGTAAAAATCAGATCTTACCAAGACTGTAATTTTTCAAAATTATAAATATAAAGCAATCTGAGTGGAAAAATTTTACACAAATATTTTCCGAAAATTCTTCAATAGCCGGGGTTAAGTTAATGGTTAAAATCAATTATTTTCCTATGGGTAAGTGGGTAACATAACATTTTACAAGGCACTTTATATGGACAATTTAATCACAAATTTTAAGGCACACGGTTCATTAACGTATCACACGTGAAAATGAAATAAGGCTCATTTGAAATTCATAATAGGAAAAAAATTAACACAATGTAAAAAAAATTAAACATACCAATTTAACAATGAAAGTTGGAAAATACATTATGTGCACCAACGTGGACGGCTTAATGACTAAAATTATTTAAAAACGTGAACAAATCTTCGATTAAAATCAACACTAAATGGAAGACTGTAACTACCCAACATTTCGATATACAAAAAATATACAATACAAAATAAAACCTACAACTACTCATCCTTTAAAAAAATATAAAAATAATAAATTTGAGTTTGTTCGGTGTAAAAGCTCTAAAAATACACGTTTGAGTAAAAGATACAATGAGATTCGATCAAAATCGACGGTACATGAATCATAATAAATATTTACAAATAAATTAAAAAAATATATAAAAAGAAACTCGATTGGTAAAAAAAAAAAAAAAAATACGAAAGAGATATACAATCGTTTACATTTTCGCGCAATAATAAAAATAAAAAAGTATTCTAGAGAATTTTTTATACCACATTGTTGAAAAAATATCAAGTATGATTAAAAAACGAGATTATTTGAAACGTCTATGCTTCAGGCACGAGTCCATGAAAAATTTCAATTTTAATATAAAAATAAAATATATCTTTTCTACGTTGACTAGAAACGATTGTAAATGTTCAAAAAAAAAAAATTGAAAAAAATCAACTAAAAGATTCGCACGAATTACCGTTTTTTCAAATTAAAAAAAAAATCAATTTCTATCGATTGCACGAAAAATAGTAAAAATAATTAATAAAACATGAGAGAAATTAACGTGCTCGAATATCACATGATAAATTATTCTACCTTAAATATCTCACAACGAAAGTGATAATAATACTGAACAAAATCGTAGCTTTGAACACCGCAGCTGTGTTATAAATAGGGCAATACGGGCATTGACTGCTACCACATACTTCGCAAATACTCAATAAATAAGTAGGCGTAGCGTCGAATATTGTTTCGTTGAAACGTTCTGAGAAAAAAACAAAAACAGTGAAAAATAAAATCAACAATAAAAAAAATCAAATTCAAATTGACCAACCTGGCGCGTAATAATCATAAACACGAATGGGTAAATATCTTGACATATTGGCAACTGGTAACCATCTCTCAACAGTGAATCGTATACAAGTATCAGTATCGTCCAGCTGTCGAAAAAAATGTCAATTACAACGATGATGTGGATTTCACACTCTATCGAAGCCAATACTTACGTAATCGAAATAAAATAGAACTTTTTGTTCCAAAAATCTGGCTCGTTTCAAATTAGGGATGTTTCCTGACCGTACGTATCTATCGAGATTTTGTTGTTGTATTATATATCCGGTTGGAATCGTGACGTCAAGAACAGCCATACCAGATCGATAAGATTCGTTGACAAATGTCCACCTAAAATATATTTCCAATTTAGTATTAGCGCAGTCAAAATGCTAGAATTCAAAGAAAATCCATCAAATCACCTTTGACAACTGTAATACATAATATGAGATTGATTTCTTCCATGGAAATGAGCTTTTGGTACCAATGAAAATGACGGAACAGGTGGTTGGGTTTGGAATTTAGCAATATCAACGTTATATTGCACATGCATTTGAAGAATAGCAAAACCAGCTCCTTTGGCTTCGACTTTTACCGTTCCCCATGCATGAGGTATCTAAAATAAAATCGATAAAAAATCAATTTGGTCAGCAAAACGCTCATAAAGATTTAGAAGGAGAAAAAATATATCATACGTCGATCTTTTGAAGCATGGCGAGATTTTTATGATTGACGTAAATTAATTTCGTTTGACCACCTAAGGCGGTAGCTTCGACTTTCACCACCAAGCCAGATACATCTCTGATTCGTTCACGATTGGTATACTCCATCAAGGCTTTCATAGCCACAGCAGTATCCTAAAACATGACACAAATTTCATTAAAACTGAATAACCAAAATAAACATTATTTGGGTCCAAGTTACCTGTGTCGAGGCCCAACCGCCATCCTGTAATCGTTGCGTATTCAGCCATTTAACTATACCATCCAAGACATCTTCTTGCCTTCGAGGTACGTACACTAACAAAGCATAAGCTGTAGCTTCGATATTCATCGAATCGTATTTATACGGCAACCTTGGCAACAAATATGATTTCTGATTTTCCAGTTTATTCGGAGGCAACGGTACAGGATCTCTTCCCCAATAAATTAATCCACCTGCGCATATTACATAAAACGTTTTAAATGAATCGAGACTAGTTTTAATCGCTATAATGAATCAATTTACCTTCGTCTCGTTTCCATTTATTCAGTGTATCAAAGGCGGATCCTGCACTTGAAGCTTTAGCCAACATCAGAGCGTAAGCTACCACAGATATTTCATAAGGATCACCATACTGATCGATAACTTTGGAATTTTGATTTAACCAAGCAATTGCTTTCTGCTGAGCATTGCTTACTTCGCCTCCCAATGACTACAAACAAGTGAATTTATATAAATGAAGTATTACTGTGATTCATCACGATAAATGACAGAATACCTACCCCGACATCTTTCACTGTAGTTAAAGCGATCAAAACTTGAGCAGTTAATGAGATATTACGATGTTTATAATCAGTTGGCAAATGCGCAGATATGTTTGCTTTTCGATCCGGTATCCACGAAACATCGTAAAAGCAGCCTTCTTCGGTTTGATGAAGTAGTAACCACGTCAACGATTTCGTGATTATCTGCAATAAAAAATAAATTAAAGATTTAGTCTGAATTCTTTTGCAGTTTTCTTGCTAAAATTTGTACTTCAGGTTACCTCAGGATCTATATATAAATAATTTTCCCATTCGTAGAATCTCGCTTCTTGAAGAATACGGATACAATATGCAGTCAACCAAACACTTTTCGGTGCCATATTCCTAAAAAAAAATAATAAAAATCAAATTAAAAAAAATCAATCTAAAATTTCAAAGAAAAACAATCAAAGATCTAACCAATCGCTACGGAATAAACTGAATGATCCGTCGTCATTCATGAACGAAATCATTCGTTGATACTGGATATTCATGTAATGGAACGAGTATTTTTCTTGAGTTCGATTTCTGGCGTTGATCAATCTCATATACATAGTCGTGTACATCATGGCTGCAAATCCGAAAACGGTTTGTTCGGCGCCATCCTAGCAATAAAAAAGTCAAAATTAAATAACCGAAATCGATAAAAAATCATTGTATAAAAAATTCAATGGTTACCATTGGTAAATTGAGCAAGGAGGTAGCATTTACTGGCATCGTAGGGAAAATAGGTCCTACTACATCACCGACCACCGAAATAGTAGCTCTGTTTGATCCATAAATGTAGTAACGATCGATATCGTAAGGTATAATTGGAGTTTCGGTGACATTTACGTGCATATATTGGAATACATAGGCACGATTTGTAAGATCTAGCAGTACTGATTGATGTCTGTATTGTGGTAATGCATCGGGCTACAAACGGAAGAACCATTAATAAATGAACTTGCATAATCGAAAAGTAAGATCTTCGAAAAAAATATATTACCTCGACGTGTAGAATACGAGAAACTCTGTCACTAGCGATCAAAGTCGTAGCACGCACCGAAACTTCAACATCTCCCAGAATCACCGGAACAATTGGTAAATAAACAATGACAGCGTCTTGCGGTTTAATATAAACGAAAAATTGATGTTCACCGAATGAGGTCCTTGGCTTATACGAACTCACCTAAGATACGATCAAGGTATGAATAAACGTAAACGAAGTAATTCGTAAACAAAATAAATCTCATCTCACAATTCCTTCTTCTTCGACGTGTACAAATTTATAATTGTCTGAACCTTCCAAAAGTACCACAGCTTCGATAGCGTTTTTCATGTAATTGAAAACAGTCACCCTGATACCGACTTGTTCACCTTGTCTACTTCTGGTGGGCATTTCGACGTTGATGAAAAATGGCAGAATACCCATGTACTGTAAAATTGTCAATTCAAAACAAAAATTACTCATTTAAAAAAAAAAAAAAACTAGCGGCAGAATTTGAGCTATACCTCGATTGGTTTTTGTAACATTCCAAAACCAAACGATTGACTGACACTGAAGGCAGTAATCATCCAGTGAGCTGGCTTATGAGGTACAGGAATTTCGAAAATGAATCGTCCATGAGGACCAATATTTATATCTTTCCATAACCAAACGTTTTCGTAATGTCTTTGAATTCTGTTATAACGCATTTTCCGGAAAAGATTCAATTCCGTCATATTGTAGGTGGGAGCTATAACAAAAAATAATAACTTTTAGAAATACGTTATTTATCGAATAAATTTACATACAGAAACATTTACAATTTCGATAATTATACGCCGTAGTGTAATTCCTATAATTTGTTTTCCTTGGTACGACAACATCGGTAAAAACAATAAGTCCGGCGAACCTGAAAATATTCCAATTTGATTATTAACTTTGAAAATAGTTTCTCATCAAATGAGTTGAATAAAAAAATAATCTTACGCGAAAGTTTGATTTGCATCAATTCCATGCGATGAAGAAGGCAAATGAACAATATCGTCTGGATCTCCGTTATGCGACAACCACGTATGCAAAAATGAACTGTTTCCTTCCACGTCGTATATGTCCATTTTTGATAAAATCTACAATGAAAATTAAATCTCAAGATACATCTCCAACTTCTACATCTACTACCAATTTAAATCAACTACTTACTTTAGCGTACGTCAATTCGTTTCCTAGTTGTAAACTATAAAATGGTCTATCGATACCGGAAAGACCTACATATGCTCCTGGTTCACCATAAATAGCAACTTCCACAACTTCACCAGTTCTAGCTTTGCGATTATTGATGAATACAGTAAACTGAAATTGAAAAATTACATAATGAAGAGCTGCCCTTGAGGATAATTTAAAATATAACATTTTTCGCATCAACTAACATTATTACGCGAAATTCCATTCACAGGGAACGTCAAACTATCAGCTATAATGTCTCCAGCTCTGCCAACATGATAAACTAAAATCGTCGCTGATGGTGCCATTTCCGCTGACAAAGTTACCGCGAATGTGTATACGCTGGATGAAGTGGTCTCTTGAGATGCCAGTAAAATAATGCCTTTCGATATCAACACGTAATTGAATTGTTCAATTTGGAAATTGCTGTGTACGTGGAACATGATGTATTCTCCAACCTATGAAAAAAAATAATTATTTTTTCGAAAAAAGAAGAAAATATATGCATAAAAATCAAATGACATACTCTCGCATCAGTAGTACTCGTGGATACTTTGATAAAATGATCTGTCGGTGAATAATAGGCCTGAAGGTATATCTCGGTGAAACTGCGTTCTCCTTGTATATCTCTAAAAGTTGCCGAAATGTGAATACTATCGACATCCTTCAAAGTGTCACTTGCTTGTTGATTATTCCCCAAACCTTCAAATACACAATGCTTAGTAAAAATTGAAAAATTCTATATATTCATTGAAATATGCTCGAAACTGAGACTTACCGAGTTGACTTCTTAGGTCAACTTTTAGTGCCCAGATTCCATTATCTGATTTACCAACCGGAATGTCGATAGAATGACGACCACTACCTTTCATAATAACTTCTGCTCCCAATTCCACTTTACCTTCGATCAAACGATACAGAGGTAAGGGTGATCCATCATGGAACGATACTCCCAACTGAAAATCAATAATTATTTCAAATCATTAATTATCTTGTATTTTCTACTCATAAAATTAGATGAGGAGAAAAGAACTTACATAGACTGTGAACGGCGATGTAGGTTTAAACACCTGTTGCTCTGAACCCAAGAAAAACACTTTGACAGAAGAATTGAAGAATCGAGCAACTGAGTACCCTTCGATAATTTCATCCAAAAATCGTTCACCTACAGTAGCCGTTATCACAACTTCGTACTCGTCTAAATTAGGAATATCTCGTAAAAGATCTTGAACAGGATATTGAAACGTGTACGTTCCTCTGAACTGAAATCATTTTCCAGAAAATAAATTCACATGAAATTACACCACAATCTTGAAAAATTTATCGTATTATTTACCCATGTTAAATGAGGAATCCTCTGCAAATTGTCTCGTTTTTGTTGGGGATACCAAAATGGATACGATTCATCCTGCAATATATAAAATACGTCTTATAAAACAATCCAAATCACTCTAAAATTAGAAAACGGCTAATTATGTACTTACAAAATAAAAATATTTCTCAGAAATGGGAGTAAAATCTCTAATGTACAAATTCGAAGTCTTGAACGGTCGAATAGAAGCTTTCAACGTAAGATTTCCAACCACTGGCGCCCCGCCAGTATAATTTGCCATCACTGTACCAGTAAGGAATTGATCGGTGGTAAAAATAAACGGAGCCATGGTGACATTAACCTACGAAATGGTTTCAGAACATTGGCAGCTGTACATATGCATTCAATTTTTCAATTTTAAAAGGAAATATCTTACTTCGAATCTCGTTTGGTAGTATTCTTCAACTAAGAAAGTAGACTCTTCAACTTGACCTTGTGCCAAAACTCGAATCGACCATTCGCCAAATACCGGTTGATCTGAGAGCTCATATTCTAAACTGACTGTTCCTAAATTTGACTAAAAAAAATATTCAATTTACGATTATTGGTTTCGAATGGAACAAAAAATCGGAAAATTATTTGGAAATATTGCTTCACCTGTCTTGAAAGCCATCTTCTCATGACACGTTTTTTTGGATCTAACATGTAAACGTCAATTATACCATCGAAAGCTCGCAATTCGGTGGTAATTGGAATAGCTCTCAGTTTTACTGAAAAAGTATTTAAAATTTAATAGACATTCGAACACGGATCAGTAACAAAATAACTGCATACTTGTTTCACTTTGCTTGTAAATAGGTTTATCAGTTTGAACAAAAATAGTCATGGATCTTTGAGAAAACACTAGATTGGTTTCATTGACAAATGCAGCACCCCCTAAAACTCCGGAGTAAAGTCCTTCCACTTTCAATTTATAATTGCCGCTAACGCTAGTCGCTGGTATCTGTTACAAAAAGAACGAGATTTTCAATAAACCAACACTAGAAAAACACAAATTTAAGGAATCAATCAACTTACTCTCATCAAGAGTACTTCTGGAATTCCTTTCTTTACATCACGTGAATCAGCAGCAACTTCAACGCCATTCCTTTGAATTGATGAACGAATCGTCAAAGGATGTTTCATAGAGTATACAGTTGCTGCAACTCTATAAACCTGAGCAGGTCTCACTACACGACTTGCGACAATAAAATATGTCCTGAAAATTATTACAAACAAAATTAAATTAAACTATCCAGAGAATTTTACACCAATACGAATAACTTACGCTTCGTTTAAAATAATATTGCTGTTCCATGGTGAACCAGAACCCGGAGAAATATTTGCTTGGTTGAGTCCACCAAACCTGTCGAATGGATTTTGAGCCAAGGAAAAATGAAGTAGTAAAACCAAAGAGTATAGCAACCGCATTTTTAATCTGAAAAATACAATCACATCCAAATATTTAAAAAAATTGTAAAGTTAAAAATAACAGTCGAGAACTAAAAGCGATAAATGTACCGAACTTTTACAGTATTAATCACCCTAATGAATATTCCCCCACAACGTTGATTAATCCGGCGAAAACAATTATTACCACGACCAATTACAACTGTTTAAAATGATTTAATTCGACAAAATTAAACTGAATTGTGACGTTGGAAATGAAAGGGGCTCGAGTTCATTTTAATTAATTTTGAGATTATGGAGTTTTAGACCCGGTGCGCTGAGAAGCATTTGAAAAGAGAGAAAGAAATAGACTTCAGTTGAAATTCAAATTCAATTTATAAATTTTATTTATTCGAGGAAATAAAAAATAAAAAATTGAATTAATCACACGAATCGCTGATTTAATATTCACACCGTAACATTAGTGATACACAAGACGTGTTGTTTGTTCTTTTATACGAAGCATCATGCACCTTGCTCATTAGAATTTTGTCATCTTGTATTTATAATACATACAAGAGGAAAAAAACCGTGAAGGAATGTAGCGATGGATCGTACTTTTATTATTTATAAACCCTTCCAAAGAATAGAATACGGCACGTGAGTATCAACAAGTGATTCTGTTATCTAATGTACGAGATGAAACGCCAACGCCGACGAATGAAATATTTTCATAATAATTTTTAATGGCTCGAGTTACTTAATTCAAAAATTGGAGAATCAGAATGAGATGATCAATTAAAATTACTGAATCATTATAGAAGTTATTTACACAACGAAAAAGTTTCATGAATATTTATAAATTGTCGTTCAGAATTTCGAAGTTTATACACCCAAATGAACCAAATTAATCCAAAATCACGTAGTATTTATACAATCATAAATAAGATGAGAATAGAATGATAAACCAACGTAATGATTCATCTACATCTAAACTTTTGATCAAAATTGAAGCAAATAACACACCAAAACTGTTGAATCCTAATTCAACACCTTCGCTTGTTACACATACACATTGAATGCAACGAAATCCATACTTCCAAATTGAAGTTAATATGGCATTTTAAAGGTAAGTAACTTTCAATAAACCATTTACGTTATAAATTATAATAATCAAATCAATTACAAAAAAGTTACGAACGATTGAAAACACAAAATAACTGTAGGTTAACGCCCATACACTTACTTTGGATTTGAAATTCCTTTACGATTGCGAGTCAAAATACACCACTATATTTACAAGTAATGCACAAGTGCAGCATAATAGAAATGATTCACTATAAAAAATGAAATGAATAAATAAACTTATTTAAATTATTAAATAAAAGTAACTTTTCACACAATCAGCCGCATTTTGGAAGTTTATCGTTCAAACGTAAACAAACTGTTGGAATTGTAGTTGTACCTGTTCGATGACTCACACAAACACACAACAACAACGGGTAACGACAAACACAAAAAAAGGAAGGTACAGTGCTGAAACGGTTGCTATAGTACTTCGAGCTGATTAGTGATTTGATCATTGACGTAATGATGACGTTGCTTGATGGTTTGATTCTTGATCAAGTGCATTTCTGCATTTTATTTTATTGCGCCGAAATGATACAGAATCGGTGTTTTCCACTAAGAAAACAACAATTAATGAATTAAATACGATTTCAGTGTCTAATATTTTGAAGCTCGTTTATTTTATTCTCCAGATCTAAATCAGTAACTTAATTACAAACAAATTAAATATAAAACAAAATAAGTTCATTTAAAAATTGTGAGTAAATTACATTAAGTTATATTAAGTACTTATGAAATTATAAAATAACAGTCAACAGTCAACTGAAAAAAATGATTATGATTATGAGTTCTAAAAAACGGTAACGATGGAAATTGTAAACAAAAAAAAATTTTCACTTTCACAAAATCACATTTTTAGCATAGATAATAATGAATAACAAAATTAATTCAGACATCATTTAAATAACAATAAGTCACGACTTTTAACGGTCCAAAGTCCAACTGCATTTTTGAATTTTTCGCTCATTTCGTGATAACCTGTTGCCAATTGTTTAATTTGAAAATACGTAAGATGACCATGATTTCTATCGGTGGTAATGGATTTGAAACTGGTCAAAAAACATTTTTTTGTAATGAGAAGGGGCTGGACTCTATCAGTATTTTTTTTACTCCATCCTAGCCGACGTCCTTCCACACAAACTTCGTGATTTCTGTTGGTACAAATAAAAAGTTTTTCATCTATTATTTTGCTCGCGAGCAAAAAATGAAAATTTTACTCACTTTTCTTTAACATCACACCAAATAATGCCACAAGCTGATGGTCTGGCATCAGGCGCATTATTTCTCCTGTTCCATTCGAATTCAATATTTGTATGTAATAAAAGAGGCGGGTTTCGGCACAATGTCTTAACGCTTTCGTTTCGATGAATTACGGCTCTTTTCATGGCTGATTCGTTGTATAAAGTCGAATGACTGGAGACAATGATACTAGTTAAATAAATAGGATGAGCCAGAAAAATCGATAATAAAGCTCCTTCAATGCCGATACAATTCCAACGTAAAATTTTATCGCTGCATGATATCGATAATGTTGGATCACCTCTGCCTGGCTTTGTACGAACAGTTCCTACGACGTGATATTCTGTACCAGGTTGTTTTTTATCCTGCTTGAGATCATTTGGCAACGATTTCGCCCCAGTTCTGTTAATATCTTTTAAAAGGGTACCGCTGTTTTCATCGAGATAAGATGTAGCTAAATTATTGGCACTTTCGGGTTTGAATTTTTTAGGATCAGCATCATTCTGTGGAAGAAAACGTTTGCAAGCATGGTTTAGAATCACCGATGGATCATAATCTTTGGTAGAAACTTCTTTCGGAAAAATGGACGCGTCACCACAAGGAACCTGAGTAGTAAATAAATGGAAAGTAATTTGATCTCGAACTGCGTACTTAGAAGATTTTTCGTCCAGGAATAAAAAATCTGAGTTTCCACCTCGTCGTAATGTTTTGATTTCTTCGAAAAGATATCTCATGAAACCACGACGAGCTAAAACCTACGAAAAGAATGACAATTTTAACAAAAAAAAAAAAAATTATTATCATACGATAATGACGCAAATTCGTTCACCTCAGCATGACTGTCATTGAGTACGTCACCTTTATTACTCATCTTCGTACGACCTATACATTTAGTTCCTGTTGCGAGGCTGACTATTCGTAATTGATTATTCACTCGTTTAATTATAGCAGCTAATAGTGTCCATTCTTTTTGTGGAATCGGTTTTCCAGATTTTGGCAAACTTGAGAATTTTTCGAAACACATCTTGGCAACATTATCAGCAAAATTTGGATCTAAATCGTTCAACTGGTTCATATCGACAGGAAATTTTTTCAAAAAAATACGTGAACTTGGAAAAAATGTCGAGAAATTTCAAAAAACAAGTGTAGAAAACGAAACGCAAAGATAAAGAAAGTGAGAAAAAGAAATGGAGGGGAAAATTGAGAAAACAAAGGAATTTTAATTTAATGGTGAAGTAAGAGGGAATTTAAAAAATAAAAGTAAGTTTAAAGATGAATGTAAATTGTATGGGAAACAGAAAAGAAATCACATCACAGATTCTGGATTCCAAGCGTATTTGTCTCTACGCCCGATGTTGTTCAATGTATTAATATCTTCTTGCGACAATTCTTTTTCTAAACGAGCGTTTTCTTCGATCCTAGCCGGAGTTATTGATTTCGCTACGACCGCTACATAACAAAAAAAAATTAACCCAATAGATGGAATACCCCAAAGGAAAATAAAGCAAAAACCTATACTAACCGTATCCTCTTTGCAAAGCGTAACGCAACAGGGTCTGAGCGGGAGTGATTCTATTACTGTGAGCCACGTGACTAACGATTGGATCTTTTAACAAACACGGATTAGCAGTTCCACCAAGAGGACTGTAAGCTTGCAAAATGATACCGTTCTTTTTGGCAATATTTATCAATTCCTTGCTTTGTTGAAAATGAGGATGAAATTCCACCTGGAAACGAAACGTAATAAATCAATCTCAATTAGCTAAGTTGAAATCACAAGTTTGGCGATTTTAGCATTATTCGTACGTACCTGATTTACGGCGGGTATAATAGAAGTATCGCGTAACAATTGGCTGATATGACCAACAGTAAAATTCGACACGCCAATAGATCTTATTATACCTTTACCCTCATTGTATAATTTAATCAAATGTTTCCAAGTATTTGTTCTAAACGAGTAATTACAAGGATCCGATGGTGAATATCCTGCGGCGCCGGGCCAGTGAACCAAGTAAAGATCTATATACGATATACCTAAATACTGCAGCGACGTTGTAACTGCTTGCGTTACTCTGAGTTCATCACCATGATCACTTGGCGCTAAAAAAACAGGTAGGCTAGAGAAACAGCTTAAAACGAGATAAAAATCACAAATAAACATACCTAGTTTTGTTGTGATGAAAATATCTTCTCGCTTGAGCCCATGTTTCGGTAAAAGTTGTCTCAAAGCATGACCAATTTCTTGCTCGTTTCGATAAACAGCTGCGGTGTCTACGAATACGAAATAAATGAGTATTGCTTGCACGGTCAAAGTATAAGAAAATAATAGCATACCTATAGAGCGATATCCAGCAGCAAATGCTGCGTCTAATGTTTCCAGAATTTGAGGACGTCCTGTGATTTGATACGTCCCAACTGCAAGAAATTACACTGGTAAAGGCAAAACTAATACCGAATTATGACACGACTGAAACAGTTTGCAGTACTCACAAGTGATAACGGGCATCTGATGCCCACTGTTCAAAGTGGCTTTTAAATCGATGATCTTTTGATTTGGATCTAGATCTAGACACAGCATTTTGATTATCAGTACAAAAAATTCAACCGAACAAAAACAACTAACAAAAAATTTACGAAATGATAAATTTATTACAATCACATCCGTGGAATTTGCAGACTGAGAGTGAGAACAGAAATGCAAAGATGATTCAAATTGATTATGAAATTATGAACTTGAACCGAAGAGGCGAAGATTCTGAAGAGGGGAAGAGGGGGTGAAAAAAATGGAAAAAAAAATCATGAAAAAATTACACGTAACGATACCGGTATTTCCATTTCCAAAAAGAGTTATGACGTCATTTTTCAAGGGGTTACAAAAATTTCTTATCAATTTTATCAGTATTAACACGTGCAACGATGAAATTCAAAGATGAAATTATTTTTTAATATTACAATGTAGATGTACAGTGTGCGCTTATTTTTAATTCTTTCAAGTAATTCCTTGGTTGTTAAGTTTTAATAAACGTTTCGTAAACGATTAAAATGTCTGGTTCTCGGAAATCTCTCAAGAAAGGAACTATTTTCAACCCTAGAGCATCCAATGAATGGTCGAAAGGTATAACAAAACAACTTTATTCGTTACATTTATGTGCAGCTTTTCATTTTTAAACAATTTTTCAGATGATTCAAAATTTGGCCAAAGAATGCTCGAAAAAATGGGGTGGAAGCTTGGCCAAGGCATAGGATTAAATAACCAAGGAATCACAGAAAATATTAAAGTTCGTTTGAAACTGGATAGTAAAGGTCAGCTTATTAATTGCACTTCGATGCTCATTGTTCAAGATTTATGTTTGGAAATGATTTAAATGAATGATTATATTGCTAGGCCTAGGTTACCAAATCAAAGAAGATCAATGGCTAGAAGTTAGAAGTGAATTTTCTGAACTACTGTCACAATTAAGTCAGGGCGTCAAAGACGAAAACGAAGCATTTAATAAAGACAAAAAATCTTTAGAAGCGGTATCCCAGTCATCTAAAACAAGAGTGCAGTAAGTTACATTGAATTTTTTTTATTGAAGAGATATTTTATGATCTTACTACCGTTTTTTTTTTTGTGATCGCAGTTATCACAAGTTCACTCACGGGAAAGATATCGCCAGGTATAAAAAAGAAGATTTAATAGGAATTCTGGGTAAGAAAGAAAGTAAAGATGCATCACTTATACCAGAAAATGAAGAATTTATCCAAAGTGGAAATATGGAGGAATATTTTATGAATAAAAAGAAGAAATTAAAAAGTAATGACACACGCCTTCCTTCTGTAAATAACGACGCCGAAATCGACGTTCAAGATAATGATTTAGATGGAAAGCCTGTGCAAGAAGAAGAACCAGACGAATCAAATACCAGTTCCAATTCTAGAAAACGAAAAAAATCCGTAAAAAAGATTAATGATCAATGTGAAATTGAGGAATCGTGTGAAAATGAATTAATCGATGAAAAATCAACTAGTCGATCTACCGATGAAGGAGCGAACAATACATCCGATGATATTGGTCCTACTTGTCGCAAGAAGAAACGTAACTTGGACATTCCTGAAAATGATAATTCTGACATTTCGGACCCAAGTAATAATTTAAATGTAGAAAATGTTCAAAAAAACGATTCAAAATCGAATTCCCGTAGAAGAAAAAAATCTGCAAAAAAGCTGGAGAAAGAAAGCGAAATCGAAAAACCAAGTGAAAACACTGCTGAACTGATCAGTGAGCGAACCGAAGATCGAAATATTACGAGCACAGTCGAAGACGGCGTTGTTCCTTCTCGTCGAAGTAAAAAACATGATAAGAAAACTACTTTTCACTGTACCACAGAGTCTGAAAATGATGTATCTCTTGAAGAAAAAATTCAGACATACCCGCAGGTCGAGTTTGATCGAAACATTGTAAATAAAGAAGAAATCGACGAAGATAACAGTAATTGTTCGCAACTCAAAAATTCTTGCGAAGGAAAGAAAAATAAGCATGGAAAATCAGTTGAAATTTCGGCGCCCATCATTTCTGAAGAAAGTAAAAACACAGATGTACCTGAAAAGAGCACAGGAAACAATGAAAATGAAACACGCCGAAAAAAGAAACACAAATCGAATCGTGTGGAAGAACAATCTGCCTGCAACGATGACATCAACTCACCTACGACTTCGTTACCGCAAGCGATTGACGATTCTGCGCCTAAACTCAAGAAAATAAAATCAAAAAGTAGAAAAACGACTGATTCGTGCTTGAGCAATGAAACAAACGAAATAATTGTGAATAATTTGAACCATTCGGTTCAAGAAACTGAAACTGAAAAATCGAAAATTTTCAACACCATAGATAACACCTCGGCTGATTTTATGAAAACAGTGATTGATTACAATAGTTGTAATAATGTAGAAGATTTCATTTCAAATTTCGAAAAAAATCGAGAAGAATTACTGAATAAGTACAGAGAAAAGTATAAAATGAAGTACTTGATGTCATCATCTGATAAAATTGAAATTTATGGGGATGAATTTGATGGAAGGAAATTGGATTGCAAAAAACCTAAATCTGAGAATATGCCTGTGATGAAAATATTGGATCGTAAGAATATGTCTAAAGCTGAAAAAATCGTTGCAAAAGCTCGATTACTGCAGATGATAAAAGACGAAACCGTGACCCATAGTTTCGAAGGAAGTAACCTCGCAAGTATTTCGGGTTATGGTAATGTAGGATGTTAAATCACAGACTGCGTCTGACAATTTCCTTCTCATGTCCAAGTGGCATTTCCGTAATTGTAAATTTGTAATAAATTCATCAACTTGCGTGTATTTTTGAACTTAAATTACATTTTTTTTACACAATGATAACATTTGTACCTGACTATCTACTAGATGGTATTACTATTGATGTAACGATTGAAAATGACTACCATTATTGTTCTTGTTCATATTTATCAAGACTTTCATGGCGGTTATCGAAATCATCATTGCTATCAAAATTATCATCAAAAGCATGCTCTACAAATTCGCTATGCAATTGATGATCTTCATCGCCCAATTCATGCGTTTCAATATAATGGGTATGCATCGTTTCCATTTCTTCAGCCATAGCTCGCTGGGCTTTCTTTATTTTATTCTTACGTTGCTTGATAAATTTCTTGAGACCAGTTTTATCCCACGACTGTTTCTCCAATATTTTATTAGATGATACTTCGAAAATAGCTCTCGGATTACTGAAAATATCTTCAACCAATTTGTCATCTGAGGAACGAGACTTCATAGCACCTTGTTTCACCTGTAAAATGCAATTATTTTGCAATTTGAATACCAAAATTCTGAAAAATATCGTAATAATCTCAATATTCGGCGAATCTTACCGTATTTAAAATTTTATTGTAATTTAGACCGAAAACATCCATTCGCATTTCTGGCAATTCCTGTACTTCATCGTCTTCAAAAGGTTGTTTTTCTTCTAAATCAGCGATTTGCTCCTTTAGCAATAAATTAGTATCAATTTAAAGATTTTAAATTCACAGAAAAAGATATTGTATGTATGAATTACTTTCAATTCGCTGGGCAAAGTAGTCACTAGTTGTAAATCCTCTTTCAGATGATGTTGTTCTTGAAGTGCGGGTACGTAGTCGTCTCCAAAATCGGCAATTTTTAAGCGTCTATCAACTTCGGCTCTAATAGCGTAATGCTTATCTGCAGAAATGAATTAAATGTGTTACATAACTATATTGATAATCATCAGCACATATCGCCTAAAGTGTTCTCAGTAAATATCCGAATGACTGCACCTTTCACAAAGAAAATCGTGGGTACCAAACCCATCGTTCTTAAATTTATAAGCTCGGTACGCAAAGGGTTAGCAGTTTTATTTAAAAGTTGTTGGACAACGTCGTCTTCGTCAGTTCCTTGAGGAATCCAAAACACATTTATGGCTCTACAATCAGGCGTTACTTTCACCTGTAACAAAAATGAAATTTGTAGAGTATTGAAGAAAAGGGGGCTGAAATCGATGAGATTTTTTTACTTACATGAGATATTTGAACATTGTGTTCTATCAATGGAAGTCCTATATCACTTGTAGACAGAATTTCTGAAATGTTTCTCATAAACATTTTATTCAATATTGCACTTTTTCTAGTCACAGGAATACTACGACAAGCTATTGAAGTTACGGCAGATTTTAAATTTAGCGAAGGGAAACCCACTGGTGGGTTAGAAAATAGTCCTTTCCTGAAACATGAAACCATTTCAAATAAACCCATTCTCGAATTTATGAAAATGTAATCAATTCAGTCGACGAATGTAATCGATTGCTTACTGTTTGGTTTTCTCGATGAATTTCCACATGACTCGGTGAGGTTTTAGACACCGAGGGCCTTTCAATCTTAATAATTCTTCCACAGTCCATCCTATTCGACGGCTGTTACAACTTGAGGTAAAAAACGACCTTTTGTGAGGCTGACAATTAACAATTGATGATTTGAGTGCTTGCATGGTGCTTTTTTAAAGTTTAAAACATTATTTCACACGAAACACTATAAGCTAGTGAAAATTGAAAAGCGATACTGAGTAACTAATTCAATACAATAAATAAATTACATGAAATGATACATACTATTAATCGATTTTAAAATGTTAAAAATTTAAAAATAATGGTTTATCAAACATCATATTTCTATTATCATCTTCATCACCCATTATGTACCTCCTCTCTCTTCTCACTCCTTCACTTCACGATGTCTAAATGTACTCACAGGAAGGACATGCTCTGACCGTGCGGTGCACTTTTTTCTCTCGTGTTCGAATAGAGTTTTCACCGTTTTCACAATTTTTTTTTTTTAGCAAATTTCGGTTGTGAGATTCTTGTGAACTTTGAATTATTAATTTTTATTTTAACCCTCCGGTGAGACGAGTATATGGCAAGAGGTCACTGCATGGTTAGCGATACATATTTCCAAAATTATAATTTCTCTATGTCACCAATATAGGTATAAATAAGTATGCTTATTGCTTAGAAAAAACAACGTTTCGCAAGCTTTTTTAAAGCTAAATTTGACTAAACCTGAAAATCAAAAATACCCCCGAGGCCAGAATACAGAAATTTCTCTAAAGTATAAAAATATCGAAAATCACAGCTTTTATTCAGTTTAAAGTATTTGTAATCTTGAAGTGATTTTTTAATATTTTCAAACCCTAAAGAAACTTCAGGTAATTTGCAAATTCGTCCTTCATCATTTACGAATATCTTCCGTAATCGTAATATCTATGTACATCAGAAATCTCACACATCTTATACACGAATTTCTGAATATTACAGAGAAAATTTTCACCAAAATATCGTTCAAATACACTACCAACGCAACGTCGAGAAAATAAATACAAAACGAAGACAATAAATACCATATTTTTTTGAAATTAAAGTAACTTGATTAAGATAATAAATAAAATGTTAAATAGCCAACACGAAACATATAACATTTGAAATGTAATTCTTAAGAAGAATCTGGTACATAAGGATTGATAAGATGTTCGGAAAATTCTTCGATTTCACGAGGACCGCGAACCTCTCGATCCAATTGAGGTAATTTAGTAACATGAAGATCTTCATACAGATCAGTGATCTGAAAAAAATTAATAATTCATCGTTGATTACACGAAATTCACACAAAATGAAAAAAATTGTTCTTTTTAAAACAAAGAAAGGTACATTTATCTTCAATTTTTAGATTCATCATTCATCTCATTTTTTTCGTTTTGAAACAAAAAGAATTGAATGTTGAAATGAAGCCACTCACTTGGTCCATGTATTTGGTTTGTATTTTGATCCGAGATGAACAAAATTTACATGGTTTTTCCTTGTCAGAAGGGTAAATCAGTTGATTAACAACAATATTATGGGTATCAATACCACATTTCGCCAACTCTTGGACTAATCGCTCAGTTTCGTAAAGAGAAAGGAATTCAGCTATGCATACACAAACAAAAGTCGTTTGATCCTACGAATAACAAATAAAAAACATTCAATTACTGGAAAAATTATTAACAAAAAATGATCATAAATCAAGATTACTCACTGCATCTTTCAATTGCTCATTAACTTGCCGAATAACATCCAGTGTTTCTTCCATTTTATTGCTTACCGAATCTGAGGTATGGTCGTTTACTCCGAATAACATGGCAAACTAAATACAGCAAAATATAACGAAAAATCTTATTATCATTTTTAGGTAACAAAGTGGAAACAAAAATAAAAACATTTACCCAACCTGGGATAAAAATGGCGCTATACTTTGTTTTAATCGAATCAATTTTCCTAAACCTTTTTCCATCACCTGGGGAAAACTAAGTAATCTCAACGTGTGACCCGTAGGAGCAGTATCGAACACCACAACCGAGAAATTCATTCCTTTTACTAATCTATAAAAAGTGAAATAAATTTTTAATTGATCCGCCAAATTCTACATGGAATTTACGAAGAGAACAAGATTATTACTTCATCACAACAGCATAGCTCATGGCTTCGTCTATTCCAGGGAAGGCGCCGATAATTTCTTGGAAAATTCCTTTGCTCAATTTCAATACATCATTTTCTCCCTCGAAATATTCTTCTGGAAGCTCGCTGTAACCTACATTAGGATCAATTTCCTAAAAAAAAATATACAAAATGGCTTCAATTTCGACACCTTCATTTAACACGAAATTTCAGTTCTTACCATTGCAAATAAATTTGGGAAGCCATTGACTTTGGTGGGAACTTTGGAAAACTTTTGATTGAAGGCATCGGATATATTATGAGCAGGATCTGTAGATATTATCAGAACTCGTTCTCGAACTCTAGACAACTGCACAGCCAAACTACAGCTGGAAACAAACCATGTATTAGTATTCAACATCGTAATAAAACAATTGCATATTTTTTTAAATACCTGCACGTGGTTTTTCCAACTCCTCCTTTACCACCAACAAACACCCATTTCAGTGATTTCTGTTCGATTATGTTCCTTAAAGATGGTTCCAAGAATTCATCTCTAATACTATCATCACCCATATTAAACTTGGAATAAACTGAAACCCCTTACAAGACTTGAACTAATTGGAAACTTGGATGCGAACTGATGATATATGTACGTGTTCATAAACCAATATCACAAATTCATGGTACTTATTAGCATTTATTCAACACAATACGTTTGAATTGTAAGACGTAGGAAAATAATTTATAATGATTTAAGTGAAAAACGATACGATGAAATTCATGAAAAATCAATTTTCTACACGAGTGAGGTAAATATTTTATAATAATATCACAATCGAACACATCTTTTAGCCATAAGCCATAAATATCTCATTAAACATTGCTCAATTTTTTTTTCGGTGTCATTACCAAAATAATGAAATTTTTTATGATTATAATTTCACGAAAAAAGACGGTATACAGTCTACGGGTGTACCTAGTTTCAGCAAAGTTTTAAATTATTCCAATGGAAAGTAAGAAATAGTAGTTTATATGACTACTATTTATCTGAAATGGATCAATAAAATTAAATTTTTTGAACTTTATTGAAATGATAAACACTGTTTATTATGTAATTCATAAAAATAATTCAAAAATAACTCATAATGATTGAAAAAAAGATTTTATAATGACGTTTTTTGATCACGAAATCAACTGCTAACTACCTTCAAGGATGTGCAACCAAAACCACGTCCACGTCAGCTTGGAATTTTTTTTCTGACTTCCTCCGTTCATTCCCTTCCCATTTTTCGAGTTTTGTGATATTTTCAAAATGATAACAAGTTCAAGTGATAATACGCGGTCCGTTGTTGAGACAAGTTTGCTAGGAGTTATTCGCTGAGTCATTTCTACGAACAATATTAATTTTCAAAAACATTTAAGTATCTTATTACAATTATTTTTCGTTAATCTATCAGAAAAATATAAATTGTAAATTCGTATCAATGGGAAAAAGTGGTTCGATTCCATTTTCTGTTCGTTGTTTCGCGTAGTTTTGTGAACTTTATTCATTGTGTTTGTAATCTCTTTGCGTAACTGTTCGTCGTATGGTGTAACTGTGAGGACAACTTCAAACTTGCTGTATTTGGCGTCATTCAAAAATGTATTCATAGGTGAGAAGAATTTCTAATTTTTCCAATAATAACTTGAATGTACATATAACTTCGATACAGCTATTTTATTAACTGCTCATTATCAATTCAATCTTTCTCATACCATGTTTACAAAATCAGTCGTTTCAACTCGGAAGGTATAGCTTTTTGTTCTCGTAGTTTACTGTTTACTGAAGCCACATCGAGAATTGTCATGTGTTTTATTCCATCATACCAATATTTTCACATCAAGCTTTGGTTTGCTTTCAGTATCAATACTTACCTACTCATCGTTGGAAATTCCTACTTTTTCCTGATAATCTTTCAGTTCTCCGAATATGATTCATTCTAAACGTTAATTTTGATATTTTACCAACTTTTTACTCGATGATTGGTCTTTGTTCCAACATCACTGTTTCTGCCTCTTTCATCGTAAAAATTCATACGTTGAAGAAAATACTTGGCATTTATTCTCAAATCTCTCAGTGAAATTGAACTAGAGCTCGATTCTTCTGTCATCGATAATCTATCACGTTGCTGATTAACAATCGAAACTCCTTGTTATCACGTTACATAAATACTCGTAGAAAGTTTTTTTTGTTATCTTCATATGGAGAAATTTTTCATTACAGCTTACTTACGCAAACAACTTCAACGACTCGTCCATTTTCAACTAGATAATTCAAAAGTAAACATTCTTTCAAACGTGTTTAGTTATTGTTTAAAACCAAAGTGTATGCTTAATAAGCACTTTGAAGTTTTGATGTCCTTTTAAATTGCACATGAGGTTCCCATTTTGAGTGAGGCTATTTCAGTCTGAGAATTTTTTCATAAATTCGCTGAAATATGTATTCTAAATTGATCCTTTTTTTCAACTTTCTTTTCAATTTTATCACATTTGTGTTGCATTTCTGTTTCAATACCTAACGGAATTTATGTATACAAGGTACACGAGTTTCGATTTTTTTTTATCCTTATCTTCGAGTTATGAAATGGTGTTTTATACACGCCGAAAGGTGCTGTTCATTTAGTGAAACCGTTTATATCGCTGGGGAAAATGTACATATAACATTGTTTCAATCACACCTGTTGTTAATGAGTTCAGTAACTTGATGTAAGACCATATCATGAGTCATTTTGCATGTACTACTGAAAATATGATCGTATATTTTTGTACGTTAACGTACAGAGCTGCGCTTGCGTGTACTATACATAATATTTATTTAAATTATATGCACGCTGGTTTTGCATATGTCACAGATAATATGCTTCTGTTATATTATTAATTCCACCGGCTAATTATAACTCGCCGTATTATTTCGTGCCAGTCTGAAAACTAATTGTTGACTATTCGATGTTTCAGAATGCGTTTTTTGGTGCATACCTCTCGGGAATCATTTCGATTCGAAATTCATTGAGTTGGTGATTGGAATTTAGTTTTTAAAGTAACGAATTATCAAAATGTTCAATTTGAAGAAATACTTTACCGACGAATTATTGCAGGTCGCATTGATTCTCAGCTTGTTGAGAATCGATCGACGCTCATTGGAGTACGATGTACCGGTAATTGGTATCGGTACCAATAATCTAACCAGTACATGGGACCAGTCTAATATTTTAGTAAGAAGAGAAGCCAATGTACATCCGAAAAGCATCGATTCCATTCTGCTTAATTACGAACAAGAAGTGTTTCATGAGTTGAACTCGTTAGGCAGATATAATACCATATTCGATAGCTTGATATCGAGGAATTTGACCGCATACTTGTTGAACGTCGACGAACAACGAACTACCGTCGAAACAAACGAAGAAGCTGCATCATCAGTTTCAACAACGAGTTCAGAACCCCCTGGTGACTTAGATCCTCATCGGAGTAAAAAAGCCATAGATGATGACCAATTATCCCAAGAGGTAATTTTGTTTTTTCTATTAACAGTATCGATATGTATGTAATTATTGGCATGATAGACTTGATTAGATAGGTACCTACTAATTTAATGAGTAAAAATTAGGTATCATTTAATTTGAGAACTCGTGCAAGTAAGAGTAACTAGTTGGGCGAATCGAAAAAAAAAAACGAATCTGGATTTTGACAAAAAATACTAAGATAGTTTACGTTGAGTAGAAAATTTCCCCAAAAAAATCTGAACCCCTCAGCCCACAGATGGACTGAGCTGTTTGCTCTCTTTAGATAGTTCCACCTGCTATAAACTCTACTTAATCATCTGTCTCTTGAAATGGGACAATGTGGGTTTTTACACCTCCCCGAACAGTTTACTTAAAGTGGCAACCCCCCCCCAAAAAAAAAAAATTGAGCCCTTAGTCTAGAAAAGAACGAAGCTAGGGTACCTCAAAGTAAGGTCTCTTTTGGGACGAAACTCGTTTGGTTTTTTTTTTTGTTAATTTGGGGTAGTGATACCTGCTAGAAATTTCAGTTGTCTGCCTTGAAATGTACGAATCAAGTTTCTATACCTTTCTGACCCATTACCCCTAAAATCGGATCCACTTCCTGTATACTCGATAAAGACTAAAGAGTCTGAAAAGTTTTAGATCACGAATTTGAAGATTTTTTACCGAATTAGAAATGCTTTCTCACTTCCAACTTTCTAGAATTATTTCTGATGCACTTTCTTGAAAAATTTCTATGGCAACGCTGCCAACTACATTTTGATCCATTCAGTTTTTAAAATGTTGACAAGTGTCTGCTTCCTTTGCCTCCTCGTAAGCAGGAATTCTTAAAAATTTTATGAAAGTTCCCGTTCTCAAAGTAAACTACCTTACCCATTTTCGTATAATTTTAGGATGCGAAAAAAATTAGATCACTGTTGTAAACTAAGGGCAAAAAATATACACGAGATGAACTCGTGTTTTTTTCGCAATCAATTGTCGTTTTTTGGGACATCGATTAAAAAAACAAATTATTGAACGAGTTTAGTTTGATGTCGTAAATTAATTATTTCAATATTACTATACGTAGGTGTCTGCAAACCCGGCCAATTACCTCATTTTTTTTATACACAACCACCATTAGATGTTTGTATTCTGGTTTGGTCTGCACAAAATATCCGCTATAATTTTTGTTTGTCAACAATGTTCATTTTTATGCAAAATTTTCGATTCGAGTAAATTCAATAATAACAATGCATACGAATGCCAAGTTGATATGTTTCTCATAAAAACGAAGTATCCTATTAACTTACCTATCTACTTACTGCGTATAAAAACGCTTGAAACTATTTTCTGTCGTCGTATGTAGTATGTCTATGTACGTTTTATCTGAAAGTACTTACAAAAATCGTCGTAAGGTCGCAAATCATTCTTTGTGCTGCTTTCGTCGAAATATCGTTATAAAAAAATATACACGACAAGTAAATTCTAGAGATCAAAGTACCAACCTTATCATTTGTCGTGCAGGTGTTCGGAAATGGAACCACGGAACCAGATCCGTTACACAGCAAGAAATTAGAATTACATTAAGTCTGAAGAGTAAAAAAAAAAACATTTTGACCCTCGATGCTCGTGAGCTCGTGTTGTTCAATTTATCAGTTTTTTTCCTAAAAAAAAGTTTCATTTCAAGCTTTTTTTTTTTACTGAAATTTGAACTTGTTCGTTTAGAAATGTGATTTTAAAATTTAATTTCAAGCGAAAAAAATCTTTTCAGTGCAAATGGCCGACGCGAACGATTAAATTTACAAATATAGACCCATATAAGGCATGGATGAGTCATACATGAAAGTAGGCCGCATATCAATGTTGTCGCTAAAATAATGTTCTTGAAATAAAAAAAAACTGGAAGCAAAGTACGAACGAAATAAGTCGAATCGTCGTACGAGTAGGTACCCACTACCTACTTATATTTACCTTGGATTGAAAATTTTCAATTTTTCATCTTACTTTCGTTATTGTATCATTTATCTTGATTGATTTGATGGCATTACTTTGTTTTCGAAACGATCACAAACGTTTATTTCCTTTACTGGATTCGCAGCGAAAGAATTAACGTTGATGACCTTGCTGCGTCCTTTATAAGTTCAAAATTTTTATACTCTTTCTAAGGTATATTTACCTGAATAAGGTAGCCGGTAATGATTATGTATTCAGCACGTAATGGACGCGAGGTTGCCAAGTATTTAAACGTCGAATACGAAATCGTACCGTAACAGTCTGATAAAAATTTAATTAACCGTTTACTTAGGTACCCAAATTAAATCATTTGACTAATTCGCTATTTTGTAAACATCTCCGGCTTTGTACGGATTATTTGTATTGTAGAGGAAAGCATGTACAATTGTGTGCTGATACCTACCTCAACCTGTCATCGTATTCTAATAGTTTGGCAATACGTAGGGAATTTTTTCTCGTGTTCGGAATATTTGCTTTGATTGTGTGATTTCATTGACATATACTCGTTTGCTGCTGGTTTATGGTAGAGATGTGACAGATTATACACATGATGTGAAGTAACTCAAACGATGACCTTATTTTAATGTCTTCGTAAACGATCGTCTAGAAATTTTTATGCTATTCTCGATTCTATTGGTATATTGGTTGATGTTGCTATTGACGATGGTGGGAAAAGTTGTTTTCAATTGATTGTAAAAATGGGATACAATTTTGAAATCCTGTTTTCATCTCGACCGAGTATTTATTTTTCTAAAAGAGGAGGTAGACTTACCCTCAGTTCCCTCTTAGCCCAAGTTTTGGGATGACTTTTGGAACACAATTTCCATTTTACTACTTTAAAAATTGTTAGTCAAGTCCAAATGTTCCATCAAATGGTCGAAAAATAACATTATTTTTTGCTTTCTCAAGTTAATTTTTCAAAAATTTTAGTTTTCTTTTCTCTAACAATAAATTATGTTTTTGTTTTTGCCATCCTTCTCCAAATGAAATGTTACGATTGGTCCTTTGAACTGTCATTTTGAACTGTGCCTCCTTCAAAAAAATGTCACTAAAGAAAAATTGGTGGAAAATTTCACATTATTATAAAAAAACGAAGAAAATTGCTCTTAATAGATTGTTTGTAGAATAAATTCCAGGTCAATGAATTTTTTATAGGTTTTTGTTTTCATTGTCCCCTTACCTCAGCCTCTTCACCGTCGATTCATAATAGGCTCAATATTAATTTCTTGAAATGGCTATATCAGAAAGGTAATCAGTCATGCACTCGAACAGGTGGTTTTTTGGGGAAAGAAAAATCTAATAGCTAATGAATTAAGTTAATATCGATTTCTTAATTTTCATTTTTTATTTTAAAAAAGAAATTGAGTAAATTTTTTCGAGAAGGCATTAAATAAAAGTTTAAGAATCTCAACAGTCAGTCCATTATCTCAGTTGGAAGGAAGATGGAGGCTCTCAATTTCCTTGATTAGTCCTCTGATCTCTCACTAAACATTTTCAAGTTTTTGTGACTCTGAAGAGTAGGTACGATGTTCTTCACTCCTGCAAAAGTTCAAACTTCAAATGCTCTTGGATGATCCTTTGTTCCTTTCTTTGTTTTTTTGACCCACCATAAATTAAATTTTCCCATCAGACGGATAGAAATTACCCTTCTACAATCTTTGAAAACTTCCAATCTTTTTTATGTTTATTTCTCTTGTGATTTTTCTCCGATTTTCTTATTCATTTACTTATTTGAGGTGTAAGATTGAAAATAAAAAATCGTTGAGTTTTATGAGGTGGGGCAGTGTATGGAGGTAATTTTGTCGACCTATTTTGCTTCACTTCTCTACCTTTTTGACCTTTTCATTAGAGATAGCTGAAAATTTCGTTATTAGTTTTCGTTTTTGTTTTTTGTTTTTTTTTTCATTTTCATTATAAAACCAGTTCAATGTAAAAGGATTTTATAAATTTTTTAGTTAGAAAAATAATCATTATTTAGATAATTATATCAATTTGTCAAAATTGGCCCAGTTTTTGAAAAATTCGCTTGTTTTTTCAAATTATTTCGGTACTTTTTGATTTATAGACCTTCAGGGAGGAGGATTTCAGTACCCAAAAATTTTGGTCAAAATTACAGAAATTGAGAAAAATTTTGAAAAAATTAAAACTGAAATAATTATTAAAAAATCTATTTGAACTTTGAAGTAAAATTAAATTTTTTAAAAATTTGTCAACCGTTCCAGCACTTACTTAAAAATTCAACCTGATACCTAAAATATCGTATAAATTCCAGGAAGGTCAAAGCTAAAACTAAAATGAATTTTGATTTGATTGTGGTTTTGGTGTTGATTGTTTTTTTTTTTCGGTTTTGCTTCCAATGACCGGTCGAAAATGAGGAAGAAAACTTGAAAATTTAGCCATTAACATAGGTTTTCAGCAATTTTTAGTATAGTCTGATTTGAAAATTTATTTATTACGAAATGATAAAAGTTAGATTACAGAAATAAATTTGTCAAAAAGAAACTATAGAAATATTGACAAATTGGCCTTCTTTTTTTTTTTCAAAATTTCATTCCGGTGTGTTTGAGCCCTTCCAGCCTTTACTATGTAAATAAATCAAGTAAACATAATTTTTTTCGTGTTAATTTTTCAAGAGTTATTTCAGATAAGTAGGTAGTAGGTACTAGGTACACAGGTAGATGAGCGAAGGACAATTTCCATTTCGTAATGTTGAATAATTTTTATTAGGTGTAAAAATTTCTTAAATGATGCAATCGTTGTTTCATTCTTGAGTATCCTTCTATAGATAGGTATATGATATGTACTTTACTTTTTATCTTCTCACCAGTCGTTTCTATAAAAAAAATATCCTGTGACGCAAACGAATCGTTTTTTAAAAACAAGGTTTTAAGTAAAAGAAACCCGATTGATGTCTTAAAAGGTTGAAAATAATTTTTAGAAAAATTGATACAATGCCATTTTCATTTGCTGTACCGTCGAATTATCCCTTTTTGGTTTGGAAATGAACGATTCAACATTTTAAAATCATTTAGAAAATTACAAAATAAGCAGAAAAACAAATTTTTTACCAAAAAAAGAAGGCTTATTTTAAGAAGGGCGTCTGAACGGTCTAGACACTCTTTTCTTTTTTTTGACGTGAAGATTTTTTTGGAGGAAAATCCTCGTCTAAGTTGATAAAAATATGAGAAATTTTTAAAATTTTATGTAATCTGGTCAGTAATTTATTTTCTTGCTAAAAATTCTCTTCTACATAAAAAGCTTGCCAGACTACTCCACTTTCTCTTACTTTTTAATACCCAGCTAAATTGCACCACATTACCATATTTTTAGTAGAATCAAATTTACGTCGGGTTTTCTTTATCCACCTCAAATGAAACCAGTTCGACAAATAAAATTTCCCTAATTACGTACCAGTGCAATTCGAGTCAAAAAAATAACTAATATTTTGTTCGCATTTAAAACTTATGACGTCGCGATGTGCACGAGCACATGCATCTATTTAGTAGAAACTATTATACAGATTCCACATCCACGATCCACATCCTCGTCGCGCAATTTATTTTTAATACCTTTGTCAACTGGCGAATTTTCCATTTTTCTTCAGTTTAAAAACGCCGAATGTTTTATCGCAATACGTACGTTTTTGTGCGAATACTGTAAATACGTATAAAGAGTTCGCGTGAACTGAAAATAGAATAATTTTCGGATTAACGTACTTCTGTCATTATTTTGTTTATGAGATATAGTTAGCCACGGGTACATTCTATTTAGCCCATGATTTTCAAACCAGATTTCAAGCTGTTCGTTTTTTTCTCTTTTTCGCGATTCGATGTACGTAATGCGTCGTTAATTATTAATTTTTTAACTGGTGGTTTTTCATTATTTTTTACGTTAACGAATATTTTACGGGATACCTACCTCTACGGATAGTACGTCCTTTAAAAAAATGCCAATTAATGTAAATGGTAGCAGTTTTCTTTTATTATTGGTGTCAGCGAACGTTTTTTTAAGAACTAAACCTATCCTGGTTGAATTTCGTTTTTTTTTTGTCGTACTCGTACCTATTTTCTAAAAATATCGATTTTTTTATGCTTTTGGCATTGTTTTCTCATACCAGCTTTTTAATAATCTACTTCAGTTCTTGGATGTTTTTATTAATCGTAAAATTACGATTTGTTTTTTTTTTCGCTTTTATTTATCTACATCTTATCTTCTCATATCCCATCTTATCATCGGACTAATTACTAATAATCTCGTGATTTTCTACTACTACGACTGAATACGTACGTGAGTCATAAAATCGTCCCACGTTTTTCTTCTCGAACAATACCTACTTGTACGCAGTTCGCTGCAACGCTGATGAAATTTTTTGCAAATTTACCGAACGATGACGCAGGTGTGATCACCGTGTCCTTAGAAAACCGCCTAATGATAAATTTGGATATTTCAACGATGCGATGATTCGCTTTGTCCACAAAGCTGGAGTCATTGAACGACCTTGAATCGACGTTGTACTCTTGAGTGTTTCGTGAACTTCGTAGTGTTTTTCTCGGTATCGCGGAGTGGGTGGGTTTTCTGGCGTGCGGAGTAAAATGTCTCGAGTACGTTGGAATAACACGTGTTTATAGAAGTCCACGTAGGTACGTAGACCTACGTGCAAATAATTTGAAAAATAAATCGCCTTGGGAATGATTTTCGCGCAAATTGCAGTGATTTTCGATTCAAATTCGAGGAATACGCGGAACCGTTTTTTACTTTTTTCTTATTTTCCAACACTCAATTAGCTATGAATAATCACTGGGCTAAGACTGAAATGTTTGAAGAAATTCAAAAATTATTTTTATCGTGAAAAAATTGCAACGTTCAAGGTCTTTTATTTAAAAAATTCGTGGAAAGAATTTACGTGTTTTTAACGTGGAGAATCAATTTTGTGGACGAATGAAAAGTTTCATGGAAAAAACGAATGAATAAAGAGGAACGTTTCAGGAAGAAATTCATTTTTTTACGAAAAGTAATTTTTTCAGAAGGCTGTTTGGAGATCATCTCCAATCCAAATTTTCTACCAAAGTTCATGTTGAAAATTATCATCAAAAATTTTTTTGTAAAACTTAGTATCTGTGGTGGAGAAAATCCCATATCGGTTTGAAAAGTAGACTCGGTTCAACCGTTATTGGTTACTTTACGATGATTCTGATCCTCAAACATTAGTTGCAAAAATTTCACATGTAGCGATAGCATCACACGTTTCAATTTTAGTGCTTACCTCCTGAATTTTAAAGGCCCTTTCAAAAATTTTGCCATTTTCTGATTATTTTTTATAAAGACAGTTTTTGAATGTTTTTTTCCCCAAAAAATAGGGACAAATTTTAGAAAGAAACGACCAAAAATATTTTTAAAAACAAAATTATTTTGATTTCCTCCCTTCTTACCATCAAAAAAATCAATCCATGCTTATTGCTTACCCATTCATTTTGAATCAGTAAAAACTGAAAAGCCACTGAAAAAAGTCAGAATTGTAACCCAGGAAAAATCAATGTAATTCTTTAATTTTTAGTGAATTTTTTTCTGAATTTTCGGAAAATTTCACTAATTTTTCCAAAAAATTCACTGATTTGTTAAAAAATTCCACTAATTTTCTAAAAGAATTTTCCGATATTTTACCAATTTTTCTGTGAATTTTCATTCATTTTCCAGCAATTTTTTTCACTGTTTGTTTTAGTGAATTTTTTCCACTAATTTATTAGTGTGCTGCAAATCTGGAGTATTTTCCAATGATTTTTGGTAATTTTCACTGATTTGAAAGCGAGAGAGCCGAAAAAACTCGTTTTCAAAGAACCAGTACACTCCATTTTAGGAATCTTCTTTCAAGAAATTCAGTTCATTTTCAAAACAACATTCTCTCTTTTATAAATTAGTGAAACTTATCGAACATCACTGGAAAACAGTCAAAATTGCAGCACAGTAATGAATCAGTTGAAAAATTTCCCTGAGGGCAAATAGTGAAAAAAATTGCTAGAAAATCGGTGAAAATTCACTAAAAAGTCAGTAAAATATTTGAAATTCTTTGAATACCTAATCAGAAAAAATCCAATAAAAATCAAAACATTTTGCAGACTTTTTCGGTGAATTTACATTGATTCGAAACGAGAGAGTAGTTGCCTTATCATTTTCATGATGGGAAAAAATTAGTCAGTAAATTGTCGTTTTTCAAAAAAATTCAGCAAAACAAACCTTTTTGTACACAATTAAGGAAGCAATTTTCATAGAAAAAAAAATTCTGAACTATTTTTAGAGAAGCCCAAAAAAAATTAAAAATACGTTGAACTCTCAATCTCGGTATAAGGTTACCTTTAAAAAAACACCTGATGAAGGTTCGTTTATTTTGTTTTTAGGCAGTTTCAAACAAAAAAATCAACCAAGACCAACCCAAGGAACAACCATTGGTTAAAATTTTTACTCAGCGCTGGGACCGTTTTTCGGGTTTTCTTAATCATTTATGTTGATTGTTGTTCTCTTTTTCCTAAAATTTATAAAAGTGTTACTTTTATTGTTCTTCTGAAAGATATTGAACAACAAACAAAAAAAAATATTTAAGAGGCAATACTTCCCTCGCATAATTTTTTTGATTTTTTTCTTTTTTGAAATAATGAAGTCTTCCTATGCATACTTATACTTAATTTCAAATTGTAAAAGTGAATTACGTATTTTCTTGAGTTACAAATAAGAAATTTTTTTACATAAGTACCGAACAAGCTATAAATTTTGATTTCAATGACCGTTTACCTTGAAATTAAATTTCCGTGGGTTGTAAACAATGTCAACCGTATCCAACAAGCACAAATCTACGGATATTACAAAGCAGACATGATTATATTTGAACTACACTCATTTTATTATTTTTTTGTTCCTAGGAAACTAGGTATATATCAGTTATTAAAATATTAATTTTTTGAATTTTTTTCCCAAACTACAAAATTCTAAGAATGAGAAGTTATCAATTTAATATTAAAGTTCAGCAGATATTAGAGAAGGAGATACTGAGTAGTAATACTTACTAAGAATATAATTATTATAGAGATTGAAGAATTACAATTCGCATTAATTTTAATTACCCACCTATATATTTCGATGAAAAGTGACCTATCAGTTGCATAGATGAGATGAAATAATGAGGAAAAATCTCTCATCTATAATACAAAATTTAATTGCAATATTAATGCATTTGATGGGATTTGAACAAAACTTTCAATGCCATTTAGTTACGATTAAAATTTATCAATTTAAAACGTAATTTTTTATACTGTACGACAATGGCATGGCATGAAAATTTTCACTCATATATCTCGCATCTTGCACCAAGTTGTCGAGAGAAATATAAATATTGGCCCGAATTCATCGATATGTAGGGCAAAAAATTAATTTCGCTGAATATCAAAATAAACATAAAATATTATTAAACAAAAGCACGTCCAGTTTGCTCAGCATCCAAGAGTAAATTTAATTTTTAGCATTGAAAGGGGACAGCTAAACAACAACGACACTATGGGCGAAGTTCTCATGCATAAGAACACATTTTTGTTTACATAACTTAACATTCAGGGGTTAATGACAGTTTTATTGTGATAACGAAGCAATAGCCAAAAGTTGAAATTCAACTTGCGTTTGTTTGAGGGTCAGCGTCACGGCGTAATTTTTTGGGAATTTGGCCAAAATTCATTAGCCCCATGGCTTTGACCTATTATTTGGAAAAGTTGACGTCGTTTCAAATTTACCCGACACGATGTTAGAAATTTTTTTCAGCGGTTTGAGATTGAGCAATGTGTTTAAATTTTAAAGCGTGCGAGTTTTATTTTCGGAGTAGAGAAAACGATTTCTTTGTTGTCGTCAAGTATACCATGCAGCCATAGAGGTCACGAAAAATTATTTTTTATCGCTCGTTTGAAATTTTTTTCATTGTCGATCGATGCAGCGGCGAGTAACAGGAGGTAGGTATGATTTGAAAGTAGATAAGGGTATATTTATAGCGAATTTTTTTTATCATGTAAGTGTAATGGGTTCAGTGCCATATCGGAAAAGCTATTAGGACATGTTAGAGGAAGGAACTTTGAAAAATTTGATATTTTTGTTACATCGACATCAAATTATTCTTTCACTTTCTTCAATTTTTATCCGAAAATTGAAAATTCTCATAATGTGTTTTACGTAGCTCCGTTATCTTAATCTCCTTGATGATACTTATCGGACCCCTCGCAGTAAAATTTTCTCACAATCGAGCTTTACAGCTCAAGTCTTACGTCTGTCCACGTCTTTATGGCTGTATAAAATTTCAAAATTGATGTAACATTGTGTTGCATGTAGGTAATTACAATTTTAATTTTCTATTGCTCTGTTTTATTAATACTCGTGGTTACAAAAATCACATTCTCAATCAGGAAGTAGATTTTAAAATCAATTCTACAGTTTTCAAACTTTGCTGTTGTAGTGAAACACAGGAGCACGTATTTTGTTGTGTGTGTGTGTGATAATGAAATGATTACAAATCGTGGTTTATGTGACCACATCCATGTTTATTTAATCAGTAATCATTTCCCTACACATTTTTGAAGTTCTTCACATCGATGTTCATTATTCATGATACTGATAATAATAAACCAATCCAACTTATCACCACCATATTATGCTTCAAAAAAATTTTAAGCAGATGTCAAACACTTGAATGCTTGTTTTTATTGTGTTGGTTAATAAGAAGGAAGAGAAACGTAAAATGATTATGTCTTTGGGCTTTTCGACCAATGAACTCAGTTTTTTTTTTTTTTTTTTTTACTTTCATGATAGTTTTTTCATATTTGAAAAAATTTCAATTTTGTTAAAGTCTTGAAAAATGTAATCAAATTCTTAGCTACTCTAGCTGATGCAAAAAAGGTAGAATCGTCCACGTTTTTGAAAAAATTGAAAACATTTTGATGTTTTTTTCTGATTTAGTTGATTTAATTTTTTTTTGTACAAAATTTGTTTCATAGAATTGAATTTCTCTAGTCTTTTTGAACTACTTTTTTTTTAATTTAAAAGAAAAAATGAATGAAAAATGCAATATTTTCGTACACAGAAAATTTTATAACAGAGTTGATAATTTTGAAAAAAAATTATAATTGTAAAGCAATAAAAAATTTTCACAGTATCTGTTATCAGTCCTAGTTGGTACTCTAGTAGATAAGAGATTTTAGAAAATCATTTGTTGATGAAATTCTTTCCTATCTTATTTTTCTTAAAAAAGAGAAAATCATATGAATCGTAGAACTGTCTTACATTTTTCGACTCTGAAGTTATTGTAATTTTGTAAAAATGTTGAAACGCGACAGAATCACTGAAAATAGTATTTTTAAAAATTGAAAAAAATGATAAGAAAATGTCGAAGTATTTGCTTTATCATTTCAAACCAATGAAAAGTCCCTAAAAAAAAGTCAGAATTGCAGCACAGGGGAAACCGAAAAATCCTTTATCAGCGAATTTTAACTGATTTTTCCATGAATTTCATTGTTTTTCAAAGAATTTCATTATTTTTCAGCGAATTTCAGATCCTTGGTACTTAATTTTAGTGAATTGTCACTGAATTTCCTGCAACTTCTTCAACTATTAGCTTTCAATTAATTTTTTCACTGATTTATTTCTGTACTGCAATTCTGACTGTTTCCCAGTGATTTGCGACAATTTTTACGAATTTATTAATCAGAAAAAATTTTTAAAATGGTTACATTTTACATTGAAAATTTATTAGAATACGAAATATTTCAACATATTTCCTGCAAGATTTTTTCAAAAACTTTTATGGCTTTTCGATTTCTTTTTTAGGGGAGGGGTGGGGAGGGAGATATTTTTCAACTGAAAGGATGAAAAAAAATTGATCAGTTTTTAAAAAATTGTTTATACTTCATTGTCTCAAAAGAGGGTCAACCATTATTTTCGATGGTATTAAAGTTTTTTACCACATTTTTTATTGGCTGATAAATGTACTCAGATGTACACTTTCATTTATAAATCAATAGTCGAGAATCATTGAAAAACAGTCAGAATTTTGGTAAAGTAATGAATTTATGAAACAAAAAGTCACCGAAAGCGTTGAAAAATCAGTGAAAATTCTCTGAAAAGTCGGAAAAACATTTGAAATTCTTTGAAAAATTGATGAAATTCTTGGAAAAATCAATGAAATTATCTGAAACATTGGCGAAAATCTGCTGAAAGTCAAATAATTTTACGGATTTTCCCTGTACCGCAATTCTGACTTTTTTAAAAGTCACTTTTTACTGATTTGAAATGAGAGAGTAGGTATAATCGACCGCAATTAAACGAATTAAAATTTTTCATGAATAATTCACTATTAAATTCCAGAAATCCTCGTAGTCGGAAAATTTCTAATTTTTGGCAATTTAATTGAGGAAATTTTTAGAAATCACGGTTTCTTGGATCATTGCTGACGTTTTGGAAATTTTACGATCGAGTATACTATTTTAATGAATGAAGACTCAATAATTTTGCAAAATTTCGTTCGTAATACCTATTCATCGATCATCTCATATTTAACAGAGAGATAAAATTTTCATTGTGAAGAATTATTAATGCACATTTCAATACATTTTCAACTAATTTCAAGATTTTTGGTATACATTCATGATTCATATACCTATTTTCATGATTTTTTTTTTTGGTATTTTTAACGATCCAATTATATACCTAATTTAATTTTTTCAAAAAAAAAAAAAAATTGTTGGCCTAGTTGTAGTAAACTTATTTATGTAGACCAAGCATTTAATACTTACTTGGAAAAAATTAAAAAATTTTCGATTTATCAAGTTTAAAAAATTATTCTTCGAATTTTTCCCTCTTTTGAACAATCGACATCTTTTTTGTTGACTTACCTGATTAAACTCAAAATTTACCTATCTATTAATTATTTTTAAAAAAACTCTATTTGCCTGTAATCAAATCTATTTTATGCTAAACAGTGAAGGTTGAAATTGGCTGAAAATTTCCGTACAAAAATCATACGATCGAGAGTCAAGTGTTATGCTATGTTAATTTTTCAGTTAAAATTATCATAGGTTTTATTCGAGTGCCATACGTAATAAGAGAATGATAAATTTTTAAGGAAAACTGCGCGTAAAAACGTTTCCGAAGAAAAGCGCAGCTACGACTTATTACTAAATTCAATTGCGTTGCGATTTTCATTAAAAATCTGTCGTCCGTCGTATCGACATGTTGTTTGTGACGAGATCCATTTTTCCTTGTTAGAAAACGATAGGCAACTTATTTGACAACGATTCTCGTAATTCAATAAAAAAGTCAGACGAATACCATTCTATTATCGTTGTAGGCTAAACTATGATTTCTGTATTAAAGGTCAGTCATCGTTGTACGTACATCTTTTGTTTTTTGTTTGCAAAAATTTCCTTTATTCGTTTCTAATTTTAAACGTTATCATTGGATTGGGAAGTTGGTTTGTTCTAAATTTATACCTAACTAGGGGAACAGGGGCCGCTTCGCGGCCCTATTCCCCTAGCTCGCGCCCTCGCTTCGCTCGGGCTGCTCGCTCTGCACTGACGCCTTGTTTCAAGACCAAAATAATAAAAAAAAAAATCATTATTGGGGCATAAAATTAGCGTTTTAAAACATTTGAGTCAATAGTATTTCCACAATTAATTATAAATTACTGCTTTATATTAAAAAAATCAATTTACAAGAAAATTGATAATCTGAATTGTATTTTTTAAAAATCCAAAAGCTCCAAAATTGCAAATTTCATTACATTTTTTTTTGGCTCTTCTGTAAAAAAAAATGAGAATGACACTTGGGACCGTTTTAACATTTTAGGGTGGAGGCGAGGGTAGAATTATTCTTATTATTCTGCAATCCATTGAATTCGTAATTTTTGCCTCAAGCCCTGAAAAGCCCCAAAGAGCCCCGAACATATTTTCATTAAAGCCCCAATGCCCCAAACAGTGAGCCCCAAAACCCAAAAACCAAATCGTTCTGCGTTCTGGGCCACACCACTGGCTATTTTTGTATTTTTTTGAGAAATCTCCCCGGAAGCTCCCAAAATTGAAAATTTTATTATGTTTTGAAAATGGCACTCAGGACATTTTAACATTTTAAGGGGGTTCGAATTATTTTTCAATTTATTGAATTTGCAATTTTTTGCTTCAGCCCCGAAAAGCTTTGCCCTGAGCCCTGAAAAGCTAGAATGTTTTCATTAAAGCCCCAACAGTGAGCTCTGAAACCCAAACCTGAAATTTTCAAGCCCGAATTCAAGCTCCATCCCGATAAATTTTTACTTGAAAGCCCAATACCTGAGAGCGAGCCTTAAAAACCAAATCATTCGGGGCTACACCACTATTTTTGTCGCGAAAACAAAATTTCTGTCTCTCATCCCGATTCGGCTATTCTTTTTTTCGAACTTTTTCGCAGGGCTGCATGAACGATGAAATCGCAAGCAAAGAAATTCTCTCAAACGACATTTTTCAATTAAAATGAAGTCCACTGTCTAGTGTAACAGAAGAAACTAAAAAATTATAAAATATAAATCAAGGATTTTTGCCAAAAAAAGATGTGGGGTTTGACCTATAAAGTCACTGAATAATATCTGAAATTCAGTTGATCATTTTGAATTTTCTTACTTCTTAGAATTCAAAAAAAAAAAAATCAAAAATTACCCATTTCCTGAATTTTTGACGATTTTCAAAGAATTAGAGACTCCTGTGCGATTGAAAGATCATTGGTAATAGATTCCAATTTTTTTCATTATCTGAGGTGCACAGCCTTGTTCTTTTCGCAGTTTTTCAACTCAAAAATCGAAATTTTCAATTTTTGACCCTCCCTCCTATTGTGAGACCTCTTTTTGCTCTTCTAATTTTTCCTCCCGTTCGGTTTTACTCTGCGCGGCCCGCTACTAATTTAAAGATGTTGAGTTCGAATATGTGTGCAGTTTTTTATCCGACCTCCTGGATCCCCCTCCCCCTCTGGCCCCCATCAGGTCAAAATTCAAAAAAATAAAAAATCGAAAAATGACGTGTGACGTGTCGTTTGTTAGAGTTCTGAGGACGTTGAGTTCAAATTTTTGCTTATTTTTTGGATTTGAACCTTTGACGCCCCTCTAGCGCCCTAATTTTGAAAAAATGCACGAAGAAATGAAAATAGCGTGTGGCATATCGATTTCTACTAATTCGAGGGTGCTGAGCTCGATTATTGACTTACTTCTTCGATCCGCCTAGCTTTTGCCCTACAGTGACTTCCAAATTACCAAACAATTGACATAAATATTTTTCATTCGAGTCAAGGTTGGGCTCAAGAAATATGGGTCAAGAAAATGAGTTGATTATCGGGCTCAGCAACCTCGAATGAGGCAATATAAATATTCCACACACTTTATCAATTTTTTGCAAGTTTTCTTTCTCTCAAAATTTGAGGATTAAGGAGGCAGAAAAATGTCAAATCCAAAAAGAAAGCAGATATTTGAACTCAACGCCCTCTAAACCCTAACAAACGACTTCTCAAAATAATGATTGTAATGAACAAATTTTATAAAAAGCAGAATTATACGGCTGTTCAATTTACTGTTTGCTTATCCATTCGTTCATTAGTCATTACTGTTTTCTGTTTACCAGTTCAAAAAAAAGAAAAAAAAGTTCATCATCTTTCCTACTAAATATACTACCTATTTTGCGGAAACTCCCAGAAATATTCAGCATCTCTTCTCTGGCGAATAAAATTTCCATGGAAAAGAAATTGTTGCATCCAAATCGAGTTATATTGCACTGCAAAAAATGGGATTTTCGATACGTTTTTTCCCACATAAAAATAAGATTTCCATGGAAAAATTAATGTCGAATAATAACGCACTGCAAAAATGAGGATTTTTAATTTTTTTGTACCGTAAACAAATAATTTTTGAGAAAATTTTCCTTGATGGCTCATCTAGGCGTCCGTAGGAACATTTTAAAAAAAATTCCAGCAAAATCGGTCGAGCCGTTTTGCCTAACGAACTGGAACAAAGTTCACCTAATTCTTTTAATATATATGATTTTAGATCGTGTCATTCGTGCTGAATAGAAAATTTTAGGAATTTTGACAGCAGATGTATGTTTACATGTTTGTTATTTTTATAAAAAAAATTTCGTTGCTGATCGAATGAAACTCGTGCATATTCGGCCAAACTCGACTCGATATTTAGCCATAGAAATACCCAGGGTTGATAATTCATCTTCGGAGGAATTTCTGGTCGAATTTTGATAAATTTTCGGTAATTTAAAATTACCTAGTAACAATTTCGTTCACTTCGGTTTCATTCGAACCCAGATTCGTATTCATTTCACGTTAATCACGCCACGATGTTCAAAAAACTACCCACGTTGTTAAATTACGTTGTAGCTTCGACTTTGCGTATCAAAAATTACACCGGACTTATTCACGATGAATAGTTTTTTGAACACTGAAATCGTCAGTGAAACTAACCCCGAAAAAATTACATTTTTGAAGAACAGCAATGATAGAGAAGTAGACCAAGGGATCTCTGCCGCCGCCGATCACGAAACTGAAGTAAAAATAGCCGATGGCGATTCCAAATCCACTTATTATTCCAGGCATCACTCTTGGAAGAAGAAATCGTTCGCCGATATTGTGAGAAAAACACGCGACGGGGTTGAAAATCCAAAAGCTGATTCTTGCGGCGATGTCGGAAATGAAACTTGTGCCGGAGGGGCAAATTTCTCGTTATTCGAATCCATCGATAATATTTCGGTCAGATCAGTCTTGGAAAATTTATTCAAAGAACCGAGGAAAAATTCAGAACATCAGCTGGACGATTTGATGTCTTTGAATTACGCTCCGTGTAAAGTCAGCGAGGCGTCGACGTCGACCGCAGTGGCAACTGTTGGTAGATTTCAGACCAACAGCGTCTTCGGTTCGAATGGTTTTCACGTTGGATCCATATTGAAAAATATTTTTCACGAAGATAAATCGCGAACGAAGGAGGAAACCAATGGCAACGGCAATGTTTTCAATTTTCGATACAATTTGTCGGATTTATTGTACGAGCGTCCTAGGTCATCCGAATCCAGCTTGCAGCCGTCGACTTATTTCGTATGTCCTCGTTGCGGAGAGGTTACTAACTTGGATACCAACGATTTAGAAGGTCTGGGATCGGTAGGCGATCGCTGTTTGACTAATTTCAAACGATTTCGCAAAGGTCAGAAAACCGAATGCGGTAATCGTCGTTATATAAGTTGTGATACGAATCAGACTTGGACCCCGGAGTATTCTTGGGGCGGCAGATCTCGATCCAGTTTTTCATCTCAGAATCCGTTCAGCGGATTAAACCAGAAGAAAAGGAATCGATTCAAGGAGTTTAAAAGAGAGTAGCTGTTTTAAAAAAATAATAAATATCGTACGATCGTTTTTTTCATTCTTTTTGATTGGGCATGAAAAAAAAAAACTGATATTGAAATGCAGAAATCAAAACAGAAAAAAAGCTAAAAAGTGAAAGTATTTTACCGACTTTTTTTAAATCAAATGCTCGGGAGTTTTTTGCTCCTAAATTTAAGGAGCATTGCAGAACAGGATTAAGCCTTGAGCACAGAAGCAATGAGAGAGGTTATTCGTGTTTTTTTCCAAGAAAAATAGGATTGATGCAAGTCAGAAAAATGATCGAAAAAACCAAATTAAAAAATTGTATTTTGTTCTGAAAAAAAATCAGAAAATTATATTTTTATTCAAGATTATTGGCATCCTCTTCCTCTGTTGTCACATTTTATGTTTTCTATGTATATGTTTTGAAATTATGATGCATAGTTTCAACTTCAATCGTTTGATAATATCTTTCATTTGTTGTGGAAACATTTCACACTCTCATTCAAGAATCAGTGAAATTTATGAAAAATCGCTGGAAAGCAGTCAGAATTGCTGCACAGTAACAAACCAGTGAAAAAAATAGCTGAGAAATCAGTGAAAATTCGCTGAAAATTATTTGAAAACATCAGCGAAACTCCTTATTTTTTTAATACCAGACTTGTCCTATTTTTTTAATACCAAAGTAACGCGAAAAATTACAAGTTCGAGGCAGCTCTGAATTCAATTTTTACCTCCATTCTCTAAATCTGAATCTGTCAAATTTGGCAAAATTATCATTTTTTTTTTTTTTGAATCAGTGAAATGAATTTTGCGGAAAATCAGTGAATTTTTTATTCATAAGTCATAACTCAGTCAAAAATTACTGATTTTTTGGTAAAATCAAAAATAGAGTGAAAAATCAGCGATTTTCTATTGAGACATTTCACTGATTCTCAGTAAAATTCATTACACTGATTCAAAGAAACCTACTTTCCTAATTAAGTCTTGGAAGTGAATTTTAGTTCTCATTTGGAAGGTTCAAACCTCAAGTTTTGGAAATACCTATTCTTTTATTTTGTATCCGTGAAATGTCATTGATAAAACAGTCAAAATTGTTGCCCAAAAAATTGCAAAATTCTGTTCCAGATTTTAAACGAATTTCCATTGATTTATTTAACAAAATTTCATGAATTTTATTGACTTCCATTTTTTTGATTTTCTTTCAATGGAAATATTTTCATTGATTTTTTTATGCTGCAATAATTGTTTTCAACGTATTTCAAACATCAATGTTTTTGTAATAATAGAAATAATATTACTGATCTGATACTGAAATAATGACATTTGAGAAACCGAACCCCACCCCCACCCATCTACCTCTAAAATCGCGAACTACCCTCTCACTTAGAACTGGTGAAAAGTCACTAATAAATGGTTAGCATTGCACCACTGGAAAAATCAGAAAAATTATTTGATTTTTATTCAATTTTCGTTAATTTTTCAACGAAAATCACTGATTTTTTGCGAATTCCAGAGATGTTACTGACTTCCTAGGAAATTTTAATTCATTTTCCAGTAATTTGTTTCACTGTTTGCTTTCAATAAATTTTTCACTGATTCATTACTACAGTTTTGACTGTTTTCCAATGATTTTTGATAATTTTCACTGATTTATGAATGAGAAAATTCTGATTAAGAGAACAGATGTTCAATTCCCAGGCTCAAAATGTTAAAAAAATGGCTGGGCCGGATGAGATTTTATCCCAAGTTTATTCCAGCTTTGAAAACTCGATGAACAAAAGAACAAAACTCTGAATGAATATTGGGATGAAAATTCATCCAAGGGTTAAAAATTTGAAACCATATTAATTTTCTTAAATGTTTGAAAAAAAAATGCATCAAGAGATATAAAATATTGTAGATGGTGAAAAATTTCTGAAAATCTAAGTAGTAGGTATATTAATGAAAAATCCAAAATTTTTCCCTCATCGTAATTTTTTGACATTTCTGTAGAAAATTAGATCACATTTAATCATGTACGCATATAATTTTTTTCACCCTTATATTCTTCTTTCGTCAATACAAGTCCATTTTTAAAACATTAATAATGAATTATTATTGCAACCGATTTTTGCCAACATTGCAACAAGAAATCTTAACTAGATAACTTCATTTTAAACCCGAATTATGAATTGGTACCCTTCCCTCCCCATCACTCTGAAAACGTTTACAAAACATTGAAATAGATGCATAAAAATGTTCCTCTTTCTAAGCGATTGACAGAGCGCCTTCAAACACGCCGGTTATGTGATTTTATTAACATATTCAGAACATCTTGCATATGCTTCGAAATACTGGCATTCCAAGTTCAATCTTTAATGTCGAACTAGAGAAAAGAAAAAAATTACGTTTATTATTATTTTTTATCGTTATATTTTTATCCATTAATTTGAAATTTCCCCATAGCTATGAAAAAACCTAACCTATTTTTCTCCCAAATTTTGAACGAATATCAAACGAAAAAACATTGGTTCATCATATTTCGATCTCTCTCGAAGCACCTCTTATATTAATGATACAACGGTGACATTATTATGAGAAGGATGTTCACGTGTGGCCCAAAATCAGTGTCATTAGCGCACTATTAAAGTATACATTTGAAGGTATTAACCGCGCAGGTTTAACCTTTTTGTTGGAAAAAACATTTTATTTTGTTACCGGCAATCATTACAAAAGGACACTGTTCATTGTTCGCTGTATCGAACATCTCCGATCTTTGATCCTTGATCATTATTTATACTCGTCCTTCCCATTTTGCTTGTAACCGCAGACCACGTACACGAGTCGTGGGTGACTTTTTACTTTCTTTTTTTCGTCGTCGTTGCACTGAGAAAAAATCATTGTCATTTTGGAAAAAATAAAGGCAATTCGTCGCTTATTTTGAGAACCTCAGGTTTGTTGGGTAGTTCAGTGTGGAAAGTGTTGGTGTATGGGTTTGATCGTGCGAAAACGCTTTGCTGGCTGACGCGAGTTGTGGATCGATTTCAATTTTGAGCGATGAATTCGGATTTACTTTTATTTTGGTGTCAGAATGACAAAGTTTCGAATTTGAAAAAAATTGATCTGGTGAATTTTGACGAGAATTTGTGTGGTGAAATGTTCCATGTCGAAGTCTTATAGAGCTATTTCAAGACTAAATAATGGATTATTAAGCTTGATATCATTATGAGGTATGTTATGATTTGGTTCAGGAAAAATCATCGAGCTATCGAGTCAACGTATGTAATATCTGTACCTATACCTATATTATTATCATGTCGTAGTTTGGCTTTGAGATTTTCAAAATTTTATTTTATTTTATTTTATTTCATTAATAATATTCGTTGTAGATCATTTAATAAATTTTTGGTCTAAAAATATAGGATTATAATTACTTTTTTTTAAAAAATCTTTAGAGAAAATACAAAAATACATACCTTACCTACAATATTTTGATACGAATACTTACCTATCAAAATCGTGCCTATCATTCCTATTGAAATTTTTTCAAATACTTTGAACTCGTATTTTCCCCCTACCCCTCAAAAAAATTGGAAATGTTTTTTTGACACATGACACACCTATTATTTTCATTATTCAATTATTGATATTAGGATCAATCTTCCTTTTGGAAAAATTATCTACTACACAAATAAACTAATTTATTTTGCTCTTCTGCTATCAAAAGGTGATATAGAAATTTGAAAAATTAACCCCATCAATTTTTTTTTCATCCTTCTCCTAATTGGTGTAATTATACCCGTCTAAAAATAGAAATCAAAAATTTTAAAAGGCGACAATGACTAATGATTGCAGAATTCTTAAAAAAAAGCACTGTAATGTTTGTTTACGTATCTACTTAATTAATCGAGTAAATTCGTGGTAAAATTAAATTTTCCTTCCTATACATTTTGCCCTTTGATAATTCGATAGTTAGATACTTCGTTACAGTAAAATTCACTTATTCAAAAGTACATTTTTATTCTTAAATTTTGGTTTTTTCTCCCATCTTACCACATACGTAGGATCGGTGCAACACTTACGAATTTGAATTATTACGTAATCGGTGGAAGGGTGTTAGATGGACCAATGAAAAAATCGTTTAAAGGAGGGCGGATCTCTGTAAAAGTTGAATCTCCGGAGGACAATGCGTTGCGAACTACTTCGGTGCCTCTACGTTCCCTTTTGCTTTGCCGCCATGCTTGTCTGACGAAAAACCGCTGTTATAATAGGACGATTCACAGTGTTGCGCCGGCAAGAGCTAATGACGCGTGACTTGGTCTCAAACAAAGTCTGAATTGTAATTGTTTTGGTGTAATTTTTTCATTGCGGATGGATTAATTTTTTGAATGAAATGAAGATGAATAAGGAATCTGATTTTGAGTGGGTAGTTTTGCTTTAGACAGGAATAATTTGAAATAAAATTGTAGGCATTGGCTTAAAAAAAAAAGAATTCTGAAGTGCATTTTTTCGTATTCTTATTGTTGAATTTTTAAAATATTTTATTTATTTTTAGATTTTTAGTTTTAAAATGAATTATTTATTCAGATTTAAAATTTTGGCGTTTTGAAATTAAAGTTGATGATTTTTTTGTAAATTAAATTATTACATTTCGCAAGAGCGATGAAGAGCAAAAAATTGGGCTCTTTTTCTTTATACTATCTTGTTGAACGAATTAAAAACTGATCTTATAAAAAATGGATATTTTGAAAATAATTCCCTTGAATTTTTTACTTATATCTTCGAGTTATTTCGTTCATTACATATTTTTATATTTTTAGGCGGTACATTCCAATCCATCAACATTTTAATGCTTTATATTGCTACAGAGTGCGTTTGTCTGTACTGATATTGAATTAATTGGAATAGGAGATGTTGAAAAAAAAACCGCTTGTTATAATTGGTCGGACAATAGCGTATAATAGAAATCGTTCGTTAGCTTTGCATATCCCACAATTGAAACTTCAATTGTATTTTATCAAATGCGCTATGAAAAATTTAATATTTTAATCGGCTTAATTGGCCCTCCAACATGAATGTTACACTTTATAGGACTATTATTGCTGCATAGGAATAAAAACATCGTTTATCTTTGTAAAAGCCTTCTCCTTCAATTAGGACGTTTAAACGAGTAATTTTGGATTTTTCTTCTTTGAAGCGGGCTGGTTTATGCTTCGTCGTGTCGTTTCAGTATGGAGACGGAGAATAAATAAAGCGCAGGCTTAGAATGAATAAAATTATGGAAAAATTGAGATTTTTTCATCCATAATTTTATATATTTGTTCGTGTTTCTTGCTGCAAGTTTATTGGTATTTTTGTGTGTAGATATGAAAAACTTGTTAAATTAGATACTGTTTTATGCATCCACGTGTATAATATACCTACCTATGGGGGTTTAATTTGAACTAAAAAAATATTTCAAAAACGTAAACAATTGCTTTATGAGACAAATTTTCACGAATTAGATTTATGATGCAGTAAAAATTTCAGGGAATCAGATTTTGAAAGAGATCAAAGAATTGATTGGTTTTGTGGCCTATGTGTAAATAATTGCGAAGTCTTTTTATGTGAAAATTAACAACATTGCATGAAATATTTTGGTTCTCGAGATGTTTTCATCACTTTTTTAGCGTGCTTATTTGCGTAATTTTTTTCGACTATGAATTTTCGTTAAGAAAATTTAGACTTAATTTCTCTTCACAAGAAGCTGATTAAACATTACTTTTGTATTTATTTCAGCATTTGAAGGTATAATTCTATAATTCTAAAACCATATCAGATCATTTTTGGAATGAACTTCACAGTTTTGAATTTAGTTAAAATTTCAGTCGACTCGAGGAATAATTTCAAACAGAGGAATGAACTGAAGCTCATATTACTGTTTAGGAAAAAGGGGGCTAAAAATTGAAAAATTTCTCGTTTTATGAAGGAATTTTCATAAATGGTTTCCTAAATTTTGGATTGAAAAGGTCTATACTTAGTAGCTGTTGGTCCAAGAATAGCACACTGTACAATTTCAAATTTTACTGCTCATTTTGATTTTGACTTCATCAATGAAAAGTAAAAATTCAAAAAATTAACTTAGTAAGATGCATTTGAAAAAAAAAATCGAGAAAAAATTGATTGAGTTCATTATTATTTTTTTTTTGCCAGTCATCGACATTAAAAATTGAAAAAATAATATCAAAACTGTTGTTTGTCAATACGTACCTAAGTAAATAGGTAGCTATAAGTACCTCCTGAAATTTAATTACCGATCTACTTGAAATTGGAAATTTTTCTCTCCTACAACCCCTTCAGCATAGGCAAAAGTATCTACATTCTATGTACTTTTCATAATTTCAGATTAGAAAATTTACAATCAGAGTGTATTGAAATGAGGTTTAAGGTGCCTATACAAAAAAGTACCTAATGAAATATTAGGTTTTGTATAGGTCTTTTCCAAAAAATCTCTCCCTTCGCTTTACCGGAACCCAAATTACCTGCCAAACAAATTGATTTTTTCTAAATAATACCTATTTCTGAGCAATGATATTTTCAAAATTCAGAATTCGGTGATTTTCGTACGAAAAAATTCTAGCTTAGAACTGGCAACCAAAATTTTAGTAGCTTTAATTAACCTATCCGGAGACAGTTCGTGAGCTATCTATAATTAATGAAAATTTTCTCATTTTTGGAATTAATTTTGAATGAAAAACGTATGTTTACTAGATTTGTTTGACTCAAAATACCCATTTTTCGATGTTTTTCCATCATCTTCGAGATCGACTCTTCGTCAATTTTCAGTATTTTTTTTTTTTTTTTTTAAATTAATCGTGAAATTTTGTCATTTTTGGGATGGACTATAGTATCCCTGTTCTTTTTATTTGGGGTGTTTCTACTCTCCCATTTATGAATTAGTGAAAATTCCTGGAGAGAAGTCAGAATTACAGCACGGTAATGAATCAGCAAAAAAATCACTGAAAGCAAACGGTGAAAAATTGCTTGAAATTAGGTAAAAATTCACAAAATTAGTAAAATTTGAAATTGAAATTTGCTAAAAAAAAAACAACGAAAATCCGCTCGAAATCAAAGCCAATTTTTTTGTGCAGCAATTCTGACTTCTTTCAGTGATTTTTGTAAACGTCAAAAATTTTCCATTTGTTTTAGAAATTTTGTTGATCACAGATGCACTTGACAGAAAAACTTTAACGCTCATGATTTTGTTGTCTTTTGGTATGATTGATGAGAAAAAATTTTAAAATTTTAGGTGAACGAGTATTTTTTTTTTAATTTTTCAATTTTTATAAAATATGATGCTTTTTTTGATAAAAAATTGACGTTTACTTCAACTTTCTGCTCAGTTACGATAGATATTTTCACTATAAGTACAGCAAAATGGTCATCATATCAACTAATTAAGACCCTAATCACCAATTTTCATCTGGTACCCAGGTATCTATTCATTTTTAAATTTAAAAAAAATTGAGGAAATCATTTTATTAAAAATATCCACCGTTTACTTGAATGACTTTTTCAGAAGAATGCAATCATGAAAATAATTATCACATTAAAGGTTCGTTGTTCTTGACCAAAAAAAAAAGAGTTATACCCATCTACAAAATATATTTGACCAAAAGGGTTACATGCCCGTTTATCTATAAGGTGAAATACACACAACAATCGAAACCACCCGCCGAAAATAACACAAGTTCTTTGTTGTTTTTACAAGAAGCCTTTCTTGAACCTTTGAAGGAAGAGTCATTTGTCAAGTGTAAAAATTATAAAGAATTGAACGCGAGTTAAGCCGCGAAGCCGAAGGTATAAAACTCCCGGCAGGAAGACCGCAACTTTCAAAATATTACCTGGCCACCGTCGACATCACTTAACCTACCACAATTTCTGTCCACGTCTTGCTATAACCCATTAGTAACTAATAGATGTTTCTTTTCCCGCTTTCAAAAGGTATACGACAAGGCGACTAAAATGTGAAATCGATTATATGTATAGTGGCGAGAATTCTCCCTTATTTTACATAGGTAAAACGTCAACGACTATTGAGGATGTACCGGGATAGGGGCAACGTAACAATAACACTTGTACTTGATTTACCTTATAGATAAAATGAATAGTTTTTTTTTCTGGAATTGTATGCTCCGAGAGTACCTTTGCGGTGTTTTTTTTTCCTTCACAATTTTACGCTCATTTGAACGGTTTTTTTTTCATCTCCAATACATATCTACTTAATGTCATGTCATAATTAAAAAGTTCTCATTTATACCCACATTGTCGCGAGTTTTCAAAAAGAAAAAAGTAGAGCACTTCTACATTGAAAAAAATCATGCTCACGTTATTCAAAAAATTAACACCATAAGCTAATACGAATGAATAGATTTTCGTAATTCTTGCCAATAAATTCTCATTTAAAACCCATACCGAAAAGATCAAGGGGTACCTGGTACCTTCAGCATACCTATAGCTTTATCAATACCAACGTTGATGCATCGTTTATAATCAAGCTATTTATTTTATTCTCTATTGTTTTAACTCGGCTTAGGCTTATTCCCCAAGGAACCAAAGTTAAGAATTATTGTCCTTCGTATGGAAACTGCGTACAGTGCGATAATTGATGAAAGTCGGTCAACGTCGAAATGAAACCCGCGAGTGTACTTGACTGGGCCGCGGGAAATGGTAATCGCAATTACCGAACGCAGCTTGAAGTCTGCTTATAGTAAAATATGAAATTGTATGAATTCCAAAAGGGTCTGATCTATGCTGAGAAGCGAACTGATGAAAGTTCTCATTATATGGGAAATAATCGCTACGGTGATTATTGGTCCTAAGGTGCTTTGTTCTTTTTGTTTCCACCAGATTTCAATATTTACTTATACTCGAGATGGTTTAAGATCTTGATGACGTTCGTGGTCGATTCGAATTTTTTTAAGTGGCAGTTTATTTATTCGAGCTGGAGACCAATTTGCAATTTGTGATAAATTTATCCGATGACGTTTTGATGTAGACATAGAGAGCTATCAAGTGGAAGCTATTTCTCTACATTACATAGCTGGATTGAAATTTACGATTTTGAGATATTTTTCAACATCTTTCAAAGTGTTTGACAGATCTTGAAAATTATAAAGGTGATGTAAAGGCCCGATTACAAACAAATTGGTGTTCAAAGTGAAAAAAAGCTGCATATTTTTCAAAAAAAAAAAATTTTTCTTGCATTTACAAAATTTTTTATGAATAATTTTAAGGCAAGACTTTGTAAAATATCAAAATAATTTTAATGTTTTGTGGAGGAAATTAGAAAGAGGGATTTCGCCGAAAATCCTGCAAAAATTGCAGAAGAGTTCTGCACTTTGATTTGAAAATTTTGTAATTAAGTAATCTTTCATTATTATCCTAAGCTATGAATAAAAATTTTATGATTTTTCAGGGATAAATCGATACTTGATCTAATTATTCGATTCGAATGGAAAATTTGTATTCAAGGTTTCACCATTCCTGGAAAAATATAGTCTTGAAATTCACTACCCTCTCGTTATGAATCAGTGAATTCACTGATAGTCAGAATTATTTCTCTCGATTTTTCAGCAAATTTCAGAGATTTTACTGTCTTTTCATTGACTTTTCACTGATTTTCCAGTGATATTCGATAATTTTCACTTAACGAGTAATTAATAGCTAAGGAATACTTACTTCCTCATTTCTATTTAATGAAAAATCACTGAAAATCACCAAAATTCTTTGATTTTCAGCAAATTTTTGTTGATTTTTCAACAAATCATAAGCTGATTTATAAATAAATTTTCACTGACTTTCAGCCATGAATTTCAATATTCGCTTTTAGTGAAAATTTTTCCACTACTTTATTACTGTGCTGCAATTTTGACTGTTTTCCAGTGATTCTTGATGATTTTCACTGATTTCAAAATGAAAAAATGAGAGGAGTTGATCAATATATGACTATTAAGGGTTTTTGGGATTTCTTGTAAAAAAAATTGAGGGGTTGACGATTTTTTTTAGCACTTAAATCACTTCATTAACGATTTTGCTTCCCTGAATGTTAAAATTCAAGAGAATTTAGATAGGTACCTACTCACCTAATCTTTATTTAATACTCGGAGTGAGAAATGTATTAAAAAGGTTACCAGAGTCACTTTATTAAAAAAATTTTGATGATGCCCTCTGAATAAGATATACACAAATACAATTTTTTTAAAAAAAACAAGAAGAAGAAAAATGTGAATAGGAAGTATCTATCAGATTCTTTCTTGTCACTAGATTTTTCAGAAATTTTTGTAACTTTTCGACCCCCCCCCCTCCCCACCAACATCGATTGCACTTTTGTCAATTATAGAAAAATGCAACTTGATTCATAAAATTTATTTCGAGCACTGCAAAAGTTTTACATTTTGATTTAAATATTTTGTTTTTTGTTGAAAATGTTTTTTTTTTTAGAATTGGAGGAAGCCTAAATTTTCTGAATACTGAACCGAAATCTTTCAAATGAGAGGAAACGGAGTTTGATTTTTTTTTCAGAAAACTGAAAAACAGACATTATGTCCAATTTTAATTATAGAAATTTTTACCTATTTCTACTATCATCGCTAATTTCTTTTCAAAACTCGTTCTTGGCACGTCTTCATGTTAGTTGGCCTATTTTTAATATATTTCAAGAAACAGACTACAATTCCTCAGATTCGAAAATATGTCTCCATGAATTTAAATTCAGAGCTTTTTTTTATTTTAAGGGAAAACCAATACTCTCTTATTTAATTACAAATCAGTGAAAATTATCGAAAATCACTGAAAAACCAGTAAAGAAAATTTCACTGGAACCAAACAGTGAAAAAAAATTGTTGGAAAATTAGTGAAAATTAATTTTAAAAAATCAGCGAAAATCCATTGAAAATCAAATAATTTACTGATTCAAAATGAGAGAATATCAGTGACTTTTCACTGAATCGAATTGAGAAAGGGTGATACAGAAAACGAAAACAAGGTTTTTTTCCTGGTTTTTATGAATTTTAGTGTCTTTTAAATAATTATCTAGCAAGGAAGCCGTTGAATAGCTATACCTAATCATCTAGCAACTTCGTTAAAATATCAGATTTAATTTGTTTATTTGATATTATGCTTTTCTAAGACTTCAAATAAGCTCATTCTACACCCAAAAAAAGTACAGATAATTTTCGACTTCGATCGAATTATTCATTCAAGTTATACATTTTTTCGTGAAGAACCAAACAACAAATTAACTATCCATTTTGAAAAATAGTAAATTAACGTGATAGGTAATAGGTGTATCTACACCTCGTCGTTAAATTATTCACGGAACTGGTGGCCGGTGGCCATTTTCAACTAAAACGTTTTTATTTTCTACGCATGGATACGAGTATTTCCCACCTACTAAAACTCAAAGATGAGAACTCCGATAGTCATAGGTTCAATTTTTGAAACAAGTATATGAAAAGACATTCCTTTCCGATCGCAATGGTCTTATTATAATTATACCCTGTCCGAAGAACGTCTGTCACTACGAATGCTACGAGTACAAGCTGGAAACCAAGTTCTGGAGGAGGAAAGCCGGTTTTTTTCTTCTCATATAAGTCTTCAATATGGATGGAGATTATACTCGAAACGCATTTAACAACGATTATTCTCCGACATGTTTTTCCCATCCGGATGAAAAATCATTGGGATGAAAATTTCATCAGGATTTGAGTGCGGTTTTTTATATCAAAATTTAGACATTTTTTGGACTCGAAATCAACTTACCAAGTTTCCAAATCTTTTGTATATCGGATACCATGGCATACTATATCGAACGTCAACGATGCGAATAGATTTCTTAATACAATTAAAGATATCTATAGCTTTCAATAATCGCTATGGCTATACCTAGCTAAGTTTGACAACATGCGCGCGTCCTACGACTACGAAATACAGTCGAAAAGATTATGACTCCATAGGTTACCTGCTGCCATCTGATAAAGTCGCTTGATGGAATGACATTTTGACACATTGGCGTTTTCTTTTATGAAAACGTTTTTAAATACCTAGCCTTGTACGTATAAGTACCAAATGATCAGAACGCCGTTGGTTCGGCGTTTGTACCTGTAATAATTTAATACGCGGTCTTTCTCTAATAAATTATAAACGATTCTTTAAAAGTTATTTCAACAAGCAGCCGGTAAATCCGTTTGGGATAAAAAACGGTCGTTTACCTTTACACGTTTCCAAATTCAATATGTCGACATTGTTCGAGCCAAGATGCTTATGATGAGTCGACGTCTTAAAATGGTTTTCGTGCATCAACCATGCTGATGCTGTTAAATTCGCAGCACGAATTTCGCAAAATTTTAAACCATTATAAATTTTGGAAAATTACAAGTCTTCTTGTTGCACAATTGTCACTATAGTGGTATAGATTCGATTTAAAAATAGGTATTTACATCACATCGCGAACACCTAATTGAGTGGTTATTTATCCACTCGAAATGAAATAGTATCAGCGTTAAAATTAAAAGTTTAAGTAATATGATGTAATTTCTATATTTTATTGCGAATGTACTCGAATTTCGAGCAGATACCGTTTAACTTTGATTGAAGTCGTTTCAATTCATCATTCTTTTCGCGAGGTGACGGTTTTGTGAAGTTACTTGTCTACGTGCGTAATTGAGTACTTACTACTTACATGATGGGGATTGGGATTGTTCCAGGACTTGGACGTCATAGAAACGCTATGGAAGTACGATGCCGAAGTGGAAAATGCTGAATTATCCGAAGATGTTTCAGAATCCGGCAGCACCAGCGGAATTGTTTCTCCGCCGGATGAACCATATGCTCCCGATGGATCACCATCCATCACGCCGGAAAATTCAAGCCCTTCGGACCAGCCAGTTCTTAGAAACAGTACGAATGCGTCGAGCCGCCGGAAAATCCCAGACGATGAGGTAAAACTTTAATTTAGAAAAGTAAATGTACGCAAATATAAGTTCAAGAGTGAATTTGATACGAAGCGGTGGCATATCTTAACAAGAGCAAATATAAATTTTCAAAAATCACGGTTAACCGAAGTCGTTGATGTGGGTTACGAATGCTAATTTATCGATATATATCGAAGTAGCCAATTCATTTTACAAAAGCTCGGCTGTTACTTGTGAGTTTCGCAGTGGTAGAATTTTTTCCGCGGTTGGAAAGTAAGAAAGGGCTGATTTGTAGAATTTATAAGTTTTTTCTTCACTGTTTGAAGTAATTCGTTGATTGTGAATTTAATTAGCAGCAGGTTAGAGCAATCAATTTGGGAAGAGTAAGGTAATTATAACTGAAAATATGGAGTAGTTTAGTCCATTATTTCTCGCCGAGATTTTAATTGTTTCTCTCCAATTTACCTACCTGATTTAAATTTTAAATGAGTAATGTTGAACAGGAAAATCTATTAGGATTTTCGTCGAGATATTTTCTCAAGGTCAAAATTGTAGGTGATATGAAAAAATTATGTAAAAAAATGAAAAATGTGTTCTAAAAACTTTTCTTACCTACCTGTATATGTGATACCTGATTGATTTAGATTTATTCTTAAGGGCCATACGAGATCACAAAAGTATGCCAACCTCGTGTTATTACTCAAAATTCAATCAATTTCTATGACAAAGTGTCCAGCAGTCCGACAAATCCTGCGAGTGTTGCCTTTTTTTTCTTTTTTTTTTTTACAAACTTCTAATTTTTTCTCCCCTTTTTTTTATAATATTTGAATCACCTACTTCATTTGGAAATTTTTCAATCGATTTTTTTCAGTCTGATGAAAAAGTTTTGTGAGAAAGAAAATTTTGTGTGATGTTTTGTTGATGAAATTTTGTTTGATATTTTTCATAAATTTGTTGATTCTGTAATAATTGAATGAAAATGTCCCCTCTGTTTATTTATTTCTTTAATTTTTTTTTTGAGGAAAATTATTATTTACCTATATTAAAATGTGTATTAAAATAGATAGAAAGGAGGGGGGGGTTGCGGATAATTTGTTGTTACGCTTCGAAATTTGGTCACCTATGTAGAAATACCCAGGGATCTGGAGGGAGCGAGTTGGTACCTCCAGCTCCGAGATTTTTTAAAAAATTGGCTCCGAGCTCCAGCTCCAAAAAATCATTTGAAGGGGCCCTCCTCCCTCCAGCTTTGATTCGAAGGGGTCCTCTTCTCTTTACCCCCAACTACAACTTTGATTTTTTTGATTTAAGTCCCAGGGGCTCTAGCTCTGGCTCCAGAACTTTTAAAGTACCGCTGCTTTTGAAAAAATTCGTCCAGGGAGGCTACCTCCCTCCTCCCTCCGGCTCCCTGGGAATACCTTACCATTTGAATAAAAATTTAAGTACATACTTTCTCATTCTTAATCAGTGAAAAGTCATTGATACACATTCAGAAAAATTCGGTAAAAATCACTGACTTTTAGAGAATTTTCTTTGATTTTTCAAAGATTTTCACCAATTTTTCAGCAAATTTCATAAATTTCACCGATTTTTCAGTGAATTTTCACTGATCTTCCAATGATTTTCGTCATTTGTTTTCAGTGAAAATTATCGAAAATCACTAAGTAACAGTCAGAATTGCAGCACAGGAGAAAATTAGTGAGAGAATTTTCACTGAAAACAAATCAGTGAAAAATCACTGGAAAATCAGTGAAATTTATGAATTTATAGCTGAAAAATCAGTGAATTTTGTTGATTTTTCGTGTGCTGCAATTGTGACTGTTCATCGGTAACTTTTCACCAATTCGGAATGAGAGAGTAGATATGATTGAATTTTCAAAAAAAAGTAGGAATGGAGGAGAAAAAAGTACATTACACACTTATAGTCAAAACCAGGGTATAGGAGTCGACTTCGGAGTCGGAGTCAAACTGACTCCAAATTGACTCCGACTCCGGCTTGACTCCGGAGTCAAACCGGAGTCAGGAGTCAACTCTCTATTTTGACTCCAGAGTCAAGCCGAAGTCGGAGTCAATATGGAGTCAGTTTGACTCCGACTCCTATGTTTTGATCACAATATTTAGGGCAAGGCATGAGAGTCGGAGTCAAACTGACTCCAAATTGACTCCGGAGTCAAGTCGGAGTCAAGATTCAAGGTCTGGAATTGACTCCGGAGTCAAGTCGGAGTCAGGAGTCAACTTTCTCCTTTGACTCCGGAGTCAGAAGTCAACTTTCCATCTTGACTCCGGAGTCAAGCTGGAGTCAGGAGTCAACTTTTTTGCTGACTCCTATGCCCTGGTCAAAACCAATCTGAATCGTTGAATAATCCTACAGATAGAAGGAAAATACAAATATTCTTCAATGTTTATAATATTCTGTCGGTCTAAAAGGAAGAAAAACTCGATTTAACTTTTTTTAACCTTCAGAATTATCTACTTACCTAAAATGCATGTAAAAAATTTAATTCCATCTCGAATTAAGGACATTTTAGAATTTTCAAATCTTCAGACCCACAGGTACTCTTTTTTTTATTCATTCAAAAATTTCATAAATGAAAATTTTGAAAAAAAAATCCTTTTGCCATCATCTCCAAATTTTTCATTCCAATAACCCCAGTTCGGAATTCGGATCATCTGAAAAATTACACCCAAAATAAATTAAATTTTCAAACGCCTGAAATCTCTCGCTATATTTTATTTTAAAAAAATAATAAATGAATTAATCTTGACAGCAGAACGTTTTACTGTCATAAATAAAACGTTTAGTTTATGGATCACATTAAAGATGCATAGTTCATTAACATCTTTCTGTGTGAAGTTTTCGATTCGTTGCGCTGTAAGAGGAATTATCGTGATAGAATAGAAGGGAGGAGTTCGGAGTGGGTGTTATCCGCTTCGCTCTTCATTGCATTTTTTTTTAATGTTACTATCGATTGTGGATGGGTGTCGGTGGTATTGGGCGATGGTTGTCGAGGTGGTGCTCTATGGTTGCCTAGTGCAGACACGGCACGATAGGAATGTTCTCACGACCACGACTTCGATGGTCATGTCATTCACCGAAACAAGGGTATACCATGGAGGCCGGCAACCCTGCCTTCTTCACCCGTCACTGAGATTATGCTTGGATTTAAATACCGCTCTATGCTCTGCGCTGTCGTATCCCACCCAAGTTTCCGGTCATCGAATACTCGACCTCATATAATTTCTCTTAGGTTGATTTTTTATAGATAGTACCTTTGGTACATCTTTTTTTTGAAAAAAAAAAACTTTCATGGTATGATACGATTTGTAAGTACATATTTCTTTGGTTTGAATTTGTTTTAGATCAACGAAAATTCCGTCAACGATGAGGAATTTACCAAAAAATTATTCAACGACGATTTACTAGACTCCGATCCGTGGCTCGGTGCTTCCTCCTCTAGTTTGGCTTGGTTTTCAAGTAAGTTTCCAATGCTTCTTAAAGATATTTTATTTGTATGATAAGATGAAACTTTTGATTATTTTTTAATCAATGCGAGTTCGTATCTTGATGATGAAAAAATGCTGATGTGAATGTTCCCACATCAAATTATTGTTATGAATTCCTTCCTATAGATGCAACCTTTAACGTTGGAAATTATTCTCTTGTATAATTAAGTCATCAGAAGCAGGGTTATCCATGATTTTCCTATTTTCATTTGAAAATTCAAACATTCTTCAAAAATTACAATCATTATTCAGCAGAATTTGCTTATTAGCCCAGGAGAAATGCACTTTGAAAAAAGAAATATATGTTAGTCGAAATTTTATTGCTGAAAAAGTTTCTATATTATGTCCAGAGTATGTGGTAAAAACCCACCACCCCCACCCCTATTGCTTTTTGAGGGGGGTGGACCCCTTGTGAGGGAAAAAATTGTTTTGCACCGATTTCACTCAAATTTGGGTGGAAGGTTAGGTGGGTGTAGAAGTACTCCCAAAAAAATTTTCAGGTCCCCCCGACCTCAGGGAGCTGAACCATCGCTCTCCAAAGTTGGGAATTTTTGACAAAAATGAAAAAACCCGAGTATTTCGAGTATAAAATCACCCCATAATATCAATTTTGAAAACTTTTATGATTTTCGTGTATATTTTGAGATGACGAATCCGACTAGCACATCAACTTTTTCATTTGAGGTGTTTAACTACCCCTACGGACTTTTCAAAGTATGCAGATCGTGTTTTTTGAAGTCATTTTTAGCTGAAAAAACACGATCTGCATACTTTGAAAAGTCCGTAGGGGTAGTTAAACACCTCAAATGAAAAAGTTGATGTGCTAGTCGGATTCGTCATCTCAAAATATACACGAAAATCATAAAAGTTTTCAAAATTGATATTATGGGGTGATTTTATACTCGAAATACTCCGTTTTTTCCATTTTTGTCAAAAATTCCCAACTTTGGGCAGCGATGGTTCAGCTCCCTGAGGTCGGGGGGACCTGAAAATTTTTTTGGGAGTACTTCTACACCCACCTAACCTTCCACCCAAATTTGAGTGAAATCGGTGCAAAACAATTTTTTCCCCCACAAGGGGTCCACCCCCCTCAAAAAGCAATGGGGGTGGGGGTGGTGGGTTTTTACCACATACTCTGGACATCATATAGAAACTTTTTCAGCAATAAAATTTCGACTAACATATATTTCTTTTTTAAGCGATTTTTTGATGCTAATTCTCCTGGGTTATATTACAACGCACTAAAAAAAACGAATTTTTGACAAAACTTGAAAAAAAAAAATGTACAAAAATAAAATAACCATCTCTTGACATCGAGGAATTGTAAATCCAGAGAAGTTCCAAGATTTTCAATCTTTGGTTTTTAATTTCTGTGTACGAATTTAAAAAATGACGCAATCGTCACTCAAATATCATGAAAATCGTATGAAGTATTTTGACAGTTTCTCCGAACTTGAGGTCAAAATTGCAGCAAAGAGACAATCAGAAAAATGCTTTGATTTTCGGCGGATTTTCGTCAATTTTTCGAAAGGATTTCAGTCATTTTAATTTATAATTTTTTAGCAATTTTTTCACTGTTTGCTGTCTGCGAATTTTCTTACTGATAGTATGAGAGCCCACCCACTAAAAATGGGCCGAAACAATTGAAAGCTGGGACCTGTCCCAAAAGTTAGTACATGACCCCCTATTTCGAAAACCATCGGTCTGCCGATCCGCAGCTGCTGCTTTCAAGTTCATCGAAAGCTCAAAAGTTCACAATTTTCATGAACTTTCGGCCGAAAACATTGATGGTCGAAATTGGTGTCAAATTATAGGATTTTTCACGCTGAATGCAAATATGTGGGTCTGCCGACCCGTAAGTGCTGCCCAAGCCCCGGCAGACCGGGTAAAAGGGGGTGAAAATTCGAAAAATTCGCATATTTCAAGTAAAACCTCCATAAAAGTCGAAAAATTGAGTTGAAAACGGTTTAGAAATGGTTCTGAGCATCACTCAGGAGTAAGGGTGAATTTTTACCCCAAAAATTTTACAAAAATTTCATATTTAGGGGGGTGGGGCTTAGGGGCGCATTGATAAACTCATACTTATGGGCATGTGATATATCAAAATATATGTTTTCTGAGTCGTAGAACACGAATATGACAATATTTTTTTATTGGGGGTGAGGGGGTGGTACCTGTTTTCATGAATTACTGATAGAATCCCAAATTTTCTTTGAAGAAATCGTGATCTCGCGAATTACAACCATTATTTGGGATTCTATCAGTAATTCATGAAAACAGGTACCACCCCCTCACCCCTAATAAAAAAATATTGTCATATTCATGTTCTACGACTCAGAAAACATATATTTTGATATATCACATGCCCATAAGTATGAGTTTGTCAATGCACCCCTAAGCCCCACCCCCCTCAATATGAAATTTTTGTAAAATTTTTGGGGTAAAAATTCACCCTTACTCCTGAGTGATGCTCAGAACCATTTATAAACCGTTTTCAACTCAATTTTTCGACTTTTATGGAGGTTTTACTTGAAATATGCGAATTTTTCGAATTTTCACCCCCTTTTACCCGGTCTGCCGGGGCTTGGGCAGCACTTACGGGTCGGCAGACCCACATATTTGCATTCAGCGTGAAAAATCCTATAATTTGACACCAATTTCGACCATCAATGTTTTCGGCCGAAAGTTCATGAAAATTGTGAACTTTTGAGCTTTCGCTGAACTTGAAAGCAGCAGCTGCGGATCGGCAGACCGATGGTTTTCGAAATAGGGGGTCATGTACTAACTTTTGGGACAGGTCCCAGCTTTCAATTGTTTCGGCCCATTTTTAGTGGGTGGGCTCTTGGACTATGATTTATTAATGTGCTGCAATTCTGATTGTTTCCCATAGTGATTATTTCAATAATTTTCCCTGATTTATAACAAATGAAATAGTAGGTACAGAATTCTGGTTAAAATAAATCACTCTTAGTATTGATGGAGTTGATTTCTGGAAGTACTGATCTCAAGATACTAACATTTTTCAAATTTTTAATAATTTCAAACCACATCAACCGAGTATTGCGAATTTTTTGATTGAATGAAGAATTTCAAAATGATACAAAAAATAAAAATTACTGATTATAGACATTCAAAATGGCAATTTTGAATTAGGCAATCGGAGAACATAATTTTTTCTATCAAATGTTCGAGCCTAAAAATCATCCGGATTCTTGTAAAATTCAGAGACAAAATGAACTTTTTTCCTAATAAATGAATAGATAGGTATTTGCCAAATTTAAAGCCACGAGATTTAATGGTATTTAAGCTGAAGTTTATTTTAGTGGAACTAGAGAAAAGATAAAAGAATTACAGCTTCTCTGCAGATGAAAAAGTCAGCCTCCCGAAAGATTTCAACAATATGAAAGGTGTCTATTGATGAAAAGGAAAAAAGCCGGAAATCGGCCAGAATTAATTTGGTCTCAATAGGTATAGCAAGAAAATCAGAAAATAGCAAGAATTTTTCAATCAAATAATGAAAGGCTGGTTCTTTTTTTAGAAATATTTAAAGCCATGAAAATGGCAATGAAATCCAGAAAAGAGCCCGAATTTTCAGTTTTCATTTGTAAGTAGCAGATACCTTGATAAATCAATGAAGCTAAAATTTGAGCTCAATTATTCGAAATTGAAGTGCATTTTTTTGCTTTTCTAGCATAATTTTTAACGAAAATGTTCATCCAATTCTACGAAAAGTCGTGTAATTTTTTGATCATTTAAAATTTCTGATTTTCCAACACTTTTTTTTCATTTATATCTTTCAACCCCTCCTTTTGAAAAATGTCATCTAAAAATAATTTTTCAACCTTTCTCCATTCCTGACTAATTTACCAACTTTTTTTGCTGTTGGAGGTACATAATGAACTATGTAGTAATATGTAGAAGTATCTCCCTTGCTTCATTTTTTATTTCTGGATGTTTTCATCTTAATTCTGAATATAAAATCCTGCGTCTTCGTTTCGATCCTTCCTACCTTCTTGCCTCGGAATTCAATTTTCAGATGTAAAAATCGACGAAATTTCATGAACGAAAAATAATAATATAAGATGTAAAATTGTAAAGTCAGAAATTTTGTTTTAGTTGCAAATAATTGCATCTTGAGTTTTTAAAATTCATACAAAATTCATCTATTAATTTCCATCTCTAGGCAAGTGCTAAGAAATTGAAATATTATTTTCAACTGATTCTGGGTTGAAGATTACCACTCCAGGAAAATTGTTTTGAAGGATTTTCCGTCGTCGTCTCTGATGAAACAGCTTAGTGGAAAATTAATTTCTAATTAGGCAGGGGTACCAAAAAAATTGAATTTCCTGAAGATAATTTCTCAATTTTTTGGGGTGGGGTGGGGGATGAAAAAATGCCTTCAGAATGAAATGTCTTCTTGTTTATTTAATAAATAACTACGTATATTTTTTGCTTTCTCAACACTATTTTTCTTCAAATTTTCTGCCCTTGCTTCGCTCGGATCAAGTAAAATTTTTTTTATCAATTTTTAAAATTACGATGAAAAAAAAATTCTGCTTTTGGGAACAGAAATGATAGATTTGGATTTTGCAAAAAGGGAGCTTTTTGTAATGAGGAGAGGGAGATAGTGAAATGGAGATGGAAATGGGAGTTCTCATATCGGTGACTTCAAATAAGTGCAAAAAATATACCTTGATCTCTGTTTTGAATTCGTTCGCAAATTATCTACCAAAATAGTACAGAGAGTTGAGATATTTTCTCGAAAATTCGATTTTCTTTGAGATTTTCTTCCTTACCTTTATACTGGTAGCTTGCTCCACCTGGAAAGGATCTTTTAGATATATTGTTGTGGGATGACGATTTCTCGTTGCTTTCAAACCAAATATGACATTTTTGGATTTGAAAAAATTCAATTGTCTTTGTATCTTCAAGTCTTATACCACTTTTTTCAGAGGCGAAACTTTGGGGTTTGGGGGGAGGGTGGACCCCCCCCCCCCCATTTAAGTCGGCAAATTTTGGGAAAGTCGGCTAATTTTTCAGACAATGAACCATTACAAAACGAACTATTTTCTTTCTGGAAATCATAAATTTTTCAAATTAGCCCTCGCTTCGCTCGGACATATAAAGTCTATACCTAATATTAAGAGATATGGGTTGGAGATTTCACAAAATTATATGTGATTTAAACTTTCTTCCTTCCCAGCCCAGAAAATTCAATATTTGATAGTGAAAAAATCCATTCTTTTCGTTTATGGAAATCAAAAGACTTGGTAATATCTTCAAATAAAACTTTTAAAAATATTCAATTTTTTGGAAGAAGTTTTCTGTTTTTTTTTTTTTTTTTTAGAGAGATACCTATTGGTTGCAAAATTTTTCATATTCACCCCGAAGTTTTTATCCATGTTTTGAGGAGAATTTTGAGTCAGCAAATTCGGAAAATTTATAGGTTTCAAGTCGGCAAATTTGTGGATTCCACCCCCCTAAAAAAAAGTGAAATTTCGCCTCTGACTTTTTTACATCACTATGTGCAAAGCCTTACTTTTTATTAGCATCTCATATTCACATCTGTCCAAATCTTTACCAAGTTCATCCATACAAGACGAGCAATGAAAAAAGTATGTTTTGACGATGGCTTGGCAAATTGAAATGTCTCTCGAATGAATTGTACTTACGCGGTTCGCAATAAACGTAGGTGCCAAGGTACGGTAGATACTCGTGTATAAAGAGTCCAGCACGAATGGAGGTTAGCTTTGTTAGGCCGAGTTCATTACGAAGTATTTCATTTTATTATGTATCTAAATAAACGAGCTGCGACGAACAAAAAAGTGTAACGAACGTGGTACCTACAAAATACTGCAGCATTTCGAATACAAGAAGTAGAATATAATCACATTGGTGTATAATAGTGGAAATATTATTATAGGTTGTGTTGTATCCGAAATGTTCTTATACACTGCGTTCTGTCTGATCGCGTCTCTAATGTAATCTCTTATTCCTTTTCCAGCTCTTTGCTGATCTTTGGACCATTACTTATCAAGTCTTATCAATTCCGTCCCTACTTTATGTAATTCTTTTTGATTCGTGAGCCTCATTGTATACAGCGGAGTCGGACCTTCCTTTTTATCCTCCCCGTTACCAATTCTTTAATCCCTTTGCGCCGCGCGCGGCATTCATCAATTTAGAAACTATCATTAATCTTGGCCGAACGCCGACGGCGGACGAGAAAATTCATCGTCGAAAAAAAAAATAAAAAGTCCACCATTTTGTATTCGTTTCTTTTATTTCTACAAAATCCCCCTTTTCGCCGCTTTGACCCATGTCAATGATATCGTTCTAGTCCGACATCGTTCTCTCTCTCTGTGCCGTCGTAAATAGGAAATTTTTCAAGTTCTGTTTGGGGTCGAGGGGGGGTTCATCTCTCCGACCGTCGAATCGGCCTCGTCGCTTTTCACCCTTCGATTAAACGCCGAGTTTCTTTTATCGCCAAACGAACTGAGCTCTGCGTTGAAGGGGGATGTAAAGCGTTTCCAGCGTTACGTGCCCCTTTTTTGCGCCAATGAACATTGCTGCCTGTGTTCGAATTGATACGTTTGTGCGTTTGTCGTTTAGATTGAATCGTTTTGAACTTTCTAAAGATCTTTATGAATGGGACTGAAATCGTTCGACGTGTATTTCGCACCTGGGTTATTATATTTAGATACTTACTTGATCTTTACCCGCGTCTTTTGCCATTATCAATTATGATGTAAGTCGATTGATATTTATATCTTTGTATTTGTCGTCTCCTAACAAATGTTCCTATTTCCGGAAATATTTTCTCGAATTAATCCGTACCGCAGGTTTGCTTTCGACAGAGTTTTTTACAATTTAGCCATTTTCTTCAACTGAAAGATGAAAATATTCAAGTTGACAAATTTTGTTTGTTTTTTCCCCCTTTGGCTTTGTTTAATGAAGCCTTATGCCCCAAAACCCTCCTGAACCTTGCTCATCTTACGTAATATTTCTCGCCATTATTTCGGTCGCCATCTTCTGCTGTAAAGTTGAGCCTTTGCGTTTGAAAGGACGAAAGGAGTACGCACAGTTAATTGTATACAAAGAAGAATTTCACACCGGAAGAAGAGTTTTCAAACAAACGGCAATGATAAGAGACGGCGTTCGCCATCAATCATCTTTCGTCTTAGTTATCGGTTATGAAGTTCGTACACGGATACCAAAGAAATTGCCATCAAAACAAACTTTTCAACTATATGAGGGAATACTTACTTTCCAATTGTCGAGCGAAACTAATCGATGCTATTCGGTGAACAATACGTATTAGCGGATACTGCGACTGGCCTAGGTACAGTATCGCTTGAAAAAGAAAATACGGTACGGTTGTCTAGCGGACCATCCGTTCTTCAAACTATGACAGATATTTTGCTACGGCTTCTCTTTTATACGCTTCTTTGTTCGGGATAGGTTTTTTTTTAAGGATGATGGAAATTTCGTTCGAAAAAAATCATCTCTCGGGTTTGTTTCCACAACATTGTACATTTTTATGATCATAATCAGTGGTAAAACGGACAATACCATAAAGTGTTGATCGCAGTTCCTTCGCTGTGTCGATATCTCCCAAAAAACAGCTAGATTTATGGTTTAAAAGTCGATTATATTATCAGTATATTTTTTTATGGTGGAAATGGAAACCGGAATTGTGCTATAGATGGGAGGGATGGAGAAAGAAGAGAAGCCAAGGTATTTCTTTGGTAAATAAGCTGTAGAAAATTTTTGTGAAAATGTACGTAAAATCAAGAAATAGAAAATTCAAAAGCGTGATCATAAAAGATGGAAAAGTCATAAAATCAACTCAAAAGTGCTTTCAAAAATTCAATGTACTTACCTTGGTATTCAAAAATTCAGGGAATCTAGGAAGATGATCATAAAATATGGAAAATTCATAAGATCAACTCAAAAGTGCTTTTCAAAATTCAACGTATACTTATCTAAAAATTTATCGAGTAAAATTTTGAACTTTAATAATTTTTTTCATCATTTTAATGACTAATTGAAGAGATTAGTTTGTTTGAGGGCACTCTCTCATTCTGAATCAGTGAAAAGTCCCTGCTGAACAGTCAGAATTGCAGCTTGGGATTAAAAACAGCAATGACTGATTTTTCTGCTCAATTCATAAATTTTCTTGAATTTTCACTGATTTTTCAGCTTGATTCATAAATTTCACTGAATTTTCACTGATTTTCCAGTAATTTTTTTTTCACCGATTTGTTTTCTATGAACATTTTTCCACAGATTTTCTCCTGTGATTTTCGATAAGTTTCACTGATGTTCAAAAACGTGGAAAACTTCTTTTAAAAACTCATTTAAAAAGTTATCGCTTTAGAAAATTCTATTCGAATTTTGATGTTCAAAAGTTATAGGTACAGAGACGGGTTTTCATCCCCTACTCCTCCACCCCTCCCACACAAAAAAAACATTAAAAATCCCAGTTGGATTGCGACTTTTTATCAAACGTTGAAAAACTTGTGAAAATATAATTGATGGTATCGATGGTTTGCCAGCAGTAGGGAGCACGAATAAAACTTGAAGAATTTCTTTTATTTCAAGTTTTATAAAATCTAACAAAAATCCAACTGAAAAATTGTTCAGCCAAAAATATTAAGTTCTGCTAAGTAGGTACCTAGATTTGAAACTTAAAAGTTTTTCCCTTCGAGGAAAAAATTGGATATTTTTCAATCAAACAATTTTTGCACTTTGGGTTGAAATAATTTCAAAAAATTTTAGTCAAAGTCAAAAAAATTGAATAAAATTCTTGATCAGATTTTTAATTTTCGGTCCCCCCTCCCCTTCAGCAATGCTAACGCTATACCTACAAAGTTCTTTCTTTTTTATAGCTACTTATAACATGTTGTTGTTTCAAAAAGCCTTTGAGAACTCCCTCATTTCGAATCAGTGAAAAATCATAGAAAAAATCATCAGCGGATTTTCTTCAATTGTTCAAACTTCACTGATTTTCCGAAGAATTACACTGATTTTCTATAGCAATTTTTCAATTTGCTTTTAGTGAATTTTTCACTGATCTCGTATTATTGTACTGCAATTCTGACTATGTTCCAATGATTTTTGGTCATTTTCACTGATTCATAAAAATAAGAGAGTATAAAGAAGAGGTATTTGATGAGAAAATTTTTAGAATTTTTCAAACATCCACGACTTAGAAATTCAAAAGTCTTGCTTTTCTGGCTTTTGGAAAATCGAAAGTGACAACTTGTGAAGGAAACTTTGAGAAATAAGTACATAATAAAAAATTTTCAATTTTTTCAAAAATTTAGCTGTTGCAAAAAATGATGATCTTTGAATTGTTTTAAAGTTGAGCGAGACATTGAAAATGAGAAAAAATTTCCTACTTATTTTTAGGTGTACTTTTTCATGGGTAGAGTCAGTGAGAACCTTTTCTCTCCTCTATAAAAGGCGATCAGTCGCGTATCGATAGCCCCGGAAGAAAATTAGATAATTATTTGTGTGAAAGTCGCAATGGTCTGAATGTTTCGGCAAATCGAATTCGAAGCTTTTTTTGGCCGAATTTTTTTTTAAAAAAAGATGTCGTGATTTGAGTAAAATTCTTGAGTTTCTAAGAGTTGAAGAGAAGGTAGGGAATAATATTTCTTTCCATTTCCAGGTCCCAGTTTTTACTTGGAACGACTTTTCATTATGTCAATTGTTCTCAAATCCATCTTTTATTCTTGGAAATGGAAAAAAGCTGAAAATTTCTGATGTTTCGATTTCAGACTTGCGAAAATTGAAATAATTTCGTGATTTAAAATTTTTGAGTTTACATTGTGAGAAAATTCACCTTGAATGAATCCTGATGGATAAGTCATAGCTGGAGCAAAACAAAATAACGAGAAGTACATGGGGGGGGGGTGACCATCCACTTCTCATGCTGCTCACACAAATTTTGCAAATTTGATTACCTTTCTGATAAAAAGTACTCTTTCATTCTGAATCAGTGAAAAGTTGCTGATGAACAGTCAGAATTGCAGCACAGAAAAAATCAGCGAATTTTCACTGATTTTTCAGTGATTTTTTTCACTGACTTGTTTTCAGTGAAAATTTTTCACTTTTCTCCTGTACTGAAATTGTGAATGTTTTTCAGTGATTTTCGATAATTTTTACTGATTTATAAATGAGATAGTAATTGCTTAAATTTCTCCTTTCCTGTTGAAATATTTCCAAACACAATGCATTTTTCTGGAAAATTGGCAAAATTCAACTTCGTAAAGAATAAAATCAAAGAATAAATCGATAATTTCTCAAGTTAAAAGTATCTCAATTCCCAGCTCTGCCTGAATGAAAAAATCGCTCGCCCAATAAGTATTTTTTCTACACCTCGAAACCGTGAGATAATTGTATTGATGTAAAAGCGAACATTAATAACCTGAATTTAAAACTATAATAACGATGATCCTGTTGTTGTGAAGCGCCTTTTTCTTCTTTTTTTTTTTCGCTATTTAATAACACGATGAAAAAAAATCAACCATGTTTTATTCGTCGGATAAAATACCGTTACGGCGGCTACACCTTCGTCTAAAGTAAATGCGAAGTTACCTGGACCAATGGTGGGTGGTATTAATGTCTCGACCGCCTAATTCACGCGAATGAGCAAGTGTGCAACCTAAAAAATTCATTGTTCTTTTTAATTTATTGGGTTCGAGGAAAAAAATCGTATTTGGGATAAAATGGTGGTATTTTTACCGCCGCTGAGGTATTATTTTGTATTTTTTGGTGTCGAATTAAATACCTATAATAAAATGGCCTACAATTTCATGTTGATGAATATGAAAGCTATTTTTCTATTATTGGTGGATTTTCATGTAAAAGTACCTACCTACTTTATAATTTTGAGCAAAGGGTTCTAAATTTTTTCGTTTTCGAATGTAAAATTATAAAATATGATTTTAGAGGTTTGGTTTTCTGTAAATTGTGCAATAAAAAAAAATCAAAATAAAAACACAAATTGATGTGATTTTACGACGTTTAACGACGTATTAGGTATAAGCATATCACCAAAATACGATGGCAATGAAGATACAATTCTCAATTTCGAAACACTTTTTTGAAAAGATTTAGAAAATCGACATCACTCAGATGTTGGTAGGTATTTCTTCAGCATCAGCGCATACGCATCTAGATATCATCCTTGGATCGAAGGTACATAAAATCGCATACAAATCAAAAACAGCTGGGTCATTGCTGATGAGCTCAATACGATGGCAGATTGCAAAAGAGTATGAAAAAAATTACCTATACTAATTAATTATTGGAGTACGGTCGCGCTAAGTATACGACGTATCTTGGCTGGAAACGATGACACGAAAATCTGAGCAAGACGTATAGCTGAGCAGAAGCCACAGAGTCGCAGAGACGACAATGGTGGCTCACTTTACTGGGTCAATCACTCTATCTGTTGATTTAGTAGAGCGGCACACAGAAGCGTTGGCAAAATAATGAAAAACGCTTCACGTCTTACGTTACGCCCCCGGGATTTCTTTTTTAAAATATGTCAAAAATGTCTGGTTCCATTTATTCCATCGTATCGCCTTTTTATAACGAGATAGTCATCGTCTTGAAAAGTGCCACTTAAAGACAGGTGGATTCTGTCTAGAAAACTTCTTCTGCGAACGAATAAAGAAAGCAAGTCAAATCGTCGTATTCGCGACTCGCGAGCCTTTAAATCTCCGACAGCGAACCGTCCAGGATCGAGCTACCTCTGTCGTCAATGTCGGCGCGGTTATCATCCCGTTTCGGGATGTAAAAATTGTGCAGCTCGACGCGCCAGGCCGGTACCGTTGTGTGATGTCGATGTTGGTTTTTCATTCACGTCGTTCTGCGTGGTTCATTGACGAAAGGAAAACTCGCGTCGTAATGTCATCGCGTGAAAATTCTTCGCATAAAGTGGTAATAGGGTGTGCAACTATTTTCAGTATATCCGATGCTCGGTAGCGCTTCCTGGCATGACAAAACACTTTTAACGCAGTTGACATTATACCGAAGCTAGTTGATCAGTGACCCGAGGTATGTTGGATGGCAATGCTGTTTTTTTCTTTTTTGTATTTTTTTTTTTTTCGGTTTTACAGTCGATAATGACAAATTGACAAATCGTCGTGGATGGTCAAACCGCGCGTCACTAGATATGCTTCATCAAGATTTTCTAACGGTGTAGCTAAATTACCTACGCTTCGGAAAGAATATACCCGAATTTGTCGGTTCCCAGAATCTACCGGAGTGTTTCATTTTGAAAATTTATTCGAGTCGGGTCTATACAGTTTATAACAAATGTGAACGTTGAAGGGATGAAGGGAAGCCATGTGCTGGATGGCTCGTGCGCGTCAGGATTCGGCGTCGTGGAAGGGTGAACCGTGGTTGGCCCTGGAAGTGAGGTTGCATTGTACATGAATGGTATTTGAATTTAAAATTAATAAGCATCGAATGAATTTTTTTTTTAAAATGGATTTTGAATTTGGAAAATTTGCGCTGAGTTGAAATTATTTTGATTACATATTTTTCTTTGTGGAAATAGGTCGCTGGAGGTATTTATTTACGATAGTGAAAAATTATCAGAAAAGTGCACTTTTTGGGAATAGTAGATACGAAAAATTGAATTTTATTTACGGAATCAATGTTGAAATAGCTGTCCCTCTGCCTAATTGTAAGGAAGTTCTAATTTTTTCAAAGTTCATTGAACCGGGCAAACGTTTTAAATTCTCGGTTGAAATGATTTTTAATGAGAAAAGTGCCAATTCTTCCTAATTTGTTTCAGCAATCTCGTGCTGTGTTATCTATTTTTTGAAATCAAGTTTTTCTAAGAAAGTCTACAGTGGAAATGACCATTCTTGGAAATCACCAAAAAAATGAGGAAGTTCCAATTAATCCCATTCCTCAATCTTTTACAGACAATAGACATTTTGTATTTTGCAACCGATTTTTCAATCAATTTTTCAAAAAGTGTCTCTTCAAACCTGGAGATTCTCGGCAGAAATGTTCATTATCGAAAAATATCAAAAAGTTGTGGAAAAATCAGTTCTCAATTTTTCTCAGTAGCCTTAGATTATTCCCCCTTATTTTCCAACCAATTTTCGAAAAAATCGCTGTTGACAGAAATCTTTCCAAAAAATGGTAAATACCAAATTGAAAAAAATTTGATGAAAATGCAATTTGGTATAATGTTTTGTTCGAATTTTAAGGGGAAATGTTTGTCAATTTTTTTCATGCCTTAATAATTAAGTAGGTATTAGGTACTACAACTTCAACTAAAAATTGACGAGTAAACCCCTCAGAAAAATTGATAATTTTTCCAAAAATTCGTGTAAAAGTTTGTTCCATTTTTCGAACATTTGAGCCAATTTTTACAACATATTTTTTACATAAATTCATTGAAAAAAAAAAGAATGTACTTGAAGTTCAAATCTGAATATGTAACCCTGCCGAAAAGAAAGGACCTTGTTTAAAAAAATTGATGTCTCATTTTTCACGTTTTTGGTCCAAATGACACCGATTCTGGACCAAACACATGAAAATAAAGACTTTTATTTTTTTCACACTAGGTCCCTTCTTTCCGACAGAGTCACATATTGCTTTTGAAAAACTTGGAAAGAATCCCCCCCCCTCCCACGGTAAGCTTATATTTCTGCATCTGCAGTCATTCAAGTTAAAAATTTTGTATTGCCAAATTGTAAGAATTTTGCGCAGTTTTTGAACCTTTCGCCCTCATTATCTTCAGTTTATAATTGAGCATTTTTGTAGGTACATTTTTTCTTCCAATTTTGGTTACAAAACTTTTCAATTTCATTTTTCAAAGTTTTCAAACTTTACTGCAATGTTTTAGAATTTTTCTTCTCTGAAAGTTCTAATGAACTTTTGTTTGAAATTTTTGAAATTCATATCGTAACATGTTTGTAGGTATCTGATTTTTTTTTCAATTTTCCTTTTTTTGTGCCTACCACATTTTTTAATTTTTCCAAAAAATTTTGAAATTGGTTCTTCATTGAAAGATTTTTTGTTTTCAATGATTTTAAAACTATATGTGGTACGCTGACAACTCAAAAAAGTTTTTTTAATCCTTTTTTCTATTTACTACTAAAATAGTTCTTTCAATAAATAAATTTTTAAAATGTTTTGAGAAATGAATTTTTTCAATATTGGATTTTCAATTTTCAAGTTCTAAAAAAGATTTTTTGGGGACCTCATTTCAGAAATAGAAATTTTTTAAAAACTTGCGGCTTTAATTCATCTTTCTGTCTGGAATATCAAAGTGATTTTTTGGTATTTTTTCTCAAAATTATTTCAACTACTTTTATTACATTTTATCTTCTTTTAATTTAATTCATTTTTGATGTAAATTTTTCAAAAGCTTTAGCCTCGCTGGGCTCAGCCTTACCGCATATTTCTACTCCTGAATGCACCTTAGGTATACTATTTGAGATTTTCTGAAGTTTTCGTCTTCGCTTCGCTCGGGTCAATTTCATTTTTTTCAGATTCATTTATTGAAACTGCTTAGATACGAAATATTTTTAAAATTAAATTTGGACCTTTCTTTATTTTTTTAAAGGCTTTTTCATCTACAATGAAATTGTCTAGGAGAAAAATTTGAGGTTTTAACAAGTTTGACTTTTTACAATTGTGACTGCTTAAATCAAAATATTGCTTTAATTCAACCCTTACAAAAGAATCCAATATTATTTTGATGTACCATGTTGCTTTTTTGCTCTCATTGATGAAGGGAGGAGGCCAAAATAACAAAAAATGTCCAGTGAAGTTGTAACCATCCGCACACCCCATGGTTGACACTGATTTTGAACCTCTCAGAAAGAATAATTAAAAAGGGAGCCTCGACTCAAAAACCAATTTTTGATCCCGAAAGGTGCATGGTTTCTACTTCCAAGCTCATGTCAGATACTTGTATTTTGAAAGATTTTTATTTTTCAATCATCTTTTTTTTAAAAAAATATTCTTTGAATCTCCATCTCTTCTCTCATTTTTTTTTTTTAATTGATAGTAATGACTACATTGGAGGCATCCTCTTTTAAAATTTTAGCCCTTTCGAACTTCTGAAAAACTTCATTGTTAAAGAATTTTCATGCTTTGGTTCAGATTCTATTCGCCCTGGCCTATTAATTGCTATTTTACCCTGATCACGCACTTATACAACCTCTCGAATATTAAAATTTCAAGGTTTATTTACTCTTGAAAATTTTTTATTGACATAGGGAAGATTTCAACCCCTCTTCTTGTCTACAACCTTGTATTGAATACATATCTTCGTTTTTACTCTCCAATTTCAAGTACCTGATGCGTATTTCTTCGAAAATTTTCGGTTCCGTCTTTTTTTTTTTATCACTCATTTAATGCCAGTACTCGAGTGAGTATTCGATATGAAATCAGAAGGCGTATACCTACCTGAACAACCATTGCCAATTTGGTAGGTCTAGGTACCTCCTTTGAAATTCATGGGCTTATCACTGTTGATATTGATACCTACCTATTCAAGACCATATTATGTTCGACGTACTCATTTTAGTTGACAATTTTACCATTTTTATCGCGTGTTGTTTTAAAAATACGATGAATTTTGAAACTCGTTTTATTTTTGGTAAGCATTTTCATTTTTATAATTACCTAACATTTCTTATCTCAGACCAGACCATCCGATAAAACATGAAAATATCTCTGTAGCGTATTTTTTTTTTTTTACAAATGTGTCTAAAAAATGTATGTCATCGCTTTTACTCCTCACAACTCCTGTCGGTATATTTCGATTTGGCCATCGCGTTATATGACTCTTTTCATATAAAATACAAATATGTATCATTGCACGGATGCGCTTTGCACATACGCAAACAATCGTACAAATATACGTGAAAAATAATAAAAAATGTATAAATCCGACGTGCAGTTTTAATAGCGGAAAAATTGGTATTATTGTTGTTCAAATTAATATCGTTAACGGGTACTCTTGGGAGAGTACGGTACCTACCATTATTTATGAAATTTGCTTCGTCACGAATGTACCTATCGTTGGTATTGGTTCTGAAAATCGTTTCGTATTCGTACGTATCCCAGTCTTGATATATTTGAAAGGCTTACCAGCAGCTTCTTTTATGCTTAATAATAAATAAACGATTTCTTTGTTTGTTATACCATGGTTACTTTATTCTGCAGTGGCGACAGTATTTTTTATTCGCTCTAATAGTGGAAAATATTTCCTTGTGTAGTACCCTATCCTCCGACTTGGCCATGTCGTTGCATCGTATATAGCTGTAGAATTCTTATATTTTTCTCTGCTACCTTCCGAGTCTCTTGGGATTTCCTTTTTTCTCGTTGATCTTTTACCAGCAGGATTGTTATATGAAAAATGGATAATTTTTGGTAGCAGCTGCCCATCTTACCTTAGTTGTAGTCTAATCTGTTGAAGAATTGGTGCTGATGAAGGTGCCATCTCGATTTGTAATATTTTTCATCGTTATGATCGAGATATCAGATGAATTCATTTAGATGGAATTCGATGTATTTCTGGTATCGAGTTGGAAATTTTATGCCATCGGGGGCATCTTCATGGGAGGATTGAAATAATTAATTTACTCGGCAGTCTCGATAGCTACAAAGTCCACAGTCGACCTAAACTGTTCTTAACCGTGTTTAATATATTAAGTATTTTCCATCTATTATTTTTTATCATCGATTAAATCGTCGTATAGTACGAGAAAGCAAATACAATGGGAAGCTTTTATATTATGCTGCGTCCATTCGATGGCGGTTATTAGGAGCACGTCCCCGTTTTCAATATAAGGAAGATACCCGCGGATGAGAATTGTCAAAAATTATGGTTACCCGTTGCGAGGGCAAAATTAATGATTGTTCTATGGGCGAAGAAGACCTCGATAATACATTACGCGCTAAGAGATCATTGTTCTTTTTCAGCGCGATTGGTTCGCATTTCCAAAACAACAAACCAATGAACTTAATTGGTTTTTCATCCTCCCTCCGATCCGTTATCTTCTCAATAGCTTAGAATTTCGTACACGGCGATCTTGGATTCGGAAAAAATACCCATACGCCATGCGAATTGTGTAATAAACGAATAGGTATCTATTATCCCAGCAAGTCGGCCAAGTTCGCTTTATAGCCTTTAGAAGTCGAACATTGCCTTCCAGCGTAAAGAAATTTCTTTTGAATAATCTCGTCTCGTCGTCGGCAAGGTTTAAATAAAAATTCGCCAAAAAAAAAACAAGCTGACGCGCCATACCGTAGGTTAACAACGTTCTGCAGCGCAGCCACGGAGATCTACGCACGCAGGGAAAGCCTCCGCCGCCTGGTTCTGCATTCGTGCTATGCAAGTTTAAAAACCCATTCGTAAGAGCGAAGGAAATAAGCAATAAGCCTTCAAACGATTTTTAAGAGGGGAGAACGCATTTTAATGTCTATGATTACGTACGGCGGGGGGAAGCATAGGGGGCAGCAAACGGATCATGGGAAATGAAGCGTCAGTAAACAGAGCACGATTGCGTTTTTCCTCCTCCTTTCACGACGGTATCATAGAGAACGGCCATGTTAGTTTTGGAAGCATGCTATGGTGGTTGTCCGCTTCGGCTTCGGGTTTTCAACTCTTGATCCGTATTTTTCGCATCGTATCGTTCGGCGTTTTTTTTTTTCTATTTCACTGGTTATATTGCAAGTTTTTTATTTTGTGCGCGCCGGTTGTTGACGCTTTCGTGAACTTTTGTTGCGCGGTCGGGTGTTGTGCTGGTGTCGTTTCGGTGCCTTTCGCCTATTCTTAAGTATAATTTTTTGCCAACTTTTAACCGCGCATTGTGTTGGTGATTTGTAAAGGATTATACCCTCGAGCGCAGGTGAGCTCATTAAATGGTCATAAGTAGAAGGTATTATCATATTAGAAACATCGTATGACTAGGCGTTTTAAAGCGTTTGACTTTTATCCTGTGTGTAAATACCAGCGAGGGTGATCGAAGAAGTGCGAAATTTTCTCGAGCGTGGTAATTTTTCGAGCTTTTTTAACGGGTATTAATTTTTTAATCTGGGTTGTTAGTTGTTTTATTGCTGGGATATGTGGGTTTAGTATTGGAAAGGGGTTTTCATCGGTGTTTGAGTGTTTTGATGGAAATTGGCGATTAAATTTTGTGTGAGGGGTTTTGATGATGATATTTTTTCAAGAGCTTTTTTCGAGATTTGCCACTGTATTTTGGTTATCTATTGTTTGATTTGAGCTTTTACTATTGGATCTTCAGATTTTATGGTTTGATTTTGCCAGATTTTATTGCGGAAGTGAATTAGATATTATTGTAAGCATTGAAAGACTTGATTAAAAGTTGATCTGCTTCATCAACACTGCAAAAAATTGACATAATTTGATCTTGATATGACTTCAAAATCATATGAAGACCTATGATCATTTTTGAATTTCAGTGCATAAAATTTGAAAACTCTTACAAAATACATATTTCTTATACTTAAGATATTTATGTTTATGATCTGTCTTTTGCATTAGGTCATACCTATGGTAAAATATGGGTGAATTTTGACTCAATAATTTCACCAGCCATATTGAGAATTGTTGAGCTAGTAGCTGTATAGTTACATCAACTTGATCAAAATTTAAAAATTCAATATTGAGTAAGGTTTTTTACATTATGCAAAAGATTTGGAACTTTTTTTACCTACTGTAATTTTGTTTGTATGAGCAATTGAAGTAAGATTCATATATTATGAATCTGATGCGAATTTTTGTTTGAAATGAACTAGAAATACCTATCTAGGTAGATTTTTGTCTGTTCTATTGCCAGTATGCTTGATATTTTCATCATCATTTTATTTGAATGCTTCTTAGATATTATGATGAGTTACGTTTCAATTTGAAGGTAGGTACCTATTTCATGTTTCATTCAATTGTTCAAAATATCAGCTGTAAAATATAAGAAATTTGGCAACATTTACCGCGATTTCTTTCTAAAACAATGCTGGACTGAGGATGTCAAGTTACCCAGTTGCCATTTAAAACAGCCTCTCCGTTATAAATTTTAATATGCAACTTGATTGGAAATCCAAAATTTGATTTCTGGGCTATTTTCAAAAATTTGAACTTGAATTTCTCATTCATTAGAATTTATTTCTCTAATACAAATTAGGCATTAAGAATCAGAAGTTGAAAATCAGTTTTTAAGTCAACACCAATTTTGGGCCTTTCAGAAGGGTAGAGTGAGAGGAGAATCTCGATTCAAAAACTAATTTTTGGCCCCTAAGAAAGGATTCTATATTCAAGCTCATTTAAATAGGTGCCTTAGATGTAATTTTTATCCCCTCCCCACCCCTCCGAACAGTTTGCAATTGGTTTTTGTACAATTTAGTACATATAAAAGAAAACATCAAAATGTTCATGTTCAATCTCAATATTGACAGAACTCGGGTATTTCCTCAAAATTCTACTCAAAATTTGAAATTTCTCAAATTTTTATCATTTACTGCGCCTATTATAGAAAAATCATCAGGTCAATATTCGAACTTCGAACGATTGGAGGAAAATGAAATTTAGAAGAGGAGAGCATAAAAAACCAATTTTACCGTAACGAATAGATCGTGGAAAATTATTAGCGGATTAGACAAAAAACGGTGCTTGGGATTTAAATCGCCTGAGTTAAATAATAGAGGAGTTTTTCGTTTACATAAATGAAATGCTTATTTTTACAATTAAATTTTCTTGGAATTTGAACAATAATGTTGGCAAGTTTTGTCGAAATATTTCATGCACCTAAAGCAAGATATTGTTCTGGAACGGAAAAAAATGCATAAAATTACTAGAGGAAGATAGTACCTAGGCAATTATTTAAAGACCTAAAAAATCCCCAATCAAGTATATTACCATATTTCATTGGAGGAAAAAGAGGGGATGGGCGAAAGATGTAGTAAAATATGTTTTATGCAATTAATAGGTATCTACCTACTGAAAATTCAAGATATATTGTGGTCTAGAAAGTCATGGCAAAGTTATAATTATTATTTCTAATGAGATTTTCTTGAAAACAAAGGTCTCTAGATAAAAATTTAAAATGTGGAAAAAGAAATGAAAAATTGGGAAATTAAAAATGTTACCCATAAATATATTGGAGTCTTCTTGCATGTATACCAGATAGGTTTAATCAAATGCAGGTTCTTGAGGGAAGAGAAAGGAGAAGTACCCGTTTTGGAAAAATTATAAAAGTTTTGTAAATTTTTCAGAAAAAGAGGTAACTACCTATTTTCTGATTTTTAAACGTGATTGTTCGAAAACAATTTGCCCGAGCGAAGAGCGAAGGCAATATTTACGTCTGCCAGTTGTATAAATATTATCGTATCTACATATTTTGAAAATTTCTGTTGAACTTCACCTCGTTTTTCAATTTTTTATTGCGCAAATTTCGTTTTTTTTATTTTTTACTTTGCCATTATTGCCACCTGCATGTTTTATCCTATTTTGTGATGAGATTCAAACCCTACCTATTGCCTAAAATTTACCGCTGTGTGTTTTCTATAGTTTCTAGAAAATCTGGAAAAGTTTTGGAAAATTTAGAAGGAAGGTTTTTTTTCAAAGTCGTTTCAACATGGATATGTTTTCTCCTCTGGAGTGGGGGGTCATTCTAAATTTTTCAAGACGCTATTTTTATTTCTTTAAATAAATTATTAAAAAATGAGCTATTTTTCTATGAAAATCATCATCAACTTTTAAATCATTTAATTAGCTTTCGCTGCAACATATAAAATCTGAGATAAGTGTAAGACGTCTCTTTCAGCACAGAGAAGTTGAAAACCCTTTATGAACACATTTTTCTGCAAATATTTTCATCCTCGCTCAGTTCGAACCGAATGAATGGGTATTCATTTCGAAGACATAAAATAAATAATTTGATTTTCAAACAGTTTTATGAGCCCCTCTTTTCTCCTCTCACCCTTCCGATCCAAGTATGTAGGTACTATTTTTTGGGAAGCTTTATTATGGTTAAAAGAACATACGTAAATGTGTATTTTCGTCTTTGTAAAAGTAGGTAAGAGTTTAGGTATATCTAAAGAGGCCAGGAAAACTTGGAAAAAACAATTTTTTTCAAGTATTTATGTTGTGTTTGAGTATTGAAAAATGCAGAACTGCATAAAAAACAAATCATTTCAATTTTTCAAAATTAAGTTTTCAAATTGCTCGTTTTATTTGTCGACGGAGATGACCCTAAACTGAAAGATGAAAAATTTATGAAGTATGTAAAGGACCTTACGTACTCTTCTGGCCTATTTGTCACTAATAATTTTATTCAAAATTTTATTTTTTGGAAAAGTAGCAGTACCTTCGTCCTTGGTTTGCGAAAATAAACGTATAATGCGGTGCTGATGAAGCCTATTGTTATTAATCAGGATGTCTAAAAGGTCCTGATGGTTCTGCTAGTCCTTAAAAGTCCTGTTTTTTGCTGTAAGGTCCTTTTGGAATGAAAATCCCTGCTTTTTTCAAATTAGAAACCACATATATTAGCAAAAGTTAATGTCTATGGAAAATGAATTGTTTTTTTGAATGCCTATATATAAATAAATTACTTGATAACAATGAAGTACCTATTCTGTTTCCTGGGAAACTTGAAAAAATCAAGAAATTTCGAAAATCTAAAAAGTCGAGGAATTTTTAAATTTTCTCATTTTTCTTATTTTTTCTCTTTTAAGGAATGATTATAATTTGAAAAATTTTGTTCAATGCCATTTTTAATTTCAATTATATTTTCTTTTAAAAAATTTCACTTAATTTGCTCAGGATGGACAAATTTTACTTCAAAAATGTTCATTTAAAATTAAAAAATGAAGAATAGAGAACAAGTGTTTATAAAGGTATTAATTTGTTTGAGTTTTTTCTTTTCTGCATTCTTGATTTCTTAAAGGTATTTTAAAAATTGCAGTCATCTCTTAATTATTGAAAAAAATCTCCTTCAAAGCTCTTGTTTCTTGGTTTCGATATTTTGTTGGACACCTTTGGTCATCATAGGAGCAGTCTCAAACCTCAAACTGAATTATCAAAGCAGACGTTTCATAAATACATTTTACATACCTAACGAGGGAGGCAATAGAACTGTCCCCTCGAAATTTTAATGAAAGATGGTCTAATTTGTTGTCCGTGACGCGAATATCAAAATTCCAGATCGCTGGGTGCCCGTTTTGAAAATTGGTCTAGGCCTATGCGATCAAAGTTTCGATTTTATCTCAATTTTTACATGGGTTTCAAATGAAAAAAAAAAAAAAAACTTTTTCTGTGAAATAATCATTTGATGTGACCACGTGATAGTTCATGTCGAGAGAACTGAAAAATATACAATACACTTTTTGCCTAAATTGTATTCTGAAGGAGCAAAAAAATGAAACTCAAAATTAGAAATCTTACAATATTTCTTAAAATTTGGTAGACAGCCCCTGCAATACTTGAGTTAGGCAAAAAGTGTATCATATTTTTTGTTTCTTTAGACATGAACTATTTATTGGTCACATCAATAATGATGATTTCCAAGAAAACAATTTTCCCCCATTTGAAATACACGTGAAAATCCATGTAAAATCAAAATTTTCATTGCACACGGTTGGACCATTTTTCAAAATGGGCACCCAGCGATCTGGAATTTTGATATTCGCGTCACGGGCAACAAATTAGACCACCTTCCATTAAAATGTCGAAGGGACAGTTCTATTATCTCCCTCGTAAGATAAGTGTTGAAAATCGTAGAATTTTTCATTATTAGAAAATCAAAATCCGCGGCATTTAAAAGAAACGAATCAAAATTGCTTTTTGAATAAAGACGTAATTTTATTATTTAAATAAAATTACAGACGAAATTAACAAATTTTGGTCCTAAGACCGAAAAGAAAAATTATTTCGCGTTCGTCGTTTAACGTACAATATAATAATGAACTCGAAAAGTTCAACGATCGACTTAAAATTAACTTTGACGATTTTCTGGACGTAGCCAGTAATAACTTATAATACGAAACCACGTATTATTTATCGAACTTAAAACTAACGAACATTTAACGCGCTTATAAATAACGCGAGCGAACGCGAGATTTTCGGGATAATTAGAAACGAATAAATAGAGACGAATATTTCTACAATAAGCTTACTTTGAGTTTTTCTAATCATTTTATGAAAAAAATTATGTGAGCCAGTGTAAGTAGATACATCAAATTTTTTTGGTCACAAAATAAAACGGAGTTGATGTAAATCACCAAATTGTCGACGACTGTGGTTGGAGAAGGGAGGAATAAAAAAAAATAGGATGTTGAAATTTTCGTCAATCGTCCTACTAAAAATATAAAAATTAGGCAAATTAAGTGTTTGCCTCCAGTTGGTTTCCTTATATGTAGTTGAGTTGCACACCTATCAGCAAAAAAAATATATATATATATACAAAAAATGGGGTTGTTTTTGAAATAAAATAAAATAGGTTATTAAAAATTGATGTGGGTGCAAATTCCAACGTCTTAAATTGATGTAGGTTGTGCTCTCTCATTTTAAATCAATGAGAAATGACTGATAGGTAAATAATCAAAATGACGGTATAGAAAAAATCAGCAAAATTTTTTGATTTTCAGCAGATTTTAGCTGATTTTTCTAAAAATTTCACTGATTTTTTTTCAGCAAATTTCAGGGATTTTATTGATTTTTTACTGAATTTTCACCGATTCTCCTGCGATTTTTTCACTATGTTTTCTTTCAATCCAATTTTTCTCAATGATTCGTTACTGTGTTGCCTTTCTGGCTGTTTTTTTTTTGTAATTTTCGATAATTTTCACTGATTTATGAATGAGAGTGTGGATATTGGACGTCCATATCCATCTGTTTTATTCATGAAACCCATTCATCTCAAAATTTTACGACACCAGGTAATTCATAAAAGCACGAGTTCAACATATGAACTTCCACTTACCCACACATTGAAAATTCTAACGCATTAATGTTTTCGATACACCACTTCATCATAACTTACTCTACATCATTCTGTGTGAGTTTTCGCCATGCTTTTATACAAAAATCAATTAAGACTGGTATTATTATTTTTTATTGATTCGAAGTGTTATCAATAGCATACTAAATTGAATTGGTTATAGACTTTTCATCAAATGCAGACCTATAACTCGCGGCTCCTCTATATAATAGAACTTCATAGTTTCCGTTTGGCTTTAACTTAGTGTACGAAGAAAAAAAGGGATGACTTCTGGTAGACGAAGGGGTAATTGGAAAACCCGAAGGGAACAGGAAGTGAAAAAAAATTAACTCGGTACATGACTCGGCGTTTTCCAATTGCTTGCATTACACGATGGCGCAATGCATGCTTGGCGCAACAAAAGGAAAAAAAAAGGTTTAATAACAAAAGTTTTGCAGACTGCGTGATGTTGAGACGGATGCGTCAGCTGCGTATTACACATACTTACTAATTGATAATGGATTTTGTAGTGCATACGAAAAAGAAATGGATAGCGCATGTTTGGGTTTCAGTTCTATACCTATTCATCTGTGGCCGTTTTTCAATGCAGAAAATCGTCTAGTTCAATGGCGGCTCATCCTATAACCGAGTCTGTAATTGAACGGTAGGTGTTGGGAGAATTTCCTCCCAACTTGTACCACGGTCTTCGATTATGAGAAGATTTCATCATAATTATGTACAATTCGTCCAACGTATAGATCCATTCCTTCTCCTCGCACATACCGTAAGATCCCTACACGATGTTACCTTCATCTGCGGGTATACTTGTAGTCGACTATGGGGCACTTCTCGCCTATACAAGTGTAGAGAAAACTCGGATAAAGGTAGATATTTTCTCGCATAGGTGTATAGTTTTATTCGAGGTAACTCATTAAGATTCATTATCAATAACGGGGAACACCTTTTGTATCGAATCGCTGCGGTGCTCGAATCGAGTGCTTGGACAATGCCTTATTCGTTCCCGTTAATCGTATAACAAATATTTATCCCGTTGCCATTTCGTTACATGATCGAGATAATAATGTCGTCAATATGTCCTCGTCTCCCTATCAATTCGCCTAATTTTTATCCCCCCATGTACTATGTCGCGTTCATTGTTCAAGTTTTTTTTTTTTTTTTACCTACTTCTATACATACGAGCGAAACTTCACATTGGTTATAAATGCGATAATAACGCGCAATAATGGCGACCGTGCCGCCGATGCCGTTGAAAAATTATCAAAGACTGACTAACCTACTTGTTCTCAAGTCCAGGAATCTACCAGCCTGATGGCTGCGTTTTATATGCGACTACAAGCGTGTACGATAGATCTATTATTTGCAAGTCGTGTTGTTGATTTTTTAAAAGCATCTGCGACATCCTTTTTTAATTCATCGGTGTGTTTTTTTTTTCAAGTTGACCGTCCTTCATTTTTATAACATTTTCAAGGTTTATTTGTTTTACGTACTTGCGAATTATTAAAACGAAGTAATTTTTTCACGCTTATGAGATCCCCGATGAAAAGATTGATTGGAAATTAACTCTTTGAGTACATTGAGAGGTTTAAATACTGTTATGTAGTAGAGTTACATATAAGTACTCTATGTAGAGTGTATAAAGTATGTTTTTGCGATGACATTGGAGCTATATAAAGTTTTCGCGATTTTCATATCTTCGTGTTCGATTAGGTGTATACCATATGTTTGTCTGTAGGGTTTGGTTTGTGTATTTGGGTATTATTTTATTTGTTATTGATTGATAATGAGTCTAGATTGATTATTAGGTATGGAAATTGACTGAAGGGGGTTCATATTTGATTTTTGTCGAATGCTTGCGTGAGAGGATTAACTGGTCAGAAAATTGGAGAAAGATTCGGAATTTTCCATCATGTTTTTTTTTGTCGATTACCTAATTTGAAGATAGCCAAAATGAGTATTTGGTTCGTTGATTTTGTTTTTTTGATTCAATGATTAGGTATACATATATTTTCGCCTCAAAACACTTATTACTGAAATCAGTCTTAAATTCTTTCATAAATATTTTGTTCAAAACATATTTTCGATTGTATTTTCAATTTTTTCTAACAAAAAATCAATAGGTTTATCATTGGTAGGTATATCTTCCTTTCTCGTTCAACTTGGGTTCGAATTTATTGGTTGAAAGGTTGAAACTTATCTATGTCTAAGCGTATCGTCTGGTACTCTTATTTTTAGTTATTGAAATCTTGATTAGGTTAATTAATTTTTACTCTCTTAATCTGAATCAGTCAAAATTGATTGATGAAATCGACAGAATCATGTCACTGTAAAAATGAGTGAAAAAATTTACTGATTCAATCGATGAATTTTCATTTTTGAATCCGTAAAAATGAAATTTCACCAATTCAATCACTAGTTAATTACTGATTCAACCAATAAATTATAAAATTTTCACTGATTCATTTTAGTAGTTGAGCAAAAATGACAAATTCAAAAATGAAAATTTACCAATCGAATCGGTAATTTTTCACTGATTAACTGTGGAATCAGAAAAATTTCACTGCCAATCAATGACATGATTCAGTCTCTTTCAGTCAGTTAATCTTCAGATTTTGATTGATTCAAGTTTAAAGAGTAAAGTTGTTTTACTCTCTCATTCTGAATCAGTGAAAAGTCACTGATTTTCCGACAATTTTTACTGAATTTTCAAAGATTTTCACTGATTTTTCAGCTAAATTCATAAATTTCACTGACTTTTCAATGACTTTTCACTGATTTTCCAGTGATTGTTCGCACTGATTTGTTTATTCTATCCTTTGCTGCAATTCTGACCGTTTTTTCAGTGATTTTCGATAATTTTCACCGAATCATAAATGAGAGAGTAGAAAATTTTGAAAGTATTACCATGATTTAAAAAGCTGTCTTAATTTTGATAATTTTTGTGCTCTGAAAAATCAAATTATCTGCTATGAATCTCATGTGATTTCGCTGCTGATTTTTTTTTCATTTCCTGAACCTTAAAAATGCAATTTTAAAATGATTACTTCATGTTTTTGCAGTTCTAGAGTTTCAACCTTATTTTCAATTTAAATTGTAATTTTAGTGTCCTGTGAGTCATAATTATTACCTATCGATCGTAGGTAGTATACATACTTTTGACCAAGCCCGTATTCTAGATTCATGAAGCAAATAAATATGTTTTAATAATAGTTCTGCCTTCTTCGACCCTTTTGATTTCCAAATCAATTTGGACGGTTTCAATATACTTGAATAAAACTAAAATTAAAATTGGAAATTGTTTGTAAATTTTCAGAGATACGGTAAAACTAGTACTTAGAATGACTGTAGTTTTGAATATTTGGAAATTGAAAAATAAAAATTTTCCTCAATTTTCCTCAAAAAATCTCTCAAATTTTTAGCTCTTGCCCTAGGAAATACCTACCTAATCCCAGCAATCTCAATTTTTCCTTGGATTTTCCTTTGGTCAGAATTTTTTTTGTCAAATGTTTAAGTATAGGTTTTCACAGTGGCGTAGCCAAAGGGGGTCCGGGGGTCCGGACCCCCTCCCCCCATGAGGTCAAAAATTTACGTGAAAAATGCCTTTTTAGAGCATTGAAAATCAAATTTTCTCAAAGCTTCGCCCTCGTTTCGCTCGGGCATAAAGAACATTTCAATTATTTAAATTGTTTGAAATAATTATGATAAAACGCCTCCATCTTGGTATTCTAAGTCACCATTCCCACGTTGTATCTTCCCAAAAAAAGCTTCTGGTATTATTGTTTGAAGTTTCTGGTTACTATTTTCAAAATAAGTCGTTTGGAAGTTGCTTGTTCTAAAACGACACCTTTATCGAAGTTTTTTCTCTAAATATTTTACGCAAATTGTAAGTATAAGAACTTGAATTTCTTGATACATTTATGGATGAAAATGTTTCAAATTATGAATTTGCTGTTCTCATAGTGTATTTTTTGGGGTGGGGGTGAGAGGGGTATAGTGAAAGGTGGACTAAAAATTTCTCAAAAAAATTCGGAAGTTCAGACCCCCTATGAGAAATTTTTGACTACGCCACTGGATTTTCATTTATTGTTATTTTTGTTTTTTTTTTTAAAATTCACTAGAACGAAAAGTAAGTAGGTAGACTTTTCCCCTCATAATATTGTCGTGTTTTCAAAAATTCGTCAATGTTATTTTTCGATGTTTTAGTTCTGATCTATGTAATTTTTTTAATTTTCTGGCATTGCTACTTCAGTTAACTATTTACAGATTTCGTCTGCTTCTCAAAAATTAATTTGATTCTAATACTTCGTTAGAAAAAACTGTTTCCTCCAACAATTTCCTGTTGAAAATTAACTTGAAGTATTATCTTTCTCGTATTTCAGTCACCCCTACAAATTTAAACTCCTCCTCCCAACCCGAATTCAATTTTCCGATATTTACGCACTCACGAAAAAAAATATATTGATGCAATTCTACATAATTATGAAATTATTCTAGATGAATTTTGATCCAAAAAAATGTTTTTATCACTTGAGCTACAAATTATCCAATTTTAATGTAATTTGATTAAATTAGGTACATTCAATTTGGTAATAGTGAAGTCATTCCGTGTTGCAGTTCTGAAAAATACTATAGATTCAAGCAATTTTGTCTATACCTACCTACTTGTTTTTGATTGATGAAATTTTGGATAATTTTTCATTAAAACCTGCTAAATTTTTTTTTAGATTTGTTGATTCAACATTTCAAGTTCAATTTTTTAACATGTGGATTAAAAATCTTCGAGTTTGTTTCATTTTCATGAAATTTTCATGATGTGTTATTTTCTTTTTTAGACCGAGAAGAACGCAGAAACGAAGACAGAAATAAAGAGGAGGAAGACAACTACAATGGAGATTACGAAGATAGTCTCTTATCAACCGACGTTTTCGGTACCGAGTTTTCTTTGGAAGAAACTCTCCAATTGATTGATCTGAATGAAGTTGATCATTGCCAGGTACGAAAATTTAATCTATATTTCCCTTGAACATGAAATTTGATGATCTCTCAAGAAATCCCATTGAATTTTTGTTAACAGTACCGAAAATTTCGTTTCAACAAAAAAAAAAAATCGAGAAAAACTTTAAAAATTTGTACCTATTAAATTCAATAATTTCTTGATTTGAAAAATATATTCAAATTTTAGATTTGCACAGTAGAAAATAAAATTGCTGTCTACATATTTTTGTAATGTTTACCTACCTTCATGTAATGAAATTCTTATAATAAGAGTAATTTTAATATTTTTCAGATCGACTTTTGGCAATCATTGTCCTCTATTAAGACTGAAACAAATCCCGGAGATATTGAAGCGAAAAAAGAAAAAGAAGAAGAAATTAAAGAAGATCCGGGTATCGAGGCAGATTTCCTTGATGAAGAAGAGTTGGATTTGTTTACAGACATGATTCATGCGCCAGCGCCGCAGTATCATTCTCGACCTCTACAGGTGAGTTTTTCCTTTCATTCTTTCAAATGCTTATAGAATTATCAGACCGCATATACCTGAATAGGCTTATATTGGTACCTATCTCAACTTCAACGTGGTCGAGTTCAACTCCCTCGAAGTGAAAAAAATCAGACATTTCCGATTTTCGTGTCACGATAGCAAGCGATTTCCTACCTTAAATTGTCATCTAAAAGAAATACGACAATCGGATAGATAAAAATCGACGTTTTCTTTTCTGGCTGCGATAAAAATCAAATCGAAATTAATCGCACGTGTTGAGTTACCGATGATACCAGGGTTTCATCAATCGAATGAATGGGTTAAGGAAAAATAACTATGAAAAACTCACGCGGCGATGGCACGATGCAACGTCGCATCCTATACGAGATTTGAAAATATAGGTATTGGTTTTTGTACAGAACCTCCGTTGATATTGGTAATACGTATGTAGATGTACAGTACACTTTGCCAATACCTATATCTTTTTATCCAAAACTATTGTTGTATACGTTATGGTGTCGCGTTGATTGTTGTTGATCCGTTGTTGTCGCTTTCTACTTGATATTAAACTTTCTCTCATTGCGCGATGCTATGAGATGCGATTTCCTTCGTTTCCTCTTTTCCCGGGTGTGCGTAGATTTTATACGTTTAGATTACTCTCCGCTGGTGTACGTGTGATTCGCATTGACTGATTTTTGCATATACGATTGTCCCCAGTAGCAGGCCGCTGTTCTGCACTGTACGTGGTTATACGCTTACGTGTGTATTGAATTTCTAATTCATTTTCCACGATAGGTCCGTAGGTCTATCTATATTGCCATCTTATTTACCTCTTTTGGTCGAATATTCAAGTACCTGTAGATTTTCAGCCATCTACCCATAAATCCTTTTTACGATTTGAGGTAAAATCTGCTCAATGAAATTCTGAAATCGGATAAAATAGATTATTATCGATGTTGACCATCGCGATACTTTCGTTTCTTAAGTACCTGGCATTTATGTACATTGTGACGTGGCATTTTTGACTTCGTAACCGCGGTAGCTTCCGTTGGATAAATATTTACCTTTGACAATATAAGTCCGTTCTTTAAATAAGCGTGTGGAATTCATTTTTACATCGGTCTCTCTCGAGTACAAATAACTTGACGCCTAGAGTTTGCTCGAATCGCGTGTTTAATCCTTTTTCAGACGGACGTAGGTATCGGGGTTTTTTATTGGCAAATATGTCGGAAAATCTCGTTAGGTTTGTCGAAAATCACATTGTGCTCGTTGATGTGTCTACTGAGTTTGTACGATGGTGAAGTAATGTGATGCTGTTGCCTTGCTAATTATCTGTGCAACGGATTATTTCACCAGTGTGAATGGAGTTGCATAAGTGTATTTTATCAAGGCGTTTCGATTGTGTACCGGAGTTTTTTTATTTTGATCGCTGTGATTTGTTTTTTGTGGTTTTTTGGAGTATCGTCTGTGTTCATTCGTAAAAAAAATTTAGTGAGAAATTATGAATGAGAGGTCAATGAACTATTCGAATATCATATTTTTGATTGGAAATATTTTAAGCGTAAAGATCGGGAGAAATTTTCACAGAAAACAGTTCATTTTTGGATTTACTGAGAGAAATCGTGAGATGAACAAATTGCCCTTATTCAGAATTGAAGGAACGTGGGACATCTGTCCAGTGGAAAGAAAAAAGTTGAAATACCTAAAATATTCTCGTTTGTGGAAACGAATATTACCTCGAAAACTATAAAAATTCCATTTTAATAATTTTTAGCCCAAAATTTTCAATTTTTTTAGATTTTTTTGCTTTAATTCATATTTTGGAGTCTGAAAGGAAGTGAAACGAAACCCACTCATCGAGAAATTGTTCACATTTTTCCTAGTCAAGCAATCGATTTTTCACGACGAATGATGCTTATTTTGTTTAGTTGGGAGAATTGGGTTTGGAGTTGAGAATTTGGTGGTGGGATGACCTTGTTTTCAAATAACTTGAGGTTGGAATCGCAAAAATTAGAAAAATCGTTCATTTTTCGAATTGAAAAATTAGGGGAAAAGTCATATGAAACGAAACATTGAATGTTACTTTTCCAGTAATGTAATTTTCGGTTTATTTTTAATTTTGAATGTAGCAAAATTTTTCAATTTTTGAGATACTGGATTTTTTTTCATTTTTACGAATGAATTTTAATTTTTAATAGTTACCTTCCTAAATTTTCGATTTCAACACAAATCGTAATAATTCTCACGTTTAATTTCAAAGGTGGACAAAAAAAATCAAAATAGAATTTTTCCAATTTTCGAAATTCCAGGTCTGTATATGAGGGTGCATTTGGAAAGGGACCTCTCCACCAATTTTTCGTTTTTCATTTTTTTTTTTTTTGGCTCATGTTTTGTAAGTAAGGAAAAAAAAGCTCAGAAATCAAATGAAACTGGTCCCAGATTTCTATTCAAAATTGGGCGAAATATTCAACTTTTAAGCAAAGATAAATAAACTTGAGAAAAAAATTGAAATTTTTTACTCAATTTGAATGCATAAGAAAGGGATCGACGGACTAATGTTTCGTTTCTCATACTTTTTTGGCTACTTTATGAGAAATTCCATCAGAAATCGAATAGAACTGGTCGTAGACCTCTAATATTTTAATATTGAACGAGTGGTTCAACTTTGAAGCGAAAAAAGTCGAGCTTTAAATTTTCCAAAAACTCAAAATTTTTTCTTTTTTGTCTGAGATAGACAGCTTTTTTGACCGATGTGAACGTGAACCGGAACATGAATTTATCACGTGCCAGAAGGTTCCTCAAGGTTAAAATTTTTGTGGGTAACCTAAAAATGAAATCGTAATAGAAGAAAAATACTCCTAACTTGAAAAACTTTTCTAGCAAAAGTTCACTTTTGAGTGGAGGGTCCTTTTTCCCCCAAATTTCTTTTGTTTGAAATACCTATATTGAAATTCAAATTTTTCTGACTGAAATGCGCATAATTATCTGTCTCTTTGAATTTAAGGACAAATATATTTCACTGAGTACATTTTTTTTTCAATGGTACTTGGCTGGAAGATCTCACAAGTCAATGAATTTACTAAAAATTGACATTAATAATTTTTTCAAAACAAATTATCAGTTTTTAAGACACATTTATTAAATTTCATCAGTTTACCAACTTTTTAAAAATTTGCCATCAGTCTTTTTTCTTTACTTTGGCCACCTGTTGACAAAATTTAAATAATTTTTCAAAAATTTGACTATATTTTTTATCAAATCAGAAAGACAGTTCGTCCTCCGCTTCAGTCTCCGCATCTCACGTTTCCTTTACAAAAATTATGTTTTATTTTGGATTTTTGTGAAATATCGTTAATGCCTAATGATGGAAAAATTTTGGCAATGAAAATTATATTCGCTTGCGGAAGTTTTTGTATAGTTGGTGAAGTGTGTTTCTTGTGAAAATAACCTTAATTATATTCTGGTATGACCATAATGATTGTTTATAGCGAAGATGTAAATATCAGATTTTACTTATTAAGTTCATCTACCTGTAATCGTGCAAGAGTTGTTTACCTATTTTTTCTTGGTTGAACAAAATATGTACCTACTCAATTTGAAATTGTTATTTGGTTTCATTTGTTTAAATGGGGAAAAAATCAAAGAATTAGGTACTTACTTCTTGGGTTTTATTCAAATGTTTTTTTTTTTTTTTAAATACAAAATTGTATCATTTTGTCTTTTTTTTTTTTTTTTTGCTTTTTGGCGTTTTTGGTAAATGGCAAGAGGGGACAAAATACCAAAAATGACATAAAAATGGTGAATGAAAAAAAAACCGCCTTTCTGTGTTATTTTTGAGCATCGATAAAATTATTTTATCTTTCTTGGAATCTTGAATTTTTTATTTCAAAAACGTGTTATTTAAAATTTTTTCACACGAACCGTTTATCTAGTCAATTTCAACTAAGTAGAATGGGTATGACGAAACTTTCTCCCATTCGTTCCATGTGCATGCTTTTATAGATACCTAGACCTCTACACCTATTCAATATACAGTATTCTGAACAAACAAGATGCACTAAGTATTCATGTTAAAATCACAATAATTATTAGTAATTTCGACACGTTACCTATGAATTTCTGTTAAAGCTTTTCTATGCAATTAGGAATGAGTTGGGCAATTTGAAATTTTTCATTTCCAGCTTGAATTTTTCAACTGCGTAGTGAATAATGCCAATTTTTAATTCACATAGGTAGTAGTTTATTCGTTTCGTTTCATCGAGACCTTCCAGCGTCTCCATTGACAATTTGGCATTGCTGTATTTGTGATAGATTGATTATGTTCGGGTATTTTCCATCTGTAATGTTCATTATCTCTATTCTGTAACGTTTGCGAAGAATTTCCGTCTTTGGCATTGATAATGGCCTGTATACGAAAAAAAAGTCGAATGTTTCATTTCCAAAAAGCGAAGTATCGACAGGCTGGTTGCGTCAACATTGAGACATGTTTTTTTTTCCTTTCTTTTGTGAAGAATGGCTCTTCATACATAACCGCAAGATAATTAGTTACTTTTCGACTCCGTTGTCTGACACATTTCCAATTCTTTGTATGGTAATATGTCTTAAAATGAGCCAATCATTTGATGATTTTAGGCTGAAAATTCGAATATGTGGGTGAGTGCTTAGTTCTGAGAATTTTACAAATTTAAAAATGGTAGAGTTTCTTGAAAAAATTGCTATAGCTTTGAGCCAAATAATGACGTAAGTTAGAATTGAAACAGGGACTAAAAGACTAAATTAATAATGGGTTGAGTCATTACGTGTTTAACCAATTTTATGAGTGTGTCTGCAATAAAATTGAAAATCGTTTCTATTTTCTTTCCATTTTTATCTCCTGATAATTATACGGAAAAACGGAAGTTACGAAAACGAATACATTTTACCCCAAAAATAATAAATTTTATCAAAAAAATGAATAAATCTTACCAAAACAATAAATTATAATCAAAAAATAATCAAAGGGTACCCCCGGATAAGAAGCGAATCGGCCTAAGAGCTACTTTTTGAAACTAACTATCAGACATTAATTGTTAAGGACCCCAAATAATGATTTTAGGAAATTTTTTCCACTCCCCCACTAACTCCCTCCCCCCCCCCCCAAAAAAATAGCAAATTTTCGTCAAAAATCGTATCTCCGGACCTAATGGACCAAAAATTCTGAAATGTATGTGGTGTATACAGGGAGTGGTGACCAATTTTTGAGAATTTTTTCAGATTTTTTTTGCACTGCTGTCTAACCAAAATCCCGCTTTGAAACTTTAAAATCGCCATAATTCTGAAACTAAAAAACATACATTTTTTCTTTTTGGCACAAATATAGTCCTACCATGGTACAATATAATGAAATTTTTTTTCAGATTTTTCGAGTTGGTAGAACAGACCGAAAAACGCGATTTACTGTTCAAAAATACCCATTTCGTCATTCACGCAACCAAAAATTCTGATATTCAAAAAAAAATAATAACGTGTCTCAATTAATTCGCAAAATAGGTGAAATATGTTCTAAAAAATAATAAAATTTGTCAAAAAAATGAATAAATTTTACCAAAATAATAAAATTTCTCAAAAAAATGAATAAATTTTACCAGAAAAAAAATGAATTTCATTCAAGGGTATTGTGTGTCTTGAAGAACCGGATTTTTAAATTTTGAGGTCTAACTCCTAGTGTTGTTTATTTTCCTAAAAAAAAGAGAGTTTTTTTAAAATTTCAATCTCCCTTCATTCATTGAGGCCATGCACTAAGTCCTTTTTTTTCTCATGAAATTCAAAATTGAATAGCATGCTAATAATGATTTTTTAGGAGAGGTGGGGAGAGGAGAGGGAGGGAGGGAGGGAAGGAAGGGTGAAGGTGATACAAAATTTCCAAATATTCCTCGAAAAAATGATAATATTATTTGTTGTCAAGAGTCAACCTAGAATGGCTTGAAAATATGACTCAATTTGAACTCGAGGAACCATCCTAGGAAGTTTTAGGTAACCGGTGGCCCTTGAATTTAGTAAAAATGAATAAAATGTCTTGTTTAAAGCCAGATTAATTCCTCAGATCTAAAATTATTAGGTACCTGAAAATCTAAATTGGGAACGTGTTAGGTAATGGTGCGCTAGTGTCGTTTTTTACCTACCTAAATTGAAAGGGGGATAATCTTATCAGTTACATGTATTCTTATGGGAAAATCATCATTTTTGAAAATTAATTAAAAATTCTGTTGGATCATTTGGAGGATAATTTTTTTTTAATGTTGTAATTTGAACCTTCTACTATGAGGGAAAAATATTCATTTTTCCTCAGTAACTATTAAAGTCTGGAAAAAAGATGTTTTCTTCACCTCTTTCTGTTGCCTTGAAGTTATCATAAAAGAGTAATAAAATCATCATTTTGAAGGAAAATGATTACTTTAAATATTTAAAAGTGGTTGTTTTGTGTATCAAAGATGATTTTGTTTCAAATTGCTTCATGGTTCTTCTTCTTTAGTGCTATTTTATGTGAAAGCAAAAGTCGGAATATGTATACAGAGGTATACAAATTTATATTATTCAAATGAGACATTTATCACTTTAAAACTCGATACTTTAACCACTTTTAGTTAAACACTGACATTCTAATCCAAGTTTTTCATGGAAATCAAAAATTTATTGAAATTTTAGTCCGAAATCAACTTACTTTGACATGGAAAAAACCTGACTTCTTTGCTGTACAAAAGGTGGGAAAATAAATACGTAATCACCTCAAATGAATTGTTTTGTGTGCTACAAGGTCCATAAAATATTATTTATTTCAAAACACCCCTTTAGCTTACTTGGTAATGTAATTATTTGTTGCCAAAAATGACGATTTTTCCATAAGAATACATGTAACTGATAACAGGTATCCCCCTTTCGATTTTTATCAGTAGAGAAATTGTAGTTCCACGAATGCTCGCCAGTGCGCGCCTCCTTTGAAAACTCGGTCCCAATTGAATCATATTTTCAAATTTTTAGAAACATTGGAAATTTTTCATAATTTTTCCGAATTTTTTCCATTTTTAGCATGTTATTTTATTTAAGTATAGAAATCTATTTAAAAAAAAGAATGGTCCTTTATAATTGATGTGGAAGGCTGAAATTTTTGAAATCGAATTTTTAGAGGAAAATTAACCTCTCCATGGGTTGAGATCTTCAAAATTCGACAAAAATTACTGGGTTGTAAAAAAAAAAACCCTTAGGAAATGTGGATTTTTCATAATTTTCTCCCATTTCCTTACTCTTCTTCGAAGACTTTTCATTTTATAATCAATTTATTAAATAATTTTTGAAAAAAATGGATTCATATGTGGAATGCACAAATGTTACTTTTCTGTCAAGAATTGATAATGATTTGAAAGAGGTAGCTTCTAGCTCGTCAGTAAATGGATAGTTAGGTTAGAAATACCCATTTCTCACACCGACTATACAACAAACAAGTCGAACCAACGAGTATTATATCACCTAAAGAATTAAAAAAACAGATTACTATACGCGGCACCGCGGTTGAATAATTATTAAAAATTTGAAGATTTTTTTAACGCATTAACTCCGTACATTACTTTTCCACGCAATAACTTAACAAGATCTCATAAAAAACATCAAGACAAGACTCGAGCCTAAACCTCGCGGGTGATTCTTTCGTATATACCTACATACGTAAGCATCATTTAGCTTCGAGCTATAACAGCAACTTAGGAACATACGTACCTAAGTAATATAGCTGCAAAAATCCCTCGCAATATAAACACGTTTTTTTTCCTCCAAAGGTGTTAATAAGTCTATTATCGGGCGTTAATAAAGACATTACCGAAGTGGCATTAGCATTTAACGTTAGCCGGGCCATTTTCGTTTTGAAAGGATTATTTTTCATTTCGATCTGGTTTTCGAAATCATCTGTTTGCAGCTTGAGACTACGCGAGAGAAATTAATTATGATAAATATACGTAGGTACGTTCGTTTGGGACCTGGTTTCCATTTAAGGTATTATTGTTTACTCGGACGAGGCCGACATGACCCGTTATTATTCTTAATTTTGCTCAGAGATTAATTACCAACTTGTTAAAAATAATAGGAAAATACTCGCGGAGAGGTTGGATTTAGAAAAAAAAATTGCCGGCCGAATCTTCGAGGTTCGAGCATAGGTATTTTTACGCTTGACATGCTGTAAGAGTGCTATAGGTACAACCTGTACGTGTGTAATTTTATTGTGGAGGACAAAAATGCCATTAAGTGAATATTCTTTGTTTTTAATTCGGCCTAGATGTAAACAAGATGTTTACCTTTTTGTTCCACGCGGGGAAAATTTTCATAGATTAATCAAACGTGTTGGGATTTTCGTGTTTGGTTGGTTGCAGCGATTGGAAAATTTTATGATTTTTTAAAACTATAGTGGTCTTGGTGGGTAATGCGATGATACCTAATGAACTGGGAGATAGATTTTGGATTAATTGCACTTCCATTGGATGTATTTAGATGTATATGATGAAATAAATGTATATCTCTTTTTGAGACATCAATTTTAAAATGTAAAGCCCTGACTTCAAATAAAAAATTCCAGTGGAAAAAATAAAAAATGTAAAATATAGATACTTAGGTGTTATTGAGAGAAAAAAGAAAATTAACGATCTTGTGATTTGTTAAAAACACCAACAATTGCTGAGAAAAATGCTCTCTCAATTTGAATCAGTGAAATTTCTTTGCCAATTTCAGTTTTGAATTAGGAAATTGTTTTCAATACCTAAGTACTGAAATGAATGAGTAAAAAATTACATTCGCTGATTGGATCGGAAAAATTACCAATTCAAAATTGAAAATTCACTACTTGAATCTGTAGTTTTTCCATTGATTTCTGTGGTGTCTCAATGCTGCGTAAATATTTCATGAGTGAATTTTCATTGATTAAATTTAAGAGAGTGTATGTTGAATAATTGGAAAAAGTTTTATGATACGTTTGAATTTTTTGTCACGCTATTGCTTTGCACATCTTGAATCGTAATTTTTTTGATTTTGAATAATTTTGAATTTTTTGTCTTGAATTTTCTTCTCGGAATAATAAGAATATTTTTCTGTCATTTATTCTTTGGAAATTCAAAATTCGGGATGCGATAGACTTTTTTTCGTCAAACAACATAAAGTCCGTTTAAAAGCAAAACATTTGAACCGAAAATACCTACTAATATTTTGTTTAACGAGAAAAATTTCTTTATATTCTGGAAAGTGGTTGTAAGATCTCCATTTCCCTCCCTCTCTCCTGCTAAATTTTCGGCTGCCCGAGTTAATTTTTCAAATTTTTGTCGAATTTTATGTTTACTTACTTGTAAAATGTGTGTAATTTTGAAAAAAAGTTCCTTCTAAAATAAAATGCTGAAGCTGAAACTCTGATTCCCAATTTATGTCGATCATGCAAGGAGAGATTTTTAGTTCGAAAGGCTCATTATCAAGTTTTGGTGGAAAAATCTCAGGAGCGAAAATGGCTTGAAAAATGTTTGAAAAATGAATTTTTTCATGTGAGATTTTTCAAAACGAATCTTCATTTCTCATTTGCGTAAAATAGGTATTTTCAAATGAAAGTATTCTTGGGAATTCTGAACTAACTTCATTTTTCAATTTTTCATCATGTAAACTTCTCTCTCATTTATAAATTAGTGAAAATTAATCGAAAATCACTGAAAAACAGTCAGAATTGCAACACAAGAGAAAATCAGTGAAATAATTTTCACTGAAAACAAATTATTGGGAAAAATCAGTGAAAATCTTTGAAAATTCGCTGAAAATTGGTGAATTTTTCTCTTTTATTTGTGCTGCAATTCTGACTGTTCATCGGTGACTTTTCACTGATTCAGAATGAGAGAGTTCATTTTTTCTTCTTAAAACTGATTAAGTAAGTCTTTTTACACAAATTTTGCGTAATTCAGTTTAAGATTCTGAAAATTAATCAAAAATCTTATTTTATTAACAAGTCCAAAATTTGATGTGAATAATTGTGGATTCGTGACCAGACCAGATTAAAGCCAGATTATTGAAATTCCATAATCTACTGGGGTGGTAGATTCTGGATTTTAACAACCACAGAACTAACTTTTTAATTTTCAAGTGATAGTTTTTTTTCAATATTGTTGAATTTCATTTTTTATTTTTAAATTTACAAAAAAGTCATTTTCGCCTTATCAAATTACCTTTGATTTGAATATAATCATAAAATGAAACTCTCAAAATCTGGAAAAAAAAAATCATGTTTTTTTTCGTGGTTTCTCAAAATGGATTTTATTTTTTTGGATTTTCCAACCAAAAATCCAGCTAAAATCTTGGGATAGGATTATCCACAATCAGATTATTACGTGGATTCTGCTAAAATTAATTTCAAAAAGAACATAACTAGGTATGGTTACTTTCAATATACAATTTTTCATTTAATTTCATCGAAAATTCAATACCATAATAATCGGAACTACATAGATCGAATCGGAAGGAGATAGAGGGACGAGCTTATTTTCCCTTCAATTACAGAAGTGAGAATGCCTAAAGTTTTTTAATAAATTGAGAGCATTTTTTGAACTATTTCTGAAACATTGGGAGCAAAATCTACCTTCTTAGCCATTTCTTAATTTTTTTGGTAAATTTTATGCAGGGATTATCGAGTTGATCTTTTTCATCCTCGCAAAAAAATTCTTCTTTTGCTTATCTAATAATTCCAATTTCCCAACTTTAGTTCATTATTTCCTATAGTAGATGCTTATCTACTTAATAAAATTATTTTTTATTTTTCAAAAATTTTTCATACTTATCGACATTTTTGTTAAAATTTTGTATTTTGATTCATCAACTTTGGAAATTTTGATTTCCCATCAAATGATGAGAAACAATCCTAATCTATTCTACTGCATTATTTTCCATGGATTTTAATTGATATGAAAAGGATTTTGAAAAATTAAATCGATGTTTTTTCAATTAAAAACTGGCTGAATCATAATAGGAAGAAGGATTCTTGAAAGTCTTAGATTCAGACGAAAAATTTTAAATCGCTAGATTTGTATTTTTGCAAATGAAAAAGCATAATCTCAGGGTTACCTTCTCCTGTAGCTTTCCATTGGAAACCAACTTGCAGTTTACGATCATGTTTCAATCCCTCGACCAATTATTCTTCAAACTCCAAACTAAACACCATCATCGTATGGCTCGAAAGTCGAAATATTTCATTGGCACATTGATCCTCAAGCCAGTCTAAAAAAGGCACGCTGATTTTACCCATGTATGCATCCTTGGCCGCGGCGTTCGTACCTCGAAGTACTTATACAAATACATACAGAATCATACGCGAGGTTTTTCTTGGTCGAAATGATTGTTTTCTGCCATATTTTACTCATTTACGATTCAAACCGGGAAGATTTATTCGTTAATTTGCGAACGAAGTACCATCATTAAGTTACAAAGATAATTCAAAGATAAAATGCGAATATGCCAGCACTAAAAACGGTCGTATGAACGGTTGGTAGTTGGTGATTTATCGTTTTTTACCTTACGGTAAAAACGGTACATCTATTTTGAAATGTACTTCTCACAATCGATGGTTAAATTGCTTCCAAAGTAATTACGTGTAATATGGCAGACATTAAGTTTCTAAGCGCGTTCTAATTTCGTTTTGGTACCAGGGTTAATAATTCCTTTTAAACTAATTTATTCGTTGATATGGGAAAGGTATTACGGAAGAGTGAGAATACACTCGTAGGTACGCAGCTTTGTTGTAGTCGTAATTACGCTTATTTCAAGTATGCAAGCGAGGCACCCGTAAGAGTTTTCCACTGTGTCAGCCTACTTGTGTAGACCGTCGCAATAGGTTCCTTTGATGCTGAAACCTACCTAAATACCTACATTGTAACCGGTTCAATTGTAATGTTGGGTGATTGGGTATATCTGTTTGGGAAAGATTCGATGTCGATCGAGTCTAAATCTAGGTACATATCTCTCTGGATTTTCGTCTCTGATTCGTGTAGGTATCTCGAGTTATGTCAAAGCTCAACAAATATACACAATTAATGAGATTAATCTGCGCGGGTGCTGCTGTAGGTACAACACATTAACAGCGCAGATAAAGTATGCTAAGAACTTGCAGCGTTCGAGCTACCGTGTTTATAGGTGCTCAGCGCCCAAGAGTGAAGGAGAAGAAAAAACCTCAACGTCTATTCGGTGTAAATAGTTATAAATCATTTTAGTACGTTGAAAATGAACAGGGAATTATTGTAAGCGTTCACTTTCGGATAGAGTATTAGGTAGTCATATAATATTAACGACTGGGGTTGGTCATCTATCGAACATTACACGTTTACTTGAACGACCGTCTTTTCAAAACGTATAATTTTCATCAAATACCCATTCGCGTTGCATTAACTGCTGTAATTACACACTATTATGGCAACTTATTTTTATGCGCCGACTGAAACGGAATCATTTGTGAACCGATTGCCCGATACCCGCTTGACTCCCCGAAGCTTCGGTTTCTAAAATTTTATCGCTTTGAGTAAATAAAACAATTGATTGCGATTACAACATAGTATGGTATTCGTATCGTGTTCGAATATAACCCGGCTGAGTGTAGATGTCTTCGATAATGATTAGAGCATCGTTGTGGTAGGTGTGTTCGTTTTATCGTAACCGACCAATAAAGCTGCAGTGAAAATTATACGGAAATTGTACGAGTACCAATGCGAGAATGTAGTGGAGAGCTTGAAGCTTTGGCGTCATTTTTGGAATGATTTTATCGATTGTGTTTCTTGGAAATTTTTTTGTGATTTTCGGTACCTACTTCGGGTATTAATGAAGAAGTTCGAAAAATCCATTTGATTTGATGAATACCTCTCGAAAAATTGATAATTTGTAGTCTGTACGTAAATTAAATTTGAATCATCGCTGAAGTGTGGATGAATGACGATGTGAACGTATAAAAAGATCAACTGTCCGAATTCCATCTCTTCGCACGATCCTTGAAAAAAAACCTATTGACTGGAAAATTTCAAAAATGTCTTTTCGCTAAGGAATATTTTCCATATGTGATGCGTTCTGTAGAAATGTACCTATCATGTATTTTTTTTGTTTTTTTCTAATGTTGATTTTTCGGTTCTGGACTAACTAAAACGACGAAAATCGACACTAAAAAAAAAAAAAAAAATACATGATAGGTACTTCTCTACAGAACGCATCACATATAAATTGTGTTTTTTTGAAAAAAAAAAATTGATTATTTTGTGATTATCGGAAGTAAGAAGTCCTATACCTACTAAAAAGAGAAAGAGAAGGAGTAGCAGCCCCTCCCCTCTTAGATTGATCTATTTTCTCTCCCAACAAATCAATAGCTATTTGAATATCAATTATAGAGGTGAAATAATTTTTCAGATATTGAGCAAAAAAATTATAAGGCAAGCGTTTTCATTCAAATTGAAATATTTTCCATATTTTATTAAGTATTTTTTTTATTCGCATGATAACATTTTTTGAGAATATTTGTGATTCTGCCGGAAAGAAGAGACCTATTGTAAAAAAAAATCAATGTCTCATTTTGCACGTTTTTGGTCCAAATGACATCAAATCTGGACCAAACACATAAAAATGAAGACATCGATTTTTTTTACACAAGGTACTTTTTTTACCGCAGGGTCACATTTGCTATAAAAATCAGAAAAAATTTTATCATTTCTCGAAAGTAATACATATGTGACCCTGCCGGAAATAAGGGACCTTGTGTAAAAAAAATCAATGTCTCATTTTTCATGTTTTTGGTCCAAATGACCCCAAATCTGGACCAAACCACCAAACACATACAAATAAAGACATCGATTTTTTTCCACCCCAGGTCCCTTTTTTTCGGCAGGGTCACATATACTTCTTTGTTGAAAAAAATTCTGTTTAAATTCTACAGCCTTTATGAATCATGAGTTGGTAGATATTGGCCAAATAATTCGTATTTTTTCAACGAAAAAAATAAAAATCCTATATATACCTATCAGAATAGTAAATTTGTTTTAGGATTTGGCAGGGAAAAAAAGCCAAAAAGAAGCATTTTCAAGGTGTATTGGAAAAATACAGTTGAAAATTTGGTAAAATTTTTCAGATTCATCAGCTTGAAATATAATGACTCGATTTTTTGATCTTGATTTTCAAATTTTTCAAAAGATGGTCATCTTTTTAAAGAAATAATTTCAATATGAAATTTGATTTTGTTGATTTTATATTAATACCATTCCAGAATATGAGCAGCTTCCCTTTCCTCAATTTAGTTCCAAGTTTAGCCATCTAGAATGTGCAAGAAAACCTAATAAAAAAAAGTACACATATTTTGATATCTAATTCAGTTCAATAAGAATCAAGGAAATTTGATTTGATCAAATCAGTGCGTCAGCACTATTCTTAATAAATACTCTTAGGTATATTGAAAATTAAAACCAATATAACTCCGTGAAAAAAATTGGTAATATCTACTTAATCCCATAAATTTTAATTTGTGTTTCAATTTGTAGAAAGTCGAACAATTTTTCACTATTTTGCTCATCATCTATTTGCAAAAGTGTCTGTATAGGCTTCGATGACCTAATGTCGTGAATACTCGATTTCAGTTTGCAGTGTCATAGGCGCACCTAGAAATAATATAAGGGGAGGGGGGCTGAAAATTTGAGAAAAAATACGGGAAGGGAGCCAAATTTAAAATTAGTCATTTTTCACTGATCTTTCGGTCAAAAATCATCAATTTTTTTTAAGACAAATTGGGAATTTATTGAGAGAATATGTAATTTTTAAAATAAAATGATTAAAATACTATGCCCGAGCGAAATTTAAAAAAAAAATACTGTTTGAAAAGCAAAAAAACAATTTTTACAGTTTTTCTCTTTTCGGGAAACAAAGAATTCGGGATTTTGGTATTCGGGAAAAAGGATTCGTGAAAATTTTTTTCGTGAAATGTTCCATTCGGGAAAATATCCGTTCGAGATTTGGGCTTCGGGAAAACGGTCCATAATCGTCCAGAGCAATCCGTGACGTTTTCTTACCTCTTACGTCGCATTTTACGAACTTTAAAAAAAAAAATCTGTAAAGTTGAAATTTCTATGCTCTCTGCGTTTATTATTCGAGGAAAAAATGTAGAAAATTCAAAAATTGTAATTTATGAAATTTTTTCCTGGATAGTCGTATAGGAAATTTCTCCAAAAGTATAATTTTTAGAAAACTATCTGATTGAATTTTTATGGTATTTTTTTGTGTTTTTAAAATTCTGTTGCAAATTGGCGCGCAAGAAAGTACAAAATGAGCAATAAATTGGACATCAAAGGGTGCGACATTTTGTTTGAAAAATTGGGAAGAACATAAAATTTTTACTTCAAAAGAAAGTTTTTTTTTTCAAAACAACTAACTATCCTACTAAACAAGATATTACTTATTCTCTTTTTGAAAATCACCAATTTTTCAAACTTTGATCTCCTTCCTTCCTTTCAAGACTTGAATATTGATAAGAAAGGAAGACCAGTTTTTTGGACAGTAGTGTCAGAAGCTTTTTTGGAAGGATGTAAAGTGGGTATGAAGATTTTAAACACCAGAAGGATTACTGGAAGGGAGAAAGGTCTTTTTGTACAACTGCCTCGACAGGTTAATATATTGTGAGTTTATTTATATGTTCGAACAAAAAAGGGCAAAGCTTTTAAGAAATTGAAAGCTTTTTTTATTATTTTATTTTTAAGGCCATATACAACAACTAAGGCTATAGAGGCATTTGAAAAAAAAAGGAGCTAATAAGATCAAAATAATTATCATTTCAGATTTCTATGAAGTTTTTGGATTTTGAAAGTGTGAACCTTGGTGCCCATAAATACATTTTTTCATGTTTAATTTCTTGAAAATTTCTATCTGATGTATTTGATGGTGGGGGGAGGGCGCGTGCAACCGCCGCCAGACCTGGAGACTGCCCATTGTAATATTTCCGAAGCCACTGTTTTTGGATGCCATTTTTTTTCAAAAAAATTTGCCTGATGGTGATATGAATGGAATTTCCAAAAAAATCCCGATTTTTTCTAAAAGGAAGCATGGCGTCTGTTCTTTGGAAAATCTCGCAAAGTCGAAAAATTTTGGTATTTTCTGAAAATCCGAAAGAAAGAAAAATCATTTTATCTGGAAAATGTTTTTTCGCCTTTTTTTTATCCTTCCAAGAAATTTCACCAGTGTGTCTGTAATTTTTTTGCTCAATTTTTCGTTCAAACTACAAAGTTTATCCGCTCAAATGCCTTCTTGAATATTTGGTAAATATGCAATTTTTTGTTGTTCCAACATCATCCTTCGAAAAAATTTTCACCTTCGCCAACACCTACGAAGAATTCAAGTTCCCAAGTTTCCGTTCTCATCGGGAAAATTTGCCTAATTTTCAATACTTTGAATTGAAAAAAGAAACAAATTGACAAAATATCCAACTTTGGTACTTTTCGACTTTATAATGGCGAAAATTTTTCAACTGACCCGATCGTCTAAAATCCAATTTTTATTTCAGTAGTTCCTTAGACAATTGCTGGCCATTCTTCTGGTTCTGCCAATTTTCGAGGTCGTCCCAAACATGGATATTTTACCTATAAATTTTTTCATGTCAAATTGATTATACTATGTAATCACCATCAAAGCTCGTGTACTCATCCTGACGATCTACGTAAATTGACATCATGTAATTTAGTTTCCAATTTACATTCGTATGGGTACTATTAGGTCTGAGGTACCTAGACCTACACATTGTATTCTTCTCTATCAATGAGCTCTCTACCATAACAGAGCAGATTGAACATAGGTGCAAATTGACCTCACCAACTCACCAAGCTGTCTGTCACCTCGTCTGTTTCATTGTACACGCGATAATGCCTAAAAGGAGGTATTAGCCGGGGCATTATTTCATGTATCTGCGTATTCTATACAGTACCTAGACCTAGACTTGGAGAAGATGGCGGCGGCAATGCGAACGAACCAGTTTTCCGTAGCCTACGCTGGTTTGGCGGTTACGTATACGCCAGTATTTTCATTTCGTTGGTTTGGTGGTCGCGGAATGAGGCAGGCGGCTCTTCTTTTACACATAAAGGGAAACAAGAAAACAAAGACAGTGGCATAGGTATAGGTGGAGGCGCGTTGGCGCGAAAAAGATAAAAATTCAGAAAACAGTACAATGTTTTAAATTAAGCGTGACGCGAATCCCGAATCCCATTGGATATGTCCTCGTTTTGACGCGCTTGTCGTCGAATTGGTTGTTCCGTCGTTAATCTCATTTCCGCGCTTCGACTCCGATAGTCCCTATAGCTTTCCATGTTCTCTCTTTTTTCACCCACACACCGTGCACCATGCGCCGATTAATGATGGTTTCCTTTCTTGCGTCCGCGTCCGTCCATACAACACTTGTAAACTGGTTGTTCTTTGGATTCTCGATGCGTGTCTGCGTCCGTCTCTCTCTCGCGCTCTTTCTCTGGCTCTTAGTGTCTCGAATTTTACTGTAAAGGTATTCGATATGAAAATGTGAGCCTGTGTATTTTTTTTCGCCTTTTTTGACGCATTCGGCAATTTTGATTAATGATACAGGCCATTGGGAATTATCGGTGTACAGTTGTAATATTAATGTTTACCTTTTGAAATTTACTTTACAATGTTGGCTGAGGCGTACCTAATGTCGGCTTGGAATTTTTGATGTTTGATTCGATTTTTGTTGCATGGTTGAATACGTAGGTAGGTAGGTAGCTGCAGTTATAGGTATTTTTGCTTTAAAAAAAAAAAAAACAGATAAGAGAATAAAATTGTCGGATTTTTTTTTTCAAAAAAAAGAATCAAAAAAATTTAGTAAGTAGTATGAAAAAATTATCTTTAAATTTTCAACGGTTGACGCGATTATTTTGGGAAAAAAACTTGAGCAATTATTCACAAAACCCTTGTTACGTTATAAGTAAAATATCCAAGGCTCGTTAAATAACTTACGTAAAAATAATAAACTGCATTCTTGGATATTATTTCCAGCATAAAATTTAGTAATGGTACTTTTATGTATTTTATTGGATAAGTATAAGGTAGGTAGAGATACACTGTACATAAAGTACAGAGTACGTTGGTATAGTTGTCAAAAGATGATGAATCAACAAAAAATGGAACCCTCGAATTGAGTGATTCTGCCTTCCAATTTCAACAAAGGTCGAGTTCAGAAATGCAGAGAAATATTTTAAATAAATCTTCGTATTATTTTTTAAAACTATTTCTGTGGCAATTTTTTCGACTTTTTTAAAAAAATTTGTTTATTCACCAATACGTTTTATGATGATGAATTACCTGCTACGAAATTCTTATTTCAAACACCTAGAGGATGACGTCATAAAATTGCAAAATTAGCCTATTGGAGTGAAGTCGAGCGGTGTCGAAAATTCGGAATTAGGTACCAATTTTCCAATTCCTAGTGTTGAATAATTTTTTTAAATGATAATTGTAGGAAATCAAAATTTCATCAAATATAATGAAAAAAATTTTAAATGTCGTCCTAAATCTAGTTTCAAAGGTCGAATTTCGATTCAAGAGATATTTTCATCTAATCAGAAAGTTGATAATATTGTGCCTTTCTTTTATTCCTAATAGTTGAAAATTCGAGTTGTCTATTTTGATTAATTTTACCCTATGAGCGAAAAATTCCCTTTTCCAACTATTTTTGAACAATTGATGGCTAAAATACTGAAAAATTGCAAAACTCGGTATAATTATTTAATATTGAGGCATGACTTGTCTTCTCTTTTGAAATGCATTTGAAGACGAATGTTGAAAAAATATCTATTGAAATTCTTTTAAGATTTTTTAAATGATTTTTTTCTCTCAAAATTGGGGCAAATATGGCACATATTTTGCCCCAATAAATGGTGAATTTATGGATGGGGGGGGGGGGGGTTACGATCCTATTGATTTGATTTATTTTCTATCATGAAAATTCACTTCAAGTTATTTTCCAGTTTACTTTATCCTCAATTATTATCATTTATCATTTCGATTATGAACCTTTTTTTGTAGATAAAATTTTCTCATTCTCCTCCATCCTCAATCACTCCCCTCATTATGCTGAAATGACAGAGGGATACCTAGGTCGAAAAATGATTTTTGTTCTACTTCCAATTTTTTTTCCATTAAATCAGAATTTTGAAGTCATTAAGGAACAATTCTTTTAAAATTCTCATTGCTTGGAAAAATGACAATCAAATTTCATTTTGAAAACGAAAATGTGCCAAAAGAACATCTTGAAATATTTTTTCAGATCCACGTTTTGATTTTCCCTCCTTCTCCACCCTTTAAAAATATGTAAGAAATTGTAAAAATCATGCCAAATGATCTTTTATTTTAAAATTATTTTATCCTATTAAGAATGTACATTCGAAGTGACATAATAAGTAGGTACTCGTAATTGAAAGAAGAATGTTAGGTTTGATTTTTGAACGCACTCCCAAAAAAATAGGTGAGGGTGGGACCGGGCTGAGAATTCGAGAGAAAAAACTGAGGAGGGTGTTTGTTAAAATTTAATGAAAAAATTGAATTACCAATTATCTTGGTGGTATTGGCGTAATCCGGATACCTCTATCACTGAGTGGCAAATTTTTGAAAAATTTTCATATTTTATTTAAAATTAAAGAAAAATTAGGAATAGGCGCCTTTGAGTTCAAAAGTTCACACTCAGAGTGTTATGCAACCCAATTTTCTATTGTTTACTTACGTTTTGATTATTGATTTTTTTTCCTTCGTAGAATAAAATTTATCTCTCTTTTCTGAGTTTTAAGAAGTATAGAAGAGAGGGCATTCGTTTCAAAAAGTAGGAGTAGGCATGAAGAAAATTTCAAAGAGCGATATTTTCCTGCGCTCGGAGCAGCAAAGAAAAGAACCAAAATCCGCAACTGGTGTACACTGTACATACCCAATTTCCAAATTTGAATCAGTCGAAAGTAAAATTCTTCGTTTTTGAATGAGTTCTGTAATTTCAACTGGAAATTAATTTTGTTTGACAAATTAGCAATGGACTGTCAAAAGAGTGATTTATTACTCAAAGACAGGTGAGAAATCACTCATTTTCAATGACAAAGATTTCATCGAATCAAAAAGGCAGAATTTCATGAAATTAATCCACTTCAGGTTTAGAAAGTAGATGTTATGTTTATTCAAGATAGTTCAAAAAAAATTCTGACCGAGTAAATCAGTGACGAAAAGTTTTAGAAAAATCATGAATAACAAAAAAAAAATGCATTCAAGTACCTATTGAAATTTTTATGATAGAAAATTTTAATAAATTTTTTCAAATGCTCAAAGATTCTTTTTTCAAAATAGTTTTCAAAATATTCCTCGGTTACCTCATTTGATCCTCACAAATACATAATTTGCATTTCAACTTATTTTTATTTCGAGTTGATAATTAGAAGTTTTCCAATAATTAAAATCAAAAAATTTTACCAAAAAAAAAACACAAAATTGAAATTTTCATCACTTTTTGTTCATTTCCTCTTTTAATTATTGGTTGTGCCTAGATTCGGTACTGAGTACAGCAAAATACTTATTTGAACGTATGGGCAGATTTTCAACTCTCCTCCCTCCTCCAGGTGTAGATATTGATCAAATTGTAGGTAAATTCATTTCGAACTGAGCATTTTATTTTTTATTTTTACAACTTTCGAGTTTGTTCATACATATTTTTTAATGCTCTCAACAAAATTGTTGAATTCATCAGTGGTCAAATAAATGTGTCAAGAAAATATTATTATTTAAAAAAAAAAAATCTGTAAACAGAAATCGGAGGTTTTTTGAAATTCTTCTTCTCGAGAAAAGTATAATAGAAATTGATAAAAATTGATGAAAATCAAGATAATATCAAATTATTTTCTGTTCCTCTGCTCTATACAATCGTTGTGAAATTTTCATGCCTTGATTTTTTTGAAATTTTTTCTTTTAGTTTGGCAGGAAGTTAAGCTGAGAGCGATAGGAGTAACGAAATGAGGTGTTCTAATAAGGCAGTCTAATTCGCAAAAAAAAAACATAACCTAACCTAACTTTTTTCCATTTTAAAAATTGCAGTAATTTTACTAATTTTCATCAAATTGACGACGACGACGTTTAAGAAAAAGAAACCAAATGAAAACCTCACACTAGTTTTTTCCCCATCTCGATCGGTATAATTTACTCACACATTCGAACCATTTTTTCTAAAATTCTTTCGTTCAAAAAAACCAACTCCTGTCCAAGGTCCGAAATGATTAATACCCCGACACTCGATTTAATTACACCAACGGTCGACTAGGCAGGCGCACCGTATTACGGATAATTCGGCTCTTTTGTAGGAAAAAAAATAATAAAATGACCGAAGACGGAGAGGAGCGTTAGGGGGGCGAAAAATCAAAACGACGATATAATGATTTAAACGATTCGATATTAACGTTGAGCAACGAAGGTACATTTTACAAATACGCTTTCGGTGTGTAAAGAGAGACCGTAAGTTGTATCTTATGTGTTACCTTAGCCCCGGGTTATTGGAAGAGAAGTTAAGGAAGAGTTAAAGAACACGGACACAAAACGGATCCATGGACATTATCTGTCAGTCGGTAGTCTATCTTCTACTGTGTCTGTGTAAATGCTAGTTCGAGGCTGGCCTTCTATTCCTAATGACTGGAAGGTTTGACGAAATACATTATCGCGCGGTTAGTCGTACTCTATAGAATTTCGAATTCAAAACCGCGTGTTGTTTTTTACCTTTCGGTCGTGCGAAGAGATTTTGGGTTTAAAATTCTACAATGTTTCGATAACGATTTGTGATTGGTGAAGTGATCTCGAGCCTTTTTTTTGCGATATGAACGCCGGTATTTTTTTGGGTCTCGGTGATTTTCGTTATTTTTAAGTGAATTTTAGTGAATGGTGATTCACTTTGTGATTGTGCTCGTGCGTCGATTTGCGATAAGTTTTGACCTGTGAAATTTCGATACGGTATTGGGATCGGGAAAATAGAAATAATGTAATCGGCCGATACCGAACGATATATGATTACTAACGTAAAAATCGCCAATTTGCCGCAAACCTCTGTGGAAATTCCGCGCGATTTAACCGCGGCTGAATCATATTGGAAGTTACTACCTGTAGTGCTTGATGAAGGGGCTTTTCTCCAGGTAAAGAGAAAATATCAGGCAGATTCTTTACTTAATTTGTTTTTATCAGTTTGATTATTCAGTATATTCGTGAGGTTCGTTCGGTGCTGTGAGGTTTTAATTGTTTTGTCGAGTGTGATTCTCAAGGTAATACGAATATCTTGAATTTTATAGACCATTTTATTGTGTCGGCGATAATGATATAATTAATTAGATAATATTCCGAGCTAGATTTAGTTTTTGATCTACATACGTCAGAAGTAACCGAAACCTATTGATATTACAGCCGCACCTATTCATTGTGTTGCTTTATCATATATCAACCCACTCTTTAGATATCTTTTTAGTCGTTTTTTTTTTCATTTTGCCCACACCGCTATGTCTTCTAATGTAGTGACGAGTATTGTGCTCACGATTCGTAGATGTATTACAGCTTAACGGATCTTTAAAATGTGAATTATTTAATTCGGAAAAAAATTCATCCTTTATCGTGTTTTCATATCTGAATTCGTTTCTGCGGTGGGTCCTATGATATGAAATGTATTTCAATTGTTTGCCGTGGTGTTTGAGGTGTTGGTATTTTGTGGGTGAATTGGAATGTTTTGGTTTAATTTAGTGTGGCTGTTTTAGCGTTTTGTGATAGTTTTTTCAATTTTTTTAGTGGTTTTATTATTGCTCGGATAATTAGCGTTGAAATTTTGCAAGATGAGGGATTTATATTTTTTTGGTGCGCAGAAATCCGAAAATCCGAAAATTTATTCATCAATTTGGAACTACGTGAATATTTCATTAATTTATTATTTTCTTTTTTCAATTTCCTTCTTTTTTGACCTCTTTAATTCATAAAAATTTTAATACTTTTTGATTAAAATTTTCCCATATAGAATGAGAAGAAAGGTTGCAATTTTTCATATTCTTTCCCTTCTTTCTAAATTTAAATCGATGAATTTTTATCTGTGGAGAAATTTCGTTGATTTCATCCCAATCTGCAAAAAAAAAATCGGGTGCCTATTTAATAATTTAGTAAAAAAATATAAAAATTGACTAGAATTTTACGTTAAGTAATAACAAGAAAATTGGAAAAACAGCTGAAATTTTGATTAAGTATCTATATCTATTTTACAATAAAAAATCAGTCTTTTCAACATTTTTTTCTTCCTTGAATTTTTTCAATCAAAGGATCCAGAAAATAACACGAATCTTTCTTTTACAGATCAATTTTGTGACCCTGCCATAAAGAAGGGACCTAGTGTAAAAATAATCGATGTCTCATTTTTCACGTTTATGGTTCAAATGACACCAAATCTGGACCAAACACATAAAAATGAACACATCGATTTTTTTTACACTAGGTCCCTTCTTTTCGGCAGGGTCACAAAAAGAGATATTTTGAAAAATGTTGATTTTAAAATTAATATCACTGATTTCGTAGTGCTGAGTTTTATCATAATGCAGAAATATGTTAGAATTGAATTTGAAAAAAATGAAAAATTACACCTGAACGTAAAATGAGAATAAAAAGAAAAAAAATCCACCTCCTTCTATGGGCTTCGTTCACTAATCTAGTGATTAGTGAACAAGCCAGCTATAGATTCGTTGGGGGATCGATGGTTGACAATTGACTTGGTTAATTACGTGAAATAACGGAAAACTACCCCCCACGTGTACAAGAATTCTCTTCGTTATAGTATGTTGGATTTTTAGCACGAAGTACTGTTACTTACGTTTAACAGTCGTGGCTCAAAATCCAAGCCCAAGTATCGAATTAATGAAACCATGTGGTAAAGAAATGGTTTCAGTATCATAAATAGGTATATTTTCATAGGTACCTAGGGAGTTTTTTAAAAATCAATTTCTATTGAAATGTTGATAAGATATTTAACATGGCACACGAGGATTTTTCAACTTTCAAGTCCAATGTATTTGAATTTTGATTTTAAAAATTACAGAAAAGTAAAAAAAAAACGGAAAATGAACTCAGATTTTGAAAATTGTGTTCTAAATTTTCAATTTCCTAAAATTGATGAATTAGAATTTTTTAGTATTGAAAAATTTATTCCTGAAATTTCAACGTCGCAAAAAAGATTAAAAATATTTATTAAAATTTTTTCTAAAAATTTCTGTACACGGAATTTCAATAAAAGTCGTAAAAAAATTTGAGGAATTCTCAGTTTGTTGAAAAATAGGTATACCTACTTGAACAATCAAATCTTGAAAATTTGCACAATACAAACTGATTTCTGAATTTCAAGAAATTAAAAATTCGAAAAAGGTTTTCAACAGGTTTTTCCTCAAAAAGGAAGATTTTAGGAAAAATTGTGGACTCATTTTTCAAAATTTGGTACCCATAATAATTAAAACTTTCAGATATGTTGAGTTGGAATTTCAGTATTCATCATGAAAAAAATCAGCTGATAGCAATTAAATTTTGATTTTCTGTAATTTTCTGGTACTTTGCAATTGATTCTTAAAAATGATGAGTCTACCAAGTAGAATAAAAATTTTTTGTGTAAATTTTTGATGTTTCGTAAGCGTGAGATTTTGCAAAATTTGACGATATTTTTTTTCTCAAATACTTTTTGGGAAAATACAAATTAGCCTTAACCTTATTGTTACCTATTTTTAAAACGGGGTTCTCAGACAATTTTTCGAATCCGTTTTCCCGAATGAAAATACCCTTGAATGAATCTTAACCCGAATAGATTTTTCCCGAATTATTCAGTTTTCTTATTTACAAAATCGTGGACAGGGTGTCCCAAAACTTGCTATCTGGACATGCTGTCCGAAACTTTTCAATCTGAACACCCCAAATACCTCAATCTAGACTTTACATTCCATAAAATTCAACTGGGACATGGTGTCCTAAAATTAATCTGGGCGTGGACATAGTGCCCCAAAATCACCAATGTCCAAATTAGAGATTACCAAAGGGCATTCAAAAGCCACATTTCAATAGCAGTTCTCTCTGATTTATAAATCGGTGAAAATGATCGAAAAATCACAGAAAACAGACACTAAAAAATGCTTAAAAAATCAGTAAAAATTCGCTTAAGTTGGTAAAATCTCCGAAATTCTTCGAAAATTCAGTAAAAATTCGCTGAAAATCAACGAATTTTTGCTCATTTTTCCGGTGCCAAAGTCTGACTATTTATTCGTGATTTTTTTTACCAATTCTCAATGAGAGATTATCGATCTATGAAACCAAACAAGAGAACAGGAGGAAAGCTTGGTTCTCCAAAGATATACTAATTTTGTATTTTTCATCTGAAAAATTGATCGAGGTAGGTACCTCAGTTGTGAAATGTAACAAAAATGTTTTTTTAAAACAAATTGAAATTTTGCTTTTTGTGTTGGGAAAAATTCTGAAATTTGTAAATAGGAAATTTTCAATTTTCCTTCTTTCTCTCAACTCAATGCCAAATTGGTTCTTTATTAACTGACTAATAATAAAAATTACACGCTTTTATGTTCCTGATCAAAGTCTGACATTTCACTAAAATAATCCATGCACCAATAAAATTTTTCAATGTTTTTTTATGAAATGGTTTTTCTCTGTCTCCCCCCCCCCCCGACAATTTGAAATAAACTTACAATAAAATTACGAATGTTTATCGTCCCCTTCAACACCTCATCTTCAAAGTACACATCTACACATGGTATCTATTGATAAGAAAACCCAGAAAATAGTAAGAATTTCACCTTGATAAAAAGAAATCTAGAAAATATTGAGAATTTTTATTGCAAAAAGCTAAAATTTTCAATGTTTTCCTCTCATCTTTGAATTTTTTCAATCGAAGGACAAAAAAATCATTTTTGGGAACATTTAAAGCCAGAAAAAAGACGTGAAAATGGCAAAATCCAAAAAACAGCAAGAAATTTATTTTTCAAATCCAGACACCATGCCATATTGAAAATTATTAATCAAAATTCATCGAAAATGGTTCTGTGAAAAAAAATCCTCTATAAAACAATGCTCATTTTTTTATCCTAAGTATACGAATTCGTAAGAAAATCATCGATATTTAAAAACCAAACTAATGAGGAAGATGATTGCAAATCTTCGAGCTCGAGCAAACGAGAGGGAATCCCGACAACCTTTAATTTTCACATATGAACCTTTTTTGTACTCGTTAATGACTTAATTTCACGCTACCAAGAATTACTTTTTATTACCGCAACAATACCCTTGTCGAAGTCATAGTGGGAGAAAGTTGATAATTTTTAAATTATACGCATCCTCTGCAGCTTTCGTTGAAAAACAAATCTGATGTCAATGCAGTGCAATATTCAACGTCTCATATTGCACCGACCTTGACGCCATTTACCGTGTAATAAATTTAAAAAAGGGAAAAGAATATTTGAGAAAACATTCACGAAATTATTAATTCGAAATAATTCTGGACGCAAACCTTGAATATCAAAAGTCTAATAAACGTTGAGTACGTGTGCGATTGTTCGCAGCATCTATTATTCAAATCGTATATTCGTGATTAATTTTGGGTAATTAACAAATACACCGCGTTCACGCACACACAAACACTCGTTGACTGATTTCGAGTAATTAGTCAAATAGATTTGTCATATTTCGTATGGATGTAGGTACTAGGTACTTAGTACTTACTCGCGTATTAAAAATGTGATTTATTCGAGGGTAATCGACTTCGTCTTGATTTTCGTTGGCCACTTTGTCTAAAGGCGCATAGGCCTCTAAACCAATGCGGAAATTTTACCATTGTAAAGTTTATAATTACGCGAATGCCCTTCTTTATGGTTTCCTTGAATTTTTTTCTCATGTTTGTATATCTATACAGGTGTTGGGTACCGTATGAGTATATTTTTTTTTCAAGTTACAATTGTTTTATTTGTCCTAAGCGTGGGTAGTGTTAATTCCCCACATGGGTTTTTTCACCCGAAATTGCGTACATTTGTGTACCTAGGCTACCTACTTGCGTACCTTAGATGTTAGGTGTTTAAAGGTGGATGGGTTGTGAAGTGGTTAATGTGCGAGATTTATCAGGTAGGTATGTATAATGAAAAATTTTTACCCGGAGGATGACTAATGTGGAATTGGGCTAAAGATGAATATATTTCTTAGTAAATGACGATGAAAGTTACCTATTTTTCTAAATACGTAATCTTTTATTGTAACGGGCCTTTCACGTGTTAGGTATCTACAGAAACTTTGTTTATTTCTGTGGTATTTTTTTCATTTTTTTTTTTTTTTGGATATACAAATCATTCCATCAGATTTTGATCATTTTGAAACACGTATCTAGGTATTATGTGTTTGATATGAGGGGTAATTTTTGTTATTCTCTATTCTGTTCTAGCATTTTTTCTCTCAATAGGTCATGAATAATTTTTTTTGAAAATTGTAAAATTTTCTCAATTTTTTAGTCAACCGCCAAAGCAATGATACACCTTCAGAATTGCAGTTTTGGTAAAAATCAGTCAAAATTATTTGATCAACATTTTTTTGATTAAAAAAAAAGTCAAGAAAAAGCTCAGTAAAGTATATGACTATAGTCCGTTTCATTCAACTTGACCCCTGAGATTTCGTAAACAAATAGAACTAACCAATGGGAAGCTTTAAAAAACGTACGTGGTTGTCATTTCCTTTAGAAATGTCGTTTATCAAAACAAAACATCACATCGACGTTGTAAATTTGGCAACATCATAAAATTCTCAGGAGTCAAGTTATAAAAAACAGACTATAGATAAAATCAATGAAATTTATGAAAAATTTTGTAAAAATTTACTACAAATTAATTATTTTTACTGGTTTTTAATTTTTGTGAAAAGATTTCCCAATTCACATTTATAGGAACTTAATAAAAATGTAATGATTTAGAATTTAAAAAAAAAAAAAACTGTATGAAATGTCTTTTTTTTCAGAATGTAAACGATTTCTTGAACGAGGTGGCATCTGCCCCCCCCTTCCACTCGAGAAATAATTAACATATTTTCAAGAGAATTGAGGAGTTTCTTTCAAAACGCAACAAAAAATTTGTTTCATATCAAAACGCAACATCTTTTTTTGCCCCCCTCCCCTCCAACCCTCCTTGAGGTACAAGTGCGAAATGACCCCAAAACATGTTGCTGGGGTCCTAAGCTTTCCAATGAGACCACCCCGAGCCAACCCCCCCCCCCCCCCACCCAATTTTGAATGACAGTTTTTTTGCGATTTCCCAAAAATCAGGTCTTCGGAGATGTTGCGTTTTGAAACGAAACTCCTCATTGTTTTTTAATTAAAAAAAAACATTTTCCATTTTAAAACACGAAATTTAACAAAAAAAAAATACATCCATAGAAAAAATTAATTTTTACGAAAAAAAAAATTAAAAATATTTTCAAAAAAAAAATTTCAATTCACTGATTTGAAAAATTTTTATCGATTCTAATTTAAAGATTGGGTGCTTATTATTCTAAGGAAATTTTGAGACGAGTTATTTAATTTTTTATGCTTCACAAAATTCGTTGAAGGTTGAACTTTGTTTAAGTTTCAGAAGCGATTCAATATTTTTTGCAAAAATGAACGCTAATCATGCTTCTGTGTTTTTTTTGTAATGGAATTGTAAAATCCAAATAAATAAATACCTATTTAGTCAACTTAATTACCTACCTTAACCTTTTGGAAATATTTTTGAAACCTATTTGGCGATAGTTATGCGATTGCAAAATTTCAAATATTGTACATTGCACTTAATTTTATTCAGTCATCTTAATAACGAATTAACATGGTTGTTTCTGACGCCTCCGATTTTTTTTTAAGAAGTTGTTTGGTAATAGGATGTTCGAAAACTCGACGTGAAAAATTTTAAACTTCTCAATTAATTTTTAAATTTTTGTTGAAAATTAAAATTCATCATTTTTTAAATAAAAGGTAAAAAGTATTTTCTTTTTGAAAGAGTCATTTTTAATGAAATTCAAATGATTTATTCGTTATATTGATTTCGATCTTCACGAAACTGAATTTCGTATTGTCAGGTCAATTTTTGGAGTCGCCTGTCAGATTATAAAGCTCTCTCGCGTGTATTTCGATCAGTTCCACGAATAAAAATCGATTTATTCAGCAAAAAATGATTTTCTTCTTTTTTTTCAAAGTTTTTATTTGATATTTAATAATCTATTGTTGATGGGATTTCCAAATGGACAACTTCGATTTTTTAGCGCGCCTCCCCCCCCCCCCCAGATTATTTTTCGTGCCTGCAGTAGAACTTTGAAAATTATTGAGATGATCAAATTTTCACTCAGGGCTTTGAAATGGCTGAAAATTGCGATATTTATTCATTTTTAGGAGATCAATATTAATTAATTAGAATTAGAAACCTAATTTTTATCTATTTTCACTTCGAAGTGATTTTTTTTCCAAAAATTTTGTGTAGAAATTCTTCAATTTCTAAAAATTTGCCAAAAATCTAAAACCATTTCTGGGCGGTTGGAATTTTTGTTAAAGAAGGTTGGAGCTTGTGTTTTTTTTTTTTTCAAAAATACTTTTCTCATTCATGTCAAAAAAAAACACCTCGAGTGGTTGCTTCAATACTTTCAAAAAAGTGCCTCCCAGCGCTGAAATTTTTTAAAGTGGCTCCGACTTCGACTCTGGGGTTTTTATAAAAATGTCTCCGGGTCGAAAAAAATTACGTAGAGGAAAGTCGTTCTCTCTCTTCCCTTGCTTTGAAATTACTGGCCATCTGATCGGGGGAGGGGTCTGCTCCTTCCGGCTCTTAGCTCCAGCTCCAAGATTTTAGATTCAAGTCCCTCCAGCTCCGACTCGAAGACTTCTGAAAAAGTGTCTCCGAAGTTATTTATACCTAAGTGACTCTGGCTCTGGAAAAATCAACCTAAGAGGGACCCTCTTCCCTCCTCCCTACTCCGGAAATGGCAAAAAAAAATCAAAAACTCGTGTATATCAACATAAGTATATTTTTTAATATTTTTCTTCCTTGTTTTTTCACATTCTCTTTGAAATGACTTTTTTGCAACTTTTCCTCTAAAAACATTTAAAAGCCACTAAACCAAAATCTTCAATTAGAAAAATAACCTATAGAATTTCGTAAAAAAAAAAAAAAAAAAAAAAAAAAAAAATAGGTAGATTTTTCTATGCTTTATTACACCTCGAAAATAACCCGAAGGCTCTCAAATAACCATAAGCCATTGGACGACTTTTGTCTAAAATCTCTCCCAGCAGATCTCGCCGAAATCAGATAAGAAATGTAATTTATACACCAGCGTAGGTCTCAAGTCTCAACATACAGGGAGGTACCTAACGTAAGTTGTAATTATTGGAATAAATTTACGTAATCGTCGACGATCGTGGATTGGCTGGATACTTAATCCAGAGTAATGATTGAAATACACGGCCAACTAATTGGATAAACGTAAGGAATAATAATATACCCGCATACACGAGCTAATTACGATATAACCAATCGCAATCCGCCTTGAACAATTTAAATGGTAATTTAAACTCGACGACGTATATTTTTGACGTAGGCGAGTAAATTTTTTTTAGAGGCGGTATCTTCTCATCAATTCTTGTTCTTTCGTTCTTTATTGGGCTGTTTGTTTTATAAAAAATATTAATATCTTGTTTTCAATTTTTTTTTCCGCAATGGTGTCCAAGAGTTGATGTCGATGGGAGGGGAAATGATTAAAAATTAAGTTTATTGAATCCAACGTTTAGATATTTAAAAGGCGTTGATTTTTATACGAATCAACCTACTCGAATAATTTTTAGCTTCAATACAATTGACGATTCGAATATGAAAACATCACGGAGCGAATACGAATAGGTATAGAAATACGTGTGGTACTCAGCAAACGCAGAGATTACTGCTGGTCGAATATTGATCGATGGTAGCCACTTATGATTTTCTAGCTACTAGTATTCATCATTGAAGGGTAAGGTTCTGAGTAAACACTTGGACTGGTGACAAAGTATTTGGCATAGGTTTGATTACTTTAGAAGCAGTGGAGAAAAAAAATCACTCGACCGCAAGGTTGATCCAGCAATTGGAAATTTTTTAACGATCCTACAACGAATTAATACATTATCAATAACAATACCTACGTACGAGTTCGAGGAGAGAAAAAAGGTTCAGAGGTTGGGACTTGGAAGGTATGGAAGTGGATGCAGAAGTATGTGGAGATTTTTAATAATTCCGAAGCTGCAGAAGAGGTTCGCTTTAATTCCCCCCTCGGACTCGGTCGACGCGGGTAAATATTTATTTTAGTGAAGTGTTAAAAGTGACTGACGCCTTGTACCCCGCGCTTCATTGTATCGCCTACCTGTGTTACTTCTTTCTGATGATGTTTTCGTACGTCTCGTCGTACCGTTTCATTTGCATTCTACCTAACTCTTCAGTCTTCGAGCCTCTTTTATTCGTCACCTGTCATCTTGATATATAAACTTGACTTCTGTGTATCGTTCGTCTTCTTTATTTTTCGGCCATAAAATATGAAAAACCGAAACGTGGGCTCGCGTTTTCAAAACCATTGTCGGGGTTTGTTGGCCCCATTTGAGAAAATTGTCCGCTGTTTTTTTTTCTTCATCTTGTGTATCTCACATCTCAACGCGTATTTCGATAATGAATAATCCGTCATCCACCTTCGGATTGTTTTCATCTTCGTACTTACGCTTTTGTTAATTTATTAAAATATGAGACGGTGGTAAGTTCTCGGGTAAGCGGATGAATGAAATGAGCGTACGGTGTGAGTCATTTTATTGGAGTTCGATGGTTTGAAAATGTTCTGGGAACGTGGGATGTGTAAATTTTTCATATGTTTGCTTTGGAAGGTGGATTTTAAAGGTTCTGTTTAACGTATTAATTTAGGAGTGTGGTCTTTAAAAATTTTCTGTTTGGTTTGTGTTCCTTTCCAAAATTAGGATTTTGAAGATTAAATCTCCAAGTAGGAAATTTTAGCTGTATTTATTAATAACTGAATTCAAAGTTGAAATCGTATTTTTTCAGGAAGTTCCGAATTGAATAAATAGGAATCTAGGTACCTAATCTGAATTTTAGGTAATGTGAAATTTAAATTTTTAGCAAAGGTACTTACGAGTATCATTTCGAAATTGAGAGGAAGGAGGTTTTCAAAAAACCCAAGTATTGAATTTATCTGAAATTTTGTACCTCGGTCGTCCATGTAAAAATGTAAAATTTTATTCGGAGTAGCCAAGAGGGGTGAAAGGGACCATCGTCTGCCCATCAAGATAGGAAATGGCTTGTCAATTGTTCAAAATTGGTTGTTTGTTTTTTTTTGAAAAAAATTATCCTCGATTCCCATTCCAACTGTATAGATATGAAAATATTTTTCCATTTTCTAAGCATAATAAGTACATCTGGGCTGCGTTCACTTTGGGTTTGAAATAAGGTATTTTCTTATTATAAGGTATAAACAAAGAAATCAGCCAATCAGATTTTTTCGTTTCCGAAAGATTTGTTCAAACCATAATTTTTTCCTCGCACCATAATTAATTAGCCACTGCAGGATTATGCTGCTTGAAAATTTAGTTTAATTCATTCTAGTGGGGTAAAGTTGAGAAAAATTGCCATCCCCAGCCAGTAATTATTAAATTATCAAAATTGAAAAGAATGAATTTGCCCTTATGAAAGTTTGTTTATAACTTAAAAATAAGGTAATACCTTATTTCAAACCCAAAGTGAACGCACCCCTGTTCTTATATTTTTACGTAAAACATTTTCCTCAATTTTTTGTTATTTCTCGATTTTTCTTGTGATAAAATCTTCATTGTAGCCACTGCTGGAATCCTCTCTCGTTCGTTTTGTTTAATTTCATTTTCATCAATTTTGAAATTATGCATAATAATTTCAGTTCTCCAACTTCATGCCTAAAATTGAAAAATTGACGTAATGTTTTGAATTTGACACAGCAATTCAGCTTTTGCTTATAAGAGGTGGAGAAATTTGTTAAAGACCTTCCTCAAATCTAATTTTTGCCAAAAAAATCTTTCATCTAATGCTTCTTGCCCTTTTTCTCTTTCCATGAAAGCTTCATACCTGTATTGAAACCAGGACTAAAAATATACGTAATTGTCACAGTTAAAATTGAAAACTATGGACACGTTTGTTTCGTGAGCCTGTTTTACGGATTCCCGTAGGTTGGTGAGCGATTTTTTTTCAAATCCTCACGTTTTTCACGTTTCGACTTTTTTTCCCCAACTTTAAAAATTTTTTTGACGAGGTCTAAATTTTTTCCTTGTTTTTTTCCAACTTCAAATTGTTTTGACGAGGTCTAAATTTTTTCCTCAATTTTTTTTCTCAACTTCAAATTTTTTTGATTCTTTTCATCCAAACTCTAAATTTCTTGTCAGGGTAACAATTTTTTAACAAAATGATTTCAACGTCACAGCAAATTTATAAAACAAGCCTAGGACAATTCTTCAAGTCAAAAATTTTTCCCTCATTTTTTTCTTGTTTTAAATTTCAAATTCATGTTCCAAATTTTTACAACATGAAAATTTGAAGATATTGAAGTTGGAAAAAAATTGAGGAAAAAAACCTCGCCAAAAAATTTTGAAGTTGAGAAAAAAATTTAGGAAAAAATTTAGATCTCGTCAAAAAAAAATTAAAATTGGGGAAAAAATCAAAGGAAAAATTTAGACCTCGTCAAAAAAAAATTTCGAAGTTGGAATAAAAGTCGGTACAGGAAAAACGTGTGGACTTGGGAGAAAAAATCGCTCGCTACGGAAATCCGTAGTTTTCTTAGATCATCAAAAACTGGAATTTGTTTGTAGATCGAAGTACAAGCACAAGCCTGATTTCTACGTTCGAGGTTAAGAGCTTTTGATTTTTTTGTATTTAGGTACCTAATTTTTAAGATTCTTATTCAGTCTTAATAGCCTTTTTCTTTTCGAATCAGCTGCCTTGAATAATTTTCAAATTATAGATTTATATCTGTTTCAAAAATTGAAATTCAATTAAGTTTAAATCCCCTTTAATTTTTCACTTCAATTTTCTTTTCGTGTTCCAATTTTAGTAGAGATCGAAATTTAAAAAAATGTTTTTCAAAACTCAATCTTCTAAGGAATTTAAAGCATTGTATAAGTTTCGGAGAAATTCATCATTTTGGTTTCGCTTTGAAAAAAAAAAAATAGAAAATTCGATACCAATTCCGTCATAAAGAATGTTGAAATTTTTTCATTCAATTTTTAAATTTTTTTTCAACTTCATATTTTTAAAATTTTCCCAGCTCAATTTTTTTATTTTTTTAAAAGTAGGGTCTCTTCATTTTTTCCCCGAATTTTCTAAAAATTGAATCGGAGTCATTTCGTGGTGGTGGGTGGAAGGCCAGAATTTTTTGAAAAATTTCCCCCTACCTCCCTCCTTCCCTAAAAAAGGAAACAAATCAGTCATAGGTGTAGACTGTAGAAATTTACCAATTCAATGAAAAAAAAAAAACTGAAAACCAAAAATCATTATTTAAATTCACTTTTTTTTCAGTGAATCGGAAAAAGTTAGAATATTTTGAAGAACTAATGAGTGAATTTTAATCAATTTTTCAAACATTTTTGGCCTTTTTTCTGTTTAAAAAAATAGTTGAAACGTAATTAGTTTTTTCGTTTTTGAAAACGAAAACTGAAAATACGTACCCCAACCTCACAAAAAAGTTGCAGAAACAAAATCTGTTGGTACCTATTAAAAGCTAAACAAAATTACCTTTTCGCAAAACTGGACATCTTGATAAATAAAAGTTTTAAATTTTTCAAAATCGTATATTTCAACAATTTTTCTTTGAACTTGTTTCCGTATGGTTTATTTAGTTTAGAATTATTTGGATGAGCTTCGATCATTCTCCGGCCTCCGGCCCTTAAAACAGCGCTAAATTTTAAAAATTCTTCAATATTAAATAACATTTTCGGTTCGAGTCTGATTCAGTCGTAAATCAGGTGAACTGATGATAGGAGGAGGAGGGTCCAAAAAAGTCATAAATGAGTTTGAATTTCCAAGTTCTTCAAAAATTCAAAACAAACCATTTGCACAGTGAAAATTTTTTCATCAAAAACATCATATTTTCTCAAACGTTACGAAACTATTCTATGAGAAAATTGGTAAATTTCAATTCTCAATTGCAATAATTCATAATTATGCTCTTACTCGGAAAAAATTTCAAACTGAATCATGAAATTTGAAAAAAATAACGCTACGAATCTGGAAATAGAAAAAAACTTCGTATAAGAGATTTTCAATTTTCATCTCCCCTCTTCCTTTCTGTTGGAGAATTCTAATAGATATAAATTTTTCCACGTATTCCTCCGAGAAAAAAAATTGGACTCTCGACACCTCAGCACCAATGTCGAGCTTCCTTATCATCATCATCGACACAGCCATATGAAAAGAAACCTCAACCACGACCCAGCCGTCTCATTGTACAAAAAATTGTTCAATTACAATCCGCAATACGCAATATACTCGCGCTTCGCGCACTTGAAAAAATAAAGTACACAAAATATAAACAACCTCCTCTATTCGGGAGGAAGCGTCGCCGAGACGGGGCAGAGTGTGTAATTTATTACAGGTGGACCAAGGTTAAAACAATCAATCAAACTCACACTGCTTAATGACAAGATCCGGGTGCACCTCGAAGAAGAGAAAGGGAAGAGATGAATTAACCATTGGCGAAGACGAATTAAATCGCGTACGAGCACATCGCGTTTATATGAATATGGCATAGAAATAGCGGGCCTATTTCGCAGCCTCTCGTCCAGCAGTTTTTCAGCAGCCTGAAACCAAACAGGGAACCCGAGGCGTTGAAAAAATCTACCTCAGTCGGGGACGAAGTGACGTGCTGTTTAGAAAAACGTGTTTTCCAAATTCGTCCGTATTATAAATATCCAAGTCGTAAGAGTAAAACAACGTATCCGCATTGTTGATTCATTCGCCGACAGTAATTTTTCCGCCGTCTAAAATTTTCCAATCGATGACCCTGAATTTATCCTTGAAAATGGCATAATAAACGCATCGTGTAGAAAATATTACGCCGAAAGAGGTATTCGAAAGTGTTGATGGATTGTTTCTTTTTCTTCGTACTCGGATATTGCGAATCTTTTTCAAGAAGGATGGAAGGGTTTGGCATCTCGAGAGGTATTAATTTTATAGACGGGTTTGACAATTAAATCATCATTTAGTGTTTTCGAAGGTGTCGATGGTGATGGGATTTTCGAACATAATGGATCAAATCTCGAATGTGACGATAAATCAACGAACCTCCATTTTTACTTCAGATTTATAAAATGGTCGTTACATTGGAAAGGGATACGACCGCGACATTGTTACAAAAACTTGGCATGTGGTATTACATAATACGACCAACCTATTGCTAATTTTTAATTCAGCGTGAAATCTCAACCTCTCGTCCCATCAATTGGGTCCTTTGATTGGTATCTTTACCTATTACACATCCCTTATTCTCTTCCTCTATAAAAAAAACCACCCCATAGCATAACACTTGCCATAATTATTCTTGGATTTATATCTTTACGAGTTAATCAACGCCAAGCCAACTTCGTAGAGCTAAGGACATCAGTCGATGAAAAAAAACAAACGAAACCGCATCTTTGAGAATGTGGTGCATTTTACAATTTAAATATACTCATATTAAGTGTAAGTATAGTTGGAAAAAAAAAGCAAAACGATAATTTAAACTTTTTTGTGATGTGTAGTGTATGTTTTGTGAATGATGAATATATAATAAAACAGTTGCATGGGTAAACAGGTTTCTTCAGAAATTTAAATGAAGTTGTGAGTAAAACTTCATTTACAAAGTGAGATATAGCTTCGTTTCTTGCTTCAAAGTTATAATGACTACTCATTTATAATGTTCAAAGCAATCTGTCTTTTTTTTCTTTGGTTGGCAAAGCGGCACGCATATGTTGTTGCTTTCGTACCTGTACCAGATATACCTTTTGGATGGATACTTAGGTGAGATTTATCGAGATGGAAATGAGGAGAGGGAGGGAATCTGGCGATAATTGATATTACCACGCTGGGAAGTGTGAAAACTTCTGGTTTTAGCGGCTTGGATCGTTTAAGGGTCATTTTGAGATTTTTTCGCGTATTAGAGTTGAATAAATTAGGATTTAGGGTGAGAGGTGAGAGGTGAGAGGTGTTGTAAAATGGGTATTATTGAGGTGGATACTTTGGAAAATGGTCGTACTAATGATGTGATGGCTATTTCACTCGTTGGGATTTTTCCAAAAAAAATTTTGGTGTCTTAATTTTCAAGATTTTAGCATTCATTCAAAATTATTTTCAAGCTCCAATTTTCTTCAGATTTAAAATTTTTCGATGTATTTTATCCAAGTTTTACAAGTTCTGAAATTGTACCAACTCGACAATCGCTCTTGTTCTAACTGAAAATGATAAGACTTCAAAAAAAAGTGAATGGGCGTATCTAATATAATTTTTTTTGACATTGATTTCTTTTCATGATGAAATGGGGTTCATCGAGCTGAGAAAAATTTCGAAGTTGAAAAAACTCGGAAAAAAAGGACACGTATAGAAAATTTAACGTAAAAAGTAGGCATAAGAAGATTGAACTTGCAAAAAAATTGAAAAAAATTAAAATTTGTACAGTCGCTTTTCAATCCAGAAATTTGAATACTTGGGATAAATGGATTTTGAAAGAATTTCGGAAAGCTGAATTATTGAAAAATTTAGAAAAATTTGAACTCGGAAAAAGAAGAAAAATTGAGGAAATAAAATTCACGCCTACTTGAAAAAGGAAAAATGTTCCGCACCATCACGTGAATCAAAATCGTCCTTTTTGCGAGAAATGCGAGAATGAAAAATAACATTCTTAAAAATATCTGTAGAAGCGAAACAACCATTTGAGCATGATCATTTTCCAAGCAAGGAATCGGAAGTCTAAACATGCTGCCAACCTAAATCAGTCGAATTTGGTAAAATTTTGACTTTTCTAAAAATTAAGTGGTTTTTTGTGTAACTTTTCTGACAAAAATCGATGATTTCTCTTGTCGATAGTGTCGATTCAGTAGGTAATTTGTTGTTGAAAAATCATCTACATGTATAAAGGGGGTGAAATCTCATTCATTTTCAATGAAATTTATTTCATCGGTCCAAAAATACCATATTTCCTCAAATTTTGCTGATTCAGATAGTTTTGAATTTCTATTACATTTCTATTTTTGAAAAGTATATTTAAAAATTTTCCTGAAAATGTGATATTTCTACAAACGACGTGTTATGACCAGGCAACCTTTTGATTTTTAATAGTAACGTGGTCATGATTCTTTCTCATTTATAAATCAGTGAAAATGATTGAAAATCATCGGAAAACTATCAGAATTTCAGCACAAGATAATTGAATCAGTGATAAAAATTTTGCTGAAGAGAGTAAACAGCAAGAAAAATGGATAGAAAATATGACAATATGAGACAATTCACTGGAAAATCTAAAACGTCCAAAATTTTCTGAAAAGTCAGTAAATTTCTTCAAAAAATAAGTGAATTTTTTTGAAAAAATCGAAGAATGTTTTGATTTTTCTTGTGTTGAAATTCTGACAATGAATGACTTATCACTGATTCAAAATGAAATTTTTTTGAGGCCGTAATTTTTTACAAAAAATAGAAACTTGAATGGAAAATATTTATTTTTGTGAAAAAAATCTTCACCTTGTTCACTTTTTGATGAAATTGAGATGAGCTGGTGCTTTGATTTTAAATTGCAATCTTCAAAAATTTTACTCAATTTTTTACTTGACTGTAATAATTTTTCAAAATGAAAATTTTTGTTTATTATTTAATGATGTTACCAACCTGAAAAAATCAAATAAGATTTGATTTTGTTTGAAAATGATGTCCAATTTCTTGAAAGATAATTTTATAAAAAAATATGAGTAGAACTCAGTGTTGAGCTAAGTTGACCTCCTACTCACTTTTTTGAATCAAAACTCGCAATGCAATTCAAATTAAAAAATTTTTGTGTTTAATGTCAGTCAGATTGTAGTTAAATGACTCTAATTTTCATTGGGTAATAATTTTATCCCAATCAGGAGTGGGTCAATTGTGAAAGGAGCGAAGAGGGATAGTAAACATTCCTCCTTTCCCTGATGGTAAAATTGTATTTTTTCCTCCAAAAAATTGAAGGTTTAATTTTTGGAAATTTTTAAACTATGATAGCTTTCAAGTTAGAAAAAGTAAAAATAAAAAGGATTAGGTGATTTTAGTTGAAAAATATAAAATCAAACCATTTCAGTTGAAAATTTTCGATTTTTAGTCAATTTTTCAGTTGATCTCTGACTACAGTTTTTGACAACATTCTATGACTTTTGCTTGCAAACTGAAGGAAATGTTGATGGTTTGAATTTTTAAAACTATAGGTCTTTTCTTTTCTTTTCTTTTCTTTAATAATTCAAAGTTCAACTAAATTTTGAAATCTTTTTGTGATAAATTGATTTTGATTTCATGGAAATTTTATAAATTTCATGTATTTTATCTCCGTCACAAAAACTTTGCCATGAAGAATTCCCAAAATGTTACCATTTTTTCCCTATTGCATCTACTCTACACTTCAACAAAATATTCACAAGAGAATACCAAATTCTGTGGAATGAAGTATATGGTTATTAAAATAGTAAAATCGATGTTTAAAAAACACCAAAAAAAATAATACAAAATGTGAAAAATTGATCAGCCCTACATCGAAAAAAGATGAAAAATTTATGACTTAATTGGATAGCATGGTGTCTGCACTGTCGAGAAAAACAAGAAACTCCCGAAAATGCTAGAATTTTTAATGATTTTCCTGCAAAAAGCAAAAATTTTGATAATTTCCCTTGTTCCTTGAATTTTTCAATGGAATGATAAGAAAATGGGTTCTTTTTCAGGCAAATCTAAATCAAGAAAAATTGTAAAAAAAAATGAAGAAAAATCAAAAAAAATTATCAAGAATTTTCATTTTTTTAGATCCAGTAAACTAGACATTATGGATAGGTACCAATTTGCCTACCTTCCTGAATAGATTACCTGATGATTTATATTATTCGTATCGATATCGACCCTAATTATAATCTTACTAACGGTAGCCTTTTTCATTTACCCAGAGTCGAGTAATACCACCTTACATGCGAACGATGGGTATGGACCACAGATGGCAAGATTTCGCCAGCGTGATGAATTTTCCCGACTCGAACCACGCGTCAGCGTATCACCATCATCATCACCACTACCACCATCATCATCCGTCCGCTACGTCCAATTATTCATCGGTCGGATCGTCGTATCCGTCTCATCATTTGCAGCTTACGTCACCGACCGAAAGTAATTCCAGAAATGCGCTTCTACATAATTCCACGTTGTCTTCTTCGCTGACCGATTTGAACGGCGCTACCGCAGCGTCGTATTCTGCCCTGAGTAAGTACCAAGGGTGCTTTCTTTTACTCGCACTTATTATCTCCATTTATGCACGCGTATATTTTCAGTAGATACCTATATTGGGTACTTATACGATAGGATAGGTTAACGAAGGAGAGAAAAAAAATGTGTAATTGGACGCGTGTATTTAATTATTTCTCACTTTCTCCAGATAACAGTTGCAGTATAGGCACGACTGTGGCAAATTCGATGAATTTAACCAATAATACCGTAACGGAGACCGTTATCACTACGGACAACACGGGCCCGGCATTTAAAACCGAACCCAATCACCAAGAGTCTATTTATCCTTACCAAGTAAGTTATTAATAAAATGTCGGCAGACGAGCTGATAAAAGGTGGCTGCGGCTACCGCGTCCAGCCGTTTATTTGTTTATTGTAAATTGTTAATTTTATTGACTTTTTTTCCTACTAATTTTACGATTTCAATTGCGTTTACTTTACAGAATAGCTGCGCTGCTGAAATGAATCATAATACTACGGAAGGTTTTCTATCTTCGATTTTAAATGACGAAGATCTACAGTTGATGGATATGGCCGTGAATGAAGGTTAGATTAAATTAACCGCAATTTATAGTTTCTAGTTGGGTTTGCGTTGCGCACGACGCGGCCGAGAGCCCGTATTCGAGTGGAATTTCGTGCTCCGAGTCGTGCACAGGTGCTTGTAAATGTGTAAAAAGCAAAAAATCTATACACGGGTAATTGGTTAGATTTATGCTGTGTGCTGTGCCTACCTACTTGTGTAATGGTCGAAGAATAGAGATTATTCGTAGGTTTGAGGTTTGAGGTCCTATTAGTAATTTCATAATTTGGCTAACGAAAGTTCATCGTATGTTTGCGTTTAAAAGTTCAAAGGCTACGTAGGATTTGATCTTTGGCGAATTTTTGGAATTATATTCTGACTATTCAAAAAAAATTTATTTTTAGAAAATGATTTTTTCTCCTTTCGTCCTCATTCCAAAAAATCCTTATCAATTCTTGAAACAAAAATTCGATATTTTTACTTACATCAATTTTTAGAAATATTTCTTATGAAAAATGATCAATTCTTGAATTTTTTTTCATGGATTAAAAATCATTAATTATTATTATTGAAAAAATTCTTAATTTTTTAAAATGGTCAAATTAATGAAAAACCATCTACAAGTGGTGGTAACTTATTTTAGATTCCTATCAAAAATTGAATCAGGGTAAATCTGGAATTTTTTACGATTATTTTCTGATTTCAATGTACCTAATGGAAAGAGGCTGGGAAGTCTAGAAAATACCTAGGAAAAAAATTCAAATCGTTTGGTATCTTCCAATCGCGTAAGAGCCTTCAATTCTTTAAAAATTGTTATCAATTCAGAAAAAAAAATCGATTTTTTTTAATTCTACAAAATTAATCATTTCGTGGTGAAAAAGATATCGCTCCTTTCTTCTTTCTCCCTAAAACCATACATATTTTGCCGATCAGAGCCCTAATTTCAAGTAAATTGAAGTACATAATTTGTTTCTGCTTAAAATCATAAAGATATCATGAATACTGCAACAATTCATCTGGAAAACTTGGAAAAGTCAAGAAAATCCATTCCTGAAAAAACTTTTAAAAACATGTGTACAAAAATCCGTATTTTTATGACAAAAAAATATTTTCAAAATTTTCCTCATTTTTCTGTATTTTTTTTTTTTTTTTTTTTTGAATCAAAAACTAGTGATATTTAAGTACATATTTGATTTTTCTATCGATTTTTCTATTTATTTCATCGAATTCTCAATTAATTACTTGAACAAAAAATTCCATAAACGATTACACCGGTCGACACGATTTTTGTTTCTGGGTCCTCATTGTGAAATTTGGGTTACTTTTATGTGACTAATGAACGAAAAAAAATATTTTTGACCAAAGTTTGCTGTGGGGGTGGGGGGGGCCAAAAAACTGATTTTTCGAGGGCAATAAGCCCGAGCTGCCGAGTATTACAAAAAAAAATATGAAAAAAATTTTTTTTGAACTAGTCTTACAGAAAATTTTACGGCGAATCCCATTCCGCAAACCGCAGACCTCCATCTCGTTTACAAAAAAAAGTTACAGCTCATTCTTTCCAAAATTTTGTAAAAAAATCGTATTTTTGGGGTATTTTTCGCAAAAAAGTGAAATTTGAGAGAAAAATAAGGGTTTTAAGGCCATAATGACCATGATGAGAGTTGTAGAAAATTTCACGGCAAATCGAATGCCGCAAACCGCGGACCTCTATCTCTTTCAGAAAAAAATTTACAGCTCATTCTTTCCTAAATTCTGTGAATAAATCACATTTTTGTGCCTTTCTCACAAAAAAATGAAATGCGATTTTTTCACAGGAAAGAATGAGCTGTAACTTTTCAAAGCTGTATGCAGTCTTGAAAATTTGCCATCATTAAAATTTTTTAAGAGTACAATCGATTTTTCACTCTAATTTTTTTAATGTTATTTTATGTATAATGGGCATGATAAGAAGTGGCGAACGTGTTCGGGTGGGGGGGAATGGTTGTCAATTCACGAGAGATTAACATGTTGCCTACTTCTGTAATCGAAGGAATAATCGATTTCTTTAAAATTAGGTTCAAAATTACATCAAAATGTACATATTTCCGATCATGAACGTCTAAAAAACTGTGCATACCATCTGATGATTTTTTTTTTGTTTATTTTTAAAAACTGAATAAGTCGCAAATGAGTTTTTAAAATTGAAAAAAAAATTCTTGAAAATTTTGATCGTGAAAATGATAGAAATTTTAAAACTGATAGCATTTCTTTATGAGTTTTTGTTCACATAAAAATTAAAGGGGGGAAGAAACTTTCAAAAACGAATGAACTGGGGGAAAATCTAAAATTCAAAGCTTTTCTCAGAATCTCCTTTAATTTTGAGGTTGGACGAAAAGTCATTATGATTAAATTGCCGAGTTGTAATCCCTTCAGTTTTGAAATAGAGAGGAAAATTTCCAGAATTGGATGAGAACAGGCAAATTTTTGAGACATTGCTCATTCTCAAGATTGAAAATTTTTTGGATTGAAATCTTTCAAAAAGGCATTGACCCCTTTAATTTTAACGATTAAATTTAATTATTTTTCAATCTTACTTTTTTTTTTGTTCAATTTCAATTAAAATTTTTCTATCAGCATACATTTCTAGTTTTTCTCTCTCCCCTTTGGAAAAATGAGCTAAGGGCGCGATTTTTTTCAGATTTTTGGCCATCACAGCTCTTTTCTCTTCTGATCTATCAAAATACTCGTATTGTTTTTGATTAGTTCTTTCAGAGTCTATCTGAACGCTGATCTTGAAGCTATAATAATCCTTTTACTCCCTTAAAAAAAAAAAATCAATTTGTTTTTAAAGTTTTCTATTCTTAAACCCTAATCATAAAAAAACTTCGTTTTAATAAAATCTCTTAATCTGAAATTTTTAAAATTTTTTCAGGTATGTACACGATGCGTATGCTGGACAACGGATGCAGCACTGTACAAAATTGCATCGAACGCGGTACCGGTACCGATTCTGACAGTGCTGTTAGTTCAATGGGTTCGGAGCGAGTTCCATCATTATCGTCGGATACAGAATGGATGGAAACGAATTCCGATTCCGGGCATACACCAGCCGATCACTATACTTCCGATTACTGGTACTTTATCATTATTTTACGAAATGTTCGTCAACTTCCTGTTTGGAAAATTTTATTCAATTAATTTTCAACTTTTTCTACAGTAACAAGTACAGATGGTACGATAGTTACATGTATGCTGCGAGAGGACATTCAGCTGGTGAAAATTCGCCAAATAGTACGTCTTCGAGATTATCTCAGATACCGCAAAAGAAATACCAGCTTTATGGTAGACGATGTTTCCAAGATCAAAATACAAGTAATTATATTAAATTTAAATCAAGTTGACTTATTTTTCTTTGAAAAAAAATTCTAAATTATAATTTTCATCGCAGATAATCACATTATGCATAATCATACGTACCATATGCCCCCTGAGTCAATGAATGGTGCTAGTGGAACTGTACAAAAATCTATTTATAAGGATAAATTGAAATCTAAGTCAAGTAAGAATCGAAATTGCTTCATAGAATTTTTTATTTGATTTAATCAAGAATTTAAATTATTTATACCATTTTTTTTTTTTAATTCAGGTCGTAGAAGCGAAGATGAACAACTTACCAGAGACGAGAAAAAAGCTCGTAATCTTGGTATTCCTATTCCCGTATATGACATAATTAATTTACCAATGGACGAATTTAACGAAAGATTGTCCAAATATGATCTCTCTGAAACTCAGTTATCATTAATTAGAGATATACGAAGAAGAGGAAAAAATAAAGTAAGTTGGAAATTCAAAAATCAAAAATCGAGTCTCATTTTCAACGTGAATTTTAATTTTCCATCTTGCATTTTTTAGGTTGCTGCTCAAAACTGTCGAAAACGAAAACTAGATCAAATAATGAGCTTAGCCGACGAAGTGAAGCAAATGAAAGACAGAAAAAACAAATTACACTCGGAACGAGATTTCTTGATATCTGAGAAACAAAGGGTTCAAAGTAGATACGGCCAACTTTACAGGCATATATTCCAGGTAAATTGAGAATAATTTTTATACAAGTTGATTTTGAAGAAATTATAAAACTGTTTTTTATTAATTTTCAGTCTTTAAGAGATCCCGATGGAAATCCTTTTTCTCCTTACGATTTTAGTCTTCAACAGGCAGCTGATGGCTCTGTAATTCTAGTTCCAAGAAATAATACGTCTAATTTATCCCTAGAACATGATATGTCTTCAGCTCATCATTCAAGATCGAAAAGCAAAGATCAACGTAAACCGTGATTCGAGGTGTGAAATGTTATTCTAGGTTTGCACAAGTTAAATTATTCGTGTTTTTTTTTACTTTATTGCTTTTGTTACTATTTTGTTTTTTTTTGTTTTGTTATTCGTTAAATTGGACAGGATTTGCGTGTAAAATGTAAAGTATAAGCATTATTTTTATTTATCTCATTTTTGAAATAAAAAAAAGGTGATTGTGATTAGAATACGAAAAGAGGGGTAAAGGATTGGAATATTTTTCGAAGTTTCTCAAGGTATGGGATCAAATTTCCCGAACGATTGAGTTTTATAAATGTATTTTATATGTGAACTGTTTTACAATTATTTTAATATTTTAATGACATCTATGTACGTTGATAGCTTGAAATTGTTTTTTGTACTCCAGTGTTGCGTCGAGTTGGATTTTTTTATATTCCCAATTTGTGCTTTTTTTTCAAGTATTGCCTTATATTTTTGTTTGAAAATTTTCGAACATTGAAATTATTTTGTCACCGAGGACGCTGGATGAAAGCATTTTATGCTCGAGATGAAAAACGTATTATAGTTGTAAGCTGTCGTGCTCATTCGATGATCTCTTATTTTTTAATTTTTTTTGTATGGTTTTCGAATTACACTAAAGAGGACAAGGATTTTTTTCGGTCTCATTTGAATTTTAATAGATTTTTGTACGAAATTTTGCAAAGGTTTTTATACCGACGTTAATTTTTTTCTAATTGAAATAGTGAAAAAATGTATTGAAATAATTTTTCTAGAATATTTATCGAAGGCGTTTTTTTTTCTAATTTTCGCGATAACGATTTGAAATTTATTTATTATCATTGCGACGAGTATCGCTGATTTCATTTCGTTAACACGATTGTAAGGTAAATGGTAATAAAATGGAAAAGCTCAAATATAAAGAATCGATTGAAATTAATATCCATGTAAATATCTATCTTTGTAGTTGAGTAGTTCCTTTTTCGTGTAATTTTTGTAAATATAATGATTTAGTTCCTAAATAAAATTTTCAAGAAATCGTTCGAACGATGTGAGATTAATATGTGTAAAAAAAATTTTAAAAAATTGAAATTGGGTTAGAGGTAAAATAACAACTTACCTCGAAGTTGTATGTTTCTTCATTTTTTTCATGTAAATTTTTTTGTGTTTAGGTTAAGTGATCTTATGTTTGCTATTTGAAAATAGAATTACACGGTCTATATTTATTTTGCGGCTAATGGTTTTGAAAAATATAAATAATTATTTTTAATAACAATATCGTTTTATTTGATTAATTTATATGACCTGTGGTGACTTCTTCATAACGATGCGCTAAATAATTATGTTATTTACTCTTTTTGTTTCTATCTCTCTATATCTTTTTTTTTATTTTTTCTATTTCTCTAATGAATTTTTGCAGTACTAGAAAAACAGTATTTTCATACCATTTCATTATTAACGGTTGATATGTTTTTCCCTAACCTGATGTAATCTATACTTTTTTTATTGTACATTTTATTTAACATAAATTGTCAATATTGTATGTAAAATAAATTTTTTCGTATAAATCGTCTCTATGGAGTGTTTGATGAAAGATATTATTGTAGTGTAGAAATTTTAGGGGAAAAAAGGTACCCGAGAGTAATGAACCATTAATTTACTATTTTTTTCTCCCTTTCCTCCTGGCGAGCGTTTTTTATTACACGTTTAAAAAATGGAAAGTAGTTAGACTGGTGGTGTCAGAAACAAAAATTTGTCGATGGCGGGTTGAAAAAGTTTTGCTTTTAAGCAAAATTTTTCAATTCTTGTATTATGTTTTGAAAAAATGCGAATTACTGTACTTCAATTGAAATTTCAGGTATTCAAATTTTTCGTTTTAATGACTTAAAATTAAAACATGTATTTACATCTAATCAGAATTTTTTCAAAAATGGTTATTTCAGGTCATCTTGATAACTTGATAGGTAGAAATTTCATGATCGATGGTCGATTTCTTCGTAATATTTTTTGTATACAGATTTTTTATTTTTTTAAACTTTTTTTGGCCTTAAAATTGAAATCAAAGATCTCGAATTAATCGCAAACAAACAGTTTTTCGATTCTATCAAAGTTCGATTACCTAATATCGAATTTTTGAATTTGAGGCAAAAATCATTGGTAATGGTACATTTGGTATACTAGGATGTAACCAGTTTTATTTAGGTACATTTTTAAAAAACACATTTAAAAAATTCCATTCACTTCAGCAATTTGGAGAAGTTTGAAGTTTCAAAAGAGGGATCATCCAGAATCGGTATTTTTGATGCAAAAAAATGAGCGATATCTCAAAATCGAAAATCAATTGCTGAAATTTGATTTCGTGTTTGGAATGAAGGAATGAACTGAACAGTGAACACAGAACACCCTCAAATTTATGATCTTTTTGAAAGTTTGGAGTTTTGAATGACATTCTGAATATTTTCAGCTTTAAAAATGGCTAAGATAGCAATTAGGTATTTCTAAAATAAAGGAGAGTATTCAAGAAAAAAGGCTACTTTTGCGTCTATTCTCGAAACAGTTAATTTCCTTTTTCCTTTGTTTATTAATTCGATGGTATACTTGCAAAAGGTTATATGTCCAAAATTTTCAATTTTTGTTTTTTTGGATATTCTGATACTTGATGGACCATCAAGTATCAGAATATCCAAAACAAAAAGATTAAAAATAACCTTTTACAAGACTGCAAGTGTACCATCGAATTACTCGAAATTTAGAGAATTCGCAAAAGAAGCATGGTAAGTTAGTGTTCAACAAATAACCCGGGTAAGTACTGTAGGTATAAATTAATATTGGAAGTCGTTGATTTCAAAGTTGAGTCTTTTTCCAAGTTCCAACATCACATCTTTGTTTTAGATATTATTTTTAGTATTTTGGTTATGAAAATCAGAAAATGGCTAAAAAAAATGACAAGATTTTGTTCCTTGGTTAAAATTAAAAGTTGAAACGTGTCAAAACATGCACAACTTACAATTTTTTGGTAGTTTTAGGTACTTTTTTGATCAAAACGTATTAGCAACACTGTATGATTAGTGTTCGTCGTGTTCGCGGTCTGTTTTTCGATCGCCATTAAATTCTTATTTCTTATCACTTACAGTTACGTTAAGTAAATATTAAATATTCAATGTATTCAATTACCATCATTTTTTAGAATTTTTACCTTTTTTCTGAGAGTGGGTTACAACCGTTACTCATTCCAGTGATAAAAAGGTATTTAAATTTTCAATAATGTACGGATATTAATGTATCCATCGTGAGTTTTGTCCATCTCTTCTGTTCCTGTGATATTTTTCGAAGCCCACGATGTCTCACCTAGAAAGAGCAATTAAGGATGCTCTTAAACGACATTTCAAATTTGAAGATTTCAAGAACGAGTTACAAAGGGATGCGGTCTACGCTATTTGTAATCGTAAGTACATTGTCCTTAATTTAGCATAAATTTTGTTGTACAGTATATTATTGTTTGGTTCATGTTTTAATTTTGGTACACAGGAAAACATGATGTGTTCATATCGATGCCAACCGGTTCTGGAAAATCGCTCTGTTTCCAGCTGCCCGCAGTTTTGCAAGAGAACAAAATTGCCCTCGTATTTTCACCTTTATTGGCGTTGATTAAAGTAAGAATAATGAAATATGTGGAGTATTGTAGGAATAACTTGTAAATGTGTCGATATTTGTGTTTTCAAAGGATCAAATAGATCATCTTCAAAAGTTACGTATCCCAGCGGAAACTATTAATAGTAAGATGACGTCTAGTGATCGTTTTCGAGTAACTTATGATCTGAAAAGCGTGAAATCCAAAACAAGATTATTATACATTACACCGGAGCAAGCTGCTACTTCTTATTTTAAAGTACATACTTATTCGCATAGTTTGAGATAATACAGTTCAAAGTTCAATTCTAATCTTTGATGATTTTCTAGGCTATAATTGCAGATCTCCATTATCATAATAAATTATCTTACATTATCGTAGACGAAGCTCATTGTGTTAGCGAATGGGGCCATGATTTTCGACCGGATTACCTCAAACTAGGAAATCTTCGCCAGGAATATTCGACTATACCATGGATAGCTTTGACTGCAACTGCCAATAAAAATGTACGTAATAGTTTTAGAACTGATGTTGGTTTTCAAGTTCATATTTTAGTGCTGATTTTTCTGTTAGGTGATGGCTGACATCGTGAAACAGTTGAAATTAAAGGAACCTTTCTTGACTTTCAAGCAATCTTCATTTAGAGAAAATATATTCTACGATGTTATTTTTGAAGATAATATTAGCGATTCGTTGGATCATTTAAAACAGTTTATTTTAGAGAGTATGGGCGACGACGTGGATAGCATCCCTATGGTAAGAATATTTTGAGGAAATATATTCATTTCTGATATGTTTCTTAATCTATATGAAATCTTTCCAGAACCGAAGAGGCTGTGGAATTGTTTATTGTCGAACGAGAGAACAGACTGAGCATCTTGCAGATTCATTAATCAAACGAGGCATTACAGCTTTAGCTTATCATGCTGGTTCGTGCGATAAAATTCCTCTACAATAAAACCAGTTTAGAATTCGTTTTTAATTGAGTGCTGTGGTTTTTTTTAGGTTTGAAAGATAAAGAACGCCATACCGTTCAAGAAGCTTGGATGGATGGCCATGTAAAAGTAATTGTAGCAACAATAAGTTTTGGTATGGGTGTCGATAAAGGTTCAGTTAGGTAAATTTTTGTCCGTTTGTGTCTCCCATTTATGTGAAATTGAAAGTATAAAATTCATAAAAATCGTTTGTTTCAGATTTGTAGTACATTGGGGTATGGCTTCTAGCATTCCAGCATATGCGCAGGAATCCGGACGTGCTGGTAGGGATGGAAAACAGTCTCACTGTCGAATGTATTACTCGAAACAATCCAAAAAAACGTTGGGTTTTTTGATTCAAAAAGAAGTTGCCCAAGCTAAAAAGGAAAAACAAGATAAAGCGAAAGCTGCTTTGGCTGATTTTGAAAAAATGGTCCAATATTGTGAAAGTGTTAAGTAAGTTATATCTGTGACTAAAAAATTGGTAAAATTCGAAATCTTCGATAATAAATATAAATTTTCGGATAGATGTCGTCATGCATCAATTGCAGAATTTTTCGGTGATGATCCTCCGGATTGCAAAAATCGTTGCGATGTTTGTAGTAATGAAGCGCATGTGAAATGGCAATTCGATTTGTTCAGAGAAAATAATACCCAAGCGTACCGCACAACAGCTGTATCATCAGCTGCTTATGAAAGAGGATTTGACGACTTGTACGGAGGGGGACGTCGAGGACAATCGAAGTAAATAATTCAAATGAAGCAGTAATCCTGTAATTTTATTAATTCGACTTTAATGTGAATTTTATTTCATTTCCTAGAGACTACGAAGGTTATAGTGATGATGATGATTCTGGACCTAGTCATACTGTTCATAAGAAGGATAAAGCCTTAGAGAAAGAGATCAACAAACAGTTTTTAATGAGGAAGTCTAATCCTCGAGAAAATGCTCAAATAGAAGAAGAAATTCTTGCGAAATCTTCAATCGTCAAGGCAGCAGAGAGTACGAGACGTAAAATAGAAGGACTCTCATTAAAGGTTATTATTTGTGTTGAATTTTCAAGTCGAAATTTTTTGTAGCAGGAATTAATGGTGATTTGTGAATTCCACATTCATTTCAGACCAGAGAAGATTACATACCTTATTTACAAGGGTTACTGGAAAAGAATTTTAACGCTTGTGCGTCCGACGATCCACCTAATTATAACCTTACGCTTAAGAATATGAAAAATGCAGCCATCGATTTCGAATACAAGGCATTCACTTCGTGTACTTCAATTTCTATATACAAAAAGAAAATTGGAAAAATGGTTATTATCTTGGTTTTTCTCAATATTTTTGTCAAAGATAGAATTTAAATTGTTTTTTGTAGGGTTCCGACATTAAAACTGCCACCATTGCTCATAAATTATTCGAAGAGCTGAAAGATTACTATCCCGAGCAAGTCTTCAAGGTAAAAGGAACTCTCAAAGAAGCAGCCACTCCTCGTCCTCCACCACCAGCTCCATCATCTAGTGGCCAAGGAATTACAACTGCGAGAGAATTATTCGAACAAATTCAACAAAACACGAAACACGTTCAAAGAACAGGAATAAAAAAAGACACGATGCAGCAGCGAACTTTGGCGTCATATTTCAACTGGAATAGGCAAGAACCTGCGCCTGAGGAAAACGTAATCGAGCCCGTCGACGAAATCAAAGAGGAGCCCGTGGAAATGGGAACTCCATCTAACAATAACGGTATCGAGATAGAGGTGAAAAACGAATTCACCCGGGAAGAATATATGAACGATGCGAACTTCAATTCGGAAATTCAAATTGATGATTACGATGCGTCTTCCTGCAACTACAACCAGTTTGCATCTCCTCCAAGAGGTCAATCTCTTTCAAACTTGGTAGTTATCCAACCGAATGAAAATGCGAATGAGACATTTAGCCACCAAAGCACCTCTAATGATAATTACGTCACTGATACTAAAACAAAAAAGAGAAGGGTATCACATCTGAACCCGAAACCAATAAATTCGCCTTCAAATTCCTCCAGCTGTAGAAATTTAGATAGTACTTCGGATGATAATTCATCGTCGTCATTTACAAGCGCATCGAGATCTTGCAGCAGTAGTACCACCGCCACCACCACCAACACCGCCATTACTACGTCAGATGATAATATTGACTTGAAAACCATTAAATTTGCTACAGGTTTGACTGAATTATTAAGAAGAGAAAAAGAGGCACAAAAAAAACGAGTTCGTGTTGTCGTTGAAGAATCTAAACCTGCGGTTGATGACCAAGATAGACCTTACAGTCCTGGAAGCGATTACGACAGTAGTGATATTGAATCGAAAAGAATCAAACCGGATCCAACGTTCTCGCGTATAATATCGTCATATCGTTCGTCATCATTCAATCAGCCAAGCGAGGTGAAAAAGCATGAAAGCTCACACAATAGGAAGTATTTAGGATCAAGTTCAAACCGACATCGATCATCCGAACATCGTTCACACCGTAGTAGTCATTCGGAACGTGTCAAGCCTGAAATTCGGGATGATGATATTCCTCGTGTGACTTGTTTAGATCCTAATGGCATGTTAAATGCCGATAAAATTACTATGAAACATGAAGTTGCGGAATTAGTCAAGAAATATTTACATAATTATATGGCGAATGATAGATTACCCATCGAGCTATTTAAACCTGTATGTAGAAATATTGTCCATAAAATTTGCTCTACTCCAGAATTCGCCAGTAAGTTTCATTTTTCATTAAATTTTTTCTATTTTGAATTTGGCTGATCTTAAATACCATATTGTGGTTTTTTTTTTTCGTTTTTCAGATGATGAAAATATTAAAGTGTACATGGAGAAATTGTTTGCGATGAAGACTAGGTTTGAAACTGAAGAAGAAACTATTAAGGCTATGAAAAAAATTAGTATCTCTGCTCTAAGATGAGTGTGTGTTAGGCGTCAGCTTTTTAAATTTTGTTTACTTGTCTTGAGGAATTTGTTTTCATTTGCACGAAGTTATTTTACTAATAATTTTTTCTCAAAAAGTTCATGTGATAATGATGTTTTCAATAATAGCGAATAAATTTTTTATTTGATGTAGATGTTTCGGCACTTTGGTGGTAAAGTAAAGTATAAATTGTTGAATTTTTTTCGTGCAGAAATCATCGTATAAATTCACAACAAATCACAAAAGCAAAACTCAAATATTCTTCAAAGTTCAACTTCAAATTTCAACAATTTTACAACTTTTTTTATTTTCAACTTCAAGCACAAAAGTTGAAAACCAGAACAGCAGATAGAGCCTCTTGATATTCGTTCTTCTTCCCTGCTTGCCAGGCCTTCTCCCTCGTTTTTCATTCAAGGTCATGGTTAATATCGAATTTTTGATCAATTCGAAAGAAAAATTTTGATGAAAAGAAACATGCGTGCGAGTGATTATCATTGACCATTAATGTTCGTGATACATGAAAATCACTTATAACTTTAGTGAAATTAATTTTTAATTGTACGGTGCATAGAACTTTCAAATGTAATATTTTGTTGAACTCATCGGTGCTACTTCCCAGTAAAACAATAATTTACGCTATGACCGCCGTCATTTTCGTTTGAATGGTGTTTTCAATCTTCAATTGACTAAATATAAAATATGACTTGGTCTAAATTAGGATTAGCAGCTGCGGTGTGTGGCAGTGTTGCTATCGGATATTGCATTTATTTCGATAGGAAAAGAAGATCAGATCCGGATTTCAAAAAGAAACTACGCGAAAGTGAGTAATAACAATTACTGCAAAGTGTTTTTGTGTATCTGTAGCTTTTTTATAACCACATTTCATCTTATCAATTTTTAGAACGAAAAGCTAGATCGCAAGCGGAAAAGGCTGCAAAATCTGCCCGTAAATCACAATTTCCTGATTTCCGAGATCACGAAGCTGTTCAAACATTTTTCTTGCAACAAGTACGTGATTTTCATCATCGTATTCATATCATAGTTGTAAACCTTTAGCAGCGGTGTGACGGTAATTATTAATGAAATACGATTGAGTGTTTCTACGCCATATACTTATTGAATAATTTTTTAAATATTTCATCACCTGAGAGTGAATACTTTCAAGGAATTATGCAGGTAGGAAAACTGGTAGTTTTGTAACCGTTGAACCATTATCATTAAAGTTGTGATTGTGACGATGATGTCCATGTGAGTGTTGTGATTCTCATAGTATGTTATTTTCTTCAGATTCAACTTGGCGAAGAATTGTTGGGCCAAGGAAAGATTGACGAATGTGTAGAGCACATCGCTAATGCAGTTAGTGTATGTGGACAGCCGCAACAGTTACTAAGTGTTTTGCAACAAACACTTCCACCTACAGTGTTCGGTCTACTATTAGAAAGATTACCAGCTTCGGGCCAAGTGAGCATTTTAATTTCGATTTGTTTTTAGTGAGTCGTGATTCTATCAATAACTTGACATTTTTTCCAGAAATTGCTTAATCATCAAATGGGAATGAAAATGGAAGACGTTGACGTTGAATAACAACTTAACACATGCTGCATTTTAGTTATTGTTAGTTCAAAAAAGAAATATTATCTTAATACTATCCTAAGGTTGAAACACTTTTTTATTGAATAAAAATTATTGTTTTATAATCGATTGTTTTTTCCTCTGTTTAGAATGTAAGCGTGTTATCTTTTTCTCCATGTTGTACAATAAATATTGTTTTACAGTAATAAATATTTTAAAAATCGATTGCAATCAAAACAGTATGTATTGTTTTCTACGTACTACAAGACTACAACAACTCGATGGTATTTTTTATTTCGTTAAAAATACAACCTAATCCACATAGTGTCAAGTTACAGTCCACCGGGGACACCGGTAATACATAATGCGAGTCTAAATACGTTCGATTTCAATAAATTGATACTAACACAGCCATCCCCCTATCTAATACGTTATACACAATAAATAATGAAACAATTTTTTGACAATATCACAAGAAATTCAAGGGTACCTAAATATATCCAACAAGAAATACCAGGGGCAGGAAGTGTGATGTCAAGGATTCAAATTAACGTCATTCCTGAAATGAAATCACCCGGCTAATTCAAATTAAAAATGAAACATCTTGAAATGGAAGAGCTTATTATCACATATTACGACATTTTTCAACTAAGTATTAACACAAAGTTTCAACTTTGAGATTTCGGAGGAACATCTTTAGATGCTTCTTCGCGAGCTGCATTTAGAAGTTTGAGAGCACCTTTATCCATCAGCAAATTAGCTAAATCTACACCAAGTTTTTCAGCCTTTTCTAAGTATGCTATATCCGCCGAATTTGGAGCAATACCACAAAACATTTGTTGAGATTTACAAACTCGTTTTCTGAAATAAATTCAATGATTAGAACGAGAGAAATAGGTTTAAAGTAACAATGTTACTACGTACAGGGGAGGTTCTCCGGATCCGTTTTCAAGCTCGTTTTTGACCGTTTCTGAATCGTTACTGATTAGGGCACATTTGAGCCCATCTTCAACTATCTCCTTACCATCGGTGCTACAAACTTGTCCGTGCAGAGATAAGATATTGTCATTTATCGATGAACGAACAGCCACCGGAGCAAAACAACCGCCTCCTAGTCTTTTGAGAAAACTTCGTTCTGCTAGAATAACTAATACAGTGTCGTGATCTATCAAAGGTTGCAATAAAGATAATATTTCGTTATCTTGTTCGCGACATTCTACTGCCAGGGCGCCTTGTCCGACTGCGTAAAGGATATAACTGTCGTTCAATTTCTATGAAAAAATTTCACCTTCAAGATGACACAGTTTTGAAATACAAATTTATCGAGTCTTGGAAAATTGTTACCTCGGAGATTTCATCTCCCCAACCCATCCGTTCGACAGCGGCAGTAGCTAAAACTATTCCATCATATTGATTCAGCTTTCTTAATTTATCCAAACGAGTATTCAAATTTCCTCGAATATTTTGTACTTTTACGTTTGGGAAATGATGGGACAGCTGGGCAGTCCGTCTTGTGGAGCTTGTCCCTAAAAAAAGTGATATTTTTTGTTACTCAGTTATTCGTCCAATCATTTTTTCCAAAATGAACTAATTTCGTTCATACCGATCACGCTTCCATTAGGCAGTGTTTTTAATGTCAAGGCTTTATGTTTTTCGTGTAAAATCACACAATCTCTAGGATCTTCTCTTCTGCAAATTGTTTCATTCAGAAAACACCACGTGGAAATAAGATTCGTAACGTAATATGATTTCGCTTACTTTAAAACAGCACCAATAGTTTTCCTATCAGGTAAAGTAGTGGGTAAGTCTTTCAAAGAATGTACGACGAAGTCAACGATTCCACTTTCTAAAGCTTCTTCGAGTTCTTTCGTGAATAAACTTTTTTCTCCGATTTTTGGTAGTGGTCGATCAATAATTTTATCTCCTGTGGTGTTCATTTCCACTGAAAATGTAAGAATAATCAGTACGACGAGGGCAAGTTTGTAAAAAACAGCATTTCGAGGCCTCACCTATTTCAAATTGTACACCGGAGTGGAATTTCTTTAGGCATTCTATCACATGATTTGTCTGAATTAAAGCTAACTGAATAAAATTAAAATTAAATGTTAAAAATACTAGTTTGAATTTGTATAGAGGAGTATGAAAATCGAGCTTACTTTACTTTTCCTAGATCCCACTTTATAAATTTTTTCGTTGGAATTCTCCATTGATAAAGAATCTTTAACGATTAGCACATTTTTACGAGGGGATATTCTATCAATTTTTCGTTGACTGAAAAATTAAAAATTATTCAATCACGTTGCGTAACTCATTTCAGATTTCGGAACGTCACTCTACTTCAAGTTTACAGTTATCAGTAAGCAATTATCATAATCAAGTCCATTCTGTTATCACCTTTCGGCTAATTTAATCGATGAGACGAGGAGAAGGAGAGAAAATAAAAAAACAGCCATGTCACAACCGAACCACATCAAGAGGAGTAGAGCATGCGTGTGAGGCAGTGTGAGGTATGAGTATGACGTGGATGACCACTGAAGATGACCACTACTAATTCGAGATTCGGATTTAATCACCAGATAAAATCGCTAATTTTTAATAATGAATTGCTCCTGCATTTCAATATCGATGCAACATATTCAGCATATCTGCAGAAATTGTAGAATAATCCTCAATTCTGCTGGCGCTATAAAAATGATTCCCTACTTGGCTAAAAAGTACGAAGAATTGGAAAAATTCTAGTTAAAATTTATTTTGCTTTACAAATATTCATAAAATTATAAAAAAAATCTTCGAAAAATTGGCACAAAAAATTACATTAAACAATATTGAAAATTAAACTTCACAGGCACCGGAATTTGTTACTGTAATATTCACTGCATCGCTGCTACTGCTTAGTGCACCATAATAGGCAATTTTATCTTTAATCAATCTCGGATGTAACACTGGACGTTCCGTTTTTTTTGGGTAATCATCGAATATTCCAAAAAATAATAAGCAAACGGAGGCCTGCGAAAAGAAAAATCACTTATTTATTTTCATCTACCATTATAAAATTGATGAGCTCCAAAGATCGGTAATTATTTTTACCATGGATAATGCTAATATTGCCATGGTCGTTGTGCACGTTGGATAATCAAAATATTCCAAGAGAACTCCGCCAAGCGTAGGACCAGTCATATCTCTACACAAATATAAATTAATCAATTTCCTATTAATTCATTTTTTTTTGTAAAAATAGGTAATCGGAAAATAGGTACCTACCCAAGTGAATAACCACATGACCAAATTCCTGCTACAATACTATAAGTTGCAATACTATCTTGGTAACCTTTGGCACTAAAAAAATATGCAAGAAATGAAGGAATTAATTTTGAAATAGTTCAGGTAAGTTTTATAAGTGTTACGATTACGTAATACTAGGTAATAAAAATAAAATGAAATCTCACAATGCACTCTCCAAGAGAGCTTTGAAAGTCGGAGCCAGTGATAAGGAAACAGATACGCTGAGTAAACATAATGCGGCCAAGTCAATTAACAACGTGCTAAAACGAAAATAAATCATGAGACATTGTTGAATTTTGAATTTATAATACATATTAGTGACCCTGCCGTAGAAAAGGACCTTGCATAAAAAACATCGATGTCTTCATTTTTATGTGTTTGGTCCAGATTAGGTGTCATTTGGATCAAAAACGTGAAAAATGAGACATCGATTTTTTTTTTTACACTATAGGTCCCTTCTTTACGGCAGGGCCACATTTTCTATTTTGTTGCAAACCTATCAATATTGATCATAGGAGCAGGTCCTAAAATTACGAGACTGGCAGCGGTTCCGATAAGGCCAATTGCCATCATACTCCAATGATTATTGAATTTATCGCCCACAAATCCCCATATAGGACTGAATACTCCGTACACTGCGGAAAATATCAAAAACACAAAACCTGTTTGCTGGCTATTCAAATTTAGCTACAATAAAACATAACATCGACATACTAATTATACAGTAATGGTGTATTAAATTTTTAGAAATTTCTATGTCGTTAGAATAATAGGTAAGAATATATATTACAGGCAGTGTTGGAAATAAGCCGTTGATGGCAAAGTCTATTAGACTAAGTTGTCAATGGCTGAACAGACTAGACAATGAAATCATAATGACCACACATTGAATCAATGATAGCCTCATCGCATACCTACAATGATTTTTTGAAACCATAAATACGTTTAAAAATATTTTTTCATATTTTTAAAATTTTCTGCACAAAATTGGAAAAAGATATCCATTTTTTTTTTCATTGCATACCTATCATCATTGCCTGAATCGTCATAGCCGTTGACAATATGACATCGTTGACTAGTCGTAGTTATCATAACCTAGCCAATGACTAGATATTGACATCATTGGTTGAATTTACAGCATAGCCTGTAACTTATAAAAATCGAGATTACCTGACGTAAATGAGGTTCTAGAGTTGGGTCCAAGAATGACCAAGCATTCGAGCTAACGACGATTACTAAAAATATAACCAGGATAGCTGGGATTTTCACCAATTTGAAAAACGATCCAGGGTGTCTTGCTGGTCGATTGCCTGACGGCGAAAATTACAATGAAATTATTTCATTAGAACGTAGAAGTCACTAGGTAAAACAAATTCGACTATTTAATATGCACTCACTATTCAGAGCTGGTAAATAATGAAAATATAGTGGAATTAACAACAACATGAATATTCCCAAACAATAAAATGGAAGTGAAAACCCTCCGAACTACAAAAAATAGTATCTGAATTATTAAATTGCTATAATAATATATATAGGTACCTACTTACTCCAACATATCAGAAAAGAATTATACGATACTCACCGCATACATAAAACCTCCGTAAGCAGGTCCTATACTCATACCCAATCCCGCAAAGGTTTCTAGCACACCCTGTGTAGAGAATTGAATATATTTTTTTTAAAAACAACAAACATATTCAACGTTTGCTTGCACATTTTTCTAGTAATAATTATCCACTCACCAATACAGCGCTAACATTATCTGGAAAAAGGTGAATTACGTATATAAAACTGGCAGTAGAAAAAGCTCCCGCACCAACCGCTTCAAAACCTCGTACGACAAAGCAAAATACAGCAAATTGAGTGTCACTTTGGATATACGGTAACATTCTGTAAAAAAAAAATGAATTCAATGGTAGCTATAGCTACTTGGTTTTCAAAAATGAGTTTGTTTGACGAAAGCACCTAAACTCGTTCTCGGCCGAAAAAAGACCTGGTAAAATTTTTAACCCCCTCTCAAGTAGATTCAATCCTTATATCTATCTAATCATTTTTAAAATTTGGCATTGTCAAAAATGGTATATTACCAATTACCAATTATATAGACTGATGTTTTTATCCAAAAATAGCGAAAAAAAACTTCATTTCAATCCTCTATGACTCAACCGTTAGCTCTGCCCGTGTCCAAGATCTCTTGAAAATTCAGTTTAATAATTCGAAACAATTCGAAATATTTTTTCACGATACATAGGTAAGTATGTATTTTTTTTTTAATTCATTTTATGGCCTTTGTTAAAATTAAAATGTGAGATTTCTTTTTTTCCCCATCTTCAAAATTTTTAGCATTTTCATAACTTTTTGATATATGTATCAGATATTCTCTCATCAAAAAATTTTCAAACGTCCAACCAAAAGTCATTTTATTCAGAGACCAAAAATTTATCTAATGCCTTTTCAACTATGTCGAACAAAGTACAATTAAGTAGGTACTAGATAGTAGGTAGTAGGTACCTACATCAGTTGTGCAGAAAATTTGTTGGCGAAAATCTAATCTTAAAAATTTTGATGTTCCATCTTCCATTTCATAAATTTATCCCCCACCCCTATAAAATATCTAAATCTCTATGTGAAAATTGAAAATTTTCACATAAATGGTAGGTAGGAAATAGGAATTGATATTAACTGATGTTTCTAACGGAAAATACTTTTTGGATAGGTACCTAGTAAGTACCTAACTACCTACCCAATTTAAAATCAATAATCAATAACATTCAAATCTGGCATTTTTGGAAATTTTAAAATATCTGTGGTTTTTTTTTGTGAAAATATTAAAAACCTATCTTGAAATTTTTTAAATGATTAATAGAGTCTGGACAGTACTTTGAAAAAATATTTTGTCTTGGAATAAATGTTAAACCTTGATTCAGTCCTCCTGACTTTTCACTCACCTTTGCCCTTGAAATTTAACTAAATTCAAAACTTTTTAAAAATATTAAAATTCAATTATTTGGATCCCAACTTTTGACTTTTATCCATTTCTTAGGGACGTTTGACCAGTTTGACAAAAATCACTTATTTGCGTTTTATATTTTCTGTAAAACCATTTCTTATTTTCTGCATATATGTATTACACTCGACTTTTTGCCACCCCCTCCCATCACTGCCATTATCAAAAATGAATAATCATGAGATTGCTTTTGTTAACTATTCAGTTTTCTAAATTGAGGATGTGAAAAAAATCACCATCGTTAATTTTTTTAGTAAAAATTTTCGTAAAAAATTTTAAGTAGGTACCCCTGAAAAATCGGATAAACGTGAAAAATGTGCCCAACGGTATTTTGGGAAGAGCTCGAGCGTAAGCACAAACCATACTGTTGATACCCATTTTAGAAAAATATTCGACATTGTTTGATCACGTCTTTAAGTAAGGGAAAAAAATTCTACCAGGACTTTAGAGGTCTAGACGTCTAGACACAACTTTCCAGTCACCCCTCGTGCGCTTTCAAAAAAGTGCCAAACGATCCTCCCCAGTCAGAATTCGCCCACCTTCCTTCTCGTCATTCATACTCGAGAAATAGACTGATTTACTTCTTATGAAAATGGAAACTTACCCAAATAAAATATTACACACACCGGTAATGAATACTCCAGATATGAACATAAATTTCGTTCCAACGTAAGGCATCTGTTGAACACAATCAAAATAATTATTGATTACAGCGATGATTACGTAGGTTAGGTAGATAAGATATAGGTTTAGGTACCTATGATTTCATCACAAATATACATGCTTTTTAAAATTTAAAATCTGAATGATATGATGTTAAAAAATACCACAGCCACAAATGACCTATGTACATTATTCATATTTTGAATCGAATGAGTTCGAAGTCAGCTACGACTGCTATGAGCTACGATGAAAAAAAAATCCATTTTAAAATCAGACTCACAATTTTACCAAAAAACGGCGCCGTAAGAAACATAACCAGGGCGTAAAAACTAAAAACATATCCAGCATTTGCAACATCCATTCCTTTTTTTTCGGCCTAAAATGAAACAAAATTTGAATGTTACGTATTATTAGAATCTTATATAGGTAGGTACTAGCTATTTTAAAATACCTATAGGTACCCGATACAATATTGAATATTAATTCCTTACTTAAAATTCAAACTATTTATACCTATATATACAATTTTTGATGGGAACAAAATTAAATTAATGTAGCTACCTAACTACCCATTTGAATAAATACAATATTTAATTTTTCTCTACCTAAAATTGAAAGATATTTAGTGATAAGAGCTGCAAGTTATGCTTTTTAACAACTGATACGAAAGTTTTATGACAAACGAAATGAAGCTGAGGTTATCGTAACAGATTACCAAGCCACCAACAACACGAACGTTCATCTTCCATGAAGAGTTGCTCAATTTCTAGTGTATCTTCCCAAGCGAATGTATTATTAACCTCGAATAAATTTTAGATCTCCAAATTCCGCTGACGTAGGTATAAAACAACGGCACCAGGTGACCTAAAAGTTATCCAAAGTGATCTTTGACAACATGTTCATTTTACCAAGCTCATCTCCATTTATATTTATCTAGTACTGTACCTATTAAATAAATATAAAAATAACAAGCTCGGTGCCAATCTATAAATTTTAAAATTAAAAAATGTGATTTTCTTTATGAAAATGGACTATATTCATCAGAAAAATCTAAATTGATTTTTGGCCCACTCCATATTTACAGAGTTAAATTCTGAACATTTCAATGGAGCGAAATCGAAAAACAGTTCAACATTGACCGAGATATGCCATTTCGAAGTTGAGATCCAGAAAAAAAAATCTCGGGAAAATCGCGTTCTGAAAATTTCAATCGTTGCTAAAAACATTGATATTCTTATGTTTTTTTTTAAAAAAGAAAAAAAAAGTGAGACATTGAACTACTTACTGAATCTACTGAACTGAAAATTTAATGCTGTTCTTTCAACTTCAAGTTGCTCTTTTGAAAAATTAATTTTCCAGAAAATGGTCCCTTTTCAGTTCACAGCGTACTTCGTAAGTACATCTCAAATACAAAATTCCTATTCTTTAAGTGAAGTAACTGAATTTAACCAAAAATCAAAACAAAACGAGTAAGTAGGTATAAATGCACATAAACATTTTGCTGATTTAAAAAAAAAAGAAAAGAAAGAAAGGAACGAATAAAAACAATAATGTTCAAGACATGCAAATGTTTAAAGGTCATTTACATTGTACGTATCACGATAAGAATAAAGATATTTAGGAGATTGCACGGGAAATGCCAATATAGTTATTAGGATATCCATTTACTAATCCTATATAGGTACAGTAATTTAATACACGCATATTCGTACCTCATAGTCATTTCTTTATAATTCGCTTACCTATTACCATTTGTGCTTGGTTATAGATTATAGATTACCTTCGTCTAAAAAAACTTAAAAAATAATTACACATTTTACGCAAAAAATGCAGAAATCTATACCTACCAAAGAATATACACGTGGTAATTTTTTCTAAAACGTAAAAATAAATCATACCTATCAGTTTCAGTACCTAAATTCTAAAATTTTCAAGATTATTTACTTTGCGAAAATGTGATCAATTGCGAATCTTACCTCTCTAGGAAAAAATGGAGCCATAACGGACATCGAACAAAACCCGATGAAATCGATCAATCCCAAATAAAATATAGCCATGATTTCGTGCTTCTGAAATTTCCTGGGTGTTTTTTGACTAGGCCGCCGACGATTTCGGCCCATTTTTTCGCGATAATTACACACTTCGCACAAATCGGTCACATCATCTAAAGCATTATTTAACGACATACTACGTAAAATGATATGCTGCTCGGAGCCTGTCCTCATTACACCATTATCAAAATTTTCCGAATTCGACACAAAACCATTTTTAAATTTTAAAAACTTTCCACCACGGATTCGCGTCTCTTTTATGTGTTCATCGTCATCTGTCGACGCTTCTTCTTCCATATTATTATTTGTTTCTTTCCGGCTGTGATTATGACTCTGCAAAAAATTCAAAAATATCACACCTTTAGGTATATATTCTTCCTCATCGCACGTGGAACACTTTCAAGAAGTGTAATATAAAATATGCAGATCAACTTTTTTTTGTTTACAAATTATATTTGATTATGATAATAAATCCTCGAATCCTATCAAATTATTCTAAGAAATGCTCAACGGTCATCGGTGATTCAATCAACCATGGGGAATGATTGCGAATTTCAAAATGCCAATTATTTTGTTAAGTACTGGCAACGTTAGTCAGAATAATAAATAACGCAATTAGATGGGCATTTAATAATAATTATCGATAATTTGATAATAAGTATCGCTTTCACAATTTAATAATATGTATTAATGTAATTACTTCATTACCCTTTTTTCCTTTTTGTTCTTTTGGAAATGATGTAACAGTAATTTTTGCTATTATCTACTCGTGTAGCGAATCGATTCTTATTAGATTTTATATTTTTGAGTGAGTAGATACATAGTAATAAACGAAAAAAGAACCAAACGATAAGAAAGATGTTCTAAAGGTCACTGTATAAATACTTACTGCAGGTATTGAGCTCACACATTTGAAGAATTATTTCGCAACATCCTACAACACCTTTAATTTTGAATCAAATTATTTCATCCAACAAAAACACACCTTTATACGACTGTAAATATCCCAAAGCAACGAAAATTTTGCAAATTGACGCCAAAAATAGGCAAATATTTTCTTCATTCGGAGATTTTACAATCATTGTGAAGCACCAAGCGATAATTTCCTTACCTGTGAAAAACAGTTGAACGCAGAAACATTGTTATCTGAAACTACGTCCATTTTCATGATACAATATCGCTAGACAGATATTACTATAATCCAGTAAAATACACTACTTTTTTATTTTTAAAAGCTACACAGATCAATTGAAACACAGCGAATTACACCACCGTAGTTAAGATGTTGGGATTTGATCACTGTGATGGTAAATTTCGAACTAATGAATGCTTAATTTTGATCTTTTCAAAGGTAGTGTTGTTATCGAAGATAATATTACATTAGTCGAAATAATGTGAAAAAAGTGGGAATTATCAATGGAAATTAAAATCAACATCGTTATCATTTTCGTTCGTGTAATGTAATGAAATGAATAGATAAATAATTCAAGCTCAACATTTACATGTGGGTATATTTTTATATATTCGTACCTTCAGATATGGATTTTTTCATGACTGCATCCAATTCACCGAAAAATGAGACATTGGGAGTTGAGATTTTTTTCGAAGGTGAGTGTAGCCTAAAGAAAGATTTTTTTTATTGCAGTTATTTTGGCAATAAAGAAACAATGTTAGGAAACCTCCCGATGCTGAGAACATAGGTGCCTATCAAAGTTTGAATCACAAAGTTCAATTTTGCTCTAGAATGCGATTTTCATGCAAGATGTGATAAAGAATATTATAAGCAGATACAGAGTGTCGGAATAACCGAATACCACTTTTAAAAAGTTATATAGATGAGTTGCGTATTTCTAAAAAATATTAAATAGGTAAATGCTCATTAAAAAATTGGAACAAAAATTCAACAAGATATTTCCACAAGCATTATGATTTTTCTGTTCAACTTGATAATTGAAAGGAACTGTATGAAAAATTGCGAAAAAATATAAAAACCTAAAAAAAAAACAGTCGAGCTGCAACCGAAATTTTTTCGAAATTCCGTTAAGAATTTCATAAGCTGTCTGAACAAACCCCTAAAAATTGATTAATGCCGAGAAAAAAATTCCAGAGAACAAAATTAGTTTTTAAATTAGAGGAAATGCATAATTTTCAACAAATTATTCATACTTGTATTTTATATTATTTTCATTCCTTTGAAAAAAAATGTACAACTTGAACCTTTTCAGCTCCTTTAATTTTCAAATGGATAAAAACTTCATACGGATCTTTAATTTTTGAGGTCATAGCTGTTCCATGATCACAAATAATTATAGTTTTATATTCGCATTATTTTCAATTGACATTCGTCCCTTCAATTTTGAAGATAGGCAACTTGTTCATCTAACGTGCTTTTCAAGCGGCAGTGGCACCTGGTTGTACCTACATACATCTAAATTTCAAAGTTATATAACCAACCACTTACCGGGCACTCTGTATGTGTAACGTCATGAAGATATATTTTAAATTAAATGTTAATTATTCCTCTTTCAAGTCCTTCAACAGTAAAACTAATGCAAAAAAAGATTCACAAAACAGGCCAATTTTTTAATAAATTAAATAATACTAAAAAAAACACACACAAACATCGATACATCTAATAAGAAAAAATTACGTAACTTACGTATATCGAAAGCGAATTGCACGAGAAACATAGATCACATCATTATTACAAAACGAAAAATAATAAAAGAAGTACAATCTAAGGAACAAATACTTTTCAACATCACGTACTTATATTTCAATTACTTACTAAAGTTACGCTTGTGTGTAGGATATCGGATTAAGATATTAAATATCACCTTAGAAAACGTTATTATGTAACACGAAAAGTTTTCAAACTACTTTTTATTGACGAGCACGAAGCTCAATAAAATACACACTACACAGCAACGATCTCACAAATGTAATGGTACAAAGAATAGAACAGAATACTCTCGAAGTACGAGAGACGAAAATACAATATCGAGATAAGATAACGGAATACAACAGGTAATCGTATGCCTAATGCATACGAGTCGAATTAAATAAGTAGGTACCTAGTCACTACGTTAATATTTCTCTACATTTTTTCTTTTTAAAAATTACACTTTATCATAAAACATGAAAATTGAAAAATCGTACAAAGAATACATAAAATCAGTACCTACTAATCTAACAATGAAACATAATCGAAATTTATACTAAGCCTAACGATGTTCTATGCTTACAAAACGATACATAATCGAGTGGTTTCGTAAATATATCAGCGATTTGATTACTAGATGGTACATAATGCACAGAAATTTTTCCTTTCTCGATCTCATCGTTAATAAATCGATACTTTACATCAATATGTTTTGATTTCTTATTATTATCACAATTATAGGCATAAGTAATAGAGTTTTGGTTATCCTCGAATAATCTTACAATATCAGTACAAACATGCACATACCTAGCTAAATTTGACAACCAAATACCCTCGATCGCAGCAGTAGATAATGAAATATACTCAGCTTCACTAGATGATAACGCTACAGTCTTTTGTTTTACAGAAGACCAAGACACAACGTCACCTTTTACAACCTGATTATTTTCAAATTCGCCACCTATCATGAACATATAACCTGATCTAGACTTCCTATCAGAGATATCACTACCAAAATCAGCATCCGCATACCCAGATACACCTAAAGATGAATTTTTCGTTCGACCATACACTAATTTCATATCAATAGTACCACTTAAATACCTTAGCACACGATTTGCATAACTATAGAGTTCATCAGTCGGAGTATTTTGAAACTGACTTAGAAAATTGACAGCATATAAAATATCAGGTCTAGTCATATTAGCTATGTAGCTGAGACATCCTATTAACTCACGATAAGGTTTATTTGAATAAGGTTTTCCCTCAACGACTACTTTCAAACCAGTTTCCATTGGCGTTCTCTTTGGCTTACACTCAGACATTCGAAATTTTTTCAAAACACTTTTAATATAGGTAGACTGAGACAAAGACACTGTATCCTTTCCCCACTCAATCTCAACGCCTAAGAACTTCGAATTAGATAACCTGGTAATTTTAAAACGACTACTCATTTCGTCCTCAAAAAAATCTAGCTCTTCATCACACTCTGACAGCAGGTAAAAATCGTCAACATAAACTAAAGCATATGTGCGTTTTCCTTTCCGAACTCGAATATACAGACACTGATCATACTTTGACCTAACAAAGCCTTTCGAAATCAAAAATCCATGAATACAATCATTCCACTCTTTTGGACTTTTAGGTAAACCATACATTGATTTATTTAACCTACAAATTTTACCTACCTGCCTATAACCATGTGGAAACGTCATATAAATTTTCCTACCTTTCTCAAGACTCGAATAAAGATAGGCAGTGGTGATATCATAACACCTAGCTTTCATTCCACTAGAATTTCCTACAGACACTAAAGTTCGAAAAGTTGTAGCTTTTGCCACTGGTGCAAAAACGTCACCTTGTTCCTCTAACATATTACCTCTCGCCACTATTCTCGCTTTGAAAATTTTCTCACCATTTTTCTCTTTAAAAGTAAAAATCCAACCACATGAGACTTTTTCACCATCTGTAGCTTCCTCAACATCAACAACAGTCCAAACGTCATTCTCAATCATCGAATTATACTCTCTTTCCATTGCCTTTTTCCATTCCTCAGAATCTTTACTCATAATCGCCTCTTGATAGGTTTTAGGACACTCAATAGTCTCTGCCATGTAACTACTCACAACATAATCACTAAAATATTTAGGCACAGTTTTCACTCTACCAGATCTCGACCTATTTTCAATTTCTACTTGCCTATCTTCTACAATAGGTTGCCTATCTTCGACATCTGGTTGCCTATCTTCGATCTGTGGTTGCCTATCTACGATTTCTGGTTGCCTATCTTCGATTTCTAGTAACCTATCTTGATCCTCAGGCTCTCTTACCACAGGTACCTCAATTTGAGCTGAATTCTCATCACTAACTATCTCAAATTTTTCACCCTGTTTTCTACTATCTTCAGGTCTCCAATCTCGAATATTCTTGCTCTCATTAAACGTCACATTTCTAGCTGAGAAGATTTTTCCGGTCCCAGGAAACCAAAGCCTGTACCCTGTTGCTGAATAACCTATCATAATACACTTTTCACTTTTCTGCTCAAACTTTCCTCGAAATTGCTTCGGAACAAATCTATAGGCAATAGACCCAAAAATTCTAACTCTAGTCACATCTGGTTTCTTATTGGTCAATTTCTCAGTAGGTGTCATACGATTATTACCTATCAAAGTCCTATTAAGCACAAAGCAGGCTGCTTCTACAGCAAAAGGCCAAAAACGAATTCCTAAGTTTGACTGAATCAACATAGCTCTAGCCCTATCCACGATCGTACGATTATTTCTTTCTGCACACGAATTCAATTGTGGCGAATAAGCATCCACAGTTGCCATATGAATACCATGTTCTCTACAAAAGGTCTTAAAATCCTCATTGACATATTCAGACCCATTATCGCATCTAATCGCACCTATTCTATACTCAGAAATACTCTCTACGTAAGCTACATATTCCTGAAAATTTTTCAAGACATCGGATTTATTTTTAATACAATAAGCAGCTTTAAAACCTGTAAAATCATCAATAAACGTGAGAACATATTTTTCACCATAAAAACCAGGACTTTTCTTATCAACACAAACTAAATCAGAATGCACTAACTGCAGAGGCCTTTGAGATCTATCTTCATTCACTTTCTTATAAGGTAATTCACACTGCTTTGCTAAAACACAGGTTTCACATTTGTCTACAATATCGAAATTTCCAGAACACTTATCTAACCCTGTCACTGCCTCTTTTTGCTGCATGACCTTGAGAATATTGTAGTCAACATGGCCAAAGCGTTCGTGCCACAGTTTAAATTCCTGATTATTTGAATTCTTAAACGAGTAGGTATGACTAGACAACGAATAGGCATGATTATTCGACAAATAGGCAGAGGCTGTGTTAGTATCTAAGCCAAAAATAACCTCATACAAATTAGCATTCCTTTTCCCATAAATTACCAAATTATTAAAATCGAAAACGTCAATATTACTATCCATAATTCTAATTTTAAAACCTTTCCTATCTAATCGATTAATTGATAGTAGGTTAGCACCTAAATCTTCAATACACAAAACATTTTCGATAGTATAAGAAGCACCATTAAAAATAACATTCAAATCACCATAATGCTTACACATGAGTTGGCTATCTTTCTTTGATGTCTGGACCAGTAGAGGTTGATCAAATTTTTCAACATTTGTCATATACTTCATGTAGGCCGATGATACCATGTGATCCGTTGCTCCTGAGTCGAAATAAAATTTAATACAGGATTCTGACACTTCAACTTCGTTGCTGGTGAGTAGGCTGACTGTGAAAAACGTCTTTCGATTTGAGGCTGTACAGTGTTTAGCTATGTGACCAGGTTTGTTACAAATGAAGCAGGTAACATCGTTTTTCCTATCTGGACCCTGGTATCTATTTTGATCACGTTGATCCTTGTAATATGGATTTCCATGCGACTTATTTTGATAATTTGAGCGATATTTATCATCTTGAGGTCGCCTATCACGATCATTGGAACGATTTTGACCTTTGTAATACTGATGCCTATCATAGGAACGACTTTGACTTTTGCTTTGATCTGGTTGGCGGGAAAAATTACGAAAATTTGAGCGTCCACGATTTTGAGTACTTCGACTTGACGCCAAAAACGATGCTGATGAGTCTGTAGAGCCATTATCCTTGATTTCTCCACGATTCACATTTTTATGGTACTCACTTTTGTACCTCGCCTTTAATGTGGCGATTGTCTGTTGTTCTTCAGGTAAGGCTTCAAAATAAGAAACCACATTGTCATAGGTAGGTGGAAACGAACTGATTAGGTACGCGATCTCATCTTCTAGGCTAAGAGGTCTTTTGCACAGCTTGAGTTGATTAGCCAAATTTTCAAACTTGCTCAAATGAGCAACGATGTCGTCGGATTCATTAAACTTTAAACTGCCCAACTTTCGGCGAATATACACAGCTTCTAAAGCATTACCTTGACCATAGAGTCGACTAAATTCGTCCATCATTTCCTTGGCTGTAGTTTTTGACATCACTAGATACAGTTGCTCAGTATTTATACGATCAACAATTACTTTCATGGCACTGGCATCATTTTTCTTCCAAGCTTCAGTTTGTTCAGCTGCAGCAGGTAAGGGATTGTCAACGTGGCCTCTCAAACCTTGACTCTGGAGGGCCAATTTCACTCTAAAACTCCACTCTTGGTAGTTAGTGCCATCGAGGACAACCAACGGTACCAAAGATGAGGTCGAAAGCGCCATAATACTTCAAAAAAACGTAAAATTTCGCGAAAAAACGTACATTTCAAAAAAAAGATCGCGAAAAAACGTGCACTACAAGTCAAACCAACGATCTGCTATCATATTGACGAGCACGAAGCTCAATAAAATACACACTACACAGCAACGATCTCACAAATGTAATGGTACAAAGAATAGAACAGAATACTCTCGAAGTACGAGAGACGAAAATACAATATCGAGATAAGATAACGGAATACAACAGGTAATCGTATGCCTAATGCATACGAGTCGAATTAAATAAGTAGGTACCTAGTCACTACGTTAATACTTTTACGTCACTGAAGGAGAAAATTTTTCGAATGAAAGCCTTAGTAATCCGTTTCCTGAACACCAGGCACATGAATATTATCTAGCAAAGGGCTCGAAAATTTGAAATTTATCCAACGAAGGGTTTCTTTCAATCCATTTACCTAAATTTCTAGTCATTAAAATACTCAAAAAAACTTTTTTAGCTGCTTGGTAACTTTTTGAGTTTGCTTTAAAAGATTCGTAATAATAATCACATTCAGCTTTCTTGGGCGGGTTCATTTTACAATATATAGAGAGAAATTTCTCAAACAGACTTCTCTTACTCAGACGAGATATTTCTTTGGACACTGTTTTCCCATTTATTGAATTGAGAACTTCAACTGATTCGTTTATCACCCAATTTATACTTGTTTTAGGAGACTTCGAAGCAATTTTAATATCCGTAGATGTTCCGTTGATGGAGATTTTACGAAGCGTAAAATTATTTTGGGAGTCGATTCCTTCGATCCGTCCGTAAAGTGCACGAGAGACATGCGAATCGTGATACAAATCACTGATAATGATCCCTTTGAAAAACACAGGTTCTATGAGATAACTCAACAACGAGCCTTGAACTCCGAGGAAATTCATTTTCAATAATTTATCTGAACATGACATCACCATCACTCTTCCTTCGGCTTCGTATTTCTCATAATTATTTACCGGTACTGTGCTATTTCCACCGTCAAGTTTGAAGCGAAGTAATCCACGAGAAATTCGGTTTGGGTGTCTATCTTCGGTATCGCCTGCAGATACAGCGAAAATTCTACAGTCGCCGCAGGGAGCTGAATTTATAAACAAATAGAATGAAAGGTGATCACGTAGTTTCAGTTTATCGGTATTAGGTACAGGTTCGAAAATTGTATCGTTTCTGTTCTCTATATTATTATATAAAAACCTGAGAAACGCTCTTCTAGTTAAAATTTCTGCATGAGAATCCATAATGACTGAGCCATCCAACTGAATATACTGACGATCGATACATTTGCTACCAGTTGATAATGCTACTACTTCTGCATTGAGGAAATCTTCTCTTTGTACCATAATAATGCCTGAGATCATTTTATACCATGGTAGGGTATGTTTAAATTGATTTTTTAGTTCGTTATATTTTTGTAATACTAAACCAGCCAAGATATCAGAGAAACTTGTATCATTTTGGGTACAAGAATACGGATCGGCGATGAGAAAATCTTGAAACTTGGTGATATCATCATTTTTGAAATCTTCTATTAAATAAAGCAAGGCAACTTTGGAGGCTGAACTCTTAGCCGAAGTTTTATTGTTTCCGTACCCGATGAAAGAGTAACCTTCGATATTTAGGTAACATATGAATCTATGTTTTGAATTGGTAATCTGAGATACTTCGAAATCGAAAGAACTGTCGGTAAACACCATATAAAGAGCTTGAATAACTTCTCCATTGGGTACACTGCAGTTCAGCAATTTTTTTACCGAATCTATGGTCGAATCTTTGAGCTTTTTTCTTTTAATAACGTAATCTGCGCCATATCCATAAGGATTTGGCCTTTTCAAACCGGAATTCATTTGGATACTCTGGGAACTTTAGTGTTTCTACAAGTTGAAATCATTAGAATGGCTGGAATCATGAAATCCATGTTGATGCATTTACGTTTGTTACTGAAGTCGAAAACCGATCATTTCGTACACATACGAATGTTAATATGCACTATTTTCATTAAAAAATCACCGAACAGATTTAAAAAGTGACGCATTTTACTTCGTATCTTTTTTTCCAAAACACGTTTCACGAGTTGGTTTCACGATAGTGATACGAAGTTTGTTTACTACCCCCTTCGCACACCCACTCAGAACGTTATCACAATGTTCTCTAATCTAAGTAATAATGAGTGCAATAAACACAAACCAACAGACGATGCGATTTGTACCTATTATTCCGTCGAAAATCTTAATGTATCGTTAGTTGAGAAACGTTCAAACGTGGACCTATTCCAGTTTCAAAGTTTCAATTCAGAAGCTGTATGTACTTTTGGTTTACTTCAGTTACTTGCGGTAGTATCGCCGGAATCGCCATGTTTGAATGGCGAAATGCTCTAGAAGCAGAGCGGGTAAGTTTTCTTATATTCAACTATCGGTAGTCAGATTCGACACCGTAATCGTCGACCGTCGTGGCTTACGGGTAATTGTTTCTGTTTTAGACGAGATCCGCTATGGAAGTCGCAAACAGAATAGCTCTCGAGACACAGCTCGCTAAAGAGAGAGCTGACCACGCTCAAGAACAGGCTGAATTCGCTGAAATGAAATCTCGAATTGAAGCATTGGAACGCGCCTTGGCTATAAATAACGGTAATACCAATGTCTCTAAGAACTCCAAATGATGCTTGGCTAAAATGTTTTCGTTAAATGAACGTATTAACCATATTGTAAATTTGTGATATAAGGTAATTTTGTAATTTCTAATAAACATCTATCTAAAAGCATGATAATTCGTTGTTCTGTTATTTTATTGGTAATATTAAACGGTAAACATAGGAGGTAAAGAACACAGGAATTGTGGTGTGTTCGTATAATAATATGGATTCATTTGATTCAGTTGCAAAATTATTCCCCATTTCTTAATAAAAAAAATTAACTTAGAACTGACAAAGAGACAAGAAATGAAATAGAAAAATATCACTAAAAATCTCCTTCATCCTTTCCACTCGGTTAAATTCTTAGTTCGTCGCTTGTCAATTTCTTAATTACAAAACACATGATAATTTTCCTCTTGTTTAGAATCTAATTGAAATAAAATTCCTTTTTCAGTTTCAAGGAACTCAATATATTTCTAAAAAAAAAGAAATACAAAACGAACAATTATTTGGGAAATTGAACTCACAAAAATCAATAAGAAGTATAAAAAATCAACTTAGAACTTAGAAAATATTCAAACAATTGAAAAAGTAATTATATAAATTAAAATACGAAAACAGCCATACAAAAATGCACTCGCGTCACACGAAAATAGGAAAATAGGTAAAAAAAAATATAATAAATACTGATCATCGAGTATGTCTTCGTTTAATTATATATCATCACCACTACTCGATTCAGATAAATAAGAGCTGTCACGTTTCGGAGGTAGAACTTTATTCTTTTTGGTATTCTTACCACGGGGACTTTTATTCTGCGCTCTAAATACTTTGATAGCATCAAGTTTCCTTTTCGCCGCTTCTCTCTTATCTTTCTCTTTCTGTGGTATTATGTCGCCGAAATAAGGCGCGGTGAGTTTCTTGTTGGCCGAATTTTGGGAACTTATTTGGACCGGTAGAGCTGTAGGTGTTCTTTTCAGTGGAGTCTTTTTGCTATTTCTACGAGTTCTTTTCGGTGGTGTTTTTGTTGTAGCTTTCCTAGGACTTTTGGATGTTGATGGCACTCGAAGAGGTTGTTCGTCGATTTTACCCTTCATCACGTTTATTGCTTGTACCACTCGTTTACTTACGCCGCCAAATTCGATCGATGAGAACGCCTTTTGCTTGAAATACTTGTCCAAGGTGGCTTGTTTCTGCAACGAGAACGATATCATAAGTACTGGGTTCGTTTTAGAGAAAAAATTATCCAATTATTTCTTACATTTTTCTCGTTCAATCTCTTCATAACTGGTAGGATCATTTCGTCGATTCTATTAATTTTCCATCCGAATTTAGAATGCATGTATGATCTAATTCGATCTAAATCAGGAGTGGCCCAGGTGAAACTTTCCTTTGATTCATCTACGGTAGGATATAGATAAGCATTGATGACTGTGGTATTCGGAAACGCTGGAAAAAACATTTTACATAATTTATTTTAATGATACATTATACTGAACTGAATAATTCACAATGAAGAAATTACCTTCCGTTAAAGTAACGTCCTTGCATTTCTTCGATAATTTTGATGTCTTGTCTCGATTACTCGACAACCAAGTACGAAATTTTCGCAAAGTTTCTGCGATAGTGTCCGTTGACGAGGGTTCATTCGCCGAATTGGAAAAGAAAGCGAGTATTTCCATGGCGGTAACCGGTCCGATACCTTCGATTCCGACAGTATAATCACTACCGACCAACATCGCCATCTGTATCAGCTGGTCTCGTGACAATTCTACGTAATAAATTTGAATTCGATTGAAATCAAGGTATTAAATTAATATTTCACTCGATTTTTACTATCTAAAACTTACTAAAGAAATGTTCGATATCAACAGCTCTGAATTGTAGCACGGATTTCCTATTATCGAAAAAATTCTTGTAGACTTTCTGCCCACCGAATAACCATATATCGCTATCATCAGTGATAGTTCCTTCGGTCAACGAGATCTTGTCTAAAAACGCACACTGAGCTTCAGCTTCCATAGGAGCCACAACAAAAGGAAGTCCAAAAAGTTGTAATAATTCCTACGTAACATTTTTTTTCCATCATTCAAGTACATTACAGATTAATGCTGGGTGAAAGAAGAATAAAAATACGAACTTGAGCTTCGATAATCATCTGTTGAGTGATAGAAGATCCAAGCCGTTCTTGTTTTCCTCTTTCGGCCAATAATTCATTATGTTCTTTACGTAACATTTCCTGTGACACAAAAAACGAATTGCGGATTTCTCATTTTTACAAGAAGACATTGATCTGAAAATGAGTACCTGTATTTCTTTGGTCAATTCACGTTTACTTGCATCATTTTCACTGGGCGAATCGTTTTCCAATTGTTTGGCATTTTTGACGGCAGTTTCAGCTTTTTGCTACAAAAAATTCAAAATAAAAATACAATTAGTTTACCATCAAAGTAATAATAACTTTTGATTTATATTTAATAAATCAAAACACTCACGACTTTATTCAAAATACTGGCCAAGGTTTTCGGCGGTTCTGCTACTTTGGTATCTTTATTTGTCTCACTGGGCCTTTTATTTTCTTGACTTGAAATATCTTTCTGCGTAGAAGTATTTTCTGTAGTAAGCTGAGACATTTCACCAGATAAGGGCGATACGAACTCGTTTTGTTGACTTTTTTCAAAAAGAACGGTATCATTCGGATTTTCATTTGGAAATTTGCCATCTTTTAGAATAACTGTATCGTCTAGAGGTTCAGGCGAAGGAACAGCATAATTTGGACTCTTCTCGAGGATAACCGTATCGTTTAACTGGCATGAAGCAACAGGATCATTTTGCGTTTCCTCGAAAATGACCGCATCATCCATTTTTTCGTTATCAAATATATCAGAAAAAATATCGTCTTCTACTTTTTCACCAGGATTGAAAGAAATTTCAATCTGTTTATCTTGCTTTTTAAAATATTCGCTTTTTTCTTCAATATTAACTTCGATGAAACCATCGGAATCAGAATCCGAGAATAATTCCGACGAGTTTGGTTTTGGAACATCTTTGTATTGCAATTCGTTATTATTTTTTGGTAAAATCACAGTTTGAGGTAAATCATCGACGTAATCTGAATACTGGAATTCATCATTCGTTTCAACGTCGTCGAGAAATAATTCGATCGAATGGGATTTCGCCACCACATTTTCCTCAGGTCCAGTCTTATTTTCGGCATTTTTACTATTTTCAACATCGACCATTTCATTGGTAACTTTAACCGATTGTTCGATCAAAATAGAGAGCTTGGATTGTTGATATTCTTGCGAGGGTAGGATCATTTCGTCCGACGGAATTTCATCCGAAACAGTTTCATCAGATATCACCATCGGATACGGGGCATTCGGGATTCTACTTTCCGTATCGGATGTAATCATGGAAGGACTAGAATCTTCATCTTCATCTGGTTCCTGCTTAATAGCTTTCGGGTCTTCATCTTCTTTTGGCTCCAGCTTAATGACTATCGGATCTTCGTCGTCGTTTGGCTCTTGCTTAAAGACTATCGGATCTTCATCGTTGTTCTGTTCTTGTTTAATAATTTCGAGTATTTCATTCTGCGAAAGTTTCTCCTTATCGAGTAAAGAACGAATATATTCGCTGTCTGTCGTATCGTCGATTATCTCCGGTTCGTCATCCGACGATGATCCGATAAAGATACATTCTTCGATTGTTTGAATCTTATCTCGGAATTTCGACTCATTAATTATCGGCGGCGAATTTTCGGGCGCGGTATTTTTGAATATGTTCTCGATTTCCGCTCGTTTTTCTCTGATAGAGGCCTTTTCTCTTTTTTGGGGAGGTTTTTGAGCTTCTTTTTCAGACTCCTTTTCTTTGGATTTACCTGAAATCACAATACGCACATCGTAATTAATTAGGAACGCGGGACAGGGTTGAGAAAGTATTAGAATTCGATCGTACCGGTAACGTATACATATCTTGTGACGTTATCTCCAACGATTCGTTGTCCAGTTAGATTATCGGTAACGATACCATCTTCTTTGAACATTTCTTCGAGTTCGTTCAAAGTCATACTCCGTCCACCCATTTCTTTGGCTGCTGTATCTAGCGCAATTTGCACGTCCCTTCTTTTTTTCAGTCTTTCTAATTGGAATTTGGAGAAATCTTGCGAGTCCTGCGAATGAACATTAAAATACGTCATAAAAAATGTATTAATTTTTTATTTCAAAATCAAGAATAAAAATTACCTCGGGCATTTCGTGAAGTTTAGCCCAAGAATTGTTTTTCTTCGTTTCATTGAGTTCGCTCAATAGTTCGTGTCGAACATCAGCTGGCAATGATTTAAACTGTTCGCTGTGAACGTCAATCGAATGCAAATCCGTACCGTATTGAAAATTGCAGAAGCTCTCGCGTTTAGCTGTCTTTATTTCAGGATCGTTATCGCTGCTACTGAAATGCGAATTTTAAAAAATATTACATCTGCAAAAACGAAGTCTACCATCGAATTTTTTCTACCTACTCAGGATCGTCTATTCGTTGCTCATCTTCTTCGGGTAACGGAGGAAGAGCAAACATATCATCGGCTGCTTGAGTAGTCGAAGGAGCATCATCACTTTCCAAAATATCACGTATCGCTTTCTGCTTCAAATAATTATTAAGCAGTTTCTCTCGTAGCTCTTCCGAATTATCTTGAGCTTTTCTTTTCAAACGTTTTCTAGCTTCCTAAAAAAAAATCGAAAAAAATTAATCCCTTTCGATCAATATGGTACTACGTCGATATGATACGATGCTTAGGAGTACGTAACGAGCGTGGGAATCTTGGTGGGAATCACCACCGACACCGTCTACGAAAATATTCCAGATAGGGTCTTCTGGGTTGAAGGTCAATGCGATGCACTTTACATCTAAACACCGCAAAACGTAATCCGAACAGAAGTTATTGATGGGAAACGGAAACCAAAGAGGAACAGACCACGTAATGGAGGGGGTAGATAAAAACCGGTAGAGAATGTAAAGAAAAAATTAAATATATGTATAAGAAGACGAAACGGTACCACAACGAGCCAGAAACGACTACAGTCCGGACATTCCCACGGTATATCATACCAAAAAACGCTACCCATCTTTATTAACAATCACAGACAATCTTATCGAGAGGTCTTCCAAATCTTTGCCTAAGTCCATTCTATCGCGTTAGAATTTCAAGATAACACAAATTATCATGATACAATTTCATTGTTTCTATAAAAAGGCGTTTTCCGAAAAACAACTGTACAGAGATGTTCTCATGCAAAGACGTTTACCCCACTTTTTTTTTAGTTTATTATTATTTTTTCCAAGCACGTGTTAAGATGAGTAGAACGATGAACGTATAGAACAAATGTGAAAAATTTGATGTTTCTACATGATCCCTTGAACCTTTGAATTTCTCGGAGAACGGTCATAAAAATAAGGGCCAGCAAAAGAAGGAATGATACAAAAATGCATTTGCATGAGACATTTTCCGAGAACAGGCGTCAGCAATGGATTCCTTGAAATTTGAAAGAAATCATCGAAGAATTAGACTAATTCTTTAAAAAAATCAATCATTTTTCGAAAAGGTTGAAAAATTTTCTAGAAAAGAAAAATAATGGGCAAAATCATGTAGGTAAAAATAAGTGAACTTCGCAACATTCGTTTTTTAGTTCAGCTGTCATTTGACTAAATTCTCTAAAATTTATAAAAAAAATTGTCAATTTTGAATAAATTGTAATTCAAATTAAAAAATGGGCAAAAAATCAAATCATCTTTTCACTACAATAATTACAATTTTTCAAAATTTTTGCTGTCAAAAAAATGAATGAAACAATTTTCAACACTCGTTTTAAACATAAGAGATGTGTTTGGAAATTCAATTTCGAATTTTTCAAGAGGAAAAAATGTGATTTTTTGCATAGAGCCCAACTCAACACTCGTCAGCTCTGAATAAAAAGCTGAATTTTTCCATTAAAAATTTCCACGAGAAGCACAAAATCAACAAGCTAGATATTAAAAAAAAGACGTATTTCAAATTTTGACTAAAACAAATAAAAATACGTCTAGAAAAATTTTGAGTTCCCAAGTCAGGAATTCGCAAAGTAGCATCAGTATGGTTCTTTGGCCACCCCTTCTTCCCTCTCTTCCACCAAAAATGAAATTCGAGTTTCAAACTCTCTCTGATTTACTAAGCTCTAAACTGAATAATATTCATTTAATTTGAAGGTTTTGTAATTTTTTTATTCATATCGTTTACTCTCATCTCAACATACTTTGGAAAATTTTTTAATCACCAAAGCTCCTATTTGATGAAATTAAAAAAAAATCACGTCTACACTTCTAATTGCAAATTATGAATTAATTAAATATTTTTCATGATAAGGTACTTTAGTTGGCAGGATTGCAACAAAAATCCCCCCCCCCCCCCCCAAGAAAAAATTAGTAGAATGTACTTTAGTGCTCAAAATATCTTGGTTTCGTTTCCAGGACACCGAATTTGAAAATTTGTACGTAGGTATAAGCTATAATGCAGATGGCAACACTGCCATAAAATTTTTGAAAAATTTTCATTGAAAAATTTATTCTTGGTAATAACAAAAAATTTTTAGTTCAGCTTTCAGATCATTGAATTTGAATTTTATACAAATTGTGAAAGACAGCAATCGGCAGTACTGTTCTGGACATCACATAAAATTAATTCATGTCGACAGGTCTGATTTCGAAACAAGTAATCAAAAATGAACGATTTAAAAATCTCAAATTTAAAATGTGAAAAATCGTTTTCAAATAATTTTTTTTTTTTGATTCGCGCATTTATTCTAATCAATCTTCATTATTAACCACAAACTCACAAAAAACGAGAAAATTAACTCAGCTAATCGATGCCAAGATTCTGTAATATTCAAATTCTATTTTAAAATCATCAAGAAAAGTTGTTTAAAAATAATTTAGACAATTCATATTTTAATAAGAGTTGAATCATATTTATGACCGTCCATTAAAAAAGGGACTTTTAGGGGCCATTTTACAAAAAGTTACTCTTTTCCAATTTGGGTCTTCAAAATTCAAAAAAAAAACTCGATTAAAACCAGAGATCCGGAACGGAGTCGGAGGAAAAAGGATTCCCCCTCTGGGCATTTTTTTCCGGAGCCGAAGGCCCTCTTAAGAAAATCTCAGGGCCTGGAGCTGCAACCAGAGATACTTTTTTGAAAATTCTGGAGTCTGAGAAACCAGGCCCCTCTCTTCGGATCCCCGAAATTTTACCGAGGTTCCTAAGATGCAAAACGAGCTCTTAAATCCACCATTCATACCAAAACTTCTTCAAATTTCATGGCGAAAAAATTTGTTCATTTTAAAAATCTGCTTTTACCCCTCAAGCCTCCTTTTTCATGGATAGTCACAACTTCTATTCAATAATTTTTTTTGAAAGAATTTTTGAAATAAGAGAGAAAAATGAAAACCATTTTCATCATCATTTTTTCTAAAAACTCTAATTCGAGCAGCTCTCTATCTTTTTTTTTTTTTTAGAAAAAATTGGACAATTTTCATAATTCCAAGTACTTACAACTAAACAATGTTCCAGAATTGCATTTCAGTGCATTATTTTCATTTTATACAACAAGCTATATTCTCGTATCTTGTTAAATTTCAAGTGAAAAAAAGAATCTAGAACGTAAAAAAATTCAACAATTTGAAGGATTTTTGGGAGGTATGCTTCTAATAGCATAGATTTTTTTGTAAAAAATCCTTGAAAATCTCTCAAAACGTCTACTTTAATTTTCGTGTTGAAAATTCATTACAATTTTTCCATTAATAACACACTATTTCGTGTTACGAATCCTACGGAAACCAAAAAAAAAAAAAAACATATTCAATTTCAATTTGGGAAAATTTCATTAAAAAAAAAACAATAGAACAATCCAAGCAATTCGTAGGTGAACACAATTTAAAATTTAAAATCAAGACATTTGATAATTTCAGCTAATTGATTCGATATATATTTTTTTCAATCAAACTCGTAGGGAATTATGCAAGGAGACAATTAAAATGAGGAAGTAAGGGGCAGCTCGCTTCTTTCCCTCATTGTACCAGAGTTCCAGTTTTGGGATGGAAAATTTTCGAAATCAATGAGTCAGAAAAAATTGTATTTCAAGTCAAAAAATTATAAAAATTCGATCTCGAGTTGTATATTTCAATTTGTCCCCCCTCCTTCCACCAACACCTAAAAATTACTCTCTCGATGTTACTGTGGAATTATGAATACAAAAAAATCAATTCTCAGCTGATTTTTAAGGAAAATATCTAACGACGCGACAGTAATATTTTTCAATTATTATCCAAAGACAAAGACATTTTTGACAATAAACCTTTCGTAAATTGTCTATGACACGATAGCTTTCACAGGTTTGCACCGATGATTTTCAAATTCGATTTGATTTCCTTAATTTCATTATACTACAGTCGTTCTTACGATTGATTGAAAGGAATCGGATTTGTATTTTAGTATCTAACAATCGACGCGATAGAATAAATGTGCCATCTTTAAAAGATGACTAAACGTTCTACGCCTTTTCTCAAGTTAAAATGTTTAGCGTGAAATGACAACGTAATTTCATGCGTAAAAAATCAATTACAATTGGTTTTCCGATAGGTACCGCATAAATCATACACTACATATTTGCCTTCGAAAACAATATGCAAACAAAAAGCCAGTAAAGCGAAGTATTTTTTTGGAGCATTGAAATAATTATTTTTTTATCCAGTTTTTTCCCTTCGTCGACGTAATTTTTACGCTGCTAATGTATACTTCGATATGCACAATTTAATCAAAAATAAGATGATTCATCTATCCGATGCAACATCGGTACATAAGATTTCGAATCGAAATTTCTACCGAGCTCAGCCTAGATGAAGAAAACTTGACATATAGAATAAAAAGCTGATATCCAGCTTTAATTAACACAAAATAGAGAAAAATACCTCAATGTGAAAATAACTGTTTCTCTAGGTACAACAATAGAATTATTAACATATTAATGAAAAGTATAAAAAAAAGAAATCACGCAAAATGTACATAAAATTTGAAATTACGTCTTTCGTACATAAAGCTTCGTAATTTACATTTGCCTGGGAACCATTCCCACGATTTGATGCGTACTTAGCCTCAATAATGACAAACAACCGCTGAACGTAGTATTCGTAAACGATATTCGATTCAAAAGTGGAAATTGTTTGTCATTATTTTTAAATGACACGTATGTTTTTTAATTGAAATAGAGAACGACCGCTCGTACGAAGGTACCTTTGACGAGCAAAATGTTTTTCAAAGGGTGATATCGAAAACCCATAAATCATAAGTACTTTATCAACCTGAGCCAACTTCAATGACAAATTTTATAACGATACAAAAAATACGACATAATACTCCGTTCATTCTGAAAATGTGCAATAACAATAACAATTAAGTAACTAAGTTAAAATTTGCGAGCACTTACAATGGTTTCTTTTTTCAGAATTGGTACACCACCGTCGAAAACGAAAACTGGTTTTATCCTCCAGTACAATAATTTGCATATCCGATTAAATAGACCGAGAATATGGGCATTCGGAATAGCACCACCTCCGGTCGTCTGCAACCCTTTCGTTACTTGATACAGCCAAATGGATACATCTAATTAAATAATGGTTAAGGAAAAGCATAATTTCTGCGGATAAATCAGTCGTCACCTCAAGAAATTTTACAGAACGAAAATTTTTTCAACGTGGAAATTTCTTTAATTACATTTTAACTTTAATTATACCGTTTCATCATTATTTAAACTCAACTGTGAGAAAATCTCGAAACATTTCTAAATTTTTCCCATGATTCAAGAATGGTCAACAAAATAATAATTAAATCAGTTTGTTGCTGTTTTTGTAATTATGTCTTACCTAAGTGAGCAACATACTAGATTATTATACTTACGCACGATAACAATCTGAAGAGCTATTACGAGCCGGAAACAGACACGAAATTGTATTGTATGCACAAAAATAAAGCAGCGACTGCTTTCAGATGTAACCTAATTCGTATTTAGACGTTTTTATCGAAAACGAACCAAAATTCGACGGCTGAGCAGATACTAATTTTGTTGATTGATTTGAGACTTTATACATGAGAATAGAATTAAAAGTGTGGAAAAGGATACCGACGGCAAGAACTTTATTTTCCAGATCTTCGAGCGGTACTTGTTTACCAGCAGGTTCGATCAACTTCCACAATCCGTGCACACCCATAATCGATCTATAAAAAATGTCAAACCACCAAAAATACAATACAGATTACTGATACTGTAACTTGAATAAATTGATGCTTGATTATTTTTTCGTTCGTAAAGCCAAGGATACTTTGAAGCTTGAAGATTGAGATGAAAATTAGGAGTATACTCAAACCTGATTGGTAAATGATAACAAAATAAATCAGGTTGAATATTGAAACAATGAATAATCATTTTCATCTTCAATATTCAATACTTTTCATCTCAATTTTCCAGAGTCAGAATCACCTCAGCCAAAATGAAATCTTTTGGTTCTAGCCAAAATTTCGTTCAAGTTTATAACACATAGGTACATATTGCACTGCTTATGACAAGTTTCTTCAAAGTGAAAAATTAATGTTCATGGAAGTGAAAAAATCTTTCATCTATTCGATTTCGTTATAAGTTATAAGTAATCAAGATATATGAAATTCTAAACATAGCGAAACTAGAAAATAAAACAGCAAGAGAATCTTACAAGTCATACCTTTTCTTCCAACATTCAATGCGGATTATAAATTCTCATTTAAACATTCCGTAGCACATGGAATCATAACTAACCTCCATAAAATATAAAAACAACGTGATGTTAGTTTATACAAAATAATTTTAAAAATTTTGTGATGTAAATCGCAAATTCGCAATTATTTTGTGAAAAAATCCGATCATTCGAAAACATGAAAAAATTTGCGACAAAGTTTAGTTTTTTGCTTTCGTTATTTCGGATTTGAACGATACAAAAAGAATGAGAAATTAAATTCTGAACTGCTCGCTGCTCCTCATTGGTTGCTTTGGTTGCCATATTGAATTTTTTTTCAATGAAGTTGAGAGCTTATTCACTTTTTAATTTTTTTTTAGTTTTTTGTCTTTTTTCTTTTTTCTAAAAAAAAAGTTAATCCATTTTTTTCCGAAATTGTAATTTTTTTATTTATATTCTCCAGTATACGATTTTGTTCTCTGAAATTTCTAATTTACGAAGTTTGATTTTGGTTCGTGAGAATGGATGTGAATGCTGAATGAATTAATATTTATTATTTTTTATTCTATTTCTATTCATTCAAAGTTGAAATGATTATTTTTACATTGTTGGTTGTGCGCTTAATAATTCATTCGGCATCAGTTAACGATCTCAAATTAAGATGGTACAAATTTTAAAAAAATAATTAATCTGAATTTTGTTCATTTGATTATTCTTCGAAAAAAAAAGGAACGAAAAATTTATTTGTCAATTTTTTTGATGCGAATGTCTTGTGTGTTAACTTGGTATGAAATATTATATTAGGACTTAGGACTAACAAATAGAGTGATCGTTTTGTACTTTTTTCCATTTGAGTTTTAAAAGTGCAGAAGGGGGAGGGGTAGCGATAAAGTTGTGCATAGGACGGTCTCCTTACTACATAAAAATTTCATCGTTGCGACTTCACTTCACATTTTCCACTTCCTCCCCTCGAGCTCAAAAATCCAATTTCTCATGATTCGAAAATTTTCATTTTTTAAAAATCCTCCAAGTATGGTGGTAGTATGACTACGAGTGTATTTTTTGTTCAAATTACCATTTTCAATCAATTTTTTTCGTCGTTTCCTTATTTTTTAAGGGTCGTTCGAAGTAACTTTTCTCATCAACGTAAATTATTCATGATTTTCTCAATTTTTAAAAAACTCAGTTATGTGCAATCTCCCGCAATATATTTTTCCTCATTTTGAAAAATTGCCTGGATAAGAGTTGATGATGGAAAATTGCTACTGATGATTTTATAATAGGTTAACAAAATATTTGTGTTGGTATCAAATATCTTTCAAGGAAAATTTTTTCTGAATTATGAAAATATATGAGGGTGTGAATTTTTTAAAGGGGTTTTCGAAAAAAGGTAGGTAAGCTTATAAGAAATGGGCACTAATGAAATTTTTGAGTAAAAATGATAAAAATATCCATGTTTTATACCAAAACCATTCTCAAAAAGAAACTTTTTAATTTCTTAAATTTTTTTGAACGTATTGAAATTTTAGGGTCCAGTAGTAGACAAAATAAATGTGGATTGTGGAGTCATAGCTCATAGGGAAGGTAATTTTTACCACGTTGGAAACTACTGCATTTTCCAATTGAACATCAAAAATTGAAATTGATGTGTTGCTGTTCCAGAGAAATGATGGAAAAAATTATCAAGTTTCTACGGCTACTTTTCACAACTTTTCGAAATTTGAAACCGGTCAACTGGCATGAGACAAAGAGTATTATTATATCAACCAAGTAAGTACTAAGTAGCAAGGTAGTACCTACTTTTTCAACTCTTTTTTAAAGCGAATGATTTTTTTAAAAAATGGACAAAAATGAAAAAATGAAAATAAGTAATAAGTAAATATGCGAAAAGCCGAAAATATTTATTTTTCACAATTTTTTTCATAAAAAAATTCTTCAACTTCAAGTGAGGAAAATAATTCCCACGAACTCTTCTCCCCTTCTTTCTATTGTTTTAAATTATTTTTATTAACAGAATCAATATTCATGTTCGCTGAAAAAATTATTCATTACTTCGTCCATTCGCGTGCACTACTATAAAAAACTAAAAATTAAAAAAAATAGTTACCTGTTGTAAAACATTAATGTAACGTGAGCCGGCATCGTATCAAGTAAATTGGCATAGGTACGTAAAATTTCAATTACATTTTACCTTGGTGCATTGTACGATGTATTAGGTAAATGATTCATAAGTTACAATACTTTCTTCTCCGTAATTTTCAATAAATTCTCCATTGCCGTAGTACCTATCTAAGAGTTGAGAATTAGATTGACAAGAATCAGATTATAATACACATACCTTCAAGTTCAACATTTCGATTTAATGATTTTTTTTTACAGTGTATGCGAAAACGTAGAGATAGGGGTTCAAAACTTGGACCATCAAATATGTATGATGAGCAGATATTTATTTTTTTTTGTACATTTTTTTTCAATACTAACTGATTGAGATGCGTAAATGAGTACTTAGGTAGTAGGTCTAGGTACATATTCCTCATGGGGGCCAACATCATGAAAAATCTCATTTTTTAAAAATATTATTTCAAAAAATGCAAGTGATAAGTCATCACGAACGATTACAATTTTTAAATTCTCTGGACTAAAAATAAAATCGTATATTCATTCTTCAATCATCGCAGTATGGTACCTACTGCATTTGACATCTGTAAAGAAATTTAATGCTCGAATCAACGTGCCTACCTAATGTGTTTAACTTTAATTTCATTTTCATTATAAAAATTTACATGTAACTTCATTCAAACTCTAAGTGAGTCGTTAGCAAGCAAATTAGATTAACGACACACGACTTATGAAGTACATATCAACATACGTATGTATTTTCGCTGATAGATGCTCATAATCTGCAGTTCAGCGTTTTGAAAACATAAAACGATTTCAATTTCATTCAATTGTTTCTTCAAATATTTTCTGTACGGTAGATTGTGGTACATACGACAATCGTAGTATTTATACGAGTACTACGAATGGATAAATCCATATTACGTTCGTTTAACCATACGCTATAATATTAGTTTCAATTACATTTCTAGGCCTAGACTAGAAGACGTAATTAAACCACAATAGAATGCTATGCCATTAAATGAACAGTGAATGTAAAACTTAGATCTGATTTAGTAATCATTGATTTTATAACTTTTTGAGTGGAGTGGGAAAATGATTTGAAGATGGTCATGGGTAAGGCCAGGCAGAGGTGTCAAGAGTTTGAATAATGGTAAAGCGGGGGAAGCGGTTCTAGAGCAGTTGTTCACATTCCCACGTTTTCTATTGGCCAAATAATCCCTCTCTTTTTCTTGTCTAACCAAAAATGCCATGATGATTGTAATGTTTCTGTTTTGTCGTAAAGTTAATTTAATTTGGTTAAATGTTATGAAATTCAAGAAAGTACGATAAATTCCTGCTAAACTCATTCAAATAATGTATGGAATGCTGTACAGCAGTGCGATAGTGTTATCAAAAAAAACTATAAAAGTTCGTTATTAGAAATGTGATTTGTGCTCTGTTTACAATGTCTATTTCGAATTAGATATTTTCTCGCGAATCGAATGGTGATTAAAATTGTGCTAATTTAGTGTACAAATTTCGCCAATTTTATTTATTCGTCATCGCGTAAGTTTCCATCTCCTTATTTGTAAATTTTTAGCATCGTCGTGGAACTCGAGTCGAGTTGTAAATCGATCGGAACCGGTTAATAAGTTTATCAACGTTTATTCCGATTTATTCCGGAGTGATAACAGATGTTTTTGCAAAATTTTCAAATTTTCGGTTTTTCATCAAGATGTGTACTTTTTCTAACGCAAGTGAACTTATTTTCAAAATGATTTCAACGTTTCATTCATTTTGGAACGGATAAAAAATTTAAAAATAGATTTTAAAACATAATTATTCAATTATTTATAAAAGTAAATCGTGCTGTATTTTTATATTCGTCGTATCTGTAGCGCAGTCAAATGTGTTTTTATCGATGAATAGCCGGAAAATTGAAACCAAAGTAATAAATTTCGTTATCAGTCATGTGCATATTGCATACATTCTATCGGTATTTTTCTGGTGCTTATTGTGCGTTGAAATTATTTTAATTTTGATAATTATTTCTCTCTCATCGAATTTGAGTGAAAATTTATGATCATATGGATCTAAATTGATTTTAGAAAAATTGCAAACCTTTATTTTGTGTGTTTTGTGTTACAGAAGACATTCCACTTGAAAAACTATCGTGTTTTTGAAGAATATTTTTCACGAGAACCATTGAAAACAGCAGAGACGTATCCCATTAAAAAAAATAGTTATAAGGTAATTTTCAATTATCAGTTACATAGAAATTAATTCTTGATCAGAATCTATACATTATTATTTCATTGTGTTCATGATATCTGTGAATTGCTTTTTACATCTGATTTCAACATTTACCTCTTTGAAACACTCAAATTTTACTGAAAACATCCATCACTGAAACTTCAAATTTTGTGTAAAATTGTTTTGCCAACATCGTCTGTTCTAAAAAACAGAATTTTAATTTTTCAATTTTAGAGGAATACATGAAATTTGGTATAAACCAATTCAATCGGAAAATGAAATATTTTCTTTGCTTCTACATTTCTAAAGAACTATCTCACTTAATTAAATATTTCCGCTGCTACAATTTACAAAATATTGTCCCCAATTTTTCATCATCTCTGATTCTCATTTGCTTTCAGACAGAATGAATAAAACAACCGGTAAAATCACGTTGCATATCTGAGCGGCGAAAAAGTCAACGAAATTGATTTAAAGGAGAATGCCGCATCAATACGGGATGGCCTACAGTCTTCAGTATCGGAGTGGAGAACGTCGGCTTACCCGCGAAGCGATGGAACGTTATCTACGGGAGCGAAATGATATGGTCATCGTAATTTTGCACGCTAAAGTCGCTCAAAAATCATACGGCAACGAAAAACGATTCTTTTGCCCACCGCCATGCATTTACTTGAACGGCGAAGGTTGGAGAATGCGTCAAGAGCAATTGAATCGGGACGGCGATCCTGAGCATCCTACGCAGCTCTGTGCTTTCATCGGTATAGGTAATTCCGACCAAGATATGCAGCAGTTAGATTTAAACAATGGAAAAACATATTGCGCTGCTAAAACTTTATACATATCGGACTCAGATAAACGTAAACATTTCATGCTCTCAGTGAAATTATTCTATAGCAACGGACACAGTATCGGATTTTTCAACAGTAAACGTATCAAAGTTATCTCGAAACCTTCGAAAAAGAAACAATCGCTGAAAAATGCTGATCTGTGCATTGCTAGCGGAACCAAAGTTGCATTATTTAATAGATTACGTTCGCAGACCGTCAGTACCAGGTATTTGCACGTTGAAAATAATAATTTTCATGCCAGCTCTACTCAATGGGGTGCTTTCACGATGTACCTACTGGACGACGATGAAAGTGAAAGCGAAGAATTCGTCGTAAGGGACGGATACGTACATTACGGTAGTACTGTAAAATTAGTTTGTAGCGATACCGGTATGACTTTACCGAGATTAATTATACGTAAAGTTGACAAACAGATGGCTTTATTGGAAGCCGACGATCCGGTATCGCAATTGCACAAATGTGCATTTTATATGAAAGATACTGAACGTATGTACCTCTGTTTGTCTCAAGAACGCATTATTCAATTTCAATCGACACCCTGCCCTACTGAAACGAACAAAGAGATGATCAACGATGGCGCTTGTTGGACTATAATTAGCACTGATAAAGCCGAATATCAATTCTACGAAGGTATGGGTCCTGTCAAATCACCAGTCACTCCGGTACCCATTGTAAATAACCTGAATTTAAACGGCGGCGGCGAAGTAGCCATGTTAGAACTATCGGGGGAAAATTTCAGCCCTTATTTAAAAGTTTGGTTCGGCGAGGTCGAATCTGAAACCATATATCAATGCTTAGAAAGCATGCTGTGCGTAGTTCCGGACATATCGTCGTTCAGAGGAGAATGGTTGTGGATTAGACAACCTACACAGGTTCCCATATCGCTGGTACGAGATGATGGTATTATCTACGCTACTGGACTAACGTTCACCTATACTCCTGAAACAGTACCTAGATCGTTATGCCCACAACCTGATAATATCATCCGACATAATCATTCGGATCGTATTAACGAAGATATTCATTGGCCTCAGAACGCCGGATTATAACGTTTATGTTTAGGCGCACAACGCCTATTTTCTATAAAGGATGGGATAAAAAATATTTTCCTATGTGTAATTCTTCTCAGAGGTATTAGCTTTGTATCATTTTCTTTATAAAAGAACTCGAAATGATCGCAACTTTTACTTTTGGTTGGATATTTTTTAATGTGTAGTTTTCATTATCTACGAACGTAAATCGTTAGTATCCCATCGTGTATTTATTATTTTTCAAATTCCATGCTAGTCTTTTACAAATTGTACTTATTTACTCTGAACATATTTTTCAATTTTCATAACTGTAAATTCTTCGTATGTTTTCCATTTTTTTTTTTCATCGTTGATCGATTTACGTATTTGTTCATCGAATTATTTTCTATTTTGTATAATCAATGGAGGACTTTGAAAATCTTGTTACAGGAGTTTTGTTTTCTGTGATTTTTTAAATAGATAGTTTATGCTGTAAGTTTTGTAGCATTCGATTTTCATCGTGTTTCATTCTCGCTTTTAAAATACCCGCCTATAAAAAAAAACATCGAGTGATTCTGGAGTTCGAAAGGAATCATATTTTTATTGTAGATTTTTTTTTAAATTTTGCATTTCTTAACTAGAAACGTGTCATATTATTGTTAATGCGAATTTGTGTGTATAATGGGAAAATAAATAATTTTTTTTCTTTTCTAGAAACATTCTGGTGTTGGAAATTGACAATTTTATCATTCTACAATGGTTGATTTTATCAATCACGAGTGCTCGATTAGAAAATAGTGGAAAAATTAACAATTGCTGAGAGATACTCACTTGGATTTGATTAGATAAAATACCTAAAAACGGCTAAAAGTTGGGAATATACTTGAAAAGAACGACGATTAATGAACTTCGTTTCAATTTTGATTGATTATCTGAGATGGAATTCCAAAACTTGTAAATTTTTATTTAATACCTACTTAAGTACGAGATATGATTTATAAATCACCTCATGAAAATATAAATAGACGCAGGCCTACTGTCTTTTTAGATAATGCTTTTATATGTACAAGTTTAACGAAATAATTCTTGTTTTTTCTAGTAAACGTGAAGTATCATGGGGGAAGCAGTTTTAAAACAGGTGTTTACTTTCCCACGCTCTCTATTGGCTAAATAACCCCTCTCCTTCCTCGTCCACCCAAAAATGCCATGATGATTCAGTTTTGTCGTTTGTCGTAAAGTTAATCATAATAAACATGCTGTAAGCATTTCATTCGAATTATTATAATTATGAGATGCTAATTAGTTGTGTGATAAGATACTTTGAATAGATTTTTCAAAAATACGCTGTGATTGTATTTGTTTTACAAGTTTACATTTACTTCATTGTTTTGCCACCGGAGACCGCCGAGACCAGTGAAAAGGAAGATTATCAAAATTGGAATTTTGGAAATCAAATTTCCATCATTTTTCTGTAAGTTGTGTCTATTTTGTTTTGATATTGTACCTATCTTCATTGTGTTTTAATTCACAATTTTGACGAAAAAGAACTGAATTAAAATTCTATTGAATTTTTTTGTGTAAATTCGGATTTTTTCGTTGATAAAAAACCGGTTAGCCTGTTATCACTGCATGTCAATTGTCAACTTCCTTGTTGGCGGATAGTTGGCGGATATTTTTCAGAATTTTCCATTCTTTTTTACTCATAATTATTGTACGTTTATGAGTTTATTTTACAATTGAGTATGAGTAAATGTTTACGGTAGATTTTTTTAAAATCAAGATCCTCTTGTGTTTCAATCGTTGAATCATTTCTAAATCGTTACTACGTTCTGAAATACAATTTCTTTATTCATGTAGTAACGTTTTGTGTTGATTCTTCACAGGTTCCGTTGTAGCTGTACATTTAATGCTGAATTAGATTGATATTTCTATGATAATGAAACCGTCTAAACTCAATAAAACTTGAAGAATACCTAAAGACACATGAATGAAGAACTACAGGTATTTTTTTTACTTTCATTGGCATATCAAGTGCAACAAAGAATGCTGAAAGAAGCTAAACCAAAATTGTGCTTCGAAAAATAAATGTTAATGAGTCCTATTGCTGTATTCTTTCAGGTAGCATGAGTAAAACCCTTATCAAATTATTCAGTACTGCTGACAGATGAAGATTTAACAACCTCAACTTTCACGATACTATGCCTCAATCTTACGAAATGTCTTTCAATCTTCAATATCGAAACAACGGAGAACGTCGGCTCACTCGCGAAGCCATGGAACGTTATTTGCGAGATCGAAACGACATGATTATTGTAATATTGCACGCCAAAGTAGCTCAAAAATCGTACGGTAACGAAAAACGATTTTTTTGCCCTCCGCCGTGCATTTATTTAAACGGTGAAGGCTGGCGACTGCGTCGAGAGCAGCTGAACAAAGATACCGATCCTGAACACCCAACGCAGCTCTGTGGTTTCATCGGTATCGGTAATTCGGACCAAGATATGCAACAGCTGGACTTGAACAACGATAAACAATACTGCGCTGCAAAAACTTTATACATATCTGATTCAGATAAACGTAAACATTTCATGTTATCTGTGAAACTGTTCTACAGCAATGGACACAGCGTTGGATTTTTCAACAGTAAACGTATGAAAGTAATCTCCAAACCTTCAAAAAAGAAACAATCGCTGAAAAACGCCGATTTATGTATCGCCAGCGGTACCAAAGTCGCGCTATTCAATCGATTACGTTCGCAGACCGTTAGCACGAGATACTTACATGTGGAAAATGGCAGTTTTCACGCCAGCTCTACTCAATGGGGTGCATTCACGATGTATCTGCTAGACGAAGACGACAGCGAAACTGAAGATTTCAACGTTAAAGATGGATACGTGCATTATGGCAGTACAGTAAAATTAGTTTGTAGTGTGACCGGTATAATGTTACCTAGATTAGTTATACGAAAGGTTGATAAACAAATGGCTTTGTTGGCTGCCGATGATCCTGTTTCCCAGTTGCATAAATGCGCTTTCTATATGAAAGATACAGAAAGGACGTATTTGTGTTTATCTCAAGAACGTATTATTCCTTTTCAAGCGACTCCATGTCCAACCGAATCGAACAAAGAGATGATCAACGATGGCGCTTGCTGGACCATCATTAGTACTGATAAAGCCGAGTATCAGTTTTACGAAGGTATGGGACCGGTCGAGTCTCCGGTCACTCCAGTACCCATTGTGAATAATTTGAATTTAAATGGCGGTGGTGAAATGGCCATGCTGGAGTTATCCGGAGAAAATTTCAGTCCTTATTTGAAAGTTTGGTTTGGCGAAGTTGAATCTGAAACTATATACCAGTGTTTGGAAAGTATGCTGTGTGTAGTGCCGGACATATCGTTGTTTAGAGGAGATCGTATGTGGAGTAGACAACCTACCCAGGTTCCTATATCGCTGGTACGAGATGATGGTATTATCTATGCTACTGGACTAACGTTCACTTATACTCCTGAGACAATTCCTAAATCTTTGGCTCCGGTGTCTGAAAATATTAGGCCTAATAATGCTGATCGTATTAATGACCATTTGCAATGGCCTCAGCATTCCGGATTATAGCAAATGCGCCGATTTTTTTTTAAATTTAAAGCTACACATGTGTTTTTTACGTCCAGTGGTATAAAAAAATGTTTTAAAAATTATCTTCTACTCCTGTGGAGAATTTTCTCGGATAAGTATTTTTTTATTGTGATTATTTATTTTTTTCTAATTTTATATTTTGAATAAAAATGTGACATTAGTTGATTCATATGAGACTGTGCCTTTCTATAACCTTCTTGATGAATACATGTTTTTCTACTTTTTTAAAATGTTTTTTTGTAGATTCTGATTTTGAAATTATTTAAACGATCTGTAACAAAGTCCGGTAGAGGGAGGTTCTTTCCACTTTTCATGTCCTAAAAACCGAATTTCGTGAGTTATCTTAAATATAACATTTTGGCGATTTTAAAATTGGTAAAATTGGAAGAATGTGTTTGGCTACTTGCCTTCTCAGCTGTATTCTGTGTTTTTACCCCGAGCAAGGTCGTTGCGCCTAAATAATTGATAGATAATTGATTACAAATTATACACAAATAGAATTCTAAAAGCACAAAATTTTATAATTTTTTCTCAATTTTCTTTTTTGCAATTTAAAATTCACTGCAAAAATGTTATTATCAAACAAGAAAAGGATTTCATTCTGTAGTAAGTTGAAATTATCTCGTATTGTAAATTTGTATAATTTTAATTGCGCTGTCTTCTGCCGCGTAATTTTTTTAGGAGAAAAAGAAATAGCAGTTTCATGTTTACGAGAAGCTCAAAAACGAAGCTTATTAGATGTGGTAATAGATACCAATTCTCGTGCCAACCGTTTTCTTATTATAGAAATTCTACGGCGCGGAATTGGCGCTACTTTTGGACCTACAGTTCACCAGATTAACTGCGTCTTCAATGATATTGTGCATTTTACTCACCACGGAATCAGATACGATATCATTTTTTATAACTATAAAGTTTCGCCGTTTGCTTTTTTGCTGGTGAGAATTTCCCGATAGGAAGTACCTATAAAAATGAGCTATTTTATATATATTCTAGAATTCTAAGAAGAGTTTCATTTCAGGGCGATGATAAAAAACGATGTGATATCAAATATGTCGATTTGAAATTTGAATTTGTATGGCAAGACGTTAATAGAGTACAAGCCATACCGACCAAAAATACTCTCGCAGCAGCTAGTACTCTATGTTTTAATATATTTCAGAGTTTTTATGATAACTGGTGAGGATTTTTGAACTTATTACGTCGTGTAAATTATGAGATGGTGAGAATTGAATTTTGTAAATTTTTTTTGCAGTATGCAAACATCTGAAGAGTGTCCAGATTTATCCAAGTTTCTTGATGTTAGAATGTCTCTGAACAAGTAAGCCTACTATTTTTAAAAAAAATTCATTCACGTAACCTAATTACCAACTTACTTCACCATGAAATATATTTTTATTAATCATAAGAACCGATATTTATTTTTTCAATAGCATTTCCCAGAGACCTCCCAAAAACGGAGTTGAGATAGAAATTTTGATAAAAATATTATTTTTACACTCAAATTATTTTCAACAAAATGTTTTCCCAATTACCTAAACATTTTTTTTTTGATCAGTTGAATCGAGAACGGAAGGTAATAAGGGCAGAGTTGAGGAAATGAGTGAATGTGACATTTTTACCAGCTCGTCTTCAATAATGTCTATCCATAAAATTTCCGCAGTACCAATCAATTTTTCGAAAAAAAAGGTACTCCTAAAAATATTGGCAATGAGGATGAATGACGAAATACTGAAGTTAAATAGTTCGATTAGTGAACATATCGACTATAAAAATTTTGTCTTGTTAATATAGGTGCCTATTTCTTAAAAATGATCACATCAAATTTTACTGTCTTTCGAGACCTTGTTAAATAAAGCGATCAAACATTTGATAATTTTTTTTAATAGGTACGCAAAGTTATACAAAATCGATGTAAATATGTACATAAAATTTTATTTACGCATAAAATGAAAACAACAATGTCCTCTAACTATAAAATAAATTAAAACAACGTAATTCAATTACAATTTCGCATAACATTGAAAAATTTAAATAATGATTTATCACACGATGGACGGATTTGTGTTAATTCTAAAACATGCAGGTCTAGGAATGTATAATACTGAAAAAATTTATTTAAAAAATCGCGAGTAAAAATTCATCACCGTAGAGATAATTTTCAAAATGATTATCAATTTAAATATTTGGCGGCAATTCCTAATTAAAAATGTACGTTTTGTAAAAAATAAAACAGATAATTGGACGAGGGAATAAATAAATACAATAAGGAAACGAAACAAAACAATATTGATGTCGTTAATACAATTTTAATATCACTTAATACGTAAACTCTTCTGTTTATTCATGTTGGTTAACATTAATGATATATAGGAAGTCAATAAATCATCCATCTTATACCCTAATGAAGTCTCGCAAAGTAGCTTCGATCCTCTAACTAAATTACCAATCGTCATATGAAAATACGTGTTACCAGAAGACCAATTTGAAATTCGAGTAAACGGATGCGTAACTAGGATTTCCTGTGAAAAAACCACATCCCATCAGATTTTGCTACATAGGTATAGAGGCCGAGCTTGGAAAATTTGGATACTTTCACCTCGATACTTACTTTCGTTTGGGGGTGAATTAAACTAACTCCGTGTTTATTAATAGCGATTAGTAATAATTCGGGGTAGTTAGGTTCAGTGGTTTGTTTCACTTCGAAGAAAGCCGAACCGAAAGTTGGCCATCGATAAATTACTTTTAAAAATGTAATTTTTGCGTCTTCTGGACTCATACCTAAGAGGAAAAATATGGCATTAGATGGATTTTTCAATTTGATGAGTAGATTCATTTGCGATACCTACCTGCGTCTTGATTGTAGGACGCGATTATGGCTCTTTTCCATTCAGCAGAGTTTTGCATTTTTAGCAAATCACCGGGGACTAATTCTCTAAGCATTTGGCTGAAGAAAAAATCGAAATTGGAAAATGAAGAGTACTTCTGATTGATAATTTCATCTCAAAATAAATTCAACTTACGGAATGGCTTGTAGCTCTTGTTTACTTTCACCGAAACGTACTCGATATACAAGAGCAGCTAATCTAGCAGCTTCCTCTTTAGTGCATTTGTGGTACCCTATTGAACGATACAAAAAATTGAATGATTTAAATGAGTATTCATTGTGCCTCAAGTAATTTAAAATTTTTTTTGAACTATAATTACCTCGTAATAATTTTGGTAACTCTTGATGAAAATGGAAAATTAGATCAGCGTTTCGATCTTTACCCGGTACCGTGTTGGTCCATAATTTTTTCATGAAAAATACTTGGTAAGTGAACTGAGGCGTATTTCCTGATAAAATAACAGCAAATTCAATAAGTCAGCAAGTGCTCGATTGAAAATAAACACGAATGAAAATTATATAAAAAATACCATCACGAGCTGGTCTCGCTTTCTTAATCCAGTCAGTAAGATGTCTGACGAAATCAAAGAAGAAATCTCCTTCTGGAACCGAAATCACTTTATCTGCTATTTTGACAAACAAACTGAACCCTTCGCAACTTCGTAAATTCAAACGTTGGGCAATATTTGAGCAAAAATCTTTGGCCCTAGTAGACGAGTCCACTTCGAACGCCTAAAAAAATTTCATAAATTAGAAATACATTAGAAATAAAAATTATATTAATAATTGAGCAACTTGGTATCAAAAGCGGACTTTTCTATTTTTTTTTTTCAAAATTAAAATAAGCCTAATTTTGGACTCAGGAGTAGTCTCATTGCCCAGACTTGAGCTAACTCAATTTCGAATAAAAAAAATGGAAAAATCCACTTTTGACTCCAAGCGACTCAATTAAAAATAAAAGAACAGATAGGTCACCTCATCGGTATCATCAGGGAAATACACTTTATGAAATATCTGAGTGGTTTTATGCTGGATGGCTTCCACTTCTACTTGATGAGGTGGGTATTTTCTTTGGCCATTTCTTAATGTTTTTTGTAAACGTTGCAACGAATCTTGAGATATGGGATGTCTTCTAGTTCGTAGAAATAGGGTCAATTCCTATACACGCGAAAAAAATCAATGATAATAGAATTTCGAAAAATTATAAGCTACAAAAATTTGAAACTAACCTTCAGTAATATTTGACTGCAAGCGAATAAACCGGTAGCCAACCACATCAATTCCCAGCCCCTTTCTTCACTCAATCTATTACGATTATCTGTCAACTGTCTCATAATTTGGCAATAAATTTCATCCCTTAGAATTTCCTAAAAAATTTAAAATATTTCGAGTCATCAAAAAAATCGAAAATTCGAAGCTTAGAAATTAATTCTAGTAGGTAACGAATTAACCAACGTGTTTCAAAGGTCCTTCAAATATTTGATCAGTGTATTCGTTGCCCATTCGCCTTTTGGCTGGTAAATCTCCCATGTATTTTAAAATGGCGGTAAATGCGAAGCAAGCTTCTTCGGCGAGTTCTTCTTTACCGATGAGCTTTTGTAATAGGGGCTGCTTCATTGGTTCTCTGGTATGTCTCCATAAGTCATCGCCGTTACCTCTTCTGGCCGACGTAAGAGTTAACGCTTTTGACATTGTTCTTTTCGGCGGAGCTCTATCGAAAACATAAATGAGAATTCCGATTAAATAACGCACCAATTTGATAGGTACCAATACTCGAATATATTTTCATTTTCTGGCTGTAGCTGTACCTAAAATGATCCACAGCATAATCCATCAAGGTATGTGGTTTTTCTCGAGTTTCGGTGCCATTTACATGATGAGCGTATAATCTTCTACCCTGATCTGCGGCTTCTAAGCTGAACAACGCCTGAAATAAAATAACTCCATGAATCACCGATTCTACAACACTCTCAAAAAATAAAAAAATATCAAGTACCAATATATCATTCGGTGGCTTGGTCAATGTAGGTAACACGTAAACCGTTTCAGCGGGGAAATCTCCTTTTTCACTGGTTCTTTCACAGCGTCCGACACACCATCCAGAATTAATTACCGTTTCTCCGGTGCTATCGTCTTCCAAAACTATTAAATCGCCTTTTCTGAATGATAAAAATGACGAACCTTCTCCTACAACGAAAAAACGAATAATTTCAACGTCAAAATTAAAAAAAAAAATTAATTCGATACCGTATTTTATGACTCACCGGGAGTTTTGTAATCTTGCAATGCAATAACAAAACTGGATCGTTTTTTCAACCCTTCCAAAAAGTATATCACTAAATCTCGAATATCTTCGGCGTTCGGACTCTGAAAAGTGAATTCTTCACCACGAACCGTTGACAATGTGAAAGTTTGCGTGAAAACTTTATTTGTTCTAAAAATTAAACGATGAAATTGAATATCGTCGATAAATAATTATCATTTTAATTTCCGTTTTAGATTAAAGCAGAGTGGTCTGAAAAACTGAGACAAAATTTTTAAAAAAATTACCAAAAAAAATGGAAATTTTATTTCCGGTGGTAAATTTTGTTCAGAAAAATAGCCGATTAAGCTCATTTTTCCCCTATTCAGACCAAATCACTTCAGAATCATATTGAATTTCAATATTACTTTTGACTAGCAACGGTAGTAATTTCAGGAAATGAAAGTTCTAGCAACACTTGTTCTTGGTCATCAACCACATATACACCAGTCCAATTCACAGCAATGATGACATCATTTTTAGGAAGATTTGGTCCAGAATTTCTGTACGCTTCGTAGAATCTTGAAAACAGCAAAGGCCATTTGAATTTTGCATAACTTACGATATCTTCTTTCACTCTAATCGATGGCACTTTGTCTTTAAGGTAGTAACTCTGGAAAGAAAAATCGAAATTGAAAAATCAGTCTCAAATATAGTGAGAAAAGAGGTGCAAAACAACTGAGTTAAATAAATGTACTTTTTTATAAGCCTGCTGTATTAAGGTAGCCCATCGATCAACCGATTTATCACCATTTGTTAATAAATAATCCGGAATATAATTTGGCAACAAGGTAAGTAATCTTTCCAAATTCATTTCACTACAGAATTCTATAAAATATTGTTGAGCAGCGATCATGGCCAAATCATCTTCCTGCAAACAATAAAAATTTTAGAATTTTTAATAAACATGTAAGATTTTTTTTTTAATTCGACTTGAAACTCGTACCTTATCGCATCGATATTCGCCGAATTTAACACCTCTGACAACCTGCTGATAAATTAAATTCGTGGCAACTTGATCTTCAGTTGGATCGTGCCAAGGGGCGAATATTTCCTTTCGGAAAAACAGCCTCCATGGAGCGTTCCTCTCTTGAGCACCCTGTTCTTTTGCATATTGTTCGCATTGCGAAATAGCATCCATTACGTGATCACCTCCACTTCCCAGAGATGATACCTACAAAAAAATTTCAAATTAAAATACAAAATTTTCTCGTAAATTTAATTCGAGGTCTATACTTACTTTATCAAATAAAGCGATATATAAAGAAAACCCAAATTGATCTTTTAATCCTATTTTATCGGATAATTGATTACAAAGTTCGCGAGCTGTTGTAGCTGAATCTGCTAATAATGTTTTCGTATTTCCGTCCATGAATGTTATCGGCAGCATGATTGGTTTTTTCGATTTGGTAGCCTGTTATAAAATAAATCAATACATTATGAAGATATTTTACGATGAAAATTCAAAAAAACCCAACAAGCATACCTGTAATTCCAACCAGCTAGGAGGTTGATTTCGTGTGCCATTATTGAAAGTACGTTTGAGTCTTTCTTCGCAATAAGGAGCATATCCTGGAGGACCTTCGCGAATAAATGCTCTCAGGTAATTCACGAATTTCTCTGATGGAGCGAAACAACCCACACAGAGCGATAATAAAATCCACCCTCGAGCATGCGACGATTTGGAAGGATTATTCGTCAATTGTTTGCATATTTGGCAATAAATTTCATCCCTAAATTCAATATTGAGGATTATTTCTGTTTTTTTTTTTTTAATCGTGATAGTTTTAAGATTTATTTTAATCACCTGAGTTCAGCTCGTAAGATACCGTGCCCGATGATAAAATGCAATTTCTCCAAATTAGAAGTTGGCCTGGTATCTAACCAAGATTGATAACTATCGGCGGTATATTCGTCGTCTTGTAATTTTCTTCGAACGTCTTCTCCCAATTTATTCTTGCGTTTCAACGTTAGTGATACGAGTTTATGACGAATCGAGCGAGGTTTACTTTTCAAAAACGTATCCTAATGAAAAAAAATCACAAAAAATACCAATTTAGAGAAATTCTACCATTTTTCGTTCCTATCTGCAAAAATTACTCACTGGATCCATGCCCATCATTTGAGCTTCTTGGAATTCTTTACTTCTAATGAAATTTCTTCCTAATGTAGCCGTGACTTTGGACATCACAGATGTATTATCACGATCCATCGTATGGTATCGTGGTTCAGATAAATCCCCGCAAAATCTCAAAATAGTGATCCATAATGCTTGGGCAGCCTATCAAAAAATTTACCAAAAAAAATAGATTTTTCTTCCAAGATACCTATTTTTATTGAAAAAAATACTCACCAATTGATCCCCTTGGGTATGCAATGGTAATAGAGGATGCTTCAAAGGCTTTCTCGAATATTGATGATTAATATTTCCTTGGAAATAAGTAGCGGCGTATTTTTGGAATTTAAATTCGGATAAATCCTCGTCATCTTCGGGGGTAGTCTGCATAGGCGTAATTTCATCCTGCGGTTCGTCTCCTCGATTTGGTAAATCCATAAATACCGAAGTTTGTCTCGATGGTAAAGGAGCCTCGCTACTAGAATCTGGTAGAAAATCGAACATAGCTTCTACTAGTTTACTATCGTCGACCGGTTCGTCTTGTTTTTTGGCCGCATCGTTGATTAAATTCTTTTTGATTTCCATTCGTCGCTTTTCTTCGACTTCAATTTCGTGTTCTTTACGTTCTAGTTCTTTCAAACGTTCCTATAATCAAAATGATAAAATTTCGTTAAAAATATGATAAAAAAATCAATATTTAGATAGGTAGGTAGGTAAGAAATTACTCTATATTTTTGTTCAGCTATTTCCTTGGCTCGTTTATTACCAGCCTCTTTCAATTCCTTTTCCTCAATTTTTTTCAATTTCAAAGCCTCAACTTGATTACGATACTCGAACTGAAAATATCAAAAAATCAATCATTTTCATGATTCGCATTTTCATTATTAAAAAAAATAAAAATAGGTATGTCTCACTTTAATTTTATTGAATTTACGTTGAGCAATCACACGACGCACGTGAGCTTGAATTTTAATAATGGCCCACATTTTTTTGGCGTACATTTTACGAATAAGATACCCTCTGGCTCGAGCTTGTAAACCGACAATATGTCCCCTCAAATGTCTGAATCTGTGCGACAAAACTCGCGATCTGATTAAAGCTTGAAGTCTCATATAACCGACTTTCATTTTTTGGTAGCGTCTTCGCTGAGCCCATCCTTTCCAATATTTCTGAATGGTAATCGTAGCTGCTTTTAACCTCAAATATCTGAAAATCAGGAAAAATTCTCAAATTAGAAATATAAGCCGCAGATAGGCTCACAATGCGAAATAATTCTTACCTTCGTCGATAAACCCAGCCTTTGATGCATTTTTGTAATATCAGTATGTTTCGCGTCAACACTCTATCTCTTTCTTGCTCCAGAAACAAATCGTGAGCATCTTTTAGAAATACTTTTGTGCATCCTAATTGATAATCGGATTCTTTTCCAAGAACTGCTTCGCAAATTCTTCGCGTAGCTACTTTACAATCAGTCTAAACATACAAAAAAAAATACATATTTTCAAATCGTATTATATTTGAACCGATTTTCTCGTAAAAATATGCTCCAAATACATACCTTATGAGACGGTTGAATTCCCGGAATCAAGAAACGATACCGTTCCACAAATTCCTTGAATCCGTGCCTAATTGGGTAACCTGCTCTTCGAATTCGTATAGTTTCCATCATACCTGAGTAACGTAATTGTCGACAGCATAACGCTCGATCGAACATCTGAGAAAAAATTTCAAAATTAGGTACCCTTCGATATGGATTCATAACGACAAAAATATTCCAAGAAATTACCATCGGTTTCTTGAATTCGTTAGGTTTGATACATCTTATGAAAAAAGGCTGACAAGAAGAAAGCGTTTTCATCAATAAATCTAATGACTTTTTGAATTGCATCGAAAGCGTAGGTGCTCGTTTCCTCGTCTCGGAACCCATACCGATTTCGTCGGCGAATAACGATTTCAAAAACGAATTCGCCGAGATGTGTATTAATTGCATTAAATCGGCACTGAACGTATCTTTATTTTTATCCAAAAATCCTACAACACAAAACAACAAATTAATCGTCGAAAATAATACTTTTTTTTTCGAAAAAATCTCATTTCATTACCTCTGGTATCGTAAAATACAACGCCAGCAAAATGATTCAATCCGAAAGAAGGATTTGCGTCGGATTTAGGTTTTAAGTAATTTTTATGCGTGCCATTCTCTTTATGCAATTTTGCCAACAATGTGGTATCTGTACCCTGCAAATGAGAAAAAAAAAAGGTCAAGAACAAATTCAATTTTAAACCTATTCAATTATTTGGAAATTGAAATACTTTTGGAAATTTCGATTCGTCGTCGATCAAAGCCATAATATTGGAATGTTTGATAGCAATTAAATCCAAAGCATCCTGATTATCGACGAATTCGATATGGCGCCAACTGATGTGTTCGTGGTTGTATTCTTCTTGTTCTAGTTTAAATATGTGCTGTACGAAAAACTGCTGTAAATTTTCGTTGGCGTAATTAATGCAGAATTGCTCGAAACTGAAAACACGAAAACGTTTAATTTTTGATAACGGTCCAGTTGAGACGATTCAATCGAGTATTTATCAAGTAGGTACCTATTAACGTCGAAATTTTCAAAACCAAAAATATCCAGAACTCCGATCGAACATCTGGATTGTCCTTTCGGCCGGTAAATTGCGTTATTAATTTTACTAACTATGTGAACGAATAATCGTCCGTAAATTCCTTTGACAAATGCATCTCTTACATCTAACGACTGTTCTCGAGAAAGAGTTGAAACCTAAAATCAGATAAAAATTCGTATTTAATCGGTTTACGTAGATTTAGTTTTACAATTTATAAATAGATTTATAGCGAATTCATCGGAGATATACTTACGACTGTTTCACCATACGCAAAAATGGTTTTCCTAGTCAATGCATCCACCAATTGCTGACTAGATACGTTTAATAAACTAGCAACACGATTAACATTACTATAATCCGGGATTTCAGTAGCATCCAGATTATCTGCAACAAATTATAAGAACGAATTAGTTATTATTATTTTTTTAAATAATATCTTGGCTAAAAGTTAAAACAAAAACATATCCTTCATCATTTTCATTTTTTCTTAGTAATCGATCAAAAATTTTCCAAAGTCGATGTACCATGGATCCTCATCAATTCTCGGTTTTTGAAAATGAAATTATTAAGAAATCGACAGCAAAATTTTCAAATCACTCTAAAAGTGTTTTAAAATAGAAAGAGAGGCCCAATTTTCAAAATCAAAATTTAGTACTTTTTTCAAGGAATAGGAATAGGAGTCAGTCAAAAAGTTGACCACTGACCCCACCTTGATTCCGGAACCACTTATCCTTATTTTCCAACGGCACTTTGGGTGCTCGGCTCGGTTCGGTCACTTTCGTGTGACTTGCGGTTTTTTTTTCAATGTTTTACGGATGATTTTTTTTCAAAGTCCACATCCCGACGTTTTTTTTAACTTCAAAATTTTTCTTGACGAGGTCTGACTCTGAATTTTTTTCAACTTTTAAATAATATTTCTTTTTCTTGACGAGGTTTAAATTTTTTACGAATTTTTTTTCAACTTCAAAAATCGAAATTTTTCTTAACGTGGTTGATTTTTTTTCAACTTCAAAATTTTTCTTAACGAGGTCGAAATTTTTTTCAACTTCAATTTTTTTTACTTGTTCTAAATACTTTTCCAAATTTCAATTGAAAAGGGACTTAGGTGTAACTTTGTTTACAAAACAAATAAAGTCTCTTCTCATATACAGTTTCTTGACTTACCTATACCCTTTGTATGAATTATTGAATTATGCTTCAGTTGAAAAAAAAATTCGTAAAAATTTAGACTTCGTCAAGAAATCTTATTTAGAAGTTGAAAAAAATTCAGACCTCGTCAAGAAAAATTTTGATTTTGATTTTGAAGTTGAAAAAAAAAACGTAAAAAATTTAGACCTCGTCAAGAAAAAGAAATAAATTATTTAAAAGTTGAAAAATCAGAGTCAGACCACGTCAAGAAAAATTTTGAAGTTGAAAAAAAAACGTCGGAATGTGGACTTTGAAAAAAATCATCCGTAAAGGGTAAAACAGGCTCACGTAATCATACGTAAAAAACGCAAGTCACACGAAAGTGACCGAACCGAGCCGAGCACCCAAAGTGCCGTTGGAAAATAAGGATAAGTTCCGGAACCACTTTTAGACCCAGACTCTTGACTCCACCTTGATTTTAGAGTCAATCTATGACCTTGATTCTTGACTCTGGAGTCAATTTGGAGGCAGTTCGACTCTTATTTCTTGCTCCATCCCCCCAAAAAAAATCCGTTGCTCTCACTACTTTTCTGTGTCCATTCCGGGGAAAAAAATTAGATCCAATTGGATCTGAAAAATGGCGCGATCCAATCGGATCCACACAAATCCAAATTGATCCAATTTAAGACATTTTCCTTCTTAAATCGAGAAAAAATTCGATTCAATTGAATCTTTTCAGATCTTTTTGGATCCAATTAGATCTAATTGGACCCTATTGAATCCAATTTTATAACTCTGCCTAATTTGTTATCCGATTGTATCCAAGAAGATATAATTAGATCCAAAAAAATGAAATTAGATCCAAAGAGATACAATTATAGATCCGATTTTTTTCAATTTAGAGAGAAAAATGTCTTTAATTGGATCAATTTGGATTCATTTGTATCCACTTGTGTCCACTTGTATCCATTTGGATCTGATTGGATCGCGCCATTTTTCGGATTCAATTGGATCTGATCAGATTCAATCGGATCCAATTTTACTCGAATTGGATCTAATTTTTTTCCCGAGTCGCTGTTTGCTATTACTTTTCAAGTAGATTTTCTGAAATTCGCCACAATTTGAAAACATCAAGCAAATAATGCTGAAAATGTTTTAAATTGAAGGAAATTTACTGAAATGCCAATTTCAGCAAAAAATTTAATTTTCAAAATTGTAGAATTGAAAAAAATTCAGTGATCCATAGAAAATGATATTTTTACAAAGTAGAAGTACTAATTGATTTTTAAATTATTTATTATCATTTTTCTGTCATTTTGAAGCTTCATCAATCTGGCGAATTAAAATTTTTTTCGGATTTCAATTACAGAATAATTATTCGAATGGATTAATCAAAAGCAGACGAGAGTCGACTATTAGAATTTTTAAATATTGATACAGCTAAAAAAAATCATTTTTTGCTAAAAGCTTTAAAAATTAAATCGACTAAAAAGAAAATATATAAAAATATCACGTTCGGAGGAATCATTTTGTAAATAATTTACTTTGAAAAAAGCACAATTTTCAAAAATGAAGTAAGTAATAGGTACATATTTTGCCATAGAGAATGCCGAATTAAAAAAAAAATCAATTCGTACAACTAAAAATTTGCTTGAAAGATTTTTTTACGTTCTTTTCCCAAAAATTGTAGTTTTACTAAAATTAAAATTTTTATCAGCCGAAATCATGCCACGTCAAAGAAAATCAGTAGGGCTAGACCGACGGAAAGATGGAGGAGAAAGCTTTCCTCCCACCCTCTTCTCCTCACCATTGTAAAAATCAAAATTTTGGTGGGAAAAATGCTTAAAGAGTTGAGTTGAAAAATCTTCGATCGTTTCTTGAAGAGAAATTTTCATTCAGATTTGGAAGAAATCAAACATAATTGTAAAATTTTTTCTGGCGAAAATTTTTCATTTTCCCTCCTCAATGAGTCTGTTTCGTTTAGTTTCCGAGACTCGAATCATCGTCAATATCTTTCTATGAAAATAAGAGTGTCGTTTTTACATTTTCACTACAAATTAATACTTTAAATTTACCTATAAATGTCGCCTTAAAATTGATATTTCCCATATGAAGTAACGTCGCTAGTAAAGCCATAATTTCCCCAATTTCTTGATCGGAAAATAACAAAACTTTCATCGCCGAACGAATATCTGAAAATTCAGCAGCATCGTCGCGCCCTTCGCAAGTTATACTTTTACCCTAAAAAAAAAAAGTATCCATAATAATACAATAATTTAATTCAATTTTTCTTTTTTTAATAAAAAAAAGAACCAATAAAAAAAAATCAATAACATACCCCAGTCAAATATTTATACTGAGACGCATCCCCCAATTCCAGCTTGGTCTTCTCTTCTCTGGAAAGTCCAGCCAGCATACAGTAGAAAATATGGTAATTACGTTCATCTTTTGATTGCGAAACAATTCTAGATTTTTCCAACAAATACTGTTCGATTTTGGCACCTTCGATGACTCCTTGATGGTTAAAATGAATATCGATATATTTACCGAATCTCGAAGAGTTATCATTTCGAATAGTTTTAGCATTTCCAAAAGCTGCAAAAAAAAACCACAATTAAAAAAATACTCATTCGCAATAAAAAATACGTAAATTGACGACAGTTACCTTCTAATATTGGATTAGCTTCGAGAATCTGTTGCTCGATCCACGAGTGTTTACCACTAATTGCAGCTAAATATTGTAAAATTAATTTCGTACTTTCAGTTTTACCAGCTCCGCTTTCACCGCTATCGAAGGAGAAAAAAACAATACGCAATAAGGAACAATTTGATTAATTAGCTATAAAATACCATCACCTCGTACCTGATTACGATACATTGATCTTGACCGAAACGTCTCGTATGGGTATAACTATTATCACCGATGGCGAATATATGCGGCGGTAATTCTCCAATTTTTTTATCTTTGTATAATTTTATCTGCTCGGCTGTATAAATCGGTAAAATCTGGTAAGGATTCACAGCCACCAATATGGAACCCGTGTACGTCTATGGAAATAGTAAATCAATCGAGAATTCGTTAATTTAGCTCATAGCATTTTAATTTTTAAAAAAATATGAAATATTAGGGAAAGGATTTGAAAACTTACATAGATCAAGTTGTCATTATAACGAATCAGTAAATTTCTTAAAATTCCAGCTTCGTGAAGATCTCCTAATGATATCATGTCCTCCACTCCTTGTACGGAGGTGGCATGCATCGCCTTAATGCGGCGTTCCGGTGTAAGCCAAATTTCCTGAAAGCAGATTCGGCGAATAATTAATTTCATGAATATATTTCTCGTATTTTTACCTAACGTACGTATGTCTAGGTACGACGTACGTACGTACAAGACGAATATTTAGAAGAATAGCGTGTCATAATGTGTAATTATACTGTTAACATACATATACGAGTATATTTACATGCAATTTAATATCGCGAACACATTGTATCGCGGTTAAACATGAATAAAAACGTGTTTTGTTATCTGTCCGTTAGGAAGAGAAAAAATACATTTTTTACCTATCATCTTTTCGACGGTATCGATAAGTTCAACTGTACTTATACGAGAGAAAAAAATAATTTATTGATTTCATAGGAGGTACTTTTAATATGTACCTATATTGGCTATAATGATTTTATCTGGATATAAGTTGAAAACATCTTTTCACTACGGATCCACATAGATTCGAATTTGCGGGTAATACCTACATCGGTAGGTCTAGGTTTAGGTATAAAAAAATAACAACATATCTTGGATTTCGACCAAATTTGGTGGGGTGGTTGACTTTGAGTGGGAGACCTCCTAAAAAAATTTTGAGCCCCCAAGGGGCAAGTGGAGGTGAACAGGGGGTGCTCAAAGTGCACTTCCTTTTGAAAATAAAACACTGTTTTTGTGGTTTTCTAGCCAAAAAAATTGTGTGAGAGTCTGTCGTAGCACTTAAAAATTGCGATTTGAGTTTCTACGTCTCCCTGAACCATCGCCATCCTTCTCCGGTCAAAACTCAGAGCGCTACCAGGGGGTCGAAAAGTTGCGGATTGCAATATTCCAATAATAAGAAATTTTCATGAAGCTGGAATGATTTTTTTTTTTCATCGAATAATTGAACGAAAATTTTTTTCAACCACTGAGAGTAATTAATATTGAAGAAAAAATTTGAGAAAATTTTATGAATTTTTTTTCAATCACCAGAAGTAAGCCTAGGTATTTCGGGAATTTTTTGAACATTTTTGTATATCAGTGCAGCCAATTACAAATTGTGACGTGCAACACTACGGAATTTACGTCGATTAAGGATTAAATTATTCATCATTCGAGAAATTCTGCCCACATAACTACTCGAAAATGTCTCAAATTCTCAACGTATGTAGTTCGATTTAGGTATTTAAAAAAATTGGTACAATCACTTGACAAAAAATTCAGAATAGGTATCGTAATTAGCAGCTGGCCGCACTGGCGTATGAAATTTTCAACAAAAAATATCAAACTATTCATTTCTAATGATTTAAATCAAAATTATTGTGGATTTTTCAAACGATAAAAAATTTTAATCCTTGATCGTCGTTAATTTCATAGTGTCGCACGTCACAATTTGTAACTGGCTGCACTGACATAGAAAATTTTTCAAAAAATTCCCGAAATACCTATGCTTCTGGTGATTGAAAAAAAAAATACATAATATTTTTCGGCGAAAAAATAATCAATTAAAAGTCGATATAAATTCCGTATTTTGGAATTTTACGCGATTTGCTGTTGGCTGCACTGGTGTATAAAATTTTCAAATTTTCTCTTCAATATTTACTCTCAGTGGTTGAAAAAAAAAATCATTCAAGCTTCGCGAAAATTTCTCATTATTGGAATATTGCAATCCACAACTTTTCGACCCCCTGGTAGCGCTCTGAGTTTCGTCCGGAGAATTGAGAAGGATGGCGATGGTTCAGGGAGACGTAGAAATTCAAATCGCAACTTCTAAGTGCTACGACAGCCTCTCACACAATTTTTTTGGCTTAAAAAACACAAAAAACAGTGTTTTTTTCAAAAGGAGGTGCACTTTGAGCACCCCCTGTTCCCCCCCACTTGCCCCCTGGGGCTCAAAATTTTTTTGGGAGGTCTCCCACTCAAAGTAAACCATTCCACCAAATTTGGTCGAATTCCAAGATATATTTTTTTTTTCACTCCACCCTCATAGGTATGTGAATTACTATGTATGTAGTATCTTTAGAAATGAAAAGGTATTCCAAAAATTCGTACATTTTACAGCAGATAAGTTACAATAATGTCAATGTACCATCGTAGTATAATATTTGAAACGTTATAATAATTATAAATCATTTCTGGGTATAGAATTAGAAAATTACATGGCAACCGGTTTTGCGGTATCTGTTCGCTTAGCAGTCAACTCGGTAATGTTCACATGCCGAATCCGGCATCAAACGTATGACAAGCTGATATAGCTATTAGCGACCATTAAATTAAAAAATTATTCATTCGGGAATAGAAATTCAAATGTCAACGTATAATCTTCAAAACATCGAGATTAACGATAGTTTAAACTATGTCAACGATCTTTGGAACTTTCAAGTGTGTCAGGTATCGGCGGCGTAGCAAGCAAATGTTCGCCTGGTGAGTGGAAAAAATTTGCATTTTCACTAAAATTATTTCAGGAGAAAATGTATTTCGATATTTCTTCAGGGGGTGCTTCTATTGAAAATAATATTGAACAAGTTTCGATTTTTTATTTTCCAAGAAAGAAAGTAGGTCTAGGTACCTATCTCAAAATTGGAAGTAAAATCGATTTGGAGGGAGGGGGGGTTGAAGTGAAAGGTGGAAGATGCACCCAAAACTATTTCGAAGTCCTTAATCATGTCTGATGGTTAGTTTCAAAGAATAGCACAAATGTTTGCCTTTAATTTTGGAATTCGAGCAATTTTAAAACTTTGAGGGTGGGATTTTGGCTAGAATGCGTTGCAAAAAAAATCTGAAAAAATTCTCAAAAATTGGTCATCACTACCCGTGTACACCACATAAATTTTAGAATTTTTAGTTGAGTGAATGACGAAATGGGTATTTTTGAACAGTAAATCGCGTTTTTCGGTCTGTTCTACCAACACGAAAAATTTCAAAAAAATATCATTATATTGTACCATGGTAGGACTATATTTGTGCCAAAAAGAAAAAATGTATGTTTTTTAGTTTCAGAATTATGGCGATTTTAAAGTTTCAAAGTGGGATTTTGGCTAGAAGGCAGTGCAAAAAAAATCTGAAAAAATTCTCAAAAATTGGTCACTACTCTCTGTATACACCACATAAATTTCAGAATTTTTGGCCCATTAGGTCCGGAGATACGATTTTTTGACGAAAATTCGCTATGGGGGGGGGGGGGGTAAAGGGGGTGAGTTGGGGAGTGGAAAAAATTCCCTAAAATCATTATTTGGGGTCCTTAACAATGCCTGATAGTTGGTTTCAAAAAGTAGCTCTTTAGGCCGATTCGCCTATCTTATCCGGGGGTACCCTTTGTAAAAAAGCTTGACTTTTTAGGACCAGCTTGACCTGTTAGACGAGCTGCTTACTCTGCTTGCTTCTCTCTCAATACGCCACTAACTATCTGTTGATTATATTTTTTCTCATCGGTGAATGAATTTAATGTTCTTGATCTTTATTTTGGCAATGTTTACAAAATACTTTGAAAAATGTATTAGTTTAAAAAATGATTAGTTCATTTAGAAAAAATTATAGGTAAGTAATTCAAGTATTTTTGAAATTGACGAAAATGTTGAACACTAAAAAAAAAACGGAAGTTCTGCATATTTTTTTTGAAAAAATAGTTATCAGATGCGGGACAAAAAGTGGACTTTATTTAAATATTCTAAAATTCAAACAAAAAAATAAAAACAAGAAAAAATTGTCTTCCTTCTCTTCATTTAATTTAAAAAATTCACAATTCGTCCAAAGACATCAAAAACACCAAAAATTCAAATCCAGCATTTATAGTGTTTTTTCCCCCAAAAAGTTAAATATTTTCAATATTCAAAATCTACCTTCACTCCGAGAAGTTTTTTTGGACAAAACAATTCATTCACAATTTTGAAGCAATAAATTTTTCAATTCCTATTGTGCAATCTAAAATCACTCTTATCCATAAAAATTGAATTTTATTTCCCACTAAAATAATCGATAACGGATCAATTTCACTCCATTCCACAAAAAATTTACGAACAACGAATTTTGAAAATCATGACGTATATCGTCAAATCCGTCCATCTACAGACCTCTAAAATATGTACCTCACGGAATAAAGATTCGATACCAACTATATTAACCGTAAAACGAAGAAATTGTACCATCACGGTCATTAAACGATAAACCACGCGTTACCGCCGCTAACAAGAGCATTATGGTTAGTACAATATAACAAGGTTAATGATTTAAACTCGATCTTGAACCGATTACCGGTTGAAAGCGGTTGGAAGATCGACGTCGATAAGATGTCAATATAACTAAAAATGATATAAGTTATTTACGATCAAACTACTCAAAAATTTAGGCAAACTCACCCTGCCATCGTCATCTTTGACCAAAATCCGTTTGCCTTCGGTGGAAATAACCCGAGCGCCAATAGCAACATCAAATTCTCTTCCTGAAATCGGCTCTATCCAAATATAATCTCCCTAAAAAAAAAAAAACACCAAAAAAATCTCATCATCGTATCCCACTAGAAAAACTATCTAGGTAAGGTATACCAGGTATGTGATAATTAAATACGTATAGCACAGCACAGTTCATCTAACATAACTCACAGAGGAAACCCAGAAAAATATCAATCTAGTTGAAATAATTATCAGTAATAAAATATGTTTCGAACGGAAAAACGAAAAAAACTGTGATCAAAGTCACGCTTCGAATACCACGTTGAAAAAAAAAGAGGAAAGAAAATTAAAAAACCCAGCTGCAGTGGAATTCTCATTCTCGTTATACCTATGCAGCCTGTATCATCCACGTGGATATTAAAATGAAAACAGGAACCGGTAAAACACGAGTTTGAAAAAAGTCAGGACTACAATGAGTCTGGGTGGTGATAATTGAACTGTACTTCCGCAATTTCCGCACAGGGACGGATTTTTGTTTGGTAATCGTGCGGCTGTGTAATTATCTGTGGGTATGTAGATTACCCAGGTATTCGGTTTAAATCGACGATAATTGAAAATTCCTATTATCATCATTATTTCGAGGGTTCGAGTCCATATAAAGAGTAGAAAATCTAGTAGGTTGGATGAAAATATTGAAAAACTTACCCTGGTAACGATAACCATATCTTGAAAAATGCCAGCTCACAATGTATGATAACAACATATCCGGGCCATGAAATCTGAAAAAAGAATAAAGATCGGTAAAATTAGTAAGATGGAAGTATTGAACAACTGAACATAAAATATTCGTACGTCAATCTACAATATACTTGATTAATTTCAATTCTAAATTTATGACGTCGCTTTCCCTTTTCCTTCGGCATGTAAAAGGGGTCTGCTAAGTAGATCGCACGAAATTTCGATTCAAAATTGAAGGGGCAAATGCTTCAAAATCATCAAAACCATTTTTCCAATCATGGGAATAGATATTAAAATTTTGAAAACTGAAAAATTCTATGATGAATTTTTGTCAAATTTCTTCTAAATGACTTCAAGCATAGGTTGATATGGGGGAAAAAAAATAAAGAAATGAATAATGACGATTCAAAAATTCAAATTTTTTGTGATCATAACTTTTTTCAATTTCAATTGGCGGAAATATCGTTTAAAAAGTTGCAAAAAAAATGTCCATAACTAACAAAATGAAAATCCTACTCGTATCCAAGGTTTTTATAATTTTTCAAACATTTTTCTTGATTTTTACACTTCCAGTTTTGTGGCTTTCAAAGTTTGCTCAGAGGAGGGGGAGAGGTTGAAAAATAAAGGGTTTCAAGAGCACTAAATACAAGTTTAAGAAAAAAATTCATTTTTTTTTCTCTTGCACTTGTGTTATTATTTTTGAAAAACTACATTTTTTGGCTCACCACCCCCTCCCCCCCACAAAACCGAACTTGGATCAAAAAAATGATTTTCCCTGCATTAGTTACATAAAAGCAAACAAAATTCGGCAATTGGATCTGAAAAACACAAAAATTTTGTCAACTTGTGTACTTCTGCTGAGACAAAAATGCACCTTTATCTTAATTTTTTTAACTGGACTTAGAAGGTTCTGATCATATTTTTCAATTTTATAATATTTAAATTTTTTGAGTTAGCAGAAGAGAGATTTACAGCAATTATCTCAAGATCGATTTTCTGATTTCATGAAGTCCGAGAGAAGGAAGGGGTAAATTTCCCTTTTTCACGTGGTTAAGGTTCAAAGCTCAAAGCGAGGGCCAAGATTCAGGAAATGAGTAATATTCAGAAACGAAATTATTTTTCAATAAGACAGAACGTTTCTGAACTTTCATGATTAGTGATTTGAAAACAATTTCTCTAAAATTTTCCGACTTTTCTGACTTTTCTTTGACATTTTCTCATTTTTAATTTTAAATAAAATTTCATGCTTTTCGAAATTTTTTTTTCGAATTCCGAGTCTTTGTCGTTATTTTGCATAGTGATTCAAAAACTGAAAACGATTCATTACAACGGTTTTTTGCCTGGCTTTAAAATTAAAAATGTCGAGAACGAAGTTGAATTCCGTAATTTTAAAATAAATTTACAAACTTCAAAAACTGAAAATATTGGGTGATTACAATTCTTGTCCAATTAAAAAATTGAATAATTTTGAGACCATGATTTCTTTCCCAACATTAAAATTGAAAAGGCCAAGTAAAATTCCATGGTGTCTACTAACAAAAAAAAAACAAGAGAGAAAACGAAAAGCAACAAAAATTTGATGATTTTTCTGCAAAAATCAAGAAATTCCAACAGTTTTCTTATTCTTTGGATTTTTTAATCAAAGCATAAAAATGGGGTTAATTTGAGCAAATTCAAAGCAACAAAAAACGGCTTCAAGAATTTCAATTTCCTAGCAGACAACATTCGGCAAAAAAGGTTTCATGATTTCATTATTTTTTTTTCAGAATGACTGTTGAAACACAACATTTCATCCCTTCATCCAATTTCAAAAATGAATGATTTTAAAAATACATTTTTATTCAAATTTTTTCAAAAAAAAAACATCGGTTGCCAAACAAAAGTTTTGGAATAAAAACAAAAAATTCGGAAAAAATTTTCCTAAAATTTTTAGATAATTTTAAGCAAAATATGAAATAAGGTATCTTCCTTTTCGTAAAAAAAAAATTGAAATCATTTATGATTTATGATGATGTTTTGCAGAAACGTTCAAATGCAGAACTGTTCTTTATTGGGTGTGGCAGGAGGAGAAGGAGGAGGGGGGTGAAGCCCCCATAAACCTTGATAAATTGTTAACAAAATGTTGGAAAACCCCTATTTTTTGCTTTTCGAATTTCATTTTTCAGTCATTTTCGTTTTCATTTCCATAGAATATCTCTAAAATTAGGGATATTATTTCAATATGTAACCCTGCCGGAAAGAAGGAACCTTGTGTAAAAAAAATAGATGTCTCATTTTTCACGTTTTTTGTCCAAATGACGCCAAATCTGGACCAAATTTTAGAACACGAAATCGTTTATTCTTCATTTTTGGATTTGGCCATCACGATACATACAAATTTTATCTCTTCATCGATAAATTGAGGAAATGCGAAAAAATCGGCATAAACGTTCAGAATCTAGGTAGTCTAAATCCTCTTCTAAGGAATATTCCTGCCACCGGTAGGCACCATTCAAATTATTGAAAAAATTCCAACAATAAATTCGAAAATGCGGAACATTTTGAACCAAATCAAAACACGAATTTATCCATCCCTTCTTTCATTTTCGACCCCACTCTCTCACAAGCAATTCCTTCTTTGGCAGCACTTGTCCGACACCTTCCCTTTTCTCCACCAAATTCACCAAAAAATTCAAACTCAACCTCCCAAAAATTTCCACCAAACCTCTCACTTCCCATTTCCCGATCGCAAATTCCCCGCAACCAAATCACCATCGTCGATCGCACGCGACACTCGTCCGCATCGTACCTAGATTTACGCAGCCTTCCAACACGGTCGCGTATTTCGCACATGATCGATCGAAAAAACTACCCATAATTGCGGGCAGGTCGTTATCAAACCAGAAACAGAAATACGAAACCATAATAGAAGTAAACTTGGCCATCTGCTCGACGCCATGCGCTAAATTAGCTCATAAACAGAGGCAATGATCTGTGCGGCACGACATGCAGAACCGGAACGAAAACTTCCAGCTTTTACCACGTCTACACGCAGTCACTTTTTTCCAGCTTTTAACTGCAGCCAGCGCAGAGCGCAGGCCAAGTCTGCTGACTCTCGATGGCCAGCCGGGCCGGGTCCCGGTCCGCGTCTTTCTCTCGCGCGTCGTCTGTATCCAGAGTTATACGGCTCTTTTAATTTCATCTTTCTTCATTTCTCCGCGGGTTTTAAAAAATTCTAAAGCGAAACAGGTAACACTAGGCAGATACCAACCAGTTTTGTTTGACGGTCATGCCACGCTTGGTAACTGAACGAACAACGACGGTATAGCGTGGTCAAGGTTGCCACACTTCACTATTTCGCAGCTCGAGTTCACTGACCATTCTACATATTCACTAACCTCCTCTTCGGCCATATACAACTTCCATACTCCAAGTACCCATCATATGCTGGATAAACGTCACTATCGAAATTTCTTACGCTGAAGCAGATTTACGTAGACGTAGGGCCATAGATAAATCCACAAGTCGTAAATTTTTCTACACTTTTTCGAAAGAATTTTCTGCCAGAACTTGTTCCAACGAGAGTGATCAAAGATCGTATAAATTTTTATCACAACGCAACGTGGTCTTTCTGGCCTAGATTTTTTCCACCTGAAAGAATTTTAATGACGAGCCATCATTTGGAAAAAATGCTGGTATCTGTTCCATACAATACCTCGAGTTGTAATAAACAAATCTATAAAGATATCATTTCGAGCAGTTTTTCATAAATATACACTCACGACTGAGCACCAATACCACGAGTTACCAAAAATACAATCGTACCGATTTAACAATGGTATAATAAATTAATTGACTTCGGCTCCGATGAAAAATCAGCACGATCAATCTAATCGTAGGTAGGTCTAGGTACATACATTGTAATGGCCATCAGTAATCAGAACTACCAGCTGTAGGGCAAGTTCTCGTTATGGATTTATTGCCGCGTAACTCGTCTCGTATAAAAGGATGACGACGGTTAGAGAGAAATTTTCTTCGAAAATGGCCGGAATAACCATACGAACGGTACCCGAAAGAATAATCGTCAGAAAACTAGAAATATCCAGTCGTGATTCAATAATATTAAAAAGTTATCGGTATACGTGGTTTCAGTGTTTCACGTTTTGTATAGATGATCTGCGGCTACCAAAACGTGCATAAAAATTTAAATAATCACGCTACCGTGGTGTTTTTAATATTTACTTTAACCTTAATATATTTTTATTTTTTCCCGAGAAAATATCGTAAGTGCTGTGTTTTAAGATCGTTTAGAAATCGAGGCAGAAAACGAGCAATGATCTTTTGTTTTACACGATTCGTCGAGATAATTTTTTCTGCATGCACATTGCAGATTTGCAGATATAAAATTACAGCAAGGTGTCTAGAAAAATTTCACAATGAAGATACAAGACATTTAACTGGAAAATTTTTCAAAAATTTTATGATTTTTTTATTGTGGGGGGGAGAGGGAGGGAGGGAGGGAGGGAGGGAGGGAGAGAGAAGAATATTTTACTACCCAATGCAGTTTTTCGATTTTCAAAATTTTCAAATACTTGAATATTTTTTGAAAGGGAGAGGGAAAGAGCCCTAAAATTAATTTGTTACTTTTTCAATTTTTAAAACTTTGGAAGGGTACTCTCTCATTTATGGATCTATGAAAATTCAATATTTTTTGAAGGGGAAGTGCTGAAAATTCTCTCCTAATTTCAATGTTTTTTCTTTTACAATTTCTAAAACTTCAGAAGAATCTCTTTCATTTACAAAACTATAAAAATTATCGAAAATCACTAGAAAACAGCCAAAATTGCAGGACAGTAATAAATCAGTAAAAAATTCACTTGAAGCAAACAGTGAAAAAAATTGATGAAAAATCAGTGAAAATTTACTGAAAAGTCAGTGAAGTATCAAAAATTCGTTGAAAAATTGGCGAAGTTCTTTGAAAATCAGCAAAAATCCTTTAAAAATTGAAAAATTTCGGAGATTTTTCTTGTACTACAATAATTCTAACTTTCTTCAGCGAAATTTCACTGATTCGAAATGAAAAAGTAAAACCAAGGATGAAAATGATTCGAATATAATCGGATTTGAATCCACTATGAGAGATTGGATTTTCATCAGTGATTCGAATCAAGTCTTTGTTGCGGAGGATCAGCGGCTTTGCCAGGGGGGTGTCAAAGGTCCGGACCCTCTCTCATGAGGATAAAAAATTTAAGTGAAAAAGTGTATTTTTGGAGCATTAAAAAAATTATCTCAAAGCTTTGTCCTTGTTTTGCTCGGGCATAAGAACTTTATAACACTAAAATGAGTGTGATTCCTCGATACATGAATGAAAATGATCCAAATTTTAAATTTAGCGTTCTCATAATATAGGTATTTTTTGAGGGGAGGGGGGGAGATTTGGTAAACTCAAAATTTCTCAAAAAATTTTGAAAGTTTGGACCCCACCCATGAGAAATTTCTAGCTACGCCACTGCGGAGGATTCATATTCATGATTATGGTTCGTGTTGTTTTGTGAGTTTAGTCGCGTTAGAGATTTATTTTTGTCGTCAATTTTTCCCCAAAATATGGATTCGTAGATTTGCATTTGCATCCATGAATTCACTCACGATTCGAAATCGAATTCAAATCATAAAAAAGCGAAATTTTTTCATATCCGGGTTTGAATCCAAAAAAACACACAATGATTTGTTTTTGTAAATTCGGATTCGAAACCGATTTTAGGTGGATTCGTTCCAACCTTGAGAAAAATCATCAATATTTTTTAGTGATATGTACATACATCTCAACATCATTTCAAGATAAAATTTTTAAGTACCTACACAGAAAAATTCTTCAAACTCAAATTTTCTCGCTCTACTTTGTAGGAAATTTCATGCGATATCTATCAACGATTCTACCAATTTTTTAGTTCAATTTGATCATATTTGTAGAATTTGTCTTTTTTTTCACTTTTTTATTGATCTGAATTCGAACAAAAAGGCAAAAGGTAGTTTTTTTCCCAAATAAAACGTAAAAATCACATATTTAATTGAAGATTTCTAAACGTTATAAAGCTGATGATTGCCTCCTATGGAAAAAACGAAAAGAGTCTAGCTCAGAAATTAAAACTCAGTCTTCTTGAGTTACAAAATACCCACAATTCTCCGAAATAAACCAATTTCAAAATTATGCACTGAAAATTTCAATATAAAAAATATTGGCAATTAACCATCAACCAAAAAAAAATTTGGCAAAAATCATCGAACTTTTTTCGCTTTATTCCACAATTAATTTGTTTTTGAACCAAACAAAAATCAAAGTAAAAAAAATTAAAGGGTCCTGGAATTTCATTTTGAAAAATATTCCAAATGCAATTCTCACTTAATTACTTCAGAAATTGGATATTCAGTACAAGATTGTAATTATTTTCAAAAATGATTTTCCTTGATTAGCTCAGATTTTTCAAATCAACTTTTTTAGATTTCAAATAATGAAATGAAACACTTTGGCAGAATAAGCGGGAAAAGATGACAATTTCACTGCGTCAAAAAAATTGTATATACAATTTTTAGACAATTTTTTGAAAATCCGTTTCTAATCACCAAGAACCAGCCTTACCACAAATTTAGAGGGAGGGACCTGAGGTGACAATTTTGCTACTTCAAGTTCAAAATCAAAATACATTATAAAACTTTGAGAATCTAGATGGGTCATAAAACTGTTTGAAAAATTAATTTTTCGTTTCACATTTTATAAATCCCTGAAAAATTCCAGACTTACGACTTTTCCAAGTATTCCAAGTGTTCCAGCGTTCTTCGGATGATGATAGATTAAAGAATCAAACATAGTAATAAAATTTTGAATAATTTTCAAAAAAAAAAAACTATTTAGATACCAGATAGTATTACCTATTAATTGATTAAAATCACATTTTTAGATGGATCATGCAATTTCACTTACCAATCACGATATTTGGGGACAAGAGAAAGAAAGAGAGGGAAGAGGGAAATAAAATACAGGCCAATATCATCAATTCATCATTCATTAGAAAAAAATGGAGAAAAAATGTGAGTATCTACTTCCATCTTTGAAATTATATCTATTTTTTGCACCTGCATAGGAATCGTGAAATTTTAAAAATGATGAACGTAATTTTCAATTGTCTTCCGCATTCATTTCCAACTTCCGATCACCAATATTGCTTCTCTCCTACCATTCACAAATCAATCCAGCCGGCCAAACGCAGACATTGGTCGAGTGTGACCTTTCTCTATACACAATGCGAATTTCAGTATGGACAGGACAGAATACCTGTATTACTGATCTAATTTCCGGCATTTTACGTTCTCATTTTAAAACATTTATACAACATGAAAGGTCACTTTCGGGCTTTTCAACTATTTTTACACTAAACATTTTCGTACAAACAATTGCGCAAAACGCTTTCAAAAATTTCACAGCAAAATTCTGACAGAATAGGCATAAAAATTCGCAAATTTTTTTAATAAAAAAAAAAAAGAAGAGTAAAGTGCACACTCATCTTTAAAACTTCAGTACACCTGAGAATACTCTCGGAAATCTGCTGGACAAGATATTTAAATGCGTAAAAATGCAAGTATCCGTATCACCGCTTCGTACGTATTTAAATATGCAGACAATATGCAATAGAAGTCTGAACGGAAATGTTAATTATTTTTCACACCGGTAACGGAGCAATGAATTTCACAAGAGGAAAAAAAAATCACGTCAAAAAAATCTACGAGACTATACAAGCAGAATATACCACATCGGGCTACTTTTTCAATATCACACCATTACAAAAACAATTTCTATAGGTACTTACATTTATTGCAAACACTAGATTTTAAAGTTTACTCGGCCGCGATGGGATCGGATAGGTAGACATACTTTCCATTTCTTTATCGAAATCAGTGATCAAAGTTGTTTAGAAACTACTGACATCGTTTTACACTGTATCACCTTTGTACACACCACATAGGAAATTTTTCATCGGCCACTTATTATTCCGATCACAATTTACCTACATAAAATTAATATTCGTTTTATTCGCCACGACGGATTCTAAAAAATCTTCCGAATACTCCTTGTTTATAATCTCGTTTAAAGGAATCCGCGCGAAAAAAAATTCCATCGATGGAAAATTATCGGTAAAAAAGAAAAAGTGATGGACGATCTGGTGAAATACTGGCACCGTTTCTCTCATATTCCCCGGTGAGCTAAATGGACAAGAGGTAATCAACGTGGGCCAAATGTGAATCAAAAACTCGTTACGTTTTCGCCAACATCCAACTAAATATGGAGCATTTTTAAATTACCATTGTCGAGTAAAATTTCATTAAGATTTGCGAATACGGAAACGCGAACAATTAAAAATCAATTTACCTCTAGTTTCCTACTTTTACATTATCATTCATTCATAAATGTAAGAATGAACTCTTCACCGCCACAGGTAGCATCACCGGGATGGATTTGTATGCAGCAAAATGAACTGCGTTAAACTTGTTTTCTATCTGTATAAAATACCATAAAAAAACACTCGTTCAATGTTCAATATTTTAAATTGCTGCAATCGTCGACAAGTTCACAAACCTCTTCCACCAGTGTTTTCAAAACGATATTTATTCAGATGGGAAGTGATGAAGTTCGCCGTTTACTTATTATAGTCATTATCAGCGGCGGATTTCATAATTTTACGCCTTGGGTACAATTTTTTTGTGCTTTTTCAATATTGACACCTTCTCGTCCATCCTGCTCCCTGAATTTTTGTTATTTCATGATCTAGCAACAAAAATGAATGCTATCAAGGGAGGTACCCAACTGACAACAAAATTTTGATCCGAAACAAAAATATAGTGAAAGTACATCATCAAATGGGGACATCTAAAATTTTAGGTGCTCGAGTTCATTTCTCAAATTTTGACGAATTTTTGAAATCTTAACATTAGATACCGTGAAATATCCTATTTTCAATCCCTTGAATTGATTGGACGCAGTTTCGAGACATTTCAGAGGCTCCAGAAAATTATGAAATTTTTCAGTGCTGGAGAAAAGTCCATAAAACTGGTTCAATCTATATTTTTGGGCAGAAATTTTTTCTGGAAAAATTTGATACTTAATCTAGGAAAAATTACACTTTGAACGGTTAGAACATTTTGATAAAGTCAAAAATGAAATTTTGTTTTTGCAATTCAGAACAAAAGTTTGTTGTGATAAAAAATTTCAAAATACCTATGATATTCTCAATAAATATTCAAAAATTAAAATTTCACATTCCTTACGGTCGTACGCAACTAGGATATTTTCATCAATTTCATCTTATCGAATTTGCTATTTTGCCAGTTATCTACAACAAGAATTTTTTTAATTGTTTGAAATATTGACGATTTTTTTTAAAAAATATTTGCTATATTAATATGGATACTTCTTAAAGAGAGGGAGGGAGGGAGGGAGGGAGGGGGGGTACTTAAAAAATATAATATTTTGAAAGATAAAAAAATTGAAAAAAGTACTTATCAAAAATGATGAAAAAAATGAGAGAACAGTTTTGGAAAAAATGAATTAAAAATTGATGTTTTAATAAAAAGTTACTCTCTCATTTATAAATCAGTGAAAATTATCGAATATCACTGAAAAACAGTCAGAGAATTGCAGCACAAGAGAAAATCAATGAAAAAATTTTCACTGAAACGGATCGGTGAGAAAAATCACTGAAAAATCAATGAAAATTCAGTAAAATTTTTTGAATTTTGCTGAAAAATCAGTGAATTTTGCTGATTTTTCCTGTGCTGCAATTTCGACTGTTCATCAGTGACTTTTCACTTATTCAGAATGAGAGAGTAGATACCAAGTAAGTGCCTGCTGGGATATGTTTTGAGAGAAAAAAAATTGAAAATATGTAGAAAAAACTCTGGAAACAATGTTTTAAAATGTCGAAAAAAATATTTAGGTGCATTTATTGGAACCATCGGAAGCGAAACGTATTTTGGTTTTGGTTTTTAAAAGGTGGAAGTTTTTTCGTTTTTTTTCCTCTAGGTACGACAGCAAGTAATAAAATGAAGTTGAATTTTTTCCAAGATTTTTTAAAACTATTCTAGCACTCTTAACATTCAACTTGACACGTAAAATAGTGCAAAAAGTCTAGGAAAGCCAAAACCAAAACAAATGTCGATTTGATGATGGTTTTAATTTTTCCTACATTCGGGTTTTTTGCCTTCTTGCCTTTTCAACCGGTTTCCCTTTACAATTTTGGTTTTGTTAACAATGACTGTTCAGGTGAATTGATCAGCGACGTTAATACGGGAGCGGGAGGCGATCATGATTGAAAAAAATATTTAAAAATCAGAAAAAAGGACACGACATCGAATTCTGCGTATTTTTCTCAACTAATCAACGTATACTTATCAAAAAATCGATCAATTTTCAAATCTTCACAGATTTGTAAGAAAAGAAAATTCCCGCTTATCTGTTCCTCACTGGAAGTAGGGCTAGTGCAAAAAATTAAAACTTGAAAAATTCATCAAATTACTTTGGCTTGATAGGAGAAGAATTGGTGAATTTTCTGCAAAATCTGTAGAAATTCAAAAAAATCAGTGAATTTTTTCTCAGCTATGTTGATCGGTGTGGGGGAAAATACGAAGAATTCTACGTCATTTATCTTTTGTTTCTAGCTCTTTCAGCTTTTCTGCAATCGACCTCATTATTTTACTGTTTCAACGGCTCTCTTATTAAAAGAAGCCCCCCTGGATCCTTTTTACTTTCAAAGAATTTTTTTTTTTTATTTCTGCCCCCTCCCCTTCAGAAGAAATATCTACAGTCAAGTTACGCTACTGACATTGATATTTCAATAAAATGTTATGGAGAAGTACACCATGATTTAAGGATTTCACTCTGAAGGAAAAGTGCGTTAATTTCATATTTCCTTCGTAAATTGTAACTTTTTCGACGAATTTCGAGTCCTGTTTCGGCGTTTCTTGCGCTGCTGCTGGTCATTTCATTTGCAAGACGACACAGCAATTGAAAATTATCGACAATCTAGCTACAGAAAGAGATTCGATAAACAAGGCGACAAAAATACTCTCACATTGAAGCTTGCTCATCTCATACGTACAAATAAACGCACTTTCGACATGAAAATAATATTACCACATTGTCGAAGATTACTTGCAAACAAATCATTAATAAAAAATTCTTCTCTGCCATCTTCTACGGCGACTTCAGATAACAAGTTTGACAACATACGAGTCCATGGATGAGTATCCTTAATCGCGATGAATCGTACAATGAAGAATGAATCTTCGAGTTGCAAATAATCTAAAATATGTTGGAAATGTGGCCGATGAAAATAATTAAATTTACACCGTCTGTTCTCCAAATAAAAACCAGTAAAACGGTACAGACGTCCACACTTTACAATTTTTATCCAGGTAGGTAAGGTACCTGAAAAACGCACGAGTACGTACGCAGAGTTGGAGCTGGAACTGGAACCCGTTATCATCTTATAATACCGACAAACGCATCAGATACTCCCTTACAGCACTGGCTCGGCTACGTACAATACGAGTACGTTTTGTCCGATTTCCGCGAAAACATCGTCGCGTTTAACCGCATTCTCATTCAGCGCAAATTACCGAATTACTCGTATTTTGACCGCGAACAGTATCTTCCTTCGGGTCGAGCATATTTCGCATATTAATAAAAATTACATTATGTATATATTAAACCACCCGACGTGTGACGGCTGACTGCTGATGCGTCTCAATCTGAATGCGGATCCGCACCTTACGAGAGCATACGTAAGCTGACTTAAGCTAAAATTAATCTCATTAGAATGCATTTTTAACGCATTACCTGCGTCTTTTTCTTTCCGAGTTCGGGTACGTATGAATAATTTGACATACGACCAAATAATTTGAATAATTCGAATAAGTAGAAGTGGTCGATAAATGCATTGTCAGGTGCATTCATCTGGTTAAACAAGCGAAAATGAGAAATTGGATACAAATATTTTTGCAGTGGAATCCGAGAACCTGCTCAGTTTTTCAAAGAAAATAAAAACGAATTAATAAAACCAGCGCCTTGAAAAACTAAGAAGAAGGCTGCACCCTTCCCCTCAAAATCTTTGGTGAAAAAAATTACAAATTTGAATAAGGCAAATTGGCAAGCAACTCTTCTAGAAAAAAATACAGCAAGTGTTTTCTTAAATGAAAAAATAGTGAAATCATGAATAAAAAGGTATTTTCGATTCATCAAATTAAAAAAAGGAAAAAAGTGCATGAGCTAATTTGTTGAGCAAAACGAACTTGAATTACTTAAATTGTTGAATTTGGTGCTTTGGATAAAAATTATAGGTGCTGTCCATCATACCCCCTCCCCCCATGATAAGACGTATCAAATCTTCAAAATTGAAAATGTTTGGAATCAGACACAATATCGAGTTGCATGAGAGGAAATTTTTTGATAATTGTATATTTTTGGGCAAAATGAAAGAGTTGCTACTGATTTTGGGCCTTTCAAAAACCTATAAAAATAAAAATGATTTTAATAATAGACAAAAAGTACCTATGTGCTGTAATAATATTTTCAGGACATAGGCGTACCCAAGGGATGGACTCAGGAGCTCGAGTCTCTCCCTTAATCTTGAAAAAAATATTTTTTCATGGCAAAAATTTAAAAAGTGCATTTTTTGGTTTTTCAAATAATATTTTTTCAAAAAAAATCGCTCTCGCTTCGCTCGGGCAATATTTCAATCATTTTATTTTAAACTTTGATAATTTTTGACTAATTTTTTAGCCAAAAATCGAAGAATTCTCAATAAATTCTCAATTTTTCCGAAAAAATTGATGATTTTTTGACTGAAATGATTAATTTGAAATTTGACCACCTCCTCCTATTTTTTCAAACTCTCAGCCCCTCCCTTGATTAATTTCTGTTGCGCCTATGTTTCAGGAAAAGATTCAAAAACTGAATGCTGTTCTTGGAGTACAAGGAATATACATAATTCAATAGTAATTCATTTTTTAAATTCGAAAATTCGTTTCTGAATTTTTTTTTTGGATATTTATTATTCAAAATTCACTGGCAGAGAATGATGTGCGTTGCTGGTGTAAAACATAAAAAATTACATTTTTCTGAAAATGAATCTGTTTTGGGAACTCATAACTGCAGAAAGGCTAGAATTTAATACATATGTGAATGAATTTCAATAAAAAAGTTGCCTATTATGAGGGAGGACAGCACAAAAATCAACATTTCTGAAATTTCAGAATTTTTTTCACTTCGTATGATTGAATGTGTTTTTATAAATTTGTGTTGCACTTGTCTTTATTGGAAAAAATGTTTACTAAAAATTAATGATACTTCAGAAAATTTCAATTCCCAGTTTTAGGTGAGAAAACATCTCACCAACATATAGAAAATTCGAATTATTCTCGATGTAAAAATTCATATTTTTTTAAAGGAAAATAGACCAACGAAACTTTAATTTTTTGGTAGCAGAATTTTTTGCAGTTATTATTTTTGCCAGTTATCATTCTAAATTATTATATGAGAGAAATTTCTATTTTAGAATTTTTTTTTATTCGATTGCAACAGAAAATTCTGACAATCGTAATTTTAAACTAATCAAGCATACAAGCGAAAATTTTGGCAGAAAAGGCATTCAAAAGCTGATATTTCTAATTTTATTTCAATAACCCAGCCTCTACGACTTTTCAAAGAATTTATCAATGTTAGAGGAGTACAAAAGAGAAAATTTTTCAAAGGTAAAATTTGAATGACGAAAATAACAATTTTTGGACTATTTATAGAGTCTGCTCGATCTGGAAAAATAAAAACAGGTTGTTATTTTTATGCATTTTTTTTGTTTTGAAATTGTGCTTCAACTTTTTACTACAAAATTTAAAAAAATTAGAAAATGTTGAGTATTTTTGTTTTTTGCAGCGAAAATTCTCGGTATTTTTTGGGGTTTCTTGTTTTTATGGTCAGAGGATATCATGACTATTAGGCAAGGATTTTCGAGCAAAAATTGTCTTCGATAGATAATGGAAATGATCGAGAACTTCATAATGACATTTTAGTTCCAGTTAAATCCTTCACATCCCTTTAAGGACGTTTATGAGTAAGTACTGCTTGAATAAGTACACAATAAATTATGAACGGCTAAAAAAAAAATAACAAAATATCACATCATTGAAACCAGGTCTTTTGAAATTCCTTATTTACCTTCTCCCCTCTCCTCACCGATTCACAGTTATCATAGGGAAGGGTAAAAATTGATTTTCCAATGCAAATAAAACTTTTGATATATTTGTCTGACTCGAAATGCCATCCTCAATTTTTCCTTAAAATCTTACATTTTTCAAATGAATTACAAATTTTTCCCATTGAATTTCATTTTTCCCATTGAATTTCATTTTTTCCATTGAAAAAACGATGAAAAATGCATTAAATATGGAATATGTAAAATGATTTCCTCAACATTAAGTATTTTTTCATCAATTTGTAAATTCTTGTAACCTCGCTCAAACATTTTTCGACACTCGTGTACCTTTTTTACTTCAACATTAATACAATTTTTACAAAATTTTGCAATTTTGATAATAGACATGATAATATTAGAACACAAAAGACATACCTTTTGAATCACTCGTTAATATTTTTTGAATTTGTTCCATGTTTTGTTCTATTTTTTTCAAGAGGGCGGATAATTTTATTTTAGAATCAATTTGAGCCAATAAAAACCTACGACCATTCAATTATATCAGACCATTGTACACAAAATACCTGGCAAACGATTTTTTTTTGTTAAACCAACTCCTGCCGGTATAATTTGACTTTTACTCAATTTACGCCCATACAACACACCACCCACCCCGCTCCTCATTTTTCCAAAGCAGAAAACACAATCGACTCATAAATTTCGCAACACTTCCGTACCAAATAGTTCAATTATTCTTCTTAATTGATCGTTTTGATGGTTGTATAACCAGCGTGCGGTATTTTCGAAACGGTAGCATTTTTTACCGGCTGTTTTGTTTATCTGATTTTTTAATCGTTTCGCTAACTTGATTTATTATTTTTAATTGTTTCGGCTTTCTCCGAGTTTCGTTTTCACTTAATATTAATCTTTGAATTTAGCGTATAGGTTGTGTTTTCATATTCGGAAATTTTCCTAACGAAATCGAGACTACACTTTTATGTAATTTTTCAACTAATAAACAAATGTCGATGAAACCGACGAAATGATGCAATTAATCCATTGTCTTCATCGGTAAACCACTGTTATTCACGTATACCTTCGAAATTACCATAATTTATAAAATATCAACTCGACGATGAGAAGTGCGAATATGATTTTTCGTTTAATTAGAACAATATGTTCGTTTCTAATTTCATGATGACGAACAATATGAAATTACTTTCGCTGAATGAATAAGTCGCCAAGTGCCAATGAAACCGTTAAACCGAAATCACGATTTATCATTGTCTAAATACAAGTCCTCGTCTGGTCTATCAGAATCGATCTTGTTTCGGGTGCACTCGAAAGTAATTAAGTAATTAAGTACATTCATCTGTATACTGGAATTCGGTGATGGCAAACGAAAACACGACGCAAACAGAAATTAATTTCATAGGTACTAAAATGATTTTTTACACCTTGTGATGGTAATCAGCTCAACGTTACCTATTTCCAACGCACAACAGAGAACAGATGGTGGTATAGGAGTATTGTTTCAACGTTTTTCAAGCCAACACACCACCAGCGATAATCATTTTTTTCATTTTTTCAAAACTAATTGAATACTCGATAGCTCTGGTCTCAGGGAGAAAATTATTCAAAAAATTGGGATATTCTTGGATGAGGATGATGCTACAGATTTCATATTTTCAAGCTGATTTTTTCTTTTATTTTTAATTGATATGATTTTGACTCCCCCTCCTCCCGATTTCATAACCAGGAACCATGCAGGATTTTAATCATCGGTGAAAACTCTAAAATCGTAGAGGATGCTACAGATAAGGTTTTTTTTAACCAAGGATGGCCATTTTCGAACAGATTTCATCTTTTAATAATTTCAAAGTATCTGATTTGACCCCTCTCTCTTCCCATTTCATATAACCAGGAACACACGAAATGGTGACATCATGAAAAAAATGTTTACTCAAACGATGAAGATTATTTTTTAAACACAAATTAGGTCTTTCATTAGGTGTAAAAATATAATGAGTTTACATAGATTTTTAGATAATAGGAACAAAAGATCGCATGCGAGTTTGCTATCATTACTTTTTTCTTCCTTTTTAGCAATAATTACCATTGTCTCGTGCAAAAATGAGTGTAGAAACGTTTAAATGGAACATGTTGACGCATATCATTAATGCAAGTTCAAATTACAATATTTAAATAACAATGTTTCAGATTTTTTGCTTTTTAGCTGTCACTGAACAGCGAGCTTCGCTGCACGAGACTGTCCGTTGTCTCATAATTTTATTATTTCTATCACCGCAGACGTCATTACGACTTGAAATTTGATAAGTAAGGTATAATAACCCAGGTAGATAACGTTTCGTTCAAGAGTTTTTTTTCATATCGTTTGGAAGTTAAACAAAAACGATTTTTTTTATACTATTGAAATGATTCATAAGTTGCGAAATAGTGGGCTGGGGTGACATCAATTATTGCGACAATGACGACCGGCAAATTCGATAAAATTGAGACAGTTGTTATTCCCACGCTAAGTAAATGCAATAAATACCATAATTCGTGGCTGCAGATGAGGTAATCGAGAGGTGTTCGCAACAATTTCCGATTTCAAGATACTTAAACAATTCAATTCATTGCTCAGAATAAAACCACAACCGGCTTAATTTGATCCATAAACAAAGGATTTTTTATGGAAGGCAAAGGCCTCTGAAGTGTGTAAACCGCTGCAGTCACCTGTTGCATTTTAAGTCGAGATCGGCGTGAAATACTTCAACTTCGTTCCACTGTTTATTTTATAGCATTTATGAATAGAGAAAAAAAATGAAATTGTACTCACCAAAATAATTGTTTTCGGTCTACACGGTATCCAAATATTCCATTATTGATTGGTGCACAACACAATATCACTTGATTAGGAAATACCACACAAAAAATTATTCCACCGATTGGATTATAAACCCACACGACTTGGGTGAAAAATTCACAACACTTAACACACAACAATAATAGACAAAAAAAAGGAAGCGAATTGATAAAATTAAATCACACAAGAAGAACTGAAAATAGAAGCCGAAAACAATACAATACAATATTAAAAATGAAAATTAATTGCACAAAACTTTAAACGAAACACAATTAAATAAGAATAATAATCATCAAACAAAAAAATGCCGCACAGCTACCTGCCACAAACACAAACGAATTTACAAAACAGGTAAGGGTATCAACATCGCATCATCGAGTCAAACAATATTACATCCATACCGTACTACAGCGTATACAGGAGATACAAAAAACGTTGAATGTTCACCTGATTCATTGTTCAGTTCAGATTATTACAGGTAATAATACAGGTAAAAGAAAGGGTGAAGAGGAAAGGGGTAAAATTCGTGATACGTAATCGATTCAATATTTTTGAATCGAAATGAGCAGTCGATTAATAAACAAAATGGTCGATTTGGTATCAACTGTGTTATGATTGGTTGAAAAATATATTCTCCATTCTGATTGGTAATACAACGAATGACGTCATTCAGTTAACGAATCATTTCAGGAAGATTCGATTTAAATTAAATGGCGTTTATCGTTTTGTTATCAAATTTCAATTTTCTTATCGAGTTCGAAAATTGAAAAATTGGAAAATCTCGTCGAAAATTTCCCGAAACGTTATTTTCTGCTTTTAATTCGAAAAGAAATTTACTTCAAGTTGCTCTAACGTTTTCGTTCATTCAGTTTTACGTACAGTTGTGAATTTTTTTCATTCAAGTTTTCTTCCTTCTTTCACAAACATCTGTTTTATGCCTTTGACCAAAAAAAATAAGTTTGTAAAATTTCAAACCGAGAGAAGACAGATTTTCCGTGTTTTGTACTCAATATTCCGACGTTGACCATCCACTCTCTGAATTTGTTTCGTAGATTTTTTAAGGTGTTTTGTTTACTTACAAATTTAAAGATATCAATTCGATACACTCGTCTAAAAATGTTCGTCTAGTTGCACTAAATTTTTGAGTACATTTCAGTGTTGTTTTAACCATCAGGATTATAAATTAAGTGTTCATGTTGCTACTAAATTAAAATGAAGAAATACCACAGCGTTGATGTGATAAATAACCGAACTTTAGGTAATTCTTACGATCCTCATTTGAATGTTCCAATTAAATTGAAGTCGCAAGGACCGACGAAATTTGAAAAAAATTTCGCCGAGAAGTCTTTCCTCCGAAGAGTGTATACTGGAAGTCGATCAGTCAAAGTAAGCTATTCTTTATGTGTACTAATTAAAACGCCACTTCATTAACAAAGTATTTAATTTTGAATACTGAGTTTATTTTTGGTAAATTTTGTGTTTCAGCCATGTCAGATTTCCAGTTACCGAGCTAATTTCCTCATCGTATTTAGTCCCGATGGGTGAGCACTTCAGTGTCTTTTACAATGTACGTTTTTTCTTTTTACAAACGATTATTCTTTGATTTTAGAACAAAGTTAGCTTCTACCAATGGCGACCATAATGTTTATATAATCGATATCGCAACTTTCAAAGTGTTGAATACTTTGAAAGGTCATAAACGTACACCATGGACTGTAGCTTTTCATCCATCTAATAACAACATCTTAGCTTCTGGCTGTCTCAACGGAGAAGTTCGTGTGTGGAATTTGAAAGATGTAAATAAAGCTGTGATAATTGTTGAAATTATCTTATATTACATACCTCAGAATACATTTCATGATAATGTTTTTTGTTTAGGACTCTTTCGAAAGCTGGCAGTCTCCAGGCCATACGGTCATCGCATCCGTTGCATTTCATCCTAAATTCAATATTCTTGCTATTGCTACCTTCAAAGATATTTACTTCTGGGATTGGAATACATCGATTATTTTTGGTCAAACTTCAACTGAAAGTGACGAGGAAAAAATTAGGTTTGTAGTTAATATTGAAAAAAAAAATTTGTATGGGTTAAAATTTGTATTTATGAAAAATTGTTCTGTAGGTATATTAAATTTGATTCAACGGGCGATAAATTAATAACAGCGATTGCATTAAAGAACAAAATGTTATCGCAATATGACTCCATTGCTTTCCGTGAAGTTTTCCAGTTTTCTTGTGAACGCCGGATTTTAAAGGATATTAAAGTGATCATGAAATTTTGTGAAACGCTTTTTCATCAGGTTAATAATAAATATCTGGAGTAATTACATAATATTGTAATTTGCTAATTTGATTATCAATGCTTAGGATATACCACAAAAGAACATCACAGAAAAAGTTCCTGCTTCGAAAAAAAATCCTAAAACGACGAGTCGTCTCCGTAGCGAATCTTTATTAGAAGAAACACTACCTTATCTATGCAAATATCATTTAGACCTGGTATCAGAACATTTAAATGTCCCTTGCTTCTGCCCAGCCGAATTTTCTTCGAAAGCTTTAGATATACTGAAACGAAATACATTACCGTTTGATTATTTGGTTGACAAATGCTATTTTTGCAGGTAATTTTACGATAGAAAAATATCAATCAAGATGTTTAATTTTCTTTTTCCTAAGCGTTACTTTATTTCTGCAGGTACACATGGCTGTATACCGCGGTTTTTCAACTTCGAATTATGAATCAGCAGAAGAATCACATTTGCCAAGGGATTCGTCGATTTTCCGAAGATGATCACGTTTGGTCCTTCAACGGTTGTAGATACCAAGAGTTATTGGAAGAAAATGTCAACGAATTGAATGGTGTTACCGAGGAAACCCTTAGATATTGTTTTGAGCATTTCGCTAAAACTCGCATTGCTCCTCATTTCGCCGAATTCATGCCGGAGAATGGACTGTGCTCGAAAAATTCCAAATCTGATCACGAAGCTGAGCCCAATAAAGAATCTAGTACGTGACAATTCTAATAAGTTATCAATTGTTCATTATTAAATAATTATAATCTTGGGGTCTTTTTGTTGTAGGTAACTCTAACTCTAATTCAAAAAAACCATTCACTCATGAGGTAAAAAATTATGGTAATTTAGTATTGTCTTTTTTTTTTTCAAAAATTAACCGTTGAATAATTTTTTCAGATACCGCTTCGTTCAGATTGTTTTTTGAAAAATTGCGAGACATTTAAATTACTACCCAGTGGCACTTTTGTACCATTTTTAACTTCTTTCGCTGAATTATATCATTATCTACCTGCTTTACAACAGATATCGACGTAAGTGTTTTTAAAACGTACTTGATCTGAGCTCTGTAATCTTAATCTAAAGTTTTTTTTAACCGTATCTTTCACGTCAATTGATTTCAGAAAACACGATACTAGTCGTTTGAATTTGTTAATGAATGAATGGGAGTATCTTTACTGCAAACTTCTTCTTATAAATAATATGATCGAAGGAGACGATGGACTGATGTTGAAAAAACGTATAGTCAAAAAAATCAATGAAAATATTGATTTAAATCTAGAATCCGATGGTAACATAAATTCGAACGTTTTCAAAGAAAATCAGGATCTCAAAAAACGATTTTTTAGAGAAAAACAAAATTATTCAACTGACGATAAGGTAATTTTTGACGAATTAAATGAACTAAAATGATGAAAATGAGAATATTTTGGAGTTCAGCTTGTTTATTCACCTCATATTTATTTTTTTAGGAAAATGACAAAACTATGGAGGAAAATCACAGTGCAAAAAAATTGAAAGTGAGTAATTTTTGGTTTTCTCCCAAGTTTCCCTCCTATTTACTGATGTATTCCAATTTTAAAATTTTTAGACCGAAAAAGATCATGTTATTAATGAAGGTGCATCTACGTCTTCGTATTTTCCTGAAAATAAGCAAGTAAGCATGTTATTTTTCAAACTAGAATCGATAATAACGTAAAATGAAAATTATTTTGTTACAATGAATGTTCCAGACTTCTGATGGCAGCAGTAATGAAAAAGTCGATGCCTCAAAATGTAAAAATTGCGAAAAGCTAGAAAAACTTTGTAATCTGTGCGGAAAATTTGATAACAGCAATAATAAACTCTCCAACGAGGTAAGAGTTGAATTTTGGAATATTACAAAAAAAAATTATTCAATTTTTTACTCCTTTCTCATTTTTATTTATTAAATTAGGCCCTGCAGTTATTGAGGAAAGATATTGATATTTTGGGCAGCGAAATTCTTCGTAGAAACGAATCGAAAACGCAACGCCACCGTATGGAAAAATTATACAAGCAACAACTTGAAACGGAAATAAGTCGAATAGGTAGACCGTAGACCTAATTTACATTTTATTCGCAAAAGTATGAATTATTTGCATATCGTAATTTTTTCTCCCCAGATGGTGCATTATTTATTACCATTCAGATTATTAAAAAATGTATTAGGTAGGTAATCTGGTATACGTAATTTTAAATAAGTTTATTTTACGTTTTCTACATTTTAATTTTTTTTTTTTTTGAAATTTTAGAATGCATTTATCTACTTTTATTACGGAATTGAAAAAACTCCTTAAGATTAATTTAACATCGGTCGAATCGAAAGATCCTGAGTTTGATAATGTTTACACACGTTGTGAGTATTTCCTCAAAATTGAATACATCCATGACGACGTGAAGAATATTTCATTTGATTCTCATATTTTGACTTTTTCGTTTTAGTATTCATCTTCATCATCAAAAAAGTGGTATATTTCACGAGAAATATTCTAGAATTCTTGTGCGATTACAAGTGAGTTGAAAGAATTATCCTGGTCACCTGGAGATTTTATTTTTAATTCACAACTTAATTTTTTACAGATACAATATCAACGAACTGATTGAAATTCGTAGTGATTCGGCGAAAACTGTTTCAACTTCTCATCTTTCTTCTTCCCTGCGTATTAGGCAGCATCAGAATTTAAATTTTCGTCGTAATTGTAATTTCGACGTGGATGAGCCTGTATTTAAAGAAGGTAGTTTCATTTTTAAAAGGCTAATTTAAGATTATGTTACTTGAGAAAAAAATACATTTATTTTTTTTTCAGAGAACATTCCCTATAGTTCAGAATTATCAGATGATGAAAGTAACGTAGAAGTGTCTGATAGTGAGTTCTTTTTCAAGTTTTTTTTTTTCAATAATTTTGTGACCTAAAATTAAAACCTACATACCTTTTAAATTTTCTTTGTAGACATTTTATCCGGTATATCTGATGATCAATTTGATGGTTATGTGGCTCAAAGTAAGCTATTTCTCCTGAAAATTATAATTAAGTAAATCGAAAATGAATTTTTCTATTCTGATATTTTTTTAAGGATGTAGACCGGGTCCTTCGAATCAGTCAGCTGATTGTAGCAATATTCGTTTATTCAAAGGTATAATTTTTTTCTCAATTTCGTATCGTTGACATATTTTAATCATGGAATTTCTCCAGATTCAAGAAATACATTCTCGAAAAAAGTAGTCGCCTCTGCTTCCTATATCGATAAACATTTGAGATTTTTAGAATGTGCTTCCGATCGGAGACTTCGTGACGATTCTAACGCAAACAGTCATGAAATACTCGTACAGAACGTAAATCGTTTGCTGTTTCATCAATTACAGTGTCGTAAGTTCTAAGAATTTCTAAAACTGAAATTTCCCTCGCAATATTTTTATAAAAAAGAATAATATTACAGAATCTGTACAAATTCCCGAGTACTACAATAGTCATCCGTTGCATCGTTTACAAGTTTGGGATTTTTCTCAGCTCGAGGTGCCTGATATTTCCAACCGTAAGTTAAATCTGCCATTTTATGTTATTTTAATTAACTCGAATCACATGTAATGTTTTTTTTCCTGCAGGAAACCAAAACCTGGTCGTCTCTGAGTGTAAAGTCCACAACGACGCTACAATTTCCGTCTCAAACGATAATACCAAAGTAGCTGTATTATTATCATCGAATCAGTACGATCAACCGGATTGGCTAGGTACCTAATTATAATTTCTAAACCAATAACAAAACCGAACTCTTTTCTAAAACTGAAAAAAATATTTCAGGTGTTTTTAGCTTGGAATGGAAAACTCTAGGGCAAATATTATGCTCGGTGGCTCTCAATCAGATCGCCGTATCACTCAGTTTCTCTCCGACCGATCAATACCTAGCAGTTGGATTTTCCTTCATGTATTGGGAAGATTTAAAAATGGCCGATATCATATCGGTACAGCAGGAAATAAACAACTGGAGGGACTTCAATTCGTTGAGTAGGCGTTCGCCTATAGCTACTTCTTTAATTGATATAACATTCGTTCATCGTACCGAATTCATTATTACGGTGAATTGTATACGATGGAGTCCCGTTCCAGGCCAAGGCTTAATATTTGGTAACAGTTTCGGCGAAATAAAATTCGTCGTTTGAACGTATTCTAGTTGTAATTTTTATGGCTGTTTTTTTAACTATATAATCACATATGCCAAACCATACTATTTCTTGCATCTCATGCCCATGTTGCGGTTTTATTCTCTCATTATTCTTAAGTACGATTGGTTTTCGTTTTCTCATTTTCGAAATGATCGCTTGATTTTAATGGAGAAATTTGCGAATTTCATTTCGCGTGTAAATTTTCAAAAATATTAGATTTGAAGTTGATTTTCACATCTTGTGTGAAAATTCCCCAAATCTGTTCCTTTTTATCTTTTAATGCTGTAATATTTCGTACAAATTTTTTCCTTCGATTAAGTAGCAAACCCGCGAGGATATTTTATTTATAATTTTAAGAATTTCGCTTTTCATCGTGTTGTTTTTAATGTGTAAAAGTATTACCAAGTATATTATGTTTCGTGTTGACTGTTTTTTTTCCTCATTTAAAAACACAAAATAACGTTTAAAGCAAAATTTATTTAAAACATAGAAGCAATAAAAATTCTTCACGTCTTCGCGTAAATACTTCAGTTTTAAACACTACAAAAAGGGTAACAAATCATTGAAACATCAGAAATCTATAACATTCACATAACATTATTATAAACAAGATAACGAAAAGTTAATTTAAAAAAAAAAGAAAAAGAAAACACCGTACAAATATTTAAAAGTTAATGGTATGCGATTACAATTCATCAAAATATAGTCTACAAATACGTATAACCGATTTCACTCAGAATTTCACAACAATACTCCGGTAAACCGTACAATATAAGTATAAACGAGGAAACAGTACAATTCACAAAATTTTGTACAACATGTAAAAAAATCTACGAGTAACTATCGAAAAACACTTGCCAGGTTTATTAATAGGTATTTATTAAAGAGAAAAAAGCATTTTATTCGAGTCGTGATGTGAATAATAAAATATTAACTAGAACGTCTGGTTTAAAAATTCACCGTAAGACTAGATAAGTTATCGTGCAATAAATCTACCAAGATTTATTATTTTAAGAGCTATTCGAAACAAAACCAATGAAGAGTTTTAAAACATTTACAAGATAAAACTAGGTAAAAAATTTTTAATAATTTGATCTCAGAATTTTTTGATTTCAATTTTTCTCGATTAAGTACGATAATAAAATATTAAGGGATTTTTTGCTCAAAAAACAGCAAGATCATCAATTTAGATACAACATGAATTGGAACTTTTACTAAAATCGATGATAATCCGAAGATATGTTTTTATAAAAATTATAAATTGACTTTTAACCTTAAAATTATCAGTAAAAAAAAGTTAAAACAAAAAACAAAACAAAACAAACGTGAAATAATAAAATATACCAAGGTGACGCATAGAAGGAAGATAGAAAAAAAAATAGAAGAAAAAACATCTCAACATCACTTTCGTTCGCACACACGACACTAAATAGGTAATTAAAATACCTCGAAGATACAAAGATTCATTTAAAAAAATTTCGTAATTGACTAAATTCGTTTTTAGGAAAAAAAAAAAGGAGGATGAAAAATCTTAAAATGAGGCGGTATAATGGAAGTCACGCATAAAGAAATATTTTTAGCTACTGTGTATACGTATTGGTAAAATATTTTGATCCGATAGTTGATATGACTTATATTAGTAGGTAGTTAAAACATGAAATTCGCGTTCATATTTACAATTACATCACTGACCTTGGTAATAAAATTGGTCAAGCTTATAAAAAGAAAAAAAACTGTAATACTGTTCAAAAAATTAAACTTATTGATATGCTTTCAGTAGTCGATCGTCCATCTTCAACAATTACAAAAAATAAAACAGATAGAAGATAAAACGAAAAAGAAACAAAATCAACGAAAAAATAAAGAACAAAATGGAAAATGAATAATAAAAAATTATAAAAACAATAGCATATAAAATATTACGGTTTGAATTTTTTTTCATAGGAAGGAGAAGAGGATAAAAGAAATGTCTACTTCGGATTCGTTTTCTTAACACCTCGTGGTTTAATACTTTCACTAATCTGCCACATTGCTTCTTCGCATAAAAATTCGTCGAAGTTGCTGAAAAAGGCTACGATACGTTCGTGACCTTTGAAATTATAAGTTCTAAAAAAAAAATTTAATGAGTAAAATATCCTCGAAAGTTTTCTTTTTTGCAAAAAATTTGTAACTTACACTTTCTTGAATCGTTTCATGTTCTCAACGATATTGAACTGCTGCCATCGTTTAGAGAAATTAATCAAGCCATCGTTCAAGTAATCATTGTTACCGATATGAACGAAAGTTAAATCTTGTAACACTAATCCTCTGCAACACGGGAATACCAAAATGAGAAAACTTTGTCTCGATTGAATTAATATACAAAGATAATGGAATTATTCTTACATGTAAGGAATACACGGAGGTTGTGTTTCAGCTAAAGCTTGCCTATATGCTCTGAAACTAGAGGAACTATCAATTAACGCGCAATACTCTTTCAGTCCATCGGTTATATGTTTTTGCCATTCGAGCCGCCTGATCGGGGCACTATCCAGAGCTGATAGCAGGGCTAGGTAGGAATTAAAGTTATTCATTTTTCTCAAATGTTTCATTATTTTGATGAATTTCATGACATAACGTTCTCTATCCTTCGCATCGTTTTGTTCTAAAATTCGAGATCGTGCCCTGAAATCGAAATCAAGCATTAATTTTACATGAAACAAAATACAGAATTGTAAAAAGATCATTTTTCATAAATCCGAACAAGTTTTGAGCATTTTTTATTTCAAACAGAATATGAAATGAAAGGAGTATTGATTGATATTTGTGTTTTTTTTTTTCATTTCCAAAATCTCAGTCCTAAAATTCACTTCCTCCCCCACCAAAAAAAATCAAAACATAAATCTTGACATATAACTCGATAAAAAAAACAAGATTCTAACAATTTAAATTGCCAAATAATGATCTGGAAGAATTATAATTTTTTTAAAAAAAAAAAAACTTCTCTTTCGCCCCTTCAATAGTTAGGGGAGAAAGTTGCGGTAGTTTGGCAAGTATTGAAATTTTCATGAAAAAAAAAAAACAAAAAAAAACAGGAAATCTAAACGAACAGTCAAAGTCAAAATCTAGTTGAATTGAAAAGCAATAAGAGTTTTTTATTTTCTATGGGATAAAATGTTAAAAATTTTCAAAAATTAAAAAAAAATCGAAAACGATTTTTTAATTTCTCATCCGAAAATGCAAAAATGTCTATTTTTCATGTTTTTAGAATTTCACCAGAAAAATATTGAAAAAGTTTTTATTCGTTTTTGATAAGAATAATTATCGTCTGCTTCCTTTCTCCTTTCCGCCCAAAAAATGATGGACCCGAATTTTCCATAATCTTCTCAAAGCATAACGGGAGGGGAGGGGGTAAATTTTTACCACGGTTTTTTTGGAAGTCGTATCACCACGATTTCTTCACAACCCCCTTTCAGCTGCTCTAAAATACAGTTCAAAATATTTTCCGCTTCATGATTTTCATTTCACATACCAGTAGGACATTTTATTAAAATGTTCCGTGAATCTAGTAAGATTTGGACTTTTTTCTTCGTTTTGTTCCTGCGTCCAAATTAACACTTCGGGAATTTCGATGCTGGTAAATAATTCGGCATCCAGCAATGTCATTTGTTCAGCTATATGTTCTGATTTAAAATCCAACAAAGTAGATTGTCTGAAAAATCAACGCCATAAAAAAGTCAAATAATCTTTTCCTTTCAATCATATTTTCAACACAGAAAATCAGTTTTTTTTTTTACCTCGTATAAATATTTTGCGATGTTAACGATCCATTCAAAGATTTCATCGAATGATAATGGAGCTTAGCCAAATATTTTTCCAATAATTTGATTCTCAATGCTTTACCCATGATCAAACCGCCACTACATAGTAACTGATATACAAACTCCATAAGCATTGCGACAACGTGTTCTTCTAAATCCATTATACTAAAAATCAAACATAATGATAAATTATTATAAAAAACTGAAAAATAATTCTTCACAGTCTAGTATAATCAGCCAACACTTACGTTAAATCTCCAACAACACGAACAAGTAAAGAGAATGTTTCCCTGGCAGCTCGCTGTCTAACAGCATCACTAGGCGTATCAAATCGATGATATCTATCGATTAATTTTTCCAAAAGTTGAACCGGGGTAATAAAAGTACGATATGTAGTCAGAAATGCTTCTTGATACAAAAAATCTGCAAAAAAATTTATAATCGTTCAAGTACGAAAAAAACCATCTCTACGAATGTCAAAAAAATTCAACCTACCAGCATCACTTTCCTCTGAAGTTGGCAAATTTTTAATAGTAAATGTTCAAATCAGTAAAGTAATAATCGTAATTTATAAAATAATACATTTTCAATAAAATATTTTTTTAAAAAATTACCATTTTTGTTAGCTTTGGTGGCTAAAACAATGAGAGCATCTGAATGTCCTCCTCGTATATCGGGACCATCTTCGTCTGGTCTTTTGTAAACCAACCATTGACTAACATCAGTTTCAGCCAAAGGATCGGGGACATTTATTTCAACGATATTATTATCCTGATATATGTTGTTGATGAATTCTTTAATAACGGGGCTAGTTTTCACCGGGCTTCTAGGAATTTCCTCAAAAGTACTGAAAACGGAGAAAGAAAATGAAGATAAGTACCTATTATTATTTTATTTCGAGTTTAGCTTCGGATATACGTACATTTGAGGTTGTGACAATTGAACTGGTGACGTAGGTGTTAAAGTTGACGTTGGAGATTGACTAGAAGCAATGCTGTTCAGCTGGCTACGTCTTGGTGGTAATGCTGGCGGTGGAGATGATGATTCGTTCAACGAATTATTATTGCTGTCAAAAAAAAAGATCAATATAAGAAAAGAACCATTAAATGGAAAAAATTCTCAAAAGACGATTTCTCATTTTCATCAATTTTAAGGAGCATTGAAATTTCAAAAAAATAGTCCAAAACTTACGAGATTTTTTTCATTCAATCATAAAAAACACATAAAAAATGAACATCAGGTACCTTTGACTAGAACAAAATACATCGAAGGAACATGAATGTGCTGAAGTCAATAACATCTCATGTTTCTGCCATTCAGCTTGTAACATATTATAAGAATCAATGGAACGTCTGAACATCTCGTTTGTATTACCGGGCGAACAATTCCCAAACATTTCCATATACGCCATAACTAAACAAAAAAACACGTCAAATTATCAATTATGCACAACGCAATAAAAACAATATTAAAACTAATAACTATAAACAAATTATACCGAAGACTGAACACGATTTCTACAAAGAAAAAAAAAACTACGAAAAATAAAATTTCAAATCATCGCCAACTTTTAAAAAAAATGTAGCAAATTTGAATTAAGAAACAAAATGGAACTTGAAACAACATTAATTGCTTCTTTAATGCAATGAAATTAATTCATATCGTAGATGCCAATTGTTTTTCAAAAGCATAATTAAAATCTAACCCACCCACATCTTTACTCGCGAATGTTTGAAATTAATATAACAGAGAATTTCATTATGTGGGTTGAGGGTATCACTTTAAGATGAATTAAAATTCGTTTATTTTTCTACCCAGTTGAAAAAATATCAATGTTTATTATATTTTTTAAAATTATACACATTTCGCAATCCGGAGTAATAAGGTCTCATCTTAAAAATACTTGTTTTTCTAGTTTTTATTATTTTTTCTCCTGCAATATCATATCATAGTATTTTTTTTCGAATTTCATCCTTCTACTCAGAAAAAAACATATTCTACAATACCATAACACAAAATTGAAATTTCGAGATATTGAAAATAATAGTCATATTGCAAGAAACAAAGATTTTAAATATACGGAAAATAACTCAAGAGGATTTAAAATATCAAAACTGGATTCAAAAAGGGGAGGGAGGGGAGATGTCTGGCTCAGAATTTAGGAAACAGGAAAAATTGAGTATCAAAGTTTATGTTTTTTTTTTGTTCCTAAAATTTAAATTTGGAAGTTTGAGCTAAAATCTAAAAGGAATTTCATGGAGTTGAAAGGGAGAGAGATGGAAAACCATAAACATTTTTTGAAATATTAATTCAAGCATAGTAAGTACCCAAATATGATTTTTCAATCAACTAAATCTCTCTCTTTTTTTTTGAAAAGTACACCTGAGGAGCAAAAATAAAAAAATCATTATTTTTTAAAACATCCACAAAGCTTATTTTAACTCGAAAAATTCTCCCTCCTTTCACCCTGATTAATCAGAGACGTAGTAAGAATGTAAGGACTTTTCAAGAGGAATTTTTGGGCCAAAAATAAATAACTGATCACTCACAGTCAAAATTGGATACCTAAAAATGGATTCTAAAAGCTAAGACTTGAAAAATTGAAAAGTACTCTAAATTTTGTTCAAAGTCCAGCATCTTTGAAATTTTTTTCAAGTTGTTTTAGATATATCAAATATCAACAACAGATTCTTTTTTCGTGGCGATTTAAAAACATAGATTTAACGTCATAACGTCAACAGTGAAATCACTATGGATATGGTACTACAGTTGTGGCGATGACGGGAAAATGAAAATGATTAAAAATCGAAAAAAAAATTTTCAAGTTTTCAAAGACATTTTTTTAGTTTTTTTTCTAGTTCAACAACGCTTTTTCAAAAACTGTCGAAATGATAAGATTTTATAATTTCCAAAATCTGAAAAAATGTTGAAAACCATAAAAATGCCAACTTTATTTCATAATACTCTTCAAAAATTTTGAAAAATCAATTTTTTCCAGATGGATGGATTTTTAAGACAAGACCAACAGCATTTTTATGATTTTTTTTGAGCCTGACAAAATACCAAAACATTAAAAAAAATCAAATTTAATTTCTACTACATATTTTTCAAATGCTTATATTGAAACTTTTTTTTTGTAATTCTGGATTGCGGTATTTTTAATTTTAAAAAAATGTCAAAAGTTTTAGCCCAAAATTAGTCCAGAAACAGATTTCAGAGTTCATGAGGCAAGCTCTTTGATACTGATTTAAAATTTTCTTAAATGTTTTGTCAAGCTTCTCTTTTTCCATGAAGCATACTTTTCAAGGACTTGGGATTCAGAAAACATAATGTTTAATTGAGGCGAGGAAACTTCGGATATGCCAAAAAGTCGAATAATCTGAAAATTCAATTTTTCCAATAAAAATGTTATAAATGGGTGGGTGGGTACTTGAGAATTCAAAAAAATTGACATGAATATTTTCTTAAAAAAAGAATATAAAACCCGGAATTGAAAGAAAAATGACTTCAAAACAAAAAATTCAGAAAAAACCTCATCAAAATTCTTGAAAACGAAAAAGTAGATCCATAAACAGTACCTACCAATAAAGAATTTTTTCCCAGTTTTTGGACTTCAAAGACGAATAATCAAGGATCTATTCTACTTCACTTAATAGCGTTGGAAAATGTTAATTTTACCACCCCCTCCTCCCCCCCCCCTAAAGAAAGAAAACAAATTTCATCATCAATAAGATAACTTGAAATAAAATTTTGATTTGTTTTGATAAATATCAATGTACCGTCGCACTTGATACTATCGGAATTACAAGAAAAGAACTTGACATACAATAGTCATTAACACGTTTATTAGCACGTATCACGAACAAACACAAATTATATTATTAAAAATAATACACACGAATAGACAAATTAATAGAATGGGCATGTACTCTCAACGGAGCCGTACACGTAAGCATGTACAACTCGTCACTCCGACACTTTAGCTACTGAATTCGTTGCCGGTACCCTGGAGATATCCGGGTACCGGCGGACTACCGGCGAGCGGCGCAGTGCATCCACATACACCACTCTAGGGATAGTCAGTAGGGCCAAGTCCACCTCTTACACTTGCCCCTTCGAGCTTCACGACGGAGAAGTCCGCCGCGAAACCCGGGGGGAAGCGCGAACTGAAACCTGGACCCTACCGCTCCCCGCACCCCCTGCCCCTTCGGACTTCCTACTGGGTTTTGGTGCACGAGTGGTGAAGCGGAGCACGGTAGTCTTTGCCCACGACAACGGGCTTTTCATACGATTGATCAATCGTACGAAAATGACATACAAAGTATGCAAAAAATGAACGTATGCATACGTAGACGAATCAGAGCGTTTTACTATGGCATGGTTGATAAACCTCTGCCGGTCGGGTGCGAGTTTTTTTACTACTCTCGATTAATCAATCGAGAGTAAGTTGAAAATTTGGCGATAGAGCCGGTTGATATTGATGAAGATCAATACCAATTTCCGAGTGGAGATATCCAACTCGGGTGTCTAGCTCCGTTGAGGTTTGTGACCTGGCATTGGTTGATCAACGCAATGCCAGGGCTTGCCAAGTAAAACACACATAATACAAGAAACCAAAGAAAAGAAAGGTAACCGGGTATCAACGACCCATAAAAAATACCAAAAATTTAGACTTCATAAAAATGAACAAAAGAACTTATAATTAAAGAAAAAACTTTCGATGCGAAAGTAAACGAACTTAAAATTAATAACGACATGATAAGGAACAAATTTTGACTAGCATGTCAACATAATATACCAAATATGAAAATAGGTCAACGACCTTTTACGTATACGTAAATATATGACATAATAATGAGGGCGTTTGACATAATCGGGGGGTTTAATCGACGCAATCGGTGAAAACAGTAGATATCGACGATGAATAGTGACGACGACGTTGTAGTATCGACGACGACGATGATGATGATCAATAACGACGACGACGCATACTTTATATACTCGAAGAAACGACGCCAAGTGACAAAACGTAGCATTCGAATTGAAAAATTCGGCTTTCGTATGACTTTTAACACAAGGACGACGTAGGAAACAGACGAACGGAATTTAGCTGGATAGAAAATGCTGACGAGCTTTTTTATCAGGAAAATTGCGAACGAATGGGATGGTAAAAGGCCGACGCACGTAAAATCGCAGATAATTGACTGTTGAACGTTACAGAACGAATATTAATAAACAGTCGTACTTTAGCATACGCTAATTATCAGTAACGTTGTATCAGTAGGGTAATGACCGCTACTGATTATTGACGAAGACGTAGCATTGGCGATGGCCAGTGCTAATCGATGAGATTTTTGCGAAGACGAATGTTGCAGCTTTGGCAATGGCCAGTGCTGATCGACGAGTTTTTTCGAAATCACTACCAACGTTGAATCCAACATTGGCGATGGCCAATGCAGATCGAAAATTTTAAGGCGGCAAATTTCGAAAATTATAGTGACGAGTTCGATATTGCGACGACGATTTGTGGCGAAACGATGATCATCGGTTTCGCTGCTGATGGACGATAAAAATCAATCCATCTTATTATTGTCGTCGGCCGGCGTCGAGGACGAGCCTTCCGGAACCTCTTCGATCGTTTCCGGAGCCGGGATCTTCGGCGGGAGCGGAACTTCCACCGGCGCCGCACCTTGGAGTAGCTGGGGCAGCGGAATATTATCCAATGATTCCAGCGTTCCAAGGGAACCTATTGCGGCGATGTCGGACGCGATGGATACATCATCGTCTTCGATCGTCACGGTGAGTTCGTCGGCGTTGTCGGCGGACTGTTCCATCTGCGTATCGGCGGCGAGAGTGTTCTCAGAAGAGGCGGATCCGCGCTCTTCGGTGGCGGTCGAATTCGAATCAGAACCAGGAGCGGCCATCACCGGCTCCTGATCGGCGATGTCGTGCGCCTCTCGCTCTAAACGTTCCTGATCCAGGAGTTCCGGTATTCGCTCCGGATCCGTGGCTAAGATGTGGACGAAGGTCGCCATCTTTTTCTCGTCCTGGGTCCGGAAGTTGACGCTTCCATCGATTACTTTGCCGGGGCCGCAATTGCGGATATATCCAGCATTTGCGAACCGATATGACCAGTCGTCGGCATATCGGCACCGGGAGGCGATCGTCATATTGAACTCACTCCGGAGGGGAAAATCTTCCACCTCCGGTTGGTTGAATACTATGAGTTCCATCACCCCCAGTCTCCGGCAAGTATCGATGAGCCGGGTCCACTCACCGTTCAGCGCCGGAATTTGTGCGGCACCCGTAGATATACGCGTGTCGGCGCCCCCCGCCGCGATCATCATCTTCGGCGGGAGGGCGTTGAACTTCCGGATGGCGAGAATAAATTGAGTTATATTAAACTCACGTCGATAGAAATGTGGCGCGACGAATTCGGACAGAACCTTACGTAACCGTCCACGAATGGCGTGGAACGGTACGCTGTCGCCGGCCAGCATCCATTCTCCGGCGAACAGCACCGGCTCCCCACCCAATGACGCCAAACGGAATTCGCCAACTTTCTGGTTGGTTGGCACGCACGGGCCATAGAAGGGCGGTACCGGCTGGTCAATAAACGGCACCGGTACCGGGAGCCCATCACGACGTTCCATTTTTGGGGTAAGGGCCGGACCCGGTACTCTTTCGGCAGCGTCCATCAACGGCTGCTGAAGGTCGTTCGCGGCGGAGGCGGCGGAGGAGGAGGCTCGCTCCGCATCGCTGGTTTTTGGCATCGTCAGTCCGAAAATTCGCTCGTCGCGACGTGAGATACGGCCGGAGCCGCTTGAAGTCGAAGGCGTAACGTCATTATTGGAAACGGTTGATGAACGCGTTCCCGACAGCGAACGAGTACGAGATCGTGACGTTTTCCGGGTGAAGCGGGCTGGCGACGTCGAAAAATTTCGCCCTAGGTGGTCGTTACGATGCTTGGCGACCAACCTATTATGCTCCGCACTGCATTTTGCCACAAAATCCTGCATCTGTTCTGGCAAATCGGAAATGCCAGTGCCCGCAGGTTTTGTTAGCGGCGAACGTCCGGGTGCCGAGACATCCCTGCACAGGGGAGATATCCCGCTACGCAGATCGTCGTTCGCACCGGCGATGGCCTGTGCAACGGTCTCCTTCGAAATCGTTTTCTTCAGACATGACTTTAACGGTTTCGATGGTTGTTTCGGCACCTTCGGCGCATTGAGAGCCTTACGCAACGAGAGTTTTTTCGGCGGCGCGCTGGAGGCAGCGGCGACGGCGATATCTTTCTGCGTCGGCGGGTCGGTCACGTTCGGTGGTACCAGCGGCGCCGAACACGGGATCGGAGCAGACGATGGTCCGGGTCCGGCCGGTGTTGTCGGTGCGCTGATACTGGCTACGTAGGCGTTCATGGCATCCGTGCCGAGATCTCGAGCACGGATGAACGCCTGGCGGTCGAAATTAGGGTTTGACATCGCGAACGCCCTCGCAAGATCGTCGGCCAGCTGAGTAGCCTTGCCAACTTGTTCTACTTGCAGGTCGCGTGTCTGAAGGAGCTCCTGATATGCAGCGTTCGACTGGTGGAGCTGCAACGTTCGCTCCGAAAGTTGGCGGTTCACGTCGTCGAATCTTTTCAATATTTCGAGTTGAGATCGGGGGGGAACCGCCTCCGCCCCGATGTACACGTTCGCAGCCATCGGCTCTGATCGTCGGAGAGCTTCATATTTGATGAAGGTCCGGCACCCATCCACTCGACACTGGAAATATCCGCGTGGCGAGGGAAGTGTAGGGGGGCCCGACGATTGCGCCGTTTGTTCTGCCGTTCGTAAAGCCTTGATATACAGATCCATAGCACATAGTGCATGGTACGGGTGGATACACTCCGCACCATACACTATGGCCATGAGCTCTTCTGGACTGGTCGAGTGGGAATAAAGCTCCTTCGGGGGCTTTCCCGTAATATTCATGCGGCAGCGACTGCATACAATCGTTGTCACCATGGACTGCATGATCTGTGGATAAAATGAATACAACCACGAAATTAATAAGGTGTGAATACACATCTTAATCGTGAATATCGTTTAACGTTGACGTAAAATTAACATCGTCAACGTACGATCCTAATAGGCCATGGGAAAAATCAAAAGAGGGGGAGGGAGCGGGCGAGGGCGATTGCTCTCGTTCCGGTCCCTCCGGCGAGTTTGATTTATCAATCAAATCACCCTGTTTTGGTAAAATCACAGTGTCGGCGGAGGAAATTTCCTCCGGTACACGTGAAATTACTCTATTTGATTTCGCCGGTCCAATAAGATGAAGTTCATCGAACGGTGATAACCATACACAACGATATTTCTCATCATCAGAACGAAAATCGATATAAATTACCCCTGTATGATCATACACGAGGTAAATACACACAATGAAATATAAATTACACAACAAATCACCAAAAATGGCACATAAAAACGAAAACGCAAATTGCAGTCACTCAGAAAAAGCAAACAGCACGAGAGAAAAAATACAAATGCGACCACCCGGTTAGGGTGAAGGTGCGTGTTGCGTCAATCTCGTAACCGAACCAGTGTTACCACACATGGCGGCACGAAATTGAGTTGCGCAAGGTGGTCGTTGTGAGGAAAATTACGATTCTCCGGTTGAATAACCGGAGTCATCGTAATTTTCCTCAGAGAATTCCTCTTCGTATACCTTCGCGATGTATTCCTTTTCAAATTTGTCCAGGAATTTTAGCATCGCTACCGGCAACGTAAGTTTCTTTCTCCGGGTAGACTTGCGCTTTGGTTTTATGACGTCAGCGGATGGTTTCGCTGTCGTGACGTCAGGAAGCGGATTCGCGTTCGTGACGTCAGTCGGCGTTGTGACGTTTTTGGTCGACCTTGTTTTCGGCTTTGTGACGTCAGCGGTACCTGTTTTTTTCTTGACGTCACGAGATGGATGCATCTTCGTGACGTCAGCTGCAGGTACGGGCTGCGTGACGTCATTTGACGGTTTCGAATTCGCATTTTCAACTGATATATCAGTTGAAATAGACGAATCGGGTACTTTTGGCCAGCTTTCTTCTTGAGCGATTGCTCAAGTGAGTTTCCGCGGCCTCCTGTACTTTTTTGAAACGCGTCGGTGTTACTGTTGCCTTTTTGATATTATCAACAAGGGCGTCCAGTTTTCCCGGCTCTTTCATTTTCTTCAGTTTCTTTGAAACTGAAGTGAATTTTTTCACCGGCGGCACAGGAGGGGTTGGAGGGGGTTTTTGAGCGGAAATATCCACTCTTTTCGCCCCCTCTTCCCGTTTCTGCTGAAGTCTGGCTGAGCGACGGATACGTATCTCTTCCGCCGCTTCCTTGGCAATTTGTTCGGCAGAAATTTTGACTGGTCGTTTGAAGGCTGCGGGAGATATCTCGGAGCCTATTTTCTCGTAGTCGTGGAGATAACTGTGAATTTTTTCTTCGAGTTTTTGATTGCTCAGGCGAGATTTCAAGCATTCCGCTTTGAGTTCGTCGCGCTGAGCAGCCGACAGGAAGAGAGATAGTTGGCGAATGCTAACTACCTTACCCACAGTATCTTCCATGTTCTCGACAATTTTGTAGCAATTGTGAGTAACCCTTTTCGTAACAAAATATGGGCCCAAGCGTTTCGGCAGCAATTTTTGGGAAATCCCTTTAAGAGCTGTCGATTGCTTATGCTCCGTCAGCAGAACGATATCTCCTTTCTGCAGTGGAGTTGGGTCGCCATGTTTCTTGTTGAAAATGTACTCGTCATGTATTCGTTGAAGGTTACGACGTTCACGAATATATGCTTCAATCGCTTCTTTGTCGGACATGGCGTCAATTTTTGCCGTTTTTAGCTCAGACGTGTATACACTTTTCTTCGCTAAACGGTCTGCGAAAATATTCGTTATCTCGTGACCAGGGGCCTTAACATGGTGAAGTTGAAATTTTTCGAACTTCTTGGTCCATTGCACAAGGTCTAGAAATAGCTCCTTGTGCACGACCTCCTGTTTTTTGGCATTTTTCCATCCATTTGAGAGCCATTGCTCCATATGGAGGTTCAATGCGTTGGTCACGTATAACGAATCCGTGAACATTTTCACGTTTTTGATCTCATTGAAGACGAGTATTTCGAGTGCTTTTTTGACAGCGATTATTTCAGCTAGGTTGTTCGAGTTGGGGAAGCCCGGAATCTCGATACGTTCGGATACATTTTTCACCGAATCCGGCGAAAAACAGATACCGATACCCGCTATCGCGTCTGGGTCGCCGTTGCGTGAACACGCTCCGTCGGCCGTGACTCGAATATACTCATCGTCGTCGACAATCAGGTCTTTCTCAGTGAGTTTGTTTATCAACAAATCCTCTGAGGTCGTTGACTTCAGTTCTTTTCGAATCGAATTTTCAAGCAATTGCTTCAACTCGTGTTTGAAATTGAACTGAGAGGTCGGGGTGGGTACTCCCTTCGAAATTTCGTTAGGAATGCCCCAGGCCTCGTTCGGGGTGAAATTGTACGGCGTCGGCGTATTATTGATTTCGAGCTCAATCTCGTGAACATATTGATACCACCCGTGGTGATTACCTTTCGGGTTGTATCGTTCGTTGAGTTTTACACGAAGCTTGTCCCCAATTATTCGCATGGTACGTTCAACCAAGGAACTTTGCGGATTATACGTCGTAGTGTGCCGTACGTCGATTCCATGTGACAATAATAGGTCGTTCCAGCGATGGCTAGTGAACTGTGACCCATTATCTGAGACTACTTTTCCGATGGAGATGTTGTGGCTCTGAATGTCCTGAATTACGCGTTCCATTGCGCCAGAAACATTCTTGTTGTTAATCTTGTTGAGTGTACGTAACCAACATCTCCCAGTAAACACATCTTTAGCCACAAATAGGAAACGGGGACCGGTTTTGGTTCCTCCTACCGGGCCAAAGAGGTCTACGGAAATGACGTCACCGATACCGTAAGCTTCAACCTGAGCGTACTCGAGAATTCTCTTAGATACGTAGCTCTTATTGATCTTACACACGATGCATTCGCTGCAAATTAAACGAATATACTTCATCGCATTTGGATAAAAATACAAACGCTTGAAGATTTGTTCGAGTTTCGCAGGCCCTACGTGTCCGTAAGAGTCGTGTAGGTAATCGATGGTGTCGCGGAAAAGGTCCTGCGGCATAACCGGAACAACTTCGCCATTTTCGAAAGTTCGAACTACGAGAGGTCGCCCGTTCGAATCCGTCGACATAGCAAATTTCTTCCGGTATCGGGCTTGCTTCGCTTGCGACTTTTTATCGGCTTCCTTGAAATCGTTGGTCAGCCAATATTTAATATTCGCGCAAGCCTTATCTTCTTCTTGGAATGACGACAAATCGTCCAGACTGGAGAAAAGGTCTCCGGCCATTGTCTCCGTATATTCTACGGCGTATGGCTGGATATTCGTCCAATCTAATTTATCCAAAGCCATTTCGATCGTGCACAGAGTAAGCTCTGGTGCATTTATTCGAAATAGGTATTTCTTTGGAGGACGAATGTCGTATACCAGATCATAACCGTTTAATTCCGTGATCCATCCGGCCGCCTTACGGTGAGTCTGGATTATTGTCTCAAACTTCCGTACTACGGCTTTCAGGTCGGAACGGACATGAATTCGCTGACCGTGTAGCCACGGTTGCAATTTATGGATGGTCGTCACCAAAGTCTGCATCTCTTTATCAAGAATGGTGTAGTTCTTTTGGTGCGGTCGGAACGAGTAGCTCGTAAACATAACTACTTGATCCTTACCATCTATGGTCTGGTATAAAACGGAGTTCATGGCGTCGTGAGTCACCATGGTCTCCAAGTACAAATCGTGTTTCGGATCGGGTGGGCGGAGCTTAAAGTCCTTGATGTATTCAGCTTCAAGCCGCTCAAAAGCAGCTTGTTGCTCAGGACCCCACTTAAAGGGCACATTTGCCTCAGTAAGTTTGTGAATTGGCGCCAGAATCTGCTGATATTCAGGAATGAAACGTTTATACAGCCCTGTTAATCCAACGAGGGTTTGTATATCTTTCACGGACTTAAGAGCGAATTCACCCTTTTTGTTCGTGTGTTTCTTCTTGAAATCGGCGAATTTCTGGACCTTTTCGCTCTGCTTGCCGATCTGTTCGCTGGCTAAGGTGAAGCCAAGGTGCTTTGTCTCCCGCTTGAATAGAGCGGTTTTTAGTGGGTTCAGCTTGAGGCCATTGGCCCTGATCAACATCAAGACCGCCTTAAGCCGTTCCACCATCTCCCGAAACGTTTTGGCCATTATGAGGACATCATCGACGAAAGTCTGGACGCCCTCGGTGCCAATCGGGATCACCTTGTTCATCATATGTATGAACTCCGCCGATGCTGTCTTGAGGCCGTACGGCATACGATTAAATTCGTATACCTGCCCCTCGACCTGAAATGCGGTGAACTTTCTCGAGCGAGCGCTCAAGATCAGCTGCCAGAAGCCAGCAACAAAATCCAGGGTACTGAACCAGTTTCCGTGGGTTTCGTTAAGGATGGTCTCTATACAGCGTGGCTCAGTGTACATACGCTCGAGCCACTGATTAAGTTCGTCCGCGTTTAGGCACAGACGGAGCTCCCCGTTCGATTTTAGAACGGGAGCCAACGTGTTGATAAAGCGAGATTTCGACAGACGGATTATTTTGAGCGCCAGCATGATTTTTATCGACTTTCGAATAAGCATTTTCAACTTGTTCGAAGGACGATATTTCTCGCCTCTCCAATCTTTCTTCCGGTCTTTCTCCGGAACAAAGTTGAAGTCGACTTGTTCACCTGTGTACGCTCCGGGGTATTTGCTGAAGCAGTCCGAGAAGATTATCAGCTCCTCGTATGCCTCATCAGCTACCTCCTGAGTAATACCGCCGTCTTTTACTGCCTGATTGAGGTCTTCGCGTAATTTTCTCGCGAATTGTTCGGGACCGAAATCTCGGTCCTCGGGGTCGAGAGGTAACCAATCCACATGTTGGGTCCGTTTTTGTGTGTGGTGAATGGCTTCCTGTTCGTACGTTTTCGGTAGCTTTACATGGAGGATATCGGCACCTTGGAAGGAGCCTCCTTCCATGAAGCGTAATTTCGTACGTCTCGGTGCTCCTGGTTGTTTACCATACGCATATCCGTTCTGAATACTCAGTTCGATGTGCAATAGCTTCATCGAAAGACGACCTATGATACAAATCGACGCAGACGTATCAAGCACATAAAATGGCATGACCATCGGTACGTCGCCGAAATGTAACGCTACCAAAACTATGTGGGTCATGGAGCTGACGAGCTTTCCATCCGCCAGTTTCATTTTGATAGGTCTCGACAACGGAATATACATAATGTTGTCGGGGTGCTCTTCGGTGATTTTCTTCACCCAGTAATGAGACATCACATTGGGGAGTGCCCCTGTGTCCAGTTGAGCAGCGATAGTCGAATTTTCTTGGATTTCCAATACGACCACACACGTCGGATCCTCACATGATTCGGTTACAATTTGTTTCCGAATAATCGGATCGAGTTCTCGGATTTTTCGCGACTTCGGGTATTTGGCATTTTCGATTGGATCAACTATCCGCACCGAAGGGCCGTGGTTCTCGGAAGCCGTTTGAAATCCATCGGTTGCGTCGTTGTCACTATCCGACGAACTACTACTGCTCGAAGATACTTTTTCGCGAGCAGTTTGATAGTGAAAAACGACGTTAAGGTCATCGACATCCTCGGGATCGATCGGCTTAATTTTCGTTTTCGTTGCTGGTTTCGGATTATTATCCGGCACCGTTGCAACTTTAGCTGCAGGTTTCGAGTCATCACTCGAAGCCGGCGCAACTTTAACGAGTTTTCGCCTACGGGCATGTGTTGTATAGTCAACGCCATGTTCCGCGTCGCTCGAATCCGAGGTGTCGGGCGGTTTCATGCCTGGTGGCGGCATGGTTTTTTCCGGTCGTAACGTGTAGAATTCTTCTTGTTTCTTACGTTTTTCGGCCTTTTCTTTAGCGTCGATATCGGATTTATAGATGTCATCGTTATCATACCGAATATTCAACGGGCCGGTGGTCGCTGGCGTTGCGCGCGGACTTTTGTTGAATTTCAACAATTCGCTGCGCAACGCATTAAGAACTTCGCCGTAGGTGTTGTTGGCGATGAACCACTTCTTGATCGTATTCGAAAAATTGAACTTGCTACAACGCGGAATAATATTCCAGTTCGAATCTATCGCCGGGCGAGGATACTTCTTCCCGGCGAAGTCGCTAGCGTATTCCAGTTCCAAGTAGCACTGAGCAGGGGCATGCCAGACCTGTATACGTTCGTCTTGGGTAAGACGAGAGTACATACGTCTATATCTGACATACCGGTGCCGTGCTACCGGTTTTTCGCCTTGGAGCCGCGGTTTAACCACAGGAAATAGCAGAACGATTTGTTCGAATCCTTTGCGGCAGAGGCAATCCACTACCGCTCGGAGTTCTTTTTCTACTACTTCGAATGGTTTTTTGGAATAATTTAATTCCAATTGACCAGCGGACAAGATGGCTTTTTTACGTGTGAATTGCGCGGGTTCGAGTTCTTCGAGCAGTTTTTCCAGAGATATCTGGTTTTTTAGGTACGAGGGAAGATTATTCTCCCCGCCCTCTGCTCGACGAATGAAATGACTGATTCCATCGCCAATGAACGCAAAATCACGCAATTCACTTTCGGTAATTTTCTTCGGAGGTTCAGTATTCAGAGGTTTTTTCGGAAGCGAAATTTTCTCCGACTTACTGTTGTCCGAAGTTTCGATCGACTTGATGGGCACGGATTTCGAACTAGGGGATTGCCCATCTGCCCCTAGTTTTCCTCGTTTCCCAAATCATCGTCTGATGATGATATGGCGAGATCAGTTTCCAAGTCGACATCCTTCGCTGCGGATTCGTCGACGTCGGTTTCGGGTTCGCTTTGTCCAAGTTCAACATTTTGAACTGGGACCTGGCGTTTCTTTTGCGGTTCCTGGAACGTCACTGCTTTTTTCAAAATCGGGGACGGTGTCCGCGGATTTTGTTTGGCAGTACCAGAGTCATTACTCGTGGTTTTCTGTTCCTTTTGGCCCGCAAAAGGAGGCCAGTTTTTGTTGCTTTTCTTGGCGTAATTCTGCTTTTTTCCCGAGGAGGGAGTGTTTTTGGGTTGAATAACCGCTCTCTCCACTCCCTCATCGAGAGTACACTTTGTGTCAAGGGACGAGGAATCTCGGTCCTCACTGACGGTGCGCAGTTTGGCCTTGAAAAGCTCCTTACTAGTACGCAGTTCGGGGTCATCGAAATGCCGCTGCATTGAAGCAGGCATTTTATTGTACATGATCTTGATTATATCAGTGTCGGTGATCGAGTCCATATTCTCAAACGTTCAGTACCAGTTCAAAAACCGAGTAGCGAGCGTCCGAGTGTTCGGCGCATTTCGCAAATGTCTGCGGAAATAATTCAACGCTGCCTGTTGTTCATCGGAGCTCCAAAACTCTTTGAAAAAAGCAGCTCGGAGCTCGATGTAATCAGTACAGTGCCGATGATCGCCGACCCAATCCGCTCTGATTTCGATCAATCCGAGAAAAAGTGAGCATTTCTGCCCGTCGGGTAAATTTACTCCGGCGAGGTATGCTTCGAATCTTGCGACGAAATCGTGTGGATGATGCTTCATGCCAGCATCGAATTTAATGTCGTTGGCCTTCATTGCTTCGACACTGAGGGCCAATTTGGACATTTTTGACGTACCATGGTAGGGCTCTTTTTGAGTACGGGGGGGAATACCCTCCTGTCTCAAAGCTTTGAGCTCTTCCTGGGTTTTCTTCAATTGTGAGGAAAGGTCCATCACAATTGTAGCCGTCTGTTCAATTCGAGTCTGCTGGTTGCTGGAGGAAGTGATCACTCCCTCCTCAACCTGCTGGAATCGTTCCTCAGTCTCATTACGTAATTGCGAAATCGCGAATTCGTGTTTTTGGTCGACTTCGGCGATCCTGTTGGCATTGCTGCTCATCATAGCACACAGCTTGTCCACGTTCGCGTAAGATTTCTCCAATCGGGCGTTGTGATCAGCCAGGACATCGGTGACCTTGCCTATCGCGTTGTGGTTGGCCATACTACGATGGTACTGGTTGATCATTAAATTTTCCAGGTTGCCAACTCGTGAGTGGTTGGCGAGTCGCTCTTGATTGAGCCATGAGTGCATCGTCTGCATGGCCTCAATCATACTATCGAAATTCCTCGATAATTCCATCTGAGGCATCTGAGCGATATTCGTATCCAGGTTGAGACGACTTCGTTGAAGCGTAATTACCTGCTGGCCGGTTGGTGAGGCGGCACCAGATGCCACCTCGGTTGCATGTACATCTACAGGCACCGCGATGGTCTGGCGTCCGCCGTTCGGTGCCATCTCCTTCGATTGAGTATTCTCATAGAGGGAATGGTCACCGTAACCGAGTCCAGGTATAATAGTTCGCTCTCCATCATCGTCTGAGTACGTATTTCGGTCATTTGAGGTGATCTCCTCGTTACTGAGGTCATCCTCAATGGTTACACGTTCGGTAGAAGTTCCCTCGTGATTTATCAGCGAGGGATTCGCAGTCGGGGTGGTTGGTGAGGCGGAGATATTTCCGGCCACACCAGCCTGGTTCAGCGGCGACGGCGTCGCGTTCGTATCATCCGGCGTCGGAATCGTATTTGTCACGTTTTGCAGCTGATCAGCTGTTTCCAACGTTTCCTCCGGTCCATTTTGATGAAAATTGGCACCGGAGGTACGTTTCCTGGTATATGACCGCGGCCGGGTGATATTGTGTACCAATTCGCGAGCCGTAGTGGCCGCATGACGCGTCGGACGTGTGCCAGCGTCACCTGTAGCGTCAACGTCGACCTGGGATGCCGGGTCGGCGTCGACATCGATCCGGTTCATATCAGCAGTATTACTAATCATGCTGATTTGTTGTATAGTTTGATAAAACTATACACGTTGAAATATTCAATAATGCTAATTATTGAATATTTTGGGAACCACTGACAATGTGGCGAAAAATAGATCGCGAATTGTCAGTACCGGGTATTGAAACGTGGTTGATAAATCACGTTTCAGTGTCAAAATCAAATTCGCAATAATTTGCTGAATTTTTCAACACTTGAGTTACGTTTAGAAGATATTCAAACGTAATTTATTTTCATCAGCTGTAGATTTACAGCTGGTGGAATGTTTCAGTGAAAATATTCAACTGCAAAAAGATCGCGAATAAAACACACAATCGGAAATAAATACACGATGATAATCTGTATTTATTTATTACATACAGGTTAGATCTAATTAACCGCAAAATTCGGCCGTTATAATCACACGAGATAAAAGATGCTACTGTGCCGTATATCTACGTTGCACAGTAGCTAGTTCCATGCGTTGGATACGAGCTGCCGTCTGAAAAAACGGTGCGGGGTAACCGACGCGGAACGCTGCGCTGTGATTGGCCGTTACAATCGTATGATGCAATGGCAGCATACGATTACGATATACGTGGCTATAGCCAACGTATATTTTCTAGCCTTATAATTACACTTAAAAATAACACTTCTTATGAATAAATTAACACTACGGATAAGGTACACAAAGGCAATAGCGATTGTGTACCCGGTTTCGCCTATGGCGATGCAAGGTATTGAAAAATACCTCGCGAACTTCCGGCTGAAGAACCGAAAGTTTCCCAAAAGTTGATGAACTTTTGGGGGTTCGGTGGGTTCGCTGACCACCTCGTGGGTCAGTTTACGTGGATAAGCTGGCCGACTTATGCACGTTCTTTACCCACACGTGCCGGGCGCCAATGATAAATATCAAAGTACCGTCGCACTTGATACTATCGGAATTACAAGAAAAGAACTTGACATACAATAGTCATTAACACGTTTATTAGCACGTATCACGAACAAACACAAATTATATTATTAAAAATAATACACACGAATAGACAAATTAATAGAATGGGCATGTACTCTCAACGGAGCCGTACACGTAAGCATGTACAACTCGTCACTCCGACACTTTAGCTACTGAATTCGTTGCCGGTACCCTGGAGATATCCGGGTACCGGCGGACTACCGGCGAGCGGCGCAGTGCATCCACATACACCACTCTAGGGATAGTCAGTAGGGCCAAGTCCACCTCTTACAGTTTCCCCAAAAATATTATCATGGATATGCTCTAGCTTGTTATCAATGAAAAATTTAGGATCGACAAAAAACATAATCCATAATTGTATTACCTATGTGCTTTAGAACAACTTAATATTTTCAGGTTTTTGAGATATTTTCAAATTTTTTCTTTAATTAAGTAATTATTGAAAATGATAAATTTTTGGAAAAAAATTTGGACAAAAATTTTTGCAGTACCATGTCCATTTTTCTAGATTTTTTTCAGAAATTAAAGAAAAATTTTCCAAAATATCTCAAAAGTTTTCAAAAGATAATATTGTTTCAAAGCAGATATCAAATTTTCAGAACATTTTATTCAATAATACTTGAGAGTTGAGATATAGCGATCTTAAATTTTTCCACTGATAAAGCAAGCTGGGGCATATTCTCAAAATGACCAAATAATTTTGCTGAAAAACAGAAAAAAATTCTTCGAAATCAGAATTTTAGTCAGTTCCAAAATTCCAAGTTTTCGAGATGCTACATCATCACTCCAAATTAGCCATTCATTTCTACTCTCACGAACCGAGTAAAAAGAAAATAATCGATAAATGGATAAAATCAATAGTAAGATTTGCAACAAAAAGCAAAAATATTTCATTAATAAGGGAAAACAACACAATAAGACTGACAAAAGCAAACATAAAAATTCCACAATACTGAAAGGGTGCAAAGTTTGATCACATCATCACAATCACAGTGTAACGAATCAAAGCTCAATCAAATACTAAATAGGTATTCAAATGAAAGCAAATTCAAGCGAACACGAAGCGATACCCAATACCGCCTTACCGGAATATGCCAAAGAGTGAAACACTAAATTAAAATAAAAATATTCAAACCATTAATTCGTTGGTACGTAGATTAAAAGAAAAAAATTATCAACTAAGCGATTATACGTATGGATATATTAAAATAGCCGAACCGAAAATCAGATTTAAAAAAAACTCCAAAAAAGACGACACAATAAAACCAGGATAGTTAAAATTAGGTATCTTTCGACAATCTAATCAATAAATTCACCCAAAAAACGTAATAAAAATACACCTTTGTCCTTAATATCTATTCGATAAATTCCAATACCCTACATTATAATTTCCAAACAGAAACAATACACAGTAGAGGTAGGTAATTTCAAAAACGCATAATGCTTACTATGTTTCTTCTTCAACGGCAACGGCGGCGGACTTCCGGAATCATTATGTCCATTACTTAGTATACCTTCGACGCGCGAATGATTATTAAGACTACCTTCGCGCTGGAGATTCATCAATCCTTGAGTAAATTTTCTAGTTTTTATAGGTAAAGCGGGAGGAACCTGTAACAGGAGAGAGCGAACATTACAGCACAACGAGGCACCGGTGGCATTAGATGCGTCTCGACAACAAAACGTACTTCATCAGTGGAGGAAAAATTAGTAAAATGCGAGACAACCCTCGAAGTAGTAGCGTAATGAGATTCATTATGCGACGTGGTCACTACGACACCGTCGACGGTGGACGTGGCCGTAAAAAAGCTACACCCTTGTTGTTGCTGTTCGGTGAAACAATGACTAGAATCGCGCAACGACACAAAGCCACTCGACGATGAGGAAGATATGCGTTCTCGAGCCACTAAACAGATTCAACATTGTTAATATTCCGAACGTGGACACAATCGAAGCACTACACCGTAAGCGGGTTAGTCGAATTGACCGTAAAAATAATTATTTACTTCGAACGGGCATTGATGAGTCTTCGGCCGATAAATCCATCCTTAGGCAGCCGCCGCTCGACGAGTCGAACGACGTAACCGATGAATTATCCGATTTAATACTAAGTCTTTCTAAAGATAAAGTTGCAGGAACAAAAGATAACGAATTGGTAACATTTGCTGAATTCGCACTCCGTTTTTTCGGCGGCAGAGGCGGAGGAGATTCGCCGACCGTTCTGTCATAATAAATCATCACAGATGAGCTTTAGTAAAGAGAATATACGTAAGATATAAAATTACCTATGTAGCTTAAGGTGGATCGAAAAAGAAAACTATGTTCTGGATTTCGACGAAAATTCGCGAAGTGGTTTACTTCGAGTGGAAAACGTCTCAGTTTTTTCAGCTCCTCAGCTCGAAAGAGAAACTAAACTAGGGGACCTCAAAGTGGGATTATTGTCGAAAGAAAACGAGTTTTTTGCCACTTTTGGGTAGTGCCACTTACTAGGAAAATCGATCACCCCTCAAAGTTGTGATTTGAGTTTCTACACCTCCCTGAACCAATATCTTCGAAATTGGGATTGGGTATCACTTTTTGCCCTCTATAAAGGGGATGTAAAGAGCTATATGGTGATTTTTCAAGGGTTTTTGAAAAATTGAACCAAATTTTTTTTCGGTCACCTAGAATAATTTTTTAGAAATTTTTTTGGCAATGCTGCCATTAATTCACACAATTTCCATAAAACAAGTTCATTTAGTCATTAGAAAAATATACTTCGATCGAAAATTTCTGCGATCATTAAAATTAATTTCAATCAATTGTTTGAATTTTTTTTTGTAGCAGTGCTGCCCAAAAAAATTGAAGTGAAACTGCAGTTGGTAGCACTACATGACATTTTTTTGAATTATTCTATCAAAAATTATCCTACGAGACTAAAAAAAAACCATCGACATCATTTTGAAACGTTTAAGTGAGCGATCTGAATTTGGAAAAAATTAAAAATTCCTCAAAATTGCGATGTGCAACTTTCCAACTTTCTGGAAAAGGGCAAAAAATAATACCCAATTTCGAAATCAATCAGCCAAGTTCAGAAACTCAAATCATACCTTTTCAAGATATTATTGAAGTTCTCAACAGGTGGTAATACCTAAAAAAGGCAAACCCCCTTTTTTCTCCGAAAGTTATCCCAATTTTTAATCGTTTGCCTCCGCCTCTTTTTGAGGACTTCGACTACGGTTTGATATCGGAGCCAAGTTGCTGGAGTCAGAAATCCAAGGTCACAGATTGACTCCGAAGTCAAATTGGAGTCAAGAGTCAGGGTGAGAGTTTGATTCCGGAAATTTTTAACAAGGAATATGAAATCGGAGTTGAACCAAAGTAAGGGAATCAAGGTCAAAGATTGACCTCAGGCTCAAGAGTCAAGGTCAAAAATCAACTTCAGGGTCAAGAGTTGAAGTCATACGAGTAGGTATTGATTCCGGAAATTTTTAGCAGGGAATAGGAGGTCGGAGTCAAACTGACTCCTAATCCACTACAATTCCGGAGCCAACCCGAAGTAAGGGAGTCAAGGTCAATGATTGACTTCAAGATCAAGAGTCAAGATCAAAAACAGGGGTGTTAACCGAAATCGAAAAAAATAACGGTTACGGTTTAGCGGTTTCGGTTTTCAACTATTTTTTTTTTCGGTTACGGTTACATTTTTTTCTCATTTCGGTTATCGGTTTTCGGTTTCGGTTACAGTGATAGTAAAAAAATTTCGGTTACGGTTAAAAATAACGGTTTCGGTTAATTTTTTCAAAAACTGTAAAAATAGACCAAATACTCAAAAAAATTGCCAAAATTTTTCCAGTCTCCAAAATTTGATCATTGGCGTTCAAAGTTTTCGAAAAAAATCGTAAAGTGACGAATAAATTAAGACCTCAGACCTGATTCAGGGCAGATAATTTAATTTTTTCATTTCTTTTTCTATTCTTTATTGAAAAAGAATAGCTGAAAATCGCAAAATCAATTAACCGAAAACCGGAAAAATCATTTCGGTTACGGTTATGGTTACGGTTACATAATTTTAATTCATTTAGGTTACGGTTTACGGTTACGGTTTCATTTTTCCAAAATTTTGATTTCGGTTACGGTTTCGGTTTCGGTTAACACCCCTGATCAAAAATCAATTCTATAGGGTCAAAAGTCAATTTTAAAGATCAACCCCGGAGTCAAGAGTTAAGGTAGGTCAAAGATTAATTCCGAGGGCCAGGGTCAAAAATCAACTCAGGGGTCAAGAGTTAAGGTCATATGACTTCGGGTTCATGATGGAGTCAGGAGTCGGGGGTCTGAAATTGACTATGGAAATTTTTAACAGGGATTAGGAGGTCAAAGTCAAATTGACTCCGAAACGATTCAGATCTCGGTTTTATTCCGGAGTTGAACCGAAGTAAGGGAGTCAAGGTCAATAATTGACTTCAGGATCAAGAGTCAAGGTCAATGATTGACTTCAGGGTCGACATTGAGGGTTGAGAGTCAGAGTCAGGGTCAAAAATCAACTATGGGGTCAAGAGTCAAAGCCAAAAATTTACACAGGGGTCAAGAGTTAAGGTCAAGTCATATTATTGACTCCGGGTTCATCTTCATAGTATAGTCAGTCGTCAGGAGTCAACGTCTTGAATTGACTCCGGAAATGAATTTATTCAGACTTCGGTTCAATTCCGAAGTCAAACCGAGGTAAGGGAGTCAAGGTCAATGATTGACCCCAGGGTCAAGAGTTAAAGTCATATTGACTCCATGTTCACGGTGGAGTCAGGAATCGAGGTCTGGAAATGACTCTGGAGTCAAGGAGGAGTAAACACCGTAGTCAAATTCCTTTTCTTTTTCCGGAGTCAGGTGGAGCCAGAAGTCAATTTTTGGCTCGCTCCTATTCCCTGCCAATTTTCATCAAAATTCAAATACTTTTTTCGACCCGCTCTAACTGTAAATCTAGGTACCGATTAGGCAGCGGAGGTTTTGGCGGCGGCGTTTCCACTATTTCTTGTACGTGAACTCGATGAGATGGGAGATGCCTTTCCAGAACCATGTGCGTAGTTTGCTCTAATAACTGTCGTTCGTTCGGAGACATGGTTATCTCCGGTAATGAAACTCGGTAATGTGACGGATCACTGGATACCGTTGAACATCGACTACTCGTACTACTCTCACTTTGAATACTTCGGTTTTCTCGCTCCGAAATTTTATCACCAGCTACAGTTACCAAATTCTAAACATTCGAGAAAAAAATCAATTAATAAGATCCAAATAACGAAATTTTTTTCAAGCCAAGTAAAATTATACGAGTGGTACCTGAACCGCATCTTCAACTAAATGAACAGTCTCCGTCACGTATTCTCTATTAAGTGCTTTCTCGCCCAAAATTAACAAATCATCGCATAATTTAATCAATCTCGCTACACTTTGGTATACTTGGTTTAATCCGGAAACTATTAAGGAACTGTTAAAGAGCAAAAAAGCAGAAAAAACGCCAAGTTAATAACTTAATAGGTTGTCTAATTCATAGGCTCTAATTTATAATACGAATTTGATAATTATGAAAATCCAAAGTTTATAATTCGGTTTGCTCGCTCGATAGTAATTTCGTTTTCGAGAAAAGCTTTTACAAAAAGAAACCCCAATCAAACTCTACAAAGGAAACAATTAGAAATTCGATTACATGATGTAGTATGTAATTGAATCAAAAAGCGTAGACTTGACGAGAAGTATTCGTAACACTGTTCAAATTTAGTACATATCTTAATGGCAATATTTTCTCGCTAATCTGTATCGTTAAATTAATATAATAAACAATAATCGCGACACGACAGATAAACTTTACTAAGTATACTTAATTATTCAAGTGCGAAAATACGTAAGTAAATAACCCATATCGTTTTAGGAATTTCATGACCACGTAATTAATTTCTTTCTACATAAGTATCCTGCTGCGAACGAATGTTCGAAATTTTTCACTTTTTTTCATTTATATGGTAGTGAGAAAGCGGTTCAATTTTTTCAGAAACCGTGAGATTACAACTAAAGGCTAATTTTTTTAGTAGGTATGTTTCCTGTTGAAAAAAAATCTGAAACCAGATCTTCAAAATGACTATTTACTTACCATAGTTTTTATATTTTAGTTTTTAAATCTTCCTTTCTCCCCCCCACCCCAGAAAAAAAATGTAAGAAAAGAAATTATAATTTTGTCTTTTTTTTTTTTTAAAAAAAAAAGAATGAGATTTTTCATTTATTCTGTCAAAAATTCAACACATGATCTCAGATTCAAAAAATTCTAATCATTTGGATTTTTTATTGAAAAATGTTTGTTTTACTCGCAATTTTTTTTTCTTTTAATAAAAAGTATTAAACTTATTGATTTCTATTAACAGCTGATTGTAAGAATTATTTTCTGACTGGATTTGCTTTTCTGAAAGCCCCCCTAAATTTTAAATGAATAAAAAAATTGAAAAAAAAAAACAGTCAAATACAACCATGAATTTTCGAAAAATTTAATCGATTTTTTTTCAAGGACTAAAAAATTTATTAGTTCAATTTTGAAGAGACTGAATGAGTAATTTGAATTTAATATGCTGCTATTTAATGCACAATTGTACAGTTGGTACAAAAATTAATTTTGATGTGGTTTTTTGAAAATGATTTTGTTTTTCCTACCAAAAAAAAGCTCTCCTAAAGAAAGGTTTCAAGAACCCAAAATTTATTTTCAATCTTTCCCAATTTCCATCGAAGTTTCCTATCTACAAAAAAATTAAGAGTTCATTCCCCGTTGCTTTCTGAAAAACCACAAAATCCGATAAAAAAACCCCAAGAAAAAGAATTCTTCTTTCCTCAGGGATTGAGGATTTCGAATTGAAATGAAAAGGCAGCCTTTGAACCGAGTGCCGAATCACAAAAATGTTGACTATCAATTAGAAATGTGAAAAGTTTTCTTTTGCGAATAATTTGCTTAGTCCTTGGCTTCTTCAAGTCAAAACTAATAAGAAAATTGGAAACATTTTTGCCTTTTGCAATACTGGTTAAACGCGATAGGTATAACCATAAATATTTCAACAATACAAAAAATAATTAATACCGAAGAATTCAAAATGATGTTTCGGTTAAATACCTACCTAATTCGCAAAAAAATTTCCAAGACGAATAAAATACCTCAAATAACTACTTTGCCTTTAAAATTGGCAAAAATTCAGATTTAAATTTCTTAAACCGAATTTCTTCATCATAATTAATCCAGAATAACAAATTCAAACGTCGACTTAAACCACATTAAAAATCAACGTGAAATTTTCATTCGAAAATTCTACTTGAAGGTCTTCTCGAGAAAATCCCAACATTGCTCAGTAATTCCACAGGATACTCGGTAAATCAAACAAAAAAGATTCGCGGAACGTAGACGTAGGTGTCGAATGTTTCTTAATTCACATTTCCTCGCCGATTTTCAAAACAGAAGTTCAAACCTTTCAGCTTCGGTAAGAATGTAAAAAAACACGTATTCCATATAACCTTGCCAAATACAAAGGCTTTATTTTATAACTTATCAAAAGGGAAATTTTTTACAGATGAGATGAACACCGGCAAATTCATCTTTATTATACATTTGTGAAATTCAAAGCATCTAGAAGTAAAAAAAAAAACCAAAGGATGTAACATTCTTCGTTAATAAGAAATTTTTTATGAAAATATTCGAAACTTTCGCCGCTCGAAATGCTCGAAATTATAACGTATCATTTTGTTTCAGTACGTTCTTCATTTCACTTTTCACTGTTTTCTCGCACAGCATACTTCCGTCCACATAATAAAATCACAATTCGCGAGCGCCTCGTAAAATCAATTATATCCAGATTACAAAAGTCAACAAAAGCGTTGTTTTTGGAATCGTTTCGTTGTGTAGTTACTCGAATGGCAAATTATACAATGAAATGAAATTCACAATTTTTTACACAAAAAGGGGGAACAATTTCACAACAATGTAGCGCTTAAAAAGGATCATAAAATTTATCACGTTTATGATTCATAAAGTTTCAAGAAGGAAAGTAGAAAATTTTCTGTTTAGTAAAATTCCTGACTAATAAGTCAGTCTAATCGATACCTATACGTATTAGAGCAACGGCAATTTCGATGGAAACCAGAAATAAATATTGTAAAATTTCGTCGAGTCGAAAACTAACTCCTGAATAATTTTGCCACAAATGAGATTTCGACGATTCAAGTCCAAATGTATTTAAATTTAAAGTTCGAATTTTTTTCGACTCTATTGTTCAATATGTTCAATTACGTAATTTTTTTTGCAATTGTATCCAATTTTGAAATTTTTTCAACAGTAAGATTTTTTAAGCTTCAATTATTTCAAGTGCTTCCAATTCTGATTTTTTTCCAATTTCATCTCGTAAAACTTCTTTCCAATAGCAAAGGGTAATTGAGAACCTCTCTCGAAACCCTTCAAAAATGCATTTGTCATGTTCAACGAGCGAGAAGCTGAAAAATAGAAATTCATATCCACCGAGGGCGATTTTGAGAAAAACGCAAAAAATAATTTTAGTACAATTTCCTGAGAATAAGATCCCCTAAAAAAAAAACAATTTTTTCTCGATGGAGGGAAAGGATGGCAAATGTGACTTTTGTCTCGAAAATGTTTTTTTTTTTACAAATGCATACAAAAAATTTTGTAAAATCAAATTTGTAGACCTCGAAATATATATTTTTTCGTTTTGAAATTTTTTTGTTCCAGTTCAATCGTCTTCGAGTTCCGAACCAGTTTTGAAAAATTCATCGCCTTTGGAATGCATTTCGAAACTGATTCATACAACTCAAAGAGGATTGAGCTGGGTTAGAACAAAAAATATTTCTTTTTTCAAGCTCTACAAATTTATTAGTTCTATACAATTTTTTTGTAGTTAGCAAATATTCGTTATGATTCTGATTCCTGTTTTTGGAGATATTTTTCGCCATGATGAAGGCGATTCAGGCAGAAACTATTCGATAAATGTAGAGCGTGAAATTCTCCATCAGTATCCACTAAAAAAATCATTTAAAAATTTTTAGTAGAAATGAGTTTTGATTTTCAGCTCCTCGTGTACCTATTTATCACCTTAAATCGTGTATTTTGAGAGCAATAAAGTATATTCTATAAAAAAAAATGGTCCTCGCTGGTTTGGATTATGTTTGATAGATTACTTTTTTTTTCAAAATCGAGACTATCCATCAAATTCAATTTACCTATTTTCGAAAATTTTTTTTAAAAAATATTAATAAAATTCGAAGTGATCCACAGCTCTTTGGCATTTTTCAGAGTTTTTTTTTTGGCTTCGCTCAGATTGAAATATTTTTTACATTTTTATGAAGTTTACTCAAACTTTCATTTCAATCAGATTTCAAAACTTTCCATACAAAAATTCTTCTTCTTTATAACCAGTTTTTTCAATCTATGATTTTTGGCTCTTTAGTTTCATTCAAAATTTTTTGCTCTCACTTTACTTGATTTCATGCATACTTTAGAATAAAATTTCAATTCAGGTTTCAAAAACTTTACATGCCAGTTTTTCACGATTCCTTCCCCTCCCTTTTACTTTTTTTGATTATGATAAGTATGAAAATTGATAAATGAACGTCATAAAATAAATCTATACTTTGTATTCTATGGTTTTTATCTCCTTCCAAAAGTAATGTTTAATTTAGCTATTGTTTCTTTCAATTATTGAGTTGAAAAAATTTTAAAAACATGAAGATTTTTTTTTTTTGAAAAATTCAAAGTTGAAAAAAATTGAGGATGTATTTTCAAACTGTAATGTATTCCTCGTACCTCACTTTCCAACGCCACAGAAATGAATCCTTCTATCACAGCAAAGATATTTCAGCAGATCGTAAAATTTTGTTTAAAAATAAAAATAATATGAAAATTAGATTCAGAAAAACCTCTAATCCACATTTCAAGAGCTAAAATTCATTTTTTGAATTTTTGAAAAATTTTAGAAAACTCGAAACCACCACAAGATTTTACAAAAGTGCAGCTGCAAAATATGGAAATAATTCTATCAAATTTCTGACCTAAATCGATAGGAGGTGCGGTTTATGAACAATTACTTTCAATAGGTAATAATAATTTTTTCAACTTAGGATTCTTTTTTCCAAATTCACAATTTCAACATTTTTTTCAGTTTGAAAATTGTTTTTAATAATTTTGAATTTTTTCCTCAATTTTTTTAAAACTTTCTTCAATCGAAAATTTCTTAAATTTTTTTCCAACTTTGAATTCATATACGAAACCAAAACAAATTTTAAAAAATCAAAGTAGGAAAATTTTTGAGAAAAGTTACATTCAAAAAAACTTTTACCGAAGGAAAAATTTAAAAACTGAATACAGCTCTGAAAAAAACCAGGATCAAAGAAACTGAAAAAATATAAAAGCTGAAACCCCATAATCTTGGAATAAATTTGAACTCTACATTCCATTCGCAACAAAATTATTTAGGACTTATGGAGTCGAAAAATGAAATCAATTTGGCCAATTTCTCCTATCGATATTTTCTCTCAAGTATTGATAACGAGGCAACTTTTTTTCACGTATATTTCCCTTCAATAAACATACTTTCGTTTATTTTCGATCAATTTTTAACTCTACCGCTTCGCAATTTAAACGTGATCGACGTATTTAGATATGAACTCTATCAATAGCTTAGTGACACAATATGGTGACGTCAATCGTTTTACTATATAATTAAGAAATGCTGTATACGGAGTTGAAGTAAAATTATTACGAAATTCGCCGAAATGGTGCTCTTTTTTTTCCATGCATGGCGCACTCGATTTGAAATATGGCAAAAGTATAACGAAAAACAGAACGACTGTGGTATTTCAAAGTCGACATCTTTTCCATGAAATGTAACAAAAGCTGACATATTTCAATGACTACTTCATTAGTTCATTTTGAACGAATAACGCGTAAATTTTTCGAGTGTTAATTTTCTCCAAGTCTGTTTGATTCTTTTACAAGCGTAATACAAACTCTGTATAGTTTTACTCGTACACGATACATGTGTATGGCGGCGTAATGCAATTGTATATTCAAACGCTATAATATGGTAAGGCGTAAATAACGAAACAGTTCGAACATAATTCATTTCACTTTGTTTTTAGCGCCGCTTTTAAACGAGCTCGTAGTTTAAGGCGAAGGTTTTTTTTATTTTATTTTTCTAAAATAAACTATCATCCATTATTATAAAACATTTCTTACCTTTGTTCATCTAAAGCATATGATTTTAGAACGCTATGTATGTTAGCAATCGTCTCGAGTACAATGGTTCCATTACCAGGAAGCATTTCTAATTTATTTTTAGAAATCACATCTTGAAAATATCGTAAAGCAAACTGCACCTACAAATACCACATAATAAAATTAAAATATATCCGATATCTATACAACTTATCTAATAATATCGAGTCGAATGGCTTTAGAAAAAAATCCGAGATGGAAGAATGAAAAAAAAAAGGGAATAATTTTTCAACGTCGTTGGCAAATTATTTAATGAAAAGCTCGAACTTTCGGTCGTATTCGATATAAGTAAGTATTTATTGTCACACCGAACTGGAAACTCATTAAATCTTGGCAGTGTGTTTCATTTCGAACCGATAATACGGTAAGCATCACCTAGTTATTTTTTAATTCAACTTTTTACTACTCGTTGCAATTTGAAATTTTCGCTCTTCGTGCAACAATTCGTTTTTCAATTTGGTTTCCAGACGGGTCTTTAACCTGAGTAGTATTTGACCTCGATATTATATACTCCAGCAACGGTAATCAATAAAACGCCGCATTTCGAACCCGAATCAGCTACTTGGTTAGTTCTAATTAACTTGTTGTCATTTTGATTTCGTCGATTAGCGAATTAAAAGTGAAAAAAAATAATCGTGCGGTGTCAAGTAGTTTATCGAATAGGTCGATCTATAAGTGGTTGATTTTTAACAAGAATTGTGTAGGTAACTTGAAGAATTTTGGTTAAAATTTCCTTCCTCGTGTTATAAAATATTGAATGATTTTTCGGTAGTTTTACTTTCAATTGACGAATTATTGAAAAGTACCTATCGGAGTTTTTATTTGAGTATCGGTGAAGATAGAAATAATTTATACTCATTTCTAAATCAATCGGAATATTTTGTTCAAAAGCTCGTTAAATGTAGAAAAATAAGGTAGGCAACCGAAAAATCATCAAGTATGTAGGTATAGGATTAGAAGTTTGTGGAAAAAATGGAACAAGGAGGCGACTACTTTTATAGGATGGTTTAAAAAAATGGGGTTTTAAATACCTATTTTTAGTCACCAGTTGATAAGAAGTTTGAGAAAAGTTTTCCCCGATTTTCTTTTTTTTTTTATTGTATCATGAATGACAAGAGGTTTATAAAAATTTCACGTGCTATGCCATGTTTCCGTTCGAAACTTATTTTTGTGAAATTCAATTTTAGCAAGTATTCGTAGAGAAGTGAAATTCTCGAATTTTTAAACCATTTTCAATTTGGTATCTTTTTTGGAACCCTGAAACAAATTGTATGGTTTTAGAGATCGTATTTGAAAATGTGGTATGATGGGGAGAGCAAATATAAAAATTTACTCATATTTTTAGAAACCATAGAGGAAGAATTTAAATACTTGAAAAATTCAAAATTTTGTTTTTGAGGAGAAAATTATCGTTGAGGAGGGAGAGGGGGGAGAGAGGGGAGGCTATAAATTAGAATGCATCAAAAAAGAAAAAAGTTCTTCGATTTGCTAATTTTTTGAAAAATGATACAGTTCGAGTTGAAAACCTTTTGCAAAAAAGATATCTCAATGCAGAATTGCAGAAGCACAATTCTGAGGCGAAACAAAAATGAATTGAATACTTATATCATGAAAAACCTCTATTTTTATTCATTCCTCGAATTTTCAAAATTTCAAAATTATTCAATCGCTAAATTACGAAAATTTGATCCAATCAGCCAAAAAAAATCAGAAATTTGGTATAAAAGTATATCAATTATTTTAAACAGGAATTTCGAGACTTTTTGGAGCTTACAATTTTTTTTTCAAAATTTTCCAGTACAAAAGAAAATTTCATAAAAATACTCTATAAACTGTAGCACTTTTAATCATGGATGATCCATATTGGCGATCTATTTGACTGAATAAAGCATAATTTAATTTTCAATCAGGATCAGAGCGAAATTCTGTAAATGGTCATCTTATTTGAGCCAAAAGGTAATCAAACAGTAGCCATGTTTCATTATTGATTTTAAAAACCTAGGTACCCTTCCCTTCCTATTTTGAAAATTAAATCTATCAAAATGTTTGACTTTCACAAGAAATGCTTTTTTCTAATTTGCATAAAACAGAATCGTATTTTCAATATTTTATTCCATTTTTTAAATCCTGTTTTTCAATTATTCAGTGATTATCTTTCAATTTTCCCAAGTTTTACTTAGAGTTCTCAATAAGAATTTTTAACCCTACAATTTTTTCAGGATTTTGATCAATTTTGATGGAAAATTTTTCCAGTATCGTCATATTCAGAAAACGAAGCTAGAAACATTTAAAGAAAGGCATTTCACAATTCAAAAACATAGAAGATGTATAAAGGTTGAAAAATTCGATTTTTTATGAAAATTGTCAACTTTAAAATATTTTAAAAATTTCAAAAATTTAGGATTTTTAAAGAAAACTTTCAGTTGAATGTGGTTTGATAATTTTCAACTTTTTCAAGTTAAATTTTTGAAAAATTACAAGAAATTTTCACTTTTTCCTCCCTAAAAACTGTCATGTTTTGCAAAATTTTTTGGTGATGACAATAAAGAAGTAAATTAAAACTACAGCTGTTGGAACTGGTATAAAATTCAATTCCAGTTTTTAGTTTTCAGTATTAGTGACCCTGCCGGAAAGAAGGGATCTTTGGTTAAAAAAAATCGTTACCTTTATTTTCATGTGTTTGGTCCAGATTTGGTGTCATTTGGTCCAAAAACGTGAAAAAAACATCGATTTTTTTTTACACCGAAGTCCCTTCTCTCTGGCACAGGGTCACATTCATCATTTTAGTCTCAGTCCCAGTTTTTTCTGTATTTAGTTCCAATTTTCTGTCACTGATTGTAAACGCTGATTTTCATTGGACCATTTTTATGGGCTTTTCTTTAGTGCTGGAAAATTCCAAAATTTCCTCGAGGCTCCAAAAGTCTAAAAACCGATTCCAACTAACTCAGTAGGTGAAAAGTAAAGGGTACATAGTTATTTTCATTTTTATTTTTCCAGGATAATTTCCTGCCCAAAAATGTGAATTTAAACTCAAAGTTACGAATTTTAGAAAATTGAGCTTCAATCGATCAAATAAGTCACCGATGGTGTGGAAATTTCAGATTTTGTGATTGATTATAGATCAAATTTTCATATTACTTTTCAAAACGATTAGGTTATTTTGTAATTCTAAAAATTAGCTAAAATTCGAAAAATAAACTTTCCATCTCACTCAAAAACTCGGAAATACATTTTTCACTCTGATTTTTTGAAAAATGTTGATCCTTTAATGTGAGAAGAATTGACTAAATAAAAAAAAAAAAAACGAATTTCAAATTTTTATTTAATGGAAAAAAATTCTCCGATAAAAATATACTTAATAAACGTGTTGCATATCTTTAAAATTGAAGGAAACCTCCAATACTGTCAAACTACTTTACAGATATCCAACATTGGATCTTTGGCCCATCTACATACAAAATTGAAGGAGTAACGAAATGTGATTGTACGTTGAATCGAATAAAACAAAAAAAAATAAATAAGTAAATAAAACGTCAAAACTAATGGGAATTTTAAATTTTGATTTACACATTACTCAAAAAATATTTACCTCCTTCAATTTCAACTTTTTTTTCAGCTTTCAAAACTTCATGCAATTTTAGACTCAATTAATTTATTTTTTAGAATTTTGCTTCATGTTTTCATACTGATGCAGCTCCTACAATTCTGAGATGGGGTCAAATGCCAAACTTTTTATAATTATTCGACATTTTTTTCTGATGTTATTTCCGATATACAGGATGTCTAACAAAACTTTTTGAGAAAAAAGCTTGACTTAGCTTGACCTTTTTGAATGACTTTTTTGACAACCAACCCAAAATTTTTGACCCCCCCTTGCGTACATTCGTTTTAAAGGAAATTTCAAGCACTTTTTTGTCTCTCTCTCGAAAATACTCCTCTTTTTCACAAGAAATTTGTGAATTAAATTTTTATGATTTTTGAAATTTTAGAAAAGCTTGACTTTTTGAGTAAATCAGTGAAAAAGCTCGACTTTTTAGGACAAGATCAGCTTGACCGCGATGCAAAAAGCTTGACTTATCAGACAGCTTGACCTGATAGACACCCTGGATAATACGTACTCAAATCTCACAGGCTAGGACCTCCCTCGCCAGGCATTCTAATATAATGGCAAATATATTTACCTCATCGTATTATTCAAAAATATCACAGAAATATTTCATTCATTCCTTCGAGGATTTTTTAAAAATAAAATGAAGGAATAAAATTAGCGGAATTTTTCCACAATTTTAGACTTCTTCATCTCATTACCAATAAAGACTTGTTCTGAATATTAAACATGGTTCCAACGAAGCGATGGCGAATTTTCATCCAATAAATAGAAAAAAAAACCGTCAGGTGCCTAAAAATACATTACTAATTGCGGTTTTAAAATAGTCTGAAATTCACCTACGAGTTCGAATATTCATACAACCACCCAGTAAGAGAGCACTGTTTTGAATAAATTTGTATAAAAATCATTACCTAACGTAGTATACCGTGTTAATGCTACACATCAATACCTATTTTTAGGAATTAATAATTTAAAAAAAAAAACTCTACTCTCCTCCCAGGTATCAATTTCCTACACTTCGATATATGGATTATATCTGCATGATTTAAACCATTATTAAACCCAACCCAATGAATTTGCGAATACGTAATTTAATTTTGTTCTAACTAAACCTCTGACAAAGGAAATCACCAATTTAAGAATAAATTACCAATACTTATTATTTGAAAATTGTACGGCAAAAATCGAATACGTCCACTCGTTTTTATACCGTGCCCTGTACCATATCATACCATCAGTTCTAGAAAATTTCATCAGACGAAAATATTTCTCTCATCGCAACGCTCTTAACTCGAACGCTTATTAACCTTTTGACATGGTAAAGAAAACGAGAATACAATTGGGAGAGAAACTATTTCAGTACGAGTTGAAATCGGCATATACCCACATATGCATCATTAACCTGTCAATTTAACGCGTTTTCCAATTGAAGAAAATTATTCGCATATCAGCCGACATTTTTTAGTTTTAATTTCATCGCACCATTCTTGGAATTGTAATTTCATCGATGCAATTTACTCGTATAGTACTATAACGAAGCGTTGGATTTCATTAATTTTATTTCCATTTTTCAAAACATAACGTACACATCTACGTTCCGCATCTGCCAACGATTAAAAAAATGTCGACGCGAAATATGTACGTGAGAAAACCCGCGAATAAATCACCCAACGGAGGAGAAAAAATCGCATTTATGAAATTTATACTTGCACATCTTGTATTTTCCACATTCGATGTAACGATACCACGTATCCGACGAAGAGAAACCCGAACCAAAAAAACACGCACGAAGTTGAAGTCGGTAATGAGATATTTACGAATTAAGGGCCTTGAATAAAAAAAAAAAGAAAAAAACGTATCTCTGATGCAGCGAAATATCGCTGACATTATAAAAGAATCAATATATCTTCACTGTACGAATTTCAAAAGTCATATCAAACAACTGGAAAGCAAAGCGATATAAATATTACGCTCAAATGCAGACGCATTAGATTTAAGCCCATCGTACGTAAAACGCTTTCAATCAAGTTCGATTTTTTACGACATCTTTCCAACTTGTTATCCTCAATCCGTTCCGTTGATATTTCAGAAAAATATATGTAGATATCAAAAGTTTATTTCTTCATGCAGCCTGTGATTCTATTTATGGAAAAAACAGATAAGATGAGATTCCGCTGAGGAAAGAAGTCGAATTTGAAATTTTCAAATCGGATCGTATTTCGATAAGAACTAACAAAACATAATTTGCATCATAACTCAGCCTCTTTCGAGTGGCGAGATTGGGTTAGTTGGTTAATACTTTATTGCTTACACTGTTCATAGAACATCTAAAGCATAGAGAAAAACTTTTTTTTTAAAGTGACCCAGTTTTTCAACCAATTTTGAATTTTTTTTTTGAATATTTAGAAGATATTAACTTTGTTGGATGGTGGAAGCTTTTAATGCGTAAGAGTCGGTAGTAATTTTTTGTAGTTACATATTTTAGAAATCTAAGGGATATCGTATTCGTATCGAAAAGCTGTGTCAATGCTCAAGAATTTTTGATGGATTTCAATCAAAAATTCATAACAATTGCAGAATTATTTTCAGGTTACGTCAATGGACGTCCAGAGCATTTTATCTGACTTATGAGATTACAAAAAAAATTCTGTTGAACCTAATTCTACACATTTATTTAAGAGTTTTCGATTATCACATTTTGAAAAGCTCAAAGTTGAACTTCCGTGTTGAAAGCTCAACTTTTATGATAAAAGCAAAAAATAAAAGCTACCATTTGAAATTTTGAAAAAATTACAGTAAGTAGACCTTTTATACTTTCTTTTCATTCAATAATTTTCATGATGAGATCTCTAGACTTCTGGGAAAAAAGGGGGGACAGAGGTCCAAAATTTTAATCAAAATTTTAAAAAAATCAAAAAAGTAAAGTAGCACATCGAATTCTACGATTTTGAATCTCTATCAATTCTCTTTCAGACCTTGCAATCTGTTTTCCTCCAAGTACAGCTAAGTATCTCGAGATATGAGCCTTCTAAGTGGAACAATTTTGCTAAAAATCGTACTTGCATAATTAAAAATTTCGAGACCCGTCCCCCCGCCTCCTTGAGGATTAGGAAAAAAATGATCGTGGTTTTGTGAATAGACCACCAAGGGGGACACGTAAAAAACATCTGAATGAGATCGAAAAACCCCACTACTTTTTTGTCCTGTTTTAGTATGGAATAACCCTGTTTGCTTATACAAAGATTAAACATTGAAAAAAACAATAAGGGTGAAACGCCCCCCTCCATTTCTATTGTGGACTCCCATGATCTCGGGCATTCAAAAAAACTAACCGAATCTTGAACGTATTTTAACAATTTTTCTTTATCTGTTACAAAAATTCAACACTTGAAAATTATCAAAATTTTTATGAGCAAAAAATGTATGTTGAAAGTTATTCAAAATATTGTAAAAATAATTTCAGAATTTATTACAGTGATTTCAAACATCTCAAAATGAATGAAAAATGTTATCAAATGGTAAAAAATCATCGAAAAGTTGTAAAATTAAAAACTGAAAAAAATTTCTAAAATTATAAAAAAATGTATACGATTTGTCAACAAGTTATGCAACAATTTCATTTTTGAAACAATAGCAAAGTATCATATTTTCGTCAACAATATTATGTAGACTTCACTTGTATTTCTTTCTTTAAAAATGGTTTTCAAGCTTCATAGAAAGGAGTCCAAAAATTTTGACGAAGAAAAAATTCTGGAATTCAAAAACAAAAACGTAATCTGATCGGGAGCTATTCTGTAATATTTTTGACATCGCTGTTATTTTTCAAGAACCAGATTTTTTGTAGAGGGGCAGGGGCGAAAGATACATCTTGATGACTTAGAATTGCAAGATTGTATTTTCATTCTAAAAAATGAAGTTGAAGTACCAAGGAAAATTTTTTCAATTGCTGGATTGATTTTTTTAGGTGGAAAATTTTGTAGACTTGGGGAAAAAATTACACATTGAGTCAGAAAAACTAAAAAATTTTACAAGGTACAAATTTTCAATTTCTACCTACCTCCTCCTCGTACAAATTTCGATTTTTCTTTGAATGCTAGAATTTGATGTAGGTAAACGGAATTTATTAATATTTTCTCTGATCAAATAGTAATTTCTCGACGACCACCAGGGAAAAATTTTTTAAATGAAATTTTGTCAAAATTTTGTATTTAAGGTACTTTTTTAAAAAATTTCAACTCATTTGAAAGCTTCGTAAAACAATTTTAAAATTTTGAAAAATTGATGTCTCTCTTTAAGTAGCACAGTTTCAAGCCCCTATATAAAAAATTATTCAATTTTCTTCTTCTTTCAAATCAATAGTTTCAAACAAGCACCAAATTTTCGAAAAATAATGTTCATTCTGATCACAAAATTTAGTTTTTCCCTATGTTAATAAAATTACCTTAAAAAATACCTCAATTTGACTCGAATCTGCCAAAAAAAACTTTTCATTATAATTTACCTTAGTCATTTTCAACACAGACTCCAAAAAATACGCAATCACAACACTATTTGAAATAAAATGATACCGAAAGTAATATACTATAATGGATGTAAACTGAAAAACAAATCCCTGCAGCTACATGCTATAATCGGAAGGTAAACAAGAAAATTATCTTGTTTCAGTCGAACGAAGACGTTTGATTTACCTATTCGAGTCGAAGTCGATACTCGATAGCAATTTAAAAAATTTTCCCATACTCATTACGTAGGCACCCTACCTATTTATTTAGTGACTTAACAAGTCGATAAATAACACGTATGTAAGATAAAAATGTTATCATAATACACCAAATATGGTATACCGATTGCTCAAAAAATTCCGACTCCTCCTGAGAATTTTGCTCATAAAATCGTAAATTGGAAAAATTTTAAATGCATAATATTATGATAAAATAGAAGTGACGAAACAAATCAAATGAAGCAAATTGTACTATAAAACGTGCGAAATACTGAAATAATAATTACGTTCGTTTATACGTGAAATTGAAATTTTTTGACTGAATATTTCGTATGTTTACATCAGTCAGAACACTAACAACCAAGGATTTATAAACACAAAAATCTCAACAAAATGTTAGCATTTTTTAGGCACCCAGTACAATAAATCCAACGACAATACATTGAAATTCTCAATCTTCTTATAAATACCTAGACAACATAAGTTTGGCACAAAGGCGAACACACTCACATTGTGTGAAAACTTTTATTTCATACGTGGTCCAATAACCGCAAAACGAATACATTCCAATAAATCTACGAAACCGTTAACGCTATTCAAATCATTTCTCCGATCACGACAGATAGAGGTAACACCGCACTCGCACACTTTTCAATAGACATTCGCCAAATGAAAATGGTTTTCGAATAAAACATAAGATTCTCTAAATGATGAATAATAAACATCAAAATGAACATCTATATTATGGGATTAATCAGCTTAAAGGCTTAAACACCTTAAATCTCAGGTATACCTAGATCTAGGTGTGGACTGCCTCTGTTTATACCTTTATGACATACGTCGAGGATTTGGCGAGGACGCACGTATAAATTGCTAGCATAATTCTATATTCATAGCACAGACAATTAACATGATGAAAAATCAAGGAACAAAGGACGAAATAATGGCGGAGAAAGGTAAGACGTGTGGAAAGAGTTCCTTCCTTCTATGAAATTTTCTAAAAAAATTGGCAAATTTTGTTGTCAATGGGCAAATTTTTCTCAAAAAATCTCCAATTTCAACTTTAATATTGATGAATCTTTTAAAATAATTATTTAAAACAGGGTGTCTAACAAAATCTCGAACCCCAAAAGAAGAACTTTAGAAGGACTTTCAGCATGACATTTTCAAAATTAATATTGTACCCTCCCCCCCCCCCCCCAAAAAAAAATCAAATTCATTTTAGGATAACAAATTTTTTTATTTCAAAATATTTCATTGTTTAAGATGGAAGATGAGAGAAGAGTTTTTACCATAATTTCGAAAAAAAAAATCACTGAGCCTAAGTGAAGCGAGAATTTTTGAAAAAAAGGGCATCCAGAATCTAAAAATTTCTTCATTAGGTAAAATTTGTGCTTTTTTCTGTGTTTTGTTTAGACTTTCAAAAAAAAAAAACAATCTGATTTCCTTTCAAAAAATCAAAACATTTTTGAAAATTGCAATCAAGATCGTTACGAGTCTTTCGATAGGTAAATGAGAAAGACAATTTTATCACTAGAAAATATTAATTGTCTAGGCTGGGAAAGGAAGAAATTTCATACCATCATTTTGAAAATAAAATGGTGTAAATTTACTGAGCCCGAGCAAGGCGAGGGCGAAATTTTTTGGAGAAAAGAGCATTCAATAGCTGAACTTTTTTCAAGCACTCATATCATCTTTCATCATCTCACATCAACTGCCAGTAGCGACAATTCAAATATTAGTGATTTATTTTAGATTTTGGCGGGTGAGTCTCAAAATTTAAAACTGAGAAGGACTTTTTGCTCACTATAAGGACCTCGAAAAGACCGGAAGGACCCTTCGGCCAATATAAGGAAAAGACTCTAACGTAACGTAACGAAATAACGAAAAAAACGGGACTTTTTCCGTTACACGTAACGAAAAAAATAACGGTAACTGAATTTTACTTGTAACGAAATAATAACGTTACAATATATTTCAAAAATGTAACGTAACGAATAACGAAAAAATTACGTTATTTTTTCGTTATTTTTTTTAGTGCTGCGTGTGAAAAATATGTAGTTGATGAAATTTTTAAAAAAATTTCCAGGTGAAAATCGTCTTTAAAAAAATTTAAAGTGACCCCTCCGTCTCACATCAGATTTCAAGGCAAATTTTCCGTTTTTTTTTTTTTTTTTTTTTGTAATCTGAATGAAATCTAAATCCATTATATGTAGCAATAATAATTATTAGTACATACAGTAGGTATTTCAATTATTTAAAGAAAAACTTTGGAATAAGGACTAGAAGGACCTGTTAAGACACCCTGTAAAATGATGATATGAACATCCTTCTCTCTAAATACTTCGAAGCAGAAAAAAATTGTCCTCATTCATCAGGGAACTTGAAGGTAATTTCGAATTCAATTTTCAAAAATATTCAAAATTTTTAAAAATTTTTTGGAAGGAGAGAAAGTCACCAAGGAATACAGCTTTTTTGGAAGTGAAAAAAATAGCACGAAAAAAATTGCAAATTTCTATTTTTGATTTCACTACGACAAGTCATCAAATTTTTCATTCCCCCTTCAAAATTTTTACCCAAATTCCACCTCTGCCAGCATCAAGTTCACAAATTCCACTATACAGCAAAATTTTCCACCACCCTTGGCACCAACGAAACGGTAAAATTTTGCAAAATTGGCGAATCGGAATCGGCGAATCGTTAAAACAAACGACCATCTCCATAACTTTTAAATTTACGCACATTCAACAGGAAACTTTTTAATCAATAAGTTACCCGCCATTCGTCTGAGCCCTCGACAACGCAATCAAGTCAAAAACTTTTCCACTTACCTGTTTCATCTGGCATTCTAAATCTTTCAACGGATTATCGAGTCCGGAGTCGTAAGAATCAGCAGTCGAGCCGAGTCGTTTGGGCGATTTCGAACGATGCCTGTTCTTCGATTTGGGAGAATTCGATCTAGATCCATTACTCATACTTCCTGGCGATCTAATCGACGATATTTTATCGAAAAAATCGTCTTTGAATGATCTCGCCCGTCTGGCTAGTTTACTTCCGCTGATTCGCGTTCTCGTATTCGTATCTCCATTATCGTCTGAAAAGTAAACAGAACACAGTCACAAACCGAACCGCAATCTACGAATTGTTTACAATAAATGAATTCTCCATTCATTAGTAATGCATTCTCTCAAAACCGAACGAAAATTTACTCTGTTGTCGCAATAACTGAATTTTTTTATCGAGTCACGAACGAAAACAATTTGCTAACCGAATTCGCCGACGATCGAATTACACATCGACACCTACATACGTGGAATACACGTAGGTAATGCGTTTTTTGTCGCGAATACGAGTCTCAACTCTCAAGCATCATCCATATCGTACGAAAATTCTGTCCGACGTCGAGTTAATAACTGACTAAGTGTTCGAGTGCATAGCGATCGGTGGCAAGATATAAAGACGATGTCATGAAAGTAACTTATAATACGAATACGAAGGACATTACGTTTACGTCAGGAAGCACAGAGGCACACAAATAATGCGGTACATGTCTATAATAAACCGATCAGCGATCACCAATGAATACAAATAAGAAATCCGGCACGAGAATCGTATTTATTATAAACATAATTTAGTGGAATTATCTAATCGTTCAAAATTTGATAAACTCAATTCCTTTGAAATATATAGAGATAGGTTACAAGTAAGAGGTATTTCCAAGAAAATTATCCCGATCAAAAAAAACCAACAAATTTTCAAGTTGGCTTATTCATAAATTTTTCAACCCTTGGTCGATATTGTTCAGACGTTAAAAAGATCCTTGAACCTTTAAACCTCCTTTCATCTTTTGCAAGTTTTTTTTTCCTTTTGCCTCAAGCTCAAAGCTGTACGTGGCATGAACCATGAAAAAAAATCACAAAATCGAAATCAATCAGACATACAAGAACAGGTGGAAAATGAGTTGGGCTACGAGCTGCCTACTTGCTCCTTTCAATATAAAACTGATTATCTAAAAAAAAGTAAAAATATGCGTAGTTTGAGTTGAATTTTTTTAAATCGTTTTTCCAAGGAACGAACATGATTCATAAATGAAATCTTCGCGATAAAAATTAAAAATGGTTTATTTTGTATTTTACTACATATCGTGTTCCAGGAATTTCAAAAACATTTTTAAATAACATCAAGTTAATAACTTCTTTTACAAAAAATTACTAAATTATTTTGTATTTTATGTACATAAAGGTGTTCTGACAATTTGCACTAACTCATTGATAAATGATTTTACAGCATGTCGTTTTCATGCTTCGAGTATAATGTGTTGTCTAATGTTTAAATGACAGGAAAATTACATGAAAAATTGAAAATTTGAAATAGCGAACTTTGAGAATGACCTAAGTTCTTTTTAAACAGATTAGGATCGGAACATGAGGGAAGGAGAAGAAGGTTTCAAAAAGAAAAATTTTGTAATTTGAGCTCAAAAATTTAACAAAGTTTCTACTAGCTCTGAAAAATCTGTTTTTTTTTTTTCAATTTTACAGTTTTCTAGACATTTTATACGGGTTTTCTTGTTAAAAATGTCTCCCAAAAAACTCGTCACATTTTTATCCTTTGATTATAAAATCCATGGAATAGCAAAAAGTTGAAAATTTAAGCATTTCACAATAAAATAAGTGTTGAAATTTTTGTGTTGTTTTCTGAGTTTTTTTTTACTGCATACTAACAAGGTAGGTATTCCATTTCAAAGTAAAATTTTGAGTCTAAACCAAAAAAAAATATCAAAGTACACAGAAAAGAACCTCACGTCTAAAGCTGAGGTGCATTTCTTGGATTTTGGCATTGAAATTTCAAAATTATCTTATATAGTCCTGCAAAATACAAAAATTTGATCTAATCCAGTGGTGATTATCCAAGGGAAGTCTGGGAAGTCAGACTTCCACTGATTTTTCAGAGATTTTTTTAAACCAATTTTTTGGTAAAATATTACGTCTAGAAAAATATATGAATTAAATTAACTTCGATCCTGAAACAACCATAAACTGGATTTCAAGGATCAAAGTCCACATTTATTCTAATTTCTGAAGCTTCATTTTTTCCAATTCCAAATTTCTTCAACCACTATAATTTTACCCATTTTCAATGTTAAAATTAAAGGTAAAATCAATTCAAACCAAATTTTTTTAAACATACCCTATTATCTTTCCAATTTTGATTTTTGTATTTCTTTCTCTCTATTTCTTGCTCTAAAAAATTTCTAAGTACCAATTATCTAGTCAGAAGACAATTTTGTAAAAAGTTGAAACTCAAAAAAATTAGGAATGTTTTAAGAAATCGTATTAAGAAAAATATGAATTTGATTTTTTTTTTAAAATTCAATTTAGAAAGATTTTGAGAAAATATTGCATAATTAGTATTCGTTAAGAATGTTTTCAACTTGGATTTTTTAAATTTTATTTTTTCAACCCAAAAATGATTGATTTTTTTCAATTCTCAACGCCATTGACTTCCACAGATTTTCTCTTTCAAAATCGCCACTGTCTAATCAACGAACAAAGTTTAAATTTTGTATTCAGCCACCAAAAAATTTTAAACTTTTTCAACGTTGGAGAAAACTGAAAAGCCCTAAAAATAGTCCATTATGAGTTCAGAAATTACACATATAATCGCGGATTGTCAATATTGGTAACCTATTTGATCGATTACTGAAAATTTTTCCAAAATTTGTAACTTCAAATTCAAATCTACATTTTTACTTGGAATTTTTTTTTGGAAAAAACCTATTTTTTGCTGTTCAACGGACTGAACTGGAATTTTCAAATTCTTCACTCTCCCTCCCTCTATCGATTTGGATGTCAACTTTCGTTCTTACAGAGAGATTAAGAGAAAACTAAAAAAAATATAGGTCAAAAAAATTATCTCACTCATATTCATATTACGCTTCCCAACCATCTGCACTCAGAAAATAAAAAATTTTTTTCACCCAAAATATGAGATTCTCGTGAAAAAAATTTAACAAAGATCAATTTCTGTCCTTTTTTTTACTTACTGAGAGAAGAGAAAATCAATTTTTCTAGATATTGCAAACAAATTTGAGATCCCAGGAATTTTCAATCTACACGAAAAATTCAAAATTTCGTCAAAAAATGAGTGAATTTTTTTCCTTTTATTTAAAATGTACACATAACTTAGCAAAGTGAATCAAAAAAAAAAAAAATCAAGGTATAAAGTAAAAACAGAAAATGAAAAGAATTTAGACGCGAACTGGAACCGGAATTGATATTTTTCAGCTTTTCATCATTAAAGGGGGGGGGGGGGGAAATCACATAATTTGTCTTGGAAAAAAATCAGGCATTCAATTTTTATTATTTTCTATTCAGCCATAAAATTTTTATAACATTTTTCTTGATTTTATTTATTTTTGTCAAGTTTGACATCATGAGGAGAATTTTTTCAAACAGCAATATCTGGGCCCAAGACGTAAATTTTTTCTTGAAAAAAAAAAATTGAAAAATTTTCATCCAAGTTCCTTTCCTAAAATATGCGGTTTTTGATCTCAGTTCGGAAAAAAGCCCCTCATATGATTATGTAATAGCATTGGGAAAAGAAAACCCTGCATTTCAAATACCTAAATTTTAAAACCGAAAAGGCTCCTCAAGTCAAGTATGAAAATTTAACAAAATTGAGAATAGGTAGGTCTAGGTATGAAAAATTGGCTTCTTTCTCAGTGCAAATACAAGCTCTACAACTTACTCAGTTTCAAAAATCACGTGTTGTAAAAGAACTGCTCACAAAATATGCAGGTAAAATTGAATTTTGCGCCTGCAATTCGAAATATAAACAAATACATAATCGGGGTTGAAATACGTAATTCTGTAGTGAAACACCCAGTCTTAAATATAACATTCGGCACCTGACAGAAAGTAGATAAATTCAAGGTATTTTTTCCATCATAATTTTGAAAAGTAGTAAAATGAAGGGCGAATCTAACTGTCATACTTTTCCCAACTAATAAAATTTTCCTACATTTTTCCGTTACTTTTCAAGATGTGACGAAATTTCATGGAACTCGAATTATTGATTTTTCATTTTCATTTTAGTTTCCAATGTACGAAAATAATAATTCGTCATTTTAAGTTGTCACCAGGCAGCTCTTAGTTCAAAATAAATTGAAACTCCCGTAATTTCAAAGGAAGTGAGAATAGGAACTAGGAAGTTATGCATCTGAAACCAGCAGTAATTCTTTTCCACCGTCATTTAACTAGAAAATTAAATACTTCATGTGACAAAACAGATGGCAAAAGTTTTGCACATCAACTTGATTCTCAACACTTCGCTCCCATTTAAATTTTATTTAATTAAATTTTTCAAAAGTTCTCATGTCTTGTATGTTTGAATATTGAGAAAAAATATTTTTTGACCTCATTTTTCAACAAAAGTACTTGCTTCATTTTGAAATTATTATTTTACATCGATGATATCAATTTTTTTTTTTAAACAAAATCTCGAATTTTATAGATAAAAATTCTACACAAACGAAACACGAATTTCATTTTTTTCCCCACCTAAAAATAACACTACCTTGCAATATTACCCAAAAGAGAGAATTCAAAGTAAATTTAAATTTGTCGGAAACACCTGGTGAGAAATTCACGAGCAAATGAACAAATGAGTGGAATAGAAATAGAAGTCAATGGAAATATTTCGTAGCTAAATTTCGAATCTCATGCTCTAATTTCTTCAAAATCTTTCCTTTTGTGGAAAAAGTTCAAGGTCGAAAACGTTTGTTAACACTTGTCATAAAACGAGCAATTCGACGAAATTGAAATTCCATTAAAATGCATTTCACCGACCGACGATTTTAAGAAAATGAAATGCACTCCTTCGCTGTCACCGAGCGATCCTTTTGAAATACGATTCGACATTCCTTTACGCAACAGCGTGCGGGAAACAAAAATGAAGAATTTCAAAACGATACTGTTGCACTCGAAGGTTTCCTCGCGTTCGCAAAACAATACCCTATTTCTATACTTAAATACATGTCCAAAATAAAAAAAGAAAATTTTTCAACATCAGTACACAGAAACATGCTTTGAAATCGGCGTCGTGAAATAGGCGAAACAAGTAAACGATGTTCTATTTTTTTTAAAACGCAAGCTCAAAATAATACCAATATAACCTCGAGCTATTCTTTTAAAAAAACTGAATATTTCCTGTTGCATGTAATTTTTTTTCGTCAACGATTGCAACGCTTTTTACGTCGAAAAAAAAAGTCTTCATCGAAAACTTATCTAATGTATTTTAATACAGGTAAAAATACAAAGGTTTTGTTTACATAATCAATTAGGTAGAAAAAATAAACCCCAAACATCCAAGCAACTCGTCATTCAGAATTAATAAATTCGATTCGTTCATTTAGGAAAATTTCTTTTAGGAATTTTCCATTTAAACTGAAATCAACTGAAGCCTTCGCTTTGGCAAAACTTTTACACTTGGAAACGTTTTACTTCAAGGCATTATAATTTCAAGACGAAAAAAATCCTCCTTCGGTTACGTACGAAAAAAAAGATCAAAAAAACGCGTATTTTTTCAAAATAATTTTTCGAGCCTGATTCTGATTACGAAAAAAAAAAAAAGAAGGAAACACACGGGAAATAATTGTTCAATTTTCGTTTTAATGAAATGGGAAACGAAACGAAACGAGTCAGCGAATTTTTGAATAAAGCGTTAAAACGAGCCTAGCTGTATTTTATCGAGTTCGAGTCACAGATTGCGCCAACTTTCAAAACTCCTCTTATTGACATCGCAGCTCCTTGTCCCGAGAGAAAATCGGCGTTTTCTATACCTCATCTGACATCGAATTTTGCGAAAATTAAAACCGATAATTTTTTCTTCGTGATCTATTTCCGAACAGGTATCAAACAAATGCCAAACAGCAGGTTGGAATTTTCTAAACTATAGGAAAAGCTCAGCATTGAATTTCAGCTTCCCTCTTCGAATTTTTTATCCGAAACTAGATTTTATTATGGAAAGTTTCTACACAAACTATGATGTTTAAATCAAATTCGCCGATACCAGAATTAATCCAAGTCGAGGCTTTTTTCGTATCGATTCGATTCCGTTGTTATTAACATTTTGTTCGTTTGTCGAGATATAGAATAAACCTCATCCAACTTATTTCCATTCGTATCACGCCACTGTAGACATGAAAAGAATCAACTTTCCAGTGTCAATAGCGAAGTCACGATATTACCTTTTTTATTGAGAAGAAAACGATTCAAATGAAATAATCATCAATATTCAGTAACTTTTTTCTTAATTAATTTCCAGTTTGTATAATTTTGACAAGCAAGGATAAAACAACGATGTTTACCTTATGACAGAAAAAATTCTATGTCGTTTTTTCTATGCAGCAATGTTAAAAATATCGTGAATCAATCTGTATCACTCATTCAATTTTTTTGGTCCATTATCGTCATTTTTTTTCATGTTTTATTAGAAAGGGCTTTGGTGATGTTAGATATGTATCTGTGTTCAAATCCAAGGCCCATATTTAAAAAAAGATCGGAGTTTCCCATTATAAGGCAGCTTTCAAATTTCAAGAAACCTGAAGGCATATTTAACCAATAAAAAGTTAGCTATAGATACGACCAAAATTAGTCCAAACAGTGAAAAATTTCGACGTTGCTGAAAAAATGTTTGAAAAAAATTTCCAAAATTTTTTCTAGCGTTAAAATACGTGTTTGACATTTGGAACACGAATTTTCAACATGATGTTTCAGATGTAAGTTTTCGATAAAATTTCGATAATGCCTCAACGGGTATTTGTCAAGAATTTATTAGGTAGATATCGATTACATTTTAATATCTTGACGAATAATATTTCAAGTCATATTCTTAATCATAAAATAATCGTCTAAAAATCTGCATAAATTTACCAAGTTAAAAACAAAATTGTTTAGAAATACACCACTTTTAGAACAATTTCACGTGGAAAAATGGGGATGAGGGGGCAGGTTAAGCTCTTTTTTAAATAAATGAATATATACTCAACAGCACGGACTGAAAAAAAATTAGTGACAAAATAATTATTTTAAAACCGTAAAAACTACGTTTTGTTATTCATTTTTTTTTTTCGTTTCCTACCCAAAATTTCAACAACTCTCAACAAATTGGCGAGTCACTCCAAATTTGAATCACCTTTCCAAAATCTGTTTTTTTTTTTTAAATTTCCGTCATCTGCAGGCATAAAGTAGTATTTTCAAAAATTATTATTTAGAACTCTCAAAAAGCTTATATAGTTGATCATTTTTTAGAGAACAAGGTACTCTTTTTTTTGAAAAATAGATCTATTGGAAATAGGTCTTTCAAAGTATAGATTGTAAGAGGTATTTTTCATAACCTTTCTGACAATATTTTTGACATAAGATTCAATTTTTAAAATTATTGCAGTAATTTAAAGCACAAACATTCGAAAAAATATCATCGATGTTGATTTTACGTCGAGAAAGTCTTAAATTGACTGCTTGTCGGTCGATTCGTGTCGATTAATTATAAACACAAAACGGAATTCGGTATTCTGTCGATTTTCACTTCCAATGATGTTCCGGATCAGTGAAAATTTTAATCTCTCGCGGAAAAAATAGGATCAATTCAAAATAATTTACTGCAGACTTGAATTTGTTATAATGAATTGAAGAAAAAAATCATGTGAAATCATCCTCCTCCCGTTTGAAAAATAAACAGATGCAGCTTTAAAGATCTAATTTTCTTTGTTCTTGAATTTTTTACAGATGGAAGACGAAAAACTGAACTTGACAATTTTCAGCCCTCAGTTCAGAATTTTCAAGCTCCCAATTACTCGACATGGAAAATTTTCATATTTTTATTAAAATAAAGAGATTCAGAGAAGGGTTTCGATTTGAATTGAAATTCGGCACAAGGTGAACTTTCAAGATTTTGTCAAGTTTGAATGACAAATCTTTGAAAAAAAAAGTAATATTTTATCTGAAAGAATTATTAAAATTTTGATCTAGATTTATGAAATTCCTAAATTTCCAAATTGTTCTGGCAGTTGTAAATCGTACACAAAAAATTAATCTTATTTTTTACGCGAGATTTCAATTTTCACCGATAAAAATGACCTCTTACAATAATTCAAATCGGATTTACACAAAGAATGAAATTTCAATTTTATTTTTTCAGATTTTTATCGGGTACCAAAGTGTTGATTTTAGGTGAAATTTCGATTTTTTTTTTTCTTCAGAAATTAGGAGAATAATGAAAAGTTACAAATGTAGACGCTGCTGCAAGTCTTCATGGCTCAAATTAAATTAATGGGAACACATCATATTTTATCAATTACGAATTTACGAGAGAGTAAAAATATGAAAAAAATAATGTATGAATCATCACACTTCGTCATTCTCACGGATATATTTAGAATTAATAGATTCTTTATGTGATTTAATTTCTTAATTCTTATCCACGATCAAAAGATACCAAACCGATATTTTTTCATCAAAAAAGATCTCTTTATTGCTTCCTGATCGCCTTTAATGACAAAAGTAACAGAAAAAACAGATACGTAATAATTTAACCGCTTCCATAACTTCACTTTGAATATTCGCAAAACTGTCGACTACTGTAAATGTAAAAGTTTGAATTTATTTTTGAGCCTGATTTTTTTCGTTAGAATGATTCTTTTAAGCTTGGTTTCAGCAGATAAAATAAATTCACAAACGATTCAACACGAACTTTGCGATTGGCATTGAAAAGTAAATTAATTCGCGAAACCAAACTTTCATTCGTATTTTAGTATTTCTCGTAACCTGTAAGCTGTAACCCACCACCTAAAATCAATTAAAAGTGAAAAAAGTTGTTAAAATTTTGATCGAGGGGAAAATATATTTTTACTCGAGCTATAATTGTATTAAATTTTTACAAAACTCAGTTTATTTATTCGCGTATAGTTTGAATAAAGTTGTCTGCAGAAAAAATTAATAATAATAAACTCGAAACTATGGTTAAATCAAGCGTAAAACAATGTTAATTAAACAAGAAATGATAACGCAGCTGAAATGAAATAAAATGTAAAAAACTGCCTGTTTCAATATCGTTACGATTACGAGCACAGCTATAGTTAAATTAAACTCTTGAAAATTATCGTCAAAGCGCGACGATCTGCAGTCTGCTTTCGACAGAGCAATACGATAATACTTCCTGTTACGAATAAACGAATAATAAAATAAAGGTAACGAAAACGAATAACTAATCCAAGCAGAACTGAAGATTATTTAATAAACAATACGAAAGAAAATACGATTTTTCGCTTCCGTGTTTCGAATCAACTCGCAATAAAGGTATTAGGAGGGCAAAGTACGCTTATAGAATGAATGAAATTCGAAAAAGTTCATCGTTAAAGTGAAAATAACAATATTCGTCGTTTGAATGCGAGAAAAAAAGACGATGAAATTCTGAAAATTCAATTTATGACAGAATAGTTGATTTTGGATAATTTTTCAAATATACGATTATAGATTTTCATAAAAATGACACGTGTTTTGGTATCAAGAAAGAAAGGGGACCAAGTTCCAAAATCAGCTTTTCATGAAAAATTCGTTTAAAAAAAAAAACTTTCTTTTTTGTAAATAATTTGAGAAATGTTTTTTGTATTCTGATGGGAAATTTTGTAAGAATTCGAAAATCTCAGTTTGAAGGCAGTCTTCAAACAGGTCAAAAAATCGCAATTTTTTGACAATGAGGTAGATTTTCACAAAAAAATCCTCAAGCTCCGAAACAATCACTCGAAGGGGAACCTCTTCTTCCTTCCAGCTTCGATCTGCATTCTGGGAATTACTGAAAATACTTTCATATGGACGATGTGTCTATCTGTTTCAATTTTTAATCAAAATTGATTTTTTAAGAAATGAAAGGGCACATTTTTTTTCTCTTTCAAAATTTTCGAAATTTTAGGAATTAAGAGGAAAATGGGCAATCTAATTATTTTGAGATAGAATTTATTTTGAAAATTTGTAATTTTTAGAAACGAAATATAATCTGTTTTTTGGTAATTTGTGGTTCCAGATAAATTCTATGACTTGAGAACAAAAATATTTATTTTTAGGAGATAAAAATCAGATTTCAATTTTTGCATTTTTTTGTACTAATTTTAAATCTGAATTACTTGAAAATCACTACTTTTCACAATCGACAGACACGCTGTTTTGTCAGCTTGACTATTTCTTAATTACAAGAAATTAATTAAATTAAAAATAAAACTCCTTAGAAATACCTAATTTTAAGTCTACAGATAGGTAGATATTCAGATCAAAATTGCGATCGAGATCCTCAATTGACCCCACAAAACAAACATTCTCTTTCGAATCATGACAATAGAAAGTCAACACATTGGAAAATTTTTCAGTTCAAAACATCAATTTCAAAGTTTCAACCCCTTAAAAATACCTCTAACACATGTACAAAACAAATCTCACCACAGATACAGGAATCTCATACCCAGATTCATACAAAACCAAAGAATTGAGTGAAAAATTGAGCCAAATCCCATACCTACAACATGCATCTGCCTAGCAGAATATTTTAATACAATATAAAATCCGATTACACTCACATCTTTAACTACTTTATTGCTAAGTAAAAGATGAAAGAAAAAGAAAAGTGTTCAAAAGGCCTTGATGTTGATACTTGAAATTTAATATTTAAGAATAAGAAACTGGAATTACAATAACTTTTTCTTATTTTTCGGTTTGAAATTTTCAAAACGAAAATCCAACACGACAACAAAAATATATTAAGGTGTATCATAATCTTGCAACATTGCTTCTCAGCACAAAGTTCTTTCACTTCCAAGCCTTATTTATTTCCTTCTGTCATATTTTCATCCTTTAATATCTTCGTTTTAATGTAGAAGTCACGTAGCAAATTAAACTTTGTCTTTTTAAAACCGTATCTATTTTTTTTTCGGGTACGAACAGTTGACGTAAAATTTTCATAACGCATTGAAAAAATATTCGACGAAATTGGCTTAATTAATTTGAACCAGAAAAATACTCAATGTGGGTATTAAAATTATACGTGACGACAATTGGATTGTTTTTTCAAGCATTTTATATAAGTAGGTGTATTTTGCACTTGTTGCAGTTTTCGAATGAGAAAATTGATTATTGCAGTTTATATTTTTTTATCCATATTTTTTCAGACTATGTCGAAGCGTATAACATAACCAAGTTTTGGATGCATATAACGTGATGCACTTTTTAAATCCCCCAGTAACCTTGATTCATCATATTTTCATTCTAAACATTTACTTATTTTTAATTTATTTTTTGTAATATCTTTGGCTAAATCAAAAGTCATGGCAAACAAAGAAAATTTCAAAATTCCAATTCATTTCGTTGGAATAAAAATACAATGAATTACTTTATCACAATTTTAAGTAAGAAAAATAGAAAAAATGTGACTTCATGGTGACGGTGATCCATGTACGACCGATATAAACAGATAGCAAGTGAACTAGTCCAAGTAAAACACTCATTAATTTACTTTAATTTTAAATACAATTGAAAAAAAATTATTTGACCCATGACTTGATCAACGTATCTAGTTGTTATCGAAAGGAACAAAAAAAGTGGTTTTCACTTTCTCTCAGCCATGAACAGTCACTTTTGTCCATTTGAAATACTGAAGTTTTAATCAACACAGAGCGAAAAAATCAATTCATTTTATTTCCTCCTAAAAAGCTAGCCTTTGACTGATGAAGTGATGATTTCATTTCAAGATTTATTTCACCATTTTCAATGGTGCATAGCGAATTTCAAACCTGCCAGCTGGCCTTATATAGGCCTGACTTGTAATCAAAACTGGCAACTATTTGGTATTTTTATAGATACTTCCTTCACGAGTTACAAGATAGGCTACCTGCTCTTCAATATCGATAGAAGGTCCCGTTTCCGGTTTCCAATAGTTATCGCATTCACGATTCGCGATCGAGCAGTATATCGATATCCATCCAGTGGCGTAGCCAAGGGGGGGGCGAAGGGGGCGATTGCCCCCCCCATGGCCGGCCATGACCTTTAAAAAATATAGTATAATGGGAGAAAAGTGTCAAAAATTTGGGAAAATGGTCTATTTTAGACATCAAAAATTCAATTTTTTCAAAGCTTCGCCCTCGCTTCGCTCGGGCTTGAACATAATTATCAATCGATCTCAATTTTAATGAACGTTCTGAGAGAAGCCTACGAAAAAAGGCTTATTTTTGTACCTCTAATCTAAGTCCTGTGTCCATTTTACATCGTTGTGTTAGTCTTTTTATTACACACCCCCTACCTCAGACTCGGTTATACGTACACTACGAAAAAATACTTGCTATGTTTCAAAACGACCACAGAAAATTTGACATAATTCGTTCTTGCCCCCTCCTTGACGAAATCCTGGCTACGCCACTGTATCCATCTATCAGATTTAGATTAAGACAATTTTAATGGGAGTTCACTATTTTCATCTCTTCATTTATTATTTACAATTCAATTTTTAAAAATGTATACTCGTAATTATTCTAAAATTAAGGAAAAATTTCAAGTTTACCAAACTACCCACACAATTTTTTTATCCTCTAATTTTCGAAAAAAATAAGTACCTAATTTATCAATTCATCACAGAAAAAAAGCAGTCGACTAAATCCCATAATTTTTGTGTACACAATGATATAAAAAAAAATGGAGCTAATACGGCGTAAAATGTATTTCAAATTTCAAGACTTAATGAAGTAGTACCCAACTTTTCAACAGTTTCATAAATTCTGAAATTGTTATTTGAACAAGATTGTTCTTTCTCAAGCACCTATTTCTTTAAACAACCGAGATGCCCGCAATAATTACATATATATACGTACATTTTACAATCGTGAATAATCAGCTATACTTTAAAGCAAACAGAATTCTTCACGCATTAATAACCTTTTAATATACTTCGCTGGTAATTGGTATTCTAATTTCCAATAAAAATCGCCTACACCGATGAATAGCAAAATAAAATGACTTCAATGCAAATATTCACTCGGGTACAGACTACAGAGATAGATTAACGTATGTATCGGGTAATTTTGCTAACGAAGAATAAAATTGTAAAAAAAAATAGACGAGAGAAACAGTTGGCATAGCACGGCATTCCTAATTTAATAATAAACTGCATTCGATTGCATCTGTTATGGATTTCTAAAAAACGTACAAGCAAGTGGATTTTTCGAATCAAAATCAATACAGAACGACGATTGCTTTATAATTTTTGAGATAATTCGGTTTTTTGGATTTGTAATTGTGAGCTAAGACTCGGACTACGCTGGAATTCACACCTCTCGATATTGCTACCCCAAAAAATTTACAGAAGTTATCATTCAAAAGTAAAAAGATAAGATCGCGAACATACTCGTATTTATACGCGAATGAATGACTAATGATGACTGATAATCTACTTGAAATATTTGTTTTATCTAATTTATGTTTATGAAGCGGTTTACTATTGATAAGAAAATGAGTACCGAAGGAATTACGCTATTAAGATTTCAGTTCAGTATAGCAATTGATTGAAGACCTGAGATGTATTTCTATACGCTATACTCATAAATACGACTAATTATGGTTTTACTTACTGGAAAACTTCTCAGTATCCTTCTTAGCTGCCATTATCTGTATGTTTTTGAAATCGTTTAGGAATCTAAAAGCGAGCACACCGATTTCGTAGTGCTAGAATTCGCAAATAATTCACATCATGACCGATTTGAAAAAGCCGAAGAGTAATTCGAATTATTAACATCATTTTTATACATGTTGTAATCGTAAATGATACTTTACAACGGATCAAAATAATTAAACAAACGAACTATAATCTGTATAAAACGATGAACTACTATTACCCTGGAATCGACTTAGGGTACACAATCCCATTTGTCTATTCTAGGAAACACAGAATGAAATACTTTCGACAGCGAAAAATCTTGGAGAGAAGTCACTTTTGAGAAAATGGCTATGGAGCACTGTTGACATTTTAACAACCTTGATTTACCAGTTTCCAACGTTCGCGCGCATTTGCAGATTTTAAGTTGATTTTACGTCGAATTTTGAATTTTATAAATGAATTATAAATTATTAAGAAAATATCTTCTCAGAATTAAATTTTAAAAAATTACGTTAAGAGAAGCTTGAATTACCAAGTATTTTGCTAACTCGTTGAATTCATATGCAATAGACGAGTTTGGCCAAAATTTGGGTGTAAATTCTAATTACACCCTTTGATGTAAGTGTTACCCTTAGAAAAATTTCATCTACGCCCATACGATACAACATAGCACAAAATTAGCTTTAGTGCTTTTTTTTTTAAAATTAAATATAATAGTCGTTCAATGGTTCATCTTATTGGAAGATGAAAAAAAATTATTCAACCTATGAGCCTACAGCCTGCAATAATTATGATTGTGTGTGATTTTATTTCTTCTCTCTTCTACTTTGTTTTTTAATTACTCATAAAATGAATAAAATTTTTAAATTAATTAATGAGGAAGTATTTCTTTTTCAAGAATAAATCTGTTTACATATTCTCAATCATATTATATATTTTTTTCATCAATTTAAGATGATTCAATCAGATAAATTTTTCCCAATGATCCTATCTCAGTTTCTTTCTTTGATGGCACTCGATATTTGTTTTAAAAAATTACAATTTCGACCATTAAAAATCATATCCGAATGCATATCATATTTATTTACAATCAAAATAATATTTAAGACACAGTGGAAAAAATTGAGAGATCATGTGACATATTATACATTTAAAAAAGAATAAATACAACGATTCGACTTACAATTAAACACAAACTTTATTAAGTATAATTGGAAAATGCCTCCATTAAAATTATCATTTTGAATACCGAATAAATTCAATTAAAATAAAATGATTAACAGGTAAAATAGTGGAAAAAATCGACGAAATAGAAAATATAAATAAAAACAGGAAAATATTTCAATTTCACTAACAGGTAATCGTAATTTGCCAATAATGACAGAAAAGCAGTGTTTGAGTAAAGGTGACACAATACAACACGAAAAAAAACATGATTTAAAACAGTTTTTTCTTAGTTTCTGTATACCGTTCCATATATTTTTCGTAACCATCTAAATGCTCAAATTCCTTAATATCAAACTGATTACCTTGAACAAATAACGAAGTAACTTTAGAATCACACAATAAACTCTTTGGTATAGATGATAGCTTTAAACGATTATTCTCCAGTTTGAGAATTTTCAGTTTCGGTGCATTTGCGATTTCAGGAGAAATAACTGAAACATGGTTATTATTCAGGTTGAATTCTGTAGCAAATATTCTCTTCACACTATCAGGAATCACATCAATTTTATTATACGACAGATCAATGATGGTCAGGTGTTTCAGATCACACAGCGACGCAGGAAATTCTGAAATCTGGTTATGACTCAAATGAATTTCTTTCAAGTTACTCAGCTGAGAAAAAGTACTCGGAATAGAGCAAATGTTGTTCGCTATAGCTGATAGATTTTCTAATTTTTGTAATTTTCCGATTTCTTCGGGTAACTGGGTAAGTTTGTTGTGATCGACGTTGATGTACTTTAAATTTGAAAAATTACTTATACTAGGTGGTAAATTTTGAAATTTGTTCGAAGATAGATTCAGCTGTCTGAGCGTGGGTTGTAATTCTTTCAACTTGCTAGGAAATTCATTTAGGGATGAATCACATAAGCTGAGAGTGCCAGTTTTTTTGGCTGTTTCGTAATGGTGCTTGGTGTTCGAATTTCCCATATTTCTTCGGATCGATTAAAACTACAAAACACAAGAGTTTAGTTTTCAGTAAAAGAGTACATCTTATTGCGTAGGATTACCGTAAAGAAGCATAAAAACGAACACTTACATAATAATATAACATCACCTGGTCAAAAACAAGGATGAAAATTAAAAAAGCACTAGTTTAGAACATTGATACTGGGTGTTTATTACTACATACACTGGTCACTATTATTATTTTAAAACTAATTTACAGAAACAACTACGTTTCATTAATTCTATCGATTACTAATTTTTTTTTTTATAAAAAATTAAAATTATCAGAATGATAAGCTTCGGATTGTTGTTGTTTTTTTCTTTGCTTCGTCAAGGCTATAAGCAGCTCCTACACGCGATTGTGGACGGCGCACTTTTACGCTTTCTGATTGGTCGCTAAGCTCCATCCATCACAATCGCGTGTAAGAAATGCTTAGCCTTGCCGGCCTTGTGGGACGGCGGGAGGGGATAGAGGAGAGGAAAATTCTCGTATCGCCACCTACAATTTTTTTAATATACTATTTTATTGAATTTTCTCTGTGCTTGTGTAGTCAAGGCCTCGAATGTTTATACAGGATTGGGACCAGGGTTCCGTACGATTCATTTTTCACGATTCACGATTCATGAATCGATTCACGATTCAATGAATTATGAATCGTGAATCGATTCATATTTTGTCAATATGAACCGTGAATCACGAATCGTTTAAGCTAGTATCATGAATCGTGAATCGTGAATCGATTCATATTTTTAAGACGATTCATTTTGACGGATCAAAAGTCAAAAAATTAAATTTTAAATTCAAGATGTGTGAGAGCGACCGGGGTACTTAGGAACACCTCCCCCCCCCCCCAACAAAATAGAAATAGCAAAATGATCTCTGCTCTCTGTGTCTCTGTCTCTGCTGAGTAAAAAAGACAAGTAAAACAGTAATTTATCAATTTTTTCAACCCACCATTCGAGAAAAACTGAATTTTCGTAAAATAGGTGAATAATATGGGAATAAATTCTGTAAATTCTATCGAGCAGCTATGAATCGAAAAACGAATCGTGAAAATGAATCGCGATTCACGATTCATGAATCATTGAATCGTGAATCGTGAATCGATTCCTTTTTTAAGAAAATGAGTTGTGAGTTATGATCCGGCATAAAAATTAGAATGAATTGTGAATCGTGAATCAGTTCGTTTTTTTTGACGAATCGTCGGAACCCTGATTGGGACCGAGTTTTCAAAGGAGGCGCGCACTGGCGAGCATTCGTGGAACTACCATTTCTCTACTGATAAAAATCGAAAGGGGGATACCTGTTATCAGTTACATGTATTCTTATGGAAAAATCGTCATTTTTGGCAATAAATAATTACATTACCAAGTGAGCTAAAGGAGTGTTTTGAAATAAATAATATTTTATGGACCTTGTAGCACACAAAACAATTCATTTGAGGTGATTACGTATTTATTTTCGCACCTTTTGTACAGCAAAGAAGTCAGGTTTTTTCCATGTCAAAGTAAGTTGATTTCGGACTGAAATTTCGATAAATTTTTGATTTCCATGAAAAACTTGGATTAGAATGTCAGGGTTGCGTTCACTTCAGGTTTGAAAATGGGTGTACCCGATTTGAAATCGGGTGTAAACAAAGCATTAGCCAATCAGAATTTTTCGTTCTTGAAAGATTCTGATCGTTTGAATATTGTGATCAGAATTAAGTGGCTATGTAAGTGCTTTATTCTTTAATGAGTTATTTCAATTCTCAGCCGGTAAATATTTAATTACCAAACTTGAAACGAACGAATTTGCACGTTGTAAAAATGGTTGGTAATTACGAAATCGCGTATACCTAAATTCAAATTCTGAAGTGAACGCACCCCAGTGTTCAACTAAAAGTGGTTAAAGTATCGAGTTTTAAAGTGACAAATGTCTCATTTGAATAATATAAATTTGTATACTGTTAGGAACATGGTACCTACCTGGTTCCTTAATCGTCATCCAGCTGTACTAGTTATACGTCCGTAACTCGAGGAGACGCTACCTGTGGTTGGTCGACGAGAGTTTTATTATTAGAATAACTGTCAATGCGTGCATACGTTTGTTGTTTGTCATCTCGTTGTAAAGTTTAATGTCAAGAAGTTTGAATAAAGATTTATACGAATTACTTAAGAATTTATCTTCGTTTATTGATGAAATAATTACGGTGATTCAAAATAGGTTAACAGGTAAATTCAGGTGTGAATCTCTCCGTGAGGTTTACCCATAATCCTAACATGGCAGCATTCGCGTTCGTTCGAAAGCATGGCGGTGCCCTTTTGCACCGAAATCTTCGAAATCGTTATTAGAATAGTTACACTTAAGTTAATTTATGCTTTGCTTCTTGCTTTAAATTAGCGATGGATTACTCATATTTATATGGTAAATCGCAGCAACGCAGTGGCAGTTAGATTAACTTAGGTTATTTTTGTTGCACGTGTCACATGGTGCAATAAGTCGCGAGAATCAGTTTCCGCGACTTATTCAGTTATTTCGATTATTAATTTCCATCTCTCAGTGAGAATACGGAAAAACCAACAGGAAAATCGAAAAATCGCAGCGGAATAAGTTTCCAGGCGATTTCTCACCATGCTAAGTGCGTAGTGACACCAGATGATGCAACATCGTGCAATATGACGCAATTAGCTATAAAATGACAATTAGGCGTAGCTCAGTGCTAAATACGATTTATTTAGGAAATTTCTCCATCAGCTAAGTGCGATGAGTAAAATCTGTAATTTTTCTCAGTGAAATTCAAGAAAAATCAGACCTACGTGTAGGGTATACGTACGTTGAAACTTATACTTTGTGTTATTCAAAGTTTCAACACCGGAAAAAGCCTATTAGGTAACGATCGAAGTTTCGTCTCGAGTGTTTAGCTTACAGTTCTTTTCAAGCAGATAAAATTCCGCTACTTAGTCCTTGTTGTTCGGACTGATTTTGCCTACGGCGAAATCAAGCTACTCAGTGTAAGCTCCGTTCCAAGTTTACACCTGTTTCGTTTAGTTAGCCCTAAACAGTCCTTTGTGGAAATTTGAGGTACACAAACCATGGTGCTCCTTTTACCTATAGTCAAGGTACAGTTATCTTGCAGTTTACAAGGTACAGATACGGCACGTAGCGAGTACGGTTCCGCAAAGCTACAGTACCCTATTCCAGTGCCTCGGAATAGCTGCTAGCTTGAACAACTGTCCAACCTAAGCTCGTTACACAGTTTCGCTTTCAGTACGCGACAGTCGCTGGTATTTGAGGTTTAGGCCAAAACCTCGAGTACGCCGTTCAGAATAACACTCTAGTACTGATTTAAGCATAGAATGACACTCGAAACACGTAGACCTGTTAAAAGGACGGTCTTCGAAGAAACTTTTCGTTCGTTGTGTGCGAGGGAGGGCAAGAGGTTAGCTGTAGGACTGTTTCCAAGCTAATTCTCGAACTTTTCCCTCGGGGGTTCTCAGCGGAGGAGGTATGTCTACACTTCCGTTGTGTAACGCCTACGTAGTTCGTTTCAGATCCTCAAACGAGTTACGTACTCGCCGGTCTCCATCTTAGCTAGTTCTAAGATCTCCCGTACTCTTTCGATACAAATGTCTCAGTGACGCTTGCACAGTTCGATTCAAGATGTCGCGATTGAAAAACTATGATCAGTCTTTCGTAGTTTATACTCCGTGCAGTTTTTCACCGAGTTCACTCTAACTAATACCTTGTGTATTTTTCAGATGAGTGGCCGGCGCAGCAGCAACATCATGCGCCGAAGCGCCGATCACGAAGACAGCGAAACCGGTCGACGCCATACCAACCATGGCCGACATCTCGGCGACAGACCATCGCCAATGGGTTCCAGGGCTTCCCGCCCCCGCCCACAGTCAACAATCCATCGACCAGCAGACACTGGCCCGACTGGAGACGCGAGAGGTTCAGATAACCAGGGTTCAGCTCCATTACCGTACATAGACCCAAACGCTCTTCGAGCTTTGCAGAATTCGATTCCGATGTTAATCCAAGCAGCGGAAGCGAACGAAATGGCTCAGCACCGACCCATACTAAGTGAAAACGGGTTGGAAAGCCACGTTCATGTCAGACGTGCGGATAATGTACCCGTAGTAAGTGTTACGTTTTACAAAGAACTATACTTACCCAGGCTCTAAGTGCGCCTATAAACTTTCTCGCTTAATCTTTCTCTATCTGCTTTGCAAGCTTATTTAAAAGTCGTATACCGGGGCTAACGGTTAGACTTCAGTACGGGAAGACCAAAATTTTGTGGAAAATTCTAGATCCAATCGACATTTTCCACGTTAGGTCGTCTACGTCTATCGACAGTTAGCTTAAATTCGATTGACGGTTTGACGATCGAGGATCAGGTACAGATTTTACTAAAGTTTTCCTAAATCCAGCCCCGCCTACAGCTTAGGCGCGTGCTCAGTCCAAAATCTTAACCCCTTTTCTCATCTTTATTCCTCGCTCCTACGCCCGAGGACAGTTACGCTGCATCCAGCGTCAGGAGTAGCTTTCTAACTTAGTGGTATCGCAGTAAGCTTTCCTCAGCCGCTTAGTACTCCTTTTGGTGTTTTTGCGGAACTCCAACTGTACAATTCACAGCAACTAACCTCAGCACAGTTTTATTTCAGTACTCAGTGTACTAGTCGCAGTTTATACGGAATTTGACAACCGCTCGACTTTGCTGTTGATTCTTGTGTTGCGGAATCAGGTACCGGTCAAGTTCGAGTCAGTTCTACCTTTGTGGATATACTCAAACTTACTTTGCTGGCTTTGGAACCTTGCAGTAGATCAGTACCTCCGTCTAATCAGACTTTCTACTTGCACAGTAAGTACGTCATTACCTCAGTTCAGGTAGCTGTCAACAGTCTCTCCTTTGAAAATTGCGTCCACGCTCAGTCCTAGCGCAGGCACCAGTGTACAACTATTCGATTCGAAGATTTACCTCTGAGTGGTTCACACAGTCTAAGTGACGATTTTGCAGTCTCCCAAAATCTCAGCTTTTTTTTCGCGTCGACATTTGATACCTCAGTGGTACATTTTTCGATGACTAGGTGTCAGTTACTCATCACCTAACATGTGATCGTACAGCACTCTTCCCCGACAGTTTTTCTCTGGGACTACGAGCTGAGTTCGTTTCTTCGGGATTCCAAACTTTACGAGTATTCTAGCGACCAGGAAGCCGCTGCGAAGGATTCTTGGCCTTGAACGATTCCTTCGGTCAGCGACATTTCACCGGCCTAGACTCAACACGTCGATTGACGATCCTGATCAAACAACTCGGGACCACTAAAACACAACGATGACATTCAACACGCATTTATTTGAGCTTAGTGATTTTTCCCTTAGTGGGTATACGTAACAGCCCGTAGACAATTAGTTTGTTCGGCTAACGTACAGTTCCTTTTTCATCCGAGATATGACTCTTAGTCATCAGCTACTCGCGCTCAGTTTGATACTGACAGTTCAAAACAAAACCTTTTCTCAGTGGACGTAGGAATACAGCGGAATGCCTCAGTCCTCCCTAGGCTACATATTCCTTTCTCTCAGACCCGTTTGTCTCACCCTCCTATTAACAGTTCTTTTAATAGCGGGTAATTCTTGTTCGAAAACCGTCTCAGTACACAATTCAGGAAAATTGCTAGACTAAATTCGACACAGTTTTGGCGTTAAAAACTTCTCTTCCGTTTGTTAGACTTCTGGCTCAGCTACTTTCTTCTTAGTCATACTCAGTTACTCTTGATCGTAAAACTTACTGTTCTACTCATCTTTTCAGAGTGATCGCGCAGACCGCGAATCACAACCAGTCGGTGCCAGACGGCCCTCAGTGCGCCAGCCAGCTGGTAATGCAGTAGAACGACCTCTAGTTCAGTGCAGGAAGTGCAGAACACTTCACGTGAAAGGACTTTGTCCTCTTCGCCCCAAAAGATGCTACAACTGCAGAGAATACGGACACCTGGGACCCGATTGCAATCTCCCAGACCGGAGAATTCCGCGTCCGAGTAAGTTTAAGCTTCAGTTCACCAAGCTTCGATCACGGTATGAACTAACTCAGATTGGCAGTTCTTTCCAATCACAGTCAGTTGAAATTCTAACCGTTTGACCTCAGCTAATCAGAATACCTAGTACCTTTTGAACAGCATCCACATGCTCAGAGCAGTTCTCGAAGCCCTCAGTAACCTGAGGCTCCTCTAAGCATTCTAAACTGTTACGTTTCCTTTCAGGGTCGCTGTCAGCATCACCTGATCACGTTCGAGATAACCATATCCCCGGCAGATCCCGCGGCGATATATCGAGCGTTCAGGATAGACTGTTCGCAGCCCAGGCCAACTTTGGCGCAGCACGGGTTAACCTGTTTCAGCCAACGGCTGCCGAGCACCGATCCGGAGGATACGTAGGAAGCAGCGGAAACAGCGGAATGGATATCCTCAGTGGAAATTCCATTCGAAACTCCAATGTAGCGAGCATTCCACTCCCACAGAATTTGGATCAAGAGATGGACAGATATCCGCCCTACTCAGCCGTAGTTTCAGAAAGCGGCGCGAAAACAGTAGTTCGCCGACAGTCAAAGCGCAGATTACGTCGTGATAGTCTTAGTGACGATTCCGGTTCCGATTCCGATATCCATGAGTTGGTAAGGAAAAGGTCCGCAGAACCAGAGCCATACTTCGAGGTTGGCTACACTTGTTTGTTGGAACAGTTCGACCACATCAGACACAGGAAGATCACCCGAACCTGTGCCAGTGAGACAGAAAATCTCCTTTTCCACAGACAACGGGAACGTGCGCTCATCTGCCGAGCCATCGCGAAGATGCATTGCGTCTTTCACATGATCGACCAGGAGTGCTCGCAGCTTTCGACCACTCTTGCTAGCCAACGAGCTACAGAACGACAGTTGGAGGAGTACAGTTCGACGTCGTTATCGAACATTCCGTCGCCACAGCATTGGCAAGTTCTTCCAACTCCGGCAGATCAGCTCACCATCACGACTCCAGCGCCTCAAGCATTGGTTCAGCAAAACATGCCACAGCCTGGCATGTCACAGCCAATCGGTCCGCCAGATAACGCACTCAGTTGGTCGTACACACCGTCAGTGACCACAGCTCGGATTCCCTGTTCGAAGCCTCAGTGGCAGAACGGGCAGCTCACACAAGTGCAGTTGACTCCAGTGTCACCTCCGCCGCCTCCTCCCCCTCTCTCTCAGTACAAGGTAAGGTCATCAGAGCACGGAACTGGTCCTTTGTACCACTCCACGCCACAGCCGTCAAAGACAAACGTAACAGTCAAAATGCCCGCAGGACCAGGGCAGTCCACTGATGCCAAAATGGAGACGATCACTAAGTGTAGATCATCCTCCTCAGTATCTCAGCCAGTCACTAAAGCTCGACAGAAGATTCCTTCCGTTCCGTTCGTGCCGAAACCGATCGAAGAGATTAGGCTTGGCCCCAACGATCATCCAATGCCGATAGCCACGGCAGGCCAACAGTTAAGCCTAATTCCACGAGCAACGGCAGTTCCCACCGGTTCAATTCCGTCAGTCTCTCAGAAGCGGATCGAACAAAGTCTTGGACCTTTCCCGAGTACGCATGGAAAAGCCACTCCGTGTACGCAGCTTTCCATCGACATGGCGAAAGTTAACGTGTCTCAGTCTCCAGAAACGTTCAACTCGGCGCTTAGAGGTTTAGAAACGGCAATCGCAGACTCCGAACCGTCAGCTCGAACCACTCGTTTACAGACCCCGGTTGAAATTCAAACAGCCGCAGAAGTCACAGTCGAAACGACAGATCGCTCAGTGCCACCGTCCAGGGACCGTACTCTGAGTAAACAGAAGCCGTCCTCGACTTCCGCCGAACCTGTTCCTCAGACGTTTGCGCTTGCAGTCAAATCAAGGTCCAGCAAGCCCTTGACCAAAGCCGAAAAGAAACAAGGTTCCGTCTCAGTGACGCAGAAAACTCAGTCAGTCGCGAAGCCGTCTTCCACCGTTCAGAATGTGACTCCAGAAGACGAAGACTGGGATAAAGATTACAATCCTTCAGCCCCAGTCCGAGTTCACATTCAAGACGAAACGAAGTACGCCAACACGTTTGTAACGGACGAGGTTATAACGCAGCAACGTTCAGCAATCCTGGCGAAGTGGATTACGTTGAGGAAGGAACAATCCTCCAAGAAAGCCCGCAGTTCCTCGGCAGAAAAACGTACAATCCCTCCGGATTCAGACCTCGACTTTGCGACTCAGGCGGTGACAGGTAATAACCAGTCTCAGTACATTACGCTTTATGACGAATCAGGTGCTAGCTCTCGCATTTTTCTCTTTGGTTCTTATCTCAGTGAAAGTACTCAGTGTACAAACGCTAGCTCAGCTCCTATTCTAGCTTCTTTATTAAACCGAAACAGAATCGGAAGTATGCTTGAATCGGGTACGAGCCCCAGTGGCTCAACAGGTAACAATTTGTGTAAATCAGCAGTTACTGATCACCACAATCTCGGTCAACCTCCAGCTCGAACCGACAGTTGCGACACCCAAGACACCTCAGTGGCTCTTCCTCTCGCTACCTCACGTACCAACGCCCGTCGCTCACTTTCTCAAGTATTTGCTCAGTGCACAGACACCAACGACACGCGACGTACATCTCACAACTCTTCTAACAAGAGATGTTGGACCTTCTCGCCTCTTTCACCAATCAGGTGCAGTCCTTCTCCGAAACGCGAGAAACTCGATCAGCAATCATCGAGCAGTACGTACACACCCTCACCAAGCATACCCACCAGAACCAGACAAGTTTCTCAGTCTTCCTTCAGCTCCGAGGTAGAAAGAAACTCAGACCAGTTCTTCGCTAGCCCGATGTCATCAAACGTATCAGAAACTGATAGTTCCGCAGCTCCGGTGATTCCTCAGCCAGCGACACCGTCGGACCAGTCTCGTTCAGTTTCTCCGCCTCTTCCATTCGTCTTCAACGAATCAGACGAAGATTCGCAAGACCAGCCAGTATTTTCTCCTCAGCCAGAACGTACTCCGATTCAGAAACCCAGAGTCCTTCGTTCAACAGAAATTCCCGAAAGCGAGGAACTTGACGATACGACTCTGCCGAACGAAATCGTGTCACACATGTACGGTCAACGAGACGATGACTCAGTGTTTATCTTCTCCAGTGACCACCTCGAAAGTCGTTCTATAGAAGAAATTACTCAAATCTGGCACTATCGTCTCGGTCACGTACCGTTTAAAACGATGTTAAAAATGCAGAAACGGTTTCACTTCCTTCCGCAAACACAGTTTATTAAAATTTCTAAGAAATCCTATACAAATTGCAGTGCCAATTGCGATGCAATCACAGTGCACAACATTATGTTTAAGGAAGTTCGCAGACAAACGAAAATACCGTTCAGACGCATTCATTCCGACCTCATGGGCCCCTTTCAAACCAAGACGCCGGTAAAACATCATAAGTGGATTATATCCTTTGTGGATGACGCCACTCGGTTCGCTCTAGCATACCCAATGCGCAAGAAGACAGATTCTCTTGCCTGTCTCGTTCGATTTCTCAGTGATATTCAACGATACACAGCTGACACGGCTAGGGTTCGTTTTCTTCGTTCAGACTACGACGAAGCTTATTGTAATCCAGAATTCACCAAGTCCTGTGCTCAACAAGAGATCACACAGGAGCTTCCAGAAGACCTCTCCGTACACTTCAATGGTACTGCAGCGAAATTCAACCAGACCATCTGTAACAGAATGTACGCGATGTTTATAGATTCTCAGCTACCCTTGATCTATTGGGACATTGTGCTAGCTGCTGCAGTTAAAATCTACAATCGATTACCGAACCCCAGCTGCGACTTTCAGTGTCCGCTATCCAGAGCGTTCCCAGAGATCGATCCGAAGTTCGACCAGCTCCGCAGATTCGGATGTGTGGCGACAGTACGCAGTGATTATCGTACCCGAGCCTCGGCAGTCCGCCGCTCGTTTGAAGGAATTTTCGTAGGTTTCGGTGGCTCTTATGCCAAAATCCTACTACCTAGGTCAGGCAGAATACTCAGGGCACAGCAAATAACCTTGAAAGAGTTCCAGAACTTTACTCATCTCAGAAATATGCCCACCGACCGGGTTCCTTCGGACATCAGACCGGACTGGCCCTCGCAGTTTACCGAGGTTTTCCGACGCAAAGAGGACGGAACCCCCAAAGAAAGCTCTCCAGCTTATCTCGACGAGCATATTCGACAATTGTGCAGCGACTACATTTCGTGCTTACAATCGGAGGGAGCAATCACGTCAACGACTGCAGACATTCTCAGTGAACAGTCGGTGAGCTCCACCTCCCAGTTGTACAGATCGGAGGGAGAATACCTTAGTGAAATTCTTCCTGACTTTTTCATGTCGGAAACTACAGAACATAGTACGACATCAGAATAAACACAGTCGAATCAGTAAAATACTCGCACACCACGTTGGTCAGACAATCAACGTCCACTCAGAAAACGATCTCAGTCATTCGTTTCAGTACCACCATTTAACTCCTCAGTTCCTTGGAGAATTTCACACGCATCTTAGCCAGTTCCAACCACCGCAGTTTGTACCAATCAGTTAATCAGTCTTCACGAACGAAACATCAACTTCAGCCCTCAATCACTGACAGAACACGCAGTTTCATAAAACTCACGGAATTCGGTGTTGGAATTTGCGAAAAGATCAGATGTCACGTTTCATCGATGCCCCTTCCATTACTCAGTGACTCAGCAGTGTCTAAACACTAGTCAAAGTAATTAGAGATTCAGTTTTACCCTTTTTCTTAGTGAAATACAAAGACTTCACTCGATTCAAGCTTCTTCGAGAAAATACCCAGTCCAAATGCTTCAGCCTAAGCATGTTCGCTTCTAGTCTTAGCGATGGTATTTTAGTCTTTTACTTTAAAATCTCTAATCTCGATTTCATTTCAGGAATCAGAAAGCAGACCCACTACGGGTTAGCTCTTGAGAAGCTACAACGGATCAGTTCGCAGTGGGGAGTTCCCTTAGTGAATAACTTCACCACAGTCCGCAGTAACATCGATCGAGGCATCAAAGAAGCCGCGCTAACTCCGGCGCAGCGAAAAACCGAAAAGAATCGACAGAGCCGACAGCGGAAAAAGAAAAACAGCGGCTCAGCGTCAGCCCCTGCAGTCCGCGAACAGCCGCCTGGCCGATCAGAAGCTGAAGCAGCTCAGATTCAAGCCGCAGCCAATCGAGCCAGACAGTCGAACAACAACGATTCTTCAGAAGAACCTTGCCTAGTAATCGACGAAAATCCGTCATTTGACGACGATCAGACGGAGCAGTAATTCTCTCCATCGTCCGGCAACAGCTTCTTCGAAATCCTCAGTGGATCAAACAACTTAAATTCTTCGGCATCCTCAGTGGAAACCGCAAGCAGTAAATCGGCCAGTTTATAGTTTCGACTCAGCCGATTCGAGACAGTTTTTCTCGCAGTAAATACTGACGGCAACCTAAGTGCGCGCCAAAAGTCAGTACAGCCTTTTATTATTGTTAAGTGTATGTTCCAAACATCACCAAAGGCTAGTTATTAAGCGTTTCGTTCCTACTTAGTGAGACTGAAATTGGTACCAGTAATTTCCGTATTTGCTAAGTTGTTAGTTTTGTTTTTGTGAGTTTTTCTATTTTTATACTTTTATAATCGTGTTCTTGTCAGTTAGTCTTAAGAAAGTTAATTGTTTTCTACAAGAAAATAAATATTAATATTTACTCGAAAACGAGTCAGTTATTGTGCTTCTAGCACATCGAAGTGTTATAACTTACTTACTTGGTAAGCGGTAAAAAGTCTTCAGGTAAAAGACTATTTGGTTGTAACATGACTCAGTAAAAGTCACAGTAACTTCGATCACTTAAGTCAAATATCGAGCAGAGCGTTTTTATATGCACTCGATTCAGTTCAAATCCAATTCGAAAAACAGTTCCAGTTTTATAAGGATCAGACATATCCGGCTCAGGAAAATTAGTAAGTATTCGTAGACTTCAGATACTATAAGTCACGTAAGTACAGGCCTTTGTGGCAAAACTCTGACCGTCTTAGTGTACGGAGAAGAAATAGAATTCGTACCTTATGCAGATACAGAGCTCAAGTCCAGCTCTACAGTTCGTATGTTTCATTTATCAACAACTCTGAAGATTCCATCTGTCCGACGATACGGAAGGAGGGAGTGTTAGGAACATGGTACCTACCTGGTTCCTTAATCGTCATCCAGCTGTACTAGTTATACGTCCGTAACTCGAGGAGACGCTACCTGTGGTTGGTCGACGAGAGTTTTATTATTAGAATAACTGTCAATGCGTGCATACGTTTGTTGTTTGTCATCTCGTTGTAAAGTTTAATGTCAAGAAGTTTGAATAAAGATTTATACGAATTACTTAAGAATTTATCTTCGTTTATTGATGAAATAATTACGGTGATTCAAAATAGGTTAACAGGTAAATTCAGGTGTGAATCTCTCCGTGAGGTTTACCCATAATCCTAACATATACCTCTGTATACATATTCCGACTTTAGCTTTCACACAAAATAGCACTAAAAAATAAGAACCCTGAAGCAATTTGAAACAAAATCATCTTTGATACACAAAACAACCACTTTTAATTATTTAAAGTAATCATTTTCCTTCAAAATTATGATTTTATTACTCTTTTATGATAAGTTCAAGGCAACAGAAAGAGGTCAAGAAAACGTCTTTTTTTCTGGACTTTAATAGTTGCTGAGGAAAAATAAATATTTTTCCCTCATAGTAGAAGGTTCAAATTACAACATTGAAAAAAAATTATCCTCCTAATGATCCAACAGAATTTTTAATTAATTTTCAAAAATGACGATTTTCCCATAAGAATACATGTAACTGATAAGATAATCCCCCTTTCAATTTAGGTAGGTAAAAAACGACACTAGCGCACCATTACCTAACACGTTCCCAATGGTCGAAGGAAACTCAAGTAAATTGTTGTCGTTGTGTGAGTGTGTTATTGTAGTGGTAAGTAGCGTAGTAGACATTTTAATCGATTGATAAGAAAAAGTGTATGAACCAAGTGCAAGGAATGAGTGTATGTAAAATTAAATTGTGTGAAATTGTCTAATTAACTGCAGGCTCTATTATTTCTAGTAAATAATTATTATTATTGAATCAACGCCGTTTCACTCAATAACCAAAGTAAGTATTCGTAAATTGATAAATATGTAGCTTTATGTATTACGCAGAAAACAACATTCAGATGGGGGTTTTATTTGTTTTTCTTTCTTATGAATTATGACTCAGTTTATGTAAAACTTCGTGATAAATTGATTTTCATTTCTACCTAATTTGGGGTTGGAAATTTTCTTTATTGAATTGTTTTCTGATTAGTAGCAGTCAGCTCTGAAGTGTTTCGTTTCCAAATATCGGTCGCGTTTACTTCATTTTGTAATCATTGAATTCATCTTGTTTCTAGAATGGCAGACAATGAACAAAAAGCAAATCAACTGATAGCTGAGGCGGAACGAAAATTGAGTTCATCGAGAACTTTTCTTGGATCGTTGTTTGGGTAAACATTGTTCTTTATAAATTATCCCATTTAACTACGAGTTACTGTTCCGTTTTAACGTCATACATGTATCTACCTGCAAGTATATCTTACATCATCATTATTTATAGGGGTTCTTCGAAAGTAGAAGATGCTGTGGAATGTTATCAGCGAGCTGGAAATTTATTCAAAATGGCTAAGAAATGGGGATCAGCTGGACAAGCATATACAGAAGCTGCCCAATTGCATTTAAAAGCTGGTAATCGACACGATGCAGCTACCAATTACGTAGATGCAGCCCATTGTTTCAAAAAATCGGATCTGAACGGTACTGAAAGCTTGAGCTGGTTTCGTTATGTTTTGTTTTATCTGACGATGGCTGCTTGCTCAAAGAGTATTTTTTCGTTTTACAGATGCCGTGAAATGTTTGCATAAAGTTATTGAAATTTACACTGATATGGGTCGTTTTACTATGGCTGCTAAACAACATCAGTCCATCGCCGAAATGCACGAAACCGAGTTTGTGGATTACGAAAGAGCCATCCATCATTACCAGTTAGCTGCTGATTATTTTAGAGGAGAAGAGAGTAACGCCTCCGCCAACAAATGCATGTTGAAGGTTGCGCAGTATTCGGCACAATTGGAAAACTATCCTAAAGCAATCCAGATTTATGAAGAGGTAAGAGTTACGAGCATCAATATTTCAATAAGGAATTTGTTACAGTGTAAAGTTCGAAATTTTATCGATATTTTTTCAAAACCTGTGATTCATAATGGATTGTGATCTGATATCGTTTGTTATTTAAATTTGGAGGTATCGTTTAACTGTACGAGTCGTTTTAAAATTATTGAATTCGCGACGCCAATGATGTAATAACGAGATAACTTATTTAATACATTTTTATCTTAGATCGCTCAGTCATCCTTGGATAGTTCGTTGTTGAAGTACAGTGTGAAAGAATACTTCTTCCGAGCTGCTTTATGCCATATGTGTGTTGATATGTTGGATGCTTCACGTGCTGTATTGCGTTACATCGAATTATATCCCGCCTTTCAAGATTCGAGGGAATTCAAATTATTAAGAGTAAATTATTTCGTCTTACTTCATATTCAACGAGACATATTTTCATTTTTTTTTTTTGTTTTTCGTTCTTGAATCATCTCCTATTTTAGGTTTTAATGGATCACATCGAGGAGCAGAACGCCGATGGCTTCACCGAAGCTGTCAAAGATTACGATTCGATTTCTCGTCTGGATCAGTGGTACACCACCATCCTGTTACGAATTAAGAAACAAGTAAACGAGAACCCAGATCTACGTTAGAATGAAGCCACATCTACGAGACGGTATTACAAAAAATTTTCACTTCGTAATTTAAAAATTTCATTTCAATAATTTAATTTTTTTTTTGAAGACTTTGCGCAGAAAAAGAAGATATGCTTGCATCATTTGTGCTGGTCAGTCGCGTCGTATTACTCTAAGAACATTTTCCCCTCTTATTTTAAACTTCGTAGAAAAGATTGCTTTCAGTAGATACAAATGCAAAAGAAATGTATAAAAATTAAGAAAATAATCGTCTTAATGTGATGTGTTTGTCTATGTATCGTGCAAGTTTTTTTTCTTAATTCTTTCTAAAGTAGTTACCTGTACTTACGAAAATTATTTCAAACTTTAATTTTCCAACACTAATCTATCCTACGTCTACAGTTCGTGTATTAAACAACGTTTAAATTCGGGTATAATGAGAACAATAAGTAATACTTTCTATTGCTTTGGTTGTAATGTAATGTTATCTTTTTATCGGTTATCTTCCTTTTCAATTATTATTTTTCTAAGAGTCAACATCGAGTTATTTGGCTTTTATCTCATATTAATTATTACTATTCTACAGAATCTTTGTTGAAAGCATTGAGGACTATTGAAGAAACGTGGTGGTGGTAGGAAAGAAAGTTATCACGATTAATTTTCCTAAAATTTCACTATCGGAATCTCTTCGTAATTTTTCTAAATGGCAATTTTTGTGTGATTTTCACAATTTTGGGTTTTATAAAAATGCTTCATCACTTTTACGAATTATATAGAGATTTTCACAACTTGAAAATTTTCCAGGGAACGATTCATCTCCACATTTTTTTTCGGCAGACCTGTGTGGATTTTTTTTTTTTGATGAAAAGCACATTCTACGTCTTTTTATCACTTTGTCCTCACCTAAGGTGTTATTGAATAAGTCAACTTCAAAATTATGTTTTTTTTTTAGTATTATTTTAAATGATACGATTTATATATTATGCCACCAGTTGGATGTATGAAAAATGTAAAGGCATATTTGTACAATATCTTATCCGAAAAAAATGATAATTATATCATTTTTATCGAATCTTAGAAAAAATCTAGTATTTCAATGTACAGAAAAAGAAACGAAAATGTTTCGTTTTGCAATTAATTTGTTTTTATGTGCTTATTTTGAAATTTTTTCAATCTATTTCCTAATGAAAAATATTTTAAATTTTATTGAAACGTCTTTAAATAATTCTTGTTTTGGTGGCGATTTAATCAAAAGTGTATCGAAGAGGGCATCGGTTTAGTCTGTTTTTAGCTTATAATCGTGAATAATGAAGACGTTTTGTCGATTAGCAGCGAATTATAGCAAATTTTTACCACAGTTCAACTTTAGAATGCTGAATTGAATGCGAAGCAGTGGAAATGAAAAACACAGTAATGATGAAAAATTTAAATATTGAATAGCAAAGACCGTTTGAGTTATAATGTGATATAAACTCAAACTACCAGTATAATTCAATTTGTTATCGTGGTTACATAAATAACTGTTTCGTTAACTTTGTATGAATAATGTTTCGCTAATACATAATTCGTATATTATTTATTGATATTCGTATTTACGTAATTACTACATCAAATTATTTTACTTGGTTTCTTTTTTTTTTTACATTACGTTTATTATTATTTTTTTAAATATAGGTAATCGTGACATTAATGTATTTTACTTTGTGCAATTGCTGTAGAGTTTTATTATATAAACACGAGTTTCGTTCATCATTCCTTTTGTTTTATAAATCTAATTCAGCGGCTTGTTGCTTTTAAGTATGCTGTATATGTTTAATTTTTGTTTCCTTGTATTAACATACTATGCGAATACCGTCTTTTTTTCCTTTCTATTATTATTTTCGTTTGATTTTTTTTTGTTACAACAAAATAGACATCTTCTGTTACCTGTTCTATTCGTTTATTTTTTAATATCATTTAAATTATCAACTTACTTCAGAGGGGTTTTTCTGGTATATTTAATGTGAGGCAAACGTATTTATTGATGTTACCTGCTTACGTGTTGAACTGTTGATACATTCATATAAAAAATGATATCATTTAGGTAAAGAATGCAATATTAAGAGAATATGAAAGTTTATAAGACGATGTTGGATGTAGGAGGAGAAATGCAATACTTTCGTATATTTGTAGCTTGTCGGAAACAATTGATATTGACGTTTATTTTTGATAGCAAAACGTGTTTCCGAGGTTGTAGAAAAATGAAAAGTGTTGATCGTTATTTCGTTTGTTGGCAGATAGTTGGCAGTTCCAGTTGTATTTGTATTATTGTTGATTTGACCTGTTATTCGTGACGTGTTCTGGTAAACATCGACTTTACTGGAGAAAAAACCACCCACACCTACCATTGTATTATTTTTTTTTTTCAAAACAAATTTTCGAAAAGTGTGGTTGGCGAACTAAAATATGATTTTGATAAATTATGTAATTTATTTGAATAAAAACATTTTTGAATGATTCTCTCCGAAAAAAATGTGTTATTTAAACGGAATTACCTACCAAGGTGGAAATTGTAGAAAAATCAGAGATACCTATGTGAACCTACTAGTTTAAAAAAATTAAGATTTTGGGTTTTTGTTGCTATTCCCAGTAATATGTAAAAAGTTGAAAAAAATAGGGGTTTATTTTTTAATAGTTTGGAATTACAATACGTATAGCGACGAAGAAAATAAGCATGGGCCTTGCTCCACGTTGCCTCAGAACAACAATTCGTGACCACTTTCATGAAAAATTAAAAAATGACGTTCTGTTAGATACTTCGCTTTCTTTGCACAATTAATTTAATTTTCAAAAATTTTAAAAAGTTCAGATAAAGTAGGTATAGATTAGTATTCTAAACGTGTGGTCAAAGTTTTTAAAATTTAAAAAAAAAATGTTTCCTTCTTCAAAAAATTATTTGTTTTTTTATTTTGGAAAATTGACTGATTTTTAAGATTTTTGGTGTTGATCCTGATACATGTTTAATATTTTCGAATTTTTCAATATGGTTCCTATATTTTGAAAACCCATTACGAGCCCCCAGATGGTTCTTGGAAAAAATGCGTGATTGCAACTTCTTTCACCTGCTCTGGAATGGAAATACAACTCGAAAGCTTTTACATCCTCTGTCTACAATGATTAGATGAACGAATCCGGCTCCTTCTAGATTCGTATTCAGCTAATTCAGCAGGTCGAATTATTTCCTTTTACACTACTTTTCTGAAAAAATTTGATGGGGCCAAATGACCTTTGATCTTGAAACAAACGATCAAACGATACCACCAGATTCACCATCTCATATTGCATCTTTTCTGTGCTTGGACGTATAAAAATTAGGGAAATCTTTGGAATCTAAACAGAAATCAGCGTTTTTTTTTGTTTTTTTTTTTTCAAAAGTGGCCTTAATATAGGAGCCTATAACTCTCCTCCAAAAGATCTTGGGGGCTTAAAATTTTTCTAGAATTTATCTCACTCAATATCAAAAAATTCGCGAAGTAAATGCGATCGATTTTCTGATTACCTATGTCCAAAAAATTTTGAAGAATTGAAAAATTATTTTCTAAAAATTATTTTTCCAAATATGTGTTCCAACCTTACTTTCTTCAATTTTTATCAAGTTCTTCAAAATATTTGGGTTTTCGTGGTGGTTTTTGTTTCATGTTTAGTATAGGAAACAAAAAAAAAATGAAAAAATTCATCCTGTAATGATGTTAGTAAAAATATGTTAACCCATAAAAATTGTTAGTGGCAGGTGACGATTTTTCATCTCTATCATCATCCACTTTCCGGTTTTTAGAATGGAGAATTTTAATGTACCTACTACCTAATAGGTAGGTACCTACCCATTTTACATGTTGAGCATGGAAATCGCAATTGATAATATTATTATGGGTTAAAATATTCACGTAAACGTCATTTGAAGAAAAATCATTTTTTTAGATACACCTAATTCTTAAATTTCCGAGAAAAGTGCAAAACTTCTTTTCTTAAGACACATTCTTTCTTGGTTGGTTTTGAAATTGTGAAAATTTCATGTTTTCAATTCTTGAGAGTGGATTTCTTTTTTTTTAAAAAACATTCACGTTTCCCTTATTCATTTTTTAAGGAATCAAAAATTCATATTCCCACTAATACATTCAAAAATGAAAAGAGTGGTGTCAAAAGTACATTTATACCGGAATCGTACCTTTTCAAAAAATCGACAAAAACATTAAGCAACTGATAAAATTCTGAAAAAGATCAATAAAGTTAAAACTTCCCCTTTTATTAGGTAATGCTAAAATCACCTAAGATACCATTTTTTCCCAAAATTGAGATTTTACTGTTTTGGATTCAGGGAATCAAGTTGCATCGATTTTTAAAAAAATAATATTAGGTAATCGATTTTTTAAATCTTTATGCAGTGAATTTTAAAATCTGTCGAGTCCATAAGAGTAATGCAAATTTTGTTATGTTTTTTGACTTTCCTATAAAAAAAATAAATTAGGCACTTGGACGTTTTTAGCATTAATGGGACGTTTTTAAAAAAGTTGACAAATTTTTCTTACAAAAATTAGAAAACCTTTGAAAATTGAAAAAACAATCAGTACAATTAATAAATTTTTGATCAAAGTTTTTCAAAATTCTTGACTTTTCAAACACATTATCTGGGGTTTAATTTTATCATGCACGAATTATTTTCAAAATAAATTGGACAAAGTCTCTAAGTTTGAGAAAATACCTGTCTAGGCAAATTGGACGGGGGTAAAATTTAATTTAACGTACCTAATTTGATATCGGATTGGGAAAACTAGTAAGTAGGTATTCGTTCTAGAAATTTCTGTAAATTTTTAATAATTCAACATTTTTGCTCTCATCCATAATTTTATTTTAGATAAAACTGGATTTAAATTTCAAATTTTGATTATTTTAAAAATGGTTGAGGTGGGTTAGAGTGGAAATTTAATTTGGAATTTTTCGATGGAGAAAAGGAAATCGCCAATTTTTCACTGAAGATAACGTTCGTTTTCGCCTTTTTTGACCAAGTACACCAAAACAGAATTTTCCCATAAAAAAAAAAATACGTTTTTCATTGTACTCACATCAAGAAAATGTTTTAGGTGATTTTTTTCAGTCAAATGAGACAATAAGTCTCATTTTCAACTATAAGTATTCATTTTATTTTTCTAAAAATTCCACTTTTACAGCGATCGGTTAAAATACTTTCATTCAGACTTTTAACGCAACTCCCCCGCCACCCCCTCAAAGATATCTCACATTATTAAAAATAATGATTTATATTTGTTATGGCACCATATTGCATAGGTATATGACTTGTTTATGCTAACAATAAAATTCTATTGGACGAAATATTCAGCGTAAAAATGGCTCTCTGTTACCGCTCAATAGCATAATAAATATTAATGTTTATCTGGGAACTTATCCACAAATTAAACAGTTCCCATCTGGCATACATGTATCATTTAAACAACTGAAGTTTCTCTCCGCTATTCATAAATATTGTATTTATAATGGCCACTTCGGATTTATCGGTAAATTATAAATGTGTTGGTGAAAAACTGACGTAGGTATCATTGAATGGGATGTAAATCCGCGTAATATTCGAAAAATTCATATTAGTTGAAAAAATGTGTAAAAATTTTATTTCAACCATTTCAAAAGTTATAAACCCCGGAGTAAGTACGTGGATTTAATATTTTTTCATGCTTTAATAACGGCTGTTAATGGCATCCTGCACTTTAAAATAAGAATTGTACCGTGCTGAATAAATTTTTTGCAATTCATCTTATTCGTATTAAAATCCCTTTAGGGATGGAAACAAGATACGTAATGTTTTTCGATTTTATAACAATAAACAAATTACTTTCGAGCATTTATTTCAAATCAACGGCGCGGCGCATATGTATCTGAATTCGTGTAAATTTTTAAAATACGGTTGGCAAAAAACACATCGACGAGTCAAACAAGTTGCCTACCTATTTACAGAAGGAAAATCCACGTTAAGGGTATCACTTCCGCCTACACGAGGCGATTGACCATCACACGCACGTATAAATCGAAGATGGTAATTAAATTGATAAAAAAAATTTGAAAATAACGAATCATAATTTGATTATAAAATAATATTAGAAACAGGTCTTAAAAAACGATTAGGGACGTTTATTGTAATTTTTTTTCTGCCGAAGAAGTGGTCTGAAAACATGGGTCATTTATTTGGACATGGGTTAATGAAACGTTTTTCGTTATAACTGGCGGCAAAAAACAATAGGAACAATACAAAGCCCATTGTTTAGAAATTTGTAAGCCCATTGTGTGTATCGGTACCCAGACCAAAAACTGTTATAAGGGATTTCTTCTCGAGTTTACAGAATCCTGTGCGTAATCCCTTTACACGTTTAGGTTCGCTAATTAACTACATTACTAGTTAACCTGTCAGGTATTCTGCAAATGGGAAATTTAATCATTTTTTCCATTAAATTCTTGCATTGCAAGGTATTACTTATTAATCCGCCATACGGTTATGGTTTTTGTTATCATGTTGTCGTTTTGTTTTTTTGTTGCTTTTTTGATGAAACGTGTTCGTGAGGGTGTCGCGGTTTAACAGCATCACTGTACCGATAGTTTTCATCCGTTGTCGACGAGTACGTTTTTTCACCCTTATTCTGATTGCAACACCTCTTCATTTTATCAGTAATTGTGTTTTTCGATATGCGGGTGTCGGATTTTTCGATATTATTTCGGTTCGAAGAATTTGGACAGCGTAGCTCTCGAGTCATTTTGGATGGAAAAAATCTTATTTTAAAATTAACTGTAGTTTTTAGGAGTAAAAAATTTGACAGAAATCGTTTTTCATCGGTAAAGGTGAAGAGCGTATTATTTATAATTTGTGGGAGGGGGAGAGTGGGAAAAAGACCATGGCCTCTTTTGCCTTCGTGTTATTTTATGCCAATTCGGCCAAAAAATGAAAAATTATTTCTTCGTGTCCTTCATTTCGTTCAAGATTTTCTAACGACGTTTAATCAACCAATAACTAATGTTGCCATTGTTACGTAGATGGTCCCCAAGGTGGAATAATTTTCTTTTCATGTTTCCTGATATAAACTATTATACCCGATTTCAACGACTTATATCTCACGAATAACGATAATTAGATCGAAACTGATTCCACAGTTTAATAAGTATTTTGAGTGGGCGATGAATTTTAATTTGAAAATTTTCAGACATAATTTCTAAGAGTTGAAATTATCCCTCGAAAAGTGAACTTTTGGTATCAATTCAAAGTCGAAAATTTTACAAAAAATAGGTATTGCAATAATTTTCCACGTTATTTCATAAAAAGAATTTCCAAGTGCCAAGTGAAAGAGGTGAATATAGGGAATGCCACTTTCTCAAATTTGGACAATAATCTAACTAAAAAAATGTGTTTTTGTTGTGTAAGTAATTCAAACGGATTATCTCCAGAATTCTGAGTACAAATATGGTTCTAATTTCTCAAGTCGATCTCCTCTCCATCGGAAGCAACATCTGCAAAATTCATGAATGTTCGAGTGAAATTTAGGTTAGTGGCTTTTTATGCGAATTAAATACAAAAAGTCTTGAAATTTAAAACACGAGGTCATGCATTATACCTACCTATTTTGAGAAATGTCACCAGATCTAAATGATAATTTTACCCATAAAAACGACTTTTCAAGTTTTTATTCATTTGATATAGGTGTCTTTTAATAACATTGAATTTGATTAAAATAATTACCCCTCGAATGATAAACAGCTTTTTATTTTTTATATCAAATTTAATCAGATAATAATTAAAAGTACAACAAAATAGAAATACCTACTTCTCACTGTAACATGAATTTATTATTACTCAATATCAAATTTTTAAAATAAAAAGGACATCAATTCGGATGAGCTGTTTCTTGGATAGTTATTGAAAGAGAAAATCATGATGTCAAAAAACCATGGTAAAATTTTCAGGTTTCTAAACCTATTTATATTGAAATAGGAGACACAATTTTGAAACTTTTTTTTTTAGAAGTGTTCACATGATTTAGAGTATTTTTAAGCAGGTACAGCTAAAATCATTATTTTTGAAAATATTTTGAAATTAAATTTTTATAAAAACGATTGTGGACGATTCAATCCATTTTAGGGAGTTGAGTTTCACTTCTTTTTAAGAATTTTCGGATTTCCTTTGAAAACCTATTAAGTAGGTACCTATTATTATCGAACAAGAATATCTTATAATTTTTGAAATTTACCATACCATATCAACTTTCTGAAGAGCAACTCCTCAAAAATATTTTATAGGTGGGGTGGGGGGGGGAGTGTGAAATTTTTTCTAAAATTATTTGTCCCGAAAGATTAATCTAGAAGTTTGTCATTGGGCCATCTCATTAAAATTGTAGAATTTTCTGAAAAATGTAGGTACCTAACACATTACTGAAAATAAGATAAAAAATGGGAATCTACCCACAAAAAATTTTATATCAAGTAAAATATTAAAATCAGGTGTTGTTGATGATGTTTTCAACGATTCGAAAATTTCGCCATCAAATATCAAAATTCAAAATAAATTGAAAAATGTAGGTACATTTTGATGGCTGTAAATTATCCTTTTTTTTGGAATTTTTTCCCAAGTATGAAAAAGTAAAACAAGAGGAGCTGCGCTTTCTAAAATCACCAATTTTTCTCCGCGGAACATTAAACATGCTTAATAATTTTAAAATCAAGATCGGTTTAAGAAAAATTAGGTACTTAAAAAAAACCTAATAGGTTTCGTTAACGACAGAAATGTTTATACTCGAGATTTTTTAATCGAAAGGGGAGGGAGAGGGAGCAGGATAATAAATAATATACAGGGGCTTCCACCACCACATGCATTCGCACCGAATCTATAAAATTGGACTCATCAAAAAAATTAAACTTCAAAATCCAGTCATCATCTCAAATAACGCAATCATTCTACAAAAAATCGTCAAAAAATCAAAAATGTCCTAATCCGTATAATTTTTTCAGAAAATTAAGTCCTAATTTTCCTAGTATTCCCATTCGTTTTCAAAAAATTTTCGAGCACGATGGTACTAAAATGTAATTAATTTAATTTCACACCTCTAATGCAAAAAAATCGAGTTGAAAAAGAGAAGAAGAGAATGTCTTAATTTTTACTTTCGCATTTTGATGATAGATTATTGAATACTACGTAAATATTTCCGAAGTTTTTAAACTGGAGGGGGGGGGGCAGAAGAAGGGATAAGTATTTGAAAATTTAATTTCCAAAATTTTTATACAAAAAAGGATGCCTGAAAATTTTTGGATTCGAGCTGGGCATTCATTCTTGTTGTCTTGGCCTAGAAAAATATAAATGGTACTGGGAATCGCCTTATGTGAATTTAAAGTGAAATACAAGTCCTGATTTCGATCAATCGATCAAATCATTTCGAAACATTTCCAAGGATGAAATTTAAGCCCAAGGCAAAAAAACCACGTGAACACCTTCACAAAACAAGTCGTAAAAATTAACGATTTTTTCCTCTTCAAGGTTGATACGACAAACTATGGATGAAATTTTCCAAAAATCCAATTTTTTCAGTTTTGAAAATTAAAAATTTTCAACCTCGTGAGGCTATTGGAGAGAATTGTGCGAAAACTATTTCTACCACCTCCTTATGACGTCTCGTTATTATTTTTTCTAATCTTTCAATTTTCCATGAAAACAAATTACTAATTTTGCAAAATATGTATCAATTTTTTAGAGCAAAAAACCAAAATAGGTACCTACCTATCTGAACTAAAAACGATATTTCTTCACGTGGTTAGAGTATAGTTGAAGAGTGAAGAAAGAAACTTATAAGTATTTTATTTACCTCTGATTTTTCTTACTAATAAAATTTGAAATCTGCAGATTCTTTACCGGCTGATTTTTGAATATAAGCCAATATTTTTTTAGTTTTCCACTTCTTCACATTTCCAACTTTGAAATTTTTACAACAGGTTGCTCTTTTCTGTAGGTACCTATCAATTTCGCAAATCCTTCAAACTAGACATCGCCTCTTGCTCAAATACCCACTCATTTTTCCAAACCAAGTCCTGAGCTAGGTAAATACGCCACCTACGCGTATTTACGTGCCTCATTATCTGAAACAAATTCTCGTATAAAATTTCAAACCCAGCTAGCTAATGAATTGTATGACGAATTATAAGTCTGAAAACATTTGTTTTCAATTCTGATACGATACTGCACTTTCACGTATCTACCTAAAATGAAAACCAAAAGAGGGCAAACATTTGACAAACTTGCTGGTTAATTCTATTTACCAAGTATCCCTAATTATTAAATTGGATTATTTGTTAGGAAATGGTTGTTTGTGCCGTAGCTTAGTTGCGTTCTTGATTAAATGTGCTTAACTACTGTAAATGTTCAAAGGTAAGTGCATTGTTTTTTAATGAGAGCAAAATATACCCAGTTTAGCATTTTGCCCTGAAAATTTTTTCCATCCTGAACCTCATCAACACATGGCCAGCTAGATGGTTATCTGTATTAAAAACGCAAAAATAATGAAAATTGAATCGACTTTTTTCCACCAGCCATTTACGTAAAAAAAAAACGGAATTCAAACTGCGACAGTTTTTTTTCCGAAAAATTCTCATAATGGGTCAATGAACTTAATAACCGTCCAGGTGGAATCTTTCGTAAAAAAAATTATTTTTAGGAAAGAATTCGTTAAATGAAGTTCCTTATCAATTTCAAATGCCAAAGTCAAAAGTACCCTTTTCTTTTATAAATTCCAATTTACAATTAATTTATAGCATTTTTTTACACGTCTTCGGTACAAAAAAAAACCGTCAAACTTGTCTTTTATTTTGAAAAATACAAAAATACTTTTTCACAGGCACGTGTGATTCAGACTAATAAAAATGATTTTTAAAAACCTCTTAAAATACGAATAATCGAAAGAAAGTTTAAAATTCGCGAAATTTACGTATTAATAAATAAATAATAAAAATGATGAGTAAATTCGATTGGACCTCATCGTGGGATGGAGGCGTGGTTTGGAAAAAGCGTCATGAGCTTTATATGACGTTATAGTCGTTCATATAACGGTACGTGTAAAAGCCTAAGTTCGAATTCTACTTCATTGTTCAGTCACTGTTTCAGCATCCGTATTACCTCTCAACGTTGCAAATTTTTAAAAGTTAAACCTCGATTTTCAAACACGTTTTATACAATATAAAGTAAGTAGACAATTTTTCCCCGAATATTTTTTTCATTCCTATTTTTTTTTAAAGCTTGGTTTTTTTCAGATGAAATTTTTTCTAATTTTTTTTTCTATTTTCTATTTTTTATTTTTACGTGCAATTTTCTTTTCATTTCATTAATTCGTTTTCAAAACTAGAAACCTAAGGACTTCTGCTACCTTAAGCCTAGCAACCTTTTTGAAAACTCCATGCCAATTTTTATTCAAATCCGAGGTGTTTCTTATTCAACATGCTTTTCACTCGAAACACAAACCCATCCGAGTTACTTACGAAATTCAATTCTCTTCCTTCAAAATATCTATTTTATAGTAAACAAGAAAAATGTGAAGTATAAAATATTTTCGTATTTCGCGTCAAATAGTAAGAAATGAAAATTGAAACAATTTTTGCTCCGTATTACCAATGCCATGTGTTACATCTACCCGCATATTATTACCTGTTGAAAATGAACCAACTGTAGTTGTACGAAACCAATCAGCATAACGAATTATTTGAGCAGAACTATTTTATCGAAATGTTCTATTTTCTATCGAGCTTACCGATCTTATTTAATGTGTATTTTTTCAATTCGATTTATTGTAAAGAACGATGCATTTAATGTCCCTGTTAATAATTCGTACATCAGTTTTTTTTTATCGGTTCGTCAATAAATTTTCGAGAAATAGCGTTGCTAGGTTTATTCAAACAATTTTTGCATACATTTTTTTTTATTGTGGCAGAAAATAGATCGATCAGGTGGAAAATTCTGATTCACAGGAAGGTCGAGAAAATTCCAATAAAAAAGTAGTAAATAACTAGAGTAAAATTTTCCTCTTTCAATTCTTTCTATTCGTACAATTATTTTACATTTTTACGAACCCATTTTCTCGAGGGGGCAATGCCTTCGAGACATCGTCGAATTTCTAACAAAAAATAGATCAAAACCCGTTTTTTTTTTATTCTCTCGCCAATAATTTCTTCTCTGTAATAAAATAAGTGCAGAGAAATTTTGTTATTGACCAAATCGACGTTCTTTGGCCATACGGTCGAATACCTTTTTTCATATTCTAATTTCCATATTCTAGAAATTTGTTAAAATACCTACGAATGCATCGTTGCATTACAATAAATCAATTGGTACCTGAATAAACGTTGGGTACGTTTCGAACGGATCCGAATTGAAATATACATATATTGAAAATTCAACGCAACCATAATTTGGCAGCTTTTTTACATAAGCCTCGGCGTTATCTAACATCACTTTTTCCCCAGACGAACAAAGAAATTTGTTACGAGAAAAATTGTTTTTATTGAAATTTTTCAATTTATTTTCGTTCGCGTAAAAAAGCCACGCGATAGAGTAGAATAAGAAGTCAACTTTCCCCCAAGAATACGATACAACAGTTCGCGAGTAAACTGGAAATTAAAAATTGAAAACCTCAAAAATGAACAAATTACACGCATATTAAACATAGAACCCGACGTTATAACCAAAGTGTCTCAAAACGAATGATAACCGTTTCCGATTTACAGTGTCGAGTTATTAAATCTTTCAAACGTCGTTAGCTATTCCGCAGCAATTTCGCTTTCGTCAGTTTTTCCTAAATGAATTAAAACTTCAGAGTGAAATTTTTATCGGGGCTAAGGTTTCAAAAATATGCCATATCCTTGGCTAAAAATCATACAAGATGAAACTATACTATGTGGGTTTTTAGTCTTACGTTCTATCAGCATAAAAATTTCATAAATTTAAAACGAGGAAAATGGTATCTCACGTTTTGGTAATTATTTCCGACGTAATGATATCTGTGCACTTTTGGGCAGTAAAATAAATAATAAGTAAAAGTTGCCTGCCATAGTCGACGTTTTTGATAAAAAAAAAAAATGCTACTTAATTTTTATACGAACTCATTTTATAATAAAACCCTGCTCCTGCTCTCTTGAATATTGATGATAAACTTTTCAAATTTCAAAAGATGAAAGGTATTAACGCTTAACTTCTTCCGGCCTGATTAATCCACTTCAACGACAATATACCTGGCTTTTTACATTAAAGAAGGTTTGCTAATTCGTTCATTATGAAAAATTTCCTGAAACTGTAGATAGGTAGACTATTTGTAGGAAATATTTTACGTCAAATTGGTATCGCAGTATTATCTTTTTCATCATAACTGTAGCTATAGAACTATAGGCTAGAGCAGAGGATAATATTTTACCTTATTTTTTTGTTTTTTCTAGATTCCTACCCACCATTTCTTTAGGTTAGTTAAATTGAAACATTGGTAAAATCGCCAACAAAATTAAATTTACTTCGATACAAACCGGATAACGATACATCGGTAAGTACCTATGATACCTGTATAGATATAATTGGGTCCTAAAATATTTAACTATCGAAATCACAAGTCGAGTAATTTTTTTTTTCATAAATCCTTATCTTCTGGGAAATTGGAGGATGTAGTATTGTTGGATATTTGGGTGGGATAGATTGAGGCATATATTACGTCTACCATTTGATACGTATTTTTCATATCTACAAGATGAAAAAAATCAATTAAAAAAAATCTCATTTTTGTTCTTTGTCCAATTATTAAAAAAACAGTAGATTAGATTTGTTGACAAAACCTCAAAAAACCAAATAATTTCTCTTTTGAAAAATATTTATAGATATACCTCGAATCTAAATATAAGTAATGTTAATCCCTTCTCCCGGCCTCTCAAGCCAAAATACAATGCTCTATATTTCTAGTCATAAAGAAAGGCAGTATGTAGCAAAAACTGAGCGATTTTCTTTCTGGTGGTTTTTGTTCAACTAATTTTACGTGACAAATGATTTTTTGACTTCCTTCGTAATTAGAGGGACTAAAAACCTATTTCGGTGAAAAAAAAAAATAATCATCGAATTTAATAGGCACGTGATTTACTTGATAACTAAACAATTTTTTCATGTCAATTTTTTTCCCCATCATCAAAATTAAAAACCTACAAAATGAATTCTGTTATAAAAAAATTCAGAATAAAATCATAAAAGTGATCACTGATTAATTTTTTAAAGGCTGAACAATGGTTAGAACGATTTTCTACTTCACTTTAAAATGCAAGAATCTGCAAATGTATTTTGACATCCTTAAAAATAAAAAATTCAATCATGAAAATATTAATTGTAATTGAAAATTTGAACAAAATCTGTCGTTTTGTTTTTTCCTCAGCACTAAAATTGTAAGGCTACAAAAAAAAAATGTATAGGCTCAAAAAATTCGAGAATAGTTCTCTTGGAAATTATACACGCTCAGTACGTATAATAAATTTTTTTGAAAAAAAGACGAATTACAAATCCACTTGAAAATTGGGATTTTTTCGTTATTTTCGAAAACCGGTATTTCAAAATTTTCTTTTTCAAAAACTCCTTCAACAAGTTGATGAAATTTTTTAATGATAGCATCATGATCTCATGATAAAGGCAGACGAGATTTTTTTTGAAATAGGTGAATGATTTGAGCTTTATAGTTACTTAAAACTACCGAATATTTAAAAAAAATCCGGTTAATAAACATGCTTCCCATTTGGGCTTCGGTACGTGGAAACCTATGGAAAAAAACTAAAAGCTCAAAGGAGAGCGAATTTTACGTCATTATATATTTTGCCCCGAAACTCTGTTTTCGCGCAGATTATTAACTTTTATTGAAAGGGGCAGTATTTCAAAATTTTAAAAAATATTTTAAGCACTTCGTAACCATTTTTACTTTGAAATTCTTTTTTTTTTTAAATTTTTAATGACCAAGCCAATATTGATTAAATTGTTAGGTGAGGAGAGAAAGAAGTGAAATTCAGGCCAAAATCTAACTATGTGTAGTAATTTGGGCTCAGGGTTGTTCAAAATTGATGAAGGTTCAACAAAAAATCAACGTGGTTAAATTTTATGACTAGATCTAAAACATGACTTATTCGAGTAAAAACCTAGTTTTTTGAGCTAAAAATGCACCTAACAAACAAATTATTCTCATATTCAAACAAATCGTAGAATTTTAGTAAAGACTTGAAAAGTTTTTTTTTCGTGCATTTTGAGTAACCTGAAGCTCAAATTGCTTGACCGATACTGACCACATTTTTATCACAGGATTCTCCCTCCTTTTTCATCGTTATTCTACCTTTTATAAAAATTTCATATCAGTAGAACGATTCTCAAGAATTCGGATTTCAAAACGCTAGCAAAAAATTTACTAAAAAAATCTTGCCATGATGATGTTTTGTTTAATATGAAAAATGGAAGGTTCTATGAACTTATAATGAGGAATCAAAAAATTCAGAAAAATAAATGTCGACAAATTCAAGTCCTAGAATTCTTTATTACAATCGTAAAAAAAATCAAGGGAAATGAATTGCTTGGAAATTTGAACCCAGAATAAATTTCGTTGTAATACTTTTCACGTAACATCAAAATTGAAAATTTTTTCATTTTAAAATAATGTTACATAATTATATTTACTTTAATAAAATTTTGATGTCAGACTCCAGGCAAAAAGTTATTGTTTAAAAATTTATTCTTTTTTCAAACTTCATAGCTACCTATATCTAGACCAATTTCTTTTCAATTTAATTATCTTAATAAATTTTTAACCATTTAGATTTTGAATTTAGGCAAAAAAATCACCAAAATAAAATTTATTTAGTTTTTAAAGCACCTTCCATTGATTTTGTGATTGGTACTCATAGGTAATCACAAAAAAAACCTACCTACATTATTTTGTAACTACTTTGGTTTCAAATACTTACTGACAACAGAGTCATCTATTTTTTTTTTTTTAGTAAAATCAAATTAAATCCAAATCTCACTCATCTTAGATAAAAAATATCAAATATTCTTCATCATTCGAGAAAAAAATCGATCTTTCCATCGTAAATTTAAAGAGTGGGTACATCTTTACGTATAAGTACAAAAAAAAAAAACAGTCTAAAGAAGAGAGGTGAAAAATCGTCGCTAATTCTTCAAAGAATTTGTCGAAATTTTCTGTCGGTATTCTTTTGTACCTTGCATAGAGAAGAAACCTTAAAAAAATATGGTAAATTGCGGGCTTTTAATTTAAACGCGAATAAATTATCATTTAAACGCACATTCTACATCAACGTGTCTTTTTTTTTCAAATATGCTTTCACAAGGGAGGAGATTTCTTAATTATTCAAACCGAAACCTGAAAAAGGCCAACTTAATTTTTTTCCATCCAAAATCGTACCAAATGTAATAAATACCTACCCACCTACGAAATTAAAAAGCAGAATGATTTTCCATCCACATGAATTTGCCAATGCATCCATAATGTTCACTTATTTTTAGCCATACGAATATCATGTAGGTATAATAAAGCATTTGAAAAATATCTTTGATAGTAAACAAATTGTAGCTATTACGAGTAAGCAGGCGATGAAAAATTATTCCAGTATAAATAATGGGTTAGGCATTTATAATTCATTATTATTTTCTTTTATAAAACACTCAAGTCGGGTTAAATGACATGTCTGACTACTCCATTAAGGCAGTCGCAAAATCAAGGCGCGTTTTTTCAAAATGAATCGTAGTACGATGAAAATTACATTTTTAGGCGTCTTAAAAATTGTTGACCGCGATAGTTTAAAATAATACAAACTCTGAGAGGGAGTTAAAACTGGCTAAAAACCCAATTCGAGTTTTTCTGGGGTATAAAAATGGATTTTAATTAAAATTAAAATTATCGTTGAATAAATAGGTACCTAGTTCTTTTCAGTACAAATACATAGGTTGAGAGGCCTGTTCGAAAAGTTTATTATTGAGGGTGAAAAAAATACGTGATTTATTTCTCAACAGCAGAAAAAGCTCATCAAAATGCTCGAGATAAAATGAGACATAGAAAAAGGCGTTGAAAAAATTCAAATATTCCATATCATTATTTTCTAATTTTTTTCTGAAAGCCTCTTTACGATTAGTCATGTAGGCAGATATTTATTATTATTCGAAATCGAGACTAACATATGCGTAAAATTAAATCACCTAAGAACCAAAATAACATAAACAAGGTAACAAAATCTTCAACAACACAGCACCTATAATAATGAGAACGCTCCACAGGAGTTTTTTATTTTGAAATTTTTTCAAAAAAATATGTCGATACAAACCAAGAATAATAAAATTTTACAACAAAGTCGTAAAAATTCACCTTTGTGCGTGGTTAGAAAAAGCACTATGTTGCAGATTCGATTGGATATCAGTCGATAGGTACTGAATTCTGCATAGATACCGATGAAAAAGATTTAAGAAATCTTTATTCGAGGCATTTATGATCAGACAAATTTCCTGTATAATAATAATAAAGAGGGGAAAAAATGGCTGATACGTTTTTTTCATTCAAGTTACGCATCATAAAGCCTCAAGTAGATACACATTGACTAAAAAAAAATTAGCTGTAAAATAATTTTTTTATCGGTATTACTCGATTGTAACCGCTTCCATTCTACATGTAAAATGCAAATTACATTAATCGACGTATTTACATTTGATTAAAGGGATATTTTCCAACGAGTGTTTCTAAACCAGTTAAAAATTATTCGTCGTTTTCCCTCCAATTACCTACGTGATATATTTTTGAAGAATCTAATGAAACTCCGCCTCTAAATCTAGTAATAAATATTTGCTTTAGTGCGGCGGTTTTTTTTTCCTCCTGAAATGAAATACTTGAGCGCAATTCCAATCCGATTACTTGTGATTGTTTGTGTAAACATTAATAAAAGAATATACCTTGAGGGGGAAATATCCATCGATCAAGAGAATTTTTTCAATTATTTCCATTAGGTACTATTCCAAGCTTACTTTCGTTTCGAAATATCAAAAGTATAAAAATGGACAACGCTGTGAGAAAAAATTATTCAACAATGTAAATATTAACGAACCAGGGGCGACTTAATTTAATCAGAGTAATTAATCCTCGACTTTTTAAAATTCTCCAGATAAACTCTCTTCAATGAAGAAAAAATTATAATGTACCTCGTGTTTATTTTAGGAAAAAAAAAAACTTAATTGGTGTTATTTCGAAATTAGTCTGATTCATAATTTAAATTCTGGCCTAAAACGTAAGTAGGTGTATTTCAAAACACAATTCAAATCCTATTTTGATATTTTCTTCGTTTTTCATTTCGGATTAAATCTTCTGTATTCTGCGTGTAAACTTAAGGAATGAAATTTTGGTTCGAATAAATCTTCTGTATGTGAACTTGAGAAATGATTTTCAATACGTATTTTTAGATCAAAATTCAAATAGAACATTTAGGGTAATGTAAGAATCTATGAGATAGCCTGTTAAGTTATATAAGTCTTATTAGTACAGTGGAGGCCGGTATTAAATAACTTTACTGAAATTTTGTAACAATATCACGATCTAATCTATGAAACCAAAGAGCTTAACAGTGATAATTAACCTAACAATTCGAACTTTATAGCTCAAGCTCTTGTATACGTATCAAGATGAAAACATATTTCCCAAATCGGATCACTTTACAAGTAACTAAGTATTGATGATTCGTATTTACCTATAATCCTGTTTGAAAACAGGTCCAAGCCCCAAGTACGTGGTGACGTTTAGTCGAGAACTTTTCCAGGGTGTGGGTGAATTCAGATGGTACTTAGAGGTAGTGGGAGGACCCGAGTTTTCGTATTTTTTTTTTATTTCAGTTGAAAGTACCTGTAAAATATTTCATATTTTATTTACGATCTTTGCAAAGAAAACTGTTGCTTCTGGGCTGCGTCAGCAGCGTCAGAGAAAAATAGATCGTACAGTGTAGATAGAGATAGAAGGAATTTGAAATATGCACAGCTAGACCGGACGTATATGCGTGAGAATGATAATTAATGGATTAAGCAAATCGTGAATTTTATTCCGAAGTCTAAACTATAAGTGAAGGATTCAATCAGAAAGAATGCGAGACAAAATTCTCAGAAATTGACGAACCATCTCGTTCATGTAAAATATAATATCAGCAAGTAAACGAAGAAACGAGTGTGATGTTTTGAGAAAACTATTGATTGGAACAAGATCCAGATAATTAATTTACCATCGAACTAATTCAAAGTAAATTTTTTTTCTTGAGATTGTGGTCTTTCGGAATGAATCTTAGTGTCTGATCTCCCACAAGAAATGTCTATTTTTGTAGATTTTATTGACATAAATTATAATTACCTTCTATATAATGGAGATGAATTTTCTTGTGAAAAATATTTGAAAGGGAAAAATCCAGAAAAAATGTGTAAATACATAACGTTCTTTTGGCCTCATTTTGGGAAGATACTTATTTTGGTTTTCGTGTCCACTATAATTCAGAATCAATCAAGTATGTCTAAATTCAAAAGAGATTGCGAGAGGAAATAAAATAAAATTCCAGAACTAAAAATACCTACGTTTATTTAGGCATAGGTAGCTACTTAAGGTTGTGTGTCGTTCATCTATATTTTCCAGCGACGAAATGAAAGCGTATCTGCGAAGTAATTAACATGGTGATTGAGAAGATATCGTAATCTGAATTAATTGAAGGAATTACCCGAGGCGATTTGAGTAGAAAATTTGTCGAAACTTTGTATCGAAACACTAGATACCTAAACACCTCGCTAATAAACATCGAGCGTTTCATTGACGGTTCCGAATATTTTTCCTGGTCGTGCAACAACCATCAATGCAAATTTAATGCATGTATGAAAGTTTATCAACCTTTGAAATTGAAGGGGAAAATTCAATAACTCGGAAAAATACTTTTCGAGAGAATTCGATTTTTATTAGTGGCATGTCTGGAGCAATAATCGGAAGAATTTTTTTTAAAATAAAAAATCACCAAGCTTACCTTATTTAAATTTTTAAAAAATGTTTATTTTAATAATTTTCCTCTGGAAAAATTGCCAATTCTGACTATACTTTGTTAGATGAAAAATTTCTCGAAAAATTGAAAAACCATTCAAAAAAATTGTAATAAAATCTTGGTGAAATTGCATGAATCTTCAAAACTTTTTTCCCCGATGAAGATATTTTTAGAAATATTTTGTTTGTTTTGCTCATTTCCGATCGAATTTATGTAACTACCTATCTAATTAGATTTTTTCAGATCTACCTACCCTACATACATCGATTGGACCAACTTTCAAATTAGTTCAAATCGGATTATCTTTCTCTGAAATTGGAAAAAGTAATTATTTGGGTACATATTCAATATATTATCTTGATAAAGCAAGAGGGCAAAAAAATTCAAGAAAGTACTTAGTGTCTTTAAATGCAAAAAATTTACTATTTCTTTCATATTTTCGATCATCGAGGAGAAGAAGGGTCACACAGCCTTAACTCAAAATTTGAGAGACAAAAAACTTGATCACTTAATACAAAAAATCGTTTGGTGGATTGGAAAAAAATATCTTAGAATTTCCTTCAATTTTTATCAGATTTTGCATTATTTCGAGAATTTAAAAAAAACTGAATCTGACGAGAAAAAAATTGAAAATTTTTTAAAACAAAAAAAAAAATGCGTGTTTAGAAAATATTTTTTCAAAAACGATAATTTTCTTTAGGTATAGATACTTACGTAATAATTTGCTTCTAAAACTGAAATTAAGCCTCCAAAATAGTACCTACCTAATAAAAAATATTATTTTGAAACATGTATATTATCATTGCATATCAAAAAATTTTAATCAGAATGAAAATTGATTCTTGAAAACCCATATTTTCAACACCTATATCACATTTTTCAAATTTTGGGTCCCATCCTTCTCCCCTTTGAGGAGCTCGTCAGTTTTGCTTTTAGGAGCAAACAGCAATTGTAGGTACTTACCAAATTCATTTTGAAAACATGTATTTCTATATCTCATCGTTCTCTTCCAAATTTTTAAACTTCCTCTTGAAAATTTTATTATTTGAAAATTTCTCTCAATTATAAAATTGGAAGTGCTATAAAATTTTTAAAATTTTCAAACATTGAAATTTGAAAGAAAATTCTGAGTTTTTTTTTAAATAAAATAAATTGGGTAAGTACTCACAGTTTATCTATCACATCATATTTTTGAGTAGTTTTTCTCAACTTCAAAATCGACGTTTCATATTTTCTGAATTTGGTTCATCAATTCTGGGTGTGAAAATCTTTCATTCATTTTTCATTCGAGGGAAATGGGAGTGGAGGGAGGGAGATACAGAATTTGTACATGTTCAATTCTAAAAATAGATAACTTTCGTATTAGCTATTCATTTCTTTTGGGTACTGTAGGCACTGGGTTGTAAAAGAAAATATTTGTAATCTTTCAGGACATAGTCTAAGGATTTTTGTAGTTCAAGTTGAAAAATTTTGAATGATGGAACTGAACATATTCCTCCAAAAAATTAACTTTTTGAGGCTGTTGCAACATCCCACATTTAGAAAATGTTTGGAAAAGAAATGATCAAATGACACTTATTTTACCTTTGTATAGTCTAAAAAATTATTCTTACATAAAAAAATGGTAATTTAATTTTCTAAAAATTTGAAAATAAATTAAAATTTTTCATAAATTTTAAGAAGTACCTACAAAATCGCCAAAAAATTTTAATTCTTTGCTTGGCTCCAAAATCAAATTTCACAAAAGTAAAATTTTACTTGTACAATTTACTGAAAATTTTTTGCATAAAATGAATAACTCGTCATAATCTTTGATAAAATTCGTTGAAAGCTGTTTCTTAAAAAATTTTTCATAACCATTTTTTCAATGGAACTATTATCAACTTTTTAGCAGTTGCACGTTTAAAATTCAACAGGCTATTTAATTTTTGACGTATCATCGGGTGCCATCAAGTAGGTTAGCTACCTTTATAGAGACACAACAATCTTTGATTTCGTAATTTACTAATGATATTTAGTGCATAGGTACCAAAAATATTTAAAGATTATTATTCGAATTATCAAAAAAATACGTATTTAAAGATCAAATTTTTCACCCTCTTTTGAAAAAAAATTCTCGAAAAATTTTCTAAATCTTTTAATAAAAAAAAAATTATCAGATCAATCCATTACACCACCCACATAATAAAAAAAAAACACAGTCTATGAACAACACAGCACGTCGGTGTCACTTGTCGCGAAAAATGGAACATTTTTTGCTGAAGGGCATTATCCGATATTTTTATTCAAACAAAAATTTCCTCATTGAGTCTTTGTAATTGGCAAAACAAATTATAAAATTAAAAGTAGGTAATTAAAAAAAAGAAAAAATCCCATAATTGAAAAAATATATAGGTTGTATGTAGCAATCACAAACACGAGATTTCAAGAAAATTTAAATTCCCATCTATTCGAATGACTTTTTACTCATGTTTACCCATATACCAGACGTTCCTTCTACAAACGATACAGAAAGGATAAACTATGGCAAAAAATTCAAATTTTAACTTCTCCATATGTTCCACTATTTATCAAGAGTGAAAGCTGATACTTTGTTGACTGAATGGTTGAGCTTTACTCGGTATACTAAACAAATAAGAAACGAATCAGTTTCTATGAAATATAAGCATTAAAACGAGCCCAAACTTTGAATTGATTTTTTTTCTTGCGTCAATCATGCGTTCTCCCTTCAATGCTAAGATTTTCCAGAAACATATTATTTAAATGAAAGAAAAACAACAACAAGACTTATCATACATGCAGCTTTATTCAAAATACAAGTCGGTAGATACCTATCCATGCAGTCACTGTGATAAAGAAAATGACTTTTTGACATATTTCCGAAACAAATATGATCGAAAAAAGACATGGATAATAAACAAAAAAATTGACCCAGAAAAGATGACAGTACGTATATATTGTAGCTACGTATCTTTTCTCTCTGAAATCTAAAAGGAAGAAATCTCATCATATTTTCAGGGTTCCAATTTCAATAAAAATATTTGTACTCGAAATGGGGTTTTAAACAGTAGCACATATCTTCATATTTTGCTAACCCAATATGTACTTTACTTACAGAGACGAAATTTAAGTTTAGTAACCTTTTTGTAAAAGTATTTTATATTTTCAATTTTTTTTTTGTTGTAAATTACTTTACTTGACCACTCAGGAAATAATATAACACAGCTAATTCTAATTTCTAAAGATGTTTTTGAAAAATCAAATTTTTCCAATTCATTACGTTAATTTACTCGATCAAAAACTTATAAAAACACCTTTATCTGACTGCTTTCCAAACGAAAGGAAACACGACAGCAAAAAAAGTGCAACATGTGAAATCCAAGTTGATTGAAATTTCAAAGAACACAAACCTATTCGACATTGTTTCTTTAAAATGTCTACTTTGAGAATTAACGCAACGTTGGGATGGATAATGAAAGAACCTTTGGGAATTTCCTTTCCAAACGTTAAAAATATCGTTTAATGGTGCTATCGTTATTTGTGAAGAGCAAATGAACCGCGTCGCCGAGGAAAAGAGGGTCTTGAATTCTATCCCTTTTCTTCGAGTCAGCGACAAAACGAAAACAACACGAGGTTAACAATTTACATTGAATTTGTGTCTGTTGACGGTTTGGTCGAATGCGACTTCTATTTTTCGTGAAATAGCCTCAACAGTCGAGTTCAATTCTCTCGTCTCCACTTGTTTCATTCGCGAAAAAAAAATCATTTTCGATCCTACCATTTTATGACTCGATTAATAAATAAGGTTGAATTTTTGGTCCACATAGAACCGTATTTATGTAAAATGAACGTACAATTAAATTTATTCAATGCATCGCCCTTTCGAATTTCGAAATAAAATAAAACTGGAATAGAATTAAAGAGTAGGAAAACCAGCCGGTACATAACTTAACAATTTCTTGTTGCTGAAATTTCATTGTTCTAGAAAATTAAATTATTCATTTTCCCTCACTTGTTATTTTTTCGTACTTGGTACGTTTCTTAAGTTTTCGTGAGACATTTGCGAATATGTGACACCTTATTTTGCTTCAAGGTGCCCTACCTACCTATCTGTTGAAGAAACCTTTTATCAGATGGGTATAGGGGTGAAAAGCGTAACTTTCAAGGTAAAGAATGTAAGAATGGTTTTAAAAACACAACTTTTTCGAAATTTGAACTCGTGGTTTACCGAACGGTCACCAAACATAGTCGTGGTTCAGTAATTATGCGGGAGGTTTATTCATTAATGGAACTTTTGATAACAGCTTAGGATTTTCCCAAATGTTTAGAAACGTCGCTTGTGGTACTTATGTAGGTAAAAAGAAATACCTGCATTTTGATCTTCATTCGTAATTTGCATCCAAACGAAAAAAAAAGAAGAAAAATTGTTTCATTTGGAAAAAAAATTATTAAACAAAATGCAAAAAAGTGATTCAAAAAATTTTTTATTTTAATTTTGAGGAACAACTAAATTTCAGAAATGGATAAAATTTCTTATCAGAAAATTACTCGAAACGTCCCTACCTACCTTTGATTTTAAATAGAATGAGATAAGTAATGTAAAAAATCGATTTGAACGAAACCCAAGTTGGTTACTAATTTTTGAAATTAAAAAAAATTGTCATTTTTAACCGAAAAAAAGTTTTTTTTTTGTTGAAAATAACGATTCTTCCAGTAGATTGGCCCAAAAAAGGTTCTTACCTAAAATTGACCTTTTCTAACATTTTCAGCCATTCTGAAGCTTTCAGAATGACTTTGATTTTCTACAGCTGCATGTAGATATACCTACTTTCGAATTTCTCTGAAAAAACCCTTCAAATGAAATGGGGAAGTTAATTCGAATTCTTGTTTCTATTTGTAGCAGTTGAATAAAAATATTTTCCCATCTAACAATTTTCGGACACCTCAAATCTTTTTTTGACCACGATTCTTTCAAATATTCGAATCAAAAAAGTTAAGTACCTACCAAAAAACCACACAAGAAGTCTCCACGTAAAAATCGTTGCGAACGTAAATTTTTTCTCTCAACTTTTCTAGAAGAAATGAAAACTTGATTTTTAGCTGTCCAAATTAATTTTCAAGTCTTTTGGAGTAATTTGAAAATAGAGAAAATCAATATCGCGCCGCGCCGGAGACTGCGAAAAGGCCGGAAAAGGAGAAGTTCGGTTTTGAGATGTACGTATCAGGTGAGAAACGATGATTCTTCTTGTTCAGGTGGACGAATAATATTTTTATTTTCTTGAAATTTAAAAACTTGTTGAAAAGCACAATTGAGATTTTCATTTGAAAATCGTTGTTGATTTTCTGGCTGAAATGCTGAAAAAGAGGTGAAAAGCTACTTTTTTCATTGCTCGGGGGGAATTGTATGAAATTCAACTTGAAAATGATATTATTGACAAGGCCAAATTTCTCATTTATTAATCGGTGAAGATTATCGAAAAATCAGTGGAAAATAGTCCGAATTACAGCCCAGTAATAAATTAATGAGAAATTTTATTGACAGCAGATATGGTAGTGAATAAAATTGCTGGAAAATCAATAAAAATTCATCGAAAAGTAGGTAAAAAATTGGTGAAATTTTTTGAAAAATCAGCGAAAATCCACTGCAGATGATCATTTCTCCAAACTAGGTGCTACCTACGTAATAATGTAATATCCGAAAAAAAAAACTTTGGAAAACGTTACTCACCACTTTGGTGGAGAACCAAAAGAAGGAAAACGCTGCGGCCTGTGTTCCAAAAAAATCTAAAAACAGGCGGAATCGTTTCATCAAATTTAAATATTGAAATCATATTTCTGACTTTTTTTTTAGTTTTCAAAAAAGTTTAATTCACCCCTTTCACCTCTCACTCACAAGTCCTTCAACACATTTCTGAAAAGAATCATGACTACGAATCCGTTTAAATTTGCCACTTTTAACGCCAATTATCTGAACTGTTGATTTGGAAAACTCATAACTACCAGATATTTTCTCGACCACCAAACATTCTCATTTATTTCCAAATGATAACCTCATAATTCATAATCGATAAAAATTCACAAACGTTAAAATACAAATTTATAAAATTTTTATTAAGATCGTAAATCGCTAAAAGCCGAAGACAAAAACGAAATAAAGTCACCGGGGAGCAGCGGAGTGTCACAAAGTAGTACCAAACATAACCGTTTGCTCGTACTTATATTTTTATTACATTCTCAAAGTTGCAACAATATTTATCTATCAACATTTTTGCAGCTCGAGATTATAATGCTGCCTTGTCAGATACCAATAAATACAATCGTTGTATAGGTCGAAAAAAAAAGAAAATCTAAATACTTCGTCTGACGTGAAATTTATGCCGACCTTCATTTCAAATGTTTCAGATTCACTTTATTATAGGTACTTGCGTCTACAATTGAAAATGTTTTTCTAATAATGCTGCGTCTATCGTTATCGTGATAAATAACGAATTTTATTTTTCGATACCTATAGTTGCATGAAAAAATTATTTCTTAGTGCCCGATGAAAAAGTTCATAAAAGTTTTTTGTTTGTTTTTGATAATGGAAAGCTAAGCTTCTTCCCTTTTTTTTTCGTGTTTTAAACTTCAAAAATCTCGCCTTTATCTTGAAAATTTAATTATTGATAAGATTATTCGTTAAAAAGAATTTGCCAGAGGAATTTATTCCTTGTATGCCGGATAAGTCCATCAATGAGATTTGCGATATTTAAATTTTACATGTAAACAAAAAATACCAACGTTTCATTTCGCAGTATAATTTTTCAAGTAGGTATAAAATAAAATGAAATTAACAGAGTGCTTGAGATGAGGAGTAGAAAATTTTTATTCGACGATTTATCCATGCACGTTTGTCAAGTAATTACCAAAATTTATAACCACCTATGTTCGACCTTTGAGTAAATTTCAAATTTGAATATAATTTTTGCATAATACGATTACAATAAAGGACATTATAATTTATCGTTTAATAGACGTACATGAATACATTAATAAAATACCTACCAATTCATCAATAGTTGGTTTAGAATGGATAACCTTTGAACATTTGCAGGGAGCGCAGGAACACAATCATAGAAAAACGTTCCATAATACAAAATAATAGTTTATTTTGATTCGAAGTTAATTGGTTAAATAGGTTGCCTATTTCATTTGGTATAAACCAAAAATCATTAATAATGCAACTGCGTCGAATAATAAATTAGGTACTTTAAAGATTTCTTTGAGCTAGGTACCTGCGTAACAACTAAGAAGTAATTTATTAGGAAGTTTTTACCACGATGCCAATTTTCATGCATTTATTTCAAATTGAATGAGACGTCGAAAGTAATTGAATGGATTTATTTTCTTTAAAAAATAACGAAATTGTGAAAAAAATTTAAAATTTTATATTCTTCATAGGTAATTCCGGAAATTTTTTATGCTGGCACAAAATTGTACATTTACTTATTATTAGTTTTCCTCGGATATGCGGAGATCTGCCTTTAGTCTACGAGCAGTTGCCTCCTTCTCTCGGCTCAACAGACCCCCTCCCCCTCCTCAACGTGATTTTTTTCAACATATTTTTCATCCTTTAAATTTTTATTTTTCAAGTTTTTTTCAACCAGATTTTTTTCATTTTTCATTCCTTTTCAATCTTTTTTCCAGGGCCAAGTTGATAATTTATTAGGTAATTTATTTATTTTTTTTTTGCTAAAATTTTGATTACTTACTTATCAAAACTTTCTTGAGCCAGTCCAGAATGCGTTTCCTTTTTTTTTTTGAATAATTTCACGAGTTTAATTTTGCAGTTTGTGTTAAAATTCTCCCCAGAGTCTCAGTTTTGATTCATTTTTTAAATGTAACTGCGTCAAGCTTCGCGAATTTTTGTATAAATTGAAAAAAATTTCAATTCTGTGTGATGTATGGTTATTAATGTTTTTGGGAGGATTGTGTTCGAATTTCAACTCTGATTTCAGATTCTACCGTGACCCAACTTTGTTTCTGAAAATTTGAAAAGTAGCAAAAAAAAAAACACCATGTGAATCGAAAAAAAATTTTTCAACAGTGTGGAGTATGAATTTTGGCTTAATTTTTAATATCCACTCTTTGAGCTCAAATGAGAGTCAAAGTTGACATTTTACTCTCTCAAAAATATTACAAATGCTGGTTCACGCGATAATAATTTTTTTCTTAAATTTTGACCCCTTGAGGAGATCATATTAGAAAAATAAAACTGAATCGGATTCCATATTCGCCAAAATAATACATCACAAATGACAAATTTCATCGTAAGTTTATAATTTTAAACGATTTTCATCATTTCTTTCTAAAGATGTTTTGAAAATAATGAGATAGGGACATATTTTATTGGATTTTTCATTGTTAGGATGAAAATAATGCAAAAAATTCTGAGCGAAATAGTAAAATGTGAGAATAATAGGAATGCCAATTTTGTACGTCTACAGGTGTTACCACTAGTCCATCCAAACAGGTTTTTTGAAGTGGAGGGGAGGGGAGGGGAGGGGAAGACGAAACAGTAGGTACTTCCCTCGTTTCAGGGATCACTCGTAAGAATGTGTTCGAAGAGTTTGTTTCAGGTTTGCTTTCATGTTTTTAGCCCCTTCGCACAGCACCTGCGTTCTGAATAATTCATTAGTGTTAATAAAATTGCCTAACCAGTTTGCCGTAAATAATTTTTTGTTACCTATTCTGAAATACTAGGAGTAATCATTTGCACCTTTTTCGTATTTTTCCTCATGTTGAATAATTGAAGCGTCCGTTTAAAAAACAGCCATAGCCCAAAATTTGTATATGAGAAAAGGGACATAAGTGTACTGAAAAAAAGGTAACACCTGGGTTCCTTTACTCATACACAAATTTTGGACCATGGTTGTTTTTTAAACGGACGCTTCAATTGTCCTGGACAGGGGACGGTGATGAGGAATCTCCGCAGATGATTTTGACGGATTAAAATAATCATTGCAGGATTTTTTTTTTCAAAACTTTTTGATCATGGGGAGTTATTTTATAATTTGGTGGTCGAGGAGTAGGTAAATATAGGGCCAGGGAATTTCAGACACAGCTCCTCTTTCGTTTTCAAAAAAAAAAAAGAAAGAAAAAATCATCGCCAGTTAAGTGTCTATTTTATCGAGAAAAATCGACTTTTCCTAGGCTCCTTGAAATCTACTAAAAATAATTCTTTTCGAAAATACTTCTTCACCTCATCTTTAATTTTCCAAAATAATGTTATTGAAAAAAAAAAAAATCAAAAAGATTGCTAAAGTTACCTCCTCATTACCCCCCTCCCCTTCAAATTACACAATTCAGAGCAGCCACAAAATTTCATCAAAACTCGTAGGTCCAAGTACCAAGAAAATTTAACCAACAGAGCAAACGTAATTACAGCGTTTATCTTTCAAAGTAAGAGTTACCTATGAATGTTAAAAGCCGAAACAATTTATTAATTACCATACCAACATATTCACAATAATGAGTAGTAACTTGGTGCAGAGATCTAGATTGGGTTAAATAAGTAATTAATCTCGTAATTGAGATGTGTGTTGGTAAACGATTCATCTAGGTATGTAAAATATTTTTAAAACATATATCTACCTACTTTCATTATACAAAATCCAGAAACCAAACTCGGACAAAACACCGAAAATTTCCAACTAAAATTCAATTTCAACTAATTTTCTCGTTTATCCATCCCAAAAAGATTTTCAAAAAAACTCGCCACTAAGAAAATTTTTCAACCAAAAAATAAAGCTATTTTACCATAATGGGAAAGAATTTGCTCTCTCTACTCTACCTCGCTCAGTCTGGTCCTTTGGTCCTAGCAAAATCGACCAATTTCTTGAAACAAATTTCACTCGTACTCGAATACCCCAACGACGTGCCGAATTAATCGCCGTTTCGTATGATAGATAACACTTATCTGATGGCAATAGGGTTGTGATGTTGCAGCCCTATTTAATTTGAATGAGCCCAGATAAAAAAATGACCGTTGTTATTGGGGTTCAGTTGAATTACGTATTAAAGGTGAGATCATGTTGTCCGAAACAAACAGATATCTACCTGCGATTGTATTCGTCATTTGTAAACATATTTGACAAACTAATGATATCGTATAAATGTGTCGTGGGCGATTGTTATTCATTCTTTCAACATTTACGAAACGCTTTTCACATCTTCGTGAAGCATTTTAAGCCCATAATGCAAGTGCATTTCGTACAAATATCATTTAGAATTTTTAAATTTCTTCAACAAAAAAATAAAACCCACCTATCTACCTTTTTTTTTTTTTTGATATTTTTACTCTGGTTTCCTTTTTGATCTATCACCTTATCAAAATTTATTTTTTAATAGTCTATTTAAATTTTTTCCTGTCGATTGAAGAAAGTGAAATGACGAGAAATCAATAAATTTATGCCATTATTAAATAGGTAGGGTAAAAAAAAGGCACCCGCACCTACATATCAGAAGTGCACATAACTAAATTAATTCATACCGCATACGAGTGGGTCGAAATACGTATTAAATTGACTTATTTCAGTAAAAAGGACAAGGGTAAAACAGAAAAATTTATTGCATCGATAATAAAAAATTGAAAAAAGTCTACACATTAGATTGATTTGAATTAAAATAAACATCGTTAAATACCTTGGTCGGGTCATTTTATTGGAATTTTTATATTATCACCTAAGCAAATCCATTTCCCATTTTGTATCATCCTGTGTACATTTTAATTGAAATTTTCACAATAAAAAATTTAATTTCGAAAGGATCTTTTCGATAACCTTTTCTACAACAAAAATCCACCTACTCGATCCCAAATTTTACACTTTAATTTGCAAATTGTCCAGGTAGGCCCATTCAACCTTTTTCTCTTTTAATCGAATAAATCAAGAATTATCCTTTTGAAATTCTGAAACCGACCTTCCATTGCATAATTAAAACGACAACAGTCTCTAAAGAAAATCTCACCAAAAAAAGTTACACGAAATTTCAATCCTAAAATTTTTCCAATTCGTGTAAATTTTCTCAAATAAAACGACACATGAGCCTGAAAAATAAAACACCTCTTTCATAAAATTGTTCAAAATCTTACCTACGATCATTTTATTAACATTGTCTTAATGAATTTACGCGGTAATATTCTCTTTACTATTAACGACGGCGTGGTAGATGTAAATTGGAATTATTATTCAGCGTACAAACGAGTTTATCAATTATTTACAAGCAAGAAAATATAATTTCACCTCTGTGGTGGAACTGGAAATTCCTTCCTCTGATAAATTTTCATTCAACAGGCAAATTATCTCGCAACAACGAAATGGTTTTGTTTTTCTTTTCAACCCTTTCCGTACTCTCTTTCCTTATGCTTATGAACATGTGAGTCTGTAATACGAACCGTTTTTTCCAAGTCGACGATTCCGGGCGACAATCTAAATGCAACGTGACTTTTAATATTTAATGATTTTCGTCGCCCATTTGCATAGTGATTTATACCTAAATCCTTTAACTTGAACGTTTTCTGCATCTGCTCACGTGAAAAAATATTCATTCGGCTTGTTCTAAAGTTACATTACTTTATTCTGTTTGTAAAAATTACCCGATGTAGAAGGGATTTTCGATGAATCAACGACCCGACGCGACGTTGCGATTTGTTTTTTCGTTCAATCGATGAGATTGATATAAATAATTTCCGTAGGTATTAGTTTTAGGTTTTTTTTTTTTCGCAGTCGCAGCGTTCTGTTTTCGCCTCGGGTTCATTTCTTGTTGTTTTTAGAATGGAATTTGAAAGAGTTGGAATTGCTACGAGAAGCTTTGTAAATTTTTGATAAATCGGAGGTGTTTTCAATGGATTGCATTGAGATTCTCGGAGATATTTTTGTTTTACGTACAAATCCTTTATTTTTGTCTAGAAAATTTGGCTACGTTTGAAGTTTTTCCTTTTTGGAAAAATAGTGCAACTTTCTCGTATTTATTCAATTTTTATTTAAACTGCTCTTCTTCGTGTGAACCTATGAAAATTGATCTAAAAAAATTTAATTTTATTAGATTATTTTCTAAAATGCTTGATCAGCTTAACTACAATTTTTTCAGTTGTAATAATTTTTTCAGTCGAGAGATAGGCAGCCCAGTCTGCATATGAGTAATTGTGTTTGCCAATTTTCTAGATTTCAGGGGCCTCTTTAAAATTTTTCGTTTATTCAGTTTTCCATTTTTTTTTTTTTTTTTTTGAAGTATAATCCAAATAGATGAAAAATTGAAATTCGAATTTGCATTGTGTTGATTGAGGCCAACTTCAGAAATCGTACCTGTTCAAAAAAAGAGAGGAAAAATTTATGAAAATTTCAGCCTTCTATTTTTCATTAAGTGCACTACCCACTTACTTTGAAATTTTTTTCTGATTTATCGAACAAAAAAATAGCAATTTTCCCCCTGCAGTTTGAAGAACAGGAAAACATAAATCATTGCACATTAAATGAATTGCCTACTAACAAGATTGAAGGAGACATCTACGTTCTGAAACACATTGTATGCATCATAAAGGCCATTTTTACTAGAATTGCGTCAACTAAAATTTTTCAGCCTTCAAGTGAGCTATATTTCCAGGAATATCTGCAAACTTATTTATACCAATCACGTGAACCACAATAACGTTATATGAGCTATTATGGTACTATGCTCACCTGCATTCACATGCCCACGCAAGCAATTCTTAAATTTTTTATTTATGCCCGAGGGAATTTTTGGAAAGGACAAAGTTGGTTATTGGTACGTGGTAGGAAAAAGGACCGCTTGACGTCATACATTATGTGGGTGTCTCCGGGATTTTCACATATCGCTGATGTTCATAACAACAAATTAAATTCTGAATAAAGGTTTAGGTTTTAAAAAATTTTCAAGAAGTGTCAGAATTTTTTATGTTTTGGAATTAAATTGGACAGGCTGGTTTTATGCTACCTTCTTTTTTTCCCGTGAGAAATAATTCAGATAGATACCTATTTCTTCCACCTCAGGAATTATTTCATTATCACAAAATTTAGTATTGAAGATAAGAAAATTCTTAATGTTTTTTTTAAATAAAAATTTTAAAAAAAGGCGATTTTTTCCTAGAAATTTCGCCATAAAAAATGATAATAGGTATATAAATTTTATTTTTAAAAAGCACTAAAAATTGAATGGCAATGACCCTTCAAGTTGGAAATCATTCTTGAAAAAATTTTATCTGTAAAAATTTTTGCATATGATTCAAAAAAACTTTTTTCAATTGTTGTAATGCCTTTTTCGAGTTTAGACATAATTTCTCAGCTATCCATTCTCTCGAATTTTCGAAAAAAAATTGAGTTTTTATAACATTTACTTTTTCAAGCACAAAATATGCAATTTTGAAGTGAAATAAGTTCAGTATGGAAAATTATGTGTGGGTAATAAGTATGAATAAAGATGTTACATAAAATTCTCAGGTGAAAAATGTAAACTTTCAAAAAAAGAGTAAAATTAGACCACCAGTTATTTAATTTACATTATGAATTTCAAAAATTTATTTATTTGCAAAGTTTTCACAAAGTCTCTTAAATAAGCAAAATAAAAAGTAAAAATTCTCCAAAATGCCGAAATATCATTTTTTTATGCCTAAAATATTTATGCAGGTAAAAATACCCAAAATTACATAATATTGGTTTACTTTTCAGGAAATAAAAATTCCATAAAATTTCCGATGCAGGATATTATAATTTTATTGACAAATTGGCAATAGGTAACATGGAGAAAAAAAATAATAAAATGAGCATTTCCAGTTAGAATGGTGTTTAACTTGTTTAAATACCATAGAAACAGATATCTATGCACTCAATACCTATAAATTGCAACATTAGAAGTACCTATCAAAAATATCAACGCTAGATATTAAATATTGCCTGCTTGAATAATAAAGAAAATATATATCATAAAGATCAAGCTCCGTGAACTGATGTCGTGACAAGTTGAAAAGTTTTCTTATTTCGGAATTCCTTTAGGAATGGTTTGATCACATTCGTATCGTGAAAGTATTAACGTCATTGTAAAAGGACATCGGTCCCTTGACTATCTGAGAAATACCTACTATTGTTTGATTTCATTTTTGATGTTATTACGTGTGTGATGAAGAGTAAGTATGTGTATGAATGATGTTACTTACATTTGCCTTCACCAGTAGATAACCAATTATTGAGTCTTGGTTTTAATAATTCATGACGAAATTATAAAAAATATTCATGATTCAGATACCTACTTGATTAATTATACCATAGGTACCTACCATATGAGTGAATTATAATAAACTGTGTACATTTTGATAGTTGTAGGTTGACTTGAAACATTTTTGGGCGAAATTTGGAAGATGTCTTCCTTTTTTTTTTCCTTCAAATATATCACAGAGCAATAATTCTTGGAAAGTGTTGAAAATTTATTTTTTCAATTTTTCTATTTCATTAATTTTTTTTTTGCCTTACGAACTCATTATTTAATAATCCCAGTGCCTACGTAATTTCATTTTTAAAAAATATATTCAAAAAGAAATTTAATTTATAAAAAATATGAAAATATGCGCATAATTGAAAACACTGATGAAAATTGGTTTTAACTGATTTTTTCAAAATTAATAAACACTCTACTCTGATAACTGACGAAGTGATGATCAAATCACAGGGATGTGGTGAACGCATATTCTTGAGAAAAAATTCCTCATTTCTTCGTTAGACGAATTTCTGTAAAATTCTGAATTGAAGTGTTCAATGTTTTGAGTGTTTGTTACTTACCTACTAAAATTCAGAATGGCAGCAGACAGTAAAAATGATTTGAAAATTTGAGTTACAAATTTTTTCTAATTTCTTTAAAAATATCTTAAATTATTTGTCGATTCAAGATTTCAAATTAAATTAAATTGTGGCTTTAGGTGTGAAAATTGTTAATCTTATCAAATCGAGAATTTACTGATAAAATTATTTTACTCCATTTACAAAGTGTACTGAAGTGTTTCTTCAATCCAGTAGATAGGTAACCAACCTTGGAACGAATCTCATTACACAAATTCAAGGACCAAAGTATGTCTCATTAAGAATTATTCTGAGGAGGTTTTTTTTCTTCTGAGTATTACTTCTAAAAACCACCCTTAGGTATTGAAAATTGGTTTTTGAGTCGACATTGATTTTGGGCCATTCATAAGAGAAAGAATCGAGAAGAAAACTCAATTCAAAAATTAATTTTTGACACCTAAGGCTGGTTTCTACATTCAAGCTCGCATTATAACTTTTTCCGGCGTTTTTCCAAAATTCAGTGGGTATCATCAATTTTTATTCAACACTTTTTTTTTTTAAATGAGGAAAAATTCATTGGGCATATTTTTTCAAAAATTGGTGCTCATGATTTTCATGAGTTGGAATATACTGACATCATATCTTTTCATTAAAAAAACATGAAAAAGTGACATTTTTTAAGGCTTTTGGAGAATAGGAAGATGAAAAAAGAGCATCAATGGTATTTATTCAGTAAAAAATCCATTCTAAAACCACCTGTTTCTCTAAAGATTTTCAATTTTTTATTTTTTTAAACAAATTTTTTTCAACTTTTTTCAATTTTTGTAAACACATTTACAAGGCCTATTTTAAGGCGCAGCTCCGCACATTTTGCGAAGTTCCAAAAGCTTGACACGCAGTTCCAAAACGAAAAATGTGCAGTTCCGATTTTTTGGAATTTTTCATTTCAAAATATTCAAATCCGAAAAAAGTGACTTTTTTTGCATCCTGAACATATTATAATGATAATTTCAACCAATTTTATGATATTTTTCCCCTTAAAACTTGCCTTATTTTCGATTTTCGAAAATCAATTTTTCCAACAGCTTTGGCCTCGCTACGCTCGGCATTTCCATATTTCTCCTCTTTAATTGCTTTACAGTAAAAGTGACCGAATTTTTATTCCTTAGATATAACACTATACTTACTTAATGTATTTTTGAAATTAAATCGTCATTAGTCCCAAAATTTTATTTTCTCGTTTCATTTGGAACAAACAGTGGCTTTAGAAAGTGGGATTCCAGTGGTACATTGTACCCCTCCCCCCTTCAAAAAAAAACCATCAGAAGGGCATTTCCAGAGCATTGAAACATGAGAAAAAATGATTTTTTTGGACATTGAAAAATAAATTTTTCCAAAGCTTCGCCCTCGCTTCGCTCGGGCATAAATTAAATCAAAATTGCATGAATTATTTGAAGTGACGGCGTGGGAAAAAGCTTCTTTATGCTCCTCCCCTCCCCCAAAATGCTTCTGGTATTTCAAGTCTTGGTCCACATTTTATATTCTCTTCCCCAAAAAAGCTTCCGAAGCTGCTAGGAACAAACAAAAAAGAGAGAACATGTAGTTTGGTCGTCAGATTTGTGCTATTTTCACCCCCCCCCCCTCCTGAAAAAAGTCAGTCCGTTTCGTTCAGGAGGGGAGAAGTGGTAAAATGTGCTCACATGCGCAGTTCCAAATTTTCCTTAAAATAGGCCCTGCACATTTAGTCATATTTTAGGTCCAGTGAAGATAAGTAAAATGTGGAATCAAAGAGATAAAATTTTTATGACGTCTTGAGGTAAAGGTACATTTTTCTAGCTACCCCTTTCAGTTTTTGAAAAAAAGTGAAGAACAATTTTCTACTTTTAAAGTTGTACATGAATCTCCAGCTCTAAAAAACTCCAACATCAATAATATTTCCTACAATTGAAAATCAATATACAAAAACTAGCCAAAAAATATTCAGAACAACGGTTTTCAAAATTTTTGTGTTGTTTGTTTTGAAAGTTGGCACAGAAAATTTATGAATTATAATAACTTAAATTTTCGTATTTCGTCAAGAAATTTTTCTCACTATTGAAAAATCTACCCTTTGAAAAAATTCCTGATTTCTGTTCCTCTAGATTCCAAAATGTAGACGTACCTGATTTTTTTCCAGTTGTTTTTAGTTGTTTTATTCATAAATGTCCATGCCCTATTGTCAAGTAGGTAGCTAAACAATAAGCATTTGGGCAGTTTACCGTAGGTCAAGTAATTACACAATATCATAAAAAATATCCAAATATCCCTTTAACTTCTTTTTTTTAACATTTGCAAATAACTTCTGGTTCCTATAGTGTTTATGATTCAATTATGTCAACTGACCCATTGGCACATATACGAAGGGACATCGTGGCTTATAAAATAAAAAATTTCTCACTATTGAGAATATCATTCTAACATGAAAAGCCTGAAATGTACAATTAAAGGGAGTAATTTAAAAAATAACTTTTCAGCCTTTTATTAGCAGCCATATACGTAGTAGAAAAAAGTGCACTTAATCCGATGCAAGTTGTTTTATAAGGCTATATTATAGCCTACCGGATAATGCGACTATTTTGCTTCAGGTTAGGTATTTCACCTTTTGAAGCTGTTTTAATTTATATTTAAACGACCAAGTAGTTGATTTTATTACAAAGTGAAAATTTTACACGAGGGCCAAAGTCGTCTCGTTTTTTCTTTTTTTTTTTCGTCTCAAACCGAGAAAATTAGTCCATTGTGCCACCAAATATTTGCGAAAAAGAACGTACATGCTCGAAGAATTCCTGAAATATGATTTTTGTAAACTTTTTCTATTTATGATGTAATAAAATAGGCCCGATATCATTTTATTTTAATAAATGTAATTCAAAATATACCGAGTTGGCGGCACCAACGCCAAGTTTTAAAAGGACTGTTTTAAGTATTTTTTCACCTCGTTAGTTTCAAGCTATTCTCAACTTTATTATAACCGGCTAATATTATCTTATTTGCAAAATATTCGCCGTGATTACGGTTTTATAAATTTCAAAAGGGGGTATACGGCGGTTAATAATAATTAATTTTGATTTTAATAAACGAAAGTTTTTACGATAGATTATATTCGATTTGAACCAAGTTCCAGCGGAAAAGCAATACACAAAAGAAATTCGCAAAGATAAAATATTTTATTGCTACGAAATTTTCCCCCGACAAAGGTCGTACGCGGTGAGAATAGCTCTTATTAAAATATTCAAGTACGTAAACAGATTCTCCTCGCAAGCTCCCACGATCTTTTTAGTCGCGAATTACGCGTAAGCTACGAGGTGTTGTTAATCGTTACTAGTTTTTATAATACCGGTAACGAAAAACGAATATGATGATATGAATTGTTTAAAAATATCGTAATTATCTTTTCAACTATATTAATGTCATGCTTCTCGCGAACTGGATTATTGAACGTGGGTTAATAGACAAGCTCGTCTTAGAGATGGAATTTTCTATGTGCATAAAAAGGTATGCGTTCAGTTTGATAAAAATATGCTAAGCGACGTACACAAACGTATTACGTAATAAGTATCTAGAATGGGTAAAATCGACACTCTCGTTTGGTTCAATATGCGCTCCAAGGTATTGATATTATGCTCAAAAAAAAAAGCCAAACGAATATTCGTTATGTATTATACCGGGTTATAATTTGCTGCGGTATTTTGAAAATTTCTCCACGATTCGAATTTCATAAAACACGTAGTTTCTATAATTTCATACCGAAACCGCTGTACAGACGACAATCTATAATTTCTTGCAGTTACCAACTTTGTTAATATTTTCACTTTAGAAGTGGTTTTGCATTTAACGATGCAAGTGCATCCTTTTCCACCAGATATCCGTTGTGGATTTAGGACGATGCGATGGTAACTTTGGGGTGGCAAAATTGTTTTCCTGGAGGTTAAATACCTGGGTAGCTAACCGTTGAGGTATCTAACCGTCGAGAAATTGAAAAAAAGAGTCTATGTTGAAAATTTGAGGGGATTGGTATTTTTTTTACCAGGAAAACATGAGATTACTTATTAACTTACCCGTCGACCTTTTCGGTTTTTGTCGATGAGATTTTTAGATTTTTTGAAGTAAGCATTGAGAAAGTAGGGTAGGAGACTTTAATCCGGTATCTGTGTGTGCATGGATTCGTATTACGGTTTGGAATATTTCTTCAATTTTGTTTTACGTAACTTGAGAGGGAATTAATATTGAAAACCATCATAATTTTTTAGATAGAAGGTGAAAATAGTCTTGAAATTGCAAGATTACACAGGTCGACACGATTTTTGTTTCTGGGTTCTGATTGCCAAATTTAGATTGCTTTTATGTAACTTACACGAAGGAAATTTTTTCTTGACCAAAGTTTGCTTTGAGGGGGGGGGGGGGGACAAAAAACAGATTTTTCAAGGGCAATGAGCCTGAGCATTACAAAAAAAATTGAAAAAAACTTTTTTTGAAGAAATCTTGTAGAAAATTTTACGTTAAATCGAATGTTGAAAACCGCAGACCTCCATCTCGTTTAGAAAAAAAGTTATAGCTCATTCATTCCAAAATTTTGCGAAAAAATCAAATTTCATTTTTTCGTGAGAAAAGTATAAAAAATGCGATTTTTTCACAAATTTTTGGAAAGAATGAGCTGTAACTTTTTTTCTAAGAGAGACGAAGGTCTGCGGTTTGCGGCATTTTATTCGCCGTGAAATTTTCGGTAAGATTAGTCCACAACAAATTTTTTCAATTTTTTTTGTAATGTTCAGGTTTATTGCCCTCGTAAAATCAGTTTTTGGCCCCCCACCCCTAAAGCAAACTTTGAAAGCCAGAATTGAGCAAGGTGATGTATTTTTATGTCTAGAATCAGAATTTCGGTATGAGAACCCAAACACAGAGCAAATTTTTTTTGTCGACCTGTGCATTATCTAATTTTTAATTTCATACATTTATATAAATTATTGCATTTCTTGATATGGGAATATTACAAAAAAAATGAACTAAATTAAAAAGTAATATTGGTTATTTGAAAGTTGCATTTTTTCTTCTGCAAAAAAAATCATGAAAAATTTCAAAGTTGAGTTCTTCTTGAGATACGTATGCAAAAAGATGGAAAAATACTGCTGAAAAGATGGTATTAACACGTTTATTAATTAATAATTAATTATACTCCCGTTGAGAAATTAAACAGCCAAAATTTATTTGTAATCAAAAATGAATTTATTCAGTAAGTACCTAATTCTTCCAAAGTTAAGGAGAAGACATCTTGCCAAAAAAATCACTTTTACTATTTTATTTTTTTTGAAATTTTTTTGAAAAATAGTTGATCCACTTGGTAAACTTGAGCAGAGCAAAAATTAAAATTCCCAAAGAATTTCGTTTAATGCTAAAAATTCTATTTTTTTTTTAAATTCTTGGTATATAAAGGGGGCGGGGGGGGGTCCAGACCAGGATTGTAACTTTTTTCGAAAGTTGAACAGGGAGTAGAGCAAAAGTTGTGTCTAGACTTTGAAACAACGTGATAAAAATTTCATCCTCTCGACTTCTCATTTACTCCTTCTCGCCGAGCCTTGAAATCTGTTATGTTCCAGCCGAACGAGAATCTGATATTTCGGTTCTCCATTTAATTCTCTCAATTTCTTCAAATTCGTCGTTTTAAAACTCGAATCTAGTGTCATGGGGAAAAAATTATGTGAGACAAAAATTTAATGAAACAAAATTATTTGGAAATCGAAATTTTTCAAATAAAATTTTGTAATTACGTATAGTGAGGAATTTTTTTTGAGCACGTACAACGCCTTTCCAAAAAATAAGCCCTTGGCTTCAAATATCTGAAGCTAAAGAATATTTTTTAGCAGAAAAAATTACGATTTTTTTCATGGTTTTGATCAGGATCCATTTCTGCTTGTTCGCAAAATCTAAAGAAGACCTTCCTTGTGGAGGCTATCTCAAAATTGAAAATTTTCCAACATTGCAAGGCGTATTCCTCAAATATATTTTTTTGGTAATTCAAATGCTGAACTCAAAGCTTGACTTCCAAGAATGGACCAATTCACCTCACAGTAAATTTTGAGGTTTGGTTCAAAATTACCCTAAAATGGATTTAGGTGGCTAGGAAACATGAATTTTGATGTTTCACTCTATAAAATTGAAGAAATTGTGTCAGTTTCAATCTCACCCCTCTCCTCCCCTCTCCTCTCTTGAAATTCTCCCCCCATTTTCCCCTAAATATCTATTTTTGTACATATCTATTTATTTCAATAGCGTTTTTTTTTGCGATCATTTTACAAAACCAAACATATTTTGAGAAATAAGGAACTTTGGACTCTTTGAAAATTTTATTACTTACTTACATACCTTCCAACATAAACAATTTTTTCCAATTTTCAAGTCATAAAACGAATTTTCTGAAAGAACCGGAAATCTGATTTTTTGGCTAAAACTTGAAAAGGAAGAATAAAATCGATTCAACTTGAATATTTCATAATCTTCTGTTAGCTATATCTCAAAATCTGTATTGAATTTGATTTTTTTTTTTTTATTGTACGTTGCATAAAAAAATGGATAATTTTTCTTTTCCTTTACATTACCTACTTACTGATATCAAATAGATATATATTATTCGTATTTCATTCAGCATCAAGACAGACGGTTCAGAATAGCTCTTTCTGTAGATTATGTGGTGTTTAGGAACCAAATTGTTATGTCAAAGGTTGATAAATAGATTTCAGTTCGTTTTACGTTACTTATTCTCGCACTTCTCCGAATTTTCACTCCATTCTAATAGCACTTTCGGCAAAAAAAACATCCGAGCAAAATCGAGCTTCTTTAATTGCTTTCAACGTTTGATAGGTACCAAACAAATCGCTTTGTTATAATTAGAAAAAATTGATTCAGCATCTAAACATCCAAACATCTCACATTCTTTTAAATTATGACTCAGTAATTCTGTTTATTTATATTTTTACTAAATCGTCGAAATACCAAATTTTCCATTCTGCTCGTCAAGAATTATTCTCGCTTATGGCTTTCGAGAACCTATCAATTAAAAAATAGATATTTTTAACTCGATAAAGAGGCGTAAAAGCGTTATTCATGTGTTTTTGTTTTTCTGTCGAATCGAAAGTAGACTGCTTTTCTATTATTTTAGAATTTTTCAGATTTCCAAAGCTTTTGTTTTTGTTAGTTTAACGATGAAATGGTTATAAATGGGTTATTTTCCGTGTATTGGAAACTTATTTTCTGTCTGTGGTGTTTCTTTACGTACAAGTATGCGAGAGGCGTTTCGAGACTGAACCTCGAACTGAAAATTTTCATCTGTTTATCTGTTATCGAATGGAATGGCGCTGGCGTGGCGTTGCAGTATCAAAGAACCTTTTTTTCTCTCCTTAATTTCCTCGTGAAAATTAAAATATGAAGATAGGTTCGTTTATATTAGCTTATAAACCTTAAAAATTCATTTTTTTAATACTATTTTTTCTTCATGTAGAGTAGCCATTTTTCAATTAGGTAGTCGAAAAATTATTGTAATGGAACCCGATCAGTTTTTAAAGCCTTAGAAATCTATTTCTAGGATTAATTTTTTCGTGCATTTTTTTGGTTGAAATTTCTTGTTGTAAGCAATTTCTTCGATTTCGAATCTGGATAAAAAACACTTTTTTTTTTAGTTTTCAAAAAACGTATCAGTTTTTTTTAAATCTTCGATACATTTGTTTTGATTCAAATTATTAAGAGAAAAAAATTGCCTCCTCAGTTTTAATTCTTTGCGTCTCATTTATTACATTTTTGTTTTGCAAAATTGTTTAAAAATTTCATATTTAGGTCAGATTTTGGAAAAAAATTCATAAAAAAATTTGTAATTTTCAAAAAAAATTTAGGAGAAAAAATTATACTTATATTTTTTTATTTTTTGATTTCCATTGTTATTTGTATTTTGAATTATTTTCCAAATTCCAAATGGTTCATATTTTTGGAAAACCTCACTCATCATTTTCTATATTTTAGAGATGGTTAAGGAGGGGTGAGGTGCATTTCAAGATTCGGTAAAATATCAAACAGTCCCAGACAATAACCAACTTTCGCCCACGAAAACCGAATCCACATTGTGAAATTGATCTCAGAAAAATTTAACAGATACGATCAAACCCGAGGAGTATTTCATCATCGTCGCAAAAATACACACCTACTTATTAAGTACAATAAAAACCCCACCTACAAAATGGAATGTTGAAAAATCGAACAAGCCTCAACAATATGCAACGAGGGGCAAAATAGTTTACCTATGGAATACGAGCCCGAAATCGTTATCTTCTCAATACAGGGTTTGTCGTGTCACGATACACATGGACGTTTGAAAAATTATGTGGAAATCTTGTATAGGTACACGAAGGTAAACGAGCCACTTCTAAATTAAACGGCGAGGAAAAAAATCAAACGAAGGTTAATCGTAATTTTCAAAAGGTCGTACTCGACGGTTAAAAATAATTAAAAATTTTTCAACCAGGAAAAGATGAAAACAAAAACAATGAAATAAACGGACCGCAAAACGCATAGATTTCGGGACCGAGAGAAGAGGAAAAAACCTAGAGAAACAATTTTTTTAATTCCGGAGAAATAAACGGGGTGAGTGGCATGGATATTAATCCCTTTTGTCCAATTTTTGATTTTTTTTCTCCATCGTCGCGTCACCGACTCTGCTATTTTTTTACCTTGGTCGTAATTTTTGTCAAACTTCACATTCGTGGCTAGAATTTCAAATGAAAGTACATCCCGAAGAAAAAAAATTGGTCTAAATGTTGGTCGGTAGGAGAATAAATCATGAAATAAAATATCGGTTTAATACCTGACGTTATAACATTCTAGGTCTAGGTACCATGTCAATAAATAAATAGCACATAATTCTAAAACCCAGCTCTTTCAAGGTGAAAAAAATCAAATTAACTCGGTATATGAAATATTTATATATTCTCGCATGAACGATAATTTTCATACTAGACGGGCATTTTTGAAATAGAATTAAATTTTCAGGTAGTACAGGTAACCGTTGACAACGACGCGAGACGCAACGCTGCGATTTCGGCTCTACGTACCTCTAAATCTCTTGCGAGACCCCTTCAAATCCTAATTTAAGGCTATGATAATCACAATTAGTTCCGTGAGCTGGATGCTATTCAATTGCGACCTATATCTCAATGCATACGTCACGATTTCCACTCGCACTCGGGGCCTAGGTAGATAGGTAACTATGTAATATGATAAAATAAATTATGACAAATCCATGAAATTGTTCTTTGTTAAATAGTTTGATGTTTAGAGTTGTTATTAAAGAGGTTTTAGTGGCGTTTATTTACACTCCTAATTTAGCAATTTGAATAATTTTCAACGCTCGAGTTAAACTTCAAAATTAAGAGGGTGAAATATGTGTTTTTATTAAATTCTTGCAGGCCTAATTTTTTTATTTAATCTTTTCGAACGAATTTTTTTCCTCGTACGTTTGGGTAATTTAAAGCAACCTTTTTGTTTAGTTTTCCACAGTCTGGCCCATTTCTGATAATTATGAGTATTTTTTGATTCCCCCCCAAATTATAACAATTTACGAATTAAAAATAAATAGGTAAATATCTTTGAATTTAAATTTAGAATTCAGGTGTTATTACATCTTCTAATCTGAGCCGAAGAATTTTAAACACTCGCTTAAAATGGAATCGTATTTCGGTTTCGAAGAATGACAAATTCATTAAATTTTCTACACCGACGAATACGTGTATTTTCGCCAAGCGTAGGATGGTTAATTTTACCGCATCTAATTTGCTTGTAAACTAAGTACCTTTCACCATTAGTCATTAAAATTTCAAAATCGTAAAATAACGTTAGTTGGGCTGATTTTACATGAAAATTACTTTGAAAACGTTATCGAAATTGTATTCCCTTTTCGTAAGGTATTTTTACTTTCTTTCAAACTGTACAGAGAATAAAGATTATTTTGTAGCGTTGTTTTCTAGGAACCTTTAAAATTCGGTTGCGAATTTCGTCTGGAGGTAATTTAGTCTGAAAATTATCATACAGGTAGGTATGTGAATCAAGTTGGAAAAATTCAATTTGCAAAGTGATCCGCACAGAAAAAATGATGATAACATTTTTTTTATTTTTGACATTTTGACCATAATTTTTACTGAATTAGAAACGAGTGCAAAGTTTGTTCTATAATAATAGATAGTTAATTTCGTACGAGCTCTCAGTGCCCTCTAGAGCCAATAAATGACAACGAATTCCTAAAATTGAGACTTTTTTCGAATTAAATACAATTTTTTGAGATTAGTCGGTCTAAAATTAATAGAAATGGACGGAGGAGAAAAAAATTCATTTGAATTTGACCCAACGAATACAATTTAAATTTTAAAAAGAAATTCCGTACAAAAATTTACGCAGTTAAATTTTTCAGAACCGGCTTGAGCCATTTTTGAAGTTTTCATTCTAATTCGGATTAAGCTTTATTTTTTGGGTCGTTTTTTAAGGCATACCTAGTTTTGTCAATTGAATTCAAAACTTATCATCTCTTCCCACCCCTCCCCCACACAAAAAATTCTGGGTGGCATATCGTTTATAATGATTTTTTTTTTTTTGTTAAAAAGTACCACGTATTTACGGATTTGGTGTTTCAATTTGCTTTCGTATTTTTAACCCTCCCGTAATGTTTTACGTTAGATAATCATCACTGGTGTTGATAAAAATGCATAACCAGTTCGCCGTAAATAAAACGCGCACATGTATCGATTATTCAAACGTCGAATTTACAAGGAGCGGTCTTTCGTTCGTTCGTTCGTTCGTTCGTTCGTTTTTTTTTTTTTTTTTGTTAATATTGTGGAGAAGGTAGCGAGGTGGGCCAATTTTGGAAGGATTGTTTTTGCGTTGTCGCGGTGTGAGATTTTTTTCTCTTTTCCATCTTTCCTATTTTAATTTTTTTATTGCATGCAACAATTACGAACATTTATGATTCCAATGGGTCAATTTTTCCGGTCAATTACAAGAAAGTCTAATTTGTGAGCATTTTACTTTGTGCAACGAACCTCTGAATTTTTTTAGTTTTTCAACTCCAAATTTAATTGTTTTTTCAAATGAAATTTTTTCTTAAAATTTTTTGTCAATTTTTTTTTTCAAATCTTGGATGTTTCCATTTTGAATATTTTTTTTCCAACACTGAAATTTCTTCTTCCAATTTTTCTCCTGAGACCTAAAATTTTTATTTTGAATACAATTTTTTTGAATATTGAAATTTTTTCCATTTTTTCTTGGGTTCAAAATTTTTTTATTTCTATGTAGTAGGTAACTTTTTTTTCAAAACTTCAGATTCATCCCTCCCATTTTTCAAGTTTTTTTTTTCTGAAGATAACTTTCTAGTTTTTTTTTTTTTCAGAAAATGGTTTGTTTTTTATAACTGCTTGCCTTTTCTACTTATCTTTTTCTTGCTTTTCTAAAAATTGTTTCATGATGGAAAACATGTTTTCCATAAATAACTTGAATTGAAAATGATTGTTTTTCAAGCGTATTGATTTTTTTAAAATTATTTTTTCTGAAATCGGACTGATTTTATACATTATATAATTTTTTTTTGCAAATGGGTTATTTTTAGAATTTTTTTTCCAGAACGGTGTTTTGGATTCTTTTCTAGAAAATGAGATTCGTTTTTGAGGGGGAGGGGGAATTCATTAAACTAAAAAAAAGTCGAAATGTGGCAAGATTATTGAAAGAAATTTGTGTGAAAAATGAAAATTGATCATTTATTCATTTTCATAACGACCTGAAAGCGAGATAAAAATTTGCCCCCCTCCCCCACCGTAATCATCATCAACGCAGTTTTTGGCTTTCTAGTCGAAAAATATTTTTAAAAAATTAGAAAAGATTTTAAAGGGGAAAAATATGAAATTCGAACCCCCTCTCCCCTTAAAATCACCACTATCCATTGTATTTCTAGTTTTTCTAGTTGAAAAATATTAAAAATTAGATTCGATTTTAATGGGGAAAAAATCGAAAATTCGACCACATTTCCTCCATTCTCTTCACAGTAATATCAGTTTTAGTTTATTGTCCTTAAAAAACAAACACGAAAAATGTTCGACAAATATTTGGACAGGTTGGTAAGAAACAGAAGAATATTAGAAAAAATCTGAACAAGATTTCAAAATTAAATTTTCAACTGTAAAAATTAAAGTTAGTGCAGTTTTCCGTCGTCACCAAGGGATATTTTGCCTTTTCAAAAATAATGAAAGTGCATCTTTTGGTGGAATCACATTAAATTTAGGTAAACAAATTTAAGTACAGAAGTGATAATTTTTTCCAGCTTTTATTTTAGTTTTTGATGTTTAGTGTTTGATTTTTTTCGATTTTTAATTTGCTGATTTTTTAGGTGTTTTTCAAATTGGTACTGTAGTACTTTCAGCGCGATTGCGTTACTCAAAAAGGGTCCTCTCCTTTATAATAATTTACCTAGATGTGTTTCAAGTGGATTATAAACTCACCATTCCTTCACTTCGTTTAAAAAAAAAGACTAAAGAAAAAAATTTTCCGAAAGAAATGCTTAGTCAAAAAGAAACTTCCCCCAGGTAAAATTCAACCCCTATTGCTTCATTTTGTCTACATCTTCGACTCTCTTATTATAAATACCTCGTTATCCAATAACCGATTGTTATATCGAATGTTTCCAAACCACACATAAACATTTTTCAATTCACTTACGCACATAAAAAATAAATCGTAACGATGCAGAAAATAATAATAAAAGAAAGGTGCGCAAGAGTCGACAACGAAAGAGTATTTTTTTCCAAATACATTTTTGTACAACCATGACAATTATTTTTTTAGGATAGAATTAATATACATGGGTGGATTTCCAACGAAAAGGGATTAAATTTCAACGCACCTTTTAAAAATAGACCATGTTTAGGTGAAAAAAAAAGCAGCTCAGAAGTATTTTATTTCTTGATTCGAGTCAACGAATAACAAACTTGGGATTTTTTAATTAAAAAAATTGGTATTTTCGATAATGAGTCAGTAGACTACGCTTCATTTTCACCGAGTTTCTACCCGGAGACATACATAGGGACAAAACTCAAGCTTTTGTTCCTTTCCATTTTATGCTTATGCTATTAATTATACCTAAAAACACCAGAAATGTCATTTACAACGTTAAATTCTTGAGAATCAATATGTTTATATTTTTGTATCTTCCGAAAAAAAACAAGACGAAAAAAACCTTCTGTTAACTTTTCAAACTTTCAAACTAGAAAATTGTTTCGTATGGTTAAGTTACGTTAAAGTAAACATGTTTGAGCAAATCTTAGTTGTGAAAGTCACGTGATTTTCGCATCACGGATTTTTTTCTAGTGCATTAATTTTTTTAAAGAGAAAAATACGCAGGTTCATCAAAGATGCCGAGCTTATATTGTTTATTTTTCTTTTTTTAAAAATAAAAATATGTATAAACGTGTTGGAGTAATAATGCCAATGAACTTTTATTTGCTTATTTTTAAAGTTATTTGATAAAAGTTGAAAAACTTTAATCTGGGCTTATAAAGTTTTGAAATGCCATAGAGCTTAACGTAAATTAGATATAATTTCACATGTTTCCTAAAATAACAACATAAATTCAAATTTACAGATTATCATGCTTAAATGATGATCATAAATTACCTGAAGGGTTACAAGACGCGTGTTGAAATAAGAGATTAGATTTTCAATTTTTTCAATACACCAGACGAAAAATTAAAATGTAATTGTAAAATTGTCTTACGCCATAAATCTTCCTCGGTGATTATTTTTCCAACGCGAATAAAACTAAAGAAACAAGCTGATGAAAATCGCCAACATGATATTTTGACGAATGCTTAGAAACACTGCATCGGCAATATAATGCATATAGATATTAAAAGGTCTATCTGGTGGAAATTTTTTCATAAAAAATATGTCAAAGTTCATCCTACTACATTTTCACTCGCAACCTTACAACCTTTTTTCCATTCTTGAAGAAAAATGCTATTTCTTTTCACAATAAAAAAATAATAGTAAAAAAAAACAAGCGACGAGTCGACCTGCATATATATTGTTACAGGTTATCAATGAAATTCGATTTCACGGCTTATATTTTCAATTTTAAGTCAAACTGGCAATTCGTTTCTTTACTTTTAACACCATTAAATGGTCTTTTATACTGGTTCTTCAAATCTGATGTACTAGCCCTTTGAATCCCAATTTACTCCTCTCCTATTGTGCTAATTGTTCAGATTGGCTAGACCACGAAGTCCGAACTCATTCAAAGTAAAAATAAAAAAAGATTGCATCGTGCTTTGTATTTCGAGTTTAGGGAATTTTTTACCCGCATATTACGTACACACCAAACAAAGCATGATTATTTGAGTTACTTTCGACGCAACAACGTGTAAATTTATATAATATTTATTTTAGACAAAACAACCTCAACTTTTTCCTTTGAACATCGCGTCAGGGAAAATATTCGCCGAGACTAAGTGTGAAGTGAAACGAGTTACACAGGTAACGTTCGACTCGTCTCGCCTTTCGACGTAATAAGTATTATCCGACGATACGCAGAAATTTCGCACGTACGTATTTGAATAGTATAGTCGAAAATTTTTAGCTTGCGTAACGTGTAAACATGAAATTTTCCTCGTTGAATATATTACCTACATAAATTCAGCCTAGGTAGGTAAGTAATATTTACCAAATTACAATTTCAAATCAGTGTTTATTTTTTCAACGAGGGCAGTAAAATGAACGTTTTTTTAAATTTTGAAGACGTTTATTTTCATTTCCTTAGAATCTGTTTGAAATTTTAAATGCAATTAAATTATATGACAAATAGTCCTAATTTGCTGTGCTAATAAGAAAACATTGCTATCAAGGCTTCTTATTTTGACTAATTGGCGAGAATTTCAGCACTGATTCAGAATATAGGCATTTAATTGTAACGTCGGATACCTACGTAAATTTTATAATTCCCACTTGTTTGTTTCGGATTGATGAATTCAATTTATCCTCTTTTTGTCGGCGAGTTGAAGAGGAAAATATTTCAGGGACATATTTTTGTTACATTGTCATACTCGTACTTATAGTTTCACAGCAGAAAAACTATAATTTACCTATATACCTATTCCAGTTTCTAAATATCTACCTACTTATCAAATATAATTATTACTTATAAGCACCAATAAACTTTGAATGTTTAACAACAAAATTTGTCTATTTATCAAAGATCATTTTGAGGGTTGATTTTTTTCGGAATTTTTAAAATTTTGGCATGAATTTGTTGCTGTTTTGAATTTTCAAGCTGATGAAAAAAATGATCAGAAACAAAGTCAAGTTTTGGTAGCTGAAAATTGAAGGTATCAAAAAAATTACACACATTTAGATCTCATAATGACCTGTTGAAAATTTTGAATTTTTTTTTCCTTCGCTAAATCCTTCTTTTTTCTTCTTTTCCACTGTTCAATAAATGTGATTAGGTTTAAAAATGTTTGAAAATTTTGTGAACTAATGTAAAAAAAATATTCTAGAAATAGTCTGTATAGAAAGAGATGGTTCTGCCAAAAAAATACCGTTTTTTTTATTGTTCCCCCTTTCGTAAGAGAGGGGTACCTATTTTTAGGAAACCAAAATTTCTCGTAATTTTTAAAAAGATCGCAAAAATGTTTTCTGAAATAATGTCAATATACTTACCCTCCCCCCCCCAAAAAAAATCATTGACTGAGATTTTTCATCGTTAACTTCTCTTTCCTCATGACCGACCTACCAAAAACGAATGTAAATGCATAATATTAGGTATTATTTTTTTGGAAAATGGGAGCCTCACAAAAAAATTTCACCAGTGATTGTTTTGAATAAAAATATGTACCTACCAATAATTAGGATCAATTACAGAAAAATTTTCACAAAAATAATTTTTTTTACAGTTTTCTTTTAACAAGCAAGCTTTTCCTTGAAGAAAAAAATCTCAAGTTAAGAATAATATGTGAGTCTAGATACAAAGGTGTCAGAAATTGGTTTTTGAATTGAGGTTCTCCTTCTGATAACTTTAAAATCAGTGTCAAATCAAGAACCATTTTGTAACGCCTAAGGTTGGTTTCTTTCTACGTATATCAGACTCACATTTACTTTTTTTTCAAGAAATATAATTCTGATATTTCATTTCTTGGTTAAATTTCCCAGAAAATATTTTAACAAAGCAAAAATGTAACATAACAATACGAATTTATTTTACTTTTATGTAATTTTATCCAATCTTGAAAAATTTTATCAACTAAACATTTTTCGCTCACGTGTCAATCATTTTGAAATTTTTTTTAAAATTAGCCTCAAAATTTGGACCTCAATTTTTATAAATATTTCTAGTTGTGAGCCTGGACATAGAAACCATCCTTAAGGGTGCAAAAAATGATTTTGGGACTTTCAGAAGGAACGGAATCAAAGGGGAACCTCATCCCAGAAACCAATTTTTTAAACCTAAGGGTGGTTTCTATATCCAGGATCACTTCCTTCTCTATCCACAGCATTATCCACGCTGAAAAATTTTAAATATTTTACATGGTTATGCCTGATGTTGGAGAGGGGGGGGGGCGTTCGAAAAATGTTTAGGTTACGTTTTATGCTATTACGATGGGAGGAGAGGGGAGAGTCGTTATTCGTGTCTCGTAAGATTTTGCATCATCAAAGAAGTTACAACGATTGGAGGTGGGGGGGGGGGAAGGGGGTAGTAAAATTTTCGAGTTTTCTGCGTGGAAAAATCGCCCAAGTTTATCCTCCAGTTTGAAAAAATGAAGACGTTTCAGTTTGTAAATAGGTATTTACATTGATAAAATCTCGAAAATTCAAAATTGTGAGTATTTTTCAGAAATTAACAAAAGTGTATGTTTTCAAAGAGCAGGCAAAAGTAACTCGTGGAAATGTTTTTCTATTTCTTCAAAATTACATTTTTCAAATTTAGCCCATCGTGGAAAAATATTCATCTTTCAAAGTACCAAAACTTGGAAATCGAATTGTTTTTATAATTTCTTTGATAAACATAATTTTTCTAAAATGATTGAAATCATTGCGTGAAGAGTTCAAAATGTGGTTACTTAATAATGGATTTTTTCGTTGATAAAATATTCAAAATTCAAAATGTTGTAGAAGATACTTGCATTTTTCTACATTCCCTGTTTTTTTCTCCAAAGAGTTTGTTTCAATTTTTTCTCAATACAAATGAAATGTATATTTTACTTTTTTGAAAAATTAACGCCAATGAAACTTTTTTTTTTACGTGAAATCGTCTCAATCAAGAATGCATATTTTGTGGTAAAATTCATTCAACATTTGTTTGCGTGGAATTTTTTAAAGATGTTTTTTGAATAAGAAGTCTTGATCTGGACACAACTTTTGGAATCTTTTGTCACTCAAGGTCTCAATTTTCGAAAAAACATTTCACTTGAAATATTTTCACCTTTTCCGTTCTAAAAATGTCAATTTTGGCCGAGATCGAAATATATCCATTTTTTCTCATTTTCATCAAAATTGCAGTCATAAATATGAATGAATTTATGAATTAAAAAATAATGTATGCAGAAATTGAAATTTTCAGTGATTTTTCTCCAGTTTTTATGGGTAGAAGGTGAGGAGGCGTCAAAGGTAAGCTTCATTCTTCGAAAAATTTTACTACTTACTTAATATTTTGTCACTTAAAATAATTCTTAAAACATTGTCGCAATTAGGCATATCATGGACGGATCAGCCTGCAGAAAACATTGTGGATGAACCATGAATGTTCAAACCCACACTTGTAGGCGATTTTCTAGGGGAAGTTTGGGAAGCCAGACTTCCATTAATTATTTCAAGATTTGTATTTTTTCAAGTACCAATTATTTTCTTAAAATGGGTCTTGAAAATATTTGTATATAAATTAAATGAAATTCCATCCTAAAACGAGTCAATTGCGAGGTCAAATTTTTTCACCACTGAATTTTTTCAACTTTAAAATAGTAGGTAATTTTTCCTAACTTGAATTTTCTCAATATTTTTCCAATTTGGATTTTTTCACTTTTCTCAATTATTTCATTTCCCAAGCTATTCCTATTAATTATTTTTTTCAATCTCGTAAAACTCAACAATGATTAATTGAACGATTTTGAAAAGTACCTACTTAATGTTAATAAAAATACAAGAGATTTTTCCTATCCGCATTTTATATGTTTTATTTTTGATGAATTCGTTTTAAAAACCACCTTGAAAAAATATTTACTTTTTTTGAAATTTTCTGACTTCCTCAGATTTTTTTTTCCAAAATCACCACAGCTCCACATTTCCTAGGTAATTTAGGTACTCTGGTTCGTTTCTAATTTTTTGTTTCGAAACTTCCACTAATTTCCGACCTCTGCGACCGGTTCGTTTGAAAATTTTCATAATTTTACAGCCACCTTTCGCTTTCGCAAGATTTTATTCCACCGCACCTTATGAAATTACCGTTTTTTTTTCACCCTCGTACTCGAACGGTCAGACTAACTACATCGCTATAATCGGGCTGTAAGATTAAAATACAATGTGTAGGTAATTTTAAACCACTATGGAAAAAGTAATAAAAGAAAGATATCTGGTGAATCGCTATTTACAAGGCTGCAATATTTTTCAATTACGACTGACTATTAAGCGGATCATTGCGCCTTACAATGCAAACACTTTTCACATATCTACTTATATTGCACGTTTGTTGCGTAAACTCTACTAACGGTAACAGGCTTACATCACAAAAAATTACACATTCGTGGAAAAAATAGCGAAAGCGGTTTTACCATTTACGACCAGTCAAAAGCACCGATGTTTTTCGATTTTTGTTTTTGAAAATTATGATTTTTTTGTGCAAAATAAAAAAATAACATACGAAGCGTGAAGCATTAAACGTGTTTTCGTGTTGACGTCAGGAATCGAAATGATCGAAAATATATCCAATTTAATACGTACGCTATCGATTAATACGTTAATTGATCTCGAGAAGCGATTTTTGAAAATTCGCATCCCGGAATATTTTTTTCTCGAAACATGGGCGTTTAAGCTGTAGAAAAATATTACTTTTGAAATTATCTCTGACATCGATGGAAAACGTGTTTTTTTCATCGTTGCTTCGAATGAAAATAACAGTTATTGGAAGTCCTTTTTTTTACCGTTTCAATTTTTTTTCTACCGCCAATATTTTCACGCTTTTAGGTATTTTTTCGAAACAGAAATCCTTCGAAATAAAATTCAAATTAAAATATTCTCAATTTAGTTTAATGGCTTATATCCTCTAGATCCAATATCAATGGCAATCTAGAACTTTAAAAATTCGCCTGATGATAATTAGGTATTTATTTCGGAGATCCTTGGAAGAAAAATAATTTTACAAGGATGTTTGATATTTCACATTCGTATGTGTTTTTTTCATTGTTAAAAATGCATACGATAGGATTAAAATGTTACACGGATAATCGAGAAGTTAAAAATGAAGAATCCCGAGCATTTATCCATTTAGTGGTTTTAAATTAAGCTTGAACCTCTCGCAGCCTATAAATTTTAATTGCGTACTTGGTTGGACCTTTTCTTTGGCTGAAATTTACTTTCCTCCGCTGCCACTAGGAATAGTTTTATTAAGCTGAGTCCATTTTCGGTATACGCTTCCTTTGAGAATTGTTATTTTTCTTTTCATCATCATACGTATTTATGCAGGTAGGCCCACCAAGTCTACCTACATGCAAATATTCCACGTATTATAAGATAGAAAATCACTTCGGATAATTTTACTTGTACACGAAAAAAATGAAATAATTCAGGGTGGGTTTTTTTTAGGAACAGTATGAACCGAGACTCGTGAGAGTAGATACATCAACGTGTAAATATAGCTCATTGTCGAACCAGAAAGAGATTTGTTGAAAAAATATTACGAGCTGTGTTTGTATATTCGCATTCGTAAATTTATGAGATCCTTTCGTAGGATTTGAAAGACTTATTCGACAAACATGGTACCAGGTGAGGTGTCAAATATTCGAATCGATATCAACTTGCGATAATTTAGGTCGAATTTTGACAAGAAAATTCAAAAATTTTCGGAAAGGATATCAATCGATCCAGATTAATTTTTATGAATAAAAAATAACAATAAAGTAGACTGTTTTCTGACTAAAAATACCTTCCTTGATATTACGATTAGGCAACCCAGTCTACGTACAGTATGTATGTTCACCTGCTCTTTAAATTACGAAGGGAAAATAAATTATCATTATGATTTGTGGAAATTATCCTGCTGATGTACGTAAGATTGTTTGGCAAGAAAGGTTAGAAATCTGAAAATCATATCACCTTTGAAAAAAATCAGTTCTTTTAAAAATCCAAGATACGTAATCTATTTTTAATTATGGAAGATTATCATAACAAATTTTCGAGGATAAGTTTCAAAAGAATTATGAAAATTGATGAATTTTTTTTTTAAATTTCTACTTGAACATTAAACTGATCTAATAGAAATTGGATGATCAAATAATCGGATGTAATGAATAAATTTTTCGATTAAAAATATTTTTCGTGGAAAATTTAGAAATATAGGCTTCGAGACGTCCCTCCGAAAAATTGAAGAATTTCATTTTTTCTGAAAATTCACAATTTCCAAGTGATACCCTCAACCCCTCACCCCACCGCTCAGTCGAGCCCTTCATTTCTGAGAGGAAAGTACGACCAAATTTGTAATCTACACCCTTGAAAGCATCAATTTTGTCATGTCATTCTAAAAAATTTAAAAATTTCAATTTCACCATTTTTTATTTTCGTTTTTTCCTAAAAATTCTGAGGCTCCATCCCACAAGGAGGGCAATAGAAATTCGATGTTCTGCCCTTGAGAATCAGTGAAATGGTTTTCTTTGAAAACGAATGATTTTTCAGTTTTCACTGATATTTCAGTCAAGAATCACTGATTTCTTATTAAATTCCAAATTTGAAAGAAAAAATCAATAATAATTTTGGCTGAATTATCATGCATCCTTGTATGAGAGTTTTTTTTATCGTGTTAATTACACGGGTCGACTCGATTTCTGTTTCTGGGTTCCGATTGTCAAATTTGGGTTGCTTTTATGTAACTAATGAAGGAAAAAATATTTTTTTCGATCAAAGTGTGCTTTGAGGGGCCAGGGGGGGGGGGGCAAAAAACTGATTTTTCGAGGGCAATAAGATCGAGCATTACAAAAAAATTGATTTTTTAAATTTAATTTTATATAAAATTTTACGGCGAATCCAATGCCTCGAACCGCAGACTTCGATCTCTCTTAGAAAAAAAATTACAGCTTATTCTTTCCAAAATTCTGTGAAAAAAATCCTATTTCATTTTTTCGCGAGAAAGGCACAAAAAATGCGATTTTTTCACAGAATTTTGGAAAGAATGAGCTGTAACTTTTGGTCTGTGATTTGCGGCATTGATTAGTCCAAAAATAATTTTTAAATTTTTTTTTGTAATGTTCAGGTTCTTTACTGCCCTCGTAAAATCAATTTTTGGCCCCCCACCCCCAAAGCAAATTTTGGAAGCCAGGATTGAGCAAGGTGATGTATTTTGATGTCTAGAATCAGAATTTCGGCATGAGAACCCAGAAACAGAGAATTTTTTTGTCGACCTGTGTTACGCAGAGGAAAATACGTGATATTTAATAATTTTGACAAATATTGCTACTGAGGCATCTTAAAAAGTTTTATCTGCAATAAAATATTTTGGGATGATAATTTTCACATGAGATACTTACATCATCAAATTTGAAAAAAATCACCATTTTTCATTCTAGCATGTAATTTTAAAACAAATTTTCGGAGAAATTTCCTTACTGTTTTTTTGAATTTTTTGTTTTCAAAATTGAAAAAAATTCACATCATTTCCAAATTTGATTGAGTACAATTGGAAGCAATTTGAAATCAAGTACCTATTTGAATTTAGTGGAATACCCATATTTTTCTTGATAAATTTCTACTGATAAATTAGGTAGTGGATTAAATTAGAACGTCAATAAAAATCACTGATTTTCAAGGAAAATTCATGTCACTGATTCAATTAACCGGAATATCTCCCAATTTCAAAACATTTTTCTGATTAAAAATCATAGGTAACATTTTTTTTGAAAGATTTCACGTTTGTCCCTAAAATTTGGCAGATAGGCAATCATACCTACTTTTGTTCAAAATAGATTGCCTGCTTACTGAGTCGAAGGCGGTACTTTAGTTATGAATTATTCTACATAAATTTTCATATTTTGTTAATAAGAATCTTTAAAAACTGATTCATCCATTTCTTAAAATAAATTTTTAAATTCCATATCAGCTTTTTTGATCGACTCAATTTTTCGTTCACTCTTTACAATTGATTTTATTCAAGCAAACAATAAAACGAAATTACCTGCACAAAAGTCATGTCCCAAATTCTCCCACGTTTTGTATCCACTGTCAAAGTCGTAGGCTGAAACAGTAAATAGCACGAAGTTATCATCTCCATTCAACTCACCATTCGGGAAAATCCCCTAGAAATTTTTTTAAAAAATTCAATTACCCAGCAGTGAAAAGCACATTGTAAAATTTTTCATCGCCTATAAACGATGCTATAATCGATTCCAGCCGGAATTTAAAAGTACTCGCGAATAATTTGTAGCGACAAAAGGAAATTTAATTAATGAAAGAAATGAAACGCCCAATCGCCAGAGAGATATCTATGTATTCGAACGTTAAAGAAGTTTGTACCTTATTAATGCAATTAAAATACAAACCCGAGGTAACCGTATTACCGGTAACTACTCGTATTTTGTTAAAATAATTCCAAGTAGACGGAAAATGCTTAAATCGCTCGAGTATTTACCATATTCCCACCTGTATTTAAACACGCCTGTGTCCAAACAACTGCAACAGATATAAATGATTTACTCGTTAAAAGAATTGACTACCCGAGAATACCCATCGGTGTTTATTCGATTGTTTTCCATTCAGTGGAGATTTAAGAAACGTATGAAAATCGTATGTGATTCGCTTTTAAGTTGTTACCAAGCGAGAAAACCATAAAAAATTGAATTTTTTCAAAATTTACAACCGAATATCAAAAAACCAAATGCTATTTTTCTCATAAATACGGAGGACAAACGAATCACACCCTTATGTTCGAGGTACCCTAATAAAATTGCTAAATCTGTTGCATTATTCATTTAACATCCATTCAATTCCAATAAAAAGTCAGTCACTTTTGTATTAGGACTTACAAAGGGGATGTTTTCTTTAACATGTGTGCACGTTATGTACAGTTGTGAATTTCTTTCACATCGTAATGAATCGATGATTATCGTATAAAATTTAGAATATTTGTACTTCAATCGAAAATTTTACTAGGTTAATTTTACTATTAAAAAAATCTTACGAGCGTTTTTCAAACGTGCATAGCTGAATGAATGAAGTCAATGTACGAGTAATACGTAAACGTATGTATTTAGAGCAGTTGCAATGGAATTTCTTTCCAATAATGTACAAGTTCAATGAAACATGCAGAAAAAATTTTCTATTCCTCATTTCTTATATTTTTTGGAAAACAAATAGATACGTATACTGCTTCGTTCTTAACTCATTCAAAAATGGGTGACATTTTTTTTAGAATAATCAAGAGTAGTGAAAATTTTCAACGAAAAAAAAAAATTCATATTTTTGATAAATTTTTCTATGCATTTAAACGGACCTCAGGACGATCTTGGAATAAATTATGTATTTTTGACTTTGAATCCAAATTTAATAAAATTTTTGCACTAGGACCCCTGTGGGAGGGTTTCTGAGGTATCAAAAATTAAAAATGGAGTGTAAAGTTGATATGGATATCCAAATCAATCTAAGTACATTCTCTGAGGTGCTAGAGATGTCTAAATTTCAACTTTCTCTTGTAAATTTTCCCTTCTAAGACAGAAAAATTTCTAAATTCATGCCTTTTACATATATTTTTGTTGTAAGTCAGAATTTTTTTTTCATATCCTTCAAAAATAATTTTCTTCTCCAAAAAAGGCGTTTTGTTTTACCATTATACAGGGTGTTCCATGAATCGCCTGCCAACATATTTTTTTTTGGATATATGTAACCCGGTATCACTAAGGTAAGTACAAAAAACTTGAGATGAACATGTTGCCTAATTTGAAAATTTAAGGGGCAAATGCTACTTCTAAAAAATTTCATAAATTATTTTTTTAACCATGGGAATGGATAGTACATACTTTAAAAACTGAACAAATTTTCACATTTTTTTGACTTTTTGCCTAACTTGTAAATTGAAGGGGCCACAAAAATTTTTTTCAATTTTTTTTTCTCAAAAACTAATTAAGGGAATGGATAGTACGTTGAAAACAGAAAAAAAATTGTTCTTCACACTTTTTGCCTAACATCAAAAATTAAGGAGCCAAGGGTCATTCAAAATTGGAAAAATTTGAAAATTTTTTGAAGCCCAAGTATTTCTTCATTTTCGACGTTAGGCAAAAAGTGCACAGAACAAAATTTCTTCAGTTTTCATCCCATTCTTTTGATTAGTTAATTTTTCTAAAATTGTTATTGAAAAAAAACTTATAGCCCTTCAATTTTCGAGTTAGGCCAAAAGTCATAATACTTATTGAAAATTTGTTCAGTTTTCAAAGTACTATCTATTCCCGTGGTTAAAAAATTTTTTGACGTGATTTTTTTGGAAGTAACATTTGCCCCTTAAATTCTTAAAATAGGCAACATGTTCATCTCAAGTTTTTTTTTGGTGGTACTCGGTTATATCCAAAAAAGTATGTTTGACAGACGATTCATGGAACACCCTGTATGTTCCAGGAAGATGAGATAGAGAAAGCATTTACCATTCTAAAAATTTTTATCTTTAATAACCCAAAAATTCCCAATAAAAATTTCTAGTCTGAGAAGAAGCACAAGGATACACAAGGACATTTGACTATTTAAACGTAGGATGCTTTTTAATAAAAATATGATTTCCATGATATTGAAGTGTTTTTCCGTCGAAAGTAAATTTTCATGCTATAAAATAAATAAAATTTCCGTCTGCGAGGTTACCAAATTTTGAGTTACATGCACGACTAAAAAAATCAAACATATGTATGTATTATAAACATGCCACTTTCAAAATACCCCCCCCCCCTCACCGACCTATAATAAATAGTATTTCCATAGAAGGATTAGGGTGGAAAGAAAAAAATATCTTGGATTTCGACCAAATTTGGTGGGGTTGTTTATTTTGAGTGGAAGACTTCCCAAAAAAATTTTGAGCCCCCCAAGGGGCAAGTGGAGGGGAGCAGGGGGTGCTCAAAGAGTACCTCCTTTTGAAAAAATGCTGTTTTTGTGTTTTTTTTAATCAAAAAAAATTGTGTGAGAAGCTGTCGTAGCACTTAAAAGTTGTGATTTGAGTTTCTACATCTCTCTAAACCATCAGCATCCTTCTTTGATCAAAACTCAGAGCGCTACCAGGGGGTTGAAAAGTTGCGGATTGCGGTATTCTAATAATACGAAATTTTCACAAAGCTGGAATGATATTTTTTTCATCGAAGAATTAACGATTTTTATTTTCAACCACTGGAAGTGAATAAATACGAAATTTTCACAAAGCTGGAATGATCTTCTTTTCATCGAGGAATTAACGAATTTTTTTTTAAACCACTGGAAGTGAATATTGAAGAAAAATCACCCCTGCACCCCTCCACTTGACCCTTAGGGGCTCAAAATTTTTTGGGAGGTTTCCCACTCAAAGTAAACCACCCCACCAAATTTGGTCGAAATCCAAGCCAGGTATGTTTTTTTTTTTCACTCCACCCTAATGCAGATAATTTAAAACCGAGAATTTTCTTAAACAAATCTCATTCTTAAATTTAGAAATTTGAAATTATGTCAAATTTAATTTATGGAAGAAAAGAGGATTGAAAACAGAAAAAATTATCAAGTATGGGTATTAATTTTTTCATTACCTGGAATTTATGCTACCTACGTTTGTGAATCATTTTTACATCTGATTGACGATTAAACTGTATTGATTATATAATTCAATTTCTGTTTTCAGGATATGCGTTGTTGTGAGAATAAGTCTGCAAGAGTGAGCTTGCTGTTTTTGTGCTTATTTATAGTCACAAGCACCGTCCAAGCCTTAGAAAATATTCCTTACGTATTTGGGTAAGTATAAAAATTATTCAGTAGAATTACGTTAGGCATAAAGTAAGCAAAAACTCAAATCTAGACGATAATTCGTCTTCAAAATGTACAGCCTGGTTTTCAACACTACGATTTTTTTTTTTTGAATTGTTTCATTCTCAATGGTTAAAAACATTAACGTAGTAAATAAAATACTTGTTTTGCCATTTCAAAAGCCTAAGAAAATCGATGAAAATATATCGAAGCAAGTAAACCAAGTAATAGATTATTTGTATTTACTTAATAATAAAAATAAAAAAGGTTCATTCCGGATACCAACCCACAACTTTGCTTTATAATCATTCAATTTTGTTTTGTTGGTTGTCGAGTTAAAGTCTCTTTCGTCGTTTCTTCTACTTTTATTCCCCTTTACCACATTCTTGATTTTGGAATTAATTTCGACGCGTAGCGCCTTATCGAGGTTGCGATGCAACACGACATGTAATACATATTTTAATTAAAATGTTTATGTCCTTCTTGTATCGTTACAATTGTAAAAATATTTTCAATTAATTTCGCACTTGTTGAATTTAATTTCCGAATTAATATTCACCAAATAAAGGATATGCCGCGTTGACTTGGCTAGGTATACCTATCGAGGTTAAAGTTTTAATTGAAAATGTTCGTAGGTTTTGACAAATTCTTTAATACTCTTTTTAGTAAAAAATTTGCCCATATTAATTGCACGACGGATGGAAGATTTTAAAATTCAGGATTAGTTGTAAACTTAATTATAAAATTACTTTTATCAGCTTCGGCGGGAATTATTTCCAGATTGTTTTCTTTCGAAGGGGGAAAAAGTCAACAAACTCTCACATTAAGTTAATAAATTTTCGTAAAATAAACAGGATTTGTCAAATTTTACGCAGGTATTTGAAATTTGGATTTTTATTGTCAACCAAAGCTTATAAATTTCGTTACATTAAGAGCTCACATGTTTGATTTATATGTTTTCATTTTCACATATGAGTGGTTTGTTCATTCGCAGATTAAATATTATGTTTGAATTTATAACGAGGAATTTATTTTATTTCGTACGTGTGTTGTCTCTTTTAAAGAAATTAAATTGACAAAATAATTTATCATTTGCAGACACAGATCTTACGAATCAGACACAGATCCAGAAATGATATTAGCCATTTTAGCCAGATTAGGTCAAACCATAAGAGCAAACGGAGCAAATGACGTTGAAAAGTAAGTCTTAATCTTGACCCTTCAACTAGGCCCTTTTATCGCTAACAATTTAAACGCCTTTATTCAAAATAAAACCTTAAGTACATTAGCGAATTGAATAAGGGGTTCCCAACACAAACGTTCGATTTATCCATCCTACGAACGAGTGATTTAAAAAGATTTTGAAAAATTGAAGAAAAAATTTTCAATGCTCACCGGATCCTTGTTATATTTTCTTAGATTCAAAATTTGCACAGAAAGCATCACATGCTTACGCAGGAACTGTGGGAAGCAAAAACAGAAAGCTTAAATAAAGCTATATATATTCAAAGCCGTGAAAAAAATGTCATTACCTTTTGTGAATATGTTAACGCAGTTTTCTTCATAAAACGAACATCTTCACGTAGCCTTGAAAAAGTAATAGGAATTCAATGGTAGCTAATAGCACGAAACTATTTTATAAAACATACGTATACATTTAGGTGAAAAATTTTCGAACGTGTTTTTTCCTAAAAAATTTACCTAGCTAATGCTATAAACTTATTAGCGAGGCTGAATTGATTTTTTTCTCGGTAGAGAAACTATAGGCATATATTTTTGAAACGGGGGTTCTTTTCATTTACAGTTTCTATAAAAAAACTACGTTCGGAGTGTTTCGTTCAAACTTCCGAATATTTTACCTGGCAATATAGCAATCCAAACTGAATTAATGTATAAAGGTTTGTCTACTTTTAGAATTGAAGGGATGAATAAATAAACTCGCAAATATACCTATTTTTCTAAAATTCATACAACATGTTGCTGCTAGCAAAATTGATACGATGTGAAATTAATTAACCTATTTCGCATGAAAAAATTTTCCTATAAATTTTCAAGAGGTACGAGGTACCTACGTTAAAAAAATCTACAAAATTTATCGTTTATGTTTCACAAGTAATGCTGTGTTGAAAAATAAGTATTTTTGAAAACATGATTTTTCCCTCCTTAAATTCCGATGATTAATAAACCACTGTTAAAAAGAGGTGGGAAGGGGGAATTATTGTAAATAAGATGAAAACAATAAACAATTAAAAGGCAAAAAATAATTCCGATTATCAGTGAACTCTTACACATGAGTTCAAGTTTGGATATTGCTTGCATAAGCAAAATACGCGGGAAAACAAATGAACCACCCATATCATCCGATAAATGAAAAAAAAGAAGCAATTTTTGAATTTCATTTTATTTCCCAAATTTTTTGAAAGTGATCGGTAATTACCGTAATTTTTCAGAAAATACACTCCAAGTCAAAAATGACATTATTTATAACGGAAATTTTTTACCAAAAATCAAGAAGGGAATTGATAAAAATTCATCAGAATTCAACCCGTAAATACAGTCGATTACCGAAAATCATCCAAAATTTACGGCAAATTACCGAAAATTGTCCAAAATTAACGGTAAATTACCGAAAATTGTCCAAAATTAACGGTAAATTACCGTAAGTAGTCCAAAATTTACGGTAAATTACCTAAACTAGTCCAAAACTTACGGTAAATCACCGAAAATTGTTCAAAAATTACAATAAATTACTAAAAAATAGTAATTTTTTGAAAATTGAATATAATTTCGATAATTTTCCAAAATCATTTTCCTGTACCATTGATTAAAAAATTCTTGGAGGGTCAATTTTTTTCACACATTAATTTTTTCTTTCGACGTTGCTCAATTTTTTTTTACAGGATTTCACTACTTCACACAAATAAAACAAAACCGTCATAATTTTTTTTCTGGGCTTCAGAAAAGGTGGATGAGGGGCTTACTTTTTCTTTCCATTTCCTCCTTTACTTATAAATATTTACTACTTCGAAATCTTATGTGAACTTATGAAGATCAATCTGCAGTAAAATTTTGGGCAAAAAATGTACCTAAATCAAGAACTCTATATCCGAATTTTCATGCGGTAAAGTTGATTTTCCGAATTTAGGCAAATTTTTAATTACCTACCGCATCCTCGCATCGCCTTACGAACAAAGTATAAAAATTCGATTTAATAAATGAAAAAGTTTAAAATCACTGAAATCGACTAGAAGAGATTACAAAATTTTTCTGAGTCTCCATGGAATTTTGAAATTTTCCAGCACTGGAGAAAAATCATAAAAATGTTTCAATCATATTTTGAAAACAAAAAAAAAAAAAACGCCTGAAATACCAAATATGTACTTTAAGAAAAAGTCATCGAAACTGAAAAAATTTAAGTGTCCGTCGATTTAGTGAAAAAATCATTAAAAAATATTCATGATGATTCAAAAGCTTTTATTCTAAAGCAAATTTTGTCTCTATTTTTTTTTTGCAAAACTTCATTCTTACGACTCCCCCCCTCGCCTTAACGAAAAAATAAATATCGTGACAACAAAACCTTTTTTTTGTGTTTTACAATTTTAAAAATTTTTCTCTTTTCTTATTCACATAATTTTTTTTAAAAAAGTTCTAATAAACAAAAATAAGGACCTTTTTGAACCCTATTTTTTTTTTTTTTTTTTTTAATAATGAAAAAATCACAAATTATTGGAAAGTTTGAATATATGAAAAAAATAAGTACATAATTTAAGACGCAGAATTACACTATTCCCATCCTTAGAATTTTTAAAAAATGTCCAACTAAAACGAAAATAAGATTAGCCATATTTCACGATTTATTATGATTAAATATCTCAAAGCAATTATTCAATTTATTCGAGTGAAAATTTCATTTCTTTCGCAGAAAATAGTGAATTCTTCCAACCACTCAAACATAGGTAGGTTTCTAGGATACCTTTACTAATAAAAAGTAACATAATTGTTGGTAAAGTTCAAAATGTGAAAAGTTAGGTATCGGTATCATCGAATGAAACAAAGTTGAATCATGTACAAGTCTGAAGGAGAAAAAAAAGCCAGCGAAATTGTATAAATTAGATTTTTTTCATTTCGACCCAAAGAGATAGGATATTTTAGGAGAATATTTCCTCTGGGAGTGGACTGGAGGTCTTGGAACTTTTATGTTGACATGGGGTTACATTTCTTTTAAATTATCGAAACCAATGTCAGTAAAAATAACGAAACTGTAAAAGCGGTTTTTCCTTCTGATACATTTGGTTACAATGAATCAAGAAAAGATCAATTCCCATCATCATCGTGGTTTCAAAAGTAAAATAAAAGATAGTGTCGTATGTCGATGTCGTACCTAACCGCTAACTTACATAAGGTAGGTTTGTAAATTAAAACGTTTTAAATTACGCTGTTACCGGGCCAAGCAAATCTGCGTCGTTTATTGAATAATAAATACGACGCGTAATTGTACTCGCACATGATTTCGGTTATAAAATGCCCATAAAGAAGGAAAATTAAGTAAAACTCTGGCTAGGGGTATCGAATACGAAATCCAATATTGTTGTTGTTTATGTCAAGATTGTGACCAAGTCCCAGAGGAAATTTATACAACGGTCGGACTTTAAATAAAAATTAAATATTCACTTTTTTGTACAAAAAACAGAAAATAACCTTTGGTAATATGAATCAATACATCCAGGTAACGTTCAAAATTGAAAATTCGTCTATTTTTGGAACATTACAACGACCACAATGTATCATAATTTCCTCCTTTTTTTTTTTTTTTTTTTTTTTTTTTTAATTTCGAACTGCCTACGTATATGATTTTCAAAATAACATGCAAAAGAAAGAAAAAATTTTCTAGTACTTTGCTAAGTAGGTACCTACCTATTTACAAACTCACTGCAATCATTACATAAATTAACTAACAACGAAGAGTAATGACTTCATTAAATTGTGGTACTCGTATAATTAAAGAAATAATTTATTCAGAATGTTCATACATCCAACGTAATACATTAAAAATACGATTTTCTTTTTCAGTGCCAAAAGAGGGTTAGATTTAGGCTTAAGTCGCGGTTACTCCGGCTCACAACAAGCTAAACACATGATGGGAATAGCAGCCGCAGGATTATCGGGTGGTCCAGGCAGACGACGTAGAAGTCAAGATACATATCGTTACGGAATACCATATTAATTTTTAATATTTATTTATACAATCATTTATTTTACCTGTATTATAATCGGGTCTAGTTTCCATTACATTTTTACATTATTCATTTGCTTAGTTTACCTAAATGTTTCATTATTGACAATTAATGGATCTGGCAACAAGTTGCGACCATCCCGAACAAAAAATACAACAAATCGTTTTATTATTTTCGACAGTATTCTATAATTCGTGTATACTAAACTTTTATGTAATATTACCTATTTTAGTATTATTATTAAGCCTTGTGTATACCCATGCTTTGACCAAACAGAATCCTCCTTTCCCTCAAAATTTTACAATTTTAGGTAATTTTTAATGATAAAAAATTTATATTTGAGGAATACCTACGTATATATTTTTTTCTTGATAATTTGCTCTTTATGAACATTTTATACCTACGTAAATCAACTCGAAGGAGGATAAAAAACGAGGCTTTTTCAATATTATATTTAAGACTGTCATTCCATTTTCTATACAACATTCAGTATTATTTTAAATGCTTTATGAATTTATAAAACATACAAAAACAAGATGCATATTTTCAATTTACGCACCTATTTATCTACACCTAAAATGTTTAAGACATCTAGCGCGATATGTAACTTGTCCATCAATAAATATTTTGAATCATTCATCGAATTGATTACCCATACATATTTCTCTGTGATTATGCAATTTTTAATAAATACTCTGAGGAATATTATTATGGTGGATTTGTTCATATTTTTTTCTCTCAGTATTATAGAATTATTTAGCTATTTACCTAATACCTATTATGTACCTACAGTGATTTTGGTCTACCTATTTTAAAGATGGATAGGTACCTATTGTTGAAAAAAAACTACGATATTGACGATTTTAAATCGATTTTTTTTAATTTTTGTAAACGCAATGTATTGTGAGGTCAGAGGCGTTATAGAATGGATTTTTCCGTTTTAAAATTAAATATTATGAAAAAAGCACCCTACATGAAAAAATTTTCAGAATCTATTGATAAAATTTTTGAAACAAAGCTTCAACAATATTTCATTATTAATTGAAAATCTTGCTCAGAAAATTTTTCTTCTTCAATTTTGATAATGGACTCATTCATTCATTGAGTAGGTACCTAAATAATTATTTTTCATTTGCAAAAAGTGAAATTGGAATCCATACCTATGCTTGCCAAATTGATTTTAATGAATTTTCAAGACTGTTGTCTGTTTTAAAAATTGATTCGATTGAATGAATTCTGTCTCTTGGCGAAAGATGATGACCTTAAATTGTACGGTTTGACGAGCAAAGAAATCAAATACATGCCTACTCGCAAGATTTTTCGATGAGATAGCAAGAGGACACTCCAGCGGACATAATAATTCAACTCTGATTTACGTACTTATTCATATCCTCCCCCCGCCATACAATTCTAATGAATTTGAATACCTATCATATATTTTTTTAAACTGAAAGTGAAATATTTCAGAATAAGAAGAAAAAGTCCAGTTATCCTCAGCTCTGTCAGGTCTAGCTCCATTTTCCCCCCTAAATGCCATTAATAGGTACAGTTTTATTTTAAATTTTTGAAAAATTAAAAAAATGAAATTTTTAAGAAGGCATGAAATACTTTTTTTTTGGATTCCTTCAAAGAAGGGCGAAATAAGTATTGAATTATTGATAAGACTGTAAATGTTGGGGGAAAAAAATGAAAATTGAAAAATTACGTGCATCTTTTAAACTGATTTCCCGAAATTTGAAATTATATCATGCAATGAAAACTTTTTCCCTTTTTTTCATCACACAAGCGAGGGTGAAATCATTTTTTCTCAAAAAATTTCTATTTTTACCACTATTAGGTAATTCTTGTTTTCTATAATCTTAAAAATTGAACACAAGAACAAGAAAAAACTGGAATACGAAAAATTTATAAGGCAGCGACTGCTACTTCCGCTACCCTCTGTGGGCGGGCCTGTGCTCAACTTCAAAATTGAAGAAACTACATAAAAATATATGTTGGCATAAAAATTATTATTTTTGATCGTGGAAATTAAGAGTAGGTATTCGCCAAAATTTCATTTACTTACAGTATTTTTGCTTGGCTCCTTTGAAAAACTTCAAATGTGTGTTGGGACAAAAGACAAAACCAAGATATAGGTAGTTTTTTTTTAGTGAAAAAATAAAATGAAAAAAATCTTCTGTAAAATCAATACCTAGCGGAAATTGATTATAGGTATTTTAAAAACAGAACAAATTTATTAAAATAAATTTTTGCTAAAAATCCAAATAAAATAATCAATCTGTAAGATGTAGACGAATCGAATGGTATATTCACAATTGAATTTTGAGCATTTGGGCGAAAATAGATTTTCGCTGTCCTGGTTCCTAATTCCTGATTCCAGGACTACATAATCACTTCAATGATATAGAATTGAAAGCTGGTTGCAAGAAGCTATTTGCGTCGCGTCATTTTTTTTTTTTTTTTAACAACTGTTTGGTGTATTTTTTTCAAAATAGAAAAATGCCTAAATTTCGGTCTAAAATCTATAAAAATTCCAAAACGAATGCATCATTAGATTCGTCTCGACGAGACTCATCCAATCCTACATTTATAATTGATTTTTGACTGATTCCAAAAATTTTGGTTTTTTCAGCATTGGAGGTTTCCCTCTAATCGGTGATTTCAAATTTCGCGCTCAAATTCGCGAAAAAAGTCCCAATCGTGAAATCGAGGACACCATTGTATTCCTCTTTTTGAGGCGAATATTTTTATACATTCACTTTTAAATTTTGGGCCATATTTACCAAAGTTGTGAAAAAGTTGGAATAAAAGAAATGTGTAGAATTACTTTTCATGGAAAAACTCCCACAACTCGGTCGAAAATCGATCAAAATTCAAAAACAAATACATCGTTCGATTGGTCTTGTCGAGCCAAATCCAATGGTATATTCATCATCAATTTTTGACCATTTGTGTCAAAAATGACCTTTTTTTTTAATTTCACTTCCTTAATGAACGATTTGATAGGCATCTCTCTGTACCCATTAGGTATTCATTTTTAGTTAATGAAGGATATGAAACCAAACGAAAAAAGAGATTGAGCAACAATCAGTGATATGTAGTTTAAAAAGACAGAACAATTATTTCGTAATGTTTTATTTTCGCTTACGTAGAAAAAACATATAAAATATATATTATCTACTTTTGTTATTTATACGCTATTAAAAAAAAAAGTAATGTCGAAACTATTTTCTTATTATACACGTAAAACGTAAAAGGATGTGATGAAAAATACCCGAAAAATAATTCAAATTTTAATTTTGAATTTTTTTTCTGGTTGAAAGATAAGTATGAAAAATTACTCACAAAAGATGTTTCGATTAAAAAAAAAAAAAAAAGTTTAAAAAATAACACAACTGCTCCAAATACTCGAACATCTTTTTTTTTCATAATTATCCTCTACTTTGAAAAAACCTTGTCCATTTTCATACAAACGTCACATTTAAATAATATATCCATAATGATTTTATAATAAAAATAATTATTTTGTTTTTCGTAAAAATTTGATATGAATTTGGAAAACAGCGTTAACAACGTAGTAAAACCATATCAAGTACACGAAAATGAAAGTTATATTGCTTTGGCAGTGAATTTTTGTGAAAAATTCAGTTAGGAATGCAATGAAAGTTACTAGTCGACAATATATTGCCCCTTTCTCAAAAAAAAAAGTATATCACCTGTATACGTTTAAATACTTAAAATATAAAGACTAATAAAAAAATAAATAAATTTGAGATTCAAATTTTAAAATTATAGGAAAATTAAATACTGTTTGGAAAATAAATGCACATTTCAATTCAGAAAAATAGAAAATAATTTATCGAAAATAAATAGTACGCAAATGAAAAATTAATTCAATCAATAAATAAATTAAATAAATAAATATGAACAAATACAAAAAAAGAAGTAACACAAATAATTACAATTAAAATATTATTTTGTTAAATTTTAACAAAATAAGTACATTTGCCATGAAGAGGAGGCACTTATTTGAAATAATCTTTAACAGCTAAAACCAATTTGTTGATTTGAAGAAAAAAAAAAGGTAGTGATGAATATCAAGTACAAGGTCCTCATCTTCAAGACAATTTTGAAATAAAAATATTTTCAATCAATGTTGCAACGATGTAGAATTTATTTTTAAAAATGCTATACGAAAAAATGGCACCTATAATGAAATAGGTTACCTTATACCTCATGAACGAGAGACGTAAATATTAATAAAAGGTATTTAAATTATAATGACTAAAATGGTAGCAAACATTGATTGATCGAAATTATATTTCGAAAGATAATTCGATTTGATAAATGGCTTTTTAAGATTTTTTTTTTAATTTGCTAAAAATTAAGTCATGAATTTTCTTGGTGACATCCATTTTCTCAAGTAATAGAAGAACAATGTTGTAACGTAAATCAAAATTAAAAGAATACAAGTTATACCTAAGGCTAATACTGAAGTTTTGGTCGGACACGGTTCCATGACAGTTATCGTTTTATCTAAAAAAAAAAAAGAGTAAACAGATTAGAAGGGTTGATAAAATTGACGAATTAATTTTTTTTCTCTTCGTGTTACCTTTATCGTAATGGGTAAAGTAAGCTTCGTTATTATTTTTTAAATACTGCGATTGTTTTTCATCGCCGAAATCTAAAACTAAAATTTCTTGACTGATTTGAGTCATGTCGTCTCCTTCTGAATTGGTGTTGTTACTACTGCTCACATCCCTCTTTCTTCTGCCCCATGACTCCACCGAATCACGTCCCCAATCACAAACAGCCTAAACGAAGATTACAAATAATGAGAATTTTTCCCCATTATTTTACATATAGGTAGGTAATTTGAATTAAAAAAATACCGGTTCGCAAGGTCCAAGACAATATTTCACATTACACTGGAATATCACTCCGTAGGATTCGGTAAATCTAAATGCTTCGTAAATCGATTGTAGAGCATTTCCATCGGGGGTAAATGAAGGGAAAATACTAGGATCAACTGGGCACCTAAAAAAAATACCAAATATTTCAAAATCGTGATGAAAAATGTTTTTTTTTTTTTTTTAATTTTTCGTTTCAAAAATCAAACGAACTCACCCTTCATCATCGATAATCTGGAACGTACTCTTCGAATCTTTAGCCATGGCCACGCAACTTCTAGCGAATATTCCATAAGGAGCTAGAATAGAAACCATAAAAAGAAGATTTTAGTTGAGAACGTAGAATATTACTACCGTCACCATAAAGGCTGAATTTATTGATGAAAGCAAACCAGGTTACTTGATCGCCGCTTAAAAATAGTGTTAATGAAGAAATTCATATTTACGTTTCTTACTTTCTTCTGGAATTTCTATTCTAAATGTGAGCTTATCTCCGATACGAACAGTTTCGACTTCCCTACTTCTAGTATCAAGAATACGAATTCTCGGCGCGGGTGCTTCCGGTGCCGAGGTAATACTGATCATCTCAGGGTCTCTGAAATTTTTTTACCAGGGTAAGAAATTAACAAGGGTGTATGCAGGTTGGTTATTTCGATTAATTTATATACTTATGTTACCTTATGGGCATCATTCCGAATGTGATGTTCTTTGAGGACATATCGTAAGTGCATTTCACTTTGTAAATTTTGTCAGCTTTGGTCATTACTACGCTGTGGTGTTGGATCACTACGGTGTTTGAAAATACTCCGGTCTGTGGGAAATTAGTGGAAAATTTTTGTAGAAAATCGATTTGTTTGGAAAAGGCTTTAAATTTAAAGACATTTTCCAGATTGAACCACTTACCACTGATTGAGTATTACAATCTTGCCCACTCATCGTCAAATCTAATCTGAATAGGTCGCTGTTTAGTACGTCAATATTACACGTTTCTGATCGTCCTAAAGCGTATATTCTTCCATTGAATGGCTTATTTGTTCTAACTTGGACAGCGATTCTGGTATCTTTGCAATGTACGGTTACTGAAATTTAATTAGATTTGTTAAAATTAGAAATTTTGAGGATAACTTGCTGAAGAATATTAAAATTGAAAATAAAAATCCTCGTAGTTGCCCGGTAAATGGCTACCTATTCTTCAGATAGGTATGAAATGAAAATAATAGTCTTCAGATAAACAAGTTGTCTATCATAAAAATAGAAGGGGCGGAAATGCTGTTTCCAGAAAAATTAGATGCAATTTTTTCAACCACCATAGGAATGGGCAGAATTATGGAAGTGTTTTTAAACGTAAACAAATTTTTCAAATCCCTTCAATTTTAAAGTTAGACCAAGTAAATAAATCATAAAACGAAAATTTGTTCAGTTGTCCATTTCCATGATTATAAAGTTTTTTGTATGATTTTTTTGAAACAGTATGGTATTTTGCCCCTTCAATTTTCAAGATATGCAATATATTCATCTTGACTATCAAAGATTTAATATATGCAGGCCGATCTAGGTGTAATTCATTGTAACTCTGATTTCGTCGAAGCCATTGCTCACAAACGAAAAGAGGGTGGGAAGAGGGGAGAAACTGAATTTTTTTTAAAGAGAGGACAAATTAAAGGGAAATTATATGGATAGACCTCAGTGATGATATCAGAAAATCAAAATTTCAAAGTTCAACCCAGGGGTGTACCTAGAAAATAGTGATTAGGTGGGCTAAAACAAGAGCCTAAAAAATTTTAGGTGGGTAAAAAATTAAATCCAGATGTGTAGGAGAGGGGGATAGTGAAAATAAGCGAAAACTCCAAAACTGCTGTTCTTTAATTTTTAATTACCCATGAAAATATGTACTCCAATATCAGTAGGTAGTAGGTGCCTAATTACATCAACAGAAAAGTAAGGTATGACTACATTCTATCATCAGTGGCGTCGATTTTTTTTTGGGGGGGGGGATGGACGAGATGGGTATATGAAAATATTGAATACCAGAAGGGTTTTGGAGGAGAGGGGGAAAAGGGATATTTTTTGCACTGACTTTTCAAATAGATCATAGAATTTTGATTTTGTTTATACCCTAGCAAAGCAAGGACGAAGCTTTGAAAAATTGGATTTTTAATATTCAAAAAAGAAATTTTTTATGTTTTAGTGCTATGTTGTCTGGTGTAACTAAAAATGATCGTTTCTAGTTAGTTTTTTTCCCTAGTGGGTACAGCAATAATTTTTCATTTTTGTAGAGAATATTTCGAGACAGCATCCCCCCTTAATAAAAAATTAATTTCATTAGAAAAAAACACATTACAATTAGATTGGAAAATGCGAACATTTTTTTCATTTGTAGTTCTTCCAATAAATACCTCCTTAAAAAATAAATCTATTTCAGGCCTTTTTTACAAGCGGAAATTCTGAGCCAGATGATTTTTGAGGTGGGCCCGGTCCACCTGACCCCCACCCTCCCAAAAAAAATCAAGAAATGATTTACGATTTCTATGAAAATTTTCAAAACCCAGAGACAATGATAATTTTTCAATTTTAAACTTGAATTGCAACACCCAAGATCTCGGCGAGTGGAGGGGAAGGGACTCACGTCTAGAAAAATTCAACTTTTGGCCTCCTTCAGCTCCCTCTTCGCCACCCATTTTAGTAGAATTAAATTTCTCCTAATTGACGCTATCGCTGATGGCACACTTTCCAAACCCATTTACAGGGTGTCCAAAAAATCTCGAAATTTTTTATAAAAATTTGGTTGATGTAGTTCAGAGACAGTACAAAATCAGACGGGTTTTTATGGAACATGCAATTTTGGATTTTGGTTCAGTGGTTCTCAACCAATTACCATTCGCAAACGCGTTTTCATTATGCATACAAATAAAATTTTTTTGATAAGTATAAAAGTTGTAATAAATTGAAAATTGACTATGTATTATTTTTGTTCTCTAATTTTTTTCCATCTGACTCCTGTGGGGAAGTGTTTTACTTCTTAAATTTTTTTTTCAATTTTAGTTACCAATTCATCTAGAATAATTTTTTTCGAATGCTCGAGGAAGAGAAATTTTGAAACAAAACATGACTAATTTTTAGTACGTACTTGACTTTCATTTTTTGGTAAAAAAAAATCTGTAAGCAGGTTAATATGTTTTGTTCAATTTAGAAGTAGGTTGCAAAATACTGATCGAGAACCATCAAACCAGTTTAAAAAGTTGAGGATTGAAAAAAATGAACAAAAACATTTTTAAAAGAAATATCTATCCACAAAAAAAATACATTTTGTAATTTTTTGGACATCCTTGTAGAAAATCTCCAAAAAATTTCCACCTTCAGCGAGATTTATTTTCATTTATTGAAAAGTCCTCTGAACGACTTTTTAAACATAAAATTATGCAATGCATGAATTATGGAGTTGTTTCATTTTTAAAAATTATTGAAAAATTAACACTTACCATCATAACACGTTCCAGTCTTATCACAATTTATATCATTTCTGGTCAAATTGTTAATGTTCGGGTCTTCCGTTATTGATTCGAAAACAACTGGTACATTTTCATGATTCAATGAACCTAAGGATTCTGAAATAAAAAATTGATGTTTTGAGGTGGAAGGTGCATTCAACTTTATACATGATCTTTCCCCTTATCCCCCTCCTACCCTCCGGCCTACCATCTATTGATATTTCAGATCATAAAAATCATAATTTCCCAGCAATAATTTTATCAGATATATTATCCATTTTTACAACTCTGCTTGGTTGAAAAAAATTACCGCTGTCCCCGACATGCCACCACAGATCTGCTACTGAATGCTGAAACCATCTATTATTAAATTCCAGATACAATTGTTATTGATACTTACTCTCACACTGGTTCTCATAATAAGTTCCTATTAATTGCCCATCATCGATTAATGGCCTTTCTCCATTCAAATACGTGCTCGGTCCATCGGGTAGAGTTTTATGATCCAAATGGAATAGCTGACAGTTGTACTGATTGCCACTAGGCGGTCCTTTGTATAGGAACGATCGGCATAAAAATTCGTTTTCGATTTCACAAGCCAATCTGCACGCGGCTTCGCTGGTTACCTATAAAAAAAAGCACACCATACGTCAAGGGGTGAAAAAAAAATACCCGAGAGCTTTCATGTGCTTATAACCGGCGAAAGACTTTCGTCATTTACTAGCGAATATATTTCACGCACGAATGGATATTACAGCTATGATATATTTTATATCGTAAACGTTTTGCCAATGGAGATATATTCGCCGACTGTTTAAAATATACCTAGTGAACGACCGCATCAAGACGACCCAATACATACGAAAGCAAGATGAATTGAGCATTTTATACGGTTTATTGAATAGTTCCTTGAACTTTATATGTGGTACTCGAATGTGGTGTTCGTTTTCCCATTCGTTTGCAAGTAATGTAATTATACGCTTATAAAAGCTACGTTATAGTGTTGAAAATATTTATAGAATGCCAAGTCACCGCTTTCAGCAGCATTTTCTGGTTTATTTTTACGAGTGAAATTATATCCATTCGAGCACCGTATTGTTTACCGATTGATGAAGTTATCTATTTGGATTTCCATTTCTACGAGACGTTCGAATTGAGCTATTACAGCTCGTTCGTTTACAAACATTATTCTAAATCTTCAGAGTAGTAATCAATGGTATAGATTTGTAAAATTGTGTAGAAGAGGCCATTAATCACTACAGAAAAGAGGTTTTTTTATTTTTGCAAAAATCTATGAACTTTTATGTGAGCAGATAGCAGATAGCGACGCGACGACGTATTAAAATTGAGTAGACGTAAAATTCTAACTGCAAATGAAATCTTTTTGATTTTACCGATCTAAAGTATAATTTTTTACATTTATTTCTGTACTCAAAATAGAAATTTTCCAAAAAATACTTTTTTCCAAAAAACTTCAAATTAAAATTCCTGCGCACAGTAACTAGATGATGACAAAATATGCAGAACTAAGAAGGGGTAATTGTCCCAAAAATTGTCAGAATTTCATTTTGAGAAGGAAAAATGAAACAGGGTTGAAAAAATCGGAAAGGAAGAAAGAAAGATAAGAAAGAAAAATGATTTCCCAGTATAAGATATTTTTTTGAATTCAAATTTTGCAATTGTTCCATAATTTTGAAAAAAAAAAAACTAAAAAAAAAAATCAGAAGAGGAAACCATTTAAAATTTTGATATTTAAAACAATATCAGAATTTTGGGAAAATTTGGGAAATTTGTCCAAAGTTTAAAAAAGTTATTATTGTGAATTTGGAAAAAATGTGCTCTAAAATTCCAATTCAATGGTCAATGAACTTTTTTTTGTCAAAGAAAAAAAAAAACTCATTCTTTACTTTATTCAAAACTGTCAAAATAGGAAGAAACATGATTTGCCTGTAGGAGAAAATATAAAATTTTAGGTTTTTTTTGGGGGGGAGGGGGGTGGAATAAAATTTTGATATTGCAATTGCATAAACCTTTGTTCGATCAGATTTTTGGTGGCTAACAATGACGATAAAACAAATGCTCAACTTGTGGTATATCTTATTCAGAAAAAGGGACAAAGTTTTTTTAAAGGGAATTTCGATATTAAAATTGTTTGTTTTTTAATTATAGGAACGAGTACAGGGTGTCTACCAACTTTGGAAAATCGAAATTCGCGACTTTTCGCGACCTTTTTTCGCGACTTTTTCTAGACTTTTCACGCAGTGCTTCAATTTTGCCCAAAAGACCCCCCCCCTTGCGTATACTCGTTTTAAAGGGAATTTCAAGCACTTTTTAGTCCCTCCTTTGCAAGTATCTACTCTTCTTTTCACAGGCTAGAGTCGCTGATTAACTTCGCTGATTCTGAATCTAAAATTCAGAAAAAAAAAAGAAAATCACGGGAAATCTACATGTGAAGCACCATCATGGAGAGGAAAAAACACAATTTTTAGAGAATAATCAGAATAATATATGCAATAAAAACTTGAAAAATAGGAGCATTTCAGTTCCGAGGGGAGCGAGGAGAAAAATTTTAGAAGACCTCGAATTCAAAGTGCAATAAAACCATGTTTCAAGTTGATAAATTTGTGTAAAAATTGGTCACTTTCATTTTTTAAAATTATTGAAAGAAAAATATGATTAGGCCGAGCACAGCAAGGCCAAAGCATTTAAAAAATTTGATTTTGAAACTTCGAAAATGATTTTTAAAAAAGAAAATTTCAAGTAATAAAATTGGCAGATGAAAATCACTTTTGAAGCATTTGGTTCATTTTAAAATCATGAAAGAAAAAATCGAATAGGGCCGAGCGTAGCGAGGCCGAAATTTTTGAAAAATTCTGATTTAGAGAGTAAGTAAGCGATTAAAAATTACTAAAAGACCTAATTTGATAAAATTTCCAAAATGTTGTCGGATTTCCGAGATTTTGCTGGAATTTCCGACTAGAAATTGGCTGAGGGAATTAATTCCTCCATTCCCCCATCGCGCCCCCCTTGAGCATAGGTAAAACGATGTGATTTGGCCCGAGCGAAGCGAGGGCGAATTTTTTTCGAGAATTTATTACAAGAACAACAAAAAACGCATTTTCGAATGATTTCTCCTTCTGAATTTTCAAAAAATCCTGGTGAAATCAAAAAAAATCTACGATTTTTCTAAATTTTTCAAAATATGGATACAAAATATTCATTTTTTCAGAAAAAAAATTTGTTGAAAATTCCAATCGCGATTGCTACCCAAAAGAATGCGTTTTTTGCTTCAAAATATTCTACTGTTTGGAATGGAGGGAAGGTTTGTAATTTAAAAATGATTAATATGAATTTATGAGCCCGAGCGAAGCGAGGGCGAAAATTTTTAGAAAAATGTGTTCAAAAAACTGAAATTTAAAAAGGAATTGTAGTTTGGAAAAAATTCGCGACTTTTGTGCCAATTTCGCGACTTTTTCGCGACTTTCGCGACCGCTTTCTGAATTCGCGACCTTTTCGCGACTTTCGCGACTTTCGCGACCGGTAGACACCCTGGAGTAGTATCTTGAAAATTGAACGAACTTCCGTGCATCAACTTTTGCCTAATTTAAAAAAACCGGGGCTACGTAAGTGTGCTGAAAAAAAAACCAACTAAAAAAATACAATTGATTATTCGTAAAAATGAGCAGAACTTTGAAAACCACAAAACTTGATTTTTGTAGAATTTTTTGTTTAATCATGAAAACTTCAAAATTTTGAATTGGATTTTTTTAGTTGAAAGTTTGTAATTTTTGAGTACCTACCTATCAAGTACGTTCCTTCTTAGATTTTGATGTCAGCCAAAAAATCACGAAACTGCTTCAGATTTAAAAATACCTTTAGGAACTTACTTTCCACAATTTCATTTTTAAAATAATTTTTTTTCTTGAAATTTATAATGTTCGGCCACAGAGGAGCTAAGAATTTTCAAAAAGAAGAGGGAAGGGGTCAAATTTCAAAAAAAAAAATTAGTGAATATTATTGAATTTTTCTGACCAAATCGAAATTTATTTAGAAATAGTTATTTTTGAATGAAAGATCACTAGATCAGTGAAAAATCATCAATTTTCGATGAAAATCATTCAACTGATTCTTAAAGGCAGGATTTCACCAAAGACATGCCAATTTGGAGAGCTGAGCAAAAATGTTTATTCAAGAAATAAAGTAATTAAATACCTACTATTCACCAAAAATTTTTCGAAAAATATGTCTGAAGAGCAAAAAATGCACTTTTTCACATTTTTGAAATAAAAATTCTCCTATCTGAATTTAAAGGTGAGTTCTCTGCCTAGGATGCGCTCATGTGTTTAGCCTTTTAATTTTGAATTTAGGGGGGTTTGCTCTGGTTTTTGGTTTCAAAACAGATAAAGTACATCACTAGAGTTCGAAAAAGTACAGATTGTCTCCCTCCCTTAACAGTGAGCGAAAACATTGTACCAAATTTCAATTGAAAATTTTTTACCTTATTACAGTTATTACCGCTGATTTTTGTTCTGATTAAGTAGATTTTTATGTGTCAAATTGAAAAAATTAAGAAAAATCAACCTTGATTGAAAATTTCGATTTTTGCATCTTTATGTCTTGGAACCCTTCTTTGTAAAAATTTTACCCTCGTTTTGCTCAGGTTAAATAACTTGACACGTCTTATTTTTAGTAAGTTTTTTTTTTTCTGAAACTTCAGAATTCCCTCCCTCCTTCCCTCCTTTCCTCGATTTATTGGAGAGAGCAGAAAAAATGGCAGAGGTTTTCATGAAATTTATCGATTTTAATCCTGTATTTTTTCAGGAGGAAGAGTTACCATAACTAATGATTACTGAAAAAAAATCAGTCCAAAATAAGTACAAAAAAAGTTCGAATTTTCATTCTGATATTTTGGTAGACATCTTACATTTTTTTTCTGACGAAAATTTGCATTGAAAATATCCATTTCCCTTAATTTTTCAACTGGATAACACAATCATTGTTCACCTCCTGACTACTGCTCATAACAGTTTCAGATTTCCTCTTCACATTAGGCCTATACCAATTTCCATTTAGAAATTTCAAGCTCATTTGATCGAATCATTTCACCGGAAATGAGAAATCTATGATACGTAGCGGAACAAAATATTTTTGGTTTAACTTTAGGTCAAGGTTAGAATAGGAAACAAGAAGCTAGTTACGGTTCAACGACAAACCGATTACCTACTCGTCAATTTCAGATTTTTTTTCTCAAACTTCAAAACAACTTCCTATTCGTCAAGAAAGCATTAAAAATCCCTGTAGAAATTTCATCCACCACGCAATTCCTATCCAGTTTTAATTTCAGATTTAAAAACTCGAACCGTTGAAAATATAAAAAAATTCTTTCTAGTGAAATTGACGCGACGCGAATACGAAGGTAAAAAAACAAACAATATACTTTCGATGACTGGTGAATTTGGCAATAAACATACTATAATCTGTGAAAAAAGCGGAAATTTACATTATCTAAAGTCGTCGACGAGGTTCGACTGATAGGTCAGTAACACTTGTAGCGATGGCTAGCGAAATATACACGAGTAAATAAAAACTACCTGTAACTCTTTATCCACGTAGTAGTGTATGCTTGCGTAATGCGCAACTTTATCGTCGGCTACTCCGATACGAGGCACTTGGAATACTCTGTTTCCTTTACACGCTTGATTTCCTAAAAAAGTAAAATACCTCGATTCAGTACCAGCGGACAAGGCAGTCTTATCAAATCAATTCGTTTCTACGTATGCAAATAATTGTGTAATGCTGATCGTATGCTTTCTTTTGTGTACCATCCTCCAGAGATTAGGTACCATGTTTCATCGTTTAGTGTTTTTTTTCTCAAATGGCTGCCCATTTGAAAAAACCAAGTATTCGTATAAATGAAGGAGCGGTACGCGGCGTAATTATCGCGAACGCTAGCTCTCCTACGAGTAGCTGAATTAGTATGTACCGTATGTTTCGCGTAATTATACCTTTAAGACATAAGTTTTCGAAGTAATCGACTCCTTGGGTTTCCACAAATTGTACAAATTGCCCAGTTGTTCTTCGATCCGAATCGCTTAAATGACATTGCAACGTAACGTAGTTGTATTCAACAGAACGGCAAGTAAACCGATGCTGGAAAAGTTAATGTCGTATTAAACCAAAATGAAATTATGTAATTAAAAAATATGCGCGTATAATCGTCTCGAGTCGTTAAGATTACGGTTCCAAAGACGTTGGCGCTGGCGTATTCAATTCTAGGTATAGGTAATCGTGATTTCCACGAAGCTTTGACAACTTGGTGAAATATTTCAACTTTACCTCGTTCAGACATGCAGCTAGACACGCTTCTTTTGTAGACGTATAAATCAAAGCATTATCTAATCCTTTGATCATTCTATTTGGTACGCGTTCGAAAGCCCATGGTCGCATACATACGTTGTCTGCAAATAAAAAATATACAGTCAATCTGAAGCCGATTTATTGTACATCTGAATAAAATGTCAGGCTGGGGAGTTGATATGTGCATGCGTGAGAATGAGGAAAATGTGATATGTTGGGAATGGTTGGAAACGAAATAAAGACACAAGGGAGTAAGTTGGCTCCAAAATTGACAAAATTTTATTTTTGAGTGAAAAAAATCAAGTTGGGTGGGAAAATTGGAAAAATTCATGATTTTTCGAAATCTGTGTTAAAGATATGGCTTTGAGCTCTGGTTCTATGTACCTACCTATCATTATGGCCAAAAATTAAGTCAAAACAATACCTATCAACCAGGAAAGTAAAATTTAGAGGAAAAAAAAAATAATTGAAAGTATATTCTAAAAGAACCTCATATTCAAAATTTCAAATGCCGAAATTTATTTCTCGAATTTTGGTAAATTTTTGAAATTTTAAAATTAATATACTGGTACTGTCCTAAAAAATACGAAAATTTGATCTTATCAACAATATGCCCAATTTTCGACCATCCTGTTTCGGAGCTTCCAGAAAATTTTAGTAGGTAGTTCCCAGCCCATAGAAAATGCTCACAGGAAAATTTCCCTCCAAAAAGTACGAATTTGAACTGGAAGATACGAATCTTGGAAAATTGTAATTCAATCGATATAAAAATTCCAAAATTTTCTGGAGACTCTGAAACGTCTCAAAAATGCTCCCAGTTGATTTGACAGGTTAAAAAAAGAGGATGTAATGAATTTTAGCCTTTAATTGGATTAAATTTTCATATTGAGAGGTAATTTTGAAACTTTAAAAATTCGCCAAAATTCGAAAAATGAACTTCAGCCCTTGAAATTTTGAATATGAAATTCTTTTATGATCTTTTTCTTATTTAGTTTTGTTTCGACTCAAAATTTTACTTTGAGTTTGAATAGGCACTTTTTTCGTTAGAAAGGAACGAAAGGAGGATGTTATCTGATTTTTTTTATTGAAATAGGTATCACTGGGTAAAATACTCATTAACAATTTATGATTTTTTTTTATTGGAACTGATATGCGCATTTTGAGATATTAGGTATTCAAGATTTCCAACAGTTGATATTTCTGAATTTTCTTAAAATATTATTTTTTGTACAGGAATTCCAGATAACCGATTAAAAAAATATTCATTTACATTTCAATAACTTTTATTGCCTCTTGAAATTTAATATTTTAATATTTTACCCAACTTTTTAAAAGTATTCTTGAATATTTTATCATTTTAATCAAGTAGGTAGGTAAGGTATCAGATTTTATGATACGCCTTGATTAGGTAAGTAGGTATATTTTTCAAATTTTTATTTCACGTATTTTCAAATTCTTCCCTTTATTTTTAGAAGGAATGTAGGTATTCGAACTAGTGGAATAATTTTGGGTTAAGACAATGTTGGATAGTGTGCATCTGAAGATATATCTTGTAATAAGTAAGTAGGTAGTTAAAAATTTCAGGTGCTCGAATCCATTTTTATAATTTTAGTATTATTTTGAAAATTCGACTTTTTTAATTTCAAAAAAAAAATAAAAATAAAAATTTGATCTAAGAAGAAAGGAACTTGAAAATTTGAAATACCCAGCTCTATTTTCGACTTTCCAAATTGATTGGAAGCAGTTTTAGACTAATTTAAAGGCTCTTTTGTAAATACATATTTTGAAATATTCTAAGAAAAATTGATAGACCTACCTACTTTGGTAGGAAGTTTTATTCAAAATTCGAAAAATTTGGTTTGATAGTAGCATCATATACCCTTTAAATATCCTGAAAAAGGTCCCAATCCTCAATACTTTGTGTTGAAACTTCAAATCTATTTTTTTTCCCAAATTTCCAATTTTTCAAAGCTAGGGGCTTTTTTGAAACATTTCAGAACAGAATAAGGCCGGTTAGCCATGTTTTTAAATTCTTCGGTAAAATTTAGTTCAGAATAAAAAGAGAAATTTGTATTTCCAACCCCTCAACTTGACTTCTTCAAATTTCTAGTAAAATTCTATATCAGCATCGTTGTCTAATGGATAAAAAAATATTTTGTATATTTTTAAACAATTTTTTGGAGCATCTTTGGAGCACTTGAAAGTGAGTTTTCGTAAAATTTTTCACCACATAATTTCTTATAGATAATTTGAGGGGGGATGATTTTTGCAATTCATCAACGACGTAAAAAAATATAAAAATTTGATCTAAGAAAAAAGGAACTTGAAAATTTGAAATAGCCCTATTTTCGACTTTCCAAATTGATTGGATGCAGTTTTAGGCTAATTTGAAGGCTCCTTTGTAAATGCATATTTTGAAATATTCTAAGAAGTATTGATGGACCGATATTTCGACTTCCTTCATTGATCAGGGTTAAGAAATTAGGAAAATTTGAAAAATGAATTTAGGATTTGTAATTTTGAATGAAAAGGGAAGAAAATTTTTCGAAATATCTGATTGCGAATAATTTACACAAGGATCATTTTTTTAAAAAAAGTTTTGATACTTTACACCCATTGCTGACTTTTTCTTAATTTTTCAGCCTTCTTTGAGTTTTTAGGCGTTTAAACTTTTTCAAGTTTATATTTCTTTAAAAAAAATACATTGAAAATTTTTCATCAGGTTACTTTTTAACAAAGTTAGATTTTGATAAGTTTAATTTTTTAGTTTCATATTTTAAAATTTTTTCAGAGTTGAAATCTCAGATTTTATTCCTAATTTTGAAAATTTTAATGAAATTTCTTCATTTTCTGCCAGAATTATTTTCAGAAATTAAATTTCATAGTGCTTTCAATTATTTTCGTTTGGTTCGCTTCATTAAAGCTTAGTATTTTAATTTTGATTTGGTATCTTCGATTTTCTCCGCCTCTCTCTTCATGACATCCTAAATCGAAATAGAGGAAACTAAATCGATTCAACTTTAAATTATGAATATTTTGCATCTGCTAAGGAAGTGCGATTCATTTCACGTAGTGGAGGGGGAAAATGGAGAGGGGAAATTTCAATCAAGAAAGTAAACAAAAACATCAAACATAACATGGGAAAATTATTGAAAATTAAAATAACGTACTGGAAAACTTTCAAGCCATTATTGAAATTTTTATACAGTGAAAAAATTGAGAAAAAAATTACATACGCCTATTATTACATAATTGTAAAAAATATAAATTTTAATTACCGGATCTTATCTGCAACTTGACCATATAGTATAAGTTAACTGAGCGTTGAGGAATTGCAGCTGGATTATTAGCCGTCGTTTCATTTTGAAGTTCACAGGAAGTGTCTTGAATAGGTGTTAATGGATTTAAAACAAAACTGCAACATTGTCGTCGAACGAGAACATTATAAACAAAGTATATACATGAAATAGCTATAAAAATTGAAACAAGTTTAACACACGAGGGATATTTTTCAATTCAACTTAGCGTAACTATGACATGGCTTTTGAAAACGAGCGAGTTATATCATCGTAGCTAGTTTGAAAATAAAACTTAAATCGACATACATTATTTCCGTTATAATCACTACTTTTTTCTCACTTCGAAGCCTAAGTAGTTTTAATTTCACTTCGACTGTATTTTTTTTTATGGGGTTCTATAAAAATACAAAACAAAAACAAACGAAACAATTCTGCACGATATACGATGAAGTACCTACGCGTACCCACAGCGTCTAAAGGATTGGCGAATAATATTCCAAGTGAAATATGTGCCCGGTTTCGTTGTAGTATTGGCATGATTGAAGTATATGTTTTAAAGATGAGCGAATAATGTGTTTAAAAACGTGCATCTTCAAAGAACGGATGAGAAAATACCATACCGAGTGGGATAATAATTCACAAGCGGGTATCTTTTTAAACATTGCTCATTTCGAGTCCGTTGCTTGTCGGTATTCTTTAAAGAATTTTTTTACACGTTGTAAACCTTAAAGCCATCGGTTAATATCCCATATATTCGACTTGTATTTGTACTTGGAAAAATGGGACATTTAAGTATCGATTGTAATTCAATAAAAAGAATTAGGGAATAGGTACCGTTGTACGGAAACGTATTTAGGCATTTTTAAACGAGCGATTAAAACGAAACAAAAAATTTACCTAAAAACAGCCGCTTGACATTCTAATTCTTCTCTACACCATGCTTGGCATTCGTTTAATGTGATATTTTTTACTGTGTAATATGTGGTTCCTCGGTAATCTAAATCTGTTAATTTTTCAAATGCTATTCGACCTGTATGACAGAAAAATAAAATAAAATCATTAGTTTCTTATAAAATATTTTCAAATGCTTATTTCTAAAGTAATAATTAAAATATAGACCCATTTCCCCCTTACTGAGATCATCCTTTGGCTACGAAAAAATCTAGCCTCAAATTTCAATTTTTAGGCGAATTTTTGAAATTTTCGAACGAAAATATACTTTTCTAAAAATGAAAGAAATTCTTGCCAAAAAGTGTCCCAAAAAATCCTCGAAAAACTCTACTTGGAATTTTGGACAGGATGTCTCAGAAATCCTGTGTAATACCTAAGAAAAAACCAGATTAGGACATAGTGTCCTTGAAAAATTTATTTGGGACATGGTATCCTAGAAAGCAGATTTGGGTTCAATTTGGACATGGTGTCCCTAGAAAATCGTTTCGAATAATTTGGAAATATCGTCTCACAAAAACCTTATTTGGATATGACGTTCTAAAAATTCAATATGTCTGAGAAAAACTCAATGTTGGGAGAGATGGATAAAAAAAAAATAAAAAGAGTGGTATGATTAATAAAACTGGATCGAAAAGAAACAACATGAAGACTTTTCCTTTAAAAATCACAAAGTGGAATTTTCAGTCTAAAAAATTGAGTTCGAGTAGAAAACACCTACTCAGCAACTGATGACGTATTTTCCCCAGAATATGTAATGATTTTCTTGCCTAAATAATTTTAAAATAAAATGGGTTACAGAAATAAATTTCGACCAGAAAAATTTTGTGAAAATTAATAATTAGCTAACTGTGTAAATGAAATGGAACTATGAAAACTGGAAAAATTTTATAAAACTGATTTTTATATCCAACTTTAATTTGAAGGAACTACAAAAATGTTCATTTCAACAAAAAATTTCCTAATAAAATTAACAACATGTACGAATGAATTGAACTTCAGAAATTGAAAAAGTCGTCAGGATCATTTTTTACCCCCCATAAACACCCTTTTCGTGATCGTTTCATTTGAAGTCTCGAAATTGTTTTTCTTGAGAAAGTGAACTGGTATTTGCTGATTAAGGGAGAAGGGGGAGAAGGAGGTTAATTTCAATTTTCCAAGTTTGAAAATGGAAGAATGCTAGACCTTCAAAACGAAATGATAAAAGATTTTGTTTCGTTTTCCAAAATTATTTTAGCAAGAACAAATTTCTTCACCTAAAAATACCCTTGACATCCATTTTTTATCTTAATGAAACCATCATGGTGTTGATTTTTCATTACTTTTTTGTTTTTTCCAATTAAAGAAAAAAACAAAAATTGCATTATATGTACCTAGGTACTTATTTTTTACCATTCTCTGGAAAAACAGTTAAAACGGAAATTCGTGATGAAAAATCGCCACTGATGATTTCAACTGTTGGAGGGGGAGATATTTTTATTTATTATTTACCCAACAGGGTATTTTTTTTTTTTAAAATTGAACATGGAAAAAACGTGAGAAAATTTTTCTTCAAGGAACCTGAAAAATAGAGTGACGAACAGAAATAGAGGCAACCGCAATTTTTTGATGAAAATTGTTTCCCCAGTTCTTCAAAATTATTTACGAACATGGTCAGATTCTGAACCCGGTGAAGATGGATAAAGTGGAATTGAAAAGAGGAAGGGGCAGGGAAGGGGAAGGGGAAGGGGAAGGGGAAGGGGAGTTGACATCTAGAAACTTGTTTCCAGCTATTCTTTTTGAAAAGAAAGAAAAAAATGCAAAATGACCCTTCTTCTTCTTCGTACATATTTACCCCTTCAATCTTGAAAGTAGGCAACTTGTTTTTCTAACGGTTTTTTTTTTCGGTGGTACCCTACTCTGTTTTGTAAATCTGGGTAAAAATCGTCAGACATTCGTGTGATTCTCAATTTCATCTCTCTGGAATGATTTCATGAGACAATTTTTTTTTTTTGAGAAATGTTTTTCAAAGAGTAATTTTTTTCACATTTTTAATTCTATGATAAAAATAATATCTACCGGTTAGAGCTAATTTAAAACCTGTAACCTCTTTTAGCAGCCCAATGCTTCCACCTCCCCTCTTCATCTATCCCGTACAGAATTTCTAGAATTTTAGATTACCATATGTGACCCTGCCGTAAAGAAGGGACCTTGTGTGAAAAAAATCGATGTCTTCATTTTTATGTGTTTGGTCCAGATTTGGTGTCATTTGGACCAAAAACGTGAAAAATTAAACATCGATTTCTTTTACTCTAGGTCTCTTTTTTATGGCAGGGTCATGTATGGTATTTTTTTAATACTTACCCGTATAGAAAAAAACTAATGGTGATTAATGGTGGCGAAAAAACCATTAGTTTTTAGTGGTAAAACTAATGGTGATTAATCGTTACTAATAGTTTTACCACTAAAAACTAATGGTTTTTTCGCCACCATTAATCACCATTAGTTTTTTTCTATACGGGTAATCAAAAAGAATTACGACTTTTTAATTTTGCAAATTCATTGAAAAAATATGAAAATGCTAGATTATTTTAAAAATTATCCACAAAAATCTGCAATGTACCAGACTGAATTACGAATAAAAAATTCACCATTCTTCTTACTGAGAAAAGCAAATTGGTAACTAGATGAAAAAATTTTAAGACAAATTTTCTGAATATTCGCAGGCCTATACCAATAGCACTTGGGCTTTTAGGACAATGTCATGACTCAAGCTAATGTATTCTATTTTTAAATCCATTATTTTTTTGTGAAATTAAATTTCAAGGAATTAATTTTTCGACAGTATTCGGAATTTTTTTTGCAGTCGTATGAATTTCACTCCTCTTATTAGAAAAATCCTTGTTACGCTTTCCTCTGAAATTTCCGATTTCACTGCAATTTTATCTTCTGTTTGCTATTCTATTTTCCTTGCCAGAAAAAAAAATTGAGACAGATTACTAGCCTGAAAATGCAGATGGAATTTTTTTGTTTCCCTGCCAAAATATAAAAATATATGATAATGAATTTTGAGGTGCTGGGTGGGGGTATTTTTTATGTAAACTATTCTCATAAAAGTTAAAAATTCCGTTATTTTTTTCTGGTTGCGATTTGACCCTAATTTGATTAGATACTCGCCTATTACGTAAATATTGAAAGAATGTTGAACAATGTTTGTTTAATTTTCAGGCATTATTTACGATTATGATAGACGAAGGGCGAAATACGCTATTACCACTATTATGAAACTCAAAGAAGATAGCCATCTACATCACGATGCTTATTATAAACGTACCTATAAAAATAACCCATCAATAGGGCAACTTCCGAATTTAATTTAGCCCATTAATTACGGCGTTATTTCGTTAAAAGATTGGTTTTTTAATTTACAGACCTCCGGCTTCGAAGCTAAAACCAAGCCAGGCTATAATTAAACCTATACCATATAAGAAAGATACAAATCATAAAAATCACCATCGTAAGTTATTACTTTTTCTTAAAAATTTTTCGTTTTCGCATCCATCTCGATACTCACCAGTGAAAAGAACCAGAACGGGAGGGGGGTAACAAATTACGAAATTAATTGAATAACTCGACCAGCCACTTAGGTCAGACATTAAGTAATTTCCGCAAAATTATCGTTTACAGTTCTGGCGCTGAGCTGGCGCAACGATCAACCTAAGAAGATGCTACGGCAAGGCTACGTCTGCGGATTTTTACCCTCCCTTTGCTCTAGACAAGTTCAACGTACATCCGAACACTCGTGATATTATACTACGAGTAGGTATAGTAATTAAACATGAAATTCGCGCCTGTGTCACGCTGCAAGTTATATTCAATCATGCAATAAGCACAGCTCAGCCGCGCTTCATTACCTACACTCTTTCCGTTGTTTACATAGAAAAACTATCTCAGAAAGAGAAAAAAAAGAACCGAGAACAAAAAAAAATTACAAAAAGCCACGATCAACCTATACCCAACGTAGTCAATAAACTTCAAATCAAAAGGATTTTTTATAGTGCACTTAAACCAGCCATAATTATCTATTTTGTTTTTGTATGTAATTTAAATGCCTCGCAGAAAGCAGCGAAATATTTTTAAACATTGGATAGAATCAATTGAAATATTCAGTTAGCATTTTCACGTGATTTTTATGTCTAGTCTTAGGTACTCGTATAGCTCGTTGTTGGAAAAGCATACCGTATAGATTTCCTCCTTCCTTGTAAAAAGAAGGGAAAAAGTAAACCCGACGCAATCAAGGTATACCTAATCGTAAGCATTACAAATAGTAATGTCATCAACCTGTAACTTTTTCTTTCTTTGTAATTTAGCATAACGTTTATTTTATATAGAACCAAATCAAGCGTGTAAGTAATCATCATTTATCAATGACCTTTAAAATTGCAGCTATGTAACCGACGATTGTTTTTCTTTAATTAACTTATTTTATTATACGTGCGTATGTGTGGTACGTATGATATGTCGATACATATGTACAGTAAACGTATATCATGTGCGGATTATAAAGGTACACGATTCAATCCTACTCGTACCTATTACTATATCGGTAGCACGTTTTTTTCTTCTTTCCTATAATGTATACTTATTTGTGGAATTTAATTCTTTATTCTTTTTTTTTCACGAAAACGTTGCGTTGAGATCGTGTGTACTTTAGTTTGCACGTTTCGTTTGTATGTACATTCGCGGATACCTACCTATGTGTTTAATGGTCTAACGGAAACAGGACTGATGAAAATTTTACTTTTACAGACATGTCAACAATCTTTTATATTTGTTAGGTACAATGCGCCAGAATCTCTCATATTTTCGTGGCACGCGTCAAACAATCGCCAAAATATTCGTGTATTATGATGTATGAAAGTTTTGCTCGTGTTTTGACTGCATTTTTCTCCACATTCTTTTCTCCAAATAATTAATAGAATGGATTGGAATGATTTATATGACATGTTGTGTATTTTTTTTTTTCGTTTCGTGTATTTATTTAGTGCAGAAGAGGGCAAATTTTGTGGAAAAATGGTAGATACTTATATTATTAGTTTGGTGAAAAACTAGGTTACTTTGGTTAGTTTTTTTTTTCAATTTTGAGTCTTTTGATTTTTTTTTCGTATAAGACTTATTTTTTTTCTTTAGTATGGGTTGAAAATTTGAAATGAAGGTCTATGGTACTCCCTCATTTAGAATTAGAGAAAAATCACAGAAAAAAGTCAAAATTGCGTCAAAGAGAAAATCATCAAAATTCTTTGTTTTCTAGCAGATTTTTGGTGGTTTTTCATAAAAATTTACTTATTTTTCAAAGAATTTTAGACATTTCACTGAATTTTTCAGTGATGTTTCACTGATTTTCCAAAAGTTTTTTCCCTTTTTGCTTTCAGTACCTAAGTAAATTTTTTTTGGTTGATTTATTATTGTGCTGCAATATTGACTTCTTTCGAATGATTTTCGATAATTTTCATTGATTTTTAAATAAGAGAGTATGGTCTCTGCAGGCAAAAAAGCACAAAAAACGCAGAAAGTGGTACCTACCTACCTACCTACCTTTTTTTTTTTTTTTAAAAAAAACTTGCAATAATTTCACGGTAAAAAGCAAGAGTTTTAACAATTTTCTTATTGAATTTTTTAATCGAAGGATTGTTTTAAAATGTTTCTTCAACATTTTTTATTAAAATTTTTGCCCTCAATTTGCTTGGGTAAACCTGCTATCCTCTCCTTTTTTTTAAAGCCAAAATTTCAATTTTTTTTATTTTTTTGTCTCAAACTATCTCTAGGTGTAGTGAATTTCATGTTGAGGTTCCTTTCTTTAAAAGAATTCTGATTACGGTTTTGCTAAGAGACTTCACTTGTATTGCGGTGATGCCATATTCTTTAACATGGTTGGAAATTGATACATTTTCTGTGCTCACTGAAAATCTTTTCAGATTATTTTTGGGTAGTGAAATTTACATGCTAGACTATTTTCTGATATGGATCTGTCTGGGGGGGGGGGGGGTAAATAAATTATTTTTCTCCTAAATACCCGTTGATGATAAAAAAAACAACATAAAATTCGTTTCAAGAGTATTTTTTGGTATCAGAAATTTCTATTTTCTATGATTTCAGCCTAAATGGAGGAAATGGCTTACAACTTTATGAAGAGGAGACGAGAAGGAGACAATTAAGAAATAATTAAAATTTATCAGTTCAAAAAATACATACCTATTGGAAAATTGGGAAGAAGCAGGAAGATAAAATGTTTTTCCAAGACTTGGGGAAAAAGTGTGGCAAAATTCAAAGTTGGTCGAAAAATTGGGCTGAAAATCGACAAATTCCCAGAAGTCGGCAAAATTTGAAATTTGCCGACTTTTTGATTTATTTTTGAAATTTACTTACTTTAAAATTTGACGACTTTTTTTTTTAGAAATCTTCTCACAAAGTCGGCAAATTTCGCATGGAAAGACACGAAATAATGAAGAAACACAAATTTTTACTATTTTATCAAAAACACACGCCGAAAAAGCACCAAATTTCGTAAAAGAAATACCCAGAATTTCGACAACAAATCATTGAAAAACGCACTTCTTTTTTGCTTTTAATTTTTTTAATCTTTGCTCTCGATTCGATCGGGCATATGCTAAAATAATGTATCAAAACTGGACTGAATCAAAAATTAATAATTCATTAATTTTGAATGGGTAGTTATTCATTGATTTCTGCAGTGACTCGTTTTCATATTCAATCAGGAAGTTTTCGCTGATTAAATTTTAGAGAGTATCCTGGTGAATTCAAGCCCCCTCAAGCCCTCCTATACCTTACACTTCTATTTTGAAATTTTAGAAAAAAATTTATTTAAAAAATCATCAACTGTTGTCGAATATCTCTTAGACTCGTTTAAAATAATTGTTCAATCCAAAACTAAAAAATAAAAAAAAATTGACATTTCTTTCTATTTTGACCCAGTCTAGCCAAGGCTTATGCAGAATAAGTGGTCGGTCAGCATTTTGTAGAATTCTATTGCGGATGATTTAGTGCACTGTTATCACGATTTTTTGTTTTTTCCTAAATAACAATGAAGAATAGAACCTTATTTCATCTTCTCTAAATCAAATTGTTACCTATGAAAATGATCCAAACTTGTTTTTTTTTCAAGTTATTTAGAAGAAATGAAAAAAAAAAAAAATCAAAAAATAGTATACCTAACCATGTAACCAAGCACCACAACCTCAGAGCATTTTAATTGTAAATCATAAGTCCAGAGCATCCGTCTGTGTAGGTATGCAACCTGCATGATACCTTGTTCAACGCGAAGGGTATCGTATGACGAACCGGTTGTTGCAACGCCACGCCCACCACCCTACAACGCACTCGACTTGACGTTTGCGAGGTGAGACGCGGAACCGTTTTGACGACTTTTTTGAGCAATTTCGGGCAAATCGGTCGCTTGAATTATCAACAGTTACATGTCGCTGGTCAGTTGTTTCACAAAAAATTCATAATAAACGTCTTCGCCATAAAATTTCGAAACTTTCCCTCGCTTACACCATACCTCTAGCTCATTTAGTTTTCGAGTTATTTTATTTCAAAAATCAAAGTTGGTTTTTCAAACATAACTCAAAAACTAAAAAAGTCAGAGGGTAAGTGTAAGCGACGGAAAGACGCTAAATTTTATCCTCTTCAATCTGTCTACACTCGAGTCTGTAACTTTTATAGTTTTCAACTTATTTCCAAAAATGTGAAAAAATTTGAAATTTCAATTTTTTGAGCCCAAAATTAAAAAATTCTGAATTTTAAGGAGCGATGGCTCATCTGTGGATCAGACCTGACGTTTTAGAAAAAAAAATGAGCGAAATCGGTCCATTAGGAGAGGCTGGCGAATTGGAGAAAGTTTTTTTTTCGCATTTCAAGGTCACAAATCTTTCAATAATGATTAATAAGAAAGAATAATTTGTTTTTGGTCAACTCTCTTCAAAAAGTTTAATGAAGGAGGTTGAATTTTCCAAAATCCAAGAGTCGAATGACCTAAAATGGATCCAAAAATTAAATTTATTTCCATTTTTGCAATAAATCCTCGTTTATTACCGATTGTCAGAGTGAGAAAAATAAGTTTCATGGTACACGATATGGTATAGTGCGAATAGATACACGATTAGGTCTATCTACGAGATATTCGTATCTTATAGGCATGCTTTATAGGTTAATAAGCGTCGTTAACTCAGAAATATTCTATTCCAAGGAAATATAAAATAATGAAAAATAATAATTAAAATGCGATATTACCTAGTACTAATGCTGCATTACTCCAAAAAAATAATAATGACCAACTACATATTGCCGATATGCGATATGTAGGATGAATGTAAAACCTCATCATACACCTGCAAATAAAAAGAAAAACAGTTTTTTTTTAATTTACATGCGGAATACATAACAGTAACATAATAAGCTTATCGATACATACAACTACAAATTATAAGAAGCAACGTAACCGTTAACAGTTCACATATTTTCCATATTAATATTATAATTAGCGTATCCGTGTAGCGTCTTTTTATAATATGCATCATATAGGTACTCGTACGTACATATACCTATATAACATTCCATTCAATCAAAAAAGTAACAAGAGTGCAGCGTTCAGCGTCGCATCGCGTCTCCGATCAAAAACCCATGTAAGTGAGGAAAAAAATGCCAGAAGCTCGTCTCGTCATTTTTTTCCCACCTATGATTAAAACGTTTCTATGATTTTTTCTATACGTATCTACCTATCTGTACGGTGCATGGCGGCGAGAAACGCGTGTCATTGCTATGGTCGCGAAAACCTGATGATTCAGTAAAGAATTTAAAATTAATTTTGTATAAACAGAAAAAAAAGCAAGCAATAGTACGAGATACAGCCTAGGACGCGAATACTCGGAAAAGACACGAGGGCACTTTATCCGTGCGAAAAAAAATCGAACCTACTTACCGGGAAGAAATTTTCCGAAACCTGAGACGAGCCATAAAACAGAAGCAAGAGGAGGAGGATATGATAGAAATCATTTCGATAGGTGGCTGCGCTCAAAGACGTATAGAATAGGGAACATCGATGTGGCGACTATCGAATTTCAGTGTGACCTGATCGAATTGTTATATCGGAATTTCCTGAGTACGTGCGTGCCGCTTTATAATTAAATCTGTAGACGGCAGCTCGTCAGCATGTTCCGATTTATTGGCCCTGTTTTAACGTGTTACATCGTATTGACCATGAATTGTGGTTTCTCTAATACAATTAACAATAGATAAATACATTACCTATTTCGTGTGCTGGCTGCGGAGGGATATCTCACCGGCTATGATGCTTAATACGAGTACATCGCGTCGCGTCGCGTACGCTGCCGCTCGACGGCGGTTTTTATTTCGATATTACTTCATTCAGAAAGTAGAGCATTAAGTAGTAAAAGTTGATTTTTATATTTGACGTAGACATAAATAATTGACTATGTGATATGTTCCGTCAAAAGTGACCTAGCATGGCAGACATACTCGATTTCAACCTATGCTTCGGAATTTGCCAGGAATACGTCGTATGTACTTGGAGGTCGATGGTGGGAGGTGGGCAGGGTAGAAGAGGTCAGATTTTCAAGTTTGAGAAAACTCAACAACGATGGCTGCGAAAGCGATGAATTATTTTGCACTTTTTCTGCCGTGTTCTAGTTGGAAATCGTTCCCTACCCGTCCCCTCTTCACCTTCCATTGCCATTTCTTCGCTTGTAATAAGTGGGATGCTGTCGGGAATTGTATCGGCGATTACAATCTACTTTTGTTGGACCGTTTTCATCTGCGGGGAATCTATTTTTTATTCGTTTAGATCATATTTTTATTTTATTATTATTACTCGCAATTTTCATCCAAAAATTGAGGACGACGAGGGTCGTTAAAAATCATTGAAAAAATTAAGTAATCTGTTATTTTAGTGACGTAGTTGAGATTTTTCAATAGGTAGAAATTAAAAATGAAATGAATTTTACCATACGAAAATTGACTGATTTAGATTTACAGGAAAAATATTTGAAAAATAAAAATAATTCTCTTCTTTTTGACATTTTTTATGATAAAAATGACCTTTGAAAGTAGTTTGTGGGAAAAGTGAAAGTTTTGAACCGTGTTCGTTTTTTTTTTTTTGAAAAAAATTATGAATACTTACCCTAACAATCTTACCAATTTATGAAACAAAATTGTATAAATTTTACCCCTATTTTCAATAGAATTTTGTTATCAAGTGGAGAAGGGAGGGGGGTGGAATATTTTCAGAATAATTTTTCAAACAAAAATTAAGTAGGTATGTCTTCATTCGCAAAAAATATTCCTGTATACTTGAAATTCTTTCAAAAATTATTGTTTTTCAATTTTTTATGAGTTTTCAAACATTTTTGACTTATTTAATTTTTCTCAAAAACTACATAGATAATTACTTTGATTTTTTTTTTTTTCAAATTATACCAATTTTTTATCCTGTCAGTCACTTTTACCAACCTTTGACGCTGGATTGTTTTATGACCGGTTTAACTCAATTTTGATAGTTTGTATAAAAAAATTGAATAGATTATAATTTTAAATATCCTTACTGAAAAAAAAAAAAAATTGAAAAGCAAAGAAAGATGACTTCAAGCTTTTCCTTATAGAAGAGAAAAAATGTTTAAAAAATTTTCAATCAATTTACGTACTTATTGAAATTATTAGATTTGTTGAAAAATGCACTCCCTGAAAGAATAAGAGATGAGGATGAGGGGTTTTGCCAAAAATTTTTCCAACAAAACATCTTCAACGGAATTCAGACCAATCAAAAACGAATTATTTAGTCAGTTTGAAAGAAATATCACCTTTTCTAACAAAACAGAGGGCGTTGATGTTGAAAAAACTTATAAAACTCACACGTGGCCAATTCATTGCTCAAGACGAGCAACATGAAGATTTCTTCATTTCGGTTTGATTTCATGATTCCATCACCACTACCACCCCCCCTCGAATTAAACGTAGAATTTGAAGGGAAATAGAATTGAAATTTTTTTATCATCTTAAAATAATTACATTTTTTGATTGAAAATGAAAATTTCAAGACAGAACCATAGGTATTTACTTAACTTAAGGAAGAGGCAAAATGTTGAAAAAATGAATATATTTCAAATCAATTAGATAAATAATTTGTTTATTTGAAAAATTACCGCCTTGAATAAAATTTATAACTTTGAATTCTAAAATAATTTAGAACTAACATGAACATAAGGGAAGGAGGGGAATAGTAAAAGTTGCGGTATGATTGTTTTGCCTAAATTGATATTTGAAGGGGCAGGAATTGAAGAAATGTAACGAAAATTAATTTTCAAACCGATTGAGTATTTTTGAAAGTCGAGAACCCCTTCAAAAGTCAAGTCAGGAAAAACTCATTTTTTATTCTCCACCCCCCCCCCCCACACACACTTTATGCACATATTAATTTTCAGAAATTTCGAATTCAAAGTGTTTCGATATTTTAATAAGTTTTAAATGTTGGCAGCAATGTATCTTCCAAACTAACCCCGTTTCAGAAATTTCAGGCGTAGTGTGTCCGCTGCTAGTAGAAAAATCTCTCCTATGTGGAATTGTAGATCTTCTTTGGACAATTGATGAAAATCCTTTCGAAAATTTAAAAAATCAGCCAAAAAACTTCTGCCTTGATTACTTACCTACTTTTTTAATCATCTCTTCTAGATCAAATAAAAATCGAAAATTTCAATGAAAAAAAAAAAAAAACACTGACAATAAATATTAGACCTGAATAGTGAATCGCAATCTAAAATTTTGATGTGAAATCAAAAATCACATTCATAGGTGGTGAAAAATTTCAATTCATTACTATTTGATATTCCAGTAAAAATTCTGGTATTTTCACTTTTTTTTTTTCATAAATCACGAGGAGAAAAATACTTCATTGGCAAAAATAGCACCGTAATTTGAAACAAACCAGACTGATAGGTACCTACTTACACAGGGACTTATGAATTCTGATTGTTGGTGTTTAATTTCGATTTAAGCCACCTCAATGATACGTGATGAGAGCGAAACCCAAATCAAAATAATATTTCGTAATTCAAGACGATCTCAATTGGTTAAAGTGTAACGTACCTCTACTTATCTTTTTTTTTTGTAGGTATCTAGGGAAATATAATTTACTTTTGATTTCATTCAATTTACGTAATATTAGTTTTCAAAGCTTAAGCCAGACAATGGTGCGGTTTTGGATATTTGATCTGCAATTGGTAGCTTGTTTCGTCACTTCTTCACGCTTCATAGGTATACAACGAGACGAGCATATTTTAAAATTGTAAGAAAAGTACCCATAAGTGCACACATAAATACATTGTTGTATGTATTTATTGATATTAGTGGTTTGAGGTAATCAATTCGATAATTCTCAGGCATGAGTAACTCATTTTAAATAAAAAAAAATCAACGATCGTGAAAAAAAAAAATCATCAGAACTTTAATATGTACCTGGAAACAGCTTGAGATTCAGAGGTAATTTCCATTTCTGTACAAATACGTAGACGAGAAAAAAAATTAGATATTTTCTCGGTCACAATTACCCTCGTAAAATTAAAAAACTACAATATTTTGTCAATTTTACAGTCGTTTATTCCAGATTAGAAAATTTTTACGCCGGTAGTAGAATAGGCAATAACGTTAATAAACCTAGTACATAAACAGTACTAGACATCGTGTTCTATGTACTTACAAATTATGAAATGCGCCGGTTAGAGAATTTATGTAAATTTTTTCCTTACATGTTTTACGAGTGTTAGTTAACCTGCAATAAATTCACAATGAATATATTTTTTGACAAGCGAACATTGTTGTTTTCTTTTCAACTCAGTCGCACAGTTTCTGGTATCTTTATCGTGTGCTTGTAATATTGAACTTTTCAAAGGGTCATTTTATTTCCTTCATAACGACGTCGGCGGGGAAACATATAAGTGTATCCAACAAGTGGATTTTATACCTATTTTCATCTCATAGGCCGACTAAATTTACTATTTTTCTTATTTTATTTTTCTGGCGCGCGACAATTAAACCGTTTTTTGAACTTTGACCTGGATTCATATCCATACGAAGGTATATTTCTAGGCGGAGAATTTCGAGTAAAGAAAAAAAAAATCTAGATGTTTAATTATCAGAAAATCTCGACTGTAATATTATCATCGGTAATCTATCATTGTACTGTGGAATGCTTTATCGCGCGGCTAAACGGCGTGGTTATGGAAAAATACATTGTTATAAATACAAAAGCTGCATAAATTTACATAAATGGACTCGTTTTTTCGATATTATCGCTTATGTTCTGCACACAGCGAGATTGTGCAAAACGATAATACGTAGAATGCTACATTCGCCTGCATTACCTAGAGCTTCGATTTTTGTCATATTTATTACTAGGCTGAAGCATGAATTGTAAATCGATGCGAAGAGAATGTGCAGTGTTCTGTTGTAGTGTTTATTTTGCTTGTCTTCCCCTCTCCTCCTCCTCCTCTTCTGAAGAGTGAGTTTAATCCACAATAATTTAGATTTAGTTCGATGGTATTGTTTGCTGCGATAAGTACTAATTGATTTTATAACGTGGGAGGTATTCCAATTCGTAGTTAAGTTTTCAGCAGACATGAAAAATAAATCGAAAGTGCATTATAAAATAAGTAGGTAACTTTAAATTTAATCCTCAAATTTTGACAAATTTTTGAAATTTTGAAAGTGATACAATCAATTTAAAAAAAACCTGAAATTTGATATTCTTCATTTTCGACTTTCTGAATCGATTCAAAGTGATCTTGAGACATTTTGAAGCTTTCAGAAAATTTTGGAATTTTTCAGAACTGGAGAAACCTCCATAAAATGGTTCATATGAACTTCAGCACCTAAAATCACAGATCATTCATATTGGTGACACGCTTGATTAAAACACAATTTTTTGGAATTCCCAATTTTCAGCTCACATCATAGGTGCACCTAAGGGGTGGGCTCAGGGGGCTTGAGTCCCCCTTAAGTTCGGAAAAAAAATTTTTATTGCAATAATACTTAAATAGTGCATTTTTTCGTTTTTCAAACAGTATTTTTTCAAAAAAATTTCGCCCTCGCTTCGCTCGGGCAGTATTTTACTCTTCTTATATTCAAAATTAATAATTTTTGGCGAATTTTCCAGTCAAAAATCACCGATTCCTCAATAAATTCTCAGTTTGTCAGAAAAAATTGATGATTTTTGATTGAAAGATCAGTGAAAAATGATTAATTTGAAAATTGACCCCCCTCCCTTGATTTTTCTCAAATTCTCAGCCCCTTCCTTAATTAATTTCTGGGTGCACCTATGACTCACATTCCCATTTTTTTGGCAGAAATTTTTTTTAGAAGAAATCAAAAAGTATTTCGACAGCATGTATCCGAAGTAAAAAGCTCAAAGTTGATAGATCCCTTATTTTGACTTCCCAAATTGACTGGAAGTAGTTTCGAGATGTTTCGCAACTTCCAGAAAATTTTGGAATTTTCCAGCACTGGAGAAACCCCCATAAAAATGATTCATATTATCAACTTCACCACCAATATTGGTGATTAACTTGGAAAATTAAAGTACAACTTTCAAAAATTTCCAACTTCCCATGATCCATATTTTTGACAGAAAATTTTTTGAAAAAAATTCCGAATACTTCCACTGACAAAGCTAAACACAGGACTGAAAAACTTCAAAATTTTTTGTAGGCTCTGAAATATCTTGAAACCGCTTCCAATCGATTTGGGAGGTCAAAAATAAGGTATACACGAAATTTTAGCCTTTTTCGTTGATTAAATCAAATTTTCACATTTTGCAGGGCAATAGGTAGGTAAGAACCCAAGGAATTTTGAAATTTCAAAAATTCGCCAAAATTCGAAAAATGAACTTCAGCACCTAAAATTTGAATATTTATTTTAATTTCGACTCAAAATTTTATTTGTAGTTGAAAAACCTCCTTTATGAAGGATCCAATGTCGAGGAGAAACTCATCTGCCAAAATTATAAATATCTTTCTAAAAAAAACCAACATTCGCGAAAATTTCATTTTTTCGAAATCCCGCGGATTATCGCATGTCATTTTGTTAACCTTGACAACCATGTGTATTTTGACTGACAGCATATTTCTAAAAAAAAACACACCAATGAATGACCGAAACGTTGGCTGACGATATTTCGTACATACTTAAATGAAAATCAATGTCATAAACTGTTTAATCCATTACCAAATTGGACGAGATAGCGCATTCCTTTTTGTGTGACAAGTTGTTCTTCTTATACATTACCAGCGTAAAAACTGAAGTGAAGATGTCCCACGAAGAGTCGTAAAGTATCGAAAGTAGATCATCTGCTAAACAGAGGGTAACGAGCTAGCCATGAGACATGCCTCCAAACTATATATTTTATGCGCCAACAATTACTCGCCATAATTAGGATAGGTAGCTCTGATTTTTTTTTTTATTATTTTAAAAACTCAGATATGTCAAGCTGTTTTAGCACCGTGTATTGCAACAATCATTGTTTTCTACGAATGGGTGAGCGATAATTACAAAATGATGGTCGAATGCGATGATGTAGTTTCGTTTTGATTTCTATTGATCTGGAGTGATACTTGCATTGTAAGGTACCTACTACCTACGTAATATGTGAGCAATTGTTACGAGTAATGTCGAACAAAAGTTGATAATCTTCTAAAAAAAATCTTCGTAATAATGTTTCGCATTAATACTTATTATTTACGATTGCTAGTGTGGGTAATAGGTTTTAATGTCCTAACGGGTACATACACACGAGGATAGTTTTATGTTACATATTTAATTTAATATCTCGTTTTAAATGCTCATCAAGCCAGAACTAATTTGTCAAGGTATAAAAATATTCCATCAGTATGTACCCTACATGCATACCTTGGTTTATTGAAAAATAATCTTTGTTTATTACGTATTATTATGCTATAAAAACACGTCTGTTTTTATTTTATTGATTTGTTGGTAGCTTTATCTTCAAAGCACCTATCCAACGTTCTGAGTACACCTTTGTCAGATCTTTTTTTTTTTTTTCTAAATTCAAAAATGACATTAATTAAAAACTCCATAGATACGTCTCCCTTTTGTTGCTCCCTTCTCCCTCGCAATGAACTTATAATGCGTTTACCTATATCAGTGCAATCGAGAACCTCTGAAGTAATACTCGAAGCATGGAAACTGCATCTGAAGTCATGCCCTTTGTTCGTGCATCTAACGGAACTTACTTTACTCGGTACCCAGGTATACGATAACGTATTGACTTTTTCTTCCCAAAGCTGATGCCATCTCGTTTTCTCATACTATCGTACTTTAATTCTTCTCTTAATTCAATCGCTAAACACGCACTGGTCATGATCGATCTGATTTTCTTTTGTGTTTTTTTTCTCCGTTCTAACGGGTAGTCGCGTCGAGATCCTGAGATTTTTTTATCGACCATTTCACGATGGGTTTTGTGTGTGACCTAAATTCGCGAATATTTTGTTCTATCGGACTTCATTAGGCCTAAGCGTTGTCTACCTATTACATTGCAGATATGAATTGAAAGTGTTTAATTACTCGATTAATTATAATGAAAAGTAAAACGAAATGGAAATTGTATGGTTATGCTTGGCGAGTAATTTGCAGTGCTAATGAATGATTGTCTCGATGACGGCATGAACGAGAAGATATGGTTGGTTCGATATTTGTTGATTATTGTTTTCGCTTTTTTTTTTTTTTTTTTTTTTTTTGGTAGTTATGTGAAGAGAATTCATAGATCGTTCTCTATTGTTATGATTTCTAATGAACGTATGTAATAAAAATAAATATGAATTTCTAGCTGTAAGGTTTTGGTGGTAAATATAAGTTTAAAATTTTGATACTTCAATAATTCGCGAAACTTCGACAAAAATCAACTTCAGTCCCTGAAATTTTAAGTATGAGGTTCATTTATGACGTTTTCGATCAATTTTCGTTTCGACTCATCATTTCACTTCCACTATCAATGGCCACAAGGTACCTACCTTTTTTTAAAGATTGAAAGAAAGTCTATTGAAGTAAATAGGTACCTACATTTATATTGAAGTCAAGTCTGTCTAATGCCCTAATACAATTTAAGATGCACCTTTCTATATTTTTTTGATGAAATTTCTAGTACTAATGGAAATTCTGAGAGACTCTCACTCTAAAAGAAAATTAGGTACCACTGTAGATAGGTACCTATTTGGCGAAATAGGGAGTAAGAATTTCTGAAAATGGAAATTCTGAGAGACTCTTACTCTGAAAGAAAATTACCACTGTAGATACCTATTGGGCGAAATAGGGAATACGAATTTCTGAAATTAATCAAGGAACTCCTAATTTACAGAAAATTACCCAATAGCTTGTCTATGTCGCGATTGTCTCATTTCCAGAGCCTGACGTTTCTTTGTGGATATACCTATTTAAATCGAATGAAATATGCGTTAAAGTAGCGTAAAATTGATTTAATTTACACCATGTTATAATTTATTAGCTATTTTAATTTATTAAGCGCACATGAATAAGTATTGACGTTTCGCATGTTTTTCGAATGTATTATCCGGAACGTAGGCTATATTTACATGTACCTAATTGAAAAAAAAATCAACAAAAAAAGTAGGAGCTCGCACGATGATTACATCGAGTGTTACGTAAGATCAACGATAAGTATTCTAAAAACCATGTAAGACTGGATGAATGTCGTTTTAGCGAATGCAGATGTAGAATGACACAATGTAGTAGGTAGGTATATAAAGGATACTTGAAACGTTGTTTATGCTGAATACCTCTAATAGCAAAGATTGATCATGGTCATAAGGTTAATGTCTTCGTATTATCGAATTAAATTGGTGGCGCCTTGTTGTCACTCATGGTTTATGATAAATTATGTATGGCAATAGTGATTTTAAAGCAGCCACCTGTGAAAGAAGTTTATTAAGTAGGTACCTATACCTAAAATTATACTTACTCAACAAATAAAGAATAAAGAGTTGGAACTAATTTTATGTAAAAAAAATTATAATTTAATGAAATTGTAACATTACAAAAAATTAAATTAGTATAAAAACAAAAATTAAATGGTATTGACTATTAATTGGTACACCTTTATTATGGTCTGTTTGGATAAAATTATTACCTATGCCTAAGGTTACTTCATTTTATCTAAAAAACTATCTACAATTTTCTCGTGTTCATTTTTCTCAACCATGTACCTAGGCAAAGTTTCTTTCAATTCATGACTATAAATGTCTTTAGTTTCATCACTAAATAATCCATCTGGTGATTCCGGATCAACCTCTGGAATAACATCAACTGCTGCATATTCACCAGTTTCCTCAGGATCTGGTGACTCATCTTCTTCATCTTCAGAATCCGGTTTGGGTTTACGTTTTTTATGTACTTTGTTTGATCCCAAAATGAGTTGTTCTTCAGTATGAGCCCCCACTAGATCTCGTTTACCTATTTTGGTTGGTAGTGTTTTCAGTGAGTAGGTTTTTTCAGTATGGATTTTAACGTTTGAGTAACCTTTAGGTTTTATTGATGAACCATATTTATGAGATGGTTTTTCTGATATAGTTTTATGGATAGTTGATCCAATACCAGGTTGATCTTTTAGTTCAGAAGCTGGGACATATTTATACTTGAATACTTTGAGGGGAGACTTATAGTAAACTTCACGTTTTACAGAGCTCTTTGCTTCAGTTTCTTCTGGTTTAGTTTTTTTTGTTTCATGGTAAGATACCTTTGTGGGTTCATTTTCAACAATGTACATACATTCTTCACGTTTAATGCCATCTTTATCATCACAAACATAGCAAGTCATCTTATCCTTCATAGATTTCTTACATGCTGATCTATCTTTGGTTTTGAATTCTTTCATCATTCTACTCATATCAGTATCTTCATCATCATCAAGGATACTCTTTTTTGATTTATCTTTAAAGTATCCTCCTATTTTATTCTTACTACCAAATCCTGATGATAAGTCACTTTTACCAGAGAATGGTTTTTCATTGAGCTCCTTCAATAAAGATTGCTCCCCTAATAAGGATTCACTAGATTGGTCATTATCTAGTTCTGGAAACAAGGAAAGAAATTGTTCTTCATAAGAAGGATTACTAATGCTAGCTAATGTCTCTGTGTCTGGTTCTTCTTTAGAATGAAGTAATTTTTGGAAATTATTATTAATGGCTCCAATTTTCTTCTGTTCAATGGATCTCAAAAGTTTCCAATCAGAAGGGACTTTTATTTCTTTAGAAATGGTATCTTGGATTTGCATTCCATTAGCCTTTCCTTTATTTGTTTTGTTTGGTTGGCGTCTATTTCGTTTTTTGTATGGCACTTTTTTGCCTCCATAGCTAGAACTTTGAGCATATTCATAATTATTTTTACCAGGATCATTGGCATATGAGCACTGTTTATATTTACCATTAGTATCTGGGTTGTGGCATACCATGCAAGTCAACCCATTTTTAGAAACTTCAGTGCAGGAGTCTTCATTAGCATATGCAGGACGTGAAGGTTTATATTCTTCAAAGTCATCATCCTCATCTTCTTGCTGGTCTTCATGGTCATCATCATCATCTGAGCTAAAATCTTCAACATCTGAGGTAAAAGAACCCATACTATCAGAATTGTAACTTCTTCGAACAATACGTTTTGATGGTGTAGATGTGCTATTAATGATTGTAACAGTTTCACGCCTCATACGATATTTATAAGGGCTTTTGGGACTACCTTTCCTATAAGATGCTTCATTCCCCTCATAATAACTATTCTTTTTTGGGTCTGATTCGTAACTGCAGGTTTCATAAGTTCCTCCAGTATCCAGATTTTCACATATAAGGCAAGTCATTTTTTTACTTGGCTCTTCATCAAATCCACCTGATGCCATTTCTGTTTCAACTGACATCTCTTTCCTTTTTTTAACACACCTCTTATTACGAGATTGGCCTGGACGACCTCTTACTTTTTTTTCTAATTTTTTACTTGGTAGATGCAGCCTAGCATGCTTTGGAGTAGGAGGTTCATCTTCTGTTGAATCATCAACCTCTACATTTTCATCTTTGTCCTCCTGAAAGCCATCAGGTGGTTCATAATTTGAATCAAATTCTTCATCTTCATCTTCTTTTGGTGGAGCTTGTGGTTTACGAGGTTTAGCTCCGGGATGTTTCTTTTTATTTCTTGGGTACTTCAAGTCAGTCTCACCCGGATCGGTCCCATATTCGCTGACTTCATAATTCGGATTACGATGTGGTTTTTTGGGGGATTTGGGGGTGGGCTCGGAGTCGAAATCATCTTCATCATTGGCAGGATTCCCATCCTCTGGCTCTTCTTTATCTCCTGCTGTTTCTCTGTTCTTTGCTCCAGGAAAGTATCCCTGGGTATCATGGAAGTTTATTGAAGGAATGGGAGGACTTGGTGGATAATCAACTGGGAAATCATTATATGAAGGATCCGAATACTTGTTGTAAGACTCAGGTTCAGCTGGTTTGGGGTAATAATAAGGTTCTGGTTCTGGAGTTGGATAGTATGGAAATGAATAATCAGAAGGAGGTTCATAATAACTACTACCAGTTGATGAAGGATAATAGGGGTCTCTAGGTATTGAAGAGTACTGTTGGTAAGATACTGGTTTAGCATAAGGTGTGCTTGGGCTTTCATCATATGAGTAAGGTTCATCATAAACATATGGATTAATAAAAGTTTCCTCTCTAGATAAACTACTAGGTTGTCTGTCTCTATAATTATATCTAGGTGGCTCAAATTTCCTATATGGTCTGTCATGAATAATTGTTGGAGCAGCAGCTGCATCTGGACTCATCTTCAATCCTCTAATGTGTGTCCTAACTGTTTCCTTTTCTATATCTGTCTTAAATTTATATAACTCCGGAGTTAAGTACCTATCACTACCTTTGGGTTCTGGTAATTTATTTGATTTTTTGCCTCTATGTGATTTCTTTTTATCTATTCTACTAAAAAGGGATAGTTTAGGATTTAGGCCTCTATACTGCTGTTCACTAGAGGCCACCGCCATACCAAAATTTTCTGCATATCTAGGTAGGGTGTTTGGGTATGCATGATCTGTGGTACTTTGGTATAATAATTCTTGAATGTTTGAAGGTTGGGCTACAAAAGGACCCAAAGGCTGAAGTGAGTCTACCTTGGCTGCTATATCTTTTGAAGTATTATTTGTTTTTGTGTTAATATCTTCCAATTGTATTCTTATATCATCCTTTTTAATTGGGTAAGCTGAATTTTTTAATGGTATTTCCAAGAATTTAGAAGTTGCCAGTGTGGCTGCATCCAGTATGAAGTAAGCCCATACAACCTGTAAATTTTTACAAAATAATTTGGCATGGAAATCATAAAAATGTATTGAGAGAATGATTTTCAATAATTTAATGATTCATAAGTTCATGATTTTTGATAATTGAAAAAGCAATATGAGATGAGATGTGCAAGGAGGAAAAGGAAGTGAATGTGTTCATAGGGCTGTGCTTCCTGCAACTTAATAGATCGGCAGCCCTATCCAGTATATAAATACATTTATGTTTCCCAACTATCCCAGTAACAAGCAGGCACCAAACATGAACTAACGTTTCTTTGACAAGTAGGTATACCTATATGTATTGTGGTCTGTTCAGCAAAAAATTGATGCAAAAAATCATTTTTCGATATTATGAGTCCATTTCTCCATTTAAGTGCCCTTCTCTTCCCAGGAAGCATGGAGGGGGGGGGGGGGAAGAGGAATGCATTTTCAGCACAAATGCTGAGCATCGTGTAGAACATTTCAAAGTACATAACAAATTTTTATATGTTTTTTTTTTTTTTTTGTGCAATTTGTTATATTTCACAAAACTGTTCAACTTTTGAGAAAAATCACTGAGCTGAAATTTTTTAGGAATACTTTTACTCCAAAATTACACAACATTTGAATATGAGCAAAATAGGCATACCTACCTAAATATGTGTTGTTTTTTTTTTAAGACCGGCCCTTTCACCACCATCCCGTAGAAAGCTCAGGGCTAGGGGCAATGCGTTTTCACCACACACTATGGGTGCTGTATGGAACTGATTGTCGCAAACGTATTCATTTTTTTGGAAGTATTTCAGTTTTGGGTCACTTGTGTAACTAAGTCATTTTTTGCCAAAAAAATTACAATCTGTGTGCTTTCAAAGAGTCCCAACGGGAGTAGTGGGGTAAACACCCTGAACATGCCCTGAATGAATTTTGGGCTGGTTGTGTGATCAAAAAGCTCAATTTTTTTTTGGTAATTTCGCCAAAAATATCCCATTTTGAGAAGCCATGATTTAGCAATTAGAGTCAAGACAATCATTTTTTCCAGATAGAAAATGCACTCAATATTGAAATGTCCATCTGACAATTTTTTAAAACCGACACCCATGATCTAGCATTTGATATTCTCGTCGCAGGGGGTAAATTACGACCTTTCATTCAATTCATTCATGTTTCAAGAAGACAATTCTGTGATCTACCTCATGAGCATGACTTTTACAATGATGCAACAGGTAGAACTTTGGTGAGTAGGTAATTAAATTAAAACCGGTAAAATTTGAACGATCTCATCTCATAAGCTCATTATATGTGGAAAGTTACGAAGGAAATAGAATCATAAATACATGAAAACTATGGAACATGGGCGAAAATGCAATAAATCTGAAAATAATATACCTGCGAGTATGTCCACATGATGGCTGTCATTCAAGTATAGATTGCACACACGAATATTAAAACGATACAATTTGAAACAGATGCAAAAAAAAAATAACGCGAAATTTCTTTACACTACATTGAAGCTGCGTATCGATGTTGGAAAAAAAGTCGAGAATATATCAAGAATTACATATCAATAATCGCGAATGGCAAAAAATTAGCAATATTAAGAAATCCATCAAACGCCATAAATGCTCAACAATGAACTGAGCTAATAGATTTACTTTGGACTGGTAATTGTCAGTCACTAGTGTAGAACAGATTGTAACACGGGAACAGCGGCGGTGGAAAACTGTGGTGTATTCGGAAAACAGTACGTATAATCAATCAGGTGCAATAAGATGAAAAAAAAAAAACTATACGCTGATCCATAAATCAATCGCGTATAAAATTTAAAAGGAAGAAGTGTGTAATTTCATTGCTAAATATTCGTTCATGCGTGTATTTGCAGTTTATTTGCTGCTGATTTAGTTTTGTGAGTTTTCTTCACAAAATTGGTAGGTACCATGTGAAATTGTTTTAGATTAGAGTATAAGTAATAATGATGTGCATATTTCCTTTCGTATTGGTTATTCAACATTTCCTTCTGTGTTTGTAAGATCTTAGGTTGATGCAGAAATGCATCTGAGAGGGTTGTAGGTACCTAGAAATAGGAAGCCGGGTATCAAATGTTTTTTTATTCCTATCTACTAGAAAAAATCGACTCAGATGGTTGAATTTGGGTGGTATAAAATTTTAAAATACTTATTCCTACATATTTCTCCTAATTTTTTACACTTCAGTTATTCTGTTCCAAAAAAAACTTGCATCTCCGTTTTCATAGGTATTAGGTACCTACATTTCAGTTTATTTTGTCATAAAGCTCTTCCACCCGATCAAAGGATCAGTCATTCAATCTTTCTCAATTTCAAGATTTTTTTTTTTAGAAAAAACTACACAGCAATTTATTCAAATAAACTTGCCTTGTGTGCATCCTTTTTTGATCATGCTGTTTCGTAGATTTAAGTAGATGTTGATTATTAACGTTGATTTGTTTACTGAAGCGGAACATTGAAAGCATACATTAGTCGGTTACCCGCCTAGACAACGATTGAAGAATATGGTAACCAGCTATACTGGTAAAGTTCCGTTGAACCTAAAAAAAATTGGTATCAAAATTTAATTAAAATTTCGACATCCTCGTACCAAGTTATATAACGTTTGCGGATAAAATTGCATTATCGGTATTCCTGGTTGAGGATGGTTTTTTTTTTGGCTGCAACGAAAGCAATCGTTTTTTTTTTTTTTCAAGTGTTATGTATCTACCTGCAGGTCCATTAAATTGTTCACTTTCATATTTCACTGCAATTTACAAGGAAAGATCATAAGTATACCTAAGCCTCTAGTAGCATGATTGATAATGTAATGCAAATTAACATAGTTTTTTTTTTTCAAAAAATTTAAGAATGTCTAAAAATGCATCAGGCATGTCACGTTCAAGACTAACTCCTTTTTGTGGATGGAACCGAAATACCTAAAGGAAAATATTTGGATCTCTAAAGTCAGTAATTAATTTTAGATATTTTATTTTTAGGAATACCTACCTACCTACTTAAGCTGTGGAATTTATTTCTAGAGTAATTTTGACTAACGGAAAGATGAATCAAAATTTTCGAATTTAGTGAGCTTTTAGAGAATGATCACGAAAAATTGATTTTTGTATGTACCAGGGTTGTACTAATTCAAATCACCTAAAAGGAAATGATTCGTGATTCGAAATTTTTGAAACTTTTCGATCATTTCACGAATCATTTTATTTTTTGAAAATTCTTTTGTTTTGCTTACTTTTGCGCATTTTTTGCATAAATTTTCGGATATTTTGCTATAGACGTGAAAATACACAAAAAATGGCCGAATTTTGGTTTTGAAAACTGAATTTAATCTTGAAAAAATATCCTAGAACATGTCATGTCAGTGTGATAATATTCCGTTTTTAAGCCAAAAAGTGACGTTTTTTTGTGTGTTATAAATTTGGTAGCAAAGTATATCCGAAAATTATCGTCAAAAAATGTCAGAATTTCAGGGAAACAGAACAATTTTAAATAGGTACATTCAATAATTCGAAAATTGATTCGAAAATTTCGAATCACGAATCACTTTTTAGGAAAATGATTCGTGATTCGTAATTTATTCGAATCAAAAGAAGCATGATTCGGTACAACCCTGGTATACGTATGTACCCACAAACACACAAAAAAATGAAAAACTTCCATAAAAATTGATTTTTTACTCAAAATATTGCTGACTCATTTTTACTACTCTCCTCATTAAAAATATTGCTTATTTCAGAAAATTGTTTTCTTAGCTATTTCGAAATTTCAGGAAATATCAGGGAATGAGTGTGCCAAAAATTTGATTTCTGACCAACTGACTCCTGGAGTCAGGGCAAAAAGTTGGCTCCTGTCTCCGAAGTGAAGAGAGAAAGTTCAGTCCTGACTCCATCTGACTCCCGAGTCGAGGGAGAAAATTGGCTCGTGACACCGGAGTCAAACTCATACTCAAGGTTCCTGGCCCCCTCTGACCTCGGAGGCTCGGAGTCGATCTCTGACCTTTTTCATGCCTTGACTTCTGTTTGACTCCGGAGTTAAGTCGGAATCGGAACCGGAGTCAAACTCATACTCTAGGTTCTTGGCCCCCTCTGACCTCGGAGTCAATCTCTGACCTTTTTCATGCCCTGACTTCTGTTTGACTCCGGATTTGAGTCGGAATCAGAGTTAATTTGAAGTCAGTTTGATTCCGACTTCGGAGTCCACCTCAATTTTCTGGGATATATATAATTTTTATTAGAAAAAAAAATACCAACTTATGACTAATTTTTACCAAGAATATTATTTTAACAAATATACAACAGGGTTTTTTTCGCCAAGATAAAGTTGGAAAATTATCATACCTAAAGGATAATTTTTAATTGAAAATGATCATTTCAAAATGTATCTAAAATCCTAGATCTACCAAACTGCTGTATTTATGGAAAATGTACCTACTGCTAAAAATTTATTCATCTTAATACTCTCATTAAAACTACATTCAATCAACAAACGATGGCGGCAATATTGCCAAATCTCGAATTGTATGTACTTAGTTTAATTAAAACTAAACAGCTGAACTATTGCATAATTATTTTTTGCGAGTTTATTAACCGCACCGCAGCTCTACCAAATATATAGGTTAATGCGACAATTCTTCAGATGACTGATTAACTTTATCCAGATGAATGTGAATAAAATTCTTCTTTGGTGCTTAGACATAGACCATTAGTCAAGTCTATGCCCACTGAATTGATAAACACACCAGGTGAACAATTATGCCAGTAAGATAGGAAGTCAGTAGTGTACCATGCTTATGGCAAATTCAGTTTATCATGTTTCACTGAAAGTGATATTTGTGCTCTCACTAATAATAATGAGCTAGGTAGGTATAGGTAATCAAAATTTCAATCATTACAATTCCTAAGCAGAAAGATTTGGAGGACATCTATGTATGTATTTTGCATTCAACAAGAAAGGTATCGGTGTAATGAGAGCAATAAAATAACATTTTTAATCCCTCTTCCTCTACTTCTCTCATCCCTTCTTTTTCCGTAGTTTTAGCGGCATTTAGATGGAGTTGGAAAAAGGAAATTAAGGGGGCATTTCCATTGATAATACAAAGTCTACTTGTATCCGTGGATTGAAAAAAATCGTTAATTTTGAAAAAAAAAATGGCGAGTCGTTTGAACTCACAAACTCAAAAGAAAAGGAGATTAAAGGGCCAATTACACGAGGTGATTTTCCAAAAAAAACATATTTTTTTACCATTTTGGGATGATGCCACTTTCTAGAAATCTTAATTACTCTTCTACCTTAAAAAATGTGCAATTTCAGTTTTTATACATCCGCGAATCTCTGATTGGACTTGAAATTGGTGCCTCTTTTTGCCCTCAGTAAGATAGTCGAAAAGTTTCAGACTGCGAATTTGAAGATTTTCTCATTTTTCCCTAATTCTAATCACTCACTGAAACATGAGAAAATTCACCCAATTTTTTTTACCATATAGAATAATTTTTCGTAAAAAATTTCATCAAATTATTCCAGGTAAAAATTTTTTGGCTATTTTTTAAAATATTCAAGTGAGCAATTTCACTTTTCACAACATGATTAATTAAAATTACAACCAGTGCCTTTTTTCATTGAATGGTAATTCGAGTGAGACGGTGAGATCAATCAAATGAGTACATTCTATTACCTACCGCAACAATATTCCAAAAAAGTAAACCGCGATTTGTCGTATTTAAATAAGAATATACCAATAGTCAATGATAATCGAACAATCCAAGTGTTTAATGCTTTAAATGTAGACAGTACTTGCACCGATGTTATATAATAGCGTCTGATCTGGTGTATTTTTTTTACATGGAAACCTCTAAGTCGATGTAATTTGTTTTAACTAGAAGAAAAGTAAAAAAAAAAAAAGTCTCGAGTGATTTTATACACACAGACCACCTTGTTACAGTCATTGATTTGGCCAGCACTTGTGCATTATGCTTTTTATTACGGTTTACATTTTCAGATATACATAACATGGTCGTTACGTCTGTTTGCTGGTTATTTTTTGCTGTAAGTAGATACCTTTATCCAAGTATTTATTATGTACCTAGTTTTTTTCGGCAGTCTTTCTATAATATGCTAATTAATTGGCGGATTTTGCTGAATCATATCGATACATATGCTTACGTAGATATTTTATTGGTTCAACAGAAGCCCGCGATGATAAGCGTATTTTTATGAAGTTCGTTCCTAACAAGTGTAAATTCAAGTTTACGTTTTTTATTTGTGGTTGGTTATATCTGATGGTCTGTATCATTGCCAGCTCGGTCATTTGATAATTTTACACGCATGTTTTATAATTCGGTGAAATGTTCGTGTTAATGGAGTTTTCGAGACGAAAAAAATTGTGACAGAAATAAATTTTATAGGTTTCCTTTTCGGTGTTGACAATTCAATCGGCGGATTCGGGAAAGATGACATATGGTTTGGTGTATCGACCAGCTGGATTATACTCGGGATCTCCCGGAGGATCATCAGCAGCATCAACTACGACTACTGAGAAATCAAAACTTGAAGCAAATGAGACTGAAATCTCGACCCAAACGGAGCAGCCTCTTGATATCAACGAGTCATCCATTACTTTGAATAAAATCACCCAAAGCAATGTGTCCCTGGATGACGATGGAGAAGATCGCTCGAAATACACCGAAAATGATATTTTACCATGGTTAATGCAATCTGCCGCCAATCCACCGTATAAACCTAAAACGAAACCAGCCAAAGTGGATAAGGCGACTCATCAGTATCAAGTTACCGAAGATGCAGAAGTCGAGGGTTAGCTGTTTGATTTTTTTTTTTTGTGTAAAATGCACTTTTTAATTTTTTTTTGCACTGCCTTGAGCTAACAAAATAATGAAGTGTTGTTTTTTATTGGGAAAAATGGAATTTTTAAAATTTAAATTGAGCTAAAATTAACTTTTTTATTTTTATATATTTTTTGTTAGTAGATGTGTAAGAATGTTACGAGGTTATTTTCAAATAAATTTATATGATTTAAATGTTTATTTTTTTCTATGATTAAAAATTGATTTTGAGAACAGACTTCATTATTTTAATCGATCGCACCAATCAGATGGCATTTGTATTTATTGATATGCGATCCATAATCAGAGGCTTGCTTATAATTTTTTTTTAATTTGTAGGTAAGTAAGCTTCTCTTTCATTCTCTTCTTTTTTTACTATAAAAAAAATAACAAAAATGTTTTTGAAATTATAGCATGATTTTTTGTCTTTACAGGAACTGTTCTCAAAAGGCATATTCACGGGAGTAATCACGATGAAAAAGAAAGTAAAAAAGAGGATGAAAAAAAAGACGTAGGGGCCAAATCACATCATCACAAAGAACAAGGTAAAAAAGGCAAAGAAGGCAAAGAAGTTGAAAAAAAGGAAAAAAAGAAGAAATCTGGTAAAAAAGGTGGATACGAAGAGAAGAAAAAAGAAGAGCACGGATCTCATAAAGCCAAAAAGAAAAAGAAAACAGGCGAATACAAGGTGGAGAAAAAAGCCAAGAAAAATTCTTCCAAAAAGGTACCCATGTTTTTTTTCAGGGATGGTGGCCCGAACCGAACCCGGAACCCGAAACCCGGAAAAACCCGATAATTTTGGTCGGACCCGAACCGAACCGGAACCCGAACCCAAAAAAATGGAACCTGAACCCGAACCCGAAACCCGAACCCGAAAAACTTCGAACCCGAACCCTGAACCCGAACCCGAATCGGATCATTAATCGGGTTTTTTCAGGTTTTTGGGCAAATTACACCTCCACCTTCATATACATCGTTTTGTTTCATCTTTTCGATCGATGTTTAATACATTTCAGTTAAATAAAAATCAGAAATAAACTTTTTTCATTTCAAATTATTAAAAAAAGAAGAATCCGAACCCGAACCGAACCCGGAAGATCTCGATTCTGGGCCCGATGGTCCGAACCCGAACCGAACCCGGAACTGAAAAACCCTGAACCTGAAACCCGAACCCTGAACCCGAACCCGAACCCTCTGGCCCTCGAACCCTGAACCCCGAACCCGGAACATATGGATCCGGGCCGCCATCCCATATTTCAAGAGCCTGAATAATACGTATGAGTGAAATAATTGATTTTTTTCGTACAGGGATTTAACGATAAATATCGTTATAATAAAGAGGACAAAGTAGATAAATTTTGGCATAGCCATCACGAAAAAGGAGTATTTCGCAAATTTGGACGTAAGAAAACTCATAAACATAAACAAGAAGCGAACAAAAAGAAGAAAAAAAAGAAAAAGGTCAATTTAAATATTATTACCTATTTAAAAATCACCTTCAAATTTTTTGTTACTCAATCATATGATTTTTTCGGTGTGTTCAACAGGTTAAGAAAACATCTAAGAAAACGAAAAAACAAGGGAAAAAAGAGAAGAAAGGAGGACACAAAGAAGATTCGGGATATCAGTCTGAAAAAGGGAGTAAAAAAACATATCATCACGAATCCGAATATGGAAAGAATAAAAAATCGAAATCGTCCAAGAAAAAGAAAATCAAGTGATAAGTATGCTCAATACATCGGTTTATTGGCGAAAAATGTAAACAAAATCAAAATATAATATTTTTACGATTGCAAACGATCTAAAAAAATTCCATCGAGTTTTGATTAGTTTTTTGATTTTTTTGGCTAATTTCCGAAAATTTAAAAATCCAAATTTTCAGTAAAATTGATGAAAATAAATCTTTAGGTACCTACGTAAAACTGATGCTTGGAAAGCAAAATTATTCATTTTCTTTTCTACTTTTTTGGAAGCTGCAGAAATTTTTTTGAAAAAAGCACGACATTTGAGAAAAAAATTGAAAAATTACACGATCGAAAATATTAAAATACGCAGCTTTGTAGGAAAATTCAGATGTACTCGTATTACTCGAAATCCAAGGGCCAGAGGAAAAAAGTAAAAAAGGAACATCATTTCATGGTACCTTCCTACCTACCTATTTACTTGGAACATTTAAGAAAAATGAAAAATTTTTAATTGAAATTTGATAGGTAAGTAATTGAAAAATGATTTCTCAGTGTTTTTTTTTTAAATTTTTTATTTAAAGTCTTGTTTATTAACAATTGACTCAAATTTCCCATTCCACCCTCATGTGAGAACACCAAAGTGTTTCAAAATAGTAATTTCATTTTCAGAGACTCCATATTACTAATCCAAACCAAATGGGATGTCAAATAGGAAAAATTGCTTCTCCTTTTCCCTAATAATGGCGAAGTGGCTTTTGAACGGTTCTTAAAAAAAAAGAACCAGGAAACTTTTTTGGAAATTTTTCGTTTTGAGTCGTAAAAAATTAAAAAATTGCACTCCTTGAATCAAAAAATAAACAAATCTCGTTTTTTGAAATTTCAACTCGATTTTTTCTTGAGACTTGAAATTGAAAATTTTTCAATAGGTACTTACCTAATTTTTTGGTTAAAACGGTATAAAGTTAGGTAGTCAAAAACAGAAAAGGTTGATTGAATAATTTTGTAATTCTTTAAATAATTTTGATACATAATGAAAAAAATCAAAAATTCACTCATTCAGTTTAACTGCTTTGCTTCATTGCAATTTCGAATATTATTAGTAAGCACGTAGGTATTATTTGAGTGGGTACTAAAATTGGTCAAAAAAAACCAAAACAATGATAATAATTTTTTAAATGGTAAGTAGGCGAAAGGCGATTGAAGTTAGGGAAAGTGTAATTCGCCATTTCCGACGAAATTCGTCGCCTCATGTTTTTGAAAATCGAGCAGACATGATCATAATAATTTAGACCTGCTCATGTTTGAAAACTTTTTCCTGAAATTTCATAAAAGTCATCATAGGTATCCACAAAGATATGATCGGACGTAATTCGAAACCATATTTTTAATAAGCAAGTATAAAAAATTCAAAAAATTTATCTCATCATTTGCCTTTCTAATGGTATTTGAATTGAAAATAGTGATACTCACATGCAAGTGACTACAGTGTGACTAATTGGTATCCGTAGACTAATGCCAATTCATTAAAGAGTAAAAACAGCGAGTCGCTTTTCGGTAGTTTTTTTTTATCGTGTTAATTATCTACTTAGACGAGTTTCATTATATCACATTAATTTACACCTTTTAATTACCTCGTCGGATGAAAATAAAATTAAAATTCTAATCATCGCGGACTATAAGCTTAGAAATCTTCTAATAGACTTTTCTTTTAAATTTTAGGAGGGGAGATGATACCTAATAAAATATAAAGAAAGAAGTAAACGAATAATTGGCTCGTAGAAAAATTCTTCCCAAAAACGACATTTTAAAATAATAATAAAAAAAGTATCAAAACGAGTAGGCAGATTTACCTAATTTACCTAATTACGAGTTTATTTGGCTGCATGGTCAAATGCCTAAAATCTCGTAGGCAGTATTTGTTCTCGTTAGTACCTATATTTGTTACAATGCAAGCTTCATTAAATAACACCAAAACAGTATCTATACGTATATAAATGCAGAATTCAGCCATCGTCTGGGCATAAGATGAACCTGTTTTATAACGGTACAAGAGCGGAGCGCGGTTATATATAAAAAAAATTCGCTCTTTGTGGATATAAATAAACGTAAAATATAATTAAAACCGAGTAAAGGTAGGAGGAAATTAATAATACCTAACTGGTTTTAAAGCCTCCGGCTCGGGGTGAACAACTGGTTAAACCGAGTTCACACAGTTATACGTTAATAATCGAATTAAGTCAATTGCACCAACAATAAATCTTTTCATCGATATGGGATTTATACCGACGAGGCGGATATATTGTGTTGCTTCACGTGTTAATACTTTTTTGCTACCGATTTTTACTTTCTTTCGATTGTTGCGTTTTGTTTTTATGCCTTACAAAGGAGGTACCTATTCTAAATATGAAGGAAAATTTTGAACCGGAACGAAAATAAATCGAAAGTGCCTACATGATAAGAAATCCTATTTTCGAAATTGAAATTTGAGGTGCTGAAGGTCATTTCTACAGTTTTGGCGAATTTTTGAAATTTTAAAATTAGGTTCTTCATCGCCATGTAAAATATGAAAATTGCTGGAATTTAGTATTCACCGTATTTTCGACATTGAAAATCGTTTGAAAGTGGTTTCGAAACGTTTCGGAGCTTACAGAAAATTTTGGAATTTTCTAGCACATGAGAAGACTTTACAAAAATAATCTAGTCGAAAATTGGTATTTCGATCAATTAGGTCACTAAATATAGGTAAATAGGTACACAGGTATTTTTTCTTAAATCAAAGGTCCAAAATTCATGAGAATAATTTTTATTGGGGTTTCTCTGTTGATGGAAAATTTTAAAATTTTTCCTTTTTTGATAGGATTGGATCAGAAGATACCAGTGGATTTGGGCGAATCTACCCAAGAGTTGAAATTCGACACTAACTACCGTATTTTTTTCACCTTTTCCATTGAGAATTTTTATTTTTTGCGAGTTCCTACACTGAGGGATATTAGTGAGGAGGAGGGGAGGTGGGTATAAAAATTTTCGATAAGTTTTTCAACCTGAAAACTCTTATTTTAAATTTTCAAACGAAGTTTTTTTATATGATGTTCCAGAAATGCAATTTTGAAAATAATTAATTTTTTTTCGAACCTCAAGTAGCCTCTATGAACAACGTGATTTTTTTCAGAATTTTTCAGATGGAAGAAAACCTAGAAAATTTCAAAAATCCCATTTTCCAATACCTTTTTTTTTTTTTTTTTTTTTTACCTATAAAACAGTCATTTTTGGTCGAAAACTTTTTTTTCTCAGAACTATACCTCAACATACGTAACATCACTTGTTCGATTTTCACTTTATTTCGTTTCTTTTTTGTGATTTTTGCAATTTTAAGAATTAAAATGGGAGTGGAAATGGCAGAGAGTCCGAACTCGTACTTGAACATATTTTTTTCTTTGTATTGACGGCGAATACAGAAAGAGTGTAATGAGCTAAAAAAACAATTTTTAAAAATTTTTGATTCTCATGTGAATTTTTTCACAGAATTTGATAAAACTATTGCCTGGTTTACATTTTTTGATCAAAAACGGGTGAAAAATGGTTCTGAACTGAAGTGATGTACCTCAATAAAAAGAAAAATTCCAAACAAGAGTCAGCGAATAGGTACGAAAAAGATGCATCAAAATTTTTTTAATAGTACCAAAACATACCACTAGAGTGTGTCCTAAACTAGAATGAGTACAATTCCTAGACTGGAATGTTAAAACATTCCTTGAAAATTAAGGCAACCTTAAAAGTTCCTTATCACATTTTCAACCAATCAGAACCCACGAAAATATTCCTTAAAATTCTTAAGGTCGCCTTAATTTTTAAGGTATGATTTGACATTCGAGCCCTAAAATTCATTTTATTGCATTTCAATTTTTATGACAAAAAAAAGCTCAAAAACATTAGTAGGTAGCTGAGACTACAAATTTGGGGTATCTTATCTTATCTACCTACTTCTTTATTATGAATCAGTGAAAAGTCGGAATTGCAGCACACAAAGAAAATTGGGGAAATTATTTGATTTTCATTGAATTTTTGCTGATTTTTCAAAGAATTTCACTGATTTCCAAAAATTTCAGGTATTTTACTGTCTTCCACGAATTTTTCCTGATTTCCCAGCAATTTTTTTCACTGTTTGCTTCCAGAGAATTTCTTCACTGATTTCTTACTGCGCTGAAATTATGACTGTTTTTCAGCAATTTTCGATAATTTTCACTGATTTATAAATGAGAGAACAAGAGATTACATTTTTATTACGAAGTTTTCGGACCATAAAAACCAAAATCCATCAGTTAGTTTCGAATTTCAGCTCCAAAGCAGATTTTCCTATCTTATCTGCTGTTACCTTTTTCATATTTTGGAGGCTGATGAGGCAATTCTGAAATTTAAAATTTTCCATAATTTGAAAAATTAACCTCAGCACTTGAAATTTTGGATATAGAGGTTTTTTTTTATGATTTACTTACCTACTTCCGATTTATTTTTGTTTCGAATCAAAATTCTTCTCTAATTTCGGTTACCTCCCTCGTAGGCCAAAACTGATCAAAAATCTGTTAGATTCCAATATTCGAATCGAAAAAAAAAGCCAACGCCAACTTACAAAATATCTAGCCACATTCACCATTCACTTTTCTATGTCACACGCGAAACTAGATTTTTCTCTGCCTCATCCCTCTGCTCTTGAATTACCGTTATGGCTTTTCTTATCTAAATCTTTCAGTACCTTTTTTTTACCATATTAATAATTTACTCGGATTCCATCTAATTAGAACATGGTATTAGGCTACCTACGTGTCTGTGATAAATACGTCAACAAATAAGGCGCGACTGTAATGTACGTACGAATATTTTCATTACTGGTAGTACACGACATTGAAAACAAAACTCCATTAAACCCATATCATACCGCAGGATTCCAAAAAGACTGGATTTTTTTTATCTTTGAAAATGGTGCAAAATACACGAGAAACAAACCACATAAATCAACCTTGTAAGCACGCCACACATCATAAAACCGACCCAACGACCCACGCACACTTATGTTCTGTCTTCAACATGTTGACAAGGTAATGTTGTGTAGCACATGTTCCAGCAATATAGCGAATAAAAAAAAAACACCGAGCTTGAAGCTTCTTCAAGTATCAAATTTGCGGCATGTGGTTTAACTTCGAGTTCGATTCCCGATGATTGGAAATTATTCGGTAAATAACAATCAAGTTATTAAAAAAAAAAAGAAGAAGAAAAAACAAAGATGGAAAATCATCCATCGCTTCTTACGCGCTTATAACCGCAAGTTCATTCAACTACGGATTACTGATGCGTCCAAAGATCATATGGTGGAAAAAAGGCAATGTGTATATTTGATCACTTTCAACCGTACACCAATAAACGGTTATTGCACGAATTACATGCCAGCGAGTAAGAAAAAAAAAATCAAAAAATTATGAAATGTAAATACTCGTTTATGTATTAGCATTATGGCCAGTTATGAGGTTTTGTTTCTCATCTAATCGTAAATAATAACGGTGATTTAAACGTGTTATAATTAAAAAAAAATCCTAAGGTATTCCCCTCCATTTCACAATGTTAGGAAGCTGATAATGAAGTTTTTTTTACTCTCTAATGTAAGATTTTAGTCTTGAAAGAACGGTACAGTGTGCTACGTCGAGGTAGCATTTTTTTCCAGTTATTTATCGTGTAAAAAATCGTCGTTCTAGAGAGTTTAATAAATTATTAATATTTTTCACAAACGAGCGAAATTTTTTCGGCGCGATGTCCATTCATTGGCGAAAAAACCGGCCAAGTTTCGATAGGTACATTTTGATGGAATTTTACACTTGAATTAGCTCGCAGGAAATGATTTAGTTGGCAAGAGTCATTGTCCTTTTAAGCTTATCACAAGTGTATTTGAATATCAGCAAAGAACATACCCATCGTTTGATGGGTTAAATTCACATGCGCACACCTTTGTTATACATTTTTATACGGAGTAAGATTTTTTTAATTGAATAACCGTGCGAATAAATGTGTTTTTAGTAGGTAGTTACGATACGTACATAATCTCGACTCGCGCGGTGTCGCTGCCCACTGCCCAGTGCGTCGACCAACAAACTAGGCGAATGTTTATGTGCACAGCTACTTAGGTGTGACCTTCGCAGTTCCTATTCGTAGTGTGCCCAATTGGTCACATTTTTCACCTTTGGCCTATTTTTAGTAGCTGTTTTCGCCCAAAAATTGTCAAAGTCACTTTTTTGAAAAAAATTCCTCTATTGACTTAAAAAAAGATGAAGAAAAAAAATTAAAACGTTCTCTACTCTTTCATTTCGAATCGGTATGAAAATTCGCTGAAAAAAGCCCGAAGTGCAGCGCGAGGAAAATCAGCAAAATTATCCGATTTTCAGCTGATTTTCGCTGATTTTTCAAATTTTAGGTATTTAGTCTTCTCAGTGAATTTCCACTGCTTTTCTAGCATTTTTTCTCGCTGCTTGATTTCAGTGATTTTTTCACTGATTTATAACCGAGAAAATAACAATCGAAGGTTAAATTTCAAAACGGTTCCAAACCCAAGTCCATTTTCATGATCTTCGAATTTGGAACGTCCTTCTGTCATAGAATTTTCAATGGAATACAACAACCAAGGGCGGAAACTTTCGTGTCGCGCATGTCGCAAGTGCGACACGCGAAATTTTTTGGCGACGACATGCCGAATTTCATAGGTGCACCCAAGGGGGAGGGCTCAGGGAGCTCGAGCCCTCTCTTAAGTTTGGAAAAGAGATTTTTTTTATTGCAAAAAATATTTAAAAAGTGCATTTTTTTGCTTTCCAAACTGTATTTTTTCCAAAAAATTTTCACCCTCGCTTGGCTCGGGCAGTAATTTAATACATAGAAATTTGATAATTTTTTGACTAATTTTTCAGTCAAAAATCACAAATTCTTCAATAAATTTCTAATTTGTCGGAAAAAATTAATGATTTGTGATATGACTAATTTAAAATTTGACCCCTCTCCCCATTTTTCTCAAATTATATGTTTGGTAAATATAAAAATTAAATACCCTACCTGCAAAAAATCATTTTATTTTTATGATTAAAATTTTGCGACATGCGGAAAAAATCTAAGTCTCCGCCTCTGACAACAACGCCTCGATTTTTTTAAAAGAAAATTTAATATTTCGCTTCCAAGCAAAGCAATAAAAAACCACGTTTCCTATTTCTACTTTTCCACAGGCCACCAAAATCAAACGAAAAAATTGATGACAACATTTTTGGACTTAGGGTCGTTTGGAAACGTGATCTTCAATGAAATTACCTACCTGGAAAGAGAAACATGCATTCTTACTTCAAACGCATTAATTTTGCGCCACAATTCCAATTTAACAAAAGGGTCATTCCATGTCAGTTCGTACGCAAAGTGGTAAGGTGGGTCGGCGATTTTTCTGATTTTTTTTATGTGAGTAGACCTCGATGAAAGATGACGAATGCCGCAAATCGCAGCCCTCTAAGTCTTTTTGGAGGGCAGCCACGAGCATTCAAAGTTTTGAGGTAAAGTTGGATATGGTAAATTTTGAACGTGGATAACCTGAAAACTATGATAGGTAGAAAGTTGAAACTTTTTCCATTGTGTAGGGCCTTTGGTGAGCTTTTTGACGATTTTTTGAAAATCAGTGTTGCCACTTTTTTTATTGCCGAAAATCAGCTGTAAAAGTTTAAAAACGGCATTTCCCTATCAGGGGCATCTTCAAAAAATCTGAAAAAATTCTCCAAAGTACAACTTTACATGCTGATTAACATATTAAAAAATCGAGCTGACGTTTTTTCGTATTCTCGATTTAAAAAATTCCAAAGATATGAAGAAAATAGACTTTTCCTTTTCAAAGGTCGAAATTGCGTAAAATTGGCATATTTTCATCAATTTTACACCATATTTGAAGAAAAAGTCGGTAAAACTATTCAACTCCACTTACCACCCTCGATACTTTACTATAAGTAGACTTTTATGCTGATTTTACTTTGTTTTGGTATTTTTTCATCAATTTTTCAACATTGAATTCATATTTAATTTTTTTAATCATTTTTTAATTCAAATTTTCCAATTTATAATTATTTACACAAGTTTAGTTCATTAAAAATAATCAAATTCATTTTTTATCGCATGTATCAATTTCCAATACATGCAAGTTGTAACTTGTTTCTCCTCTATGAACTGTAATAATACTGTAAATCATGGAAGAGGTGGTAGCATAATTCAGGGGCAACAAAAAAATAAATTTGGACGTGAAGTGTTTTTCTTTTCAATTTTTGAAGCATAATACTTGATATTTTTGCATATTCGCGCATATTCACGGGTGTTGGGTGGAGTTAGAATGCTTTTACCGACATTTTCTTCAACAATGGTATAAAATTGATGAAAGTATGCCAATTTTACGCAGTTTCGACCTTTGAAAAGGAAAAGTCTATTTTCTTCATATCTTTGGAATTTTTTAAATCGAGAATACGAAAAAACGTCAGCTCGATTTTTTAATATGTTAATCAGCATGTAAAGTTGTACTTTGGAGAATTTTTTCAGATTTTTTGAAGATGCCCCTGATAGAGAAATGCCGTTTTTAAACTTTTACAGCTGATTTTTGTTTATAAAAAAAGTGGCAACACTGATTTTCAAAAAATCGTCAAAAAGCTCACCAAAGGCCCTACACAATGGAAAAAGTTTCAACTTTCTACCTATCATAGTTTTCAGGTTATCCACGCTCAAAATTTACCATATCCAACTTTACCTCAAAACTTTGAGTGCTCGTGGCTGCCCTCCAAAAAGACTTAGGGGGCTGCGATTTGCAGCATTCGTCATCTTTCATCGAGGTCAACTCACATTAAAAAAATCAGAAAAATCGCCGACCCACCTTACCACTTTGCGTACGAACTGACATGGAATGACCCAAAATCGACTTTGAATTTTTTTTTAGTTATGAAAATTCTTTGTACCTAATTTTGAAAAGTTGACAAATTTTTGGAAAGTTGATCAAATTTTTAAAATTTGTTCAAATCTGTCGAAAAATTGTCCAATTTTCAAAAAATTGTAAAATTTCTAATAGAATTATCAAGTTATAGAAAAATTGACCCAAGTTTAGAAACTAAGTGGTCGTAATAGTTTTGGAAAAAGTTTCAATATTCTCATGATTTTGTAGAAAAGTAGACTTGCCATCTTGACGATTATTTTTTTATCTTTTAATTTTTTTTCAACAATATTTTATCATCTTTTTTTAAAATTTTGTGTACCTAATGAATTCAAAGTTCTTTAGCTTTTATTCTGAGGAGGGAGATCGAAAAACCTTAGAAACAACTTTGAGTAATTTTAGTGAGTCAGAGAAGAATCAGAATTGCAACAGAAAAAAATCAGCAAAATTCTCTGATTTTCAGGGAATTTCCACTGAGTTTTCTGCCAAGTTCAGACATTTTACTGACTTTCCACTGATTTTTTTAAACTGATTTTCAAACAATTTTTCTTGATTGTTAAACGTTAAACTTGACTTCAGTAATTTTTTTTTACAGATTCATCACTGGGTTGCAATTCTGACTGTTTTTTTTTTTTTTTCAGGAATTTTTGTTAATTTTTATTTTTTAAAGAAATTGCTTCTTGAAAATCGCCCGAACGTTTTGCCTTTAAAAGAAAAAAAAAAGTCAAAAAATATTGAACAAGGTTATTACCAACCGAGATTTCGAAAAATCACTATTTTGGCCAAAACCCGCATCACTAAAATTTAATATGTCCAATTTTCAATCAAAAATCACTAAATGTAAACAAAATTCTCAAAAATCACTAAAAAAAAATCCACTGATTTTCTAGCATTTTTTCTCACTGCTTGCTTCGATTGTTATTTTCTCATTTATAAATCAGTGAAAAAAATCACTGAAAGCAAGCAGTAAGAAAAAATGCTAGAAAATCAGTCGAAAATCGTTTAAAAATCACTTTCATTATAAAACTCATCTCAGAAAAATCATTTTTATCCCTGTCTCCTTCATGATGTTCAACAGGAAAGTAACATTATCTACCAGAAATTTCTGTTTTTAATTTTTTTCAAATCTTTGAGGTTGGCAACCTTGCTATTTGAATAAAAGATGACATCTTTTTTGCACCAATCAAGTTGATGTTCTAGACCAATAAATATCTCGGGGCGTGACCCTCCTTATTCGTGTTCGATTCAATTAAACAGTCTGATGGCGAATTTTAAATTGAAAATTAGGGTAATCTAGAAAAATGTTGATAATGAAACGAAATTGGCGCCAGGTGGAGTTGTAAATGAACCGGACCTTGTCTCTGGTAAAAAAATCTCGACCTCTGTAGGTCAAGTGCTTCGATAGGTATTCCAATAATTAGAATTTTCTCCTCTTTCTTTTGCCAAAATAATATCGAATGATTTTAGAATTTTTTTCCTACACGTATGAGATACGTATCAAGTGTTAATTTTAACCAGAAAAAGTGTTCATCCAATGTTGTTTTTTTTTTCTTTCGAGGGTAAATGAAGATTTTCATCGTGTATGTCTATTAGTTGTCATATTTTGCTGGTATGTTGGAGGCGTTCAAGTGAAATTTCTCTCTTGCGGTAAGGTGAATCAGCACATTGGTATAGGATGTAAGTAAATGGACGCAGTGTAAACACGAGACATTTGAGAACTAGTTCGATAAGTGGTAACTCGACTGATTTCTTGTACCTGTGCACTCGATGTCAATACGTGTTAAAATAGCGAATTTTTAATTAACCGTTTCTATTTTCAACTATGTTTATTCATACACGTCATTATGGCGAATCATTGTCCTGCCATCATCTTCTACCTATAAATATAAGCGCATAAGTCAGTTGGAGTATAAGGAAGTCGACAGAAGAACCAGTTTCCCTGTATCTTGATAACGTTTACCGTTCCCTTACAATAATTAGTTCGTATTACTGTTGTTATCTCATAACTAATCTCGTTTCATTCATAACACACGCCGCCGCACCGCCACCGCATTTACAGTGTTTTGCTGTTCATGTTCGAATCAGCCATATAGAAATATTACCTACACCAAAATCGTAAATTTAAGGCAACATTGAGTAATTTGAGAAAATACGCGCAATTATAGGTTAGATGAGAGATGCGATAGTGCACCGGAGCGCGATAAAGTAACACTTGGTTGAAAATAAGCTGATCTCGAGGGCCCGTTATTTCATTACTGGTGTGTTCGAATATGGTACATAGGTGCTGCATTACATTGCTAGATGGCATATGCATATGCGTAAGTAGCTGCTGTTTGACCATACAGTATGCGGTGCTGGAAATGGGATATTCGATAATTTTATTCGACTTTTCAACAGGTTTGAAGCGAAGCCTAATGCGTATAGTTTTACAAGAACTGAGCACTTGGTTTCATTTTATGGCTTCAGAAAAGAAAAATGTTTCTAATTTTTGGGGTGATTCTGATCGAAGAATGAGAAAAAAATCCAAAGATGAACAGAAAAGGCACCAGAGTGAGCAATATACCACCCCCAACAATGCCAAAATTTATTTTTCAAGGAGAAAATTGGGTTTAAGTTGGAAAATTTTTAAACGTCGATTATTTTGTTTAAAGAAAATTTTCATTTTGAGTGGAAAAAACATGAGAAAAATTGTGCTTACTTCAAGTCGAAAAAATAAGAAAAATCTCCATTTTTATTGGTAATTTTCATTTTTTACGCCCTCATAAGCTAGCTTTGGTTTTTCCCTGATTTATTAGGTACATTAAAATCCATTCTAAACTTACTTCATTTTCAGTTTGAATTTTTCTACTCATAATGAAATTTTCATTATCGATGAGATTGTTTTGTTTTCCTTAATTTTTTATAGCAAGTAGGTAGGACGGTAGGTATGTCCTTGACTGATGATAAAAAGTGGTTTGAAGCAAAATAAATGAACCTGAAGGGGAAAAAAAGAAACCTCGCTATTCTAAATTTTTTTTAAGTCAAGAAGATTTACTTATGTCTGGCCGAAATTCAAGAACGTTTTTTGCAGAAATCCGGAGATGAAAAAGTGATAATACTGATACCTACTTACTCTTTTGCTGGTTACCTGAAGAGGAGTTTTCAAAAATGCTAAAAAATCTATTTTCTTTTTTCTGGCATTATTTCTAGAAAAATTTTCATTCTGATCAAAAAAATTAATTTCTATATTAAAGAAAAATGATTGGTACCTACCAATGAATGTAAATATTTTTTTGTTTCAGATGAATAACGAATTTCGATCTTTAAAATTTTAAGTAGGTACCTACAGAAATTTACCCACGATTTTCTTCCTATATTAAAAACGGTTCAAAGTTGACACTGAAGTGGAAGGGAAGTACAATTTCAGTACTTTTTTGACCCAAAAAACATTTTTTCCAATTGTTTTCTACTTGGAATTTACTGAATTATTTTCGATTTTTCCATTGAAAATTGCGATTTTAATTGATTAATTTAGATACCTATTTTCACAGATTTTCCCACTCAAATAAAATTTCGGATATGTTTTTTCCTCTCATCCTGAATTCTAATTATTTTCAAAAATATTAAAATTTGTTTTTAAAATTCAAAAATCGGCTTTTAGCTCTCTGATATTTTTTTTGTCATTCTGACTTTCTGATATCAAGCCAATTTTCAGCTTCTGACTTTCTGATATATAATAAACTAAAGTGATTTTGAAAATATGATAATTATTCAAAAGTCAGCTTCTGACTTTCTGACTTAAAGTTTTGAAAAAAAATCAGCTTTTATCTCTTTGATATCTTCATGGTCATTCTGGCTTTCTGATATCAAGTCAATTTTCTTTTCCCGACTTTCTGATATTTAAGTATATTTTGAAAAAATAAAAATTTGTAAGTTTTCAAAAGTCAGCATCTGACTTTCTGACGTCAAGTTTTGAAAATACAAAAATTGATGAGTTTTTGACTTGACGTGACGCAAAATAGCGTCTTAAAAATTTTGGAATGACCCCTCACCCAAGAGAAAAAAACATATCCATGTTAATATTGGATTTGCAAAAAAAAAAAATAGTACTTTTTGTTCGAATAGTCACTAAATACTTGATAATATCTAAAATTGAGTCGACTCAAAAATCAAAATTTTGAATTTTGACCCCACCCATTGTATAAGATTTTTTTTCTCTTAAATTCTCCCCTCCTCGGCCCTGGATTTTCTCTGCTTGGGCTTGGATGCTTGATGCAACTAAAATAAATCAAAATTTCAAATCAGCACAAGATTTGTTTTTCAAAAAAATTAAAAAGGTCTCGTCATATGTATGCTTGATAAAATTTTTTTTCATTTTTTAGAATGATTTTTCGTAAAAATTTACTTTCGTTTTTGATGAAATATTGTAATTTAGCAAATATCTCACGATCACGAACGTAGGTAGTTAATGAAAAATTAACTCGCCTTTGAATCTCACTTCCAGTTCCAGCAATCCAGCAAATTTGAGTGAAATCTTCGAAATTTTGAGATTTGAAAAATGTTAACGAAATGAATCGGAGTAGGAATCCTTAGCACATGACCCTAAAAAATTTTGTGAAATTTTGGTTTTCGAAGCCTTTTTTCAGGACCGCGAAAAAAATTGTGTTCAAGGTCCAAAATCATGAAATCCATCACAGTAAACCATTTTCTGTTCAGGATTTTTATAAGAATACAATTTTATATTTGTAGTTCGGTCGTGACATCATAACAACATGACAACGTCTCCAAAGATACAGCAAGATTTAATTTAATTTTTTGTTGGGGGGGGGGGGCAGGGCAATAAAAACATACTACAAAATAGTAGGTACCTTGAAAACTTTGAATTTGTCAGCTCTCAGCTGGGTACCTGAAAGAAAAGAAAAAAAAAAGTACTTCCGAAATTTTATCAACAGAGCTGGAAATCGTCAATTTACCATTATTTCAAATTTAAACTCCCAACTTAGCAGGTGTAATGCGATTGTCGGAGACACCCACACCATTTCTTCTGGTTGCTACGTCTGTCTCTGGTAACCGAACCGTTATTTTTCACGCTTCATTTAAGTAGCATCATTCTATTCGTAAAACCTTCTTTTTTTTTTTTCAAATCACACGTTAGAATTTCTTGAAATTTCGTAGGAATTTAGCCATCTGTTTATTTACGAGTACTTACATGTACGTATGATTTCGTTCCTTCGAAGTTTGTCAATGTAATGCCTAAACCTTAATTCACCTTTGCTTGATTTACTTGAAATTGCCTACCTAGCCACCTGCTCTTCTTCAAAACATCGATATCATTCGATTACTTCGGCAGACTATCGAATACAAAATTACAATAAATCAACCATAACGATTATTATTTTTTTTTCTCGACTTGCTCGGCCACGATTATCTAATATTGCGAATTGGCGATACCCAGACGCAGTAGCGTAACTTGACATTCCCTCTGGGGGGGGGGACAGAAGTCGAAGGGTGAAAATTTTTTCTTAGGTATATACTAAATGGGCATAAAGATCTGGGATAATGGGGGGGGGGGGTTGACAGAACCTTGGTATCATACTTTTCGAACGGCGTTTGCAATTTAAATAGTGACTATTTTATGCCCGAGCGAAGCGAGGGCAGAGCTTTGAAAAAATTGATTTTTAATACCCGAAAAATTCATTTTTGAGGGTTTTGAGGGAGGTATTTATGCCACAGGCTTACATATTGAACTTTCGAACTAGCCAAAATTAATAAGAATGTTGTTTACTTACGCCCGAGCGAAGCGAGGGCGAAACTTTGAAAAAATTTGATTTTTGATGGCCAAAAAATTCATTTTTGAAGGGTGTCTGGGGGGGGTTTTGTACCCAAAACCCCCCCCGTATTTACGCCACTGCCCAGACGCCTTAGACGTTTTAAGTAATGGGTGCAAGATCCAGGCGCGGTGTAAAATTAAGGCAGTATAGGTGCCTAATTTCGTTTTAACCATTGTGTTCGATTCCGATTCGTATTACAAAAACGAAAATCAAAATCGAAATTCGCGTTTGTATTAAATATTCACGGCTAAATTTAAAAGATTGATGTGCTGGTAGGTACATTGACCTTAAGAAAATATTTGTTGTACCTAGGTAGGTATCGTTTTGATAGCGAATCTTGGACATTATACGCACTCGATTCCGATACCGCCGCGTGACGCGTTCGTCGCTAAAGAATACGCCGTATTTTATTTATTTTAATGTATGAGAAATATTTTTACTTCGATTTTTACGCGTATATTGAATTTCGTATCGTGTGTGATAATTTTCTTCATTCAACTTACCCGTGGAATCTCGAGTATCTGAGGTGAAAATTTATTCAACTGGGTTAATAATTCGTATGCAGGATTTAGAAAGAGAGGGCGAAATTCGATAATTAAAAAATTCTGGCATTTGATCAAATATCGCCGATAATATCGGAATACATAAATACCATATAAACTCGTGCGAAATCATCCAAACGCCACATTTCTAATAAGAAAGTTACCTATGAAGGTATAGTTAGTTGCCCAGATAGTGCCATTTTACACTTGGTTTGCTGCTAATAAATTGCATTAAACAGAGACGCATCATTTATCGGGTCACTGCTTCCTTCCATTTGACACCCATTACCATTATCTAGTTTCATTTTGCTATAGTATTCAGCCCATTTATATGTATAGCGAATAGTATAGGCATAAATTATACTCTCACAGGTGTTCATTTTTGAATCATTGAAAGTAAATAAATTTCCTATGTTTCGTCTCCTCCATATCCCAGTTTGAAAAATTCGCCAATGTGTTTGTTCATTAGGCGAATCAACGAGTGAGTTTTGCCTTCGTAAATGAAGGTAAAATTTTGCCAGCTGTGAGGAAATATTCGACGCTTAGATGCGGAATGGTTTCGTTTTTATGTCTGGCAGTTTGCTGAGATGAAATAACAGTGGTTTTGAGATGATAACAAGAGTATTTTTCGGATACGTTGTCGATTTCAGAGTGTTCACTTTCTGGAAAACTCGGAAAATCAGGGGATTTTGAAAATTTAGAAAAGTGGGGGAAATGTCGGAGAATTTTAGAATTTTATCTGAAAGTTTGGAAAATCCAAAAGAAAAACCTTTACTTCATTTTATTCCAAATTTTTCAAAAATATTCTCCTTAAGTGCACTTAGAAATTATGTAAAAGAAAGGCTAAAATATCGAGAAAATAATACGGGCAAGGGGAAGAGGAGGGTCAAAATTCAAATAAAAAAAAATGAGAATTTATGATTTCAGTAAAGATGGCGAAGTCAAGGTGTTTTTAGTAGACGGAAAAGGCATAGGTAAACAGATTTGAGCAGAGAAAAGAGAAAAGTTGAAAAATGGCAGAATTTTTGAAATAAATAATTTTGATTTACCTACTCTTTTTCATTCATAAATCAATGAAAATTATTGAAAATCACTGGAAAACGGTTAAAATTGCAGATAATTGATAAATCAGTGAAAAAAATTCACCAAAAGCACTCCGTGAGAAAATTTGCTCAAAAATCAGCGAAAATTCGGTGAAAATCAAAGAATTTTGTTGATTTTTTCTTGTGCAACAATTCTGATCTTTTTTAAGTCCTCTCTAATTCTAAATCAGTAAAATTAAGTCAAATTCATTTTTTTTTTGAATTAGTGATATGAGTTCAACTAACAATCAGTGATTTTTCACTGATCTTTTAGTAAAAATTACTAATTTTTTTGACTAATTGAAAATTTACCGAAAAATCAGAAATTTTTGACCATTTTTGACCGAAAAATTATCAATTTTCAATGATCATTATTTTATGAATTCAAAAGGACAGTTTTTGCAAATTTGACTGACGTAGAATTTCAGATTTAGAGATTTGTATTCTTATTCTATGAATAAAGTTAGTCACCAAAATACTGTCCGAGCGAGAATTTTTTGAAAAATCATGTTTAAAGAGCATTCAGAGCTAAAAATGCCCTTTTTGACATTTTTGTGAGAGAAAATTTCCCTTCTGAGTTTGGGGAGGGAGAGGCTTGAGCCTCTTGAGCCTCCCTTGTGTGCAATTATGAATTTCATCCTTGTCTCATTTTGGCCAAAATTTAGATCTCTTCACTGATTTTATCATTTAAATGTGGGTATGGTCGTCTCAGTCCATAAGATGATAAATTTTTCATTTAAATTTTTTTTCACTATGCTTATAGGAGTAATTTACAACCTTTTTACATAATTTATTTAAAATTATATTTTTCATTTTTTTTTTTTTTTTTTTTGGAAACATAGGTACATACTTTTTAATAATTCTGTAATGAGAAAGGTTTGCCATGAGATTGAACAAAAAGGAGAGGGAAGGGAAGGGTAGGAAATTCGAAATCATTGATCATATTTTTTTAAATCTTAAAGAGGGTAAAATGATGAAATTTGAATTTTTAAAGGTCCTTTCTTTTACTAAATTTTCATCCTCGTTTCGCTCAGGCTCAACATAGGTAGGTACCTTCAATAAAATAATAATTGATTGGTACATTTTTCCCTCATAATTTTTCATTTGTTGGAATAAGCGAAAAATATTTAGAGGTTTGTGCGAAATTTACATATAAATTTTAGGCACGTGTTTTTATTTTCTAGAAGGGAAAGGAGTGGATGGAAGGAGGAGAGTACAAATTTTAATATTTTCAGCTTGAAAAAATTTGAATTTTCATTTGTATGGTTGAGAAATAATTTCTAAACTTAGTTGTTCCTTTCTACATTTATTTAATATTTTTTTTTGTTGGTAATAAATTCATGTCCTCAAGTGTTTGTGCGGAGGGAAAAGGCGGGGGGGGGGTTGAATTTTTTTGGATTGAATTTCAGTCATTGTTATATCTGGAAAAAGAGGCCTCTAAAAAACTTGGAAAATAAAAAGAAAAAAAGTTATAATTTTTGAAAAAAAAATCGTTCAAAATTTATTGTATTTCATAGCCTTCTTCTGCATAATTTGGTATTGTAAAAATATTTATGGAAAAAAATCACCCTCTTTCTCCATATCTCATGGAAATCATCTACGTAAAAAGGTTTGGAAAACATAGGTATAAAAAAATCGAGGAAAATAGTTTTGGAAAAATACCAATCACTCTGAATTTTTAAAAATAAAATTCAAACTAATTAATAGTTACATCGAAAGTCAAACACCCTTTTTTCAACGAATTAATTCCCAGGTGTCCAAGTCTATCTACACTCGATCAAATTGATCCATGAAATTGCACATTTATCTACTGTAGAAAACATTAATTACCGACCAAACCTCGAATGCTCGTGTTTTGATACGAACTCGTATGCAACGAACAGGTAATTGCGGATTCAAGGCGGCCACATACCGAACACGTGTTCTCGATGGTGGTACGTGCACGTGCACGTGCATTATGGAAAATAAACGAAACGATTTTTTTTTGTTTCAAAACACCGAGGTTTCTTAAAAAGTAATAATCATTTATCACGATTGCTATACCTATTCGCGATGGTATTTAGTACTCGATCAAATATCCAAAACTTAATACACTTTTGATCGAATTTTCCTCTAATGCTGGAAATTATTTTTTTTACGCCCAATTGCAACCAGCATCCACATCGATGTAAGATTAGAAAAAAAAACGCATGCACGTTTTTTTTTTTTCTTCGTTCGCGCATTCCAAACATGAGGCTCGAAGCCGGTATTTATTCTAACGAAAGGCGTGACTGGTATCGGTCAAATCAAGATATAATTTGCTGAAGATGTATCCGCGTAATTAGAATGATGCTCGCGAGTAATCAGCGGTAATCTTAGCCGATATCGGGGGCGAGGGGGAAATCTGTAAGAAAAACCTCAGAATAATCTGGCCTCCGCCGACAGCCTACATTTTATCTTCAGGTCAGCAGTAATAAATAATAAAGGAACAAAAGTAAAATAAGAAAAAAAATAAATGAAGCTGCGTTTCAGTAGTAAACGAAATGCAGAGAGTGGGCTTAATGATAGGACATTGTGTGCTGAATAGATGTTTTGTCCCTCACGTTTTATTGGCTTGTGTTTAACCGAGTGTGTTGTGCTTGTATCATGGGTAAAGCTTCTCTCAGCTTCGTAAATATAGGTATCTTTTTGTGTGTTTTTCTCTTCCACATTGCCGCTAATTTATTTGTGAAAAAAAAAGCTGAAATGTTTGGAGGTGTACTCGAGTCTAATGAGATTTTAACCGAATGAAATGTGCCAATTTACTGATGTTTTTTCGCCGCTGAGGATTACACGACCGAACGCTGAAGAATGGTGCGTATTTTTCGGTCTGGTGAAGAATTTGATTTCATCTAGGTTCTAGCATGTATCCAGGCGAATTCTAAACCTATATTTATACTAAATTTTTTCACCAAAACCGTCGAAAATAATATATATGTACTTACTGATTATTTGTTTTTCCAGCGACCCGAGGAAATTTTTTGCAATTTTTTTCTTCCTACCGATTCATCCAATACATTTATGGTAATGATCTGCAAAAAAAAAAAAATGAAAATTTAGCTATTTTCCTATTTTGTAAAAAATTATTCTAGGAAAAAACGATGCTGTTCTACTACAATTATTTTCAGTTCGAAGGTATTCGGTCAAGGAACCTACGTATTTGAACGACATCAGAGCATGGCATTCTGGAAGAGGTGTCTAAGGAAGTAAGAAACCACAAAAAAATGAAAAATCATCACAAAACCAGCTCGAAATCGACCTCTAAAAATCAAAATAGGTACGCCCAAAGTTTTTAGAATAGAAAATTATTCATTACAATATAATTATTTTTCTTCTAATATTAAAATTTCCTGTATTATTTTATTTCAAAAAATACATGAGAGGAGGTAAGGAGGGTTCGTCCATGCAATTTCTTGTTTGTCCAAAAATTTAATTCGAAGCGAAGATGATTTGAAAATTTTTTAAAAAGATGTAGATCATGAAAATTGTAGATGAAAAATTGGAGAATGCTGATTGATCTAGTGTGGTGCGAATATTCTAGTATTCGAATAGTATTCGAATAACGGGAGTGCGAATATCGAATATTCGATTATTCGAATAGTATTCGAATATCGAATGAAAAATTATTCAAAACATTAAAACCCGTTAAAATTCTGCGAAACATTGAAAAAGTAGTTCTTTTGGTCGCTTAGAAACATATTGAACGCTTAGTAGCTGTAATATTCAAAAAATTTAATTTAATTTTCATTATTTTAAAAAATAATTTTTTTTTTAATACTTTGCTGAAATCCAAACAATTGAAATGTTTACAATTTGAAATATTCGAATACTATTCGAATATCGAATATCTCATCGAATAGATATTCGAATAGCGAATATTCGATATTCGCACCACACTAGATTGATCATTGACCAATATGAAATTGGGATAAATTTGATCAAAAATGCTGAAATTTTGCCGAATTTCCGAAAAGGTTTGACAAGCACGACGATTTTTCCATTTGAATTACACAGACCATGGTCTAAAAAAAACCTTGCGAAATCAATTTTGGTGACCTTGAGAATAATTGTTAGCCAAGTCTTCAGTTATTAGGAAAAATAGAAATCGTTAAGAAAAAAAATCATTCTGCAATAAAATTTCATTTTGCTTTCAATTTGAACGTATCATCTGAAAATTCATTTAATATTTTGAGAAAAAAACTTGATGTAATTTTTTTTGCCTACCTCGTGCTTCGAAGGAACTAAATTAAAATTTCAAATGATCAAAAGTCGTCGTTTTTTATGATTAGAGATACCCCTTCATCATGATACTGATTATCAAGTATGGAAATTTTATGTGATATTGATGCCTTCGAAGTACCAGATAGGCAAAATTACATATAAATGCCATGATTTTTTCGTAAGTTGTTAATTAGCTGTTCTGCCATCGATCGCTAGCATTCCCTCTCTTTTTTTTAGGTTTTGTAAAATAATATTACGTATTTTGAAGATCATTTTTCATAATACGTACCTCTTCAGCGCCCTACAATTTTTTAAATGGGTCACTTTGAAATTTCCAAACCGGAAGCTTCCACATAGAAAATGTTGTGAATATATTTTTTCAAAACAGAGAGGAGAGGAATGAAGGTTAGGTTAGGAGGACGGGAAAAAAAGGTTCTTCCGATTAAAAAAATCTTCGGAATTTTCATTGAAATATCAGAATGCGATCGTGTTCTCCAATATTTTTATGACTTTTTTATTAGTTCATCAGCTCGTGATATTTTTCACGTATTAATACCTAATTTTTATCGTCTGTCAAAATGCATGACACATGTCAACATATTATTAACCTTTCATCTCTTTCTTTAAAATTTCATTATTTTTCTGAGTAATTATCAGATTTTGAGGTGGAGTGGGAATTTTCATTTTTAATTCGCGAGCCTTGATACAGAAACCAATACTTCGGTGTCAAAAATTGGTTTTTGAGTTGATATTGATTTTAAGCCTTTACTGAGGGGTAGAATCAGGGGGAAAGACCCTAACTCGGAAACCAATTTTTTCACATCTAACAAATGGATGATCTATTCCATAGGCGCACCCAAGGGGGGGGCTCAAGGGGCTTGAGCCCCCCTTAAGCTCGGAATAAATTTTTTGCTGCAAAAATGTAAAAAAGTGCTTTTTTTGCTTTTCAAAGTATAATTTTTCAAAAAAATTCGCCCTTGATTTTTGACTGATTTTTTCAGCCAAAAATCACCATTTTTCTCAATAAATTCTCTGTATGTCAGAAAAAATTGATGATTTTTGACTAAACGATCAATGAAAAATGACTTAATTTGAAATTTGACCCCCTCCCCAATTTTTCTCTAATTCTCAGCCCCTCCCTTAATTAATTTCTGGGTGCGCCTATGATCTATTCTATTTCCAGGCTCAGTATATTTTATCGAAATTTTCAGTTGACTCAAAAAATAGGTATCCCAAAAGCTGGATTTTTTTTAAAATTTGATAAAAATCGGGAATTTTTTGAATTATTCTGTCAATTTTCTGCCTTCAATTCAAAAAAGTAAAAAGTACTTCAAAAGCAAAAACTGGAAAGCTCCGAAATAAAATAAACTATAATAGGAACCTAGTTGAAATACTTACTGAAAATTTTGATAAATTGAACATTTGTAAGTATTTTCATTTATTCAACTAAGAGGTAAGTAACACAATTTTCACTGTACTTCCACGAATTTTCCAAAAACATTGAAAAAGTTGTCAGAGCAAAAAGCCATAAAATTTTATTTTATTCACATTTCAGTTTTACTTGGGAAAATGGGTTTCAAATAGATGAAGATAGGTAAGTACCCACGTTACCAAGTTACCTATAAACATACATAAGAAAGCTTATATTTTTTGGGGACACTTGAAAAAAAATGCTGGTAATTTTTCTTTAATTTAATACAATTTGCTTGCAGATAGGAAATTGAAGAGGGAATTTTTGAAAAATTTCTTTAAATTTATAGGGCTTGCACTAATTTTTTGAAGAGTACCTACCTATATCAGAGTGAAAGATTGTGGTTTGTGGTTTTTCATCACTTATCATTGAGAAATGTTCGATTTTGAGGTAAGTACTTACCCATCTTCCAACATTTTAAAAATTTACTGGCTTTTTTTGGTTTTGTAACTGAATAATGTTGTATTGCTATACCTTATTTTTTTCATTTGTAAAAATACCTTGGCTGATTTTTTAAAATCTAAATTGTAATGCTCAAATTATTCATTTTTATTTTTTTTTTGCCAAAATGTAACATTTTAGCATTATTGAAATGATTTTTCCCCTTCAAATTTTATGAATTTTAATTGGAATATTTTTAAAAATTTGCATTAGATAACATTTTATTCTATAATTTACATAACACTGGCTCTCTTATTTTCAATCATTAAAAATTCACTGAAAAATTCATAATTGCCAGGGCAAGGAAAATCAACAACATTCCCCAATCTTCGGTGAATTTTCGTCGATTTTTCAAAAAATGTCATTGATTTTTCAGCAAATTTCAGAAATATTTTGCTAAATTTTTAGAAAATTTTTCATTGATTTCATATCAATTTTCCCATTGTTTACTTTCCGTGAAATTTTTACACCGATGTACCATGCTAAAATTCTGACCTTTTTTCAATGATTTTCGATAATTTTCACTGATTTGAAAAATAACAGAATAACCCTACACCTTCAATTTTCCTTTCAAAATGATTCTCAATTCTTAAAAACACATCCATGATTTCCAAGCTGCTCTTTCGAGAGGAACCTTGATACCTTTCCATCGCCCAAGTTGGGCTTCTTTTTAACCAACGACAATTCTGATGGTACCATTTTAATTTAAAATATCTCGATACGCATATTAATGGTTTATCCAAACATAATATTATTTTCTTACAGTTTAACCGATATACCAGATAATGACCAGAAAGTTCAACATTATGTTATTGAAATATCAAGCGTAAAATGAGCCACGATATTGAAATTTTTTAAATTTTGATTCCACGTAACCGGTCGTTATATTTAAAGCAGATACATAACTGTACAGGAAAAAATAAAAAAAATAATAAAAAACTGAAGCAGAAAAAAAAACTGTAATAATTGGTAAATAACCAATGTACCTGTACCGTTAAAAAAGAATCTTATATTAAGCCATTGATCTGTGACGTTTATTTACTCCCGATTACTATGGATTAAAATAATGATAAAAATGTTGAAAATTATAATGGTTCACCTAAGAGTGCTGCGGCTTTAAATGTAGGTAACTCTATTCCACGTTATTGTTTCATACTGCAGAATTTCTACCTATATAAAAGAAATACCTATAGCAATTTTAGTCTGAAACATCTACACATTCTCTTATAGGTATCTAATGAATAAAAATGCTAAAAGCCGATGAATTATTTTCGTATAACAGTTTTACGAGGTATTATCTCGGAAACTCTCGACTGCCAACATTTTTCGCAACAGTTAATTAATCAAGCACCAACATTTTAGACTCGTATAATTTCCGTCTCGTGCATGCAATAATTCTCCTCAGACCGTTGGACGAGTTTTTAACCTTGTGACATAATAATTAAACCAGTTTTGAATACCGAATATAACTAATGAAGCGGCTCAACAACACAAGAGTACAATGAATCGGTTTTGATTTTTTTTTTTCGTTTTTTTCCCTCTGTTTTCGTCGTAAGTACGTACGAAGAAATAAAACGTTTGACCTGAATTAAATCGTAATTTTAATTAATATGATATTTTGGTAATTATAAGGAAACTGTAAAAACTAACGTTATGTGTTCGTAGCAGCATACAAATTTTGACGTATCATCGAGCCGGAATTTTCCATCGAAAGGAAACACGCGATGATTTTATATTACGAAATTCAAGATGCAGAGGTGGGTATGGGTACTGGGTACTTACGATGAACTCTCATTCAAGTGCAGTCGTATAAGGTTAAATGTTGGCGAAAAGTTGGTCAACATAAGTACTCGTTCAGATGAATCGGTCACGATTTTTTTTATATTTTACGCATTTAAGGAAAAAAAAACAAAGGTAATGATCGCTTTGGAAATTATTGCTCTCGAGAGTCCGTAATATGACTTTGTGCGAAAGGATTTGGAAAAAAAACTTGAGAATAGTTTTTTGTCTAACCGGAAGTAATTCTTGTCGGCAGAAAAATAAGGTCTTTGGGTTTCGCATATTTTAATATTATACGTAATATTAAGTCCTACCCACTCGTGGTCTATCGATAATAGCACCACTATTTTAGTTTCGCCAAAGGCGATAGGTATATTATTTAAAAATAGAATGCATTAGTTTACCCAGGTCTAAGCCTTATTTTGCATTATCCGATGCAACTTTCTGATGAAAAATATTCCATTCGAGATAAATCGTGAAATATGGAATTTCGATTCCAACCTGTCCAATTTTTCAAATAATTTTTCTAAAACTAATGAATATCGGAGAGATTTTTTTTTCAATCGAATGTAAAATTAGGACGTAGCGTGATAATCTAAGGTTACTGTTGCATTCGCAGTCGTAAAACTATTTTTTTAAAATAAATGCGGTTCTCGGTTTCCTGGTTGGTCACCTTTTTTTCTCTCTCTCGAAGTATACTCCAAGAATTTAGAACAATTCGCACGATAAACAGTTGGCAAAATGCAACCGGACTGTTTGTGTAAACAACTAAATATATTTAATTAAACTGAAACAAATACGATAATTATTGAGTGTTTGCATTCGTCTTGGTACCTATGTTTTATTTTCTTTTTTTTTTCTTGCTTCCTTTGATTCATTATCTTTAAGTGTTCATATGTAGGTGGTACGATAGAGTAAAGCTTTATGTTGTGATTAGTCGACTTACCTATATTTAGAATTGAAATTGTATATAATTTGTTTATTTCCTCCGTTAGAAATTTCTCAGGTGTATTTTCTCAAAGCGTAGGATGGTTTATTGAGATTGTGGGTCGTAATTAGAAACTATATTTTTAGACTTTTTTTCACGACCTGTATTCTATATTTAAAATTGATGCTTAGGTTTAATTTTATTGGAAAGAGTGCGTAGAAAAATGACGAGGTACCTATTTTCAATTCCGAATATTTCATTTCACGCCAAGATCTTTTAAAATGATGGCAGATTTTTGGATTTTAAATTGATTCATTATGATTGTGTTCAGTTCAACTATTTTATCGGTTTGAAAGTTTCATGATTTTATTGTTGCAAAGGTCACATACTTAATCTGTGCTTAGGAAATTTAGGTACCTATCTATTTTCTCATTTTCATTTTTTATCATAATTTGAAGAGACAAATTGGTCTTCATATTTTTTATTCCAATTTTTAGGAAACATATTGAAAATATATTCTTACCCAATATTAATTTCGTACAATTTTGAAAATTACACGCAACAAATCAGGAAATCGTACGAAATTGAAAAATTATCGTATAATTGAAAATCTGATTTTTATCTTCTTATTGTACAAATGAAGTTTTCAATCATTTTTTTCTCAACAATCTAAGTTATGTCTGAAAAAAATTTAAATAGGAAACAAAAAAAACTTTATTTACTGAGTAGGTATGTGATCTTCAACAATGGTAAGGCTCTTTTTTTTACGACCCATTACGTTTAAGATCAAGGTATAACACATACCTATGTATTTTCAGGCTTGGTGTAAAAAAGACTGAAGTTAATTGAATTTCTTGTTTATTTTCATAATGATACCTATGGGTAGTAATACCTAGACACAGGCCATGAGAAAAATTCCTTTGGAAATTGAATATGTATTTTTAAAGCTATTCGAATTTCTCTCGATTTACGAAATTAAAAAAAAAAATGAAAAAAAAAACGGACTCATTTTTGTTACTTTGTAATAATGTTTGCTCGAATAGCGTCGAGAACGCATTATGAAAAATTTGCTTCAGCAATTACACGCATATTTATGATATTTCCTTCGAGCTAACGCATTTTATTGGTATGCGACGTCATTAATTTCTTCATTGCGAAGTAAATGAACAAGTATGAAATTTTGCACCAAATGTATGGATAAGTAGAAGCAAGTGTTGAAAAAAAAACCAATACGTATTCTGTAAAAGAATCTAACAAAATACGATTGAAAACGTTATGGTTGCATACCTTGTGCCTGAGAAATAAATTATGCCAAAAATGTACCAACGCATTTCAACTAAATTTGATTTTTAAATGGGATGTTGTCGTATCAATAAGTACGTCTAACATCGGACCATAAAAATTGGAAAGAAACAAAATCACATGAAAATTCTCGTTCAAAAATCAAAATGAGTTTTAAAATTTATTCAAAAATGGATAATTTTTTAAAAATTTTGAAACTTTGGTAAAATTTCAGCACTGATCAAAGAGACTGAAATAACTGAATTGCTGAATTTCCAAATTGAACGTTTCCTCCCAATACTGATAAGATTTGAAAATTCGTGTGATTTGTTTTCGGGTTTCAAATTTCTCCTTTTGAGCCTTTTGCGAGGGCGCACCCAAAGGGGAGCTCAGAGAGCTCGATCCCGCTTCTAGAGCTCGGAAAAAATATTTTTTTACCACAGAAATGTGTAAAGAAATTTATTTTTAGTTCTTCAAACAGTATTTTCTCAAAAAAATTTCGCCCTAATATCTTTGCTTGGTCATTTTACTTCAAAAATTACTTATTGAATTTTATTTTCACTGGGTTTTTAGTCAAAAATTACCGATTCCTCGCCAGTTTACAATTTGTCAGGGAAAAAATTGATGATTTTTGACTGGAAATCAGTTGAAAAATGATTAATTTGAAATTTGACTCCTCCCCCAATTTTTTCTCAAATTCTTTGCCCCTCCCTAAAGGCGCTATCTTTCTAAAAAAAATTGTTCTATCGATTGCAAAAAAAAAAAACGTTTTCCTTGATAAGATCAATAATTTTACTTCTTCAAATTTGGTCATAGAATAATTTTTTTCACTATTGGTTTCCAGTGAATTTTTCCAACCCATTTCAAAGGTTTCTCTATAATTTTTTTATTATTGGATTTCAGCGAAATTTTTCACTGATTTCACTGAATTCATTCACTATTGGCTTTCAGTGAAATTTTTTCACTGATTTTATTGATTTTTTTTACTGTTGGCTTCCAGTGAAATTTTTCACAAATTTCAATGGTTTTCAGTAATTTTTTTCACTATTGGTTTTCAGTGAACTTTTTTCACCCATTTCAATGGTTTCTCAGTAATTTTTTTCACTATTGGTTTTCAGTGAAATTTTTCACTAATTTCACTGATTTCATTGATTTTTTCACTGTTGGCTTTCAGTGAAATTTTTCACCCATTTTAATGGTAATCTTGAAGAAATCATGAAACTGTAAGGAACTCACTTAAACAAATTCTACTAGACATCTTGTTTTACTAATGAATATTATTATGAACATTTGATTCCTTCGTATTTCTAAACTTATTTTCACCCCCCACCCCCCTCCCAACTTGAAAAAAGCTAAATATTTTTTAAAATCTTTCGACTACAAATCCATAAAATAACTATTCAAAATTTGAATAGGTTCATGTCTCTTGTATTTTTATTACTTTTGAAATTTTTTCCAAGTACACATTGCGCGTGAAAAAAAAATTGAAAAATATGATGTTGAATTTTTTTTTTAAATTTAGTAATTTGCGAATTGAAAATTTTTTCAAAAAGATTCTGTAAAATGTTTTCAAATTTTCTCAGAATTTCTCCAACCTAGATTCAGAGAAAAATTCAAAATTACATTTCTTGAAATTTCTTCTACTTCGAAATTTTTTTCCAATAAATTTGAAATTTTCATTTTTTTAAAATAAGTGTTGGCTTCATGTTTTTGAACATTTCTTATGAGTAAATAATTGGAAAGAATTTTTAAGAACATAAAATTGAAAAAAAAGTTGAAAAAAATCAAATTTAGAATGGAAATGAGTAATTTTATCGATGAAAAAATTTGGAAATTAAAAATTGAATATAGTTTTGAAAAAAATTACGATTAAAATATAATGACGAGATTTATTCAGGCTTGAAAAAAATTGGGCTCAAAAATTGAAAATAAATTCGGACTTGGACCGTTGAAATCTCGTTTATGATCTGGGTTTAGGGTAGAATTGTATTTGATTTTCCATTTTTCTGGGCTCATTTTACCAAAAAATTGGTATCTACTTGAAAATCTGAATCTTGAAAAAAAAAATCAATGGAAGTCTCATTTCCCAAACTTCCTTTGGAAAATCGCCTCCGAGTAGAGGGCCCATTTCTTCAAAAAAAAAAAAAGTTTTAAACTCAGAAAATTGGAAAAATTGTGTCTAATTTACGTTCAAGTGCAGCTGGGAATTCTTTGTAGCTTTTGTAGCATTTTTTTTTCTTCAGTTGACAACGTAATAAAATTGTATAACCTTTTCCCATTTTTTTCATTTTTGCACTCAATTCAATAGATACGGAATGCCCTTTGTAATTTGAGAAATTATCGGATCAAACCTATTGAGCAACGAGGACAGAAATTACACTTTCTCCAAAAATTTTTTTTTGTTAGAAAAATGAAGTCCAAGACAGCGTTACAATAAAAGAGATTCTTCGCAATGAAAATTTAGGTTTGAAAATTTTCAAAAAAATTCCTTTTTTACCTTTTCCAATATTAATTCTTACAGAGTAATTGACAGAATAATTTCAAACTACTAAAAACGAATCGCTTGTCACGTTGTCAGGTTTGTATGGCTCAAACGTCCAAAACCTCCCCCTTCCAATTCACAAATCGACGTAAAAAATTGCAAAAAAAAATAATTTCTTTCAATCCCATCAATTTTTCTCGAATCCACAAAGTAATTCGGACTATCTAATCTCTGAGATTAATATTGGCTAAAAATAGAACCGCCTGAAATACAAAGTTGCTTTCAATACGTTCCAGGCAGCTCTATATGTAGGTAGGAAGAGTTCATAGCAGACGTCGCACGTCGCACTGTCGAGAAGCACGTTATATTCAAAGAAAGCGCCAATGGTTCGCGACGATACCATGTCTGACTTTCACGTATTTATTTGACGTTGCTAATGAAATCAATGACCTAATAAAGAATATAAAGGAAATGTCTGAAAATCACGAAAAAAATACTCATCCGCGTAATGTATAAAGCAATCGGAATTTTATTTTAACTAATTTATTGTCTCGAATTCAATGGTATTGCGATGATTTTTTTTTTCTTTACTAGTCTCAGCCATAAAAAAAAAACATTTCGTGAAAGATGAGTTTATTAAGTGCCATGAGGTATGTTCGACAGATACGTAGGTCGTACCACTGTAGGTAGACATTATTCTAAACCACGTGCGATTATTTTCATAATATAATTTTTCAAACCTTATTCACGTTCGTTGAATTTTTACAAGGTGTGAAAATGCTCGTAATAACCACTCGCGTTTATAATTTTCGGCTCCCACATGCGAAAATTGATCTAAATTGTGCAGCTTAGATACGAGTACGTGTAATCGTATACATTACATACCCAGACCTAGCTCGTACCTATATTATAATATAATAACGGCTCCTCTATAACGCTTTATTATGAACAAAGAACGTACGAGTCTGGAAACCAGGCGTTACTCATTGTATATAGGTACTATAGGCACACCAAATCTAATAGCATTGATTGGCCGATAATTCGGGGCAAAAAATATTTAAATGGTTTTTCACAGTATCGCTGCTATTAGCCACTGGAAATATTTTCATCTTTAACCCAGCAGCCGTCATACCCATCACTTTATTAGTTCCCTAGCCGAGGAAAAAAAAATTGTTATGTATCTAAAGCGCACGCGTGTAACGAATTTTTAATCTGACCATCTCGGCGTCATTTTTCGTCTTGGTGTTGTGTTTTGTATCCACTGCAACGTCGAGAATCAAATGGTTCATTGACAATACCAGGAAGCGCAGCGGTTAGAAACATTGCAGATTTCAGTGTGAACGAACCAAAACCTTGCGAACGGACTGTTTTAATGATTGAAAAACCTAATAGCCCCGTTGGTTGAGGCTTATACGAGACTTCCAAGCATGAGAATTAAAACTTGGATAGGTAGGTTGTGTTGAATGGTTTAGGAGGTGATGGGAGTATCTGTGCATTTATTTTATAACAATTAAAAAAATATCAAGAGCCTATCTGAATTAGTTCTGTGGTCTCGGTAAGCAACAGTTTAGCGTAACTTCAAGTCTCAAAATTTATTTTTTTTGGCCATGAAAAATCAATGAAAGAAGTAAATTTTGAGAGGTGAGAATTTTTTCGTATAAAATGCTCAAAATTTGAAAAATCTGCTATAAAAGAATAACATTTTTGTTCACTTTATGGAAATTTTTAACTCTCGAGATCAAAGAAATGGCTAAAACCAAATAGGTACCCAAGGAAATTCTACACACACACACAAAAATCAAATTTTCGTCAATTTTTCCAGGGTAGTACTGGTTACTCCTTATCTTGTATGGTGTTTTTAAAGTCAAAAAACATCAAATGACTAAAAAACACATCGAAGGAAAAATTATCATCAATCAGGTCGTAGATACCCACGCGGAACAAAAGGAGGCAAATGCCTTCCAGGAACAGTCATTAGCCCCTCCTCCCACCCCATGGGAAAATTTGTCAAAAATCATCCCGTTTTAATGCTAATTTGGTGAAAAATCAAGTATGGAAAATTTGAAATGCACATCCTTCCATTTGGTCATCTCTTTCCATGAGTTCAAAATTATAAAAATCTCATTTCAAGTGTCAGTATTTTTGTGAATCCCGACAAAGATTCATTAATTTTCATAAATTATTCTAAACAAATATTTTTTCTTTTCCATATCTATTTACTTAATTAAGGCTGGAAAATTTATCAAATTTGGTATCGGCATATGATTTTGGCCAGCAATACTATACCTACTATAGGAAGTGACATTTTTCAAATTCTTCATTTTTGCAGAAAAAAAATTGGGAAATTGATCAGAAAATGTTTATTCGGTTTTTTGCATGAATGCAAAAAAAAGATAATTGGATGAAAAAATTATCAATTTTGACCAAAATTGATTGCAGATTCGAAGTTCAAAGGTTTTTGATTTGAACCATTCAAATTGTTCATTTTTAAATGTATCAAAATTTGCGAATCAAAAGTTCTTTTGATCGTCTAAAAAGATTTTTATATAATATTCAAAAAATATTCACGACAGTACTGCCAACTGCTGTGCTGGATATTGATTCCCACAAGTTTCATAAAATTCACCTTATTCATTCGTTGTATGGACGCCCCATGGGGGGGGGGGCTCAGGGAGCTTGAGCCCCTCCCTTTATCTCGGGAAAACGATTTTTTTATTGAAAAAATATGAAAAGTGCATTTTTTTGTTTTTCAAATAGTACTTTTTCAAAAAAAAGTCGCTCTCGCTTCGCTCAGGCAGTATTTTAGTTATTTTATTTCAAACTTTGATAATTTTTGACTAATTGTTTAATCAAAAATCGCTTATTCCACAATAAATTCCCAATTTTTCAGAAAAAATTGATGATTTTTTGACTGAAAGATCAGTGAAAAATGACTAAATTGAAATTTGGCTCCTTCTCTCCTATTTTTCTCAAACTTTCAGCCACTCCCTTAATTAATTTCTGGGTGCGCCTAATATGATTCGTTGGCTTAAAAAGTGGACCAAAAATTTTTCAAAAAATTAAATATTTTTTTTTTGAATTTGGAAAAATATTCTTTCAGTTGGAGAGGTGAATGAAAAATTGTTTCTGACCGAAGGAGAGGGGGAGGCAATTGATTTGGCACATTTTTATTTCCCCATCTCAGATGCTATTTTGTCTCTCCTCCCAAAACCATCTCATAAATACACCTCCACGAGACGTACTTGATTTGTACCAAAGAACAGAAAATTCCCTTTTATTTCATTGAAATATTAAAAAGTTTTGAAAGTAAAATGGTCATAATTCTGAAAGGAAGGAGGCAACAGGATGGGGGCTCAAAATTTTTTCCATGATTTTAACATTACAGGACACTATCTGAAGAGATTATAGAATGAAAATTGTAGCTGGCAGCTGGAGCCAATTCCACCTCTTTTCCAGCTAGACTCTTTATTCCAATTACGTTCCGATGCATCGACCTATCTTGAGATGAGTTTTCCACCATAAGAAAAAATGCAGTTGATTTTCTCCTCCACATACCTACGTGTGCAAACTTTTACCTAGATTAAATACACAGAGTACATACCAGATACACAATGCATACGTATGTTTTATCTATTACGCGAGTCGTTCGCGAACGATTTTTAGCCCAAAGTACGCTATTATATTGGAATCTACGTGACGCGGTGTGAATATAACTAAATTTTATAAGAAGTAGAACATTCAAACATTAAATTGGATTAGCAAAAAGTAATCTTTATTATTTTATTGTTACAGTTTCGTTCACCAAAAAAATAACGTGTAATCATTATTTGACCATTAATACGTATGACAATATTTTTAATAATCTGTCCGGAAAAATAAGGTAGCATGTGGTACGCATGTATCCCATGAAGGAGACCGGTAGCCCAATAAATTCTCGTAATCAATTTTAAGGTGCGCTGATAAGGTATAAAAATTTACGATTTCTCATTTTTCATCTCAATCAATTGAATCGAGTTACTGATGCTCGAGTATGTGATGTATTTTTCAATTACCAACGTAGGTACCCATAAGAATTAGTAGATTAAAATCTGGCGAATCAATTTTAAACCGAAAATGATTGCGTTCAATTAGGGTTGGCAACCTATTTTTTCATATTTTCTGGTGCATTCGAGTTGGAATTATGCACATGGGGGGTATCTAATTGATCTCAGCATACCTTTTGTGTTAGTGCTTTGCCTAATGTGATAATATAGGCCATATATGGTCTACTCTAAGGTGTGTTAAAATCAATTCAACGACCGATATATGCTTTCTTGGTAGCTGTGACCAGGTATATTATTTTGTAGTTAAATTTATTGCTAATTTTTCTTTCCAGTTACGGTGGTTTTCAAAAATGCAAGATCTGGATTTTCAGTTCACAGTTGAATTTTCGTTCAATAGAAAGTAGGTCTTGATTTTTCAAAAGTGTATGTAGTGTGTTTGATGCTGAAAAAAGAAGGTGACAAAGGATTTACCAATGTAAAATCGCTGAAAAAATTAGGAATTTTTTTCTATCAAGTAATACTCGCCCTTTTATTATTGGAAATTTTATATTCACTGATTTTAATGATTTTCTAGGGATCTTGACGTATCCCTGGGTATGTTGGAGTCAGGAAGGAGGGTTGGTCCCTCCGGCTCCAAGTCCTTCCAGCTCCAAGATTTTTTTTAAAGTGCCTCTGACTCCGAAAAAATCATCCGGAATGGAAACCTCCTCCCTCCTCCTTTCGGCTTTGCTCCGGATCCTGATTGCAGTGGATACAGGTATCAATTTTTCATAGCGAAGAAATGAGTATGTGGTGCTCAAAAAATGTACTTTCAAGCATTGTATTCGATTTTTGAAAAAATTCTAAATTGGGTCAGTACACGAAAAAAACAGAAGTTACGAAAATGAATACATTTTACCCCCAAAAATAATAGATTTTATCAAAAAAAAAAAATGATAAATTTTATCAAAAAAATGAATAAATACCAAAATAATAAATTTTAATCAAAAAATAATAACGTGTCTCAATTCACAAAATAGGTGAATTTTGTTCTAAAAAGTACTTTATGATTAGAAGAAATAAAAAAAATTGTCAAAAAAATGAATAAATTTTACCAAAAAAATTTCATTGAAAAAAATAATAATTTTTACGTATTTTGAGAATTGGGGCACGTTATTACTTTTTGGATAAATGTTATCATTTTTTTTTTCAGTGTAGGTATGAGAATAGGTAAACGTCTATTAAAAAACGATAAAAATCGTGATTTTTCAGTCTAAAAATTCAAAAAATTTTGGTCTAAGATGTTTCATAATTTAAAAAAAAAATGGGATTTTTTCATTTATTTGAAATTTTTACGAAATAAAATAAAGCACTTGAGTTTTTTTTGGGTGGTGGATGGAGGAGTGAGGAGTCTCAAATTTAGCGTTAAATTTGAATGATTTTTATAAGCTGAAGAAAAATTTTTGTTAAAAAAAGATCCGTTCAATAAAATAAAAAAGTTAGATTTTTCAACAAAAAAATCGTTGTATTTTGTGGGAAAAATTTAGACCCAAAAAATGACTTTCCGTTCTTTTTTCGAACCAAATCTTCAGATGTTGGAAAATCTCAAGATCCTCGATTTCATTATTTTCAAGGTCACCCAAAAAAGTCATTTCATTTAGCCGTCGTTTTTAAATTTTTTCCTCAATACATCGGATCACATCAACCGGAAATTAAATCCAACCGGATAATTCGTTATCTTTAATCTCGGCTCAAATCAAAAAATGCCTACTAAAGAAATCTCCACTCGTTGCAATTGATTTGCAGTATTTTTTGAAAGAGAAATCGACATCTTTCAAGAGGTAATGATTTAAATGCACTTGATGAAAGTTGTTTTCGTCGCAAAATACTGCAAAGAAAATGATAAATTGAGATTATTTTTGTTCATTTGTTTACATTACGATTTTTAATTTTTCAAATGTAGTCCATATTGTGACATGATCGTAAACGTATAATTTATTTTGTGAATCGTGTCCCAAAAAATTTTCTTCTCAATTACACTGCCTTCAGAAATCTTAAATGACTTGAGAACAAGTTTACTCGTATAAATACTGGAAGTTGATAGTTGATACGTCTTGTTTTAATTCTATTTATAGAGAGAGAGAAGGAAAAACATTAATAATGAAATAATAATCCTGTTACCTAGTACATCTATACCGGTGTATTTCAAGATTTAGTTGATATAAGGATTAAAATTCCAACTGCAACTGGATTTATAGGTATTGGATTTTTTTTTTTTGCTTAAATAATATGTGATTGGAACACGTGTTTTCTAGTTATTTCTGTTGTTGCACCTACAGGAAGATAATCAGGTATTTATCTCAAACAAGCTGTCCAAGTGTCCATATTCTCAATGAAATAATTTTAAATTGTTTTCTCGTTTTCTTGACAATTGCATTTTTAAAATTATGTTTTCAATATACAAGTAGGTATCTATTCATTTTATGAAATCGAACCACTATGCACTTATTTTAATAAAAATTCCATTCCAAGTTTTGAGAAATTTTCGGAACTACCAAATATTATTAGCAATCAGATTGATGACTGGTGGTGGGGTGGGGGGCGAAAATGTTTAAAAAATTCTAATTAAACTTTGTTTTTGTTTAATTTTGTCTTCTTTCCATAAATTCCCTGGAACTATTTAGAAACCTACAAATTCAACCTTGAATAACCAGGGCAACAAAGTAATTCTCCTCCCCATTAAAGACCATTTCGGTATTTAAAACCGCTACAAGCAGCCAAATAAAGCGTAGCATTATCCATTAGAATAGACTCCGTTATGAATGTAATGATAATGACCGATGAAAAATGAATTTTCAAGTAAGGAAAAGTTTTTAAGGTTTAAAACTATCATCAGCGTCCTGTTATAAGAGGGAAAAAAACATCTCGAAGCCGAAATAAAATATGTACCTATGCACCACGATGATGATGAATTTTCTATACTTCACACCACACACATGAGTAATGAAAAAATAATGGAAAGAAATGCTGATGCTCTCCGATGACTATACAATTTTAATGATAGGTCTATAATGACGCTTCCGTAACCTGTCGCTGTCGTCAAAAGAAAGTAATTTCGTTTACATTTTATTCGTAGCATAGGTAGCCTTTAATTAGGAATTATAATTCAAATTTTAGGATTCGTATTCGCAGTTTACATTGTACAATGCCTCAGGCACTTTACTCAGTAGATATAATTTATGAATGGGAAATGAATGAAAAAAAGAAGGGGCAAAATACGTTAAAGTTTGAGTTACTTTAAATCAAGAAACCAGTCGATTATCATTTTAAAAAACATTATTACTAAATAGCCATGACGAGTAAATTTACCGCAATTTAAAGAATTCATCAGTTGATGTAATGTAAGAAACAGTTATACGTAGGTAACGCCGCATACACCAATGTCTGGCAGTCTGGCTGTGCGAAATGCCGAATTAATTTACAACTGGTTTAGAATTACATCAGTGTTTAAAAATGCTCCGCAAGTTGAAAAATTCTCAAATTGTTGCAGACTTAATTGAAATTCGGTTGTGATAATTTATTATCAAATCGATGATTTCGATTTGGGAGACGTAATTGTCAACGTTTTAACGACAGAAAAAAAATAGTAAGCAGGAGTTCGTTAGCGTTGTAGGTACCTACGGTAATCAAATTTATACGTGGTGCGAAAAACATCTCGAATATTTACCCGAGTTCACATCAGAATACCAATGTTGAGGTGGTATTCTCTCATTCCAATTACAATAATACGTATATTTTTACCGGATTCAAAGTCAAGGTGTAACGTTTGTTTGTCAATAAACCGGAGAGAAAAAAAACGTCGATGAGGTTGGCGTTGTTAATTAATAAACAATCGGAACGAAAGTAAACATTGTCAAGTTCACGAATTGTCGATTTTACACCTTTCGTAATCTAAACGTATTATAAAATTGGATTTGGACTGGTGACTGGTGGGAATTTTAATGGCTTGAAATCAGAATATTTTCAATTGAGTGAGAGATATTCCCTCCCTCCACCCTCTTGATAGATCATGTAAAAATCCGTCACATGCGAAGGCTCCACTAGAATTACCTATTGAAAGGATTGGTTTTGGTTCTAAAAGGTATACCTAGTGGGTTTTTAAACTTTTTTTTTAGATTTCTGTTTTTGTTTCTTCTTGGATGTCTAAAACTGGAACGAATTTCGATTTAATTGAGGTATGTATTATTTTCATTTTTTTTTTTTTGGGGGGGGGGGAGATTTCATTTTGGTTTTGGTTTTGATTCCAATGACTGTGACTAGAATTGAAAATTGATGAGATATGAAATACGAAGAATGGCAATTTGGACAGAGCCAATGAGAATGAACACAAGCTCCAGAACAAATATTTATGAAAGATGAAAGAATAATTTTTCTAAAAAAATTTTTCGATAAATTTTTCGACGCTTGATATCCAATTTTGATAATTTTGATGAAAAATATGAACAATTTTCCTTTACAAAAATTAGAAAAATGCACATTTACCGGTTTTCTATCATTTCAATCTTTCCCAAAATATTGGGTCAAAAAATAATATTTTCAAAATTTTTAACAATTAAAAAATCTTTCCTCGACCTTAAAAAAATCTAAAAAGCCTACAATTATGCAAAAGAATATTGCTAGGGTGATCTTTAAACACTAGTCTATATTCATCACCAATTTTTTTCTTTTTTTGCTTATTGTAGTGCACCCAAAAATTTTCGAAGTATGCATTCCGCTTTGAATGTCCCTAGTTTCTTTTGTGATGGAATTTTCAGGAGAACTAAGGAAATATTTGAGTCGAAATTCGAGGGAAAAAAAGGTAAGTACAAGAATGACCTTTTTGCTATGTACTTTTGTCTCAACAAAAAATAATTTTCAGTTTTCAACATTTTTATTAATCGGCGTGAAATTGAGTTTTGAATATTTCAAATGTTTTCAAGTTTTACAATTTTTGTCAGAAAATCTATCAAAGATCTTATGCAAAATTTCAATTTCGATTGATTTTAAACTTTTAAAACTTTACGAGAAATTTTTCATTATTTTTTGAGAAATTACTCATTTGAAAATGTTTAGTGGTTTTATTAAAATTGTTTGTTGTCTTTTCCCAGCGCTTGGAATATATTCTCTTTTTAATTTTTGAGTCCTTTGACGTTTCCTGAGGACATTTTCATATAAAATGAGAGATTTTTTGAGGAGGAGGGCTGTACATTTGCTGGTACAATTCTGATCATGTTACTGATCAAATTTAATTATTGAAATATTTATGCTTTTTACAAAAATGTGAAGTATCTACTTAACAACAAATATATTAGTTTTTTAAAAACTGATTGGGATCCTCTGAATGAAAATCACGTTTCAAGTTCGAACGATTAAAAGGATCGTGGTAGAAAACTTGCAGTTTATTTTTTCATAAATCAAAAACGTACGTAATTTAACAATTTTTCCCAAAACTTTTTTCAATAAAATTTCTCTAAAATTGAAAAAAAAAACACGAAAAATCTACATTAAAGTCGTAATTTGGACGCAATTTATGTACAATCAGGGCTATTCAACTTCAAAATTTTCAAAAAACGAATCTCAATTTTTTTTGAAAATTTTTAATTTTTGTAGTGAATGAAGGTGGAGGGTTTTGTCATGTTGATCATTTTTATTTGAGTCGGTTTGGCCACCATTGAAATCTATTACATTTCAGTTCATTAAAAAAACCTAAGAGAGATCTCCCTTCCCTGCCTCCCGTATCCAACCTAACTCAATTCAATAAATTTACGTTGTCAGAGACATAGGTGCACCCAAGGATGAGAGGGGGTTCAAGGGGGTCGAGTCCCCTTAACCTCGAAAAAAATTTGCTTCAGAAATGTAAAAAGTGCATTTTTTTGCTCTTCAAAGTATATTTTTTCAAAAAATTTTCGTCCTCGTCTCGCTCGGGCAGTATTTTAGTCCCTCTATTTTGAAAGTTAATAATTTTTTATTGACTTTTCAGTAAAAAATCACAAATTTTTCAATAAAATTCTCCGTTCGTCGAAAAAAATAGATGATTTTTGACTAAAGATCACTGAAAAATGACTAATTCGAGATTTGACCCCCTCCCCATTTTTTCTCAAATTCTCAGCCCCTCCCTTTCTTAATTTCTGGGCACGCCTATGGTCAGAGAACAGCGCCATGATTTCAGAATTAATTTCAAATTAGGTCCACGAATATTTACATTTTAGTCGAATGACATCAAGAATTTCTCTTCCAGGAAGAGATTCTTTCGTCATAAATTTTCGAATTAGCTGGGTATAATTATTCCCATTGTTGTAGCTAGAAGCGGTATTTATCAAATACTCAACAGGTATGCAGCTAGGTACATAAATAATTGTGCATCCGAATATATTGATTAATGATTAGATAGCCGATTGGTTTCAACGAGTTAACGGCCGATCAAACAGCGCAGACCCAAAAGAATGAATACAAAAAATCGACTAGGGCGAAATTAAGTTATTAAAAAATTTGGCATCGTAATATTAATTATAATTGGAATCACAGAATATTTTTTTGTACGTCTGATTTAACTCGTTCAAAATTTATGTGTTCCGGCTCAAAGCAAGTTAACTGTTTACACTACACATAGAAATACATACGAGCTAGGCTGCTTATAGTTTACCGTTAAATCTTCTGAAAACCTCGGTGATATGTGCTTAAAATGAAAAGAATCTGGAATCCGGTGATAATGATAAACCATGGATTATCAGTCGTTACTTTATTGTTATTCACTCATCTATTATGCATTTTTTTCCCGCGTCAAGTATTGTTACAAAAAGACATATGAAAAGCCATCGTATGAAGGTAGACTAGATATTTCCAGTCATACCTACTCTCGGATACAAAAGCAAAACATGCAATTTCCAGCTCCTGTATCTGTTAAAATTACAACGATGGCAACGTTCGTTTGGCACTTCCTCGTAAAAAATTCACAAGTCGGAAGAGCACCTAAAGCAATCTTCATACTGTTTGTTTTCATGTTTCACCGAAATCGTAAAACCATTAATTATCGGAAAATGCGAATCTTTGTTAATTTACCGGAAAGATGGAATGTGTCGGAGGCAAATGTGCGCGATCACCATGCCCACCTTCGTCGTTCATTTTCTTCTCACGAAATGCAGATTTATATCAAACAGGATGCGTATTGTCGTAAACACTCGAATTTTGATTTATTACACGTTTCCCAGATGCGGTTCTCGGTCGCGAATTCCATCCGCAAAATATCAACTTGGTTCGAAAAAAAAAGCTCTATATTTTAAAACATTGTACGTATGTAAAAGTACACCTCTGCAGCGTATTCGTGGCATCGTAAATTCCGCAATATTTGAAATGAAAGCGAGATGTAATCAGTCAAATAGGTAGCCTTTCTATCCTAAGCATTAAAATGGAAAGTATGCTAAAAAAAAATCGCCAAGAAATAGGGTGATGTTCTTAATAAAAAAAAAGGAGGAAAAAACTACTGTAGATGAAATAGTCGTTCGAGTAAATGATAAGCAATCTGTGTGGTTTTTCACTTTTGATGGCTTCTCATATTACATGCGGAATACACTCGCTGTCGCTGATGTAGAGAAGACATTCCTTATGTACTATTCACTCCATCCATGACCCTGACATCGTAACACATAAATGTAGGTATACGATTCCTAAAGTAACGCTATCGACATGCCATTAAAATATTAGCTTACCAATATTAAAAAATACGCGAAATGAAGCACCTACAGAGAAGTTTATCTAACTTTATCAATGCTACCTTCTCGTTTACACCGGCCGGCCGGCCCGTATGGTAATTTCTATTTAGCATATTCTTCGGATACACAGTCAAGTTCAGGGAAATGGTATAATTTTTATTGGACTGCCGCTTTTGGTCTCGCGGTATCTGTTGCGTTGGCGAGCAAAAGTGGCATAGGCACATTGTAAACATTCGATTGAAAATTATCATAAATAATTGTTATCATATTTCAAAAGTGAAAATGGAACCTACATTGAGTTTACCTAGTTTATATAGGTCGGCAAAAATTAATTCTGTGGAACGTGCGTACTCTTTAAATTTGAATCAGTCGAATTCGGGTCAAATTTTGGTTTTTTTATGCAGTCATTGTGGTTAAAATTTCACCCTAATGCTCTTTCATTTGAAAATCAGTGAAAATGATCGAAAATTACTGGAAAACAGTCCAAAATACAGTGCAGAAATAAATCAGTGAAAATTTTTTACTCAAAACAAGCAGTAAAAAAAATTGATGGAAAATCAGTGAAAATTCACTAAAAAAATCTGTACGATGTCTCAAAATTTGCTAAAAAAAAAACAGTGAAATTCTTTGAAAAAAATCACTAAGAATTTGCTAAAAATCAAAGAATTATGCTGATTTTTCCTGTGCTGCAATTCCGACTTTTTAGTGACTTTTCACTGATTCAAAATGAGAGAGTGGCCTTCACAATTACAACTCCCCCACTAGATCCCAAAATTTTAAATAAAAAAATAAGTTTTTGAACTTGAAATAAAATTTCAAGGCATAATAAAAATAAACCGGTAGCTCATCATAAATAAACCCTATACAAAACTTCAGATGCTGAAGTTCATTTCATGAATTTTGGCGAATTCTTGAAATTTCAAATTAGGTACTTACTTAATAACTTGACAAAAAACAGTTGGAAGTTGGAAGATACCTCCTTTTCGACATTCAGAATCGATTTAAGAAGGTTTCGAGACATTTTAATGCTCCAGAAAATTTTGAAATTTTCCAGCATTGAAGAAGATTCCATCAAGAGAAATGATCCATGTCAATTAAAATACTCTGACAACGTACCTACACATTTAGATAAAAATTTCAATTTAATGAATGAAACGGGCCACAAATTGTAAATAATCTGTGATTATAGGCACTGAAATTCATTCAGACCATTTTTATTGGCTTCTCTCAGTTAAGTATTGAAAAATTTAGAAATTTTCTAGAAGTTCCGAAACATCTCGAAACCTCATCCAATCGATTTTAAAAGTCGAAAAAAAAAATAAGAAATTTAAGCTTTTTTCGTCGATTAGATGAAGTCTTTATATTTTGCAAAATAATGAATTTCAAAAATTAACCAGAATTCGATAAGATGAATTTCAGCACTTGAAATTTTGCCTTTTTAAAAAAAAAAGATGTAGGTAAGTATGTACCTACTTTCGATTGATTTCCTAAAATAAAAAGTACCAGAATATTAAAAATTTGGAAATTTTGATCATTTGTTTTGATTGTTATTGTAGTCTAAAACTTGAAAATTTTGAAAGAAAAAAAATGTGATTTTTAAAATTTTTGGTGCTTAACCCCTTTTTTTGCTCGATATATTTATTTCAACTCAAAATACCATTCATATAAATACCCATGTTAAAGAAAATTGGAAAAATGGAAGGGGAAAGGGGTTAGAGTTTTCAAGATGGTTTCAATGGATGTTCTTACCCTGATTTTTCAGTTAAAAATTACTCTTCATCTTTTTTCCAAATTATGAAATTGAAACATGAAGTTACTGAGAAATGGATGATTTTTGACTGAAAAATTGATGAATGAAATAGAGAGAATTTGGCCAGAATTTTACTAATTCAGATTTAGTGAATATGCGTTTTTTGCCAATTCTTCAAAACCATATGCAGGATTTATAAGAATAAAAGTAACTACCTGTGTCGAACTGAGTTGCCTTTAGCTTGAGTTTTCATAAATAACACGTACGATCGCTCATGCTGCACCGACGAATTTTTTTTTCAACATTTCAAGACGAATATTTGTATGCAAATATTTCCATTTTACGTCAATTACGTAAATACGGCGTTCGTACGATGGTTAACATGATTACTGGCCATCATCATTATCATCACAACCGCGGCAACGCATCTCGAGGAACTAAAATCGACTCTGGAAGAACGAGAGTCGTATTCGTATCCCACAAAAAAGTAATGGTTTCACACGCTGCTACATTATAGTGTGTTACAGGAGATGTAACCGAAGTCGAAGTACATAGAAAGCCATCACTATCGAGAGAAGGAACAATGCTATAAATCAAAAGTGCCGTTACTATATTTACTGTGATTTCCGCAGCGCGATGAAGTTACTAAATTAAATTAATGTCCAAGTTGCGCAGAGAGGCGGCAACAGTGATCAAAAAATGCTATACTTATGCATTCGGCGCATTGATCTGTCTATTAAGTATATTGAACATTACCGAAATTGAGATTATAAGGCATTTTTTTGTTTCATCTGTTGAGATGATGTTTTATTGATGGGAGCGAATTATTTGATTTTGGAGAAGGAAATTTTTCCATTATTTAATCTAATGTAATCTGGATGGGAATTTTTTGTTTAGTTCTGAAATGATTTGTTGCAGCGTCCCGCCCCTATAAATTTCCAAGTGTGTTACTTTTTGCTACGAAGTAATTCAGAAATTCAGAACGTTGCGAAATTCAACAGAACTTGAAAGGATTGCAGAACCAGTAGAAGTCATAAAAAAAATTATTTTTGAACTTGAAATTATGGTTTTTCCTTTCGAATTGATGTAAAATCATTAATAAACTAAACAGCCAGAATTAAAGAATACCAAAACATAAATTTAAAAAAAAGAAATAATCATTGAGTAAAATTGATTAAAATTTTTAAAAATTAGTGAAAATTTACATAGTTTATTTTGTTGCTTTTTTCTATTCTGCAATGCCAAACGTTCATCAGTAATTTTTCACTGATTCAGAATGAAAAAATATAATTTTTGATGTGGTAGGTAGGTACCAAAACCAAAAAAAAAATTACACAAATTTTGTTTTACGTAGTGATTCCATTCTTTCCTATTTAGACACAGTGTCTCCTAAAAATATTAATTTGGCCATATTATCCCAGGAAAATTCGAAATTTGAACTCGAATTCGAAGTCTCAAAAAAGCCAATTTGAACAAGTGTCCTGAAAAAAAAACAATCTGAACAAATGATTCCAGAAAAAAATTAATTTGGACATAGTGTCCTATGGAGTTTCAAAAAAAAAATGACTTGTGGACACCTGTCCCAGAAAAAAACAATTTGGACAAAAATTATTCCAGAAAAAATTAATTTATTAATTTGGACATGATGTCCCATGAAGTTTCAAAAAAACTAACTTGGACACCTGTCCCAGAAAAAAACAATTTGGACAAAAATTATTCCAGAAAAAATTAATTTGGACATGATGTCCCATGAAGTTTCAAAAAAACAAACTTGGACACCTGTCCCAGAAAAAAACAATTTGAACGAATTATCCTAGAAAAAAATTAATTTAGACACGGTGTCCCACGAAGTTAAAAAAAGAAAGTCGGTAAAAAACTTGGACACTTGTCCCTGAAAAAAACAATTCAGACCAAAATTATTCCAGAAAAAATTAATTCGTACTCACATGATCTCCCACGAAATTTCAAAAAAGCCAACCTGGACACCTGCCCCAGAAAAAAAAAACATTTCAGGCAAATTTTTCCAGAAAAAAATTAATTTGGACATGTTGTCCCTCCAAAAAAGTCAATTTGTATGTACAATGAGTTCTCGAAACGTCCGCAATTTGGACAGTGTCCCAGGAGAACTCTATCTGGCTGTCCCAGTGACAATTTCGAGATTTTGTCCTGAAAAAAATTGATTCGGACACCATGTCCTGAAAATTTTCGCAATTTCGATATGTGTCTTTCAAAGAAGCCAAGTTAGATATGATTTCTAGAAAACATAAGTACGTCAGTATAAAATTTTTCTAGTCCGCAATCGCCAAATTCACATCAGAATGAAATTTTTTCAATGAAGTGAAGAGATATTCGCGATTCATACCCCTTCCAATTTTTGTCAGCTTGAAACATAATTTTTCACTGGTAAAAATTATCATTCCTCAACCTCTAATGCACTTGTATTTTTACGACGCGAAGGAAAACGAAATAACCCTTTTCATTTTCTACCTAAATACCCACTCATCCCTGAAAACAATCATCAAAATATTTGTTTCAACAATCTTATCCCAGAAGCATTTAAGTATATTAGTTGATTGATTTCTTAAACTACTCACGCACATCACCAGCAGTCGATCGGTATCTAAGCGTAGCTGCATGAAAGGCTCACATATAATAATGGATCTCGCATGCTGTGAATTATTTTAGCGCCAATCAACCATTAATCATTTGAATGTCATGTATGTATCACATTTATCTACATCAAAACGCATTCTATTGTTGTTCAGCCGCAGGATATGCCACTTTATTTTCGCAAATTGATTTTAATCTCATCCAACAGGCGTAAATTGATCAAAAGAAATTCTCGAATCGGAAATGATCGAGAATCGGAGATAATGTCTACATCACATTTATACATCTCGTAGGTACCTACGCTTTAGGTAACTTTTCGGAGTATGTCATTTATGTTTCTCGTATGGGCCTATTGTGCATTCTCGTGCACTATTTCGGTTTATAAATTTGATTTTGTATTCAACGTGACTCGTTTTGTAATCCTTGTTCTTAAATTCTCGCGTAAGACAAGAAATCAAATCGTGTGGATGAAAATACATATCTATATAAGTCACTTTAGTTTAGGTTGACCTACAATTATGTACCGTCTCATATAAGAAATGTAGGTACTGCTGTTTCATTTACCTATACATTAAAGATTAATCTGATATTCGAATGTATACCTAAAGTTGAATATTATCAGCGGGTTTAGATTTAAGAACCTTAAGCATGCGATTTGGTTAAAAATAGAAGGCAGTGTTATAATAGAAGTGTGATTTCAACATTCAAGGGTCACTGCTTGAGTTATGTTCGAGCTAGTTTTAAATATTAAGTAACGTTAAGTTACACTGTCATGGTAGATAGCTGGTGTAAATTTAATGTTATTCCAGAAAATAGATCGTGGCTTGAAGAAATTAAGTCCCTCCCTTCTTAGATTATTTTGACATATTTTACGAGAGATCATAAAAGACAATTTCATCAGAAAAGGTATTCACGAAGTGCAAAGTTCTATAATTTTTAACGAAGGATAATTTGTGAGCCTGGATATGAGTAGAAACAACCTTTAGGAACTAAAAATTGATTTTTGATTTCAGGGGTTTTCCTTAATTGATCCTACTCTTCTTGACAGGTCCAAAATCAAAGCCAACGCAAAACCCAATTTTTGACCTCATGTGTGTTTTTTTGAGTAAGTATATCTAGGCTCATATTTGAAAAAAGCCACAAATCTCAATTTTTGATACTTCTGACGTAGGGCTATTGAAAAAAGTGCCTAAAAGGGTCAATTTTTGGCACAAATCAATGGACATTCCGTTCAAGTTTCGAGAGCGTGAGTCTCAATTTCTTTACGAAACAGTTCAGATTGAATTTTTCATTTTCTCAACTTTCCCTGCACGTTCAAAATTTTGAAATAAAATTTTTATTGAGTAAATTTATAGAAAAAGGGAAAATTTCCATAAAATTGTTGTTTCAAAAAAAGTAGACTATTTACCTTAAGATACTTACCAACCTAAATATTTTTCTTCCAAACAAAAAATGTGAAATTAAATTATTTATAAGCACATATTATTGCATTAATTTATTTTTTTCATCGAAATATTCAAAATCAAGTCCATTTTACATTTTAAAGTAGGTATTTTCCAAAAATTATTCGTTGAATAGTACAGTAGCATAACTAGACCTACCTATGTAGATATCCCTTCCAGGAATGAAGAGAGAGGAGAGTAAAATTAATGAAAAAATACAATGATGTCGAAAGCTTTTTTTGGGAGGGTACAAATCAAGTACGGAAACTTGGAATATCAAACGGATTTTAAAGGGGAGGAAATTTCAGATAGGTACCGTGAATATTGGATTACGATTTTTTTCATGGATTTTTGATGTCCAAAAATGATATTTATTAATGCTCTATACTCGCTTTTTATTAGAAAAATTATGGCAAAATTTTTTTGCAAAAATAGGTAAATTGAGATTATTTTGAATTTTGATTACTTAAATTTTTTAATCTAAAAAAATGAGAGAAATAGCAAACAGTCCGAGTGAAGCCAAAGAGATTTTTTTGTGAAATATGCCTACATTATTTCTGTCAGAAAAATATAGTTTTGAGATCAAAAATATTTATCAAATAAAAAATTCATTTTTCGAAGGCTTCTGGGAGCCCCCCCCCTATTCAACTCATTGAGCCAGTAGGTATGCATAAAATTCTGATGAAAGTTTTGTAAAACTTTTAGTTGAATATTCTGATAATGTTTTTCAAAACATTTACAATTTTTCCTAAAATTTTTCAATTTTACCTACCTAAAATTTTTCAATTTTACCTACCTAAAATTTTTCAATTTTTTCTATAATATTTTTCATTTCAATTTTTTCTATAATTTTTCAAATTTTTCAATTTTTTCTATAATATTTTTCATTTCAATTTTTTCTATAATTTTTCAAATTTTTCAATTTTTTCTATAATATTTTTCAATTTTACCTAAAATTTTTCATTTTTTCCATTTTTTAAAATATTTTTTCAATATTATTTTTTAGTTGGGAATCCTTTTAGCGTTGGTTAAAGTGAATTTGAAATTTTTTCTGTTCTAAAGGAAGTTCAAAGTACCTTTTCCCCTCCCAGTTTCGTTGGTCCTAGCCAACTCCTAAAACTGATAGGTACAATTTTATATGCAAAATTTTTCACTGAAAATGACGCTTTGGAATTTTTGAATAGAATGAATCAAACGAAAATAAGAGGACATTCGCTGACCTCGAAATTAAAAAACTCTATGAATTTTCGAATACAATAAAAGAAATTTCAAGTGTATCTGTTGACCTTCGAAAAAAAAGTTCAATTTCTAGTTCAAAGATAAAAAAACCTTATTCTTATGACAAAATTTGTCTAAAAATAACTGGGGAATTTTTGAATGAAAAAGCCAAAAACTCAGCTGAAAAGTGGCGTCTAAAAAAAGTCAACTTTACCTCAACTCGATAAGATTTCTCCCAACAATTTCAAGAATTTATCAAGAATGGAGATTACCCGATAAACAAATGAGCATATAACTGACCACACTGAAAAATGCAAAATAGACTCATTAACTTTTCGTGTTTCTTTAACCTTAGAAGTCTTGCAACTGCATCGAAGTTGCCTTGCTGCAGGGTATAAATTTTTGCGTAAATGCGGTTGGTAACCATTTTCGCTGAAAAATTCCCATAAAAATGCTGTTATCAAGCGATCATATAAATACATACTTTCAATAAGAGAATACCACTCGTTATTGACAGTTTTCATTTAAATAGTCAAAAGTGAACATGAATCATGACCTTTTAAAAATTTACTCAACTTGTTAAAAACACACATCCTGTACATATTATTTATGTATTTAGGATAACAAAAAGTGAACACGGTCTCTTTTTTTTTGTATCTTCAACTTGAGCCGCAAAATAGATTAAGCATAATGTCACGATCTAGACCTACCTATCCCAAGTATATGTGTCATGCATCAATGCCCCAAAATTGCTTCACCTCCCAATTTTTCTGGTATGTACTAATCACTTCTAATATTTATGTCATCCATTAACATTGTAAATTTTATCTGATTTTTGATCTTTTTTTTTTTTTGAAAAAAATCCCATGCGGAAGTGAAATTGAGATTAAGGATGTTCAAAAATATACGTACAAACTGCATCAGGATAAAATCGTGCACGATGAATATACTTATGGTACATGTAGGCAGTAAGTTATGTGTCTGTGTAAATCGTGTCAACATTGCTTTCAGCTCTAGGTCACCATATTTGTAATTCCGTTAGTATGACATCACGTGTGCTGCTATTTTCGTATATTTTGCTATCTCAATCAATGTTCAAATGAATCGAGCTACCGGGCCATTATCTTAATTAGAAGGTACCTTTTTCACAAAATTTACAGAACAAGATATACTTGAGCGAAAAATTCCGGAATTTGATTACCTAGAATTTTTAATTAAATAGAATTTTCGTACGTGGAAATTATTGCAAACACGAGTATAACTGCGGAAGAGGACGCTTGTTTAATCCGTACGTTGCTTTCTGTCGAATACCCTACGCTTTGTTTAAGAGTTTTTATCACATGGCGATTTAGGTCAGCGTAGTTTTTTTCTCACAATAATATACGAGTAGACGTACCTAATACCTACTTTCATTTCAAATCGATCACCTATTATGGCCATGGTGACAAATTATCACGTGTGAATTAGTTTTTGATGACTCGCACAACAATGTCGTTTCGGAGGCGATCAAACGTTACTAGAATACCGTATTGATAAATATGGAATACTCTTAATTTCTTATATCGATGGAGCCGGTATTGAAACAGAATTTGGCTTCATTATTGAATAAATTAACGTTATAGCCTGATTTTTCCATCTTGGACAATTGCTTCTCTTCACGAGGTGCGAACAAATGATCTCTTGAATCGGACGTACACAAAGTTCGATTATTTTCATCTGATTTATTCGTACCAGTCTCTGAGAAGCGGATATTCTCTCATTTTACTCGTAATATGATTTTCGTCTATGCTATTTACGCATCGAATAACGTAAAATGTCAAATAAATCAACGTGAAAAGGTACTCTTATGACAGCCATTTCAAAATATACAAACTTGGATCGTGGGTAATTAAAATACATATGTTAATTAATTCGATATTATACCAATTTTTATCCGTAATTATGGTACTTAATTACGCGGTTAAACGGTTAACCCGAGGTACTAAACAAAGGGTATGATACACTGAGAAGAAGGTGAACACTCGTAAGAAGCCTGATTGATAACATCAACGTTACTCTGCCTGCCTACGAGTTTGTAATTAATGATAAATCTTATCTTTGACATTTCTTTGAAGAGTAAACGCTTTTTTAAAATTACCTACCTAACTTTTACCTTCTCATATTTCGAATAATTCACTTGCATTTGTATGCTCCGAACTTCGAACAATCAGATTCCATGCAACGTGATGGAAAATAAAAAATGAAAAATGATTTTAAATTCAATAATCACACAAAAAAAACTGCGAAAAAATTGATATTCTTTTAAAAAATTCCATTTTTAACTAAATTTTGATTTCTTCATCTGAAATAAAATTTTTTACCCCTCTCGCAATTTGATTTGTGGTCCAACCAAAAAATTATTTCAACCGTTGTCCATCAATGTTTCATTACTTGCTTTCTAATTTAAAAAAATAAATTTCCTTCTTGGTATTTTTGAAAAAAAAAATGAAAGATTTCTCAAAAAAGTACTGCTAGGTACCTAGTTGATCAGTTGTTTTCAGAAACCACTTGGAATTGGTCTATTGAAGCAGGGAAGGAGGATCGAAATAGAAAAAATTAAACTAAAATAAACTTTTAAAAAACAATTTGGATTTGGAAAAAATTTACATGTGGATAACTAAAACTAAATTTTGAAATTAGAACCCGAAATATTTTTCTGATCAGTTTCAGTTTCGGTTTTTCAATATTTATTGGTTTTATTGACGTTTTTACTCAAATCTATGATTCAAACTGAAGTTAAATAAAATAGGTCATTTTTGTTGAAAATTGAAAATTCGAATTGAATAAATAGACATTTGATTAAAAAGTTTTAGACTTCAATGTTAACTTTTTGGAATTGAATTTTCTATTTTTATGTGAAAAATTACAAACTTCTGAAAAATTGTAGGTGAAAAAATGAAGAAATATAATTTTATGCTGTAATTTCATGCCAAAAAATTTGAAAGTTTGAATTTTTATATTTTTTTAAAGAATAGGTAAATAGTAAAGAATTGAATCTGGCGACGATTATAGGTAAGTAGGTAGTAGGTAGAATTTACAGTATATAATTCGTGAAAAAATAAGTATTAGGAAAATTAAAACTGCAGCTGGAATCGAGAAAAGCTGAAATTTGAAGTTAAACCTATTTTTCAATTTTCTTTCTGAGCTCAAAATGGAGCCAGCTTCTTTTGAAAAATGAGTCAAATGTGTTCTAGTCGAAAATTACAATTTTGAAATCAGAGGAATAATTATGCAATCCAAAACACTTTTTTAAAACGAGGGGGAAAAATTTTGAAAGAATTTCGTACCCCTTCCCCCTCCAAAAAAATAGCCATCTAATTGTAATTTAGAGAAAAATCGATGATTCTTATCAAGATTTCAATTCTAAATTTTCAATTGATGGATTTTCATTAAAATGTTGCATACTCAATATTTTTTTTCTTTATTTCAATTTTAAAAATTGTTCAGAAATTCACACGACCTGGAAATAAAATTTGACATTTCCACATTTCTATCAATGTTCCGCAAGAAGGTTATCCCTTCAAAAATATCACTTCAAATTTTTCAGCTAATTTTCAGTATTAAAAAATTGGCAACACTGCTGTTAAAAAAAAATCGTCAAAAAGCTCTTCAAAGGTCCAACACATTACAGAAAGTTTCAACTTTCTATCTACCTATCTTAGTTTTCGAGTTATCCACGCTCAAAATTTACCATACGTTCCTAAATTTACCTCAAAACTCCAAGTGCTTCTGGCTGCCCTCTAAAAACACTTGGAGAGCTCCCGAGCTCCTGAGTATGACATTCGTTATCTTTTATCGAGTCCTACTCACATGCAAAAAATAAAAAATAAAAATCGTCAATTCCTTTTGACTTAATGAACGACCCAAGACTTAGGTACGAAAACAAAAACAATCATCTCCATAACTTTTGAGAAAAATTCTTAAATCAAACAAAATGTTAGGTACCTATTGTGCTATAATGAAGACCAAAATTTCACCAGTAAAAATCGACGGTCAAAAACCAGTAATTTTGAAAATTGGAAAATTTTTGAAATTTCTGTAATTTTTCAAAATCTCATCAGATTACAGAAAATAAAATTGTTTCAGAACTTTTTCCATGTTTTTCAAGTGTAACAAAATTCTTATCTATTCATAAATTCTACAAAATTTTCCAAAATTTTTCATGCCATTTTTTCAGCGGTGATTCAAATTTGACTGTACAAAATTTTGGGTCGAATTTTACCTTGAAATGACTTGCAACTATATTTACGAGTTTCAATGTTGAAAATGCCATCACACAAAAAAACACAAAAAGCTCACCATTTTCGAAAAATTTCCATCTCTCAAAATTAATTTTTCCGACAAAAACTTTGTCTCCTACTTTAAAATTTTTTTTGGCAACCTGCCTCCTCTGCCTCTTGTTCTACCCAACTCTAGTACCTAAGTACTTTTCTAACTTAATCTTCACACACCCACACCGGATACCAGTTCTAAAAAGGCATCAGCAAACCTACTTATTTCGTAGTTGAAAAAAGTAACATTATAAAGAAAAATGCCGTTTGTGTAAAATTATCTTCCTTCTTCCAGTTTTGGTAAAGGATTGGTAAAGGTAAAATGATGTATGACTTGATAAAACAAAGTACCTGCGGAAGAAGGCATTATAATTACAAGCTGCCAATTACATTACTGTAATTGCATTTAAGCTGGGATGCTTGGTGAAACATTGATTACCATATGGTGCATGGCACGACTACTCGTTAGAAATAGATATCGCCTGCAGCTTCAAGTTCAAAGCATAAATGGTATGCCCTCATTCGAAATAATTTGTTTCTTTTCATTTCAGCAAAAAAAAAAATCCTATCGCCTCGTAAATTCCACTATTTTTTTCGCCCAAAATGACTCTATTCTATCGTTGAAAAAAATTCTAATGACTAATGGGTTAAGTACATATTTGAAAAGTAAACAGGCATTATTTAAAATTTAACGTTGGTAACAGTAGGTAGTTTACATTCCAAAGTACATAAAATCGCGAATCCGCTTCTCGAGGCTTTTAGGTAGATATATCTTTGGTAAATTATTGCTTTGGGAGTTCACCATGTATACTCCTACTATTAAATATGTGAAAATGTTAATCTCGCTAATATGCCCTTGTATAAGCTGAATTTTCACGCCACCGATTCTGTATTTATCCATATTCCATAGACGATACAATTGTCCAAGTGTACTCGTTACTTTATTGGATTTTGATACGTATTCGAGTAGCTATAGGTATCATCTATTATCAAAACATTCCCTTTATGTCGCATCGATTCTATATTCGGACCGCAAGAATAAAAAGAAACGAAGAATTTTTTTTCCACAGCTATATCGAAGATACCGTTTCCTTATTACATTCTTTTGATTCTTTTCTATACTTACGTATCAATATTAAACTTCTAAGCTTCTAAAAAGGAAACTAATTGTTGCACGCACTCTTATGAAAGTAACGCATTACGTAGGTAAGGTACTTGTTTTTTCCTCTATTCTTGTCCACTTCCACATGTGGTTTTTATTTTTATATTTTCGGATTTTTCTCAAATCTCCATCTAATCACGTCTAATTCAATTGAAACTAGTACTGCGATAGAAACTTTGTAAATGACAGTGAACTCGTAAAATAGCTAATTCGATTTCGATGGGGGAGTGAATTTAATTCGCCATCGAATAAGTGTAAGTAATTCACATGCCAGAGAAAATGAAAAACTTTCACCGACAAAGCCCGCACATTGACGAGTAAATTGTCCACGTGTAGTAGATGAAAGCGAGTTCTATTTTATGTATATTTTGTCTAAATCGATGATCTACCACGCAGGTATTTAGCTTACATTTTTTTTTTTCACTGGAATGATCAAAAGATTACGTATGGAGTTTAAAACCGAACGAACCATTTCGGTGTAAGTAGAAAATGATATGCGTATTGCGTCCTCAATTTTTGTCCAAATGCAAGTATTCAATGTTTGCTAAAAATTAAAATACTTTTCAATGCTGGATTTTTTCTCCTCTCTTTTCGTAAAGAATAATAAATTTTTAATGACGTATAAATGCAGCACCTACAGACAAATTTTAACATCTGACTAGAACAAACACCGCGGAACACAATGAAATTTAAATGAGCAATTCAAATAAGGAAACTGTTACATTCTTCACCATCTTGCTAACTCAAAAATAATTCGTATTCAATAGAAATAAGTTTACGTACTGGTGTCATGAGACACACGACTCGCATAACACTTATTACTATGTTGGGTGGCGCAACGTTGCCAATTTTTTTCCTACTGTATGGGGGTTTAATTTTATTTTAATGCATTTTTTTTTTGAAAAAAAAAAGAAATTGAGCGATGGATGGAGTAATTTTCAAAAAAAAATTGGGGTATTTTCCAAACAAAAAAAATACAGTGATCTTCAATTTGAATTCAAATTCAATAATTCTAAAATTTGAATCATGGAATTATGAAATAATTTTTTTTTGAATTTTTCATCAATAATTGAAAAAAATCATTTTTTTTTTAAAATCATAGATTATTCTAAATTTTCAAAACTAAATCTTCGACTACGAAAAAAAAATAATGTTTAAAATTTGACAACATTGAAACATTTACATCATTTGCAGCATGCTGTGCGGAGGACGTTATGGTTTATGCTAATAGAAAACCGGTCTTTCACAAACGTGCATATTTTACCGTAGGTAACGTGTAAATATTGACCTATATACATGCCGCCTAATAATTAATAGGTTACGCTTAGACAGTTGATGTATGCAAAAATATATAAATAAGAACTGTTCAATCGTTTATAAATTAACAATATTTATAAGTTTCGTGCAATTTGAAGAACATACTGAAATACACGAGGTTCGAGGATGGAAGGTAAACAATAAATATTCAATGTGTTATTGTATTGTATGCGCATAACTATACCTAAGCTAACAATTGTTTGAAAATTTTCGCTTGGAAAACGAATTTTGTTTTATTTGAAAATTTCAAAATTTTATGCTCGATTGAAAATAAAATTTATCCAGTAGCCAGTATGTTTTATAATAATAAAAAAAAGAGCATTACATAAGATTTGTTTTTTTTTGCCTGTATAATGTATACACTTAATTGAAAATGGACAGAGAATTTTCTGGAAATGTTTGCTGGGAGGAAGAATTTAAGGTAGGAAAGTATAATAGACCGAATAAAAATCTTAAAAATTTCGAATCATAATTATTTTAAAGTTACCTTTTCAAGTCACAAGGCTTCCAAAGTTTACCAAAATGGAAATGGGAGGAAGAATTTAGGGCTGAGCTTATAAATGAAATTCCACAAGTTACCTACCTATTTTTTTTGCTGAATAATCCGAAATTTTGACTCGCTTTAAGAACATATTCACTCACATCTCGGAATCAAATTTTGAGCTGCCGAAATTCATTTTTCGATTTTTGGTGAATTTTTGAAAACAGCTGAAATGGCCTTCGTATTGATGCATCGAATTTTTATAAAAATTATTTCGGTAGGTATTAAGAGATAAAAATTTGAAAATTAGTTTAGGTATATTTTGAAATCAATACCGGTACCCGTAAACGATTTTGGGGCGATTTTTGAGCAGATCTGAACTTCGGAAGTCTCCAGCAAAAGTTGTATTTTTTTTAAAAAAAAACTCGGTCAGTTGAAAATTTGATGCTATGGTAAATTTGGCAACCTGAATTGAATAGTGTAGTTGAACCGCGAATTCAAGAAGACAGGTAAAAAAGTGTACCAAGGTATCCATTTTTCATAAATTGGATAGGAATCTCATTTATGAAAATTTCCAAAATAAAATGTTCTTGCAACAACTAGCTTTGAAGCTTCGCATATTACGTAAAATCGAATCCCTGCGATGATTGAAATAATGATTAAGTCGATCTGGAGCTGCCAGAAAAAATTAATTTTTTCTCAGTATATTCGAATTGCTCCAAGAAGAGGTGCTGTAATTAATCTCGGCAACTCAAATTTCGGCTCAGCTGGTATAGGTGACGTACACTTTCATTTTAGCAAATTTTGGATCGATCGATCGATCGACGTGAACAAATTGCATACGTTTTTTTTCTTAGAAAACTAAAAAAAATGCATAATTTTTGAAATAATCTTCAAAAATATAAAAATATTTTCATGAAAGTGAAGACTCATGATAATGATTTTTTCGGAAAAAATGTTTAAAAAATCATGTTACGAAGAAAAAATATGTAAATTTTCAACACTTTGAGATCGTTGAAGTCCATAAAGAAAGTGATAGATGGTATAAAATAAAATACGAAAATGTCTTCAATTTCGAAATTCTCCACAATTTTTCAAACTAGAATTTTCCAAAATCAAGCCTGATTATTCGAAAGTTTTTCAAATTTTCCTGGAATTTTGTACTTATAGGAATTTTTAATGAAAAATAAATGATTTCCCTCTCTTTCATATCCCATCATTGATAGATCCAATCGTCCATAAATGAAAAGTGGAAAACCAGTGAAAATTCACTGAATAGTCAGTACATTATTTAAAATTTTGCTTTAAAAAAAATCAGTGAAATTGGTTGAAATATCTAATCAGGGAAAATCCGTAGAAAACCAATGAATTTAGCTGATTTTTCACATGCTGAAACTTCAACTTTTTTCAGGGACTTTTCGCTGATTTAAAATGCGAGGGTTATTTTTGATTTCGACTTGATTTTTTTAAAGTCTCAAAGAAAATTTTATACCTACCTAAACAGTTCCATTTTGATAATTAAAAGAAAAATTTAGGAATTTGAAGGAATAAAATTTCTTCAAGCTTTTCATTGAAAAATGAAAAATTACTACCTAGTCGATAAATCAGGCTTGAAAAATGCAGGAAAATGCCAGGACGACAAATTTCAAAGTTTATTTGAGCGTTTTTCCAATCAACAAAGAGACGGATAAGAGTCATTTTTTGAAATTTTGCGTCAATTTTGTCGAGGCATTTTGTTGATTGAGACCTTTCCTTTAGATTCGTTTTCTCTGACCCTCCCTCATACTGATGCTGAAACTGTTATACCTACACTTTTTGATGAAAATTGTTGAAAAAATGTAAATAGATGTACCTACCTACCTACCTACCTACCTACCTACCTACCTACCATTATAAAAAAAAATAGCACCAGGAAATGAAGAAAAAAACTTTGATCTTATCTTCCTCTAGGTACCTACATAAAATTGAAATAGTATTTCGGCACGACATAGAAAAAATCGAGCAGATTTAGACAAATAAACTGATTTTGTACCTATAAATTTTTCTATGGAGTAGATATGACATTCGGAATCAATTTTGTTAAAATAAAAGCAAAATTACTCTTCGAGAAACATGCCTAAGACGAGCCATCTTCGCAGAAAGTGATTAATAAATTGAAAACAACTATATCGCGAGTACATTGTAGATACAAAATACTTACCAAATAAAGAATCTGATAGAACTCGTTTGTTATATCATGTAACTATTAACAGTTACAATTATTATTAAATGGCGATCATTCACATAACCGGATTCGATCAAGTTACTGTTATAAACTGGTACATAACAGATGATTTTAATTAGACGAGTATTTTATGTTGCCGCAATTTTAAAAAGAGAAAGGAAATGCAAAATTTTTCAAAATTCACTATTGACGATATTTTTTGCAAATTTTTAAACAGAGGGGACACATATTGAAGGCCAAAAAGCTTGAGAAAATAGAAATGTTTTTATTAAAAATTCAGGACTGAATATTCAATTTGAACTTTCTTCTGTAAAATTGTCTTCCAGGTTGCTCACAGTCAGTTTGCTTCAATAGTTTGTATCGCAGACTAAATTTTGTTTCATTCATTCCAATTCATGTTTTTTTTTTTTTTTCAATTCTCTAAGAATCCCAAACTTTTATCTTATTTGAAAATTTTTTTCCCAATCAATAGGTACCTTTACCTATCCTTTTTTTTCTCAAAATCAATTTTCATTTGAAATGATTCAGTAGGTATTTGCTACCTTCTTATTTTAATATGAGCCATGAAAAGTACACAAAGTTATCAGCATCAATCATTAAAAATTAAACCTTTCGGACGAATCTCGTCTCGTCGATAAAAACACCACAAAAATATTCTGGATACTTCACAATTCCATAAACGTCTTGGCACTCTTAAGATGAAATAATCGAATAGGTAAAGTACTCACTATGCAATTTATCGATGCAGCTGATATCACTGTCACAAACTATCGAAAGAAAATCGCGAAAAAAAATAAGTTTTAAAAAAATATAAATATAAAAAAACCTCGAGTATTGAACCAACGAAACAGTAACCGAACACTTGTCAACAAACGATACCCGAACGTGCGTTGTTTTAAAAAAAATATGTATAACTAAATTCGTATCATGAAAAAACGGTCAATGTAAAACATACCATTGCACCAGAACAGCGTTCATAAAATAAGTATACCTTCAACTTGACCTAACCAGGAAAAACACTACCTCGGATGTCAATGTCAGACATGGTTTTATAACTTTTGCCCTACCATCGAGGAATATCCAATACCGGATTGGTTTTGGCCAGGTAGAGAGAGGGCATTGCTTCGCGTTGCATTTGAACGGTGCTCGGAAGTGATTTTACATTCCTTATGAAATGCATAATGTACTTACATATACGAGACAGGCTAAATTTAATTTAAATGATGTATTTATCTGCCAATTAAAAATGTTAAAGATGATTTCCTTTTGCGTTGGTGGCGTTTTATTCTTCCTGAGGTGTTGCGGAAATATATTGAGAGTGCAGATAAGATCGAAGCACGGTGTGATTGACATTTTGCCGAAAGAGATGTAGGAAATTATTCATTTTTTGAGGTATTTTCTTTTTCTGCGGAGAGGTTCAACTGAAATTTTATTATGATTACCGAACGAGAAGTCGAAAATATGAAGTTGGGTATAATTGATGGCAGAAAATTTTCTGTTCTGTGGATGTACATTTTTTTCCTATGGACCAGGAGCTATTTTTATTCAATTTTATGAATGAAGAAATATTTGACTATACGCCATTCAAAACTGAGAAAATTTCAATGTTTTCCGATCCATAAAAAATAAAAAGAACGCTGAAATTTATGAGGTTCAATTTAGAAAAAAATGCACAATTTTATTTCAAGTGCTGTCGTCAAGTTGAATTGTAATAGTGCAACTATGCGGCGCCGTACGATGCTGTCTGGTCACTCGGGTTCTAGGTTTCCACTTTACGCTCCCAGAACAAAAACGCACGCTAAATGAGGCGTTTGATAATAGTTCTTCCGGTTGCATTCGCAACCAGATCAAGGCTACATTAAATGTGATAGTTTTGGCGAAATAAAAGCAAAAAAAAGTTAACTATCCACTGCGTTCCAAAAATATTATTAAAATAATGTTCGTAAAATAATGAGTAGTATTTGGATGTCCTCGAAACAAAATGTAATAATGCTATATGTGGTTTTTCAGACATGAGCATCATGCACATGGAATTTTCCATTTATTTGATCCATTTTTTTTTTAATATTGAAAAAGCATCGGTGAAGAAGAAAAATAAGGCTTGAAGAGGGGGAGGGGGTATCGACGTACAAATCTCCTATGGCGAAATGTTTGAAATTCTAAGAAATCTTCCATTTCATTGTTTTATGTAAATATAGGTACAAAAGAAGATTTTCGTTTTTCTTTTTTTTCTTCGAAAAATTATTCAAAATTGTGTCCAAAACAACCTTTAAAATTTTCAATGTTATTTTTTGTCCCATTTTATTGAATTTTCATCCACAAAGAGTAGGTACCTGATAGCTGTGAGCCTGAATATGAAAACCACCCTTGGCGCATCAAAAATTGGGTTCTAAATTGACATTGGTTTTGCCCTTCGAATCAATGAGAAACCTTGACTCTAAAACAAAAATTCTGAAATTTATGTGATGTGTAAAGGGGAGTGGCGACCTATTTTTGAGCATTTTTTCAGATTTTTTTGCAATGCATTGGTTCATTAGGTACCAAGATTAGATTTTTTGACGAAATTCTATACGAAGGGGGGAGGGCAAAGTAAAATGAAAGGTAGAAGATGCACCCAAAACTTTTTTGAAGTCCTTAATTATGTCTGATGGTTAGTTTCAAAAAGTAGAACAAATGTTTGCCTTTTAATTTTGGATTTCGAACAATTTAAAAATTTTAAGGGTGAGGGGAGGGGTTTTGGCTAGAATGCATGGCAAAAAAATCTCAAAAAAATTCTCAAAAATTGGTCACCACGGGCACTTCCCATATACACCACATAAATCTCAGAATTTTTGGTTGCGAGAATGATTAAATGGGTAATTTTGAATAGTAAGTTGCATTTTTTGGCCTTTTATACCGAGTCTAAAAATTTGAAAAAAAAAAAAATATATATCATGATATTATACCATAGTAGGACTATATTTTAGCCAAAAAGAAAAAAATCAGATCTTTTAGTTTCAGAAGTACGGCAATTTTAAAGTTTCAAAATGAGGTTTTGGCTAGAGAGCAGTGCAAAAAAATCTGAAAAAATATCACGATATTATACCATGGTAGGACTATATTGTTGCCAAAAAGAAAAAAATGCAGATCTTTTAGTTTCTGAATTATGGCAATTTTGAAGTTTCAAAGTGAGGTTTTGGCTAGAAGGCAGTGCAAAAAAAATCTGAAAAAAATCTCAAAGATTGGCCACTACTCTCTGTATACGCCACATTAATTTCAGAATTTTTGGTTCATTAGGTTCCGAGATAACATTTTTTGACGAAAAAATTTCCTAAAATCATTTTTTGGGGTTCTTCATAATGTCTGCTGGTTAGTTTCAAAAAGTAGCTCTTGAGCCGATTCGCCTATCTTGACCAGGGGTTCCCTTTGATCTTCTGATTCATGAATTGACTTCAGCACTTTGAAAATTTTTTAAAATATTCCTGAGAAACAAAATTTAAGTGTTTAGAAAAATCCTCAGAATTCTTCACTACGTTAAAAATTAATTTTAAAGTTCGTGAATGGTGATACCTACTTGGAGAGATAAAAATCTAAGCAATCAAAAGAAAGGGCAGCTTGTTCTCTAAAAAGTTAGAAATTTGATCGTTTTTTCTTTTTATTTATTTTTTTTTCATTTACTGAACTGAAGTATTTAGAAATATTTCTTATAATATTTTTAACATTTTTTTTTATCAATTATTAATTTTTTCAAACGTTTTATTTTCTTTGCTTCGTTCAATCATTTTTTAATAGGTAGTTGTCTAATTGGTAGGTAATTTTGAAATGATATTCCTGCCTTAATCAAAAACCACTATCTATTTTTTTTTTCAATATTTTTTCACAAAAATAATTCGAATTTACTAAAAATAAAATTGTTTTCCTCATTGAATCATAAAGTTTTGAAATGAAATTCGCCTTTACTCTGCTCAAGCAAAATACACAAAGTATTCTACAAAATTGGCTGCAATATTTTTTGTGGTAAACATGCAACTTCAGAAGACTTGTGGGAGAAGTAAAACAAAAAAATTGTAAATTTTTCAAAAAAAAAATCGCTTGCTTAGAAAAAATCAAAACTGAAAATTCAAAAAAAAATTGAAAATGTGACTCTTTAGCTTCCTCTGTTCGGCCTTTGGATTTTGACAAAAATTTTCGATAACCGGAGTTGACGTGTTTTTTTTTCAATAATTTTCTTCCTTCTTCCTCTAGAAAAATTTTTCCAAATCTCATGCGGCTATGCTCAGATTACAATTTTGGGTCAATATTTTCTCAATTATTGAAGAAAATTTGAATTGTTAAAATTATAAGATTAGGTCATCATTCTTGGTAGGTAAATTTATAGGTATCTACTTTGGAATACTTACCTAATGATTTGAAAAGAAATAAAGAGTGCAGTTTTTTTTTAGCACCCATAAGCATATTTAGTTTAATTATTGAAAAAAAAAAAATGGCTAACCAAACACTTCGTGGTCATACAGTAACAACTTACAACAGTTATATCTGGTCATTCTTTTTTTTCAACCTGCTGCCACACTTCGGTCATAATCTTTATCCACAAAAATATCCACAACATTTTTTGTAACGGTACAACTTACAAATTGTGATTATGTTTGTTTTAAAATCATAGAGATAGTTAAGGTAAATAAAAAAAGTCGATTTTTTGTGTGTGCGGGCCGAGAAAATAAACTGGAAATATTGGTCATCGTTGTCGTTATGTATTATTGATTACCTAATTCACACAGCTATACGCGTTTCGACACCTACATTTATCATATATCGCCATTACGAAGCCAGGCAAATTTTATCGATTCACAAGATTTTAATTGATTGATTATCTCGACGAAATTAAATTTCATTTGTGGTTTTTATGATAAAAACACGTTCACAATTATCATCGACCTAGAATTTTTTCACCTAAAGGGGGGGGGGGGGAGAGACGAACATGTGTAGGTGTCGGTATTACTGACCTGTGATGGGAATAATGTTCCTTATTTTGACGACTGATGGTTTTTCTGCAATGCCCATGTAATAAAAAAATAGCCAATTACCTGTAAAGACTGTGACGTACATGTATTCAAGTCGTATTGCAGTCTGTAAAACTAAATTGATGGTAATTGCTAATTATAAGTTCTTAAGTTGATTTTTTTTTTTCAAAAAAATAATTTTATCGATTGAGTAAATTTTTTATTGTTTAGGTGCAATTTTTTTCCATCACGAACATTTTATATCCTTTCGGTTAAATGCGGACGATTATTCTTTAATGGTAAGGTACACATGCGTTATATTATGTGCGAAATAATAAATTTCAACGAGGAACGTTTTTATGGTCATTTTTTTCAATCTTTTGTCTCTGCCAAGGATCACCGACAATGATTCAAGGGTGTTAAAAAAAGTGCCGTCATATTGAACGGAAACCGTAAACATGTGGTTTTTTATAAGATGAATGTGTACATCGTTCGGTAGGGAATTTTTCATTTTCAATCATATAAAATACGTAAACATGACGTAAAGTTGATGATTTTCTTTGTTTTTTGTGTTTTTTTTTTGAAAACTGAATCCAGAATTAAACGATTGATATCCCATATGTGAATTTTCTGCATAATATATTGACAGCTATTGATGCTGGTTGCGGCACGACGTCATTAAGCGACATGGATATGCGAATAATCTAATCTAGTCTCACGTCCGACAGTAAGATTTATGACGCATGACGCCCATTACTGTTAAAATATCAGATAACATTTAACGGTAACTTCGAATGATTTCAACAATTATTCTATGGCAACCTTTAATTAGCAAATCAAACAGTGCAATGGTCTGCTTTTTGCTTTTATTTTATTCAGAAAAAAAAATGATAGATAAGATTAAGCTCGTACAATGGGTTTTGATTTTACTCTTCACTAAGTAACTGCCTAACAATTATAAAAACCAACATCGAGTATCCAGTAACCTACATACATTACCTATTGTATTTTCTGCACTTGCATTTTCGTGAGAGGAAGTACCTAGATATTTTAAAAATTGCCATTCATTTGGTGAATATGGTATATGGAAAGTGTAGGTACCTGCATGTGAAATATTCGCAAACTCCGTAGTACATATTTTTAAAAGAATGAAGCGTGAAGGAGGGGCCAAATATTTCTGCAACATATTTGGCATATTTGCATTCTATTCAGAAGTCAATTTACGTGTCTAAAATCCGACAATTTTTGAAATATTTTTTGAAAAAAGAAAAGAATTGGAATTAGTCATTTCCTCGAATGAAAAAGTCAATTTATAACGCACTCGACTATTAAAAATTATCAAGGCTAACTTGGCATAGGTAGGTATTGGATTTTTTTTCTTGAAATAGGTAAATGTACTCAAGTTGAAATAATGTGACAACCAAAGAAAGGTGCGGGGCCAAAAGATCCTCTCCTTCCAAAAAATTGCAATGCTGTTTTAGTTGAAAAATTTGGGGAAAATTTTCAGAAGTGATTCCGTTGTAAATTCTCTTTCCCAAAATGGAAAAAAAAAATTTGTTTCGATAAAAAATACCTACTTATTATTTTGAAGGTAGACGAGAGCACTTGTATCCGAATCGGGGTATAATACCACGTAAAAATGTGTAGGTATGAGAGAAGGAGAATGAAATGATGAAATTACATTTCTTGAAAAATTTATGCTTCAAATTGGATAAAAATTGGACAAATTTTATTACTAATCAAAAAATTTAGATGAAGTCGATCTCAGTTAAAATTTTTTTCATTTTTTGGCAGATTTGAAAAATACGTCCACAGCATACGTTTTGAGGTAAAAAGCTGAAATTTGATGAATATTCTTATGTTCATCTTCCCGAATTGATAGGAAGTGTTTTAGAGACGTTTCGAAATCTCTAGAAAAAGTTTCCAATTTCAATTCTAGCCAAAAAAGTTTTATTAAAAAATATGGATTTGAACTGATCCCAAAATTTTCGGGAGGGTTCAAAAAATTTCGAAAGCACTTCCAGTTGATTCGAGAGGTCAAAAATGGTGTGTACCTACTACCTATTCAGTTTCTTTCGTCTAATCGATTATATCACTTTATTTTGCAAGGCATAATAAGCTCATTCAAAGAGGGCTCAGGAAAATCGAGCTATCCTCATATTCGAAAAGACGATTTTTTCATAACAAAAATGTAAAAAAAGTTCATTTTTTGCTCTAGAAACAGTTCTTTAAAAAAATTCGCTATGGCAGTATTTTAATCATTCCATTTTCAAAATTAGTTATTTTTCATTGATTTTTCGGTTAAAAACTATTCCTTTCTTAATCAATTCCAATTAAACAGAAAAAATCAATAATTCCGACTGAAAGGTCCGCAAAAATTACTGATTTGAAATTTGATCCCTCCCTTCCATCATTTCTTTCGCGAGGTATTGGAGTAATAAAATTTTCAATAATTCGAAAAGTAAACTGTAGCCTCTAGAATTTTACAATTTTAGGATTTAGATGCGAGGTTCTCTTATTATGTAGGTACCTTACCTACCACCTAATACTATTGATTTATTCTTGTTTCAACCCAAAATTTTTCATTGGTTAGGATATACTTCTTTTCACAAGTTGTCAGTGGAGGGACAATTAATTATGATATGTATTTTTCAAGGAATCTCAAACCTTATAAATAGTTGAAGAAGAAATTTTTTTGCAGTGGAATCAATAGGAGCACCCAGAAATTAATTAAGGTAGGGGCTGAGAAATTGAGGAAAAAAAGGGAAGGGATCAAATTTCAAATTAATAATTTTTTATTGATCTTTCAGTTAAAATTAAAAATAATCAGTTTTTTCGGAAAATTGGGAATTTATTGAAAAATCTGTGATTTTTGACTGAAACATTGGTCAAAAATTATGAAATTTTAAAATAAAATGATTAAAATACTGCCCGAGCGAAAGCGAGGTGGGCGAAATTTTTTTGAAAAATAAGTACTGTTTGAAAAGCAAAAAAGTGCACTTTTAAATATTTTTACAAAAAATATTTTTTCAGAGCTTAAGAGGGGGGGGGGGAGCTCAAGCCCCCTGAGCCTTCCTGGGTGCGTCTAGGAGTGGGATGCATCAAAATTGAAAAAAATTAGGATTTTAAAATCGTGGATGTTATATCTTAAACTAAAAAACATACAAAATGAATTTTTAATGCGTTTTTAAAAATAACTGATCAAATAAAAATATTTTTATTCGTAGATAGTAATATTTTTGAATAAATAAAGATGTCTTTGTTATTGTTCATTTTGACTGATTGCGTTAAAATCAAATTTACATATTTGAGATTTTAAAAAAATATAAATGTTACTTTCAATACTCATGGATAGCTTGATCAAAAATATGAGTTTTTTTCGCATTTTTCTCCACCTTTCGGCAGAGAAAAATATGAAAAACTAAAGATTATCATGAAGCATCCTTTTTTAGTTGAAATTTGATGTACCTGCACCTACTTAAACCCTCCTTCAGGGCATGCTCTTCCTTTCTTATCAGAAAAAAATTTAGGATCAATATACAATACATATGTAAGTATTATTGAATAAGATATTCTGAAAATTTAATATGTGCTTTGGAGCAACATTATCTTTGGAAGAATTCTGAAATATTTTCAAAATATTCGTTCAATTTTCAGAAATTTTTTTTTTAAAAAAAGTCAAAAAATTTTGTTCTTGTTTGTCTTAACTTTTTCCAAAAATTAATTTTTCTCAAAGATGGAAGAAAATTTTTGAAAATATCTTAAAAGTACTCCGAAGATAATGTTGTTCCAAAGCACATATGTATTAAATTTTCAGAATATTTAATTCAATAATGCTCATGATATCTGGACTCTAAATTCTTCACTGATAAAAAAGGTAGAGCATACCCTAAAGCAAGAATTAATTCGAGAATAGAACTCGTCTAAAAATAGGTAACGGATTTCATACCTACCACTTACAAAGTATGTTATATGAGTACCTATAATATACAATGATGGCATTTTTGTCAATTTTTCATTGACATTTGCAGTTGGCCATTTAACGGTAGATAAATTGAAGTTGATTAAGATACCTCTGAAAATAATTACTGACTAGGTATATCGTATTACCATAAATTTTATTAATTTTAAATAATATTCCCATGCCACCGTTATCCTTACCTTTAAACAATTGAACGTGCTATAACATTTAGAATTACCTGTGTCTCTTGAACTAGTTACAAGTTCTCATATGTGTAACCACGATTACCATGTTAATGTATAAGAAACGAAAACAATTCTGGTTTAATCAGACTTACCTACCTATATGTTTTATCATCAATCTCACTATGTCTTCTAGTACATACATATATTCCTACCTATTTCTAATCGTAAAATACAAACAATTTTAAGTGCTTTTCAACTTTTTGTACAAATTTATCAAAGTTTTACTCACTACAATGAGAAATAAAACTGTATAAAATTGAAAGTAGCGAAAAAAAAAGAAAATGAGTTTGATGCGTCCTGGTACAGAAGAAAAATGAACGATTTCTGCAAAACCGGAATTCTTCGGGTTCTTATTAATTACCTTCTTATAAATAAGTATTGAATCGCTTCGATTAATTTTTTTTTTTTTTTGATAATTCGACGAAGAGTAAACCATTGTCCAGACTTTTAATTGGCTCGATGAAAAATCCGGGGACATTTTCCGGTTGATTTCTATTGCATCCGTAGTTCATGATGCAAGACATTTTCACGATGAGAGATATGGTCATATAGAACGAGGTTTGCCCGTTCAATTTTAAATGTGTTACAAATATGCTTATAGCATCTTTAAAATTAACACACATATTTGACCTTATTTCGCGAAGAAAAACTGATTACGCCATCCAAAGGGAAATTAATCGAATATTAGTGTCCATATTATACACTTTAACTAATAATGTATAGACTCGTTCTCTAGTTATCTGTACCTTTGATAGCTGTTAGCTGCTACGTAGGTACTTTCTATTCAAAGTTGAAAAGAATCGCACGTGCGTAGAAATTTCAATGAATAAGTCGTTTATGATAATGCAATACAATTTTTCATTCATATATGCTATTGCCAAAAATATTTATAATTTTTCCATCATCGTGCTGCAAATGTACTCGTGCATCGTACATATGTAGGTACCTACAAATCGCACATTGTAGGAAAGGTATTTATTTTTAATACGTTATTTCATTTCCAAGAATGGTTAATGGGTATTTATGATTCTGCGTTTGAAATTTTTGAAATAGATTGATTTTCGATGGTGTGAAAAATATTAGAATTTTCCTGATGGTCTTCGTTCATTGGCCTTTGAAATTATGACCTGGTTTTTTTTTATGCGGCGATGTTTTAAGGGTGTAATTTTATCCGGTAGGTGTACATTCAATTTTGCATAAAAAGGATTGCGATAATTTGAAATTTGCGATTTTCCGACTTGATGGCGAGATGCGCAAATTGAGAAGAATAACATTTTATTTCGATGAGGAGGATCATTTTTGTAAAAGAAGTACATCAATACTTACGGAAAATATTAAAAAATTGTAGATTTTTATTTTGACAAGAAATTTTAATGTTAATTAAAATTTCCAAGTGGCTTTTAATTTAAAGTAGGTGAGTACCTATCAATTTTTCACGAAAAATGTAGGTACATGCCTTTACCTATCTAGGTAAATTATTGAAAAGAATACTTTTTCAATAGTATGCAGCAAGAAGTTTTCATAAAATCATATTTTGATCAAACTTTTTTTGACCAAAAATTAGTGATGTAGGTACAAATTCGCGAAAAATCTTTTTGCGAGAATATTCTCGAGAATGTTCGCGAATATTCGGGAATATTCTCGCATATTCTCATGCAAGACTCATATAGATACACAGCCGTTACACAACTTTTAAAAAATGATCAATGATCATGATAAAAAAAAAGTCTCATTTTATAGAAGAAAATCAGACATCTGATGCAATAACAGTAATTACCTCGTCAATACCAGTATTTTGATATGCCACAAGCTAAGTATTTGAAATTTTTGGTTTTGAGAGAATATTCTCTTGAGCCTCGAGAATATTCGCGAATATTCTCAGATTCTGCGGTTGAGAATATTCTCCTTGACATCACTACCAAAAATGTCAAATTTGAGTTGAAACATAATGTCAACCCAAATTTTTCAACTAAGTTGACAGTTTTTGTTGCCTTAAGTAACAATGATTCTTTCATAATTGTCATTTATACTAAAATAGTTAAAAATAGTCTCTTTCACCAAATAAAATGTCATTTTTGATCTAAAAATTCAATGTTGATCAGAAAATATTGAATTGATCTGACCGATAGTCAATTTGATCAAAAAGTTGGATTCTGACTGAAAATATACTTACCTATCAATATTTTGACCAAAAATATCTATTTTGACCAAAAATATCTATTTTGATCAAAAATATCTATTTTGATCAAAAATATCTATTTTGACCAAAAATATCTATTTTGATCAAAAATTTCTATTTTGATCAAAAATATCTATTTTGACCAAAAATATCTATTTTGACCAAAAATATCTATTTTGACCAAAAATATCTATTTTGACCAAAAATATTTATTTTGACCAAAAATATCTATTTTGACCAAAAATATCTATGTTGACCAAAAATATCTATTTTGACCAAAAATATCTATTTTGACCAAAAATATCTATTTTGACCAAAAATATCTATTTTGACCAAAAATATCTATTTTGACCAAAAATATCTATTTTGACCAGATATGCCAAGTAGGTATGTCTGGAAATGTCAATTTTGACCAAAAACGTCAATTTTGATCATGTTGACTGAAAATGTCGATCTTGATCATTCTGACTGAAATGAAAATTTCAGGTAGTGTTCAACAAATAACCGGATCTTTCAAATCTATCCAAATACTCGGATATCCGGATACTACCCGGATAATCAAAAAGAAGGCATTTCATTGGATATTTCCCTAGTTGAAAAAAATCCCGCTAGGAGTGCTAAATTAAATTACAAAAAATTGAAATTAGGCAACGTCTATTGCAGGAGGTGGACGAAAATTAGAAAATTTTCAAAAATGGTTTGTAGACGACTTTTGAGGCTGTCGGAAAAGTTCAACCATTTTCGGGATGTTTCGGGAACAGTTCGGAAATTTCCGTAAGATCCGGATAATTATCCGGGTATTTGGATATTTATCCAAATAGTATTTGGTATTTGGATATCCGGGTACTTGTTGAACACTAATTTCAGGGGATAGGAGTCTGAGTCACACCGACTCCAATTTGACTCCGACTTAAATCCGGAGTCAGCCTAGATTCAGGGAGTCAAGGTCAAAGATTGACTCCGGAGTCAAGCTGGAGTCAGTAGTCAACTTTTTTGCTGACTCCTATGCTCTGGTAAATTTTGACCAAAATGTTAGTTTTGGCTAAAATGCCAATTTTGACCAAAAATATAGATTTTGAACAGAAACATCAATGTTGACCAAAAAGTCGGTTTTGTACAAAAACCTCCGATTTCAGCAGAAATGATGTTATTTTGGACCAAAAATGCAATTTGACCTCAAAAAAGTTGATTTAATTTTTAAAAAACTGGTTCTGAAGTTGCCATATTTAAACAAAATTATTTCTTCTCTCTATTTAAATAAAAAAGTCACATGACCAAGAACCATCATTTTAACCAGAGATATCACCATTGGCAAAAAATATCACTGTGGACAAAAAATGTCACTATTGACGGAAATGGACCAAACGTAGCTTTTCATTTCTGGGTGCGCCTATGACTCAAAAATATTAGTTCTGACCAGAAATGTCACTTTTGTCAGAAAGTTACCTATTTTCCATCTACCTGATTGACAATCAAGTATACTTAATGGAAAATGCCAATTTTACCTCAAAATTTTCTTTTTTACCAACATGATTTTTGTCTATTATGAAAAAGTTCCCATGTTTTCGGAAACTGATTGATACCTATAAATTTCAACAACAAAGAAACAATACTTATTAAGCAAAAATTTTCATTTTACAAAATCTTGACTTCTGCAAAAAATTGATTTTGGTGAAATATTTTTATTTCGAAGAGATATCGAACCACTAATTCTAAAAGTATCAAAGTGCCAATTTGATTTTTTTACGGAAAAGCCAAAAAAAAGTCATATAATTTGCATTGCGATTATGGACTTTGTAAATTTTAATCTCATTTTTTCAGTTCTAAATTAATTAATTTACGTATTTTAAATTTTAATTTGGTGCAGCTTAATTCAGAGAACTCTGGTAAAAAAACACAATTTTGAAAAAAAATGGCCCTTAGACAGTGGCGTAGCCAAGGGGGGGGGGGGCGAAGGGGGCGATTGCCCCCCCATGGCGTTTAAAAAATATGGTATAATGGGAGAAAAGTGTCAAAAATTGGGGAAAATGGTCTATTTTAGACATCAGAAATTCAATTTTTTCAAAGCTTCGCCCTCGCTTCGCTCGGGCTTGAACATAATTATCAATCGATTTTGATTTTAATGAACGTTCTGAGAGAAGTCTGCGAAAAAAGGCGTATTTTTGTACCTTCAATCTAAGTCCTGTGTCCATTTTACATCGTTGTGTTAGTCTTTTTATTATACACCCCCTACCTCAGACTCGGTTATACGTACACTACGAAAAAATACTTGCTATGTTTCAAAACGACCACAGAAAATTTGACTCAATTTGTTCTTGCCCCCCCCCCCCCCTGACGAAATCCTGGCTACGCCACTGCCCTTAGACACTCAGAATTAGTGGATCGATATGTTACCTATTCTATGAATTGCAAATTTAATGTTTAGGTATCAAGTTTTTCAAAAAATCTTGTCGCAATTTTCATTCATCTGTTTCGGTTTATAAATTCACGAAAAATCGTAATTTTTGCAGCAAGCAAAATGTTCAATTTCCTTGAAAATGTGACCCTGCTGTAAAGATGGGACCTAGTTTTAAAAAAAAAATCGATGTCTCATTTTTCACGTTTTTGATCCAAATGGCACCAAATCTGGACCAAACACATGAAAATAAAAACATCGATTTTTTTACCCAGGGTCTCTTCTTTACGGCAGGGTCACAAATGGAGAATGCAAAATTTGCCATGATTGAAAAAACTAAAATTTTTACTTAATTTTTTTTAAAATAGTCGAATAGTCTTTGATTATTTCCCCCTCTCCCTTCCGCCATTTTTTGAAGGAAACCTACTCATTTAATATCTCCTTATGGCGATATACTCTCATCTTTTTTCTCCTTTTTTTGAAGTCAAATGTCTTTACCTGCGCAGCCTTTGCAAAACCTATACCTATAGCTATTTTATTTTTACATTGAAGTGGTAAAAGAAAATTCGAATAAAAAATGATGAAAAAAAATTGAACATTTATTGCTGCGGCATAAAATGCACGTACCTGTCTATTACCTGCAAATCTGAGTGTGAGACTGTGAGTAGGTCTCGGTACCTATTGGCAAATAAAAATAAAAATAAAATTATATCTCAATCAAATAGTTTACAAGTTTATTTAGCATACCTATATAACGTTACAGACCGTATTTATCTAACGGAATTCTTACCTGTTTATTTTGTCGACCTCATAGGTCATTCTTTAACCAATATTTCCCACAATATTTATCAATTATTTTATATCGAATGTGGAAACGAACTCATCTGGTGCCCTGTGCCTGCGCGCCACGCCGCCGCGCTATATTCAGATTAACTCGAAATGGATTTCCAACACCTATCAATTAAAGACGCTTTACCGCCTCGCGCGATGCAGAATTTTATACCACGTTAACAAGGTAATTTCATTTAATCTCGGTGCGATATTGTATCATTTACTTGTGATAAATCTCTGCCTATTATCTTATTTATACGAATAAAATGAAAACCCCTGATTAACCGGATCGTTTAGCAAAAACTACTATATACGAAGAGTTCCTTAACATTGTGCATGGTCCTTGTGCACCGTTAGTGGACGTTATGCACGAACTTCGTTTACGCCTTGATACCGGCATCCGTCAATCGAAATAGTTTTTCGTGGCGGCGGCGGTGGCGGCGGCGTCGGCTACGTCGGTCGCGGAATTAAGGATAAATTGAGTTTCAAGATGCTAAACGTTTTTACCGCCTTAATTCTGCATTTTAAAAGAATTCCTTTAAATAACGACAGCTAACATGTTGTCCATCAACGATCACGACTAATACATTATACCGCGAGTATGTAAGTAGAAGTACCTCTCCTCCATCTACCCATACCCAGGCCATACCTATACCGATGTACGTAGACAACGTTTAATTCGATCATGCATTCACTTCACTTTGCGTATCCGATCAAATTTTTTTCATTCTACATATTCCCGTTCGCGGCGTTAATTTTTTCCAAACATAGGTAAACAACCGAGCATTGTTATTTCCTCGTTTGGTGAAAACGCGCGCTGCACCGAGCAGTTATGTAAATATGTAATAATTTGACTCTTCCATACGTTTTGAAAAATTTTTCAATATGCTAAATAAAGCGTAACGATGGGTAAAATTTTAGCGTATGTATTTGTCACATATACGTGCTCTTTCCATCATTTTTTTACTTTTTTTTTTTTATCGTGTCTTTAACAAATCAACGGTAAATATGTAGATCTCGTAGGTAACTAAACGCTCTTAATCCGATAGCTTGGTATGCCGTATAGCTTTGTTCAAGTACATGTTAAAATGCATTCAAATTTTTATCCAATTTTAACCATTATCGAATATTTTGACGGGCCGCCGTATAATTATTTGAAAAGCTTCGAGCACCTGTAATCGAATCACGAAATATACACGCATTTATTTTTATGTGCCTACTGGTATCTCGCTACCTACTTGTTAGGTATGGTTCAAGTCATTAGGTAGGCTCAATACCAATCACCTGCGAAATACGATACCTATGTATTCAGTGTTTTAGCTGCCAAGTTCCTCTTCAATTTGATTACAGGTTTTGAGGTTTCGAAAGTGAATTACTTAATACTGGGAATTAAATTCTCCGTAAAAAATATTTTAAAGCTGTGTTTCAATCTTAGGCGCCCCCAGAAATTAATTAGGGGGGGGGGGCTGAGAATTTAAGGAAAAATTGAGGGGAGCCGGGAAGGTCAAATTTCAAATTAGTAATTTTTCACTGATCTCTCAGTCAAAAATCATCAATTTTTTCTGACGAATGGGAAATTTATTGAGGAATCGGTGAATTTTGACTAAAAAATTAATCATAAATTATCAACTTTTAAAATCAAATAATTAAAATATTGCACGAGTTTAGCGAGGGCGAAATTTTTTGAAAAAATACATGCTTGAAAAGCGAAAAATGCACTTTTTTACATTTTTGCGCATTGAAAAAAAAAAATAATAAAATTTATCCAAAAAAATACTTAATAACGTGTCCCAAATTCCCAATTCTCAAAATAGGTAAAATTTATCATTTTTTGAATAAAATTTATTCTTTTTGGTAAAATTTATTAATTTTTTTGACAAATTTTATCATTTTTTCTGATGATAAATATTATTTTTTAGTACAAATTTCACCTATTTTGTGAATTGAAACATGTTATTATTTTTTTGAATACATTTTATTATTTTTTGATCAAAATTTATTATTTTGGTAAAATTTATTAATTTTTCTGATAAAATCAATTTTTTTTTTTGATAAAATTTATTATTTTTGGGGTAAAATGTATTCATTTTCGTAACTTCTGTTTTTTCCGTGCAATAAAAAAATATTTTTTTCGAGCTGCTTAAAGAGGGAGCTCAAACCCCTCGAGTCCTCCTTGGGTGTGCCGATGGTTTCAATGTAGGTATGTGATAATATTATAAAAATTGAAGAAATTTTATCAAAATTGGTAAAAGGTAAAGAGAAAACTATTTTTTTTTTTTTTTTTCATAGATTGGAAAGTGTTTTAAAATGTAAATTCTCCGGTAAAAGTGGATAAATTATGGTGCCAATGGATAGATTTTAACAGAAGTCAGCAAATTTCTGCTTTACCCTCCCTACCCTCCTTCAAGAAAACAGACCCATAATTTTTTCGAGTATTGAAACTATGAGAATTTTGAAGCTAAAAGTCACTTCAACAAGAATCATTGAACAATTTTTCCGGGGTTTTCAATATCACAAATCATCCCGCGATTTTTTACTCATTTACTGGATGATTTTTGGGATGAAAATTCATCCGAAATGTATCCCAGGCTTAAAAATTCGAAAAACAGCGCGAGATCATTGTTGAAGTTGAATTTGAAAACCAGCTAGGGATGAATATTCATCTCACATTTATTCCGGTTTCGAAAAATTGAAAAAGGTGGGGAAAATTATTGGAACTTGAAAATTCATATCACAGCTCGGGATGAATGTTGGGATGAACATTCATCCCAAATTCATTTTCAACTTGAAAATTCGGAAATCAACTCAAGATTAATATTAGGAAGGATGGAAGTTCATCTCGAGTTCATTCCACACTTGAATTGGAAAGCCAGCTTGGGGTTAGTGGGACGGAAATTCATCCCACATTCATCAAAGCCTTGAAAATTTAAAAACATCTTGAGATGAATCGCGAAAGGAAAATTCATACCAGTCTTGAGAAATCGAGAAACAGCTAAAGATGAATATGATGATGGGGGGGGGGGGGGGAATCCCACATTAATTCCAAACTAACAAATTCGAATAACAGTTTGAGAAAAATTTCAAGGTGAAATACCAAGTTCATCCCAAACTTGAAAATTGGGGAACACCTTGGGATGAAAGTGCATCCTTAGTTATAAAAAATGTTCGTACCAGGGATGAACCTGGGATGAATTTTTATCCCAATAAGCATCCCTATACCTATCAACATTTATTTTGATTTTTTGGACATCCTGAAGTTTATATTTCAATTTTACCAGGCTTTGGTATAATATCACAAATTATAAATCAAGAAAGAGGTAAATTAGAAATTTTTAGAAAAATAAATATTAGGTATAATTTTTGCAATAATTTCAAGCTAATTCTTCTCAAGACGTTTTTCGATTTTTCAAGATTGGGATGAATGTAAGATGGATTTTCATCCTAAAATATTCATCCAAACGTTTTTTTGAATCCGCGATGAACTTTGATATACTTAATTTTGATCCCAATAAGCATCCTAGTTTTTTTTTCTAGATTTTCTAAGCCCTGGGGTTAAATTTTCATCCAAATATGTTTTTCGACTATAGTATGAATTTTGGATGGTTGATGCGTCATCCCAACAATCATCTCCCACATTTTCTGGTTTTCAAAGACTGATGATTTTTCATCTTAATAATTATTCCATCCTTTTTCAAGGTTTCAAGACTGGAATGAATTTGGGATAATAATTTAATTGTTAAAATCAATAGAATTCATATTCCAATTTTGAAATGAGGGCATATTAATTTTTTTGTTGAAAATCTCGATGACGTTATAGGATCAATTTTTTTTTCAAAAATTCGAGTTATATTTACCTATGTAAAAGGCAAAAAAAAAGCTATTTTTGGAAACCCCGACGAATCATAAAATTTTCAAGTTAAACGATTTTTTTAGATAGTTCTGATAAAAATTCATTGATAAAAATATCAAATTACACGACTAGGTTGCTCATGGATTCCAAACTCGTTTTTTGAAAATTCTTAACACAAATTGTCAAACGTCTACCTACCGTTTCGTTAGGTACTGCGTAGTGCGTACATTGCATCATAATTGACAATAATTCTCTTCAGAAAATTAAAACCCATCTCGAATGCAAACAACCGTCCATCAAAAGGTATAGGCTTAAATTTATTTTATTACGATAATGTATCGTAATTACTGCAGAAATCCTTGTCTTGTATGGGTAAATGACATCTGCGGAGTGAGACATCCCGACAAGTTTCTTGCCCTTTTAAATGCATACGGAAAGGTGAATTTTTCATCACCATCGATACCGTAAAGAAAAAGTAATATATAACGTGCACCTACCGTTAAGTAATTCAAAATAAGCAGCGAATATTCAGAAGTTCAATTTCATTAAATTTACGAACAACGTATCATCAATAGCGGGTACACGAGTATATTATTTTATTACTTCCTTTTTATACGCGTACACATACGACGTTGCAATATGGTTTTTTTCTTCTTAGCTTTTGATACCTGTGCTCGTATTACCAAATGGTTCGATTAATTTGGATGACACGAGAACGTCGTATAAGAGTATAAGAAAACTGAGAAGCATGGTCGCGTCGCGTCGCCTAAATAATATAACTGTGTATTATACGATTCTCTGCTTTATGAATAAAATCAAACGCAATGATCGTTAATAACGGTCATTGGATTAATTAGTGTGGTTTTTAAAATTTCACACAAATCGTAAGGATTTTTTCTGCCAAGTTTTGAGGTCGACTGACCGTACTTATTGTCGTGAACCGGTTTGAATGTAAATCTACACCACACACCGTAATAATAGAAAATGCATCAGTCGATTCCCGTTTTTCATTAATCTTTGAGTATCTGATAGAAATGAAAATTGTGAAAATTTTCAAGGAAAAAGTGATATTTGGTACGTGCTGTTTTTCCAAGTTCAACTTCTAATCAAATTTTTCACAAAAATTAATTTTGTAAAATTTTCTACCAATTTTTTCCATTTTAAGAAATTTAGTTTTTTCTTGTTACCTAGGTACTTATTCTGATTTACTTAGATTTTTTTTAGATAAGACTCTATAGACCAGTAGTTCCAACTCAAGAGTCCAAAAAATTTAAACGCAAGAAAAAAAGCCGCTCGATTCGAGTAACGGAAGCAGACTCGAAGAATTTCCATCTCGTCAATGAACAGGTATGTCCATGATATGCCTTTTTCTAATCTACAGTACCTCTACCTACCTAATTGAAAAAAATACCGGAACCCTTTTGTATGCATCATTCATTTTTGAGTAAGCTTATTGTTGAGAAGTTGGATATTCATTAATTTTCGTCCACGGTAGATTTATCTATCAAAATGGTATTTTAGATGGGTGCTTTTGAAATGAAAAATTTTTCAGTTCATTTATTGGTTTAGACAATACTTAATAATAATGAAAATGGGTTTTTTAACTTCGCGGTATTCAACAAACTGATTGATGGCATGCGTACCTATGTGATGAAAAATCTTGATCACTTAATTTCGATGGAAATTGATTTTTTTATACCCGTGTATGAAGGTATCTACTTCTACTCTCCAAGGAATTATTCAAGATGTCCGACTCTAATTAAAATAGAGCTTCAATTTTTGAAAAAAATGCCCTAAAACCTTCATAGGTAGCTGAAATTTCAGCTGCTAACCCTGAAATCTCGATTTTTGGTGTATTTCTAAAAATTTAAAATCCCCCCCTTTTTTTTTAGTAAAAACGTAAAAAAAAGTAGGTAAGTACTTTTTTATGAACACGATGTTATTTAATTGGATCCCAAAAAAATCGACTTCCCGTATTCAAATTCATCAATTCCTAGCCTTTCAGAAGCTTTCAAATAAATGATCTAAGCATTTTATTCAAGAATGGAGATGACTTTCCTCTTCAAAATTTCAAAAAATTTTCATCGGGAGAAAAAATCAGTAAAATTCTTGAAAAAATTGGTAAATTTTTTGAAAAACCAGTGAATCTTTAGAAGAATTGATGAAAATCTTTGAAAAAAAAACAGTGAAATCCTTGAAAAAAAATCAGTGAAAATCTGAAAAAATGGTGAAAATATTTTTAAAAAATCAGCAAAATTCTGAAAAAAGTAAAAATCTTAAAAAGACTTTCAACTTTGAAATTTTGATTAAAAAATCACTAAAATTGTTAGAAAATTGATCAAATTTTTGAAAAATCAGTGAATGTTTGAAAAAATTGGTGAAAATCTTGCAAAAACCAGTGAAATTTTTTAAAAAATCAGTAAAATTCTTAGAAAAATTGGCAAGTATTTTTTTTTTGAAAAAATCAGCGAATTCATAGAAAAATTGATGAAAATTTTTGAAAATACAGTGAAATTCTTGAAAAATCCTTTAAAAAAATCAGTGAAAATCTGAAAAAATTATTGAAAATCTTTGTTAAAAAATAGTGAAATCTTTTTAAAAAATCAGTGAAAATCTGAAAAAATTATTGAAAATCTTTGTTAAAAAATAGTGAAATCTTTTTAAAAAATCAGTGAAATTCAGAAAAAATTAGTGATTTTTTTAAAAAATCAGCAAAATTCTGAAAAAATCAGTGAAAATCTTGAAAAAATTATTAGTGAAATTTAACACCGATTTCGACCATCACTTTTGGGCCAAACATTTATAAAAATTGCGATCTTCAAGCTTTCGCTGTGCATGAAACCAGCAGCTGATGATCAGCAAACGATTGGTTCTCGAAATCAAGGTTCATAGACTGACTTCAGTGACAGGTTCCTGCTTTTAATAGTTTCTTCGACTCATTTTCGGTAGGTTCGGCATTTGAACTGTAAAGATGCAGAAGAATTTTACATCATAACCGTTATTTTTCAAATCTTCATAAATGATATATCCGGGGAAAAAAGATGCACCATTTAACCCACTGTAGAATCTGCACCGGTGTTTTACCATTTTGAAAAAGTAACAAAAATAGGCTAAAATAACAATAGGGCCAGACATGCCAAATACAATATGACATAAAAGCGTAGGCGACTGTTACATAGTCACGTGGAAGGCACACTACCCAACTCAATCGAAATGTAACGTCATCGTACCTTTTGTTAAACGCAGTTATGCTTATGCCATAATGACTGATATATAGGTTTATTATCACTACGTTAATTTGCCATCAGCTCTAAAACTCGAGAAGCAATGAATGACAAGCAGCTTGCGCCGCTACCTCTTCAGTAGCCGAAGCCTCACGAATGTACGAAAACGCGCTTCCTCAATTGTAAATTGCAATGTACTACTGATTTCTCATTTCTTTCTTATAGCTGGCTTGGGCCACAAGATTGCATTTTGTTCGAGATGTGAACTTTATCTCGTTAATAAACGCTTCGCTGGATCATCCTCTTCACACGCATTATTAGCCAGGCATCAGCTATTTATGCATCTTTTTTTTTTTCGGTTGCTAGGTCTAGAGGTACTTAAAGGTACCATCGAGTGCATCAATATACTCGCTTAAGCTGTTCTAAAACACTTTTTTTCTTCTTAAATACATCGATACGGTGTCAATAACATGCTTAATGAAGAATGAAATATTTGTTCTTGCGGATCATTTTATTGTGCCGCATCATCAAGTATTTACAAATAATTTGGATGTTGATGAAAGTTCGGCGGGTACCTATAAGCTCTAGATGGGCAAAATTTTCAGAAAAAGACGTGGCTAGTGCTCAGTGGAATATTGTTCAAGGAATTGAAAAAAGTTCAAGTGGATTTATGCAGATAGGTATTTGAATATTTATCCTCTCCGTAGAAAATAATTATTATTATCATCGAAAAACGGGATCTTTTTTTCAATCGTTCAATGGTTTCCAATAGTTGGAGAATAACTGGTGTCCAATGTGTATTAATTTCTAGCCTACTCATTGTTTTAGGTTTCACGGATAGTTACCTGTAGGTATATTACAATAACTGGAAAATTATTCATACCCACCAATATGTCCATCAATCATCGGAGAATCGACTTCATTTTTTGTTTGTCGCTTACCCATTATTTTTCGTAGTTATGGCTAAAAAAGATGTAGAACAAAAAAATTGATAAAAATTTTGCTAATGTAATGTTGTAATGTTGGACGATTTAAAAGATTTTTTAGGTTGTCAAATTTTCCTAAAATGCTACTTATTTGATTCCATTTCCCCGACGCCGCGCACCACTGGGCTCAATTGTATGTACTTGACCCCTACTATCCTTCAAATCAGACCTTCAGAAATTCCGCTCAAGTAAGTTGTCAGAAAATTCAAAAATTTCACAAAAAATATTTTTAAAAAAATTTTTAATACTAAGAAAAGTTTTGTCAAATTTTGATATGTCCTCGAAAAGTTATTTAAAAAATTTCACAAAAAATATAAGAAATATTCAAAAGTCTGCAGAAAAACTTCGTCAATTTGTTACTAAAAAAATTGTTTTAACATACCTACTTTAAAAAATTTAAGAGTTGAAAATTTATAGACGTGGGCAAAAATATGAATACTTTTAAAAATTCTGTAGAAGAAAAAATTGTACCAACCTACCAACTAAAAAAAAAAAACTTGGATCCCCGTAAAAGTAAATATATTTCTATCCAAGATACTGTTTGAATCAATTCAATGTTATTCTAATTTTTTAAAAACCCAAACAATTCGTTTTTTTCCTTTTGAAAAACCTGAGTGGGAGAGGGGTGGAAGTAAAAGCATTTAATATTCGCTATAATAATGATTTTCTGGGTAAAAAATATAGGTAAATATATTTGTTTAAATCGTTTAAAAACTATTCTACGAAAAGTGATTGCTAAGCACACCCCTGAAGTAAAAAAAAAGGACCTAATGTTGTAAAATTGGTCATAAAGGTATCATGGGATGAAAATAATCATCAATTCTATAAGTCAATTTTTCGTAAAAAATTTTAAAATTGTTTTTCAATTTTTTGTATCACTTCTAAATTTTGAAATCTTTGGTGAATTTTTTGTCAAATTTACAAAATTTTTCGTGACATTTTTTCAATTTATCAATGAAATTTTATCAAATTTTTCAATAAATTTTATCAAATTTTTCAATGAAATTTTATCAACTTTTCAATGAAATTTTATCAATTTCGTCAAATTTTTTAGTGAAATTTAGTAACAAATTTAGGGGAAATTTGTAAAAAAAAAATATAGTGAAACTATGTAAAAAAATTAGTGAAATTTTGTAAAAAAAAAATAGTGAAATTTTGTTTAAAAAATTTAGTGAAATTTTGTTTAAAAATTTAGTGAAATTTTGTTTAAAAAATTTAGTGAAATTTTGTTTAAAAAATTTAGTGAAATTTTGTTTAAAAAATTTAGTGAAATTTTGTTTAAAAATTTGGTGAAATTTTGTTTAAAAAATTTAGTGAAATTTTGTTTAAAAAATTTAGTGAAATTTTGTTTAAAAAATTAGTGAAATTTTGCAAAAATAATTTTAGTGAAATTTTGTGAAAAAAATTCAGTGAAATTTTGTAAAAATTTGTAATGATATTCTGTTTTTTTTTTAGTGAAATTAATCAATTTTTTAAAGTAGAATTTTAGATTTTAAAGTCATGTTGCGACGTTGATAGATAATAGTTTTGCGTCCAGGGTTGAACTTGCGTCCAGGGTTGAACTATTGAAAAGTATCTGATGCTTTTCAATGTCATAATAGAATTTTTGTGCCACCCTCCACCACTCCGAATTTAGCTTTTGAAAAGAAAAGTGTAGAAAATCTACTATGGTGGTAATTATGCAATATTTACACGAATATTGGCCCGTAAAAAATCAAGTCCTCGAGGTGTTTAAAAATTTGTACAGAGCTATGAAAATTTTCATTTGGCTGGTTAGGAAAAATTGGTTCACAAAATGATAAATACATACCCAGGTACTTTACTTACCAACTTTATGTCCAAGATACGTGAGAGAATTGGACAGAATCTCGTACTCCATAAAATAAAACTTTTGAAAAATTCTGTCAGTTACCATTTTGAACTTCATTCGAAATGGGAAAAAGGTACCTCACATTTCAAACGTTCCTCGCCACCAAGAAAAAAAAACTCAACGTCACCTATGCTATGGTGTGTGTCGTGTAGGTAAGTATCATACAGGTCCACGTCCAAGTATCTATCTACCTACTTATCTGTACAAGTAACGCTTCAAAAACCTTCTGTAGACTTTGGTCATCTTTTGGGACAAATTTTACTGTTTAATACTGAAAAAATGTTATATTGTGTGCGAGTCTCGGAAAACCTCAATATTTAACGGTGATTTTTTTTCTCTCCATCGAATACTTATCACGTCATATTCCTGATTTAAATTATAATCTCTCACGTTGTGGGTGAACACGTTAACCACTATACCACCGAAGCAGCGGAGCAAATCGTTCAAGCAAATCTACACGGTCTCGTTTCTAGATCATATTAAAATGACAGTATTTCTGCGTGCTGGAAGCTTAGTACCTGAGGAATTCGTGTTTGTATTATTCAAATGCGACTTGGCTTTGTTGTTTTTTCATTATTATTGATTAACTATAGGATTTGTTTTTCCAAAGGAGGTAGCCTAATCATTTACGTTTAAATGTAACATTAACAAATGTAATATCAATATGTTCTGTAGGAAATGAGCATACTCCTATATCTAGGCTACTGAATCTAATTATTCGAATTTATAATGCAACATATTCCAAGTACAGTACTCGAATTAATTATTCCAGGAACCCGGAGCTAGCCCATTCTTTATTATTTGTACCACTAAATCAATCCGATACGAAATAACATCATCTCTCAATTTATAAAATTTACTGTTTGAATTGATGTTGCTGGGTTAGTAAGCAATGTAGAATTTATGCCCCGAGGAGTCTGCATGGCAATTTGGTGAAATATTTTTCCGGCATTGTCATAGAAACACTTACAACCGGGTACTGGTTTTATTGCAGGAATTTTTTGACCGGTGCTTTTAACAAATTCGCGTAAAATAAAACTAAAAGAAGCACGAGTGAATATTCGATTGGCGGCGGCTGACTTTATTCCATCATTCACGAACGAAAAACCATAAAGTAGGGTGCGGTTGAAAGTTGGTCAGTATAGCACGCTTTTATTTTTAAGAACTACGTATTCACGTATGAGACTCACTCGAAGGCGGAATTGAAATTCGAGGTAATTTGATTTTCGATCGGTTTTCAGCGAGTGATTTAATTTTGTGGTACAGCGAACCTGCTGAATGGTCCAGATAAATACGATTTTAAAATGTAGTCTCATATACGAATACGTTATAAAATGGTCTTTAAATTGATTTAAAACTTCGATAAAATTCCAATAAACAGTAAACGTGTCGTTACGATCGTGTTTTAAATACCTACATCGTGCAAGCTAAATTTTCGGTGAAATGTATTCGAAGGAAAATTTGTATTGTCGTACGATACGCTGCACCTCGTTCCTACGCTTATGTATACGTAATGTGTTGCACACTTGTAACGCGAATTTCTGTGATTTTATTTAGAACAAAATTTAAGCTTTGTTCGACGATTGGCGTTAAATTAAAAAGAACCGCTTGATATTCTCGTACATGAAAAAAGCATATCCCGTTCGTTGGGTAGTCAACTGTCCATATTATCTACGTCATTATCGTCATCGTGTAGTCATTTTATTATAGGACCACTGATACCATTTTACTGAGCACATTGTTAATGACAATGAGAAGAGGCTTGTATGTGGTCATCTATTAACCATAAATTATGCTGCAGCCGAGCAGCGCGCATCGGTGAAAAGGTTGCGCGTTTATCGGCGTTGAATTGGAAATTTATTAATTTCTCAGGCCAAATGAACTTCCTTAGTTTGCTCGAGTGTTGAAAATGAATGCCGACTTCTTACAGAGGTAATTGATAAAAGAGCTTTGAGGTGGGTATTGAAGGAGTTAATTTGCCAGCGATTGTAAGCGACGTGATTTGGTGCCAGGAGTGGTCAATCGACGGTGTTTCATTTTTACTTTTATTTGTATTTACACCTACTTATAAGTATATCCAGTTAGATTTGTCTGTAAGGTGTTTTTTTTTTGAGGTTATGGGATATGATGAGAAAATCGATAACTAGAGCGGCGATTAATTTAGAGAATAAAGTGGATTTTTCAATTGCTGGTGCGGATATGAGAAATTCGATTACTCTATCAAATAATTGTATTTTTTCATTTGAATATGAGTGTAGTAACGAAATTGTGGAATTGGAAGACGCGTCTGAGTGAATGCTCACTTGACATAAATTTCGGTGGGTATTTGATTTCCCAATTACCGAAATTGGTTAGATTTAGGTATTTGTGGTACCTAGCTATGTTATAAGTAGGTATAGGTACTCCTCTTTTAAGTCTTTTACCATTCAAGTGAAGTAAGTCTTGAAAGATAATAAAATACCTAACTACATAACTAGGTACCTACAACATAATGACAGTTCAGTAAAATGATATGCAGGTATGTACCAAGGTTGCCAACCGATGTTACGAAAAATCACTGATTTGACCAAAAAAAAATCACTAAAAATCACTGCTGTTAATTTTTACCAAAAATCACTAAATGAAAAGAAAATGCTCAAAAATCATCAAAATCACCAATTTCTTCAGACGTCGCGTCGTTCAAAAATCAGTTCTAAATTTAGATTTAATGAGGTCAAAATTTCCAAAAAATAACTGCTTCCCATTTTTTTTCTTTTTTTCAAACATTTTCCATCAAAAATCAGAAAAATCACTAAAAGCACTAAAATCACTGAAAAAAGACCTTTTTTTTTTTGAAAATCCGAAAAATCACTGATTTCAGAGATAAATTGTTGAGATTGGCAGACTTGGTATGTACAATGCAATAAGTGAACAAAAAATAATGTACTTAATTCACATTTTGTATTTGTATTGTATCTAATATAAAAAATGCCCTGTTTTGTTGAATAAGGCCTTATTCCAGCAGGGGAAGGGGAGCAACGGAGCAAAAACCCAAACAAGATTACAGATGAACCTATCAAAAAATACTTTTTTAGGGGTTTTCAAAAAAAAAAAACCACTACGTGACTTCATTATTTTTTATTCCTCATTTATGCTGATGGGAAATACAGTGTACCTACTTTGATTTTTTTTTGGAAATCAATTTTTTTGGTAGGTACCTACATATATTTTCTGAATAAATAAGTATAGTTGAATTTTTTAGGTTTTATTTTCAAAATGTCCAGCTTTGTTGTTTTTTGTTCTTAGAAGGAGGTGGAGGGTTCCTCATAGAATTCAAGTTCTTATGTCAATTTTTCTAAAGAATAATTTAGGTAAGTGCATCAGTATTTTTTTTTCTTGTTTTTTGTTGTTTTTCAACCTGATGATTCGATTCTCTTGATTTTAAATTGGAAATGAAATTACTTAGTGGGTCATTCCATGTCATTCGAACACAAAGTGGTGATGTAGGTGGTGGGGCGTGGGTGTGATTGTCGATTTTTCTGATTTTTTTTTTCATGTGGGTAGATTTTTATGAGATTTATTGAATGCCGCAGATCGCAGCGCCTCAAGTCTTTTTGAAGGGCAATCACGAGCACTTGAAGTTTTGAGGTAAAGTTGGATGTGGTAAATTTTGAGCGAGGATAACTCGAAAACCGTGATAGGTCGAAAGTTGAAACCTTTTCTAGTGTGTAGAGTCTTTGATGAGCTTTTTAAAGATTTTTTGAAAAACAGTGTTGCCACCTTTTTTAATTGCCAAAAATTAAAAATGATATTTCCCTATCGGGGACACCTTCAAAAGTCAAAAGTACAATTTTACATGCTGATTAACATAAAATCGAGCTGCTGTTTTTTCGCATTTTCGATTTAAAAAGCTCAAAAGATGAGAAGAAAATAACAGGTCAGAATTTTTAAAATTGACTTATTTTCATCAATTTCAAACAATATTTAAAGAAAAGTGTTTTTTTTTTATTTCATTGAGGAAAATGATTATTGGGCTTTAAGTATTTCATATTATCTAAAATAATTCTTGTTTTTTTTTTTTTTTAGAAAAAAAATTCAGTCCTTGGGTGTTGTTTTTTTTTGCATAATAGGTATTTGTCTTTTTTAAAAAGATTTTTTTTCCAAACGTGGCTTTTTTGCATTTCTATCGTTACCAACTCTCACCACACTGACAAATATCACTAACCAATTTCCGAGTAATCGGGGGGGGGGGGACGCCTCCTCGTACCTAAGCGCGTCTGACCTGTTGTTCGTTTCCGCTGTTCATCAAATTGCTTACTTTTTCATTTGAAGGGCAAACGTGTTTTTTTTTTAAAAAACAGCTTGACCGACACAAATTTTAATTTTTCCCCTCTTAAATTTGAAGGATAGGCAAAGTATTGTGAACGAACCAGTAGCAAATATGTACCCGTCGTGCAATGAGTGTCAGATTTTTGCCACAATTTTGCCACAAATGTGTCAATTCAGTGTCAATGTTTTTTAACCAATCAGAGTAGAGAAGACTCCGCCTACTTTTCGTTCCGAGAGCAACACAGAATCAAAGTTGTCATTATACTGTCAAAATTTTGCCAAATTTCTGTCAACACTTTTTAACCAATTTTTTACAGTGGCCTCCGGTGACAGCGATATGGCGTGAATTTGACATGTTATGGAGGGGGGTGCTTTAAATAATTTATATAAATGTCATTTAATTGATGCAAGGGCGAAGTATTTAAAAAAAAATTGATATTTAATGCCTAAAAAAGTGTTATGTTTCAATCTTTTAAAAAGATCAATTTTTTAAAAAACTGTGCCATAATTTCGGTTGAGCATGAACAAAGTTAAAATTATTATGAACTATTTAAGGCAACAATGTGAAAAATACTCCTTTTTGCCTCTCACCAGACTTCGAATACCATAAAGAGGAGAAAATGGGAGACTTTTTTTTTTTGCAGTCATCGCAGATAGGTTGATATAGTTATAATTACGATCATGCCCGAGCGAAGCTTTGAGAAATTTGAATTTTTCAATATCCAAAAAGACATTTGTCACGTAATCCCTGAGGGGAATGATTTTTTACGACGTTTTTCGATGTATTTTAGATACACCTCTCAGAATTTTTTTCAGATTTTTTCAAGAGGTGGAATTTGATCAATTATTAGAAAAATCGCGAAAAATAAATGAAAAGCAGTAATTTCAAATAACAAAAATGAATAACTACGCAGAATTTTGGAATATTGTCAAAAAAATCAAAAGAAATTCCGAGAGGTGTAAAATATATCGAAAAACTTTGAAAAAAATAATAAATTTTCACTCATCTTGGAATTGTCTTTCCTGAGGCGATTTTAAACTTTCGAAGTCAAATTCAAGATCACTAAAGTGGTTGAAAAAAGCTGAAAAATTCCAGAGTACCCCCCTTTAGTACTTCTACCTGTGTGCAACGTTTGAAAAAAATCTATTTAAATTTTGTCACTATAGAATTTTTAACCAGAGAACATCACACATTTTTGGGCACCCCTCCTTCCAGGGATGAGATAAAAATTCGGTCATACATTTTTAAAATTATCTTCTACCAAGAAAAATCGAATGAATTGTAAACATTCAAGCATTAAAATTCTAAACTGACTAGATCATTGTCATAGTCTGGTAGCCATGTGGCATAGGATAGGTAGTTAGGTAGTTAGGATTTTAGGGTTGCAGGTTCGATTCCCCCCTCCTCCTGACATCAGGAATTTTAGTGGAAAAATTTGGTACATAACCATTGTAATTCTAGAGAGAATGACAATATTCATAATCAAATCATGATCTAGGACTCCCTACATGCTTTTTTTATTTAATGAATGCGGATAAATTTAGGTTTTAATAACACTGCAATTCGTTTAACATGCCGCTACGCCAGCTACATATGTGTAACAGTGCCTAAAAAAGCAGTTAAACCACTTATCTTGAATATGTCAAAAGAGTGTCATTTCCATGTCATTTCACTGCCACAGAGTCAAAACGCTGTCATACCCGCTACCAATAAACTGGTTTTGTGGCAAGATTTTGACACTACAGTGGCAATTCCTGCTCCGCGCTGATTGGTTGAATTTTGCCATTTTCGTGTCATTTTAGGTGTCATTTTTCTCAGTCAAAATCGTGCCATTTCCGTGTCAAATGGCACCCGCTTTGCACGACGGGTAGTTACCCAAGTATCTGTCGAGTGACGATTTCATCCCTTCCGCTTTTCATTTATGGTATGTACTCAAAAAAGATGATCAGTATACACAAAAAATACTCTTTTTTTTTCAAATTAGTTGCCTCTTCAAATAAGGAAGTATAGGCGACTCGGCTTTCAAGAGAAATGAAAAACAAAACTTTAATTTTTTTTGAATAAGATTTCGCTGTTTTGTTCTGCTTTCCTTTTCTTTTCTTTTGGTATTTTCATATAGGTAGTATAACTTGAAATTAATCTAGAGCTTTTAGGCTCTCTTCAATAAAGTTTTCGTTCAGTATTTTCAGTAAAATTCAAAAAATATCAATCACAGATGAATAGAGAAGAGTAGATCGAAAAAACGTATAGATTTTGTGCTAAGGTAATATGCATAAATATTTTACTTTGTGTGAAAGACTTCCAGAAATAATTTTGAGTCTCACTTGAAAAGTTGTAGATCGCACATATTCGATGAATTTTTTATTTCTCCCATAAACATTCCAAAATCGAGTCGAAAAGTTTAACGACAGTGCTGCGAATTGCATTTTAATTTATAATACTTATTTTCATGAAATTCGAATTGCTCATTTTAAAAACTTTAAAAAAGTGGTCAAAAATTTGCATAGGCGCACCCAGAAATTAATTAAGAGAGGGGCTGAGAATTTGAGAACAATCAGGAGAGAATTAATCCTTTTTCATCGATCTTTCAGCCAAAAATCATCAATTTTATCTGACAAACTGGGAATTTATTGAAGAATTGGGGATTTTTGATTCGAAAATTGGTTTAAAAATCATTAATTTTGAACATAAAAAGACTAAAATACCGCCCAAGCAAAGCAAGGGCGAATTTTTTTTGAAAAAATACTGTTTGAAAAACAAAAAAAATGCACTTTTAAAATATTTTTGCAATAAAAAAATCTTTTTTCCGAGTAAGGGAGGGACCCAAGCCCCCTGAACCCACCCCTTGGGTGCGCCTATGAAAATTTATTGGTCATAAAAAATTTAAATCTTTTTTTTTTTGAAAATTTCTTGTCATAAATATTTTAAGGCAACAAAACATTTTTTTGTCCAATTTTGAAATTTGAAATGTTTAAGGTTTGTGTCAAGTAAAAAATAAAATTCGACACACATGTATGTACTTGAATGATTTGCATTTTTTTTACCTTTTTTTTTAGAGTTCAAAAAATAGTACATATCTAATAAAGTTTCGTAGGCATTGGTTCAAGGAGGTACAAAAACTCCAAATCACATTTTTTTAAGTGGAGGGAGGTGGAGACGAGGTCGAGATCGCTGGGTTAGTAGGAGGTAGCGATGGCACTGCTCAATAGTACCAAAAACAGGTTTTTTTTCAAAAATGACCCCTACACTACATATCTTATTTTCCCTTGGCTGGAAGGCGGAATATAGCTCAAGTTTTTTTGAGAGAGATCTCTACTCATAATAAACTATTTCATTAATTTTCGTCAAAAGATTTTTTTTTCAATCCATCCCAATTTACTAGGTGCATATGGTAAGTAGTAGATGTGTAGCATGCTCTGGAAAAGATCATGAATTAGTACCGATGAAAAAGATCTCACATTTGTACTCGTTGGCAAATTACCAAAACCCACACCATCTACAACTTGTAAATCGTATGCTTGAAATCGGTTCTTCAGATCACTAGGTAATGTTTTAACGTAGGTACATTTTGTAACGGTTGCAGCTAATTCCATCTTCGATACGAGATGCAGTGCAAGTTCTTCTCATTGCAGACGCCGCATGCATGATACATTTATATTTATTAGGTATTTTTACTCAAGTCTACCTATTCGGTAATTATTTTACATTGGTTACATTCATGAGAAAATATTCAGTTTTCAAACATGCATGTATCGAACATCGAGAATTTTTCATGCGACCTCGACGCATGGTGTCGGTTTGTGTGAGAACTGTAACGTCATTCTTTGGCAAATGAAATTGAAATTTTACATGAAACTGAGTTCATTTTGAGTATAAATCCGCAGCATCTCGTCGACGTGAGTACCATATTTTAACAATCGAAAAGAAAAATTGTTTTCTTTGCTCATTTTCTTAATCCAACGAGTAATATATTAGCAGATAGGCATTTGACGCCTATTTACGATTTTTTTCTACAACGTTTGAGATCATCAATGATATTTATCGATAGAGGTTATAATTTTCACGCAGCACATATTTTCAACTCTAACGCCAATTTTAATACTTACAAAAAACATTAGGTCATTTAATATCAATTTAATCGAAGAAATGCATACGAATGAGTCGTGAAACACATATACCTATGTAAAGATATGTCGTACAGGTTAAGTTATTTTTTCTCCAATGTTAGTGCCATTCTTATCACGATTAAGTGATTTATGAATTATCCATCACGGGTTGATTGCGATCACACGTCACAGCGATGTTTTTTTTTTAGAAGGTGTAATCCTATCCTAGCTGGTTATCATTATCTTATAGGTAAATTTCATGATTGGAAAGATGAGGAAATACTTTAGGAAGGTTTTATTGGCGTTTAAATTCTCGCGCACTATAAATCATTAAAACGCCTATTTTATTGAGACCGAGTATTCGAAAAATTTGTTTGATTGATGTAAAATTGCTGTCTTTCGAATGAAAACATTATAAAAATCAATTTGTTGATATTTTATTGGTACCAGTGATAAAAGATACTTTATGCTCATCGTGTCGTGGAATAAAATCTGTAACAAGAGTGTACTACATTTCAATTTTCCCGCGAGATAAAAATTTTCAGACGAGACTGAAAAGTAAACCACTGATAAAACTAGTTCACCAGCAGTGTGTAAAAATTTTATTACAAATCATTCCACGCACGTTTGGTATTCGCTGCAAATACTCTCGAGGAGCAAATACGCATCACGTGGTTACAAAATTCCATCACTTTTATTCGTTTGTATCGGTTTTGCCGTTCTGATTATGATCCATAAATCGATGAAATTAATTTATACAGGTGTAAATAAGGTATCTACTGGCTGAGCTACCGACATTGCATCTCTGTGTGTGTTTTGTAATATAATTCTGGGCGAATTGCAACCACATTTTATCATCGTAGATGTAGGATGTGCTATTCAGCTATACATAAGTTTAATTTCGCTTGTTTCGCTTCTGCGTTTGCGGTTCTCCTATATAACAATTTATTTTCTATCTTCATTTTATTTATGTAAGTATGTATTCTGTTTAAAGAATTTACGATCGACACTATTATAAATTGATTTACAGCGCAGTCTCGTATTACTTCTTGCTAATCAGAAATTCCATCGAATGTGCGGAAGGCCTAACTATTTGTATTGTTCGTAGTGTAGGCGAGGGTTTTTATGTGAAAGGAAAATAATTATTATTGATGCAAAATTACTTTGAGATTGCAGCGGCTAAGAAAGAATGATAGTTAAGATATCAAAGGAAGAAAAATTTGTTTGCACTAAATTTTGAGTGAGTGGAATTCAAAGATGTAGTCCATTCTAGGTAAAAATATTCGTAAAAAGATGTAAAAATGTTGGTTTAAAATCAAAGGATGAGAAAAAATTTTTTAGAAGAAGTTTCATGGACTTTAAAGACTACAATACCTAATATATATTTCTAAAAATACTTATTTGATTTTAAAAAATACTTGCAAGATTCAATACAATTATCTACCTCTACTGTTCATGGTCAGAAAACCTCAAAGTTAACGGAAAATTACATTGACGCTGGTCCAAACCAAGTTGATATCACGTCCACACGTACTTAAGTTAGTACATGCAATGCACCAATCCTCCGTTCAATGGCACAAAACCTTCGTACGAACACTAATGCTCGAAGAATTGCATACTCGAATCCTCGCAGGAACTAGAAATATTCGTGCGAAATTGGTGACTGTGAATTAACAAGATTCCATTTCATTCATATTTTCTTTATGTGTTGACAAGTATGAAAATAAGAGATGAATTTTTCATTTTCAATGTTGAAAAATTCTTTTGAAAATTAATCAAACTCACAGTCATTTTGATGGGGGTCACTTTTGACTTCCCATAAATTCCAGCGATTTTCGCCTGGAACTCAGCTAGAGGGGTCCGAATCGACGAGCCGTGTGTGCCATTGGACTCGGCTCGTCGACGTGGTTATTTTGATGGGATTAGAACAAAAGTTGATTCGGAAGGTCGATGTATGGTCGGCGCCGTAGAGAAATGCCCGTAACTCGGTCGGAAATCGCTCAAATTTCAAAAACTAATACATTTTTGGAATCCTCTCGTCGAGACGAATCGAATGGTTTTTTCACGATCCAAATTGGAGCATTAGAACAAAAGTTGATTCGGAAGGTCGATGTATGGTCGGCGCCGCAGAGAAATGCCCGTAACTCGGTCGAAAATCGCTCAAATTTCAAAAACTAATACATTTTTGGAATCCTCTCGTCGAGACGAATCGAATGGTTTTTTCACGATCCAAATTGGAGCATTAGAACAAAAGTTGATTCGGAAGGTCGATGTATGGTCGGCGCCGCAGAGAAATGCCCGTAACTCGGTCGAAAATCGCTCAAAATGCAAAAACTCATACATTTTTGGAATCCTCTCGTCGAGACGAATCGAATGGTTTTTTTGCGATCAAAATTGGAGCATTAGAACGGAAGTTGATTTTTTTTCCGGCGCGGAAGGTTGATGTATGGTCGGCGCCGCAGAGAAATGCCCGTAACTCGGTCGAAAATCGCTCAAAATGCAAAAACTCATACATTTTCGGAATCCTCTCGTCATGAACAAACGAATGGTTTTTTTGTCATCCCATTTCGAGCATTTGGACGGGAGATAGCTTTTTTGCTGCCTGGTTACTTGATGAAGAAAAACGCCCGTAACTCGGCCAAAAATTGCCCAAAATGCAAAAACTAACACATTTTTGGATTCCTCTCATCGTGAACAAACGAATGGTTTAATTACCATCCCATTTCGAGCATTAGAACAAAAGTTGATTTTTTTCCGGCGCGGAAGGTTGATGTATGATCGGCGCCGCAGAGAAATGCCCGTAACTCGGTCGAAAATCGCTCAAAATGCAAAAACTCATACATTTTTGGAATCCTCTCTTCGAGACGAATCGAATGGTAATTTTTCGATCAAAATTGGAGCATTAGAACGGAAGTTGATTTTTTTTCCGGCGCGGAAGGTTGATGTATGGTCGGCGCCGCAGAGAAATGCCCGTAACTCGGTCGAAAATCGCTCAAAATGCAAAAACTCATACATTTTCGGAATCCTCTCGTCATGAACAAACGAATGGTTTTTTTGTCATCCCATTTCGAGCATTTGGACGGGAGATAGCTTTTTTGCTGCCTGGTTACTTGATGAAGAAAAACGCCCGTAACTCGGCCAAAAATTGCCCAAAATGCAAAAACTAACACATTTTTGGATTCCTCTCATCGTGAACAAACGAATGGTTTAATTACCATCCCATTTCGAGCATTAGAACAAAAGTTGATTTTTTTCCGGCGCGGAAGGTTGATGTATGGTCGGCGCCGCAGAGAAATGCCCGTAACTCGGTCGAAAATCACTCAAATTTCAAAAACTAATACATTTTCGGAATCCTCTCGTCGAGCACTATCGAATGGTTTTTTCATCGTTTAATTTCTAGCATTTGGGTGAGAGATATTATTGATTTTCGTGGATTGCAGATTGAGAAAAATGCTGGTTATTCGATCGAGAATTTTTCAAAATGCAAAATGTAACACTTACAGATTCGGAATCCTCTCTTCAAGCACTATCGAATGGTTTTTTCACGATCAAAATTGGAGCATTAGAACGAAAGTTGATTTTTTTCCGGCGCGGAAGGTTGATGTATGATCGGCTCCGCAGAGAAATGCCCGTAACTCGGTCGAAAATCGCTCAAAATGCAAAAACTCATACATTTTTGGAATCCTCTCGTCGAGACGAATCGAATGGTAATTTTTCGATCAAAATTGGAGCATTAGAACGGAAGTTGATTTTTTTTCCGGCGCGGAAGGTTGATGTATGGTCGGCGCCGCAGAGAAATGCCCGTAACTCGGTCGGAAATCACTCAAATTTCAAAAACTAATACATTTTCGGAATCCTCTCGTCGAGCACTATCGAATGGTTTTTTCATCGTTTAATTTCTAGCATTTGGGTGAGAGATATTATTGATTTTCGCGGATTGCAGAATGAGAAAAATGCTGGTTATTCGATCGAGAATTTTTCAAAGTGCAAAATGTAATACTTACAGATTCGGAATCCTCTCTTCAAGCACTATCGAATGGTTTTTTCACGATCAAAATTGGAGCATTAGAACGAAAGTTGATCTTTTTCCGGCGCGGAAGGTTGATGTATGATCGGCGCCGCAGAGAAATGCCCGTAACTCGGTCGAAAATCGCTCAAAATGCAAAAACTCATACATTTTTGGAATCCTCTCGTCGAGACGAATCGAATGGTAATTTTTCGATCAAAATTGGAGCATTAGAACGGAAGTTGATTTTTTTTCCGGCGCGGAAGGTTGATGTATGGTCGGCGCCGCAGAGAAATGCCCGTAACTCGGTCGAAAATCGCTCAAAATGCAAAAACTCATACATTTTCGGAATCCTCTCGTCATGAACAAACGAATGGTTTTTTTGTCATCCCATTTCGAGCATTTGGACGGGAGATAGCTTTTTTGCTGCCTGGTTACTTGATGAAGAAAAACGCCCGTAACTCGGCCAAAAATTGCCCAAAATGCAAAAACTAACACATTTTTGGATTCCTCTCATCGTGAACAAACGAATGGTTTAATTACCATCCCATTTCGAGCATTAGAACAAAAGTTGATTTTTTTCCGGCGCGGAAGGTTGATGTATGGTCGGCGCCGCAGAGAAATGCCCGTAACTCGGTCGAAAATCACTCAAATTTCAAAAACTAATACATTTTCGGAATCCTCTCGTCGAGCACTATCGAATGGTTTTTTCATCGTTTAATTTCTAGCATTTGGGTGAGAGATATTATTGATTTTCGTGGATTGCAGATTGAGAAAAATGCTGGTTATTCGATCGAGAATTTTTCAAAATGCAAAATGTAACACTTACAGATTCGGAATCCTCTCTTCAAGCACTATCGAATGGTTTTTTCACGATCAAAATTGGAGCATTAGAACGAAAGTTGATTTTTTTCCGGCGCGGAAGGTTGATGTATGATCGGCTCCGCAGAGAAATGCCCGTAACTCGGTCGAAAATCGCTCAAAATGCAAAAACTCATACATTTTTGGAATCCTCTCGTCGAGACGAATCGAATGGTAATTTTTCGATCAAAATTGGAGCATTAGAACGGAAGTTGATTTTTTCCGGCGCGGCAGGTTGATGTATGGTCGGCGCCGCAGAGAAATGCCCGTAACTCGGTCGGAAATCACTCAAATTTCAAAAACTAATACATTTTCGGAATCCTCTCGTCGAGCACTATCGAATGGTTTTTCATCGTTTAATTTCTAGCATTTGGGTGAGAGATATTATTGATTTTCGCGGATTGCAGAATGAGAAAAATGCTGGTTATTCGATCGAGAATTTTTCAAAGTGCAAAATGTAATACTTACAGATTCGGAATCCTCTCTTCAAGCACTATCGAATGGTTTTTTCACGATCAAAATTGGAGCATTAGAACGAAAGTTGATCTTTTTCCGGCGCGGAAGGTTGATGTATGATCGGCGCCGCAGAGAAATGCCCGTAACTCGGTCGAAAATCGCTCAAAATGCAAAAACTCATACATTTTTGGAATCCTCTCGTCGAGACGAATCGAATGGTAATTTTTCGATCAAAATTGGAGCATTAGAACGGAAGTTGATTTTTTTTCCGGCGCGGAAGGTTGATGTATGGTCGGCGCCGCAGAGAAATGCCCGTAACTCGGTCGAAAATCGCTCAAAATGCAAAAACTCATACATTTTCGGAATCCTCTCGTCATGAACAAACGAATGGTTTTTTTGTCATCCCATTTCGAGCATTTGGACGGGAGATAGCTTTTTTGTTGCCTGGTTAGTTGATGAAGAAAAACGCCCGTAACTCGGCCAAAAATTGCCCAAAATGCAAAAACTAACACATTTTTGGATTCCTCTCATCGTGAACAAACGAATGGTTTAATTACCATCCCATTTCGAGCATTAGAACAAAAGTTGATTTTTTTCCGGCGCGGAAGGTTGATGTATGGTCGGCGCCGCAGAGAAATGCCCGTAACTCGGTCGGAAATCACTCAAATTTCAAAAACTAATACGTTTTCGGAATCCTCTCGTCGAGCACTATCGAATGGTTTTTTCATCGTTCAATTTCTAGCATTTGGGTGAGAGATATTATTGATTTTCGCGGATTGCAGATTGAGAAAAATGCTGGTTATTCGATCGAGAATTTTTCAAAATGCAAAATGTAATACTTACAGATTCGGAATCCTCTCTTCAAGCACTATCGAATGGTTTTTTCACGATCAAAATTGGAGCATTAGAACAAAAGTTGATTTTTTTCCGGCGCGGAAGGTTGATGTATGATCGGCGCCGCAGAGAAATGCCCGTAACTCGGTCGAAAATCGCTCAAAATGCAAAAACTCATACATTTTTGGAATCCTCTCTTCGAGACGAATCGAATGGTAATTTTTCGATCAAAATTGGAGCATTAGAACGGAAGTTGATTTTTTTTCCGGCGCGGAAGGTTGATGTATGGTCGGCGCCGCAGAGAAATGCCCGTAACTCGGTCGAAAATCGCTCAAAATGCAAAAACTCATACATTTTTGGAATCCTCTCGTCGAGACGAATCGAATGGTAATTTTTCGATCAAAATTGGAGCATTAGAACGGAAGTTGATTTTTTTTCCGGCGCGGAAAGTTGATGTATGGTCGGCGCCGCAGAGAAATGCCCGTAACTCGGTCGAAAATCGCTCAAAATGCAAAAACTCATACATTTTCGGAATCCTCTCGTCATGAACAAACGAATGGTTTTTTTGTCATCCCATTTCGAGCATTTGGACG